>OY728152.1:938249399-943213613 GCA_963277665.1 Viscum album | reverse complement strand
ATGCTTTCAAAACTCATCGATGGAAAAATATTGATTACACGTACAATATGTTTACAGTAACTGATGGAGTACAAAAATCATTTTAACCATTAGATGATTGCCCTATGTGTCTAGGGCAACGTGTCTTCGTATGACCCTCCTGGCGGCATATGCTACACCTTCGTCCAGGTGCCTGTTCAGTAGGCCAATCCATCTCATTCCGAATACGAGTCGACTTTGGCCTCCCTTTAGGTCGAAGTCTACTGATGTTTGGTAGAAGCGTGGGTGTGTCATCAGAGAGTTGAAAATTCTGATATTCTCCGATTGGCATCCTTGGAGTATTGTAGCATGAGTTGATACTGTCAAGTCGATAAACTGGATCAACAAACTGCTCCCAAGATACGTGTACGTAACCACAGGCTACAATCACATGGCCACAAGGATATCTCAATGCTTGAAACTTGCCACATTCACAGTAACGCTTCTCCAGTAAAACAATTCGGATCCGACCATTGCTACAAGCCACAACATCACCGGGCTCAGCGACCTCAAATGTTGCTCTGGATGATTAAATGCGGTGAAACGATAAGTTGCAACTTCCTGAAGAACTGTATCTAAATCACGTTGGAAATGGTGTCCATAACACATCCCTCTGTTCAAGCCCTCTTCAACTTACTTTCCTCATTCCAGAAAATACTTGACACTACGATAGAAAGTCTCTTGTACCAAACCTACAATTTAGATTTAAGTCATTATACTAATAGTATATTATAATTATGTTTTTATGATCAACATATAATTAAATATTCATATTTACCTGTGATTGGTAATTTTCGAACTCCCTTGAAAACCCCATTTATGCATTCTACGATGTTGGTAGTCATATGACCATATCTCCTCCCATCATCATATGTCAACGACCATTTCTGTTTTGGAATTTGCATCATATAATCATAAACTTCCGGATTGACTCTTTGAATATGTTGAAGACGCTCCTCCATTATTTGTTGTTGAGGCTCGTATGCTATCATACAAGAAAAAATCTGAACAAATATGATCATAACTATGATAGGATTTGTTAATACAAAAAATGATTTCCATACCAATTTTCAAGATTGCTTTCTTCATCGACTCATTCTTGAATCTCTTTCGTAAATTGCTAGCAATGTGTCCAATACAGTATCGATGATGGGCATAAGGTGGTCTCCATGAAAGTCCCTCAGATTGTATTGCCTCTTTGATTGCACGGTGATGATCTGAGATAAGGAAAATCCATTCCTCGCCCGTAACAAACTCACGAAGACATGAGAGAAACCAACTCCATGACGAGAAGTTCTCTTTCTCCACAATTGAAAATTCCAAAGGTAGAGGGGATCTATTTCCATCTTGTGTGGCAGCAATCAATAAAGTTCCTGTATACTTTCCATACAGAAATGTGCCATATATTTGTATAAACTGCTTGCAATGACTAAAAGCAGCCACACATGGTAAAAATGTCCAAAACAATCTATCAAAAACAACCATTGACTGGTCAACTTGGTTGTATTGGTTAACATATTCAATAGTATTTAACTGATAGATCACTTGATTGTTGTGGCATAAAATCTCCAAAAGTTGTGGTAAAACTCGATAAGAGTCATCCCAATCACCATACACTTTCACAATAGCCTTTTGACGTGATGCCCATGCCTTCCAGTAAGAGATCTGATACCCAAAAAGTTGTTTGATTCGCTCCATCACAAGAACAACAGGAACATCTTGACAAGCTCTAATCATTTCAACAATAACTGTTGAAACAAAGTCAACATCTAATGAAGAATGTTCCTATGACAAGCTTGGGTTCACATATGTGTGTGGAGTAAATCTTGTGATGCGCCAGCTGTGAAAATTGTTATCAATTAGAGCTCACATACGCATTTGACAGTTCGAATCATATTTGTCGCAACGGATCAAATAATAAGATCTTTTTGACTCTTCTACAACATAAGAGTAATGTCTGTCAATGTGATATTGTTTTATCACATTTTTCATTGCATCTTTACAGTCAAACTCTCTTCCAATATACAGAACACCTTCATCTGCCACTCGATCTGTGCCCCCAATGATTCCTGGAAATTCTGAAGTAGGAGTAATAACTGACCAATTGAATTCTGTCAAGCGATTCATGCCTTCTGTCGACCATGAACTCAATGGTTGAGGATGGTTCAACGGTCGGTTAAACCTCACATGAGTAGGCACTGACTGTTCTTCCGCATGCGCTTCCTCTTCATCTTCAGCTTCCTCTTCATCTTCTTCTTCTAAATTGTCATCATCCTCAAAATCATCAACCAACGCATCTATAGTATGTGGGGGACTATCTATTGAAATTGTGGCCGAGGGAAATGATGGTACCAATGCTAATGGAACTTCTTGATGTGTTCTAAAAGGAGCAGATGACATTGTCTCGTGAAATTGTGATGACCCAACTTCCAATGTCGATGGGACCTCCATTGTAGATATGGTCACATACAACTCCATCATTTGATTGGCAGGTAGAAACTTAACCAATGACAGTACGTATTCTCATTCTTCATCATCAGTTATCGGATAGGCCACATGCCAAAATCTATCAACATATTGTAGATGTCTGTATATGATAGATTCTATCGCTTGGTTACTCGTCAGTTTCAACTTTTGATGAATTTTCCTTTGAAGAGTTCCCAAATTTGTACTGCCTCCAAGCATTACAACAGCTTCTGGTTGTATACTATAACTACATCCTTGTTCCGTCTCAATTATTTGTCTGTTGAAATAAATATAAGCAACCATCTTTTTTATCTAAAATAAACCTTCGTTATTAATCACATATGATCAAACAATCTAATTACGTCTGCATGCTTTTAGAATTTATGTAATTTATGTTGGAATCCTAGTCCCTCCACCAAATTAATATGTTCAAACCATATTGATGTGTAACTCGCTTTACACAACCCACAAGTTTGTGTTATTTACCCAAAAATAGTAAGTCAAACATATTCATACATATCCACATCCATCATATGCATGAGGTACATGAACACGTCATGTAAAAGCATAGAGTTATCTGAACTTGAAAAACTCAACATGAATAAGCCCGGAGCGACAGATAGCCAACCCCATTCACTTTCCTAGACAAGGCAAGCCTCCAGGAAAGTAGGTGGTCTGACCCAAAGCCCCTCTATCCGGGGATACTTTACTCAAGCAAGAATTTCAGTTCATGACAACTCTAACACTTAATATGTAAAAAATATATTCAACTACTAAATTCAAGTTCATAACTACAATTACAAACTGAGGTCAAGGTAGATGACAAACTAAATAAATTATCATACTTAGAATGGAATGCAAATATATATTATATAAACAATTCTTAATATAACTACTTTGTTAATTACTGTAACTACTTCGCTAATTACTGTAACTACTTCGCTAATTATTGTAACTACTTCGCTAGTTATACTTCATTAATTAACTAATTAAATTTCATTAACTACCTTTTTAATTTCATTATGTACCTTATTAGATTTCATTAACTACCCAATTGGATTTCATCGACTACCCAATGGGATTTCATCGACTACCCAATTGGATTTCATCGACTACCCAATTAGATTTCATTGACTACCTAATTAGATTTAATTAACTACCTAAGTAGATTTAATTAACTACCTAATTAGTGTTCATTAATTACATAATTAGTGTTCATTAATTTCCTAATTAAAATTACTTAATTAACTAATTAGAATTGATTAATTAAGTTGAATTATAAATGATTAATTAAGTTGAATTAGAATTGATTAATTAAGTTGAATTAGATTTGAATAATTAAGTTGAATTAATAAACTACATAATTTGAATTAATTAACTACATAATTTGAATTGATTAATTAACTAATTAGAATTACTTAATTAACTAATTATAAATAATTACCTAAATAGAATTACTTAATTAACTAATTATAATTGATTAATTAACTAATTAGAATTCATTAATTAACTAATTATAATTCATTAATTAATAAATTAGAAATGATTAATTAACTAATTACAGTTAATTAATTAGAATTGATTAATTAATTGGAATTAGATTTGATTAATTAAGTTGAATTAGAATTGATTAATTTAGCCGAATTAGAATTGATTAATTAGGTTTAATTAGAACTGCTTAATTAAGTTCAACTGATTAACTACATAATTACAATTACTTAATTAACTAATTAGAAATAATTAACTAATTAGAAATCATTAATTAACTAATTAGAAATCATTAATTAACTAATTAGAAATCATTAATTAGCTAATTAGAAATCATTAATTAGCTAATTAGAATTAATTATTTCACTAATTATAATTAGTTAATTCACTAATTATAATTAATTAATTCACTAATTATAATTAATTAATTAACTAATTAGAAATCATTAATTAGCTAATTAGAAATCATTAATTAGCTAATTAGAAATCATTAATTAGCTAATTAGAATTAATTAATTCACTAATTATAATTAATTAATTCACTAATTATAATTAATTAATTCACTAATTATAATTAATTAATTCACTAATTAGAAATCATTAATTAACTAATTAGAAATCATTAATTAACTAATTAGAAATCATTAATTAACTAATTAGAAATAATTAACTTTAATTAACTAATTAAAAATCATTAATTAACTAATTAGAAATCATTAATTAACTAATTAGAAATCATTAATTAACTAAGTATAATTAATTAATTCACTTATTACAATTAATTAGTTAAGTAATTAGAAATCCTTAATTAACTAATTAGAATTGATTAATTGCTGAATTAGAATTGCTTAATTATGTTGAATAGATTAACTACATAATTAAAATTAGAATTACTTAATTAACTACTTGGAATTCATTAATTAGCTAATTAGAATTACTTAATTAACTAATTGGAATTCATTAATTAACTAATTAGAATTCATTAATTAACTAATTAGAATTCATTAATTAACTAATTAGAATTCATTAATTAACTAATTACAATTAACTAATTACTAATTACAATTAACTAATTACAATTAACTAATTACTAATTACAATTAACTAATTACAATTAACTAATTACAATTAACTAATTACTAATTACTAATTACAATTAACTAATTACAATTACTTAACTACTTACTATTAATTAACAACTTACTATTAATTAACTAATTAAAATTGATTAATTAACTAATTACAATTAATTAGTTAATTACTTATAATTATTTAACCACTATTAACTAATTAGAATGCATTAAATAACTAATTACAATTAAATAATTTGCTACTTAAAAATAATTAATTCACTATTATAATTAATTATTAACTACGAATACATAATTAGGTTTTAAACTAATTCTATAAAGTAAACAAATAAATTAATAAACAAATTCCATAATCTAATTACATTAACTAAACAATTAAATAAACAATTTAAAATATTAAAGAAATGTAAATAAAAACTTACCTCAAATTTGCAGAAATGTCCTCGGTTGGATGAGGAGGAGGGAGAATGAAGAGAGTGGAAGAGGGAGAATGAGGAGAGGAGTGGAGGGAATGAGGAGAGGAGTGGGGGAGGGAGGTTTTATAGTTGTGGATGGAGATCAGCGCCACTTCAAGTGGCGCTGATCGGTTTATCCTAAAGGTATCAGCGCCACTTCAAGTGGCGCTGTGGCGTTTTTTGCCATTAGCGCCACTTCAAGTGGCGTTAGACGGCCCCATTTTCTTAAAAAAGAAAATGGGGAACCCATTTTCATAAAAAAAAAATTAATAAACCCCCCTACCCCAAATTTTCCGTTCATTGGTCGTTCTTATGTGTTCACTACGTGCATTGTTTGAAATCTTCATCCTTTATTCCTCATCCGAGCATGCCTTTTTAGGTATGCAGAAATGTTCCTGTATGCTTTCATCCAACGTCTTATACGTATTCTATGCAGAATTTTCATTTTTACCAAAACAAATTGTAATCAAATTTAACTGTCAACAGAAACATTGTCAATGGACGACGTTTCTTGTGCTCGGATTACCCTTCCTTCACTTCCTCTCAATAAATCTGTCCTTGATAATACCGGCAGTATTCTTGGCTTATCTTATTTCAGATGCTTCTTGTTCAAAGTTTGTTACTCCCATTGAAGTGGCACCGGTAATGATATCAGGTAATTGAAGTAATGATCATCCTTAATATATCGTAGGCAATTAATATATATCGTAGGCAAATGAATAAATTGTTCATTTCAGCATTGGTTAGTTTTTTTCAGTGCTTTTTTAATATCCCAGCCCAGCTATTGGAGCTTGAGCTACTTAAAAATGCTGCTTGACTTTTACTCGGTGCTAATTGGATTCAAAATTTTCCTTGTGATTTCACTTTTGAGACAGAGCTCGGTTTAACATACTAAAATGACAAATTCTGAATGGGCTTCAGATCCACTATTGGTCAAAGCTGCTAAAGGACTCCCGGTATCCAGACCTCCGGCATGGATGATGCGCCAGGCGGGAAGGTACATGGCTGTTTACAGAAAGCTTGCTGAGAAATACCTATCTTTCAGAGAGAGGTCAGAGACAACTGATCTCATTGTAGAAATTTCTTTGCAGCCCTGGGCAGCTTTGAAACCTGATGGGGTCATTATATTCTCTGACATACTCACTCCGCTGCCTGTATTGGGTGTCTCATTTGACAATGAAGAAGTCTGTGGCCCTGTCATTGCATCAACAATTTGTTCTGAGGATGCCTTGAAAACATTGCATCCCATTGACATAGAGAAACTGAATTTTGTGGGGAATTCCCTTAGGATTTTGCGCCAGGAGGCAAGTCTAGTTGATTTTTTTGCCCTGGAATTTAAATTGAACCCACTTTTCAAAGTTGTTCCTTTTATGTAGGTCGGGGACCGGGCTGCAATTCTAGGGTTTGTTGGCGCGCCTTGGACGATTGCTACGTATATCGTGGAGGGGGGTATGGCACGCATGTATTCTACCATAAAGAGCATGTTCCATACGGCACCTCATGTACTTAGAGCCATTTTTTCTCATTTAACGAAAGCGATATCTGATTATGTTGTCTTCCAAGTGGAGTCTGGGGCACACTGTGTGCAGATTTTTGATTCATGGGGTGGGCAACTGCCACCTCACATGTGGGAGCTCTGGTCAAAGCCATTTATTACAGAGGTATCTTCTATATCTTCGCTGTTTCCATGAATTGGATGAAAGCCAATGTAGTGAAATTGGTAAAATTGCAGATGGTGGATTATGTGAAGGAGAAGTGCCCCGGAACGCCCCTTGTTCTTTATATCAACGGGAATGGCGGCCTTGTGGAGCGGATGAATGGAACTGGAGTTGATGTGGTGGGACTTGACTGGACAGTATACATGAGCGATGGAAGACGGCGAGTGGGTCGGGGAACCAGCGTGCAAGGAAACAAAGACCCTGCGTATCTATTTTCACCCCTTCCGGCCTTGACTGATGAAATTCAACGGTTGGTGGTTTTGCCTTTGTTGGTATCACTCACCATGAGAAATGTGTGTGGCAGGGTAGTGAGGAGCGCGCGGGGCCAAGAGGGCACATCCTGAATCTAGGGCATGGTGTTATGGTCAGGACTCCGGAGGAGGCTGTTGCCCATTTCTTTGAAGTGGCTCGAAGCTTGAATGTCGATGAACATTCCGAGAAGGGCCATGCGGCGACGGCGGAGCCTCATTGGTGGGTTAGATGTAGAGTATGTAGCATGAGATGTAACATTGAGAAATTGTTCTGTTAGGTAATCATTGGGATTTAATGGTTTATTTGCATTGTCTGCATTGTTGCTATTGTCAAGTAATACTGATGTTTATTGATAATGAATTGGTTATATGACTTGATAGGGTTCCAAAATAAGAGTGAGAGAAAACAGAAGAACTCTATTGATTTCCAGATTCAACAGGAAAGAATTACAGATGAAGAAGAAGAAGAATTGGAGAGAAGTTTCGGTAGGAGTTGCCGCACCCAAGCTGTGGCCTAACCCATCATTCAGGTGCTGCTGAAGCCGAATTCAATCACCTTCACAACCCTTCTCTGTCATGCCTCCCACTATTTATTAACACAACCAGCCACCAGCTAATCCTAGCAGCCCCATCCCACTCCTAACAACTACCTATAGAAAATACAAAACTGCCCCTGACTGTTAATACTCACCGAACCAGCTCCCTAGACTGCACTTGCCCCTGACCCTATGCAGCAATTCAGCAGCAAGTCTGATAGGTACCGCACCAAAAAAATACTAACAGACGAACATGTATAAAAGTGGAGCAGAATTACAGCAGAATTACAGTGGAGATGAGCAGGAGAAGATGGAAGAAAACCAGGAAGAAGAAGAAAGAAGAAGAGTAACTACAGAGAAGCCCTGCTTCATTGGCCCAAGCCACAATGACCGACTAACAGAACTATTCCTCTCTGCCCCCTTGTAACACCCCGCCCCTACCTCATTGGCTTGAGGAGGCGGTGATGGTTACTTGACCTTAAACGACGTTCCCAAGACGCCAAAGGCTGACAATAAATGCCAAGGGCATCTAAAACAAGTTGGGAAATGATTTGCCCTTAAGATAAAACCGACCACTATATGATGCATGTCAATAAAATACCCAAACATGTATTCCCAAAAACAACCAAGTTGTTCCACAATACAACCCAAAACCAAAACAACTAGACATGTCCACCAACATCAGAGTACAAGCGGAAACTAAACAACCAAAGCACCACGAGCCATGACACCTCCACAGCTCCATGCCCAGCTCCAAGCTCCAAGCTCTACCAAGACATCACATAGCACCACTAAAGGAGGTTGATGTCTTACCTTTGTCCACGTCACGATACACGACATCTATAAAGACACCAACGTGCCAAAGCAGGGGGTGAGTAATAAAACTCAGTAGGATTTCCCCAAATGACTTCTCTACACACGCCACTAGGATAAAACCGTTAGCATATTTATATAAAACAGATTATATAAATTAAACCACAAGTTCAACCATTCTCATAGGCCAAACATGCCCTTACCAAGCCATCACACCCAAACTGAGTAACCAAGGGAAAACCAACCAAACAAGCCACTACCATTCCAACATTTACCCATTAGCACAACAATTCCATCTTGCAAAGCAATGCACAACAAAACAACCATACCACCAAACGGTGGAACTTCCGTCCAACCCATTCACCCATTCACCCATTCACATCAAGCGGCACTTCCCGTCCACTTACCATTGATGGTGACCCTTCCGTCCACTATCTATCCCCTTTTTATAGTGGTACTTCTCGCCACTTCCACACAACATTCAAACAAGCCAAAGCCAAGCATATAACCCACCAAGGTCACAACCACATGCAATCAACCAATTCCATTGCATATCAATCCACTTCAATAAATCACCCATTTATTGAAAACCATTTCCATGCCAAACAACATTTCAAGAAAACACCCCTTTTATTGAAAACCATTCCCATCAATCATTTTCACAAATCAACCATAGCATCCCATTTTAAAATCTCCATTTTAAAATCCACGAGAATAGCATTTCACCATAAAACCTCCTTTTTCCCAAAAATTCCCAAAACATCACCCAATGGATTTCTAACCATTTGTGCACATCAAAACACAATTAATTTCAAGCACAACAAATTAATTGTAACCAAAACCATTAGCTCTAACCAAGTGGAGTCGAGAGAGAAGCCACCTACCTTTAGGGTTCCCGAGAAATCGACCCACGAACAATCGCACCTCAAATTTGACGAACGCACCACCAAAACCTCTCTAGATCCCCTTCCCTAACATTCACAAGCCTTCAAAACATCATCCAAGTCAACCAAAACCCTAGATCTACACACAACCAGTGTAGATCTAGAAAACCAAGAAAGAGGGAATAGTAGATCTAGAGGAAAACACAAAGAAACCACGAGAGAAGACTTACTCGGGAGCAATTACCTTCAAAACACCAAGAACCCTCTTCAAAATGCTTCCAAAATGAGTGGGAAAGCTCCTCCACCCCCTGAGAACTGAGGAACCCGAATGAGCCACGAGTGAGAGGAAGTTTGGAGTGAATTAGGTTAAGCCCGAGGGTGCCTGAAACTTATAACCCTATTTTTAAGTGGCCACACGGTTAGCCCGCACGGTTTGACAAATCGTGCGCTAACCGTGCGCACGCTACTGCCTCGGGAGCAAGGGTCCGCACGGTTTCCTCGCACGGTTTGACAAACCGTTCGCAGGCCGTGCGAAGCCTACTGTCTCCCCTGCACGGTTTCCTGGAGAACCCGCATGGTTTCCACTAACCGTGCTCAAACCATGCACCCCTTTAAAGGCCTCCAAACTCATCCAAAACCATTCCAAACTCTCCCAACCTCTTTCCAACTCATCCCATGCACTTTAAACACATAAAAATGCATAAACAAAGGCCACATACCTCAAACCGGGGGTACTACATTCTCCCCACTATTGGATTTTCCGTCCTTGGAAAGTAGTGAACCCGCCCTTTGTCGAAAGAGCTCGAGCCACTGCTCGACCATCTCTTTCTCCCGCTCCCAATTCTCCTCTTGAATCTGACCATGTTGCCACAAAACACGAACTAAACCGATGCTTTTATCACGCAAGACTTTCTCTTGCCTATCCACAACCCGCACTGGCACGTGCACCAACGAAGCATCCAGTTCTAGCTCAACATGATCCCATCGAATCACATGGTCACGATCCGACTGATACTTTTTCAACTGCGAGACATGAAACACATTGTGCACCGCACTGAACCTAGGTGGAAAAACCAAACGATAAGCCACCTCACCAACCCGCTCAAGAATCTCAAAAGGTCCAATATACCTCGGAGATAACTTTCCCTGCTTCCCAAACCGACGATGTCCCAACCTAGGAGAGATCCTCAAGAAAACATGATCACTCACCTCGAACGACAACGGCCGTCGACGATGATCCGCATACGATTTCTGACGACTCTGAGCCGTCTCCATTCTCTTCCTGATCAACTTGATCTTCTCCGTAGTCTCCTGGACAAGGCTCGGTCCAACCATCGAGGACTCACCCGTTTCCACCCAACATAGTGGAGAACGACATGACCGCCCATACAATGCTTCAAACGGAGTCATCTGTATGGATGCCTGATAACTGTTATTGTACGAAAACTCAACCAACGACAAGTGCTCCTCCCACGAGCCACCAAAATCCATGACACAAGCCTGCAACATATTCTCCAGAGTTTGTATCGTCCTCTCGGATTGACCATCTGTCTGAGGGTGATACGCTGTGCTCATAGTCAACTGCGTCCCAAGGGCTTGTTGTAAGGATTTCCAGAAACGAGATGTAAACCTCGGATCTCTATCTGATACAATCAAAACTGGAACACTATGCCTCTTTACCACCTCCCGGATATAGATTTTGGACAGATCCTCCACCGTATGAGATTCACGAATCGGGATGAAATGGGCCGACTTCGTTAGCCGATCCACTATCACCCAAATGACATCGTGCTTTCTGACCGTTCTTGGGAGACCTGTGACAAAATCCATCGCTATTTTCTCCCACTTCCAAACAGGGATTGGTAAAGACTGCAACATTCCTGCTGGCCTCTGATGCTCTGCCTTGACCTGCTGACAAGTCAAGCATCTCGAAACAAACTTAGCCACACTTCTTTTCATACCAGCCCACCAGAACTGCGCTTTCAACACTTTATACATTTTTTGAATTCCAGGATGAACAACCCACCTGGAATGATGATACACCCTGAAAAGATCCTCCTGACAAGCAACTGGTACAACAATCCGATTCCGAAAACACAAAACTGAATCTCCATTCAGTTGCCAACCCTCAATGGTCTCCCCACCATTGAGTCTCGACCTCATGGTCACACACTCAGAATCAGATATCTGTGCCTCTCTAACCAGGCCAACCAAGTCAGGAATCAACAAAACTGGAAAGAAGACCGCTCTATCGCCCTGGTCCTCACATTCCAACCGCATATCAGCTATAACCGACATCAACTGCCACTGGTCCGATGCCTGTTTTATCACCTGAGCATATGATTTTCTACTTAATGCATCTGCTACCGAATTTCCCTTACTCGGTGTGTACATCAATTCAAAATCAAACATCTGGAGATATTCCATCCATCTCCTTTTCCTCAAGTTCAAATCCCTTTGTGATAAAATGTGTTTCAAGCTCTTATGATCTGTATATACCATGAATTTCTCACCGAAGAGATAATGACGCCACACTTTCAAAGCATGGACCACTGCTGCCAATTCCAAATCATGAGTTGGGTAGTTCTTCTCATGCACCCTCAACTGTCGTGAGCCATACGCAACCACATGATTCCCTTGCATGAGAACGCACCCCAACCCTGATCCTGATGCATCACAATACACCACGTACCCTTTTCCTGGTTCTGGAAAAACCAAGATTGGTGCTGATGTAAGGCGACCCTTTAGCTTTTCGAAACACTGCTGACACTTCTCATTCCACTGGAATGGAACATTCTTCCTTGTCAAAACTATCATCGGTGAAGCCAAACGTGAAAAATCACGAACAAAACGCCGATAATACCCAGCTAGACCAAGAAAACTCCGTATTTCAAACACATTCTTTGGCGATTGGCATGAGATAACAACCTCTATCTTTTCCGGATCCACTGAAACACCTCTTTCAGAAATCACATGGCCAAGAAAACGAACTTCCCGTATCCAAAAGTCACACTTTGACAATTTGACATACAACCGATGATCCCTCAAGATCCCCAGCACTGTCGCCAAGTGCTGCTCATGCTCCACCCCTGTCTTTGAATACACCAAAATATCGTCTACAAACACCACCACAAATGATTCCAGATATCTCTGAAATATCTGATTCATCAATTCCATGAACACCGCTGGCGCATTCGTTAGACCAAAGGGCATAACCACATATTCATAATGACCATATCTACTTTTGAAAGCTGTTTTAGGAATATCCTCCTTCCTCACCCACAATCGATGATATCCCAACCTCAGGTCGATCTTGGAGAACCATTGGACTCCCCTCAACTGGTCGAACAAATCATCAATTCGTGGAAGTGGATATCTATTCTTTATCGTAACTTGGTTAAGTCTACGATAATCAACACATAGCCTCAAAGTTCCATCCGCCTTTTTCACAAACAACATCGGCGTTGCCCACAGAGACGTGCTAGGCCAGATAAACCCTTTGTTTTCTAACTCTTCCAACTGGACTTTCAATTCCCGCAATTCAGTAGGTGCAATCTGGTAAGACGGAAGTGAGATAGGACTGGTCCCTGGAAGGAGATCAATCGTAAACTCCACTTCTCTTACGGGAGGTAACCTAGAGAATTCTTCAGGAAAAACATCCATGAACTGATCCACCACTGCTGGAAGAACATTCTGCTCAACACCGTCTATCGATTCTAACGACAACACCGCCAACTGATACGATAACGTACCCACTGCTGGTGCCAGCAAACCCGTTGCACCCTGCCTTTCATGCTTCTCTCCTTTAAAGAGATTTCTAACGCCATCATGTGTCGTAAAAGCCATTGTCCGCGCATCACAATCGATGTGGGCCTTAAAAGCCACCAGCCAATCCATTCCCAGGATTACATCATATCCATCCATCTCAATCATTGAGAAATTCCATACCATCTCAACCTCGCCCACAACGATGCAACATTCTCTACACAAGAAAGCTCGACACTCTCTTCGACCTAGAGGAGTTTGAAGTTTTAAATCTGAGGGCATCGTTTCTACCCTTAAACCCAGCAAATCAACCACACATGCAGCAATAAAAGAGTGTGAAGCACCCGTATCAAATAACACTTGCATCAAGGTAGAATTTAAAAGAATAGTACCTCGCACCGTGGATGGTCCTGACTGATCATCCACCACAACCTGCTCAGCTCCGAACACACGTTTACTTGCCACACTTTGCTCTTTATTGCTCTGCTGAGGCGTCGTGGTATTCCGAGAATCACCATGACCCACTTTACTCTGCTGACGAGGGGTATGTTGCTGTCCCCGTCCCGTCGAAGCATACGACGTCTGCGATCCCTGAGGAGTGTCACGCGCACCCGACCTTGGAGCATTCCGATAATAACGCTGCAGATGCCCCATCTGCTTACAATTATGATATGCTCGAGGTTGTGTCGTACAATCCCGCTTGATGTGGCTCGTAGAACCACACTGAAAACATCCCGGCTTGCTTTGGGGCTTCGGAGGAAGATTTACCGATCCTGCCATCGGATTATATGCCATATTCCCGCCCTGGGAATAAGTGTCCCTCTTCCGCTTGAACCCTGCGTTAGAGTTCCCACTATTCCCCATGGGTACCACCGTGCTTCCTCCACCCGGAGCTCCCAACAGATCCTGCTCAGCCATCGAGGCTCTATTCACCATCTCTGTGTAATCATCTATACACAACACCGCTATCTTTGAACGGATTTCTTGCCTTAACCCCGCTTCAAAGATCCTTGCCTTCAACGACGTGCTACTCACCACCTCGGGTGCAAACCTCACTAAGTTCATAAACTTAGCTGCATACTCCGTCACAGACATAAGCTCTTGCTTCAAACTGAAGAAATCAGTCGTGCGCTGAATCCTAAACGTATGTGGGTAGAATTGTTTGTTAAACAATTCTTCAAAGCCTTCCCACATCATACCCTGGTCCGTCCCCGCTTGGACTACCAACTCCCACCACTGAAGGGAAATATCTTCCAACATATACGTGACCAACTTCACTTTCAACTCTACCGGTGTTCCCAAGAACTCTAAGATCTTGTTCATTCTATTCAACCATGTTTATGCCCTCTCCAGCTCTGAATCACCCCTAAAGATGGGTGGGTTCTGCTTTTGGAACTGAACCGCATGATCCACATGGCTTGGTTCATCCACTTTGTTTCCACTTTCCACAGCTTGGAAAGCTTGCACTATGCTTTGCACTAGCTGCTGGTTCACCTGAGGCTCAGGTGCTACCACATTCTCAGCAGCCTCCTCCGGTTGGTCTCTATGACGCCTACCCGGTGCCATTTCTATAAACATAAAACAAACAACTATGAGTCTCACTTCCACAGACATCACAAAATCCCATTTCAAATCACATTACACAACACTTTCACAATAAGGCTTTCCAGCAGTTCACATTTCCCATGGTTCACCATTTTGAAAATCATACCATTTTCAAAATACCAAATTTATTCACATTACAGTTTCACACAAAAACCATTTCTTAATTCAGCCCATAGATCATTATACCCCAATGAAATATGCATCCTAGTGGGAAGTCGTTTCTACTATGCATGCCATGCTCATCTCATTGGTTACACCCACGACAATGAGATATCCAATGCCTATAAGTGTCTCCAAAACACTTATGTATCCAACTCCCTGGTAACTTGAATTTCAGCATAATAGGGTTAGCTACGTCCTTTTATGTTATACATTCCAAGTTTCGACATTCCTACGCCTTGCTACCATCCCGACTAAGGAATGTAACACCACTAATGTCAACACCAAATCTGAGAATCAACTCCAAAGGACCGAACAAACTGATACCACTTGTAATGCCCCGCCCCTACCTCATTGTCTTGAGGAGGTTGTTGTACCTCTCGTTCCCCTCGTTGTTTGATTTTCATGATCACAATCATCTTATTATTTGTCTAATATTGTTTGAAGTGTTTTTGAATGATAGGCACAAGGTTGCCAAGAAGTTGGCCCAAGAATGGACAAGAAGTGGACTGAAATTCAGTCCACCGGCCAACCGGTGTGATAGCACCGGCCAGCCGGTGGACCTGGCAGAGGCTTTGCCCACTGCCAGGTTCCACCGGTCAGCCGGTGGCTCTGTCACCGGTCAGCCGGTGGCTCTGTCACCGGCCAGCCGGTGGCAACCTGATGAAACAGTGCCAGCTACTGTCTGCCCACCGGCCAGCCGGTGGCTCTGGCACCGGTCAGCCGGTAGAGCCTGGACCAAATTCTTCTCCTCTGCCAAGGCATCGGCCAGCCGGTGGAGCTGTACCGGCCAGCCGGTAGCCCAGTCAAACTAGCCGTTGGCTTTGACCAGTCAACCCTCTTTTGGCTCCCAACGGCTCTTTAAGCCTCTCCAACGGCTCCGAAGACTCCCCAAGGGTTCCATGCCTATAAATAAAGGCCAAGGAAGCCCCGGACACTAACCGGAACTTATACCAAGCGCTCGGACATATTGTTGAACATTTGGCGAACCTCCGGCGCTCCACCTTCAAGGATCCTCAAGTGCTCCAACCAATTTCCAATCCAAGGAGCACCTCAAGAAGCTTGGGAGAGCACGCTACATCAACTCCATCATACTTTGGCGCCCAAGTCTTCCTCAATTACGGTTTTTCTTGTTTTATATCTTTTGAGCTTAAAATTGGGTTTGTGCCTACAAACCCCAAACTTTTCTCATCCCCTCTTTCTTTTGGGTTTCACATCACCACTAAGGTGTGAAGAGGTTGTCAAGCTTTCCTTTAAATAGCTTGAGACATAGGTGAACTATCCTTCACCTGTAAGAAGGATAGTGGGTTCTTGCTAAACCATTAAAAGCAAGTGGGTTCTTGCTCAACCATCAAAAGCAAGCTGTAATAGGTCCTAGTGCTACCTCAAAGCCTAGTGGGTTTCTTGCTAAAACCATTGAAAAGCAAGCGGTAGGAATCTCTCAACGGTTGAGTTGGGAGCGGAGACGTAGGCCGGGTTTTGGCCGAACTCCGTTAACAATTTCTTGTGTGATTGCCTCTTTATTTCCGCTGCACCTCTTACTTTGATTTTAAATTGTTAATCATTTTTTAAAAGGCAATTCACCCCCCCTCTTGCCATCCTTCCCGTTTTTCTCCGACCAACAATTGGTATCAGAGGGAGTATTTGAATAATTCCTTAACCGGTTTCAAATTAAAGATCCTTTTGTGATGGCTTCTACCGCTTCAACCTCTTACGCCCCCGAAGGCTTTTCTTTGGATCGTGCTCCATTCTTTGATGGAACCGATTATAGTTTTTGGAAAACCCGCATGACCACATTTCTTAAAAGTATTGGCTATCCAATTTATAGAATTGTTATGCATGGTTTTACGCTCTCCTCTCCCGATGAGTCTAAATGGACCCCCAATGACATTGCTTATTTTGAGCTTGATGGCAAAGCCATGAACGCTCTTCATTGTGGTCTTGACCGTAATGTTTTTAATTGCATTTCTACTTGCTCTACTTCTTACGATATTTGGAAATATTTAGAGCTAACCCATGAAGGTACTAGCATGGCTCAAAAGCAAGAACCCGCTCAAAAGCAAGAACCCATTCAAAAGCTAGAACCCGATGCAAAATCCGTACCCGCTTGCCCACTTCACAAGAAAAGGGCCAAGAAAAAGGAGAAGAAGAAGGCTTCAAAGGCATCTTGGAGTGATAGCTCCTCCTTCTCCTCCTTTTCCTCAAGCGACCAAGGTAAAAAATGCCTAATGGAAAATCATGAGGTATCATCTTCCGACTCTTCTTCCTCGTCTTCTAGTTCTTCAAATTCTTTCAATCATTTGTCTTATGAGGAACTCCAACATGTTAGAGATCAACTTGAAAATGGTTTTCATGAACTTTCTTCAAAATTTGTTTCTTTAAAAAAGAATTTCAAAAAACTCTCCTCCGAAAAAGAACAACTTCTTAAAGAGAAGGAGGAACTCTCCCTAAAAATCCAAAATTTCCCAAATGTTGATTCTTTGGAATCAACCATCAAGGACCTTAGAGAATCCCTAGCCAAATTCACCCAAGGGGAACAAAATCTTTCAAAATTGCTTGGTTCCCAACGAATTTCAAGAACCACCCAAGGGCTAGGATATACCAATATAGCTTCCTCCTCCCATGCACCCACTGTTTTTGTAAGGGGGAGCTCTAGTTTTAAATTTTGCAATTATTGTAAAAAACCCGGGCACCTCATTTACGAGTGTGATTGCAAAAATGCCCGGTACGGCCAACCCAAGTCTATTTTCTATTCCGATGAGTTTTATAGGAGAAGACCTGCCATGAAACAAATTTGGATTGAAAAATCTCTTTTGGCAAGTCTCTCCGGGCCAAAATTAGTTTCGGTTCCAAAACCCTTTCCCCGATGATTTTTTGTTTTATTTAGGGGGAGAAAGTTTCTTTATTCGTTTTCTCCGGCCTAACAGAGGCGGTGAGGGTTACTTGGCCTTAAGCGACGTTCCCAAGACGTCAAAGGCTGTCAATAAATGCCAAGGGCATCTAGAACAAGTTGGGGAACGATTTGCCCTTAAGATAAAACCAACCACTATATGATGCATGTCAATAAAACACCCAAACATGTATTCCCAAAAACAACCAAGTTGTTCCACAATACAACCCAAAACCAAAACAACTAGACATGTCCACCAACATCAGAGTACAATCGGAAACTAAACAACCAAAGCACCACGATCCATGACACCTCCACAGCTCCACACCCAGTTCCAAGCTCCAAGCTCTACCAAGACATCACATCGCACCATTAAAGGAGGTTGATGCCTTACCTTTGCCCACGTCACGGTACACGAAATCTGCAATGACACCAACGTGCCAAAGCAGGGGGTGAGTACTAAAACTCAGTAGGATTTCCCCAAATGACTTCCCTACACACGCCACTAGGATAAAACCGTTAGCATATTTATATAAAACAGATTATATAAATTAAACCACAAGTTCAACCATTCTCATAGGCCAAACATGCCCTTACCAAGCCATCACACTCAAACTGAGCAACCAAGGGAAAGCTAACCAAACAAGCCACAACCATTCCAACATTTACCCATTAGCACAACAATTCCATCTTGTAAAGCAATGCACAACAAAACAACCATACCACCAAACGGTGGAACTTCCGTCCAACCCATTCACACATTCACCCATTCACACCAAGCGACACTTCCCATCCACTTACCATTGATGGTGGCCCTTCCGTCCACTATCCATCCCCTTTTTATAGTGGTACTTCTCGCCACTTCCACACAACATTCAAACAATCCAAAGCCAAGCATATAACCCACCAAGGTCACAACCACATGCAATCAACCAATTCCATTGCATATCAATCCACTTCAATAAATCACCCATTTATTGAAAACCATTTTCCATGCCAAACAACATTTCAATAAAACACCCATTTTATTGAAAACCATTCTCATCAATCATTTTCACAAATCAACCATAGCATCCCATTTTAAAATCTCCATTTTAAAATCCACAAGAATAACATTTCACCATAAAACCTCCCTTTTCCCAAAAATCCCCAAAACATCACCCAAGGGATTTCTAACCATTTTCGCACGTCAAAACACAATTAATTTCAAGCACAACAAATTAATTGTAACCAAAACCATTAGCTCTAACCAAGTGGAGTTGAGAGAGAAGCCACCTACCTTTAGGGTTCCCGAGAAATTGACCCACGAACAATCGCACCTCAAATCCGGCAAACGCACCACCGAAACCTCTATAGATCCCCTTCTCTAACATTCACAAGCCTTCAAAACATCATCCAAGGCAACCAAAACCCTAGATCTACACACAAACAGTGTAGATCTAAAAGAACAAGAAAGTGGGAAGAGTAGATCTAGAGGAAAACACAAAGAAACCATGAGAGAAGACTTACCCGGGAGCAATCACCTTCAAAATACCAAGAATCCTCTTCAAAATGCTTCCAAAATGAGTGGGAAAGCTCCTCCACCCTCTGAGAACCGAGGAACCCGAGTGAGCCACGAGTGGGAGGAAGTTTGGAGTGAATTAGGTTAAGCCCGAGGGTGCCCGAAACTTATAACCCTATTTTTAAGTGGCCGCACGGTTAGCCCGCACGGTTTGGAAAACCGTGCGCATGCTACTGCCTCGAGAGCAAGGGTCCACACGGTTTCCTCGCACGGTTTGACAAATCGTGTGCAGGCCGTGCGAAGCCTACTGTCTCCCCTGCATGGTTTCTTGGAGAACCCGCACAGTTTCCACTAACCGTGCTCAAACCGTGCACCCCTTTAAAGGCCTCCAAACTCATCCAAAACCATTCCAAACTCTCCCAACCTCTTCCCAACTCATCCCATGCACTTTAAACACATAAAAATGCATAAACAAAGGCCACATACCTCAAATCGGGGGTACTACACCCCTTATTCTCCAACCCTTCCTCTTTATTTATAACTTCTGCCAGCTGTGCAAACCTCTTCTAGAATATTTTGCCAGCTGTACAGGTTATGCTAATAAGCCTGTTTATGTACTACATACCCGATATCTATCAAAGTCCCTTGCACAACTCCCGGACCCCTCTCATGACAACAACACCCCAGCCCCAACCTCACATTCCTATCATTTCCACCCTCTTGAAGATCCACCTTGTCCCCAAGGTGAAAATATAGGGAAACTTCCCCATTAACAGGTTAATTGCATCACTTCCCTAGTCATGACACTGTCTTTCTATGTCTAATTAAACAACAAGCTTATGTTGCCTCCCTTCTGAAGAGTCGCTAGCAGAATTTGTCAGTTCACAACTTCCCCAGTGCTGACTTCCTTCTTTTGGCAGCTTTATGTGAACAGTATTTGTAGGTAATGCATCTAGTGCAAATGCTTGCGAAATCTTAGGCCAGACTTCCACCAGGCAAAACTAGAAACTTAATGATTCCCTAGGTGATGGAAATTCATTAAGAAACAATTTACAATTTCGCTTTGGATGTGTGCAAAGGCTGTTATAACTGCAGTCCTTCAAAACTATTAGCCAATACTCCCCCAAAATGCCTGAACTTTTTGAAAATTTAGGTGCCAACACTCTAAACTCTTCTGGAATGTCAGTTGGGTGCCATCTCAAGAATGTGAATTTGTGACACCTGGGAGTAGCATGGACAACAAGAGGTCGTATTATGAATTTTCTCAATTTCCATTATGCAAACGTTGAATAGTTAAAGTCCCCATAGTCATTAAGTGTGCAAGAGTCCAACATAGTAATTTGATTCACTGCTGCTGGGTCACCACTTAATATTCCACCATTCAACTCTATAGTAGCTCGCTGCTTGCCAACCTCAACAAAAACTGGACCAGAGAATTGATTCAAGGTAGACTGTATTGCAGAGTCAATATGAACCCGATATTGCTCCGTTTGAAGTTGAGTGTTGAAGATCCTTAATCATTTCAAACTTTTCAACAATAGTAGTAAGAAGGCTCACACCATTTGGAAGCCTTCTTTCAAACCGCATGGTGCTTATCTGATACGCAAGAAATACCAGTTCCAGCAATTGGAAGACCGACGAACTCCCCTGATCCCTTCCACTAGCCTGTAGTCTCTTTGCATTGTGATCATGTTCTGCTCTAATTTCAGTACCACCGTTTCTGTCTGATGTGGCGCGCACTAACCTACCTACCTCAGAGTCAGTTCCAGCATCCGGCATATGTAACCTGTCAACTTCCACTTCCATGCCAAGTATGGTAACCGGAATACATGCTTGAAAGCAAACTCCCTGTCCCCTTTCGGGATAACAACACCCCAACGCATGCCCCAAATTCCTATCATGAATTGTCTCTGAAGACCTTGCGAATACCATGATTATGGTATATGCCAAATATTGATGTGTTAATTGTAAAGAGATAAATGCTTTCACTGGCATGTCTAAATGCATTGTTATGTTAATAACTGGATAGCTTTATGTTGATAACAAAAGCGATTCATTAATTTTTCTCAATGAATATGTTTATTTTGTACTGTTTATGCTATGTGTTGTGCATCGTGAATATGTTGTAAGCATTTGTTAATATGTGAAAATAATTATGAAATGAGATCAATGGTTAATGACATATAGACATGAACTAAATGTAAAAAGTGTAGCGATCCGAGATTATGGATCCTTTAAAATACGTACCATGTTCTATAAATCGTGCCACTCACCACACAACATAAACAAACCACAACATATTTAGAAGACATTATTAATAAAGCTATAATAAACCCTAATATGGTAAACTATTAATAATTGTTATCTTTAGAAGCTCAATAATTAAGATAAGTTAATATTGAGAAAGTTATTTTCAATATAACACGTTTTCTTTATATTATATATTTTATTTTAAAAATTTAAGTTTACAAATTTTATAATTTAAATTTGATAAAGTAAAATTCATTTTTTAATTCCCAACAACAAAATTAGGTGAAGTTTTTTTTTTTAAATAATCGATTTTTAAGTTAATAGTGAAAAATACAGTTTTTGCAAAAATAGTAACTTTTATTACATTATCAATATATGTGCAAGACCTAAAAATTTATAAAATATTTTAATTGATAAAATATATATTTGAAGGGTATGATTATGAAATCTAAAATATTAATTTGAACTTATAAATTCTATTTGTAATATTTTAGAAACAAGCAACATTTTATATGAATTTTAAAACTGTTTTCATTTGTTTCTTTTAATTAAACATTTTCATCATGAAATTCACTTTTGGCTTGCTTTTAAAGCCACCCAATTTTATTTGTTTTATAATAAATCAATTAATATAATGAAAATTAGTAACCATTAAAAATTTATCTTATACATAAGTTTCAAGTTTAAAACACTCTTTTATTTAAAATTAATTTTTATGTGTTATGTGTGTTTAATTTAAAATCGACTTTTCTCATATTTGTGAAATTAATTAGTTTAAATGGAGCCTAAATTAGGAATTAGCATGTCGAGATTTGGTAATAAGAGTTTACTAATATTTTCAGTAATAAAATAATTGACATGATTGATATTTAATTAAGAGTAATAACACCAGTACAAAAACTATTTATAATGTCACTTTTTTCACATCGGTTTTTTATATAACCGACATGAAAAAGCAATTTTGATGACTTTTTCACGTCGATTCTAAATAAACAACCTAAAAAATCAATCTTCACATATTTTTCACATCGATTATTAAATAAATGACGTTATATACCTTTTAAAATTTTATGAATAGTCGGTGGATCCATTTCGTGGTCTTCCATTCTCGCGATGATAACTCTTGTTTCTCTCGTGAAGAAGCCCTAACTCTCTCATTTCTTCGATCCGATGGACTCCAATACTGCATTATGATCTTCATACACCCTCAGGTTTCATTGGCCGCGTCTTCGCACATCGAAGATAGATCTGCTCGTCTCTCTAGTTAGCCTTACACATTGTCGTTTCTCTCTTTTTGGTCGTTCCTTGATGCGGAATCCCTAACCCATATTAGTTCGATCTGGTGGACTCCATTCTCGCATTAACATCTTCCTACACCCTTGGGTCCATTGGCCTCATCGTTAAATACATATCTGTTCATCTCCAACTAGCTCACCTGAAGGTTCAAATATCATTTAGAAAGTAAATTATTTTCATTAATTTTAGATTCAATAAATTTTGTAAAGGAATCAAATGAAGAACATGAATTTACCTCTAGATTCATATTAAAAAAGTCAAAAAGTTATGAAATATTTTTGTCTTTATCACCTTTAATGCTTCAGGTTTCTTAGTCATTTTATACCCAATACACAATCATGTAAAAAACTTAAGAGTTTTATCTCTTGATGAATCTACACACCCTTCTTGGAAAATTTGTCGTGGATTTACTTGAATAAGATTTAACTTTGCACAACTGTGTATTATTGATTCTTATATTTTATATTCATCCTTTATTATCACTGATTAAAGTATTACTAAACTATTAGTTGAGTATGAGACATAATAAATAATATTTATTCCAAAATGAAATAATGTTTGTGTCCAATGGAAAACTGGGAATAATTTTTTGATACTACTCAACACTAAACATTAGTTCAAATAGAATCAATCAACAGGAAAAAAGGATGTTATGTTCTTCTCACTATTAACATAAGAATCACCCTTCTTTAACTATAGGGAGAAAATACCGTACTTTTTCTAATGTTCCTGGACATACATGGATACATTGTTTGTATACTAATGATGGTCACACAAAAAAGTATCTAGTATCATAATGCAAGATATAAATATTGGATACAATGATTAATATCCATGAAGTTGAAGATTGTTCATGATTATACTTCAATTCAATGTAGTTTTTATTCCAACAACCTTTCTTCCATATGCGAAACAAATAACATCATGTTCGATGCCATCCCTCTTTAGCTTTGGTTCCATAGAAAGACAATATAGGAGATCCATTGACTTAGGAATAGTCATGGGATTTTTAACCATTTCTTTCGATTTGTTCCTCATAAGAATAAATTTATTAACCTTGTTTATGTTCTTATCAACATGGAGAACCTTTCTCAAAAGATATTAATGCGGTTTTTTCGTACTGTTTATTATTTCATCATAAATGAAACTAGATTAACTAGGAGATAAGGATGAAAAGAATGAGATTTATTGAAAGATCCCATGTCATATTTCAATTTACACATGTAATCATTACATTTTGATTTTTATATCTCATCTTAGCATTTAGCATCCCCATGTTTAAGAACTCAAATTAATTGTTTCATGTATGTTGACCCTTCCTAATCTCATTTTTTCAAATGAGAATCATTCTCCTCCATGTCTATATTCTATATATTGTTTTATGGATATCATTGTATATATTTTTATAATTTCATAAGGTTCTATTCATTTTTTTACTTTAGAAATGTTTGAAAGAAATATATTTTTTAATTCCTTCCGCATGAATGAATTTTCTCATCAAAATTTTCTATTTTCCTTATAATGTTTCCCTTATTTGTTTTCTATATTTTTCAATATCATTTATAATCTCAATATTTTATAATTACTCCCTATGTAATAAAGGTTAATAAAAAATTCAAATGTAATATCTTCTTATTTTTCAATGTAATTTTATAATGATATTATAATGTAATTTTCATCTACGTCAACACCCTTTAATGTTTCTTACTTGATATATACTCTAATAAAACCACCCAACTTATTTTTTACTATGGATTACAATCAAAATTTTGGAAATCCTTTTTAATTCAATTTATTTATCCCGTGTTTAATACGATATGTTAGGATTATGATTATTTTCTCATTTATGCTCTACAAATATGTAATTTTAATAATTATTTGATGGGTGAATTTATTATATCCCTCTATTGTATTGGAAATATATTAGGGTATTTAACACCATATTTTCTTTAATGTGTTTAGAAAATTTTACTTTTCATTACTTTACAAACTTGATTATCATTGAAACAATCTACCATTTCCCCCTCTTAACTCACTTTTATCAGCACTATATTCTTTTGATAAGATATTTTATTTTGATATATTTTTTTGATATTTGTTATAGATAATAATGAGTCAAAGTTGGATTATGACACTTCAAATAAGTGATGAATATGAGGAAGGTGTTGATGCTTTTTTTGGATTTTTCTAAACAAAATGTTCCAAACAATGACATGTTTTTTTGTCCATGCCTGAAATGTTTAAATATGAAAAAGTTGAAAAACAAAGAGATCAAAGGTCATTTAATTTGTCATGGTTTTAATCCGAGTTACAACCCTTGTATTTGATATGGTGAAATTGGGTAGAATTTTGGATCTATTGATGACGATGCTTTGTTAGATGATAAGTCTGATCAAATTGAAGAAATGATTCGTGATATTGAAGTAGAGACAATTGAGAATGAACTGACAATTGAACGTCTATATAGTGATTCTGAAAAACCATTATATCTATGTTGTATGGAATTTACTATTTTATCGGTGGTGTTAAGATTGATTAACTTGAAGGTGAAACATGGATGGAGGGACAATAGTTTTACAGAGTTTTTACAATTGTTGAAAGATATTCTTTCTAAAGACAATGATATTACAGATTCACATTATAAAGCAAAGAAAATACTATGCCTGATGGGATTAGGGTACAAAAAATTACATGCCTACCCGAATAAATGTGTGATATATAGGAAGGAATATGAATTTCTTTCAAGGTGTCCTAAATATGGGACGTCACAGTATAAGTTGAAAGAAAAATCATAGGCCAATTTAGCAGTTACAAAGACCTCTACGAAGGCATTTTGGTATCTTCCTATAATTCCTTATTTTAAATGTTTATTTTCAAATTCACATAATGAAAACAGATTAATATGACATGCAGATGAGCAGATATGTGATGGAAAATTACGGCATTCAGCTGATTGTCCACAGTGGAAGAAAATTGATCAACAGTTTCCTACATTTGGAAATGAAGTTAGAAATATCAAACTTGAACTGTGCACAGATGGAATGAATCCATATCAAAGCCTTAGTAGCACACATAGTTCATGGCTTGTTTTATTTGTAATTTAAAACTTATCTCCTAAATTTTGTATGAAGTGAAAATATGTCATGTTGAGTTTAATGATATCTGGACCAAAACAACCCAAAAATGATATTGATGTTTTCTTATCACCATTAATTGATGATTTGAAACTTTTATGGGAGGATGGTATTAGGGTGTATGATTCTTATAAAATGGAATATTTTCAATTGCATTAAATGATTATGTTCACTATAAATGACTTCCCAACATATGGAAATTTGTACCAATATAGTGTTAAGGGGCATAAATCTTGTTCAATTTGTGAACAACAAACTTCATATTATCAACTGCATCATGGTAGAAAAACAGTATACATGGTTCATAAAAAGTTTTTGTCTATGGATAAATCTTATAGAAGATTAAAAAAGAAATTCAATGGATCATAAGAATTTGATATTTCTCCAAAAACCTTTATCCACTGATCCATATTTTGTGAGGGTGAAAAAAATTGATGTGACATTTAGAAAGACACATAAATCTAGTAATGATAGAAATATTTGGAAGAAACGTTCAATATTTTTTGATCTACCATATTGGAGATATCACGAGGTCCAACATAACATTGATGCCATGCATGTGGAGAAGAATATTCATGACAACTTTATTGGAAAATTTTTAGATATTAAAGGAAAGACTAAAGATGGATTGAATGCAAGATTGAACTTACTCTCAATGGGAATACGTTTAGAGTTAGATCCCACTTCTAATGGAAGGAGAACATTCCTGCCCCAGGATTTTCATACATTATACAAGAGGGGGAAAATTAGCTCTTATCAGTGTCTTCATGATATCAAAGTGTTGCAGGGTTATTCTTCAAAAGTAAATTTTTTTTGTGTCTTTAAATGATTTGAAACTGATAGAAATGAAATCTCATGATTTTCATGTCATGATGAAACAACTTCTACCAGTTGTATTGCATGTAATATTGACCATCTATTTCAGAATGAATATAATGAAGGTGTACTATTTTTTCAATTCAATTTTTAATAAGGTGATTGATATAAATACTTTGAAAAATTTGGAGAATGAAGCGGTTTATATACTTTTTCAATTGGAAATGTATTTTACTCCATATTTTTTGATATCACAGTGCATTTAATGGCTCATTTGGTGTGAGAAATAAATCTTTGCAAACCTGTATATCTACGTTGGATGTATCCTTTTGAAAGGTATATGAAAATATTGAAGGGTATGTTAAGAATCCATATTGACCTGAATCCTCCATTATTGAGAAGTATATTTATGAAGAGGTTGAAGATTTTTGTATAAGCTACTTGTCTATAGTAGAGCACATTAGTTTGACTATATCTTGACACGAACGAGTTAATTATGGTGAAAAGGGGATCCTTGACTTGAAATTCAAATTGTTTACAAGTGAAAAGATAAATAAGGTACATTTATAAATCTTAAAGAACACAGTTGATGCTCAACCATATATAATATCACATATTAATGTGTTGAAATAATGTTATCAAAAGAATAAAGATATGTGGATTTTGAATGAGCACAATAATTTTTTTCCATGGTTTAAAGAGACCATGCTTAGTAGATCAGATGAATCAGAAACATTGAGACAGTTAGTGGGAAGTCCAAGTTTAAATTTGATAACGAGGTCTGATTATTACATTAATGACTACACATTTCATATGAAAGATTAGGACAACAAAAGTCCAATTCAAAATAAAGTGTATTGCTGTTTGCAGAAGCAATGCATTTTTCGAGTGCCAAATATAAAAACCCAATCTCCGCATCAATTATATATTATGGAGTCATTGATGAAATATGGGAGGTTGATTACATTAAATTTCATGTTCCAGTTCTTAACTGCAAATTGTTTATCAGTAACAACAATTTCATAAACGATGAATTTAGAATGACACTAGTTAATCTGAATAGATTGGAATACACAACTGATCCTTTTATAATGGAAACACATGCAAAAAAAATTTCTTTGTTCTTGATCAATCAAACATGCAATGGTCTATTATTTTGCAAGGAAAAAAATAGTATGTTTTTGATGATAAACTTGATGAAGATGTTGATTTATGTGAGATCCCTACTTCCATGGAAAAATTAAAAGATAATATTGACAAGCACATCTTAGAAATGGTTAGTGCCATATGAAATGATCATTATAAAGGAATTTGGGGAAACAATCCTTTAGTAAATTCCTAATATTATATGCAATATATGTTTATTTCTCATTTACTTTTTTTAAATTTCATAAAATGTTAGACATTTTAATTTTATTTTCTTTATTAAAACATGTATTATAACTAATAAGTTAAGTTTTTTGTTTATATTAGTTTATTTTTCTTTAGTTTACCATGTTTACCCATACTTAACTTATCTATTAATTGATTTTTTTGAAAAAAAAAAATTTTAAATATAATATATGAAATAAAAAATATTGTATAAGAGTATATTCAAAAAAACTTCTTTTTGGTGTAAAAAATTATTTATTAGGCTGGAGCGTTTTTACAATTCACACACCATTTTTGGATTTGTTTTCATTCATTTATATGTCATTTCATATCTCATTAATGTTATTAGAATTTTAGTTAACTATAACATATATGAATAAAAACGTGTTAAGTTTATTTTAGTTTACTTTTTTGTTTGATAATTTTTCATTTTTTATCTACATTAGTATGTAATAGTTGATTTTTATATTTGTGTACTAATTTTTTGTTGCTTTGATTCGTAGGATAATGAAAAATCAATCAACTAATCCGCCACATACTTCTAGATATGATTGTACTTATACCCCTAGGGAGGAAAGTACACATGATCCTGCTGATGAGTATCATCCTTCTTTACAAGAGACATCTACTTCCATGGGGCCAAAGAAGAGTTTGAGGGTTGGTAAATGTGGTAGAACACGTTTACAAAAATTATCAGTTGCTCGTATCCAGGACCAAAGGATACCGATAAACTTTGATGATAATGATATTCCAAGTGGTCTAAATTCAAAACAATTCAAAACTTTTATAGTAGTACATGATAAAAAAAGTTATAATTTTGATTGATGATTGGAGAAGTGTTGAAAAATCGACAATATCTCACTTGTGGGAGACTGTTTTGGTAAGATCATTTGTTATTATTTCATTTATATTTAAATGTTTATAGTAATATATGTTTTCCCCATTCTTATAAGATGACATATGATATACCTGATACTATTGGAGTCAGTAGGAAATGTTTATCATTGGTTTCTAGGAGATAGAGGGATCATAAATCAACCCTCACATCAGATTTCATTTTTGGGCATAAACAATATCTTAATCCATGTGATATATACCCATTTACAGATTAAGATACATGGAAATAGTTTTTTAAAATTTGAAAATGAGAAGTATTTTTGGTAAGTGAAATGTTACCTTTTAGATGTTTTTTTATATTAATGATCTTATTAATGATTTATTTATTCTTAATTTTAAAAAATTAATAAGATCTCATCAGAAGATCCAATCTAGAAACATATACCATCATACTTTATCTCAGGAAGGGTATACATTATTGGAAGAAAAAATGATGGCTGGAAAATTTCTACAACTAAGAGATGAGACTTCAGACTCTACAGAGGTTGACCCTCCTTCCCCCCACTAGACATGAAAAATGGATGAGGGCTCAAATGAGACAAAAAGGACAACAACTTATGAAAGAGTCAAGGGTTATAACTGAGAGGATTGTAATATGTTTACTTTATTCATTTATTTAAGTTAATTTAATTATTTATATATTGTGATTAATTATGATTTTTTTTAAATATTTCATATAAGATTCTCTTGAGGAGAAGAGCACACAGGGGTCTTTATAGATGAGGGTAGGAAAGATATTTTATCTACAACATTGGGAAATCCCGAACACCTGAGTCATGTACAAGGATACCTAAAATGTGTATCGGTGAAAAAAGAATTTCCAAATTATGAAGCTTTATCAATAGAGGAAATTTATAAAAAAATAGAATTTTTGGAAGCTATAGTTCAGAATATTCATGTGACAATAGAGGATAGGATCATAGCTTCGATATAATTGATATTTATAGACATGCAAAGACAGTTTTAGACTATTGATCCCACACCTCCACCTCTGATAGTAGATCACACTCCTCCATCTCCACATGTAGACTCCACTAATTCTTATCCTACTCTTACACCCCTTCTCTAGTTTCCTAGTTATTGTGAGCTATATGTTGATGATACCCAACATCATATTGTTTCATATGGGATGATATTTTATATTGGTGATACCATTCATCATAAAAAAATAGAGATAGAGCATCATAAGATCACTATACATGATATTATAGATAGATAAATATGAATACCATTACCTATATATGAAGTGAGTTCAATTGGATAAAGTGTCAACCATTTTTTAGTTTGGAAATCTATACTTTTTCGACATATTACCATAGAGGTATGTGTATATTTTATCTTTTATTTCATTTTGGTATTAAATTTGTTTTAACATTTTAAAGTTTATATATTTATCTATTTTTTATATGAATACTTTAAAGTTAAAGAAATAACATATAAACAATAACAAATACAAAGTGCTATGACATCAGATACAAATTCTAGTAGTATTGATAGATTGTCAACATATTAAAATTTGTTGTTGGATGTTTATGATATTACAATTGAATCTAGTGTTTGTGGGAATTCAATGACTATGTAAATTTTTAGAAATGATATCATGGAGCTTGTAACAGTAGATTAGTTGGGCATCAACATGATGAAAGTTTTTTCCATGTTATTCGATTAATAATTTCTTTCCATTAGTTTAATTTATTGAAAATTTATACTTATGTTCATTTTGTATTAGGTATCTTTATACAATTTATAAGAAGCATGAAAAGACAAAAGTATATTGATTTATGGACCCATAGTTTATTTCACCTATAGTAATGACATTGACTGAAGTAGAAAGAACAATTTATATTTGTGAAAGATTTCAAAAGAATGTAATTATTCAGTGATAAATGTTTCCTTATTATCAAGAGTATGAAACATATATCTTACAAAGTGTTATATATCTCTTAAAATAATAACCACTAACATTAAATTTTCTTTTATATTAGTGACCATTGTATGTTAGGTGTTTTTTATCCAAGGGATAAGTGTCACAACCCGTCCTCGGGGCCCGTGCCGTGACTACCCCAAGCCCACCTTCCATAGGCCAGGGGCTGGAGACTATCACCAAAGGCGAATTCCCGATAAAAAGGGAAGGCATTGCCTTTAAACCTGTACACACACAGTTTGAACAAAATAAATAGAGGCAACAAGTACTAAAATAGAAAAGTAAGGTGTGCTAAAAGTAAGTGGGCCAGTATACAAACCCAACTGAACAACAAGTACAAGTAAAAAGGGAAAATAACTCCTCGATCGCCCACCGGGGAATCCTACCTGAAGGGTAGGTACAGAACTAGAACAACTCGTCCCTATGGTAAGTCCCATATAGTCCATATCCAAGTAGCCTACCGTCCGTCACCCTCAGCCTCGATCATTGCTGTCCGTCGTCTACACAGAACACAACAAGGTGCGGGCGAATCCCGTGAAGGGGTGAGTATAACAATACTCAGTAGGGGACCCCGAGATCCCTGAAGGTCTCCCAGAATCCAAAAAGGATAAACCAAAGAAGAAAGATACAATCACGAAGTATCAACTAACCCTACTTAGGTATATGCCCATATATATACCTAAGTTATCAATCTTAGTTCGGCTCCAACTCTCGAGCCCAAGCACAAACCATTCCACAAAGGAAGTAAAGTCAATCACCATGATTATAATGGTTGAAAGACATGACTCAGCTCACACAGGTATACATCTTTAGTAGAGTGATAGACATGATCAGATGTAGTTACTAATTCATCTAAGTTGTTGGACCCACACAGGATACAGGACCAGCTAAGCTGTCAGACCCACACAGGATACATGACCAGCTATTCGGTCGGACCCACACAGGATATAGGAACAGAAGTCAGAACTGTCAAACCCACGGGGGATCCCAGTACAATAGTCATCGCTGTCGAACCCACAAAGGATTCCAGTTCAGTAGTAATCTCTATCGAACCCACAGAGGATTCCGGTTCAGTAATCATCATTGTCGAACCCACAGAGGATTCCAGTACAGTAGTCATCGCAGTCGCAGCCAGCCCTAGGGTTCCCACACACAACACGCTCGATTCCAAGAGGGTCCGCTCCTTGATCCAAGTTTCGATACATAAACTATCATGAAGTCCTGAGTTGATGTATCCTGTTGTTCCGTCTCATCATAAGGAACCCAATGTGATAGACGACGCGTCAATCGGACGCCCGGTCTGAGAGTTATTGGAATTTCTGTTCCAGGGGACCGGTTGGATTTTACGCTCGATCCAACCCGGATGTTTTCCAAATTTGTCCAAAACTCACTTAGAGTATTCCAAAAGGACCGCCTCATCAAGAGGGTCCCAGTGCTGCAGACGGCGTGTCGATCAGACGCACAATCGAGTAGTTATTTTCATTTAAGCAAAGACAGGCCCGACCCGTCAAGCATAGTGGGTTGGCAGGTCGGACCGACCCGGCTCGGCGGGTCCAACCCGGCTGGGGGTTTGCCTGGCCTGGTAGGGTGCGACCCACCTGCGGACCCGGCCCGTGCTGCGGACCCGGTCCAGTTCGCCCGACGGCGCCAAGCGGTGCCGCCTCCTCCTATGCATAGTCGGCTGTAGCCGGCCGGTTTGGCCCAGTGCATGTGGGTCGTGCTGAGGTCCGCGGTTCTCCCCATGCGGCACCTGCGGGCGCCACGGTTCTCCAGCCCAACCGGCACGCGGCCGGCCGGTTCGCCCAGCCGAGCAGGCCACAAACACAGGCCGCATCCTCCTCCACGTGGCACCTGTGGGTGCCTCGGTTCTCCAGCGGGCCGGGCGGATTGGCCGTCTGGTCGTCCCACGGACCGGGTGGCCCGAGCGGCCGCCGGTCCCACCACGCGGCCGGCGCACGGCCGCCACTGTCGCCGCCGCCTCCGGTCGCCACTGCCGCCGCCGCCTCCGGTCGCCGACGCCGCCGCCTCTTCTATCCGCCACAGCCTGCATGGCTGCGACCCCCTTCCTCTGGCCCAGTGCGACGACACCGCGCCCTACTGGCCCCGCCTTCATCATCAACACATTGAGAACAACAACAAGGGGGGGGGGGAGGGTCGAACCATGTTCGTGCGGTCCGAACCCTCCTCGTTACGTTGTTAACATTCTGTATCAAGAGCACAACACATGATGAGGAAAGGAGAGTATAACTCATACATAAAATTAATCCAATTTCCCCCTACCTCAATTTCTGTGATCAACGATGGAGTCACGGAAGACGGACATCTCAGAAGACGGATGTCGTTTCGTCAATATTGGAGGAGGAAAAGCTCGGTGAAGATGAGTCGAGTCGACACCGTCGGTGTACTTTGAAGACGACGATGCTTCCCTATCTTGCCTTGGTTGAAGAAGGAGGAAGAGAAGTCCATCGTTTTTAGTTGGAGAGAAAGGGGGTTCTTCGTGTTCTTCATGTTCCTCATTGGATGAATGATTCTCCGTTGAGAGCTTCCTCCAAGGGTTCTCCAAGATCTACCAAGATCTCCTCCTCTCCTTAGTTCTCCCAACAAAGCTTATGCCAACCAAAATAAAATAATCTCATCCCTTATTTTAATGGTTGGAATGAGTTCAAAATAATTCAAATTAATTAAGTTGGTTCACTTAATTAAATGTATGGAGTTGGCAAGAATTTCAAGGGACTCAATTAATTAATTACAAGGGAGTGTTGGCACATTAATGGGAAGTTCAAGAGCTCCCCCATTTATGGGGAATTCAAGAGGTTTAAAGGGGGGGTTAGAGGAGTTAAAGGGTTCGGGTGGGACCCCCCATAAAAAATATTCCCAAGGGTGTTTCGGGTGTGATGGGTCCCACCTCCGACCTCCCTTTGGAGGTTTTAACAACCTTTCAAATAAAAATATGTCACACATATTTTTATCTAATTTTTATTTAGGAATCCCAATTAATAACTTCCATTCATGTTGAAACACAACCGCGGTAAAAGTATCCTTAAGTGAATACCAGAACTGTGAATTCAACGGTGCCCTCAGATTTCAATTTTGAGCACCAATTTAAAAGATATAAAATCCTTCATGTATGTTTACTGAACGTACCCAAACAAAACTTCAGAATTTGATTCCGGGCACACCGGGCCTCAGAATCAAGCGCCGTCAGAAACTGCGAACTCGTAAAATTCCCGTGCATTTAAAAAAAAATTTCACATAATTTTCGTGTCTTTACATTATCCCCACCTCAGGTATTTACATCCCCGTAATCTATAACACACACTAAGAGAACAAATGGTGGTACTGAGCACGCATCTGAGCCTCCCGCTCCCATGTGCTCTCCGGGAGGTTCCCGTGCTGCCAGCGAACACGCACCAGAGGTATCGACCATCCACACAATACCCGCTCCTGTTGAACCTCAATCTCCACTGGAACCTCTGTGAAAGTCGCCCCATCATCGATGTCCAGCTCCCCATGGTCAACGATGTGGGATGGGTCATGCACGTATCTTCTCAACTGAGATACGTGGAAGACGTCATGCACCCGATGAAACTGAGGTAGAAGAGCCAGGTGGTAAGCCACCTCACCTACTCTACTGAGGACCTAGAATGGTCCAATAAATCACGGAGACAAATTTCTGCCTCGGAAAAATCTTTACAGACCTCCTCGAGGTGAGACTCATAGGAAGACGTGGTCGCCATCCTCGAACTCCAGTGGTCTCCGTCTTCTATCAGCATAGGACTTCTGTCTGCTCTGTGCAGTCTTCATATACTCCTGGATGATCTGTGCCTTCTCCATCGTAGCCTGCACCATCTCTGGTCCTACAAGTGCTGACTCCCCTGGGTCAGTCCATCACAGAGGCAATCTTCAAGGTCGGCCGTACAGTGCCTCGTAAGGTGCCATCCCGATGGTAGAGTGGTAGCTGTTGTTATACGCAAACTCTAACAAGGGCAAGTGATCCTCCCAACTGCGACCAAAGGTGAGGATGCATGCACGAAGCATGTCCTAGAGAGTGTGAATGGTCCTCTTAGTCTGGCCATCTGTCTGAGGATGGAAGGCGGTGCTCAAGCGAAGTTGTGTCCTGAAAGCCTCCTGCAACCCCTTCCATAGCTAGGAAGTGAAACAGGCATCTCGATCAGAGATGGTCGTCAATTGAACACCATGAAGCTGTACTATATCCTATACGTAGAGGCGTCCCAAGATCTCTATTGATCCCTACTCTCTGATCAGTAGGAAGTGGGATGACTTGGTGAGTTGGTCAACAATCACCCAGAGAGAGTCGTGTCCTCTGGATGTACGTGGAAGTCCCATTACGAAATCCATAGATATCCCGTCTCACTTCCACTCTGGGACCTCTAAGGGCTGAACCAAGCCTGCTGGAACCTGGTGCTCCGCCTTCACCTGCTGACAAGTGAGGCATCATGAGACGAATCCTGCTACTGCCTTCTTTATACCTAGCCACCCGTGCTGTCGTCGGAGGTCCTGATACATCTTCGGTACTCATAGATGTACTGCTAGAGGGGAAGTGTGTAACTCCCTCAACACTTCCTTCTGAAGTGCAACTAGTACCATGGTCCATCCTCTGAAGAGAATGACGTGCTCCCCACCTTCAGAAAATCCATCAGGTGCTTTCCCTGAGGATATCTGAGCACGTCGCGTCTCACAGTCAATGTCCTCACGCTGTGACTCCCTAATTCACTGAAGAAATGGAGGAGTGACTGTGAGAGACTGCAGAAACGCTGCTCCATCTCTATCCACAAAGGATATCTGCAACGCGGCCAGCTACTCTGTCACCTATCCTAGTAGTTGAATGCCTGATCTCCTGCTGAGAGAATCTACTACAATGTTCCCCTTCCCAGGAGTATAGACTATCTCTAATTCATAGTCCTAGAGGAACTCGATCCATCATTACTGTCTCAGGTTCAGGTCCTTCTGAGAGAAGATGTACCTGAGACTCTGGTGGTCAGAGTAGACTGTAAAACGTTCACCCATAAGATAGTGTCGCCACATCTTCAAGGAAAAGACCACTGCTACTAACTCCAGGTCATGGGTAGCGTAGTTCTAAGCATGATATCTTAGCTGAAAAGAACCACAAGCTATCACTGCTCGCTCCTACATCAGGACACACCCAAGTCCGGTCCCTGATGCATCATAGTAAACTACGTACCCAACGCCCTCCTCTGGTAGCCTCAAGATGGGTGCACTAGTCAATCTCTGCCTCAGCTCTTGAAAGCTCTGCTGGAATCTCTCTGACCACATGAAGGGTTTCCCCTTCTTCTTCAATGCTGAAATTAGTGCTGTAACTCTAGAGAAGTTTGGCACAAATATCCGATAGTACCCAGCTAGTCTCAGTAAACTCCGCACCTCCGTCACACTCCTAGGTGGCTCCCAAGAAAGTACTGCCTCGATCTTCACTGGATCCACTGCAACTCCAGCCCCCCGAGATGACGTGTCCCAAGAAGTGAACCTCTCGAATCCAAAACTGGCACTTCAAGAGCTTACCATAAAGCTGGTGCTCTCGGAGTGTGTCTAGTACTACCCATAAATGGTAGGCATGCTCCTCCTCAGTAGTCGAGTAGATCAGTATGTCGTCAATTAAGACTACGACAAAGCGATCGAGGTAAGACTGGAATATCCTGTTCATGAGACTCATGAACACTGCTGGAGCATTGGTTACGCCGAAGGGCATAACCAAGAACTCGTAATGGCCATACCGACACCTGAAGGCCGTCTTCTGCACATCCTCGTCTTGAACTTTGAGCTGGTGATAGCATGACCTAAGTTCTATCTTCGAGAACCATTGTGTTCCCTTGAGCTGATCAAAGAGGTCGTCAATCCTCGAAAGTCGGTACTTGTTCTTCACGGTCACCTGATTCAGGTGACGGTAGTCAACACACAGTCGCTAGCTCCTATATACCTTCTTAGAGAACAAAATCGGAGATGCCCAGGGTGAAACACTGGGTCAGATAAATACCTTCCCCTGCAAGTCCTCCAGCTGTACCCACAGCTCACGAAGCTCAGTGGGAGCCATCTGATATGCTGGAGTAGATATCGGCATCGTCCCGGGGTACATTTCAATGTATAATTCTTCCTATCTGTGAGGAGGTAGTCCTAGAACGTCGTCAGGGAAAACATCCGCGTACTGATCCACCACAACAGGAAAACTCGAACTCCGCACATCAACCGCTCTGAGGATGAGACTAGCCAACTGATGTGTGATCGGCTATCCCCTCCTCAGTATAAGTCCATTCTGCGCTGCAAAGGCTCCCTTCTCACTGGTGAAGGTGAACCTGGTCCCATATATGTGGATACACCGCACTTTTCACCTAATACAGTAAATCTGGGCATGAACTGTAGATAACCAGTCCATACCAAAGATGACGTCATAAGGATTCGACGCCGCTACCAGAAGATCCCAGCTGAAGCTCTCTCCTCCTAGAGTAAGCTCACACTGTCGACACCAGTGCATAATCATCGAGTCTGCTCCCATAGGAGTCTCTAGCCGTAAGGATTGAGCCAACGGCTCCGTTGGAATCTCCGAGCTCTGAATGAGGGCAGTGGCAATAAAATAATGAATCTCACCTGTGTCTATAAGTACCGCAGAAAGGGTGGAGTAGACACAGATTATACCTCGAATCATCTCAGGTGCGCCATGGTCATAGGCCTCGACTGCCTAGAGTTAAGACCACCTCTTCCCTCCAGCTCCCTATGGTCGAGGTGGACCTCCTGATGGTGGTGGTGGTAGAGCCTCAAAACGTCGTCCACCACCCGATGCTCAGCCAACTCCTCTGTAACGTCCCCCTACTCCCAGCGGACCACCACGATCGAACCTCTGCCTCTGCCTGGGAGGTCCCTCTACTGTCTGCTACTCATCTGCATGGCGGGTTGGGTAGTCACGAGCCATGTGGCCCTGCCCACCGCATGCATAGCACTGCCTGCTCCTCATATAGCTGGCTCTGTCTCGTGTGCCCCGCACAACCAAACATGTATCCTAGAGTCGCCCTCCTGACGGCCTGGTCTGTTTGGACCTCTGCGACATCTGTCTACTGCCGGCTGCGGAAGACTCCGCTACATGTCTCCCTATGGTGGGTCTCGCCGCTGGTGACTGCTCAACAAGAAAACTCTCCACTAGAAGGGATATCTCCAGCACCCTCACCTGAGTTGGGATGCTGAGGGGAATCATCGAAGCCCTGATCTCATGCCTGAGTCCCTGATCGAAGGTCCGGGCCCTGAAGAACAGGTCCCGTACCATATCTGTGGAGTAGCATGAGAGGTCGGTGAACCTCACTGAGTACTGAGCTACTGTCATGCTGCCCTGCTGCAGATGAAGTAACTCCTGAATCTGCACCGCACATAGGGTGGCTGGAACAAACTCTCAGCAAAAGAGACTCTCGAAGTCTATCCATAGTAATGATGCCTCGTCAAGCACCTGGAGCATCAGGCTCCACCATCTGCCTGCTTCCGCATGCAGGAGACTCGCGACAAGGATCACCATGATGTCGGCTGGTGTCCCTACTAATCTGAAAACTCTCATGACATCCTCCAACCAATCCTCAACTACCTATGGGTCTGTCTCTCCCTGGAACCTGGGCGGCCTCTGGCGCTGGAACTCATGCAATGCACTCAGGCAGCGTGCACTCTTTACTGCTGGAGCTGGTGGTATTGGTGGCCCAGTGGGTAGTGGTACCGCTGGTACCTCCACTGTGATGGGGCCCTGCACCGAGGCCTTATCGCTCAGTGGACTACCATCTCGTATGAAACTCGGAACCCAAGCTGGCTGCCATTGTGGGACCATCCTGAAAAGAAACAGGTGCGCCGTGATTAAAACAGTATACCTGTTGAGCTGAAAAAAAGTAATCACAAAGAAAACTTTTTCAAAGGAAACACACAAGAAATCAGTGTTTTTGTGCACTGAGTCGGAGATCAGAAGTCAGAGTCCTAGTGTATGGATATGTCAGCCGCCGCACCAACACTAGTTTCCCTAAACTGATAACCACACCCAAAACACTAAACACTATTTCTGTTAAAAGAATCAGAGTCCAAGTTCTACGGTAGAACTGACTCCTCTGATACCAATTTGTCATGACCCATCCTCGAGGCCCGTGTCGTGACTAGCCCAAACCCACCCTCCATAGGCCAGGGGCTGGCAACTAGCACCAAAGGTGAATTCCAGATAAAAAGGGAAGACATTTCCTTTAAACCCATACACACACAATCTGAACACAAGAAGTAGAGGCAACAAGTACTAAAATAGAAAAATAAGGTGTGCTGAAAGTAAGTGGGCCAGTATACAAACCCAACTGAACAAAAAGTACAAGTAAAAAAGGGAAAACAACTCCTGGATTATCCACCAGGGAATCCTACCCGAAGGGTAGATATTGAACTCGAACAACTCGTCCCTGTGCTACGTACCATCAAGTCTAGCTCTGAGCAGCCTCCCGTCCATCACCCTCAGCCTCAATCACTGCTGTCTGTCATCTGCACAGAACACAACAAGGTGCAGGCGAAGCCCGTGCAGGGGTGAGTATAACAATACTCAGTAGGGGACCCCAAGACCCCCAAAGGTCTCCTAGAATCCACAAAGGATAAACCATAGAAGAAAGATACAATCACGAAGTATCAACCAACCCTACTTAGGTATATGCCCATACATATACCTAAGTTATCAATCTCAGTTCGGCTACAACTCTCGAGACCAAGCACAAACCATTCCACAAAGAAAGTAAAGTCAAACACCATGATGATAATGGTTGAAAGAAATGACTCAACTCACATAGGTATACATATTTCGTAGAGTGATAGAGATGATCAGATGTATTCACTAATTCATCTAAGCTGTCGGACCCACACAGTTTACAGGACCAGCTAAGTTTTCAGACCCACACAGGATACAGGACCAGCTATTCTGTCGAACCCACACAGGATACAGGAACAGAAGCCAGAACTATCGGACCAACAGAGGATCCTGGTACAGTAGTCATCGCTGTCGAACCCAAGGAGGATTCTAGTTTATTAGTCATCGCTGTCGAACCCACAGAGAATTCTGGTTTAGTATTCGTCATTGTCGAACCCACAGAGGATTCCGGTACAATAGTCATCGCAGTCGCAGCCAGCCCTAGGGTTCCCGCACACAACACGCTCGATTCCGGGAGGGTCCGCTCCTCGAGACAAGTGTCGATACATCAACTATCATGAAGTCCTGAGTTTATGTATCCCGTTGTTCTATCTCATCATAAGGAACCCAATGCGACAGACGAAATGTCAATAGGACGCCCGGTCTGAGAGTTATTGGTATTTCCGTCCAGGGGCCCGTTTGGATTTTATGCTCTATCCAACCCAGACGTTTTCCAAATTTGTCCAAAACTTGCTTAGATTATTTCAAAAGGACCTCCTCGTCATGAGGGTCCCAGTGCTGCAGACGGCGAATCGATCAGACGTGCGGTCTAGGAGTTATTCGCATTTAAGCAAAGACGGGCCCGACCCGTCAAGCCCAGTGGGCTGGCGGGTCAGCCCGACCCTTCTCGGTGGGTCCGACCCAGCTGAGGGTCGGCCCGGCCCGGTGGGGTGCGGCCCACCTGTGGACCCGTCTCGCACTGCGGACCTGGTCCGGTTTGCCTAGTGACGCCAAGCGGCGCCGCCTCCTCCTCTGCCCGGTTCGGCCCGGTGCATGCGGCCCGCGCTGCAGGTCGCAATTCTTCCCACGCGGTGCCTGCAGGCACTGTGGTTCTCCAGCCCATCCGGCACGCGGAAGGCCGATTCGCCCAGCCGAGCAGCCTGCAGACGCGGGCTGCGTCCTCCTCCACGCGGCACCTGCGGGTGCCGCGGTTCTCCAGCGGGCTGGCCGGATTGGCTGGCCAGTCGTCCCGCAGACCGGGTGGCCCAAGCGGCCGCTGGTCCCTCCACGCGGCCGGCGCGTGGCCACCGCTGCTGCCGATGCCTCCAGTCGCCGACGTCGCCGCCTCTTCCATCCGTCGCGGCTGCCGCTGCCTCGAGCCCCACCTCCGTCGTCAACACAATGAGAACAACAACAAAGGGGGGGGGGGGAGGGTCGGACCATGTTCATGCAGCCCGAACCCTCCTCGTTACATTGCTAACATTCCGCATCAAGAGCACAACACACGATGAGGAAAGGAGAGTATAACTCGTTCATAAAATTAATCCAATTTCCCCTACCTCAATTTTTGTGATCAATAACGGAGTCGCGGAAGATGGACATCGCGAAATATGGATGTCGTTCTGTCAATATCGGAGTAAGAAAACTTGGTGAAGATGATTCGAGTCGATACCATCGGTGTACTTCGAAGACGGCGATGCTTCCCTATCTTTCCCCGGTTGAAGGAGGAAGAGAAGTCCATCATTTTTCATTGGAGAGAAAGGGCGTTCTTCGTGTTCTTCACGTTCCTCGTTGGATGAATGATTCTCCGTCAAGAGCTTCCTCCAAGGGTTCTCCAAGCTCTACCAAGATCTTCTCCTCTCCTTAGTTCTACCAACAAAGCTTATGCCAACCAAAATAAAATAAGCTTATCCCTTATTTTAATGGTAGTCATGAGTTAAAAATAATTCAAATTAATTAAGTTGGTTCACTTAATTAAATGTATGGAGTTGGCAAGAATTTCAAGGGACTAAATTAATTAATTACAAGGGAGTGTTGGCACATTAATGGGAAGTTCAAGACCTCCCCAATTTATGGGGAGTTCAAGAGGTTTAAAGGGGGGTTAGAGTAGTTAAAGGGTTCGGGTGGGACCCACCCTAAAACATCCTCCCAAGGGTGGTTAGGGTGTGATGGGTCCCACCTCCAACCTCCCTTTGGAGGTTTTAACAACCTTTCAAATAAAAATATGTCACACATATTTTTATCTAATTTTTATTTAGGAACCCCAATTAATAACTTCCATTCACATTGAAACACAACTGCGGTAAATGTCTCCTTAAGAGAATACCGGCGCTGCGAGTTCAACGGTGCCCTCAGATTTCAATTCCGAGCACCGGTTCAAATGATATAAAATCCCACACATACGTTTACTGAACGTACCCGAACAAAACTTCAAAATTTGATTCTGGGCACATCGGGCCTCAGAATCAAGCGCCGTCAGAAACTGTGGACTTGTAAAATTACCGTGTATTTTAAAAAAAAAATTCCACGGAATTTCCAGGTATTTACAATAAGGAAATTTACTGGCTATGATCTACCCATGGTGAAGTACAAGAAAATTTTAAGAATGTATTGGACACGTAATTTTGAATTTTTTTAATACTTTTATATATTATAATGAATTTTAAATTTATTTTATTCATATTATTTTTAAATAGGGAATGAAATTTATTTAGAGATACCATAAGAAAGAAGAGCGCTAAGATCAAATATGTAAAAGCAAAGGTGAATTTTCATTTATAATTACTAACTTTTGGATATATTACTTAATAATGTTATTTTGAATTAAAAAACTATTTTAAACAAAACTTAAATAAATAAGAATGTGTAAAGGAATGTGGATATTATGTTTTAATATTTATGTATGAAATAATTTCAACTGGGACAATTATGAAGTTCTAGAAGGTTATATTTCTTTATAAACTTCTCCTTAATATTTCATTCATTTTATTCAGAATACATGTTAAATATTTTCCTTTTAATTTGTATATTTTTGATGAACCTAATATTTATAGTAAAAAGGATCCGAGACACTTAAAAATTTATTGGAAAAATAATTTTACAGGTTTTATTGTATTTTAGTTTATTTGGACTATGTATTATCAACTTTCCTTCATCAGAATCACATAAATTTCATTCCATTCCATTCTCACCACCTACTTAACATTATTTTCCAAGGAAAAGTTCATTCCCTTCACTTTTAAAAGGGAGCACTTACACCCCTTATTTACACACCCATACATTCGAATTGCTTATTGAAACACTCACAATTTTTTTATAATATAATCCTATCCCACAAATCATATCCTTTGGAAACCTTTAATTATCCCAATCCCTTCATTTCGAAGGATAATTCCAAGGAAAATCAAAGTTCCCAATGTGAGTATTACTCTCCTCTTAGCCTTTCCTTTTAATTTTCCTCTCCCCAATATTTCATAAATTTTTTAGTACAATGAATTCAGTATCAAATATATATTTAAATATAATTATATTAATTTAACACCAATTATTTATTCATTTCATAGAATCTTCTATGAAAAAAAAGCATCGATCATGCGTATGTGCGGACTACCACCTTCATGAAACGATGCGATTTTATTTTCATGACCACCTATTAGGGATGGTATAAAGGATGATTTTTATAGATAATTATGTTTTTTATTCCTCTTATACAATTTTTAAATTATTAAAATTTATATTTACCTTCATTCTTTTCGTTCTTTAAGGAATGGGATCATTAATCATGCGTATGTGCAGACTATCACCTCTATGAATGAAATGTATCATTTCACTTAACCACCAAACATGTATGGACATAAAAGTGTAATAAATGAAATAATATGATGTTTATAACATTATTATAATTATTAAATTATGTTTTTTCATATACTTTAACTTCATCCATTCTTTGAGAAATGAGTTCGTTAATTGTGCATACGTGTTGACTACCGCCACCACGAACGATGAATTTTATTTATCAAAAAAACCCATCATTAATGGTACTACGAATAGATTTTATGGAGATATATGATATATATTAAATGTATAATATTCTTTAAATATTATATTAACACTATGTAATAACACTTTCTTACTCATTTGATCATTATAACACACTTTTGTTTTGGTTGGTTTACCGCCTACTGGAGCAATGTTGTAATGTTTATAGAGTGAATGATTAAGGAATGTTATATATTGTTAATAAAATTTAATAAAAAGGAATTAAATATGTTATAAAGGTTATATATTTATAATATTAATATCAAAACATGTTAATAATATATCATCTCTGTTCATTAAAAATTGTCAAAACAAGTTTGTCTCCAGTTTCATCATCATGAGTCATAATTACAAAACTCATGAGATGAAAGTGGAATATTATAAATAATAATGAGATATATATTAAAAAACCATAGGTAATCATGGAATGATTAAATTGTTATCAAATTTCAAGGATCAACATCAACATTACAAATCATGTGCAAGATAATTAAAAGTGTTAACACCTGATGTTAAAAATAAGCTATAATAAACCACTATATTCATATAAAATAATAACAAATGATATTATAAAAGGGTTATAGAGATGAATAAGGTTATGAAATAGATTATTAATATAATTATAGTTGTTTTATAGGAATTTAGAGTGTGATCAACTAATCAGGGAAAAATGGTAAGATATTTTTGTCTCAAACTCCCTTCATTGAGTCACCTTTTACTTTAAACACAAATTTACTTTTATATAGTGTATATGATGCCCAATTTTTATTTTATCATGAAATATATTTTATTCATGGAATTTTATGTTTATTTTCAAGCGCTTTCCCCTTAAAGGGTTTTGATAAAATTATTACTCAAGTCGTAATTGTTTTCTCGACTCAAGTCCTTTTTCCAGTGAGTCATGAAATCTCTTCTTGATTTTGATCTTCCAAGTCTCCTTTCCTACCATTATATTTTCAAATGGTAGAGTTTATTTTTCTATGGGTATATTACTTATTTTCATTAATATCTTATCCTTTTATGAAATACTTCCACAAATAAAATCATGATGTTGATAAGAATAACTCATATACTTTTCAATGGATATTTTTTCTTCCGTGTCCATTTTTACCTACCGAAAGTGTGATCTATAACCCAAATATGTTTTATCTAAAGTGACCTTTAATTTTCCTTTTGTATCATTTAAAATTAATTCTTTATTATAATTTTTATGATATGAGTTCCATAAAAGGTTTTTAAAGGTTTTTTAATGTTTCCCACACAGATAGTTTTCAAAAAAGGTTTTCCTTTCAAGTAATGTTATAAAAGTTTTAAAAATTCTTCCATAAAATTATTTTAAAGTTATTTTTAACTATATTAACTTTATTTTAAAATGTTTTAAAATAAAATATTTTTAAAATTTTCCACATGGTTCATTTTCAATTGAAGTAATCTCTTTTACATGTTTCCATGTGAACGCATATTTCTGCTGCCATTTTGCATTTTCTAAGAGTCTTCCTCTCTACGCTTTCATGTTTTGAGAAAGTAAATTATTATTCTATTGGTTTAATAAAATATTCCTTTTTAAATGTTTTCAAAAAACAATATAAATTATTATTTTCAAATAAATTTTCCTAACACTTCTAAGAGTGTTCATCATCTATATCGCATTTTTGATCAATGGAATTATTCAAATGATACCATTCACCTTCTCTATCTGGAAGGATTTTGATTTTTTTTATATCTATGGTATGATCCATAAATAATTTTGTATTTCCTTCTCACCCACTTATATATTCATGATTTACTTTCAATTCCATTCCCACTAATACAAAACACACCTCTAACAACACTAGAATTGACCTTTATCAGCGCTAGAAAAGCACTGACTACCTCAGTGTGGTTAAAAGTCCACAAATTTTATCAGTGATAAAAAAGAACTGATAAAGGGTATCTTTATTAGTGAAAATAAAAAGAACTAATAAAAGACCCCATTTATTAGTGCTTTTATTTAGCCCTAATAATAGACCCCATTTATCAGTGCTTTATCAACACTTTTATTTGCGCTGATAAAAGTATGATTTATCTGTATATTTAAAAGAACTGATAAAGATATACTTTATCAGCACCTATATAAGTGCTTATAAAGGGTAACTTTATAAGAACCTTTAAAAGTACTGGTAAATCATACTTTTATCTGCACATTTAGTAGCACTGATAAAGGTTAAAAATGCATAGTGATGCTGCAACACACTAGATCACCAGAAACGTGTGGAGTGTACGGCAACAACAAACTACATCACCAGAAACACCAAAATAAATTACCAAAATAAGATAAAAATACTAAATTTAAATGAAATAAAATTTATAACACAAATACAAGAAAAATAAAACACTATTATAGAGTATGTAAGTTGTTTTTTTACTAAAATTAATGTAAATTTTGAATAAAAGGTGCACTTGGAGTCATATCGGTCACACCGTGTGTCAAATTGAGGTGTGACTAATTCCTACATGTCAAAAATTACTTATAGATTATTTTCATAAAGTAACAAAAAAATCCAAATGTATTTTCTTAGTTTTGAGTATGTCATTTGTTTTTTCACTAAAATTAATGTCAATTTTGAATAAAAAGATGCACTTAGAGTTATATTGGTCACACCATGAATCAGATTAAGTCATGGATGATACCTAAACATACCAAATGACTCATGTATCATTTTCCTCAAGTATAAAAATAATCATAATTCATATCCTTAGTTTTGAGTATGCCACGTGTGTTTTTTACTAAAATGTCATTTTAAAATGAAAACACACACTTTGATCCATATAGGTGTCATCATGTGTGGGTTTGACATGAGACTGATTCATACACATCAAAAATGAATTATGAATCATTTTACCAAATTATAAAGACTATCTGAGCACATATTCTTCATTTTAAGTGAGTGATACTTTTTTGTTTTAAAATGTCAATTTTAAACTGATAACAGACACTTAGAGTCATACCGGTCACACCATGAATAAGATTGAGGTTTTTCTAATCCCTAAAAATCAAAAATTATGTACGGATCATTTTACTAAATTAACAAAATAATCTAAATTCATTTTCTCAGTTTTGGGTATATTAGTTGTTGTTTTTCACTAAAATTAATGTCCATTTTGAATAAAAAGTTGCACTTGGAGTCATACCAGTCACACCATGTGTCAGATTGAGGTGAGACTTATCCTTACACATCAAAAATGATGTATGTATTATTTTACTAAAGTACTAAAACAATTTAAATGCATTTTCTCAGTTTTGAGTAGGTCAGTTGTTTTTTTCACTAAAATTAATGCCAATTTTGAATAAAAAGATGCACTTGGAGTCATACTGTAACGACCCAAAATTTCATTAATGAAAATTCCTCTTTATCTAATTAAATGTCTTATTATGTTTATATAAAATGTGAACTTCCTTGTTTTTATGTTTATGGATTTTAAAATACCTTTAAGAATTTTGACCATTGCTAATATAGCCGTTGAACAGTGATCACATGATTAATATAAATATAGGGCTTTAACAAATCCAATTTACTCAGAAAAAGGAAGCGATGAACTCATCCAGTAGACTTGCCCCATACGAAGCCCATTTTTCGGAGCTCGGAAAGGAGGTGGTAACATTTGGCGTCGCTCTTGACCAAGCCCAAGCTGAGCTTGAACATGTTAAGCTTGAGCAGAACTAACTACGGGAGAAGTGGAAGTTAATAGAGATTACCACCCGAACGATGTTATCCGAGCCACCCCAAGAGTCTATCACCATCAGACACCTTACCCTTTGGTCTTATGAGGGTGTTATAAGAGGTTATGTAACAAGACCCTAGCACTATGACTATGTACATTATTTTTTTATAATGAATGTGCATTCATTTTATTATTGTTACTTTGTAAATAGTTTTTAAAGCACAAATAATATTTTTAGTTAATATTCAACTAAGAAATCTATTTTGATGAATTAATGTATTTTTGAATTAAATAATATTTTAATAAAATATTATTATAATTAAATTAATTTTTATTAAATATAAATGATCATATAATTTTATGAATGCAATTATAATCTTTATTAAGGATTGAAAGCTGTTTTTGTCAAAACCCATGAATTTTCGGTAAATGTCGATTTTTATTTTAAAAGTAAAAATTCAAATATTTATAAAATTATTTAGATAAAATGAATATTATTTTTGGAATCAGGACGTCGAAATTATCCAACAGTGAATTTTTCATAATTTTCTGAGACTGTCGAATTTTTGGGTAAAAATTAAATACCGTTTAAATATATAATGTGTTTTATGACATCATAATGACCCAATAGTGATGTAATAAAATAATATAAACATTATTTTTGGCCAATATATGTTTTATAATTAAAATAATTTGATTTTATATTTGTTTGATTTATTTTACAAAGCTTTAGTGGACCCTCCAAGACTTATAAAATATTTTGTCTTTTTAAATTATTTTCCTTGAGAGTGTGACTCACCTACACATAATCAACCCTATTATTTTAAGAAGTTCAGACATTGGACTTATAAAATATTTTTTTCCAAACCCCTTTGGAAAAAACCATGGGCAAAAACCATGGGATGGTTTGTGGTTTTGATTAGTTTAATGTGAGGTGTCCCAAACCTAAATAATAAAGAATTCCCTCTCCTTTCCTATATAAACCCACCCAAGCTCCCACTTCCTCTTCACTCAAAGCCTTTGTAGTTAGACCAACCCATGCCCTCATATCTCTAAAATCCTCCAAAATTCCCCAAGCTCCCATGAATCCTCTCTCAAGCCTCTCCCAAGCCTTTGGGATCACACTTCCAAGTAAGGGATTTTTTTCTTTCTCTTTTTTGTCCAATTTTATTAATGTTGTCATACCCTTTTATTTTCAATTATAAATATTGGGGTATGATTAATCACCCCCATACTTTCCTATTTATGTTTTAATGATTATATACCCCTTTCTCTCTCATTAATGCCTCTCATTTACACCCGTTACCATGCAGAAATTCAGTAAGGAATTTCTCTCTCCTTATTTACATCCAAGCAATTATTTTGTATTATGAATCCAAATTCCATTATTTATCTTGGGAAATGTATCTATATGACCCCATTACTTTCCATTTCATTTAAATATGATTATACACCCATTTCTCTCTCATCAACCATTTTTATGAGTTCTTATGTCACGTCGTTATGCTGCCGAAATTGCACCACGATTTTCCAAGCCAAAGTCATTATATAGTGAATACCATTCCCATTTCTCTATCAAGGGTATTCAACTTTATGAAAATTTACTTATTGTTTAAAGAGTTTCATGTATGTATTCCATATTATTTTATCGTGTAATAAATGATGATTTTTAAAGATTCAATGTCGTATGATCCATGTGGCACACTTACGCATGAAATGAAATGTTTAAGAAGGGTGCGCCCTGATAGCGCTCCAATGCATTGGGTAAAGTATAGTATCATGATAAGTAATGTGAAATGGGTGTTGAATCATTCTAATTCAAGTGAAATGAGGTTTTACTCATGATTCATGTGCAATTAGGGTTTACTAATTCTCCATGTGTAATGAGCCTTGGCTCATGCTAATTCCATGTTAAGTGTTGTTCCCACATTTCCATGTTATGATTATTATTCTTTATCATGACATTATGTTCATGTTTCTTTTGTGCTCCATTGATATGCCTATTGTATAACATGTATTTTATTCCTCATGTTATTCCATTTTTATTCCCTTACTAGGATTTATAGCTCACCCTTTTCTTATGCATGTCCTTAGGTTATCCCATGCAATGCTAAGTACGAGGGAATGTAGTGGTCATGTAAAGGAAGTTTTCAATAAGATGTTGCATTATACGTTTTAAGTTTTTATGTAATGTTCCTAAGCCCCAAATACACTATACCTCTCAATATTACATGTTGTATAAAGTGAAGGTTTTATCTAATAAATCATGTTTAAGTATGAAATAAAGAGAAAGGTTGTTATATTCGGTATCAGAGGATAGGTTTAGTTATTTTTGGGATTAGGATTAGAAAACCCTAGTAAAGACTTAAGAGACAAGACTAAGTATAATAAAAACATCCCTAAGTTTTGGTGAATATTGAGTAAGTGGTTTATCAAGAAAATACATCCCTCTCTGGATACGAGTAGGTAGAGGCGGCTCTGGAATAGATGTTTCCTAGGGGTAAAACCCAAAAAATACCTCCTTGAGATAGACTCAAACGAGAATTGGTGCACGAAAATGGGCCTTGATGCACTCTTGGTTACAACACTCCTGGGTTATATGATTTGGTAAATTCACAAGCTTAGTATGAACCCTTATAAAGGGAATGAAAAAAAATCTCCTAAGAATATATGTTAGAAATTATATTATGAATAACATAGATTGAATCCTATAGATTCATAAGTTAAGGAAATTAAAGCTATTTATAAGTCATTTGTTTTGTCCTTGTATTACCCTTTATGTGTTACCCCTAACTTTCATTTCATTAAGGAATAATAAATCTTTAGACTTCAAGTAGTTTAATATCACAATTTTATCATGTCTAGAGGGTAACTCAAAATTTGATATGTTTCGTCAGCGGGATAAAGGATAGTTTCGAGATGGAAGGGGAAGAAACTCATACAAAACTCTTGTCCCTTAATGAGGACTTACTAGCTATAATTATTGCGAAGTCAAGATCACATAGTATCGAAACCTTTTCCAATGTCCAACTTTCTTTAAAGACTCTCTATGACATATCAAACACCTCCTCCATACCGTGGAATCATCAAGGATCATGGATCACTTGTGATCAAATATTAAGCTCCTAACTCTCTCACCTTTCTCGACAAGGGAGGTAATATCAGGGTATTTTTAAATACTTCACTTTGTCCATAGAGTATGATTCACTATTTTATTTTAGGATAGCTGCTGAAGAGGGAGACCTCCGAGCAGCCTATATGTATATAGTCTTGGATTCCGATATTTTTTGAAACTTAGGCTATATATTAGAAGAACAATATTTTGAAAATTTCAAAGATGACTCTGTCAGAATATTTTAAAAAAACTTGGTACATGGTGATGTTTTGAAACTGTATGTTAGAAACAATTATTTTCGAAAAGTGCATCATATTTTCCATCAGTACAATCCAAGTTGCATGGACTGTGTCTGGACTAAGGATGTGGAAGACTTTGAAAGTGCATTGAGGTATTATTGCACTAGGTGGACCCTCTCTTTCCATGATCGATGTGATAATGAGGGTTGGGGAATGCTTAATGGTGGTGGGTAAGAAACCCTGAAGTCATGTTTAAATTTTAGAGTTCTTTTTTTATGTAATCAAATTGCGAGGACACAATTTTTTTAAGGGGAGAAGATTGTAATGACCCAAACTTTCATTAATGAAAATTCCTCTTGATCTAATTAAATGTCTTATTATGGTTATATAAAATATGAACTTCCTTGGTTTTATGTTTCTATATTTTAAAATACCATTAATAATTTTGACCGTTGCTAATATAGTCATTGAACAGTGATCACATGATTAATATAAATATAGGACTTTAACAAATCCAATTTACTCAGACAAAGGAATTGATGGCCTGATCCAGTAGACTTTCCCCATACGAAGCCCATTTTTCGGAGCTCATAAAGGAGGTGGATTCATTGGGCTTCACTCTTGACCAAGCCCAAGCCGATCTTGAATATGTTAAGCTTGAGTGGAACCGACTACGGGAGAAGTGGAAGTTAATAGAGATTACCACCCGAGCGATGTTATCCGAGCCACCCCAAGAGTCTGTCACCATCACACACCTTACCCTTTGGTCTTATGTAGGTGTTATAAGGGGTTATGTAATAAGACCCTAGCACCATGACTATGTACATTATTTTTGTATAAAGAATGTTCATTCATTTTATTATTGTTACTTTCTAAATAGTTTTTAAAGCACAAATAGTTTTTTAGTTAATATTCAACTAAGAAATATATTTTGAAAAATTAATGGATTTTTTAATTAAATAATATTTTAATAAAATATTATTATAATTAAATTAATTTTTATTAAATATAAATGATCATATAATTTTATTAATGTAATTGTAAATTTTATTAAGGTTTAAAAGCTGTTTTTGTCAAAACCTATGAATTTTTGGTAAATGCCGGTTTTTATTTTAAAAGTAAAAATTAAAATATTTATAAAATTATTTAGATAAAATGAATATTATTTTTATAATCAGGACATCGAAATTATCCAATGGTGAATTTTTCATAATTTTTTGAGACAGTCGAATATTTGGATAAAAATTAAATACCGTTTAAATATATAATGTGTTTTATGACATCATAATGACCAAATAGTGTTGTAATATAATAATATAAACATTATGTTCGGCTAATATATGTTTTATCATTAAAATAATGTGATTTTATATTTTATTTATTTATTTTACAAAGCTTTAGTGGACCCTCCAAGACTTATAAAACATTTTGTCTTTTTAAATTGTTTTCCTTGAGAGTGTGACTCACCTCCACATAAGCAGCCCTATTATTTTAATAAGTTCGTCCATTTGAATTATAAAATATTTTTTTACACTCCCCTTTGGCAAAAACCATGGTCAAAAACCATGTTCTGGTTTTTGGTTTTGATTAGTTTAATGTGAGGTGTCCCAAACCTAAATAATAAAGAATTCCCTCTCCTTTCCTATATAAACCCACCCAAGCTCCCACTTTCTCTTCACTCAAAGCCTTTGGAGTTTGACCAACCCATGAAATAATCTCCCTAGAATCCTCCCAAGGTTCCCCAAGCTCCTAATAATCCTCTCTCAAGCCTCTCCCAAGCCTTTGGGATCACACTTACAAGTAAGGGATTTCTTCCTTTCTCTTTTTGTCCAATTTTCTTAATGTTGTCATACCATTTTATTTTAAATTATAAATGTTGGGGTATGATTTTGAACCTCCCCCATACTTACCTCTTTATGTTTTAATTATGAGATACCCATTTCTCTCTCATTAATTCCTCCCATTTACACCCGTTACCATGCCAAAATTCCGCAAGGAATTTCTCTCTCCTCATTTACATTCAAGCAATTCTTTTGTATTATGAATACAAATTCCATTATTTATCTTAGGACATGTATCTATATGACCCCCTTACTGTCAATTTCATGTAAATATTATGAGACACCCATTTATCTCTCATAAACCATATTTATGAGTTCTTATGTCACGTCGTTATTCTGCTGAAATTGCACCGTGATTTTTCAAGCCAAAGTCATTGTGTAGTGAATACCATGCCCATTTCTCTATCAAGGGTATTCACCTTTATGAAAATTTACTTATTGTTTAAATAGTTTCATGTATTTATTCCACATTCCTTTATTGTGGAATAAATGATGATGTTTAAAGATTCAATGTTGTATGTTCCATGTGGCACACTTACGCATGAAATGAAATGTTTAAGAAGGGTGCCCCCTGATAGCGCTCCAATGCATTAGGTAAAGTATAGTATCATGATAATTCATGTAAAATCAGTGTTGAATCATGCTAATTCAAGTGCAATGAGGTTTTACTCGTGCTTCATGTGCAATGAGGGTTTAGTCATGCTTTATGTGCAATGAGCCTTGGCTCATGCTAATTCCATGTTAAGTGTTGTTGCCACATTTCCATGTTATGATTATCATGCTTTATCATGCCTTTATGTTCATGTTTCCCTTGTGCTATATTGATATGGATATTTTCTAACATGTATTTTATTCCTCATGTTATTCCATTTTTATTCCCTTACCAGGCTTTATAGATCACCCTTTTCTTATGCATGTTCTCAGGTTATCCCATGCAATGTTAAGTACGAGGGAATGTAGTGATCATGTAAAGGAAGTTTTAAATAACATGTTGAGTTCAATGTTTTAAGTTGTTATGTAATGTTACTAATCTCAAAATACACTAGACCTCTCGATCTTCCATGTTGTATCAAGTGAAGGTTTTATGTAATAAATCATGTTTAAGTATGAAATAAAGAGCAGGATTGTTATACATACCAGTCACACCATATGTTATATTGAGGTGAGGCTGATCCATACATGTCCAAAATGAATCATGCATCATTTTCCTAAAGTATAAAAACAATTAGAATGCGTTTCCTTGGTTTTGAGCACACCACGTGTGTTTTTTACTAAAATGTAATTTTAAACTAGAAACACGCACTTTGAGCTATAAAGGTGGAATCGTGTGTGGGTTTTGCATGAGAATGATTCATACAAATCATAAATTAATTATAAATTATTTTCCAAAATTATTAAGGCAATCCGAGTGCATTTGATTTATTTTTAGTGAGTGAAACTTTTTGGTATTAAAATGTTAATTTTAAACTGATAACGGATACTTGGAGTCATATTGATCACACCATGCGTCAGATTGATGTTCTTATAATCCCTAAATGTTAAAAATGATGTATGGATCATTTTAATAAATTTCCAAAACAATCCGAATGTGTTTTCTCAGTTTTGAGTATGTTAGTTGTTTTTTTCACTAAAATTAATGTCAATTATGAATAAAAAGACACACTTAGAGTTATACCGGTCACACCATGCATCATATTGAGGCACAGATGATCCCCAAACATCCCAAATGACTCATTTATAATTTTACTAAAGTACCAAAACAATATTAAATCATTTTCTTACTTTTTAGTACGCCACATGTATTTTTTTACTAAAATTTCATTTTAAACTGGAAACACGCACTTTGATCCATATAGGTAAAATATTGTTTGGGTTTGACATGAGACTAATTCATACAAATTAAAAATTAATTATGAATTATTTTCTCAAATTATCATGAAAATATAAGCGTGTTTTTCAGTTTTCAGTGAGTGGCACTTTTTTGTATTAAAAGACCAATTTTAAACTGATAACGGACACTTGGAGTCATACCGGTCACACCGTGAATCATATTGTGGTGAGGATGATCCCTATATGTAAAAATGATTTATGGATATTTTTCCTAAATTACCAAAAAAATATGAATGCGTTTTCTCAGTTTTGAGTATGTTAGTTGTTTCTTTCACTAAAATTAATGTCAGTTTTGAATAAAAAGATGCACTTGGAGTCATACTGGTCACACCATACGTCGTATTGAGGGGAGGATGATCCCTACAAATCAAAAATTATGTATGGATAATTTTTCTAAAGTAACAAAACAATATAATTGCATTTTCTTGGTTTTGAGTATGTCATTTGTTTTTTTCACTAAAATTAATGTCAATTTTGAATAAAAAGACACACTTGGAGTCATACCGGTCACACCATGCATTGGATTTAGGTGAGGCTGATCCATAGACATCCCAAATGATTTATGGATTATTTTACTAAAGTACCAAAACAACATGAATGAGTTTTAATGGTTTTGAGTATGTTAGTTTTTTTTCACTAAAATTAATGTCAATTTTGAATAAAAAGATACACTTGGAGTCATACCGGTCACACCATGCATTGGATTGAGGTGAATCTGATCTTTACACATCCAAAATGACTCATGGATCATTTTTATAAAGTATAAAAACAATCATAATGGTTTCCTTGGTTTTGAGTATGCCACATATGTTTTTTTACTAAAATGTCATTTAAACTAGAAACATGCACAATGGATCTTATCTTAAGTGAAAAGTGTTGTATGAGATTTTAAACAATTGTTCTAAAACATAATAATGGTATTCTACTTATTATACCTCATTTACCAATAATTTTATTGTTTTCAATCCTGTGCTTCTTATCCTCCTCTGCCTTGGTCTCCACCTTAGTCTTTGCCTCTACCTCCTCCACATCGATCTCTGACTCCGAATCTGCCTCCAACTTTTTCTCTACCTATGCCTTCACCTTTGCCTCCACCTCCACCTATGCCTATGTATTTTCCAAATAATTTTATTATTTGCAGGCCTATGCTTCTAAAAAAATTGATTTCCTCCATTATTCTTCTCCTTGAGAAATAGATAAAAAATAATATATAAGCTTTATGAAACTAATTCTTCACACCCCAAATATATTTTAAAGGTTATAAATCATACTATATCAAAAACATAGTAGGTAATCACCTAAAATTGTTGTCGGCATACATTCTGACAAAACGTATCCTGCTCATTCATCTCTAAACAAATTGATTTATTTTTTTTGAGTAACTCCATTGTCGGCAATCTTGATAGTACTGAGAAAATATAGAAAAAATGATTATGAAATATATTTAATGAAATTGTAATTACCTTTGGAAATTACCTATTGGGGGATGTTAGTCTTTTCATGATTTATTATTTCTCTCATAAATTTGTCAACATAATATCCATAATCGATCTCATTATCTTGTTTGGACACTTTAGAAACATTTTCCAAAATAAGTAAATTGTTTTGAAATGTTTTGATAATTAAATATTTTTACATATACCTTAATTTTTTTCCATTTTTAGTAATCCATAGGTTTTATCTTTTCAGATACTGACTTCATGCCATGATCTATCCTATATTGAGCGACCACCTTATCATAAAAAAATTCTCATTAAAACACATACTAAACATATAACTCGAATTTTATCTATAAAATGTTGATTGTAGTGTATTACATATTCACAATACACATAATTTGTGGTCGGTTGGTTTCATATCCATGCATTGAATCCAAAGAATAAATATTCTAGGTGTTTATATTGACTGCTATCAGCATCCAGTTCCTCCTAAAAAAACCAAAATCAATTAAGTAATAAAAAAGTTAAAAATATATTTTATGTGATTAGATAATATAGTTTTACCCTTTCAATGTATTCATCAAAAAGAGAATGAAATTTGATACTTTTTTATTAAATTCTTTGAGTAACTCACCTTTTTTCTGGATAATTTCTTCCTCATTCAAAGTAAATTCTAGAGTAGAAATCATATAGGGATTAATGAATCCAAATCATGCTTCACATGATCTTCCCTTTATATAGTTGTAATATAAACTCATATAAAAAATATTAATATTATTAATTTTAATAAACATATTTATCTTACAATTTATAAATACATATTATGAAAATGTACCTTATGTATGTATTCACAATTGAGATGCCCAACCATTCATGCTTGAGAATCTCAGTTAGAGTCTCAAGACCAATTACATATATGAAGGAATATCCATATATGTTTTATTTATATTCAATGTGAGACATAGTTTTATCTTTAAATGTGGTATCTTTATGAAGTTTTAATGATAATAAATGTTGCTTTAGAACTAGAGGGGAAAAGGTACTCTCTGAATATCCTTTTGTTTTCTTGGTCGATTCACTAGATTTTCTTGATTCGAACTTTAATTTCTCCATTGCATACATTTATATCATACTTCACTTTAGACCTTTTATTATCAACTATTACATGTTTTTCATATGAAAAATTTTATTAAATAGATACCTCATGAATCTTTATAATATTAGATGACCATTCTATGAAAGCTCCAATAGCATCTTTGACCTTTGTAATATCTGAACCATCAAGTGGAATAGGAAATTTAGCTGTTGGATCATAAGCTACCTCAATATCCAATCTCATGTGATTTTTTTGGGAGGGGTTGATTATGTAGCTGGTCTCCTAGAATATTATACACTATACCCATCGCAACACGTTGGTATGTGGTAATTGACAGATAAAGATCACATACAACTGTACCCTGTAGAATTTTAGTAATATAAAGTTATCAGAAGTTGTTTGATTCATATTTAGGAGAAAGAGTAATGAAAAAATTGATTAACCTGGGTAAGGAATTCAGTTAGGGGAAATTATAGGTTCTAGACATAGAGGAAGTGCGGGAGGGACGATTCCCAACTTTGATTTTTTTCGTTATTGATGATCAATCTGAGGTCTATTCCGATGAAGAACTTCATGACCAAAAGAATTGAATCAAAGAGAAATAAAGGGATATATAAACTTAGAACCAAGAGATAGTAGATCAACACATGTTTTTTACAATTAATTTAATTAAATAATAATTACCTCCAAGGTTATTCTTTCTTTATTGATGTGTACGTCCACAGATCTGCAGTGTGTCATTGTCGCGTTGTAGAATCCAAGTGTAGTATTCCTATAGCAGTGATCCACACATGTTCCATGTGTCTCCAGATGCCACCGAAGTAGTCTCCAGGTGGTAGCACAAAAGATCCTTGCACTTGTGATGTATGCCTTCGATCACCTTGAGAACCTCTTCCAAAGTGTTCTCCTTGATCCGATGGAGTAGGATCACTCTCATTCTCAAGAGCATTCTTGGAGAAGAAATAACTCTCTAGGATTAATAGCTTTTATCCAAATCATTGTGCACAATTAAATAGGTTTTACTTTTCTTGTCCTTGGATAATGAGAGAATAATATAACCATGCATTTATTTCACTAGGGTAATAATAATTAATTTTCAGAAGTGCCTTTAATTATTTCATTAATCCTAGTGAAACCCCCATGTCAAATAATAACAAAAATATTATTATTTCCTAAGATGCACTTAACTTGCGAGTTATAATTAAATATTATTTAATAAAATAATATTCAATATTATTATTTCTCATTGGACCATTAAACTAGGTCCTCCAATCCTCCTCAATATTTATTAATTATTCTGATCACAATATATTCTCTTGAATAACTTTTGATAGAATAAATGCGATCAGGCACACATGAATAGTTATTAAACCATGACTGGGAATAATATTATTCAACTTGTTAAATAATAAATTATTTAACTAAGATACTAGATACACTTAGACTGTGACCCTCTAGACCTCTTTCTCAGTGGCATTAGGTGAACCTACCTAAAGTCCAAGGTTAGCATATAACAGCATTCCAAGGAAGCCATAGAGAAATAAATTAATGCTACAACAACATTTCACCTCATATGAATGATTACCGTGTAATATAATCCCTTTATCTCAATACCTCTAATCAAACTGGTTGTATATCAATTCCATCAACCTATATGATCGATATATCTCTTTGAATTTTTGAAAATAGAACTTGCCTATTGATCACCATAGCCATGGATTTATTTAGGCTATATCATTTCCATCAAAGGTCCTGAGATATCATCTTTCGTTAAATAACAGAAGGGATAAATCCTTTCTAAAATTATTTATTAATTCAATATTACTCATTACACACCCAACATATCCTACCTCACCAAAAACATTCGTCGTCACAGTTTTCATCAATACATCTAAGTACGTGACTCATAATATCCATTAATAATAATCTTAATGTCTAAGTACCAATACACATATCTGTAGATAGGAACATCCAATGACACATAGAAATGTGGATTTCCTACTGGCTAGTTTTGTTCTTATAATATCCTCCTAGATATTACCAAGGGTGTACACCCTGAGAAGGTGCCTCAAAGTTGTTTGAGTCTCCACCCATGATAGCCCATATCGTTTTTGTCCCTCAAATGATATCATCTAGCTATAGAACATATATTCAATAATAATGTCATAGAACTTATGTGTTCTCATCATAGTAGGGATCCACTATGACCCTTTAGTGATATAGTTACTCTTAGGACATTATCACATACAATGTTACATAAAAGAACAATCATTATGTGATAAAGAATTTATTAATATTCAAAACCATGAATATAAGTTATCATAAATTACAAAATAAGTTGGTTCTAGGTCACCAACTCCAACATACTCCCACTTTCACTAGAGCCAACTACTAATGAACTTTATTCCTCTAGATCTCACATGATACTCATGCTTATACTAAGATAAGTCTTTATTCAAGTGGTTCTTCGCATTCTCTTACATAGATAATCTGATCATTGCAAATTTACCCATTTGAAAAAAAATACTTCAAGAGGTGATACTTCCTGAGTATGTGCTTTGTCCGTTAATGTGACCTTGGATCTTTTTCAAGAGACACCGCTGTAATATTATCATTATACAATGTGATAGGGTATTTACTGCTAGGTACCAAAATCAAGCTCCTGGACAAAGTTTCAAATCTATATGGATTTCATGGCTGCATCAAAAGCCTCTATGTACTCGAAATCCACTATATAATCAGCTACAACTGGATACTTTGAACTCTTCCAACTCATAACTCATCCGTTGAGACATAAAACATATCCTGATCATGACTTCAGATCATTCTAATCTGTCTAAAAACCAGCATTAGCATACCCTCTGATGACAAGCTCCTCATCTCCTCCATACACCAGGAACATATCCTTAGTTATTCTCAGATACTTAAGGATAGTCTTATCAGAAGTTCAATGCTATTCTCCTAGATCTGATTAATATCTATCTACCATGCTCAATGTATATTCAACATCAAGTCTAGTACATAACATAACATACATGATTGATCCTATCACCGAAGCATATGTGATCTTACTCATTATATCTTTATCATGTTGTGCTTGGGGACACATTTTCTTATAAACATGTAAACCATGTGACACTATAACCAATCTCCTCATGGATTGTTCCATACTAAATCTCTTTAGTATCCAGTCAATATATATACTTTGGATTAGTCCAAGCAGCCTCTTAGATCTATCACAAATGATCTTGATCCCTAGAATGTAGGATACTTCGCCTAAGTCCTTCATGGAGAAACACTTGTTTAACTAATCCTTAACAAATTGTAATACTAGTATGTCATTTCCAATAAGTAATATTTCATTAATATATACTACTAGGATAATGACCACATTCCCACTAAACCTTTTGTAAATACATAGATCAAATTCGTTTTTAATGAAACCAAATTCTTTTATGGATTCATCAAATTAAATTTTCCATGACCTAGATGCTTTCTTCAATCCATAAACAGATCTCTACAACTTACAAATCCTTTTGGAATCACTTGGTGTCACAAAAACTTTTGGTTGTGTCATATAGACATCTTCCTGAAGGTTCCTATTAAAGAATGCAGTTTTGACACCCATCTGCCAAATCTCATAGTCATTGTAAGATTCTATGGAAAATATGATTATGATGGATTTAAACATGGAAAATGGTAAAATGGTTTCATCATAGTAAATTCCTTGACACTGTTTAAACCCTTTATCCATTATCCTTACTTTATAGGTACTTACTTTACCTTCCATTTCTAGTTTCCTCTTGAATACCCATTTACACCCAACAAACTTTACATCAATTGGTGTATCGAACAGAACCCAAACTTGGTTCTGATACAATGAATAAATCTTAAAATTTATAGCTTCTATCCATATTACATATTTTTAGCTATCTACTGTCTCCTTTTAGGAGAGAGTCTCATCATTGTCCAACAATAATGAGTCACCATCCTCAGTGACTAGAAAACCATATCTCTCTAGTTCCCTTATCTCTCTTGATCTCCTATGCAGTACTTGTATTTCATTAACTAATTATTCTACGGGGACCTATGGAACTTGTTATTTTACCAACTCCTGTGTATCTTGAGCATCAACTCCATCGAATTCAATCTTTCTCCCACTATCCTTTTTAGGATGTGGTCCCTCTCAAGAAATATGACTTGTCTAATAAAAATCACTTTCTTGTCTGAGGGGTTGTATATGTAGTATCCTTTGTTTCCTTTAAACACCCTATAAAGATACACTTCATGCCATGGGGTGCTAGTTTGTTTCCTGATAAAGTCTTAGCAAATTCCTCACATCCCCATACATGTGTATGTGATAAAATGGGTTTCTTTCCACTCCATAGCTCAAATGTAATTCCATTTTCCTCTTTAGTTGGTACTTGAATTAATGTGTATACCACAATTTTTAATGAATATTCCCAAAAGGATAACGTAAGATATACACAACTCATCATCAACCTTACCATGTACAACAAGGTACAATTACTCCTTTAACTAACACCATTCCACTGTGGTGTATAAGGTGGAGTGAGTTGAGATAAAATCCCAAACTCCTGTAAAAAGTTGATGAACTCTTATTTAAGATATTATCCACCTTGATCCGATCAAAGATTTTTTATCTTATTACCAAAATGATTCTCTAATTCATTCTTGAATTAATTTAATTTCTAAAAGGACTCAAACTTATACCTCATTAATTAAATATATCCATATCTACTTAAGTCATTAGTAAAATTTATGAGGTAAGAATATCCACCTCTATCCTCTACTGAAAATGGTCCACACACATCAATGTGTACCAATCCTATAAGTTCTATGGCCCTTTCACCCTATCCACCAAATGGTGGTTTGGTCATTTTACCTTGTAAACAAGTGTGACATCTATCAAGTGGTTTTAGCTTAGAAGATTCTAAATATCCATCTAGATAGAGCTTTCTCAAACACTTCTCATTTACATGACCAAGGTAGTGATGCCACAATTAGGTGTTATATGAGTCATGTGAACCTAATTCATTATCAATTTCCAACACTTTGTTTTCATAATTTAATACATACATAATGTTATTTAAATGTTCCATACTGTAACATATGATGTCCTTATAAAAGAAACAAATTTTATCTTCAAATGTGAAAATAAACCCATATGTATCTAAACTTGAAACAAAAATTTTATTTTTGGTAATAATAGGTACATAATAACAATCTTGTAAAACTAAAATCATTCCCATCATCAATGAAAGGTGTTAGTCACCAATGAAAAAATAATCCAGCCTCGTTCCATTGGTAGCTCATAGATCTACTTCTCCTCTGGAAATTTTCCGAAATCTACTTGGTTCCTGCATTTGGATACATATTTGAGCACCAAAAGTTTTATCTAATACCCAATGTTTATAAATGGAAAGATTTCAATTGATAAAAAATTCACCTTTGGATTCCCCTTACCTCTGGGTGTAGTTCCTCTTCCAATGGTCTAACTTGCCACTTGCAAAACATACTGCCTCCTTTTCCTTGCCCTGTCTTTGGATCTTCTTCTTCTTGGTCAGACAATGCTTGGAGGATTTAGACTATTTATAAGTCTTAGTCCCATTTTCCTTGTCCTTCCTCTTCCTATTCACCATAAGGACTATGGGTTTTTCATGCCCCATGTCCTTACCCACTTGGAGAATCAAGGTCAGAATTTCCGATAGACTCTTCTCATTATTACTCATATTATAATTCACAATAAAACCAAAGAAGGTTTTGGGATGTGATGAAAGTATGAGATCTGTACGCAACTCATCCATGAATTTAATCCCTAAGATGTACAAACACTCAATATAGCTGATAATCTTGACTATATGAGGTCCAGATGGTGTAGACTCTCCAAGATTAGTCGTGAACAAAGCATTTGAGATCTCATACCTCTCTTGTATTTCATTCTCTTGATAGAGATCTAAAAGGTGATAAATCATTCTATAAGAATACATTTCCTCATTTTTATTCAAGATATCATTGTAAATGGATGATAAAATGAATCAATGAACATCTGTAGCATCATTTTAGATGTTTCTCATACAGAGAGAGATTTTCATTACTCACCTCATTTCTAGGTGCAACTGGTAAAGGTTCTTCCTACACATATAGTTTATTTTCATGGTGAAGAATGACCCGTAGGCACCTTTACCACTCCTAGAAATTAGTGCTAGTGATAAGGTTTTCCTTCATGAGTATGGATCAAAATGATATGTTTGATGCCATTATTATGATGTTTCTACAAATAAGATGAGCAGAATTTTAGTAATTTATCTTGATAAAATTAGACAAATAAATAAATAAATATTTATTAGTCTCCAAATATTTTATAGAAACCCAATATACCTCACCATTAGCTTTATAATATCATATTTCTTAGATATTCTAGTTGTAAGGATCTGTATTCCATTATCATTACCCTAAATTTGGCTGGTCAAGAAACTCGAATAGTTTTAGGTAGAAATTTCAAATGCCAACTGCATTAACTCATAGTTCCTTGATCCGTTGAGTGGACTCCCCAATCCTAGAATCATTAATTTATATTTCCTCAACCTTTTCCTCTCAGTTACACTAAGTCCTACTTTGGCAGTCAACCCCTGATGTGAACCAAGTCAAGTCAACCCAAAACCTCATGTTAGAATTCCCCAATAATTGAAAGCACCTAAAGTTTAGCTGGTCAAGCACTTTGAACTATGGTTTGATTCTAACCGAAGTAATGGAAGGATATACTGAATTAATATTTTATTGAGGGATTTTATCCTTTATGTGTAAATTTCCAATTATTATCTTGTCACATACTTTTTAATATTAAGTGGGATTACTTAAGTGATTAACCATGTATTTAGATAATATTTACGCATAAGACAGTTTATTTTAGTTCCATATTTTCATGTTTGTTAGTTCATTAATTATGTGATCATGACAAAACATCCATAATGAAATGACCATGCAACTGAAAAATTTAAAATAAAGGGTATGATCATGAGCTTGTTCTAATGGTTAGTTTATCTAGAGGTTGATAAAATAGCCACTAACCTAGGAGAGAAACACCTTGAACCATTTAAGGTTCGTGTTTATAGATTTCCACCTATCCACCTTTGTATCTCCTTAGATTGGTTTCGCCTTGGCTCCTAACTTGAACTGCCTCCACTAGCTTGGGAGCACCATCCATTACATATGCTTTTACTCACACGTAGGTGAGGGGTAAAAGGGGGTTTACATAAAAGAAACCATGGGAATGCAGACCCTAAATATTAACGAGGAGAGAAGGCACACATGCCAAGAATTTAATTTAATAATAAATTAAAAGAAAACCAATCACATACAAAGGTCTGGTCTAGCTCATGATCATCCACATGCATGCAATGAATTACACATTAAATAAAACTAGCATTCAATTCCTTAATCATTCTTATTTAAGATAAATCACGATTGAATCAATTAATTATTATCTTTAATTAATCAATTATTTTATCTTAAACCCTTTCTGAATTTTATTAAGATTCTCATCCATTATAATTTTAAACAAATTAATAAATTCATTTAAAATTAACTATGTACATAACTTGTACCATAGTGGTAACCCAGTGAATACCCATCCAAAACTACCCAACATGTATTATACTTGTATACACTTTATTATTTATGACATATAGCATGAACATAAAATAATAACTGTAATAAAACTCATACATGATATGAAAATATTGAATATTACGTAGACATTAATAAAACATTTATATATATATATCAAAGACTATCACATGGCGTGTCCCAGATTTATGGACACACATAAGTACATGTCTCAAGGGTCACATAATATAATAAATTTTAAATCTGCGTAACTGGTAAACGTACATGGCATGTAGATTCGATCTACACGGTGTGTACATTCTTCACTGTGTATCCGAATTACCCACCTAGGGACTTGGCGTGTTAGGTGTACTTTGGAAATCTTGGAGTACATGGAATGTCCAGTGGGCCACACACCGTGTTGAATCCTTGTTACATGGTCACTGGTCAGGTAGTCCATGTATGGAATACACAGCCCAACCCTAACCCGAAAGGACTACATTCCATGTTCAGTGGGCCACACGGCATGTATTCCCACTGATTGTGTGCCAGTATGTCCCAGTAAACATGCGGTATAAGAATTAACTACACCGCATGTCATTAATTCACATAGGTTTCCTAATTTACGAATTAACTATTGGTGCATTGAACACGATTACACGACATATAATTCTGATTATACAGTGTGTAGTCCCGTGTTATTCAGTTAGAATCCTTGGTACCTCCGGATGTGATCCTCAATTTTATTTTAATCATAAAATTAATTTTTTCTATTAGATCTATGAGAAATGATGGAGGAAGAATTATAACTCAAAATTTAGATTTAAATAATGATTAACTTGAATTGAAAAACTAAATTATGAATGCGTAAATCATCAATGAAACTAAATAATTATAAACAACGCTGTGACCGCTCTGATAACACTTATAGGTTCTAGGCACAATAGAAGTACAAGAGGGATGATTCCCAACTTTGATTTTTGCTGTTATTGATAATCAATCCAAGGTCTATTTCTATGAAGAACTTCATGACCAATAGAATTGAATCAAAGAACAAGAAAGGGATAAAAAAACCCAGAACCAAGAGAGAGTAGATCATCACATGTTGTTTACAATTAATTTTATTAAATAAGAATTACCTTTAAGGTTATTCTTTCTTCGTTGATGCATCCGACCATAGATCTATAGTGAACCTCAATTACGTTGTATAATCCAAGTGTAATATTTCTATAGTGGTGATCCACACATGCTCCATGTATCTTTGGACATCACTGAAGGTGTCTCTAGGTTCTAGCATAGAATATCCTTGCGCTTGTGATGTCCTCCTTCGACCTCCTTAAGAACAGCTTCCAAAGAATTCTCCTTGATCTGATGGAGGAGAATCGCTCTCATTATTGAGAGCATTCTTATAGAAGAAAGAACTCTCCAGGCTTGAGATATTTTCTCTAAATCATTGTACACAACCGAATATGAGTCCCTTTTCTTTCCCTTGGCTAATTAGAGAATAATATATTCTAGCATTTATTCCACTAGGGTAATAATAAATAAATTTCACAAGTGCCTTTAATTATTTCATTAATCCTAGAGAAATCCCCATGTAAAATAATAACAAAAATATTTTTATTTCCTGACATGCTCTTAACTTGAAAGTAATAATTAAATATTATTTAATCAAATGATATTCAATATTATTATTTATCACTATACCATTAATCCCGGTCTTCCAATCCTCCCCAATATTTATTAATTATTCTACTCACAAATATTCTCTCGAATAACTATTGACATAATAAATGCGATCAGGCATACATCAATAATTATTAAACCATGACTGATAATAATATTTATTCAACTTTTTAAATAATAAATTATTTAACTGAGATACTAGATACACTTAGTGTGTGACCCTATAGGTCTCTTTCTCAATGGAATTAGGAAAACCTGCCTAAATCAAAGGTTAGCATCTAGAAACACACCAAGGCACCCATAGAGAAATAAGTTAATTCCATAATGACATGTCACCTCATACAAATTCTTACCGTGTAATATAATACATTTATTATAATATCTCTAATCGAGAAGGTTGCATGCCAGTACCATCAACCTATATGCTCTATATCTCTTTCTTTGACTTTCCAGAAATAGAACTTTCCTATCGATCACTATGGCCATAGATTTATTTAGGCTATACCATTTCCATCAAAGGGATTGATATATTATCTTCCATTAAAGAACATAAGGGATAAATTATTTCTCACATTATTCGTTAATGCAATATTACTCGTGACACACCTAACATATCCTACCTCACCACGAACATCTACTATCACAGTTTTCATCAATACATCTAAGTTCACAACTCATAATAACCATTAATAATAATCTTAAAGTATAAGGACCAATACACATGACTGCAAATATTAACATCCAATGACACATAGAAATGTGGATTTTCTACTGGTAGGTCTTGTTCTGATAATATCCTCCTAGACATTTCCAAGGGTGTACACCATGAGAAGGCACCTCAAAGTCCTATGAGTCTCCACCCCTGATATCCTATATCATTTGTGTACCTCAAATGATATCACCTAGCTATAGAAAATATTTTCAAGAATAGTGTCATAGCACTTCTGGGTTCTCATCATAATCGGGATCCGCTATGACCCTTTAGTGTGACAATTACTCTTAGGAAATTATGACATACAATGTTACATTAAAGAAAAATAATGATGTGATATAGAATTTATTAATATTCAAAACCATGAATATAAGTTATCATAGAGTACAAAAGAATTTGGTTCTAGGACACCAACTCCAATAGGAATGACTAGCCTCAAATCTAGTGGGATCATTTGGTACATGTGTGGATCTTTTCTCCACCGCCGGTTTGCTCTGATCATTTCTTATACAATGGTCTTCCAAACCAGACCTCAAAATAATATCTTTCAGCGAGTCTATTTTTGTATGAAATAGTCTCATTATATTATATGTATCTTCATGTGGCTTTATCTTCTCGAAATCTGTTCGAGGAGAGACTCCAAAACCTAATCCTCTAACACGACCATATTGTTCAAGCCGCTTCAAAGCTACTGAAAGTCGATTTTATTTTGCTATGATTGTTGTCGATTCTTGTGTCTAAACTATATATAAAAAATAATAAACAATTTATTTTTATGTAATATTGTTATAAATCATAATGAATTACAATTATTTCATACTTACACATGCTTACCATACTACTTTTGTGTTTTCATCAACTAATACACCCTCTTTATTTACACGATCCTCCTTCTATAGCACATGATGTAGGATGGAAGTGGCTTCAGATTTTGTTTCATCAATTTTCATATAAACAAAGGAACATATATTGTTTCATATCACATAATTAAACTTTTATTATTGATTTAAAATACATACCAATTTATTCTATAATGAATCGTACCCCATCCTTCCTTTTTGATAGGGGTACGTTGGTTTTGATGCACGTTCTTTATTTTTAACACTCGTTTTCTATTTCATAAATTAATAATTTTGAATTAAGTTGGATAAAATAAATAGTGTCAAATAATATATTACTGACCACAATGCACCTGAAATTATTTCTCATTGTGATGACTGTATAAAGAAGTCCATGGATCCTACATTATAATGTGTGCATAACTAAGTGGTGGATGAGGATTTATTTTACCCTCATCACCCCTAAGATGTAACTTCACCAGAAGAATCCAGAAGCCACTATGGGATTTTATAAAAACCATTAAGAAATTTTTTTATGGAAACCTTATAAAATAAACAAAGTCCTCATGGAATAATGAAAACTAAATCAACATTTCATTATATAATTTTTCAATAAAATAGAGAAAGTATATTGTAACATTACTGATATATCTTTCCAAAGGAATTCCTTCATTATAGGTTGGATGCGGAACCGTGAGTCTATATTAACTGGTACATTCATCCTTGTTGTGACCCCAAGATAACTAATGAACATTGACTTGTTGGGGTTAAGAGGTTGGTCACATTGATTCCAACCAAACTCAAATTTTATACCCTGACTTATTTCCTCAATAATTTTATTCAAAATTGTAATGCTGTGTCATCGTTTTTTTTCATCAAAATGTTGTTGATCCCCTAATAATTTTGTAGTTTCATCATCAACAATATGTTCTTCCTCAGGATTGGTAATATCATCATGTTCATAAGACATTTTCTGCATGAGTAGTCAAACATTTAATTTTTCTTGAATAACAATAATAAAATAGACTCCATGAATAAAATTCCACAATTACATGAATCTTGCATGAAAATCATTACTATATTAAAGAGAGATATAATACTACAATAATATAGTAAAACTAACCTTCAATACCTTTATTTAATCCATCCTAAGATGGTTGATTTCCTCCCATATATTGGTGATGTATTTGAGGCTACTCATTCCCTCTTTCAAACTATCCTTCCTCCCATCACTATTCGGGAGGTTCGTAATCAATGAAATTTGGAACCACAATTATGGTAGGAAGTCTAGTTTGAAAGAGGGAGTACAATCCTTCATCAAGAGATGGAATACAATCAATCGTCTAAGGATTAATGTGTCCTAGGAACCTACACTAATGAAATCACTCAAAAATTATCATTAATTGAAGAGGAATTTTAATACCTCCACTCTAATGGTCTTGAAGAAATGAATCTCACCCCTAATATATTGGAAATCACTTATTTTTAATCAAGGATTCCTCACCTTCCAATTTTGGGTATTTTTTTAATCCACCATAAGATCCCTCCAATAATGTAGATGACTTTAAAGGGTGAAATTTTTAACTTATGCTAAGTATTGATCTTGAATTTTTTTACACTTATAAATGAAATGAATATATTCAATACAATCCTAAATTTATTATTATGATATATTACCATAAAATCTTAGAGGAACCATAGATACTTAACATCATTAAAAATTTTACCACATAGATTGAATTAGATCTACAATTACCTCTAGGAAATGAAGATCAATATAAGTTCTATCATACACAGGATGTTCATTGGATCCTTCCTATATAGATCTAGGGGTCAAAGTGGTGACATATTATATATTAATGTAGAGATTTACATAATTTACCCCTTCCAAAAAAGAATAATCTTTCAGAAATAGGCCCAAAATAATCTATATTATGTGAACCCCCTACCTCTCTCTCATTCATTTCATTTTTAATAAGTCTTTTCATACATTATCTATAATTTAAAATATGTTAGAATCATTATTTTAAATATAAGTATGAAACAACTAACTAATAATATTAATAAAGGGGGTTACTAAATAAAATCAATCAATTAATAAGTTATATAAACCTAATCACCAATAATAAGTAAATAAGAATGCACTATTTATTTACTATTCATGTTTATATTAATATAAATTTATAATTGATTCTAGAAAAAAAATAAATACACATAATAACATGACATTTCATATATATTCTTACCTATTCCTACCTATCAACTCCTAAATAACAGGAATGAGACTTGAGAAGATAGGTCAAGAACAAATCAAAAAATACTCCCAACCTTGATAAGGATAAACCACTAGTCCATAAGAACAAATGAAAAATACCACAAATTATGTGTCCCATTCTAAAATTGCACAAAGACCCTCAAAAAAACCACACAACTAAATAAGGGTATATCCAAACAATGAGGTTCATCAAGGAAAACAAAACCTATAAAAATTAATAAAATAACCAACCGCTAGATTACCAAGTCTCAACCGACTCTACATCCAAAAAATAAACATCCTAAGATGGGTTTTGAGAGAAAGAAGGTTCCATGTTCTCCACTCGATTTAAAGTCTGGATATAGATTGAAACAAAACGAGTCTCCTCTAATTGAAGGGATAAATCACTAAGAGGGTTATCCCAGACGACAAAACCTATACTATTTTCTTTGAACATTTTAGGAGGAAGAATTTAAATGACACAAGACATAAACTCAACTAGTTAATGTCAAACATATCAAACTAAATAGTTTATCCAAGACCACAAGACAAATCCAAAAGCATAAAAACTAAAAAAACACAACATCAACAAATTATAAAAATTATTTTTCTTGAAAATCACTAACTTTAAATAAATATTTTTAAAACACTACAGTAGATTAAAAACAAAACAAAACCATTTTTAGAGTTTATTAACAATTAAAGACATTTTTAAATAAGTTTAGTTCATTTTAAATCATTTCCATAAAAATATACAATTTTTACAAAGCATTTTTCTCAAAACCCTTAATGAAATCAACCCCTTTTTTAAATACCTTTTATGATATAATAAATCCATATTAAATTTTAGAAAATAAAAAAAAAACCCATTTTAACCTAAAAAACATTTAAAATTTTCAAAACACTACACAAAACTAGATCAAATCCATTTCAATAACATCAAAAAACACTAACCCTTCTTTAATCCACCATCACCCCAAGCACAAAAAATCCAAAAATCACTTAAAACTCATTTGGAATTTAAATATAAATTCTCATATCAAACACATCAAACCGATAAAAATCTCAATCAAATTCCAAGACTCAAGCCCAAAGTTCCCTAGAAAACCATTTCTCTAAACGGAAGAGAGTTCATGACACCCCCCCGCATGTACCTCTCGAGTTCCAACAACCTAACTTCACACTACCATTAATATTAAAATAAGAAAGTGAACTTTGAAACTTAGGAACTCTAAAGAACCTATGCTTGGATACCATTTATCACAAACTAGCTAAAGTCATGTGTTAATGCTAAGGGATATAGACAACATGTTTAAGAAATGGGTTAACCTCTTAAATGTTTAACTAAACTCAATTTGATCATGCTATAAAGCCACCATTACCTTTGCAGTAGCATGTGGTGCAAAATCTATTTTATTTATCCATATAGGGCCATACACATATGTTTACTAACCTTACCATATTAAAACATCCTTCTCTTTCTTCCAAACCATTGTATATGGAGGAAAATGATGAAATAGAACCACTCATTGTATTTCAGTAGCAAGGAGAAGAGATGTAGGGTTTTACATGGTTAATAACAGCACAAAAACACAAAACATGGAACCCAAAACATCAAACAATGATAGAGGAAAAGTATAAAATAATATATATTAGATTATAACCTTGATTAATCTGAGGGAATGTAAAGGAATCGCACCGACAATAAAGGAGTTCTGCGAGAGCTTGAGAATCACGAGTGACTGAGTCCTGGTTAGGGTCTTTAAGTAGATCAGGGACACTTTTAGCAACGCTTTCAGAAAAGTGCTGATAAAGATCCATTTTATTAGTGATAAATTTATAAGTGTTGATAAATATATCTTTTAATAGAAATTTTTTAGCATTGATAAATATGGATCTTTATTAGCACTAAAAAATCACTAATAAAATTTTTATAATTACAATTATTTAAATAAATTTATTATAATTTTATAATTATTTAAATAAATTTATTATGATTTTATAATTATTTAAATATATATAATTATTTATCTATAATAATTATAAATCTAGTAAATTTACATTTAAAGATATATTTATTTATAAATATATTTTTAACATTATTAATGTATATATAATCTTAAATATAAGCATTTTAAAAATGAGTGAAATTGAATAATTCAAAATGATTACACTTTAAAAATATTAAAAAATGGATATGTTTTATTAATTAAATATAAGTTATTAAAAAATATGGATATATATATATTTAAGTGGATGAATACATATTGAAAATACTAAAACATTGTAAATAAATATATATAAATAAATAATAGGAAATGATCAAATTCAAAAATAAAATAAAAAATAAAAAATATTAAAAATGAATACCCTAACTGCAGTATTAAAAATAAATAAATAAAATTGTATAATTAAAAACATAATATATATTAAATGTATCATGTTATAATGAAAATCTAAAATATACTAAAATTTGAATAAATTACATAAATATTAAGCAAATGTGTTTCTATATATTGCGTAAATATATTTATGTGTGTGTTTGTGTATATAAATGCATTAATATATATATATATATATGTACGTGAAATAAATGAAACACATGATGTTTGATATAGGTTAAATTGAAAAATCAAACAACATTAAAAATGAATAAGACATTAATATGTTTTTAATTAAAATTTTATATATATTATACTTATTCATTATATATATATATATTTAATATATAATATATATTAATATTTATAATCTATATATATGTATATTAAATATATTCATTTTTATCTATAATTATTTAATTAATAAAATGTTTCATATTTTTCTTAATTTCTCATTTTATTTTTATTTGTTTAATTTTTCATTTTATTTTGAACATTTATTAGTGTTAAAAAAGTACTAATAAAGGGAAACTTTTATGAGTGCTAAAAATGCACTGATAAAGGACACATTTTGTTAATGCTAAAATTAAAGCGCTGATAAAGGTTTCCTTTATCACTAATAAAATAAAGCAATGATAAATGTTACCTTTTATTAGTGATAAAAAAAGTGATGATAAAGGGTGCCCTTTATCAGTTCTTTTTTTAGTGCTGATAAAGGGTTGCCTTTATCGACGCTTATTTTAGTGTTGATAAAGATGAACTTTATCGGTGAATTTTTCTAGCACTGATAAATTCCATCGCTATTATAGGTGTGTTTTATATTAGTGTCCTCTATGAATTCCCTATGTTCCATTACTTCATTGAAGGATGTTCATCTAGATACCCAATACATCAATTGATTGTTGAAATTGTTGTCTAAAATATATATCCATTTCCTGCATGATGTAAATACTATATGCGTAATCATATTTATTGAGTGATATTTTCCAAGAATGATGCTTAAAGTAATTGGATACCCATTTATTTTCAATGGGTTTATCATGTCATGTTTATTGATTAAATAATGAATGCTTCCTTTGGTAACTACATGAAAATAATAGAAAACCCATTTTATTTCCTTGGATTTTTATGATATGTTTTTTTGAAACCATGTGACACACTTATATATGATTTTTGTTTTCTTATTGGCGGGATCAAAATTATATATCCTTCCAATGCATTAGGTACTGTTTCCATATCATGAGATATCATGGCATGTGAATGGTGATCCTAGCCAATCATGAGAGTGGGCAGTTATCCTAGCCAACTGTGTTATGTAAATAAGTCAGAGAGCCTTGACTCATGATTATGATACCATGTTTATGTTGTTTCTACATTATTATGACAATAATATCTTATAATATGATCATGATTATTCTGTGATCTTATGTTATCATTTATCATGTCTTGATTCCATGCTCTTCATGATATCATGTTATGCCTCCATATAGTGACCCTAATTTTTCTTACATGACTATTACATCATTTTAAATATAAAAAACATATTAGAATTTAAAACCACGATCCAAAGGTTTAGTATCTTGGAAAAATTAGAAATATACATCACTTATGTATAATAAAATGTAAACAATTATTTAAAATATTCTTCTTTATCCTTATAAATCTCACGTTATCCATAGTACATGTAGTCACATGAGGATATACATCAAATAAAGGGGTGATCTAGAAGCCCAGTAAGAGGATGAATAAGGACATGAATCAATAAAACATGGGTGAGCATAATCGTCATCATCATAAAATAAGAATAGAATCATCATCATAATCATTAAAGGAAAATTTAAATAAAATCATGGAATGTGGCAATGCATAAAAATGAAACATCATGTCTTAGTTATCAAATACCACACATAGTTGTGAACAAATTTAACATCATGTTCACACATAACATATGTGCATAATCATAACATAATCTTTTTGAACAAATCTATCATCATGTTCATTCATAATAAAGATTATATCATGAGATACATCACATTACCCAATTAATTAGAGGGATATATAATTCTGGACCCACCCGTCAAATCATAACATTTACATAATCATGCATGCCATATAAAACATATAATAATAGTAGTCATAAAATAACCCATGGAAAGGAATGGGTTTCATAAGAATTTCATAAATCATAAAATCATGAATAAACATTGGGGTTAAAAAATTAAAAAGGTAAAAACATACTTGGTATATGAATCATCAATCTTGAGTGATGGAGAAACAATCTCAAGAGGAGTTAAGATGTGTTTTAGAAAGAAGAGTTCTTTTGGAAAATATTTATATTTTTCATAAAACAAGTTTGAAATATGTATATCCTTGACAAAAATAGGGAATAATAATAAAATTATATTTAAGTAACATTAAATAAATATCCACACTTAAATTTGGCATGAAATACTTATAACCCAAAGAAAGGGAGTTGGGTTCGATAATCCCCTTACATTATGTCTAAATGTGATTTGCACTTGCACTTAATGTACTGAATAATAAAATTAGATTAATTTATTACTTAAATAATAACCTCTTATAAATTTATTTGATTTATTATATTTTTATTAAGTTCATTTATGGCCATTTTGATTATTTATAGAGTTTAATTTCATCATTCTTGGAGTGTTCGTTTTCTTGGTTTTCATGACCAGTTCACTTGTATACAATTATGTAAGTTCGTGTAAAATGAAAATAATTATCCATAATTGAAATTATATGTTATTAATGAACATAAAAATGTTTAAATGGTCTTATATATAATTTTTTCCTGATATGAGGAATATTTATTAGATAAAACGTTAATGAAAAATGTTTAGTTTATTTTTTTAGTTTTTACAACCATCACGAGCTAGTTTCATTTTATTTAATATTATCTCTATAAATTAGTTCCATAAAATTAAAAAATTTATAATATAAATATTATTTTTTTTAACCATAATAATTTTTTTATGACTATCCTTGAAGCTGGTAATGAAAAATAAAAAATCGTCATCCATGAAGGCGATGAATCAACACACCACGGATGATGTTTTCATTTTTAGAATAAAAAGAGAATAAAATATATTTGACGATGGATATTAAATTAAAATAATAAAATTACAGTATATATATAATAATGGATTTTTCATTCCTATTTGGATATGGGAGGTGAGTATAAGGTAGAAGAAAAAGAGAATTTAAAAGAGAAATAAGAAGGATTTTACCTCTTGAATGTTTTCTCCTTAAGAACCTCCTCAAGGAACTTGGGTTTGGTCTTTTGTTGAGACCAAAATATTTTGGACACGGGGAAGGGTCTTGTGAAGGTAATTTAATATAATTTATAAAATCTTCAAGTCTTATAAGGTGTAATAAGAAGAGGTGGTGTGAGGTGGTATTTATAGGGTCAGGAGAGGGGTTTTTTTGATTATTATATTCATTAGTTTATTATTTTGGCTCAAGAATATCAATAGTGTTGATTCCTATGACTAAATATACTAAATGGATCAGGATAATTTGAAAAAATGGGTGATTAAATCATCCATACATCATCCATGACTCAAATATTTATGTCTTTAGCTTATTTTGTAAATTACCGTATTTTACTATTCCCAAAAATTCAACTATTTTAGAAAAATAAAAATAATTCACCCTAACAATTTTGCAAAGTTTATATTTCAAAAATGGACTTCAATTTTTGAAAATAATTTTCTAAATATGTGAAATATAATTTTTAATTAAAATAATCATTTATTCGAAAAATACTAATTTTAATATTATAACCGATTTTATGAAACTTTGAAAAATTAATTAAAGTCTCATAAAATTATCTTATAATTATAATAAAACAAAATATTAATTTATGAATCTATTTTATGAAAATAAATTATCTTTTAAATCATTATATTAATTATAAAATTATAAATAAACATTTACGTTTCACAAAAATGCCAATACTTAATTTATCATTTTTAAATCATTTATTTACTTATACCATGATATAATTATATCATATTTTCATTTATAAAATACTTAAATTTTATTTATACCTCCATAGGTGAGGTTACTATTATAATGGTCAGATTTCTATTCCTAGTGTTCATATTACTATTTCAATGGTTAGGTTACTATTCTATCGGTATAGGTTCCTTAATTCTTATAAAGACCTCTTATTATATTCATTCTTAATTAAAAAGTAAGATGAAAACAATTAAGGGTAATTTCATTATTCTCCCCTTTTGAAATTTCATATTTGAAATTTTGTTTTAAAAAGTAAGATGAAAACAGGTAAGGGTAATTCTTATTCATTGCTTCCTCTGGTTCCCATGTCACATATTCATACTTATGGTTCCTTTATAAAACTTTGAAAAGGTGAGTTTTCTTGTTGTGTATAACTTTGTATCTATGGTCCAAGATCTTCACTGGATTCTCCTCATAAGACAGATCTTTTTTCAGTTGTACCACCTCTAAGTTCAATACATATGAGGGATCTGGTATGTAATTTCTTAGGAGAAGATACATGGAACATTTCATGAACTTGAGCCATATTTGGTGGAAGTGAAAAATAATAGACCACTACTCCTATGTGATCAAGGATCTCAAATGGGCTAGTGTACCTTGGGGTAAGCTTCACTTTCTTTCCAAACCACATGAATATCTTCCATGACAATATTCGAAGGAAAGTTTTATCTCAAAATTCAAAATATAATTCCCTTTGATGGTTGTCATCATAGCTCTTTTTACGAATCTAAGTATATTTTGTATGTTGTTGGATGGATTGAACCTTCTTTATCATCTCTTGCACAAGATTAGGTCCAAGTAGCTTTCGTTTTCCAACTTCATCCCAATAGGTTAGATTTTTAATCATTTCCCATATAGAGCTTCATATGGGGCCATCTGAATACTTGATTGGAAGCTGTTATTATATGAGAACTCAAACAATGGGATATTTTGATCCCATAAAACTTTAAATTCCATTGAGTAGGCTCTTATTATTTCCTCGATCATATGAATATCCCTTTTATATTGAACATCAGTTTGGGGGTGATAGGCCATGCTGAAATTTAATTCAGTACTGAAAGAATGTTGAAGACTTATCTAGAATTTATATGTGAACCTTGGATCATGATCAGATATAATAAAAAGAGTAACCCCATATATCCTCACAACTTCCTTCACATATATCTTGGAAAGTTGTTAAAGTGATAAATCCTCTTGAATAGTAATGAAGTGGGAAGTCTTAGCGAGTTGATCCTCCACAATCCATATCTCACTGTTTCCTTTGGATGTCTTTATATGGACATTGACAAAGTCCATAGTGATATTATCCCATTTACATGCGGGTATAGGAAATGATTTCATCATCCCTACTCTTCTTTAACTTACTGACATACTAAACATCTTGAGACATACTTCACAATCCCCTTCTTCATGCTGTACCACCAGAAGTTCTCTCTAAGATCATGGTACATCTTGGTACTTCCAGGATAGATAGAGAAAGATGATCTATGTGAATTATATAATATATCCTTATTTATATCATGTGATTAAGTCACATAAATCCTAGTTAAAAATTAGATAAAACAATCCTTATTGATGTGGAACTCATACAACTTCCATTTCTTTACTGATTTCACATTCTTTTGAAGATCCAGATCATCCCTTTGTGCCTCCTTGATCTTATCTTGGATAGATGGTTGGGAAATCATTTTGGAAATGTAAGATGCATTACTTAACATTATTATTTCCAAATATATCTTTTTCATATCCTTGAAGATGGGGTATTCTCAATTTTTATATTAAACAAGGTAGCAATTTATTTTCTATTAAGAGCATTAGCTACCTTGTTTTCCTTTCCTGAGTGATAATGAATAGAAAAATCATAATCCTTGATTATATCTAACAACATTATTTGATTCATGTTGAGATCCTTCTATGTGAATATATACTTTAGACTCTTTTGATCGTTATATATGTCACACTTCTCACCATAGAAGTAGTGCCACCATATTTTCAAGGAAAAAATCACAAATGCTTGCTCCAGATCATGTATCAGGTAGTTGTGATCATGGATCTTCAACTATCATGAGGCATAAGCCATCACTTTATCATACTTAATGAGTACAAAACCTAGTAATTTATTTGAATCATCATTTTATATCACAAAATTTTATTCACTTGTTGGTAGTGTGAGTACATGTGCAGTTATTATCCTCTTATTAATCTTCTTAAATATTTCCTCACATTCTTCTATCCAGACATACTTTACCCCTTTTTGTATTAAATTAGTTAGCAGGATATAAAATCATGAGAAATTTATCACAAAATGTTTTTAGTACACTTCTATAACAAGAAAACTATGGATTTTTATGACACTATTGGGTCTAGGTCATTCCTCAATTGCCTTTTTTTTGAAGGGTCCATAGAAATTCCCTTAGTTGTGATCATGTTCCCCAAGAATGTGACCTGCTGCATCTAAAAGTCACACTTGCTGAACTTGGAATACAATTTTCCCTTCCTTAATGTTACCATTACAATTCTGATATATTATTTATGTTCATCCTTTATCTTTGAGTAGATGAGAATATCATCGATAAAAACTACTATTTTTTTTCAAGGTAGACTGTAAAGACTATATTCATCAAATCCATGAATATTTTAGGGGAATTAGTAAGTCCGAAGGGAATAACTGGGAAATCATAATGATCATACTTGATATGAAAAGAATTCATCTAAATATCTTCCTTATACACCTTTAGTTTATGATATCCATAATGAATATCCACCTTTGATAAGTACCTATCTCCTTGTAGTTGATTGAACGAGTCATCAATCCCTGGAAGAGGATACCTTTTCTTTATGGTGATCTTAATGATCTCTCGTTAATCGACACACAATCACATTGATCCATATTTTTTCTTTACAAATAGCACTGGTACACCACAAGGTGATGCACTAGGGAATATGAACTCTTTGTCCAAGTGCTCTTGCAGCTTCTTCTTTAACTCTTCCAATTAGATAGGGGCCATCCTATATACACATTATGAGATAGGAGTAGATCTGGGTATAAGTTATATTCAGAACACTACCTTAGGATCTGGTGGAAGTCCAAGTAACTCTTCAGGAAATGAATCACTGTATTCCCTCACAATGGGAATTTCATTTGGGTTGATACCTTACTTTAACTAAACCATTTGAGTGAGGTATGATTCTTCATAGGGAATCAACACCCACACCATTGAGGTATTTTTAAAAAATAGATTCATGATCTTACTTGAATTTATAGAGCATGATATGGTTAATAATATGAATAGATATTTACTATTCCCAATAGTTGATGCATGTTATATATAATGAGATCCAATCCAATCCTATTATAGAATCAAATTTCACCATGGGAAGTATTATGAGATTTTCTGGAATAATCTAGTCACACCTGATTTTTTTTTTCTTTTCACGTCTTGGTTTTGATCTGGTTCCTTGAAAATCCTGATAATTTTCTTGTGTTTTGGGTGCAATTAATTGTGAATTTTTTACATCCATATATGTCTAATAATCCTACTTTGGGTGCCCTATTGCCTGTTTGGGAGTTTTTGGAGAAACGGTAGTTACTTCAGGATAAGGTCCAACCGTGAGCCCATTTCCAAATTTAAAAATATATTTTGTTTCTTTTATAACTCCTTTATTTTTAAAAATTTTTACCCATTAAACTTCCTATTTTTCCTCCCCTAACATATTAAAACCTCCATATACTTTGGGACCCCTTAATAATTCATAAGCATGGTGAATTTGGAATGTTTATTCAGGTATTGGGCCAACCTGTGGGCCCATTTCCAGTTAAAAAAAATAATTTTTTTCTTTTATATCTTTTTAATTTTTTAATATTTTTAGGTGATTCTACAACCCACTCGAATAAAAAATCCCTATAATCACCCCCATTATCTATTTTTCCTCTTTTGAGCACATTTTCATCGTATATTAGGGAGGAAGTTCTCAGGGTTCTTCAAATCATCCAGATTTGAGAAAGTAAATTTTTTCATCCATAAATCATTAATTTCTTACTCTTTTTCCCCAAAATTTGTTTCCCCTAGTTCTTACAAACCTAAGGATACCCTCCACTTAGTTTCAATCCATTAACTCTCCACTAATAGTATGGATCAAAATGAATACAAAGAGTTTTCTAGTTTCTAAGGTGAGATTCATTCTCCTTTGTCCTCCCTCTTCCTCCTCTTTCCATTATTTCATAGTTATTTCTTCTCCCCTAGTCATTAAAGACCTAGGGATATGTTTTGTAATGATTTTTATGGGGGTTATATTCATTTAGGGATTTTATTCATAGTTTTAGGGTTTATAAACCCGTGACGGGTGATTTCAGTTGTGCATTTCCATTCTGCCAAGGATTTGAGGTAGGTTTCCCATTGCACAGTACCTTTTTATTTAAGCTCCATATATTTCATGCTATTTTCATCTTACTAATAATCTGAAAATTGTAAATTATGCTTTGGATAATTTTTTTGGTGTGCCAAGCAGTGGTTAAAACCTTATTTTTGGTAATGTGGTGTAGTTTTGTTAAAATGGTGCACATCGCATGTTTGTTCAAATGATTTATTAGCTTCTACACATGGTTTGTGGTATTTTTAACACGGTTAAGTAACTTGAATAAATTTATGTCATTACATTTAAGTTTTATTCATTTTTGTGTGTTTAATGACTCGAAAATACATGTAATTGTTTTTTAAAATTATATGAAATTATTCCGAGTCTGAGGTTTCTGATGACACGTAATTCCGAGGCCCAGAGTGCCTGGAATATTTTTCCAAGGTTTATGAGTACGTTCAGTGAACTTAAGAGCAGGTTTTGGTAACTTTAGAACTGGTGCTTGGAATTGAAATCTGAGGGCACTGTTGAACTCACATTGCCGGTGATTTCTAAAGGGGACCTTCACCTCAGCTGCATTTGGTCATGAACGGAAGTTGGTTTTCCAACCTTTTGTGGAGGATAAAAAAAGGTGGAATAAATTAAAATTGTTTAAACTTAAATTTTATTTTATTCAAATATTTTTGATTTAAAATGGGGTCCACCCAAACTAAACCCCCATTTTAATTCTTTCCAACCCCCCTCCTTCATTAAATGAAGTGATTAGGGGGAGACTCTTCAAATTGATGTGTTTGTTCCCCTCCTTTGGGAGTTGTAGGAATTGGTGTTTTAGATATTGGAGGAAACCTTGGAGGAAGAACTCTTCTTCAGCCGACGGTGAACATATTCTTCTTCTTTGATCTCCTATCGGAACAAGGGAGGAAGAACCGTCCTTGAAGAATTCCGACGACGTCTTCCTCAACTTCTTCATATTCTCTCCCAATGTCAATGAATCCAAGGTAGGGGTTTGATCTTTGTTATTTGTTTCTTGTTCTTCGTTTTCCTTCGTGGATTAAGATTCAAATCCGCATGCTATCACTCTAATGTGGAGGGTGTGGGCCGAACGAGCATGGCCCGATCCCTATGCCCTACTCTGTGGATTTTGAAGCTAATTGTGGCACGAGTCTGGGTTGAGCGATTTTTATCAACGATGGTTGTGGATCGATGGCAATGTCCCGAGGAGTGCGCAATTGATTCCAGAATGAGAATCGGGCCACCAGAACTCGTTCAGTGACCCACGGAAGGTTCACCGGTGGTCAGAACTGTCGAACATCACTGGTAGAATTAAGAGAAGGGCGGCCGAAACTCCAGCTGGTCACATGGACTGCGGTGGCGCAACCGTGCCGCTGGGGGAGTAGGCCATGGCTGAGGGGTTGCGGCGGTGCAGCGGTGGCTCGCGCAAGGCCGGCCGCGAGAAGAACCAGTGGCTCGGGCCACTAGGTTGCTGGGGAAGGGGCGGCACAGCGCACGCCGTGTGGTGGAGTGAGGGGCCGCAGACTTGGCCACAACAACGGAGGATGGGCGGCGGAACTACGCCGTGCGGGAGGTGGCTAGCCGCTCGGCCAACCGGGAACTGTAGGACCTGCCGCGTGGGTTCTATGTGACACGGACCGGTGCAACATGGCACCGGATCTGAACCGCCTGAACGGATAAGCCATTCAGGAATCCAGGCAGAGTGGCCTCCCTCCTTGATGCGGATAAGGTGGACCCCACGGGAACCTCCATCCACGGGCCCAACGCGGGCCGAACCCAGCGCGGCCGGGCCGCCAGCCGCGAGCCTCACGCGGGTCGAGCCCAGCGCTGGATGGACCCAACGTGGGGCGGACCCAGTGCGGGCTAGGCCGCCCTCATGGGCCGGTTCGGATCTACGGACCGGGTCGGACCCCAGTCCGATCCCAGGTCAGGATGGGTTGGTCCGACTGGGCCGGACCGGACCCGGACCCGCTTTGACCTATTTCCACTCTTTTTCCCGTAAATTGAGCTACGAACGTCCGATTGACAAACCGTCTACGGCGACAGAAAACTTGGAGGGAGACAGTTCTTTTGGTATACCCACTTGAGGTTTGGATGTAGTTGGGGTATATCCAGGTTGGATCGAACGTAAATCCAATCAGGCCCTCAGAACAAAAATGCCAATAACTCTCAGACCGAGTGTTCGATTGATGCACCATCTGTTGCGTTGGGTTTATTATGGAAAGACAGATCTTTTGGATACATCAACTTTGGACTTCATGGTATTTGATGTATAGAAACTTGGATTGAGTAGCGGACCCTCCTAGAATCAAGCGTGCTTTGTGCGGAACCCTGTGGCTGGCTGTATTGTGATAAAGGGATCCTACGTGGGTTTGACAGGACTGACTACTGTTCCAGGATCCTAAATGGGTTTGACAACTCCAACTAATGTTCCAGGATCTTACGTGGGTTCAACATCAGTGATTACTATTCTAGGATCCTACGTGGGTTCGACAGCTCTGATTACTGTACCAGGATCCTATGTGGGTTCGACAGAGTAGATGATTCAGTGGAGAAATCTAATCATCTCTATCTCTCTACATAAGTTTTATACTTGTGTGAGCTAATACTTGACTCTATGTTGTTATCAATGAGTTATCTTTCTTCCTTCGTGGAATGGGTTATGCTTGGGCTCAAGAGTTGGAGACAGTTTGTATTTTATTACTTAGGTATATGTATGGGAATATACCTAAGTAGGGTTGGATGATACTTTGTGATTGTATTATTACTACTTTGGTTTATCCTTAGTGGATTCTGGGAGACCTTCGGGGGTCTTGGGGTCCCTAATGAGTATCGTTATACTCACCCCTGCACGGGCTTCGCCCGCACCTTGTTGTGTCCTGTGGAGATGACAGACAACAGTGATCGAGGCTAAGAGGGACGGACGATAGGTTGCTCAGAGCTAGACTTAGACGAGACATACCTCAGGGATGACTTGATCAAGATTTGTACCTACCCTTCAGGTAGGATTTCCTGGTGTACAATCCAGGAGCTATTTTCCCTTTTCCTATACTTGTATTTCAGTTGGGTTTGTATACTATCACATTTAATTTTAGCACTCTTTATATTATTAGTAATTTTTGGTTATCTTTAGTTGTGTACAATCTGTGTGAGTTACAGGTTTAAAGGAAATTCCTTCCCTTTTCTCTAGTATATGCCTTTTTGTTGCTAGTCACCATCCCCTGGCCTAAGGAAGGAGGGATTGGGGTAGTCACAGCATGGGCCTGTGGACGGGTCATGACAAATTAGTATCAGGGGAGTTGGTTATACCATAGAACATTGGACTATAATATTTTAATGGCAATAGTGTTAAGTGTTTGGGTGTGGTTATTAGTTTAAGGAAACTAATGTTAGTGCGGCGACCAACGTATCCATACACTAGGACTCTAAATTCTGATTTCCGACTCAGTGCACGAAAACACTAATTACGTGTGTGTTTCATTTGAAAAGTTCTCTTTGTGATATCTTTGAGTCAAATCACCAAGTGTAACTTATTGATCATGGTGCACTTGTTTCTTTCCAGGATGGCCCCACACAGAGAGCCATCCAGGGTTCCAGGCTTTGTACGAGATGGCAGCCCACTGAGGGACAAGGCCTCGGTGCAGGGCCCTATCACAGCGGAGGCACCGGCGGTACCACTACCCATTGGGCCACCAATGCCACCAGCACCAGTAGTATAGAGTAAACGCCTCCTGAGCACATTCTATAAGTTCCAGTGCTAGAGGCCACCCAGGTTCTGGTGTGAGACGGACTCGCAGGCAGATGATGATTGGGTGGAGGCTGTGGAGAGAGTCTTCAGACTAGTAGGGACACCAGCTGACTTTATGGTGCTCCTTGTCGTGAGAACCCTTCAGGCAGTAGCAGGCAGATGGTGGAGCTTGATGCTCTAGGTGCATGACGTGGCGACACTTCTCTGGGCAGACTTCAAGAGCCTGTTTCAGGCAGAGTTTGTCCCAAACACCCTACGTGCAGTGCGGATACAGGAGATACTTCATCTGCAACAGAGAAGCATGACAGTGGCAAAATACTCAGCAAGGTTCACCGACCTCTTGCACTACTCCACAGATATGGTGCGAGATCCATTTTTCAGGGCCTGGACCTTCGAGCAGGGGCTTAGGAGAGATATCAGGGCTTCAATGATCTCCCTCAGCATCCCGACGTAGGCGGAGGTGTTAGACTGATCCCTCATAGTGGAGAGTTTCCTTGTTGAGTAGTCACCAGCAGTGAGACCCACCACCGAGCGTCACGTAGTGGAGTCTTCTGTAGCTGGCAGCAGATAGATGTCGTAGAGATCTAAGCAGACCAGGACATTTGGTGGACGACCTCAGGATACGGGTTCGGTGGTGTGGGGAACACGAGATAGAGTCAGTCATATGAGGAGCAGGCAGTGCTACGCATGCAATGGGCAGGGTCACACGGCTCATGAATGTCTGAACCGCTGTGCAGATGATCATCAGATGGTCGAAGGACCGCCCAGGAAAAGACATAGATTCAATCGAGGCGGTATGCAGGGCGCAAGTGGATGTGGAAAAGGAGATGGTTGAGCAGCTAGCGGTGTGAAACATTTAGAGGTGTTACCGCCACCACCACCAGGAGGTCCACCCCAACCGTAGGGAGTATGTGGACATGGGAGAGCTCATCTCCAGGCAGCTGAGGCTTATAATCATGAAGCTTTGGAGATGATTTGAGGTATGGTCTGTGTCGACTCCACCATAGTTTCAATGCTTATAGACATAGGTGCTAGTCACTCTTTCATTGCCATTTCCCTCATTCAGAGCTCGGAGATTCCGAAGGAGCCTTTGGCTCGATCCTTACAGCTAGAGACTCCTACGGGAGCATATTCTACGATTACACACTGGTGCCGATAGTGTGATCTTACTCTAGGAGGCTAGAGATTCAGCTGAGATATCATAGTTTTGGTGTCAAGGCCTTATGATGTCATCTTGGGTATGGATTGGTTATCTACATTCCATGCTCAGATTGACTGTATTAGGCGGAAAGTGCGGTGTGTTCGTGAGGATGAGACTAGTTTTCCCTTCACCGGTGAGAAGGGATACTTTGTAGTGCAGGATGGACTTACCCAGAGGATGGGGCAGCCGATTACTCATCAGTTGGACAACCTTATCCTCAGAACGGTTGATGTGTAGAGTCTGAGCTATCCTATTGTTGTGGATCAGTACGCGGATGTTTTTCCTGATGAGGTGTCAGGACTACCTCCTCGTAGAGAGGTAGAATTTTATATCAAATTGTATCCTAGGATGAAACCGATATCTATGCCAGTGTATCAGATGGCTCCCGTGGAGCTTTGTGAGTTGTGAGTACAGCTGGGGAACTTGCAGGGAAATGGGTTTGTCAGACCTAGTGTTTCACCATGGGCAGCCCCGATTTTGTTCACCAAGAAGGCAGATGGGAGTTTAAGGCTCTGTGTGGATTACTGGCGCCTGAACCAAGTGACCATGAAGAACAAGTATCCACTTCTGGGGATTTATGACCTCTTCGATCAGCTGAAGGTAGCACATTGGTTCTCAAAGATAGACCTCCAATTGGGCTACCACCATCTTAGAGTACGGGACGAGGATGTGTAGAAGACGGCTTTCAAATGTCGGTATGGCCACTATGAGTTCCTAGTTATGCCATTCAGCATAACTAACACACCAGCTATGTTTATGGGACTTATGAAAAAGATATTCCAGCCATACCTTGATCACTTTGTGGTAGTCTTCATTTATGACATTATGATCTACTCGACTACCGAGAAGGAGCATGCCTATCATTTGCGGATAGTTCTAGATAGACTCCGAGAGTACCAGCTTTATGGTAAGCTCTCAAAGTTCTAGTTCTGGATCCGATAGGTTCACTTTCTGGGAAACTTCATCTCAGAGGATAGAGTTTCTGTGGATCCAGTGAATATTGAGGCTGTACTATCTTGGGATCCACCCAGGAGTGTAACAGAGGTACGAAGTTTCCTGGGTCTGGCTGGTTATTATCGGAGATTTGTGCCAGACTTCTCCAGAGTTGCAGCACCCTTATCGACATTAAAGAAGAAGGGGAAACCCTTTGTGTGGTTAGAGAGGTTCCAATGGAGATTTCATGAGTTGAGGCAGAGGCTGACTAGTGCACCCATCTTGAAAATACTGGAGGAGGGAATTGGGTACATGGTCTACTGCAATGCATCAGGGACCAGGCCCAGATGAATCCTGATGCAGAAGCGAGTAGTGATATCTTATAGTTCTCATCAGCTAAGACAACATGAGAAGAACTACGCTACCCATGACCTGGAGTTAGCAGTAGTGGTATTAGCCTTGAAGATGTGCCGACACAATATGATGGGCGAGCGTTTCACAGTCTATGCTGACCACCAGAGTCTCAGGTATATCTTCTTGAATAAGGACCTGAACCTGAGATAACGGCGTTGGCTTGAGTTCCTCTTGGACTATGATTTCAAGATAGTCTATACTCCTGGGAAGGGGAACGTTGTAGAAGATTCTCTCAGCAATAGATCAGGTATTCAGCTACTAGGAGAGGTGACTGAGCAGTTGGGTGCTTTGCAAATTTCTTATGTAGACCGAGATGGAGCAGCTTTCCTGCAGTCTCTTACAGTAACACCCCCACTCCTTCAAAGAGTTAGGGAGGTGCAGTGTGGGGATGCTGACTGCGAGGCTTGATGTGCACATATATCCATAGGGAAAGCACCTAATGGATTTTTTGTAGGTGGGGAGCACGTCATCCTCTTCAGAGGACGTACCATGGTACCCGCATCGCTTTGGGAGGTAGTGTTGAGGGAGTTCCACACATCACCTCTAGTGGTACATGTAGGTGTGGTGAAGATGTACCAGGACCTTCGAAAATAGCACTGGTGTCTAGGTATGAAGAAGTCAGTAGCAAAGTTTATCTCTCGATGCCTCACTTGTCAGTAACTGAAGGCAGAGCACCAGGTACCAGTAGGCTTGGTTCAACCTTTAGAGGTCCCAGAGTGGAAGTGGGATGGGATATCCATGGACTTAGTGACAATACTTCCACGTACATCTAGGGGACATGACTTGATTTGGGTTATCATCGACTAACTCACCAAGTTGAACCACTTCCTACTGATTAGAGAGTAGGGTTCAGTAGAGATCTTGGGATGCCTCTATGTGTAGGAGATTGTGTGACTGCATGGGGTACCTTTGACGATTGTCTCCAATAGTGATGCACGTTTCACTTCTTGGCTATGAAATGGGTTTCAGGAGAATTTAGGGATGCAACTTCATTTGAGAACCGCCTTCCATCCTTAGACAGATGGCCAGACTGAGTGGACCATTCAGACTCTCGAGGACATGCTCCGTGCATGCGTCCTCGACTTCAGTTATATCTGGGAGGACCACTTTCCTTTGGTGGAGTTTTCATACAATAGCAGCTATCACTCCACCATCATGATGGAACATTTTGAGGCCTTGTATGGTCAACCTTGTAGATCGCCACTGTGCTGGACAGACCTAGGGGAGTCAGCACTAGTGGGACCAGAGATGGTACGAGCTACCAAGAAGAAGGTGAAGATCATCCAGGAGTGGATGAAGACTGCACAGAGTAGGAATAAGTCATATTCTGACAGGAGGTAGAGACCTTTGGAGTTCGAGGTTGGCGCCCACGTCTTTCTATGGGTCTCACCTTGACGAGGTCTATGGAGATTTAGCCGAGGTGACAAGTTATCTACGAGATTTATCAGACCTTTCTAGGAGAGGTGGCTTACCGCCTGACACTTCCCCCTCAGTTGCACCGAGTGCACGAAGTTTTTCATGTATCCCAGCCGAGGAGATACGTGCATGATCCTACTCACATCATAGACTGGGGTGAGCTTGATATCGACGATGGGGTGAATTTTTCGAAGGTTCTAGTGGATATCGAGGATCGATAGGAGAGAGTCCTTCATGGGCAATTGATACCTCTGGTGCGTGTGTGATGGCAGCACGAGAACCTCCAGGAGAGAACATGGGAGCGGGAGGCTCAGATTCATGCTCAGTACCCCAATTTTTTTTCCTAGTTTTTGAGTTTTGGATTTTGGGGACACAAAGATCTGAGGTGGGGAGAATGTAAAGACCAAAAAAAACATGTATTTTTTTTAAGTTATATGGAATTATTCTGAGTCTGCGGTTTTTGAAGGCACATAATTCCGAGGCCCGAAGTGCCCAGAATGTTTTTCCAAAGTTTTTGAGTACGTTTAGTGAACTTAAGAGTGGGTTTTGGAAACTTTAGAACCAGTGCTCAAAATTGAAATCTGAGGGCACCGTTGAACTCACAGTGCCAGTGATTACTTATGGGGACCTTCACCTCAGCTACATTTGGTCACGAACGAAAGTTGGTTTTATGACCTTTCGTGGAGGATAAAAAAAGGTGGAATAAAATAAAATTGTTTAAACTTAAATTTTATTTTATTCAAATCTTTTTTAATTAAAGTGAGGTCCACCCAAACTAAACCCCCACTTTAATTATTGCCAACCCCCCTCCTTCATTAAATTAAGTGATTAGGGGGAGACTCCTCAAATTGATGTGTTTGTTACCCTCCTTTGGGAATTGTAGGAATTGGTGTTTTGGCTATTGGAGGAAACCTTGGAGGAAGAACTCTTATTCCACCGATGATGAACATCTTCTTCTTCTTTGATCTCCTACCAGAACAAGGGAGGAAGTGCCGTCCTTGAAGAACATTGATGATGTCATCTTCGACTTCTTCATCTTATTTCCCAATGTCAACGAATCCGAGGTAGGGGTTAGAGCTTTGTTATTTGTTTCTCATTCTTCTTTTTCCTTTGTGGATTAAGATTCGAAGCCGCAAGCTATCACTCTAACGTGGAGGGTGTGGGCTGAACGAACATGGCCCGACCCCTCCGCCTTACTTTGTGGATTTTGATACTAATCGCGGCACGAGTCCGGGTTGAGTAATTTTTTTAAAAGATTTTTGTGGATTGAAGGAGACGCCCCGAGGAGTGCGTGAATACTTCTGGAATGATAATAGGGCTATCTGAACTCGTCCGATGACCTGCAGAAGGTTCTCCAGCAATCGGAACCGACAAACATCACCGGTATAATGAAGGGAAGGGCGGATGGCACTCCGGCCAGACGCATGGACGGAGGCGGTGAAACCGCGGTGCTGGAGGAGTGGACCATGATCGATGGGTCTTGGTGGTGCAGCGATGGCCGCTGTAAGGCCGACCTCAAGAATAACCGGCGGCTCGGGCCGCCAGGTTGCTGGGGAAGGTGCAGCACAGCGCGCGCCACGCAGTGGAGCGAGGGGCCGCGACGAAGGAGGACGGGCGGCCGATAGAGTCGGCTGCTAGATGAGGTGCGGTGCAACCGCGCCACGTGGGAGGCGTCTGGCTACTCGGACAACAGGGAATAGAGGGGCCCACCATGTGGGTCCCGTATGACATGGACCAACGTCACGCAACGCCGGATCTGAACCGCTCGAACGGCTAAGACGTTCGGGACTCCAGGGGGCGTGGTATCCCCCTCGGGCACGATTAGGATAGAACCCATGGGGACTGCTAGTTGCAGGCCCAACGTGGGCCAGACCCAGCGTGGGCCGGGCCGCTAGCCGCGTGCCTCTCGCGGGCCGATCCCAGCGCGGGCCAGACCCAACGCGGGCCGGACCCAGCGCAGAACAGACCCAGCATGGGCTGGGCTGCCCCCACGGCCTGGGTTGAACCCACATACCGAGTCGGACCCCAGTCCGAATCTGGGTCGGGATGGGTCGGGCCGGGTCGGTCCGACTGGGCCGGACCGGACCCGGACCCGCTTTGACCTGTTTCCTCTCTTTTGCCCGTAACTTGAGCTACGAACGTCCGATTGATGAACCGTCTATGGTGAAAGAAACCTTAGAGGGAGACGGTTCTTTTTTTATACCGCACTTGAAATTTGGAAGCAGTTGGGGTACGGCTGGGTTGGATCGAACATAAATCCAACCGGGCCCTCGGAACAGAAATGCCAATAACTCTCAGACTGGGCGTCCGATTGACGTGCCGTCTATCGCATTGGGTTTCTTATAGCAAGACGAATCATTTGGATACATCAACTTGGGACTTTGTGGAAGTTGTTCTATAGACACTTGGCTTGAGGAGAGGACCCTCCCAAAATCAAGCGTGCTTTGTGCAGAACCCTATGGCCGACTGCATTGTGATAAAGGGATCCTACGTGGGTTCGACAGGACTGACTACTCTTCCAGGATCCTACATGGGTTCAACAGCTCTGACTACTATTCCAGGATCCTATGTGGGTTCGAAAACACTGATTACTCTTCCAGGATCCTACGTGGGTTCGACATCTCTGATTACTGTACCAGGATCCTACGTGGGTTCGACAGAGTAGATGATTCAATGGCTACATCTAATCATCTCTATCTCTCTACATAAGTTTTATACCTGTATGAGATAAGCCTTGAATATGTGTTGTTATCAAATATTTATCTTTATTCCTTCATGGAACGGGTTATTCTTGGGCTCAAGAGTTAGAGATGGTTTGTATTTGATTACTTAGGTATATGTATGGGCATATACCTAAGTAGGGTTGGATGATAATTTGTGATTGTATTCTTAATAGTGTGGTTTATCCTTAGTGGATTTTGGGAGACCTTCTGGGGTCTCGGGGTCCCTACTGAGTATCGTTATACTCAACCCTACACGGGCTTCGCCCGCACCTTATTGTGTCCTATGAAGACGACGGACAACAGTGATCGAGGTTGAGAGAGACGGACGAGAGGCTGCTCGGAGCTGGACTTAGACGGGACATACCTCAGGGATGACTTGATCGAGATCTGTACCTACCCTTCTGGTAGGGTTTCCCGATGGACGATCCAAGAGATGTTTTACCTTTTTCCTGTACTTGTACTTTAGTTGGGTTTGTATACTGGCCCATTTACTTTCAACACTCTTTACATTATTAGTACTTTTTGGTTATCTATGGTTGTGTACAGTCTGTGTGAGTTGCAGGTTTAAAGGAAATGCATTCCCTTTTCTCTGGGATATGCCATTTTGGTTCTAGTCGCCAGCCCCTGGCCTAAGGAAGGTGGGCTTGGGGTAGTCATGTCACGGGCCCGTGGATGGGTCGTGACAGAGTTCTTAAAATGAATTGTTTTGTTAAAAAAATTAATGCCATGTGTTCGGTAAGTTTCCCAATTGGATTTCATGTGTTGAGTGTGGTTTAAAATTATTGGTTTGGATTTATTATCATATTATATGTGGTTAAAGAAATGTTTTTGGGTTTCTTATGTGGATTCCAAGTAGGTTTTGGTTTTTATAAAGAAGGTGTATTGGTTTTAAGGTATTTTGACATGTGTTGCTAATGGAAGGTCTGCTTGGAACTTTTATAAAAAGGGTTGTGTAATGGATAATAAATATAAATATTTTAAAGGTGGTTACCAATTTTTTGAATCTTATAATGGTGGGTTCTCACATACTTATTAAATTTTGTATTTTTGGATTTGAAAAATGGCTGTTTGGTAAAAATGTTTAAAGACCAGTTTGGCCTTTCTTAAAAATGAAGAATGAGTGTTTTACATGTATATACCATGTTGCGTCAATTGGTATTGTTTTATGGTCCATGAAATTATTTTATTAAATGATGTTAGGACTTAAAAATATTTTTGGGTATGTTTTTTTGTGATTTTATCCTTAAAAGAGTGTTTTTAAATGAGTTTTATGTGCAAAGCCTCATTACACTCTTTGAAATTTTTTTCTGAAAATTTTAAGTTGTTTATTGATCTGTGAAAGAAATGTGAAGCATTTTTGTGGGATGTTTTTGTGTTTATGGTTTGGGAATTGAATTTTCATGTGGAAATTTTATTTGATAATATGTGTAACATGATTGATCACTAAAGGGAATCCTAGGTATCTAGGTGGGCATATGTGTACTAGTATGCTAGTGATCCTGTGGGGTTTGGCCCCTGTTTCACGTAGCAAGTTTGAAGATGACAAAACTAAATAAACTATGATGATGATATTTTTGGATGACTACTAGGTTGTGGGTATTCTCCCTACTAGTGGGTTGTGTGCATGATAACATATATTTATTATGGTTACCTTCACCACGATACGAGGTACCTAGGGCTCACAACTAACTAGTGCCTAGGGGTATTCCTGTGACTTGTGCTCATTGGATATTTTTTACTCTCCATCAGAATAAGGTGTGATTAGTTGGTAAATTCAGAATCATTTGTGTTTTATTTAAAATTTTACCTTCTTTAAATCATCCCTCTTGAAAACTATTTTCATTTTTAAGTTGCACCTCTTTGAAATTTTTTACTAGAATTCGTGTTTATAAAACATGCAAGTTTTTGTATAATAATTATCATAGCTTGGAACCTCATATGGAAAACATAACTTTATATATTATATTTAAAAGTTGAAATTTATGTTTCTTTTATTTTAAATTAAGTGCACTGGGAATAGAATATCAGGCTAAACTATTGAGTTTTAATACTCACGCCTATAATATTCTTCTGTTTTTATCCCTTGTGCAGGTTTTATAGTTTGAGTTTGATTATCTTGGGATATGTGTGGTCATTGTGTTGGAGAGTGATCAACGAGGTCACATGGAGTTAGTTAGTTATTAGGTTTGTTTAGTTGAGTTGTTGGTTTAGTTGTACTTTCAGTTTCTTGTATAAATGATGTTCAGTTCAATTTTTATGTAAATTTATTTTGGGCTATCCATTTATTTTTGTTATTTGTTTCATTGTTTATATTTGGGAGAAAATTTTCCTTTATTTACTCTATTGATTACCTTGGTGCTTGTCGCCATCTTGGGAGGACTGGGAATGCCTCTCGGGACTTGCCACGGGTTGGCCTGAGTGGCCGTTTCAGGGTCGACTTGGGCTGGTTCGTGAAAAAATGGTATCAAAGGAGGTCATCTCTTAGTGAAACTTACTTTTCAAAGTACCCTATGTTATTTGGGGATGTCAAGGTATATGGACTAGGATTTTTGGGAATCGAGGGGTAGTTTTGGGAAGAATTCAGTGAACTCTTTCTCATTACAATCCTCAGGTGTCCATGGGAAGTCCGGTTTTATTAGTGTCTTTGGTTTTGTTGATTGTTTGGTGTTGGGATACGACAAGGGGAGTTGGTATAATGGTCTCAATGAGCTCGTAGGGTCTGGAAAGCCATGTGGAGCCTGAGGCATGGCCCTAATAAGACTCTCTGTGTTGGTGGTGTGTTTAACATATGGCCACAGACCATATGGTCAAGTCACCCACCTACACTAGTTCCCTTTTGTGGGTCTATTAGAATTTTCATGAATTTGGAAATTTGTTTTGAAAATACTTGTATGAGAATTGTAAAAATGGGTTTTAAAGGAATGGTTGGTTTTTGAAAATTGGAAAATGGGTTTTCAAAAATTAAATATAAGAATGGTTTTGGAAGGTTGTGCTTTTTTTGAAACAATGTTTTGGGAGGAAGTGGAAATGATTTAACGGGATTTGATTTTCCCTAATATAAACATGTGGTTTTTTGAAATAAAATGTTTTGAAAGTGTGAATCATTGTAAGGTGATTCTGAATATTGGTTTTAAATGGGGTGTTTTTGGATGTTGAAAAGTGTTTGAATCTAATGAATTGGTTTTGGAAATTGGTTTTGTGCGGTTGGTGTTTTCTTAGAAAGGATATTGGTCTCAATGGCCATCAGATTATGAAAAGATGCCTTGCTGAATTTTAGAAAATGGGAAGGGGTTGTTTGGAGTAGCTTGATTGTTTTAAAGGTTTTTAAAAATTAAAATTGGTAGGTTTCTAATAAAATTGTTCTTGATGAAGTGTGGTTTGTTTTGTGAAATCTAAAAATGGGTTTTTGACTTTGTGGTTAGTGTTCCTTTGGAAGGTACATGTTTTTTGGAATGATGTTGTTTTGTTTTAGCCTTTGTTGTTCTCACAGGTGCCCACATACATGGTTTTATTGACATCTGGAAGGATGTCCTATATGGAATGGTGGTTGGGTTCCTATAGTGGCATGGAAATGTGCATGTGAGTAAGACTTGACGAAACACCATTGGTGAATGTGGAAATCCACCAAGTTAGTTTGTTTTCCAAATGTGTTTTGTGCTAAAAAATTGTGGCATTTGTTTATAAACCGATGGTTATGTGATTAGACAATAAATGAGGATAATATTAATTGTTAATATATATAATATTCATGGGATTTATTATTCATAAACACCATTTTAGTGAATTTTACACTTTGAACATCATTTCACATTATGATTGTAATTCCTTCTTAAAATGCACTATTATGTGGTACATTTTTTAACATCATTTAAAGTACCCAATGATCTTGATTTTATTTTAATATTTAATTTTTAGGTTTATAATTATATTGGGAACAATTCGTACTTGTGGAGTGTTGGAAGATTCACATTGGAAGACCACCAAAATGGGATTTCATGCAAACAATTTTGGAGAAGGCAGATTGGACACCAACCCATTGATGAGAATATGGGGCCAAACATATAGGCCCAATGAAGCCCAAATTTCGTGGGATTATAGAATAAATATAGAGGAACAAATAATCCTTCAGTGGGAGACAGTGCTAATTAGTCCTTCATGGTGGTTGTTAAGGCGACCCAATTTGGAGATAAAATTCTGGGCTAGATTCCGAGGCCCATAAAATCATCCCACCAATTTAATCATATCTCGGAAACCACATATTATTTTAAGAAGTGGGAAATAAATTGAGAAACCTGAACAACTAATTCAAAACCCATCTGAAGATTCAAACTTGGATGAAAATTCCAATGAACCAAATGATCAAACTGAAAAACATGATAACAATGTGAAAGAAAAAACTCTTCAACAAACAACCCCACAACCATCACCATTTCCTCAACGTGTGAGGGGGAAACCAAGCCTGAATTGAGTGAAACATTGAGGGAAATCTTCTCATAAGTCAAGTTGAACATTTCCCTTCTTGATGCAATCCAAACCATACCTGCCTACTCAAACTACCTTAAGGACTTGTGCACTTTTAAAAGAAAATTTTCACATAAAAACCAAGTCCTTTTGGAAGCTAATGTGAGTACCACCATTCAAGGGACCATTCCTACTAAGTTGAAAGACCCGGGTTACCCTTACATCAATGTTCAACTAGGAGAGAACAAAGTTGTCAATGCCTTGTGTGACCTAGGTGCTAGTGTCAATCTCATCCACTATGCTGTGTACTACCAGTTAGGCCTAGAAGATCTCCAACCCACATCTTCCACACTTCAATTTACTGATCGTAACATTAGGGTTCCAAAGGGGATTTTAGAGGACGTTTGGGTAAAGGTTAAAAACTTCATCTACCCTGCTGACTTCATTGTCCTTGACAACCATCCAAACTTAGGAAATAAGGAACAAACCCCAATCATCCTTGGTCATCCATTTCTTGAAATAATAAACTCTGTTATCTGAGTCCGAGATAGGAACATGACCATCACCTTTGGAAACATTAGTCTAGACTTGAACATCTACAATGAAATCTCACAAATAGGGGATGATGAGGACATTCATGAAGAAAACATGATAGGAAGCATTGATAATGAATCAATAGAACATCAAGGAATATTTGATGGATGTTTAATTCAGGATGAGATTGATTTCCTTTATTCACATGAAGTAAGTTTATCTCCTTGGCTTGAATCATTTTCAAATTTCTCTTATGATGAAGTCTTAAGTTCAAAAATCAGTGAAACCTTTCAGGAAACCACTTTCATGGAGACCACTCCAACTTCCTTCTCTAAATCTGATCAATCCAATCTAGGAGATGAAACTTATACATGTGGGGAATCAATCCTATCTAAAACTATAGGAAGAAAAATTGATCTTGATCCAATATCCCAATCTTCTGCTGAAATTTTGAACCAACCTGATCTTGAATTGAAGGAAATTCCCACTACACTCAAGTATGCCTTCCTAGTGGACATTAAAACACATAATATTTTCATTTCTTCTTATCTTGAAGCCAATCATGAGAGGATGCTTCTATATGTCCTTAGGAAACACAAGAAATCTATTGGTTGGACCCTGTATGATATTCTTGGGATTAGCCCACTTATCGGGACTCATAGGATTGTTCTGGAATCGGATTCAAAGCCATGTCGTCAACCTCAACAGTGACTCAATCCTAATATCATGGAGGTAGTAAGGAAGGAACTTCTAAAATTGTTAAAAGCTAGTATCATATATCCCATAGCTGAGAGTGAGTGGGTCAGCCCAATCAAAGTGGTTCCCAAGAAGGCAGGAATCACAGTGATAACCAATAAGGATGAAGAGATTCTTCCAACTAGGGTGAGCAGTGGATGGAGGGTCTGCATTGACTATATAAAGCTAAAATCATTTACCAATAAGGACCATTTCCCCTTACCATTCATTGACCAAGTCCTTGAGATAGTGGCAGGTCATTCCTTCTACTGTTTCTTAGATGGGCACTTGGGGTACAATCAGATTGAGGTATTCCTAGAGGATCAAGGGAAGACTACTTTCACCTGTCTATTCGGTACCTTTTCCTTCAAACGCATGCCCTTAGGGTTATGCAATGCCACTGGAACCTTCCAGTGGTGAATGATGGGAATATTCTCAGACATGGTAGGGGATTTTCTTGAGGTATTAATGGATGACTTCTCTATCTTTGGGGATACATTTGAGGGATGTCTTAGGAATGTGGAGAGAGTTTTGTCCAGATGTGAAGAAACGAATCTAGTCCTAAACTTGAAAAAATGTCATTTCATGGTTAAACATGGATTATTCCTTGGCCATATAGTCTTGGGTAGGGGTATTGAAGTTGATAAAGAAAAGGTTTACATCATTCGTCACCTTCCATCACCCATAACTATTAAGGAAGTGAGGTCTTTCTTAGGACATGCTGGTTTCTATAGAAGATTAATCAAGGACTTTAGTTCAATCTCATGTCCCCTTTGTGCTCTAATAGTAAAGGATGATCCATTTGTTTGGAAAGAAAGATGTGAGGGTTCATTATCAACCCTAAAATCTTCTCTCACCTCTCCTCCCATTATGAAATCTCTAAATTTGAACCTTCCTTTAGAACTTATGTGTGATTCCAGTGAATTTTCTGTAGGATCTGTGTTAGGAAAAAGTTGTAATAAAACTCTTTATGTCATTTCTTATGCAAGAAAATCATTAAATGATGCCCAAATCAACTACACCGCCACTGAAAAAGAGTTTCTTGATATTGTCTATGCGTTAGAGAAATTCAGGTCCTATCTCTTAGGATCACCCATCATTGTCTTCACTGACCATTCGGCCCTAAAAAACCTTTTCCAAAAACAATATGCCAAGGATAGACTAATTAGGCGGGTCCTTCTATTACAAGAATTTGACCTCAAAATCAAGGAAAAAAGGGTGTTGAAAATGTTGTAGCTGATCACCTCTCTAGAATGGAATTCAAAGACAACTCAAATCAACTTTCTGTGTCTGATTCATTTCATGATGAACACCTATACTCTGTGAGTGACTTCCCTTGGTATGCTAAAATAGCCAACTTCTTAGTTACAGGAGTAATTAAAAAATTCTTAGGGACTCAAGCTCAAATGAAATTCCTTTATGATGTTAGGCACTATGTGTTTGATGATCCATACCTCTATAAGTTCTGCCCTAACCAAGTCATTAGGAGGTGTTTCCCAGAATCTGAACAAGAGTCCATCCTTAAATTCTGTCATAGTGAGGAATTTGGAGGTCACCTTTCCTCTAAGAAAACTTCTGCGAAGGTTCTTCAATGTGGTATCCTCTATAACACCCTCTCAAGGGACTCTTACACATTTTTTCAAAGCTGTCCTAAGTGTCAACAAGTAGGGTCAATCACAAAAAGGAATCAAATGTCACTCACTCCCATCTTAGTGATTGAAATATTTGACTACTGGGGAATCGATTTCATGGGTCCCCTCCCAAACTCTAGGGGATACCTCTACATCCTCTTAGATTTTTATTATGTCCTAAAATGTGCTGAATCCATTCCCACAAAGTCTAATGACCATCATGTTGTGATCGAGTTTTTTAAAGAACACATATTTTCTCAATTTGGAATTCCTAGGGCTATAATTAGTGACCGAGGAACCCATTTCTGTAACCGTCCATTCTCTTCACTCATGTCTAAGTATGGGATTTCTCATACGGTTTCCACTGTGTACCATCCTCAAACCCATGGTCAAGCTGAGTTAGCAAATAGGGAGATTAAGAATATTCTTGAAAAAACTGTTAATCCTTCTAGGAAATATTGGTCCAAGAATCTCTCGGATGCTCTTTGGGAATATCATACAACATAAAAAACCATCCTAGGAATGTCACCATATAGGTTGGTTTATGTAAAATCATTCCATTTACCTATTGAAATTGAGCATAAGGATTTTTGGGCAATTAAGAAAATAAATTTTGACCTCTCATTGGCCGGAACAAAAAGGAAATTAGATCTCAATTAACTTGAGGAACTAAGGATGGAGGCTTATGAAAATTCAAGGATTAATAAAGCTAGAGTTCAATCCTACCAATATAGGAATATCAAAGTCAAACATTTTGAACTGGGAAAATTCATGCTCTTGTATAGTTCAAAACTTCATTTACACCTGAGAAAGTTAAGGTCTAGATGGTCAGGTCCTTTCATAGTGAATCATGTGTACCTTCATGGGGCAGTAGAGGTTCAAGATCCCACAAGTGGTTACATTTTCAAGGTCAATGGTCAAAGGTTAAAACCATTCATTGAATCATTCAATAAAAAAGAAACAGAGGTTGAGTTAATTGATCCAACCTATGAACCAGGAATTTAGGATCCATGTCGGGCTAATGACGTTAAACAAAGTGCTGCATGGGAGGCAACCCGTGGTTTTCAAGTTTCCAATCATTTTTTAATCAACTTTATATTTTAAATAGGATTAATGAATCATTTTTATATTGAAAAATAATAAAAATATACTATTGAACTGTTCTTCTATTATGAGTATGGATGGGTATGAAAGAGGAGTTCCATATTCATCTGTGTCACGTGGTGTGATCCTTGAGTAATACCTTACCCAGAAATTTAAAAAAGAAGACAATGTATCATCAGTTTATTTTATTTTTATGTGTTTGTAGGTTAAAAAATATAATAATAATAATAAAATTAAAAGGCCACATCGTAGGTCATGGGGAAAACCCCGTCACAACCAGAAAAGCCACGGGCACTCGAACTTGGGACCGAAGGGAGACAGGGGTGCATGCTTACCACTGACCTACGACTTATTGTGCTTCCTTATTCTATAATTTTTATATATATACTTATATTTTACTTTATTATATATATATATATATATAGTTTGTTTTTTTGTTTGTTTTTCCTTTTTTTTCCACTAGGGAATTCTCAGAGTGACATCGAGATCAAGGGATTAAAAGGGAGAAACAAGAATTTCAACTTCAACCACCAAGTGACTTTATTCCATGATTCTCATTTTCAATTTCCTTTTTGAACTCCCAGTATCTGCCTCTACCCCCTTCTAAATTTTATTTTCTTTAAACACTGGGGATAGTGTTATTTTAAGTTATGGGGGGGGAGATAAAATAAAATTTCTTTTGTGTAAAAAAATGAATGATTTGAAAAAAAAGTCTTCCTTAATGGAAGGAAAAATTTCTTTAACCTTGAACATGATAATAGACATTGTACACTTTAAAACTGAATATCAAATAATTTAGCATTCCCTGAATTTTATTTTAATCCATGTATAATTTCATGAGCATAGATTTTGGAAAGTTTTACTGTCTAATGTGATATTTCATGGTTTATATTTTCATCCAAATAAAAAAAATCACAACGCACATCCTTTGGATAGTGGGGTATTAGTTTGAGTTTATGGGGTCCCCCAAACAAATAGCATAGGTTTGGTGATAATTTTAGTTTTAATATGAGTATTCAATAAAAAAAATTTAAAAAAAAAACAATAAATTTTCCCATAGAGTAATGAAATGACCTAATGCGTGGCTTTCGGCACTTGGGGATCATGAATTCATAGTTTTCTGGCCCAGAGTTAGTAATTTTATCTCTATTTTTGGTAATTTGAATTTGTTTTTGACTGAGTCAACTCGAGATGATGCCCGAGTATGTGGTCTTCACTTTGTGCCCTAAGGTCTTTGAGCCTGGGAGTCATCGGCAAAGTCTTTCTATAGGGGTTGACTCTTTTGAGTGCAATTTCAATTACCATGGAAAAATTGAAAAAATAAAAAAAAAACAAATAAAAATACAATTTTTTTTGAATACTCATCTTAATATTGAAATGTGATTCCACCTAGCGCTTCCATAATTTCCCTCTTGAATAAAGATGAACCCCCATGTCTAATGCGATGCACAACACATCATCACTCTTAATTGATATTGGATGAAATATGGAGATGAATTTGAACAAAGTAATGAGATTGGTATCATGATATGCTTATGAAAGTATCATGTATTAAAATATTTTTATGGGTTTCGTTATTGTTTGGTATAAGGGTTTTTGGTGATCATTGTGTATTAAAATGTTTTTGGAAAAGGGAATTTGAATTTCATATTTTTGAGATATATTTTGCTCGGGACTAGAAAAACTCAAGTTGGGGGGTGTGATTAGCCACTAAATTAGGCTAATATTCATTGTTAATATATATAATATTCATGTGCTTTATTATTCATAAACACCATTTTAGTGCATTTTTCACTTTGAACATCATTTCACATTATGATTGTAAATCCTTCTTAAAATGCACTATTATGTGGTACATTTTTTAACATCATTTAAAGTACCCAATGATCTTGATTTTATTTTAATATTTAATTTTCAGGTTTATAATTATATTGGGAACAATTCATACTTGTGGAGTGTTGGAATATTCACATTGGAAGACCACCAAAATGGGATTTCATGCAAACAATTTTGGAGAAGGCAGATTGGACACCAACCCACTGATGAGAATATGGGGCCAAACATACAGGCCTAATGAAGCCCAAATTTCGTGGTATTATAGAATAAATATAGAGGAAAAAATAATCCTTCAGTGGGAGCTAGTGCTAATTAGTCCTTCATGGTGGTTATTAAGGCAACCCAATTTGGAGATAAAATTCTGGGCCAGATTCCGAGGACCATAAAATCATCCCACCAATTTAATAATATCTAGGAAACCACATATTATTTTGGGCTAAAATTTTATGGAGAGATAGGGGAAATCTGTAGATTTATTTTTTTCTTCTATGAAACACTCCAATTATACCATCTATAAGGTCTTCCAGGCGACTCTGTTTGGTGGAAGCAAGCTGGCTGCCACCTCGGGTCAAGGGTGGAAAAGTCTACTCTCTCTTAACTTTCCACCCACCTAGGACCACCACCATTAATTGAGGTGACTTACACTATTGTAGGATCTACCCAAGGCTTCAAAATTTTCTATTTAAGTTAGTGGTGGTAGAGTATTTTGGAATCCTTGAAGCTTTATATTCATTTTGATGTTATTATGTCGATTTGGCTTTGTAGCGCTCTTCTTTCTCATGTAAGTTGTTCGAATCACCTTAGTTATTAATAAAATTTCTTCCTTTAATCTTATTATGTTTTTATTCAAAATAATTTGATATATTTTCCTTAAGGTGTGAATTTATCCACACCATACCTTGTGATATTCTTCACACAATGATGGAGTGAGTTCTTTCTTTTTATTGTTTTTTTACTTCTCCAATTCCCCCCTCATGAGTCTAATTTCCGCTTCCATTGAAACCATATAATCAATGGAGGGATAAATAGTTTATGGGTTGATCCAAGGTAGTAGAAAGGGGCTAGTTTGGATGTTATTTATCACTCCATTAATTTATAATCACTTCTTTTAATTGAGAATTTTGTTGGAAGATCTTTAAACTCCTTTATCCTTGTTGAATTTAAGGCCACACACTTCAAGTGCTAATATGAACATTTACCTCGAAGTTCTAAAAACTTTGATCCTTCAAGTGTATAGGTGATTAGTATTAAAGGGTTTAGGTATTAAACCAGTAATGATGATGTTGTTTGATCTTCTTAAATGAACCCATCTCAAATATAAGAAATTGAAATAATTAAAAAATGGATTCATCCAATCCACCCCAAGCGATAACCTAGGATCAACTCATTATCTTAATTTGAATTAACTTAAATCTGTTAGTGATACCTTAAAACCATCTAAAATCAACCCAAGTTGGCCACTTCATATCCAAAAACAATCCATATAATGTATGTGTCTGTAGGTTACTTATTAGGTCTTTGAGGATTTGATAACCCAAGCTAAACTACAAGGACCATTCTACCTTCATATCTTGGGAAAATTTGAGAATGAATCATTATGTGGATATATTTTTTCTGTGTATTAGAATATTTGTTTATTCAGTATGCTTCCTTGTGATCTGGAAGTCATACTCTTGTTGTGTTTTGAGATGGGATCTTGTTGGTGGATCGGTTTTAGAGTAATGTTCAATGGGTTTATAAAGATGTGTTGGATGTTGTGATGTGGCCACTGATAGTTATCTGTTTTCAAGATTTCCAGTTGATCAACATAAGGATTATTTCTCATGTTTCACAAGCTAGATCCACCTCTTTAAATAATTCATCTTCCCGTTTGTTGAAATAGAGATCTGTTTGGGCTTGATTTATAGTGTCCTCCTATTATGATGATTCTCTCGATTATAGAGGTTGTGTTTGGTGATGATTGGTGTGTTTCACCATGTTCCTTGTTCATTTCACTCCTCATTATATTTAAATTAGAATTTTGGTGTGTATCCCTCAGTATCTGTTGGGTATTGGTGTTTTTTTTGAGCTAGTGCATTTCATGAGATAATGTGATTCGTATCTTTTGGCTGCGGCGCAGTAGATGCTTCAAACATTAGGGCTCTAACCATAGGCCTTAGAGTGAATCTTTTCACGCAGTCAGGAAATTTCTAGAGGTGTGGGGAGCTCGAATAGGCTCATACCTCCACCTTTGTGGTAAGTTAGTTTCTATGTCTATATTGTGGTTCCTCATCAATGTGAATTTCCTCTTGTCACAGTGATCATGGTGGACTTACCCCTCACACAGTATCTATGGTATGCCTTCATGAATATGGGTTTCCAATCAATGTCCCTGTGTGGACCGCTTGTGTAAATAGGGTGCGGTCTTGGTGTTACCTATTCGTAGGTGGATAATTTTGGGTATATCCTTTGTTTATTTTTTAGTTTCAGTGGACTAATTATTGGTTCCCCTTCCAACCCATCCCCGAGTGGTGGGGGTCTAGATCTATGCAGAAAGTGTTGGCCCAGTTCTTGTCCCCTCTATTCGGGAGTGGGTGGTTTAGATGTTCATGTTGTAACCATCTTAACTTGGGTTTTTAGGTTATTGTGGGAGAGTTTTGGTGGGCATATGAAGGTGAGGCCTAATTCTAGTTCATGTTGAATTCATTTTTTCTTCATTTCTAGTGGGTCTCTAATGGTGGGGAGACCCACTGTGGGTCTCAAAGATCTTTCCTTTAAGGATTTTTCGGATGGTAGTTGTGATTTAATGGTGGGGATCCTGTTCTATCCTCCCAACCCAAGTAATTTTATTTTGTGAGTGAACATTGGTTTGGGTGATCATTGGGTTCATTGGGAAAAGTCCCAACAATCTGGTTCTTGGCTTGGTCGTGGAGGTGTTGGCTTGACCTTTCTGTTGATTTTCACAAAGTGGTTGTGAGTTGGTGTTTTTTTGGGAAAGAGGATTAAGTTCCATTAATAGTGAATGATTTTTCCTTATCTTTATAGGATTTATCATGTTGATATAGAATACTTAGGTGTTTTTCAAGCATCTGTAAATTGTTATGTATTTCCGGGGGTGGAAAGCTTTAATGGTGGAGAGAATTGTCACACCCACTTTTTTTCTTTTCATGTATTGGTTTTGATCCGGTTCAATGAAAATACTGATCATTTTATTACATATTGGGTGAGATTAGTTTTTATTTTTTAACTTCCATATATGTCTAATCATCCTACTTTGGGTTCCCCATTGCTTTTTTGGGTGTTTTTGGAGAAGGGGTAGTTACTTCAGGACATGGGCCAACCGTGAGCCCATTTCCAGATTTAAAAACATATATTTTTTCTTTTACAACTCCTTAATTTTTATTTTTTTACCCATTACACTTCCTATTTGGCCTCCCATGACATATTAGAACCTCCATATACCTTGGGACCCCTTAATAATTCATAATAATGGTGAATTTGGATTGTTTATTCAGGTATTGGGCCAACTCGTGGGCCCATTTCTAGTTAAAAACAATAATTTGTTTATTTTATGTATTTTTCATTTGTTAACATTTTTCGGTGATTACCCCTCCCACTTGAATCCAAAATCCCTAGACACACCACCATTATTGATATTTCCTCTTTGGAGCACACGTTTATTGCATATTAGGGAAAAAGTTCTCAAGGTTCCTCAAATTGTCCATATTTGAGAAGGTAAATTGTTTCATCCATAAACCATTCATTTATTACTATTTTACCCCAAATTTATTTCCCTTAGTTATTCCAGACCTAAGGAAACTCTCCACTAAGTTTCAGGCCATTACTGCTCCTCTAAGAGTGTGTATGTAAAGGAAGACGTAGAGTTTTCTAGTTTCCAAGGTGAGATTCCTTCTCCTTTGTCCTCCCTCTTCCTCCTATTTACATTATTTCATGGTTATTTATTATCCCTTGGTCATGAAAACCCTATTGTTATTTTTTGAAATGATTTTTATGGGGGTTATATTCATTTAGGTATGTTCTTCATAGTTTCAGGGTTTATAAACCCGCAGCGGGTAATTTCGGTTGTGCGTTTCCATTACGCCAAGGATTTGAGGTAGGTTTGTCATTTAACTTGACATTTTTATTTAAAATACATCTATTTAATTCTGTTTTCATATTATTCATACTCTGAAAATTGTAATTTATGCTTTTTATAATTTTTTTGGTGTGCCAAGTAGCAGTTAAAACCTTGTTTTTGGTAATGTAGTGTAGTTTTGTTAAAATGGTTCACACTGCGTGTTTTTTAAATGATTTATTAGCTTCTTCACATGTTTTTTGGTATTTTGAACATGGTTAATTAGATTGAATAAAATTATGTAATTCCATTGATGTTTTATTCCTTTTCTAGTGCTTAAAATGAATTGTTTTGTTAAAAAAATGCATGCCATGTGTTCGGTAAGTTTCTCAATTGGCTTTTATGTGTTGAGTGTGGTTTAAAATGATTGGTTTGTATTTATAATCACATTGGAAGTGGGAAAAGAAATGTTTTTGGTTTCATTATGTGGATTCCAATCAGGTTTTGGTTTTTAGAAAGATGGTGTATTGGTTTTAAGGTATTTTGACATGTGTTGCTAATGGAAGGCCTGTTTGGAACTTTTATAAAAAGGGTTGTGTAATGGATAATCATTCTAAATATTTTCAAGGTAGTTACCAATTTTTTGAATCTTAAAATGGTGTTTTATCACATCCATATTAAATTTGGTATTTTTGTATTTGAAAAATGTTGGTTTGGTAAAAATGTTTAAAGGCTAGTTTGGCCTTTCCTAAAAATTAAGAATGAGTGTTTTACATGTGTATACCATGTTGCATCAATTGGTATTGTTTTATGGTCCATGAAATACTTTTATTTAATGTTGTTAGGGATGAAAAATATGACTGTTTATGGTTTATTTGTTCATTTATCCTTAAAAGAGTGTTTTGAATGAGTTTTATGTGCAAAGCCTCATTACACTCTTTGAAATTGTTTTATGAAAATTTTAAGTGGTTTATTGATCCGTGAAAGAAATTTGAAGCATGTTTGTGGGATGTTTTTGTTTTTATGGTTTTGGAATTTAATTTTAATGTGGAAATTTTATTTGATAATGTGTGTAACTTGATTGATCACTAAAGGGAATCCCGAGTATCTAGGTGGGCAGACATGTACTAGTATGCTAGTGATCCCATGGGGTTTGGCCCCTGTTTCACGTAGCAAGTTTGATGATGACAACAATAACTAAACTATGATGATGATGTTGTTTGAGGACCACTATTTTATGATTATGCTCCCTACTAGTGTCTCGTGTGCATGAGAATGAATATTTATTATGGTTACCTTCACTGATATATGAGGTACCTGGGGCTCACAACTAACTAGTGCCTATGGGTGTTTCCATGACTTGTGCTCATTCGCTATTTTGTACTCACCATTAGAATACAGTTTTCTTAGTTGTTAGATTAAGTATATTGTGTGTTTTATTTAAAATTTTACCTTCTTTAAATCATCCCTCTTGAAAACTATTTTCATTTTGAATTTGTACCTCTTTGAAAAATTGTTACTAGAATTCTTATTTATAAAACATGCAAGTTTTTGTCTGATAATTATTATAGCATGGAACCTCATTTGGAAAAAATACCTTTATATATTGTATTTAAAACTTGAAATTGATGTTTCTTTTATTTTAAAGTAAGATCACTGGGAATAGAATATCAGGCTAACCTACTGAGTTTTAATACTCAAGCCAATAGTCTTCTTTTGTTTTTATCCCTTGTGCAGGTTTCATCTTGAGTTAGATCACCTTGGGTGGCATGTGATCATTGTGTTGGAGAGTGACCAGCATGTTCACATGGAGTTAATTGGTTATCAGGTTTGGTCAGTTGAGTTTTTGGTTTAGTTTTACTTTCAGTTTCTTGTTCAAATGATATTCAGTTCAATTTTTATGTAAATGTATTTTGGTGTCCATTTCTTTTCTCTATTTGTTTGATTGTTTATATTTTGGAGAAATCATTCCCTTATGTACTCTATTGATTCCCTCAGTGCTTACAACCATCCCAGGAGGACCAGGAACGCCTCTCGGGACTTGTCACGGGCTGGCCTGGGTGACCGGTTCTGGGTCGACTTGGGATGGTTCGTGACAAATCTTACCACATATTACAACAGGAGAAGAGTCCAAAACTTGGGTTACAATGATTTCACTATTAGGTGTTTTTATGGATATCTCCACTTCAAGTTATCAGGGATTCGATTCAACAATTCTAGTAAACTTGCAGGATATAAAATAATGTGTAGTACTAGAATTAAATAAGACATTTTCCATTCTTGAGTGAATAGGAAGTGTAACTTGTATGACTTTGTCTTCTTACTCCACTTTAACAGTAGTTATGGCATAATATTTCTCTTTCTCCTTTGGTTTTGGTGGATACTAACACTGAATACCCTCAAGGAATCAAGGTTTAATACACTTTATTGAATTTTGACCTTTCTCCCTACAGTTGAAGCATTTAACCATAGGTGGTGCTCTCCTTTACTCCATCAAATTTTCCAACTTCTTCATGTATCTTTGACATTAATGAGCTTGGTGACCTTATCTCCCACACTTATAGCATTTCCTTATCCCTTTTAAGTAGTTCCAATGATTCTTCTTCCCACATTTTTGACATGTGGGTGGTTGATTTTTCTTTCCACCTTTCTCATTATATCCTCCATCTTGAAACTCCATATTTCATTTCTTATATCCATAGCCATGAGACCATTCTCTAAATTCCATCTCCACTTTGAAATAACACTGAACAAATTCTTTATAACTGCTGAAGTCTTAGATAGTTAGAGCCTTTCGAAGGTGTGGTTTTAAACCATTAAAGAATTTATCTATTTTTCTATCATTGTTGAAAAAAAAACCTGAGGTGTATCTTTAAGGCCTTGTGAATTTTGTTTTGTAATTCATGATAGATTCAACTTTATTTTTATTAATCATTATAAATTCACTCTCCATCTTTTTATGAAGAGTTTGAGGGAAATACTTGTTAATAAATATTTTCTTAAAGTCTTCCCACTCCATCTATTCTATTTAATCCGTCTTCTTAGAATTCTTTATCAATATCCAATATTGATCAGATTCAACATCTAAATGATAGAAAACTAAAGTCACCTTCTCCTTCTCAAAATAGTGAATCACAGAAAATATCTTCTTTATTGAGTAAACCCACTATTTTACAACAAGTGTGTAACAACTCGAGATTTTATGAAAAATATTCTTTTAATTTAATTAATGTCTTGTGTTGTACTCTACACCAAAATGAGCTTGCATAACACACATCCTTGACTTGCCTTGCATTACACGCAATCACAACCTTCCTTGATAGCGTGTGTAGTATGCAATACCGAGTTTCACTAAACAACGATATGTTATTAAAATGTTATTATAACTAGCCGTTATGAATATTAATAACCATTTTTTGAAATTTTGTAAATTTTATTTTTCAAAATGGACTTTATTTTTGGATTCGTAATATCGAAATTAGCTTAGGGTGAAATTTTGGTACTTTTCGGATAACTTTCATTTTCTGATGAATAGTGAAAATTACTAAATTTTAATTAAAAACAACTTTTTTAATCGAAATAATTAATAGTGATAAATTATTAATTTGAGTGGTTTTAATGTATATTTAGAATATATTTTTACAATTCAATACAATTTTGGTCATTGGATGTAATTTCACATTTACACCAGACATAAACAAGTGTTAATCTTTTGATAGTTATTATCTCTTAAAAACACGTTATTTGTTGTGACAGCGGAAATTAATTATAAAATTAATTAATGAAACTTATATGTTTCGAATTTTGTAAAATATAAATCATTTTTGAATTTGGAATATCAATTATAGCTTAGGGTGAAATTTTGGCATTTTTCTGAAAAACTTCAATTTTTGATGAATAGTGACACTACTAAGTGGTAGTTAAAAAAAATAATTTTTTCATAAATCTTAATTTTACCGCTTCTGTGAATGGAATTTCAAAAATCCAAGAGACACGGTTGATGTCAGTAAGTAAAATGTGGTTCAATGAGATGAAAATAATTTTTGGTGAATAGTAACTTTTTACTTTTATTTACCACGGTTAAAAGTAAATAGGGTAATTAAGGGTAAAAATGATATTAATATTACCCTAAAACATGTCATAATCCTATTGGACAAGTGTATCTCGACCAAAAACAATCTTAAGTGTAAAATATTATCATTTAGGCCCACTTGGATTAGATTAGGACATTTATTATTATTTAATTTAAAGAAGAGTGAAAAGAGTTAAAATAAAAGTTTATTTACTAAAACATTTTTAATATAGGGTTATAGATAATATAATTTAGACTATAAATATTCATTAGAAATATAAAAAGATTTCCTACATAATGGTATTTTATTTGTAATTTTTATACTTTAAATAATTTAATTTATTTATGACACAACGATGATGCAGTAATTACCTTTTTAAGAAAATATTAACATAATTGATGTTATAAATACCCAAATAAATGTAATTTGAGACTTTTTATGACTTACACTAATTTTCTAGGTTAATATGACATGTTATTGTTGATTTAAGTAACTTGTTTCGAACTTATAATTCTGTTAGGAATCTCATAAAAATCATGTACCAAATAGTGTCAAAATTGACATAAATTAGTTTTTAAAACAAATATTTTATTATTAATTGTTATTTAATTCCTAAAAATCTAAGGTTCAGCCAAATGACTTAGATAAGGATAGATATATTAATAATAAACAACTTGGGGTTCGTTTGGCTTGATATAGTAAGTTTATTAACCATATAGTGTAAGAAAACAAAAAGTCACAGTAAGAGTTAAATTATTTAACTTAGAGTTAAATCTAATTGATAAGGTTAAAATAATAACCTAAAATTGTCTAAATCCTATTGGATGAGAGGATTTCGACCCATCCCCACTTTAGCTTCGAAATAAGACCATTTTGAACCATTATAAACCTAATTTGACCTTAATATAAAATAATATTTTGATATTTTCCTAAGATGCCCCTCTCCACCCTTATAAAAGGGCACCTCCTCCCTCTCCTCCTCACACCAATTTGAGCATTCAATCTCGTCCAACCCCTGTCAAAATCTCTTTTACACTTCCCTAGTATCATCCTAGAGGTCCTGGTCTTCTTCAAATACCATCCTTAGTTCTTTAAGTGGAGGATAAGTGAAGGCGCGCCAAAAAGAGGAGGTTCGGACACTTACGAAGCAAATCGGACCTAAGGTAAGGGAAATATCACAATCTCATTTTTATCCGAGATTGTTTATACTTTGAAATTTAATGGGGTGTATTTTATCATCCACATCCATGTTTCCTCAATATGTAATATTGTTTTCATCCACCTACAATTGTTTAAAACCTATTTTACCCTTTGGTGAGTTTTTAGTAAAAGATATGAAAGGAATCTTTTGTCATTTCTCGTACGAGGTACTTTTTGACTTTTCCGACAAAAGTACGAAGAATGTTTTTTAACTTATATGGCACGAATGGATTTTTAAAACATTATTTCCAAGAAGATTCCTTTACAAGTTTTCAAGTTTATTTTTAATCAACTTCTTTTAGTTTAAAATTGTATGACATTTTATGAAAGGAAAATATTTTTGAAGTAGAAAGGATATTTTCCTCAAGAATGGAGTTCAAGTGTTTTATCAAAATTATTTTCCATCTAAGATAATAAAGGGTTCTGTTTTTATCCCTATTATTACATTGATTTGATCATGTTGTGATGGAATTATTTTTATGAATTCCTTTATCTTATATGAATTGATTTATGATGTCATGATGTTTAAGATTCCCATTTGTATTACATGGGTTATGCAATGATGTATGATTTATGATTTTGTGGCACACATAAGAATGGTATCATTATGAGATGGGTGGGACCTATATCTCCCTCCAATAAATTGGGTAAAGATTTTATATCTCATGAGATAGACATGGCTGGAATGGTAGGTTATACCGGTTCAGTGAAACAGGACTGAAACGAGGGTGACTCGGTTCAGAAAGGGACTTTGTCCACTAAGATAGTCTTTGCAATGAGTCTTGACTAAAAAGAAATGATTCTCTATGATTATGTGTGTATGCCACAAAATTTAATGTTTTAAGTTATGATTATTGTGATTACATTTCACTTCCATGAGTTATCCTAGGTTATGAAATTATGATCTCTTTTGCAGGTTAAGATTTCCAAAATGTTATGTTCTTATGAATATGATATGATTGTTTTTTATTTTTTTTACCCTTACTGCGCATTTGATCTCACCCTTTTATGTTTTATTTTCCCCAGGATATAAAGAATGGTTTTAGGTAAGAAAAAAAAGGGAAGATATTTATGGGAGATGTTGAAGATCTTTCACCATGATTAGAAGATTACGTTCCGAGTTTCCAAAGACACTAAACTATTACGATCCTTGTGTGTGTGTTTTTGTTATATACTAAGTATTCCGCAAAAGTAATGTAATGTCCATGTACGTCAGGCTATGGGTCTCTACAGTTGGTATCAGAGGAAAGGTTTAGTCAACCTTTGGAAACTAGGATGCGAAAACGTTAGTGAGATCCCTAGAGATATTTCTATGGTATGTCTAGGGATGTCTCTAAGGATAAGTATACGTATAGGATATAGTCCTAGAACTACGGTAACGATCTTAGAATTTAACCTAAGATGTTAGATGTTAAGGGTACTCCCACTTTACTATGTTGTTTTCCCTAGCATGATTTTTGCCTCTCACAATATTCTTTTTGTGTTTTAGTTAATGGAGGGAAACAGAAGGAATTCGGTTAACATTGAATCCAATGGACAAATTGGTGACTATGAGGAAAAAAATTGTGTAATTCCTATAGAGAAAGATCTTGTGATTATGCCAAATCAGTCATCACGATATATGATTAACAAGTTGAAATTTAGTGGTATGCCTAATTCATAAAAGAAGAGGAAGATAAACTATTATGCATGTTCGCATGTTGAGGAGCATAAAGAAAGGAAGATTGAGATTTCTAAAGAAGGGAAGAAGAACCTTGAGGAATACCTCAAATGGAGGGACCAATGTTATCTGTGTGTAAAAAAGGGTCATAGAGTGACAGACTGTTATGGAGTTCAATGTCTTATTTGTGGAGAACATGGGCATTACCCAACTCAATGCCCTGACCTAAAAAGTTACTTCTAAATCAAGGAAGGACTTCTTCCAGGACAATCATTGAAGTGGATGGACTGAAGTATTTATGTATTGGTATTCAAGAATAATGTTGTTGAGGTACTTTTATGGTGTATTCAAATATTTATTGGTCTATTGTGGTTTCCAATAATTTTAAGGTACCGGTAACCATGAAAAGTGATTCAAATATTTTGGAAAGTAGATGATATGTGCATAATGAATGGATAAGGAGAAAATGAAATGTTTGACAGTATTCATGATCTCATGATTGATACAAGGACTAAGTGATATCATGGTTTGAGTATATAGAATTTTGAGGATTTTGGTATGTGGAAAGTGTTAACTTTTAACTGCATTCAAGTTTTCACTATGGTTCAATGGGTATTCAAGAGAATACATGATTAAGGCCTTTGAAGGTTTGGAATGTGACCAACAAGACATATCTTATTATATATGGGGATCAAAGATGGTATTAAATCTATGGACTGCAGTATTATGGATAAGCCTAAAGACTAGAATGGACTATGTTGGACATAAATTAGTATTATTTAAGGATATAAGTTCTTTTTTCGATATTATTGATGGGATGTTATAGTAATGTAGTTTTAGAAAAAGGACAACCTGCAGGACGGGCGACAGCCCATCGCACCGGACAAGGCTGTAGGAATCGAACCCACAACCGAAGTGCGACTGACCTTTATCGCCTAACACTGGCCTACAGGAAGTCCCTGTTTAGTAGAAACTAGTTTTATTATATTAAGCAGTATGATATATGAAGTATAAGTCCATTTTAGGAACCATATATGATTAATCTCACTATAGAATGACTTATGTATATTTAATACCATTTGCTTGAGACAGATGGAATGACCCGTCATTCTATCACATGATCTGCTAACACTTCACGAATAACAAATTCAACTTCATTTATTTAAGAGATGAAGTGGAAATTGTTCAAGGCACAAACAACAGTGAGATTGTAACAAAATAAAGTAAGTATTTATTCTAATTCAAATTCTTCAACTTTAGGGAAACGATATTGAAAACCAAAAAATGTTGTCCTAGTGCTCTTATATCTGATTAATCAGATGATACCTTAGATCGTAACAAATTTATGTCTTTGTGATTGCTAGCTTTTCCATATCCATGTTATCTACCACTCTCCATCAGAACATGATGGTTAGATTTCTCTTCCATATCCATATTTTCACCTATGTGGAAACCCAGTGTTTAGTTTATTTGGGTAATCGTTACATTTCATACTTTAGTTTTTAAAACCAAGTTTTGGTATTCCATTTTACGATGTGGGTTTCTATTAAAGAAACTTTTGAGTAGTAAACCATTTATAACCCCGACGAATTTCGAGGGCGAAATTTATTTTAAGGGGGGTAGAATGTAACAGCCAGAGATTTTATGAAAAATATTTTTTAAATTTAATTAATGTATTGTGTTGTACGCTACACCAAAAGGAGCTTTCATAACACACATCCTTGACTTGCCTTGCATTACACGCAATCACGACCTTCCTTGATAGCGTGTGTAGTATGCAATACCGAGTTTCACTAAACAACGATATGCTATTAAAATGTTATTATAACTAGCCGTTATGAATATTAATAACCACTTTTTGAAATTTTGTAAATTTTATTTTTCAAAATGGACTTTATTTTTGGATTCGTAATATCAAAATTAGCTTAGGGTGAAATTTTGGTACTTTTCAGATAACTTTCATTTTCTGATGAATAGTGAAAATTACTAAATTTTAATTAAAAACAACTTTTTTAATCGAAATAATTAATAGTGATAAATTATTAATTTGAGTGGTTTTAATGTATATTTAGAATATATTTTTACAATTCAATACAATGTTGGTCATTGGATGTAATTTCACATTTACACCAGACATAAACAAGTGTTAATCTTTTGATAGTTATTATCTCTTAAAAACACGTTATTTGTTGTGACAACAGAAATTAATTATAAAATTAATTAATGCAACTTATATGTTGGGAATTTTGTAAAATAGAAATCATTTTTGAATTCGGAATATCAATTATAGCTTAGGGTGAAATTTTGGCATTTTTCTGAAAAACTTCAATTTTTGATGAATAGTGAAACTACTAAGTGGTAGTTAAAAAAAATTAATTTTTTCATAAATCATAATTTTACCGCTTCTCTGAATGGAATTTCAAAAATCCGAGAGACACGGTTGATGTCAGTAAGTAAAATTTGGTTCAATGAGATGAAAATAATTTTTGGTGAATAGTAACTTTTTACTTTTATTTACCACGGTTAAAAGTAAATAGGGTAATTAAGGGTAAAAATGATATTAATATTACCCTAACACATGTCCTAATTCTATTGGACAAGTGTATCTCGACCAAAAACAACCTTAAGTGTAAAATATTATCATTTAGGCCCACTTGGATTAGATTAGAACATTTATTATTATTTAATTCAAAGAAGAGTTAAAAGAGTTAAAATAAATGTTTATTTATTAAAACATTTTTAATATAGGGTTATACATAATATAATTTAGACTATAAATATTCATTAGAAATCTAAAAATATTTACTACATAATGGTATTTTATTTGTAATTTTTATACTTTAAATAATTTAATTTATTTATGACACAACGATGATGCAGTAATTACCTTTTTAAGAAAATATTAACATAATTGATGTTATAAATGCCCAAATAAATGTAATTTGAGACTTTTTATGACTTACACTAATTTTCTAGGTTAATATGACATGTTATTTTTGATTTAAGTAACTTGGTTAGAACTTATCATTCTGTTAGAAATTTCATAAAAATCATGTACCAAATAGTGTCAAAATTGACATAAATTAGTTTTTAAAACAAATATTTTATTATTAATTGTTATTTAATTCCTAAAAATCTAAGGTTCGGACAAATGACTTAGATAAGGATATATATATTAATAATAAACAACTTGGGGTTCGTTTGGCTTGATATAGTAAGTTTATTAACCATATAGTGTAAGAAAACAAAAAGACACGGTAAGAGTTAAATTATTTAACTTAGAGTTAAATCTAATTGATAAGGTTAAAATAATAACCTAAACTTGTCTAAATCCTATTGGATGAGAGGATTTCGACCCATACCCACTTTATCTTCGAAATAAGACCATTTGGAACCATTATAAACCGAATTTGACCTTAATATAAAATAATATTTTGAGATTTTCCTAAGATGCCCCTCTCCTCCCTTATAAAAGGGCACCTCCTCCCTCTCCTCCTCACACCAATTTGAGCATTCAAGCTTGTCCAACCCCTGCCAAAATCTCTTTTCCAATTCCCTAGTATCATCCTAGAGGTCCTGGTCTTCTTCAAAGACCATCCTTAGTTCTTTAAGTGGAGGATAAGTGAAGGCGCGTCAAAAAGAGGAGGTTCGGACACTTACGAAGCAAATCGGACCTAAGGTAAGGGAAATATCACAATCTCATTTTTATCCGAGATTGTTTATACTTTGAAATTTACTGGGGTTTATTTTATCATCCACATACATGTTTCCTCAATATGTAATATTGTTTTCATCCACCTACAATTGTTTAAAACCTATTTTACCCTTTGGTGAGTTTTTAGTAAAAGATATGAAAGGAATCTTTTGTCATTTCTCATACGAGGTACTTTTTGAATTTTCTGACAAAAGTACGAAGAATGTTTTTTTAACTTATACGGCACGACTATATTTTTAAAACATTATTTCCAAGAAGTTTCCTTTACAAGTTTTCAAGTTTATTTTTAATCAACTTCTTTTAGTTTAAAATTGTATGACATTTTATGAAAGGAAAATGTTTTTGAAGTAGAAAGGATATTTTCCTCAAGAATGGAGTTCAAGTGTTTTATCAAAATTATTTTCCATATAAGATAATAAAGGGTTCTATTTTTATCCCTATTATTACATTGATTTGATCATGTTGTGATGGAATTATTTTTATGAATTCCTTTATCTTATATGAATTGATTTATTATGTCATGATGTTTAAGATTCCCATTTTTATTACATGGGTTATGCAATGATGTATGATTTATGATTTTGTGGCACACATAAGAATGGTATCATTATGAGATGGGTGGGACCTATATCTCCCTCCAATGCATTGGGTAAAGATTTTATATCTCATGAGATAGACATGGCTGGAATGGTAGGTTATACCGGTTCAGTGAAACAGGACTGAAATGAGGGTGACTCGGTTCAGAAAGGGACTTTGTCCACTAAGATAGTCTTGGAAATGAGTCTTGACTAACAATAAATGATTCTCTATGATTATGTGTGTATGACACAAAATTTAATGTTTTAAGTTATGATTATTGTGATTACATTTCACTGCCATGAGTTATCTCAGGTTATGAAATTATGATCTCTTTTGCAGGTTAAGATTTCCAAAATGTTATGTTCTTATGAATATGATATGATTGATTTTTATTTTGTTTACCCTTACTAAAAATTTGAGCTCACCCTTTTATGTTTTCTTTTCCCCAGGATATAAAGAAAGGTTTTAGGTAAGAAAAAAAAAGAGAAGATCTTTATGGGAGGTGTTGAAGATCTTTCACCATGATTAGAAGATTACGTTCCGAGTTTCCAGAGACACTAAACTATTACGATCCTTGTGTGTGTGTTTTTGTTATGTACTAAGTATTCCGCAAAAGTAATGTAATGTCCATGTACTTCAGGCTTCGGGTCTCTACAAAGTGAATCAAAAGTTCTACTAAATGTTGGTGGTCATTTCCATGTAAAGGATTGAATGTCTAGTTTATACTTCTTGGGGGAAGGTAGAAGTTACGCATGGTTCATGATATTATTTATAGCCTAAGACAACTGATTAACCATTTACATGAAGTTTTAAACTCCGCCTCACAAGGTATTGGGGATGTAATTCAGGAAATTGTTGCATTTTCCTTCACACAGTATGTTGGCATGGTTTATCTTGGTTTCCACCATTTTATAAAATAGATTTTTTTAAAAAAATGTATGTCAACAAGTCCTGAATAAATAATTTATTATTTTGTGTAATCAACTATAAAGACATATCTTATGGGATCCCCATGTTTATAATTTTTATAAAACAAAGTTTCTTGGGTGTTAAAATATACTTAGTCTTATCTTAAGGATTTTCTCTAATGTTCTCAAATCCCAATTCCCAAATTAACTAAACCATGTTCTAATACTAACTATATCAACCCTAATTTTTCTTACATGACTATTACATCATTTTAAAGATAGATAACATATTAGAATTACAAAACCAGGATCCAAAGGTTTAGTATCTTGGGAATATTAGGACCATACATCACTTATGCATAATAAAACATAGACAATTATTTAAAATAATATTCATTATCCTCATAAATCTCACATTCTCCTTAGTAAATATAGTCACCTGAGGATATACATCAAAGAAAGGGGTGAACTAAGAGCCTAGTAAGAGGATGAATAAGGATATGAATCAATAAAACATGTGTGATCATAATCATATTCATCATAAAATAATCATAGGATCATTATCATAATCATTAAAGTAAACTTTAAATAAATTCATGGAATGTGTAAATGAATAAAAATGAAACATCATGTCTTAGTGGTCAAATATGACATATAGTTATGAACAAATCAATCATCATGTTCAAAAATAACATATGTTCATAATCATAACATTATCTTTGTAAAAAAATATAGAATCATGTTCATGAATAATACAAATTATATAACATTACCCAATAAATTAGAGGGATATAAAATTCCAGGCCCACCTGTCACATCATAACATTTACATAATCATGAATGCCACATAGAACATATAACAATCATAGTTATAAAATAACCCATGTAAAGGAATTATTTTCATAATAATTTCATAAATCATACATTAATGAATAAACTTTGGGGTTAACAAATGAAAAAGGGAAAAACATAATTGGTATAATAATCATTAATCTTGAGTGAAGAAGAAACAATCTCAATAGGAGTCAAGATGTGTTTTAGAAAGAAGTGTTCTTTTGGAAAATCTTTATATTTTTCATAAAATAGATTGAAAAAATGTATATAATTGAAAATAATATTGAATAAAAATTGAATAATATTTAAATAACATTAAATGAATCTCCACAATTAAATTTGTCATGAAAGAGGTATAACCTAAATAAAGGGATTTGGGTTCGAGAATCACCTTAACTTATGTCCGAATGCATTCTACACTTTCAATTAATATCCTAGATAATAAAATCATATTCATTATTTATAACCTATTATACATGTATTTTATTTATTATAATCTTATTGAGTTCATTTATGGCTATTTTTATGATTTCTAGTATTAAATTTTGTCATTCCGGGAGCGTTCATTTTCTTGGTTTTCATCATCGGTTCACTTGTATAAAAGTATTAAAGTTAATGTAAAATGAGAATAATTATACATAATTGAAATTATATGTTATTAATGAACTTAATGAAGTTTAAATGGTATTATATATAATTTTCCCTCATATTAGGATGATTCATTATATAAAACGTTAATAAAAAATGTTTAGTTTATTTTTTCGGTTTTTATGACCATCACGAACTAGTTTCATTTTATTTAATATTATATATATAAATTAGTTTTAGAAAATTAAAAAAGTTATAATATAAATATTAATTTTTTTAACCATAATAATGGTTTTATGACCAGCGTTGAAGGTGGTAATGGAAAATAAAAAATCTTTGTCCATGAAGGCAGTGGATCAACACATCACGGATGATGTTTTCATTTTTATAATAAAAGGAGAAGAGAATAGATTTGATGATGGAAATTATATAAAAAAATAAAATTATAGTATATATGTAATAATTTAGTTATAATTCCACTTTTTATATGGGTGGTGAGGATAAGGTAGAAGAAATAGAGAATTTAAAAGAGAAAGAAGGAGGATTTTACCTGTTGAATGTTGTCTCCTTGAGAACCTATTTAAGGCACTTGGGTTTGGTATTTTTTTTTGAGACCAATAGTTTTTGAACATGTGGAAGAGGATCAAGAAATTAATTTACTAGAATTTAGATAATCCACATGGCTTAGAAGGCGTGAGGAGAAGATGTGGCAAGGGGTGATATTTATTGGGGGAAGAGAGGCGTATTTTTAATTATTATATACATTGGTTTATTATTTTGGCTCAATACTATCAATAATATTGATTACTATGAATAAATACAGTAAATGGTTTAGTAGATTTTGAACCAATGGGTGATTACATCGTCCAAAAATCATCCATGACTAAAAAATTCATGTATTTAGCTTATTTCATAAATTACTATATTTCACTATTCACCAAAAAATTCAAATATTTTAGAAAAATACAAAAAAACAAACCTAACAATTTTTGGACATGTAGATTTAAAAAATGGACTCCATTTTATGAAAATGATTTTCTAAATATGATAAATTTTATTTTTAATTAAAATCATCATTTATTCGATAAATACTGATTTTAATATTATAACCGATTTTATGACACTTTAAAAAATTAATTAAAGTATCATAAAATTATCTTATAATTATAATAAAACAAAATATTAAGTTTTGAATCTATTTTATGAAAATAAATTTTCTTTTAAATCATTATATTAATTATAAAATTGTAAATAAACATTTACGTTTCACCAAAAGACCAATACTTAATTTATCATTTTTAAAACATTTATTTACTTATACGATGATATAATTATATAATATTCTAATTTATAAAAAACATAAATTTTATTTATACTTATATAGGTGATATTACTATTATAATGGTCAGATTACTATTCCTAATTGTCATATTACTATACCAATAGTTAGGTTACTATTCCATTTGTATAGATTCCTTAATTCTTATTAAGACCACTTATTTCATTCATTATTCCTCAAATTATAATTTTATATCAAGTTTATGTATATATTAATATTCAAAAATAATATTATATTATTAACATTATTTATTTTTTCTATAGCTTTTATCATGAGTACAGTCTTTCCAGTGGTTCGATTGGATCCAAAACTTCTTCTTCTTATTGTCTTATTTTCTATTTTTTCCTACTATAATATTTTTCATTAACATTAGTTTTTTTTCATTTAATAGGTATCATTTATTTTTTTTGTTTCTCTATGTGATTTATGTGTTTTATACTACATAATTATAATAAGGTAAATTCCATTGATAAAATTTTGGTTCGTTACACTCCAGACATGTATAAGTTGTATCATGATTATGCTTTAATTTGATTATTCCCTTATTGAGTATCTAAGATAACCTATTATTATGTCTCCTTTTCCACCATTTTATGAAAGAAAGTATTATGTATGATTATCCTAAAATAGCATCTTATATAGAGAATTTATTTGTTATGTTGAAGACTAGTTATATATTAATAAACTTAATATATAGTGGGGAAAATGTCCATTTGTTGAGAATGATTGAGATTTATTAGTTTATGATTTGTACTTATTATATAAAATTTTAATACAAAATGTAATTTTATTATAAATTTAATAAATATATTATAATCATATATGTGTATCAAAGCCAATGTTTTAAGTTATGTGCTTTCGACACCGGATCCAGGAGTATGGGTCCAGGGGCACTACAGTTTGTATTATGGTAGTGTTTAAATAACTCTTGGGGTTAGGATGTTATTGGTTGATGGTGATTTAAGAGTTAGGAATGAAATTAAGGGTTGATGAGTTAAGATTATCTTAGTTTCAATGGTATAGATAAACCTTTGGGTTGTAAGTTTTGAATATCTTATGTTTTTTAGGGATTAGAATAGTAGAACATTAGTGGAAACCCAAGGTATAAGTATAAGTATAAGAGAACCACTTGAAATTTTTGTGAATTAGATATATTATTGTTTTCCTAGAAATTAAATCTTTTTCTAGATACTGAAAAGTAGACACAATTTTTCCACAAATGAATCTAGGGGTAACAACCTTGAAAAGAGTTGGTCAGGTATATCTCAATCATCATTCTGGTGCATGGTGAATGTCCCTAACTACACACCAATACATACACTCTCAAAGGATATGCTTACTTTAATTCAAATTCTCTTTAGAAACCATTATGAAATATCTGAACACATTATTTTATATAAGTTAACCAGATTATAGAACTTAATAGTAAAATGACTATGGATAACCTAGATTGAAGGTAAGGAATCATAAGTTAGAGTTTTCACATTATTTATGAATTATTTCTTCTAATATCATAGTTTACCCTTTATAAATTTACTAATTTAAGTATTTTCATCCCTAAAATTTCTTTTAAAGTAATGGATAGAGCAAGGAGGAACCAAACTAACAATGGATGCAATGGAAAATGCTATGATTGTCCTAACTTTAAATGTTTTTGGATAATAACTGGGGATAAAAATCTTATTATTATTTAAAAAAAACAATAAAAATTTCTGATTAACAAAGTGAAAATAGTTTAATTCCCTATCACACCAATTAAATTAAGGATGAAGTCTCATGAAAATTTAGGTGAAGAAGACGGTGAAGGAAAAAAGATACAATTTTCTTCATACCAAATTTTTTTGAAGAAACACACCAGGGAATGTATCCAAGTGACTAGAAATTATTTTATATGTGGAAAATTAGGACATAAAGCATCTATCCACTAAGGGAAAATTAAGTATTCAGTTAACTCGATAATGGAAGAAGACTTGTATTTTAGTTTTAATTAATATATTAATGTAGAACTTTCTTTTGAAATTTTATCTTAAGTCATTTATATATTTTATGAAATCCTTAATTAATGTATTTGTAAACATTGTGAGGATTAAATTTATTTAAGGGGGGTATAATGTAATGATTTGAGATTTTGGATCCTTTAAAATACACAATATGCTCTATAACTTGTTTCGCACGATGCACCCAACATAAAAGAACCAAAACATATTAAGAATAAATTATTAATAAATCTATAATAAACTCTAATATGATAAACCTTTAATATTTTTTTCCTTTAGAAGGTAAATAATTAAGATGAATTAATATTGAAAATATTATTTTCAATAAAATTCATTTTATTTATATTATATATTTTCTTTTAAAAATTAAGTTTAAAAATTTTAGAATTTAAGTTTCATTAAGTAAAATTCATTTTTGGATTCCTTACAAAAAAATTAGCTCATGATGTATTTTTTTTATATTTTTTAAAATAATCACTTTTTTGGTGAATAGTGATGAATACAGTTTTTACCAAAATGATGAATTTGATCACATTATCAGTATATGTGCAAGGCATAAAATTTTATAAAATCTTTTAATTGGTCAAATATATATTATAATGGTATAATTATGAAATCTAAAATATTATTTTGAACTTATAAATTCTATTTTTGATATTTTATGACTTAAGAAATATTTTATTAAAATTGTAAAACTATTTTCATTTGTTTCTTTCAATTAAACCTTTTCATAGTGCAATCATATTTTTTTTTCAGATTTTAAAGACACATTTTTTTATTCTAAATCAATTAATATAATGAAAATTAGTGACCATGAAAAATTTATCTTATTTATAATTTTAAAGTTTAAAAACAATTTTTATTTAAAAATAATTTTTATATGTTATGTGTGTTTAATTTAAAATCATATTTTCTCATATTTATGAAATTATTTAAGTTAAATGAATCTTAAATTAATAATTAGAATTTTGAAATTTGGTAAAAGGGGTCTACTTATATTTTTAGTAATAAAATAATTGACATGATTAATATTTAATTATGAGTAATAAGAGTTTATATAACTAAAATAAGGTGGATTGAATTTTCCTAAATTAAATTTTCATTTAAACCTTATAGAAATCATTTTTTATATTGTAAATTATTACCTACATGTCTTACTAAACTTTCTTCTTCTAACTCACCTAACATTCATATCATTTCATTCTTACCCCTTAACATTATTTCTATGGAAAAGTCCATTCCCTTCACTCATAAAAGGGAACAATTAAAACCTTTCATTAAAAACCCATCCATTTGAATTCCTTAGTAAAAATATGCAAATTGTTTCATCCTAAAACCCTCTCCGAAGAACCATAGCCTTTTACTACCCTCAATTAGCATAATCACTTCATTTCCAAGGGTAATTCCAAGGAAAATCAAAGTTCCCAAAGTGAGTATTACTCTAACAGTCAATGCCTCCTTGGCTCGTTAATTTATTGTTTTGGGTGTTGGATTTAAAGATCAAAGGTCATATATTTTTTATTTATTTTTGATAGACCCATTTTTAATTAGGTTTATATTTAAATTTATATAGACCATAGGCCCAAGTCACTAGGCTCAATACATGACCATTGAAGCCCCAAAGACCAAAGACCAAACACCCAACAAACCCACCCAACTGATGCTTGATTTTTTCTCCAAAGTGTCTGAACTAAAAAGATACTCAATAAGAAATCCCCATAATAGACAACATGGGTCTTGATACTGATGGAAAAGCCATAACCTCTCATTTATCCAAATCTGAACTACAATGTTAGTGGTGCTTCCTACTCTAACCTCATCTGGGGTTGTATTTGGGCATATGAACCCATTTTTTTGTTTCTTCCTTCTGACACCTACCCAATCCCTTTCACCATCACCACCCATTAGAGTTTGGAGTTAAAATTATCCTACTATAGGTGGTTCATAATGTTCACACATGTTTATGATGTGAGTGGTTTTTTCAAAGCTAGGAGGCTGGTGATTCATGGATTGAAGTTTTGGATAATAGTTTTGGCCTCAAATAACTCATGAAATGAAGTAATTGTTCATGACATGAATGGGAGGCATGAAATTCAGTGGATGTTCATTGGGTTTGGGGTTTAATAAATTCATGTCCTAAATTTATTTTATAGCCTGAATTGGAGGACCTCATGAAGACTCAGGATGAGAATATGTATTTCATGACGTGAAAGTGATAAGGTCCAGTTTGTCTATAAATTTTAGGGCTCAACTAAATTCTTTCATTTCATGGTTGTTTATCTAAAACCTTGGGAAACCCCTAGGTAATTTTGGGAGGTCCTTCATCCCTTTTTCTTAGGCTTTGATCCTTGATATCTAGAGGCTTAATTTTGAAAATATAGGTGATTTATCCACTTTATCCCTTTTTTCCTCCATGTTCTTCCTTTGAGAAATCAAAATAGTGATATTTTTTTAGTTTGGGTGTGTTTGGGATATGTTTTGATAACCACTTTGTGTGGTTCAGTTTGATATGGGGTTTCCTTGTGCAGTTTTTATTTTCTAGTTTTTCCTCCTTCGCCTATCGTGTACAGTGTTTCAGAAAGATTTTTAAGGTAGGGGATTCTTTTTATTTATTCCTTTAGTTATTCATATAGGGGGATCATATTTTTTTCCTCCTTTGGGGAGACAGTATGCACAAACTTAATGAAGATAATAAAAATCAGTTTAATTGAAATTGAAGGTGTAAGGGAAGAAATAAAATGTTTTAATATGTTATTACTGATGAATCCATACATGCTTGATGTCATTGATGAACATCACAGTTATTGGGAGCCTTATTTGTGTCTTATTTGATATGATTATGGAACCTTATGGTGTGATTTCTTGATATCACCATGATTGAAATGGATAGTCACTTATATATGGATAAAGAAATGGTTTCCCAACTAAAATCTTAGATTGTGTGAGAATTACCTTACACATAATTAATAAAAGACCATGAACCTGAATTGTAAAATATGTGGAAGCTGGGATATGTTTCTTGGTTTGGTTGTGCTTACTGTGTTTCCTTGTGTGGTGTGGGTTTTTATGTTCCAATAGTGGTGACTGGACGAGATGTAGTACATGTTGGGAATTGATATGATGGTCGGTTAACATGAGATGTTATGTGGGATAATGTTTAGTGGTTTTGATGTGGTGGTTGTGGTGTGGGGCCTATTTGATATGATATGGATGAGTTTTTTGGGTTTATGAGATGCTGTGTTAGTTTCTCGGTAGTGATGGAATAAATGTTAATAATAAAATTTAAATGACATGAGTTGGAAAGGATAATGAAATCCTAAAACAAAATGGTAAGTTTGGTTAATTTTTTTTAAATGTGAAAATTAATGGGCTTAATAATGATAATGGCTGTTAATTTAGAAAATATAGTAATGGGTTGACTTGAAAAGAATAGGTAGAATTTGTAATGTGGTGCTTATCTCATGGATTTCTCGTGTGGTGTTATGCATTGGAGGTGGTAGTTAAAGTTTCATAGGTTGTGAGGCTTTGTGGTGATGTTTTGAGTTGGGGTGGTACTCTTGTTGTGAACCCATAGCCTGGTCTTATGTGTGTGAATTTTATATAAATTGTATTTTTATTGTGATTTCTATATGGACCCCACCAGCATTGATCATGTCATGACCCATCCTCCGGGGTCCTCATCGTGACAACCCCAAGCCCGCCTTCCATAGGCCAGGGGCTGGTGACTAGCACCAAATGTGTAATTCTCTAAAACTGGGAAGGCGTTTCCTTTAGAAATCGTAAACACACACAACTAGAGTAAAAGCGGAAGAAACCACTAAGTAAAACTGTATAACAAGTGTACTGGAAGTAAAGGGGGTCAGAATATAAGCCCAACTGTAAAGTACAAATACAACTGAAAGCAAGTACAACTAAAAAGGGACAAACCGCTGAAAGGTGAAAGCAGCTCTTGGATCGTCCTCCGGGGTTCCTACCTAAAGGGTAGGTATAGATGGCCTCCTAATAACTCCACGTCCGTCAGATTCCACCGTGTATCAATATGTCGTAAGGTCCTCCTTCGGGTACCGTCCAGTCCTGGCGCTCTCGGCCTTCATCAGCGCTGTCCGTTGTCTGCATCCAACACAATGAGGTGCAGGCATAACCCGTGCAGGGGTGAGTATAATGATACTCAGTAGGGATCTCGAGACCCTCAAGGTCTCACAAAATCCAACAAGGATAAACCACACATTATTATTTCAACGGATAACCATTACTTAGGTATATACCCATACATATACCTAAGTTATCGAGTAACCCATCTCAATCATGAGGAAAACATAAAGGTCATTGACTCAGCTCAAACCAGGATTTTTATTAACGAAACCATGACTGCTATAGAACTCATCCTCTTCCGAGTACAGTGGACCTGTCATGAATCCAAGGAACTACTCACTAACCTTATACTGCTGAGTTACTCCTCCTGTCGAGTACCGTGGGACAGCTACGTCACACAAAGATGCTTCCCACCTGGGGTCTGCCACCTCACACAGTAGAGCTCCCCCTAATAGCCTATAGAGGTACTCCTCCTGTCGAGTACCGTGGGTCTTCCACCTCACACAATGGCACTCCTCCCCCATGGGTCTGCCACCTCAGATAGTACTTCTCCCCACTAGGCTAGTTGAGTCACTCCGAATCGAATCGGTCAAGTAGTCATCGGGTCTCAGCCAGCTATTAGGTCTCCATACTCTGCTCGCTCATCTCCGGGAGGGTCCGCTCCATGAGCTACAAGACGATACTACAAGTGTCAAGAAGTCCCACAAAGAAGTAACTCAAAGGTCCGCCATGTCATAAGGGTCTCAAAGTAATAGACAGCGCGTTAATAAGACGCCCGGTCTGTTAGTTATCACTACTACAAATATGGCTTTTATCAGTGCTAAAAATGGACATTAACAATGCTAGAAAAAGCGCTATTAATGCCGACGAAGATAGGGGGGGGGGGGTCCCCTTTATCAGCACTCCAACGAAGCGCTGATAAAAGGGTCTTTTATCAGTGCTTTCTTTTTAGCGCTGATAAAAGAACCCTTTTATCATCCCTTTTTTTAGCACTGATGAAAATAAAAAAAATAAAAAAAATACTTCCAATCTCAGGGGGGGCTTTTTACAGCGCTTGAGCCTCCATTTATCAGCGCTTTCCCCGCACCCTCTAGCGCCCGCACACACCGCCTACACCCTTTATCAGCGCTAGCCCCTCTAAATCAGCCTTGCGCGTGCGCCCCTTCCTCCACCCGAATTTGATCTCGAGACCTCCCCCCTACGCACCTAAAGACTTTGCCACTCCCCTATATTGATTTGTTCTCTTATTTATGATATATCTATTTATTTATATATATATATATATAGTTATATTTATTCGTATAGTAATATATATTTATATTAATATATATATATTAATATATATATATATAATTATATTAATATATATATATATAATTATATTAATATATATATATTTATAGTTATATTAATATATATATATATTTATATTAATATATATAGTTATATTAATATAAATATATATAGTTATATTAATATATATATAGTTATATTAATATATAGTTATATAAATATTCATATATTGGTATTTTAAATAAAATGGATATTAGTTATTATTTAGATAAAGCTAATATATTTTATATGTAAATATGTTTAATTATTTATTTAAAAAAATATAATTTTTAGGAGTGAATATATAAAAAATATGTACATATAGTTATATATTTGATTATAAATAGCAGTGCATTATAAAAAACGATAAAATTTCAAAGACATAAAATCAATATGAGTGTAATACCTTGGAATAAATTTATTCCCCACCAAAAATATCCAATAATACACCCTTAAACGAGGCGAAAAATCCACAAAATGTTAAAAAATCGGGGTACCCCGACTAAAAACTCAGTTTTGGAGGCCTTCTGGGCCTCTTTTGGCCTCAAAAACTCCTAGACTGGGGTACTCCATAGTCACAATGATGTAGATCTCTTCGCAGGCTTCGATTTGATATGTGGTAGAGCTTAAACGGATACCCGGATCAAAAGTTATGGCCGTTTGAAGTTTGAGTTGCATTTTCAACATATTTTGGATCTTTTTTTAATTTTTTTAATTTATTTAGTCTTCAAATTGTTATCAAATGACTATTATCCCATAATAATTAGAAAATTATTAATTAAAAATATTTTTTTAATTTTTTTATAAGCCATTTTCACTAAATATCTTATATATCAAGTAAAATAAGTGTAAATGTATATTTATACTTATCTAAAATATATTTTAAAATTATATATTATATTTACATCAATATAAAAATATTGATATAATTATATATTAATATATTATTTTTAATTAATTTTTTTTAAATTTGAACCCTTTATCAGCGTTACTAAAAAAAGAGTTGATAAAGGGGGGGAGGCTTTATCAAGGCTAAAAAAAGCGCTGATAAAGGGGTAATTTTATCAGCGCTTTTTTTAGAATTGATAAAGACCCCCCCCCTTTATCAGTGCTTTTTCGTTAGCGCTGATAAAGGGGTGGCGCTGGCCTGGCCCAGTTTTGTGGTAGTGTATTAGCATTTTAGTCCCGAGGGCCTAGTTGGATTCATGTACGAACCAACCTGACCATGACTCAACTATACCCCGAACTCCAGTGGTGTATTCTCAAAGGGAAGGATATGCTCCAAGAAAACCGGCACCGCGGACGGTTTGTCAAACAGACGTCCGGTGCCAATGATATGGCCGAAGAAGGTAAAAGGGTCAGTAATGGGCCCGGGTCCGGTCTGACCTGGTCGGACCGACTCGGCCCAACCCAGTCTGTGCCGACCCGGTCAGAATCACTGGGTCTGAACCGACCCATTGGGTGGGTTAGCCCGCTAAGTTTTGACTCGGTCTGCTGGGCCCGGCCCAACGGACCGTGAGGGAGATTCGGCCCGATAGGCGCCACGTATGCGGCTCGGTAACTCGGCCTGGAAGACCGGGCCTGTTCGGCCGATGACACTGTAGGGGTGCTGCGGGTCAGCTCAGTAGGATAGTGTCCAGGAGGCCAGCGGGTAGGCCGTGCGGGGTGAGGCCGGGCCGACTGGACTCCCGGCAGGCCGCGGGTGCACCGGGAAAGCCGCGACAGGAGCTGGGCAGTGCGCCGGTAGGGGCGCGGGGCACCGCGAGCACGCCGGCAGGGGCGCGGTGTGCCGGGAGTGTGCCGACTGGGGCGCGGGGCGCCGAGAGCGCGCTAGTATGGGGCGCAGGGTGCCGGGAGCTCGCCGGCAGGGGGCGCGGGGCGCCGGGAGCGTGCCTCCTAGGGCGCGGGGCGCCGGGAGCACGTCAATAGGGGCGCGGGGAGCCGGGAGCACGCCGGAAGGGGGCGCGGGGGTGCATGTAGCGCACCAGGGCACCGTGGGGGCGACACAGTTCACGGACGCCGCGGGTAGCGCGACCTTTGTTCGCTGCCTTCATCGCCGTCACCGCATGTACTGTCTTTGTCGCCATCGCTTCTTCGCCATGACATAGGGCGTCACAAGAAAGTAGAACGATGGAGGATGCCTGGCCATGTTAGTTTGGCCCTCATCCTCCGCATTTAGAGGGGAAACCAAATGGCTCAACGAGATAAGCAAATGATTAAAACATGCCCAAAACAAACCCTTTCTATCCGATGAAGGGGATAAGAAAAAGTATAACAACTTCATGAAATAAAAACCCCTACCTTTGATTTGCCGATAGTCATTCATTCAAGTCGTGGAAGGATGGCCGTCAATCCGTGGCAGACGATCATGTCCCATGTTGAAGGGGGGTCTGAGGAAGAAGGATGGAGAAGAAGAGTGTCATCGGCGTTCTTTGCGTTCTTCGTTGGAGAGCGTAATCCTCCAATTGTTGGGTGTCACGACACTTTACTAGCGCTTCATCGCTTGGTGAATCCATCCCAAATCCTCCTCCCAAGATCCATATATATAGGAGATAGGGGTAGGTAGGTAACGATCATTGGAATTTATGAAGGTTCATTTATTAGGAACCTTCCTAAATTCCAACGATACTGTTACTTAATTTAAAAAGGGGAAAACCAATTAATTTATGCTGTCGCAACGATGCGGTGCATTGAAAAAATTAATTGTGCGTACGTTGGCACAATTACGGTGGAGGAGGTGAAGAGGCTCTCCCTCATTTATTAGGGAGTTGAGAGGTTTTATCCTCCACCATCAATAGGGGTTGGGTGGTCCCCACCCCTATCATTAATAGGGAGGTTTTTTGCGACTCTGGTGGTCCCCACATCAATCAACCTCACATGGGAGGTTGGGTTCGGGTAGGCCCCACCACTATAACCTCTCATGGGAGGTTAGGGTGTGGCGTTCCCACCACTAACTCCCAAGTGGAGGTTCCAACTACCCGCACTCACATGGCGGCTGGTATAAGATAAAGTGTGGCTACATTTTATTTTATTATTTTTTTATAAAAAAGCCAAAAACTAACTTTTATTCCCGACCATCTGCCGTCGAGGAGAAAGTATTCTTAAGAAAAAACCGGCGCTGCGAGTTCAATGGTGCCCTCATATTTCAATTATGAGAACCGGTTCAAAAGATATGAAACGCCGCTCGCACATTTACTGAACGCACCCGAAAAAAGGTTCGGAAAATTATTATCAGTCACCCTCGACACACTGTGGTCAAAGTTATGATCTTCCTAGGTGAAAAACTCCCCAAAGAACCCAACGGTACTCTCATATTTTCAATCCGAGTTACCATTTAGAAGTTATGAATTTTACAAAAAAAAATAATTGTCACTTAATTATTTTATTTGCGACCAAAAACTAAGTTTTTCTGGTGGCCTGTGCAGACCAACGTTAGTATCTACTTAAATAAATCAAGCCCTCATGAGTTCAGTGGTGGTCTCAGATTTTTAATCTGAGCTACCGTTTGTGAGTTATAATCATTTGAAAAATAAAATAACTTTATTTAATTATTTTATTTACGGTTATGCCATTTTCGGGATTTCTCCCAGGAGGCCCGCGACGACTAAACTTAAGTCACGCCTAGGGTAAACCCGCCATCCTGAGCACAAATATGACCTTAGATTTCTGATCCGAGTAACCATTTAAGAGTTATTGCACTTTTTTAAGAAAACTGCTTACACATGTCAATTTAAGCTTAACAAAACTTCAACGGATCATTACGGGCACTCCGGGCCTCGAAATCGCGCACTGTTAGAAAATGAGGACTCGTAAAATTCCCATATTTTTTTTAAAAATAGATGTAAATTTAGGGTCTTTAAATTCTCCCCACCTCTGGACTTTACGTCCTCGTAAGCTACAACTCGAACTGAGGAAACAAGTGGGGGAACTGAACACGCACTTGAGCCTCCCGCTCTAATGTGCTCACCTGGAGGTTCCTGTGCTGCCAGTGAATGCGTACCAGAGGTATCAATCGTCCACGAAGGACCCGATCCTGTAGATCCTCAATCTATACTGAAACCTCTGTTAAATTTTCCCCATCATCAGCGATGCCCAGCTCCCTGTGGTCGATGATGTGGGAAGGGTCGTGCACGTATCTCCTCTGCTGATATATGTGGAAGACGTTGTGAACCCAGTGCAACTGAGGTGGAAGAGTTAAGCGGTAAGCCACCTCCCCTACCCTACTGAGGACCTGGAAGGTCCGATGAATCTCATAGATAACTTGCCGCCTCGACCAAATCTTTGTAGACCTCGTCGAGGTGAGACCTGTAGGAAGACGTGGTCGCCATCCTCAAACTCAAGAGGTCTCTGTATCCTATCAGCATATGACTTTTGTCTACTCTGTGCAGTCTTCATCCACTCCTGGATGACCTGCACCTTCTCCGTGGTAGTTCGTACCATCTCTGGTCAGTAGGAAGTGGGCCGACTTGGTGAGTCGGTCGATGATCACCCAAATAGAGTCATGTACCCTGGACGTATGTGGAAGACCCATCACTAAGTACATGGATATATCATCCCTCTTCCACTTTGGGACCTCTAAAGGCTGAACCAAGCCTACTGGTACCTGATGCTCTACCTTTACTTGCTGACAAGTGAGGCATCGAGAGACAAACTCTGCTACCTCCTTCTTTATACCTGGCCATTAGTACTGTCGTCGAAGGTCCTAGTACATCTTTTCCATACCTAGATGTACCGCTAGAGGGGATGTGTGGAACTCCCTCAACACTTCCTCCTAAAGTGAAAATGGTACCATGGTACGTCCTCTGAATAGGATGATGTGATACCCACCTTCAGAAAATCCATCAGGTGCCTGCCCTATGGGTATCTGAGCATGTCGTGTCTTGTAGTCAGCGTCTCCACACTATGCCTCCCCGACTTGCTGATGAAGGGGAGGAGTGAATGTAAGAGACTGTATAAAGGATTCTCCATCCCTAACCACAAAGGATATCTGTAAGGTAGCCAGATGCTCTGTTGCCTCACCTAGAAGATGTATATCAGTCCTCGCCACAATGTTCCCTTCCCAATAGTATAGACTATCTCGAAGTCATAGTCCTGGAGGAACTGAAAACTCAAAACTCCTGCTACCATGAGGGTAAGGCTGGCCGACTCAAGAGTGATCGGATGCACCCTCCTATGCATGAGTTTAACCTGTGTTGCATGGGTTTCATTTTTCTCCAACTAAGGAAAACCTCATCTCAATGTTTTGGATAAACCACAACCTTTTTTCCTAATACAGTCAATCTGTGTATGAACTGTGGTTTCCCAGTCCATACCCAAACTAACGTCGTAAGGCCTCGACACTGCCACCAAGAAGTTCCAACTGAAACTCTCGCCTCAAGGGTCAGATCACACCGTCGGCGTAAGTGTGATTATCGAGTCTTCTCACAAAGGCATCTCCAGACGTGAGGTTCAAGTCAATGGTTTAACCCGAAACTCTAGGTCTAGGACAAGATTTGTGGAATGAAGGAATGATTGGTACCTATTTCTATTGATATAGAAGCTAGTAGTAGACACAGTCCGTACCTCAAATCATTCCTAGAGCCCTTGGGTCACACTCCTTGACCACATGCAGTTATTCTCTTCCTCTTCCCTCCATCTCCCTGAGCCTGGGAGGGACTACAAAGGTGGGTGGTTGTAACATATCAAAATGTACACCACCTCATGCTGCTCATCTAGCTCTGCTTCCACATCTGCTACCCTGCATATTCATCTGTCCCTGTTACAACCTCTTTCTGAAACAGTTTAGCTGCCCAAGTCTCTGAGACTGGCGCTAGTTTCCTACTTTCCCACTACTAACATTCACTGGCTATATCCGCTCAGCCAAAGAACATTCCACCACAAATTTTATCTCTAGCATCCTATCATAGGTAGGAATGCACGTAGGAAAAAGAAAGTTCTGGTTCGGATGTCCCTAAACACATCTCACTCGGAGGTCCAAGTTCCGAAGCACTTATCATATTGTATTCATCGAGTACGAGGAACGATTGGTACGCCTCGATGAATACTTAGCTACCGACATGTCATCCTGCCGAAGCTGTAGAAGTTCTAGAGAACTCTCAGCCACCCCTCAGGGTAGTCCTCAGCCGCCTGTAAGTCGGGCTCACCTCAGAACCTGAGGGGTATATGAGGCTAAAACATGTGTAAAGAACTATGCCTACATGTGTCATCAACCGGTACCGCCGATTGAAACTCTTGACCAACAGGAAGTGATATAGCTGACACACTACCTGAAGGTACAAACTCAGGAAAAGGTCCACATACCAAATCCTCATCAGTATGCGGACCAACCTCATGGTCACTCACTGGGAAACACTAGTAGCTAAGATAACTATCTGCTCTACTAGTGTCTAAACTAGGTGGAGAACTCTAGAAATCACCTCCAGTCAGTCCTACGATGCTTGGGAATCTGTCTCACCTCATATCCTCGAAGGCCTCTGCCACTGGAACTCGTGCAATGCGCTCAGTCGGCGTGCACTGTCCTCCAGTGTGGCTGGTGGAATCTGCTGCCCATCGGAGGGTGGTGCTGCTGGTACACCACCTTAAGGTGAAAACATAGAAAGAGGTTCCTACACCAGAGCCTTGTCGATCGGTGAACCGTCATCAAGTACTCTCTCGAAACTCCAACTGGCTGTCTGTGTGGAGGCATCTTGAACAGATGCGAAACAGTCAAAAGATTAAACCTGGTGAGCTGACCTGGTAGAGCTGACTTAAATAAAAACTTTTGAAAACACACACACAATCAGTTTTTTTGTGAACTGAGTCAGAAACCAGTAGCTAGGGTCCTGGTGTATGGATACGTCAGTCACCACAGCAACACTGGACTCCCTGAACTAAAAACCACACTCGGTACCCTTAACACTATTGCTTCACAGAAAAGAAATATCAGAGTCCTATGTTTTGCGGTAGAACCAACTCCTCTGATACCAATTTGTCATGATCACCTGGGGCCCGCATCGTGACTACCCCAAGCCCATCTTCCATAGGCCAGGGGATGGCGACTAGCACCAAAGGCGTAATTCCCTAAAACTGGGAAGGCGTTTCCTTTAGAAATTGTAAACACACACAACCAGAGTAAAAGTGGAAGCAAACACTATGTAAAATCTATATAAAAAGTGTACTGGAAGTAAAGGGGGCTAGAATACAAGCCCAACTATAAAGTACAAATACGATTGAAATAAAGTAAAACTAAAAAGAGAAAAACAACTGAAAGGTGAAAGCATCTCTTGGATCATCCTCCGGGGTTCCTACCTGAAGGGTAGGTACTGATGGCCTCCTCAGCACTCCATGTCCGTCAGAATCCACCGTGTACCGATATGTCATAAGGTCCTCCTCCGGGTACCGTCTAGTCCTGGCGCTTTTGGCCTTCATCAGCACTGTCCGTCGTCTGCATCCCACACAACGAGGTGTGGGCATAGCCCGTGCAGGGGTGAGTATAACGATACTCAGTAGGGACCCCAAGAACCTCAAGGTCTCACAAAATCTAACAAGGATAAACCAAAAAGTATGATTTAAACGGATAACCATTAATTAGGTATAATTCCATACATATACTGTAAAGACCTGTAAAATTCATGGAAATTTTTTTCTTAATTTTCTTTGGGATTTTAAAAGAATGTAGTTTCAGACGGCACTTGATTCCGAGGCCAGGTGTGCCCGGAATTTCTATCCGAAGTTTAGCTTGGGTACGTTCAGTGAATGAATGAGCGGGAATTTCTAACTTTTGAACCGGTGCTTGGAATCTAATTTTGAGGGCACTGATGGAACCGTAGTGCCAGTAATTGCTTAGGAACACCTGTTCCGGAGTTGCATTTTCACGAGAGTTGATGATAAAATTGTGGAAGTTAAAAATAAAAATTTAACAACAATTTTTATTTTTACACTAAGTGTTTAATACTTTGGATGGAAGTTGGGTAACTACCAAACCTCCCTTGGGAGGTTATAAGGGTGGTGGGTCCCACACGAACCCCACCCCTTCATATCCTATAACCCCATCAACTCCCATTAATTTTGTTAACTTAAGTTTATTAACTTATGGAATTAATGAGGTGAGTTATTGTGGAATTCAAACACTTGAATTTCAAAAGCCTAGATGTGTTAATAAAATAAGTTAAGAACTTATTTTATTGGGTTGGTGTTTAGTTGTTTGAGAGCCTTTGGAGAAAAAGATAAGGAAGTCTTGAGTTCTTCATTCTCTTTAACAAAGAACGCGAAGAACGAACGATCTCCGACATGGAGCGCCGAGCCCTCGGAGACCGTCTTCCGCGACACCGACCCGCGACGCGACGTCTTCTTCCACGACGTTTTTCTTCCACGACGTCTCTTTTCGTGACGGTTTTCCACGACGAAATCTTTGTCAACGTCTTCGAATCCTCACTTCGCGACGCCGACGTTCGTCATCTCTTTTATCAAGGTAGGGGATTATTTAATTATTTTCGTTCGTGATTTATAATTTGTTGTTCTTCGTAGTTATACGACCAAATGATATCGATTAACGAGAGGGGGCCGGACCGCACAAACACGGACGAACCTCCTCCTTTATCCTTGTTTGATTCTTTGTGGTTGAGACGGAATGGCGTGGTGTCATCGCACCACGCGGGATCGTACGACAAGTAATGCGCGGTGCCGTCGCGCCGCGCTGTGAAGTTGAACAAGGAAGAGACGTCGTCGCGTTGCGTTGAAGAAAGCCGAAGACACCGCGGCCGGAGCGGCACCACGGCGGAAGGGCGCGGTGCCGTCGCACCGCGCCAGATGAACCAAGCTGCGGCCGGTTCCGGGCCGCGGTGGAGTAGGGTGACAGGTGGCCGGTTCCGGGCCGCCGGTGACGGCGAAGGAGGAAGGACCGACCGTCGCCGGTCCTTGTTGGAAGAACAGGCCGGCCGGTGTGGGCCGGCCGAACAAAGGGAAACCAGGGGAATTAATTCCCCCGGCCGGCCTACAAAACGGCCCCCATTAAAGGGGGGCCGCGGTTACACCAGGGGGGCAGGTGCCCCCCCCTTGCCAAACGGCTCGGTCGTTGGCCGAGCTGGCCAGTGCGCTGGGCGCGCTGTGCCCAGGCCGGGACGGGCCGACCCAGACCCGGGGCGGGTCGACCCGGTTCGGGCTGATCGGGGGGTCTCAGGCCGGGTCAGTCCGGGACCGAAACCCCCGTTTTCGGACCGTCTTCGGTCTTTTGCCCATAACTTGGGCTATAGATCTCCGATCGACGCAACGTCAGTTGCGATGTGATCCTTGAATCGAGACGGTCGTTTTGGTATATCGCACTCAAGGTTTCAGATTACTTTGAGTTCGGCCGGGTTGGTTCGTACTCGAAACCAACCGGGCCCTCGGAGCGGAAACGCTCATATCTTGAGCTTCGGACGTCCGATTGACGTGCCTTCGACTTTGTTGGATTCCTCTTAGTGAGACGGATCTTTTGGCTTACTCCGCCCGAGGTTTGGACGCATGTGGAGTACGGTCGGGTTGGTTTTGCCTTAAAAACCAACCGGGCCCCTGAGACGAAAAAGCCAATAACTCTCAGACCGGTCGTCCGATTGATGCGCCGTCTGCGACGTTGAGTTCCTGTTGACGATACGGAACTTTTGGATACATCAACTCTGGAATATGTGTCAGTTGATGTATCAGCCTCTCAGCTCGTGGAGTGGACCCTCCCGAATGAGCTTGCTGTGTGCAGGAACCCTAGAGCTGGCTGCGACTGCTGCTGTGACTGCGACGACGACTATGCAGAGATCCTCAGTGGATTCGATGACGACGACTACATCACTCAGCGATCCTGTGTGGATCAGTGCTACCGATCCTGTGTGGGTCCGATCCTGTGTGGGTCAGTGCTCAGCGGTTCTGTGTGAGCCAGTGCCTACAGATCCTGTGTGGGTCCGATCCTGTGTGGGTCATTGCGGGGGTTAGTACCTATCGATCCTTTGTGGGTCCGACGACTTAGATGGATCAGTGATCATCTCTATTGTTTTTCGAAGAAGTATACTTGTGTGATATGAATCCTGTTTTTCTTTCCTTTGTGGATTGTGTTGTGCTATCCTGTGTGGATTACATTTTGCTTTCCATTGTGGATTGTGTTGTGCTATCCTGTATGGATTACGTTTTTCTTTCCTTTGTGGATTGTGTTGAGCTATCCTGTGTGGATTACGTTTTTCTTTCCTTTGTGGATTGTGTCGAGCTATCCTGTGTGGATTATGTTTTGCTTTCCAATGTGGATTGGGTTGTACTTGGGATCAGATGTTGGATCCGAACGAGAATTGATGACTTAGGTATATGTTTGGGCATATACCTAAGCAGTGTCGGATGTTACTTCGTGATTTACCTTTCCCTTTGTGGTTTATCCTTTGTGGATACTGGGAGACCTTTGGGGGTCTCAGGGTCCCTACTGAGTATCTTATACTCACCCCTGCACGGGCTATGCCCACACTAAATTTTGTTGGTTGCAGACGACGGACAGCGTTGAACGTGGTTAAGGCTTGCAGAGCAGGACGATACCTGGAGGTGGACCACTGGGCGGGACATACTCGGAGCGGACGACGGGACCCGAGGAGCAGTGGAGCTATCTATACCCACCCTTCAGGTGGGATTTCCAGTGGACAGCTCAGCGTTGCGGCTTTACTTTTTAGTTTCTGTTTTCCCTTTCCAGTTGTACTTTACTTTCAGTTTGGGTTTGTATACTGGCCCACTTACTTTTCCGCACTTACTATTGTACCAGCTTTTACTTAGTGTTTGCTTCTTCTGCTTGCTTGCTCTGTGGTGTTTGTTTACTTTACAAAGGCAATTCCTTCCCTTTTTATTGGGAATTTACGCCTTAATGCTAGTCTCCAGCCCCTGGCCTATGGAAGGCGGGGTTGGGGTAGTCACGGCACGATCCCGTGGACGGGTCGTGACAAATTGGTATCAGAGGAGTTCGGTTCTACCGCAGAACTTGGGACTCTGATCTTTTTCTATGAGAAGCAATAATGTTAAGCATATTGAGTGTGGTTATCAGTCCAGGGAGTCCAGTGTTGGTGAGGAGGCCGACGTATCCGTACACCAGGACACTGACTTATGATTTCCGACTTAATGCACGAAAACATTTATTGCGTGTGTGTTTCAAGTTTTCTTTGTGATTACTTTGTGTCAGCTCACCAGGTATACTATTTGACCGTGGTGCACCTAATTATTTTCAAGATGTCCCCACGATGGTAGCCAGCTAGGGTTCCGAGAGTTGAGCGTGACGACAGCCCACCGAGCGACGAGGCCTTGGCGCAGGGCCCTTTGACAGCTGAGGCACTGGCGGTACCTCTACCTGCCGAGCCACCGATGCTTCCAGCCCCAGACGCTGACGATGCACGTCGCCTTAGTGCACTGCATGAGTTTCAACGCCAGCGACCGTCCAGGTTCTGCGGGGAGACGGACCCCCAGGTAGCCAAGGACTAGCTGGAGGCAGTGGTATGGGTTTTCAAGTTAGTGAGGACACCAGCAGACCTCATGGTGATCCTCGCAACGAGCCTACTGCACACAGCAGCAGGCAGATGGTGGAGCTTGATGCTCCAGGTGCACGATGAGGCATCTCTCCTCTGGACGGAATTTGAGAGCCTCTTCCACTCGGAGTTCGTCCCAGCCACCCTCCATGCGGTGTGCATCTAGGAGCTTCTTCAGCTGCTACATGGCAGCTTGACGGTCGCCCAGTACTCGGTGAGATTTACTGATCTCTCGCGCTACTCAACCGACATGGTACGTGACCCATTCTTCCAGGCCCAGACCTTTGAGCAGGGATTGAGGCACGAGATCAGGGCATCGCTGATCTCCCTCAGCATTCCGACTCAGGCAGGAGTACTGTAGTGAGCCCTTTTGATCGAGAGCTTTCTTGCTGAGCCTTCTTCCGCAGCGAGACCTACCGCGGGGCGGCACGTAGCAGAGTCTTCTGTAGCAGGCAGTCGACGGATGACTCATGAGTCCAGGAAGACCAGACCCTCGGGCGGACGACCACAAGATACTGGCCCGGAGGTGCGGGGCACATGCAGCAGAACCAGTCTTACGAGTGGAAGACAGTTCTATGCATGCGGCGAGCAGGGCCACATGGCTCGTGACTGCCTGACCCGCCATGCAGAGGAGCAGCAGACAGTTGAGGAACCACTTAGGCAGAGGCAGAGGTTCGACCGTGGTGGTTCGCAGGGAGCAGGAGGACGAGGCAGAGGAGCTGGCCGAGCAGTAGGTGGTGGACGACGTTTGGAGGCTCTACCACCACCACCACCAGGAGGTCCACCCCAACCTCAGGGAAGAGAAAAACATCAGGAAACTGAAGCTTACGATCATGGAGCTCCGGAAGCGGGTGGACTAGTGCGGGACTAGCTCCAGGCATAGAGGCCTTTGCCCATAATGCCTCTAGCTTCGTAGTTTGTGTTGCCTTGTGTCCTTGTACTTTGAGTTGAAGTAATAAAAGACACTTGCATTGGTGAATTTTTTTTCTTGTCTTATGTTTGTTATTACTAAGAGGTGCCTGTTAAAAACTGTTGACTTGACCCTCAATTGTGAGATTCTTACTGGAGGAGACCCAGTGACCACACACTGATGCTGACAGTGTGACTCAACCCTTGGAGGCGAGAGTAACGGTTGGATCTCTTGGTAGCAGCATCGAGGCCTTACGACGTCATTCATGCCATGAATTAACTAATCATGACGAGATTGACTGTATTAGGCAAGGAACGTGGTTCATCTAGAGGATGAGACCAGATTTTTCCTTTTCGGCAAAGGAGAAATCTTTGCAGGTTTGCAGAACGTTAAGGAGGAAGGGGCAACCCTTCGTGTGGTCAGAAAGATGTCATCAGAGCTTCCAGGAGCTGAGACAGAGTTTGACCAGTGCCCCTAGAGGCGTGGATAGAGATGGAGCAGCTTTCCTTCAGTCACTCACAGTCTCTCCTCCACTACTACAGCGGGACAGAGAGGCATAGCGTAGGGATGCTGACTGTGAGACGCGGCGTACGCAAATATCCTCAGGGCAGACACCTGATGGTTTCTACTTTAGAGCAGAGCACAGCATCCTTTTCAGAGGACGTACCTTGGTACTAGTTTCCTTATGGGAGGAGGTGCTGAGAGAGTTTCACAATTCTCCTTTGGCGGTACATCCAAGAGTGGCAAAGATGTACCAGGATCTCAGATGACAGCACTGGTGGCCGGTCATGAAGAAGGCTATGCCGGAGTTCGTTTCTCGATGCCTCACCTACCAGTAGGTGAAGGCAGAGCACCAGGTACCAGTAGGCTTGGTACAGTCCTTGGAGGTCCCGTAGTGGAAGTGGGACGGGATATCTATGGACTTCGTGACTGGACTTCCACGCACTTCCAGAGGTCACGACTCCATTTGGGTGATTGTCGACCGACTCACCAAGTCGGCTCACTTCTTACCCATCAGAGAGTAGGGCTCAATGGAGAGCTTGGGACGTCTCTACGTTCAGGAGATTGTACGGATTCACGATGTGCCATCATCTATCATCTCCGATCGAGATGATCGCTTTACTTCCCGGATTTGGAAGGGGTTGCAGGAGGCATTCGGGACGCATCTACATCTAAGCACCGCCTTTCACCCTCAGACGGATGGTCAGACGAAGTGGACCATTTAGACTCTCGAGGACATGCTCCGCGCATGTGTCCTCGACTTTGGTCATAGCTGGGAGGACCACCTACCCTTAGTGGAGTTCGCGTACAACAACAGCTACCACTCCACCATCGGGATGGCACCATACGAGGCATTGTACGGCCGACCTTGCGGATCTCCTTTATGCTGGACAGACCCTGGGGAGTCAGCACTTGTGGGACCGGAGATGGTTCAGGCCATGACAGAGAAGGTCCAGGTCATCCAGGAGTGGATGAGGACAGCTCAGAGCTGGCAGAAGTCTTATGCTGACACGAGGCGGAGGCCACTAGAGTTCAAGGATGGCGACCACGTCTTTTTGCGTGTCTCACCTCGACGTGGATGACGAAGATTTGGACGAGGCGACAAGTTGTCTCCATGCTTCATCGGACCGTTCTAGGTCCTCAGCAGGATTGGCGAGGTGGCTTATCGCCTGGCTCTACCACCTCAGTTGCACCGGGTGCATGACGTCTTCCATGTATCTCAGCTGAGGAGATACGTGCATGACCCGACGCATATCATTGACCATGGGGAGCTTGACTTTGATGATGGGGTGACTTTTGAAGAGGTCCCAGTGGAGATCGAGGATCAACAGGAGCGGGTCCTACGTGGATGGTCGATTCCTCTAGTGCGCATCAGATGGCAACACGGGAACCTCCAGGAGAGCACTTGGGAGCGGGAGGCTCAGATGCGTGCTCAGTACCCACATTTGTTTCCCTAGTTTTCGATGTATCTTTACGGGGACGTAAAGACCTAAGGTGGGAGTAATGTAATGACCCGTAAAATTCAAGGAAATTTTTTTCTTAATTTTCTTTGGGATTTTACAAGAACGCAGTTTCAGACGGCACTTGATTCTGAGGCTCGGTGTGCCCGGAATTTCTATCCAAAGTTTAGCTCGGGTACGTTCAGTGAACGAATGAGCGGGAATTTCTAACTTTTGAACCGGTGCTCGGAATCGAATTCCGAGGGCACCGATGGAATCGTAGCGCCCGTAATTTCTTAGGAACACTTGTTCTGGAGTTGCATTTTCATGAGAGTTGACGATAAAATTGTGGAAGTTAAAAATAAAAATTTAATAACAATTTTTATTTTTACTCTAAGTGTTTAATCCTTTGGATGGAAGTTGGGTAACTACCCAAACTCCCTTGGGAGGTTATGAGGGTGGTGGGGCCCACACGAACCCCACCCCTTAATATCCTCTAACCTCCTCAACTCCCATTAATTTTGTTAACTTAAGTTTATTAACTTATGGAATTAATGAGGTGAGTTATTGTGGAATTCAAACACTTGAATTTCAAAAGCCTTGATGTGTAAATAAAATAAGTTAAGAACTTATTTTATTGGGTTGGTGTTTAGTTTTTTGAGAGACTTTGGAGAAAAAGCTAAGGAAGTCTGGAGTTCTTCATTCTCTTTGATGAAGAATGCGAAGAACGAACGATCTCCGACGTGGAGCGCCGAGCCCTCGGAGACCATCTTCCGCGACACCGACCCGCGACGCGGCGTCTTCTTCCACAACGTTTTTCTTCCGCAACATCTTTTTGTGACGGTTTTCCACGACGAAATCTTTGTCAACGTCTTCGAATCCTCGCTTCGCGATGCCGACGTTCGTCATCTCTTTTATCAAGATAGGGGATTATTTAATTATTTTTGTTCGTGATTTCTAATTTTTCGTTCTTATTAGTTATACGAACAAATGATATCGATTAACGAGAGGGTGATGGACTGCACAAACACAGCCGACCCTCCTCCTTTATCCTTGTTTGATTCTTTGTGGTTGGGACAGAATGGCGTGGTGCCGTCGCACCACGCGGGGTCGTATGACAAGTAATGCGCGGCGCCGTCGCGCTACGCCGTGAAGTTGAACAAGGGCGCGACGCCGTCGCGCCGTATCGAAGAAAACTGAAGACACCATGGCCAGAGCAGGGCCGCGGTGGAAGGGAGTGGTGCCGTCGCATCGTGCCGGATGAACCAAGCCGTGACCGGTTCCGAGCCGCGGCGGAGCAGGGTGACTGGCGGCCGGTTCCGGGCCACCGGTGACGGCGAAGGAGGAAGGACCGACCGTCACCGGTCCTTGTTGGCAGAACCGGCCGGCCGGTGCGGGCCGACCGGACAAAGGGAAACCAGGGGAATTAATTCCCCCGACCGACCTACAAAACGGCTCCCATTAAAGGGGGGCCGCGGTTACACCAGGGGGGCAGGCGCCCCCCCTTTCCAAACGGCTCGGCCGTTGGCCGAGCTGGCCAGCTCGCTGGGTGCGCTGTGCCCAGGCCGGGCCGGGCTGGGCCGGGCCGACCCGGACCTGGGGCGGGTCGACCCGGTTCAGGTCGACCGGGGGGTCTGGGGCCGGGTCGGTCCGGGCCCGAAACCCCGGTTTTCGGACCTTCTTCGGTATTTTGCCCATAACTTGGGCTACGGACCTCCGATCGACGCACCGTCAGTTGAGATGAGATACTTGAATTGAGACGGTCATTTAGGTATATCGCACTCAAGGTTTCAGATTACTTTGAGTTTGGCCAGGTTGGTTCGTACACAAAACCAACCGGGCCCTCGGAGCGGAAACACTCATATCTTGAGTTTCGGACGTCCGATTGACGTGCCGTCGACTTTGTTGGATTCCTCTTAGTGAAACGAATCTTTTGGATTACTCCGCCCGAGGTTTGGATGGAGGTGGAGTATGGTCGAGTTGGTTTTGCCTTAAAAACCAACCGGGCCCCTGGGACGAAAAAGCCAATAACTCTCAGACCGAGCGTCCGATTGATGCGCCGTCTGCGACGTTAAGTTCATGTTGACGATACAGAACTTTTGGATACATCAACTATGGACTATGTGTCAGTTGATGTATCAGCCTCTCGGCTCGTGGAGCGGACCCTCCCGAATGAGCTTGCTGTGTGCGGGAACCCTAGAGCTGGCTGCGACTGCTGCTGTGACTGCGACGACGACTGTGCAGAGATCCTCAGTGGATTCGACGATGATGACTACATCACTCAACGATCCTGTGTGGATCAGTGCTACCGATCCTGTGTGGGTTCGATCCTGTGTGGGTCATCACTCAGCGGTTCTGTGTGATCCAGCGCCTACAGATCCTGTGTGGGTCCGATCCTGTGTGGGTCATTGCGGGGGTTAGTACCTATCGATCCTTTGTGGGTCTGACGACTTAGATGGATCAATGATCATCTCTATCATCTTTCGAAGAAGTATACCTGTGTGAGCTGAATCCTGTTTTGCTTTCCTTTGTGGATTGTGTTGTGCTATCCTGTGTGGATTACGTTTTGCTTTCCTTTGTGGATTGTGCTGTGCTATCCTGTGTGGATTACGTTTTTCTTTCTTTTGTGGATTGTGTTGAGCTATCCTGTGTGGATTACGTTTTTCTTTCCTTTGTGGATTGTGTTGAGCTATCCTATGTGGATTACGTTTTGATTTCCTATGTGGATTGGGTTGTACTTGGGCTCAGATTTTGGAGCCAAACGAGAATTGATGACTTAGGTATATGTTTGGGCATATACCTAAGCAGTGTCAGATGTTACTTCGTGATTTACCTTTCCCTTTGTGGTTTATCCTTTGTGGATACTAGGAGACCTTTGGGGGTCTCGGGGTCCCTACTGAGTAGCTTATACTCACCCCTGCACGGGCTATGCCCGCACTACGTTGTGTTGGTTGCAGACGACGGACAACGTTGAACGTGGTTGAGGTTTGTAGAGCAGGACAGTACCTGGAGGTGGACAACTGGGCGGGACATACTTGGAGCGGACGGCGGGACCCGAGGAGCAGTGGAGCTTTCTGTACCCACCCTTCAGGTGGGATTTCCAGTGGAAAGCTCGGCGTTGCAGCTTTACTTTTCAGTTGCTTTTTTCCCTTTCCAGTTGTACTTTACTTTCAGTTTGGGTTTGTATATTGGCCCACTTACTTTTCCGCACTTACTGTTGTACTAGCTTTTACTTAGTGTTTGCTTCTTCTGCTTGCTTTCTCTGTGGTGTTTGTTTACTTTAAAAAGGCAATGCCTTCTCTTTTTATCAGGAATTTACGCCTTGGAGCTAGTCTCCAGCCCCTGGCCTATGGAAGGCGGGCTTGGGGTAGTCACGGCACGGGCCCGAGGACGGGTCGTGACATATACCTAAGTTATCGAGTAGCCCATCTCAATCATGAGGAAAACACAAAGGTCATTGACTCAGCTCAAACCAGATTTTTTATTAACAAAACAACAACTACTGGAGAACTCCTCCTCTGTCGAGTACAGTGGCCCTGTCGCGACTCCGAGGCACTAATCCCTAACCTTAGACTGCTGAGGTACTCCTCCTGTCGAGTACCGTGGGACAACTATGTCACACAGAGATTCTTCCCACCCGGGTTCTGCTACCTCACAGAGTAGCGCTCCCCCTAATAGCCTACAGAGGTACTCCTCCTATCGTGTAATGCAGGTCTGCCACCTCACACAGGGGCGCTCCTCCGCCATGGGTCTGCCGCCTCACACAGTAGCGCTCTACACTAGGCTAGTCGAGTCACTCCGAATCGAATCGGTCAAGTAGTCGTCAGGTCTCATCCAGCTACTAGGTCTCCGTACTCTGCTCGCTCGTCTCCGGGAGGGTCCACCCCATGAGCTACAAGCCGATACTCCAAGTGTCATGAAGTACCATGGAGAAGTAACTCAAAGGTCCTCCAAGTCATAAGGGTCTCAAAGTAACAGACGACGCATCAATCGGACACCCATTCTGTTAGTTATTAGCATTTTAGTCCTAGGTGCCCAGTTGGATTTGTGTATGAAGCAACCTGAACGTGACTCAACTATACCCCGAACTCTAGTGGGGTATTCTCAAAGGGACGACTATGCTCCAAGAAAACCAGCACCGTAGATGGTTCATCAAACGGACGTCTGGTGCCTATGATATGACCCAAGAAGGTAAAGGGGTCAGTAATGGGCCCGGGTCCGGTCCGACCCAGTCGGACCGACTCGGCCCAACCCAGTCTGGGCCGACCCGGTATGGGACAACCGGGTCAGACTCACTGGATCTGACCCGACCCATTGGGTGGGTCAGCCCGCTATGTTTTGACCTGGTCCACTGGGCCTGACCCAGTGGACCGCGAGGGCGGCTCGACCCGATAGTCACCACGTAGGCGGCTCGGTAACTCGGACCGGAAGACCGGGACGGTTCGGCCAGTGACACCACGGGGGCGCCGCGGGTCGGCTCAACAAGCCGGTGGCCGGGAGGCCAGCGGGCAGGCCACACGAGGTGCAGGCGGGTCATCTAGACTCCGGGCAGGCCGTGGGTGCATAGGGAAGGCGGCGGCAGGAGCCGGGAAGCACATCGGTAGGGGGCGCGGGGCGCCAAAAGCGCGCCGCCAGGGGCGCAGGGTGCGAGGAGTGCACCGGCAGGGGAACGAGGACCCGTAAGCGTGCCGACTGGGGAGCGGGGTGCCGGGAGCACGCCAGGAGGGGGCGTGGGGCACCGGGAGCACGCCGGAAGGGGGCGCGGGTCGCCGGGAGCGCGCCGGCAGGGGGTGCGGGGCATTGGGAGCACACAGACAGGGGGAGCGGGGCGCCGGGAGCACCCCGCCAGGGGCGCAGGGTGCCGGGAGTGCACCGGAAGGGTGTGCGGGGGTGCAGGTAGCGCACCGGGGCATCGCAGGGGCGACACAGTTCACAGAGGCCGCGGGTAGCATGGCCTTTGTTTGCCGCCTTCGTCACCGTCACCGCGTGTAATGCCTTTGTCGTCGTTGCTTCTTCACCATGCCGTAGGGCGTCACAAGAAAGTAGAACGACGGAGGATGTCAGGCCATGTTAGGTTGGACTGCATCCTCCACGTTTAGAGGGGAAACCAAATGGCTCAACGAGATAATCAAATGATTAAAACATGCCCGAAATAAACCCTTTCTATCTGATGAAGGGGATAAGAAAAAGTATAACAACTTAATGAAATAAAAACCCCTACCTTTGATTTTCCATTAGTCATTTGTTGATGTCACGGAAGGATGGCCATCAATCCGTGGTAGACGATCACGTCCCACGCCGAAGGGGGTCCGAGGAAGAAGGCCGGAGAAGAAGAGCGTCGTCGGCGTTCTTCGCATTCTTCATGTTCTTCATTGGAGAGCGTAATCCTCCAAGTGTTGGGCGTCGCGGCACTTTACCAGCGCTTCGTCTCTTGGTGAAGCCATCCCAAATCCTCCTCCCAAGCTCCATATATATAGGATAGGGGGGAAGGTAGGTAATGATCATTGGAATTTATGAAGGTTCATTTATTAGGAACCTTCCGAAATTCCAACGATAATGTTACTTAATTTAAAAAGGGGAAAGCCAATTAATTTACTCTGGTGCAACGATGCGGTGCATTGGAAAAATTAATTGTGCGTGAGTAGGCACAATTATGGTGGAGGAGGTCAAGAGGCTCTCCCTCATTTATGAGGGAGTTGAGAGGTTTCATCCTCCACCATCAATTGGGGTTGGGTGGTTCCCACCCCTATCATTAATAGGGAGGTTTTTTGCGACTCGGGTGGTACCCACCTCAATTAACCTCATATGGGAGGTTGGGTTCGGGTAGGCCCCACCACCATAACCTCTCATGGGAGGTTAGGGTGTGGTGGTCCAACCACCAACTCCCAAGTGGAGGTTCCAACTACCCGTACTCACATGGCTTCTAGAATAAGATAAAGTGTGGCTACACTTTATTTTATTATTTTTTTATAAAAAATCCAAAAGATAACTTTTATTCCCTACCATCCGCCATCGAGGTGAAAGTATTATTAAGAGAAAACCAGCGTTGTGAGTTCAACGATGCCCTCAGATTTCAATTCTGAGCACCGGTTCAAAATGTATGAAACACCGCTCGCACGTTTACTGAACATACCTGAAAAAAAGTTCAGAAAATTATTATCAGTCACCCTCGACCCACTACGGTCAATGTTAGGCTCTGCCTAGGTGAAAAATTCCCCAACGAACCCAACGGTACTCTCGGATTTTCAATCCGAGTTAATGTTTAGAAGTTATGAATTTTAAAATAAAATAATTGTCACTTAATTATTTTATTTTCGGTCAAAAACTAACTTTTTCTGGTGGCCCGCGCCAGCCAAAGTTAGTATCAGCTTAAATAAATCAATCCCTCACGAGTTCAACGGTGGTCTCAAATTTTTAATATGAGCTACTGTTTTTGAGTTATAAGTATTTGAATAATGAAATAACTTTATTTAATTATTTTATTTACGGTTATTCCATTTTTGGGATTTGTCACAGGAGGCCCGCGGCGACTAAAATTAAGTCACGCCTAGGGTAAACCCGCTATTCTAAGTGCAACAGTGCCCTCAGATTTCTTATCCGAGTAACCATTTAAGAGTTATTCCATTTTTTCAGGAAAACTGCTTACACTCGTTAATTTAAGCTTAATAAAAATTTCGACGGATCATTTCAGGCACTGCAGGCCTCAGAATTGTGCGCCGTCCGAAACTGAGGACTCGTAAAATTCCCATATATTTTAAAAGAAAATTTACATTGAAATTCAGGGTCTTTACAGATCACCACATGATATAACCCAAATATTGGGGGGGGGGGGTGTTTTTCCCAACATCCAGATAGTGAGGATGGATAACTAGCTACCCCTCTTCCCCACTATCTCTTCCTGGAGAGTTTGATATGCATGAGCTGTCATGACCCCCTCTCATCAAAGATGATGCAATGAAGGGAGAGAGATAATTACCCTTGAGTCCTACCTCTAGTAGGCCCCATGTTGGCAGCTATCATAGAGGGTATAAAAAAATCACAAATGGGAGGCACTGCCCTCTATAATATAAAACAGGATCGGGAGATTGGACAAACAACCACCAAGAAACTTCAGCAGATAAAATAATGGTAAAACCAAAACCATCCCATAATGCATGAATAAATTAAACAAATATGTATAAAAGTATCCAAATATACCAAATGAAAAGTCTATGATAGCAACACAATAATAACTCCAAACCCAAGCTAGCAGTGTCCAGCTAGGTCCCCAAAGTTTTCCTGGGAGACTCAAAAATAGTTTATATAAATTGGGTGAGAATACCAATATGATCAGTAGGGACATAACCAAGGTCTCAATTACACCTGGGAAAAGAGAATGATAATGCTCTAGTGAACAAACTATAGAACCAAAAAGAATCTAAACAATTCAATTAACCAATTCTAGTGTCATCATGGATTTCTCACCAAATCACTCATCTAATATAATAATATAGCATCGATATCATAAAAAAGCAAGGTGCCCCGCTGCTTCTTCCCCATTGATTTTCCTCTCTCATGCCCCAATATCAAACATCCAATTCTCTAATCCCTTCCATACATATTACCCAACATCACATCACATTACATCACATCACATACCATATCTGATGTAGATCAGGATGCCTCCCTCCCTACCCCACCCTCACAAAGTCTAGCATCCAGTGCTAGCATCAGGTATCATCACATCATGTCTCGCCCATAGAAACTTGGTCCCACACATCACGTCTCATCATAGTTATAAAAACCACATCCCACCCAAATACACCAGAGTTATCACTAAACATCTCACTTATAGACACCTGGTCCATCACTGCTGAAGGAAGAGTGGGGAAGAGTAGGTAGCCAGCCATCCATGCCACCACCATCCTATATGTTAGGGAAAACAACCAAAAACCAGAACCTTTGAGTGTTGGTAAGGTTATCCAACTTGGGTAGGTCATGTATAGAAATAAAATAAAGATACATGATATATAGATAGAAAATAATACCTGACCTATGGGGTTAAAACAACTACACCAATGCACACCATGTCACCACCACCACATATCACATAAAACATCACTAATGCTGCTACCACTATATAAAATACACCACACCACCACTACACACAGCCACACATATTATCACTTTCAATTATAGGTTTCACCACTTTCTAGATATAACAAATTCCACTATCTTTCATTCACTAATCCACTTCATTCACTTTACACAACATGTTTATTTATTAAATTACATTTTCCAATTTCCATATATCAATTCCAACCCATTCATTTTCAATTACAACATTATAATTATTACATGGATAACTGGGAAACTAACACAACCATGACACACAAAAACTGGTCCAACACACATCAACCATCACCAAAACACCTCACATCCACCACCGTCGCCATGCCACATCGAACAATCCATCTCACCATGAAAACTACACATCACACATCTTCACACAACAAACACACCTTTCCACCACACATCATCACCATTTCACACCATATCCTCAGTGCACCATAACCATTGTGCACCATGCCGCACAACTTCCCACCCCAAATCCATGCCAACCAACCACCATATCACAACCCCACACACTACATATCCCAACCAATCACTACCATCATCAAAAAATATCCCAAACCACACAAGTCAAACACAACATGGAAACCACATACAACAACAACACATTTCATTTTTTAAAATTTATTTAGGGGATTTCACCACATTACTTCTTAATTTAGAAAAGGTATTATCACACAAACCATATTCCTTGGGAAACCAATTTATTAGCCAAATATATGTTATTTATCCTTTTATTTAGGTTGAAATCACATAAAAAACAACAAGGGTAACAAATTATATCATATACTATATGAACAAGGATTCCAATAGCTGTTATTTTTAGTGAGGAAACAACATGGCATAAACTCATTAGTAACATATAACAAAGCATCAAAACATGGGATTACTCCCCACCCCCATCAATTTTAATTATTAAAATTAATTATATTCATTATACCAACCCTTACTATCCACCCAAAGGGAAACAAATCCATGAAATCCCCATACATAGCACACCAACAGGCGAGAATGAGGATCCTCTACCTCGAAGAAGATTTATGATCTTGATGTGCACCACAATACAAAGAAGAAACAACCCATAAACCACAACCATATAAGAAAACCCTGGATCAACCTAAACCACACCAATGGGTTGTAAAAAACATAGCCCAAAATATCTCAAACAAAACTAACAACATCACAATGAATCCCCAGTAGAAGAATGATGGAAAACAAGGAGATAAGGGAGGAGTACTCACCACCAATCACCAATGACCAACCATCAAAACCCACAAATTGAAACAGGAGGAAAGGGGCTAGAAGATCTATGAAAATAATATAGGTTTCTACTAAATGAGAAAGAGATCAATGGATAGATGATAAAATAATCATCTGAATAAGAGATTTAAAGAGGTTGTAAGTCACCTGATTTATGAGGGAAAACCCACATTTACATCATAAAATACACAAATCCAAAAACTTATGCCATAAAACCAACCTTTTAGCTATAAAAAATTCAAAACATAAACTTAATCTAAAAAACATGGATTCTAGGGATTAATTAACTTACACTTTAAGTTCTTATTTTATGGAATATACCCATATCACGTGGTATCCCTTCACTGCACACAAGCTACATTCAACTAGCTTAACAATACATAAAGCATATACTTCTACTGTAAACCCATATTTTATGGTGTAAAAGGTCTACTATAGTTCTAATAAAACTCCAAATCCACCTAACCTCCTCTAGCCTCCTCTGGGAACTCTCCAAACATAAAAATGGAAAAATAACAGGACATTAAGGTATGAACCATTACATTAGATACCTCTTAAATGATTATCACCCTCGAGAATCAAAACCAAACCCATAAAGAAAAGGGGTTCCAACAACCACCCTATGAGGTGCCTCTCAAAGATCTCATTAAAACTCAAATTACACTAACCAAACATGTTAACCAAAAAACCCATGAAACATCCCACACAACCACACCATAACATCTCACTAGGAACAACACCACACATACAATACCATCCACATGCCACAACTTTATATAGACGCATCCACATGAAAACCTAAACCTCTACACAAACCAAACCAACCATTTACATAAACAACACAAAAAACTTCTCCGAGCACACAAATTTGGTAATTCCATCTTCCATATTAATATATTATCCACTTTGGGTGGAATTGACTTATCAATATGGTTTTAATAATGTTGTAGTATAATGTGTCTCATTTATGAATCTAGTATTCCCCATTTTATATATTATAATATTTATTACACATCAAGAAAAAAAAAATCTCATAAAAAAACATGATTTATGCATCACATCAACAAGGAAAAAAAGAACACACAATGCTCAAAACAACTCTGGTTACTAGGAATGAATCTACGTCCCACACTCCCAAGTACTCTCCTCCAGGACACCATGCCTCCAAAACACATGAACCAAGGTAATGGTTCATCTATGAATCACCCTCTCTTGATGATATTGGATCTCTATAGGCTGCTCCATGAGTTTTTCATCATCCTAGCTATCCAAATCCCCCAATCAATAATGTTGGAGTCATTGTGAAGATATCAATGAAGCTGGGAAACATGGAAGACATCATGGATCCTCTACCACTATGGTGGAAATTACAACCGATACGCCACCTCACCAACACACCCCAACACCTAAAAAGGCCCAACAAACTAGGGAGAAATATTAATCCCTTACCAAAACTTTGGTGGCAACACCAAGGGGAGACTCTCATGAACACATGGCCTCCAACCTTGAACTCTAGGGGCCTTTAACTAAAACCAATATATACCATTTGAAGGTCCCATGTCACCCTCATCCTATCTCTAACCAACAAGATATTCATGATCATGATCTATACCAAACTAAGACCAAGAATTGCTGACTCCCCAACCTCTATCTAGAATAATGGAGAACAAAACAAATTCCTATACAATGACTCAAATGGGTACATGAAAATGGTTGAGTGATATCTATTATTGTATGAAAAATCAACCAAAGAAAAGTTCCTTACCCACTATCCACTAAAGTCTAAGATGGAATCTCACAACATATCCTCTAGCATTTGGATGGACTGCTCCATCTTCCCATCTATCTAATAGTGGAAAAAATTCTATAGTGTAATTGGGAGCCGAAATAATGCTGCAATACCCTCTAGAACTGTGAGGTAAAATAAGGATCCCGATTAGAGATGGTGGTCCTTGGTAGCTCGTGAATCCTAACCACATCATCTAAGTACCGTCTCTCTAAGACATCCATGACACTTGACTCATGGATTTCTAGAAAACAGGTCAACTTTTTCAGTCGATCCACTATCACCTAAAATGCATCACAACCTCCCTGATCCCATGGTAACATGGTGATGAAATACATTTATATTTACTCCCATTTCCACTTGGGAATATCCAGGGACTATAACAAATCTCTCAGAACATGGTGCTCTACTTTCACCTGTTGAAACAACAGACATCTAGCCACAAACGTTTCCACTGACCATTTCATCCTTGGCCAAAAAATTTGCCTCCTCAAGACAAGGTACACATATGTGACACCGGGATGCACCAATAAAGGTGATTTGTGAAAATCATAGAGAACTCCCTTGCACATTGCTTGAGAAACAAACAATCTCCCACAAAAAAACACCTGGTTTTGACCATCCTCTGACTACCCCTCAGGGGAATCACTATAGACACACTACAAAAAATGACATAGTTAGAAGAAGTTATAACCCCCTCTAAACATATTAGTAGTAGTTATGAGGAATCACTTCTAATGTGGACACCCTATCTTGTTAGGGGTGGTTTGAACAAGCACTGGTAAAATGTAGCTCAATTTTGAGGTAATTATTTTAAAGGGGGTTTAAAATCCCTCTAATTATTCCCTAAAATTATAGAAAATAGACAATTTAGAGGTAGTTATAACTTCCTATAAATTAAAGACAATTTTAGGGGTGGTTCTAACCACACCTAAATTGAAGAAAATTATGCAGTGATTATTCTTAAACTGCCTCTAAAATTGATTTTTTTTGAACAAACTCCCAACACTATGAACTCCCCACCCATCCAAAAACCTAAAAATCTCCCCACATGTCCTCAAACACACCCCACCCCCATAAACACCCTTCATTGTCCGCAAAAATCCTCCCCATATGCCCCAGATGCTCCCCCTTTTCCGCAGAAACTCCCCAGACACTCCCATTGTCCACCGACACCTCCCCTTGTCCCCTAGTCGCTCCCCTTGTTCAGAAACACACCAACCATGCACGCAGTGCCTACCCACCACCTCAGTCCGATGAAAAAATAACCCCTTGTGGAATTTGAAACCGTGTCCTTCAGTTTACATGCTTTTCGACTGAACCACTCTGACAGAATGAGTTTCTTATATATATATATATATGATATTATTAATTTATTTAGATACATAAATATATGATAATATATGAATATATATATATATATGTATGTATTTGTGTATAGAAATATAAATAATATAATATATTACTGTATATATATAAATATATCTCTCTATATAATATATATATAAATAATTATATTTACATCTATAAATAAATATTTATACACATATTTATAAATATATTTATATTTTTTTGTGTATGTGCGTGTGTATATTTATGTATTTATATAATATTTATAGATATAATATAATTGTAATATTGATATTTATGTAATTATTTTTATATACATATATATGTGTATGTGTAGAAACAATATTATTAATTATTATTATTGTTATTATTAAACTTATTTTTTTAAACTATAAAAATTATATGTTGGTTTTATAAATACTATACATTTATTTTATGATTTATATTATACATATTTTATATTAAAGACATTTATATTATATATTTATGTATGTAATTATATAAATTTATATTATATCATGTATACTCACATACACACACACACAAAATTAAATATATTCATATAATTAGAAATTAATAATATAATTAAATAACATATATATATATATATATTTACGAAATTAATTTATAATTAATATGGTATACTAAAATATATATAATATAATTATATAATATATATAAATTTATATATAATAAAATATTTATAATATAATATATATAATATATATTTATATTTATATATATTTTTTCTATATTATATATATATAGATATGTATGCATAATATAATATAAATTTATTTATACATAAATGTACAATGAAAACATATTTAATATAATATATGCATAATATAAATCATAACATAAATGTATAGTATTTATAAAACCATATATAAATTATATATATTTGAATAAATATATTTATGATTACATTTATATTATTTATATCAATATTTATATATGTATACATTTTTGTTTATATGTATAAGTATTTATTGAAAGTATTTATATAACGTCTTTATATATATGTTTATAATTTATTTAAATACATTTATATAATATTTTTATGATATATATATATATATATATATATATTCACACACACATGTGCACACACACATATATATTATAAAATTTTAATTTATATGAAATTTATTTTAAAAAATAAAATAAATTATAGGGGGTTAAAACCACCTCTAATATAAGGTATTAATAATGATTCATGAACCCATCTATTGTCATAGATTAAAGGGGGTTAAATACCACCTCTAATTAAAGGGATTAGCAGTGGTTCTGGAACCCCCTATAATTTCTTAAATTACATGGGGTTCAAAAACCACTATAATCAAAGGGATTAACGACAGTTCATGAACCCCCTCTAATTTAAGAGATTAGTGGGAGTTGTGAACCCTTACTATTTTCTTTAAAAAAAAATTCCATTATATATATATATATCTATAGCCTCTAAAATCTGAATGAATATTATCTATATATATATATATATAGCCTCTAAAATCCAAACAAATATTATATATATATAGTGCCTTTAAAATCCAACCAAACATATAGATTCACTAATTATTAAATTAGTGGCAGTTTTAACATAACTACCTCTAAAATCTAAAAAAACATTAAAAAAATAATGATATGATTTTTAGAGGGGGTTGTGAACCCCTCTAAATTTGATGATTAGTGGGGGTTTTACATAACCCCCTATAACCCGCCCTATAATCACCCTATTTTTTTTGTAGTTCCAACACGATCACACATCACCTCTTCCTCTAAGTCTCCCCACTTAGACTCCTCCACCTACTGCATCAAGGATGACTCAACAATCAACTAATAAAGACAACCATAACCACTACTTTATCCAATGTCAAGATGCATCACTACAAGATCCTATATCCCTTTCCAAACATAAGCAGACTCCCAAACCAAATCTCTTTGGGATTTCTAACTCAACTCATTAGCAAACACATTCCCATTTACTAGGGTGTAAGAGATCTCAAAATAAAAATCTTGAAGAAACTCCATACACCTCCGCTGGTGTATATTCAGATCTCATTGGGATAAAATATATTTCAGTATCTTGTGGTTAGTGAAAACCAAAAAACACTCACTGATGTGGTAATTCCGCAAAACATTTAGTGAAAACACAACTAAAACTAATTCAAAATCATGGGTGGCATAGTTATACTCATGGGGATGTAACTTCTTAGAGACATAAGATATCACTTCCCTTTGCTACATCAACATGCATACCAAACCCAAATAGAACGCATCACAGTTTACCTTAAATGAAATTCCCTCCTATTGAAACCAAAGTACTTAAGCACTAACCAACTTCTCATTCAAGTAACCGAATGATTCATGGAACTGATAAATCCACACAAAAATATGACCCTTCAAGGTCAATGCTATTATAAGGGCTACACATCAAGATAAATCAGGCATAAACCTATGATAATGGCCTATAAGAGCAATGAAACTGCAAACCTATGCCATGTTCTTAGGCGCTTCCTAAGAAATAATAACCTCGATCTTTGATGGGTCTAATGCCAAACCCTATTGACACACCACATGTCCCAGGGAACTCACCTATCGCATGAATAAATTACACTTAGAAAAATTTCCATAGAGCTAGTGGTGTCGAAGGATCTACAAAAAAGATCTGAGATACTCGACATGCTTCTCCTCTAACTTCAAGTAGATCAAGATATTATCAAATAATATGATGATGAATCGATCTAAGAACTCATAGAACATAGAGTTCATGATCCCCATGAACATGGATGGTGTGTTATAACACTGAATGACATGACTATTAACTCAAAGTTATCATACCTGCATCTGAAGGAAGTATTTGAGATATCCTCATCGTTCAACCTCACCTGGTGATATCCAGACCGTAGATAAATCTTTTAAAACCAAATAGGTCCTCTTAGCTAGTCTAAAAGATCATCTATCCTCAGAAGAGGGTAACAGTTCTTAACCATCGCTTGATTCAACCTACGATATTCTATGAACATCCTCATACTACCATACTCCTTCTTGGTGAAAAACATTAGAGAACCCCATGATAATACACTAGGTTAGATAAAACCCCTCTATATCAGATCATCCACCCACAACCTCAAATCCCGCAACACCGTAGGTGCCATTCGATAGGGATTTGTCGAAATTAGAGACACACTCGACTATAACTCTATCCCTAACTCAATGACTCATCAAGGGGGTAGGGTTATAAAATCATCTGGAAAAAATCCAAGAACTCCCCCAAAACTTTGGGAACATCCCCCACCCGATCTTCTGTTGACATCTCTACCAATAGAGGTAAAAGAGGTGCCACTTTCATACCACCCATCTAACAACCTTGCTCACCAACAAACACCACTCATTGGACATCCACATTAAAAAATAAAAATCTCATCTAGAATTAGTCAATGACTAAATGAATATAATATATTGAATCCATACTAATAATAAAATCGTACAATTATATATGTAGCAAGAGGAAATACCCCACAGACTGGTTCCTCCCCATCAGTAGTCTACATCCCTAGTACGCATCAAACAAAGAAGCCTGACCTCAAACTAGTGTAGATAAATCCAGGGTCATTGGAAGTATCTACACATCTAGTACTAATATATGGACCAAATTTAGATAAATAAAGGAGTGATATATTCCAAAATAAAATAAAGAATACACAAGGATAGATGATAAGATAATTTTAGCTCAAATAACTCCCACCTATGCTGGCACTGCTGCCTCTAATACGCACATATGACCATGCCCAAATCCTATGCCTCTCTACTATTAGCCTCTATGACCACTCTTTGGACTAGTTACTTGTGGATAAGGAACATAATGAACCCGAAATCTACCAACACTACCTTCCCTATGCTGTTGAACAAGCATCTACGGTCCCTACCACTAAAACTGCCTCAGAGGCAACTGCTGCTGCTGCTACCGAAAAGGGGCCTTAACACCCACCTGATACTGAAATACCTAGGCAGTTTGACACTAATATTGGTGGTTCCCATGTAATATATAGAGATAATAGGAAAATGAGATGACTTTGATAGGTTCTTAGGATCCACCTACCCCTAAAGAACAGAAATGGTCATGTTTTGGTCAGTTCTATACTGTTCAGAACCTTGACTACCTAAACACACATGACCCACTAACTGAAACTCTACTCATAGAGATTCCCTAATAGACAATCTCTCAAGGATAAAATACCAAGGAAATAATCTTCTTGATAACCTTATCCTTTTCCACACCTCTAGATATGTAGGGAGTATAAACAGAGTGACCACATACCTGATCACTGGGCACAAATCCTCCTCCCAAAACTGTGATCTAGGCTCCTCATTAGAAAAAATATATGGGGAAAAGTGCATGAGGTTATTGAACTTGATTCCCAACCCTCGCATTCTAAATACTCCCTGCTGAAGGGAGAATAGCTTCTGCCTCTTAGATACCCTCATCATTAATGACTATAACTCTATCCAGAACTCCCTCTAAAAGTCTGGACACAACACATATGACTCCTTAAGGTCACCAATAAAAAATTTCTTCCACCAACACAAAACTCACTACATCTGAATAATTGAAAAAGAAACCCAGGACTCAGCTCGTGCTCAAATCAGATTGAAAGAAATCACAAGATCCTCCAACCAGTGCTCTGTCTTTAGATCTGAGATACCCCCTCTTACTTTACCAAACTCTTCTGCTAAAAGGAACAAAAAACCCACTTCCAAACCTCATCTTACTCTACCAGTTTGACTCTCTAATGATCAACCAGATTATCTTGTTAAACCTCAACTTACTGAGCTACTCATTGGTGATAACCATGATCCATTTCTGAAAATCAAGGAGAACATCCTAATCCCAGTATCATGAAATTTTAACAAACTTATTTATTTATTTTATTTTATTTTCCCATAATAAACCAATTCAGACATGAACATAATCAATAATGATGCATGTACCTCTCCTAGGTCTCTACCCTATAAACAGGTCCACCTAATCCATCACTATTGAAGGAAGAGAAATGAATAGGGGGTATACAACCATCTGTGTGACCACCATCCTATATATTAGAAAAAAATCAGAACCCAGGACCTTTGAGTGTTGGAAAGGTTATCTAATTTATGTGGTTCACATATAAAAATAATATAAATATACAAGATATATAGATAACACACAATACACAACCTATGAGTTCACAAAAACTACACTAGTGCACACCACATCACTACCACCATTCCACACAACAACCATCACTAACGCTGCCACCACTATATACAACACACCACACCACCACCACACACATCCACACATACTCACACATTCAATTACAGGTTTCACCACTTTCCAGATATAATAAATTCCTCAATCTGGAATTTACTAAGACACTTCATTCACATTATACAAATAATTTATTTATTCAAATCCTTTAACCAATTTACACATATCAATTCCAACTAATTCATAGTCAATTATCACATTATAATTATTCCATGGATAATTGGGAAACTAACACAACCACAAAACACAAAAACTAACCCAACAGACATGAATTGTCAGCACAATACCTCACACCCACCACCATCACCATGCCACATCGAATAAGCCATATCACCATGATAACTACACATCACACATACCAACCACATATCAAAACAAAACCACCAAACAAAATAACCGAACCTTAACATAAAAAATCATCACCACACATCATTTACAATACACACCATATCATTTTCACCCCATAACCATTGAACACCACATCACGTAACTGTCCACACCTCATCCATGCCAACCAACCACTACATCACAACCCCACACACTACACAACCCATCTAGTCACTACCATCACCACAAAATATCACAAACCACATAAGTAAAACACAACAAGGAAACTTCACACAATAGAAATAAATTTCGTCTTCCACAATTTATTCAGGGGATTTCATCACATTACTTCTTAATTTAGCATGGGTATTATCACCCAAACTAGACTCCACATGAAACCAATTTATTATCCAAATATACATTATTTAGAATTTTATTCAGGATGTGACCACAAAACAACAAAACAAGGGTCTCAAATAAAATTATCTACGACACAAAAAAGGTTCCCAACATCCGTTATTTTCATAAAGGAAACAACATGTCATAAAATCATCAGTAACATATAAAAAAGCATAAAAAACTTTGATTACTCCTCATCCCCATCAATTTCAGTTATAAAAATTAATTATATTTATTATTCCAACCCTTACTATCCACCCAAAGTGAAAAAACCCATGAAATACCCACACATAGCACTTAAATAGGTGAGAACAAAGATCCCCTACCTCAAAGAATCTTTCTAATATCATTGTGCACCACAAGGTGAAGAAGAAATATCCTAAAGACCACAAACACATAAGAAATCCCTATAAAACATGAACCACACCAAAGGGTTATAAAAAACGCATCCAAATAATGTCAAACAAAACCAAAAACACCATAGTGAATCAATGGGATAAGAATCAGGGAAAACAAGAGGATAAGTAAGGGGAATAAATTTACTTTCTTCCATATTTTATCTTAGCATTATACTTTGATATCCAATCCATCCCTAGTATAGTGTCAAATTCCTCCATGGGAATGAATACTAGATTTTTGAGGAGAATTTACTCGCCAAAGTTAATTACAAAGTGTTTATACATTATATATCCTTGGATAATCCTTCTAGGAGTATTAAATGATAACTTTAATTATATAATTTTAGGGTTTGATTGTAAGTTATTTGAAAACTTAGATGAAATAAAGGAATTCATAGATTGAGAATCAAACAAAGTACTTGAAATATTTGAGAGCATAATGAGTGTACCTACCACAACATCATTTGGATACTCTAATTCACTCATCATGATTGTAAATGTATAAAATTTCTCCGTTAGCCTATAATGAGGTTTATGGTGGGTTCCCTCTATTATATTATGTTTTGGAAATTGATTGGAAAAGTCCCCAGGTAGTCAAAAATTGAATAATTGAACTTCAGGATGGGCCTTCACTATCTCCCCTTTGTCATTTGTATTGAGATGTTGAGGCTTCAGCTCACTAAAATAGTTCCAAGATATATGGACATCACTTATACACTTTAAAAAATTTAATCTCCCAAGAAATAAGTTCCAAAAATTATTCTCCCCACTTTTGTTGCATGTGATAAGTTTCAATTTCTTTCCTCTTCTTCCATGATCAAGATTCTTCCCTAATTTTTCTCTATTTCTATATTATTTTCATTTGGATTATATGACCACTAAATCTATCTAAACTCCAATTAAACCTTTATAGAAATATACACTATCTTCTCATAGCTTTCATAGTCTCAAATTTCTAAATTATTCTGAAGATGAGATCTCAGTCCCCTGAAGAATCTATCAACTTTCCCTTATGATCCATAATAAAGCTAGAGGTGTATCAAGTAATACTTGTAAAGTTCATCTCACAGTTTCCCACAAATTAATTTTCATTCTCCTTTAACTCTTATAATTCCTTCTCTATTTTTTTGCAATGAATGTGAAAAGTATTTATTGAAAAATATTCCCATGAACTCTTTCCAACCCATATAATTAATATTCCCTTTTGGATTCATGTTTTTAATCATTTTCCACCATTTATTAGCTTCTCATTCTATGAGGTATAATACCATGGTGGATTTCTATAGCTCCGAATAATGCATTATATTAAATATATTTTCTATAGAGTTAATCAATTATTCATCATTCAATGGATCAATAGATAAACTAAAATAAGCTAGTTGTTGATGTATGAAGGAATAAATAGAAATTTGTTCCCTTCAAGGTGAATCTAGTCAATCAACATGATTCAATTTATTACTCATAACTCAATATAGTTAATTTATCATCCCCAATAATTTTTCCATCTCAGCTTACATCTTGTTAGTAAGTCCATTAGTGAATCATTTGTTGCAATCATCATTTATATGTTTCCTCCTATTTTCCTCAATTTTTCTAAAAGAAGAAAACTTTAGTGAGAAATGTGTTACTTTTAGGAATATTATAATTCTAAATCATGTTTATGTCTTAAAACACCACGCTTAAATATTAAATTGTTTAATCTCATCTAATAAAAATTACATTTTTTATATATCCTTTATAATGTTTCATAAAAACCTTGTGATTAAAAAAACATATCCCCTAGGAGTGTAAAACATGTGTGCAGTAAGGCTGATTTAGGTGCACCAGTTATCGATTGATTCAATATCAATACAATGTTTTGGGGGGTTTTACCCCTAGGTATATCTGTGCTAGAGCCACATCCACTTGTACTATATATATTGATATTTCATTGCTTTGATACCACTTTCTTAATAATTCACCAAAATTATAGGATGTTTTCATATATTTATACTTATACCTCAGGTTCTTACCAATGTTTTCAAGTCCTAATTTCCACAAATAACTAAATAGTTCTCTAATACTAACTATGTAATCCTGAATTTTTATTACATAAACTTTTCATTATATAGTACATTATATAGGATGTTTTATGGTTTAGTTTCTTGGAAATTAGGAACATAATACATCAAAACAAAAAAACCTTCTTCTAATCGAATTAAAATACTTATTCATGGGTTAAAACAAAGTTACTTTTATTGAATATCATATACTAGTTACATATATAATAGGAAATGGGTGATCAAGAAGCCCAGTAAGGGAATTAGAAAAAGAGACATTTAGCATGTGATCATGAGGCATATCAATAAGAATATGATGCATAACAATAGAGATTGATCATGATTAAATGAGGAATATAATATCATAAAGAACATGAATAATAACATGGAAATGTGGATACAATATAAAAATGATACATTCATAAGCATATCACTATGGTTTATAACTAAGGTGTCATAAATGAAAATTACCAATGTTATTCACCATGGTATCACAAAACATGTCATCCATAGAGATTAAATTATTCACCCAATGGATTGGAGTGATATCATGGAGGATACTTAGTATTTATTAATTAATGTGATACACAGTTATCATACTAAATCATTTTTCAATAACCCAATGAGAATAAATTATGGGTTTCTTATAAAATCATTGAGTACATAAGTGCTTAAAAACTTAACCATAACATCATTATGGAAAATTAATTTGGGTTTTGTATATTTAAATTAAAAAATAAATAAATTATATTTATATCTAGGTTAGTACCCATGAAATAGGGCAGGTTTTAGGTATTCACGATATGATAATATCTCATGAAAAAGAGTGAAATTCAAGAAACAAATTTGGTAGCTTGACAATTATAAAATGTGGTTTAAGGAAAGTGAAAAATGAGGGGAAACAAAGGTCTCAAATTTATAAAAGAAAAGTTTTTTCATTAATGGTATAATAATAAATGGATGAAAATAAAATTGTTTAAAATTTAAAAAAAAAATACCATAATGAAGGGGACTTGAATGAAAAAGTGAAGTGAAGGATTCCCTTACCTTGAAGAGTTGCTCCTAAAACAGGAGGATGGAACCTTAGAGGATTATGGACAATTTAGGGGGACTATATGGGAGTAAAAATGACATAAAATTCATGGATGATGGATTTGGAGTGAATATGAAGGGGTAAATGGGTGGGTATATATAGAAAAAAAGTGGAATTGTTTAATAATTTCAAATATAGCTCTTGGAAATCCAGGTTATGTAAAATGAAAAACCATTGGATTACCCATGTTTTTATCATGTTTTTGGGAACTATAGCTATAATTTATGATATTTTAATCCATTATAACCGAACATAACTTTTTAATACATATTTGAACATGGAAAAGTAAATTTTCCACAAAATAATATTTTTAAAATAAATTTTTCCATTTTAGACTTTGGAAAGTCACTTATAGGTTTGGAAATTGATTAAAATATATTAAAATACATACTATGAATAAAATATCACATTTTAGGTTAGGTATTATTGTTAATTAATTATTAAATAATTATGACATAAATATGAGTTCATAAAACATACAAGAAACCCAAAATTGTTTTTTACTATTCATTAAAAAAATAAAGTATTTGAGAAAATTCTAAGAATTCACCCTAACATAATTTAAATGTTATGTTTTAATAGAAAATATTTATTTTATCAAAATAATTTTATAAATATGTTAATTTTAAAATTTAAATATAATCATCATTTTTATTTAAAAATAATAGTTTTTACGAGGGAGTTAAATTTCTGACACTTATAGAAATTTCACATGACATTATAAAATTATTTTATCATTTATATTTAAGTAAGAGTGATTTAAAATACTATTATATCAAAAAAATACTATTTAGTATAAATTATATTATTATAAAATTTAATATATTTTATGAAAAAATTATGTTTCATTTGTGTCAAAAAAATAATTTATCAAATTCATATTACGTTAAAATGTAATTTATTTGTAAGATCCTATCCTTTATGAATATGTACCATACTATTTTTAGGTAATATTTTACCGGTATTTTGATCATAATTTGGTTGGTTATTTCTTTAGGGTTGTTTTGAGTGAATTTAGAGAATTTTGGAAGACTATGGAGCTTTGCATGTTTGGCGTATGGTTAGGGAAAACCATACAGTTTTCCCTAGAAATTCATGTTCCTTATTTTTAGAAATTAAAAGGGGGTGCACAATTTTACTAAACCATGTGGCCTCCCTCTTCCAAACCGTTCACCCTCATACAAAGGGAGTTTTCATGGTTGGTGCTTGGTTTGTCAAACTATATTCTCACCTAGGAGTAACTGTGTACCCCAGACAGTAGGGGCACATGGTTAGGGTGCACAATTTTTCAAACCATGCCACTTGCCCAGGAAACCATGCGTGTGGGTCTTTAGACCCATGTAAATTTAATTAAAAATCCTAGAACCCCTGGTTTATATCAATAATCATCCTTATGTGACCTAAAAAAATTTCCATCCCTTTTGGTGGCTCGAGAGAGGTTTCCAAGGCTCCATGAACTAATTTCGTTACAAATATAAGATTCAATGGAAGAATTGACCTCTCTCAGTATGTGATCTCTTCCTCGTTTAGGTTCCTCTCTGCCCCTTCTTTCTATATCCTTGGGAGAGGGATGGTTTTCTTATAATTTTTTATCATATAGATCTAGGTTTTAATGGATATTGTTTCATTGTATCTTGATCCTAGGTTTTAAACCTATATCTCTTAAATCGTTGTAAATTCAACTGATCTACTTAGAATTGAGGGATATGGTGTGGCATTCTTTTTTTAACCATCATAAGGTAGGTTATTTAATCGATATTTTACTATATTATTGATTACGATCATGTGTATGTATTTTTTCCATTATATTTCCATGTTCTGCAATTTCATTTAAATTAAGAAGATGAATTTGATTCCCATGTAATTACGAGACCCTTCATGGACCTCGTTGGACCTATTGGAGATTATGGGACTGGCTTGATAGAAACCCATGGGGTGTGAAAATTATCCTTCAAATGATAATTATGAAATTTTAAAAGGGGAATATTATGCATCTGAATTGATCTAAATCCCTGTTTCATGTTTGATAATGGGGTTTAAAGGGTTTATTGGACTAACCTTGAAGGGTGAATGTGTTGTGAAATAAATGTTTATAAATGGATTAATGGGTAAATTGTTCATGTTGTTCCATGTGATAAAATTGAAGAACCGTGGTTCTGTTTGATAAATTAATTGGTACACCATGATGAAAATGGTTGATAAATGAGTTATGAATACAGAATAATGATATTTAATATTTTTGAATGATAGAACAATGAGTAGTGGGTCAGGGAATTATTTTCCAAATACCCATGGGGTTCAGACTGCTATTCTATCCCCCCAATGCATGCATGTGAACAATGGGTTATGGTTCAGGGACTTCTACTCCAAATACCCATGGGGTGCTAGGCTGTTTCTCTAGGCCCTTGAGATGTTGTCATTGGACCGATGTTCCAAGTTATGAGATAATGGTACTTGAACTGACACTATAGGGTACCAAATAAAATTGGAATTAAATGAACAATGAAATCCCACAAAAGAATGGATTTTGATAACCCTATGTTGTATGGTTTAGACTCCAAAACAAGTCGAAGAGGGTATGATTTGGTTGAATAAATAATAATAAATGTGAAACCTATTTAATTTTTTCATTTGATATTTATTATTTATACAAATTCATACACTATTATAGATTGGATATTACTTTATACACTTTTAGTGGTGGCATACTAAGTTGTACTAACACCCTACTTGGGATGCCTGATTGGTACCTAAATAGACTTTATGATTATAGGACAAGATAAGGGAAACATCCATATATTAGATAGATGAGTTGGGATTTAGGATGGAGAATGTATGAGGAAACCAATCAGGATGTCAGGACCCACTTGGGAGTCCTAAATGTGTCTTTATTTTGGGTTTTAATTAGACACATTACAATTGTATTGAATTAAATATCTATTACTTTGTTTTATGGTCATTTTCCCAGTTTTGGATTTACTCATGTGTTGTTTGGTTGATTACTGATTATTATAGTATCTTGGATATATTGTATATTGATTGCATGCTATTGTGTTGATTTGATAAAGAGGTTATAATCTACCCTCATTACACATTAGACCCTCACTGCTAATCTAAAGCCTCTAGCATATGGGGAGGCATGCCTATGGTAATGCGATGAACCATCTCGGGGAACCAGTATGTGGTACTCGTGTCAGGATGTAATAAAGTGGTATAAGAGGAGTTTTAATTTCTTTTTCAGTTTTATTAATATTTGGTAAAGGTATGCAGAAGACTATGATGAGTGGGGCCTTGGTCACGAGATCATATATGGGCCCCACATACCAATGTGTAGGGTAAAACCCAAGTCCCTAGGGTGGGATTGTTGTTCTTGATATATGATATTATAATTTATTATTTAACCTTGGGTGATTAAATTGTTGTGTGAAGTTATTATTTATGATATTTTTACTCATGGATTGGTATTAAATGAGATTTGATTATACATACATAATTCTAGGCACTTAGGAATTTATGTGACATACATCATGATAAAAAATCATGAAAAAGCATGTTATGAGTGGGTTATGGGAGTCAAAAATATTTTTCCTTCTTTGAGTAATTTAAAATAAATGTTGTATAATGATGAAATAATAATGGTTAAAAATATGTTAAATTTGGTAATTTGAAATGGTTAAAATGGGTTCCAAATGGGAAAACTATAAATGTGAATTTTTTTACCACATGTTATCCCTAAACTAGGTTATGGATGGTTGAGGGTAGTGATAATGCCTCATTTTTGAATATATGGTGGTGTATGAGGAATGACTAGTTATGAATTTATGTGAATCCCTATTATGTTAATGTGTTGTGTTTTGTGTCCTAATGCATGTGCTTAGAATTTTATAGACATGCCTTCATGATGATGTCTGTTGATAAGATGAAAGGAGGACATGGATGGAAATGTGCCTCCAATAGTGCAGTAAGAGATCCCATTAGTTCCAAGTGAGGGAGAAGAAGATCAGTTCTGTGAGAAATTTTCTATCTTTATGCAGTTCATGGAAAGTGATCCACGGTGGGATGTGTAGAACATGTCTGATCTAACATGGGATTTTTAGTTGCAGCACCCTATTATGTTCACCAGAGAGGGTGTACTTGAAGAAACTGTGTTCTATATTGAGATGATCCATATAATTATTGAATATTTAGAGAATATTAAAGATAATATAGAAAAGTTGGTTAATTATATGTTATGAAAGTGAAGTGTTGGTGGGATATTCAAGTTTGGGATGATTAGTTAGAGATCATGGTATGGAAGGAATTTCAGGAGAAATTTATGGAACACTTTTACCTAAATATGATCAGATAGGAGAGGGAAATAGAGTTTATGTGGTTGATCTAGGGAAGCATTTCAATGATTGACTATGCTGGTAACTTCACTGAATTACAACACATTATTCCAGTTCTGGTAGTAGATGAGGAAAATTTGGTGAGATGTTTTTATGACCGACTTAAATGTGTGATTAAGTCCTAGTTTAACATATTCTAATTGAAAGATTTTTCTACGGTGGTGAATCAGTCTCTCATTTATGAGGGGAACCTAAAGGAGGCTTCTAGTGGAGTACATGTGGTTTCTTCTATAAATAAGTACATATTCTAAGGGTAGTAAGCATCTCAATGATAACTTCAACCAGGGAAGTCGAAAATAGAGTAGCCAGGGGGAAGGATAAATTACCCAGAGTAGTAATCAAGTGTACTTCCATCAGTGCAGTAGGTCAAGTCACATTCATAGTTAGTGTATTTGAACACCGATGGAGTGATGATCCCACAGAACGATGGTACAATTATATAGGCACTACAACAACCCTCAACTGATGGGTAGTGATGGAGGATCTTGTACGAAGCATAATACATGAAAGAGATCTTATACCCTATACTAGTCAGAAATTTGGAGTTTTTCTGGATATGGAGGATGAGGCAATAGAAGTGTTACTTTAGGGAATGAACACCCATATCATCATAGTGGTATAGCATATGGGATGCAAACTAGAGCACGAGGAAGAGCGTAAAGTTAGTTGCATGCAGTTCAACCTACACTTGTGGATAGAGAGGCTATACCTTCAATAGTTAGAGGTACTATTATTTTAGATTCTAATCCTTCTACCACTTTATTTGATATGTGAGCCTCAAATTCCTTTATATCTTCCCATCTTGTGAATGGTTTGTGTATGACGGTGGATTTTTTGAGTGGTACTATGATGATTGAAACACTTTTGGGTGTACTATCAAAGAAAATTTGTCTATACAAGGGATGTGAACTTGAGGATGGTGAGTATCATTTTCTTTGGGATATTTACATACTTGGAATGTTAGGTTTTTACTTGATTATGGGTATGGACTAGATGGTATCATATTGATCTCACATTGATTGTTACTATAGTAGAGTAACCTTTACATATCAAGAGGGAAAGAATTATATTCATCATTAAGAATAAGATATCCAGGCAGGCCATACATGGATAGTTCATTAGCAACTAGGGTAGGTCATTTCCCAGGTTGTGACTCTTCTTTTGGATAGCATGAGTGTGAATCATTATGTCTTTCCTCCCATATTGGATCGGTTTTAGGACATTTTTCCTGAATAATTCTTAGGTATTATACCTGAGAGAGATGTTGAGATTATAATTGAGCTAATTCCTAGAGCCAAACTTGTTTCTATTCCACCTTAACTAATGGAACTAACCATGATTCAAGAGATTAAGACTCAGTTGGAATAATTTATGGATAAGGGATTTATCTTTATGAGTATTCCTCCTTAGGGTTCTCATGGTTTTTTTCTATGAAGGTTGATGAGATGTTTTGTTTTTGTATCGATTACCAGAAGTTTAATTGGATGACAGTTAAGAAATGATATACTCTTCCTTGTATCAATGATCTATTTGACCAGTTGATAGGAGATAGTGTGTTATCCAATATTTACTTGAGATGAGAGTATCATCTTTTAAGAGTTAGACATTATGATATACCCTAGATTACTTACAAAATTAGTTAAGCCCTGTATGAGTTCTTCATGATGCTGTTCAGGATGGAGAATACTCAGACTATTTTTATGGCCTTGATAAACCTAATCTTTCAACCATACCAAGATTAGTTTGTGTTTTTTTTCATCGATGAAATTTTGGCGTACTCACATACTCATGACGATCATTCCAAAAATCTTTACATCATTTTGGGTACAATAAGATATCATGGGTTATACTCTAATATATCTAAGTGTCAATTCTAGATCGACATGGTACATTTCATGGGTCACACCATCTCTGAGGAAGGTGTGTACATAACAATTGGGCCCCACTGATAGCACATACACCCCACCTTAACATGAATATTGGGTATTAGACCACCAGGCACCACTAGTTTCCCCATAGACACGTGGTTCCATCCCTAGGGTTCACCCACATGCCCAAATGAGTCATTAGACTAATGACTGTCCCCATAGGCCAACACATGTTCTTTCTAGTTTTCTTTGTACTCACTCTCACATATACTATGAAACCTCCCAAAAGGTCACCCATCCTAATTACTACTCCATGCCAAGCATGCTTAACTATGTAGTTCTAATTAGGTAGGCTTCCAAAAATGAAGGTTCACCTTGTTAACATGAGTCATATCATTTAGTCATTTAACCCTTTATAATTCCTAAGTGTTACATTCACCCCCCATTAGAGCACAATGTTATCATTGTGGACCCTATATCTTAACCTAGGTAGTTCCATTGCACTTAAGGTTGGGTTCCTGTTCTAATACCAATGCAATAAATGGGCCCCACTGACAACAAAAACAACCCTCCTTAAAATGGCTGCCGAGTCCTGACTCGCCAGGTACCACCAGTTACCCTACAGAAACATGGTCCCCTCCATGGGGCCCACCCACATGCCCGAACATGTCATCATACTAATGAATATTACCCAAGTAAAACACATGTTCTTTATAGTGCGATTTATCCACACTCATACACATCCTTGGGAAACTTCCCCGAAGGTCATCCATCCTGATCACTACTCCAGGAAAAGCATGCTTAACTATGGAGTTTTAATTAGTTAGGCTCCAAAAAAGGAAGATTCAACTTATTTACATGAGTCATATCATTTATTCATTTAAAACTTTATCATTATGAGGTGTTATAGTGTTGACAGACCCAACAAAATTTCAGACAGTTTTTTCTTAAGAGACACCCAAGAATGTTTTTGATAACTGAAGATTTCTATATTTAGTGGGTTATTATCAGAGATTAATCTAGGAATTTTCAAATTTTACAACACCACTTTTGATATTTACCAATAAGGGGGTCAATTTTGAATGTTCTAGATCATTTGAATACGCCTTCCATGAGTTGAAGAAGCATTTCACTACCACACCTATTTTGGTCCTACCCGATCTGGGTGAGGAGTATACCGTGTTTTGTGATTCATTCGAAATCATACTTAGAGAAGTTTTTATGTAGGTATATTGGTTCATGGTTTATTGTTCATGACATTTGAGGCCACATGAATGGAATTTCTATACGCACGATCTTGAGTTAGTCATGGTGGTTTACTCCTTTAAGTGTTTGTGACATTACCTATTGGTTGAAAAGTTTATTATGTATACTAATAAAAAAAGTTTTAAGTAAATATTCACACAGTGAGATCTGAATTTATAAGAGTAATGATCAATATAGTATATATAGTCCTTTGATCTTGAGCTATCTTATATGACTGGGAAGGGAAATAGTGTTACTGATGTTTTAAGTAGAACGATGCAGACACATACAGTCTAGGAGTCCATTTCTGAGTTGAAGATGATGAAATTTATATCTGAGATGCATATATAGGTTTAAGAGGGACATGGAAATATGACCATCATATCATTATTAGATGAGTTCACAATTTTGATATGAATTAAGGAAAGTTAGTATGAGAATTTAGGGTGTTTGTACTTGAGGAAATTCCATGAAGGTGGACAACCACTATCCGACTAGACTATATATGAGGATGAGACCATCTATGCTCAAAACTATGTTTCTGTGCCTATATTTATGTGAGGGGAGTTGATTCATAAGAATCATGCCTCGAATTGGTCAATGCAACTTGGTTTGAAAAAAATTTACCATGAACAACATCGACAGTATTGGTGACCAGGCTTGAAAATGGAGATTGCAGGTTTTTTGGCATAATGATACAAATATCAGTAAGTGAAGGACAAAAATCAATGAACTGGTGGTCTATTATAGCCATTTCCCAATCTGTAATCGAAGTTGGATAATGTTACCAAGGAATTTGTGGTGGGTATTCTGAGGACACCTTGAAATAATGGAGTTATATGGGTTATTTTGGATTGGGGGATGAAATATTCCCATTTCTTTCCAATTCTATAAATGTACACGGTTGATCAGTTGGGTGAATTATATGTTTGAGAGATAGTCCATTTGTATAGAGTGACAGTGAGTATAGTTTCTGATCATGATGCATTCTTTACTTAATGCTTTTAGAGAGGTTTATAGAAGGATTTGGGTACAAAGATGATTTTAAGTATGGATTTTCACCCACATACGGATGGGAAATAAGAGAATACTATTTGGGTGCTAGAGGACATACTACAGGCATGCATTCTAGATTTTGGTGGGTCTTGGGAGAAACACTTAGAACTTGTTGAGTTCTCCTATAACAATAGTTATTGGAAAACTATTTACATGATACAATATGAGGTTATCTATGGTAGGACATGAATATCACCTCTATGCTAGATGGAGGTGGGCGAGTCATAGTTTTTGGGACCAAGTATTATATATGAGAAATTAGAGCAGGTTCAGTTGATTCAGAAATGTTTAGATATGGGTCAAAGTTGATAGATGTATTATGATCTTCAATGTCATCAATATGTTGATTTTATAGTGGGAGACCATGTATTTCTTTAGATGTCGCCAAGATTGGGTCACCGTTAGATTTAGAGGTAGGGAAAGTTAGCACCCAAGATTTTTGGACCATTTGATATTGTGGAGAGGATTGAATTGGTGGCATATCAATTGGATATTTTATAGATGTGTAGTGCTATAAATGATTTTTTTCATGTGTCATAGCTTCAATAGCATCACCTTGAACCTTCTCATGTGATCTATGTTGATGATGTTGAGCTTGAGGATGATTCATCATTTAAGGAGGATCTGATTCATAATGTGTATCAAAATGAAAAAGCATTGTGGGGAAAGACTATGCCATTGATCTGAGTTTTTTGGTAGTATGGACGTTTTCAATAAGAAACATGGGAGAGGGAAGCTGATATGTGGTCTCAGCAGCACAATATTTTCACCTCATAAGCTTAGTGATGTTTAGGAGTGAAACTTGAAGAAGTGTTGTTATAAGGTGGGGAGATTGTAAGATTACAACCTTTCTAGAGATGTATCATACTATTTTCAAGTAATATTTTACCAGAAATTTTATCATACCTTGGTTGGGTATTTCTTTAGGGTCATTTTAGGTAAATTTAGAGAACTTTAAAAACCTATGGGGCTATTTTATGGTTAGCATATAGTTAGAGAAAACAATGTGGTTTTCCCCAAGAAACCATGCGCCCCATTTTGATCCACTAGAAGGGGGTGCAAGATTTGACCAAATCGTATGGCCTCCCTCCCCCAAACCATGAAACCTTGGACATAGTGGGTTTTCATAGTTGATGAAAGGTTTTTCAAGCCATATAACCACCTAGGAGTAACTATACACCCAAAGAGTAGGGGTTTATAGTTAGGGAACATGTTTTTTCAACCCATGTGGCCTGCCCAAGAAACCATGCACATGGGTTTTTAAACCCATGAAAATTTAATTAAAAATTTCCAAACCCCCGGTTTATATCCAAAATCACCCCTATTCAACCTAACATGATTTCCATCTCTTTTAGAGGCTCCATAGAGGGTTATAATTCTCCATAAAAATTTTTATTTGGAAATCTATGATCTTGTGGATGGATCAAACTCTCTTCTGGTATGTGATCTCTTCTTTTTCTAGGTTCCCCTCTCTCCCATCATTCTCTCCCCTTTAAATAAGGATGGTTTTCCACCCATTTATGATAGCATAGTTATTGGTTTTAATGGATCTTGTTTCATTGGATCTTGATCCTAGGTTTTGATCCTAGATCTGCTTTACCGTTGTGAATTAAACTAATCTACATCAAATTGAGGGATAAGTTGTGAAGAGAATTCATCAATGATCCTAAGGTAGGTGGTCTAATTTTTATTTTCCCATAGTCTTGATTTTTATTATGTGTATGTAATTGTTCCATTGTATTTACATGTTGTGAAATTGATTTTAAATTAAAAAGGTGAATTTTATTCCTATGTAATTATGAGAACCTTCATTAATCCTATTGGACCCATTAAATATTATGGTACTAGATTGATGGAAACCCTTTAAGTGTGCCAATTATCCTTGAAATGATAATTATGAAATTTTAAAAGGGGAATATTGGGTGGATGGAATTGAACTAAATAATTATTTCATGTTTGATAATGGTATTTAAAAGGATGATGGGATTAACCTTTAAGGGATAATGAGTTATGAAATAAATGATGATAAATGTATTAATGGATAAATTATTCATGTTGTTACTTGCGATAAATGTGAATAACCATGGGTTTGTTTGATAAATGAAATGGTACACCATGATGAAAATGGTTGATAAATGTGTTATGAATGTGGTACCATGAGATGTGATATTTTTGAATGATTGAACAATGATTTTTGGTTTAGGGATTGCTACTCCAAATACCCATGGGGTGCGAAACTGCTTCTCTAGTTCCCTAATTTATGCATGTGAAAAATGATCTGTGGGTCAGGGAATGCTCCTCCAAATACCCATGGGGATTGATATTTCTTCTCTAGAACCCCAAGATGTTTTTATTTGAATCCTGTTCCATGTGCCGAGATAATGGTACCTAGACTAACACTCTAGGGTACTGAATGAAATTAGAATTAAATGAATAATGAAATCCCATGAAATAATGGATTGTGATGACCCTATGATGTATGGTTCAGACTCCAACACGGGCCAAAGTAGGTATGATGTGGTTGAATAAAGAATTTTCAATATAAAACCTATTTAATTTTATCATTTGATCTTTATTATTTATACAACTTCATACAATATTATAGAATGGATATTTCTTAGATTCCATTTTTAGTGGCCTAATGAGTTGTAGAAACACCCTGCATGGGATACTTGATTAGTACCCAAATATAATTCATGTTTGTAGAACAAGATAAGGGAAAGAGACCTATGTTAGATGGATGAGATGGGATTTAGGATGGATCATAACTAAGGGAACTTGAAATTATTTCAAGACCTACATGGGATATGTTAGTGTGTTTTTATTTTGGGTTTTCATTAGACACTTGAAACTTGTATGGAATGAAATATTTACTACATTGGTTTATGGTCATTTTCCCAATTTTGGATTTAATCATGCGTTTTTTGGTTGATTACTTATTATTGTAGTATCTTGGTTATATTTAATATTTATTTTCTACCATTGTGATGCTTTGATATAGAGGTTATAGTTTCCCTATGTTACATATTAGGCCCTCACTACTAGCTGGAAACCTATGGCGTACGGTGAGGTGTGGATAAGGCCATGTGGTGAACCGGATTAGGGCATCAATATGTGGAACCCAGGTCTAGATGTTACACTATTAACTAAAATTATTCTCAAGATAATATTGGTGAAATAAACATTTTATTTATATAAAGAAAATTACACTTTAAGAAACTAATCCCAAGACATGTAACCCTTTATTTCACCAGAGTACTCCCTAAGAGTAAGTTATGCAATGAAGATAGGTTCATGGGGTGGTTCAGATAACACTGAATGAGAAATAATATCTACTAACTTGAAATTATCTATTAGGTGATTTCATTCAAGACTCATTTGTTGAATCTTGGCTTGGGATTGGTCAAGGGAGAACACTAGTGATGATACCTCCCTCCCATGTTCTAACAAATGATATTCAAAAAACAAAACTCTACTGTTTGAGGCCATCATTTCTCCTTTATATATCGATTATCCTTTGTCATTAAAACTTATAAACAATAATTATAGTGGTAAAATTATTACCAATGTGTATAGTTCCAAAAATTCAAATTTTCTAATAGTTATATTTCTAATGGTCATATAATAGTCAAATCCGAATGGTCACATTTCCCTTTATACACTATATATATTTCACTATTCATAAATATTTACTACTTAATTCCTAAAGGTTATTAAAATTCCTTCTATAATTTCAATTGTATTCTCAACTTTTAATTTTCCATTCACATTTTTCATTACAGGTTTAATAATATTTTTAGAGTTTTCACCTATGGAGTATATCATTTCACGGTCAATATTCTTTGGTTTTTACATTTATGTAATGTTCATTATAATGACTTGACGTGTAATATTTATGTTGTAATAATATTTATATGTACATAACTTTTTCAAAATAATTAAATAGAAATTATGAAAAAATGTTTTTTATTAATCATAGATATAATTTTTAGGCCGTTACATTATATAGAAGGTTAGAGTTATTTCAAATCAAGTAAAACTCTAGGTAAGGGTTTTATTTCACAATCTCATCAATATTATGGATTTTTTATGTTTATGACTCTATTGGGGAATATTTTTCTTCTATATCCATGTTTTTTAAAAATTATTTAAAGATGGTTTTTACCATTTTTCTATGATTTTTTTAAAGTCAATTTTACCCATGTTTAACCTTTTACAAAACTATTTAAAAGGAATATTATTTTATTTTTCCAAATGAGGTACTTCATGATTTATTTTAAAAAAATATGGAAGGATTTTTTTAACTTATACTACATGAGTGGGGGTTTCCACCAACATGACTAATGTTTTCTTTGAATCTTCCTTCAGAAGATTTTATGGTTAATTTCGAAGAAAATTTTTTCCTTTATAATTTGGTATATTTTCAAAAAGAAGTAATTTAAAAATGGACATGTTATTTTCTTCATGAATCATTCCAAGTGATATTTAAAAAATAATTTTCCATCTAAGTTGACATTATTTGATGTTAAATAAGTTTTACTAGAATATGATCTAGGGATACCATTTTTATTCTTTCTTTGGATGGTTTATATTTATGATGAAAAGATGAAATGTTTATGAAACCAATTTCTTTTCCATGAGTTATTCTATGATGAAATTTTTATAAAACCCATTTATTTTAATGGGTTTTGGTATGATTAATGTTTTATGATATTGTGGAAAACATATGTATGATTTTAATTATGTGACATGTGGGACCTATATCTCCCTCTAATGCATTGGGTAATGTTTTATATCTCATGAGATAAATATATGATATATGTTAATGTGCTTTATCTACTATGGGATGAAATTAGATGAGCTTGATCTACTATGGGATATAGGTGGTGATTCCTAAATTTCTATGGTTTGATGGTATTGGTAGTTAAACTTTAAATTATGAATTTTTTTATACCTATGTTGGTGCCACACTTTTATGACATAATATTATGATTCATGATTGATTCATGATTAATTTTTACTCTTATGATCTATTTATTTTGAAATGATAAATTTTTAGTCCATAAATCATGTTTATGATAAATGATAGATTGTGTATTAACTTAATAATTTATGTTCATGATATAATAATCTTATGATTATCTTATGCTTTCATATGATCACAGGTTGATATCTCCCATGTTTACCCTTACTAATTATATGAGTCACCCTTTTATTATGTTTCCTTTCTATACACTATGAAGAAGGGTATTAATTATGATATGTATAATAAGGGTTTTAGTTATAAATAAATATATGGGATATGATTTAGATAATTTATGATCCAGTTGTTTATGTCTTTGAGTTACCAAAGATACTAGACCTAAATGATTTTGGCATGGATTAAAATGTTATGTAATGAATATTCATCCATTAAGATATAATATCTAGGTATCAAAAGTATGGGTCACTATATTTTATGATATTGAAAATTGGAAAAGTTCCAAATCGACCATAGGTAACCAATTTTTATCGTTCCGTAATGAGATCGAATACATGATATCTTCTCCATTGACCATGCATGAATGAGATCGACTGTCAAAAGTCCAATATTTTTACCATGCTTGAATAAGGCCCTTAAAATTTTCAATTAAAGAAGATTTGATGTGAAAGATATTACCAAGATTTATTATGAATAAAAAACATACTTGTGATGAATTCTAACCATGGGTTTCATCTAATTGAAGGAATTGGTCTCATAGGAAATTAAAATTCTAAGGAAAAGTCATTAAAGAAGAATCTGTGTTGTGGATTATTGGTAAATACAAATCAAATTCTAATCCAAAACCACCATTTGTATTGCTTGAGACCAAGGATGGGGATTCCTATATATAAGAAAAGTTGAGTTTTTGATTTAAGATAGGTTGATCCAAACCTCTATTATTGAAGAATAATCTTGGTATGGAGCTTGAGATACTGAAGAATGAAGTTGATATAGTCTAAGAGTTATGCATGAACCAAAATGAATATTCTAGAAAAGTATTTCACATAGAAAAAATACAATAGTGGTTGAATTGTAACCAATAATGAAGATTCATCATCTGATGTGCTAGATTTATGAAGATCTTCCCATGGTTTTATGTAAAGAATAATAACTAGGTGAAGTTTGTGTTTCCTTTTGATGAAGATGATGTAATACACTTATTGAAGACTAAAGATAGATGGTAACAATGGTTGGGTTTTGATTAAATATTTACTGGAAGGTTTTCATTAACATTAAGTAATATCAAACTAAATATGTAGAATAAAGATGGGGTTTTTTCTTCATGAATATTAGGAATTCAGATCCTAGATTGATTAGAAATGAATAAATAGTTGTTCTTGTTTGTGATGGTGTTTGAACCAATATTACATTGGAGAATAAAAGTTACTTGAATGTTAGGATCAAATATAGAGTATAGACCTATGGATGATTTAATACATACCAATTTTTAATGAATAATATGATTTCCCAAGTTTAGAAATGTTTAGATCTATGAGTTATGAACTGTTTGATGGTGGTCTAATCTAGGGACATGTCATGTAAAGGAAGATGTCAGGGATTTATCTAGGATGAACCACATAGATATTTTATTGAAATTCAATCCTATTTTTATTCTGATTATACTAATCCCACTAAACCATTCAAACATGTCAACTAAATAGGATTAAATGAAGATCTACCTATGAGGATGATTGTTCACCATATTTGAGTATGATGTTCAAAGAGTGAATGTTTTGAAATGATAAAGATGATTATAAGATATGAAGTTTCTTAAGAGAGGTGACTTTTAGGATGATTCTTTTTTATTGATAAAGGAACCAAACTCACTAGGCCCCCATAAATTTAATACGGAAAATTTAAAGGCACTACAACTCCATAGGATGAATGAGTTATTTTCAAGCTTGGAAGGAGATGACCATCGAACCACTCGGGATTTGTTAGACATAATGGATAATGTTTTAGGAATGTGTGAATTTATATTTTTTATTTACTGGAGTTACTCACTATGTATATTGAGTTGATTAAATAAATAAACCATTTTTTACTATTTATCATCAATAAATGACACTACTGGACGATTGTTTTTGGAGAAAACCTACTATGAAGAAGAAAATTGAAATTGATTGGGTTATAGTAATTAACTAAAGTTGTTTATAGGCTCAAAATAATTTTTTGAAGATATGTGATCCTTTCATGATAAATACTGATCCTGATTTAAGAAATAATTGAAGGCATCATGACACTTGCAGTTGGAAGTGACATGTGGCTTCATTAAGTCACGTTTTGGGGAAAAACCCTAAGGAAATTTTTGGAGATTATATCAATATGGATATGTATATAATTAAATTTTAAGTAGATCACATGTGGGTCTATCATGGTTATTATAAGGGGAATTCTTAATTAAGATAATAGTGAAAAAATACATTGAAAACTACCATGTGGTTGTTGAAAAACTAAGGAATGAGTTATATCAGTGTGATAAAACTACAAAAAACATGAAAAAAATAAAAATATTCTAAGGCTCTTGGAAATTTTATGGTGATGATTTATTTAGAGATTTTTCGGAGACCCTCGGGATCTATAACGATGTGGTGAGAACACAAAAACATAGGGGTAATGTATTTTAGAGGGACATTCCTCTCTAGAAAAGATTATTTTTCTTAAATTTTATATTTATATTGTTTATTGTAATGAAATATTTTGAAATTGAGAATTTGAACATGATTTTTAACTAGAATTATTTAGGGGAATAAAATTGGATAGCATCATTTTTTACTTTATTCTTGATATATGTTTTCTCAAAAGTCACCATTATTTCAACTCTAAGTTGTCAAAGTTTAAATTATACATAATTAGTGATGAATTTTCTTGATTAAAAACAATTAAACTATTTAAAATTTTTATTATTTTCTTGAGTTAAAAAATAGAATGTTATGAAATTCCCTTTCTAATGACAAACGATTAATTTTCTTATGAATGAATGATTTAAATTGTTGAGAAACTATTATTCTCAATCATTCATAGACTGAATAGTTGAAATTTTTTACTAGTATATCTTTTAAATTAGTTTCATAAAATTAAATTTACATGAATTAGGAAATAAATAATTTCAACAAGCTAGTTGAGTTCCCCTGCTCTATTAATTGACTTTTTCTTATGCTATATTTCTTATGGTTTTTTCAAGGTAAATATAATAGAGCCTTATTAATAATCTATAATAATTTAAGATTTTCTTGTTGTAGTGTATTTATTCTATGTGTCTAGAGTTAGTTTTTTTTCTATTAAAATTAATATACCTTCCATGCGGTTCGATATCCTATCACCTCTAGTAAAATAGTTTTAGGTTTATATTTGGTGTAATCAAATGATAACTTCATCATAATGTTTAATATAGATAAAAGACATGAAGTGGTGAATAGAATGCATTTATGATGATTATGGGTGAAATGATAATGGGAAACTAATAAATGATGAATGTGAATGGAAAAAGGACTTAATATGAATGATTTTTTAATATTATTTAATCTAAATATATGATGATTAACAATGATATTGATAAATTTAGTTAATCAAAATTGATCTTGATTAATAATAATATTTGCATTTTTTATTATCAATGTTATTAATATTTTAAAATTACATAGATTAGTTAATGATGATTTACCTTCTTGAGGACAACTACCTAGGTCATAGGATTATTCCCATGATTGATAGGTTATTATGGTTGTTAGATTTTTCCCCCTTGATGTTTTTATTTTTTTGATATTAATATTGTTGATATTTTTATCATTATTTCATGATATTTTTCATGGGTTTTTTTGTAAGTTTGATATTTCTATATTCAATATTTTAATGATTATGGGGAAGTAAATGGCTATAGAGGGTTAGTGGTTATTATGCGATATTGTGATAAAGTGGTATTGAGAATTCTATGTGATGATATTTCATGTTTTGGTTGTTTCATAATTAATTATATTTCTATGTTATTTCTACATTTACATTGTTTATTTTATATTATATGAACTTAATAATCACATATTCATCACCCCACCACATATTGTCAAGTTTTTTTAAGGATGATTTATAAAATTATTTGATGGTTCTATTCAGGAAATGGGTATAGAGATATACAATTACATGAATAGGTAAAGAGGTTTAGGATACATTAGAATATTTTTTAGGAGTTAATCATGGTTTTTAATATACATGATATACTGTTAGGTTGAATAAATTACCCTTTTGGATTTATATAGTAGTATTTGATACACAAAATTTTCATATAAAGTGAAGTTCCTATCATAATTATGAGATTATACCCATGGTTTTATTTCCAATCCCTTACTTCCTTAAGGTGAGCCAGGGAGGTCATACTTTTTTTAATCATTGATCTAGGGTTAGTTCACATGAAACTGTTTGATGATAAAATAGTATCAGAGAGAGTGTGATGAGGATAATGTTTCAAGTAGTCTCCTATGAGTATTTTTTAGGTTTGGTAAGGAAGGATGAACAAATTTTATATAGATTACATCTATATGCAAGTGATCATGTATCATGTAGATTTCATGTGAGATATTATAGTTTCAAATGATATTTTATAGATATATTTTAATAACTAGGTATTAGTATTTATTTAATGTAGTAGTACGAGTCCATGTTAGTTTTATAATAGTTTAAAAGGTATGGTAGTAATTCATTCCTTGAATATTAGTATGGTTTAGTAAAATGGTGCTGGTAAGTGATTAAATTTATTTAGATCTAGTATCATCTTGGAAGTGGGTTGATGTATTTGGGATTTGTTAAAATATTTTTGGATGAAATATTTTAATGTGACTTATTATGACATATTATTATACTAATTTTTTATCATTATTATTTAGTTAAAATAATTCCATTTAGGTGTTTTAAGAAATATTTTAATGGGTTTTCTTTTTAGGAATATTGGAATGATGTTTATTGATATTTCAATAGTATGAATTGTTGAGGTATTCATGAAGTGTATCAAATCATAAGATTAAGAAATTAAGAGATGAAATAGATGTTTAATTTGATTTGGTAAAAATTTGGATCAATTTCAAGCAGTCATAGAGGTTAATTTTCTTCATAATGTGTCATGATAGTGGTGGGGAATGAATTATGGAAATCAAGGAAATTCATCATATTAATGCAAATAATTTATTTAGTTTTAGAAAATAATTTATTATATTTATTTTAATAATGATCAAAATAATGATTTTATTGAAATTAATCATGGGGAACATATTGTACGTGAGTATATGATCCATTTGAAATGTTTAATAAGTTATGATTTTGATTTTTTAATTGATTAATATATGTGATAATGGAATTTGTTTCCTGAATTTTGGATAAAACTCCGTGATGGGTAGTTACATTATGGATAATGAACCGTACAAAATTAAGTGACCAGGAAAAAATTATGGATTTTTTTATCCTAGACCTTGGTTTCTAATGAGGCTCATCATAATAATTTAAAAAGTATTATGAGTAATATTTTATGTTTTTGGTTCTTATATTGGTAGTTCTAAAAAGTGAAGTGTAAGAAAATCATATAGAAATATCATATGATTATGAGCCTTATGTTAGATTGGGTTAATATTTTATAGTTAAGAAGACCTAATCTGTTTCATTTTTAATGTGATTTAACATTAAAAGTATCATTTTTTATCTTTGGATGATCATCATGATGATGTAAGTAATGATTCTCCCAAGTTATTCTTTATGTGATTCTTTTAGTTATTTTTCTCTATCTTTATAATCTTATGAATATCTCTCTTATTAAAAAAATCAATGTTGTTCCACACAAATAATATTAGTCCCTAATAAAAGGATTATATTTAATTATTATATTATATTTTCATTGAGTGAATTTGTAAAATTATTCTATTTTTATTGGGTAAATAAGAAATGATATATTGAATCATTTTTTCTCTTTTTTCTAACTCTTCAAGTGTGATTCCCCACCCTCCCACCACCATCTGAACTAGAGTGCCACATAGCCTCAAGTGCACCCCCATACACTAGAGGCTACTGAATAGTGCCTAGGGCCTAATCCATATAGTAGGGAGACTATTACCATAAATAAAATCCCTACAATGAAAAAAAATAAAAAAATATCCATCATAAACATCACAGTATAAAATATCAAATAAACATAGTTCTATATCAAAATATACCATATAGAAGTATAAAAACTCATGATAAATCCATCATACATAGGATGATCATCCACTAGGATGATCAAATATACAAAATAAATAAATAAAATAGAATTCAACACATACACACTACCCTTACTTCCATCCCTAGGCCTCACATACCCTATTTTTAAATACCCATTGAGCTGCTCTATCTTGATCTACCACTAATCCTATGATGAACCTAACAAATAAAAATAAAATATATAAAAGCACTTGGGTTCCATAAAGTGTGAAAAAATACATCTTATTAGTGTCTCACCAAGTTTCCTTAGTAAACACCATCATATACACACATTCACAACAAAAAAGAACATGTTATACAAGTGCATGGATGTCCTGTGCTGACCATGCCACCATGAATCCCTCTACATCATGTCTCTATGTGATAAATAGGACACCATGACACCTTATAACACTATAATTGGTGCCTTTATAGTATCCAACTCATTATCTCATACCATTATACCTAATTTCCAACCCGTACTCAATGAATCAGGGTAGGGAATCATCCAAACATTTACTCACTACCTAAGGAAACATAGTGTAGTCATATGTCCATATCTCAACCCATCACCTTACCACTCATGGTAGGATCCATCAGTCACATATCATATCAAATCATGTCCTAACCATCTTTCTCAAGGAAGTCCATTATCACCCCAAGCCTTCTTAAGGCATGGTACTCTATAACAACCCAAGATTACTCAAGGAAATGACCACTTACATCCATTAAACCATGACTACTCACTCAAGACATGGTTTTATTGGACTTATCACTCAAATAATTTCCCCTTACATAACCAATAACTTATCACTCAAGGAATATATCTAATTTTATGAACACTATGACTCTATTACATGCATTCCAATCCTAATAATTCCATCTCACTCATTGAGAAGCTATGCCTTGGGATCTTCTCCCCCACCAGACTCTTTTGGCTACCATAAGCATGAAAAAAAATCATATCCCACAGCTCATAACACAAATCACTAGTTGATTATATTACACTATTTTCAAGAGACATATCCCTTCATCTTGAATATATCACACCTTGACCATCAGGGCATCCACTAGGTCCTATCGACCTATCCCTATCACGAACCAAATCTGGTCGCCACTAATAAAAACACCAAATCTAGCCCATGAAAAGGACCAAAGGGAATTCCCTATCCCCACGGGCTGTCAGAAGTTCTCAAGTATCAATAAATTATGGTTGGGAATGATTTACCTGAGTATGAAAGCATACAAAATTAAAAACAATCAATAATAAGAATATAAAATTATCATGCCAAAAAAATATTAACAAAACAAGATCTGAATACAAGGATTTATATACAGAACAAGAGGTTCAAATACAAATAAAGATAGCATATAGACATCCATAAAGACTCCACATGATAAGGGGGTCGTCACCCCTTGAGCTTTCTCCACAACACCGCACCGCAGGAGGGATCTAACAACCCAAACCGCCTTCACCCGAGGCTTTACCTTTACTTGAGTCAAACATAAGAAAGTATACTTAGAAAAAATGGGTTTAAGTAGAGTGTGATACTATTCCCAATATTATACCACCCAAATATTCCAAAGTGTATGCAATATAAGGTGAAAAAGCAAGCAGTTTTAAAATGTAAAGAAAAGTGGTGATAAATTCCAGGAAATGCAATTTTCAATTGAAAATAGTTTTCAAACTAAAACTTTCATAATTTTAACAAATTTCAATTATAAATGTTATCTACTATAAATTACCTCCAAAAAAACCCTAATAAATTGGTAAATACCACAAATAAAATGAGCACCAAAACTAAGAACACCCCTAGGCAACTAGATAGTCTTAGGCGCTATGTACCTCATACCTCGGTGTAAAGTATCCAAGTCACAATCATTTCCCATGAAAGATCCACTAGTAGGGAACATAACCATAACCTATTGGTCAAAAGACATAATCCACATAGTTTAGTTAGAGTTTTAATTATCCATTAGCTCAGTGAAACAGGGACAAAACCCATCTGGTTCACTAGTTGTACTAGTACATATCTGTCCACCTAGGTACCCGGGCTTCCCCCTTGTTGCTCAAACAATTTAAGCATGATAAAAACAACCATTATCATATAAAAACAATTATAATAGTCACACAAAAAGAATATAGTATCTATAAACACTTTATACCGCTTAAAACACACAACAAAGCATTTTGATTTTCAATAAACAACTTATCAAAATCCTTCCTTGTTTTGCACCCAAAACTCTTTGAAATATCCACTTTTCACAACATGTACATACTTAAAAGTAAAAAAAAAACAGAAATTTAATCCCAATAAATTTCAATAAAAACAAAAAATCAGTGTTTGGGAAGCCCTATATGAACCATGAAGTGATATCTTTATAAAACCTTCATTTTTCACACAAACACGACACTTAAAAATTCACATATTTCACAAACACCATTAAAACCAATTTTCGTAGAAACAATTAGATGATATAAACATTAAAAATAGTATTTGAACCCCTAATACATCCCAATAAAATCAAATAAGTAATTATAGTGTATCCCCAAATGAACCAACAAGAGATTTCTATGAAAAACCCCCAATTTCACATAAAAGTGGCACTACAAATTAATTTGTATTAAAAATACCACCAAAACCAATTTTCGCAGCAATAAAAAAATGAGATAAGCGTGAAAATACTATAAAAACAGCAATATAACTCACAAATATTGCATAAAAATTGTAATTACCTACCAAATTAATTAAAACCTTGAATCCTTTGTGCGAAAAATCAAACAAACCATATCCACACATCAAGGAGGGTAGATCAAGCCTAACAATAGAAGCTTTGACCAAGAAAACCCAAGGTTAAACCCTAGGTTCAAAACCCTACCCTCTGTTCATTTTATACTTCAAGGATAAGTGAAAAAACCCTAAGAAAATTGAATGAAACCCTAAGCAAATTGAAAGAGGAATGAAGGAGACCCACTTACTTGATAAATCTTGAATAAATCACACCAAATACACCAGTATCTGAATTTTAAAACATCCAAAAATTAAATTTAGGTTGGAATAATAATGATAATGTTAATTGAGAACTGAAATGGGGGGGGGAGTGAAAAATGAAGGAGTTATGAAGGAATCAAATTACCTTTCAAATCTGGATGAATTGGGAAATATTCAGATGTTTCAACCTAATATGCAACAAAAATGAGCTCCAAAGAGGGGGAGAAGGGAATGGTTGTGTGAATGGGTATTTTGGCTTCAAGTGGTAGGTGGAATCACCAAAAAAGAGTAAAAAATGAATTTGTTATTAAAAAAAAAATTCGTTTGTAAAATTGGAAATGGGCTTCCAGGCTGGCCTAATTACTTAATTAATACCCAAATCCACCATGATTATGGATTCATAAAGGGTAAAAATTAATATGGTTATGTTAATAGGTCAGGGGAGGAAATTTTGGAAGTGTAATGGGTGCAAAATATTGAAAAATGAAAGAGTTATAAAATAAACAAAATTGGTTTTTAAATCTGAAAATGGGATCACAGTTTGGCCCAAATCATGAAAACTCACCCATACCTCAAAAAACGAATTGGAAACCCTAAAAAAAAGCTATAATGGAAATTAAATGAATAATACCTTTAAAATAAGTCATTTATGTGACAATCATCCCTACCATGAAAAATTTCCATCCTGGAAAGTCAACTTGAAGTGTGATCAGAAAATAGAAACGGGTACTCCTCCTCAACCCATGAATTCTGCTCCCATGTCTCATGAGTATCACTACCATACTACCAAATATCCTGGACCAGTGGAATAAACTTTCCCTGAAGAACCTTCTCTTGGGAGTCCACTATTTTCACTGGCCACTCAAAAACTGACAAGTCAGGCTCTATCTCCAGTTCTTCCTAACTCAGCACATGAGACAGATCTAGGTTGTATTTCTTCAACTGGAAGACATGGAAGACATCATGGATATATGTCAATTGATAAGGTAAGGACAACCTGTATTCCACCTTGACAATATGATCAGTGATCTCAAAAGGTCCAACATACCATGGCGTCATCTTCCCTTGCTTCCCCAATAGACGATGGACCAGACGAGGAGCCACTTTTAAGAAAACCCTGTCACCCACAGAAAACTCTTGGTCTCGACGCCTCCTGTTAGAATATGATTTATGGTGACTATGAGCTGTCAATAAAAGCTTCCTGATCAACTTGACCTTCTCAGATGTCTCCTTCACTAGACTCTGCCCTAACAGTGAGGTCTCACCTACCTCAACCCAACATAGGGGGGACCGACAAGGCTGAACATAAAGCGCATCAAAAGGAGCCATTTGAATCAAGGATTGGTAACTGTTATTATAAGAAAACTCAACCAATACCGAATGTCTATCCTAGGAACCTCCAAAGTCTAGGACACATAAACATAGCATTTACTCCAAAATCTGATTTTCCCACTTTGTCTGACCATCCATCTGAGGGTGGTATGTCGTGATCATCTTAATATAGGACCCCAAGGCCCTATGAATGCCTTCCCAAAACTGAGAAGTGAAATGGGTGTCTCTATATGAGACAACAGCTGATGGAAAGCCATATATTCTCACCACCTCCTAGAGATACAAACGGGCCAACTCATCAACTTTATCTATATCTCTTATCAAAATGAAGTGGGACAATTTGGTCAGATGATCAATCACCACCCAAATGGAATTCTTACCCCGAGGTGAATGAGGAAAGCCAAAAATAAAGTTCATGGAAACCTCATTCCACTTCCAGGTAGGAATGGGTAATGGTTGGAGCAAACCGGAGGGCCTTTGATGCTATGCTTTCACCTACTGGCATGTATAGCATCACGAAAAAAAGTCTTCTATGTCTCGTCGCATACCTGGACACCAAAACTGTCGTCACACATAATAATGCATCTTGGTGTAACCCGGATGGATAGCCCACTGAGACTGGTGGCTATCCTGCATCACCGCCTTCCACAGAGATAACGACACTACCGAATGTACCTTGAAGCATAGGATGCCCTCAGGAGACGACGACCAATCATAGTATGTTTCTCCACCATGAAGAAACTGCCTCAAATGATGACAAATCTCATCTCTAGGCTGTTCCCGCTAAATAAAATCCATGAGAGAAGGAGTCAACTGAAACCTCACCAAGAACACACCTCCATTATTCTCCCTGATCTCCACATGCATCTGAGCAAAGAACCCCATCAAAGTCCACTAATCACTGGAATTCCTCAAATCCTGCACTGGAACCCTTCTTCTCAAGGTGTTGTCCACCACATCACCCTTTCCTAGGGTATAGACAATGTCATAGTTGAACCCCTGAAAGTACTTGATCCAGCGATGCTGTCTCAAGTTGAGGTCCTTCTGTGAGAAGATATAGGCCAATATTTTGTGATCAGAGTAGACCACAAACTTATCCCCAAAGAGATAGTGACGCCAAGTCTTCAAAGAATAAATCATAGCTATTAACCCCAAGTCATCAGTCAGGTAATTCTTTTCGTGTCGTCGGAGTTGGAAAGATCCATATGCCACCACGTGATCATACTACATAAGCACGCACCCAAGACCCATACCTGAAGCTTCACAATACACCACATACCCTTTTCTAGCCTATGGAAAAATTATAATGGGGGTGGTATTCAACCTCCTCTTTAGAACCTAAAATGATGCATGACATTCTGGGCCCCAAGCAAACATCACCCCTTTCCGGGTGAGCGTAGTCATCGGTGAAGCAAGCCAAGAGAAGTCACGAACAAATCACCTGTAATAACCAGCCATATCAAAGAAACTCCTGATCTCGAACACATTATTCAGTTTCTCCCATGACATGACCACACTGATCTTCTCAGGGTCCACTAAAACCCCCTACTATAAGATCACATGCCCTAGAAATTTCATCTCCATGATCCAGAAAGTGTACTTTGACAACTTTGAATTGGGGAAGTGATCCCTCAAAGTGACCAAAACGATCCTCAAGTGATGTTCGTGTTCCACCTTAGAGCCAGAGTATACTATAATGTCATCCAAAAACACCAAAATGAAGGAATCAAGATACTGATGGAAAAACCTATTCATGAGTTCCATAAAGACCGCTGGAGAATTGGTCAATCCGAAGGGCATGAACAGATACTCAAAGTGGCTGTACCTACTTTAGAAGGCTATCTTCAAGATATCTACCTCTCTCATCCTGAGTTGATGGTATCCCGATTGCAATTATATTTTTAAAAACCAATTTTATCCCTTAAAATAATCAAATAAATCATATATTCTGGGAAATTGATATTTGTTCTTAATTGTTACCTTATTTAGCTTCCGGTAGTCAATACACAACCAGAGAGATCTGTCAGCCTTCATCACGAACAACACAGGAGTAGACCAAGGAGAGACACTCGGGTGAATGAATCCTTTGGATTCTAAGTCATCCATGTGTATCTTTAATTCCCTCAGCTTGGTAGTGTACATGCGATATTATGGAATATATATCAGCTGTGTTCCCCGCACCAGATCAATCAAGAACTCCACATCCCGCTCCAGGGGAAAACCTGAAAAATCATCCGAAAATACCTCTAGAAACTCATTATCTACATGAGGTAGTGAAAATTCAGGGGAAAAACCATTTCCTCAAGAGAGAGTGACAATAAATGGAAGATAATACTTCCCAACTCTGGGAGTGGAGGTCCTGCACGACCCGACTGAGGATCCCATTCTCCACGAAAAACCTAATAACTACCATCAGGTTCCATGAAACTCAATTTCCACCTGTAGCAATCGATATGTGCCTGAAAGTGTACTAGCCAATCCATGCCAAGTATTATGTCAAGAAGTTCCATATCTAGGACCAAGAGATCCCACTCCATCTCAACCCTTGACATGGAAAGCGCACATGATAGACACTTGAGACCCCATTCCTTATTCTTTTCCAGTGGCATCACCAACCCCATCGAAAAATACAACAACTCAGTTAGAAAATTCAGCATGTCCACAACACGGGAAGAAATGAATGAAATAGAGGCACTAGTATCAAAAAGAGAAAAAACTATAGAGGATGCGATCATAATGGTACCTTGAACTGTCGACGATCCCACCTCTAATCCTGATAGTGCTTGATCCACTACATGGAGATTTCTGGTCTCTACCTGAGGATGACTGCTAGTATGTGGATGTTCGCTAAAATGGATTTTCCCAGAAGATGACCCAACCCTACCACCACGTCCACTAAAACGAGATCTCCCAGTCCTTGATGGCTCGGATTGTACTGGCACTCCTCTTGAAGCCACTGACCCTACCCCACTCGGAAGTGGACATGCCATCCCGCAAAAGTGTTGAAAATTCCCCATACCCCCACACTGGTAACAATGATTCAAAGGAAGTGAGCATACTGGTCATATGTTCTCAGGATTCCCACATTGGTGGCACATGAACAATCTTTCATCAGAATCCACAGATGAAAACTACATGGAAGAGTGGCCTGAACTTCCACCTCCCTTCTTCAGTTGTTCCTCATGCTTCCTTTTCTTTTCTGAAGAGCTGTTGCTTCCCACTACTGATACTAACCTAAAGAAACTATCCCTTCCTTTACGGTCAATCTCCACCATGCATTCCCAATCAACCACCTCAGTATAGGTCCTCATCTTAAACAAGAACACCTGGGAGTATATCTCTGGTCACAATCCTTTCTCAAACCTCTAGTCCTTCACTTGCTCATTGGAGACGATTTCAGGGGTATACCAAACCAAATCAGTGAAGAGGTTAGCATACTCCATGATAGAAAGATTCCCCTGAACAAGATCCATAAATTCTTGGGACTTGGCATATGCCGAGACCACAGGGTAGTATTTCTCATTGAAGACAGCCTTGAAGTCTCCACAGTGCATTTTCCCATTCTTCCTAGTTTGAAGAACTAATTCCTACCACCTATAGTTGGGACCCTCCAACATAAATTAGGAACATTTCACCCTAATATCTTTGGGTGTATCTAGGAACTCGAACATGCGCTCAATATTCTCAAGCCATTCCTCTGCTTCCTGGGGTTCTATGCTGCCTTGGAAGGTGGGAGCCTTATTTTTCAGGAACTCCTAGGCCTTTTCCTTTCTAGGACCAGTCTTATCCTCGCTAACAGGAGCTAGAATAGGATCTTCTCCCTATCCTAGATCTTGGACAGCCCGGACCATGACCTTGACTAGCCTCTGATCAATTGGTGTGGGAGAACTCTCTCCAGCTTCCTCCGTGGGCGCATGGGAGCTTTTCGGGGAGGCATGTTGCTACAAAATGAAACAATCACAAAAACAATAGTCAATACCACAATTCTGAAAATTTTAATCAAATATATCAAATAAAATTAATCTAAACACATTACGATAATAAAAGAAACAACTACTCCACCCCCACTCGATGTCCACGTGTGGTCTGCAGCCCACACGTCTCACCTGGAAGTGAAGTCAATCAAACAATTCCAACATCCTCTAGTGAATCAAGGTCTTCCACGAGGGGTGCAGTCCAGGCACCCTACTTGTGACCAAAACCCCAAGCCTCGACATTCCTATCTCCTATCTATCCCGACTCATCCCAAAATAGGAATATAACCCAAAAATATTCACCTCCTTTGATACCATTTAGTCATGAATCGAATCTGGTCACCACTAATACCGACACCAAATCCAGCCCATGAAAAGGCCCATAGGACATTACCTATCCCCATGGGATGGAACAAGTTCTAGGGTATCAATAAATTAGGTTTGGGAAGGATTTACCTGAGTATGAAGGCATAAAACATTAAAAACAACAAATAATAAGAATATGAAATTTTCATGCCAAAAAAGTCTAAACAAAACCATATCTGAATACAAGGATTTATATATATTACAAGAGGTTAAAATAAAAATAAATATAGTAGCAAGACATCCACAGGGACTCCAAACTACAAGGGGGTCGTCACTCCCCGAGCCGTCTCCACAACACTGCACCACATGAGGGATCTAAAAACCCAAACCGCCTTCACCTGAGGCTTTACATTTACCTGAGTCAAACATAACCAAATATAATTACACCCAAGGGGTGTAAGTAGGGAATGAACTTAATAATAATAGTATACCACCCAAATATTCTAAATTGTATGCAATACAAGGTGAAAAAACAAGCAGTTTTAATATGTAAAGAAATGCGGTGATAAATTCCAGGAAATGCAATTTTCAATTGAAAATAGTTTTCAAACTAAAACTTTCAGAATGTTAAAAAATTTAAATAAGACATATTAAATAATTTAAATTACCTCCAAACACACCCTAATATAGGGGTAAATACCACAAATAAAATGATCACCAAAACCAGGAACACCCCTAGGCAACTAGATAGTCTCATGCCCTATGTACCTCATACCTCGGTGTAAAGTATCCAAGTCACAATCCTTTCCCATGAACAATCCACTAGTAGGGAACATACCCATAACCTAGTGGTACCCAAAAATCATCCACATAGTTTATTTAGAGTTTTTTTTATCCACTTTCTCTATGAAACATGGACAAAACCCACCCAGTTCACTTGCTGTACTAGTACATATCCGCCCACCTAGGTACCCGAGATACCCCCTTTGTGATCAAACAATTTCAGCATGATAAAAACATCCATATTCATATAAAAACACCACTACTGGTCACAAACAAACAATAAAGTAGCTATACACACTTTATACCACTTAAAACACACAACAAAGTATTTTGATTTTCAGTAAACAACTTGTCAAAATCATTCCTTATTTTACACCCAAAAATATTTGAAATATCCACTTTGAACAACATGTGGATACTTAAAAGTAACCAAAACATAAATTTCAGATCAATAACTTTCAATAAAACCAAAAAATCAGGGTTTGGACATCCATATATGAACCATGAAGTGATATCTTTATAAAACCTGGATTTTCACAAAAACACGACACTTAAAAATTCATGTGTTTCACAAACACCATTAAAACAGATTTTCACAGCAACAACCAAATGATATAAACATTCAAAAAAGAATTTGAATCCCTAATACATGAAAATAAAATAAAATAAGTAATTATAGTTTATCTCCAAATGAACCAACAAGATATTTCTATGATAAAACCCCCAATTTTACATAAAAATGGCACTAAAAATTCATTTGTATTACAAATATCACCAAAACAAATTTTTGAAGCAATAAAAAAATTAGATAACCATGAAAATACTATAAACACAGCAAGATAACTCACAAATATTTCATAAAAATTGGAATCACCTAGCAAATTAGTTAAAACCTTGAATCCTTTATGTGAAAAATAAAACGCACCATCTCTACACCTCAAGGAGGGTAGATCAAGCCTAAAAATAGAATATTGGACCAAGAAAAACCAAGGTTAAAACCTAGGTTCAAAACCCTACCCTCTGGTCATTTGGTACTTCAAGGATAAGGTAATAAACCATAATAAAATTGAATGAAACCCTAAGAAAATTGAAAGAGGAATGAAGGAGACCCACTTACTTGAGGGATCTTGAAGAAATCACCACAATACACCAGTAGATGAATTTGAAAACAGCCAAAAATGCAATTGAGGTTGGAATAAGGAAGACATGTTTAATTGAGAACTAAAATGGGGGGGGGGGAGAGTGAAAAAATAAGGAGTTATGAAGGAATCAAATTACCTTTTAAATCTGGAAAAATTGGGAATGCTTCAGATGTTTCAACCTAATCTGTGAAAAAAATGAGCTCCAAAGAGGGGTAGAAGGGAATGGTGGAGTGCCTGGGTATGTTGGATTCAAGTGGTATGTGGAATCACCGAAAAAGAGTAAAAAATGAATATGTTATTAAATAAACAAAATTTGTTTTTAAAATTGGTAATGGGTTCTGGGCTGGCCCAATTACTTAACTAAAAACCCAAATCCACCATGATTATGGATTCCTAAAGGGTCCAAATTAATATGGTGATGTTAATAGGTCAGGGGAGGCCATTTTATAAGTGTAATGGGTGAAAAATATTAAAAAATGAAATAGTTATAAAAGAAACAAAATTGGTTCTTAAATCTGAAAATGGGCTCACAGTTTGGCCCAAATCATAAAAACTCACCCATCCCTCAAAAAATGCAAGGGAAACCCCCAAAACAAAGATAGAATAGAAATTAAATGTATAATACCTTTTAAATAAATAATTTAAGTGACAATACCTATCTCTACTTGTCCATAAAATCTCACATAAATCACCCTTTGATGATGCCACAACCCATAGAATCAACTCAACCTAGACGTAAAGGCTGAATATAACCTTAAAAATATTCTTCATCATCCCCAATCCAAGTAACAAGGGACTATCCCAAGGTACACAACTCTAATCCCATTAGCATCACAATTCCAAGTCTTGAACAAAACTTATTACACCCACCTAGTTTCTGTCCCAATTCTCCTATGAGAGATGTCTCAAACTACTACTTGGAGAAAACTCCTTTCCATCGAACTTCATCCCATAACAATGGACCTATCCATATCACAAGGCTCACTAAGCCCCAAACCTCCCTGCTCAGGGTGTAACTTAGTAGGCAATCATGTATATACATTTATATGAGCTTATATTAAAGGGACCTACTACCTCTATCAAGGAGTTACCATCCTCACTATGCTCCTCCTATCATCATCCAAGCCTATCCATTCCTCATCTAAGATCATACTACCACCTAAGCTCTAATATCATGGTATAAAACACAAATACTTCATTATAAAAAATTATTATTAATTATTTATATTTATCCATAGAGTAATAAGAAATAGAAAAATAACTAGGCACCATCGTCACACCAAAACCTAAACCAATTTTCCATAAAAGGTCTATAGAACAACCCCGAAACTATCCTAAAAAAATCATTATCCTGAGACACTCCATTAATTTAAAGTTTCATAAAATTTCATCAAAAACCCTAAATAAAATATTGAAATGACTTATCTTAACCAAAATTATGAAAAATGACATTAGTTTATCTCCATGGGACCTCCTCTAGTAACTCCACATGAATGACTCATTACAATCAATCTATTTCACTATAATATAATGGAATCAGTACCAAAACCATGCTCAAATTTAAATAAAATTATAGGGATTTCAATAAATTACATAGAATTGAATATGATATATAATCTTAACTATAATATCAATTGGAAGATGCCAAAATTCACCTATCTTGACAGGGGATTGATAGAGTAATTTGGGAGGAGATGTGTGGAAAAGGCCTCTCCTGATCCCTCCATATTACTTATATCAGGAAACATTCATCCTAAAAAACGACAAAATTTTCCTTGGTCAAAAAATAGCAATCATATAACCATTGATGGTGTGAACCGGGGGGTTTACATTATGAAATCCTTTGACTTGGTGTATTGATGACCTGTATGGACATAAGAAAAGAGGACCTAACTCAGTTGAAACTCATTCAAACCATGAACCTAGTTCATGCTGTGAAGTCCTTTTGGTAGATTATTACCCCCTTTTCTATCCCAATTCATGTCATGGACCATGGTTTACAACATGAATAGCTGCAGGTAGTAGAAATTTCATCTCCCAATCTCCCCGCACCTTCCTTAATGTTCACCTGAGTGCTCATACGACCAAAAAGGTCTAAAAAAAACATCCAAAAACACTTATTAAGGGCATAAAAATTCTCATATTCTCAATCAAAGTACTATTTCTCAAAAAATTATCCTTAACGAACAAAAAATTTAAATTACCTTAGTAATTTATAACCCATATTAACACAAGTAATTACATACTCTCCACTACAGGGATTCTCATCCTTGGGAATCCATGGTGTCCTCAAACCATGTATCCTAACCTACTTCAATTACAAATTTATAAAGATCTCATGTAATTCTAATATTAAACACAAAAAATTCTTCCTCTGTGAAACTCAAAAACCTATAAACACACTATTCCATATGGACAAGGAACCTACTCACCCTTAGTTCCAACACCGAGATGATGTGTAACTACACCCATATCCCCCAAGGCACCTCGGTGTCTCCACCCAATTCATTCAGAGGCTTATGGATCTCCCCAATACAATTATTTTGTCATGATGTCCAATTATAAACCATGTTTCTCCCCACCATAGGAATCACCTACCAAAAATAATCCCATTTGTCCAACAAACCTTCAATTACATTTCAAAAAATGCTCCTGATGCAGTTCTAATTTCACTATGCCAAACCCCATGCATAAATAACAATCAAACCACCCTTGGATGAATTTTCATGAAAACTCTCAGTTTTCCCCATCAATTGCCTATTGAACAACCTGATCATGATTCCCTAACACCCGGAGGAATCCTATGACTATACAAAGGCCCACATAGAACTCTGAACCTAAATTTTAGTGTAATTCCTTGATTGGACCACCAACCACATACTCCAGCTTCCATGATCCCACCCCAAGAACCTTTTGCACCACCAATTTGACTAATAGTTAGATCACACCAAAACCTCCCCATGTATAATACCAATACATAAAAACTATTAAATAATTTATTCAAAATTCATATATGGTATTATCCAAGGGATTATATATCAACGGATCATACCACACACCAGTTTCCAGGTGTTACCCCGACCATCTAATGACCAGTATCACCACCCCTATTACCCTTCCTCCATAAGTGTCATCCACAAAAAACTAATATGATGCTCCCCACACAAGATTATCCTTGTCTTATCCTTGAAAAATAGAAACCAAAACTCAACTGGTCACACTCTATCTATTATATCATGAAATGACTAAACATGAATGTATTGATCATGTTTCATTCACAACACAAAACACTAATTCTACCAATAGTATTCTGCCCATCACATGTCTTCTATTAAAACACTCCTCAGGTGCCGTCCCCAATAGTTCCCATAATCAAATCTCCCAGAAAATTACTATTAAGGACCAAAACCCTAGCCCCTCACATCTATACATGTCTCACCACCATACTACCACTATAACATCGCTCAGATTCATCATCTACTTGAACTATTCCCAGTGGACTTAAACATGGTCTGTTCATATATTCAAAACTCAACCAACATTATTTGTAACCACTACCACTTTTCCTAACACAGTGAGAATTTTCTATGAAAATACATGCCAATGATCACTCTCCACCACCAAAGGTAGAGTGATCTACCCATAAAAATTTAATGGGTTCTCACTCATGATACTAATCGATCTCAACCAAAACCAAAGGATACAAACTATCATACATCACAATCACAAAAACCATACACAATTTATCATGTGTTGTGTCCCATATTACCCAATATCACCCACAAAACCCACTGACCATTCCCCACTTCATGTTAGTATCACCTTACAAAAGCATCCCACGATTCATACCTTACCATAGGCCTAAGGCATCTCACTCATTCCATGGCCAACCACATGATCAATTTCCACTAAATAAATATTTATAAATCCATGAGTATTTACCCACAATCCCACTACACTGCCCAAATGTGTACCCCAAGATCCAAATTTCCAGGAAATCACCCAATATTTCCTTCCAAAACCGTCCTCAATACTAGAAACACCAAGAGTGCTTCTCCCCACAAGAACCTAATGTATTTAACATGCCTTTACTTAATCCTCTCTAGGTTTACAAAATATATATGGAAATTATTTACTATATACATATATCATCTCTTAAGAATTACATACCTATACCAAACCCACTAGGGTTCCATTACTATGGCTTTAAATGCTTACACTACCCCACTAAGGGTCTTCATACATACCTTAATGAATGGAATAAATTTAAATCATTAGAAAACAACCCACTAAAAAATTCAAATGAACTACCATCATAAGAAACCATATATATTTTAGTTAAGTAGAAACTACCAAAAATTTATATGAGAAAACACTATATAAGTTGTTATTGACCCTTTAAACAAATGATCCATATATTTAAAAAAATCCAATCACACACAAGTAGGTGTATGTCATGTGAGTCCTATAATAAAAATATGATGCATGAAAATGAAACTATTTACAAATGGATATGATCCAAAACCATAAATATTATATTCTAGAAACCCATCATATTAAATAAAAATCTCATTAACAAAAAAATAAATAAAGTACAATAATGTTGTACCCCTGGTAAACAAAACTTCCCACCAGAAAGTTGTTAATTACTCACTAGTAAACGGTCCATTACATTCTCTGAAAAATTCCTAAACCACTTATATATCGTATCCCAAAATCAGAAAGTAATATATTTGATACCACTTTTTGATTCCCCAAACAAGAATCACCATGTGAACCGAAGTTACACATGGCCTAAAGCATAACTCCCCATATGAAAAAGGCTAGATACTAGTATCGGGGGCCTAATACATATAGTGGGGAGACTATGACCTCAAATTAGAGTTATAAAAAAATAGAAAAATAAACAAAAAAATTTCCATCACCAATATTAGAGTGTACAACATCAAATAAAAACAATTCTATATCAAAATATAATATATATAAGAATACAAGCCCATGTTTAGGCTATTATATATCAACTGATCTCCCATTGGGATGATCAAAACTAAAAAATAAATAAAATAAATAGAATAAATCACACATAAACTGGCCCTAATTCCATCCCTGAGCCTTACACACTCTTTCTTCCAATACTAATCGAGCTACTCCAAGCCAAAAAATTGTAATTCCAATGAAAAACCAAAAAAATAGACGTAAGGTCTTCACATGCATCTGGATTCTGATGTAGGGTGTGATAAATAATTATCAATAGGGTATGAAAAATTTCACCCTGTATAATCCATAATATACATATATACATGATAAAAAAATCATGTCATGCTATTATGTGGAAATAATGTATTAACCATACCACCATGAGTCCCCGCACATCTGGTATCCATGCACTAATTAGGCCACCACGGAACCTGATATTTCATTCATCTATGCCATACTAGAATCCACCTTATCACCTCATCATATTTTAATATCATATCTGATGTCTAGACCATACCCGAAGACTTGGGGATAGACATCATCTAAACCTCAACCCACTAAATGAGGGAATGGAGTACAATCATACACATCCTGACCCATTTCCTTTTAACTCATAGTAGGGTCCATCAATAATATATCTCATCACATATTGACCCAACACTCTTGATCAAGGTGTTCCAATATCATGACCTGATCCTTATCAAGGTAGGTTTATCTACCATGACCCATTTATAATCATTGTAAGGTCCTTTTATATCTATCAACCCATGTATTATCACTCAAGATATAGTCAAATATGCCTTCTCAGTCTTGGAAATTCCCCTTACTCAACTATGAAATTTTCAATTGATGCATTTCCCATCTTTTATATACATTGGGACTCTATAAATCACATAGAAATCCTATCAAGTCCATATAAACCTTGGGGAGGAGATTCTTTAGGTTCTCTCCCCCACTGGACTCTATCACCTATCATAAGCAAGAAAATACAATCATGGACCACATATCATTACAAAACTCAAGAATTTATCCAAAGTATACAATTACTTAATACCCATACAATCATATTTAATACATCAAATCTCACCCATCAGGGTATAAAATAGGTCCACCAACTGTGTCACAATATATTATCATTCACACCAGCTCACGTTCATTACTCCTTAGTTACATGGAATCCTATAAGCTCAAATCAACCCTAAATTCAAGGCCCAATCCATTATCATCAGGATTCCTCACCACTCCCATTCCTAATACCTTGGGATCCTCCCATGCTATACAACACTAATCCCCTTGGAATCCAAATTTCAAGTCCTAAACCAAACCCATGACTCACACTGGGGTCCCATATCACCTCTCCCAAGTGAGATCTCTAAAACCACTACTTAGAGGAAACACCTATCTGTCACACCTCATCTTATCCTAAAATACCCATCCCACTCACAAGGATCACTAATCCCCAAACCAACCATAGCGGGGTGTCACTAGTTAGGCATGAGAGAAAATTCATCTCACCAATCATGAATAGGCCTAAGATTCATCTTACTACCTAAGTATCACTTAAAGGACTATCCTTTGATACCTACATGTAACATACAAAACTTATATATATATATATTTTATTTTTAATAAATAAATATTGTTATAATTAGGTATATAATATAATTTAAACACATGGAACACATAATTATTTATTTCATTAAATAAGAACATTGTTTTTAAAAAATAAATATATCTATGTGAATTTAAAATATTACAATGGGTAAATAAATAGAAAAATAAAATAAAATTACCAAAATAGGAAAAATCATAACATCTTAATCCTCTTGTATCATTACAACATTGAAAAACATAATAAAAAATATATAAAAAATTTGTAATTAAATCTATATTTTAGAAATGAAAAATTAAGGACCTTGAGAGGTATTGAGTTGAATGTTTAATGAAGTAATTAAGAGGTATTTATAGGAATTAATATGACTATTGGAATATTAATATGTCCATTTTAATAGTAACATGACTGCTAAGAATAGTGACCTGACCCTTAGGAACATTAACCAGACCGCTGGACAAGAAAATTGACTTAAAAATAGTAAAATATCATATAAATAGTATTTATTCTAAATAATTTAAGAAAATATAAATATTATAATTCCTTAAAATAAATTTACTTATTAAACACTTAAATAAACTATAAGCACATTTTTAGTAAACAACATTTCATTATACTTCATAAGAATAAATTTTTTTATGTTAATAATTAAAATTTTTCAAGTTAGAAATTATTTATATAATGTAAAAATTATTTTTTAAATAAACACATTGAAATTTTCTAAGGGTTATTTTTTTGGGTAATATCCTGAAATACTTAATTTTAAGTAAATATTAAAAATATGTTTTTTACATAACCAGTGTATTTTAATTAAATCATCCAAGATGCAATAATGAAATAATATATTGTAAAACTTAAGGATCAACCCATAACTAATTTAATAAGATAAATGAGAAATTTAAAAACAATAAACTAAAATAAAAAACCTAAAAAGTGTTTTTCAATGTTTAAATGATAAATCGTTCCATTAAAATAATAAATTTTCAATTTCCATTTTATTTTTAAATAAACTAATGAATTTGGTATAGAAAAGATTTAAAATTACTAAAATAATTTTATTTTATTAAAATATTAATTAAAATTTCTATAATATCACTATTATAATTTTTACCATGAAAATTATACTTTATTCAATATTTTAACTCAAAAATACCCCTATCCTCAAGTTTAAATATCCCCTCTCCCCTAGAAATCTACTTATATCTCACGTACCAAAACTAAATATATACTATAATTTCCTATATTAATCCCATTATAATCCTTATAGACATTATAGTGTCACTTGAATCTATGAATTCAAGGAATTTAGTATCGTATAAATAAGCAACATTAAGAAGAGTGTGAAAACTCATCAACTTTTCTTCTCTTTTCCTTTCATTTTTTCTATTCCAATCAAACCAAACCTTTATAAAATTTATTAATTAGTATGTAACACTATATTAATGATTTTAACCTTCTGTAATTATTAAATTTATGATGTAATTATATATTATACTTCTCCTTCCTTCTATTTTGATAATGTCCTGTTAATGATCGGTTAATCTTCTATGTGGAAATTTTTAACTTTTTACCTATCACTATAATCATGGAGGGTAGTATGAATTATATATAATATATAAATATGAAATTAAATTTATTTTAATATTATGTAATTAATTTTACTTACATATAAATTACCTTGAACAAAAATAATGAAATAAAAGAAGGATATGATATTTTATGGAAAATATAATATCCAAACATTTCACCATTAAAAAATATTTTTAAAAAATATTATACAATAATTAAAATGAATCAGTAGTGAAATAAATGAAAATAAATCACTTATTTTTCCATGTTTAATAAACCTAAATTCTTTATACATGAGGTTAAAAAGTAACAAAAATAAATCAGGATCTAAGGTAAGTGGATTCTGAAGCCCAAAGCTTTCTTTTTTGGATTATCTGCTATTTTACATTATTTTCAGTATGGATATTCCTTTAGTTTCCTTAAATTTTCCTATCACTATTCTTTACCTTTTATTTCAAGTAATACATATGTTTTACCTTTTTGAAATTATTTCCAACCCAGTTTCAATGATTTTTGAAAGTGAATTTATTTTTCAAAAAACCGCATTAAATCCTCTCAAGTAGTTTCTTCTCCACTCAAGATTGATGTTATTTTATGCCAAAATAATATCTTCCATATTCATTTGGGAACCCCAAATGATATTCATTAATTTATTCCTTATGGTGGCTTTATGATACCACTTCCTTTACATGGGATTATTTTATGACTATGATTCTTATATATTCTCTTTCCATGTGGCATACATGATAATGAGAATTTTATGATGCAGAGAGTGGGACCAAAATTATATATAACTTAATTTCATTGGGTGATTCTATATATATTATGATATTACATGTATTAAAAGTGAAATTATTCTATATATTTCTACAATTAGGATGTTATGATTTATAAGGATATGTTATACATGGATATGAGGATAGATATGTTCAAAAATATGTGTGGTATTTAACAACTATATTATGATGATTCATTATTATATATAGGACAAATTTAATTACTTTTTAAAATGATCTCTCATGATAATGATGATGATGATTATTCTTATCCATGTATTATTAATTAATTTCTATTATTCCTTCTACACTATATCTTCCCCTTACTGTGATTTTATCTCATCCCTATATTTGATGTATATTCTCAAGAGACTATATGTACCGAGGAGAAAACTAGAGCTTTAGGAGGGTTATAAAGAATAAATTAAATAATGTGTATGTTGTATTATATATAAGTGATATAAAACCTAATTTTACCAAGAACCTGATACTTTTGATCATGGAATGTATTAATATTTTGTTATTTATCTTAAAAATGATGTAATAGTCATTTATCAAGAAGTGAGGTTTCTATAGTTGGTATCAAAGCGTAGTTTATATAATTTGGGAACTATAGATATAAAACATTAGTATAAAACCTTATGTATAAATCTATGTATATGAAAATAACTGAAATTTTGGTAAAGGAGTGTGTGGTCTCTATGAAATGACATCCCTATGTAGATATTATAAGTCAATTAATCTCTAAAACAGATGTACCAAGGGGTAAAAAACCTGAAAGGTATCCTTATGTATTAACTCGAACTTTAAATAGTGAATAAAATCACAACCATTCCACAAACCTAGTTTCACACTGCCTGAGGATATGCTATGATAGATTATTATTCCCTTTTTAAATCATTATAAAGGATGTATAACTACATTAATTATTCCCCTCAAAGTTAGAAAAGGACTAAAGTTCATGATCATTGAATAATCATTTGAGAAGAAGGCTATGATAATATAGGGTTCCTATAATACATGACTTTATAATTTATTTGTGCATGAAAATAAATTATTTATTCATGTATTATTGACTAAAGTTTTATTTAAAACATTTATATTTAACAAAATGGTGAAAAAATGAGAAACTATACCAACAACCCATGTGAGGGAAAATGAAATGATTGTTAGAATAATATTCCTAATGAAATTATAGGCGAATATTAAAACTTCATGGTAGTTACTACATAACTATCTCAAGCTATGAACAATAACTAGAACCACATGGAATGTTTTACTTATCCCATGAAGGATAAACTAACCCTTTAAGATTTTATATGGCAATGAACATTGATGTTAAGTGGAGTTTTGATCCAATTGTCACAAAATAATGGGTTAACTCAATGAAAATTTTATTTTTTGTGGTACATTGTTATGAGAAGTACAATGTTACTTTTTTCATTTATCATTTAGATGGAGAAGTTGATCAATGGTGGGAATTTATAAATAATATGAATTCAAAAGATGAAATAAAAGAAATTTAGTGGGAATAATTTAAGAATATATTTATTTATAATAATTTCCATCAAACTAATTGAGAAAATATAGAGATATAATTTTTAGAGATTATATAAAATGAAAGTGAATCTATCATGGCATACAAGGAAAATTACACAAGTATTGCAAGATATTACTAGATTTTTGATATCAACAATGATAGTAAAATAGATATATTATTTAGTAGTTTAAAAACAAATGTTTGAAAGGATCTAGATATCTGAGAGTTTGGGAGTTATGGATAAGTAGTTTGATATACTCTCAAATTAGTGATGATGTCTAGAAAATTAATCTATCAATATAGAGATAATAAGAGAATAATGGAGTTCAAATCTAGTTGATCTAATAGAAAAGGAGGAAAAGAAGATCCAACCTCCCATATTTAAAAGATGTATAAATAAGAATAAAAAAAATTTCCTCAAAGGGAAAAGGAATTTTTCAAGTGTAGGAGAGACGACGACTCATTTCATGAATGTTGAAGATACATGAAGAATGAAACCAACATGATAGAGGAAAGGAAGGAACCTCAAAATGTACCAACCATTTTTTTAATGATTACATTATAAGGAGAAAGGTAAATATGGATGATATTACACTAAACCATGGGTCTTCATGGGTAATCAATTTCTGCAACCACCAAAGATGAGGGAGAAAGGGAAGGCTTATTCTATCACCACTACTAAGGTGGAACATAAAAATGATGTTATATATGGTACACTACTTATTCAATAAATAATATAAAAATTGTTATTTTATTATGGTTATATGAATTAATTTATATATTTAATATTTTCTATAACTTTAGAATCATATATCAAAAACATTAAGTTGAGATATCCATAAAAATACTTAGTGTTGTGATCATTTCAACCAAAGTGATGGAAATTTATCCTGTTAGCATCTATGGGAATATTCTTACATGGAACCTCATAATCCATAACTTTATATAATTTGATGCTATACTAGGTATGTATTGGATATATTTATATAGTTCTAACATTAGTTATTGGGAAAGGAAATATCCTTTGATATTATAAACTATCCCATGCTCTTATAAAAATATAAGGAAGATAATGAATCTCCTTTATAAAATCCATCAATAGTGTGGGTGTTAATACAAAGTGATGAACCATATCATTCCCAAATGGTTGTGAAAAAGGAAAGCATAAACATTGGGGAAATTACTATTGTGAGGGAATTTATTGATGTTTTTCCCAAAGAGTTTCTTGAACTTTCCCCAGATCACAAGGCAGAGTTCCCAATATAACTAATAACTAGATCTACTCCCATCTCTAAAATCTATTATAGTAGGACCAAATCGAACTTCTAGAGTTAAAAGTTAATATGTTGGATCATTTTGATAAAGGGATCATACACACCAGTTCATTAACTTAGGGTGCACCGATGCTGTTTGTCAAGAAAAAGGATTGGATAATGAAGCCATGCATCGATTACTTATAGTTCAAAAATATCACCATAAAGAACAAGTATCCCATATAAAGGATTGATGACCTGTTTGAACTACTTTGAGGAGATTTGTACTTATTATTAGTGGATATCCATTTTGGATATTATCAGCTAAAGGTGAATAATAGAGATATTCAAAGAAAAATTTCTATATGAGGTATAGATATAATGAGTTCACAGTGATTCATTTTAGTCTTACTAATTCCTTAAAAATATTCATGGATTTGATGAATAGTGTCTTTAGAGACTATAATGAAAAATTAATGGTTGTATTTATTGATGATATTCTCTTTTAATCAAATAGAATGAAGGAAAATTAAGAGAATATAAGGATTGTTCTGTTAACATTAATAAAGGATAAATTATATAATATGTTCAATATATGATACTTCTGGATAAGTAAGTCAGATTATTTTGGAACATTATCACAAGAGAGGGAATTTATGTAGACCCTTCAAAAAAAATGATAATTAAATAATGGCCTAAACCCACTAGTGTTACTAAGATCCATATTTTTCATGGAATAACTTTGTATGAATGAGATTTTCTAATACATTTATCACAATTTTCTATCCTAATAACTTTGTTTACATGGAAATAGAAAAAGTATACCTAAGTGGAATAATATAATGAAAAACTTATAGATCTAAAAATATTTAATCACTACACCTGTGGTCACACTACCATCTTGTAGATAAGTGTTTATGATATATATTGTTGCTTTAAAGAATGGGTTGAGTTGTGTATTTATGAATAATGATAAAGTAATATACTTATTCCTCATTATAATTGAATATCCATTAGAAAAACTACTAAAAAATGACATAGAGTTAGATATAATATCCTTTCATTAAATATTTAGTGGAACTACCTCTATGGTGAGAAGTTTGACATATATACAAATCATAGGATTCTAAATTATATATTCACATAGAAAGAGATCAATATGAATTAACACATTTTATTAGAGGATATCAATGACTATAATTTCCCTATTCAATACCTTCCTAGAAAGGTGAATAAGGTAGCTAATGCTCTTAGAAATAAATAACCTACTATATTATCCATGATGTGTATTGAGAAATACCATAGATTTATTTATATGGAAAGGATGGATCGATAAATCATAATGTTAGAGAAGATATCTAACCTTTTACAAATTATTTTACAACAATCTATCTAAGATATGATCAAGGATATACAAAGTGATGATTTGGATCTTCAAATGTAGGTTTTATTAGAAAATTAAGGGAAGTTTCATGAATTAAACATTAATAAATATGGTTTCATGTGGTTTGGAAAGAAATTAAAGCTTATCCCTAGGTGTATTGGCCACTTTAAGATCCTTGATCACATATGAGTTGTGGCATATCATATATGACTTCTAGAAAACAAGATTCAAGTTCATGATGTTTTCCATGTATCTCTCTCAAGGATGTACATAACTAATACCTCACATGTATTTAATAATTATGTGGTACAACTGGAGCATAAACTATCTTTTTAGTAGAAACCGGTGAATATCTTGAATCGTAGAGATAATGTTCTATGTAATAAGACAAATCACATTATTAAAGTTCTTTGGTGAAATCACAAGTACGAATAAGAAACATGGGAACCTAGGGAGGAAGTGAATCATAATTATCCTCATCTATTCTCAATTGAGGGATTGAGTTGAAATTTCTTGGTTAAAATTTCTAAATAGGGAAAGAATGAAACATCCCAATAAATTATATATATTGAATTTTCTTTCTGAATAAATAATTATTATCATAATAAGGTATATAATATATTTTAATGATATGAAATACATAATGATTTATTTTATTAAATAAGAAAATTTTATTTATAGAATAAATTTATCCCTGATAATTTAAAATATTACAATGAGTAAAAAAACAAAAACAAAATAAAATTATAAGAATACGAAAAATTAGATCATCTTGATCAATTAGAATCATCACAATGACGACAAAAATTATAAAAAAACTATAGAACATTAGTAATCCAATAGAAATTTTAGAAATATAAAATGAAATACTTTTAGTAGAATTGAGTTAATGAATGAATGAAGGAATTAATTTTTTCTTATTTTAATTAATATGACCATTATAATAATTATATGACCATTATAATAGTTACCTGACTATCTATAAGAGTAACTTGACCTTTGGAATAGTAAATTGACCTAAAATAGTAAAATTTAATATAAATTATATTTACCTAGAGTAATTTAAGAAAATATAAATACTATAATTCCATAAAATAAATATCTAAATTAAAAACTCAAAGAAACTATAAGAAATTTTTTAATAAACTATATTTTAGTATAATTAATAAAAACCATAATCTTTTATATTGAAAATTATAATTACATATGTTATAAAATTATTTTGAGGAAATAAACTTTATTTTTGAAATCATCACATCGAAATTATCTAGGGGTTATTTTTTTGACAATGTTTTAAAATAATTCAATTTTTTAGAGAATACTAAAAATACATTTTTTATATAATTAGTGTATTTTAATTAAACCAACCAACAGATAATAATGACATAATAAATTCTATACTTTCTATCTTAAAAATAATTTAATAATATAAATGATTCATTTAAATCAATAAACTTAAATTAATATCCTAAAAATTGTTTTATAAAGTCTAAATGGTAAATTATTCGATCAAAATAACAATTTTTCATTTTTCCACTTTTCTTTTTAATAAACTAATGAAGCTAGTTTTTTTAAATATTTAAAATTCAAAAAATAATTTTATTTTATTCACATATGACATAAAATGTCTTGAATATCTCTGTTAAAATTTTTACTATGGAAATTATATTTTATTGAATATTTTAACTCATAATACCCATCTCCTCAAGTATAACTACCCCTATCCATCCCCTTGAAAAAAACTTCTATCTCACTTTCCAAAGCCAATGATATGACCAAATTTCTACTCTTAATACCCTAATAATACCTAGGGAAACTATAAATTCACTCAAATCCATGAATTCAAGGATATTAGTGCCATATAAGAGAAGAAACTCTGAGAAAAGGGTAAGGTTTCATCAACTTTTCTTTTTTGTTTTCCTCTTATTTCCCTCATTTTCTCTATTACATTCAAACCCATTTTTTTAAATTAATTAAATAGTATTATAAAATTATATTAATGATGTTAACCTACTATAATGATTATATTTATGATGTATTTATATTTTATTCTTATCTTCCATAATCTTATGACAATGTCCCATTAATGATCAGTTAACCACATATGAGGACATTGCCAACACTTTTTTTATCACCACCCCCATAGATGGTTAGTATGAATTATATATTATATTTAAATATATAAATAAAATTATTTTTATCTTCTTGAATTAATTTTACTTATCTATAAATTAACATGAACAAAAATAATGAAATCAAAGCAAGCTGATATATTTTAAAGAAAATATAGTATCAAAATGTTTCAACTTAACAAAGAGTATTATAAAATAGAATAAAATAATTATAATGAATCAATAGTGATAGAAATGAACATAATTTACTTATATTTCCATGATTTATTATACCTAAATTCATTATACATGAGGCAATATAGCGATGAAATAAATCAAGATCAAAGGTAAGAGGATTCTCAAACACAACTGTTTCTATTTAGGTTATCTCCAATTTCACATTATTTTTAGTATGGATACTCCAATTGTAACAGCCCGAGATTTTATAAAAAAATATTATTTTTAATTTCATTAATGTCTTGTGTTGTACGCTACACCAAAAGGAGCTTGCTCAATATGCATCCTTGACTTTCCTTGCATTACACGCAATCGTGACCTTCCTCGATAGCGTGTGTAGTACGCAATACCGAGTTTCACTAAACAACGATATGCTATTAAAATATTATTAAAACTAGCCGTTATGAATAGTAATAACCACATTTTAAAATTTTAGAAATTTTATCTCTCAAAATGAACTTCATTTTTGGATTCGGAGTATCAAATTTAGCCTAAGGTGAAATTTTGGTACTTTTTGGATAACTTTCATATTCTGATGAATAATGAAAATTACTAAATTATAATTAAAAACAACTTTTTTAGTCGAAATAATTAATAGTGATAAATTATTAATTTGAGTGGTTTTAAAGTATATTTAGAATATATTTTTAAAATTTAATACAATGTTGGTCATTGGATGTAATTTTACATTTAAACCAGTCATAAACAAGTGTCAATCTTTTGTTAGTTATTATCTCTTAAGAACACGCTATTTATTTTGACGAGGGGAATTAATTTTTAAAGTAATTAATGCAACTGATATGTTTTGAATTTGATAAAATAGACATCATTTTTGAATTCATAATATCAAATATATCTTAGATCTAATTTTTGGTATTTTTCTGGAAACTTTCATTTTTTGATGAATAGTGAAACCACTAAGTGGTAGTTAAAAAAACTGAATTTTTCATAAAACTTAATTTTACCACTTCTGTGAGTGGAATTTCGAAAATCCGAGAGACACAGTTAATATCAAGGACTAAAATGTGGTTCAATGAGATGAAAATAATTTTTGGTGAATAGTAACTTTTTACTTTTTTTTACCACGGTTAAAAGTAAATAGGGTAATTAATGGAAAAATGATATTATAATTACCCTCAAACATATCCTAATTCTATTGGAAAAATGTAATTCGACCAAAAACAACCTTAGGAATAAAATATGACCATTTAGGACCACTTGGATTAGATTAGGACATTTATTATTAATTTATTTAAAGAAGGGTTAAAATAGTTAAAATCAAAGTTTAATAAGTAAATCATTTTTAATATGAGGTCATACATCAGATAAATTTGACTATAAATTTTCATTAGAAAGCTAAAAATATTTCCTACATAATGGTATTTTATTTGTAATTTTTAGACATTAAATAATTTAATTTATTTATAACACAAAGATGATGTAGTAATTATCTTATTAATGAAATACTGACATAATTGATATTATAAATACCTAAATAAGTATAATTTGAGACTTTTTATGAATTAAAATAAATTTCTAGGTTAATATGACATGTTAGGATTAATTTATTTAACTTTGGGAGAAGTAATAATTCTGTTATGAGTTTCAAAAAAATCAACTATTGAATAGTTTCAAAATTGACATAAAATAGTTTTTAAAACAAATATTATATTATTAATTGTTATTTTATTCCTAAAAATCTAAGGTTCGGCCAAATGACTTATATAAGGTTATATATATTAATAAAACACAACTTGGGGGTTTCTTGGATGTATATGGTAAGTTTATTAACTATATAATATAAAAATACAAAGTGACATGGTAAATGTCAATCTAATTAACTAAGAGTTAAAACTAAAAGATAAGGTTAATATAGGAACCTAAACTTGTCTAAATTCTATTGGATGAGAGTATTTAGAACCATAACCACCTTATCTTCTAAATAAATCAATTTTTATCTATTTAAAACCGAATTTGACTTTATAATAAAATAATAGTTTTAGTTATTCCAAAGGTACCCCTCTCCTCCCTTATAAAAGGGAACCTACTCCCCCTCTTCCTCACACCACTTTGAGCCTTCAAGATCGGCCAAACCCTGCCATTTTCTCCTCTCCACTTCCCTAGAGACATCCTAGAGGTCCTGGTCTTCTTCAAAGACCAATTTTAGTGCCCTAAAAGGAGGTCTCAAAGAATCACTTCAAAGAAGAGGTAATGTCCGTTACCGATTCTTTCATCTTTATTTCTTCTTCCACTTCTTCTTCTTTAGTTGTTTCATTATGAAGTAATAAAATAAGTATCAATAATATACTGATATGTTATTATAAGTATGAAACAACCCTATTTCACCATCTATCCATCCTACGGAAAAAGAAATCACCGTGCGTGCGTACGTACGGAATACCGTCTCCACGCCGTGGTGTAATCTATTTTCCACCACCACCTTACTTGGATGAGTATAATGGTGTAAATAATGACTATATATGACTATTATAAATTGATATTGATTCTGAAATAGTATACATACACTCCAATACAATTCCACAATCATAGGAACGATATCATCACTTGTGCGTACGTACGGAAAACCGTCTCCACGATGTGATGTGACTCGTTCTACATGATCTTCATTTCATAATGATTATATAAATGAATTGAATGAATGAATATGATATATATTACACTAATACCATTCTGGAAATTAGGTATCTATAACCTAAAGAGATGAATAATAATTTATTCGACAAACATGCATAAGAACAAAAAGTTATAAACACCCGAATAACAAGTAGAAATGAAATATTACTACTAAGAAGCTAAGAATATGACCATATATGATATAATAAAACTATGTATGATTCTGGAATAAGTTAATAACATTATTTAAATCATTATACAGGAGTTTCGGACACGTACAAAGCATATCGGACCTAAGGGAAGGGAAATATCACAATCTCATTTTTATCCGAGATTGTTTATACTTTGGCATTTACTGGGGTGTATTTTATCATCCAAATCCATGTTTCCTCAATATTTAATATTATTTCCATCCACCTAAAATTTTTTAAATCCAATTTTACCCTTCGGTGAGTTTTTAGTAAAAGACATGAAAGGAATCTTTTGTCGTTCTTCGTACAAGGTACTTTTTTGACTTTTCTGACAAAAGTACGAAGAATGTTTTTTTAACTTATATGGAATGAATGGATTTTTAAAACATTATTTCCAAGAAGCTTCCTTTAAAAGTTTTCAAGTTTATTTTTAATCAAATTCTTTTGGTTTAAAATTGTATGACATGTTAAGAAAGGAAAATGTTTTTGAAGTAGAAATGATATTTTCCTCAAGAATGGAGTTCAAGTGTTTTATCAAAATTATTTTCCATCTAAGATAATATAGGGTTCTGTTTCTATCCCTATTATTACATTGATTTGATTATGTTGTGATGGAATTATTTTTATGAATTCCTTTATCTTATATGAATTGTTTTATGATGTCATGTTGTTTAAGAATCCCATTTTTATTACATGGGTTATGCAATGATGTATGATTTATGAATTTGTGGCACACATAAGAATGGTATCATTATGAGATGGGTGGGACCTATATATCCCTACAATGCATTGGGTAAAGATTTTATATCTCATGAGATAGACATGGATGGAACAGTAGGTTATACCGGTTCAATGAAACAGGACTGAAACGAGGGTGACTCAATTCAGAAATGGACTTTTTCCACTAAGATAGTCTTGGCAATGAGTCTTGAATAATAAGATATGATTATCTATGATTATGTGTGTATGACACAAAGTTTAATGTTGTAAGTTATGATTATTGGGATTTCATTTCACTACTATGATTTATCCCATGTTATGAAATTATGCTCTCTTTTACAGGTTAATATTTCCAAAATGTTATGTTCTTATGAAAATGATGTGATTGATATTTCTTTTGATTACCCTTACTGAGCATTTGAGCTCACCCTTTTATGTTTTCTTTTCCCCAGGATATAAAGAAAGGTTTTAGCTAAAAAAGAATAAGATCTTTATGGGAGATGTTTAAGATCTTTCACCATGATTAGAAGATTATATTCCGAGTTTCCAAAGACACTAAACTATTACGATCCTTGTGTGTGTGTTTTTGTTTTGTACTAAGTATTCCACAAAAGTAATTTAATGTCCATGTACGTCAAGCTTCGGGTCTCTACACCAATAATATCCTGAAAATTTCTTTTCAATATTATTTTTATTTTATTTTTGGTGATATATATGTTTCTACCTTATTGAAATTATTTCTAATCTAATTTTGAATATTTTTCTTAAAGAATTTATTTTCCAAAACAACGTATTAACTCCTCTTGAGTAATTTATTCTCCCTTGAATGATGATGATATTTTATACCAAAATATGATCTACCATATTCATATATTTAACATAATGGGTAGTAAATAAAGTATGATTTATGAAATCTTTATGAAAACCATTCGTTTCATGGGTTTCATTCATATATATGATTATTATATATTCACTTTCCTTATGAGATGGATTACCATGAGAATTTTAAGATGTGACATGTGGGAATTGAATAATATATCCCTCTAATTCATTTGGTAATTTGATATAGCACATGATATTATTTGAATTATTCATGAAAATGATTCTATCATTGTTCACAATTATGATGTGCAGATTTATGCACACATGTTATGTGTAGACATGATGCTATCTTTTTTCATAACTATGTGTGGTATTTGACCACTATGTTATGATTAATCATTATTATTAATATGAAATAATCCATGACTTTTTAAAATGGTTCCCTCATGCTTATGATGTTGATCCCTTTCTTATGATATGATGATGATGATTATGATCACCCATGTAGTGTCAATACATGTACTTTATTACTTCTATGTTATCCCTCCCCCTTACTGGGATTTTAGCACACCCATTTTATTGATATATATCCTCAGGTGATTACATGTACTAAAGATAACATGAGATATGTAGAAGGTATATGAAGAAGTAATTAAATAATGCTTATGTTTTATTATATACAAGTGACGTATGCACATAATTTTCCCATGATACAAAAAATTTCAATCCTGGAATGTATTACTATAATATTATTAATCTTAAAAATGATTAAATTGTATTGTAATAAAGAGTTGGGTTTATATAATTTATTATAAATAATACCCCTAAACCCAACAAAGGAAACATTCCCGATCAACCAACATCCCCTCCCATGGTGGCATAGTCTTCGAGCGATCCAAAAAAACTAAAGTACCAAAGAGAACTTATCATGATCTCTGGGGTCCTAAAACCATCTCACATCTCCTGAAAAAGGCCCTATTGGTCTCTAACCATTTAACCCAAACCTATAAAACATTCATGTAATAGGAAATCATGCATATATTTGAATATAATTCTGTATTAAAGGGAAAACCTACTTCTGTCAAGGAGTTACCTCCATGAAAAGCTCTGTCGATCCTCAAACAAGCCCATATTTTCTTTATACAAGGTCGTATAGACACACAATATTCTATATCACACCATGAGATATAAATAATTATAAATAATTATTATAATAATCCAAAGTGTCATAAACTATATAAAACTCACCTACCACCACCGCCACATTGAAACCTCAACTAATTTCCCATAGAAGGTCCACAACACACTGTATTAACTATTAAAAGAAAAATACCAATCACCCATCACCTAGTTAGTCTCAAATTTTATTAGAAACCCTATATAAACTAAGGAATTAGATTATTTTAACTATAATGGTGATGTATGATGTGTGTTCATCTCATATAGACCTTCTCTAAACATCACACATGAAATCCCCATCATCCTTGTTTTATTCAAAAATAATCTAGTGTAATTAAAACTGAAACCCAACATTAAAAATGTACCAAATTATAAATCTAGAAAAAAAGGATTAATAACAAAATAAAATAAATTATCTTACCTTGGATTGCTATTGAAATACACTAAATTCCACCCCTCTTAAAGGATGATCAAAGGAGGGATGTGGGAGGGGGGAATGATTAAAAATGAACTCTTATAAACTATCTATCTATCTCTATAAAATCATCAAATAACTGGATCAAATAAATATGGATATTACCTAATGAAAAAAGATCTACCCATACAACATTCATGATGTTAACCATGGGGTTCATGTAGTCAACCACTTTCACAAGGTGCATTCACGACCTTAACAGTATCATACATAGAGAAAATCCATCAAATGAAACTCACTCATAGTATAAACCAGGTTTGTGTCATGAAATCCTTAGGGAAATGGAATGTAGTCCTCAACTGGCCCCATTAATGGCATGAACCATGGTTTATGTAGTTAATGGATATTGGAAATCAGAAATTTCAACTCTAGGTCACCCCGGCCATTCCTCAACATCCACCCAAGCACCCATAAAACTAACGAGGCCTTAAAGAACATCCAAATACACCTCTTAAGAATATCCAAACAATCATATTCCCAATTTGATCTTGGGTTCTCAAAATTAACCCCTCACTAAACAAAAAATTCAAATTCCCATGGGAATTGACAACCCGTAATGACATGGGTTACTACACAAAGCTTCTTTTTGAATTGAGAATCCATTACCTTGATCTCATACTTCCTATGATATCAAAGTTTATATTTCATTCTTGTTGATAATTGTTTCCCTTATTGATCTCTTACCTATGAGGCAAATTTATATGGTCCCTATTTATTCATAAACTATTGCTTAAATTTTTTGAAGATAAAAAGTTTCAAGGGGGTGTGTACAATAGATACCTAAATAATTATATTTTATATTTTGATAATTTTTTGTAGGAATGATATTTTTTTGATTAAATATTAAAATAAATTTCAATAAAATTATTAATGAATTTTTTTATAAATGTGATTTGATCTATTTTAGATATTTAAATATTTATTATAAAAATCATGTGATATTTATGCTGTTAATTATTTTATTATGATATTAATTTCAATAATGTTTTCTTATAAAAAATCCTTAATATTTGTTTATTAATAGTTTTATATAAATATTTTCAATATAATATAATTTAGTACATATATTATTATAAATTTTAAAAAATAGGGATTAATTAATACATTTTTTTATAAATAAATAAAAATATTATATTAATGGTAAATAAAATAATTTTGGGTGAATATATTCATTAATGGTACTTATTTATGTGGTATTGACTTGTATCACTATATTATTTTTTTAATGGTTGAAGATTAAAAGTTATAAAAAAATTTATTGAAGAAATATTATTATAATAGAATTTATTATATGTCAATATAATTATTATTTATAAAAGAGTTTTTATTTGACATATAAAATTTATATATTAACTGATGTTAAATAAATAAGTAATTTTTAGGAATGGAATTAGTAGATGAAACATGGTTATGGTATTTATGAGGATAATATATTATGGTAAATGTTTTTGTGGTAAAAACAAAAAATGATTATTATAGGTTAGAGTATGGTAATATGTTTAAAATTACTATGATAATGATAGAAATATTTCTCCATTGATATTAAAATTATTTTTATAAATTTATTTTGATCTTAGAAAAATATATTTTTATATCCTTGAATTATTTAAAATGGTGGATTTTTTTAATAATTTATATTATATTTAGTTTTATGAGTATTATGTTAAAGTTTTATAAATATTATCATAATAAAAATATGATGTATTATTTTTTCTTATAGATGTTGATTAAAATAATAAAAAGGTGCTTACTTTGTTAAAATATTATTTATTTATTTTCTAAACGATTTAATGATGTGCAATAAAAATATTAAAATTGAATTAATGTGATATTAAAAATTTTCACATGGAATATTTTCTTATTTATAGGAATTTTGAAATGATTAATACATTAATAAAGAAAATGATTTCATTCTAATATTTTGGTTTTATTTAATTTATATAATTTTTATGATAACTATTTGTAAAATGTATATTTTATATTAAATAGATGGGGAATAGGTTATGTGATAGAAAGAGAAATGTTATATAGTCTAAATATCCATTACATCAACTATATTATCCTTTGAGTGGGGTGGTTTGATGAGGAAGTTAGTTATATTAAGAGAACTAATTTTGGAGGTATAATATCTTGTATAAATAGAGGATGCTGGTGAAACCTACCTTCTTAAAATCATTCTTATATTCTATTCTTCCTTGGGAGATATTTCTTGTTTTTCCCTTAGTGATCATCTTTATCATGTAGTAGAGGGGTGTGTTATGGCAGTGAGGAATAATAACCCCTAGTGAAGTGGTATCATCTGGAGATAGATGATTTTGAGGGATTCTCATTTTTATATAGATTTAATATGTTATTATAGAATAAATTATGTTTCATTAAAATCATCATTTCCGAATCAATATAGAACCATTATTATTAAATTATTGAGTTTAGGAAGGGATGATGATAATTTATTGAGGTTTATTTGGAAGTAGTGGCAGAATTTCCCATTTTATCAATTTTAAGAAATTTTTATTGCAGCATGCTAATTCCTCATGGTGTATTAAACCCTATATCTATTACTTTTGATCTCATTTATCATATTTTTGAGATATAATGACTTTCACTAGTATCATTCCAGATGGTATGAGGGTTATATGTCATTATAGAAATGAAGATATCATTTTCTAAAGATGTATATGGGGGTTATGCTAAATGGGAATTATTGTATTCGAGAATATATTATTATACTTATTATCATATCATAGGTATGGGGTGATATATAAAGAATATGAGAGTGGTGTAACATACAAGTTTGAAATATTTATACTATTATTTTTAACCATTTTGGTTCTTGAAATGATGTTATGTTGTTAAATGATGATCAATGACATGAATTGGAAAATGGAATGAAGTTTTGGTGATGATGGAAGAAAAAGCAATAAGAAACTATTTATTGATAAAAATGAATAAAATATTTCTTGGATATGAATTATTTTTTATAATTCTAGTTAATCACAATGATAATGTAATTAATTATGATACGAATAAATACATTAATTCTCAAATGAACTTAAGGAATAATAAAAGAAAATATTTTACTTTTTTTATTGATGATATTGACATTTGACCTATCCTGGATCAGTTAATAAGGAGTCACCATCCCAAGGAAAGATACCCACATGTGAGGATCATTATAATTAATGAAATATAAGATTATTCAATCAATTTGGGCCTAAGATGATGTTTTTATTGGTGAGTTTGATGTTTTTTTATTATTTATATTATTGTTTAATTATATTTATTGATGTTTTTTTGGTTTGATAATGATATTTTTACTTTCAAAATTGAAATTATTATGGTGAAATAATTAGATATAAAAGTTTAGTGGTTCTTATATTAAAATTATATTAACATGGTACTGAACATATTATGGGATTATACTTCATTTTTTTATTTATACTTGTTTTAATTAGTATATTATTTCATAATTTACATTTATTATTTTCCTATAAATGATCCTATCAATTTTACAGTGCTTACCACTCCATATATTATCAAGTTTTTTTATTGAATGATATATCTGGAGTGATTATTATCATTTTTTGGGATATTTTTTTCGAAATTTATAGGATCATGAGTAATAATAGAGTTTGATGATGCATTAAAGAATCATGGAGGATATTTTTATGGTTTTCTATATACATGATATGTTGTGAGGTTGTATACATTGAAATTTGGAGTTCAAATAATTGTATTTTATGTTTATATTTTTCATATTATGGTAAATGAATACCTTAACTAAGATATTTCACCCTTGATATTTATCATTAAACATTTTCATATTCAGAAAATGATATTAGGGGTTACACTCTTTTTCAACATCGATCCATGGTGGTGTAACATTCTTGACATGGACACCCAAATAATACCTGAACTAGGTCATCAAGACACCTCATGAATACCTCAGTATCTCCATAGGAATTAATGAGAAACTATAGATGAATAAAATAACTTTATATATGGTTTAACATATTTATATTTTAAAAAAATTTATCTTAGGACTATGCTGATAATCATGAATAACATTAGTAGATTCATAACAAAAAAAATCAAAAATATATCTACCAAAGGGGGTACATAGACACTAAATGTACCTATTATATCTATATAGATATATATTTAAATAAAAATTATATATATATATATATTTTATCTGATATGAATTGTTACTTTTGGTGAACTAAAATTTAATTTTAATCCCAACTCCTCTATAAGTACAATATAGGTATGGGGTTAATCGCTCAATAGATATGGGTATTTGTTTGATTGACCCCTTATAATTTTATTGATGTATTTATTGATTAGTTAAAATGAAAAAAAATTTAATGACCCTATTTGAATCCTTAAATATTAATGTCATTGAAATTAAAAATCCACACAAATAATGTTATTATTTTTTAATAAGAGAATGCACCAGGGTTATAGATCTCAATGAAGATAATTAGAATTAGGTTTATATGTATGTTTATTCATTTTAAAATTCAAGAATTAAATGGATTAAATTATTTTGACCTTATATTTTATAATTGGTTTCGAATATGATAAATAAATATTCAATTCCTTGGTCTAATAATTAGATCTTGAAAATATTTTAAAAATAAAATCCTAATTGGTGAAAATAAACGCATCCAATGATCATGGATGTGTTCATTATAATCCCTTAAAATTTCCCTAGAAATAATTTTATTGATCTAAAATTATGTATGTATTGAATGAGTAAGTATTTACATGTAGACATTATAAATCACATATTTACATTTCATATGTACAATAATGAAAATTAATTATAATGTAACCACTCTACCTTTATTTAAGACCTTGAAAAAAATAGGGAAGTTATATAATAATTCAAAGAAGAAAAACCAAAATGGTAGAACTATTATATTTTATCATGATTATAAAAATAATAATAAGAGTTAGAAAAAAATGAAATTTTTTCTTATCCTTTTATAAATCTTTGGTTCTCACACCAAACTAATCTTGAAACATCCTAACCCATATCAATGGGTTTAATATAGAATGACACATAAACTCTAGCACACCTCCCTATATTGTAGAAGATATAAACTAGAATATAGGGTCTACATAATGTTATAAGGAGACTATACCCTACATCAGAGTACACAATAAACTAATAAATAACCAAACATGCCATAATAAATAGTTAGAGTTCCGATATTTCAATAAATATATAATATATAAAAATTGAATGTTGAAAAAATATACTCAATAGTAATTAATAAGTATATAACCCTAATATCACACCATTATGATCATAAGTATAATATATAAGGTAAAAAAGTACAAGGATTCTCTCCAAAACCTAGGCTAATCTCATCTTACTCACCATATTTGTAGCGAGCTATCCCACTTGATTATCAAACCTGGGACTCAACCCAACCTATACTTGAAACAAGTGAGGGATTCTTAGGTACCCAATTGTATTGAAATCCTAAGAAGGTAGTGAGTATAACTCAGTCAATCACCACTAACATGGTCCAATACCAAACCAGTAAATGCAGTGTGCATGCATGCGATAAGCTTTTCAAAAAGTAAATAAACAATACATAACTATGAAATCATATAATAATATAAATAACCCAAAATTATCCGACAAAAATATTACATATTAATAGATGAATGTTCATTAAATATCATAGTGATCCACACCATCATAATTTATGTCTAGTGCCTTTGGAAATGTGGAAATATAAAAAACTAGTCCATAAGTGAGCTTCATCTTGTCCTACTCAGTGATTAATAACTAGCACCCTTATTAGTAATATCATAGATAATAAAATTCTTCATAACATATGGAAAGGAAAATAATAATTGGTGATCTCAGATGATTAGTAAGGGTATAAAAGGGAGATATATAAACATATTGTGAGAATAAGGGTATGACATCATGAGCGTAATATTTGAAAACCATACCCTGAATATCATAGATAATAAATTTTATTTATGGAGTAAATCGTAAAAGATCTTAAGACATGAATAATAAAGGAATATAATAACATAGGATATGAATTCATAAAATAGGGATAAGGCATAGAGTTTTTGAAAACACGTAAGCATATAAAACCTTATATCAAGGATACCCACTAAGACATTCATAACATTTTTATATTGGGATAACCACTAGTGTACCTACTTTAGCCTTGGAAAACCCTCATTTTAATCCTATTTTTGGGATTTATATAACCTCTTGTGTACCCTATAATCTCATAGAACAATAATTATTACCTAGTTCATTAGAGGGAGATATAGGTCCCACCCATCACATAATAAAAATCATACATACATGTGCCACAATATCATAAAGAATTCACCACATAAGAACCCATGAAAATAAAAAGGCTTCATAACACATTTATAAATCAAAACCCATGAAAATAAATTAGTTTCATAAACATTTAATCATAGCATAATATGAGAAAAGAAATTGGTTTCATAAACATCTTTTCATCATAAACATAAAACATTTAGATAATTAATAAGAATGGTATCCTTAGAACATATCCCTAGTAAAATATAAATTACATCAATGAGTGTCATATTAGATAGATAATGATTTTTAAATATCACTTGGAACATTTCTTGAGGATGATATCATTTCAAAATTTAAAAAACACTTTTTTACACCCAAAATATTTTCAAAATCCCTTTCTTTGAAAATAACCTTGGAAACTTATAAAGGATTATTTGAATATCATTTTAAAAATATCATGAGGAAAACATCCTTTCCTCATTAAAAAAAAACCTTTTCAAACATAAAAAATTTTCAATATACTTTTCTTTTAAAATCACCTTGGAAACTTACAAAAGAAGAATTAAATATCATTTAAAACATTTCTCGAGGAAAATATCCTTTCCACTTTGAAAAAAAAATTTTTAAACAAAAAATTCATAAAAAATTTCCAAAATAAATTTCCTTGAAAATAAATTTAGAAAAATTTAAGAAATATTAAAAAACATTTAGTGTTCATGTCGGTGGGAAATTCCATTCATAATGTACGCGTTAAAAACAATGATTCCTTTCACATTTTCACAGAAAGAAAAACATGGACTGTTTTTGAAAAAAAGAATATTACTTTTAAAAAAAATTTAAAAAGTAAAATATTGTTAAAAATTTAGTTAAAAAATCCCTTTTAAAATTTTAAAACATTTTTTAAAATACTTTTAGAAAACATGGATATGGAAGAAAAAGTGGTTTTTAACCGAATAGAGAAATAATGTTAGATTTTTTTAAAAACATTATTTTAGAATATTGAGTATATAAATATTGGAATATAAAGGTAAAAAATGTATTTTCATGAAATAAAAATATTATAATAATATTCATTAGTTTATTGAGAGACTGGTCATATGGTTTGATCATTTGAACCACAAATATAATCAATCTCAATAAAAAATTAGATTGCATCATAAAAACCATAAAACTTTGGTAATTATTGAATCATAAGCCCCATGAAAAAATAACTTTAAATGAAACTATAAATCTCATTATAATTAATAATTTTATGATATCACTTTTCAAAGAGGCTATGTATACACATAATAAAATAAGATAGGTTAATAACATAACTTATATCCTAAAGAAGAGAAATTGAGACAAATATCCCTTACATTTTTTGTAATATTTTTAATGGTAAGCCACCTCAAATAATAGAATAAAATGAAACATTAAATGTCATGAAAATAAGTTTATTCATGATATAAAATTTCAATGTGGGAATTATATACACCTCATAAAATAATATAGGTTCATAACATAAATATATGTCCCGATGAAGAAAAATTTCCGTTGAAATCCCTTTCTTTGAGTCCCAAATACATTTATATATTTTTGAACCTCATATATAATAAATATAAGTTTATTATAAAAATATTAAATAACCATATATATGTATATATATATCATTCCATATATTATTTACTTATAAACTTTTATTACCCATTTATTAAAAATTCCTTATTAAAATCACATTTTAGGAAATAATTGATTAGTTTCTCATTTATGTTTTGATTTTTTATTTTTGGTTATCTTAATTTAATAAGATTTATATCATATAAATAATTTTAAACATGATATAAATATCATATATATTTCGCATATATATGTAACGCCCCAACCCCATTTACCCAGAGTCGGTGCATTATTTTAATATATTGGGATGATTACAAGGAATCCAGTCCCAAAGGACCAATCGGTTCAGTAGTCTTGGAAAATAGATTACATAAATGAATGTTACATTACACTTTATAACATACAAAACAACAAAAATAATCCTTTATAAACGCCATTATTCCCTTAGCTTAACCCTGCATATCAATCACAATACACTTCTTGGAATCCTGGGAAAAATAAAACATAGAAAGAGGTGAGCTCAAACGCTCAGTAAGGGTAAGCAATAAAGCTGAAGATAACATAAATATTAAGAATGGTGAATAATTGAAACAACTTGCCTTTACCAATAATAAACATGAATAATTTTATGGCGGGAATATGAGCTGAGTAAATAATTCCATAATAAAACATAATCATGGGTATTCTACTAGTCGAATGACCACATAAACCATAAATATTATTTTCATAATGAGGGAATGTATAATATCAGACTTTAATTTCTGTGTCAAGGCCTCGTTCCAGGACCTATGGGAAAATTGTAACCAGACCCAAAACCTGAGAGCCTCTATAACCGGACTCCATCCCAGAGAGCCTCTGTAACCGGACTCCAAGCCGGAGAGCCTCTGTAACTTGACTCCATCCCAGAGAGCCTCTGTATCTGGACTCCATCCCGGAGGGTCTGCTGTAACCGGACCCCAACCCGGAGGGCTTACTTTTACCGGTCCCCAAACCATAACATATTTTTCCAATACATTCATCATATTAAAAGGTTGAAATATAACATAAACATTCATATTAAAACTAGCATATGAAATGTCAATATTTTATCCATAAACCATGAATGGTATAAAAATAATACATCCACAATCAAACATATCACAAAACATTCAATACAATATGGAATATTTTTATCATAATAAATCAATTTGAAACAAGTTTATAATCCATTAAAGGATGTTGACATATATGAAAATGATCAGTAAAATTATTTGAGAGAAATACCATTTTTTCATGAAATCATTTAAAATTCTCACAATTTATAAAGGTGGTTATTTAAAAGGGATTTTTGAATAAAAGTGTCCCATACATCTTTGAAATGTTTTAAAAGAATTATCATTTCAAAACATTCATTTCCATATAAATAAATCCTTAAAATCATTTTGGAAACATGGACATTAATTAAAAGGGTTTAGAAAGATAAATCTTTAAAACATTTAAAATGACGATTTAGTTAAATAGACCCTCCCATGAAACTTTAAAATCTTCCTTTTGAAATCATTTTTTTAAAATATGTGTATCTATGATAAGTATGTCCTAGAAAATACTTACACATGAACAATCTCGAATAATAATGAGATGGTGGAAATAACCCTTACCTCATTGTAATCAATCGAGTTGTATAAAAACTAGTAAATAACTACCAAATGAATCATAGAATATCATGAATATAAAGATAATCATTATAATATATATCAAATGTAAGTACATGATACACCACATGCAATAAATAAGGGGTGAACAATGGAAATCTCACAGAATTAAAAATGAGATAAGAAACCCCCTACATCGTGTCCGACTTGACCCGTTCGTTCTTTAATATCCTGAATAATAAACTAAAGGTAATTTATAATTTCTTAAGAACCTTTTTCAATTTTATTATTCCTTTTATATCACTTATTACCATGTTATAAACATTATGTAATCATTTAAGTTATTAACGTTTGTTTTGTCGATATTTGGCACTTGAGTAAAAAATGAACACCTTATATTTACAAGTTGTTCACATGGTCAAAATATAATTATATCCATAATGATATTCATGATTTAGATATCATATAAATCATATATATCCAGTATATACATGTATTTATAATAGTACATATCATTTTGGGGTAAGAAATGAAATGCACCGTTCATGGAGACGATAAGCCGTACGTACGTATGAACGCTACTTTCATTTATATTTCTTATTTTAATGGAATTAAAACATAATGATACATAGGTATGTTATAATTCCAGTATAATATCATATATAATATCATTAAATCCATCCTTTATATGTACCAAATATGGTATTAACGAGTCATATCACTTTGAGGGGGCGGTAGTCCGCACTTCCTCAAAATGAAATTATCGCTTTTACCCATAATGGAAACCATTAAGGTATGCTATAAAAGAAAAATACAGAAGCATGAAGAAAACATAGACATAATATAAATCATATATAAATACACTTACATCATAATGGACACCATGAGAGGCGGTAGGAGGTAATTGAACAATCATTGTTTCGTGAGGCGTTAGTTTTCCATCCGCATAAAAATTATGTTCTTCACCCATTAGATAGAGGTGTGTGTAAGTGTAGTTGGAATCCTTATCATAACAAAATACTAGTATATTTATGATACTGGTTTTGTTATAAAAGAAAGGTATAAAAGAGTTTAGGCGTTGGAGAAGTAAAATAAAAGAAAAGAAGTTAAGATAAACTGTTACCTTTAATTTGGGTAACTTTCTTTGGTTTGAACCAAAAGGACTTCTTGAAGTTCCTTCTGCATAAGGTAAGGATTCTAGGAAGAGGAGAGGGATTTAGGGAGATTAATTTTTCAGATTTTGGATGAGACTAAAGTCTTTAGAGGTGTGAGGAATTGGTTAGAAGTGGTCTCCTTTTATAAGGGGGAGGATGAGATCTTTAAGAAAGTTAGAAAATATTATTTTATTATATAATGATATTCAGCTTCTAAAGGTACAAAAATCATTAGGGTCAAAGATAAGAAGACTCAAGGTAGAAATAAAATCATCAAATAATAATTTGACATGTTTTGGATATTATTTTAATATTTATAATCCTATTTATTTAAATTATTTATTAATGATGTAAATACTGCATCATTATTGTGTCATAAATAATTTATTTTATTCGATGTCTAAAAATTATAAAAAAATAAGATGATGTAGGAAATAGTTTTAGCTTTCAAATTAATATTTATAGTCCAAAATATTACTTATATAATAACATATAAAAATTAATTAATAAAGGATGTTTTGTTTATATCAATTTTGCCTTTACTTTAAATTAATTAATCTAAAGTGTCATTATAATTCATAAGTGGCTCAATGGGGTCCCAAAATCGACCCAAAGATGACCATGGTCGGCCATTACTCATCAAATAAGGTTAGGACAAGTGTAAAGGTAATTTTTAATTATTACAATATTCTTTTTACCTTGAATTACCCTATTTACCTTTAACCGCAGTAAATAAAAGTCAAAAGTTACTATTCACCAAAAATTAGTTTTATCTTATTGAACCACATTTTAATCCTTTATATTAACCGTGTCTCTCAGATTTTAGAGATTCAACTCACAGAAGCAGTAAAATTAAGATTTATTTTAAATTGCAAATTCTCCTAGGAGGTGGGTAAAAGACGGTGAAAAGTTCAATAAATTTTTTATATATCTAAAATTATTATAAACCGAATCCAATGAATTTCATTAAAATTATATAGTTACTATGTATCTATTTTTAAATAAAATAAATTTAAATAAAATAAATAATTATTTAAATAAAAATTCGGTTTTAAACTACAACTCAGTGTTTTTCACTATTCATCAAAAATTGGAAGTTTTCAGAAAAATACCAAAAATTCAACCTAAGCTAATTTAGATATTCCGAATTCAAAAATGAAGTCTATTTTACCAAATCCAAAACATAGAAGTTTTAGTTCCCGTTTTCAAAACCAAAAGGCATATTTTTAATATATAATAACTATCAAAAGATTAACATTTGTTTATGTCCAATTTCAAAGTGAAATTACTTACAATGACCAGAATTGGATTAAATGGTAAAAAAATAATTTATTTATACTTCAAAACCATTAAAATTTATAATTTAACACTATAAATTATTTTGATTAAAAAGTTGTTTTTAGTTAAAATTTAGTATTTTTCACTATTCACCAAGATATGAAAGTTATCAGAAAAATACCAAAAATTTATCAAAACTAATTTTTTTATCTCATTATTCTAAATAAGAAGTTTATTTTGTCAAATTGAATATATAAAATTGTCAAATATTGGATTTAAAAAGGGTTCTCTCTCAAAGGGTGGTAAAATTGTATTTTTTGAAAAATACTTCCTTTATCTAAAAAATGGAATTTGTTCTTACATTATGTCTAAGAAACTCATAATATGGATTCTAAAATTATAAGTATTATATAAAGTTAAAAATTCAGTTAATACTATTCATAACCGCTTTTAAACGGCTAGTTTGGTAAGTCGTGGTGCGCTTGAATTCAGTGTTGTGTGTAGTGCAAGTTATTGAATTACTTTGAAGAAATAACGTACTATGAAATCTTGGGGTGTTACAATATATATTTAACGTAATCCATAAATTTCAGAGATAGAAAATAAAATACACCGTTCATAGAGACGGTAGGCCGTACATATGCATGAACGGTGTTTCCATTTTGTCGAAAAATGGGATGACAAGAAGTTAAATAATAATTCAACATTTAATATACATTATTATATCATATATATCACATATATTCATTAAATTTACCCTTATAACCTTCCATTAAAAGAGTTAGTGAAAAACGAATCACATCGCTTCGCGTGGCTATAGTTCACCGTACACACGAACAAAGTTATCATATCCACCATGGAATGGAAGGTAAGATGGTATATGTGATATAATAATTACAGAAGTATAATAATTATAAAAATATAATATATATTCATTAAATATTCCCTTATTACCATATAAGTAATATAAAGATGAAAAACAAATCACATCTGTTTGCGAGATGGTAGTCCATCGTACACACAAATGACGTTATTATTTTACAGCTGGTTGGTATTAAAGAAGGTAAATATGAAATTATAATTAAATATTTATAATAATATATTAAATATCATATAATTATATTAAATCCATAATTATATCCATCCATGATAGGTTGTGATGGAAAACGAATAACATCAGCTCGTGAGGCGGTAGTCCGCCGTACACATGATCCATGTTTTATTTCCCATTTGCTGGAAGTGGAAATTTATATATATTATTAAATTAAAAAAATAAATTTTAATTATATAGGAGATATTTTTTTGATAATTTTATCATATTGGGAAAATATTTTATGGATTTAGAAGAAGTTAAACAAAAACGCATAGATAAAACATTACATCTTCTTTAGAAAATCTCTTTAGGTTTAACCTAAATATTTCATATATTTGTTTTATGATCTCACCATGGACTCTATTATGTGTGTAGGGATTTATAGAAGACATTTTTTTAGTTATTGGATGAATTAAAGTGTTTTGTAAGTGTGAAGAGGGGAGGAGAGGGGTGGCCTTTAATAACTGGGGGATAGGACACACTTTGTATTTTTGAAAACAATATTGTGTATCGATGTTTTCAACATTAAAAAGAAACTAAGGTGGGACATTATTAAATATTATATTTTATAAGGTCTAAATATTTCCAAAAAATTGGGTTTGGATAAGTTTATATGTCATTTTATCCTTTATCCTTTAGTTTAACTCCTAGTAAACCCGTTTTAACATTAACTGTGATAATTAATTTTTACAATATTTATATTAAATTATAGTAAAAAATTAAGTTGAAAATATTTTTAATATCAATTATAATGATTAAAAATATTCAATACATTTTTCAAAATTCTATTCACATAAGTAGAAAAATTTAATTTACAATTAAACCAGCATAGTCGATGAAAAAGTGGTTTTCTTAAGAGAAAATTTTCAATAGTTTGAAAAGATTTTATATAAAGTTTCAATGTAAAATTTATTATAATAGTGTAAATTGGATTAATATTTATCTAATTTAACTAATTTTACTTTTTAAACCATATTATAAAAATGTAAATTGTATATTTATTGAATGAAATTGTAGTTTTTAAATAAAATCAGTATTTTTCACTATTCACTAAAAAACATATATTTTTAGAAAATTCTAAAAAATTAACTCCAAGATAATTATTAAATTATGATTTAAAAATTTAGGTTTATTTCGTTTAAATAAATTTACTAAAATTTTTAAAAAATAATTTTAAAATAAGTGTGCAAAATGTGACAATAATGCTTTTTAGAAAAATACAGTTTTAAGAATAAAATTAGATTTATTCTTATATCAACCCAAGAAAAAAAATAAGATTATTATTAAACACATTAGTGAATTTGTAATATATAAATTTTATTAAAACCATTCACTAAAAGATATTTATTTAATTTATTGAGATATTTTTTTTTGGGTTCATAAAAATAGTTTTTCAGAAAAAGATTTCCTTTATTTTCCAATAGCTTTTATTTTCATTTCTAATTAATTGGTCACAAAAGAATTAATTTATATATATATATATGTGTGTGTGTGTGTGTGTAAACCATATAATTTTATAATTTAGTTAATCATATTCATACTCTCCATTCAAATGGTTAGGAGATAACTATCATATTAAATAAGTATACATTAATAGTATGTCATGTTTCATTAAAAACGATTTTGTGAAACACAATACATCTAAGAAATTAAATTTATTTTAAATAAAATATTTCATAAATTCTTAGGGCCTTACATTCTACCCCACATAAATAAATTTAATCTATGAAATTTTAAATTTATCATGATTATCAAGGGTTTTATATTTCAAAAATTCTTCATGGAAAACCCACATCATAAAAAGGGTTAATAAAACTTCCTCTTGGAAAGATGGAAAATAAATTGTGAAGTTCATTACATAAATAGGTTCCTAACTCAGATAAAATTAGTGGGAAGTGAAAATTATGGACATGGAAGAAAAAAATAACACCCAAATACTAATAGAGAGTGAAATAGTTTATGATCATGCAAATTTTAGAGACCAAAAATCCATAAATCTATGATAGGTTAAAAGACCATTGATTAAAAATAAATAAATTTAATAATTTTTTTTTGTCTCAAGATCATTTTTCTTAAATATGATATATTTTTTTAATATCATGATATATAACACTAGAAAATATACTTAATTGATTTCATTTAATTTCATAATCATAATATAATCCATTGGTAGCACTTCGATAAATTTTAACTTCATCTATTCATCCAAGAAATGAATTTGAAATTTTCATGCTTGAATCACTAAAAGATCACAATATCCATAATAGAAAAATATGTAATTCCTTATATCAATAGTTATCATCAAAATAAAAATGGTTAGAATATGTTATACAATATGGATAAGTCATTATATGATGAAATAATATATTAATATCTAAAACCTTATCCAAATTTTAACTTAAACTATTTCATAAATGGTTAACATTATGACCCTTCCAAAATTCTAAATTTATAATGAAGGTCACTAAATTTACCAAAATAAAGTTAACATTAATCCCCAAAATATCATTAAGTATCTATAATTTTAATGTTCCAAATATGTGAATTCCTTGGTCATATTTTCTCTTGAAGCGTGGTAATAACCAGAATTACTAGAAAACCTCAATGAAAATATACAAGATTTATCATTCCCAAAATAAAACCATAGATTATTGAATATAATCAGTAAATACAAAAATACTATAAACTATATTAATGATAACATAAGTAACTTTATCAACAAATCATTAATCAGTTTTGAGGTCATCAATACTATCCAATTTACATTATCCATATCAATTATCTTTTTACCTAATATAAACACCATTTTATCGACATCATTAACATATTAAGGGTCATCTTCCATTAATAATGTGTTTTCTATAAAATATAAATTTTCCATTAAATAAATTTTCTAGGTCATCAATATTATTCAACATATTATTGAAAATCCTTAATGAAAATATATAATACAAAATAATTATATATTTCTTGATTTATATAACATAATTCTTTAATTCAAATACATAAACACTTAAATCATTCCACATTATTCTCAAACCATTAACTAGGATTCACCATCTTATTCCATAATACCTCTTTCCTACAACATGAAATATGAATTAGGTATTAACATTCATCAACCTTAATTTAATAATACATCTTAATTTTAATATAAAAATACTATTAGAAGATCCCTTACCTTCTATATATCATTTTTAGTCTCTTCATCGATAGAAGTATAAACATTACTTGTAAAACCATTCAGATTTCCTTCATGAGATTTCCCCCTTGGACATTGATTTGAAAAATTCCCATACATCCCAAAATTAAAACATTCAACCCTGGATGATACCTTAAGGAGACCATTTTTATCATCCATTGTATTAAATGGATTTTTCATTTTTTCTCAAAAATTAATTTATTTGTGTCCTTCCTTTCCACACTCAAAAAATTATCCCATTCCTTTGAGTTGTTCACTTGAGTTCTTCTTCCCACATTATAGACATATGAAATTTAATATTCTTTCCTCCATAATTTCTACCACCCAATATCTCGTTGAACTATATACTTCTCTTCTTTGGTGAGTCCAAGAGTTGGTTAAGGTTAACGTTATTAAACATAAATAATTAGAAATAATTAAAATATCCTTCACTCCTATAATTATCCAATTTGGATTCTCATTAACACATTATAGATCAAATTCAATGATAACACAGTTCCTATGGGTTCTCACTATTAACTAAAACATAATATCATAGTGTGAGAAACAATAATAATAGTGGGAAACCACAAAATCATGAAAATAACTTATTGGATGTATAAATCATGACACCTTATTTTAAATCTATGATACCTTAGGCTTAACCTAGTTCATTCATGGTCATTATTTTAATCCTTTATGATGTTTTGTAAAGAGTGAATTTATAAATCACATCCCTAGGAGTTTCAAACAAGGTACTCACTAAGGCCCATTGTCATGTACCAGATAATGCTTGAGTCAAGTTTAACACATCTTTTTTAAGAGTTATTACCCCTAGCTACATCTGTTCTAGAACCATTCCTACTTATAGTATCTAGATAGGGACACAATTTCATAGAAACCACTTACTCTATCCTTCACTTATATTCTAGGATATTTTCATATACTTTGAATTATCCATATAATTATCCTTAGACATATCCCTAGACTTATATTTAGACATATCATTATACATATCCCTAGGGATATCACAAGAATTTTCATTACTGGATCAAAAGAAATGGAAACTATGACTTGTTGGGGGGGGGGGTGAATAGTTGTTTTCAAAAAATTAAAGTCAAAACCATCAGAGTTTTGTTACTTAAAGATTATGTAGTGATTTATATGTTAAAGTTTTGAAATATAGTGGAAATAAAAAGAAATAACACATAGATTTATAGTTATTTGGATCACTAAGATCCTATTACAATCATCAACCTTCTCTACTCCTTGAAGAAAATCGGTACCCACTAAGAAACTCACTTTTAAAGGTTTTAGAACCTGTTACAAACTCTTTCTTTTTAAATAAACCGAGAGGAAAAACCCGCACATTTTTAATGGGTCTTGAACCTAGTTTGTGACATGAATTTTGATCAGGAGTCACAACCCAGACATACTTTTAGGTGATAGAATAAAAAAACAAGACCTAATTTTGATCAGGAAAAGAATAAATCATGAAATAAAATATTACAAATAGATAAATACAAGTAAAATATGAAGAAAAAATTACTAATAAAATCTTGGAGAATGATATGAATATGAGAACGATGAAGTTTGATGATATTAAACACTACTACAGTAGTGTATTTAATTATAGAAGTTTATTTTTTATCATAGTATAGAGACAAAATTCACAGAGCTTCTTGGTTGAATGAGAAGAAAGAAAATGTATCACATGAATTTTACTCTAGTTGTATCGAATAATCTGTATGTATTTGTTTTTATTCTTCAATCACATCTCTAAATAATTAATGCTATATCATCATTAATTTAATGGTCTTCTCAAATCATCAAGAGGTCCAATCACTACAGGACATTTTTAGCACATAAAAAATATAATGTTACCATTAGTTTCATTTAAAAAAACAAAGATCAATGTAAAATGACGTTTTATCTCATTATTTAATCATAAAAATAATTGTATAAAAATCCAATATGATATGTAAAACAAATATATATAACACATATTTATAAAAAAAATTAAAATTAAATGAATAAACTTCCAATTTATTAAAAAATTTAAAATTTCATAAAACATATCATCGTATAAACATACTACATTTGTGAAGAATACATAATATATGATCAAAAATTATTTTTACATAATACGTAATTATATTTTTTTGATAAAATATAGTAAATAAATATTTAAAAATATTTATTTCAAATAAATAAATTAAAATAAAACTTGTTTTAGAGAAGATAAATTAAACTAATAGAAGATAGAGAAATACCAATTGGTAGAAAGATTTTAATACTACTTATGTTAAGAGGTGAAAGTGTAGATACCACAACTATTGAAAAATAGGGGAACAATGCTACCATCGCTTTGATCAATCTTGACATTGCATGAAGATCCTACAATTTTAGTTCATGATCCTTCTACCATTATAACATGTAACCATTATTGTCAGTGGTACCACCACAAAGAAGATGATTTACCTCTACCCTGAATTATTATTTAATATGTTATAGTGATAGAGGAGTATGGAGTGTGAGAAGTTTATCTGCAAACTTTGAGTGGTAGAAGAACTACTATTAAATGGTAATAATACTACCATAATTTTAATTATATTAACAATGGATATGGAACTGTGCTACCATTATCTAAGACGCTTCTATAAAGGAGGATGGTAGTCCTACCTTCATTAATATGAACAATAGATGGAGAGGACTACTATTAGTGAGTTGAGGCATGGTACTACCATTGAGCGGACATTAGGTGCTATAGAAAGAAACTTACACCGAGTAAATTTCATTCAGTATTAATTGAGATGAATTTATTCCTCAAAATATGAATATTCTTCTAGGATGAAGTTTCATGTATGTATTTAATTTTAATAGACTTAACCTTGTCCTTAGACATATAAAAATAAGAAGTCCAGATATCCTAATGTTAATTGAGTCGAGCTTGAACCCAAAAATAGAGAAAGAAAGGGTATGAAGAAGCCACTATTTTAGTAATAAAATAACAGTACCCAATATATGGATAATATCACATAGATTGAATAGCCATAGAAATGTATGAAACATTTAAAAAAGATGAACAAAAACTATTCTAGCTTGATTCCCACATTGGAAATGTTGTTGGGTGATCCAAAACTATATTAAATAAGTTATGTCTTTAGCCACTAAAAAGTAAGTAACTAGGGACCTATCCGTAGTTATGCCATGATTTTGACCTATGTAATGACCCAATGACCTTCTTCACATGCACTCCTAATAGAGTTCATCTTTGAGGGACTATACATTTCCTACACTCACCTACCTCCATGACTGGTTCATTAGGTTAGACATCGCATGGGGTTGACGTGTAGGTCCACTTTGTAGTTGATGGGATATCCTAAGGGTATGTAATGTATGAAATAATTTTTAATAATTCGACATTAGAGATAAGATTAAAAAATAAGTAAACAAATAAGATAATAAGGTATCATTAAACATTAATTCATGTAAATAAAAAATCATTATTATATTTTAAACAATTTTAGTTTAATAAATGTGAGGAAATAGTAATATGGGAAAACAAAACTATTAACTCATTTATACATAGATTAAAACTATAAAATATACCCCTTTTTATAAATTTGAAAACTAAACATTTATTAAAATTTCAAAAATATTCTCCCAATTTTTGAAATTTGTCAAAAAGAACGCTTAAAAATTAAATCATAAAAACAATATACCTTTTAATCAGTTTTAACTAATTCAAAGCAATAGAGTAGTATTTATTTATAAAATTTAAAAACTAGTTATATTATAGTTTAAAATAGAAATTTAAAATGTAATAATTTTTTTACAATGTTGTAATTACAAAAAAAAAATATTAATCTTCAAGTATTCCTAATTTAAAATTTAATTTCACAAATTTGACATAATCTAAAGGTTTAGTGAATATTCAAGAAAATTATTTTTAAGTAGGAAGAAATTATAAATATATATTACCATTATTTACCCTATCTCTTAGAAAATGAAATCTAACATATATGTGATTTTTTAGAGTGTTACAATGGGTTCTTAGAAATTAAAATTTCACTAGAATTTTCATAGAAAATTATAATTTGATCAAAAAATATTGAAATCACATAATATTTGTTTAATCTATATAATTTAATAACAACATATATCCATCCAAAATATAATTTTTATTATAAATCCACTTTAAGGGAAAGTGGTAAACTATAGTCCACAAAACAAGAACCGCTACGTGCTAAAAGAGCTCACAAAATTATTAAACACCAGACTAAGATTATTTGAGTCAGAAACTCTATATAATTCCCAATGTAGAGTACTAACCTAGATGTTTGGATCCTCCTTTATAGGAACAAAATCTATCAAATGCAATATATTCAGCCTCAAATTTAGATAGTTCTATTGAAAGTTGTTTCTTATAACTATATAAAATTATTATTTTTTTGAAAATAAGAAAATTATTATAGATTTCTAATTACTTCTATCCTCATAATAGGATAAAAAGATTCTTTAAAGTCAATTCACTCTTTCTCATAATAGAATTTAGAAACTAGTCTTGATTTATTTTTAATTATGTTTCCAACATCATCATGACTATTTTGAAAAATACATTTAGTTACTATGATTGGTTTGTCTTTTAGAAATTAAACCAAATTCCAGACTATATTAATTTAAATTTGATTTAATTTATCATACAAAAAATTAATCTAATTTAATTCAATTAACAAATTATCAATGTTAACAGGAACAAAATCAATAGAAAAAGAAGAGTTTTCACAGTATAATAAAAATAGATTTTCTAGTTTTCATACATGAATATACAATTCTAATTATTTTTTTCAATTGGATGATCTCTAGGATTTTTCTATTCCTTAGGATCAGTTTGAGAAGAGATATGATTCCCCTTAATTGATTCATTCTCATTTTCTTGGTTAAAATATTCACCAAAATTGAATTCCATAAATTCATCAACATCTTTATCTAAAATATAAATTTTATTATTATTTTTATTTTCATTAAACTTAACATTTATATACTCTTAAGAAACTAAAATTTTCTTATTGAAAACCCTATATTAATTTCTAGTATAGAAATAGTCTAAAAATATTATCTCATCACTTTTAGAACTTAATTTTTTAAAATTATCTTTTGTTTTTAATATAATGACATTTCAATAAAACACTACATAATATCCAAATTTAGGTTTAAACCCTATAAAAAGTTCCTAAGTGGCCTTATTTAAAAATAGTTTAATGGATACTATATTAAAAAATTGATAAGGTATATTTATATTCCATTAAAACCAATATATAGGCTCATTAAATTCCATAATCATTGATATAGACATTTCTTTTATAGATGTATTCTTTCTTTCAAACTCACCATTATATTGAGGTGTCATAGGGGATGAAAAAATAATTTTTGTGTCCATTTTATTCAAAAAATTTATTATATTTTAAATTAAAAAATTCACCACCTTTATCTCTTATGATAGATTTTATTGAAAGATTATTTATGTTTTGAATAAGTTTATAGAGTGCATTAAATTTAGTTAAAGTTTCATTTTTATGTTATAGGAAGTAAATCCAAAAAAATCTACAATAATCATCTATAATTAAAAATAAATACTTCTTATCACCAAAACTAACAGTTTTTATAGGTCCCAATAATTCAAGATGTAATAGTTCTAGACATCTAGTAATACTAACATCATTTATTAATTTAAACATTTCTAGGTGCTTCTTACCCTTTAAATAGGAATAACATATAAAATACTTACATGCATGTATATTTGGTAATTGCATGACCTATTTATGCTTTAAATGTTTATGAAATAGTCTAACATTTTCATGCCCAAGAAATCTATGCTAGATAATATAAACTTATTCTATATAATTTAAAAATATAACCTTTTATTTGGTTATATTAGATAAATAAATAGTGTAAACATTTTCTTCTCTATTTATAGAAAATAAAACAAATCCATTTTTCAGAACTGAATATGTATCATTATAAAAATTAACATTTAATCCATCATCACACAACTATTATATACTTATTAGGTTATGTTTTAAACCATATATATATAATAACTTTTAAATAATAATAGTTTTATAAAAACTAACTTCACCAATACCTTTAATATGATCTTTAGAGTTGTCTCTAAATGAGAAAAGGCCACCATCACATGAATTGATGGATATAAATTTTGAAATACCACCTGTCATGTTCTTGAAGTAACCAATATCTAAATACATACTATAGGTAATACTTATTGACATTAAATAATAAAAAAGAGTGTTTTGTTACACATGATAACTAGAGTCTAGAAGGATTAGTAGTAGAAAATTTTGGAACCCAAATTGATTTGAATAATTTATTAGTGGGTTGTTTAAAAGATAAATCTATAGAAATTAATGTTCTAATATTACCAAATTATTTTTAAATATTAGTGAACACTCATTAGAATAATTCTATTTCATTCTACATATAAAACAAGTTACACTTAAAATAATTACTATTTAACTTTTAACAAAGTTATTATTATTTATCATTGGTGATAAGCTATTATAACCAAAACCATTCATATTAGTTTTTATTTTCCTCAATGAAATAATTTTATCTTATTTTTATTTAACTTGAAAAAATTTAGATAAATTATCATGAATATTGACAACCTCATTTTTAAAATTCACATTATCTTTTAGAATAGTCTCTAAATTTTTATAAACTTTCACATAGATCCAAAAGATGTGTTTCTTAATTTCTTGTTTTCTTAATTAAGGTTATTAAATTAATTTTCAAATTTAGTTAAATCACCTATAAATAAATATACCTTCTTTACTAGTCTTTATCATCAACTTCTAGATAGTTTTTAACTCTTTAATTTTCCTATTTTAGTTAAAAAAAACATAATCACACTTCCTTTTGAATTATTCAAAATAGGAAACAAAAGTATTCAAACTATCTCATTCCATTTTTATTTTATTATTTTATTTAATCAATATATTATTTTTAATTTTTTTATCATTATAATTTTAAATTTTCCTAACTCCATCATTCATTAATTCCTCATTTTCATTAAGTAATTGTTTAACTTTTGAATTAAAAGAATCAGAATCAGAACATGAATCATATTCAATTTAATTTTTTTTCCAGATATGTCATTATGTTCAACATTAAAAAGAGTAATTAATTTAGTTAAAATTTAATTAGTTACCTCCAACTATATACCCATTAGAGTAAGGTTCCCTATCTATTGTTCACTTCCAAAATCACTTCTTGAGTCAGAATAGTCTAATCAGCCCCATCCTCTATACAATGCTTACTTTTCCATTATCCCTTTCTCTTTATCTTTAAATGTATATTTGATTTAATGTTCCTTTTATTCCTATACTCATTACATTGAAATTCTGAAACATCATTACTATTATTGTAATTACCTTTCCTATTGTCCTTTTTTAACTTTATTCTCTTTCCACCATTGTTTTTTATGAAATTAAAAATATTTTTTCTAAAGTGAGCTATATCTTTGTCACTTTACTAGAACTCAAATTTATATGTGTTAGAGATTTAATTAACATTAATATTAAAAGTAATACCTTTTCTCTCTATAAGATCCTTATCAGAATTTTTTTAACTCTAATTATAATGAAACAAAGAGCCTATTAGTTCATCTAAGGTATGCTCTTTAAAATTCTTACTCTAATCAATATACACCTTATTTGCATGCCATATTTTTAAAATAGATATCAATACTCATTACACTTAAGCTATATTGTCATGTACTTCACCAAGAGAACTCATAATACTTGTAAACTGATGTAACATCTGGTACACTGTCTCTTAATCTCCCATCTTAATGTCCTAGTATTCTACTAATTTCATTCCTAGATTGGTTATATTGATATTTTTAGTCCCATATTGTGTCACTTGAAGTATTATCTATATATTTTGGTTTATCTTAAATGATGAGAAATTTATATAAACCTTTCTACTTATATAAAAATGAACAATATTTATAACTTTATAAATAAAAAAAATGTTTACCATTTCATTACAAACAAGTGTCTCCAGATCAACTTTGGGTAGCTCATATAGCTTATCTATGATATCCCAATGATTCACACTTAACTATTTCAGGTAGTCTTCTATTCTGTCTTTCCAGTAGATATAGTCACTTTGATTGAAGAATGTTGGTTTTTGTGGAATCCATCCATCATTGAAATTAACACCTACCATCATATAAGATTTTTTTATTTCATAGATTTTTAATTCTAGGATATTAGGTTAGCACAAAGTTATGAAATAAACAATAGAAGCATTCGACGACACTAAAAATCCTTTTAAGGAACCACCTGATCTGATACTTATTTTTTGGAATATGAAATATCTATAGTGATTTCTATGTTCCTGATATGAAATATAGTGGAACAGAAGAAAGAAAAAAAATATCTATAGTTATTTAGATCACCAAGATCCTAGTACAATCCTTAACCTTACCTACTCCATGAGAAGAATACTACTTACTAAGAAAGTCACTTTTAAAGGTGTGAGAACCTGTTATAGACACTCCCTTTTTACAAAAAACCTAGAGCCACAACCCAAACTTTTTATAGGAACTGCAAACCAAGTTTGTGATCTCACAATTTATCAGGAGTCACAACATGAGCTTCCTTTTTGGTAATATAATGAACAAAACAAACAAGAACAACTTTTTATTAGGATAAGAATAAACTATACTTAGACATATTACAAATAGATAAAGAAAAGAATAATATGAAGAAAAAATAAATAAAACCCAGTATAAAGATCTAATCATGACCATGATGAAGTTAGATGATCTTGATCACTATACTTGTAGAGTATAGAACTATATAAGTCACTTCTAGATTAGATCATGGAGAAATAAGTAACTAGGCTTCTTGATTGAATGAGAAGTAAGAAAATGCATCACATGAATACTATTCTAGTTGTAACAAAAAAATTTTATATAGTTTTTTCCTTGATCACATATCTAACTAATTAATACCATATCATATTTAATTGAAATATATTTTCAGAGCATCAATATATCCTATCACTACATGCCACTTGTTAGTATATAAAAAAAATATAATGTTACTATTACATGTATTTAGAAAAATCGCGGTGAATAAAAATGATATTTTCTCTCTTTAATTATATATAAAAATAAATATATAAAATTATAATATGATGATAAGAATATATATATGACATATATATTTATAAAAAAATTAAAATGAAATGAATAAACTTATAGATTATTATAAAATTAAAAAATTAAATTAAAAAATTATTGTATAAATATACCAAAAGTGTGAAAAATACATAATATATGAACAAAATTTTTTTTACAAAACATAAAACTATTTTTTAATAAAAAATATAATAAAAAAATATTTAAAAATATTTATCTCAAACACATAAATTAAAATAAAATTTATATTTTTAGAAAATATAAATTGAATTTATGGTTGATGGAGAAATACCTAGCGGTAGCAAGATGTTTCTATCACTACTGTTAAGAGGTGAAAGTGTAGATATTGCTACCATTGAAAAATAGTTGAGTGGTGTAATAGTCCCTTTGATTAACTATGATTTTATATGAATCTTATACCATTTCTGTTCATGAACCTACAACCATTGTAGTGTGAAACCATTATGGTTGTAACTAATACCACAATAAATATGATCTACAACTACCATAGATGCTACTTATATATTCTACCATGAAGGAGGAATCTAGAGCACGATAAGTTGATCTAAAAACATCAAGAAACAAAATAAATACCACTGAACAGTACTGCTTCGACTATTATTAAAATGGCACTACCATTGGAGATGGAATGGGGATATAATCAACTAACTTTTTACCAAGATTAAGGAAGAAAGTACTACCATCATGATGATGAATGATATATTGAGAGAACTACTACTGGTGAATCAAGGAATGTAACTCCCATCAATCCATTGGTAGGTTCTATAGGAAGAAGCTTCCATCGAGTAAATTTCATTTAGTATTAACTTGAGATGACTCTATTCAATAAAAGATGAATATGAATGCAGGATGAAGTTTCATGCATGTATTTAATTTGATCAGCCTTATTTTTTTTTAATTTATCATGAAAAGAAGAGATGGTAGGATATCCTTCTATTGAATGAGTTGAACTTTCACCAAGAAATAGAGAAATACAGAGGATAAATAAAATTCTATTTGAATAATAAAAGTGCGGGATCTGATGGAAAACTAAGATCATTTGGGTTGACTGACCATAGAAATGTACAGAACATTTAAAATAGATGATAAATATCTATTACCTCATGAGTCACACATCAAAAATTTGGTTAGACAAACCATTTATATATAAACTAATCTATATTTTCTGCTACTCAGAGGAGAGTAATTGGGGTCTACACCCAGGTTTCACTGTTGTGTCGACCCATGACATGAACCACTAACCTTCTTCACATGAAATCCTACCCAAGCATGCCATTGTGGAAATATTTAATCATAAAATCAATTTCCTTTATGGATAGATCTTTAGGCCAACCTCCCATGGGTTCGACCTTTGGGTCCCTTATATGGTTGATTGGTTGGCCTATGGTCATGTAATGGATGACCTAATTTTTACTAATGCCACTTCACAGTGATAATTAAAAAATTTGTAAAAAATAAAATAAAAATTCACCATTAAACTTTAATACATATAAATAATAAATAATAATTATTTTTTAAACAATTTTATATTAATAAATGTGAGAAAATATTAATTTCTCAAAAAAAGTTAAATAATTAATACAAAGATTCTTACTCTAACATTCTCATCCTAGATTTGAAAAGTTATATAAAACTTGTTCTGATTAAAACTATAAATACCCCAAACTTATCATATAAAAATATTACATCATAATATAATAATATTAAATATATATCATAATGATCCTTGATTTAATTGTTTAGGTCTAGTGCCTTTTGATAATTGGAAACATAAACATCTCATTCGTAAGTGAGCTACATCATCTCCTACTAAGTACTTCCCAACATGTACCCTTATTAGACATGTAATACATAATAAATTTATTCATAACCTGGGGAATAGAAACATAATAAAGGGTGTAGTCATATTCTAAATAAGTGTAAACAAGGGAGATATATAAATATTACTTGAGCACAAGGGTACGAGAACATGAAAATAATATTTTAAAACCATACCTTGAATATCATAGATAATAAACATAAGTCATGAAATAAATCATGGTAGTTCATATGATATGAATAATAAAGGAATCAAAGGATATATTCCATGAGAGAATAACATTGGAATGAGACATATAGTTGAGGAAAACACATAATCATAGAAAACCATATGTCAAGGATACCCACCAAGACATTCATAACATGCTAGGCTTGGTCTAACCACCCATGTAGCTACTTCAGGTTTGGGATAACATCACGTGTACCCTATTTTTGGGCTTGATATAACCTCTCATGTACCATCTGAGCATATAGAATATTAATCATTACCTAATTCCTTGTAGGGATATATGTCCCACCCATTACATAATGAAAATCACACATACATGTGCTACATGATCATAATAAATTCACCATATCCGAACCCATGGTAAAAAATGGGCCTCATAAAACATATATCATATTAGAACCTATGAAAATAAATGGATTTAATAAACAATTAATCATACCCTTACCTAAGAAAAGAAACATGTTTCATAAAAATATTTTCCTCATAAACATAAACCATTTAGAGAAATAATAAGAATTAAATACATGGAATAATCCCCAGTAAATCGTATGTTACACAATATGGTGTAATAATAGATGGTAAATGATTTTGAAAGATCACATAGAATATTTAATGAGGAAGACAACCTTTATACATTGAAAAAAAAAACACTTTTTAACACATAAAACATTTTCAAAATACTTTTCATTGAAAATAACCTTTTAATTATTTAAAGAAAGCTTTAAATTTCATTTAAAACATTTCCTGAGGAAAATATCTTTTCCACTTAAAAAAAAACACTTTTTAAAACATAAAAATTTTGCAAATTAATTTCCCTGAAAATAACCTTTGAAACTTATAATGATGGTAAGAAATTGAGTTCATGCCATTAATGTTAGAAACAAAGATTCCATTCACATTCCCAGTAAAATACAAACGAGCTTTATTTTTGAAAACAAAATAAATATTACTTTTAAAAAACACTGTAAAAAGTCAAATATGTGTAAAATTTTATTTAATATATACTTTTTATAGTGTTAATTTTTTTTTATTTTTTTAGAAGACAATGATATGGAATGAAAATAGTTTTTTTTATTGAAGATAGAATAAATTGGGTTTTCATTGATAACATTATTTTTGAATATTTAGTACATAAAGTGAACAAAATGAAGTAAAAATATGTATTTTCATTAAATAACCATAGGAAAATAATTTCATGGGTTTCTTGAGGGATTAATTATAACGTTTCATAATATAAATTATTAATATAAACAATCCCTATAAATGATAATATTGTATCGTAAAACCCTTACCACATTTGTAACATTTCAATCATAAGACCCATGAAAAAATAAAATTAAATAAAATAGTAAATATCCTGAGAAAAAAATTTCCTGATATGACATGTAAAATGGGCTGTTTATACACCACATAAAATAAGATAGGTGAAAAACATAACATATATCTCAAAGAAGAAAAATCGAGACAAAAATCTCTTACCACTTTGGTAATATTTTGAATTATAAGCCCCATTAAATAATAATATATATTAGAACATTAAGTATCATGAAAATAATTAAATATTTGACATAATGTGTCAATGGGTTTATTTTATTCACCTCATATGATAATATAGGTGCATAACAAAAACATATGTCCCAAAGAAATACAATTTGAGATGAAATCCAATACCTTAAGTCACGACATCCTTCATATACAATTAAAAATCCTATATAATAAATATAAGTTTATTATACATATATTAATAAAAAATATTTATATGTATCATTCCATATATTATTTACTTATGAAATTTCATTACCCATTTATCAATAATTTCTTTCTTAAAATCACGTTTCAATTAATAACTGCTTTGTATTTCGTGTATATCTTAACATGCTATTTTTGAACCTCTTAATTTAATCATGGATACATAATCTATTGAATTTTAAACATGATATAAATATCATATATATTCAGTACACACACACATACACACACACACATATATATATATATTTAGAGTAATCTATAACAGTTAGAGATAAGAAATGAAATACACTGTTCATGGAGACGGTAGGTTGTACGTATGCATGAATACTATTTCCATTTTCTCCATGAATGGGAAGAAATAAAGGTAAATATTAATTAAAATTTATAAATTAACTATTATTTCATATACATAACATATATTACTTAAATTTATCTTTATCACCTCCCATACAAATCATTATTTAAAAACTAATCACATCGCTTTGTGTAGTGGTAGTCTGCCATACATAAGAAAGACATTATCATATACCCAACAGAATAGAAATTAATAAGGTATATTTGATATTATAATTAATAAAGTATAATTATTTTAAATATTTAATATATATTAATTTAATCCATCATTATTTCTATCCATGTAAAATAAAAAGGAAAAACACATTACATCAGTTTGAGAGGTTGTAGTCCGTCATACAAACGAGTGATATTATTATTTTCCAAAGGGTTGAGAGGTAATATGTTATATGTGGTATTATAATTATATAGGAATAATAATATCATAATTATCATATATAAATAATAGATCCACCATTATATCCATTAATGAGAGGTTGTGATGGAAAATGAATAACATTGGCTCGTGAGAAGGTAGTCCGTCATACACACGATTGACAGTTTTGTTTCCCATTTGATGGAAGTGGAGATAGATATATGTTATGAAATTAAAATAATAACAAAGAAATATATTTTATATATTTTTTTATTATGTTTTCATAGTTTGAAAATATTTTAGGTAATTATAAGAAGAATTAAAATAAAAAACATAGTTAAAAACTTTACATCTTCTTTGAAAAATGTCTTTAGGTTTAACCTAAAACCTTATCTGATCAGATTTATAAGATTACCATGGAATCTTGGATATGTTAAGGTAATTAATGAATAAATTTTCATAGTTATTGTATGAAAAAATGGTTTTGGAAGTGTGAATAGTATAATAGAGTGGCTAGGCTTTTATAAGTGTGGGATATGACACACTTTGAATTTTTGAAAACAATAAAGTGTATGCACAATTTTCACATTACAAAAGGACAAAAAATGGACCATTATCAAACCTTATAGGTTATATTATAGAAATAATCTGATAAAGTGGGTTTTGGAAAAGTATATACATCATTTTACCCCTTATATTTTTTAGTTTAACCCCTGATAAACCCATTTTAACCTTAGAAACGATAATTAATTTTTAATTTTTTTACTATCAATTATGGTAAAAAATTAATTTTAATATAAAATATAATATTAATTATTATGAGTAAAAATATGGAATCCATTTTTACAAATTAAATTCATATTAGAGGAAAAATTTCATTTAAATTTAAACCCACAAACGAGACCAAAAAGTGGTTTTCTAAAGAGAAATGTTTTAAAAGTATACAAAGGTTTTATATCAAAATTAAATTTTAAATTGATTACAATAAAATAAATTGGATTAATATATATATATATATATATATATTATTTAAGTAAATTTAATTTTAAAACCATATTAAAATCATATTTATCGTGTAAATGATTTGAATAAAAATACATTTTTTAATGAAAACCAGTATTTTTCACTATTCACTGAAAAATTTATCTTTTTAGAAAATTATAAATAATTAACTGCAATATAATTTTTAAAATGTGGTTTAAAAATTAATTTTACTTTTGAAATAAATTTCCGAAAATTTTAAAAAGTTAATTTTATAATAAGTGTGCAAAATAGGACAAAATAACTTTTTAGAAAAATGATGTTTTTAAGCTTAAAATTAGATTTGTATTTATATCATACCTAGAAAAAAAGATTAATGATAAAAATTTAATTGAATATATAATATATACATTTGATTAAAATCATTCACTAAAAGTGATTTATTTAATTTATTGTGATAGAACTTGTTTCTATACATAAAAATAGATTTTCAGAAAAATGATTCCTTTATTTTCAAATGGTTTTTATTTTCATTTCTAATTAATTGGTCACAAAATAATTCATATATATATATATGTGTGTGTGTGTGTGTGTGTAAACCATATAATTTATTAATTTATTAAATCCTATTCATAGGCACCATTCAAATGTCTAGGAGATAAATGTCACATTAAATAATAATATTTTAATTATATATCATGTTTCATTAAAACATTGTGTTGCATGTAATAAAATATATCCAATAATTAAATTTATTTTGAAAAAATATTTCATAAAATCTTGGGGTGTTACAATATAATCACTAATTCACATGTATGAAACAAACACCTATATGTAAAGCGGTCAGGTTCATACCAAGCCACTAAAAATGCTGACCATACCTACTTCAACTCTATTCTAAAAGGATAAACAAAATAAGACGAATTAGATCAAGAACTATCCATAAGGTTGGTCCATAAGGAATCAAGAGAACATGTCACACGACATCTAAAAGGAATTTAAATAACATGTCACTCAAAATCCACAAGTATTTGAGAAAACATATCACTAAACATCTTTAAGGCATCAAGAGGACATGTCACTCAACATCCACATGGTTGTTGTACCCCAACTTTTCTTCTAGGGGTCTAGTATCATGGCTATCATGACCCTACCTTACGATCAGGTCCATCATCATTATCATTGAAAGCTTCGTTCTCTCCCCCTCTATGGTATGAACATATCATGATAGTCCACCTATCCTGAGTTCCCAAACAATGCCTCCAATAGAAAGGTAATAACACACAATAGGGAAGAGAATATAAAGGACGAACATGGAATATAATTATGAGAAATTAGTAGCAGCAAAAAAAATACATGTGATTATCATAAATCTTGGTATAAAAATAAACATAATAATAACCATGTAATAAATCATTATATATGGTCCTCATATGATACAGACACTCCCCAATGAGATCATGTAATTAAACATGGTCTCATGGGCTACACACGTACGCACATGTGATAAAGGTATCAAAAATGGTCTTAGGAGATAAACATGCAAAAACATGAGATCAATGCATAAAAACAGTCTCATGGGACACACACACTCACACACACATGTGATCAAGGAATCAAACACAGTCTCACAAGCTACACATGCACACACATGTGATCAAGGAATCAAACTCGGTCTCATTCATTACAGACACACACAAATTTGATCTAGGAATAAAACATGGTATCATGAGATACACACTAACACACATGTGTTCAATGCATCAAAAATGGTCTCATGGGTGACACACACATACACACTTTTATGATCGAGGAATCAACCATACTCTCATGGTTCTAGGTCTCATGTAACACAACCACACATCCAAGAGGGTCTATGTAATACAAGGAACACACTAGTGATCAAGCCTTAATAGTTGGTGTCTAGCATCAACCCAGTGAAAAAGTGTCTATTATGGCCCATGTAACTTTGTTTAGTTACATTAGATATGATTCCTTTTATTAATTATGAATGAAGTATCATTAATTAATTAAGCATTACTTTTTATTCATAACACAATATTTTTTCTAAGTGATATTCACCAAATGTGGAGAACCTCATATCACATGACAATAGACTATGCATAATACCATATGGTAGATTGTATGGGTCCACATACCTCAAATAGAGTCAACTCTAAACTTTTAAAATCCAAATAGCTTTTTCTTAGTTGTCCAAGTCCATTGGGCCTCCATTAATCACCATGAGGTTCAAACTCAGGACCATAAAATTTAAATTAATTAATTATAACTAAATTATAAATAATAAAAAGATTATAAGAAACTTCAAAACCAAAGTATAAATGCATACATGATGATTAATTACTAGATATAACCACCTAGAGATAACCAAAACCAATCAAACATGTAGGGAATGTCTCAAAATTTCAACAATAATCCAGGAAAAAGCCCCATCACATGAAAAAATACAATAAAAAATTTAATATAAATAAATTAGAACCTATAAGAGAAATTTAGACAAGTGATTTTACTTATCCTCAATGTCATATTAAGAGTTTGAGCCACTCCTAACACAATATCAACTGAAAGGAATGAAAAAACCCCAATTCAGTTCTAGGGTTCAATGGCTGGTTCAGCCCAAATTGACCATAAACCAAATAAGGAACCCCAAGGGACATACAATCATCAATATTCCCATTAATTAAAAAAATTAATCATCACAATATATCTTATATCCATGAAAATCCAAAGCCTCATCATTATTAGAAAATTATATCAAGACCCAAAGAAATTGTCATCCATTATCTACTTGTGGTGATTATAAGAATCAAGAGATGATAAGTTGATCAAGATAGAATAGGATTTAAGGAAAAATTTTAAATCTTTAAATCTAAATGGATATTAATTACCAATATGAATCATCCCTGAAAAATGAAACATTTATCCACCCCCACATAAGGTAGAAGAAAGCCAGAATCGATGAATAATGAATAATATTTCCCAGATTCTCCAATAGATCTTCCCTAGATCCATCCCAATTTTAGGGAATATCATTAAGGGAGGATAAGAAGAATAAATATTTTAATTAAGATTAAAAATTTTAGTGGTGGTTATAAATACTGAGAGGACCTTGATGGCTAAATGAAAAAAAAGATGCTTTGAAAAAACCTTCATAGTGCACCCCACTGGGTTGCCAGTCGGGTTCCAATGGTTCACTAGTCAGGGTCCACCAAACACCTAGTGTAAGACCACTGGCTACCTAGTGAGTCCTATAAGGAATTAGGGATACTTCTCATCAAACCATATATGTAGTGGTAGTATCATAATTCCTGAATCCTCTAGGCCTCCTCTGCTAAAATCTCAATCCTTAAGTCAATCTATGAACCTTCATTCACATCCAAAGTCACATATTAATGATCTTCAAATATGAAGCTTCTAAATTCGACACTTGGTTATTTTAATGGTATACCCACCAAATGAAATGTTCTAATATCCTCAAAAATTAAAAACACATAACTACATTGATAGTTACAATCTCCCCACCATATCACATCTCATACTCAAGAAGTTGTGGTAGTATGCAAATCATGCCTCATGATCTACTCAATCATCATCAATAAGGATTCTATTTATGTTCCATCATTTAATTCAAACTCATCTCCCTAAGTCCAAACTCATCCCTTAATTCCCATAGTGCCTTCACTACATGACTCCAAAGATGAACTCTATATTATGAGGTAAAAGATCATTATTATCGAAAAATCAAGACCAATATCCCTAGTTTTTTTACTAGATACACTGTGATGTCCTTGACCGATTACCACTAAATCATCAAGGTGATCCCTATCATAGAATCACTATAAAGAATAATATTCCGACAATTCAATATCATTCCCATTTTAGTTCGGTTCCATCATGCTCGATCAATGAAAAACATAGGTTAAAAGTAAATACCCAAACCTCATTCCTAAATCTGATCTGAAATGACTAGTCTCTTCCAACCAATATAACCCAAACATTATGGACTTTGTATAAAATCCTTGTATAATCCTTAAAAAAATCCAATGTATATTATTTGATGAGTTCAATGCAGTTTCAACCCACCACATTTATCTTCATACGGAAACACCAATTGGTTCCTTCTTAATTGACTCCCTATAAGGGTTCCTGGCCTCAACCACTAATGATCCACAAACCATCTATCATGATACCTTAAGATTGGAGGCATCTCTAAGTCAATATAACATCATTAATGAAGTTTTAACTAACTTCAAAGTAATTCCATTAGTTTTTTCACCAACTAGTTACACTAGAAACAAGGATTTCAGCCATGCATCAACTCACTGATGATATGACTCCCTCTCGATTCATACCGATTTTACCTGAGTCTGAAGACCACATCTAGTCTCCATCTTGGGTTAAATATTTATCAAATATAAAACATACATCATAGAACTAGATACACTAAATCTCCACCACATGTTGGTCTCCTAGACTCACCACAATAATTCAATTGTTGGTCTTACACAAGACCATGACCCCTTCTATAAGCGAGTCATTTAACTCATGGCTATAACGATTATCCTCACCATAAGATTATCCTTATTATTTCCTCACAATGATTTCATTGATCCTCCCAACCCATTAATAGTTCATTACTAAAAGTGATAACTAAGCATGACCATCCATCCATACCCAATTTCCAAGAGAGCACTAAGAACTACACACACCTGGATTACCTAGAACATAGTTCAATATGTCCAATAATACATTTTTGATGTGAATTATGTCCTATAGTATTCTAGGTGTGGGTTACATATCCTAACCTATATGTGTCTCATTCCACTCAATCAATCTTCTACACTAACCCCTGACACCAAAATAAAATGATATTCTTAGATTTACCATATAATGGTACCCTAACCCATTTCTAATGTCATATCTCACCATAGAGACATCTCCTATCACATAAAAATGTGTTCAACCAAGCCCTATGAGATATATGATAAAACACTAACTTATATTTTTAAGGGTGAACATGAAACGAATTGTTTATTGACATATTGTTACCACCTCTTTCATATTCATCCACAAAACCTAAAACATTTTTAGTGGTTAGCTCACCACCTTGCTTTACCTATTCAACCAACCTCAAATAACCACTATATTAATGCTCACATATTAAAGATTTTCCCAAAATGGAATGAAACCAAAAATATTTAATCTGAAGAAGAGTGATTATTTCATGATTCATGAAACTTCAATGTATACTCCTACACCTCTTTAGCTATCCACACTCTAAAAGAAACCATCCACACAAAACTCAAACACTCATAGTTTATTTATTTAAAATTTGAAACCCATTTCCACAAAGATTGACCACACACCATCCATCTCATATAGGGTAGTTCAAGTCACCAAGCTTCCACCCATTCTATAACCATCCGAGGTCTGACCACCTAGGATATTAACTCAGTGTCCAATGAGAGTTTCATTCAAAACCAATTGGACATACAACCCTTAGTCCTACCCTTGATGCCATAAGAATCCAAATTCTCTAAAACACAACCTTGTATCACGAGTACTATCACTCAAGGTGATTTAAACTCAAAGGATAAAAATAAACATATAAGACCATTCTTTAATCCTTTTTATGGTTATTCAAATACAAAAGAATTTTCATCAATGGAAACCACCCTTAATGAACTAACCTTTACTATCCCTCATAAGGAATATACTTACTCATGTTACCTTCATGTAGCATTTGACACTATCTCACTAGTAAATAGACTCAAATTTATAAGGCCACAAGGTCTTACCCTCAACTTGTAACAAGGATTTAAAAATGGTTTCAGCTAATGAAATTTCATCTAGTCACATCTCAGTAGATGTGAAAATATGGATTTTCCATTATACTATCTAGTTTGATTCAAAATATTTCAGGTTTGATTAAATATAACAACCATTATGTTCTAGATGGATAATTTTGCATAGGCTATATATGTTACCAGAATTAACCATTACTATTTAAAAACTACTCACAAATGATTTTTACCAAGTACATTAATGTCCAATGACAACCAAATAAGGTATAATTCACTATCCGTGCATAGGGGAACTACACCATTATCACTGTCATAGTCTTCATCACCCAAGTTCACTATACCATAGTCTCAGATGACCTGTTATCAAAATAATAAATTCATAGGAATTCAACCAAATATAATTTCATCAAGAACTCTTTTGTGAAACCTAATAAAAGTTGTTGACACCAAAGAAGATGAGCCCTTAGTTATTAGTATAATCACATACAAGAAGAATATATTTCATGTGAAACCTATATACTGAATATGATGAATCTAACAACTCTTACCGATACATCCATGTGTCAACTCTAAATAAAATATCAAAACCCATGTGTAATAAATGAGGTGAAATCATATAATCATAACAGTTAAAACCATGAAAATCAATCCCATGACATAGTAACCTAGAATTCCTTCGGGAAATGTGTTTATGATGTACCAAACAAGTTTTAACAAAAGCTTCGACACATTACTATGTTTCTTGTCTACCAATTCCTCAAAATAATAAAACATGGATCCACTTATACCATTTTGTAACATCCCAACTTGGATCACTTGGTCTGAAAAATAATTCCACATAACCTCAGGTGCACATCCCCATATGCCAAAGGCTGTTGACTAGTATCGAGTGTCTATATGAAGTCACGAGGAGACTATACAGTCCATAAGAGTGTGTAATAATTGAAAAATAACAAAAAATTCTAAAAAAAATATTTTGAGTATTTAGATACCAATAATCCTATCACCTGTAATGAATGAATTTGTAAACAATAGACTAAATATTCATAACTAAATACAGGACACTAATCGCCCACTGGGCTAATCATAGGTACAATATAGAAAAAGAAAAATTGTATAAAGAGTATCTACAACACCCATACAAATTTCATCCTAGTATCCTGATTCATATATCTATCTCAAAGATCAAACCCAATACTTTATCCAACCATCACATGTAATAAGTGAGGGCTACCCAAGTACCCAGGTAACATGGATGCATGATAAAGTTGTGATTACAACTCATTAGGACACCAACAATGCGTTCTAATACCCAATCAGTAAATGTTGTATACATGCATGTGATAAAATTAGTAGAAAGTAAACATTAAATACATAACTATGAAAACATATCATATAATTACCAACATGAAAGTAAAACCCAAACACCCATATGTCGAGCAATCATGCACTTACCAAGCCACCAAGAACCCTAGTTGTACCAGCTTTGGATCCATTCCTGAAGGATAAAAAAACCAATCAGAAGAGATCAAGAACTATCCACTAGGTTGGTTAATAAGGAACTGAGAAAACATGTCACTCAACATCCATAGCGCATGAATACTACTTTCCACTTGGCATAGACAATCCTATGAGACAAAATATCACTCAGAAATCTCTAGGAATCGAGAAACGACATCACTCGACATCCACAAGGGTTTCTTACCACAATGATGCTTCCATGGGTTTAGTCTCAAGGCCTTCATGATCTTAACATGTGATCATGTCCATCATCATTATCATAATGATCCATTCAAACTCCCTCTATAAGTGATAACCATATCATGATGGTCCACATGAACCAAGTATCTAAACAATGCCACTAAAGGAAAGGTTATAACACACAATAAGAAATATAATATAAAGTTATAACATGGAATGTCATCATGAGAAATTAGTATCAACATAAAAATAAATGAGATGATCATCAAACATGGTATAATAATATATATAATCATAATCATGGAATCAATCATCGTATATGGGTCTCATGGGATATACACACACCCACATGTGATGTAGGCTTCAATCATGGTCTCATGGGCTTCACTCACACAGATATGTGATCAAGGAATCAAACATGGTTTCACTAGATATACACTCAAACACAAGTGATCAAGGCATCTAACATGGTATCATATGATACACACCCATGTGATCAAGAAATAAAACATAGTCTAATGGTAAACACCCCCACACATACATGTGATCAAGGAATCAAAAATGGTATCATGGGCTACAAATGCACACACATGTGACCAAGTAATCAAAAATCATCTCATGAGTTACACACACATTCAAACATGTGATCAAGGCATTAAAAATAGGTTCATGGTCATTACACACACACACACATGTGATCAAGGAATCAAGCATCATACCATAGGTTATACATGCACACACATGTGATTGATGCATTAAATATGGTCTTATGGGTATGAGTCTCATGTAGAACAAGAACATATCAAATAAGGTCTATTTAATCAAAATAACCCACTAGTGATCAAGCCTCAAGAATCAGTAGCCAACATCAATCCAATTTACAAGGTTCCATCAAGGAACTTGGCTTTTTTTTTCAGTGACTTTAGTCATTGTTCCTTTAATAAATTAATATTAAGGATTATTATTTAATTAATCACTATATATTATTCATAACACATTGTGAATTTAAGGGTCAATAAACCATGGTGTATAACCACATATCACATTCCAATAATCTATTCATAATTCTATAAGGTACAATACACAAAACCACCAACCTCAAAGGGAGTCAACTCTAAACTAAGAAAATCCCTATAGCATTGTCTGAGTCATCCATGTCTATTTGGAATCTATCGATCTCCATGAGATTCTAACTCATACCCAAACTTTTAAAATTAATTAATAATCATGAAATTATACATAATAAAAATATTCAAAGAAACTTCACAACTAATGTAGAAAGGTGTACTTGTTAAGGATGTATTGGATATCACCGCCTATCCAAAACCGTGTCCAACCACACATAGAGGGTATGTATCATGATTATAAAATTATTTTGGAAAAAATACCTATTTCAAGACAAAAATACAATGTTAAATATAATATAATTAAAATTTAACCTTTAGAAAAATTCTTCCAAGCAATGTACCGTAACTGAAATGTCATCCAATAGATTTTGAGCCACTCCCAATACACTACAGATCCTAATGCATGAAAAATACCCTATTCAATTACATGGTTTAAAGTCTAGTTTAACCTAAATTTACCAAAAACCAAATAAGGAACACCAAAGGGCATAAATTCATCAATATATCCATTAATGGAATTAATTCATCATCACATGACATCCTCATGCCATACCAATCCAAATCCTCATCATTTTAATACAATTATACTAATAACTGATGAAATTTTAATCCATTATCTATTTTATATCAATCCAATAATAAATATATTTTTAAGGTGATTATGAAGGAATATTATTTTGGAGAACTAATCCATCACATAATAGATAATTCCATGACATAGAAAGAATTATAATCCAAGAAAAATGACACAACAATCCACCTCTACACAAGGAAAAAGGAGGCCAAAATTGAAAATGAAAAAATGATCATTACCAGATTCAATAATGGATCTTTATAAGATAAATCACAATTTGAAGGGATCTCATAGAGGGGGTAGAGGGAGAGGGAATCAATGAATGGAATGAAAAAATTACAGCAGAGGAGATAATTCATGATGGGAGATAAGTGGTTAAAAATACCAAAAGGACATTAGTAAAAAACTAGATAGAGAGTCTTGATAGGAAGTAGGGAAAATTCCCACCTTATCGGCTGGTCAGTGGGTGCTATTGACTATCCAGTGGAATAAACAACAAATTTATCTACTCTAGGAATCCTCCAATGAAATACAATGCCTTGATTCGAACTCCAAGCCTTCATTCATGACCAAAAATAGCTCAATAAGATTTATAAATTGTAAGAATATCTATTCCAAACATGGTTCTCTTAATAATCCATCCAATAAATTAAAGGTTCAATATTCCTCTGAAATTAATGACACACAATGACATGGGTCTTTACTAATATATCTCTAATGGATAACTCGCTCCTAAATGCTATAAAGATAATTAATTAGTCATCACCCATAGTTCCCCAATGATAATGAAACCTAATACTTGGTTAAAATTGGTGGTTAGATGTTTTATCAGGAGTAGATCTCCTTATACATTATCATGTTACATAGTCATGGGGGTTTTGAAATAAACATGAAACCTCGTTTGGATAAGTGTTCACCCTATGTATAGTTTTTAAGTATGGTCATGCGTATCATGTAGTGACCATAAAAACTTCTATATACTTGAAACCACCAATTCACATCCTCTTGAGATTTATAAACTATTCTTGTTAACTCTGGATGATCATGCAGGCTTTAAAAATCACCCAAGAATCTTTGAATTTATTTCAATATTGTTAGTTCATACATCTATCAATTAATTTTTCATTAATGTGCTATTATCCACTTATAAAAAGATATTTAGATCATAAATATAAGAAAAATAAAAGTATGGCCCATTATTTAGAAAAAATCCCCATTCAAAATTTCATATGAATATATATATATATATATATATCATGTAATGTACCAGAACCGATTCACTCAAAAGTAATAAAATTTGTTTGCCTACATGGCCTTATATGCACCTCCTCATATGCTAGAGGCTATCAACTAGCAGTGAGGGTCTAGGGTGATATAGTAGGGAGACTATACCCTCATGATAAAAGTAGATAAAAATAGTCAAATACGTGTATAAAAAAGTGGAATAAGTAATAACAAAATAGATAAATAAGTATCAGAAGATAAATCATCCAGATGAAATAAATTTTAGACATAAATAATATTTATTATCATATACTTAATGGTGTCATGTCACTATGATATACCAAAAAGGGAATACAAGGGTAACCATGTAGCAGACTTACATGTGAACATTCTATACATAAGTGTGTAAAAAGGCCAAAATCTATCTCCAATATCACCATGAGAACAAGCTTGGTCCTCTACTCCTATACTCCATCTTAGTACAGAAAATCAAGCATCCAGAGAAGACCACATCCCGTTGTCACTACATACATTCTTTAATTCTATCCAGTTACCTAATAGTGGACAAAACAAGGTGTTAGTAAAACTCAATAGTCTAACACCAATGGTGTCTAATGCTATCCTATCTATAAATATATTATTAAGAAGCATGTAGGTATAATAATAAAATTATTAAATGAAATACATAAATTCCCATGTCAGTCCAGGGCCCCGTGGGTCTCCCTTATGATACAAACTTCTTTTGCCAAATATTCCATCCTAAGTGTTCCACATATAATCCTAGGTATCAATCTAGGAATTGTATATATTCATTTCCCTCTGAGCTTGTACTAGGTATTCTATATAGGTAACCTATGTGTCACTCATGGCATAATATAAATCATCATTCCAGGTAGTCCTATCCTAGGTATTCTATATAATAATCCATGTATCACCCCTAGTGTGATATATTCAATTTATAATTCATTTAATTCAATATTCCCGATGATCCCATCCAAGGTTTTCTGAGTCAGAACCCTCATACCACCCTCGAATTCACACATAGAATGGTCATGGGATAGTAGTAAAATCCATACTAGTTTTCAATATACTTAATTCAATTTAGTTATTTCAATTATAAGGTATAACTTAGGAATAAGTAAAAGAAACAAGGTCTAAGGGACATGGACACACCATTACCTATTTTATCAATTCAATTTACATTTCATTTAATTCATTTGACATACCTATTACAAAGGGAAAATGAATAACACCTTATAATGTGATTTAATCACATGATAAACACATGGTTATTTTATGCATTTTAACAAAACACCCAAAGGGGTAGTTCTAATTTATATTTTTATCATAAATTTTCATAAAAAAGTCTCATATGTCATGCAATTCAGTTCCAGTTAATCTAATTAAGGGAAGAAAATATTTTAAGTAGATGAATTTTTATCCATTACTAGAATCTAATTTGGGATATAATATGAGAAATTATGAATTAGGAAAATTGATTTTAAATAGGGAATATTATCCCACACATATATATAATTCTATATGGTTAAAGAAATGAAGAAAGTAAACAATAGGATTAAAGAGATTATTGATGGCTATCCAATGCATTGCACAATGAGGGATTATGAGGAATGAAGGAATAAGGATGATAAAAAAATAGGAAATTAGGGAGAAGGGATCATGATCATAGGGGATTCAGTTCATGGAGGGGAAAAGAAAAGAGTGTTTAAGATTTAAATAAGGTAGTGGTAAAATGGGAATTTTACCCATTTTTAATTGGGTGCATGGCTTGGATGCACAACTTTGAAAACTGTTCAAATATTTTGTAAATCAATTGCCTATCATGAAACCACTCTATCATGGCTCAGTGTACAGTTGAAAAATTGTGTGCATCCCATGCGAGCTCACCATCTAACACCTCCACCCCTCTTACAGTTAGGTGCACGGTTAGAACAACCATGTTCTCTCCCAGAATTTCCCCTCTACAACATGTCGACAATTTTTTACATGTCCATGTAGCCTCTCTTTAATAGTTTAAAAATCCATTCTCACCCGAACATGAGTCCCTTGGTTGATCCTCACAGTTACTACTAACAGTGTGAACACAATATTCCTCAATCTTCTTCTCCAAAAACTGGAGCTCCGGGCCTCGAACAAGCCTTATATTCTACCTAACACTTACTTAACTCCTAAGAAATTTTATTAGAGTAAAAAAAGAGATTCAAACTGAAATTTTAAGGATCCATACCACTCTAAAAATCCAAGGAGTTACAAGATCCCATCTTTAAAAAAAATCATCTCCATGTTTCCCTTTTGAGGGTGGTTGAACATCATCTGATAAAATATTGGGACACTATGCATGTACATTAACCTCTCTCTCCTAGGTCTCATCCTATACATGGAATTGCTACCATAGAACCAAAACTAGAGGAACTAACCCAACTCGGAGAGACTTCATGATCTTATCCATAATACACACTTGATAGTCCTCAAAAGATGCATCAATATCCAACTCCACCTCATATAGATGGACAACATGAGATAAGTTTGAATGATAATAGTAATGCTTTGAAACATTGTAGACATTGTGCATAGAATGATACCTCTAAGGTAACTACATCTAATAGGATTTCGTTATGACTCTCTCAAAAATATAAAAGGGTCCAAAAAACCTAGATTCCATCTTATCTTGTCTCTTAATATGTCTATTACCTAATCTAGGTGAAACCAAAAGGAAGACATGATCTACCACATCAAACTCCAATGGTCGGTGGAGATGATCACCATGATACTTTTATGTAGATTCATTTATATACATACACTTTCTGATATGAAGTACATACTCCAAAGTCTCTTGAATGAGATAAGGTCCCAGTAGAACAGCCTATCATGCCTCAACCAGGGTAGGGGTGAATGGAACAACCTACCATATAAGGTCTCATAAGGATCCATCTGTATAGTCTCTTGGATGTTTTTATTGTAATTGAATTTAGAAAGAGGGATATTTTTATATAAAAATCCTATCAAATCAAGGATACATACTCATAGAATGTTCTCTAACACCTATATATCACACTCAGACTATCCTTCAGTCTATGGGTGATAGAAATTACTTAGAAGTACTTTTGAACCTATATCCCTCTAAAACCACTTCTAGAACCGCTATGTGAAATTATATTCCATATTTTATATGATAGTATGGGGAAAAACATGAAGGAATATGATCTCATTGACATAATTTCTCCCAAGATCACCCACTAAGATGGTCTATCTGATATGAAAGAAGTGGAAAATCTTCATCATCTTTTCCATTATAACCCATAATGTGTCACTTCCTCAAGGTGAACTTAGAAAACCCATCAAAAAATACAAAGTAACTTCATCCCACTTACACTCAAGAATTGGTAATGGTTATAAAAGTCCCTATGGTTTCTACATTTTTACCTTAACCTTCTTAAAGGTGGGACACTGAGTAACAAAACCAGTTATCTTCTATTTATTACCAGGCCACCAATACTAAAGGCATATGTCACGATACATCTTGGTAAGACTGGGATGTACTTCCCAACAAGAGTTATGAGACTCTTACATCAATTTATATTATATGTATGTGAGTACCCAAATATGTCCATGAATATTCACGATCTCATTATCATCAATGAACAAACTAAGTGGTGGGCCCTTTCCTGAAATGCTCTCCTGTAGGACTAAGCCCTCAGGATAAAATATATGTCTAATCTTCACACTACCCAAAAGTGATGAAATCATTGATAATGATGTGATTTTATGATTATAATGATAACCATACACCTCTAAATTCATCTAATAAAACATGAACATCAACTTATATTCACTATGAGATTACTAGATGGCTTGTGTTTGAGTATTTTAGATTAGAGAGTCAACAAAAAAGTTTTCCCTTCCAGGCATAGAAGTAATATCAAAGTCAAAAGACTATAGGTATTCAAACCACCTTTATTTCTTATGATTCACATCATGCTGAGTGAAAATATATTTGAGAATTTTTTGATCTGTGTATAGAACGAATTTCTCTACCAACAAATAATGACTCCAACAACTAAATGAATGAACCAAAATTACTAACTCGGGAATATTCATTATGAAATTACATTAATGAGGTCTCAATTGGTGATAAAAATATTCAGAAAAAAAAACAATCTCCCTACATAAAAACTACTCCCAGATCAATGAATTATGTATCAAAATATACTTTATAGCTTCTACATGGATCTGATAGAATCAGGATCAGTGCTGAATTATATCTCCCATTCATCTCTTAGAAGTCCCTATAACAACTTTTAGACTAGGTAAAATTAACACCATTATTAGTCTATCCCATAAGAAGTGATTATAAGAATGAAAAGTCCTGAATAAAGAAACTATAATATCCCATTTTCCCTAAGTAATTCTGTATGTCAAAGATGTTCTTGGGCTATTCCAAGGGAGCCAAAACTCTTACCTTGTCAGGATCCATAAACATTCCTTCCTCTTAGATAATGTCACCTAGGAAGTGGGCTTTATTAAACTTGAAATTAAATTTTGTGAGCTCGGAATAAAAAATCTACTATCATTGTGTACTCAATGCGATGTCTAGGTGTTTGGTATAATCACATTGAGAATGAGAATACACCAAGATATCATCCATGGAATCCAAAATGAAATAATCTATGTATGTGTGGAAAAATTGATTCATCAGGGCCATAATAATAGTTGATGCATTCATGAGACTGAAAAACATTACTAGATACTCATTTAAACTATTGATGATTTATAAATATTTAAGGGGTATACCTGAAGTTATGATCGACACTAGATGATAACCGGACCTAAAATAAATCTTTGATAAAACCAAATATCCTCACAGCGGTCCAAGAGGATGTCTATTCAAAGTAAAGGGTAGTAGTTCTTGACTATAATATTATCTAATTTCTAGTAATCTACAAAAAATCAATGGTTAATTTCTTCCTTATTTAATAAAAGAATAGGTGAACCCCAAGGTGAAGTAATGGGTTTTATAAAAAAGATAGTTTTCAGGTCCTTTAACTTTCTCTTGATCTCTTGAATATCTGTTGAAGGATTTATACTAAGATGAATAGACACTGGTATCATCCTTGGAACTATCTTATAGTAAACTCCACCTCTCTCTCAAGAGGAAACCCAGAAAATTCATTACGTAAAATTTCCCTATAGTGATACACTACCAGGGTTAATTCTATCTAGAGTGTTCTCTAATAACTCAAAAATCCAACAATTTGGGAAATCACTCTTCCCAACCCACAAGGCTATGGTCTAACTTGAATTTCATGGATATCCCATTTTCCCTTATAAACATAATTTTTTCCCTCAAGTGATTTGAAGGATACCCTCTAGTGATAGAAATAAATATGAACATGGTAAGGTAATAACTAGTCTATTCAAAGGATGATATCAAAAACCATCATCTTGAGGAAGAAGAAGTTCTATATGAAACAGTAGCCACATATCTCAAGGGTGAATTCCTTATATCGGTGTACACTCTTGGATAGGATTCCCAATAGCGTATCGAGAGTCATTACTCCACATAAGTACTTGATCTCAAGGACAATAAATTCCACAATAGCCACAAATATAAAAGAACGTGAAGATCCTGTTTCAAATAAAGAAGATACTAAATTATAGGCTAGAAAAATCATACCTCAAACTATAAAAGGCTTAACACTCTACTACTCGAGAGTAGGTTGTACTGCATAATTATGGAATGATCTATGGCCCTATGATAAAATATGACTACACTGAGTAGTTCTGAACTACTGACACTGTATGTCCTATGTTTGGATCCCCTAACCACAACCAACTTCTCAACCTAAATAGCTAGTAGTACTCCAGCTACTTACCTAGAAAGGAGCTACTAACCCGACTCCCAAATTTGGAGGCAGTTTAGATCATCTCTCACTAGCTATTGGAGGAAAATTTATTCAAAAGTGTTGAAGATTCCCCAACTTTCCATAGGCTCGACACTCAACTAGGTCCTTGTTACACCACAACTTCTTATGACCCGACCTACCATAATGGTGGAAAACCAAATATATATTAATCTGCATCATATATCTTCCACTTCCCCCATAAATAGACTATATGTGAGGCTTCCTACCTATATATGAATAAATTTCATATCTAGTTGCTAATCCACCCTAGAAAAAACGTTCAACTTCCCTTATATTTCACTTAGTGATGAGGGACTTATTCACTATCTCAAAAGTGGTAGTCAACCGAAAGATGTTTTCCTAAGATCAATTGGAATATTTGAGCCCATCTTCAAATCATCTCACTCTAGACTACTCATCACCAGTAAGAATCAGTGTGAAGCACTAAACATCCATAAAGAGAGCTGAATAGTCTATAATAGACATGGTACCCAGGTGTAGATGCATAAAATCCCTCTCTCGTCCCCCCCTCAGTGTCTCCAGAACGAAATAATCATAGAAAGTGGTATAAAAGTCCCTTCAGGACATATACCAATAATGATTTACCTAGGTAGTAACATCCCACAAATTCTTAGAAAAATCATGCAGTATATGAACTACAAGTTTGAACCTCCACTATAGAGGCATCTCTAGATGCTTGATAATAGTGAGCATGGACTCCAGCCTTGACTCAGTAGCACGAGAGTCACCATCCCATATAAAAGTAGTTGGATGATGCTTCTGAAACTATATTTTAACTATTTCATAGTAGGTTAAGGTCATGTATATCCCATTATGATATGCATAAACCATAAGAAACCCTCTTGAAACTAGGAATTGGTGCCGAAGTCAGTTATAACAAGAGGTGTTGCAGGTGCCACTACTGGTGAGATATGTCCCACCACATTAGAAGCTTGGTCATCATCACCTTCCTTTCATTTGACTCAAGACCTTCTTGGAGGCATATATATATATATATATATAAATATAATACCAAACACATTCCTCATAATAATTTCGTTAACTGTGAAGATTTAGATATAAAACTGGTACATGTACAAAGAATTCCTATTATAGATTCAAATACCCATATGCTTGCTCCTAAAGCCAGTTTTGGATAAAGGTTTGATGTTGTATAATAGAGTTACCAATATATAGATTTTCAATTGAAAGGTATATAGGAAAACACCCTTTACATTTTAGTTTGAATCTCTATTTAATTACTACAATTTTATTTATGGCATAGTAATTTTGTAAAATATTTTATGATTACACCATGGCTATGTTAGATTAATTATCATTCCCAAGTTATAAAGGAATACACTTTATAATTTATAATTGGTGCTTCATGTAACTATAACCTAACCCTTACACCTGGTATCAGGATGTAATGATATGTATAATATGATTTGATTATATGAATAACCATTCCCAATTTGTATAAGTAAAATATTAATAAATTAAAATTTTTATTCATGCAATCAAAATGAACTAACATTTTAGTCCATGAAAAAAAATGTACACAACTCAAACATGTCATAAATGGTTAGTTAGGTGAAACTATCAAGATATGAAAGAAAAAAACATTTTTTTGATCAAAACACTTTAATTAACCAATTATTTATCTCATTAATCTTACATAAAAACTATTCTAATAAGTTTTAAATGACTTGAGGAACATAACAAATGCTGCAGGCAATGCATGTCATAAAATAAATATGGCATGACATTTATATGACATGAGAATCCTGATTTTTCTATAATGATGTGTGATCAAAACCACCTCACCATACCAGGATAAGGGTAAAAGGTTAATCCATAATAATAATAATAAATTCCATAAATCATGTGTGTCACTCAATAATGAAATCAATTCAACTATAATAGGTACAAACTAGAAAAAAAAGTACCATCCCAAGAAAAATGGATTTTTTTCTTGTACATGAGTTATCTACTCATTGGAATAATCCCATTACCAAAGTATAAAACATTCTTAGTCTCTAGTTTACCAACCCAAAATTGTATGATAAATGGGAAAAGGGATCTGATGCCCCTTATAATTTCCCAGAGTTGGTTTACTCATAAGTAGCCGAACCCATTTGGACACATGTCCTTAAGCACCCCTCCCCATATCCAAGAGGCTACCAACTAGCAGTTAGGGTCTAAGGTGATACAATGGGGAGTCCATACCCTCATAATCAAATTAGAGGACATCTATGAAATAAAAGAATAAACCCACAAAAGTAGTAATAATGGAATATATAAAGAAGTAGTAGAATAAAAATCTTCTATATCTAATAAATGACAAACATAAAAAATATTTAGTATCATATACAAAATGATGTCATGTAACTATGATATACCAAAAAGGGAATATATGTGGAATCATGTAGCATGCATACTGGTGAACATTCTATAAAAAAGTGTACAATAATATAAAAATATATCTCTAATAGAATCATAATAACTAGATTAGTCCTCTGATCCCATACTCCATCCTAGTATATAAAATCAAGTATCCATAGTAGGCCACCTACCCTTGTCCCTACCTACATCCATGAAGTCCTTCCTGGTACCCAATGGTTTCCTAAACATGGTGTGTGTAAAACATAGTAGGCCACCACTAATAGTGTCTAGTGATATCAAGTCCATGAATATACTATGAAGTAGTGTACATATAGAATAATAAAAGAAGTAAATGAAATACATAAATACCCATGTCGGTATGGGTCCCCCATGGGTCACTCATCCAATACTACCTGCTTTAGCCTAAGAAATAATATTTACGAGAACATATTAATTAAATATTTAACCTCTATTATTAGATCAAGACCCAAGGGTAATAGATATAGAATCCCAACATGATAATAACAATATAACGAGTCAACAATTTCCATGGAATTTTTGCATTAACATTCAAAGATAAGTCATTACATTCACGTATCTAAAACAATAACGAAATCTATGTATGCTCTTTGACTTGGTAGAAACATAATTTAATTGATTGGAAACTTGAACGAATTCAAGGATTTACATATAGGGAACCTTGGAATCACTCTTGATATATTATAAAAACCCAGCACCTTAAGATTTTTTCCAAGAAATTCTACTTAGGAACCCATGTATTTGTATAAGAATGGTTTAAATGCATTTCCCTCTAAGATTGTCCAAGGTATTACAAATAGAGAACTCAAGTGTCCCTCACAGAATAATATGAATACACCTACCGGGTAATACTATCCAAGGTATTCTAAATAAGAATCCATGTATCACCAATTGTGCGATATAATCCATTTATAATTCATTTAATTTAATATTCTTGATAATCATATCAAAGGAATTTTGCATCAGAACCTTTATATCACACTCAAAATCACATACATAATGGTCATGGGCTAGAAGTAAAATATATACTATTTAATAATCCACTTAATTAAATTTGTTCATTTAATTTATTAGTGATAACTCAAGTGTAATCAAAAGAAACATGTTCAAGGGATATGGACTCACAATTACAGCTTTTTTCAATTCAATTTACATTTCATCTAATTCATTTAACCTCCTAATTAAAAGGAAAAAATAACTACACATTTGAAGGTGATTTAATCATGTAAGAAGAAAATGATTATAAAATACATTTTAACAACACAACCAAGTGGTGGTTATAATTGAAGTTTTTATCCTCAATTGGAATTAACAGGTCTCACAGGTCCTATAAGTTAGGGACCGTTCATTTAATTAAGTGAAAACACATTTTAGGAGGCGATTCATGGAATTTAGATCATGAAGAAAATTGGATCATAATATAAATGGATATAATTTATGGAAAATCACTAGATAACATACCTTATATCAGTAGAATAATCCTCATCCATTATTGAACTCTAATTTGGGATTGAACGTGAGAAAATAAAGAAATAGAAAAATTACCTATAACTATGGAATATTAGCTTGCATATATTTGACATTAATTAGGGTGAATTAAACAAAAAAAGGAATCAATAGGATTGAATAGCTTACTGATGGATATCCAATTTGATGAACAATGAGGGATTCCAATCCCAGGTGAAGGGGGATGCACAAATCCCAAGAAGAGAGGGAAAAGGGAGCTTGAGAGTAGGGGATACTATACATATAGAGGAAAAGAAAAGTAGTTTTAATATTTAAATAAGGGATGGGAAAAATTATAATTTCACACATTTATAAATGTGAACAAGGTTTGGATGCACAGTTGAAAAAACCGTGTGCAGTCATCACCTAATGTAACACCCAAATATTTTTTGATTTTTTTCGAATCAATTTAATCTTTATGATATTTCTCATTTCATGAAATATTTAAAATAGTTTATTTTATATTAAAGGACTATGTTTGGATTATGTGAACTACAAAGAACATAAATTTTAGCTTTATTTACATGGAACATCAATGTTATCTTTCATTACACACAACAAAGACTTTTCTCGATGGCTTGCATAACACACAAGACCGAGTGTTATCGAACAATAATATATTATTAACAAATATAATAATATATAAACTAATTTTTGAACAGGTTTTATGAATATTATTAACTAAATTATGTAAATATATTGTTTTCAAAAAATATGAAATGAGTTAATTAGTTATAAATTATTTAGAAATGAATATTGAATATAAAGGAAGTATTTTTTATAGAAAACTATTATTATGATCATAAAGTTGTTTTAATAATAATAAATTAAGATAATTAAAATTAATAAGTAATATTAATATAATATATATGTTATATATCCAATTAAATATTTTTTATAATAAACCAATATATTTTATAAGTATAAGATAAGAATAAAATCAATTTAACACATAAAACCCAATATTTTTATTAAGGTAGTTTTACCGCCTTTTAATGGAGAACCCATTTTAAATCCAATTTTTAGAAATTTTATAAATTTAATCTATCAAAATGAACTTAATATTTACAATATAAACATAAATAATTAGCTTAGGATAATTTTTTTGGTAATTTTATATAAGGTTTCATTTTTTATTAAGTAGTTAAAAATACTGGATTTTAATTCAAAACTAATTTTTCATCTAATTAATTTATAAGGTTAAATTATATTTTAATTTTTTTAAAAGTTTAATTAGATAATATTTTTCTCAATAAACCCAATTTATTTCATTGGAATCAATTTCATTTTGAAATTGACTATAAAAACATAGAAAACTTTAGAACATTTTTACTTTAAAAACCCACATTATCGACCCAAATACAAGATTATCTTTAAATTTATTTATATGAATTATTTGATTGTAATTTATAAAAATTTATTCCATATTTGGAATCATCATAATTTATAATTTATAATAAGTTCAACTTAGTTTTTGACCAAAAATATCAGTGAAGTAATTAAAATTAATTACAATGATTAAGGTAAAATTAAGCTTAACTAAGGACTAAACCTTTAAATTAAGACCTAAAACAACCTATAAACTTGTAATAAATCAGTTTTATGGACATATTTCTATCCTATAATCCATTTTCTTTAATTTTAACCATTATTTGACCACTTTAAATAAAAAAACGTGGGTGGGGTTCCTTTCCTTTAAAATAATACAAGAGATTCCACTCCTCATTTATTATAAAGGCCTCCTTCACTTACACTTACTCACACATCTCAATCCCCTTAGGTTTGAAAAAAAATCCTCCAAAATAGCTCCCTAAATTCCTTCTCTTATAACTTTAAGCCTCCACTTGTGAATAAAGTAATCCAAGGGAGCCTTTTATCTTAAACCAAAAGGAGTTACCCGATTAGGAGGTAACAACCTCCCTTAAACTCCTTTCTTTTATTTTCTTTATAAACTCCCTAGAATCTTATTATTCCATGATTTTATAAAAAAAAATTAACCTAAATATAATATGATTTTTATTCTAAATATTCATCCTAAACTTACACACACTACCATCTAATGGGTAATAAAAATAATGTTTACGTATTGGCGGACTACCGCCACACTAAACGAGGATTGTTTAATTTTCCTTTACTACCTCTCATGGTGGTAATTATGATGGAAAATTTGTTTATATATGTTATATATAATATTTATTATGTCTTTAGGCCTCTGTAATTATTTTACAACACACATATTTGTACCTTTCATTCAGTGTTAATATGATAATTTTGTTTGAGGAAGTGTGCACTACCGCCCCCTCAAAGCGATGTGATTCATTCATACACTACATGGAATATATCAAGGATGGATGTACTGAATATATATGATATAATACATATAGTTTAATAATTATATATATATATGTACATATATATGTCTTTTACTTTATTTCTTTCAACATGATAATTAAACAGAAATAGCGTTCATGCGTATATACGGCTTACCATTCCCATGTACAGTGTATTCTGTTTGATAATTATATATTATATGGATTATTATAATAAAAATATACTTCATATAACTGATATTTATATCATGTTTTATATTATTTAATAATTATATAAGTACAAGGACCAAGGATATAAAAAATTAAGACACATGTGAAAAACAAAGCGAATATTATCCAAAGTGAAACCTTAACATAAGATGGTTAACATGTGGGAAATATAAGGTCATAATAAAACCATATATGGTGTAATATATAATAATATGGTTCTTTAAAAAATTCATAATAAATTTATATTTATTATATAGGTGTTCTGAATGATTACAATGAGAGTCAAGACACAAGGTAATGAGGATTCCATCTAACTTTTTATTTCTATGAGTTACATGCTATATTCCCCACTCTTTCCTTTTATGTGGTGTATTTACTACACATGATTGTAATATATTTATTTCATAATTAAATTTAGGGGTATTAAAATTTCCATTTTATGATCCTTCATCCATGGGGTTTAAGTTTCAAAAGTTACCAAATCGGTAAAATAGTTTTGTCTAAATTTGACTTCTTTGAGAATCATGTTTTGTTATGCATCTAAATTGTTTTTTGAGGTGTATATACTTAAATTTTACATGTTATATCATGAATATAATTATTTTAATTATGTTTTAAGATTCATGTAATTTTATTTTCTTACATGGAGAGTATGATCCCAAGTAACCAAGTGGTAAGAGTGTGTTGAAACAATCTCATCACTTTTAAAGATTGTTAATAATTATGTGTCTTGATGAAATATTATGATAAATATCTCAAGAATATTATTGATTTTCCTTTTCCTAGGTTTATTCAAGATATCCCTATGTGTTAGTACCATTTTTTACACTTTTTGGTACTTAAGTTAATGTTTTAAGTAAAATATGACCATCTTTTTCTTTGACCATAAATCTATTATATTCAAAAAACATGTTTTAAAAAATGTTTTCAAAATATATTTGAAGCTAATTTTCAAAGAAAATGGATTTTTAAATTGATTTATGGTTTTAAAATATTATTTTATAAGTTTTAAAATATATTTTTAAAGGAAAAGTTTTAATTTTTTTTTATTTTTAAAAAATATATTAAATGTTTTCAAGATTTCATTACAAGTTTTAAAATTATTTTTTAAGGAAAGTGTTCATAAAACGTTTTAAGATTATTTTATAAGTTTTAAAAGAAATGGTTTTTGAAAAGTTTTCAATCTCCTTTTATAATTTTTCACGGAAAATAGTTTTCAACTATTTGAGACGAGGCCTTAGCTTGGCTCCATTCAATCTGGTCTGGTATTTCGGTAAGGGGAGAGATAGAGCTCAAAGTGCCTCACTCACTAATATCATATATTCTACTCTACTTCCCCACTAATTGACTTCGCAGGTACTTCTTTGTTGCCTGAATTCCCGGATATCTGAGCTGGTGAAGTAGTCTTCAACATTGTCTACAAGATCGTCTGCTGCTCTTTCTGCTGAGTCAAATGCCATAGTAACAATGCTGAATTAAGATTTCTCACCTGAAAATGAGTATCCCATACTTCTTTCTTTCCCCAAAAGTGTGTTTTCATGATATATTTATATTTTTTTAAAGTAAAAGGTTTTCAAAAGGGTTTTATAGTTTTATTTATAATATTTTAAGTTTATTTTCAAGAAAATGGTTTGAATTTTATTTTTATGTTTTAAAGTTATTTTTTTAAATAAGACATGATATTTTCATCAAGAAATGTTTTTAAAATATATTTAAAAATTATTTTTCATCTAAGATAACATCCATTGGAGTTACTCATGCCTTTATGGGGAAATTATTCAATGTTACCATTCATATTTTTGTCTAAATTGATTATGTTTTGATGGAATGATGTTTATGAAACCCATTTATCTTTGACAGGTTATATGCTTCTAAAAACCACTTATTTTCACAGGTTATTATTATGATGAAATGATTATGAAACCTGTATATTTTTCCACTGTTTTTGATATGATTACATGTTTATATCACCCATTTAATTTCATGGGTTAAGATATGATATGATTTTAATGATCTTGTGGCACAATTATGTATGATTTCATTATGAGATGGGTGGTATGTATATCTCCCCCCAATTCATTGGGTTAAGATTTATATCTCATGAGATAAACATGGCTAGAATGAGAAAGGAACTCAGTTCAGTATTACAGAGCTGGAATGAGAAATGAACTCAGCTCCGTAATATAGGGCTAGAACAAGGGTTTACCCAGTTCAGTAATACAATGTTGGAATGAGGGTTTACCTAGTTTATTAAAGGATTTTTTCCACTAAGAAGGCCTTGGTAGTGATTCCTTGGCTATTATGAAATTCATATTATACGATTTTGTGTTCTCCACATTTCCAGGTTTTATTCCTATGTTATGATTTCATATCTTATGTTATTTATTTCCATATAATTCATGTCCTATGAACTACTAATATTTATGATAGGATTCATGTATATTCCCTTTGATATGTAGGGTATGATCTTCTATTTTCATGATTATGTTTATATACCCTTATGAATACAATTATTCTTACATATATCCCTTGTTTACCCTTACTGAGCATCTGATATCACCCATTTTATGTTTCCTTTCCCCCAGGTTATGAAGATATGTATTATTTTTTATGTGTCTAAGAAGGGTTATAGTCAAGAAAAACCTAATGGGAGATTATTTAGCTCATTTATGTACCAATGTTTATATTTCCATATTTCCAAAGGCACTAAACTAATATGGTATTTTTGTGTCTATTTTTGTAATGTTTTAAGTTTTTTAAAAAAGTGATGTAATGTCTATATATTTCAAGATTAGGGTTGTTACACCTAAGGTCAAACCCCCTTACACAGCTGGTCACACAGTTGATAAACCATTCATATCCCATGCATGCTCACTATACAACACCTCCACCTCCTTTCATGGTTATATGAACATTTATACAAACCATGCGATAACCCTAAATTTCCACACAAAAATATGTCTTCAGTTATTTAAATGACTATGTGGACTCCCTTAAACATTTTTCTAAACCATTCTCCTCCTCACATGGTCTACAAAGTAGAGACACATAGTTACTACTAACCATGAACCAACCATGGACCTCAATCATCTTCTCTAAAAACTAGAACTATAGTATTTTAAAAATCCCTAGATTTTCTTGAACCTTTCCTATAACTCCAATGAAAATTTATTTGAGTACAAAAGATTTTCAAACCGAAATTTAAAGGATCCATGTCTCTTTGAAAATTCAGGACATTATAAAACACCCCCACACGTGATAAATTGATTTTACTCAAATAAAATTTAAAAAATTATCAATAATATCAAACAAAGTAGAAATATGAGAATAATTACATTTTAAATTTAATTTCCTAATGAAATTATGTGAATTTTATCCAAAGTAACATAAATAATTCATGATTCAATCACCCTAATATGAGATACCAAGTTCCATTAAATAATCATATCCAAAATTCCAAAATTGTAATTTTATTATATTAATTAAATATCTCCTTTTTCATTTTAAAATTTCACCCTTACTCAATTTTAATTCCACTATATATTCAAAAAATAAAACAAACATGGTTTTAAGGATAAATGATTGGATAAAACTTTTATAGGACACATAACAAATCTAAAAAAATAAAATGTTGTTATAAAACAATTTATTTTTCATCAAGGGATGATATTTTTTCTATCTCAAATTTACTTTATGTGATATATAGAAATTATTTCATTTTATTTGATGCCCAATTATAGAAAATGACAGACATCATTTTGACTAAAAAATCACATGTTTATAAAATTAAGACCATGTTTCAACCTCATGTGAAAATCTTAAATTTCCAAAGTAATAGTTACCAAATGATACAAAATAAATTTCAAAATATATAGATTTTTCAAATTAAAATACTATATTTAAATGTATTTTTTTAAGAAATAAATCATTAACAAGATATTTTGGAATATTTTGTGGAATATTACAAGGTAATATAGAAAAAGGGAAGTTTCACTTTTCAAAATTATGAAGTTCTCATATCCATTAACATAATCTAATTTCATTTTAGTTAAATGTGGATGACATTCGAAAAATAAAAATAAAAATATTCTATAAAAAAATTTATCCACAATAAGCATGGAGACAAATAAAAAATTATGGTGCCTTGGTTTACCTCCCCCACACATAAGACTAAACATGGTTCCCATGGTAGATTTAAATATAAAAGAAGTTAAGAATTCCAAAAAATATAGGGAAGTAGAGATTTGTAACATCTCCTAATTCAGAACATTCTCATGTGGCCAAATCATCTTTTTTATGGGACCTCAAGCTTGCCTCCTCATACATTAGAGGATACTAACTAGTATCAAGGATTTGATAAGTATAGTGGGGAGATTATAACCCTAGAAAAGAGTTATATTGTAGAAGAAATATTTAATATGAATAAATATTAGAGTAATGGAAAGAGAGGAAACAATTTAACATACAAACTGGGAAATTGGAGGAGGAACCAATAAATCAAATAATAGTGAACCATGTAATGATAGGATGATATATATCTAATATAAAACAAAAAAAAAAAATAAAAGAATAAAATGACATAAATAAACTCAAAAGACCTTAGTCAAAAACCCCATGTCGGTCTAGTATCCATACTCTAGACCATCCATAAAGTAAAAATATACATCCAAGTCCCTTGCCCTTATCCATACCTGCATCCATGTAATCTGATCAGGTACTAAATGGAGGCCTGAATAGGGTGTGAGTAAAAAATAGTAGGCTAACACCATCATGTCTAAACAAACTAGTCTGTTAATAAGTTCATGCAATAAAGTGATTAGTATGTATATTAATTAATCAATCCATACAATAAATTAATTATAAAACTTTGGAACTATGATGGAATGTATTTGAGCATGTAAACTCCATGAGTTTCATATGCTGCTCCCATGAACCACTAAAAACCAAAACACAAGCTCATAAAATATCTTATAAAATCTGAATGGTTCACTTAGATTGACTGTCAGTCTAAGGATGATAGGTAATTCTCAAAATATCCTATGACCCAAATATTTTTTAATACCCTTCTAGAACTGTGACATTAAATGAGAATATATATAGAAAATGATAATCTTCAGAACACCATGAAACCAAAATATATTGTGGACATAATTACCAACTAGATCATTAACAATGAAGGTATACCTGATAAGAAAGAAGTGGGATAAATTTTTCAGTGAATCCATGATCACCCATAATGAATCATTCTTATGGGTTGTATTAGGTAATCCTTTTGAAAAATCTATAGTGAAATCATCCAATTTGCACCCAGAAATGGGGAGAGGCTATAAAAACCTAACTAGAATATGATACTTAGCTTTCACCTACTGACAAGTGAGACATCTTTCCACAAATCCTGCTACCACCTTCTTCATTCTTGACCACTAGTACTATCTACAAAGATCACTATAAATATTCATCAAATCAGGATGTACCTCCCATATAGAAGTGTGATACTCTCTCATTAGTTCCTCACACAAGAACAAATTATCCCATACTCATCCATAGAAAAGAATATAATTCCCACTATAAAGATACCATCATGATATTGACTCCCCACCATTTAAATTGTCTCTTAGAGTCTAAGCAGTCTAGAATAGATAACTACTTTTTCTTGATCCAATCCAAAAGCATAAATATATAGATGTCAAAGTCATAGAAACTAATCCATGGGACTCTAGAACATCTAGATGCATTTCTAAAAAGATGTCCACCATCTAAAACTCATCGTAAGTCTCCTAAACTACCTATATCTATTTCTTATAGCTCAAGATGTCGATAATGACATTTACCTTTAACATTCTCTAAACCAACTCAATGTCGAAAGACTACTGATAAAAAATCTTAATCATCTTCTGAAGGTTCATGTCCTACTGAGAAAAGATATAATTGAGTCTCTTTTGGTTATTTTACAACACAAACCTCTCACCCATAAGATAATGTCTCCAACATCTCAGGGAATGCACCACCGAAGCTAACTCAAGATTATGAGTTGGTTAATTCTTCTCATGCGTTCTCAGCTGTTTGGAGCCATAAGTAGTCACTCTATCCTCCTATACCAGGACTGATCCGATTCCAAATCTAGATGCATCATAGTACATGGTATATGGTTTACATGGGACAAGTAAAATGAGGATAGGTTCTAAGGTCATCCTAACTTTCATCACCCAAAAATCCCTCACATAGGAATCTAAACAAAAAAAATTCACCCCCTTCTTGGTCAGTCTATATATCGATGATTCCAAATAGAAGAGGTCCTAGATGAAGTGATGATAATAACATACTACACCTAAAAATATTTCAATCTCGAAGACATTCTTGGGATTTTCTCAAGATTCCATGGATATAAAATTATCTAGGTCCACTAACACTCTATCCTCTAAGATTTCATGACCCAATAAGTGAAATTTATCAATCCATAAACTACATTTGGTTCGAATGGTGTAAATATGATGCTCACACAATGTAGTCAAGATGATATCAAGATGTTGGGAATGATATTATACTAACTAGGAGTACACTATGACTTAATTGACAAAAACCACCAAAAACTAGTCCAAAAAAGGATAGAAGATTCGATTCATCAAGGCCATGAATACTTCCAGTGATTTCTTCAAACCAAAAAACATCACTATGAAATCATATAAGCCATACCTCATCCTAAAATTATTCTAAGGTATGTTCAGTGGTCTCATTCTCAACTAGTGAACTCCTAATCTAAAATCGATCTTGGAGAAGATATTAGAATCTATGAAATGGTCGAAGAGATCATCAATACATAGAAGGGGATACGATTTCATGATTTTCATCAGGTGTAATCTTTGATATTCCACACATAGGTGCAAGTTACCATCCATATTCTTGGAAAAAAGAACTGAAGAACCCCATAATTATTTACAATTCTATATGAAACCTATAAATTCTAGATCTTCCAATTGAAATTTAAACTCATGATTCTCTTATGGTGCCATTCTATATGGCGGGTTATAAATTGGATCTACTCCCATCACCAAGTTGATCATGAACTCAACCTCTTGCTTGGGAGGTAAAACATATAAGTCATCCAGAAATACATCCTAAAATGTTTTTACTAATGAGGGAAAAGTATATTTTTTCATTCCACCATCATCTAAAAAATATCTATTATATGATCCATGATACAATCCAATATTCAATTAATTTTTCCTGCATGATCATCTAAAAGATCCCACTCACCCTAGGGTAAATAATTGTCTCCTTCAATAGATAGAAAGTTAACTCTCCTCCGATAACATTCAATATTATACTTATATATAACTTGAAAATATATACCCATAATCAAATTGAAACATGTTATTTTCATCATGAATGGTTCCCAAAAAGAAAAAATCATTACCAATTTATAGAGAATGAACATTTCAATGTTTAATATTATCTAACTACACTCCCAATAGTGTATCTATGGTTAAATAAACATCGATTATTTCCTTAACCAAGACCAAACCATTTTCAAAAATAGAATAAAAAAAGGAATGTGATTCTCCTGTATCAAAGAAAATACAATCAAGGTTAGATGGTATGAGAATCGTACCTATGATAGTAGAAGATCCTGCATCAACATTATCCAGATTAGTCTATATAGCATAAAACTAAACATGACCTCTAACTATGACTCCAGTCTAACTCCCCTAAGCTATTCCATTTTCCTAGTACTGATGATCCCGCATTAGGATACCATGTCCCCTACCTTGACCTAAACATCCTATGGAACTACAAAAACCTGTCTGCTAAGGATTAGAAGAGTATATACCAGAATACAATATTTGTCTTGATTCATTTACATTTCTTTTTTGATGCATTCACCTAGAAAAGATCTGAATTTTACCTAGATGACCACAAGAATGACACACCAAAGTAGAGTATGGAAACTGAGGATTCCTATGGCCTAACTTACAACACAGATAGAACTACAACAAGACATAGTTCTATAATGAGGGACCACTTCCTTGATTTATCTAACCATTGTTTCCTTAGAGATAACTATCATAGCGATTCTTATTTCCAAAAAAAAGAAAATCTCTCCGTTATCCCTACTGAGATAACCTGGCTATTACTTAGGGAATCTCTCAGATTTCATTTTGTGATAAGTGTCTGATTTATCACATCAAAAAAGATAATCAAGATAAATAAATTTACCTAAGATATTATATCATAGATAAGCACATCTTGAAAAAAATATTTCCCTATAGTACTCATTATTATCTAAAGATAGCACAAAGCACTGTAGGTTGGTGAAGTTTCCAGTGTAGTCTATCACTGAAAAGCCCTCCCATATCAGATGCTTGAACTTATGAGCCTTCTCATACATCAAATTAACTTTATAGAATTGTCTTTGGAACTTCCCTTCAAATCACTTATAATATAACTCTTATTTATTCCCAAATTTCTCTATAATATCTCACCAATTCTTGGTAAGTCCATGAAGCACATATGCAACAAGCTTCAGTATCCTCTCTATGGGTGTCTCATGGTACATGAAGATTGTCTGGACTGACTCAATATAGAACTTAGATACCTGGGGGCCTCCCTCCCTTATGAACAGATGAGGATACTATAGCTAAAACTCTCTATTCATCCTAGACATAAATTACATGGTTCAAATAGAATCCCTTTCCCTAGATTTTATAAACCTCAGGAATCTATCATGAAGATGGACATCCATATGATCCTCATGAGAAATATGAAGCTCCAGATCAACTGTGTTAAGAGAGTGCTGATTTCCACTCTCCTGATTCTTAACTTAAATATGATGAGGATTCACTTTCTCTATAATAAAAACACACTCCTAAAAAATCTGTCTAAAAACACGGTTAACCTCAATAGGTGAAAAAATAGATAACCACTGAATCCTTGTCTCTTTAAACATGTATTATATGTGTTTTAGAATGATATAATATTTATTTCCTTTCATTTATCTGATATAACAGGAATATCATATCATAGTTCAAATATGATTGTATATATCTCATGTAAAAAATATGTCCCTATCATAAACAATTCATGTCATGAAATACCCCTATATACCTATCACGATGCATGTATACTCATATCGTTCCATACAAGATCATGAGTAAAAATCTCAAGAGACAATATCTCCATGAAATAATAATGTCACACAACATTTGAATCACCCTAGGTGAAATAACATCAACTGTATCAAGAGAACATCATGAAAAAAAATCTCATCCCTAGGCACTTGGATTTCCCCCACACATGGGTTAGCTACTCCCAAACACATGCTCATTAATAGGTCCTGAAACATCATAGTATCATTTCTAGCTTTCCCAAATAGTAAAGAAACAAAAAATAAAAACCTACCACCTTTTATACCACATTTTAACACCCTGATTCATCACTCTCTCACATGTAAAAATTAATTTGGTTACTAGACCTCAAGCGCACATACCCATACACTAGACGCTTCCAACTGGAAGTGGGGGCATGATTAATATATTGGGGAGACTATACCCATGGTAAATAGTTATATTTCAGCAGAAATAATCAATATGAATAAATATCAAAGTAACATAAAGATAGGATACAATACAACGTACATCTCGGAAATAGAAGGAATCAATAAATTAAATAATATTTAACCATGTAATGACAAGATGATATGTGTCTAATGTCGAAATAAAAATAATACAAATAAAAGAATTAGATGACAAAAATAAACTCAAAATTCCATGGTCATGAAACCCATGTAGGTCCCATATACAAAGTCCATCCCATTAAGAAAAAACAATAAAAAACAAAGTCCCTTGCCCTTGTAAATACCAACATCCATGTATCCTGATCGGGTACCAAACAACATCCTTAAGAGGGTGCGTGTAAAAATCAATAGGAAAAAAACTATCTTCTATAAAAAAACAGTCTAATAATAAGTAAATTCAATAAAGAGATAATATGGTGTATTTATTAATGAATTAATATAATACATAAATCAACCTGCTTCGACACCATGACAAAATGTCTCTGAGCACGTAGAACAACCTTGAAAAACATAACCATGAATCATGGAATAATAACATAACTAGGAAAATTCATCTATATAACCATTTTATCCTCTAATAAAATCCCTATATATAGGTATTTCAACATCAACTAGGACAAGCCCAGAATATAATAATTTCAGCATCAAACTGGGCCAAGCTCACTATATAAGCATTTCGACATCAAATTGGCCAATACAACTATATAAGCATCTCAACAACACCCGTAACAGTCCAATATATATGAATTACAACATAAAACCAACAAGTCATAAGAGTTAGGATATCATAATATCACATCCTAAACCTCAATGTTGAATTCTTCAAATTACTATTTGTCTTTCAATTACACTTTTTTTATATATAAATTATGAATAATATTTTCAATAACACATAAGCTATTAAAAAAGTTCTTATATATCATGAAATAACCTAAAATATCATGTCATTCTAAACACACCTTAAACCATTAGCCAATTCATTATTAATCTAGGGTTGGCTCACCTTATGTGTTGCCACATGTTAGGTCATGAATCCATTAAATCCAAAGGGATCCAACGAATAATCCAGTCCATCATTGGTCATTATTCATCATTAAATTTATTAATATACTCTTTATGTTGGGATAGTTTGTAATATTTCACACACCTAACAATTAATCAGACCACGAGGTTAGGATTTAGACCACTTACATTAATTAGTGATCAATGCAACACTTCCAATGGGTAACGCCAATAAAAAAGATGGTGGAAAATATCACAAGAAAGAACCTATAACCTGATAAAAGGAGATCAATACCCAAAACAACTGTTATCAAGATATTTAAACCATAATGATGAAGAAGAAAGGAAGAGGAGAAAAAATCATAAGAAAAACAAATCACCAGGAATTGGACTCTTTTTTTTGGGACATTTGAAATGGATGGAAGGGATTAAAAATCTTCTAGAGTGCCTTAGGTTTTGGGAAAGCAGAGGGATACATTGAATGATATAAAATTATATGCACTATATGACCTTAAAACATCCAATCTTATGAAATACATGGTCCATAATCCCCTTTAATGTCGTGTATTTTATATTTAAGTATTATGCTGAAAATCATGTTTCCTTTGGTGAATTTAACCATGGTTGAAAATTAAACATCATGTAATGAGGATTCAATACCTATAACCAGTTCACATCATGAACTAGTTCACAACCAATATCTTTTTCAAAGTATAAACCTAGTAGTAATTACACATCATGTAACCCATTTAAATTGCGTAGAAATTTCATGAAGATAGCTTTCATCCTAGCTTCTGAAAAAGTTCCCAAACCACATTCGAAGCCTTATAAACATAAGAAAAACCTTCATAATCACATTTAACATGTTTATATATAGAATCCATTAATTCAAAAAAAACATACATCCTTGAACATTATGTCATTTTTCCCAACAAGGTTTTCCTTCTATGAATAATACTTAACCAAAAAGGTTTAAAAATAAGGAAAAACTCAACAAAAGAGGTCCCATGAAAAACCCAGAGGGATGTATATAAAAAAATATGGGATCATACAAGAGTAAACTATATAAATTAGGTGCAATGTGTCATATAAATAAGACTCTCGTAAGAAATATATAGAACATAGGATTTGTGAATGTGTTGTGTGAGATCCCACTGAATGGATGACCATATCCATTTATTAACCACTTTCCTATTGAAAATGAATAGTTTAGTGAGTTTCCCCCATATCTATTTAATTTAAATATACTTTCATCTTTAAATCCAATCTACACAGTATTGGTTAGATTAGGGTTATATGGTAAGAGGGGCGGTTGTGAATTTTCCATTAAAATATAAATGAAAAATAAAAAAGTAATAAATAATAAAAAAACATTTTAAAAATATTAAAGATAAATAAAAACTTTTAAAGCAATATAAAAAATAAAATTTAAAATCACAATGATATAATAATATATTTTTTTAAGAGGATGAATAAAAGAAAAGTGATTTGAAAATAAAAATTTTAAGATAATTGATATTTCATAAGATTGATTAATAAATTAAAAAAATTAATAATAAATAATAATGTGGAAATAAAATAATTAACACAATTTGGAATAGATGTTTGATAATATTTATAAAATATTTCCTATATCTACCACCCTAATTTCTAAAGGATTTAATGTATTAGTTCCTTGACTTTAATGATAGCCAAGATTTCGAAACACCCTTGATTTTTATGATGTACAATGAAACTAGAATTACCATTGCAACTAGATTTTTAATAGGTATAAAAAGAAACCTGAAAGAGAATAATCCCTTTACTTTTTATGTTATAGAAAGAAAACCTAATCAATCACTTTAAATATAGTGATCATTGATAAAAATAACGGAGAAAAAGAGATAATATTTCATAGAAGAAATCATGTTTTAGTATAGTCTTAATTATCTATAAAGTTTATAAGGAAATACTTAAGTTAGAATGAGAAATTGATGAGGGTGATAATATTTTAAAACATGAACACACTGTATATTAGAGAAGAGATTATTTAGAAAATGATATAACTTGAGAAAAAATTGGTGATTGTAGTATATTAGCAATGGAGAGTAGATGAGAAAGTTAGATTCCAAATCATTGAAAGGTTCTATTTATAACTTTAAATGATTCAGGAACCTTATAGAATTCATTAGATGAAATTAATAAATTAATGACATTTGACCATAATTAAATTCATCCTCATAAGGTCTATCCTGAAAGAACCAGATACCTTGTTGCATCTATCGAGTGGCCTGTGGTGTGACTTATACTATCAAGGTTCATTCTAAATCCACTATATGAATGATGAGATTCTAGAGGATGGTCAATAATCTAAAAAACAAGGAAATAATAATATCCATTTATACCTTTTAGTTTTTGATCCTCCATCATGTATCCAATTAACATATAATGGTAGGGGAAACCTCTGTACATTCCACAAGTTGTTTGATGGCACTACACTGACATACTAGTGCTGCTTGCTGCCATGAGATTTAACAAGTAGCTCTTGCACTTTCTTAAATAGACATATATGGATCCAATAACATGAATATATGATTTTAATATGTCCAATTTTATTCTTCAATGATCCTTCAAGGTTATTTCATGATTATGACATGATTTCATCAATTCTAGCTTCCAATCACTTAATAAAATCACTAAACACATTGAATAGTGATTTTGATGATTAAAAAAATAGGGTGAGAATCAAAATAATATCCATCTTTAAATTATCACATAATCTTTAATAAAAATTTAATAAAACAAGTGTATAAAAAATAGTATTTTAAATGATATCAAAAATAATTTTCTAAAATTACAATGATTTATATTCCTATGAAAAACAATAAAAAACTTATACCCCTTAATATAAAATAATATAACACCCTAAAATTTCCCCAAATAATAAAATTTACCCCCCTTTGAGATTATATAAAAGGATCTATGGTGGAGGTTAGAGTAAATAAAAGATGTAATATTTAAAAACTATGTTTATCATTATTAATGATCTTTTTAGAGAGAGGCAAAAAAAAGTTTGAAAAATTAGAAATAAATAAAATTTAGAAAGGGATATTTTAAATAAGATTAAGTTAGATTAAATGAAATATTTTTGAAAAGAAAAATATCATGAGAGAAAATAAACTTTGAAAAAGTTTTTGAAGAAGCTCAAGAGAAAATAAAATTTTGAAAAAAAATTCAGAAAAAAAGTTTTCTCTTTTATGATCATTTCAATATAAACAAGATTAGACCCCCCTTAAATAATATATATGAATATATAAAGGGATAAAAGACTATAAAAAAACTAAATAAATAAATAAAATATTTTAAAAGATTAGAAAAATAATTCCATGGTTAACATTTTATATAGATTTTATTAATAAAGAAATGAATACTTCCTGGTTGTATCAAACAAGATGCATGGTAAGGGCCCACTACTCATTCCCATGATAAAGATCAAATTAAAAAAAATCCAAACATATATTTTTAGTGTTAAATTTCCTAGATTCATATTTTCTAGAACCACATCCACTTCTTTATATCTAGACATGGTTTTTTTCTTGGAGTATCACACTCAATTTAATAAAATTATGAATAGTTTGACATCATTTTTTTTAAAAAGAAATAAAATATATCATTTTTAAAAAATTTTAAAAAAATTCAGGATTTAAAAGGTTAATAGATATGTATCACAATAAAAAAATACCCATATTTACTTTAATTAATTCAAATTGATCAAGTGGAAGGGGTTAGGTGAAGACATTAACAATCTGATGGTCAGAGCAAACAAGTTCAAGAATGATATCACCTTTTTTAGAGTGATCTAATAGAAAATGGTGTCTCAGATCAATTTAATTAGTGTGATATTTATAGATATGAGTTTTAAAGATAAAAATCACACTAGTGTTTTTATACTTGATAGGGATATGAGAATATATCATCCCAAAGTATAAGAGAGTATGATTAATCCATATAATTTTGGAAAAATAAATACCTAAGGCTATATATTCCTTTTCATTTGTAGAAGGAAAAACAAAGTTTTTGTTCTGACTACTCTATGGGATTTTGTATTATCCTCGTAGATGAAAAGTTATACTCATAATTTTAAAATGTAGTTCGATTCCTCCAAAATTAGTATCATAATATCCATTAAGTCCAAAAGAGGTTTCATTAGGATAAAATAATCCATTTTTTAGTTCCTTTAAAATATGGAAAAATATTTAGATAGATTTAAAATGAGATTACTTTAAATTTAATTGAAAAAGTTTACAAAGGAATGAACTAAAAATAATGTTTGAATGAGTTACAATAAGGTTACAAATACTTATAATCATACTTATATAAAGATTTTTATCAAAATAACTTTCAGATTTATCCATCATTAACATACAAGTTTTAATTATGAGTGTTATGATTTCCTTAGCATGATCCATGCCATACTTATTTATAATTTTTTAGTATATTTACATTGTTTTATAAAAATTCCATTGGAAAATAAGGAAATTTAAAAACCAAAGAAGAGTTACAGTTTTAACTTTAAACCAATTTCAAACTCTTTATTAATTAAATCATAAAATTAATTGGTTATTATTTAGTAGATAAAATTATAAAATCGTCAATATAAATTTGAACAATCAATAAATCATTTGAAATTTTCTTGAGAGAAAATAATGGGATCATTTTTTCTTATTTTAAAATCATTTTATTAATGGAATTTATTCATCCTATAAAACCAATCTCAAGGGGTTTATTTTACAATTTAATATGATTTGGTTAACATGGAAACAATATTTTTAAATTTTTTATTTTGAATATAGTATGTTTTATCTAAAAAATTTCTTCAAAAATAAAACCATTTCGAAAAGAGATTTTTCTATCCATTTTAAAATGTTTAAAATTAAAATGAGTAGATAATTATAATAGGATTATAATTAAATATATCCATGAAATGGGTGAAAATGATTCACTATAATAAATTCCATTTTTTTATTATTTACTTTAGAAACAATTTGAGCCTTATTGTGAATGATAATTCCTTGATCATCAAGTTTGTTTCGAAAAATCCACTTGGTGACAATATTTGGATGACTATCAGGTCATTCCAAGAGATTCCAAATATTTTTACTTCAAAAATAGTTCAACTCATATTTCTTGTAAAGTTCTCATTATCATAATTAATATCATTATAATTGGATTTAGGATCAATTTGGGAGAGAAAATAATGATGTTTCACCTCATTTAATTCTGACATTCATGTTTGAGTTCGAAATTATAATTCACCGATAACATTATTAAGAGGATGATCATTAGATTAAACCCATTACTTGGGTAAGGGAGAAGAATGAGGTTCATGAAAAATTTCAATTCCTTTAGAATATTTAGGTATAGGTAATGCCAAACTTTTTTGGTTGACATCGTCATCAATTTGAAGATGTGATTTATAATGATTCTCATCGAATTTGATGTGAATTAAATCCTCTACTATCAAGGTCCTTTTATTTAAGGCTCACTAGAATTTACAAGATTTTTAGTATATAATAATGATAAATTCATCATATTTACAATCAAATTTTCCTAGATTGTCCTCAATATTATGGATAAAGAATTTACATCAGAAAAATTAAATAATCAAACTTTAAGAATTTTTCCTTCCTAATGTTCATAAGTAGTTTTTCATAAGATGGGTATTATGAGAACATGATAAAGAATACATAAAAAATTATTAACCAACTTGATCCAAATTAATTGATTAAATAGGTTAAACTTATTCAAGATATTCTAATATATTTCTTAGAGGGTCTTATTTCATATTTAGATAGATTTTTTGAGGTGTTCTAGGAGTGAAATGGGAGTGATGATATCCTTGAGAAGCACAAAACTCATCAAAGTCTCTGTATAAAAATTCTTCAACATGGTTAATTATATTTTAAAAGTGTTTTTATACTTTTTTATTTTCAACTTTCCTTGAAAATTTGACCAAGACATTACATGCCTCATTTTTATGAGATTAGATAAAACCCATGTAAATCTAGTATAGTCATAGATAATTACAATAGTTTAATTTTTTACCTCTTATATAAGAAACACAAGTTGGTCTAACAAGGTTATGTTAGACTTGTTTTAAGTCTTAAAATAATAAGAATCCTTTTTATATTTTAAATAATATTTGTGTTTCTTTCCATGTTGTGAAGGCTCATAAACTATGTTATCTTTGAAAGAAATTTTGGAAAATATTATACTAGATGGTTATGATCGAACTTGATAAGATAGTAAATGTTATAATGACCTATGATTTGATGAAAAATTTAATATTTTTTATATTTTCACTTAAAAACTCAAAATTTTTACTTTAAATATATTTTTAATCAATATATAACCATTTTGAAAGTGAGATACAGAAAATAAATTCTTTCCTTTTAGAGTTATTTTTTTAAAATAAAATTTAAAAGAAATTTTAAAATTGATATCACATAATTGACTAATATTTAGTAAATTATTATTCAACACATTAAAAAATAAAAAATATTTAGTTGAATTAGATTTGGAGAGACTAATCATACCCTTACCTATAATTTTACCTTTTGAGTCATCTCTAAATGTGAAATGTCCTCCATAATTTTTTTATGATGATAGAATTTAAAAGTATCACCAAACATATGCATTGGGAACCCTATATTCATATACTAATTATATTATTTTGTTTTTATATCGATTCCATTTTACAAAAAAATTAAGAGTGTATTTATTTTAGTATTCACATCATGGGTCCACTTAAGTTAGCTAATAATGACATTGGGATCCAAACATGTTTGGAACATGATTTTATAATATAAATATGAGATAAGAGATGAATTATATTTGTTCTAACATATCTAGAATTTTTATAATTGTATTCATAAAAAATATGACCAAATATTGATGGAATTACCCCAATTGGTCGGTGCTTCCTGCTATCATGATATTTCATAACTATCTCCTCTACATTCATAAATAGTGTTCTATATATCCAAGAACTTCACTCCATGATTTTAACAAATCCAATATAACTATTTAATGATCCTTTAATGTTTTTACAATATTCTAACATAATGTTATCATGTATGACTTCCAATCACTTAAAGAAAACATTAAACACTATAAATATTGTTTGTGATCATGAAAAAAGGTATATAGAAAAGTACAACACATCAAACCATGGAGGAATAATTTATCTACCATGAAGGGCCCAAACCATCTTGATTTTCTACTTCATGGAAATAAAAAAACTATGAGTTGAATATAATTTCCGTATAATTGGGTCGGAAGTTCATCCAAGTGATATTAAAATCATTGGAAAATTTAGTATTTATTATAGATCAAATATTTTTTATATGAATCCCTTATTATCTCATAAATCGTACAAAGATGGATTTTTAACTTCAAACTAATGGTCTTGAAAATAAAATTTAGGGCCTTGAATATCCAATATTCTTTTTGATTCAATTTTACAAAAATACAGAAAGACATAACCAATGAAAAAGTGACATATTTAGAAGGATCTTGTAGGTATTTTGGTATGTCAGTAATGAATCATCCAAATTCTTTAACCATTCCTTCCTTGAGGCACTAATAATTTTTTGTAATATTTTTTTATTCATGGTTTGATACCTCTACATAGGTACTTATTTGTTGGTATTATGGTGTTTCTATATTATACCTTACCTCACAATTTGAAAAAAAATTACAATGAATTATCAAATTTATTAGATCAATAATTAATAAAAACAAATAGATGTAATTACTCCTTAATTTATAGGTTATTGTTTTAATAAGAAATTTGATTTTTTGGTTATAGATTAGTAGTTATTGGAGAATTTGGATCTGGATTAAAATTGTGAGATTCATAACATCTATAGGTGATTATTTTGTATGTGTTTGGAGGTGTTGGGGGGATAGTTTCAGATGTGAATTAAGTTTTAGGAATTGTTCTTAGATAATCGTAGGAATTCTACTATAGGAATAACACCATTCCATGACATATGGAATCATAGTGTGATGAGGGGATGAATAAGGATCAATCCATAACTAAGTGAAAAATGAAATAATGTCTATGGTGTATCCTTAAAATTGGTTAGGTCATCATGCCTAAGGGTACTCTTATGTAAGGGTTAATTCCTCACGTGTAATGGTATTTTACTCCATATGTAACAAATACCTGCATTATTAATGATCATATATCATATGTAAGGGTCACCATGGATGAATATTGGCCACATTGTATTTTTTGGGTCACATTTATGCTTTAGGGTCACCCTGTATGAATAATGGTCACCCTCCAATGTGTAAGGGTTTCCCTAGAATACATAAGTGTTTATAAATGGAAAATGAAATATGTATGGGTTAATATATAAGGGTTATTATAAGCTACATATTGAAAATTTGGAAAAGTTTTTATATATTATATGATATATAAGGAAATGGAATATTAACCATAGGATACATTATGGTTAACTCTATGAAACCATGTGATATTTAAGTATTTGGATTTTGGTAAATTTATCCACATGTAAGGGATGATCTAGATGATATATAAGGGTTACCTTGATATGTGAGAGTCAAAGATTAGTAAAGTACTAGATATTTAAGTGATAAATATATTATATACAAGAGTTAATTAATTATTATATGTTCTAGACTTCTAAAAATTATGTGTGATGAACGAACATATTGCAACACTTAGGGTTACACAGTAATGGTTTCTTGAGGGTGAAGGTTTACACTATAGTAGGTATAATGTGACATGGTGGGTATTAAGGTTGAAATAACATTAGGATTATCTAAGTGGTTGTTTAAAATATGACCCAAGGGTACATTCCATGATATGTGACCAAGGATAGGTTATAATGGCATGATCCATATGGGTCACTTAAAAATGAGAAACATTTCTTGTTCCTTTTTTTAACAAGGGAATAATGGTCTTTTGGTATTTTAAATTGGAAAAAACCTTGGTAATTATTCATTTTTTGGATGTAAAAACAAGTGAGATCAGGATCCTCTCTTATTAAAATTATATTTTTCAATATACTTTATCCTTTGTGATTGAAGTTATTTTTTCATCATTTAAGGCAATATTTTCCTCATAATTCCATATTTATTCTCCTCCTTCATGATTCTTTGGGATTAGTGTCTTTACATAGGGTTTTGTTGAGGATTCCACCAAAGTATTGTAATAATCATGACGTGTTTGGGATTTTTTTGTTGATTAATAGATAATGTCCTAGGATGATGAACACAAATTATTTACAACTATTTAAAATGAGGTCTGTCACATGATAAATTTATTTAGGGATTTGGATTAATTTGAATGAAATTAGTGATTGAATTGATTCTAAGTGATAAAATAAAATATTATTATATATTTTTAGGTTTAATACTCTAATGTTTATCAATAATTTTCTATGATACAATATGTACATGAAACTTAAATATTATGAGTAATAGGTATTTTTCCCTTTGTGATGTTTCTATCCATTATGAACCTTGCACATGCGGTTGGTCTTGATAATAATAAATACAAGACACTTGGTGATATTTTGGTAGTTTTGAGTCATTGGTTTAATTTTTAAAATTAATTATTATTTTTTATAATTATTATTTGGATATATTGTCTTGATGTATGATCTCTAGAGCATGTTGGAACTTGGTCTGAGCTTTGATAGTGATGGTGAGCATGGATGAAGGGGGAATTCTGTGATTTAGGTAGGTGGTCCATATAATAGCAAACCATATTCATGTCAACACATGATTGGGGATTACTATATAGGAATTTGGGTTAGGTTAAAAAAATATAGGGATTTAAATCACTCTATATGAAGGAATAGTTTGGCCTTAATACTCATGTATTTGGATTAAGTGCTTCAGTGATCATTGAGGAAATGTTTCAGGATGAAGACTATGTCTCCAAGATGGGAAAATATTCCAACTGGGTTTTCTAGAGACATGGAGTAGGAATATAGATTTTGGATGAGTGTGAGTAGTAAATTTTGGATTCTTAAGAGTAGGATCACATTCATTATAGGCTTAGGATTAAGGTTGATTGGTTAGATGATCATACATATTGCACATGGTTGGTAATACCCTATTGAGGGTGTAATAGAGCCTTGGAGGGTGATATGTATTAGATATATCCTTTAGGGATTTATTCTATGTGTTAGAGGGTGGTTTTCACACCCCATGTCACTATTGGGGTTGGGTATTTTATTTTTGAGTTATTTTAATGATTCAGGGTATTTTTGGTGTTTTTTATATTTTTGAGAACATTTCAAGAATGGTAGTTTAGTGGAAGGGAACCCGATGCATGTTCTTGGGTTATATAGGTAGATAATGAACATTTTTTAGAATCACCATACCATATATATGGGTAGATATGTAATGTAATTCACAATATAGGAACATCTATAACACATTAAGTAAGTCTACACCATGGAGGTTCTTAAGCATGGGTCTAGGACCCCTATCATGGTTGTCACCAATGTGTTATGGTAATTAGACCCCAATATAGAATAATAGGGTAATGATCCATGTACCATATTATTGTTTTAGTTAGGGTACATTATTTTCCCTCTAATATGATATAACATGGCCTCTATAGTCTGGTAGATTCTTAGGATTTAACATGGAGTGTCTGACTAGTTGTTTTTGATAAAATGGCATTTTTACAATTTCCCCCAATGGAATGTTTACAGATTTTACAACCTTTTCTTTACTCTATCATATGATCGACCTAACCACACATCCAAATGAGCTCAAACTTCTCCTTCAACCATAGGTCTTCTCATCATTGATTTAATAAAATTTCAATAAGAAAATCCTTCATTTTCTCTTGGTTCTCTTTACTCACATCCCTTATTTTCACCCCATTTGATTTTATTTCATTTATAAATCTCAACAACTATATGAGTTATTTTTTAAGAGGGTTATAATAATGGTGAATGTTTTTGTTTAGTGCTCATATATGGATGCTCCTTGGTTTTCTTTAATTCTCTAAAAAAGGAGATAAGTGAAACTTGGTGTGAGGGATTTATTTATTCATCAAGGTGGGTGTTTTTTTATTTTCATTATTTTGAATTTCATGTAAAGTTTATAATTTGAAAAATTATTATTTATAAAATTATCCTCACATATAATGGTATTATTTTACTTTATAAATTTTTGAAATGAGTTCACACTTGGAATAATATATTTTTCAATGGTTTTTTATTTCTAAAATGATAATTTACTACCAATTGTTTGTGAAAATTATTCAATGATTTATTTCATATGAAAGTAATGTTTTAAAGGGAATTTGGCCCCATTTGGGTTATGAATTTGGTAAAGGTATTTTTTTTTGAAATAGTTTCAATAAAATTGATGATTTGGATTCTTGAATGGAATTAGATTTTCAAAATAGGCTTGATTATGGTTTTTTAAATAGTGGTTCTAATTAAGTTTTTTTAAATGAATTTTAATGGTTATAAAGGACTTAATATAATGACTCAATTTTTAATGGGATCTATTTGGAACTCTAAAATGATATCACAAGGTGTGTGTTTGAGATCCTCTTAATCGCTATGTTTTTATATGGATTGAGACCCATGAGGGGGTATTTTTTATCATTTTGATATAAATGTCATGTTTGGGGTTTCTTCCCATGAGGGTATTGAATGTGAGAATAGATTTATATTTTTCTATCGTATTGATCTTATGAATTTTTTGATTACTCATATCCTGTTACTAATTTCATTACAACACTAGGAACTGAGTGAGAGGTATAAAATTATGATATGCTAGTTAAGTCCAAACACTGTCTAGTGTCCTTATAGTGTCTTGGTATAGGCTAGGGGTGTTCCCTTATTGATACAGGAGTGAGTGTAACTGGATATCTTGTGTTGGTTTATACGTGGAATTTACTAACATTTGTACTATGTTTTTTTTGTAAGGTATATGAATTCATAACCTTAAGACCCAGATAATTTATGATGATATTAGATAAATTCCATAGGGGAATCTCATTCCTTATGTTCTATAGTTCGATTTTCCTATAATGCACCATGAAATATTAATGATTCTTATTTATATTTATCTTATTTGTTACATGGTGACTTTTTGATTCAATCTATAATTCTTAAACACTCATTTATTATATTGTTTCCAAAGGTGTTTTGAAAGTATATTTTTGGAAGTGGAATTAAAAAGGGTGTTTTATAATGAAATAATGGGTTAAAGTTCTATTTCAATGTTTTTTTATTTAAAAAAGTGGTAGAAATTCATAAAATGGTCATGGGTGTGAAATTTGGATTTTATGTATGTATGAATGAAAATTTTAATTTTTAATTATATTACAAACTAGGAGAAATGAAATTTATTTTTAAAGGAATTCCACAAACTCCTTTGTGGGATCCTAAAGGGCTTGGTTTACCTCACACTCTACATACACCCATTAAGTTTGTTAATATTTTATGGATTATTTTCAGGTTTCCAAGATTCATCCATCATATTGATAGATTTTTTGGTCTTTTGTCTTTTTTGGATTGGGATGTGAAGAGTGTCTGAGGATTCAAATTGATTTGGTTGATAACTATTTGTTTTTTTTCTATTAGGATGATTATTTATCAGCCTTATCATCTTGAGATTTTAATTTAATATATCTTATATCATGTTTTTTATTATTAATACTTAGTTTATGATATTTTTTTATTTATTTTAAATTTGTATTATTTCTGGTTATTCCTCTTTATTTGAGACCATTTATTTATATTCATGTATATATATATATATCATATGGATGGGTCATACGATTTTTATAGATATAATTATTTCTTTGGTTTTGGATTCTAATAGGGAAATCATTCCTAATAATTTTTTTGAAACCCCAGTACCTGTATCTATCCTAGGGAAATTGGGAACGTGGCTTGGGCCTTACTATAGCCCAGATTGGGTGACCGATTTAGTGGTGACCTTATTTGGTTCATAATAGATTCCTTTAGTTTGTACAATTTTGAGCTCTTATATGGATGATATGAATTGGTAACCTTTTATAGGACATATATATTTATTTAATACATGTGAAACTAGATTCTAATAGGCCCTAAGGGTGTGATCATGAAATTTTTAGTTAAGATTAGAACTAGGATATCCATGTGATAATTGGATGAGGATATGGATTAACCTCTCGAGAATAGGGTTGTTTAGGTAATACATGCTGTGAGATAATCATAAGCTATTGGGTACTAGTTAATGCTAGTGAGTGGAGGCTGAGATGGGTTTGAGGAACTTAGTGTATGCCTTTATGGGTGGGATAATAATATCATTGGCTGCATTGTTTCAAGCACCACTTGATTGGTTATGGTTTCAAATGATGATCATATGAGGTAATAAGTATGATTTAACATGAATTTGTATATATATTGAGACACCTTTGACCAGATCCATGATGTGAGACAAGCTAGTGTTGCGGGATTTCAGATGGGGGCTATGTTCAAGGCTTTGTGTTCCATGTTTTTAATTAACACCTGGATATGTTTATATTGTTATTGTGATGATGGTGAAAATGTTCCCTTAGAAGATAGGTGTCTATTAGCATTTTCTGAGCACTTATCTCCCTATAAGAGTTATAATTACCACTTATAGTCATACTGGTAGAATGATCTAGAAAACATCTTGTATTTTTAGAATTTATTATTAGGATGGAAGATATTTTGGGATACTATATGTCATTTTCTACCTATGGTTATAATTGAAGAGGGATTGATATGCCATATGAAATTTTAGATTCAATGGTCAGACCAATAGATAGTCTAAGACAAGATATGAAGTCTTTCATCTATGGTCAGATCAGCTGAGAGCCTAGGGTTTTCTCTATAATTTTTATCCTATATTGAAAAACTAATAGGTAGTTCAAAAATAGAAATGATTTTTCCTCTAATGATCTTATCATAAGAGGGATTGCGATTATATTTGTAATTTAATCATTTATGATCTAACCTAAAAATAATCTGGGAATCTTTATGAAAATTTTCATATATGGTTCATTTTTTCACAACCAAATACCTTATATAATTTTAGAATTTATAGTTAGTTTGAAATATAGTTTATGACTCCATATAAAATTTAATTTCCATATCTATATTGTTTAATATAAAGGATTTCATCTTGAACTTTCTATCATATTTTTATAACTGACAATGGTTTGAGAGACTATGCAACATACTCATGTACATGAGACCAAACCAAACATGGAATACTAGAGGTGGTCATACATGGAGTGGTTGAGTGTAAGGGTTTATTGGTTTGAATGTGATGATCTGGTTTGAATATGATGATCTAACATATACAATTTTATGTAGTTATATTTATTGTATTTACTCTTATTATTCATACACATGTATATTATGATATAAATTAAGGGAACTTGGTAAAAAATTAATGATATATATTTTCTCATAGTATATATTGGAACCCTAGTGCATGTGTAGAACTTATATTTAGCCTTCAAGTAATAGGTTTCATGGTGGATTAGGATAGACTATCTCAATAGGGATTGGATATTGGTTTTATGTGAGGTTCAAAGTTATAGTAGAGCATACTTGTAATTGTTTACTTATTTTTTAAACATTTGATTGACCCTGTGGTAAATCAGTTTGTATGTATGACTATAAATCATTCATTGTTCATTTATTACAGTGTGTTTGTGTTACTGATTTATGTGTAATTCTATTATCTATTATGGATGTAATTTCTCTATTTATTCTAGATTGATGGTTTTGATATCAAGGGTATTGTCTCCCCAATATATGATTCAGGTCCTCACCACTACTTAGAAGACTCTTCCTTATAAGGAGTTATAGATAAAGACATTTAGTGCTTCAGCTATGATATTATTGAGTGATTTTATCTCTGGAATTTCAAAAAGTAATAAAAATTATTTTTCTCCTTTTTACTATTTTGGGATTGGTATTTAAAGATTACAATGTTTCAAATATTGTGATGGAGTAAGTGATGTATATTCAAGAACACATTTTTGATAAAAATTTCATATTATTAGGGTTATAATATTGTTTTTATTGGTTTTAAATATTTTTTCATAGATGTTTCCTTAAGTATGATTTGTTTATTTGAGATCATATTTGTGGTTTTTCTCATGTCTCATATTGGTAATGTGTTTTTGTACCTGCATTATAATTGGTATGTAGTATTAAAATGACATCCATATTCATGTGTGTGTTCTATTTAAATGATGACAGTGGGTTTATTTTTTATTGTGTCACCAATAACTAATATAGTGTTTTAATATATAATTCATTGGTGGAAATATACTCAACAAAACTAAAATTTCTATGATGATATTTCATGTGGATATTATCCTTATATTTTTTATGATGATGAAAAAATATAATTTGGTTTTATGGGATTTATTATAAACCATAGTGGGTTGGTGAAGGTATTATATGCCTTAGTAAAGGAATGTGAGATGACTTATGCTTTTTATATCTCAATAACTTAGAGTTATTTTGGTATCAAGGTTGGGTTTAAAAGGTAAGATTTATTAGATTCTTATCCTTGTTGGTTTTAGGTGTGGGTTTCAATGGGATAGTGGATCATGATTCAAGATGGTCATGTTTAGGATAGGTAAAGCATGTGTATTTACTTCATGTTTTATAAAAATGATCATGTTGTGGGTGATCATTTGGTTGTATTTGTAATGAGTGATATTACTTCAACCCAATAAAAATGATGTACTAGGAGTGCTCTTTAGATTGTGTGTTGACATAAAAGTGATGTGTGGTTAGTTTTTTAGGACTCATGGACTAGGGTTTGATGATGTGTGACTTATGTGAGCATGAGTCAAGTTGTGTGATCATGTAATATGAGAGAGTAACCCCATTTTATTTAGAAGAAATTGACATGGATAATGGGTAAAAACATGTAAGATGGTTCTCAAGATTATCATTATTCCTTGGAGGAGGAGAGTGAGGGATGACTTGGATTTTTAAGGAAAATCATTAATGCATGTGTAATGTGTGATTTGTTAGATATGGAATCCTTTTTGGGGTTTTAGATACATGAATAATCAATTTATAGTCCATTAAGTATTTTATATTTTTAAGGAGATATTGACAGATTTAGTGAATATGGTGTGGTGATTAATACCCTTTAGTCCTAAAGATCCGAGGAGATTCGTATAACTTTATTGGGCCTTGGTTAATGGACCACCATTAGAGTGATGTGATCAGGGTGATCCATAAGATGCTTATGGATATGGTGGCCTGAGGATTTGGGTCAGGATGATAGGTATCCCACTATGTTAATAGGAGACACCAGATATATATTCTCATGTATTTTAATGGATGATATGTGTATGGGCCTTAATGGGGGGGAGGTCATCTAGAATGGATTTTTTTTATGGATTGGTAGGAATGATACATGGATAATGATGGAGCCTATTTAACATAATTCTCAAATATCGATATAAGAAAATATATATGGTGGTGGTGGTGGTGGTGGGGGGGGGGGGGTTAATATATATTACTAGAGAGTGAGCCCATTATTTTTAGGGGGTAGGTATTGGAAAATATCATGGATAATATTCCTAGTGATCTTAGTTTTGGTGTAGGATGATGTGTTTTTTTGGAACATTGGTATGAGCCCGTTGGTCATGTATTATAATTTTATTTGTGAAAGATAAGGACATAGGTATTAGAGATAAATAATTTTTTAAGTGGGAAAATGAAAAGGATACTATTATGGTGGTGGACATCACATCGAATACAAGTGTGATCCCCTCATGAATAAAGAGTTATGGATGCAGTGAGACTGGATGATGGGTAGTTGAGATGGTACCGGGATTATAGTGAGTAGGAAGAACTAATTTTATTTGGTTACTTGGAAAATAATAGATTTTATATTCATATGTTCTTTCAGATATAGTCTAGGTGTAAGTATCGGGTTTGGTATAAAATTTGGTGTAATATGCGATTGAGTAAGATCAGACATGTGTTAGTTATTGTGGGTGGTGTATTATGGTGTATTTTGTTGGTTGAGGATCAAACTGCAGAAATATACTATGTGTTAGGATGAAATTTTTGTGTGAGAATTTGAATGATATTGTAATTACACCATTAATTAAGGCATCATGATCAGGTGATGTGATGATATATTAGTAGGTGAGGCCAAGTGTTTTCATTTAATTTCATTCATAGGAGGGCTGACTATTGTTGTTGAGTATAATTGGATACAATGACTTAGATAATATGTTGGATTCATCATATTGGGTTGATCAAATTTTTTAGGGTTACACCGATATATTTATAGTAAGCCTTGTTTATCCATGTTAAGTGCATGGGATATTGGGTTATAAAGGGTTTAGTTTTGAATTAAGAACATGGAGTTGTATTAGATTCTGATAAATGGATTGGATGTAGGGAGATATACCTCAGTGATTTTTTTGGGAAGAGAATCCATCTGGTGGGGAGTTTGTGATTTATAAAAAATTTATAGGCTATTATTTTATAATGAAATTGAAATTTTTGTTCGGGAGCAGGGGTGATAAGAGAAATAGATCTAGATCAAAATTCAGAGAGTTAGAACATATATAGGAAATTATTTTGATGTTATTAGATGTGTTTGTGGTGTTGGTTTAGTCTAAGAATTATGTTTCTTGTGTTAGACTAGGCTCAGGGTTAGAATTCAACTGTAGGTATTACACCGTACCATGAGGTAGGGAATCACAGTGTGGTGAGTAGATGATAAAGGATCATGTCACAAACAAGGGTAACCATGGAATTAAGGCTGTCGTGAAACCTAAAAAATTTCTAAGCCCTCATGTGTAAGAGTAATATTACATAATGGAAATTTCCTGATGAATAAAGGTGTGAAAATTTATCATTAAGGGTCACTCTATAGGCGTAAGGGTCACCCTGTATATGTATGGGTCACCCTAAATGTGTAAGGGTCACCCTGTAAGCATAAGGGTTACCCTATATGTATAGAAGTCACCCTGTGATATATAAGCGTTACCCTATAATACATAATGGTTGATCCAAGGAAAAGGAAATATGTAAATGTTAATATATTAGGTTTATTCTGAGTTATATATTGAAAATTTAGAAATGTTTTCAGATGCACTTAGATACTTAAGGGTAAATAGTATTTACCCTAGGATACATAAAGGCTAACTCTAGGAAACCCTATGATTATTAAGGGTTAGGAAATTGTAAAAGTTCTCCTTATATAATGGTTGATTTAGATGATAAATAAAGGTTACACAAGAATGCGAGAGACGATATTTTTATTTTAATGATACATAAGGATTAACCTAGTGATAACTATGAGCTACAAGTTACTTTTTAAGTATTGGAGTAGAAAGGTTCAAACCAAAGTGGGTAGGATTCTCCATGGAGGGTTTTTAAGAGGAAGTAACATCATTTGACTATAGGTGGTTGGTTACACCATGCCCCAAGTGGCCATTCCATGAGAGGTGACTAGGGAAGGGGAATTACACCATGATCCAAATGGATCACAATATAAATTTTCCCCTTCTTATTTTTTTAATCTATGGGAATAATTTTATTTGTGGAATTTAAATTGGAAACCCCTTCATAATTATTTGTTTTTCAAATGTGACAGTCGGGAGAGGTAGAGATCCTATCACCTTCCTCTTATCCTATTAAACCTCCTTCATATTTGGAGGTTGAATTTTATTTTATTTTTCATTTAAGGTAATATTTTTCTCCCCATTTCTTGGTTTTTATCCTCCTTTTTAAACTACTTACCATGTTGTCTTTGGCTAGGGTTTAGTTGATGATTTCACTATAGCATGGAGGAATCATCCCAATGTGTTGGGGGTTTTTTATTTGGTTAATATATAATTTCCTCTGATGATGAATTAATTATGTATTTCCCCAAATTAGTTTATGTTTGTCTCACAATGAATTTATTTAGTGTATTAGATTAAATTATATGAAATTATCAATTGAATAGGTGTTGGTAGATCAGGATTTTCTGGTGGCGATGTTGTGGTTGCATCATGGATGTTTTATATTCTATTGGCTGTGGTTACACCAAGTAGATGCCTATCGGTGAGTTTTTTGTATTATTTCTCTTTGCATTAATTTATATAAATAATTATACATTATTATATTTAATTATTTTGATGTTTTTTATTGAGATAAGATCTTAGGATCATAGTGGAGCCAGGTCCAATTTTTTATGGAAACATATTTCATGGATCAAGGGTGTAACTCCATGATCATGGTTGTTGGACCCTATGATAATAAATCATATTCATGTTTGTGTATGATAGTGCATGTATTCATGGGAATTTGGATTTATTTAAAAATGTAAAGGAAGAAAGATATCCCTATAGGAAGGAAACATTTGTTGTTGGGCCCCTTGGATTTAGTGTATGTTCTCCAGTGTTTGTTGAAAAATGTTTTTGGCCAATAATTATGTCACCAAGGTGGTTAGAGATTCAGATTGAATTTATAAGAGACATGGGGTAGGTCTAAAAATTCTTGATGAGTGTTAATATCCTATGTTGTGATCCCAAATATAGTATTTCAACATGATATTACTAGGCCTAAGATTTATTGGAAGGATAACTGTATATCACATTCATGGATAGTAATTATAATACCCAAAGTTTTTATAATATATTTCTCTAAAAAAAATTTGATGTGTTTGATAGATTATGATTCATGTAGCACCAAACATAAGAGAATAATTCCTTATTAAAAATAAAAAATTTATTGAAATTAATATACAATTATATTAATAAAATAAAAAAATCATTAATTAATTAGTTAAAAACTAACATTGAAGACTAGTCTAGTAATTCTTGGCTAAATGTAAATGTTTAGATCAAGAAAAATGTTATTATTGTATGTTTTATTTAAAATTTAATTTATTTTACTTTGAGTATTAAAATTATAGAAATGTTTTTGTTACAAATATATAAAAATACATGATCATTAACACATTTATTATGAAATTATTATAAATAAATGTAAAATCATTTAAATGTAAAATGAGATATTATTCATAAAACTATTTTTATAACACAATGTGTTTTTATGATATTAAATTAAATTTATATCTTTTAATTAATGATTTTAATGAAAATTTTTGATAATATATTCCATGAAATAAATTAACATTCATAAAATTATTTTCACTAGCTATGGAATGATAATAAGATCATTTTATACATAAAAAACATTTTTTCTAACAATTATTTTTACACATTTAGTGCATGGAAATTAGAATTAATTTCTAACAAAACTAGGAATTGAATCTTAGAAAATGGTTACCTATTTAGAATTAGAATAAAATATATTATTTAATAAATTCACCATCATTTTTTTCCATAATGAATAGTTTCTATGGTAATAATCTTGTCACTACAGTAATAGTTAAAAGGGTTAATGAGGGAGTTAAACAAAGAGATAAGGATTAAATAATCCCTAAATATGGTTTAAATATAATTATATTAGTTTAGTTCAACCTAAGTTATCTTATTTTATAAATTATTTCCATTTGGGGCCACCATCAACAAAAATGACATTATATTGTTTTAAAACATCAAATATTTACTATGGGGCCTCTCCCCTTACTTATAAATGGGAACTTCCTCCTATCACTTATTCACACACATTGAACACTATATTTTTCCAATACCTATCCAAATATATTAACATAATACCACCCAACATCCTATAGGTATTGGTATCACCAAAATACTATCCTATTATGGATAAATGTGTATGCCAAAAGAAGATGCTCAAAGTAGAGGTCATTGCCTTTACCAATCTATTTATAGTTTCTTTATTCTTACAAATCCACAAAAATCATCTATAAGAATAAAATTTTAGTGAAATAATTATCTTTAATATACTAAAATATTTCTATTTTATTATTAAAACCATTTTACATCTTCTTTTTATCTAATGGAAAATGAAAGCATTGCTCATCTATATGTACGAACTACCATCTCCATAAAGAGAAATGTTTAATATTTCATCATTGAATCACATATATATTTATGTTTATAAATTTAATGATTATATAAAATATTTATGATATAATTATGATTGTATAAAAATATATTAATATTTACATTCCCTTTTATTCATTTATTGGAAAATTAAAGCATAACTCGTGCGTACGTGCACATTACCACCTCTATGAAGTGATATAATTCATTTTCATCCCCAACTTAAATTATTTCATATAAAAGTGTTTATAATGAATAAATATGATATTTTTTAAATGATTATTATTCTATATATCCAACCATAAACATGTTACAAGTATTATAATCTCCAAACTGAAACATGCATGAAAAATGAAATAGTTAACACCAAGAATATGATTTTAGTTTATAATTATTACTAAATAGTTGATTGGAAATTAGGAATGAATCATAACTGATAATATAATAACAAATATGGTTCTAATATATATGTATGATAAATTTAAATTTATTTTACAAGAGGTTATAGTGTCTTTGAATCAAGTCATGACTTAAGGTAAGGGTTTATATTTCAATCTCATTTTTAGTCATTATTATTCATTTTTAAATCTCTACTAGGGTAATTTTATACCCTATATCTCTATAATAAACAAAATATATATTCTTATACTTTGGTTATTTCTGTATTTTTCATGTATTGTGCCAATTTTTACCACATTAATAATCAAAAATACCAAAATATTTGTTTTAAGAAATAATGACAAAATTTATCTAGTTTGGTTAGGAATATTTTTCTTCCACATCCATGTTCTTAAAAATTATTTTATAGGATATTTTATATACACTTAAATGTTTTATAAATATATTTTATAATTAATTTTACTTTCATTACAAATTATTAAAATTAACATTTAGATATTTTTTCTATATTACTGTATTTTAAATAACTTTACAAAAGTATAAAATGTATTTTTATCTAAAATAGATGGAATGAAAGGATTTTCACACCATAAGTTCCTATCTTAATGATTTAAAATCATTCAAATGTTTACATGGGTTATTATAAAAATTCATACTCCCATTTTCCAAGGAAATCATAGTTTTTAAAATTTGACTAAAATAAAGATATGTTTCTCTTCATTTTCATAGCATATTTTTAATGACTTTATTAAATTTTTTATACTATGTCAATATACTTTAAGGTTTTTTATACTTTACTAGGGATTTCATCATATTATTCCATCAAATTTATTTTTATGAATAGATTCAGATAATAATTTTTTATGTATGTTTTTATAAAAACCATTTCATTCCCATAGAATAATTGAACTATGTGAAATGAGGTTTGTTTTTATGATCTTATGAAACAAATTTGTCTAGTTTTAATACCCTCAAATTTATTTAGTAATTATTTTTATCTCATGAAATAATATTAAAGGGAATGGGGAGTGAACTTAATCTAATATGGGACACTATCCACCATAAATGAAAAGGGAATGATTTTTGAACCCAATACACTATGTGGATTCATCCATAATGTTATAATGATCTTGAATGAGATCCTAGAGTAATGGAATTATTTTTTATTCTTATTATTTTTATAAAAATTCCAATGACATGTTCCTATGATTAAGATATTCTCTCATGTATCATGATTTAGTATTGATAATTGCAAACTTCAATGGCTCATTTATTTTGTAATGAATCATTTTATATGATGAATCATGATTTATAATCTATGAATAATTGAATTTGAATTTAATATGTTATGATCAATTTCTAACACACTTATTCTTTTATTATGCAGACTTATAATATTCGGTGGAGGTATGCCATGTTTACCCTAACTGAGCATCCGAGCTCACCCTTTATATTGTTTCTATTTCCCTAGTTTATGAAGAAAGGAATTGAGTGGGATATTTCCAGGAAGAATAATATTTGAGAATAAATATTTTGGTTATATTGAATATGATTCAAAAAATAAGTTTACTATGTATCTAGGCACTAAATACACTAAAATTATACAGTTTTGGGGTATTTATTATTATGAGATGCATTGAATATTAATATAAAATGATGTAATATTTATATATTGAATGATCAGGTCCCCTCAGTTGGTATCATAATAGGGTTAATTTATTTTCAAATATAAGTTTATGATAAATATGATGAAAGAACCTATGAAAATATATGATGAACTAAAAGTGATCTAGAATAAAGATATAGTTTCATAGGTTTACAAGAGGGTGTATAATTTTGAACATCATAGGAATGATTTTCATGATTATATGATTTCTCACTGTGATTGATGATATATGATTATTAAACTAATATATATGGTTTTATTCAATGATTTTATCCATGAGGAATAACGTTAAAAATGAATTTGGGAGGAAATGTAATGATTTTACTCATGAGTAATTGGAAGAAATAGGGGTTGAAAAGAAAAATTTTATTTTTATTATTACATACATCTCTCAGGATATGAGTTATGTTTAGATTCAAAATGATCAAAGGAAGGATAAATATACCATTTAATCATTTATGAGGAAACATACATCTTTTTTTTAGTGGGTACTCCGATACACTAATTTCCGATCAGTGGATCTATATTTCTGAAATGATATTTTATGTTCTATAGTGCTTAAAATATGAAAACATTGTCTATATTATTAATTTTTTTGAAGGTGAATCAGATCCATGGTGTCATATTTTTATGAATACAATAAAAGATTAATTAATTTATTCTATAGAATGTGAAGAGTTTAATATTTTATTTTTTAGTATTTATATTCCCTATATTCATCACATGAAAATAAAATGTGAATTATTTTAGCTAAAAGAGAATGATGATGAATCCATAGGTATGTATAATGTAAATTTTACAATACTTTAAAGGTAAAATTATGTTTTAGCAATGATCATTAAAACAAAATTAAATGATTCTTTAGTGTCTTAAAACCATGTATATAAAAGGTGTTATCTATAAGGGACATTACAAGATACAAATAAATCATTTGATGTGATATCAAGGTAGAAATAGATATTGGAGACTCTAATTATTCTAATTGTTTTGGGGTGATTAAGAGAAATAAATAATTTTTAGGTGACCCAAAATTTACATATAAAAATATTACTTAATTTTAGATGAATATTCAACACATATTATAAAAATACATCCCCTATAACCAAAAAGGATTAGGGTCATTGAAGAATAGATAAACCATAGTCTTATTTCATAAATTATATTAAATATATCCTATAATGTTCTTCTCACATATTACTTTTCTTAGAAATATATTACTTAAAACTAATCTTCAAAATATTGGGAAAGGAAACATATGAAATGGTGAACTAAAATTCATAGTATATGTAAACACGAGAGATATAATAATGATCATCAATAATAATAAAATGGGTATAAGGGTATAATAATATGAGATTAATATTTTAAAATCATACCCATTAATTCATAGATCATAATCATGGTATAAGTATTTTTCAATTCATACGATGTGAATAATAGAAGAATCAAATATCATGATACATGAGAACATAATATTAGTATAATAATATTTCAAAATATATTGGAATAAAGTGTTGAATAATCACAATCCTTAAAATAATTTCTTAATTCTATCTATCTAGACATTCATTATATATTGGGATTTGGCTAAAAAATAGTGTATCCTCTTTGGGTTTAGGATAACCTCTTGTGTAACAACTTTTGATCTTAGTATAACCTTATATGTGTCCTTTGAGGTTAATAACATTTAACATCACTGTGTGTATTGGAGGGATATAAATGACCATCTCATTATATAATCATAATCTATTCGTATACATTCCATAAGATCTTGGAAACATTTGTCATATCACGACAACTTAACGCATGAAGAAGAAAACAAGTTTCATCAAGTTTTCACCATCATCGTAAATAAACATCTAGATAATGTATAAAAATAGTAAAATTGGAATACATCCCCAGTAAAGAATAAGAAACATCAAAAAAAATTTATAGATGAAAATTCCCTTAAAATATCATTGGAACATTTCTAAAGTAAAACACCATTTTTCGTTTTACAATCATTTTTTAAAATTATGAAAATTTTAAAAAAATTAAGAAATACACTTTCATTGAAAATAATAATGGATTAATTTAATTATATATTAAAAGAAATGAGTATTCATGGTGGTGTTAGAATCTATTCAAGAAGTAACAAATATTCCATTCACACTATTGGTAAAAAGCACATTGTTCAAAAAACAATAATAAAGTTGTTTTTTAATTTTATTTATAAAATTTCAAACACGGATAAAAATAACTTTATTAAATCATTTTAGAATATAAAATACCTTATTAATGTAATTTTAAAGAAAATATGGACATAGAAGAAAAATATTCTCAAAGGAATAGAAAAAAATTTAGCTATCCTTAAAAAAATTATTTCATACATTTGAGTACTTAGAGAGAAGAAAATGAATGGAAAACATTTAATTTAAAGAAATTAATAGAGGTTAATAAATTTAATAATTTTCATATAGTATATATCATATAATTTTATCACTATAAATCTAAGCATAAAAAATTTTTGGTACTAAGTGCATAGTTGAATCTTGGAAAGTTAGGAATTTAAAATTGTAATAATACGATGAATCTCATAACATCATCACGAACATAAAAAATTTCTAGTTACTAAAATATATTATTAGTGTGAATGAATTAAGAAAAAAATATTAAAATTAATAAATAAATTATATGATTTTAAGATGTGTTCAACCACTGTTCATCGTTGGTGATTTTTTCTTTAAGTAAATGAATCGGAAAACCTCTAGATCAATCACAGTTTCACCGAATTCTTACTCTAAGTTAGATATTTTATCACTAGGTCCTAGTGGGTATAATTGAAGTAGCCTTTGAGGTTAACAAAATCATAGAAGAACCGTTTCATCGCTCCGGGAGGGAGTTCTTGGATCAAGGTGCTCTAATCTCTCACTTCTCTCTTAAGAACATGAGAGCTGGGAGAGACAAGATCTCAAATTTTGATATGTGAATAATAAACGAAATTTGATCCTCTTAGGATTATATGGATATTTTTATTCTTATGGAAATTTGAATCCCCCCCGAATATACCTACCCATATAATTATGTCTATAATTAAAATTCAAACTTAGTATAAATGCCATAAATGTCATAAGAATTTTATAATGTACTTTTAACATCTATCTATGTTAAATGATAAAATATGCACCGTTAAAATGAATAACTTATCTAATAAATATATTAATTAAAAATTCATAAAATATTATTCATTCATAGAATATATTTTCCTCATATTCACTTAACACTTATAAAAACTTTTAATAAATAAATTCAACACTAATTATTATAAACTTGAATAATATAAATTAATTTTTTCATGGTGATCATATATTCTCAGACATAACTTGGTCCCTATAGTGGGGAACACAATGTCATATAATCCTATTCATTATAACAGTCCAGAATTCTGAGTACGCTTACTGTGTGACCCTCTAGTCCCTTATCTTAGTAGAAGTAAATACTATTCACTGACTAGAAGAGATATCTAGAAACCCATTAATTCCCCTAAAGAGATAAGAAAAATTAATCACAATATGAACCTTTTCGATGAACCCATGCCATATAATATAATATCTTTGTATCATGATATATCATAATTCCAAATACACACTTCATTTCATCATCATTTCTTGATTTATTATTCCTTGACCTAACCAGTCTGACTTACTTTCTTTTCCCACAACCTTGTATTTAATGAAGGTACTACCATACTAGTCAAATAATATCGAGATATTAATTACTTTTGGAAGATAAAATCCATATCATGATTATTAAATAAATTTTATACCCCCAATAATTCACCTAATTCATGCTACCTCACTACAACATCAATGGAATAGTTTTCATCTTGAATTAAATTTTGTGACTGAATATTATACACTGATAATAATATCAAGTCAAGACACCATTACACATGTTCATAGATAAGAACAACCAATGAAACCTAAAAACTTTTATGTTCATATTGGAGGCTCATTCCTCATGATCTCATCAACTTTAGATCATCAAGTGCGAATATCATGAGAAGAAGTTTCAATGTTTATGAGCCACAACACTTAAATGACATACATAATTTGTGTCCAGTCAACATGATGTATCTAAGTCATAGAAAATATTTTTAAGATTACTATCATGGTATCTTTAGGTTATAATTATAGCCAATGAACTGATATATGTTTTTTATATTATAGAAAATATATAGACATTACAATGTAAATAGTGGACGTAAAAATATGAACACTATTATGGTAAGTATACATTAAGAATAACTCACTCTATACATGGTATGGTAATCAAATAAAATTTTTCAAGTAAGGTATAGGGAACCAACATTTACAATATCCCCACTTACAAAAAATCAATCTTGATAATGATCCTTATTACATCTCCCATGATAGTATATTGCTTCTTCTGAGTAATGAATTTAGTTGTTGGTCCTTCCACACCACTATCTGTGACTTCACCCCCTTGAGTATGAATCTACAAGAGATAATATCCCCAATTATATTCCTTTTTTACACTATAAAAACAAAATTTCTTAGCTAGTAATGGTAATAGGATTATCATAATTTATATAATGACAAGACAATACTTAATAGGCTCAATTATAAGAACTATAACAAATAATTTTCTATTATAAACAACTTTTTGATATTTATTAGAAACCAAAATGTGATTGGTATTTATAGATAAAGATAACACTAGAATGAATGATCTTATATTTCTCATTAATTTATCATAACTCCAATATTAGATCATATCTATCCAAATATTAATTAGTTTCCACCTTAAACTAGTGTCCCTTCCTCTCTAAATACATGGTAAATTCCTATTATCATCTCTCATGTATAGTTGGATTGTTTTGACTAATTCCTGTGTTATTCTCTAGAATTATGCTAATATTTTCCTACCATAAAATACATATTTAAAATATTATATCTTGTACATAGAATTCAATAAGTGATAGATCCATTGATGGTGCTTATGGAATTATACACACCACTTTAATTTGGTCCTATACCCCATGAAAGTTTTTATGGAGAGATTTATGCTAGGTTATGCTTGTAATAATTCTTTCATGAAAATTTCAAACTTTTATTTTTAAATACATTTTCAGTATATGTAATTTTGACTTGGTCTAAGAAACCCATTAGAAATACCTTAGTAGATATTGTTCCCTAGAACATTGGTTGCTACTTTAAGTCAATCTCTTGAGAGTTACTTTCATTCCAGTCTTACATAATTGTATGAAAAAAAGTTGTCTTCCATTTTTTATTAAAAAAATTTTACTTAGAAGATAGTGGAACACCCAGTAACCATTAGTTGACACATGGAAACAATTCATTCCAAATTAATATTTAATGTTCTTATTTCTTAATTCAATCCAAAACTAGATTTTAGTAACTCGTTCCCCTTATTGGAATTATATGCTGTCACCAACTATTTCTAGTTTCATCATATAGACACATTAAAATATTAATGGTATTGACATCAAATTCCCAATATAATTTTCATACAAATTAGATATCACAAGTAAAATTATAATGGATTTAGGAATAATGACATGGTATTACCAATCAAGCCATATTGGAACCACCATTGTACCACACATATATAATCTCACATCAATACCCACCACAATATTCAAAATAATAATAAACTATATTTTGATTCATGGAATCCATTATTGAATTTTAATTGATATTTTAGATATTATCTTATTTCCATTTACTACTCACATGTTGTATTCATTAGTCTCAATGAATAAATTATCACCAGTGGTGGTGAATATAAAACCATTACCATGGTATTATTATTCCTATGAAATATGTGTCATTGGAATTTTACTTTTCTACAAGAATTTGTTGAACATGTTCCTATGCCAACTATTTTTACATCTATACCATTGAATAAACACCAGTCAATCTTTCTCCCACATTCTCAAATAGATATGTACATACTATTATAGAAATATAGTTTATCACTTGACCATAAATTTTCTATAATAATGTTTTATAATATCTTATATGAACATTAGTATACTAATCTTATATTCCCAATGTGTTTTTCATGATGTTTGTTTTTTTAATCCTTAACAAACTCCTTGCATCTAAACACATATCATTATAACATGATAGATTTTTATCATACTATAATACATATGATATCTATTTAAATATTGACATATGTTAATGGTATAACACCACTATATTCAAATCATGTATTGAAAAATAATGTAAGTATTTTCAATGGATACGATTCTTAACATTTATTCTCCTTTTATTTACATCAGGACTCAGGTGTATATAAGGAAATGAGTAATTAAGAATTACTAAATGATAAATTTTAATAATTAATGTTTTAAGGTAATAATCCTCATTGACCGAATTAATAACATCATATATTTGATGTTTATAAGGAAATTTTCATTTTGGAATTACTTAATGATATATTTTAATGATAGATAAATGCTTGGTTAATATATTCTTCGGCACACAGTCCCGAAGAAACTAATTTATTTTAACAATGCATATTTTTCAATTCAATTGTATAATACTTAAATCACTTAAAGGATTAATATAAAGTATATTTACCTATATCTTAACCAAGAAATAAATAATAATCTCTATATAAACTTATTCTTAAATATTTGTAGATTACCATTATTTCTGAAGGGCTCTTTGTCAAAAACTAGATATGTAAATGGGTCGATAATACCTTATGTTCTTAAATTAAAAAGAGTCTAAACGAATTATGGGTATATCCTTGATAAATATTTTTTTATTAAAAAAGAATTATCTTTCAAAAAATGGGTATAATTGGGTCCTATATTTTATATTCACTATTTACTAACAATGATTGAGGCATTACAAAGCATTTAGTCGATTATAAGAAACTATAAAAAATACTCATTCCAAATATTGAATAGTGTCCCATTTTTTTGAATGGACACATGAGATAAATTTTTTGGTTATACTAAATAATAGTTCACCTAAAACAATTTAATTGAAAATTAGAAGTTGTGTGCCTCTCAGAGCTAACTTAGAAATCACCCTTTCCCAATCTCTTGGAGAACACACCTTACTTCATATAATTTTTCTTTTCTTACTTATTGAATTTATTTCAATACACATATATGATAAGAATATTGAATTTAACACCCAATTAGTATAGTAGTAACATTATATACAATGATGAATATTTATTAATAATAAGTGAATACTTTATTTTTCAATTCAGTTCATTACATTTAAACATTCCTAGAATTATTTCACAAAATGTTAAGTAAATAACCTCCTGTATAATGATCTACCTATTTTTTTTTTCTGGATTTTTCAAAGGTTCCTTTCAAGTAACACTTTATGTTGAACTTTCAAACATATATTTAAACTTGTTCCCTATAAGAAATAATGATTAATATTTATTTAAGATATTATCTTCTTAGAGAAACTTAACCAAAAGGTAATGAATGTTTTTCTCCATACTGTTCATTTTGTAACCTTAAAAAAACTGTAAAATTGGGTCAAAAGATACAAGAAAGGTATTTATTAAAGGAAAATTATCCATATTTCAATTTAAACTTATTCTTTATAATCACCAATTCATTCATATTTTTATTCATATTCTCCTTGAAAGATTCTAGGAGATGAGAAAACATGCAAAATCATATATGTCTTGATGTTAAATCCACAACTCACATCAGACATTGATGATAGAATTATGATGTAAACGTAGAATGTGGAATATAAGATCCTCATATAAGTATATTTTACACCCTCTAAGGTAGCTTTAAAGGTATTGGGGACTCTGACTCCTTTAATTTATTATGTCATAGTACATTGTGAATGTTTTGTACTTCTCTTTGGAAATTCATGATGGTAAGGAATTTTCCTTGTCCAAAATTAATCATAGTGAAATTATGGAATCACTTTCAATTTTTATACCAAAATAAAATATAATAGATTAATTCTTTAATCATGACTACCGATTTGAATTTACCAATTAGTTAAATCATTAAATTTATCTAATTATTTAATCAAACCCTAGTATCACTCACTACTTTATTTGGAAAACCCAGTCGGTCTAGTATTATATTACCAAGGATACTTGAAATATCTCCTCATAGTACAAGACATGTCTATAAAACTACTTGGAGAGTTTCATTTTAGGTGTTTGACTGGACAAACACATTAACTCATGGCTCCTTGAACTATTGAGTAAAGTCATAGCTTCTAAAATCATGAACAAGATTTACTCAATGAAATACTTCTAAATATTTTAAAAGATATGTACCGACCTGACTCTAGTATATTAGAGATGATTTCTATATTATTAAATTAGAATAAGATACAATGAAGCACATATTAATTTATTGGATAGTTTTTTCATCTTCATAAACTAAATACATACATGAAATTCAAATAACATTTTATTTCATAAAATAAAAAAAGAGTTTTCTCTGAGAATTACATTACTCACCTTAGTGTGTCCCTATATATCAATCACAAAACACATCCTCATATCCTAAGGAAAATAAAACATAAGAAATGGGTGAGCTTATATGATTAGTAAGGGTAAGAGTACATTGAGATCTATGAATAGATATGGCATAATCACTATGGAAAGGTAAATAACTAAAACAAATTCCATTTAATAAATAAGTTGATAATAATAAGGAATGAATGAATGATGATCAAATAATGACATATAAATAATCACATGAGAATAAAACTTAACCAAGGATATTCTAACTAATAGAATAATGACATGAAATATTAATAACTGAATTCATAATTATGCAATGCATATTGTTAGACATCTAAAACATAACATCGAGGCCTTATACCAATATATATAATACTATCATGTACTTATGCCAAGATATATATATAAATGGTTAAGACCTTAGCTAAAAACCAATCTAGTTTGTCTCATGAGACCTATAGATTCATCAAGGGTCTATAAAAGTCCCCACCCATCACTTACTAAGTCCAATGCATTCCTCATATGAAAGGGGTGAAACATAATGAACATAAACATTCACATTTAAACAATAATATGAAATTAAAATACATTCCATAATTAATAAACACAATCATAAACCATCCAATATAAAATGATTGGTAATACAATTATAAATCCCCAGTCAAACTGATAATAAACCATGCAAATATATAATAATAATGGTATTAGTGAAAATTATCCTCATTGGACCATAAGTAAAATAGCTTTTTGATGTCATTGATTAACATAAATACCATGAAAAGATCCCTAAAAACTATTTTGAGAAAAATAACCATTGTATTTTGAAAATAACTATTAAAAAAAAGCTCATAAAATATTTTTAAAATAATTTTAATTAGAAATAAACATTTAAAACTTGAAAAATAATAATTAAAATATTTTTTTCTTAACGGTCTAAAATTTATTTTATGACATATACATTAAAACAAATATTCTCTTCACATTTTTATTAAAATCTAAGCATGATTTTTTTTGAAAATTACAATAAGATTAATTTAAAAATATTTTTAAGAAGTAAAATGGGTAATAATTTATGTAATAATTAATTTTGAAAAGGTTAAAATCATTTAATAAAACATTTTTAGAAAACATTTCTTTTTATGAAAAAGTATTTCTCACCGAACAGAGAAATAAAGTTGGATATTATTAGAAAAAATTTATCAATAAATTTAAATACTAAAAAAAGATTTTTTTTATTATAACTAGAAAGAATTAATTAATAACTAGAGGAGAAGAAAATATATTTATTTAAGGTTAAATATTTCCAATAATCCACCCCACATGATGCATAAACATAAATAATCCTGAATAATGACGTGATTGTAAAATAAACCCTTACCATTTTGGTAACATTTTTATCATAATCCCCATAAAAGAAAAAAAATTAAGTGAAACATTAAATTCCATGAATATAAATGAGTTCATGATATAACATACAAAAAGAAAAATATATACACCACACAAATGAAATAAGTGTTGAATATGGATTACATCTCATAGAAGTAAAACTAATATGATAAACCCTTACCATGAGTTCAAATCTTCCCGTACATTATTTATCTTCCTAAATAACAAACATTTGTTAATTATTTACTTGATTAAGAAAAATTTTCAAGTTTATTTTTACTTTTATTTAACTTATTACCATGATATATATGATTACTTAATCAATTAATTTTATGTCAGATGTTTCAACAATTATTGGATTATGTGTTAAAATGACATTGGTAGGTTGAATATGGTCAAAGTGATAATTATATTTTTAAAAAAACCAAGACCTTTCCCAGAGAAGCAATATCCCTTTATTAGAAAAAAACTTACACAAGTCTGAAAGTAAAAGATTTACAAAAATAATTCCTAAAAAAATGAAGGAGATCATCTGGCACATGATCAACCCAATAAAAATCATTACCATTAACAACTTTGTAAGGAAGCCCATCTGCCAACACATTTTCCTCTCTATACGCATGAGTAACAAAGTGATCTCTTGAGTAGAGATATTCCAAACATCTATTCTAACGATTAGTGAGCTTCCAAGAAAGATGTAAAGCACTATTTCTAATAGTAGAAACTACCGTAATAGTGTCACGTTCGATCAAAATATTGTTCCAATCCTGCCTTTATGCTTACTCAATCACAACAATAAACCCAAGCATTTCCACTTCAAGAGAAGAAGAAATACCACATGAGCTATATATGCACCCAAGAACACTTCCCTGATAGTCCCTAAAGACATCAACAAAGCCAGAGGGCCCTGGATTTCTCTTTGAAGCACCATCAGAGTTGATTTTAATCAACCCATGAAAAGGGACCTGCTGAATGACTTCCATTTTACCACGCAGATGGTGAAAGTTTCCTTTTACCGCAATTTGTTTAAGCACCGATAAATCATGAATAGAGTTTGAGAAAAACATGCCTCTTGGTGTATCCACCTATCAAACCACTGTGAGAATCCCTGAAAGAACAACACCAAACCGAATTCACTGTGTAACATGTTTGAATTTGTTTCTGGATGTCCAGATAAGATGGAACGCCTCCTCTACAGTAGCCTGGAATAAATTTCGGAGTTGCGGGGACAAGATCAAAGAGCTCCAGCTCTTTAAGAAATCAACAATTGAATTGGAATGAGGCAGAGGAACTTCAAACATGTCAAAAAATTACCTCTATATCGCCGAAGCCGCATCAAAACTGAGGAAATCGTGGTCCACATAATCCCTATACTTAAAGCACAAAGCACAAATGGAGAAAAGAGAAATAATAAATACCTGTAGAAATTCATCAGTTTGAATTTTTTTATGAGACAACCTCCATGAAAGAATAGATCAGGATGTCCTAAGAAACATCCACTACATGTTTCCCATCCATTTCTAATCAGTTGAGCTACAAATGGAGTGATTATAGTATCCTTTTGAGGTGATAACCATTTACAGTAGGTTCACATGCCCAAAAGCCCCCCCTATGAGACTAACAATATTCGTCCCTGATCGAAGTAATATGATCAGGAAGATTATATATACTACCAAGTTAATCCTTGATTGACATATCAAAGTCCATATTTGAATCCCCCTCTATGACCAAGTCAATCATGTGATTCCCAGACCAATTCGATTTCTAAAAATTAAGAGAGGAGTCCTTGGAAACAATCCACCTAGAGACAACATCAATTCTTGGGAAAATATACTTGAAGTCTAGCCACACCAAAGAGTTGACATAATTGATGTTCCCTGCCTTAAGACTATTAATGAACCAGCCCCTGAGAAAACTAGTTGCCTCAGATTTCATGTTTATAATCCTCTATATAAACCTAGCCTAAAAAGAGTCATTAAAGCCTCTTAGATTTTTGATACCCAAACCACCCTCATCATGAGGTTTGTAGACATCAGTCCATAGAACTATTGCCAACCTCCTTTCCAAAATTCTACCACTCCAAATAAAGTTCATAATAGAAGTATTGATGCTCTTGATTAAAGAAATCATCCATTTATACACCATAAAAGAGTATACAAATTTGGAAATGATGATTAATTTCAACAAGAAAACCCAACCAATCGCTGATAGAGATTTTCCCTTCCAAGTGGAATTTTGTATTTTAATCATGCTCACAATACTAGAGAAGTGAAAAACATTTGGTCTCCACCAGAACATGGGCACTCCCAAATAAGTAAAGGGAATATGACCCTCACGAATCCCCAATTATCTGATGATATCATTTTTCCTGATAGATGAGAAACCCCTTCCAAAGTATAAAAAGGACTTGCTTCAACTAACCACCTACCCAGAAACCATTTCATAATGAAAAAGGTCTCTCTTTATATTCCTAATGTTTCCCTTATCAACTTGGGAGAAGAGGATGGTGTCATTAGCATATAAAATATGAGAGGGAGAGATAATCCCCCTTCTAATGTGAATATACTTCAGTTTACCACTACCGACCATAATGGAAAGAATCCTACTAATATAGTCCTCAGCGATAGAGAAAAGGATGGATGATAATGGATCACCTTGCCTAACACCTCTCGAACATTCAAAATATCCTTCCAAGGATCCATTTATAAGAACTAAAATATGAGCAAAACTTAAAATGATTTTGACCCAATTGATGAAGACATCATCAAACCCATACATGAAAAGCATCATTCATATGAAAACCCAATCCATTGCATCAAAAGTTTTCTTGACATCCAGTTTTAGAGAAATATTTCTACCCCTAATGGGGTTTTTGAGAAGATTAACACACTCCTAGGTGGTGATAAAACAGTCCTGTATTGATCGCCCTTTGATGGAACCAAACTGATTTACTGAAACAATTTTGTAGGTAATAAAGGAGAGCCTATTGGAAAGGATTTTGAAAATAACTTTATAAATGGTGTTAACCAAAACAACTGTCTTGAAGAGATGAATTTGGTTTTCATTTCCCTCTTCTGCGATAAGGGAAAGAAACTGAGTATTCAGTCCTCTAGGAATAGATCCACCTCTAAAAAATGATCGACTAAAATGCATAGTTAGGAATGTTACCTATTATCGGACAACCTCTTTAGGATTACAAATAAAGTATTCCTAGAATGGTTTTTAGAGAAAAAATTGATTCTATTATTTTTGTATTGAATTTGGGTGGGTATTTTCAATACCAATAGTTTTATAATGTGGTAATAATAGAGGATAGTGGGTGATATTTCATAGGTGAGGTTAGTGGAACACCTGTAATTTTTGAAAAGAAAAAGGTGTACCCACATTTCCCAAATTAAAAAGGGTCCAAAATAAATTATTATTGAACCTTTGAAGTTATAGAGTCTATTTTTTTCTAAAAAATATATTTTATAATTTTTTGGTCATTCTAACCTTTATCTTTTTAGTTTAACCCCCCTGTAAACCCATTGTTACATTAACCATGGTAATTAATTTTTACTAATTTCATTATTCACTATTATAAAAAATTAATTTATTTTTGTTATAAATTATAACTTATTATGATTAAAAATATGGAATCCATTTTAAAAAATTAAATTTATATAAGTATAAATTTTTAGTTTAAAATTAATTCCATAGATGTGATGAGAAATTGAGTTTTCAAAGAGAAAATGTTCAAAAGTTTACAATTTTTTTGTATAAAAAATAGATATAAAAATGATTACAAAGAAATAAATTGGATTAATAGATATATAATTTATCTAATATTACTTTAATACTAATTTAATATAAGATTTAACTTTATATATAATTTAAATGAAAAGAAAGTTTTTAATTAAAATTTTGTATTTTTCACTATTTATAAAAAATGAAACTTTTTTAAAAAAGTATAAAAAAATCACACTAAGATAATTTTGAATTATATATTTAAAAAAATAAGTTTAATTTGTCAAATATATTTTCTAAAAGTGGTAAATATTTATTTTAAATTATGTTCAGAATGAACGACTAATCCGCCTTTCAGAAAAATATAGTTTTTTAGAAAATATTTATTCTTCTTTTAAATCATTCTTATTTTATTTCTCTTAAATATATAACAGTTGTATTTAATTTATAAATTTTTTAAATATAATTTTTTATAATTTAGTTTTTTCTATTCATACCCCAATTTAATGACTATGTTATGATGCTAATGTTTAAATGATAATATTTCAATAGAGTATCACATTTTAATAAAACTTGGTGTTATGTACATTGCAAGATATCAAATAGTTTGAATTTATTGAAATATATATATATATATATATATATGTCATAAAGTCTCAAGATGTTATCTTCACTTTTATTCTTGGTTTTTTGTATCATACCCACTATTAAATATTGTGTCCATATTTTAAAATATTAGGGTGTAACATTCTACCCCCTTAAATAAATTATATCCTCTAAATTTAATCTGGATATGGATAATCAAGGGGTTTTCATTTGAAAATACCCTTATTAAAATCACACATAGTAGTAAGGGTTAATAAAAAATCTTCTTGATAATAGATAAGGTAAATATGAAAAAACAAACAACTAGGTGTCTATGTAATAGAATATTTGTGGAAAGTGAAGACATGGACATGGAAGAAAAGCATAAATAATTATTGAGAGTGATATAGGTCATTGATCACAAGAAAATGAATGACCAGTGGAATGTTAAGGACCTAAAAAACATAAATCTTGAAGGATTTAAAATACCATCGAATCAACATAAATGAAGGTATTAGGATAAAATTTTGTTTCAATATTATTATCCTAGAGATAAGGATTTCTTTTACCATCTAGGATAAGAATATATACAAATATACTTACTTGATATATCTATATTTAATAGGTGTACTTTCATATTTTTGTTGTTATTTGATAAATTTTTTACTCCATTTATTACTATATGGAATGAATATCCAATTTGAGTTTTTTTTACTCCTAAAGCATTAAATTTAACTTTTAAGGGATCATAAGATCCATAAAAGAGTAATAATATATTCCTCTTATATTTAATAAAATCTAAATGGTTTGAAAAATTTATCCAAGAACACCCAAATCCCAACATAATCCATTCCATAAATAGTTATCCTTAATGATCTTCCAAAAATATATTAATCAAAATTTATAAGGAAAGTCACTAAATCAACATTATATTCACTAGAAAATATGGTGTGGATTTTAATGTGACATTCGAAATAAGTGAATACCATAATAATTTATTTTCTTGAAACATTTAAATAATCTGAATTACTATAATACCTTATTTAAAACATAAATTAATTCTTATTCCTCAAATAAAACCCAGAATATTAGACATAATCCTTAAATCCAAAAATTCTATTAACTCCATCAATGATGGCATAATTAACATTAAAAAAATCATTAATTAGTTCCAATTTAGTCAGTACTATCTAATTTACATTATCCATATCATTATTCTCTTTACCCCAAAATAATTATCTCAACATCAGAAAAATGTTAAGGGTTATATTTCCTTAAATCATGTGTTTCAAAAGAAGTTAAACTTTCCACTGAATAATATTTCTTGGTCATCAGTACCATTCAACATATGTTTTCAAATCCTTAATGAAGAACTACTATAGTATAATACTTATACATTTCATAATTCTTATAACCCGTATATCATTGTTAAAATACTCAAATGGCGTAATTATTGAATCCAAATATGAGAACATTATTCATTCCATTTCATCTATTTTAATAGCATAAGCTTGACCATGATCCATTAGCTACTTTTGTGCTAAATACCTTTAACGTTTTGGGAATTCATTTTCCTAGTGCCCTATAGCCTTAAATTCGAACCATTGAACAATATAAAAGGTTTAATTTCCCATGAAATCATGATAATGGTGACCTTTATCTCCACACTTTCATAAATCTCCAATTACCATTAAGAAATTACTAGGGACTTTTTATCCACAATTAACCTATGTTGGAAAACACTTCTTTACCTTCTTCCCTTTATCCCACTTTGTATCTTTTGTCCTGTTCTTATCTTTCTTGCCTTTGAAACAATAACACGTAGATAATTTCTTATATATCTTGTTCGTATATGATAATATGTCCTTTAATGATGATAATGTTTTACAGACTAGTTAACTTTGAATGGTTGGATTAATCCCATCAAATAAATGATTATTATTACTCATTAGATTACATAAATTAATGTCATTACCATTACTACTACTATGAACCATTTATAAACAATTAAATACACTATATTAGATCATATAATTATTAAAAAAATCTATAATATCAAAACAAGTGAAATAATTAGCATAAATTGAAAAATTAATGCAAATATAACCTCAAAATCATAAACATGGTTTCTTTTGGGATATCTCTATTTTCAAATCCTTTATAATGGTTTGTAAAAAAATTTGAATTATCCTATGTATATCCCCTAGAAGGGAAAATCTAGGTGGTTAGTTAGGACCATTTTTGTGCACTAGGTGATGATTGGGTCAATCTTAATTTTCTATTTTTGGAGTTATACACCCAGGTACATTTGTGCTAGAACTACATCCACTTTTAGTATCCAGGTAGGTATTTATTTCTAATAAGACCCACATAATCTATTTCTCACCAAAACTTTAGTTTTTTTTCTATAATTATCCTCAAATTCAATCATTTTTTATATTCCTTAATATATTGTTTTCCTAAATTTACTTATAAAGGATTCAACTAAACTTCCTATGAAACCAACTACAGCGACCCGACCCCAGTAGCTCAGAGTTGGTGTATACATTATTACATTTTCATAAGATATATTGAATCACATTCAAAAGGACATAATAGTTTAGCAGTCTTGGTAAACTAGATACATACTTTAAATTGACACTACATTTGAAGATATAAAATACACAATGAATTTTATTTGATAATACCAATATCCCATTTAGTGTATCCCTGAATATCAATCATAAAATGACTCCCTGTATCCCAATGAAAATAAAACATAAGAAATGGGTGAGATAAGATGCTCATTATGGGTAAGGGCACACTGAAATCTATGAATAAATAATCCATAATTAATATAAGAAGGTGAATAACTTAAACACATGCCATTTAATCAATAACATGAACATAATATGGTATGAATGAATGGTGATTAAATAATTGCATATAAATAATCACATGAGAATGAAACTAAACTATTGATATTCTGACTAATCAAATAATAACATTTTATATCAATTAATGAATTCATAATGATGGAATTCATAATGTTGGACATCTAAAATATACCATTTTGGCCTTGTTTCAAGGCATCTAATACCATTTAGGACTTGTTTCGAGACATCTATATAAATGGGTATAGCCTCAACCAAAACCTAATCTAGTGTTTCTCATGAGACCTACCAATTGATCGAGTGGATTTAGTGGTCCTCACCCATCACATACTATTTCCAATGCATTCCTCATATGAATGGGTTAAATCATAATGAAAATAAACATTCATATTTAAACTAGCATAATAAATGTAAATACTTTACCCAATAAAAAAACATAATCATAAACTATCCAGAGTAAAAAATATTGTAATAAAATTTCAAATCCCTATTAAAACTGATCATATAACATCTCAAGAAATAATAAGGATGGTATTAAGAAATCATATCCTCAGTGGATCATAAGTAAAATAAAGGTTTGATATTATTGATGAATATAAATACCATGAAAGGATCCTTGAGAACATTTTTGAGAAAAATATCATTTCATTTTGAAAATAAACATTAAAAAAATTCACACAAAAACTTTTGAAAATAAATTTTACTGAAAATAAACTTGTATTTTTTTAAAAATAATCATTAAAACATTTATTGTTCATAATGGTGGAATTTGTTTTTCATGATGTACATGTTAAAATAAATATTTCTTTCACATTTTTGGTAAAATCTAATATGGAATTGTTTTCAAAATTAAATGTAGTTTACTTTAATTTTTAAAAAAGTAAAATGGGTAAAAATTTACTTAATAAATCATTTTCAAAAGGGTAAAAAGATTTTTTAAAACTGTTTTTATAAAGAAATGGTTTTTATGAAAAAATATTTCCAACCAAAGAGAGAAATAACGCCAGATTTTAATAAAAACATTTTATAAATCATTTTAAGTACCAAATAGAGGAAAAAATGACACTACAAGTAGAAAAAGTTCATTAATAACTAGAGGAGAAGAAAATTTATTGATTTTGTGATATAAATATCAAATAATTCCCCCATGGGAGATATATAAAAAATCAATCCCGAATGACGATGTGATTGTGAAGTAAAACCTTATAACTTTTGTAACTTTTGTATTCTAAACCCTAGAAAATAAATAATATTAAGCAAAATATTAAATACCATGAATATAAATTAATTCATGACATATTATAAAAAACTATGTTATATAAAACACACAAAATAAATAATTTGGGAATGTGGAGGATGTCTCCTGGAAGTAAAAGTAAGACGAGAAACCCTTCCATTGAGTTTGACTCTCCACATAGGTTATTTTTCTTCTTGAATAATAAACTTATACTATTTATTTAATTTCTGAATAAAATTTTTCATGTTTATTATTAATTTTATTTCGTTTATTACAAATTTATATATGATTACTTAATCAATTATGTTTACATAATACTTTCCAAAGATATTTGGCTTATGTGTCAAAAATGACCATGGTAGGCTGACTATGGACAAAGTGGTCATTATTTAAACATATAAATAATAATAATCAATACATAATTATATTATTTATACATCAATTATAATTTTAAAATAAACCATGAAGTATGGAAATGAAAAATGAACTACATTAAAATCATGGAGACGGTAGGTCATACGTTCACATGAGCAACTATTCCATTTTTTAATGATCATTTTAGAATGAAGTTATGTAATATTTTATATTTTTAGAAGGATAATAATATAATATAAAATATATTATTTCCTTAAATAAACTTATATATATCATCTATATTTTTTGGTGATAAAAATAGTGTCACATCGCTTCATCAAGGCAGTAGTCTATATGTACACCGACGACGTTATCATTTTTCAGTGTATGGATGAAAATGATATATATATATATATATATATTATATTTTAAGAATGATAAATATTGCATGTATATTATAAATATTTTGTTTATATCATATAAATTCATTAAATTTATCCTTATTACCTTCTATGTAAAGAATTAGTTAAAGACAAATCACATCGCTTCGCAAGGTGGTGGTCTGCCGTACACACGAGCGATACTACCATATCCCATAGAGAATGGAAACTAAAAAGGTATATATAATATAATGACTCAATATTAATAATTATGTTATAAATATAATATATATTCTTTATATATATCATCATACCCAACCATGAGAGGTGGTAATGGAAAAATGAATGGCATTGGTTCATGAGCCAATAATTCCCTGCAAACACAAATGATGATTTCGTAACCCATTTTATGGAAGTGGGGACGGTTTAATCTAATTTTTATAGCATATAAAAATATCATTATATGGAATATACTGATTTTATTATCTCAAAACGGTTTAATAATAAATGAAGTAGGTGTAGGAAAAATAAAACAAAAACGCATAGTTAGGAATTTTACCTCTTCTCAGATCCCCACTTTAGGATTATACCTTAAGTATTCCAAGAATAGATTTTAGACTAAATTTTTTTCTAGTATGATGGTATGGAATTTGGGAAGTTATTGGCCCAAAAACATAGTTTTAGGGTGTGAATAATAGAGGATAGTTGGTGGCCTTTTATAGGTGAGGTGAGTGGCACACTTGTAATTTTGGAAAAGTAAAATGTGTACCCATGTTTTCCACATGAAACAAGGGAAAAAATGAAGTATTCTAGAGACTTAAAATTTATATGGTCTAATTATTTCCAAAAAATATATTGTATTCAAGTTTTTATGCCATTTTAACACTTATATTTCTAGTTTAACCCTGAATATACCAATTTTTACCTCAACCGAGGTGATTAATTTTTACACTTTTCAGAATTATTTATGGTAGAAAATTAATTTGACTACTTTAGAGAATATAAATTATTATTATCCAAATTATTGAATCCATTCTACCAAATTAAATTCATATAAGTGGAAACTTTTTATTTAAAATTAATCACATAGATTTGACAAGAAAGTGTGTTTTCAAAGAGAAGATGTTCAAAAGTTTAAAATTTTTTATATAAAAATTAAAAATAAAAATTATTAAAATAACCTAAATTAGATTAATATATATATAATTGAACTAAATTGACTTTAAAAAAAATTAAAAATATAATTTATCTTTATAAATAATTTTAAAAAATGGCAGTTTTCAATTAAAATTTATTATTTTTCACTATTTATCAAAAAATAAAATATTTTAGAAAAATACAAAAAATTCAAACTAAGATAATTTTGAAATTTAGATTTGAAAAATTAAATTTATTTTTAAAAATAAATTTTCTATAAGTGTTAAAAATTAATTTTAAATTATGTGCATAATGAACAACCATCCCGCATTTCAAAAAAATACATTTTTTTTCAGAAAATATTTATTTATCTTTAAAAACATTTTTATTTTATTAATTCACATATATCCATTTAATTTATTTTATATATGTTTAAAAAAATAAAATTTTCATAATTTATTTATTACTCTTCAAACTTTCCAATTTAACGACAAAGTTATAATAGTAATTCTTAAACAATATTATTTTAATATAGTATCATATTTCCTTCAAACCTAGGGTTAAATGAATTTCTTACTATCAAAGAGATTCAATTTTTAAAAAATAAATATTTCATATATTCTCAGGATGTTATATTCCCTTCTATACATTAGGTTTCATATCATACATTATATCGAATATATGGTTTATATTTTAAAATCATGGGATGTTACAAGGTTGTTATGAATACTTGTTTTCTTCTATCTATAGTTATGTAAACCTATTATTCTTATAATAACTCCCCATTAGTAAGATACACCCTCATCTATGGATGAGTAGCACCCCAAACACCATATTTTGTTAAAGTTCATACAACAGATGAAATTATGACTTAATTAATATTCGAGGGTTTTTATTATTTCCTGATGAAAGAAGTAATTTTATATTTGATATTCATATACTATGTGATTGTACACATACCTATACCATGTAAAAAAATTAAAAAACTCATGACATATTAATTTAATTTAATATTTAAAATTTAATTAATTAGTTTTTGTGTTTCTATAAACTTTCATATTCATAAAATAATAAATGATTCATAAATTAAATAAACATTGTGATTGATCTTGAGAATCTTGTATTGGTTGATCTGTTTACTCTCAGTAGAGCAACCATGACCCTCGTGTTTAAATACACGACTCATCTCTAAATCATATCTTATCTCACACCCCAGTCTAATGTATCACCATATTTTCTAGAATACTGCATTGTCTCGACATGATCCATATATTCGTTTATCCTTTTCTATAAAATTTTAATTCTCAAACACAATTTAGGGGATATTTGGAGTGCATAATATAGATAAATAACTTTTATATCGGTGTACAAGACCTAATTTATATAATGATGATGACAAAGTAAGTGTAAACTATACATTTTATTAATTAATTACTATAAATAACTACTGCATGAAATAATTAATTAATTGATAAAAACTAGGAATACATTGGTAGTGAGGGTTTAGATATAGGAGGCACATTGGAGGCTAACACCAATGGTCTAGTGGAGCAGAATTGGATCTAGTTGATGAGGATAATGCTGCCTGATAGAGGGACACTTGTGGAAGGCCAGTCGAGTGATGCAGTGCCTAAAAGCAAGTGTAGAATTAGTGGGATTTCGTTAATCATGGTTCATCGATAGATGTCATTGGCGGGGTTAGCTATAGGTGACTATGAGTCCATCGATGTGAGGGCTTACCAGGTGTGGCTGGTGGATATCCACACGATAGTGGTAATGTGAGGTGAGGCCTATAAATGAGGGTCTAGTTGATTATGCTCATGGGAAATAGATAGAAAACAACTGTGTGATCCAGGAGGGGACAATGAGTCTAGATGAGTCGACATGGGCTGGTGGTAGGTGGTAGTTCAGACAATGGTTCTATGGTGCTGCCCCCAATAAATAGAATATATCATTTTTTATTTTTTTTTATGATAAATACCCCCATAAAATATTATTTTTTCTTTTCATTTTATATGTCATCCACACCCAATCCCTTCATCTAACTTTCTTTTTTATTTTTTGTTTCTAGTTTATCCTACATTCACCCATTTCCCATTATTTATATTTTTGTTTTTTGTAAAAAAAATATCCTACATATGTAATCCTTTTGAAATTATTTTTACAATATAATTTACAATTCCATAATAATGTGTAAAATAATGTTGGATGGAAAAAACTATTCCAGCAGTAGTATTTTCAATAAAATACACTGGAAAAATTGTTTACATATATATACTTTCTTTATATTATAAAACTAAAAATCAATTGAAATTTAATTTTTTATCTTTAGATGGCCATAACTTAGACATATGATCTTGTATTAGATCACCATTTGTTGTGTTGGGACTAGTGTGATGGAAACATAATGATTTTTTACAAATTTATTTTTTCACGGGTTTAAAACATTACAAGCTTCATTCGATAACAATTTTTGGTACTGGGTGCACTATGAAAGCCTGAAGAATTATAAATTTAAAGTTTTAGTGCAACGATCAATTTCATAATGTTATTTCCAACATAAATACTTCCTAATTACAACCCAAGTATCTTCACATGAATTAATTAATAATAAAAAATAAAACAAATAAATCCTTTATCTAATATGAGGATGCATTCGACCATCGTTCATCACTGTTGATCAGTGCTTGAGGGAACTGAATCCCAAACCCTATAGATCATCCAAACAAATTACAAAAGCCTTCTTGAACATTTATCTTCGATCAACATGTGGTTTCACAGAGAATAAAACTAGCCTTTCGACTCACCAAGATTACAGAATCACCATTTCTTCGATTTGGGAGGGAGTTCTTGGATCATGGTGTTCTAATCTCTCTCTACTTTTTCGAAAACATGATATAGGGGAGTGAAAAGGTCAAAATTTTTGAGCTATGAATAGTAAATATAATTTGAACATCTAATGGATTATATAGATAGGTTTAAGATTTTGGGAATACCAATTTGTCCCATATATAAGTATAACACTATAATTAGTCTTTAAAGACATTTATGACTTAGTATTCATGATATAAATGTCATAAAAATTTTATCACTTACTTTTTACATCTAAAGCATGTTATGTGATAAAATATTTTCCATTTAAATAACTCACTTCTACTATAAATATATTTGATAACCAGGAATAAAATATTATTCATGCATAAAATATATTTTCCACATGTTAACATAACACGTGTATATAATTTTAATAAATAAATTCAATATAAATTATTTAAAACTTGAATAATATGAATTTATTTATTTTATGGAGACCGTATATTCTTGTAAATCACTCGACCCCCATGGTAAGCCCCACCATGAGCTATACTCCTATTCATTGGAATAAGCTATAATTTTAAATACTCTTAGTGTGTGATTGTATAGGTCCTTATCTTGATACGAGTGAATACTATTCATAGACTAGGAGTATATTCTAGAAACCCATCAAGGCCCCAAAATAGATAAGGAAAATTCATAGGAGTGAAAAAAATTCATATGAACACACACCATTTAATATATAGTATTTTTATCGTGATATCTCATATAAAAAGACACACATTTCATATCATTATCCTTTCATGCTTTATTATATATTGACCTAACCGAAAAAACTTAACTTCTAATACCATGACCCTAAATTTAATGACGAAATTAACATCATGAATTTTTTTTTCAGTATATATTAATTCCATTCGAATGTGACAAATCCAATCAGGATTATTCAATAGAGGTCATACCACCAATTATTCAACTAAGGTAAGATAGCTCGCTACAACATTAGTGCCATAATTTTCATCCTACATCAATGAGAGTGATAAAATATTATAAAATGATAATAATATCTAATCATGAGATCATTATATATATTTTCAGATAGGAACTGCCAATTGACACCTGAAACATGTGGTGTAACTAATGGTGGGTCAGTCCTTATGATCTCATCAACTCAAAATCACCAAGTATGAACTTAATAAGAATAAGTCTCAAAGATTATGATTCCCAACACCTGATAGACTAGAATCATATGTGTCTAATCAGAACAAATTATCTAGACCATTAAACACATGTTTTAGATTACTAGCATGAAATCTCTAGGTTCTCATTATAGCCTAGGAACTCTTATACCCTTTTGATATGGAAAATAATCTATGGACTTTACCATATAAATAATAGATGTAGAAATATCAATAATAACATTGTATGTATAAATAATGTGTAACTATTTATATAAATGGTATGATAATTGAAAAGTACTGTTCAAGTTGGGTCTAGGGCACCCACTTTTATGAACAAAATTCTAGTAGAAAGTGATATTGTAACACTAAAGCCTTACCACTTGGGTAACTTTTGAATCATAAGCACCAAGGAAAAAATAAATTTAAATGAAATTTAAACACCATGAATATAAATAAATTCCTTATATAAAATATTAAATTGGTATTATATTCAATTACTTAATGAAACAAGTGGTGAATTTGGAATATATCACATATAAACATAAGTGAGATGAGAAAACCTTACCTTAGATTCAAATTTTTTGTATGTTATTTAAACCTATTGTATAGTAAATTTAATCATATTATAATTCTATAATAGAACCATTTTCATAATTATAGTACCATACAATGTTTACTTATAATATACTATCACCAGTTCATTAAAAATATTTCATTATCTTCATCTTTTCAGGTGTTAATTACATCATTTTCTTGTTTGTTTCGATTTTTTAGTTATGGTAATATCACATAGATCATGGTTCAATAATCCCAATAATCATAATAATTTTATAAGTATCTTATATAATCTTAATATAAACTTTTATATTAATTATTATAAAATAGTGATGAAAAATGATTCGTATGACTTCATGGAGATGCCGATTCACACGTATGCATGAGTGACATTATCATTTTCAAACAGATGGGAGGGTAAGAATGTAGATAATATAATATAATTATAGATGAATAATTATGACATAAATATCATATATAATCTTTAAAACCCTCATAATAACCAACTGTGAAATATGGTGGTGGTAATTGAATTATATCGGTATGTGGAGGCGGTAGCCCACACATACACACGAGTGATACTATCATTTCCCATTTGATGGAAATGAGGTGGGAAATCGTTATACAATAATAATAATAATTACATATCAATATATTTATGAAACTTTAGTCCCTATTTTATGATGAAAAATATATTTAGAGTAAGTAAAAGAAGAAATAATCTTTGAGAGAGTTGAGAGAGATGATAACCTCTTCTTTTAGTGACCTAATTTTCCTTGCACATTAAGCCTTTTTTGAAAGGTATTAGGGTATTTTCAAACAATAAATAATGAAGGTAAATAAAATATGAAGTTTTTTAGTTAGTTTTTTTATAATTTAGGAGGTTCTAGTTGTGTGAATATGGTAGGATTAGCAGTTCCCTTTTATAAGTGAGGGGATAGACACAAATGGAATTACTATTTTTTTCAATAATATAATGACCCTTTCATGTGAAAGTGGGAAAAAAGACAAAAATTAAACTATATGATAATATTAGGCTGAAATATTTTCATTGAATAATATTTATAAAATTTTATGTGTAAATATTACCATTATCTCTTAGTTTAACCCCGTGATAAAAACTTTTAACCATCATTATGGTAATAATTTTTTTACCATTAATTATGAAAATAAATTAAGGAGTCATCATTAATAAATTAATAAATTTTGATTACAAATATTTATGACATTTTTTAAAACTCAATTTATATAAGTGGAATAAATTAATTTCAAAATAAACACTCAAAATTCAATGAAAACTGCTTTTTAGTAAAATACATTTTTAAGCATAAAGATAAGTTTACATTAAATACTTTCCTAGAGTAAAATATTATATGAATATTAAAATATTTAATTTAATATATATTCAATAAAATTCATTTACATCATTAATTTATAGTGATATATTTAATTTATTATAATAAAAATACATTGTTCACATTGAACAATTTTCTAAAAAATAAAACATTTTACCTTCAAATGATATTATCTCCACTATTAACCATTAGATAAATAATTTATGAATGATCACTCATTAATTACCAATAATTTTCATCAAAATCAATTTTAAATAGTGATAAATATATAAAAATACATGAAATGTAGAATAATATAATTGTTTTCCAAAAATAGGTATTTTAATCCAAAAAATTAATTTATCAAATAATTAAATTTTATTTATTTTTAATTAATAAAAAAAATTTAATTAAGGAAAAAATTAATATATATATATATATTTTAAAAAAAAAATTAATCCTATTCATTCCCTCCGATCCAACAATTGTGTTTTAAATGTTATAATATTTCCTGGGTCTTTTTGACTCATGATTGCATGTTAAGAAATCTTTAAAATACTTAAAATCTATCTCTAAAGATTAAATATAAATACAGAATGTGTTACATTATGAACCCATTAAATTTAATTTAACCATCCAAATTTCATCACTTTGATATAAACTATTTATGATACTTTGGTTTCATCACATCCTTAGGTTTCCAATTACCTTCCTCAAATTTATCATTTTCCACAAATCTTTGGCCAGGAGAGTGGTATAGTTTCATAGAAATTTTATCTATAGTACAGAATTTCCACTGATCATTGCACATAATAAAGTTTATTCTATAATGTTATAACCTCCACATTCAATATATGTAATGTTTTTCGTATGTAATTTCTAGAAGGAGATACATGGAACTTGTCATGAACTTCAGATAGGTTCAATGGAAGCACCGAGCAATAAGATACCATCCATACTCAATTATGAATCTCGAAGGGGCCAATATAAACGGGGATTATATTTCCCAAAATTCTTTATCTCATTAATTTATTCTATGTATAAATTTATAGGAATACCTTCTCACCATCTTTGATTTCCTTATCTTACCATAGATTATCAACATAACACTTTTTATGACTCTGAGCTGCTTTAATGTGTTCTTGAATTTATTTAACCTTCTATTCCATTTACTATGTTATCTTGGTTAGAATAGATTTTTTTTCGAGATTAATTCAAGCATTTCATAGTTCTGAAATTATTTTTAGAAAGAGATTCATAAGGAGACATCTGAATGCTCGAGTAGAAACTATTGTTTTAAAGAAACTCAATGAAATTAATGTATTGATCCCAACCAAATTTTAAATTTAGATAACCAAATGTGATCATATACTATAGGGTTTAGATGTTCCTATATATATGAACATATATCTACCGATAATATATAGTAATAAAACACAACTATATATCCACTATTTGTTGAACCATTTTCTATAATGTTGAGATACTCATTAGATCTCAATATAATACAATAGAATATAGTACTCACCTTAGAATTATTCCACTCAGCCTTAAATTTTATTCAAACTAAAAACTAATATATATTCTCCATAATATCTCCCTTCATGGTATCCCACCATAAATTATCCTTAACGACTCTATACAGTTTCAAAATTCTAAAACAAATTGGTAATGATGAGCAAAGAGTTATATCCAAAAACTCTTAGATTAATTCTAGTATATATGGGGCATATAACATATTATTTAACCTTATAATTTCATCATAATCAATGTTAAAACAAGGAAAATTTACCACTTTCTTTTTCATCTTTATATAATCAATTTGTGCCTCTTTAATCATCACATGGACAAATGACTGAAAGATCATTTGAGAAATAAAAAATTTATTATATTCCTTTAATATTTGAAGGTCTATCCTTTTTAAAATCCATTAATATTATATATTTTGAGATCCTTAAAATAGATAAACTAGTATAATACTTTTGAATCAAAGCATAAACCACATTATTGTCTTTCCCATGGTGGTAACATAATAAGAATTAAAAATATTTAATCAATTATAGCCATACTATTTGGATCATATTAAACTCTTTCATGGTGAATATATAATTGAAAGATATATTATTAGTATATATGTAACACCATTCTTCATAAAGATAATTCCTCCATATCTTTAATGCATTGATTATCACAGCTAACTCTATGTGACGGGTCAGGTAATTCTACTCATAAAACATTAATTGAAGAGATTTATAAGTCATCACCATGTAATTATGCATAATAAAACCCTATATTCTTTTCTTATATGCACACCTATAGATCAAAAACCTATGTGTGCTGTAGGGTAGTCTAAATACAGGTGCATTGAAAAAACTTCTATTTTTCTCATTGAACTTTTCTTCACATTCATCTTTTTAAATGTACTTGAATATGTTCTATATAAACTTGGTGAGTGGTTTACAAAAATATGATAAATTATTCACAAAGATTCAATAATATCTAACCAATATAAGAAAACTACATATATTAGTCACTATGGTTGGTCTTGGATAATGTTTAAGGACATCTATCTTAGAATCATTATCTGATATACCATCACATGTGATCATGTGTCATATGAATGATACTTTATGTAATAAGATTCCTTACTTGTGGAATTTTTCGTATATATTATCATTCCTTATGGTCTTTAACACAATTATCAAGTGATCTTTATTCTCTTACTTTCCCTTGGAGTTTTTCTAAATATCATCTATAATGACTACCCCAAATTGATGGAGGTGATATATAATTTATCAATTAATTAAATCCATGAAATTAGTGAGATATTATTAATTCTAAATGACATCATAATAAATTAATAGTTTCCATTCCATATACATAAGGCTACTATATGTATGTTTTCAAATTTTACAATTAATTAATTGAATCCGGAACAATGATTTATCATGGAAAAATGTTGAGATCCTTGCATTTGATCAAACAATTCATCAATATTAGGTATAAGATACTTATTCTTGAATGTTATATCGTTAAGTTCCAAACAATTAATTAAGAGTTATATTGATCCATCTTTCTTCATAACAAAAAATAACAGGGGTACCCCATGGTGATGTACTATATTGAATGAATCACTTATCATGATTATCTTAGAGATTCTTCTTCAATTAATGTAACTTAATGAGGGAAATTCTTTAAGGATCATTTGAAATAGGTCATGAAATCTCTATGAGTTCTATTAAGAACTCAAAATATATATTTGGATGAAAACATGGAAAATATTCCCAAAATACATTAACAAGATCATATAAAATCGGAATATCTTCGATCTTGAGTTTTCCTTGTCCATCTGAGATAAATACCACTTATGAAAAGTAATCAAGGCCAATAATATGGAAGTAATTTCCATTTAAATCTCATGTTCATCCTCAAAATTATATAAGATCATAGGTTAATTTAGAATATCAAATTTGATTTTTTATTCTATCAATTTATAAGGTATATATGTAGAAAAATATAATCAATGATCAAAATCACATTAAATTACACTAATGTAAGAATAATAATGTTTTCATTTTGAACATTCTTAATAAACTCAACAAAACACACCCAATTTTAGAGTATGATATAAATGTTTAATAAATATCATGATTCACCTCAATGATTGACATATTAAAGATCCTCCCTTGCTTTAGAATTCAGAACTCATATTAGGTCATTGAATTATATAATTACCAAGTTCCCCACACATAATAAATTGAATTATAAATGGTACTGTAGGATGTAATTTATTTACCTCTTTTGAAATATTCATTTTTCATTAGAAATCACTTTCTATATGCCCCTATTTTCCTCATATAAAACACATTCCCTTTCCTTTGAGATATTTACCAAGGAGTGTCTTCCCACATTATTGTTTTATAAGAAGATGAATCTTTATCCCTCCGTGGTATTTACCACCAAAAAATTCCTAGATGTTTTTTATATTATTTAATTATTTATGAAAATCACCTATATTCATGTTGTCAATCAATATTCAATATATATGATTAATAATAATCATAATATTTCACTTTCCATCACATACTATATTTGTTTGATCATGAGGATGATTAGTTCATTTCCTGAGACATTCATCATTCATAATTATTTTAGCCATTGACTAAAACAAAAAATCTTATTAGGGGAAAATATTAAAATAATAAGAGTGGTTTATTATGAAAAATAATTCATAGGATTTCTAAATCATGAAACATTTTTTTTCAATATATGAAACCATAGGTTCATCCTAGTTTATTCGTGGTCAACACCTATTTAACTAATTTATAATGGTTCGTAAATAAAATGTGATTTAGATAAAGAATATCCTTCTAGAGTCTCTTTACCATTTTTTAGAATTAGGTTCACTAATTTTACACTTGTAATAATTGATTGAACACATAATACACCACTTTTATAATTTTTATCTCTAAGTGAATTTATGGAAAAGATTATTTTACTTTATAGTATCCAAACATGAATTTATTTTCAAGGAAAATAAAACTAAATTTTTCATAATTTAGGACGTTTTGCTATATTTATTCTTATCACAAGAATCCTCACTAAATTTTTATAATCCTAATATAAAAAATAACAAAAACCTATTATGATACCAACTGAGGTTACCCAAAAATTATATACATAAATGTTACATCATTTTATATGAATAATCAATACATATCATAAAAATAAACTCCCTATAAATGTAAAGGTTTAGTGACGTTGAATACTATATACATAATCATATCATTTATTAAATTATCTTCAACATATCCCATACTTTGTTTCTCACATAGTACAGGTTTTAATCATACCCTAAATAAAAAATTTCTTTATAATGCAGGGAAAGGAAATATAAGAAAGGGAGATCTTAGATGATCAATAAGGGTAAACTTAGTAGATATCATTCAATGATAATATGAACATATAACATGAGCATAAATGATATTAAAAATATTCCATAATAATTCATATAAATTGGTGATGAAAAATGAATCACATCACTTTGTAGAGGTGGTAGTCTACACGCACACATGAGAGACATTATCATTTTCCAATAGATGATAAATTATGGAGGTAGATAATATATTATAATTAAAAAAGTATAATTATTTCATTAATATCATATATAAACATTAAATTCATCATAATAACTAACTAAGAAATATGGTTATGGAAAATAATTCATATCACTGTGTGGAGGCAGTCGACCACATATACGCACGAACAATCCTTTAAGTTCTCATTTGATGGAAAAAAGTGGAAAATGGTTGTACCATAATCATAATAACATATTATTGTATTGATGATACTATATTAATTATGTTTTTATGGATAAGATATATTTATGTGATGTATAATATGAAATAGACTTTGAAAGATTCAGGTGAGATGATTTTATCTTCTTTGAGAGACCTCCCTTAGAATACAACCTATGAAAATTTATGATAATCTTAGAATAATAATAGAATCTCAATAATAAATTTATGGAATATAGGATGATTTTAATATTAGCTATTGACTGAGATATAAGGCTCAAATTTTGTGTATAATGTAGGAGAAGAGTTGATCAGACTACTGATATAGGGGAGGGACAGTTTCAAGCAGTCATAATCTATAATGAATGATTCCTTTAATACCTTCATGTCATGTAATATCAAGGGATCCCATTTAAACCATAAAAGGGGGATTATAAAAAAAGAATAAAAAAATTATGTCCTTTGGGCCATACAAGCAGGAGGGGAGGGACACACATGGAATTATGTAAAATATTTCAATAATATAAGGTCACATTCATGTGGAAGTGTAAAAAATGGCCAATAATTATCTGATAAAAAAAATAAATTTGAAATATATTCAACCAATAAGATTTTTTACATGTTTAATTCAAAATTTTACCCTTAAATATTAGTTTAACTCCACGGAATACGCTTTTAACCTTCACGGTTGAAATAAATTTTTATAGTTGTTACTATTAATTATGATAAAACATGAAAGTGAACTCATTAACAAATTTCAAAATTAAAATTAAAAATATGGAAACCATTTTATGAAATTCAATTTATATAAGTTTCAAAAATAAATTTTAAAATAAAAATTCAAAATGAAATAAAAACTATTTTTTATAAAAATATATTATTAGGCATAACACAGAGTTTAGATTCACTCCATACATAGTGATTTTTTTTGAGATGAATGTTGAAATATTTTATTGAATATATTTTATAAATTTTATTATCATCATTACTCAATAGTTATTTTTGAAATTTATTAAGGTAAAAAAACCTTATGCACAATTAAAACATTTTTCTAAAAAATAACTCTTTCACCTTTAAATGATTTTCCATTCTATGATAACAATTATCTATATAATTTATTAATTATTATTCATCAATTATCAATATATTTAAATAATAATTTTTTAAATAGGGATAAATTTATGAAAATACATGATGTGTAGAAAAAAATAATTTTTTAGAAAATATGTCCTTTAATTATGAAATCATTTTATTATAAAAATTACTAATTATTTCATAGTTACTAATCACTACATCTGAATTAAGGAAAGAAATTTTTTATATATTTCAAATTTTGTTAATAATATTATTACCTTTGAATCAAATTACTAAATTTTAAATATTATAATGTATCATGGTTCTTTTATACTTGGGGTTTCACATTAAGAAAGCTATTTAATACCTTATATTTATTTAAAATGAATACATATAAAATCTCAGGGTATTAAAAATTTTGAGGAAAGTATAATAATAAAACCCATGGATAAAATAATCTTAATATTTCCTTATTTAAAAAGTGTGTTAAGAATCATGGGAGAAATTTTATTAAGGGCAATGTTAAATGTTTTTAGTGTGGAAAAAATTCCATTGAGAAAATTAAATCTGAACAAATATAAATATTCTAATCCATAAAATGAATAGATAAAAATATAAGTAGACCGCATCGACAACACTCCAGTTATTAAATTATAAATAGAATGGGAATTATCCCAAACAATACATTAATTAAATAGTTATTTATGATAATCTATATCAATAAAATCTCAATCCATGAGATAATGGTAATTCTCATGTAATTACAGCTACCAAAGTGAGTTATGAGAATGAATCAATGAAGGGTACACTTATCATCCAACCTATAACTAAAAATTTATTATTTAGTTCAACTAATACATTGTCATTGATATCTAAATAATTCACTAATAGTACCTCCTCACCACATCAATGAATACATTTTGAATTATCAGTAAAAACACATAATGGAATAATAATCACATATCAATTCTATATCTTCTCTATGATATATTTTTTTGAGAATGTTCTTCTTACAAATAATATTATTCTAAATCTTGTTGAATTTGATGGGATTTTGGGAAAGTATCAGATTTTTCTATATAAAGACCATATCAATTTCAAAGGGAGAAAAATCATGTTAGGTATTTAAAATACAACTATTATTATCTATCAATGAGAGGAAAAACATGAATTTCTAATGGAAATTACATGCATTATATTGGTAATAAAACATATTTTTTAAGAGTATTTATATCAAATTGTTTGGAAGAGATTCAGAATTGAATATAAGATGTTTTTTTAGAACATACTGATGTATTTCATGATGAAATGAGTAGTCATACCTTGAATCCTGAAGTTGTGTTTTCAATAAAACTCATTCTAGGAGCTATACCAATTTCAAGGACTCATTATTGAATTGACCTGATTGAGTTACATGAATTGAAGAATCAATTGTAAGAGAATCTGGATAGGGGATTCATTCAGAAAAGTACATCTCCATGGGGTGATCCTATTACTTTTATTAAAAATAATTAAGCATAAATATGTCTCTCCATTGATTATAGTGTACTTAATATGATCATGATAATGAATAAGTATCCACTACCTTGTATTGATTATTTTTTTGATCGACTAACACGAGATCAATACTTTTATAATATTGATATTCATTCTGGATAATATTATTTAAGTGTCAAAAGAGAAGAAATAACCAAGATAGAATTTTTTATGTGGTATAGACACTATGAATTTATAGTTATTATATTTGGAGTTACAAATTAATCCACTATTTTAATGGATATAATGAATAGAGTATTTATATATCACATTGATTTGTTTGTGGTAGTCTTTATAGATGATATTCCTATATATTCAAAGAGTAAGTAAGTGTATAGAGATAATTTAAGTATTGTGTTTAAGACCGCATGAAAGGATAATTTGTATACCAAATTTATAAATTGTGAATTTTATCTATATAATGTATTATTCTTGGGTCATGTATTTACAAGTGGGGGAATATTGGTAGATCATTTAAAGAAGTATGTTACAAAACATTATCCAAAAGAAACCCTGGAATTTGACATCTATGTTTTCCTTATATTTGATGGAAAATATAGATGCTTTATTAAAAATTTCTCTCAGATATGAAATACATTAACCAATTTTACATGGAAGGGATTCAATTTCATTTAAACAAATTAATGTGAATGGAATTTCAAGAAACTTAAGAGAAAGTTTGTTAGTGGACCTATAATCACACTATATTACTATATATATGGGTTTATGATCTATAGTGATGCATTGAATAATATATTGGGATGTGTTCTCATGCATAAATACATGGGGGTGGCCTATGAATCTTTCCAATTTATGGTTCATTATAAGAATTATCAGAGTCATTATTTGGAGTGGGAAATGGTAATTTTTGATTTAAAGAGATTTAAGCATTATCATTATGGTGAAATAAATAATATATATACTTATCATAAATCCTTGAACTATTTTTTAACATATATAAATTTAAATATATACCAAAGGTGTTGGTTATAGTTGATTAAATATTATAATTCCTCAATACATTACCATTATGGGAAGGAAAACAATGTTACTAATTCTTTGAGTCAGAAGGATCATGTTGGATTATCTTGGATAAGCATTGAATGTGATATAATATATATGGATTTATAGAGGATGTATCATGAAATCATGATGGAAGGGAATGAATCATATTTTTTATACTGATGTTCAATAGTACTTTTATGTAAATATTAAAGAGATGTCAAAGGAGTATTTTGATATAAAAAGGATGGTAAGGAATGCTCTTGAATTAAACTATGATATTGGTATAATAATTAGGTTCAAGAACTGAGTATCTTTTACTTAAATACAAGAATTTAAGAAATATATTTTTGTATAAATCACATATCTCATCATTATTTATCAATCCTTGGAGTTAAAATATGTATAGATATCTGAAATAGGATTTATAGTGGGACAATCTGAATTGGGATATGTAGGAGTATGTATCTCAATTCCTGGTATGTTCTCAAGTTAAGTTCAAACATTATATGTCCAAGGGAATGACGAAACCATTACCCATACCCATATGAAAATATAAAAACATCACCATTGATTTCATCATAGGAATCCACAATACATAAAAAGTCCATAATTCCATTTGGGTTGTAGTTGATTATCTTACAATGTCAACGAATTTCATTACTATTGAAGTAGATTTTTCTATCGACCAATATTCCTTGATATAAATTAAGTAAATGATAATGTTTCATGGAGTACCACTTTCAATATTATTTGATCAATATTAGATGTCCTTATTGATGTTTTAGAGAATTGATTATCAATAATCAAATGAATTGTTGAAGTTTATCACTTCATATCATCCTTAGGTAGATACTCTGATTAAGAAAAATATTTACACCATGGAATATATTCTAAGAGTTTTATATATTGTATTAAAAGGATTTTGGGATTAATACCTTCCTCTAGTTTAATTTTATTATAATAATGGCATTTACTAAAGAATTTATAAGGCTTTTTATGAAGACTTATATGGAAAGAAGTGTATAAATCCTTTATTATTAGATGAAATTAAAGAACTATAGCTATTGGGGCCAAATATAGATATGGAAATGATAGATAAAATTAAAATGATTCAAAAATACATCAGGGTATATGATATTGGATATAAGAGATATACCGATAAATGTTGAATAGATCAAGAGTTTGAATATAAGGACCCGGCCTTAAACATTACTTAATATTGAATTAAATGAATAATTCACATAGAGGATCTTTTCAGGTTTAGATTTTTAGAGAATTATGACATAACTATTACATCTCAAAAGATTACAAAGTATACACTTTTACTAAGTTTCCATAAATAAAAAAAACTATTAAAAAGAAACATGTCTAGTTCCATGTTTTTGATAGCATGTCTTTCCTTGATCCCATCCTTGACCCTATTCATCTTTAAGTCCTGTGTAAAACATTTCAAAAACATGGGATGAGCCTAAAAAGCCCAGTAAAGGATACACAAATAAGGAAAACTCTTAGTTTTTCAAAACAACATGTAATCCAAGAATTATTTATCAAAGTAATACTTTTCACCTTTATGAAGTAGTAAAAAACTCTTCACTTAATAAAATATCATTACCTACCCTTTTGTAACCAAAATATTACCATAAAACCCATATAAGGAACACATAACATATAAAGGTAACTTGGGACATAAACATAATTAAATGGAATAACCATATGGTCCACTTACACACATATCAATTAATGGAATAGCCACACGGCCGACTTCCATACCCAATGCATTGGAGGTTATAACGTAACCACTCGTCCTGGTATTCACGACACCACTCGTCATATGGTTTATCACGTAACCACCCATCAAATGTCCAAGTACCATTATAAAATCATAAGACATAAACCAAATATAAAGTAAAGAAAAAATTTCCACATTTAAAGCACAATATATCACTTAAATATATTGACATAAAAAATCCATTATCAAAACCAGTTTCAATACCAAAATACATAAAAGAGTATATGGTATTTATTTACTTTTAAAAAATATAACGGTTTGTTGAGGAAGCCAAAGATCAAACAATACTCGCGGCAGCGGAAAGGTTATTGTCACTTCGTACGTTAAAAAGAAACATACTTTTTGTCGTTTAGTAAAACGCTTCATATAGAAAAGATTCCTTTTGAATAAAATTAGAAGTCAAAGGGGTTTATACACCATATAAAATAAAGTTGTGTATAAAACAAAATATTCATCAATGAAAGGAGATTGAGACGAAGTCCCTTACAAAGTTGGTATCCTTAGATTAAGGATAAATCAATTACATGATTATTTGTGACAAATATGAATACACCAAATATAAGTGGATATTAAGTGTAAAACAATCAGAGGTCATTCACACATAATCTTGGAAAAACAAAACCAATGACATAGATATTTAACTCAATGAAATGAGATTGAGGTATGATTTCTCATACAAGTTTATCTAAATGACGTAAGAATTTATCAATGAGATGATTATGTGTAGAAATATTATATCCAAAAAAAGGTTTGTGGAAATTACAACATAGAGATTCCACACATAATCTTGGAATAACAAAATCAAGAAGTATAGGTTTAACCCAAATAATTGAAAGTGGGTTAAGAAGTTCCCTTACAGAAATCCGATAGCCTAACGACGTCACTTTAGAATTCATAAAATGAGTTGATGAGAGAGAAAATGGTATCTCATCACTAGGACATAAAATTTACATCAATAAGTATATAAAAGAACATATCCCAATATAATAGTATGTGAGTTAAAAGACATAACAAAAGAAGTCTTTTAAAAAGAGGAGGGTGAAAGGTTCCCTTACCGACTTGGGTAACTTTCGAAACGTACACCCCATTGAAGAAGGGTAATACAATGAATATGTAAATACCCATAAATGAAATTATATTACACAAGGAGTATAATAATGGTCAGTACATACACCACTCAATGGAAATGGTGTCAAATGTAGAATAAATCTCATGGGAATAAAAGTGAGATGAAAAATCCCTTACGAAAACTCGGCAGCCTAACAACGCCACTTAAAACTTTTAAAAATGGATTAATGAGATAAAATAGTGTCTCTCATCATATTAAATTAAAGTTTAAAGCAAGAGTAATATAAAATAATATCCCCCAACATAAAAAAGAGGAGCTTAAAAGAAGTGACATAATGGAGAGTACTAAAAAAGAAAGAGAGAGGGTGGATCTCTTACGAAAATTCGGCAGCCTAACGACGCCACTCAAAAACTTCCAAAGTGGATTGATGAAAGAAAATAGGGTCTCTCATCATATGAAAAATAAAGGTACAGTAATATTAATATAAAATAACATCCCAATCATAAGAAAGATGAGCTTAAAAGTAATGACATAAAAGAGTGTACTTAAAAAGAAAGAGAGGGGTAGGATCCCTTACCTCAAGTCCGACTAGTCTTGTTCATTTATTTATATTATTGAATAATAAACTTTGGTCCATTTATAACAGCTTAAGGACCTAATTTAAAGATTATTATTCAGTTAATATCACATATTATAATGTTATAATAATTGTTTAATAATGTTAGTTCATATCAGACTTTTTTGCCGATGTTTGGTACATGAGTCAAAAATGAACTTGTTCGAAAATGATTGCCCATGTAGTTATAAGTAAATCATTTACAGAATAGTATTAATGATTAAAATATCATATATATCCAGTAAATATTCATTTTATACTATTCCTTAACATTTGGAGATAAAAAATGAAACACACCGTTCATGGAGACGGTAGGCCGTACGAACGCATGAACGCTACTTTCATTTTTTTTCATAATAATGGAATTAAAAATAAATGAGATATATATATATATATATATATATATATTATAATTCCAGTATAATATAAATTTTATATAGGTCACATATGTTCATTAATTTCATTCTTTATACATTCCATGTATTGCATGAACGAGTCACATCACTTGAGGGGGCGGTAGTCCGCACTTCCTTATATGAAATTATCGCCTTTGCACAACATGAAAAGAATAAAGGTATGATTTAAATATAAAATACAGAAGCATATATAAAACATAAATACCATATATATCATATATGAAATACAGTGACATCATAATTTCCACCTTTAAAGGTGTTAAAATAATATTGAACAATCATCGTTTCATGAGGCAGTAATTCGCTATCCACAGAAACAATATGTTCATTAACCATTAGACGGATGTGTGTGTAAGTGTAGATATAATAATTCTTATAAACACATCCTGGTATATTGAAGATACTGGTGTTGTTACAAAATGAAGGAATAAAAAGAGTTTAGGGGGTTGTAGAAGCAAAATAAAACAAAAGAACATAAGAGAAGACATTACCTTTAAATCGGGTAACTCCCATTGGTTTGAACCAAAAGAATTCCTTGAAGAGATTTATGCCTAAGGTGAGGCTTCAATGATTAAGAGAGGGATGTGGAGAGATGAAATGGGAAGGGGTTGGCCGACCCAAAGTCTTGAGAGTTGTGGGTAAGGTGGTAGAGGTGGGGGGCCTTTTATAAGAGAAGAGGAGGGGCACTCTTGGAAAGTTATAAAATATTACTTTATTATAAAATGATTTTTGGATTTTAAAGGTCCAAAAAGGATATATTTCTAGGATAAGGTGATAAGGTTTATAAATCCACCCATCAAATAGGTTTGTTACAAGTTGAAGACTTATATTTCACCCTATCTTCTCATTTTATTTAAATCGTTCATTTATGAGGTAATCACTGCACCATCAATGTGTCATAAATAAAATAATTTATTTAATGTCTAAAAATTATAAAAAAATATCATGATGTAGGAAATATTTTTATATTTAAAATGAATATTTATAGTCTAAGATATCGTTTATGTAGACGAAATTAAAATTATTTTACTTAGGTGTTACATACTTTGGTTACATTTTCCATTCTTTAAATGTTTTTTGATAAAAGGACACTATCACACTAAAGTGATTACATGGGGTCCCAAGGTTGGAGAAAGGAATCCCATGGTCAGCCATGACACCAAAAATAGAATTATGACAGATTTTGGGGTCATTTTATATTTTTATGAAATTATTTTCTTACCCTTAATTACCTGATTACTAATTAAACATGATAATTAAAGATAATAACCGTCGTCACTATTAATAATTTCCAAAAAACAAAAGAGTCTTAATTACATAATTTTTACCTTATGATTCCAAATATGTAATCCATTTCATAAAATTAAAAACACATAAATTGTAGTAATTAATTTTAAAGTAAATCCTGTTGTCAAAACAAAAGACGAGTTTTTAAGAAGTAAAATGTATCAAAAGATTGACTTATTTTTACATTCAATTGAAAAGTGAAATTACTTAAAATAAACAAAATTATATTAAGTGCTAAAAAAATAATTCAATTATACTTTAAAAACATTTAAAATGAAAATATTAATATATAAATAAATTGGATGAAAAGGCAGTTTTGAATTAAAAACTGTATTTTTCACTATTCATTAAAAAAGCATTATCAGACAAATACCAAAAATTATCCCTAATATATATTTGATATTTCAAATTAATAAATTATGTTCATTTTAAAAAATTCAAAACATAGAAGTTTCATTAATAAATCATAATGTTAATTCCCGCTGTCAAAACAAATAGCGGGTTTTTTGGAGGCAATATCTATGAAAAGTTTGGCACTTGTTTATGTCCATTTTCAAAGTGAAATTAATTATAATTACCAAAAATTAATTAAATTGTAAAAATATATTCTAATTAAACTTTAAAACCAATTAAAAATATTATATAACCATGTATTTAAATTATATGAAAAAGCAGTTTTGATGTAAAATGCAATATTTTTCACTATTCATTAAAAAAATGAACTTTGTCAGAAACCTACCAAACATTTATCCAAAGTAAATTTAAATTTCCCAATCATAAAGAATAAGGTTATTTTGACAAATAGAGATTATAAAATTGCCAAAAGTTAGATTTAAAAAAAAGGTTCTCCATCAAAAGGCGGTAAAACAATCTTTTAAAAATATTAGAGTATTTATTCTTAAAATTGGATTCATTTGGATTTTAATCCTCTAAAATTTATTGGATAAATGTAAAAATATTTACCAAACATATGTAATCATTTTATAGTTAGTTCTGTTAATTCCCTCCTTTACAACGGTTAGGCATGAACAACCATTTAAAATAATATTATTTTATTATTAGAGTGCAATGTAAGATTCCCAAGAAACTCGTTGTTGTATATTGGGTATGCCATCGAGAATAGCGTCCCCTTTAAAGTAATATTAATATTTTATTCACAAGTATGGATAAATATGAAAATATAATATTTTTTATTTACCTGGGGTGTTACATCCTTCCCCCCTTTTGAGAATTGCGTCCTCGTAATTTTAAAATTGGGCTTGGAAACTTCATTGAAAATCCCACATCAGAACAAGAGTCAGTAAAGCTATCACTTTAAAATAAGGAAAGAGAAGTACAAAGGCACCCGAGTTAACCCATACTAGGATTCCATGTAGGAAAACATGGACATGGAGGAAAAAGAAAAGGGTCATGTTCTGAGGGAGAGTGAAAGAAAACATGTTTATGAGAAAGTTAACCACAAGAAACTCACAAACTTGTGGTGGGTTAAACAGTATTCGATTCCCCAGTAGGAATAATTAATTGACAACATTTTTGTTTTAAGTTACTTTTCATTGAAGAATTTATTTTTGATCTTAAGGAAACATACTTACTTTTCATGTTGAATTTCAACTTTTACTAGATTTCTTACACAAACTCATACTTTCCCCAAATGAGGAGTATTTATGAAGACTTGTTCACATTAAGAGTACTATAGTCAACTTCTAGAGAATCACCTAATCCACAAAAGAGAACTATATACTTCCCGTGTCTTTATACATTAAACAAAACCAAAACAAAAAAGGTTAGTACAAGATCAGATAATCTAGAAAAGGGTAACCCTTTATAAAAATAAAATCTATTCTTAATCTCCAAAATTTTTCCAACAAAACCCAAAGTTAAATGAAGACCATTCGATAAAAAATTTGTCCATAAAATTTTTCAAAGTAAACCAAACTAAGATTGAAACCCAAATATTTGAAGGATTTAATCACATAGTCTTCCAAGGTACAAATTTACACTTATCTCCAAATAACATCTGTTGATCTTAAAGTCTCATATTGAAAAGTAATTAACCTAATCACATTTCCTCCATGATAAGTTAATAATTTCTATAGATAACCCAAAATCAACTTACTATTAATTCATAAAAACATCTAACTAAAAATAATTAATCAAACTAACCAGGGACTTCAAATAGTCTAGTGGTAGGCGATAAATACTAGCCGCACTTTGGTTATGGGTTTGATTCCCACAACTTTGTCCGACGTGATGGGTTGTCACACGGTCTGTGTGTTGTCCTTTTTCCAAAACTATATAAATCTTAAAACATTCCCCAATAAGAGATAAAATCTTCAAAAATAACTATAAGATAATTTAACCTCAATTTTAACTCATTATTTTCATCTTCCATCATAACATATAGTAACCCATAATTACCTCAAAAGTAAGGATCATATAAACCCTAATGGTTACCTTTATAATTATCACATGAACTTCCACATCGAGTTGGTTCGCTCATACAAGAGGAATTAAAGAACTCACCAAGGTTCAAGTGGTTGATCATGACTTCTGATAGTTGGTTTAGAATAACCATGATATTTCTCATTGAATCCCCCATTTCATCCGGTCTCTTAATCAGATAACCACCACAGTTTCCTTCAAACCCATTGTCACTTTAGTGCCTACTAGATCCATCCATTTACTAAAACCAAAAAGGTCAGTGTGAGTATATCAAAAAAATCATCATGTACTAAAGAGGAAGATAAACACTAAGATATACTTATCCAAGTTATATCAAACTCATTCCAACCTTAAAAATAACAATGACACTATCTAATATAATAACCATTGTGGTTATACACAACTTGTCACTTATGCTTAAACAACACTCTAACCTCTAAAGTTATCTAAACCTACCTCTGATACCAACTATAAGGACCCGACCTTAAACATTACTTAATATTGAATTAAATGAATAATTCACATAGAGGATCTTTTTAAGTTTAGAGTTTTAGAGAATTATGACATAACTATTACATCTCAAAAGATTACAAAGTATACACTTCTACTAAGTTTCCATAAATAAAAAAAACTCTTAAAAAGAAACATGTCTAGTTCCATTTTTTAGATAACATGTCTTTTCTTGATCCCATCCTTGAACTTATTCATCTTTAAGTCCCATGTAAAACATTTCAAAAACTCGGGATGGGCATAAAAATTCCAGTAAAGGATACACAAAGAAGGAAAACTGTTAGTTTTTCAAAACAACAAGTAAACCAAGAATAATTTATCAAAGTAATACTTTTCACCATTATGAAGTAATAAAAAACTCTTCACTGAATAAAATATCATTACTTACCCTTTTGTAACCAAAAGATTACCATAAAACCCATATAAAGAACACATAACATATAAAGGTAACTTGGGACATAATCATACTTAAATGGAATAACCATACAGTCGACTTCCACACATATCACTTAATGGTATAGTCACACGACCGACATCCATACCCAATGCATTGGAGGTTATAACGTAACCACGCTTCCTGGTATTCGTGGCACCACCCATCATATGGTTTATCACGTAACCACCCGTGAAATGTCCAAGTACCATTATATAATCATAAGACATAAAACAAATATAAAGTTAAGAAAACATTTCCACATTTCAAGCAAAATATATCACTTAAATATATTGACATAAAAAATCCACTATCAAAAAAATTTTCAATACCAAAATACATAAAAGTGTATATGGTATTTATTTACTTTTAAAAAATATAAAAACTTGTTGAGGAAGCCAAATATCAAATAATACTCGTGGCGGTGGAAACGTTATTGTCACCGCGTATGTCAAAAAGAAACATACATTTTGTCGTTTAGTAAAACGATTTATATAGAAAAGATTCCTTTCTAATAAAAGTAGATGTCAAAGGGGTTTATACACCGTATAAAAGAAAGTTGTGTATAAAACAAAATATGCCTCAATGAAAGGAGAATGAGATGAAGTCTCTTACAAAGTTGGTATCCTTAGATTAAGGATAAATCAATTACATGATTATTTGGGACAAATATGAATACACCAAATATAAGTGGATATTAAGTGTAGAACAATCATAGGTCAGTCACACATAATCTTGGAAAAAAAACCAATGACATAGATATTTAACTCAATGAAATGGGATTGAGTTATGATTTCCCATACAAGTTCATCTAAATGACGTAAGAATTTATCAATGAGATGATTATGTGTAGAAATAGTATATCCACACACATCTTTGTGGAAATTACAACATAGATATTCCACACATAGTCTTGTCATAATAAAATCAAGAAGTAGAGATTTAACCCAAAGAATTGAAAGTGGGTTAAGAAGTTCCCTTACAGAAATCCGAAAGCCTAACGACGTCACTTTAGAATTCATAAAATGAGTTGATGAGAGAGAAAATGGTATCTCATCACTTGGACAAAAAATTTAAATCAATAAGGATATAGAAGAATATATCCCAACATAATATTATGTGAATTAAAAGACATAACAAAATAATTCTTTTAAAAAGAGGAGGGTTAAAGGTTCCCTTACAGACTTAGGTAACTTTCGAAACGTACACCCCATTGAAGAAGGGTCATACAATGAATATGTAAATACCCCTAAATGAAATTATATTACATAAGAAGTATATTAATGGGCAGTAAATACACCACTCAAAGGAAATTGTGGCAAATGTAGCATAAATCTCACGGGAATAAAAGTGAGATGAAAAATCCCTTATGAAAACTCGGTAGCCTAACGACGCCACTTAAAACTTCAAAAAATGGATTGATGAGATAAAATAGGGTCTATCATCATATTAAAATAAAATTTATAGCAATAGTAATATAAAATAACATCCCCCAACATAACAAAGAGGAACTTAAAATAAATGACATAAAGGAGAGTACTTAAAAAGAAAGAGAGAGGTTGGATCTCTTACGAAAATTCGGCAGCCTAACGGTGCCACTCAAAACTTCCAAAATGGATTGATGAAAGAAAATTGGGTCTCTCATAATATGAACATGAAATTTATAGTAAGTGTAATATAAAATAACATCAAAATCATAAGAAAGATGATCTTAAAAGGAATGACATAAAAGAGTGTACTTAAAAAGAAAGAGAGGGGTAGGATCCCTTACCTCAAGTCCGACTAGTCTTGTTCGTTTATTTATATTATTGAATAATAAACTTAAGTCAATTTATAATTTCTTAAGGACCTCCTTTAAATATTATTATTCAGTTAATATAACATATTATAATTTTATAATAATTGTTTAATAATGTTAGTTCATATCAGACGTTTTTGCCGATGTTTGGTACATGAGTCAAAAATGAACTTGTTTGAAAATGATTGACCATGTAGTTATAAGTAAATCATTTACAGAATATTATTAATGATTAAAATATCATATATATCCAGTAAATATTCATTTTATAATATTCCATAAAATTTGGAGATAAAAAATGAAAAGCACCATTCATGGAGACGGTAGGCCGTACGTACGCATGAACGCTACTTTCATTTTTTTGTCATATTAATGGAATTAAAAATAAATGAGATATATATATATATTATAATTACAGTATAATATATATGTTATATAGGTCACATATGTTCAGTAATTTCATTCTTTATACATTCCATGTACTGCATGAACGAGTCACGTCACTTAAGGGGGTGGTAGTCCGCACTTCCTCATATGAAATTATCTCATTTTCACAACATGAAAAGAATAAAGGTATGATTTAAATATAAAATATAGAAGCATATATAAAACATAAATACCATATATATCATACATAAAATACAGTGACATCATAATGGCCACCTTTAAAGGTGTTAAAAGAATATTGAACAATCATCGTTTCATGAGGCAGTAATTCTCCATCCATAGAAATATTATGTTCTTTAACCATTAGATGGATTTGTGTGTAAGTGTATCTCTAATAATTATTATAAAAATATCCTAGAATATTTAAGATACTGGTGTTGTTACAAAATAAAGGAATAAAAAGAGTTTAGGGGGTTGGAGAAGAAAAATAAAACAAATGAACATAAGAGAAGACATTACCTTTAAATCGGGTAACTCCCTTTGGTTTGAACCAAAAGGGTTCCTTGAAGATCTTTATGCCTAAGGTGAGGATTCAATGATGAAGATAGGTATGTGGAGAGGTGAAATGGGAAGGGGTTGGACAAGAAAAAGGCTTGAGAGTTGTGGGTAAGGTGGTAGAGGTGGGGGACCTTGTATAAGAGAAGAGGAGGGGCACACTTGGAAAGCTATAAACTATTACTTTATTATAAAACACTTTTCAGATTTTAAAGGTCCCAAAAGGATATATTTTGAGGATAAGGTGATAAGGTTTCTAAATCCATCCATCCAATAGGTTTTTGACAAGTGTAAGACTTATATTTCACCCTATCTTCTCATTTTATATAAATCGTTCATTTATGAGGTAATCACTACATCATCATGATGTCATAAATAAAATAATTTATTTAATGTATAAAAATTATAAAATGAATATCATGATGTAGGAAATATTTTTATATTTACAATGACTATTTATAGTTTAATAAATAATTTATTTAGACAAAATTAAAATTATTTTGCTTATGTGTTACATACTTTGGTTACATTTTCCTTTATTTTTTTTTGATAAAAGGTCACTATCACACTAAAGTGATTCCATGGGGTCCCAAGGTTGGCACAAGGAATCAAATGGTTGGCTATGACACCACCAATATAATTATGACACATATTGGGGTCATTTTATATTTTTATGATATTATTTTCTTGCCCTTAATTACCGGATTACTAATTAAACATGATAGTTAAAGATAATTACCGTCATCACTATTCATAATGTCAAAAAAAATGAGTAGTAATTACATAATTTGGACCTTTTGATTCCAAATATTTAATCCATTTAATAAAATTCAAAACAAATAAATTTTAGTAATTAATTTAAAAGTAAATCCCATTGTTAAAACAAAATACGAGTTTTTAAGAAGTAAAATTTATCAAAAGATTGACTTATTTTTATATCCAATTGAAATGTTAAATTACTTCCAATGAACAAAATTGTATTAAGTGAAAAAATATAATTCAATTATACTTTAAAAACATTTAAAATGAAAATCTAAATATATAAATAAATTGGATGAAAAGGAAGACTTGAATTAAAAACTGTATTTTCACTATTCATTAAAAAAAGCATTATTAGAAAAATACGAAAAATTAACCCTAAGATATATTTGATATTTAAAATTAAGAAATGATGTACATTTTAACAAATTAAAAACATATAAGTTTCATTAATAAATCATATAGTTAATTCCCGCTATCAAAACAAATAGCGGGTTTTTTGGAGGCAATATCTATGAAAAGTTTGGCACTTGTTTATGTCCATTTTCAAAGTGAAATTAATTTTAATGACCACCATTGAATTAAATTGTAAAAATATATTCTAATTAAACATTAAAACCAATTAAAAAGATAATATATCAATGTATTTAAATTAGATGAAAAATAATTTTTGATGTAAAATGCAATATTTTTCACTATTGATTAAAAAAAATGAACATTGTCAGAAACATACCAAAAATTTATCCAAAGTAAATTTCAATGTCCCAATCATAAATAATAATTTTATTTTTACAAATAGAGTTTATAAAATTGTCAAAAGTTTGATTAAAAAAATGTTCACTAGCAAAAGGTGGTAAAACAATCTTTTAAAAATACTAGAGTATTTATTCTTAAAATTGGATTCATTTAGATTTTAAGCCTCTAAAATTTATTGGATAAATGTAAAAATATTTAACAAACATATGTAATAATTTTGTTGTTATTTCTGCTCATTCCCTCCATTACAACGGTTAGGCGTTAACTACCATTTAAAATAATATTATTTTATTATTAGAGTGCAATATAAGATTCCCAAGAAACTCGTTGTTGCGTATTGGGTATGCCATCGAGCATAGAATCCCCTTTAAAGTAATATTAATATTTTATTCACAAATATGGATAAATATGAAAATGTCATATTCTTTATTTACCTGGGGTGTTACATTGAAGTTAGATAACATGTATTATTATGGATATCTCCTAAAAAAATGGTTATTATATTTCTAAAGAATATTATTTTTATCACTAGATATATTAGTCCCTATGAGATTCTTGATTCTATCAAGTTAGTTTCTTATTTCTTGGTGTTTCCACTGAACCTATCCTAAGTTTGTGATATGTTCCATGCATCTATTTTATGGAAGTAAATAATTGATCCTTTACATTTACTTAATGCATTGGTTTTACCATTGTAGCATTATCTTTATTATAAGGAACAACTAGTGGAATTATTTGATTATAGAGATAAAGTGTCAGAGAATAAGACCACTCACTTGGTAAATGTTTTGTGGTCAAACTATAAATTTTAGAAAGCAATGTGGGAAATAGAGAAGGTAATGATATCTATTTATCATTATCTATTTCAATTAGAATAATAAAATTTTGAATGTGAAATTAGTATATGTGGGTTATAATGTAACAACCAGATATTTTAGACTATATTTATCTTTAATAAATTTGATGTGTTCGATATATTATGATGTACAAAACACCGGACATAAGTGAATAATGAGTTTTAAAAAATAAAAAATGAATGAAATTAATATATTGATAAATTTATAAAATTAAAATAATAAAAAAATTAATTAAATTCAATAAATGTTTGAGAAATGATAAGGAATTATTGGTGTAGTAATTCTTGGATGACCGTAACTGTTTTTTTTACAAATACCATTTTCTATATATTTAATTTAAAAGTAAATATATTTTATTTTATTAATTAATCATATGTAAAGGTGTTTATTACACTATTTAATGATGAGTGATAATTAATAAATGTATTATCAAATGATTTGAAATTAATAAAAAATCACTTTAAGGAAAAAGTGTTTTTTAGAGAATGGTTTTTATGAGTGCATTGTTTTTTAGGTTAAAAAATTAAATTGATGAATATTTATGTAGTATTTTAACTAAATATTTTTCAATATATTTGATAAAAAAATTAACATTTATCTAATGTTTTTGTAATAAAATGAAGAGATTTATATAATTTTATACATAAAAACATATATTTTCTAAAATTGGTTTTTACGTGTTTTATGCTTGGATATTAGATTTAATTTTTACCACCTCTAGGAGTTTAATATTGAAAAATTGATTCCAAATTTATAATAATAATAACAAATATTTTGTAATAATATCAATTTTTTTGTGCATTGAATTGTTACCATAGAAAAAACCTATGAACCTGGTACAAAACAGGTTAAACTAATTGATATGGATTTAATTATCACTAAAACATATATAAAACCAATTTATTGAGTGTATTTAGAACCTAAAATATCCTATATATTAAATTTTTTCCATTCAATTTCACTTTACCATCAAAATGACTTTATATTATTTTAAAACATTGAATATTTAATTGGGTGACACTCTAATCACTTATAAAAGGGAACCTCTTCTTATCACCTATTCCCACAATTTGTGCACTTTAGTTTAGAAAATATATACCAAAAAATCTTTCCAAATTTAATACCCACATCCTAGATGTCTTTGTATCACCAAATACCATCCTAAGAAGTAATAATTCATAAGTTAAAGGAAAATATTCAAAGAATAGGTAGTTGTCTTTAAAAATCTATTTCAAGTTTCTTCCTTCTTCCACATCATTAAAATATTCTATATCCATATCCATTTAATGAAATAAATATCTATACTATAATAAAATTATTTTATGTTAATGTTACAACTATTTTATATATCCTTTCCATCCAATGTAAAATGGAAGTGTTGTTTATACATATTTACATACTACCATTTCCATGAAGTGATGTATTTCATTTTTGATTATAGCCTATCATAGATGGTCATATTGATGTAATTAATAAATATATATGATATTTATTATGTAATTATTATTTTATAAATATAATTTATCATTTATCTCCCTTTATTTATATATATTATAAAATTAAATCTTCACCCATGCATACGTGCAGACTACCGCATCCACAATGTGATATAATTCATTTTTCATCACCACCATAAAATGAATTTTAAAAAATTGTATATAATAAATTAATATGATACTTAAAACATGATTAAGGTTCTAGTGATTTTGGAACCATGACCATGGTTCAAGGACTATAATATCCAAATTGAAACATTTCTAAAAAATGAAACAGTTGAAAACTTGAATATTGATTTTAATAGAGAATTATTAATAAATGATTGATTGGAAGTTATGATAGAATAATATCTAGTAAGATATAATATTATTATTATTTTGATATATATTAATAATAAAAAAATTCACAATACCTAATGTTATATCATATATGAAGTAATTTGGGACTTGTGGTAAGGGTTTATGTTACAATTTCATTGTTAATCAAGATTGTTCATTTTTAAATCCGTGATAGAAAATTATAATATATATACATATATATCTATTAAAATAGTCTATTTTATTCATCATAAGTTATTTTATAATTTTTAATTATTATTTCCATTTTTTTCTCAATGATAATGTAAAATAATACCAGAATATTTTAAAAAAGATGGATTTATTTCTCCTATTTTTTTGGGAATCATTTTCTTCCATATCCATGTTCTTCAAAATTATTTTATGGAATTTTTTATAAAAACATATATGTTTTAAATATTTATCTACTAAAACCTTTATGTACAATCTGGATTTTTTTGAATATATTTCTTTTTAAATAAATTATAAGTGTTTAATAGGTTTCTCAACATCCAACACGAGACATAAAATGAACCGCGACATATTATAAAATAACTATTAAATTTATGGGTATGAACAAGATTAAAAATATTATGAAATATATATATATATGTATATGGTTTAGTTAATTAAAATTTATTTATTAAGTAATAATATATATGCACTCAATTTTTATTAAAGTCATTTTATGCTTTAAAAATATGTTTTATTATTATGAGTGAATATTATAATTTATGTCTATAAATTTTTTATATTTAATTTTATTAAAACTATTTACTTTCGAAAATTATCATTTGAAAATTATATTATGGTGAAATTATGATATTTTTTCTAAAAATATTGACTATTCAGTGAATGGTGAAAAATACCAATTTTTGTAAAAATGTGATTTATTTTAACTAAAACATCCCATTATGATTTTAATTTTATCCTAAGGTAATATAAGTAAAATTTAATTATATAAAATATTTTTAATTACATAGTAATCGTCATTATACTTGATTTTGTTATAGGTGTATTTTTTGGAATAAAAACACGTTTTGCACAAAACTGTTTTTTTGGGTGAAATTTTTTTATCACAATTATTTAAATATAATAATATTTATTAATTAATTTTAAAAAATTTATATATTATATATTAAATAAAATTATTTTAAATTTATTTTATCAGTTATACTAAGAATCAAAAAATAGAAAATCAATTTTTATGCTTAAAAATGCAGCTTTTCAAAAAATGATTTTTGTTGTTATTTGCGTGATTATTTGGAAAATAATTTCTTCAAATATTTGAAATTTATTATTTTAAAATTCATTCCATAATTTTAATCATAATTATTAATATAATTTAATTTGGTAAACATAATTTTTTGTCTTTATGAATAGTATCTATAGTAATGATTTTCCCCTTAGTAAATGAGGTAAAACTTCATTGAAACTATGAGGTAAAACATTAAAATATATGTAACACTTTTCATTATCAAATTATATGATTTTTTTCAAAAAAATATATGTATAATTATTTAAATAATTTAGTTTAAAATAGTATTTTTAAATTGGGTAGCCATGATTTAATTTTATGAAGATAAGTTATATTTTAATTAAATTAAATACTATTTTGGGTATTTTCATTAAATGGAATAGTTGGAAGATTTAATTTTGTTTCAACCAGATCCAAAAGTATAAAAAACTATTTTTATCATTTAATCCAAAAAGTCATCAAAACCAACTTATTAATTTATTTTAGTTTCAAATAATATTTAGTCTTAAATAGAGTATTTTTTGAAAAACAATTTTCATGCATTGTGTTTTTTATATTACAAGTAATTTCTTAGAACTATAGAAATTGAATCTCATAAAATAGATTAAAAAGTTGAGATAATAATTTCAAAATTTCGATATAATTACCATTTTATTTATTGTTATATAATTATGTTATCTTGGTAAAAAGTTAAGTTATCACAGTTAAGGATAAATGGGTTTAATTTGGGTTAACTAGGATATATGTTCTAAAACATATCCAAAACATTCCCAAATTTGATTTTTTGAGTCAATTTAGACACTATAACATCTCATATTTTTATTTAGGGTGTCTTGGTGTCACTTTTCATGATGATGATATATATACTATTTAATCATTTAATTAATTCCAATTATGTCCTTTCCCTCACTTATAAAAGGGCACATCCTCCTCTTAAAATTTCACAAATTTTGAGTCATATATATTATAAAATGAATACTATAATATCTTACTATATTTCATTCCTATTACCTAGAGTATCTGATATTTCCAAAATACTGTCATTCCAAGGTATAATGTGTTATCCAAAATAGGTTTCTCAATGAAGAGTTATAACTCTTAACCAAGTACTTTCAATTTTATTTCACATTATACTTCCTAAAAATATACAGTATAATTTATAAATTAATTAAATAATTATATTCAGTATACTTAATAATTATTATGATTGTAGAAAAACCATTTTCCACCTCTTTTAAACGCTATAGAAATAAAAAACATCACTCATGCATTCATATAACTTACAATCTCCACATAATAGTGTATTTCATTTTTGATCAAAATTTTAATTAGATTGTTAGAAATATAGAAATAATTAATATATATAATATAAATAAAATAATTATTTTCTTGGAAATATTTAATATCACTTACCTTCTTACCTTTACACTCATTAAAAAATGATAACGTCGCTCATGCGTATATGTGGACTGCCACATCGACGAAACGACATGATTCATTTTTCATGTTTGACTTTTAAGGATGATTATAAATATGTATATAATGAATATATATGATATTTATATCAATATTATAATTTTTTATATTTTGGAATCATGATAAAGATGAAATTACTAAAACTACCAAGCCAAAACATGCATGGAAAATGAAATAGTTAACACTCATAAATGATGATTTTGATAAAAAATTATTAATAAACATATATTGAAATAATGAAAGTAGATTATATCTGTTATAATAAGTATTTATATAGTTATTTTATTTTAGTATAATAAATTTAAATTTATTATAAATGAGTATAAAAGAACATATGAAGGATGTTGGACTTGAGGTAAGGGATTTCTTCATCTTAATATTGTTTCGTTGAGACATGTTTCATATTGTACAACAATTTTTGTTTATGCGGTTCATAGACTAGCCCTATAAAATTTAGTATCATGGATAATTATTAGTTCATGGTATTTAATGTTACATTTAAAATTATTTTATCCAAGTGTATTTGGTTCAAATGTTATAAAAGTGGTAAGGGTTTATTTTGCAATCTCATCATTATTCAGGATTATATATGTTTAAGTTTCTATTTTCGGAATTATATGATATTTATAACTTAAACCCAGTACAATTTATTATAATTCATTTATTTATATTAATTACAAATTTTCCTTTCAATTACCCTTATATGAACCGAGGAGACCGAAAGAAGGTTTTTATGGAAAACTGACGTTGTTTTCTATTCATTTGGGGATATTTTTCTACCATGTCCATATCTTCTTTAAAATATTTTCATGATTTTTTTAATATTATACAATGAGTTATTAATGATATTTTTAACCATATTTTAATTTATATAAATTTTTTCAAAATGAATCTTTTTTTTTGAACAAGGTGATTTTCCCTAAAGGTGAGAAAAAATATTTTTTAAGGTTTACCATATGAGACACCTTTTATAACATCATCAATATTATTTTCATTTAAGATTAAATTATATTTTTCCAATTTTATTTCAATATAAAATGATTTTCCTAAATAATTTTAAATTTTATGACATCAAATATGTGATTTTAAAATGTAATGGTTATTTTTTTAAAGAAAATTCCAGTGATATTTTTATAGTATTTTCATCTATGTCAACATACCTTGGTGAATATTATGATTTACTTAGGATATAAAATATTGACACCATATGGAATTTTTCTATAGATATATTATGATCATTTTTACTATTGATGTATTGATAATATGTATGGTGGTTCTTACGATATAGACATTTATTTATTATTAAGGGTTATTGATTATATTTTATTATTTATTCATATGATGAATTAATTAGAATTATTATGTGAGGATTTGGGTCATAAAAATATATATCCCATTGATTCATCAATAGGTTTCATAACATAATACAAGTTGGGTATTTTGACTAGGACTTACCCATTTATGTAAGATGTATTTTCTCTATTACTCAATAGTAAGTTTCAGAAGTCCTACATTGTGCATTCATTCATTATGGAATTAGTTATTGATGAAAATATGATTATAATTATGATATAAATATACAAGTTTCAATAACATGATATTATTTATAGGGAATTTTATTTTATCATCATTTCTACCAACTATATTATTCATTCATAATTTATTCTATAATTTCTTTCATGTACTTATTTTATTACTAAGAATTTGAGATCACCCCTTTATTAAGTTTCCATTCCATATGAGTTTAGGTAGTCTAATATGATTTATATTAAAGGATATTCCTAATAGAATAATGATTTTCTCAAAGAAAATACTATATTTTATTTTATGTTTTCAAATATAATTTGATATTCAATCATTTATCTAGTTTACGAAGAATAATAAATTATTTAGTCCCTTGGGATGTGATATCTTGTATCAGATGCCATTATGATAAATTATCCAGAAAATATGGGATACTATGATCTAGGTATTTATAGTTGGTATTAGAGAAAGTTTAATAGAATCCTTTGGAACTTGATTCATGAAAAAAATATCAGGGAACATAATCCTCCAAGTGACCTTGATGATATATCTAATTATAGTATAATATATTAATGGTTTTTAGTAAGGTAATGATTATTTTTTCCCTAGAAATACATCTCTTTCTCAGTACAACAAAAATGGACATGGTTTTATAATAGATGCATATAGGGGTTGTAACCCTAAAAAGAGTTGGTTGAGTATATCTCAACCTACATTCTGGTGATTGGTTAAAGGGACCTTACTACACACCTAGTTTAAAACTCTTAGGGTATATTCTAAGGATAATTCACAATATATTTTTGAACTATTATGAAGGATTATGTCACGACCTGCCTTCACCAAAAGGAGGGAAGGGTCAGCAGATTGCCAGGCCCTTCCTTCTTTATGTTGAAGGAGAGATAATGACCCCCAAAACCCGCCCTCAATAGGTCCCGGAGTGGTGAATAGAACCAAGGGTATAGAAACACACACTAAATGGAAGGCATTACCCTTTTCGTTTTATAGGATCGGGAGATAAGATGGTAAATCCCAACAACACCAAAAGCGGAAAGTAAAGTAAATCCAAAAGTAAACCATTCCCAATGCATGTTACAAAAGTAAAAACCACAAAGTACAAAGTGACTACAAGGGTAAGGTACCAAAGAAAGAAAAACAAAAACTGAAACTACCCTAAAGGTCCGAAATAGTATGGTCCCGAACGATCCCCGAAGTCCTCCTGGAAAACTGAAATCAGTTTTATATACGTAGGGTGAGCATACAAGTATACTCAGTAGGGAAAACCAAAGACCCTCGTGAAAAAGTGGGGGAACATACTAAAGTCCCATGAGAAAAGGGATTAAACCAAACAACTAACAAGGTAAACTATCCACCCAAGCCTCACCAAGGCACACTACCCAAATAACGCAAGTCAAGTAATGTATAGTAATAGCGCATCGATGTTTGGGGTACCCCACGCCACTTTCCCACTGGTTATTGAAGACATCCTACGCATCGAACTAATCCCACCATTCTCGCCGCAGTCCCACTGCCACACCTCGCCCGCACACACCTGGGCCATAACCTCACGTAGTCCCACTGCCTAACCACACCCGAACACACCTGGCCCACAACTGTCACACGTAACCATGCCTGCAAACACCTAGGCCAGAACAACCACCGCCACACCCGAAGACACCTGGGCCTCATCCCGAAGATACTTGGGGAACAACCTGCCCGCACACACCTGGGCCATAACCACCACACTACCCCGACCGAAGGTTCTTGGACTAATAATGGACTTCAGGCCATCACATCCTGCTTGGAGATACTTGGGCTATCCGATAAAGGGAGCAAAAAAGGAGCTAATAACTAGCCAATAATAACAGTGTTGGGAAAAACACCCTCCCCCATGAAATGGGGGGGTTCAACACTAAGTGCTCAACTTGGGTGGGGCGCGAATAAGAAACACAAAAATAAAAGTATATATATATATATATATATAGGTAACAAGCACTCTCCCAAGTTTAGGTTTTTCTTCAGCCAGCCTAAAGAACACAAACAACACTCAGTCTGAGTCGCAACTCTCGCCAACAAAACCGAGTTTTCTAATTCGTTTTCATGTTCAGTAGTGATGTTTAACTATGTTCTGCACCTACTTGGGTAACTATTAAGCATAAGCACAAGTCCAGGAAAGCAAACAGTCAAGCATTAACTATAACATCCACAACCCGGTTCTCTCTTAAATCCACAACATCCAAAGAAAACCCCAATATATAGCCCGTGTCCAACATCTAGGGGCCAAAAAGGGTTTCTCTACAACAGAGGATCCCACCCCAATTCATGATATAAACAAAGTAACCACCCGGTCTTAAAATTCACAACCACTAGAAGCATAACACAGGGGATTACCATTCCCAATTTCACAAACACCGAGAGTATAATAACAGGGGATCCCATCCCCTCCCACATCACCCAGCAACCATCCCTTGAAAGAAGAACAAACAAACCACTACCATGCGGGTATTTTCAGATTTAAAAGATTTTACACACTCTGTGATTTCAATTCTGCTGTACTTTAACCGGGGTTACCACAGAAAAAGGGGTTGATCCTGGCGCTTTCAATTTATTTAGCTGAATGTACGTAATTAACCAATTTCCTTTACACAGCAAGGGTTCACAACCACAATACAATCCATTTAAACATCGCCAGAAGAAAGGGTTCGTTAGCGCACAGAGAAAGACCACCAACGACCATGATTTTTAGAAGGCGTAGCCCACACAATTCAGGAAAGAAGATCATAAATCAAAGTAGCATCATCAATCATAGCCCCCCCTTAGTTCTTTATAGAAACCATTCATTAAATTTATTTTGGTTTGGTTCATCAAATTCTACAGAATCAAAAGCATGCCCACCCCGCATGATACACCAAAAGGGAGAGACGAAGGAGAAATTACCTACTTGTTGATCAACGATTGACACTGAGCCTGGGTGCGGAACTTCACCGATGGCGATGCAGCTCGCCTGAACGAAAATCGGTTCGTCTGAACGAGGGTACTACTAGCTCATGGTGATCGAGAAAAGAATAAACCACGAAGAACCCTTTAGTTTATAAGGGCTGGGGGTGGTTGAGATAAGAACGCGAAACCGCGCAAGTCACGGGGTCTTGGGTTGACCACGCGGTCACGTTACTAAAGGATATTTAAAATGACACACACACAATGTTAATTAATTAAATATTTAATTAAACGTCATTTACGAGCGTTACTGGGCTTTAAAACGAGCGTAAAGGGGTCAAAATAGGGTTTAAAACCCAATTTGCACAAAAAGGAGTGCTACTGGAAAAAAAAACCCCATGGGGGTAGGCGAGAGCCATCGGTAGCTGAGAGCCACTAGTGGATGACAGCTACCGATAGCCAAGCTAGGCTACCGGTTGGTTGCAACGACCGGTAGACCGAGCTACCAGTAAGCTACAGCGACCGGTAGACCGAGCTACCGGTAGACCGAGCTACCGGTTGACAGAGCTACCGGTAGCTACAGCTATCGGTAGACCGAGCTATAGGTAGACAGAGCTACAGGTAGGCTGCGGCTACCGGTAGTCTTGCTACCGGTAGGCTAAGGCTACCAGTAGGCCTACCGTTTGGCCAAAATTCACTGAGATTCCCAAGACCAGAAAACCCAACTTGAGATTTTCACAAAGTAATGGACCCCAGAAACCTGGGCCATTACATATTAGAATAGATATTGTCCTTCTATGGGATAGGTTAAACACCAGGTGTAATAAATTGAAAAGAAGGTGTTATGATTTTGACATCCTTTAAATGATTTTGATGATTATATGACATTGCAATATGATTATTGTTTCTCATAAAATTCTTTTGGGTTTTTGTTAATGTTTTTAACTAGATGAAACAATGTAAATGAAAAATGTGAAAGACAATATAATGATAATACTCCACTAAAAATGAATGTTATGGGAGATGGAATATGAAATATTGCGATTATTCCTAACTTTATATCTCAATATATGATTAAAAACATAAAAATAGGTGAGTTTACAATTAAATTAAATTAGAAAAAATAAGGTTTCATGATGACTATATTGGAAATAAGATTCATATTCTTAAATGTTGAGAATATGGGTAGAAAAACCAATGATAATGTATCAAAAATATGGGAAGATGTTTCCTATGTAAAAATGAAGGGAATATAAAAATGATATATACATAAGGATATCATTTTTGAAAACACCTGATTGAGGGAAATATAACCCTTAACATCTTCTTTATATTGATATTATAATTTTTAATTGAGATAAAGTGTTTATTGATATTGATAATGTAAATGGTAAAGTATTGGTGAACTTTATTTTTTAATAAATTAATGAAACCAAGATTTAAAATGACGTTTGTTGCTTTTTTGGATTTATAGATTATATTTTTTATTTTAGGAAAAATGATAGAGTTAATTTTTGGAAGAATATTTGTTTTCATTGAGGTTTTCTGGTGATTAAGGTTATAATAATTTTTGTGGAAAATATATGATCAAGGTATTCACTTGTTTGGTATATGAAATTATGAGATACTTTATATTGTTTTGGGATAAATTTTAAAGTTGGTCTTGTAAAAAAATGTGATCAATTTTTTTTAATTTTTTTGGGTTTTTAATTTTGTCACACACACACACACATAGATATATATATATATATATATATTCAAGGAGTATTAAGTTTAACTATTTATGGAATGGATAAAGATTAAATTTTTCTGTTATTGTTAAGATTTTGTAGAATAATGTATGCTATTTATCCAAATTATTTAACTTCTATGAAGAATTTTGGATTTTTTTAATATATAAAGACAAAATGAATGACATTTATTTCATTAAAAAATTTAATTCTAGTACTTTAGGTATGAAAAATTAATATTTAATATTCATTTGTTGGAGTAAGATATGAGATAGACATAGAAATTGGTTGAATCCCAACTAAAGGATATAATTGTTCTCATGAAATAGATATAAATTAAGTATGTACATTTTTTCATGTACAATATTATGAAATTAAAAGAATCATTTAACTTGAGGAGAAGGATATTAAATTTGTTTTGCCTTTATTTTGGATGAATTTATAGTCTTTTAACCACTCAATGATTTTTGGTTTTGTGGTAATAATCTTTCTTATGTCCATGTTCTCTATCTCTATCTATTAGAACTAAAATGTTATTTTTTCCCTCCATGTATATATTTTAACTTCCCTATACTATTATCCTTATTTGGTAACTCAATTATGTGTTATTTGAAGTAACCTTTATGTTTCCCACATTCCCTTTTAAAGGAAGTTTTATTGTCCATTTTTTCAAAGAGGGTTATCAATAATGAAATTTTCATATTTTAAACCTTTTATTACAAAGATAAAAATTTTAGGGAAAAAATTTATTTATGGTGGGTAGAATGTGGTATCTGGAGATTTTATAAAATATTTTTCTTTATATGAATTGTAAGTGTTCAACATCTTTATTGACATGCAACACCAAGCTTAAAATGTACCATTATTTATTATAGTATAGACCATAAATTTATCGGTATGAATATGATTAAATAAATTATGAAATATATATGTTTTAATTAAATTAAATTCATTTATTAATTTATAATATATAAGCACTCAATTTTCTATAATGTCATTTTATGCTTAGAAAATATGTTTTATTTAATAATTGGTTTTATTGTTTTTATGAGTGAATATTATAAATAATTTATAAAAAAATTAGAAATTTATTTTGAGAAAAAGTATATATTTTTTGAAATAAATATATTTAAATTATCTTACAGTAAAAGTTTTGGATTCTATTGAAAATATATATTATTTTAGTGAATTGGGAGAAATACAGATTTCTATAAAACTGCCATTTATTTTCATTGAGATCTCCCATTATTATTTTAATTTTATATTAAGGTAACATATGAATACTTTAATTAGATATAATATAATTAATTACATATGAATTATTATTATACATTATTTTGGTATAAGATCATTTTTGTGCTAAAAATCACATTTTCTTAACAACTATTTTTTTTGTGTGTAAAGTGGTTTTATCTTAATTAATTATAAAATCTAATATTTATTCTCTATTTTAAATAAATTTATATACTATATATTCAATTAAATTATTTAACTTCCATTTTATGGTTTTAATAGTAATTTAATATGAATAAACCCATTTTTATTCTTTAAAATGTATTTTTTTCTTCTAAAAATGGTTTTAATTGCGGTTGACATGCTTCGTTTAAAATGAATTCCCTATAATTTTAGAAATAGAGTCTTGTAAAATTAATTCCATATTTTAAATCATAAAAAATAATATAAAATAATAGGGACAACTAAAATTTTCATCATTATGAATAATAATAATTTTAAAGATTTTTCGTCTTAGTAAATGATATAAAAGTGGGATAAACATTGGAGAAAACAATAAAATATACCTAAAAAATTACATTATCCTACTTTATGCATTATTTTTAACAATATATATATATATATATATATATATATATTTAGTTAAATAATATATTTTAAAAATGTTATTTTGAAAATGAGAACCCATCCTTGAATTTTTTGAAGATAATTCATATTTCATTCAAATAAAAAACTACTTTTGGGGTTTTCATTAAATAGAATGGTTAAAAGATTCCATTTACTTTTGAATTTATCCAAACATACACAACATGAATATAAGGTAATTGGGATGAGGTATTTTTGATAGAATCCTATTGAAAAATAAGCTTTACGACAGGAGTATATTGCAAATACTCCATCATTGATGGTGGCATCATAAATGTGTTTATTTGAAACAATCCGCAGAAATAATATTTATTTGTGACAGACCCTTTGGCCGTCACAAAAAACTCCTATAAGGGGTTATAAATTACTTTTTTTCAAAGATTCGTCACAAAAGGTTCGATAGGTTATTTGCGATGAATGAATTAATTCATCGCAAATAATAAATTTTTCCAAAAAAAAAACAAAAAATAAAAATAAAAATAAAAAATAATTAAAACTTTTATAAAAAATATAAAATAAAAGGTAATAAAAAATTGAAAAATATATATATTTTTAAAAAATTTAAATAATAAATAAAATTAAATTAATTTACAAAATAAATATACTAAAAAATAATTTAAATAATTTAAATTATTGAAATTAATTAACATAATAAATATATTGAAAAATAATATATATATATATATATTTAAGAATAATTAAAAAACCTAAAATTAATTAAAATATGTTAAAAATATTTACAAAATTAATGAATTTACAAATATTTAAAAAGAATTATTGAAAATTAAACAAATTAAAACAGACATGAAAGTAACACACCAATTAAAAAATAACATGTCTGCCATACCAAATTGCAAATGAAGTCATAAAAATATTATTTATCATCAACTATCATTTGGTGGATGAGGATCAATCAAAGGACTAGGGAAAGGAAACTCCATAACAATGCCACATGCAAGACACCACATATACTCCATCATATTCTCATCTCTCAAACGCTACTGCTCACGCTCCTCCTCCCTCTCCTTCCGAATCTGTTGTATCATCTCATCCTCAGCTCTCAACCTATCCTCATACTGTGCAGTGGATGATGATGTCGATGAAGACTCTCCAAGATATTCCTTCAAGATCACTGATTCCATCACAGAAGTGCCGTAATAACTAATAAGTGTCAGTCAGGAACCAATACCTATCACTCGACCTTTCTTGACACCATGGGAAGTCGCTTGTATCCAAGACCCCTTATTAAAACCCAAATCAGCAATGACATCTTGTTTAGTCTTAGCTTGACTCTCCTGTGAATGAGAAATTGTAGCGTTATATGTTTCATTTAAATATAATGAAAAATTAGAATAAAAATAAAATTAATATTCAAGACTTTTAAAAAAAATCAATAATCACAATATGAAATTTTCGATTGTCTACAACTTCTCTTGTACGGTGATAAGAATAAATCTTCTTATAAACTTAAATATCTATAATAGATGGCATAATATCAGCCTATATTACACAAAAAACATGTCATAGTTAAAATATATATACATTATGAAATAATATCACTTACCATATATAATTAATGTATGAAAAATGTATGACTACATTCCATATGGATGACCTCTTGCCTCCCCAGCTCTGAAATCTAGTTGATGGTATCCTCCTAAAAGTGTCTTCTATCCAGATGGAGCACAACTCATCCCATACCTGAGATGATATATAATCAGGATGATGTAAGATGTAAGACTGATTGAAAACAGTATCACAAGCTTTATCCATAACTTTCTTTTTTATATTTTGTAGAAACTAATGAATGTGATCATGTATACAATTATACCATGCCTTTTGGATATGACCTCTCTAGATATCATAAATTAGAGAAAATAAATTCTACAAGATAATTAAAAAATATTTAAGTAATTAAATAAATTTTAAAAAATTATATATTATTTAATAATGTACAATGTTGTGGTCAAAAATCTGGTCACACACGACGATGGGTACCGGGTCCCATGACACCCATTGCTCAGGAAAATAATTTTTTAGAATTGCACAAGCATGCCCAAAGGCTAAATGAAAAAAACTGTACAAATTTAAACAAATATATAATCATAAATTTTTTATCAAAATTAAAACATTTATTTAATATAAAATAAATATCTTAAATAGTTAAACATACCTTGTTAAATAAGGATCAAAATCAATAGATGATCGTCTCTCTGGAATAGGATCTAGAATTAGAAATCAAGAAAGAACTCTCCCCCTCCCAGTAGGTGCACTAGCCTGAGGAGAAGTAATTGAATTTGGCTCATCATTAGGAAGTCTGGAATTAGTGAGAGAATGTAATAGATCGTCAGGATCATATTCATCCATCTAAAAAAATATTCTCATCAGTAAGAGATTTTTAACACATATATGAAATATAACAAACTAATAAATTTCAGAATAAAATAACATTACCTTTAACAGATTTTTAATACAAATATGAAATTTAAAAAGCTAATAAATATAAGAATATAATAATTACCTGTAACTAAATACCTAATTATAATACATCAATTGTAATATTTATCACCATTTTCATCGACATCAATATCTTCATCCTCATTTTCATCATTGTGAACTTCCTTATGACATTCAGTTTCATCATCACTTATTAATTCATTAAGATTATCTATATCAACGACCCTAAATTGGAGGGTTTCATCATTAATATTTATACCCCATCGAGTAAGAGATATATTTTGTTTTTTTTCTTGAAAAATTTCAATATATTGCACTTCCACAGAACCATTTTAATTTTCAATAAACTAATTGTCACATGATTTCATTTTTTATCACAGTCCACCAGTCCTTTAAATATCTCTAAACATCATAGTAATTTTCATAGTAAATTGATGTATTTGATGTTCCAATATAAATTGTTTATTTGATGCAAGAATACTTTTATATTTAATTTCAATGACTCCATGTTGTAGATGAACTGGAAACCCCTAATTAATATGAAAACAATGACATTTAAACATTGTACTATAATTTGGTTCAAGATAACATGAATCAATTATTTCATTTAGTATACCATAAAATTAAAATTCACTTTCCTTATGATTGTATCCTTTAAAATTAACACCACTATCCATTTATTTCATTAAGTCACTATATATATGTGTATGGAATCAAAATCTATTAACCACTTACCCATTATAATATTTTACCAAATTCGATGGAGGGTTTTTGAGCACACATAATCAACTATCAATTTTATTTTCATTTTTTTACATATAAATAATAAAAATTATTAATAATAGATATCATTGAAAATTTGATATAATATTCCATTAAAAGAAACTTATCTTACCAGTCTTTGAAACCAATATGAAATCTTTTGTTTTCAATGTTCTTAAAGAGAATTAGATGTAATTTTTATAAATTGTTTTTTGATATGGTCATTATATAGTATTAAAAAAAGTTAATGTAAATAAAGATATCTTTTATAAATATTTAATGAAATAATAAAAAAGTAGTACTTACTATATAAATAGTTTCATTTCTTCACAATTCAACCAAACTTAAGTATAAGATATTTGTAGTTCTTTATTTATAAGGCATTACTCACGATAAACACTGAAACAAGATCGGGCTAATTAAAAACTGAAAATTGATGGTATGTGAAATCATCAAAATTTGTCTCATTTCAACCCATGAAGTCTTTTTCTGAAGTATATTCTGACTAAAAATAATAAGAGAACAAATTTGAAATTTTCACCTGTTGGTACACAAATACAGTCGACCCTTTAACTGATGCTTTGTTGTGTAATTTCTTCTTTAATTTTTCCACACATCTCTAAAATGGATACATACACCAAAATTGTACCAGCCCACCACATTTAGCTTCATATGAAAAATGAAATATTAAATTTTCCATGGAATCAAAGAATCCCAGTGGGAATATTTTCTCCAATTTTCATAAAACTAAAATAACATCATTTTCCAGAAAACATAATGAATCATAATCCAATGTTTCCACACAAATATCTTAGAAAAAATATCATATTTCAATCAACAGGACCAAGATTGAAGAATTCAAGAACCCTCTATGACCAATAGGTAGTAACATTTCAATTATGACATACAAATCATGACTTTTTAACCTGATAATGTGCCAATTTCTAATGTGGTGAGAAAAATTATAAGCATAACCATCTGGTAATCTCCAATCTCTAATCCATTGATAGAAGAGTAAACAATTTTCTTTACTAAGTGAGTAAACTACATTTGGATTCCTTAATTTTTGTGATCTTTTATCTTCAAATAATTGATGTTTTGGATGTCTGAATATATGTGAAATATCTAATCTCAACATTACATTATCTTTGGTATTACCTAGTGTGTCCAACAAGGTGTAAAAAATATTATAAAAAACATGCTTCTCAATATTAATCACACCTAACATGTGACGAAACAACAAATTAAACCAGTATAGAAGGTCCCAAAATACTCTTCTTTATCCAATTATGATATCTCCCAAGAAAATTTATCCTTTTCTCATTTATGGTTGGTCCAAAAGTAACATGAGGTAATGTAGAGACAATAGATTTTTTCTGATTTCCCGAGAGTATTGCAGGAGGTGAGTCTATTTCAATTAGACCTTTTGTAAAATTAATTCTGTTCCTTCGAAAAGGGTGATTCGTAGGAAGAAATCTCTTGTGATAGTCAAAATATCTAATTGTTCTCCCATTACCAATAATAAATGCTTTTTTCTCATCCATGTAGTACGTACATGACTTTAGACCATGTGTGATCCATCCAAATAACATACTATACACCAGAAAGTCACTGATCATCCATATTAATGCAACCTTCAATATAAAATTCTAATATGCAGTTATATCAATTGTAGTGACACTATTGTTCTATAATGAAATTAACTCCTCAATTAGTGGTTTCAAATAAACAACAATATTCTTCTTTGGATGTCCTAGAATTAATAACATCAAATATATATATGGTTCCATTATCAACATCCAAGGAGGAAAGTTGTAAAGAGTAATGAAAATATGCCAATAAGAATATTGACTGTCGTAAACAAAAAATAGACAAAAACCATCAGTAGAAAGTCCTAACCATATATTATGAGGTTCTGAAGAAAAATAAGGATGAGTTTGATCAAAAATTTTCCATGAATCACCATCACATGGATGATTTATTCTTTTTATGATAGAAATATTTTCTTTATTCCATGTCATAAATCTTGCTGTGTTGCGAGACATAAATAAACATTATAAATGAGGTGTGATTGGAAAATATTTCAACTATTTAATTATAACTCTATACTTTTCTTTGTTGTTCCTCTTTATACCTCGATTCTCCACATGTTAGACAATTCACCAAAGATTCATAATCACTATAATATAAGATGCATTCATTTGACCATGCATAGTTCTTCTGATAACATAAACTCAAATTATGAACCAACCTTTTACTTTCATAGAAACTTGTAGGTAATATATTTATGTCAGGAAACAATTATGTAAGGAAAGATAAAATCTGATTGAAATAACTATTAGAAATTCCAAAATCTGATTTAATAGCCATAAATTTTGTAACAGCTTCATGTTTTCTCATTTGACTTCCCGAATATAAGGCCTCCTCAGTGGATTTCAATAAATTGTAAAATTGAGAAGTTTCTAATTTAGGATTTGGAATATGATTCTGAGTTATTGTTTCAGGAATATATGGACCAATTTCATTATTTATTAAATTCTAAAATGATTGTCTTGGAACAATTTTTTTTATTTTATACTGAAGTATTTTCACCATGTTGATAAAAAATACAATCTTTCTAAAAATGAGAACTCAATAGATGAAGTCCAACATTATCAAATGTTTTTAATGTCCTAAGTTCATGTTTCTGACATGGACATTTAATTTTTTACTTCAGAAACAACATCTAAATTTGTTGATGCAAATGATATAAATATTTCAACACCTTCAATATAGAAAGGATTTAAACAAGATCTATTTAGTTTTTTTGAAACTATTTATCCAATCAAGAAAATGTAATAGATATTTTTGTCTAATTAAAGATTCCATAGTTATATAAAACACAAAAATAATAAGAATAATTATTGATTATCATTTTGACTAGTTGAAAATTTTAAATATATTTTACCATCTTGAAATATTCTATGAAATATGAGCAGACTGAGGCACTAGGTTAGCACTTGTTTACAGGGCTTGTAAAGTCTCAAAATAGATAAAAATAAAAATATTAAATATATTATGTAATACACATGATATATTTTTAAAAAATAACAGAATATCTCTGGAACAATGCCTTATATGATAAATTTGAGATCACTATTGGGTCCAAGATGTGGGGTTTACCCTAGACATGACATTATATTTGTGAGCATCCGGTGTTTAGTTACATTTTAGGTGAGGGTAATTTATATAATATTTTTATTATAAATTATTATAAAAATTCAATGTATCCTTAAAACTATGCATCATATGATAAATCAGAGATCACCGTTGGGTCTGAGATGTGGATTTTACCATAGGGTGACATTACATTTGTTAGTGTGTCGAGTGTTTCATTAGATTTCACGAGAGGGTAATCTATTTAATTTTTTTTATTGTAATCACTTATTAAAATTTAAAGTATCTCCTAAACTATTTATCATATGAAAAATAGGAGACCTCCATTAGGTCTGAGATGTGGGGTTTAACCTAGGGATGACATAACATTTTTTAGAGTCGAGTGTTTTATTACATGACACATGAAGGTATCATTTTTAATATTTTATTAATATTGTTTATATATTTCTTTATTTTTATATATAAATATATATTAAAATATTTATAAAAATTATTAATAAAGATTATTATAATTAATTAATCCTTTATATCAAATTATTATTAATCAATTAATAATTACTATATATATCACAATTTATTATAAATTATTTAATGAATATTTTTAATTATGTAATGATTGTTATTATAAATTATATAATGATGATTATTAATTATTATAAATTACTATAAATTATGTAATTATTATTAAGTAATGATTATTATTAGTTATTTAAATTATTATAAATTATGTATTGATTATATATATATATATATTGTAATTTCTTAAATTATTATTGCAATTTTATTATTCAATGATTATTATTATTACAATTTCAAAAATTATTTAAATTATTATAAATTATTTAATGATTATTATTAATTTATTTAAATTATTATTACAAATTTAATAATTTCTATATATATATATATCACAATTTATTAATTAATATAATACGTCAAATATATTTTAACTCATTTTTAAACAAATATACAAATATCAAATTGATATAAATAGATATATATATATATATACATACACATTATAAATATTTTTTACTTATGGTTAATTGTGATTATAAATAATTTTTATTACCTTGAATTTATAATTTATATAAAAAATTTATAAATAAAATTGAGTTCATATTTATGAATTAATAAATAATTTGAATTCATAATTATTTGGAATTAATAATTTTTGAATTAATAATTTTTTCCCTAGATGCATTATAACAGTTGAGTGATTCAGGGGGTTTTACAAAATTTATATGAAATATTAATACTAATTATTTTAATTAATACAACATTTTATATGAATTATTATGAATTTCTAAAAGTTATTATATTTTATTATAATTTTTCAACAAATTATTATTATTTTATAATTATGACTAATATTTACAGTTTCTTAATTATAAAGACTCATTAATTATTACATATTATAAATTATTTATTTATTTTTACTAATTATTTAAATTAATAATAAATTTTTAATAATAAAATTTTTATGCATTTATAATAATTGTTTATATTTGTTATGAATTTCTAAAAGTTGTTATATATATATATTCAATAAATTTTTAATCAAATTTATTAACATCACATTTTTTATGACACACATGTGCAAGCAAAAAAAATTAACACAACAAATATTTAGATATATAAATATTTAGAGATACAAACATACATGCACGTGTGCAAAAAAAATATTATTATAAAAAAAATATTATTATAAACAAATATTATTATAAATAAATATTATGCATGAGCGCAAATATTATAATTATAAAAAAAATTAATATAACAGATATTTGGACATATATACATGCATGTGCAAAAAAATGAGTTGGGAAAAAAATGAAAAAAATGCCAAAAAAATCAATAAGCAACAAATAATGAGTAAAATTATAATAAACATCCTGAAACACTAAAAACACCAAGAAAATTAAAATAAATCTATGTATTTACAAAACCATCATATTTTCAAACAAATACCTACTTTCATCATATTTCCATAATAATAATATTTCAAATAATAATATGAAATAATAACATTTTAGAAACCCGATACATAAAAAATCCAGTAAGTTTAAAGATCAAGTAAAAAATACTATAAATGAAATTTAAAAAATCATCCGTAATCAATACAATGAAATATGAAAAAATAAATTTAGATTAACCTTACATGTCAAATACGTCATAAATATAGATTAAATTTCTAAACCTAGGTTTGTTTCAAACCAATATTTTTAACATCTAACCAAAATACACAAAAAAACCGATAGAGGATAGAATCATAGTATATACCTTGTTGATCTGATGTGAAATCACCCAAAAATTTGGAGAAATAGACATTTCTGGGGTTGTACGGAGTACAACGACTGGTAGGGTTCCATCACATTAGGGGAGGGAAGGAAGAAGCAGGGAGGAGTTGTGCACTGTTAAATCCTGATTGTTTTTGTCAGAGAGTAATTGCAACAGAATTAATTCCATCATAAAAAGTTTTCCTATCAAAATTGTTTGCGACATGCATTGAATTCCAGACAAAAGTTTTTGACTCAAAGGGAATTTGTGATAGAATAAGAAGCCCATAAAAAATTCCCCTCATGAATGATTTTCATGTTGGGTGGTGGGAAAATCCACTAAAACTATTTGCAAAGAATTTATAATTTAGTCAGAAATTGTTACTATTTGCGATGGAATTCTACATCTGTAATAAATACTCAATGAACATGAACTATTTACGATAGGAAATTTGTCTGTTTCAAATGATCCATTGAAAATTCTTGAAATTATAGTAGTGGTATAAAAAAATTACTTTTTTTATTACTTTATAATTTTATTGTAAATTATCTTATTACATTATTTCAAGGTGAAGTGTTTTTTACTCTTAAATCATGTATTTATAAAAAAATCATTTTTCATGTATTTAGTGTTCTTATATTAAAAGTAATTTATGAAACCTATTTAAATTGAATCTAATAATATTGTTTAAAAATTTGGTATCATAATTTATAAATTTAGTTAGAATTATCCTTTTATTTTTTTTTATATAATTATGTTATCAAAGTAAACCATTATGTTATCAAGGTTTTGGATAAAATGGGTTTAAAGTGTTTTAAGTAGGAGATAAGGATTTAAATTTAGGAAAAACATTCCTAAATGTGTTTGGTTTATTTTAATGCAATGCTATCACATATTATATTTAAATATGGTTTTCCTTGGTTCCACTTGAAAATATTATGATATATATATATATTATTTAATCTTTTATGTAATTCCAAGCATGTCCTTTCCCACAATTTTAAAATGGAACCTCAAATTATTCATTATTAACAATGTTTGAGCCTTATAAATATATTTTAACCTACTATAATACCTTCCCAGATTCCTTCCCCACATCTCAGATCTTCTTTTCTTCCAAAATAAAACCCTCTCAAGGCTTAAGGTGTAAGCCAAAATATTTTCCTCAATGAAAAGGTATAACACTTTACAAAGTACATTAAAATTTATTTATTATTATACATCCTATAAATACATGATATCCTATAATTTTTTTTGAATTATATGTCTTAAATATATTGAATTGTTATTATGATGATGGAACAGCAAAAGTCCACATATTTTTCAACATAATGATAGTGAAAACATCACTTGTACGTACTTACAACTTATCATCTCCATGTACCGGTGTGATTCATTTTTTTACATCATTTTAATTTCATGGATATAAATGTTCAAAAAAATGAATATATTTGATATATATGAAATTATTATTTTCTTTGAAATATATAAAAACATTTACCATCCTATCGTTCCTCTCGTTAAAATTGATTCCGTCATTCGTGCGTATATACAGACTACCACCTCTACAAAGTGATGTTATTTATTTTTTCAGATATAACTTTAATTAATTATTTGAAATATATATTCAATGAATATATAAGATATATATATCATGATTAATATTCCGGATATTATGGAATCATGTAAAATATGCAAGGACCTAAACAAATGAACTGAATCATACATGAAAAATAAAACAATGACCACTTAGAAATGATGATTTTGATAAAGAATTATTTATAAATTATTATTGAAATATTTTATATAGATTATATATGATATTATAAGTGTTTATATGATTATTTAATAGAATTATAATATATTTAAATTTGTTATACATTATCATAAAAGCACATATTATGAAATTTGAACTTGCGGTAAGGGATTACTTTGTCCCAATATTGTTTAGTTGTGTCATGTTTGATTTTGTGAACCTATTAATGTTTATGAGGTGTATATACTACCCATTTTCCCTATTATATCATTTATACTTCATAATTCATGGAATTTAAGGTTATAACTCAAATTATTTCATCTATGGGGTATTAAATTGAAATTTACCAAAGTGGTAAGGGTTTTTTTAACAATCCCATAATTATCTAGGATTGTATACGTTTAAGTTTATATGGTGGGAATTATATTATATTTATATATTAAACAAAATATATTTTATTATACTACAATTATTTATTTATATTACATGTTTTAATTTCACTTTTGTCTTTAAGTAATCAAGTGAACAAAGGAATTTTTTTAAGGGAAATCAACTTCATTTTCCATTCATCCAGGAATCATTTTCTACCATGTAAAAATATTATTTAAATTTTTATAAATAATAATTTTACTATTATCCAATTATTTTTAATGACCTTTTTACCCATGTTTTACATTATAAAAAATTTGTTTAAAAGTAATATTCTTGTTGTTTTCTGAATGAGGTTCTTATTACCAAATGTGTGAATGAAATATTTGTTTTATCTTTCACTGTAAGAACAAAATTTTCTATAATGTTGTATATTATTTTCCTTTAATATTACTATAAATGTTTCTATGGTTATTTTAATATAAAATTCATTTCATAATATTTTTTATTTTTTTTATATTTTATATAATTATATTCAAAATGAAATGTGTATTTTTCTTTAAGAAATGTTATAATGATATTTTAAAATTATTTTCTCATATGTCAACTTTATTTGGGGAATATTATGATTTTATGAGGATATAATCTAATGATACCATCCAAAATACTAATTAGGATGGCTTATGATCATTTTTAAAGTGGATGTATTGACAATATGTATGCTAGTTCTTCCAACATTGATAGTTATTTATTATTAAGGAATGTTGATGAAGTTTCATTATTCTTATGATTAATTCATTAGACTTATTAAGTGATGTTTGGGGGATAAAATTATATATCCCCTCGTTCCATCGATAGGTCTCATTAGACAAAACATGTTGGGAATTTGGTCAAAGGAATACCCATTTATGTAAGGTATCTTGGTTTGACCCCTCAATAGTAAGTTGATAATGAAGCAAAATATGAATTCCATCATTATTAAATTAATTATTGATTTAAATGTGATTATAGTTATGATATCAATGGATAAATTTCAAGCTCATGAAATTATTTATATGTCATTTTATTTTATCAACATTTATTCCCAGAATATTATTCATGCATTATTTAGTCTATGATGGCTTCTACTTTATACATTCTCTTATTGAGCATCTGAGATCACTCCTTTCCTATGTTTCATTTCTTAAAGATTCAATGAACCATAATATAATAGATAATAAATGATATGATAGTAATAATAATTATTTTCTCATAGAGAATACTATGTTTTATTTTTTGTTTTAAAATTTATTATGATATTCCTGCACGTGTCAAGTTTATAAGTACTAATAAATTATTCAGTCCCTTGGGATACAATCACTTGTAATTATTTATATTGTAATAAATTAACCACTAGATATGAGATACTGGGGTCACACTCTTTATAGTTGGTATCTGAGAAATTTTAGTAGAAACCTTATTAACTGGATTTATGAGACCATTGTTTAAGGAACATAACCCAATGAATCACATTGAGGATATGTCTAATTATTGGATAATATCATAATGTTTTTGGTAAGGTAAATATTATGAAGTTTTCTTAGAAATAAATCTCTATATTTATTTTATTAGTGGATGTGATTTTTACATAGATGCATATAGTGGTGATAACCCCATAAAGAGTTTGTTGAGTATATCTCAACAATCATTTTTGTGCATGATTAATGGGACCTTACAACACACTTAGTTTGAAACTCCTAATGGATATGATTGGGATAATTCATATTTTCTTTTTGAACCATTATGAAAGATTTAAATAGATAATGACCATGGATGTCCTATGTTAAACCTAAGATGACTTTTATTAGAAAGAATGTGTAAATATTTAGACATCCTTTAAGTGATTTTAATGATTATATGATTTATCACCGTGATTATAGATTCTTATACTGTGATTATTGGTTTTATTTAATTGTTGAAACCAAATGGAACCTTGTTAATTCTTCTTGTGATAAACAATGCATTGATAATCCTCACGAGAAACCGAATTTTGTGGGAGATGGAATGAAAAAACTTATGATAATACCAAACTATCCATCTCAATACGTGATTAACAACTTGAACATTTTTAAATTTTAGAATTAACTAAAAAAAGATAAAAATTGAATTTCATGAAGACTATATTGGAAATAATATCCCTCTTTTAATATTTAAAGAATGTGGGATAAAGAAACTAAGATATTGTCTCAAAGGAATAGGAAAATGTTTTCTTTGTGTAAATTAATGGCATAAAGCAATGAATTTACAAGTAATTTTATGAGTTATGTGTGAGAAACATGTGAATTATCCAAGTTAATTCCCTAATCCAATAGATAATTCAAAGACCATGGAAGGTCCTATGCTATGCCAATCATTAAAGTGAAAGTATTTAATTTCATATATATTTGGATTTGAGAATTATATTGTAGATGTGTTTTATAAATTATATTCTAGTTATAAGAATCATAAAACATCTATGTTTTTTTTCTATAATAGTATTTCTTCATAGATTTTAAATCATATGTTGAAGGGTACTAATAATGTAGAAAAGAGATTTAGTAATAAGGTGATATTTTTTGAAAATAGATGATTGAGGGACAACTAAACCTTAAATATACCTGATTTTGAGATAATAATTTTTAATTGAGATAATGAGTTCATTTTTATTGATAATGTAAATAGGATAATATTAATATCCTTGAAAATTATTAGTGATTTGAAAAAATATATTTATAATCATATTTTTTACATTTTTGGATTTATGGAATATATTAAATAGCCCATGATTTTATTTGTGGAATATGGATAAAGATAATTTTTACAATCATATATATTTCAATGAGGTTTTATGTTTATTCAGGTTATTGTTTTAAGAGAATATATGATCAAGGTATTCACATGTTTTTTATATAAAAATATAAGAAACATTATGTTTTCTAGGTATATATGTTAATGTGGATATTAAAAAAAGGGGAATAAATATTTCATATTTTTGGGATTTGAATTTGGTCACATATATGTTTGTATTTTTAATTAGTTTATGTATTTATGTAATAGATAAAGTTGATCTTTGGGTGTTATTTTTGAGGTTTTATAGATCAATATATAATATTTATCCATATTGGAGAACATATTATAACCATTTTGGATTGGATAAATATATAGAGACAAAATGAATGAATTTTAATTCTTTTAAAAAGTAAATTTCAGTACTTAAATCATGTGAAATTTACCTAGAATATTCATTTCTTGTAGTAATAGATGAGATAAAAGTGGAAATTGATCAATGAAAAAATGATAAAATTATTTATATAAAATGAAAATAAATAAAGTAATTATATATTTTCATGTACTCTATCGTGATATTGAATGAATCCATAAACTAGAAAAGTATCTTGAATTTTTTTATTCTTTTACCTTTATTTTTGAAAAATTTATGGCTCGTAAATCCTCCCTGATTTTCGGATTTGTGGTCATTAAATTTATTATGACCATGTTATCTATCACTCTCTATGAGACCTTAGTCTTTAGTTTTTTCTCCATGCCAATATTTTAACTTCTCTCCAATGTGATCCTTATCTAAGAACCCAATTATGTGTAATTTCAATTAACACTTACATATAATAATTGATTCTATTTTGTGCTCTTGGGAGAATACTCCTCACACACCACACTGTTTTCAAAATCTTCAAACTATTGCTTCCCCATATCCCTCTCCATTGGTGATGGTGTGTCCCTCAGAGTTTGAGGATCCTTCTCTTCCAGCTGGAGCTCCTATTTGGCCACATCCTGGAATTTTTCAATGACTCCTTGGTTTGTTCAAGGATTCTATTATTAGAACTACTTAGAATTTGGATTAGTTCCTACCTAAGGTTTCTTCAGAGGTACCATTTGGTGCTTGGATTTGAAACTCTCCTATTCTTGATAGCCCGACACAAGTGTTTAATGAAGTCGCAGACTTGTTCTATTGGACTCTGATAGCGCGCTTCGGCAATGACAAGTCACCACTGCAAGTCTTCCTTGGGTTCTTTGGATCTTGGGGCTTGGTTTGTTTATCTCACTTCTCCTCATTGAATTGTATGTCGGTCTGCATTGCTCTGATGTCTCATTAGAATTTTATTAAGGCCTAGTAGAAATCCCCTCATACATTTTGGAAATGGAGGTTCAATCTTCCCCACTAGGTGATAGAGGCTCATCAAGGGAGGGATCCCCCTCGGCTGTACTCTAGGTAATTCTCCAAGATCTCCGCTTCCATTTCACAATTCCACCTTCTTTACTTCTATTGGTAACTCTATGGTGACCTTCCTCTACGTGGATGACCATAATCTTCATATGGATGAGACTGCAATGGCATACATCGGCATAAAAATGGACATTTTTCTCCCTCTTCCAAACCAGATCACTCTCAACATTTATGATTATTTCTCTTGAATCCAAGATCTTGTGTTCCCATCACCTCCCCAGTACTATTATTTTTGTCAGCTTCAAGGACATACCTTTCTAGTTTGAAGAAAGTGTTGGCAGCACGATCATGAGGGACCTAGGAGACAATTTTCTTAAAATTTAGGAACATCAAATGAGGAGAAAAACCTATCAGGGAAAATGTATATATGGAATAGCTATGACCCCCAGGATTTAAGTCCCTCTATACCCCAGAAGGTTCTGGTTAGTCTGGACTCTCTCAATTTGGTTTATCCTCCTTGTTTGGCCTTGATCCCTTTCTCGCTGCCTGCCATGGCTTTGAGTATGGTCATAAGGGATCTCAATTCTGAGCGAATCAGACTATCTTATGGAAAAGACATAATTAGAATCCCCTGATCGAAGGTGATCCTGCCCTATGATCCAGGATCCTCAGCAGATTGGGCTTTTTCTTCCCCTATTTTTACCAATGGTGGCATTGTCGATCAGGAAGAACACTCTCTATGTCAGAGTAGTAGATCTCAGAATTTGATCAAGCCCTTTCCTCATAGGGGGTTGTGATACTGCCCCCTCTAATGGTTGATGATTCAGGCCTCTATCCAGGGAATGTTCAAGCCATGTATCCTTCTAAACCAACTTTCAAGACTTCAGGTATATCATCTTCTAATATCTGGGGTTTTCACTCCGCCCCCTTTCCAGACTCCTTGTAGCCTAATGGGGTCTGTACAAGGGTGAGAATGAAGGGAATTTAGGAATTCTAGCATTCCTCCTCAACGTATAAATGGAATAATTCATCTAGGGCCAAATACATAATCTCTAGGTTCAATGTTTAATGTCCTATCTCATAATTCTTGTGGCATGGGGTCATGAGTTAAATCAGATTACTTATCCACTTAAATCAAGAAACACAGAGTCTCACTTTTGGTGGTGTTAGATCCCATGAAGCATGCCTCTAAGATAGAAGAGTACACTAATCACTTCAAGATGTGTGGCTCCCATCATGAAATCCAATGAAACTCACATATTTTTATTTTTTGGAGTAAGTATTTATCAGTGGAGTTATTTTTAGTGTTGGATCAGTAGAGGACCATGAACTCATCTAACTCCCAAGTATGCATCTTCTTGTTCATTTATGGAATCTATGAGGTGGCCACCAGAGAATATCTTTGGCATGATTTCTATGCCTTTAATCCTATAACTAATTCATGGATAGTGGTGGGAGACTTTAACACTATTGTTAATCTATAGGAAAAGTAAGGTAGAGGATTTTTTCCAATGAGATATAATGAAACATTGGTCTCTTTCATGGCTCGTGCTGGACTCATGGACATGAGATTTTTCAAATACTATTTAACCTGGTACAATAATAGAAGAGGTAAACAATGGACCCAGTTCCGCCTTGATTGGAGACTTTCAAATTAACATATGATCTATTCCTTACCTGATTCAAAGGTAACACACCTTACTTTTGTAATTTCATATAATTCTATACTTCTTGTTTCCTTAGCATGCTTGTAGAAAAAGGAGGCACACCTCACATTTTATCATCTGTGGGTAGAGATTGATGGATATCATCATATTGTGGTGGAGTCATGGAATAAACTGGTCCAAGGGTCTTTATGGATCAAAGTGCATAATAAGCTGCACTATCTCAAAGAAGAACTCAAGAACTGTCTTTCTTTACAACTTCTATGATTTCAAGAAATGTATATAATTATGTCTAAAATTGAGAATCTTGAGGCCTCCCTAGAAGATAACTATTTTGAATAGGTCATTAGTGAAATATTTTACTATGAAGGGTATTTTGGAAGACATGGTCCTTAACCGTGAACATCTAGCCCACGAGGAAGAAAGGATAAAATGAATTTGTGAGGGTGACTATAACAAAACCTAATTACAGGACTGTGTGAAATAAAAAAGGAGGTATTCTAGGTCTAATTTAATTCATGAGGATATTTATTATATAGAAAACCAATAAACTATTGGGACCTTGTCCTTTTCTCACATCAGAAAACTTCTTGATGGTAATAATCTATGCATGCCCAATGGATATCTGGAGGGAGTGGATGAGTTTCTTTGTCTCATCCCTCTGGTTGATTCTAGTGGTGATAATGCAGTGTTTGAATCCATACTAAAGGAGCATAAAATTTTCAATACATTGAAAATGATGAATCTAGAAAGTGCCCCGGGCCCTGATGGGTTCCCAGGGTCCTTCTTTTGAATCTCTTGGAATATGGTGGGCCATGACCTGATCAAGGTAGTGCAAGACTTCTTTCGTAGGGGAAATCTTCCCTGTGTTACTTGTGAAACCACTTTGGTTCTCTTACATAAAGTAATGGATCTCACAAATATCCACCACTATATTCCAATTAGCCCGTGTAACTTCACATACAAGGTACTGACGAATATTATTAAAAATCAGCTTTCTATTTATGTTCATAATTGTATTTCCAAGGAGCATCATGGGTTTATCAGGGTATAGTCAATTCAAGGGGCTATTAATTTGGAACAAGACTTGATCGGTGACATTATTTAAAATGTTTGGGGTTCAAATATGGTGATCAAACTAGACATGGATAATGATTACAATAGGATTTAATGGAACTTAATTCGTAGAGTTCTCGATTGCATGGGATTCTCCTCCCAGACTACAGATATTGTCTTCAGATCATTCAGTTCTTCTTGTATGTACATGAATTTTATGTGGAATAGTCATGGAATATTTAAGGCAATGTATAGACTTTGAAAAGGGGGCCCACTATCCTCAACTGTCTTCATTCTTGCACAAGATTCCCACTTTCACCATATCCTCAGGAGATTATCCAAGGGGATAATTTTTCTGTATAGAGTTCAGTTTCACCATAATAGTATATCCCATATTATGTATGCAGATGATACAATCATTTTCCAAAATGATAATAAGAGGTAAATCAGGGGAATCCATAAGGTCCTTCATAAATATTGAATGTGGAGTGGGAAAGTGATTAACCACTTGAAGAGTAATGTTTTTATCTACAACAGATGTTCAGACTCCTATTCTTGTTCTATATTTCATCATATAAATATGAAATATGGATAGTTCCCAATGTTTTATTTAGGGGCCCCTATCTCTCCAAAAAGGCTTCAAATCCAACACTTTAACCAGATTCTAAGTAGGATCTCAAGTAGAACATTAAACTATAAGAGTAGGTACCCATATTTTAGTGATAGAATTACCCTCATTAATAGCATATTGGATTACATCCCAATGTATGATTTTTATATTGTTAGGGTCCCTAAGTGGGTGATACAAAACATTGACATCATTTTAGCCACATTTTTATGGGATGCTCAATCCGAAGGCAAACACCACTGGGATTCTTGGTAGAGGATGGAAAAACCAATTAAAGAGGGGGGGGGGGGGATTGGCATGAAGAATATGAAAGTCACTCAGAGCTGCATTAACACAAATCTCTCTTGGGAATACATGACAGAATTGTATATTTGGGTGAAACATATGAATGAAAAAAATAGTGAAGAAGTGGCAGTTGTTGGGGGGGAACTCATCCACTATTTGGCCTGTGTTTTTTTACACATTCAGGTGATTCATAAGAATTCACACCGGATAGTATTAAGGGGTGATATATCCTTTTGGTTTCATAATTGGGTGGGCTATATCATCAGAATCCCTACATACCCTGCACCTGACTTATCCTTATAGGAGGAAAGATTATATAAAATCTTCATTGATGCTATTATTAATATAGATTAGTGATGTCTATATGACTCAATTGAACCCAAAATGGAGAAAGATGAATGTGTATTCATGACCCACACTTTTAGATCATTTTCTTCAAAGGATTATCGCAAAGTGGTTCAACATTCATAAAGCATAAATGAGTGGGTGTAGATACTATAGAGGAAGGAGGTTTCAAATAAGTTTGAATTCTTGTTGGGGATAATTAAAAACTAGGAAATTTCTACTAATGAGAAAATTAAATGAAGGGACATTCACTTGGACTCTTGATTCTCATGCTACAAGAAAAGATGGGAAGAGACTCTTACTCATCTCTTCTTTGAATGAAAGTCAGACTGCACAATCTGGAAGTATTTTAGAGATTTTACTATTTTTTCACACCCCAAAATTAGGGGTTACACTTATTTTAGAGAGATGGTTCAATGGAATTGAGTTTTTAGGTCCTAAAAGGAAGGTGAGAGTTGTGATTTTTATTTTAGGTTTTTAGTACATTTTGATGGCTAGGAACTCTTCTTGTTTTGAGGAGGCCTATAACCGGGATGAAGCACTGGTCATCTGCACTAAATTATTGATGATTGATTTGATTAATATCCTAAAGAACTAGGAGGATGTGCCCATATTCAGGCCACTTCGTGTTGGTGTCCAACCTCCTCCTCTCAGCAATAGAAGTTGACTAGGACATTGGGTGTATTGGCACCCTCACCCTTTGGGAAATAAACTAAATACTGATGGGCCCTGCATCTTGGGGATGGCTAGTAGAGGTGGTGTGTTCGAAGACTCAAATGTCTCTTTAATTATGGAGTCTAACATTCCCTTTGTACATGGATATTTTCAACAAGAAGAAGCTTCAGTCCTCCTCACATGCCTTCATGTATGTCACCAGAGGAATGTTAGCCTGATAGTGGTGAAAATGGACTCCCTCATCCTCTTAGAATATTTGAATTATAATAGAAGGATTAAATTCTCTATTACTTATAAAATTATAAGGTTTCATAGTTTCATCAATAGGTAGGTGAGTGTCCTACACACCTAGAGGGAGGACAACAAGGCTACATATTTCTTTACTTCTCTGATGTCCCACTCTACAAACATGAATTTATTTTCTAGTTTGCACTCGCTTCCCCCAGAGGGGGTGAACATAATTAGGAGGGATTCACTTGGATTATATAATTTTAGGCCACCCTAATAGGTTCTTATGTCAGCTTGTTTCTCTACCTTAATTATAAAAATATTTATTCGGTTAATTAACCTTTATATATCCCACTTTTCTTTATTAAAGGAATCTTTATTTTCTCTTTGATTGATGTAGGATTTCAAAAAAAATATTTTCAAATTTTTAACTATTGATAACCATTATAAATATTTTTAGGGAATGATTTATTTAAGGTGGGTATAATATAACACCCCATGATTTTAGAATACATTTTTCTTTATATAAATGGTAAGTCTTTGATAGTTTTCTTGACACACAACACTATGTTTAAAATGAATCACGATATATTATAAAAAAACATTAAATATATAGTTATTAATAGGATTAAATAAATTATGATATATATATATATATATATTTTAAAAAATTCAAATATATATTAATTTATATTATATAATTACTTAATTTTTAATATTTCCATTTTATGCTTCGAAAATTTGTTTTCTTTTAAAAGGGTTTTTAATTTTTTATGGGTGAATATTATAAATAATTCCTATAAGTCTTAGAAATTAAATTTGTTAAAAATAATTAATTTTTTTATTAATAATTTCAAAATTATCTTAATTTTAAATCATATGATTTTTTTGAAAGGATTGATTTTTCAGTGAATTGTGAAAAATTACGATATTTATAAAACTATCATTTATTTTCCCTGAAATATCCCATTATGATTATAATTTGATATTAAGGTAAAATAGTTATCATTTAATGAAATATAATATATTTAATTACATAAGAATCATCGTTATTTTTTATTTTGGTATAAGTTCATTTTTGGGCTCAAAAACACATTTTTCCTAAAATCTATTATGTGTGTGTCCGTATAGTGTTTTTTCTAATTTAATTAAATATAACAATATTTACTAAGTATTGTAATGATATATATATATATATATATTATAATAACTCAAATAATTTTACATTCAGTTGATGGTGTTTACTAAGAATGAAATAAGAAGTATTCTATTTTTATGCTTATTTTTTTCTTTAAAAATTATTTCCATTTGTTTTGTGTACTTATTTTAAAATTCACTTCCAAAACATATAAAAATTCAATTTTGTAATATGGATTATTATTTTGAATCATAATAATTAATATAATTTAATATGTTCAACTTATTTTTTTAGTATGAATAATAACCATAGTAAATATTTTTCACGTCAATATATGAGTTAAAACTAAGATAAACTAGGGGTAAAAAATTAAAATATCTCCAACACATGAATTTATCATATTTTATGAGTGTAATTAATCCAATGATATGTATAAATAGTTAAATAATAAATTTTAAAACATTATTTTGAAATTGAGAACACAACATTGATTTTTTATAAGTTATATTTAATACAATTTAAGAACTATTTATCAGTCCATTCATTTAATGGAATGGTTGGAAAATATAATTTATCTTTGAATATTTAAAAAATTATAAAAACATTAAATTTAATATTTATTAAATAAAAAAATTCTTAGAAATTAACTAATTACTTTATTTCTAGGTGAACTGCTTTCTACTCTTAAAAACTGTATTGTTTGAAAAACTATTTTTCATGCATCTTGTGTTCTTATATTAAATGTAAATTCTTCCCAAAATATAAATTGAATCTAATAAATTGGTTTAAAAATTAGGTATCATATTTTCTAGGTGTTTTTAAAAGTACATTTTTATTTTTGGTTTTATAATTATGTTATCATGGTGAAAAGTTAGGTTATTACTGTTAAGGTTAATATGGGTTTAAAGTGGTTCAAGTAAGATATATGGCTTAAAAAGTATCCAAAACATTCATAAATTTGAACGGTTGAGTTTATTTTATACCAATAACACCTTATATTTTAATTCGGGATTCCTTGGTGCCACTTTACATGATTATGATATATTTATATTATTTAATATTTTATGTAATTCAAAGTGTGTCCTTTCCCACACAAATAAAAGGTCACCTCACCTTCATCATTATTAAAAATTTAGATCCTTACATCTAAGAAAATACCTACGATAATAAATTCCAAGATTCCTTCTCAATTTCTCAGTTATTATGTTCATTACAATAGACAAACCTTTGAAGGATTAAAGTGTATATCGAAAGAGGTATCTCCACAAAGAGATAGAATTATTAACTGCGTACTTTTAATTTGGTTTCTTATTATACCTCCTCAAAATATTTTATATACATTATAAAATAATTAATTCAGTATATTTAATATAATTCATTGTTATTATAATTATTTAACAACCATTATCCACCACTTTTCTATCCAATAGGAAGTGAAAACATCGCTCATGTGTATGCACGACTTACCATCTCTATGTAGTGGTGAAATTATTATTTTTATCACCATTTTAATTTTATGATTTTAAATACAGAACTAATTACTTTTTTTTGATATTTTTGATGTAATTATTTTATTATAAGTATAATATATCATTTTCCTTCATACCTTTATTCTCTTTAAAAAATTATAACGTCGCTCGTTCGTATGTGTGAACTACTACCTCCATGAAGTGCTGTGATATATTTTTCATGTTATTATTTCAGGGATGATTCTATATATTTATATAACGAATATATATGATATATATATCCTGATTAACATTATAGAGATGATAGATCCATGATCAAGTTGCATAGATAGAAACTACCGAACTGAAATATATAGGAAAAATGAAACAATTAATACTCAGAAATGATGATTTTGATAGAAAATAATTAATAAATAGATATTTAAATATTTTAGGTGGATTTTATAGGATATTATAAGTATATATATGTTTTACATATATAATTATAAAAAATTTAAATTTATTATATAGGAGTATAAACTAATATTTGAATCTAACCAGACATTCAGTAAGGTATCTCTTTGTCTCGATATTATTTCATTGAGGAATTTTTGATGTTATAGAACTATTTATGTTTATAAGTATATACTATTAATTTGATATGTTATATCATAGAGGTATATGAATTTATTTAATTTAATTTTAAAAATAAATTAATTTCACCAAATGGGATTTTATTCGAATGTAACTGAAGTGGTAAGGATTTATTTCACAATCTTATCATTTTTTATGATTTTATATGTTTAAGATTTTGTTAGGGGAATTATATGATCATTCTATCTTAATATAAATATTTTTTCTTCTTATTTATTTGTTTCTTAAAATTAAATTTCTTACTTTTTTACTGTATAAGTACTCAAACTATAGGGACGATTTTTTTAAGGAAAACTGACTTTGTTTTCTATTTAGTCAGAAATCGTATTGTTCTATGTCCATATTTTCATTAAAAAATATTAAATAATTATTTTAATATTCTATAATGATTTTTTAAATTCATTTTTAACCATTTTTGAATTTCTATAATTTTTTTTAAAAAGTATTATTCTTTTCTTTTGTCGAATGAGGTATATTTTTTCAAAGGTGTGAAAAAAATATTGATTTTAACGTTTACTGTAAAAACGACTAAAATAAGTTACATTAAAACAAAAAGGGTATTTTCCTTAAGAAAATTTATAGTGATATTTTTAAATTTTATTTATGCATGTCAATAATCATTTTTGAATATTATTATTTAGTGAGGGTATAATCTTATAATATCATCTAATATATTTCCTTGAATGGATTATTCTCATTTTGGCTGGGGAAATATGGAAATTATGTATGATAATTATTTCAAGATAAAACTTTATTGATCATTAAATAATTTTGATTATGTTCTACTGTTTATTCATATGATGAATGGATTAGAATTATTCTGTAAACAGTGGGGACTGAAATTATATAGACAATCGATGCATCGATAGGTCTCATTAGCTATTACAGATATGATATATGGCTAAGTAAGTACCTATCAATGTATGATTTCTTATCTTTATACATCAATTGTATGTTTTAGATGCCCCACATTATTCATTCCATCATTATAAAATCTATCACTAATGTCCTTATTATTATAGGTATGATATTGTTGAATAAGTTTTAATCTCATGAGATTATTTCTATGGAATTATACTTGATCATCATTTATGAATTTTTAATTATTTTATAGTTTTCTCGATACACATTTCCTTAATGAGAATATGAGAAAAATTCTTTCTTATGTTTTTTTTCTACATGATCCAAGAAGTGTACTATAATTTATATGAAATGAGATTATTGAGACAATAAGTATTTTCTAAAAAAAAATAATATATTTTATTTTATATTTTAAAATTTAATATGAGATTAAATAATATATCTATATTGTCAATACTACTAAAATATTAGGTTCCATGGGTTTTGATCACTTATATCATGTTCCATTATAATAATGTGACCCCAAATATTAGCTATTACGGTTGGGGTATTTATATTTTTGTTTCCACAAAAATTATTAATAAAAATATTTTCAAATGTTTTTAATACACTCACTTTAGACATTATTTATAAAAGTGTAAAAAGAATAAGTTTTAATATAAATATAATGAACATATTTTCCCATCATTATGTCATATATTCCCGATTTAAATTACTTTAAAAGTATCCATGGTTCAATACATCCAATCTTATTCCCATTTTCATAGGAATGTTTACTTATCAAAAAGTTAGTAAAATAAAAGTATGTTTTGTCTTGATTTTCAGAGCATATTTTTAATGAATTTATAACATTATTTTTTATTTATGTTGTTATAAATTAAGTATTTTTATTCTTTATAAGGGATATGATCATATGATAACATCGAATTTCATTTTTTAGTTGGATTTTGTGTGATGATCTTTTAAGAATATTTTGATGAAAACCATTTCATTCAAATGGGATAATTAAGCTATAATGAAATGATGAATGTATTCATGATATTAAAATGCACATATATATTGTTTGAATTATTTTATGTTAGGGACTATAATTATATTGACCTCCAATGAATTTGGTAAAAACTGATAACTCATGAGATAATGTGGAAGAGAATCGATAGTGAACCTAATATAATACAGGAATTTTTTGACCATGATTGAAAAGGGAACTGTGAGTAAAGCCAATACACTATGGGACTTAGTTCAATATTTTATGATGTTCTTGGAAGTGATCCATGGCTAATGAAATTATTTTCTATACTTATAATTATAGAAAAACTTCTAATGGAAAATCTTATTATTATGATATTATCTCATGAATTATGATTGATTATTAATGGTTTCTAAATATTATGGAACATGTATTTTTTTATGATGATGTTTTATTCCATGACCCATGATTTATGATCTATGACTAGTTTTGAATGAATTTCATAATTTAATTTCAAGCTCTCATACCCTTCAGAACAACTTATGCTCACTTATGATATTTGATTGATGTCTCACATGATTAGCCTCACTAGTTATATGAAATCACCCTTTATTATGTTTAAATTTGAAAATGTTATGTAGAAAGGTATAAATTAGGATACATATAAGAAGATTACTTTTTAGGAATAACTTTTTAAAGATATAAAATATATTTTAGGAAATAAATTGTTTATTTATCTAAAATCTAATAAAATTAAGAATTTAATTTTCTTGGGTGGGTATTGTTGTTTGATATATTGAATATTCATATAAAATGATTTAATATTTATGTATGGATTATGATGTTTGTATTAAGAATAAACTCTTTATGGTGGATTAGAGAATTGGGGTGCAATATGAGTGGGAAAATTCATCTGAGGATTGATGAGGTATGTATGGGAGTTTTCACCCGGTTTATGGGTTTATGATCTGTCCTATGTGATATGAAATATGAGGAAAATATATAAGTTATAGAAACGGAATTGATGGATGGGTAGTGAGTTTATTATATACCATGAGGATTTAATCATAGCATAGTTCATGGGGATGATTATTGGGATATTGATGTTGTATTTAGAAGAGGATATCGATTGGCCTCTTGAGTTTAAGGTTATCTAGGTCCTGTGAATAGTGATATCACTATGAGGTGTTGGGTATGGGTTGGTGAATGTGATTAGAGATAAATATGGGTTGAGGAACCTCATGAATTCCTTTACATGTGAGATAGGGGTATATATGGGTTTGATGTGTCATTCCATATTCTATAGGTTCTTGTATGAAAAAAATGAGAATATGTGGATAAAAAAATGATCATATGTGTATTAAAATGTAGGTTAAATAACATAAGACCTTCACCTTGGTTGTGATTAATGATATGAGATAATGTTTTTAGGATTTTAGTAGGGGATATATTTGGGACTGTTTATAGTTGGATATTATGATCACCTATATTTTTTGAATTTTTTATTTAGGTGATGGTTACATGGATCCTTGGGAAGTAGGGTATTGAGTAATTATTGACAATTTTTTTTAAAATTCATATTAAATAATCATAAGCATAAAAATTATAATTAATTACAATGGAATTACTATATCTTAATACACAACCACAAAACAATGGGGTTGAAGGAGTTAACTTCTCATATAAAGAAACACATCAATAATAGAATACATATAATAGTTAATTATGATAATAAATATAAGAAGAATACAATAAAAAAATATTTTTTCCTTTTATAAATATTTGGTTCTCTTTTAATTTTAAAATCCCCTAGATGGTTATGTCCCTAAAACCCAATTCATAGATTATTAATTTGTTGGACACTAGCGTGCCCCATTGATTATGACCCCAAATTCTTTGTAATGTTTTTTCGATAGGTGGTAGATGTGGAGTAATGAGCCTTATACATTTTCAAACCACATGATCACATGGAACAAGTAATGGTCATGAAACAAATTCTCATTAGGTGGTCACACAATTCATGGTTCTTCTACATAATCATGTTAATTGTGAAACTTTCTATGAATGAAAAAACAATCAATAAAGAGTATTGGGAGATATATATACAATTTTGATTGAGATGATATTTTCAATATATTATATATGTATTTATTTTATTTAATCCCAATTTTGTTTCCTTTTATATGAAAATGTATTGGTTTTTGATTTTGTGGATATTTTCATCTAAATTATGAAAATTCCCGAATTTAGGAATTTAAAAAGTTTTTATCACTTCAATGTTTTTTTGCATAATTTTTTAACATTGATATCATTTCCAGAATTAAATCATTATAAACCTTTGTACTTTGGTATTAAACTTTTTTAATTGGGCTAATTGTTTAATCAATCATTTTGAGGCCCAAAAAAATCAATCAATTTGGAAGAAATTTTTTTAGAAAAAATTGATACTCTTTTAGTAAATGAGGCATAACTTGGACCAATGGTGTCCAATTGGGGTGATTCAAATTGGAAAAGGAATATTATTTGAATACAAATTTCCATATCAAATATCATGATTAAATTATTTCATTAATATAGTTAGTGGGAATGTGAAATATGAAGAATCCGAACAGTCACTTCAGCTAGAAAAAGGTTTTTCATTATTTTAGTTACAACATTCTCACAACATGTCAAAATGATCTCAAATAATGGTAATGAAAACTTAATATGCGGTTGAAAAAAATTTATGAAGTTAAATCATCATGATTATTCCTATAAGAGTTCCAAATTAGACCGTACATTCAGGATACATAAAATAGATAACTGATTTCCACCCCTCATCTTCTTTATATTTTCATCCTCACTTATCTACAAAGGATAGTAGATTGGAGGGAATGATGTGTGATTGAGAATATGATCTAAAGAATAGGATTATTCCAGGAAGTAATAAAAACATGAAGGGATAAACTCCATGTGACATTTGGTACAAAAAATATGAAGGCACTTCCCTTTTAAGTTTGTGCTTTTAACTACAAACTCTTTTTTAAATTATCCATGAATTTTTATTCTTGAATGAATGAGGTATATTTCTTTCTTGTTTTCATTTTCATATATTTTTTATAGTTTTTTATCATCTTATTACTGTAAAATTATTGTTTTGTTGTTTAAAGTTATTTGGGTGAGTTCTCCCTATTTAGAATAATAAGTTCAATTAGTTTTGGTTCCTCGGAGGTCTTTAGTAAATCGAATCACTCTCATATGATGATAAACACCCATATTTTTGGTTTTTCTATATTATTTATAGCCAATTTAGTTGTATTATTTGAGTTCTTGAAGTATAAATTTGGTAATTCAAATCCAAGACATTGGTACAAAATAATAAAGGGAGTGTCTGAGGATCGAATCTTTTCCACTGCTACTATCTTTATCTTGTCATTTTCAATTCGGTTTGCTTCATACTTCAAATAAATAATATATATTTTCTATTTTAATCTTTTTTTGTGTTATTAAACTTTTTTTTAAATCATTTAAAATCCACCTTTTTAGTTTTAACCTTAAAAAAAACTTAACAAATTGAAAATTTGATAACTTATCCTGCAACCTTATCATGAGACAAACCTGTGGTCACCACTGCAATACATTTTGTGTAACATCCCTAGTAAATAAATAATATTACATTTTCATATTTATTAATATTTGTGAATTAAATATTAATTTTATTTTGATGGGGATTTTATGTTTGATGGCGTACCTAACACGAAACAAAAAGTTTCTCTAAAATTTGATGTTGCACACAAGGATGAGTCATACTGAAAAAACAATAATATAATATTATTTTAAATGGTAGTTAACGTGAAGCCGTTTTATTAGAAATAATGAACATAAATAACTACAATATGACTATACATGTTTCTTAAACATCTTTAAATTTATCCAATAAAATTTAGAGGCTTAAAATGTAAATGAATCCAATTTTAATCATAAATACTCTAATACTCTTTAAAAGTTTGATGTAACGCCTTTTGATAGGTAACCATTTTTAAATATAGTTTTTATCACTTTTTTATGTTTTATTTGACAAAATAAAATTCTTCTTTAGAATCGGGATATCAAAATTTACTTTGGATGAAATTTTGGTATTTTTCTGATAAAGTTCATCATTTAATTGTTAGATTATCTTTTTAAATGGTTTTAAATTTTAATAGGATTATATTTTTACAATTTCATACAATTTTTTCATTGGAAGTAATTTCATTTTGAAATTGGATATAAAAAAATGTCAATCTTTTTATAGTTATTATTTCTTAAAAACACGCTTTCTTGATTTGAAAATGGAAATTATTTTTAAATTAATTAATGAAACTTCTATGTTTTGAATTTGGAAAAATAGATATCATTTTTTAATTATTAATTTTAATATTATCATTGGGTGAATTTTTGGTATTTTATGAAAACATTTAATTTTGGATTAATAGTGAAAAACACTACATAGTAGTTAAAAAGAGACTTTTTCATTTAAATGAAATTTTATCGCTTTTCTGAATTGAATTTCAAAAATCCAACATACATGGTTATCATAAATAAGTAAAATATGGTTCAATAAGATGAAAATAATTTTTGGTAAATAGTAACTTTTGACTTTTATTTACCGTGGTTAAAGGTAAATAGGGAAATTCAAGATAAAAATAATATTATAATAATATAAAATTACCTTAACACTTGTCCTAACCTTATTGGATGAGTCGTGGCCAACCAATAAAATATTTTGGTGAGACTTTTGTCATTTTAAAGACACTTGGGTAAGATAATTACATTAATAACTATTTGTTTGAAGTAAAAATAAAAATATGATAAACATGTATTGTTTTGCTAAAAAAATTTAATGTGGGGTTATATAATTTATATCTTTGACTAAAAATATTCATTAGAAATATAAAAATATATCCTACATCATGGTAATTTAGTTATAATTTTTTGATATCAAATAAATTTATTTATTTATGACAGAGTGATAATGTAATGATTACCTAATCATTGAACGATTTAAATAAATGATATTATAAATGTTAAAATAAATTTATTTTGAACAGTTTTTTTGCCACCCAATAATTTTATATATGATTATTAGTTGTTATATTTTTATTAATGAAGGTTATTCAAAATAATAAGGTTGTTTTTGATTTATTTAAAAAGTCATGAAGTGAATAGTATAAAAATTGACATAAATGAGTTTTTAAATCAATTAATATTTTATTAAATGATATAATAATCCTAAAAATATATAATTTGGAAAAATTACTTATATATGGTTGATAATGTCATTAATGAACCACTTTTGGTTCTATTGTAATTTTATATTAAATATATTAACCATATAGTATGAATATAAAAGAAGACATGGTAAAAGTTAAATAAGTTAATAAAGGGTTAAATAAAGAAGATAAGGATTAAAAAATCTCAAATAACTTTCCAATTTATGTTGGATGATTTTATTTCGAATAATAGTCATTGTATATTTGAATTTATTGAGTTTGGGACCTTTTCAAATCTAAATCCATTATATAATAAAATAATATTTTCAAACATTCCTAAAGAGCCCCTCCTCCCCCTTATAAAAGGCCATCATCTCTAGCACATTACTCACACCTCTCAAGACCCTATCTCATCCAAACTATACCCAAATAATATCCCAATATCCTTCTATTTCTCCTAGAAGCCTTACTTTGGGCATAAGTCACTTCATAGAATCCTTTTGGTTCAAACCAAAGGGAGTATCCCGATTTAAAGGTAGCGTCTTCCCTCAAGTTCTATTCTTTTATTTTACTTCTTCACTCCATATAATATTCTTATTATTTTTTTATATAACAAAAAAATATCCTCAATATACCATTTTTTTATGAGAAGTATTCTTACTACACTTACACACATCTGCATTTAATTGGTAAATAACATACTGTTTCTATGGACGACAAACCACTGGCTCACAAAACGATGACTGCTAAATATTCTCATAACACCTCTTATGGTGGAAATTATGAAGACACTATATTTGTATGTGATATGTATTATATTTATATTGTTTCCATGATTCTGTAATTTTTATTTATAATATACCTTTATGGTTTCCATAATGGGTAAAAACGATAATTTTATTTGAGGAAATGCAGGCAACCGCCCCCTCAAAGTGATATGACTCATTCATTCCATACATGGAACATATAAAAGATGGATTTAATGAAATTATATATGATATTATACTAGATTTATAATATATCTATGTATCATTATGTTTTCAATTCCATTAATATATGAATTAGAAATGAAAGTAGTGTTCATGCATACGTACGACTTACTGTCTCCATGAACGGTTCATTTCATTTCTTATCTCCAAATGTTATGTACTATTATAAATACTTATACATACTGGATATATTTTCTATATATGATATATAGATCATGAATATAATTCTGGAGATAATGTAATTTCGAACACAGGTACAATTTGTAATTATAAGAAGTTCATTTTTGACTCAAGTACCAAATATTTACAAAATGACTATTATTAACAAAAATGATTATGTAATGTTTATAACATTATAATAAGTGATATATAAGGAATAATAAACATTAAAAAGGTTCTAAATCAAGTAGAAATTAACTTTATCTTATTATTCAGGAGATTAAAGAATGAACGAGTCAAGTCAGACACAAGGTAAGGGATTCCATCTCAATCTCCTTTCATTAAGGCATATTTAGATATTATATACCTTCTTCTTTTATAAAGTGGATAATAAAACCCATTGAATTTTAATTTCATTCAAAGGTAATATTTTTTATACAATGTGTTTTAACAAATGACAAAAGTAATTTTTTTAACTTATGCAGCGATAATGACCTCTCTACCACCTTAATCGTTATTTGCCTTCCTCTATAAGCCTTAATGTTTTTAAAAAGAAAAAGAAATCTATTTTTTCCATGTTTGGGTGTTTTGATATTGAAAATGGTTTTTGAAATGGAATGATTATTTCAATATCTTTAAATTATTTCTTTTGATTGAAAATGAAATGTAATTAGTGAAATGTTTTAATTTTCAATATTTTATGTTTTATGATTTTATAATGGTACATAGACATTTGAAGGGTGGTTACGTAATAAACCAAATTAAGGGTGGTGCCGTGATAAACTAGGATGGGTGATTACGTTATAACCTCCAATGCATTGGGTATGGAAGTCAGCCGTATGACTATTATATTTTGTGATATGTATGGAAGTAATCCATATGGCTATTCCATTTAGTGATATGTGTGGAAGACGACCGTATGGTTATTTCATTTAAGTATGATTATGTCCCAAGTTACCTTTATATGTTATGTGTGATTTTTATGGGTTTTATTGTACTATTTTGTTTACAAAAGGGTAAGCAATGATCTTTTATTCAGTGAAGAGTATTTACTACTTCATAAAGGCAAAAATTATTACTTATGATAAAGTATTCATTGTTTTCTTGTTGTTTTGAAAAACTAACAGTTTTCCTTCTTTATGTGTCCCTTACTGTGATTTTTATGCTCATCCCAAGTTTTCAAAAAAAAATCACCGGACTTAAAGCGGAATAGGGTCAAGGATGGGATCAATGAAAAGTCATGATGATTAAAACATGGAACTAAACTTGTTTCTTTTATTGTAATAGTTTTTATTTTATGAAAAAAATGGATACTGAGTAGAAGTGTCTACATGTAATATTTAATTTTTTATGTATATGTTATTCCCTAATTCTCTAAAGCTTTAAACATGAAAAGATATTCAATGTGAATTATTAACATAATTCAAGATTATGTAATGTTTAAGGCTGGGGCCTTATAGTTGGTATTAGAGGTCTGTTTAGATAACTTTAGGAGTTAGGGTATTGTTAAATTAATATTCACAACTTAATTTATGTTAAGATTGAAATGATATAGAATTTACAAATTACTATGTTGCTTCTCCTAAGATATTTCTGTGTTTATAATGGTTTTTCATAGAGGAAATATGGTAGCTATGATGGAAAGGATTATGGGGGAGAATAACCTTCCAAATCAGTATCCCGAGATTTTCGAAATTGGAATTGAACAGTTTGTTACAGTGATGGATCAGTTGACTCAGGTGATAAATGGTGGTGGTGTACATGCACAAGACCAACCAGACCAACCCCAGAGGAACATGTCTACAGTATAGCATTTTATGAGGCAATGTACCCCATCATTCATAGGATCATCTAACCCTATGCTAGCTGAAGGGTGGATTAAAGCACTGGAGAATATTTTTGATGTCATGGGGTGTTTAGAACATCAAAAGGTTAGTCTCACTATTTATCATTTTAAAGTTAAAGCTGATCAATGGTGGTCTATTGTTAAAAATATCTAGAATAATGAGGAGATTGATGCTCTTGGTTGGGAAGAATTCAAAGGTATGGTTCTTGAGAAATATTTTCCTAAGGTAGTTCAACTTAGGATAGAAAAAAAATTCTTGGAATTTAGGCAGGATGATGACTTAGTGGATTCTTATGAAGAAAAGTTCACTCGACTAACTAGGTATGCTCGAAATTTCATCCAAGATCTTGATTGTAAGATAAATCGATTTTACTAAGGACTGAAGCTGTGATATCGAATAGCATTAGCCTTCTGTGAATTAAAAATCTATGAGAAACTTGTCAGATATTCTAAGAAGGTAAAAATGGAGTTTTTTGATTATCAAGTGTTCCAAGAGAGAAAGAAAAAGAAGAGGTCTAGTTGGTAGGAAAAGGGAAAGAATATATCAAAGAATCCTGGAGGTAATAAAATTAAATATCCATCTTGTGAGAAGTGTGGTAAAAAGAATCCGGGAGAATGTTTATCAAAGTATGGAAAGTAATTCTGGTGTGGTAATCCTGGTCATATTGCTCGTAATTGTAAGGAAGATGGTCAGGAAAGCAATGAAATTCTAGGGATAAGTTTTTTTAAGTGTAATGAAATGGGTCATTATGAAAACAAGTGTCCAAAAAAGAACTCAAATGAGGGAAAGAAGTCAGAATACAGGTTTTAAGGGGTGGTGAAATCCTTTGCAACTACTTCAGCAGATGTTGGTCCATCGAATGAAGTAGTATCAGCTCTAGGGAGCTCAGTATTTTTCAAATATTTACTTGAGGTCGGGGTATCATCAGTTTAATATAAAGGAAGAAGACATTCCAAAGACTATGTTTCATTATAGATATGCCCATTTTGAATTTTTAGGTATACCTATTTGGTTAACCAATGCCCTTACTATATTCATGAATATTATGAATAAAATCTTCCATGAGTTTCTGGATAAGTTTTTCATTGTGTTTATTGATGATATTTTGGTTTATTTGAAAAGTAAAGTGGAGCATGAAAGTAATTTAACGTTTGTCTTGAAAACCTTAAAATTAAATAAAATGTATGGGAAATTCATTAAGTGTGAGTTTTGGTTACAAAAAAATTTCATTCCTTGGTCACATTGTTTCAAAAAATGGAATAACTATTGATCCTACTAAAACAAAATTTGTTGAAGAGTGGAAAAGACCTACTAATATCACAGAGATTCTTAGTTTTCATAGATTATGAGGTCATTACTGGAGGTTTGTTGAGAATTTTGAACAGTTTTCTATCCCACTAACTAGGTTAACTTGAAATGGTGTTAAGTTCATCTGGACAAAAGAATGTGATGATTGTTTTCAGGAATTAAAAAGAAGATTGGTGAATGCACCAGTTTTGGCATTACTTTCCAAAAATAGTGAGTTTTTTTATCTATAGTGATACATCATTGAAAGGAATTGGTTGTTTCCTAATGCAGAATGATCAAGTAATTTCTTATGCTTCATTTCAGTTGAAACCTCATGAGTTAAATTACCCTACACATGATTTGGAATAAGCTGTTTTTGTTTTTTCTTTAACAATTTGGAGGCATCATCTGTTTGGAGTAAAATGTGAAATATATACTGACCAAAAAAGTTTGAAGTAAATATTCACTCAGAAAGAATTGAACATGATACAAAGGAGATAGATGAAATTAATCAAGGATTTGTATTGCATGATCCATTACCATCCGGGAAAGGTATATAAAGTGGTCGATCCTATGAGTCAGAAAAGTAATGATACATTAACCATGTTACATTTGGAACAAGATACTTTGATTAACAATTTGATGAACTTTGGAATAGAAGTTGTTGGTGAAGGAGATTCCTCTATTTTGTTTCATGTGTTAGTGAAATCATCTCTATCAGAAAGAATTAAGAAAGCACAGGAGGAAGACAATGAGTTGTAGAAAAATGTAGAGTTGATTCAGAAGGGTAAGTTGCATGATTTTAACATTCACAATGATTATATTTTGATATTTGGGAAGATATTATGTGTGCCTTGTGATTCACAATTGAAGAATGAGTTGTTATGTGAAGCTCATAGTTCTCCATTTTTATTTAATCCTGACAATACTAAGATGTACAGAGATATTTAGAAGTATTATTAGTGGGATTGAATGAAAACAGATATTTCTGACTTTAATCTGAAGTGTTTGACTTGTAAACAGGTTAAAGTAGAGTAAAAATTACTAAAAAGGAAGCTTCAACCTTTATAGGTTCTAGAGTGGAAATGGGAAAATGTGTTCATGGATTTCGTCATGGGATTACCAAATACTTCTCAAGGAAATAATTAAATCTAGGTTATTATTGATCGATTGAATAAATATGCTCATTTCCATCCTGTTGGAGATACATTATCTCTGGATCAAATTTCTCAGTTGAATGTTAAAGAGATAGTCAAGTTGCATGGAGTTCCCCTCTCCATCGTATCTGACCATGATCCTAGGTTTACTTCTAACTTTTGGAAAGGCCTTCAGAAGTTGTTGGGCACTGAATTAAATTTTAGTACATCTTTTCATCCACAATAAGATGGGTAGTCAGAACGAACAAGGTAGACTCTGTAAGATATGCTACATGCTTGTTCAATGGATTACCAGGGAATTTGGGACAAACATCTTTCTTTGGTTGAATTTTCTTATAAGAACAGTTTTCATTCCAGTATACAAATGACTCTGTTTGAGGCATTATATAGAAAGCGGTGTCGAACTCCAGCTTTTGGGGATGAAGTAGCTGAAAGGAAACTGATGAGACCAGAATTGGTAGAAGAGATGGTAGAAAAATTTAAATTGATTTAGAAGAACATTAAAACATCTCAGAGCAGGTAGAAAAGTTATGCGGATAATCAGAGGAAGGATCTTCCTTTTGAGGTAGGTGATCATTTTTTCTCAAGGTTTCTCCATGGAAAAGTGTGAAGCGTTTTGGCAAGAAGGGAATGTTAAGTCTGAGGTTCATTGGACCTTATGAAATCCTGGAGAAATTTGGATCAGTTTCCTATATAGTGGATTTAACTCCATGTTTATCCCATGTACACAATGTTTTTCATGTTTCAATATTGATAAAGTATATGCCAGATCCATCTCATGTTTTGAGTCCATATGTAGTTTAGTTGGAAGATAATTTTTCCTATGTTGAACAACCAGTCTAGATTCTTGACCTTAGAGAGAAAGTGTTGCGAAATAAGGCAATCCATCAGATAAAAGTGTTGTGGAAAATCCATATGGTTTAAGAGGCAAAATGGGAATCTGAAAATGCTATGAGGGATAAATACCCCCATTTATTTGAAAAGTGAATTAAATTGTGAGGAGGAAATTTCCAAACGGGGGGAATGATGTAAAATCCCCGGTAAGTAAATAAAATTACATTTTCATATTTTTTAATATTTTTGAATTAAATATTAATTTTATTTTAAAGGGAATTCTAGGTTTGATGGCATACCTACCCTGAAACAACGAGTTTCTCTGAAATCTCATGTTGCACACAAGGTTGAGTCATACTGAAAAATAATATTATAATATTATTTTAAATGGTAGTTAATGCTTAGCTGTTGTATTAGTGAGAATGAAAAAAACTAACTAAAATATGACTATAAATGTTTCTTAAATGTCTTTACATTTATCAAATAAAAGTTAGAGGCTTAAAATGTGAATAAATCCAATTTTAAGCATAAATACTCTAATATTATTTAAAAGGTCAATTTACCTTATTTTGATGGAGAATGATTTTTAAATGTAGTTTTTGTAACTTTTATATGTTCTATTTGACAGAAATAAAATTCTTCCCTAGAATTGGGTCATCCATATTTACTTTGGATTAAATTTTTGTTTTTTTTCTAGATAAAGTTCATTTTTAATGGATAGTGAAATATACTGCATGTTAATTCAAAATTTCATTTTAATCTTATTTATTTATATGGTTAGATTATCTTTTAAATGGTTTTGAAGTGTAATTGAATTATATTTTTACCATTTAATATAATTTTTTTCATTGTAAGTAATTTCACTTTGAAATTGGATATAAACAGATGTCAATCTTTTGAGAGTTATTATTTCTTAAAACCACGCATTCTAGTTTTGACAATGAAAATTAATTTTAAATTAATTAATGAAACTTATATGTCTTAAGTTTGGTAAAATAGACATCATTTTTGAATTTTTAATATCAAAATTAGCTTTGGGTGATTTTTTTTTATTTTTCTGAAAACGATCAATTTTTGATGAATAGTGAAAAAACATTACATATTAGTTAAAAACTGACTTTTTCATTTAAATTAAATTTTACCGATTCTGTGAATTGAATTTCAAAAATATGACATACATGGTTTTCATCATTAAGTAAAATTTGGTTCAATAAGATGAAAAATATTTTTTGGTGAATAATAACTTTTGACTTGTATTTACTGTGGTTAAAGGTAAATCGGGTAAATGAAGGTAAAAATAATATTATAATAATATAAAATTACCTTAACACTTGTCCTAACTTTATTGGATGAGTTATGGATGACCAATAAAATCCTTGGGTGAGAATTTTGTCCTTTGAAAGCCACTTGGGTAAGATAATGACATTAATAACCATTTATTTAAATTAAAAATAAAAATATAATAAACTTGTATTGTTTTGCTAAAATAATTTTATTATGGGGTAATATAATTAATATCTTTGACTATAAATAGTAAATATAAAGCTAAAATGATTTCATAAATCATGGAAATTTATTTATAATTTTTGAACATCATATAAATTTATTTATTTATGACACAATGATGATGTAATGATTACCTCATTAATGGACGATTTAAATAAATGTTATTATAAATGTTAAAATAAATTTATTTTGAACCTTTTTATTCCATAAACTAATTTTATAGATGATTATGACTTTTTATAGTTTAATTAATTTAGTTTTTTCGAAATAATCAATTTTTTTAGTTTTTCAAAAAATGTCATGAAATGAATAGTATAAAAATTGACATAAATGAGTTTTTAAATCAATTAATATTTTATTAAATGTTATAAAAATTATAAAAATCTAAGATTCTTCCAAATTTTTTATATAAGGTTGATAATGTTATTAATGAACCACTTATGGTCCAATTTGAATTTTATAGTAAATATATTAACCATATAGTATGAATATAAAAGAAGACATGGTAAAAGTTAAATAAGTTAACAAAGGGTTAAATAAAGACGACAAGGATTAAAAAATATCCAAAAAGTATCCAATTATTATTGGATGATTTTATTTCCAATAATATTCATCATATAGTTGAATTTATTTAGTTTGGGACCTTTTGAAATCAAAATTCAGAATATAATAAAACAATATTTTCAAACATTCCTAAAGAGCCCCTCCCCCCTTATAAAAGGCCTTCACCTCTAACACATTACTCACACCTCCCAAGAACCTATCTCATCCAACCCCTTCCCAAATAATCTCCCAATATCCATCTATTCCTCCTAGAATCCTTACTTTATACATAAGGCACTTCAAGGAATCCTTTTGGTTCAAACCAAAGGGAGTTACCCAATTTAAAGTTAACCTCTTCCCTCATGTTCTATTATTTTATTTTACTTCTTCACTCCCAATTCTCATCTTATTATTTTTATATAAAAAATACTATCCTCAATATACTATGTTTTTTTATGAGAATTTTTCGAACTACACTTACACACACCTCCATTTAATGGGTAAAGAACATACTATTTCTATGGACGGCGAACTACTGCCTCACGAAACAATGATTTTTAAATATTTTCCTACCACCTATTATGGTGGAAATTATGATGAAATTGTATTTATATATGATATATATTATATTTTTATTGTTTAAATGCATATTTATTTTTCATTTATATCATAACTTTATGGTTTTTATAATCTGTAAATATGATAATTTCATTTGAGGAAGTGCAGGCTACCACCCCCTCAAATTGATAAGGCTCATTCATGTGATACATGGAGCATATAAAGTATGGAGTTAATGAAATTATATATGATATTATACTAGATTTATAATATACCTATGTATCGTTATGTTTTCATTCCATTAAATATTAAATAGAAATGAAAGTAGCGTTCATGCGTACGTACGACTTACCATCTCCAGGAATGGTGCATTTCATTTATTATCTCAAAATGTTATGTATTATTATAAATAATTATATATACTGGTTATATATGATATATATGATATATAAATCCTAAATATAATTATGGAGATAATGGACATTTGACCACATTTATAATTTTTAATTATAAGAAGTTCATTTTTGACTCAAGTACGAAATATTGAAAAAATGACCGTTATTAACATAAATGATTATCTACTATTTATAACATGGTAATAAGTGATATAAAATTAATAATAAACATGAAAAAGGTTATGAAGATAGTATAAATTAACTTTAGTTTATTATTCAGGTGATTAAAGAACGAACGAGTTAGGTCAGACACAAGGTACGAGACTTTCAATCTCCTTTCATTGAGGTAGATTTCAATATTATACAACTTCTTCTTTTATATAGTGTATAATAAAACCCTTTGAATTTTACATTCATTGAAAGGGAATCTTTTTTCTAGGAAGCATTTTAATAAATAGCATAAGTAATTTTTTTATCTTATGCGGCGATAATGACCTCTCTGCCACCGTAATAGTTATTTGGCTCCCTCTATAAGCCTTAATGTTTTTAAAAGGAAAAGAAGATTATTTTTTATATTTTTGGGTGTTTTGTTATTGAAAATGGTTTTTCAAATGGAATTATTATTTCAATATATTTAAATGATTTCTTTTTTATTACAAATGAAATGTTATTAGTGAAAGGTTTATATTTTCAATATTTTATGTGTTATCATTTTATAATGGTACTTGGACATTTGACGGGTGGTTATATGATAAAACAAATGACTGGTGGTGCTGTGATAAACTATGATGGGTGGTTACATTATAACCTCCAATGCATTGGGTATTGAATTCATTCGTATGGATATTCCATTTAGTGATTTGTATGGAAGTCGGCCGTATAGATATTCCATTTAGTGGTATGTGTGGAAGTTGACCGTATGGTTATTCTATTTAAATTTTTTTATGTCCCAAGTAACCTTTATATGTTATGTGTGCTTTCTATGTGTTTTATTGTAATCTTTTAATTAAAAAAGGTTAAGAATTGATCTATTATTCAGTGAAGAGTATTTACTACTTCATAAAGGTGAAAAGTATTAGTTATGATAAAGTATTCATGGTTTACTTGTTATTTTGAAAAACTAACAGTTTCCTTCTTCGTGTATCCCTTACTGAGATTTTTGTACTCAACCCAAGTTTTTGAAATGTTTTTCACGGGACTTAAAGTGGAACAAGGTCAAGGATGGATCAAGTAATAGTCATTATGATTAAAACACGGAACTAAAAAGGTTTATTTTCTTTTAATAGTTTTTATTTTATGAAAAAATGGATACTGATTAGAAGTGTATACATGTAATAATAAATTTTTTATGTTTATGTTATGACATAATTCTCTAAATTTCTAAACCTTAAAAGATCCTCAATGTGAATTATTATCATAATTCATGATTATGTAATGTTTAAGGTTGGGGCCTTATAGTTGGCATCATTGGTCGGTTTAAGCAAATTTAGGAGTTAGGGTATTGTTAAATTAATATCCATAAATTAATTTATGTTGAGATTTAAATGATATAGAATTTATAGATTACTATATTGCTTCACCTAATATATCTCTATGTTTAGAATGGTTTTTCGCAGAGGAAACATGGTAGCTATGATGGGAATTTATACAGAGGAGAATAACCTTCCAAATCAGCATCCTGAGATGGTTAGAATCAGAACTAAAACGTTTGTTGTAGGGATGGATCAATTGACTTAGGTGATAAATGGTGATGGTATATATGTAGGAGACCAACTAGAACACCCCCAGATGAACATGTCTATAGTAGATCATTTCATGAGGCAACGTCCCCCACCATTCAGAGGATCATCTGACCCTGTGCTTGCTGAAGGGTGGATTAAAGCATTGGAGAATTTTTTTGATGTCATGGGGAGTTAAAAATATCAAAAGGTTAGTCTCTCAATTTACCATTTTGGAGGTTAAGTTGATCAGTGGTGGTCATTGGTTAAAAGTATCAGGGATAGTGAGGAGATTGATGCTCTTGGTTGGGAAAAATTCAAAGTATGTTTCTTGAGAAATATTTTCCTATGGTGGTTCGACTTAGGATGGAAAAAAAATTCTTGAAATTGAGGAAGGATGATGACTTAGTGGATGATTATGAAGAAAAGTTCACTCAACTAGCAAGGTATGCCCAAAATTTCATCAGACATCTCGATTTTAAGATAAATAAATTTTACTCAGGACTGAAGCCGCGATATCGAAGAGCATTAGCCTCTTGTGAATTCAAAAGCTATGAGAAACTTGTCAGATGCACTGAGAAGGTAGAAATAGAGTTTTCTAATGATCATGTGTTCCAAGTGAGAAAGAAAAAGATAAGGTCCAGTTTGTATGTAAAGGGAAATAATTCATCAAAGAATCCTGGAGTTAAGAAAATTAAATATCTATATTTTGAGAAGTGTTGTAAAAAGCATCCTGGAGAATGTTTATCAATGTCTGGAAAGTGCTTCTGTTGTAGTAAGACTGGTCATATTGCTCATAATTTCATGGAAAATGATCAAGAAAGCAATTAAAATCCAGTGGTAATATATTTTAAGTGCAATGAAATGGGTCATTATGCAAATGAGTTTCCAATAAAGAACTCAAATGAGGGAAATAAGTCAGACTACAAACAGAAATGGGTGGTAATTTCCATTGAAACTACTTCAATAGATGTTGGGCCATCAAATGAAGTAGTATCAGCTCCATGGAGCTCAGTATTTTTTGACTATTGACATGAGGTCGGTGTATCATCTGTTGAAAGTAAAGGAAGAAGACTTTGTGAAGATAACATTTCATACTAGATATAGAGATTATGAATTTTTTGTTATGACTTTTGGGTTAACCAATGCACCTGCTGTATTCATGGATCTTATGAATAGAATTTTTCTTGAGTTCCTTGATAAGTTTATGGTTGTATTTATTGATGATATTTTGGTTTATTCCAATAGTAAAGAGGAACATAAAAGTAATTTAAGGGTTGTCTTGAAAATATTAAAAGGAAAGAAACTGTATGGGAAATTAATCAAGTGTGAGTTTTGGTTACAAAATATTTCATTCCTTGGTCACATTGTTTCAAAAAATATCATAATAGTTGATCCAGAAAAAACAAATGTTATTGAATAATGGCCAAGACCTACCAATATCATATAGAATCGTAGTTTTCTTAGATTAGCGGGTCATTACCGGTGGTTTGTTGAGAAATTTTCATAGTTATCTATCCCACTGAATAAGTTAACTCAAAAAGGTGTTATGTTCATCTGGAAAAAATAATGTGATGATTGTTTTCAGGAATTAAAAAGGAGATTACTGAATGCTCCAGTTTTGGCACTACCTTCCAGAATTGGTGACTTTGTTTTATAGAGTGATTCTTGGTTGAAAGGAATTGGTTGTGTCCAAATGTAGAATGATCAGGTAATTTATTATGCTTTATGTAAGTTGAAACCTAATGAGTTAAATTACCCTACACAGGACTTGGAATTAGCTGCTGTTGTTTTAGCTTTAAAAATTTGGAGGCATCATCTGTTTGGAGTAAAATGTTAAATATATACTGACCAAATAAGTTTGATGTAAATATTCAATCTGAAAAAATTGATCATGATACAGAGGTGATGGCTGGAATTAATCGAGAATTATAGTTGCATGATCCATTACCAACCGAGAAAGGAAAATAAAGTGGCTGATGCTTTGATTTGGAAAATTAATGATACATTAACCATGTTACATTTGGAACAGGATACTTTAATTAATTATTTGATGACCATTGGAATAGAAGTTGTTCGTGTAGGAGATTCCTCTATTTTGTTTCAGGTGTTAGTGAAATCATCTCTATCATAAAGAATTAGGCAAGCACAAAAGGAAGATAGTGAGTTGTAGAAAATGGTTGAGTTGATTCAGAAGGGAAAGTTTCCTGAGTTTAACATTGATAATGATTGTATTTTAAGATTTGAGAAGAGTTTATGTGTGCCTTGTGATTCACAGTAGAATAATGAGTTGTTATGTGAAGCTCATAGTTCTCTGTTTTCAGTTCATCCTGGCAGTAATAAGATGTATAGAGATCTTCAGGAGTATTACTGGTGGGATGGAATGAAAAGAGATATTACTGAATTTACATTGAAGTGTTTAAATTATTTATAGGTTAATGTAGAGAGACAGTTACCGAAAGGGATGCTTCAGCCTTTACTAGTGCCAGAGTGGAAATGGGAAAATGTGTCCATTGATTTCATTATAGGATTACCAAATACTTCTCAAGGTAATAATGCAATATGAGTTATTGTTGATCGATTAACTAAATCTTCTAATTTCTTTCCTATTAGAGATACTTTGTATCTGGATAAACTTTCTCAGTTGTTTTTTAAAGATATAGTTAGGTTTCATGGAGTTCCCCTTTCCATTTATCTGATCAGGATCCTATATTTACTTCAAACTTTTGTAAAGGCCTTCATAAGACATTGGGTACATAATTAAATTTCAGTACAACTTTTCATCCACAATCAGATGGGCAGTCAAAATGAACAATTCTGACTTTGGAAGATATGCTACATGCTTGTTTAGTGGATTACAAGGGAAGTTGGGACCAACATCTTTGTTTGGTTTAATTTTTTTTTATAATAACAGATTTAATTCTAGTATACAGATGGCTTATTTTGAGGAATTATATGGAAATCGGTGTCGAACTCTAGCTTTTTGGGATGAAGTAGGTGAAAGGAAACTGATGGGATTGTAATTGTTAGAAGAGATGGAAGAAAAAGTTCAATTGATTCAGAGGAACATGAGAACAGATCAGAGAAGACAAAAAAGTTATGTGGATAATCGGAGGAAGGATCTTTCTTTGAAGGTTTGTGATCATTTCTTTCTCAATGTTTCTCCATGGAAAAGTGTTATGTGTTTTGGCAGGAAGGGAAAGTTGAGTCCAAGGTTAATTGGACCTTATGAAATCCTAGGGAAAGTTGGATCAGTTTCCTACATTATGGATTTAACTCCAAGTTTATCCCAGGTAAACAATGTTTATCATGTTTCAATGTTGAGAAATTATATGCTGAATCCATCTCATGTTTTGAGTCCATAGGTATTTCAGTTGGAAGAGAATCTTTCTTATAAGGAACAACCAGTCCAGATTCTTGACCGTAGAGAAAAATTGTTTCAGAATAAGGTAATCCATCAGGTAAAATTTTTCTGAAAGAACCATATGGTTGTAGAGGCAACATGGGAATCTGAAAATACTCTAAGGGATAAATATTTTCATTTATTTGATAAGTGAATAAAATTGCAAGGACGTAATTTCCAAAAGGGGGGAAGGATGTAACATCCTAGGTTAATAAATAATATGACATTTTTGATATTTATTAATATTTCTAAATTAAATATTTATTTTATTTTAAAGGGGATGAGATGTTCGACGGCATACTTGAAACACAACAATGGGTTTCTCTCAAATCTCATGTTTCACACAAGGCTGAGTCAAACGGAAAAAATAATATAATATTATTTTAAATGGTAGTTAACTCCTAGATTTTTTATTGGCAGGAATGAATAAAACAAACTACAATATTACTATACACGTTTGTTAATTGTATTTACATTTATTCAATAAAATTTAGTGGCTTAAAATGTGAATGAATCCAATTTTAAGCACAAATTTTCTAATATTCTTTAAAAGGTCGATTTAATAATTTTTGAGGGAAAACCCTTTTCAAATCTATTTTTTGTCACTTTTATATGTTCGATTTGAAAGAATAAAACTCATCTTTATAATTGGGACATTAAAATTTACTTTGGATGAAATTTTGGTATTTTTAGGATAAAGTTCATATTTTAATAAAGTGAAAAATACTGCATTTTAATTCAAAACTACCATTTAATATAATCTATTTATATGGTTAGATTATCTTTTTTAATGGTTTTAAAGTGTAATTGGATTATATTTTTACCATTTAATACAATTTTCGTAATTATAAGTAATTTAACTTGGAAATTGGATATAAAAAAATGTCAATCTTTTGATAGTTATTATTTCTTAAAAACACGTTTTCTAGTTTTGACAATGAAAATTAATTTTAATTTAATTAATGAAACTTATATGTTTTGAATTAGGTAAAATAGACATCATTTTTGAATTTTTAATATCAAAATTATCTTTGGGTGAATTTTTGGTATTTTTTTAAAAATGTTCAATTTTTGATGAATAGTGAAAAAACACTACATAATAGTTAAAAATGAATTTTTCATTTAAATGATATTTTACCACTTCTGTGAATTGAATTTCAAAAATCTTACATTTATGGTTGTCATCAGTAAGTAAAATGTGGTCCAATAAGTTTAAAATAATTTTTGATGAATAGTAGCTTTTGACTTCTATTTACTACGGTTAAAGGTAAATAGGGTAATCCAAGATAAAAATAAAATAATAATAACCTAAAATTTCCTTAGCACTTGTCTTATTTTATGAGTCATGACCGACCAATAAAATCCTTGGTTGAGACTTCTGGCCTTTGAAATCCACTTGGGTAAGATGATGACATTAATAACTTTTTAGTTAAAGTAAAAAACAAATATCATAAACATGTGTTGTTTTGATAAATAGAATTTAATGCGGGGTTATATAAATGATATATTTGATAGTAAATATTCATTATAAATATGAAATGATTTCCTAAATCATGGTAATTTATTTATAATTTTTTTAACATCAAATAAATTTATTTATTTATGAGACAACGATGATGTAAGGATTATTTCATTAATGAACGATTTAAATAAATGATGTTATAAATGATAAAATAAATATATTTTTAACCTTTTTATTCCACCCACTAATATTATATATGAGTATGAATTTTTATATTTGAATTAATTAAGGTTTTTTTAAAGAATCTAGTTGTTTTGGATTTTTAAAAAATGTCATGATATGAATAGTATAAAAATTGACATAAACGAGTTTTTAAATCAATTAATATTTTATTAAATGATATAACAATCCTAAAAATATACGATTCAGTAAAATTACTAATATATGGCTTATAATGTCATTAATTGAACACTTTTGGTTGAATTATAATTTTATAGTAAATATATTAACAATATTGTACAAATATAAAAGAAGACATGGTAAAAGTTAAATAAGTTAACAAAGGGTTAAATAATGAAGATAAGGATTAAAAAATATCAAAAAACTATCCAATTCTTATTGGATGATTTTATTTTGAATAATAGTCATTTCATATTATAATTTAATGAGTTTTATAGCTATTTAAATCGAAATCTAGTTTATAATAAAATATTTTTTTCAAACATTCCGAAATAGCCCCTCCTCCCCCTTATAAAAGGCCATCACTTCTAACCCATTAATCAAACCTCTCATGTCCCTTGGCTCATCCAACCTCTGCCAAAATCAGCTCCCAAGATCCCTTTCTTCCTCCTAGATGCCTTACTTTAGGCAGAAGACACTTCAAGGAAGCCTTTTTGTTCAAACCAATGGGAGTTACCCGATTTAAAGGCAACATATTCCCTCAAGTTATCTTCTTTTATTTTACTTATTCACTCCCTATAATCTTCTTATTCATTTATTATATAACAAAAACATTATCCTCAATAAACTAGGTTTTTTTATGAGATGGATTCAAACTACACTTACACACACCTCTATCTAATGAGTAAAGAACATATTGTTTCGGTGGACGATGAACTACTGCCTCACGAAAAGATGATTGTTAAATCTTGTCCTACCACCACTTATAGTGGATATTATAATAGGACTGCATTTATATGTGATGTATATTATATTTATATTATTTATATGCTTCTGTATGTTTTATTTATAGCATACCTTTATGGTTTCCATAATAGGTAAATACAATAATTTCATATGAGGAAGTGCAGGCTACCACCCCCTCAAAGTGATATAACTCATTATTTCCATACATGGAACTTATTAAGGATGGAGTTAATGAAATTATATATGATATTATACTGGATTTATAATATACCTATGTATCCTTATGTTTTCATTCCATTAAATATGTAATATAAATTAAAGTAGTGTTCAAGCGTACGTACGACTTATTGTCTCCATGAATGGTGCATTTCATTTCTTATCTCCAAATGTTATATACTATTATAAATACTTATATATAATGGATATATATGATATATATGATTTCTAAATAATTAATATCATTCTCTAGATAATGTAATTTTTACCACATTAACAATTTGTAATTATAAGAAGTTCATTTTTAACTTACGTACCAAATATTGACAGAATGACCATTATTAAGATAAATGATTATGTGTTGTTTATAACGTGGAAATAAGTGATATAAAAGGATTAATAAACTTGAAAAATGTTCTTATGTAAGTATAAATTAACTGTAGTTTATTATTCAGGATACTAAATAATGAACAAGTCAAGTCAGATAGAAGGTAAGGGACTTCATCTCAATCTCCTTTCATTGAGGCATATTTCGACATTACACACCTTCTTATTTTATACAGTTTATAATAAAACCCTTGCACTTTTACTTTCATTCAAATTGAATATTTTTTATATGAAGCATTTTACTAAACAAAAAAAATAATTTTTTAAGTTATGCGGTGACAATGACCTCTCTCCCACTGTAATCGTTATTTGGCTTCCTCTATAAGCCTTAAGGTTTTTAAAAGGAAAAGAAATCTCTTTTTTCTCTTTTTGGGTGTTTTGATATTGAAAATGATTTTTTAAATGGAATGACAATTTCAATACCTTGAAATTATTTCTTTTGATTGAAAATGAAATGTTATTAGTGAAATTTTTATATTTTCAATATTTTATGTGTTATGATTTTATAATGGTAATTGGAAAATTGATGGGTGGTTATGTGATAAACAAAATGACGGGTGGTGCCGTGATAAACAGGATGGGTGGATACGTTATAATCTCCAATTCATTGGGTATGAAAGTTGGCCATATGGCTATTCCATTTAGTGATATGTTTGGAAGTTGGCCGTATGACAATTCTATTTAGTGATCTGTGTGGAATTTGACCATATGGTTATTCCATTTAAGTATGTCTATGTCCCAAGTTACCTTTATATGTTATGTGTGCCTTCTATGTGTCTTATTGTAATCTTTTGGGTACAAAAGGGTAAGCAATGATCTTTTATTCAATTAAGAGTATTTACTACTTCATAAGGGTGAAAAGAATTACTTATGATAAAGTATTCATGGTATACTTGTTGTTTTGAAAAACTAACAGTTTTACTTCTTTGTGTATCCCTTATTATGCTTTTTATGCTCATATCATGTTTTTGAAGTTTTTTTCACAGGACTTAAAGTGGAATAGGGTCAAGGATTGGATCAAGGAAAAGTCATGATGATTAAAACATGGTACTAAACATGTTTTCTTTTCTTTTAAGAGTTTTTATTTTATGAAATAATAGATACTGAGTAGAAGTGTATATATTTAATTTTCAATTTCTTATGTATATGTTATGACATAATTCTTTAAAGCTCTAAACCTAAAAATATACTCAATGTGAATTATTAACATAATTCAAGATTATGTAATGTTTAACGATGGGGACTTATAGTTTCCATAAGAGGTCGGTTTAGATTAATTTAGGAGCTAGGGTATAGTTAAATTAATGTTCATAAATTAATTTATGTTAATATTGAAATGATATAGCATTTACAGATTACCATGTTTCTTTGCCTAAGATATTTTTGTTTTTAGAATGGTTTTCCGCAGAGAAAATGTGGTATCTATGATGGGAAGGCATACATAGGAGAATATCCTTCTAAATCAGCATCCTGAGATGGTCGGAATCAGAACTGAATAGTTTGTTATAGTGATGGATTAGTTGACTCAAGTGATAAATGGTGGTGGTATACCTGCACGAGACCAACCAGACCAACCCTAGAGGAACATGTCTATAGTAGATAATTTCATGAGCCAATGTCCCCAATCATTCAAAGGATAATATGACCATGGGCTAGTTTAAGGGTGGATTAAAGAAGTAGAAATTATTTTTAATTTCATGGGGTGTTCAGAACATCAAAAGGTTAGTCTCGCTCTTTACCGTTTTGAAGGTGAAGCCGATCATTGGTGGTTGATGGTTAAAAATATCAAGGATAGTGAAAAGGTTGCTGATATTTGTTTTGAAGAATTCAAAGATATGTTTCTTGAGAAATATTTTCCTAAGGTGGATCAACATAGGAAGGAAAACAATTATTGGAATTGAGGTAGGAGGATGACATAGTGTCTACTTATGAAGAAAATTTTACTCGACTGGCAAGGTATGCTCCAAATTTCATCTGAGATATTGATAGTAGGATAAAAAGATTTTTCTCTAGCCTAAAGTCATGATATTGAAGAGCATTATACTCTCTTGAATTTAAAAGCTATGAGAAACTTATTTGATGTGACAAGAAGGTAAAAATGGAGTTTTTTAATGATCAGGTGTTCCCAGAGAGAAAGAAAGAGAAGAGGTCAAGTTGGAAGGCAAAGGGAAAGAATTCATCAAAGAATCACAGAGGTAAGAAAATTAAATATCCCTCTTGTGAGAACTGTGGTAAAAAGAATCCCGGAGAATGTTTATCATAGTCGAGAAAGTGCTTTCAGTGTGGTATGTTTGGTCATATTGCTCGTAACTATAAGGAATATGATCAATAAAGCAATGAAAAACTAGTAGTAAGATGTTTTAAGTGCAATGAAATGGGTAATTATGCAAATGAGTGTCTAACAATGAAGTTAAATGAGGTAAATTAGTCATACCATAAGGAGAAAGGGGTGGTAAAATCCATTGCAACTAATTTAGAAGATGTTGGTCCATCGAATGAAGTAGTATTAGCTTCAGGGAACTTAGTATTTTTCAAAGATTGACTTGAGTTCGGGGTATTATCAGTTCAAAGTAAATGAAGAAGACATTTAGAAGACCGTGTTTCATACCTAATATGTCCATTATGAATTTGTTGTTGTGCCTTTTGTCTTAACCAATTCACTTACTGTATTCATGGATCTTATGAAAATAATTTTCTATGAGTTCCTAGATATGTTTGTGGTTGTGCTTATTGATGATATTTTGGTTTATTCCAAAAGTAAAGAGGAATATGAAAGTCATTTAAGGGTTGTCTTGAAAAACTTAAAAGGGAAGAAATTGTATGGGAAATTCATCATGTGTGAGTTTTGGTTACAACAAATTTCATTCCTTGGTCACATTGTTTCAAAAAATGGAATAACAGTTGATCCTTCTAAAATAGAAGTTGTTGAAGAATGCCCAATACTTACCAATTAGAGATTTTTAGTTTTATTAGATTAGCAGGTTATTACTGGAGATTTTTTGAAAATTTTGCATAGTTAAATTTCCCACTAACTAAGTTAACTAAAAAAGGTGTTAATTTAATCTGTACAAAAGAATGTGATGATTGTTTTCAGAAATTGAAAAGGATATTGGTAAATGCTCCAGTTTTGGCACTACCATTCTGAAATGGTGAGTTTGTTATCAACAGTGATGCTTCATTGAAAGGAATTGGTTGTGTACTAATGCAGAATGATCAGGTAATTTCTTTGATTCACATCATTCGAAACCTCATGAGTTAAATTACCCTACACATGATTTGGAATTAGCTATTGTTGTTTTTGATTCAAAAATTTGGAGGCATCATCTTTTTGGAGTAAAATGTGAAATATATACTAACCACAAAAGTTTGAAGTAAATATTCACTCAGAAATAATAGAACATGATACATACGATATGGATGGAATTAATCAAGGATTATGATTTCATTATCCATTACCATCTGGGAAAGGAAAATAAAGTGGATGATGCTTTGAGTCTGAAATGTAATGATACATTAAGCATGAAACTATTGGAACAATATAATTTGATTAATGATTTGATGATCTTTGGAATAGAAGTTTTTGGTGTTGGATATTCCTCTATTTTGTTTTAGGTGTCTGTGAAATCATCTATATCAGATAGAATTTAGAAATTTCAGAAGGAAGACAGTGAGTTGCAGAAAAAGGTAGAGTTGATTCAGAAAGGAAAGTTTCCTAATTTTAACATTGATATTGATTGTATTTTGAGATTTGGGAAGAGATAATGTGTGCCTTATGATTCACAGTTGAAGAATGAGTTGTTATGTGAAGCTCATAGACCTCTGTTTTCAATTCATCCTGGAAGTACTAAGATACACAAAGATCATTAGGAGTATTACTGGTGGGATGGAATGAAAATAGATATTGCTAACTTTGCTGTGAGGTGTTTGACTTGTCAACAGGTTAAAGTAGAGAAGTAGTTATTGAAAGAGATGTTCTAGAATTTACCGAAGCTAGATTGGAAATGGGAAAATGTGTCCATGGATTTCATCAGGGTATTACCAAAGACTTCTCAAGGTAATAATGAAATCTGAGTTATTATTGATCAATCGACTAAATCTTCTCATTTCCTTCCTATTCGAGATACTTTGTCTCTAGATAAACTTTCTCGGATGTATGTTAAAGAGATAGTAAGGTTTCATAGAGTTACCCTCTCTATTATATCTGATCATGTTCCTAGGTTTACTTCAATAATTTGGAAAGGAATTCAGAAGTCGTTGGGCACTGAATTAAATTTATTATAGATTTTCATCCATAATCAGATGGGAAGTAAGAACGAACAATTTAGTCTTTAGAATATATGATACGTGCTTTTTAGATATATTATCAGGTAAGTTGGGACCAAAACCTTTCTTTGGTTTAAGTTTCTTATAATAATAGTTTTAATTCTTGTATATATATGGCGTCGTTTGAGGCATTATATGGAATGCGGTGTTGAAATCTAGATTTTTGGGATGAAGTAGGTGAAAGGAAACTGATGGGACAAAAATTGGTAGGAGAGATGGCAGAAAAAGTTCAATTGATTTAGAATCACATGAGAAAAGCTTAGAGCAGGAAAAAAAGTTATTTGGATAATCAGAGGAAGGATATTTCTACCGAAGTAGGTGATCATGTCTTTCTTGAAGTTTCTCCATGGAAAAGTGTGAGGCGTTTTGGTAAGAAGGGGAAGTTGTGTCTGAGGTTCATTGGACCTTATGAAATCCTAGAAAAAATTGGATCAGTTACATAAAGGGTGGATTTACCTCTGTGTTTATCCTAGGTACATAATTTTTTTCATGTTTCAATATTGAGAAAGTATATGCCTGATCCATCTCATGTTTTGAATCTAGAGGTAGTTTAGTTGGAATATAATATTTCTTATGGGGAACAACCAGTACAGATTCTTGACTGTAGAGAGAAAGTGTTGCGAAATAAGGTAATCCATCAGGTGAAAGTTTTATGGAAAAACTATTTGGTTTAGGAGACAACATGTGAATCTAAAAATTCTATAACGGATAAATATCCCCATTTATTGGATAAGTGAATAAAATTGCAAGTACGCTATTTTCAAAAGGGGGGAAGGATGTAACATCCTTGGTAAATAAACAATAGGGAATTTTCATATTTATTAATATTTTTGAATTAAATATTAAATTTTTTTTATAGGGTATACCATGTTAGATGGCGTACCTGACACACAACAATGAGTTTCTCCGAAATCCCATGTTGCACACATGGTTGAGTCATACTGAAAAAATAATAATATAATATTATTTGAAATGGTAGTTAACACCGAGATGTTGTGTTGGTGGGAATGAATAGAACTAACTAAAATATGACTATACATGTTTCTTAATTGTCTTTACATTTATCCAATAAAATTTATAGGCTTAAAATGTGAATGAATCCAATTTTAATCATAAATACTCTAATATTCTTTAAAAGGTCTATTTACCACATTTTGATGGAGAACCCTTTTTAAATATAGTTTTTTTCTTCACTTTTATATGTTATATTTGAAAAAAATAAAATTCTTATTTAGAATTGGGACACAAAAATTTACTTTGTGTGAAATTTTAGTATTTTTCTGATATAGTTCATTTTTTAATGAATTGTAAAAAATACTGCATTTTAATTCAAAATTGCCCTTTAATCTAATTTATTTACATGGTTTGATTATATTTCTAAATGGTTTTAAAGTGTAATTAGATTATATTTTTACCATTAAATAAAATGATGGTCATTGGAAGTAATTTCACTTTTAAATTGGATATAAAAAAATGTCAATCTTTTGATAGTAATTATTTCTTAAAAACAAGATTTTTAGTTTTGACAAAAAAATTAATTTAAAATTAATTAATGAAACTTCTTTATTTTTAATTGTAAAATAGACATCATTTTTGAATTTGAAATATCAAAATTAGATTTGGGTGAATTTTTGGTATTTTTCTGAAGACGTTCAATTATTGGTAAATAGTGAAAAAACACTTCATAGTAGTTAAAAACCAACTTTTACATTTAAATGAAAATTTACCACTTCTGTGAATTGAATCTTAAAAATTTGACATACATGGTTGTTATCAGAAATTAATATATGGTTCAATAAGATGAAAATAATTTTTGGTGAATAGTAACTTTTAACTTTTATTAATCACGGTTGAAGGTAAATAGGGTATTTCAAGGTAAAAATAATATTGTAATAATAAAAAATTAACTCAACACTTTTACTAACCTTATTGATGAGTCATGGATGACCAATACAATCCTTGGGTGATAATGTTTTCATTTATAACCCACTTGGGTAAGATAATGACATTATTAACTTTATTTCATGTAAAACTAAAAATATCATAAACATGTATTGTTTTGCTAAAATTTTTTAATGTGGGGTTATATAATTTATATCTTTGACTATAAATAGTAATTATAAATATAAAAATATTTCCTAAATCATGGTAATTTATTTATAATTTTTGGACATCAAATAAATTTATTTATTTGTGACAAAATGATGACGTAATGATTACACTATTAATGAATGATTTAAATAAATGATATTATTAATGATAAAATAAATTTATTTTGAACCTTTTTATGCCATCCACGAATTTTATATATGAGGATGATTTGTTATAATTGAATTAATGAAGTTTTTTTTGAAATATTCATGTTATTTTGGATTTTTAAAAAAAGTCATGATATGAATAGTATAAAAATTGACATAAATGAGTTTTTAAATCAATTAATATTTAATTTAATGATATAATATACCTAAAAATATAATATTCGGCCAAATTTCATAGATAAGGTTGATAATATCATTAATGAACCACTTGGGATTTAATTGGCATTTTATAGTAAGTATATTAACCAAATAGTATGAATATTAAAAAAGGCATGACAAAAGCTAAATAAGTTAACAAAAGATTAAATAAAGAAGATACGCATTAAAAAATATACAAAACCTATCCAATTATTTTTAGATGATTTTATTTAGAATAATAGTCATATTATCTTCAATTTATTGAGTTTGGGTCCTTTTTAAAATCTAAATTTAGTTTATAATAAAATAATATTTTCAAACATTCCTAAAGAGCCCCTCCTCCCCCTTATAAATGACCATCACCTCTAACCCATTACTACACCTCTAAATCCTCTTGGATCATCCAAACTCTGACCAAATAAGCTCCCAATATCCCTCTATTCCTCCTAGAAGCCTTAATTTAGGCAGAAGGCACTTCAAGGAAGCCTTTTGGTTCAAACCAAAGGGAGTTACCTGATTTAAAGGTAACCTCTTCCCTCAAGTTCTCTTAGTTTCTTTTACTTATTCACTTATTATGCTCTTATTATTATTATTTTATATAAAAATAGCAGTATTCTTAATATAATAGGTGGTTTTTATGAGAAGGATTATAACTACACTTACACACACCTTCATCTAATGGGTAGAGAACATACTCTTTCTTTGGACGGGGAACTACTACCTCACGAAATGATGATTGTTCAATCTTCTCATACCACCTCTTATGGTGGCCATTGTGATGGAGGTATATTTATATTTGATTTATATTATATTTATATTGTTTCTATGCTTATTTATTTTTCATTTATATCATACCTTTATGATTTCCATAATGAGGAAATACGATAGTTTCATATGTGGAAGTGCACACTACCGCCCGCTCAAAGTGACATGACCCATTCATGCCATACATGGAACATATATAGGAAGTCGTTAATGAAATTATATATGATATTATACTGGATTTATAACGTACTTTTGTATCATTATGTTTTCATTCCATTAAATATGAAATAGAAATAAAATTAGCGTTCATGCGTACGTACAGATTACCGTCTCCATGAACGGTACATTTCATTTCTTTTCTCCAAATTTTATGTACTATTATAAATAATTATATATACTGGATATATATGATATATATGATATCTAAATCATGAATATCATTCTAGAGATAATTAAATTTTTACCATTTGGACAATTTGTCATTATAAGAAGTTCATTTTTGACTCAAGTAACAAATATTGACAAAACGATCCTTATTAACATAAATGATTTTTGTAATATTTATAACATGGTAATAAGGGATATAAAAGGAATAATAATTTTGAAAAAGGTTCTGATGAATGTAAAAATCAACTTTAGTTTATTATTCAGGAAATTAAAGGACGAACGAGTCAAGTAGGACACAAGGAAAATGACTTTGTCTCGATCTCCTTTCATTGAGGCATATTTCTATATTATATATCTTCTTCTTTTATACGGTGTATAATAAAAAACTTTGTATTTTAGTTTCATTCAAAGGGAATATTTTTTCTAAAAAGTGTTTCACTAAATGAAAATGTAATGTTTTTAACTTATGCGGTGACAATGAACTCTTTACCACTATAATCGTTATTTGGCTTCCTCTATAATCCATAATGTTTTATAAAGGAAAAGAAATATATTTTTGGGTTTTTTGATATTGAAAATGGTTTTTGAAATGGAATTATTATTTCAATATCTTGAAATGATATCTTTTTATTTCAAATGAAATGTTATTAGGGAAATGTTTATATTTTCAATATTTTATGTGTCATGATTTTATAATGCTACTTGGACATTTGACGAGTGGTTACTTGATAAACCAAATTATGGGTGGTGATGTGATAAACTATGAAGGGTGATTACATTATAACCTACAATTAATTGTGAATGGAAGTCGGACGTATGGATATTCCATTTAGTGATATGTATGGAAGCCGGTTGTATGGATATTCCATTTAGTTATATGTGTGGAATTCGACCGTATGGTTATTCCATTTAAGTATGTTTATGTCCCAAGTAACGATTATATGTTATGTTTTCTTTCAATGGATTTTATTGTAATATTTTGGTTACAAAAGGGTAAGAAATTATCTTTTATTCTATGAATAGTATTTACTAATTTATAAAGGTGAAAAGTATTACTTATGATAAAGTATTCATGGTTTACTTGTTGTTTTGAAAAACTAACAGTTTTTCTTCTTTGTGAATCCCTTATATATATTTTTATGCTCAACCCATGTTTTTAAAATATTTTTCACAAGACATAAAGTGGAATAGGGTCAATTATGGGATCAAGGAAACGACATGATGATTAAAACATGGAACTAAACATGTTTTTTTTTCTTTTAAGTGTTTTTATTTTATGAAAAAATGGATACAGAATAGAAGTTACTATATGTAATATTCAATTTGTTATGTATATGTTATGACCTAATTCTCTAAATATCTAAACCTGAAAAGATTCTCAATGGTAATTATTAACATAATTCAAGATTATGTAATTTTTAATGTTGGGGACTTATATTTTGAAAGGGTAAAATATTGATTGGGGTAATGTGACTAAAAGCACCAACATCAAGTTTCTTATATTTGGATATTTTTCCAATAATCATCAAATTAATAACCATAAAAAAGAAAATGAAATTAGAATATAATAATTTTATTTGGAAACCCCAAATCATGAAAAACCATGGGTTGAAGTATAATTGAAAATTCACTCTCAGATCGAGTTGGTACAAAGTACCTCCTTAGGATACACAATTATATAAATAAAGGAATTTATCTCAATCATTAATAGAGAGATAATTATTAACATTAATGGAGATAATAATGTGGTGTTGGATGAATTAATGGGAGATATGGGTAGAAACACCAACAATCACAGCCTTCATCCAAATTCCCATTATAAGTCAATAAACCTTAAATCTCAAGAAGAAAAACTCCACCACTTCCACTAAAGACACTCAGGGAAAAAATAAACATGAGAGACAAACTGTGTACCTCATATTCTCATACACGGGGATATGAAGATCATATATCATCATATTTTCATGATTATCAAGAGTATAATGAAATAACCAATATGATACAATAAGAAGTAAATAATATATTAAAAACTAACATTCAATGCACCCTTTAGAGAGTCTTTATCCATGAATTTATTTAATATACTAATATAATAATTTTAAAATGACCAAACTAACTTTATTTTATAATTTATTATATCAAAATTATCTTAGTATGACTTTTTTTTATCTTTTTCAGCAAAGATCGGTTTTAGTCGATAGTTACAGTTTTCAAAAAAGATATAATTTGTAAGACTTTACCGTTATATAACTATAAAATAGAATTCTAAAAAAAATTAAGTAATAAAATATGATTTGAAGGAATATAACTATACATTTTACTATATTCTTTGATCTTATAAAACCTATGGAATTTGTTTAGAACTAATAAAAATCAAACTTTAATATAAAAACTATTTTCAGTATTTTCATTTTATCAAGCATTTTCAAGGGAGTTTTGGTTTTGGTTTCTATTTAAATCAACATATTAATTATTTATTTTATAATAAATTAATTAATATCAATTAAATTAGTATCAAATATAATTTTATATTATATATAAATTTGAAACATTAAAAATTTATTTCTCTAAAAATTGTTTTTATTTGATTAAAAAGATTTATTTTAAAATTAAAATTTCAAACCATTAGAAATTTTATTTGATAAAATTATTTTGAAATTTAAAATTATATTTATAAAATATTTTAAAATGTTAAATCTTAATAATTTTCATTAAAGTTTATTACTATGGTTAGAAATTAATTACCTAGGTTAATTGAAAATAAGGTAAAAGTTAATAGTAAAAAAACCCAAAAATCACTCATATTTTTCTCAAAAAGATGTTTTTAGGGTGAGTTTCGACAAACAATAATTTTAAAATCCTATTTTGTCCCTTTTTTCCTTTTACACTAGAATAGTAACCATACATTATTCAAAATGTAAGGGTTACTCCCAGAACTTACTTTCCGTTCACTTATAATAAGGTAAGACCTTCCCAACTTAAATATTAACTTATTTTTTGAATTCCCTCTTAAAACATTGAACTTTTACCATCACTAAAACCCTATCCCATGAACATATTCCCCTTTTAATTCATATTTTCCTATTCCCTTCAAATCCAGGGAGACTTCTAAGGAAAATTCAAGTCCCCGAGATGAGTATTATTGACTACTTCATTTTCTTTTAAACTATATTCTTTAAAATTTATTATATATAGAATAATATAATGATATTATTATATTTTATATACTTTAATATTACTATAATTAGGGTACAATAATTATTTAATAATATAACCTATCCATTAATAAAAATTAAACCATTATTCATGCGTTGTGTGAACTATCGCCTCCACGATATAACATGTTTCGTTTTCATTCACCGCCTTAAAAGGATATATATAATGATGATATTTAAGGATAAATATTATGTTAATATTATAATTTTGAATATTTTATGACAAATTTAAGAACCTATTAATTATATTACCTACTAACAGTCATCATTAATTCAATCGTTTAAGATACGCATACTAAGAGAATAATATTTTATTCAAATTTTTTAATGTTCTCATATCCGTTAATTATTATTATTAATCCTTAAAATTATAATATATAATACTTTATAAACTCCAAATAATATAATTGTGATTAAATCTCAATGAAATTACTTTAAAACCACCTAATAATCATTTATTGAAGTAGGTTATGTTCTTATTTGGGTCAGTTTAACGACAAACTTGAACAATACTATATATTAATATCATGAATCACTATGAAAACTTATTTACTAGTTTAATATGATATATAGGATTAAATAATGACTTTAATATACTTATTTAGGTGTTTTATAAATGTATAATTCCTTAATTAATAAAACACCCTCTATTCATAAAAAAACACCAAACTGTGGTAATTGTAGATTTCATCTTCATTGATAATGACTGAAACACTAATGAAATGAATTTTAATATTTTTTATAAATCATATGAAATTTTAACATCAATTAACTATTAATAATTTACTTCAGAAAAATAATGAAAATAAACATTACTATTATAAAACTACTACAAATGATTAAAACTCTAAACATCGACATAGAAAATCAGATGAATTCATGTTGAAAATGAATATTTATAAAGATTAAGAGTGAAAATGGATATGAGTAAGGTTCTGAATTAATTTATTTATAAATCTATGTTTACGATAAATTTGGTTAAAGTTTGTTCTTAGATGGTAGGATATTTGGTAAAGGTTTTTCATCTCAAATTTCCCTCCTTGATACATTGTTTGTAATATAAACATAGTTACCCTTATATGGTATAAATATAATTATTTTTTAAAGTGTTATATCATGAAATGAATTTATTTATGGTATTATTAGTTCAATTTTATATCTTGTATTTCAATAAGTTATCATTTAATTTATACCTTAGAAATATGTTTGGTTTTTCTCTATCAATTTTAATTCTTTCAATCTTATGTTATATCCACCATATATTTATTTTTGGGTGGTACATACATTTACATGGAATAAGTTTAACAAACTAATCATAAAATTTAATCAATTTACATTTTTATATTGTAATACCTAGCTCATGTTCTATTGATTCAAGGGTTACCATTTCCATGGTGAAAAAACCATTCTATGTTATATTAATTTAAAAGTGTGTATAATTACCTAAAAAAATACATCCCTATATGGATAATGTAAAGTGGATATGGATGTGGAACATATGCACCTTGGGGTAATCACCCAAACAATATTTGGCTGGGAACTAAATCAATCATCACATTTATGCATGATGAGTGTGCCAAAGATTATACACATGGGGAAACACTCCTATTGGTTATGATTTGGAATATATTCATGCTCTTAAAGAACTATGATATTTTATTTTAACTACTATATCTATGGTCTCAAACTAATGAAAACTATTGAATCTAATTTCTATCTTCCATGGATATCCTAATAAGTTGTAATTTCCCTTGACATTATATTTATTTAATAATTTACTTCATGTTACATTAATGTTATCACATGTCTTCTATATTAATTAAAGGATGTTATCCCTGACATCCATATTAATCGACTTAATGGGGAATTATTTAATTTTTGTACATCTCATTATATGGATAAACCTATTTTATTCTATAAGATTTTCCTTAGGGAATGTTGTGAAAGGTATTGATGAATATTATGTTTAATGCATTAGAATAAATCAGGTAATGGGTGGGGATCATATTTCTATTTCCCCTAGACGTATCACAAGTCTCATGAGATAAAATATGCAGGGTTTTTTTTTTCCATTCTTCTTCCCATGATAGGAAAGTGTCTTGGAATAAGTCCTTGACATCATGTTTTTGATGTCTGATATTATGCATTCCATGGATTTGAGATTAATGATTATTATATCCATGTATTCATTTTATTTCATAGGTATAACATGAACTCAGTTATAGTTGATTAAGGCTTCATGTTGATCATTTTTTATTTCCTTTTCACTTATGCCATAGTTATGTTTTACAAGATTTCATTGTATGTTACCGCTTATTGAGAAACTGAGCACACCCTTATTTTTTTCATTTCCCTTGGAAACCTAGAGGAGGCAATTTACTAATTTTCATAAACATGATTGAAGGGTTAATATTTTTCTCATAATGTGTTCATGTTATATGTTTTTTTATAAAGATTAATATATATATGAATCTAGTCTTCCAAGACTACTAAATAGTTATTACCTTAATAAACTCTTTTATTTTGTACCAATAATGTAATATTACTATATTATCTGGGTTTCAACTGTACATGATGTTACTATTGGTATTATATAATTTTTAGTAACAAAATTGGGGATTTTATTTAAATGATATAATTAAGATAGACAATGTACTATAAATATCTCGGAAAATTTATAAGGATAACTCTACAGAATATATTAGGAATTTTATTTTATAATTAAATATCATGATAACATTATAAACATGTAATTATAAAAAGATAGTGACTAATGGAAGGAAAGAGAATCGTATCTACACCCAAAGTCAATGTTAGGATATTCCCTCTAAACAATTTAATGAAGCTAGTGTTTAAGAAAATCCATTCATAGTTATATTGGGGTAGTTTACCCTAATTATGAAAAATTATCTTACTCACATAGAGGACATCATTGATCCACAAAATGTTGTAACTGTGTTAGATCACATTAGGAAAATTCATCCACCATCATTCAGTTGAATTACTAATCCATTAATAGAAAAATAAGGGATTGAGTCATAATAAAATATATTTCTCACTTTGGGAAGTAATGAAATGGAAAAATTCATTATGGTGGATTTTCATATGAAGGGAGATACAAACCAGTGGTTGTATCTAATTAAATACCCTAAACAAAATGTTGTGATCAAGTTCATGGAATAGAGATATTTTAAGGATTTACTCTATAAAAAATACTTTCCTTTTGAGTAAATACAATAAATGGAAAGTAAGTTCCTCAATCTTTGGAAAAAGTCGGAGGATAATATTGTTGAATATAAGGATAAATTTATAATATTATCTAATAATTAACCCAACTATCTTCATAGATTGAAATTAATATTAATTATTTATATGATCGGTTCAATATGATCATTCAACAGTTGTTGGTTTCATATAAATTTTCTCCATATGAGGATATATTCTTAGGTACCATTAATATAGGAAATGAGATTTATAGTATTTATGTATTTTAGGTAAATCAGGAGAAAAAGATATTGGATAAGAATCATGGGAAGAAAAATAAGTAAAAGGGAAGTAAATGAAGGACGATATTTTCCACATATAATAAATATAGGAGGAGAAAACCAGGGGTTTGTTGGAAGGAAACTTGAGTTTGTCACAAGTGAAGAGAAAATGGAAATCAATCTAACTAATATAAGGGAAAGGTAGAAGCTATTGATGTTAAATGATCTAACTAGTGGAATAAGGGACATTATTTGAACCAATGATCCAAACATAAAGGAAATTTACCCTAGAAAATTCCAATAGAGTAAGGAAAATATTACATGAAGACCAAAACTGAAGTCAATGTTCCTAGGTAAATTGATAGTTTACTAAAACATAGAGAAGGTTTTTTTTGGATTTTTGATATTCAAACACTTTTATAACTTCCATAATTTTTAAAAACATTAGATACATACCTTGTACCCTATTAATTATGTTATCAATTAACACACCTAGTGGAAGTCTAACAGAAATAAATATATGTTAGATAGTTCTAAATATGATGCATGGATATACCTTATTTGTGAACTTTGTTACCATACTTATAGTTGCATTTGATATGATACTTAATATTTATTTGATTCCAATATATAATTAAATGATTTATAGAGATGATAAGAATATTATAATTTATAAAGGATTGGCGGAATATCTTTCCTTTATAAAGAAAACTTCAACATCTAAATCAAGTTGGGATCCTCCCCTGGTAGATCTCCTTAATAAAATTCTAGGTGAAGAGGAAGAATAAAAAAGATTATTGGGGAAAAAGTTGGGTTTATTACGATTTGTTTTATTCCATTTATTTCATTTCAATTACCATTGTAGTGTAATGATTTTTGGAGTAAAGAACTCCAATATTTCATGTTTCGGTGCATTTGTTCTTCTGGTGAGGGAGACTAAGACAATATTTTTTTGAGTTCGTGAATTAAATATAGTTTCTATGAAAAATATATCCTTTTAGACTATTTTTGTAAGAATTTACCTAGGAATTTTTCATGATCAGTTTCAACTCAATCTCTATTACCATTTTTCATAAACGATTAACTATGTTGTTTCATCATTTCTCCAATATTAACCTAATTCTTTAAAAAATAATTATATCATCCTTACTATTTTTCATCAAAAAAAAAAAAAATAAAAAATATTTAATTTTTTTGACCACTATGAATAGTGGTATTGTTTTTGAAAATTTGGTTACTCAATTACTTTTTTATCCTTCTCATGGGTTCGACCCCACTTTGAAATATATTGTATTTAATAGGAGTTTATAAATAATTAATCCTTTTCACATATCAATGAATATTATGTCAATTGTTTGACTTCAATAAAATGGAAGGATCTGTGTGAGCAATATTTCAAAAAAACAATATTTATATATTATCAAAAAAAAAGTCATAGAAAAATTACAAAAAAATATGAAAACTTTTTGTTACCTATTTTTGTTTCAATTAAACTACTTATTCCCTTGAGTTACTGTTAACTATGTCTTAATTTTTGAGATAGATTTTAATCTAGGATTCATTTTGGGTGATTCATGAGATTTAAAGAAGTTACTGATTCTCTATGTTATTACTTTAAATAAGATTATAGTTAGGGGATTTTATTACTATGTTTTATGATTTTAATCAAAACTGAGTTTTTGTTGCTTCTGAATTCTTAAAAAAATAGAATATCAAGGGGGATGAAATCAAGATAGTGAAATTTTTTGTGTCTATTGTGGAAAATACGGGAACACTTCTTAGAAGTGTGTCTATAATGTGCCAAAACATCCTTATCAATATTAAAAAAAAATTTAATATTTTGAACCTAAACCCAATGATTATTCTAAACTGAAAGAAATGATGTAAACGATATTTGAAAAATCTGATGAATTTGATAAAACACACAATGATAGATTGAAAAACTTTCCAACTGGATCATGGGAATTATCGGAAAATATTAGACATAAAAAACTCGAATTTAGTGATGTGGAAAATGATTTTATAAAAAATGAAAATGAAAATTTGGAAGAGAGTGAGGAATCAACTGATCAACAATATTATGATTTTGAGGAATCTAAAACTGATGAAGAACAAACTGTGGAAATAAAAAACTCTCTGAATGATGGAATCAACATTGATAAATACATCAATAACTTAAATGGAGTTGAGTTGGAAAACATTAAAAAGGAACTGAAGGTTTTTAAAGAGGGATGTCCCTTTCTATACATAATACCTAGTTTTGAAAAAGTTTATTATTTTAGGATTTTTGAGAATTTCATTACTTAGGCAGAGGATAATCTGAATAATGAGAACTTAAATATGAAAATCTCTTCACCGAAATTTTCTAAAATTTTGAAAAATAAACCTCAACATGAGATTGGGAATATTTTGTAAGAGAACAATAACATAGAAATCATTGATTATATAATTATTGAAACTGAATTGAAATCCACTCTTTTTTATCTTGAAACATTAAAACCATAAATTTTTACAATGATGTGTGCTGAAGGAAATAATGATGTGTACTGAAGGATATGAGAGAATTTGTTTTAAGGAAATAATGATTTATGAATTTTAAACTCTTTTTCTTTTAACAAAATATTTTCAAATTGATTGTCTTACTAACATAGAAATTAATGTTTTCTAAAATAGTGGATTTTTTTAATTTGAAAATTCTAGAATATGAATTTATTGAGGCTAAACTAAATATTTATCCCCTTAAAACTATACTATAATAGTAAAAAATAGATTTAAAGAGTGGTTTTTTTTAATTTTAACCACAACGAGAGTTTGAACAAAGATTGGATGATTTATGTATAGTTAATTTTCTAGAAGAAGTTGATGATAATTTTTTTATTTTCTAATAATGAAATTTTGGAAGTGATTTATCATATTGTGAAACTTAAAATTAACTCTTACTTAATTTTCTAATTCTTCATATGTTTATTTGGGTGATGAAACACTTTGTAGGATTGATAATAGTATGGAAGAGAAACCCTTTTGAGTGTTAATTCAGAAACTACACCTGTAACTCTTGATAACCCTCTTCATTAACCTATTATGAAGAACTCATTACTTAACACCCCTTATCTTGATCTTGATGTGAATGTGAAATTTGAAATGTATGACACGACATTAGAAGCATAATGTTTACTTCTGCCCCTTCATGAAAATTCTAAATTTGTTAAATATGTGTTTATTCCAGAAGACACCTACCAAGATTGATCCTTGTGATTCATTATCTATTTATGAGCTTAAAAGATTCATGGAAGATCTTTAGGGAGTTACTTATTTTTCACCCATGTATGAATGTCCTGTAACCAATATGTAAGTGAGCTTGGGTGATGTATTTATTACTCCACATTAATAATCCTTTGAGAATTTCATTATTGTTAAAGGGAATTTTATAGGGATTTTTCCTGATGATGAAAGAACAATTTCTATTTCCATAGGTTTAGTTACCCTCTTATCTCATTTCTGTATTAAAAAACCATGGGAAAAATACATGTGGTGGTTCATTGATGAGAAATCACAACCTCCTAATGACTTTGGATAGTTTATAGAGGTTTCTGGTTAGGGACTTTAAGACTAGAACTGCATGGGAGGCAACCCATGATTTATTTATTTAAATAAAAAAATTTATTTTCTTTTAATAAATTTTTTCTTGTTTTCATTTTTAGAATATAAAAAATTATAACCGAATACTTAAAATTAAATTCTTTATAGGAGTCAACCCATAGTTTGTCTTTGTTTTTTTACTTTTGTTCTTTTTTTGTTTTGAATAAAATATATCTTTTTTTCTTTTTTTTTCATCTGGATATGATATATTTTCCTTAATTGTATTTGTACTTTAATAAGGATGTGGTAGGTGATCAACAGAGAAGTAGGGTTCCCTTTTATCTTCAAATCAGAAGAAACTGCTAGGTAGAGTCTCACTGGATAAAATTTAATTAGGGAAGTTCCTTAATTTTATTTTTGTATCATTTTTCTACTCTTCTTTATTACTATCTTGACATATTATTACAGTTGGAAACTATGATGCATATTGATTTGTTGTTGGAAATGTTTCTATATTTCTTTAATCATTATTTTGAATTAATTTGGGGGGTGGGGCATTACCCATGGATACATTTTCTTTTATTAAAAATTATTGTCTTTATTGTGTGATTAACATATTATTTTCTATTTTGTTGAAAATCCAATTGAATCAATTTTTTTAAACTTTCTTAAACCCAATTCACTCTGTACTCAATTTTCACATGCTACAATTTGAACTTAATTGAAAATTTCTTATCACTAAATTTAAATAAAATTCATGCAATTATTTTTTGAAATATTTATTATGGAAACCATACTGTTTGAACTTCAATGTGACCCTTGAAGTTGTCATTAAACTGCTAAAATTGTAATCCATTATAAACTCTTAAAGTAAAATTGTTTTTCTCCACCTTTGAATTCAACTTTTTGAACAAAGTTGAGTTTTAATTGTGGGGTAGGGGGAATTTTTATTCTAAGATAATATGTTCTTTAAATTAATCCTAACAAATACCTCCATTTTTTGTAAGAAAATGTTCAAAATATTAAAAATTAATTCACAATATGATGTTATTTAGGATTCATTATACTCCCAAATTCATTCTTTCCTAATAGATAATAACTTTTTGTTGTGGGTTTCTTTGAATATGAATTTTATGAGGATGAATGATTTTTGAGTGAGTTTCATACTAATTTTTTTGAATTTTATATTTAGTCACTAAGAATGAGAGTGATATAGGATATATTTTTGTTGAATTATAATCATAAATTTAGGAAACTAGAAACACATACTTCAACTTAGAGGGCCCACTTTTTATTTTTTAAAAATCATAATCACCTTATAGAGCCAATGCATATGGTAGTATTATAAGTGCTCTGAAACTGGATTAAAATGGACAAATTGTTACCCACAATGAGCATATAAGATACTAGGAACAATATATGTTTTAGGCCCTATATACATTTCAAATAAGTGCATCTACATAGTGATTTTCATAAGTTACATGGTTGGGTAAAATTCAAAAAAAAACCAATAAAGTTCCTAGTTTTAAAAAATGAATTCATTAAGGTGAGGGGAATTTTGAATTCCAAATGAAGAAGGGGATAAATAACTTGTATAAAAATAATTTAAGTTATATCAATAAATTTATTCAAAAAAAATTTAATTTAAGGCCTTATTATTTGGAACCTAAGAAAAATTTAGAGTTGAAGGTACCTATTGTTGGTATTTTATTTCCTCTTATATGTAATATGTTATCACTCTTAGAATTAGGACATAGACTTAATTTTAAGTAATTCATTAAGTGGATTTATATAAGAGGCATGTCATCCTCGAAAGTGAATGGGTCAATATTCACTTTATCTCCTAGTGGGTATTTAAATTTAGTCAAGAACTATTTTATAAACTAGTCATTTGAAAAGGCTAACTCTCAGTTCATATTACTCATTGTTTATAAAAATATTAACATTCTTCTTTGTGACCTGAATGTTTAGAAAAACATGTTTCTATTTCTTAAAGAAAAAAGCATGGAATTTATTTGGGACGATCAATGCTTATGTGTAGAGGAATTTTATGTGGCCAAAAAACACTTGGTTTCCCCCAACTTTTTATTAAGTTTTTGATTTATTAATTAACTAATTGTGAATTTATTGTTAAATAATGAATATTTTGTATTTAAATTATTGTATTTACTAATTTATCAATTTATATGTTAATTTTTATATTATTTAATTTTAATTTTAATTCAATTGTAGTTATTTTTCTTTATATTTTATTTCTAAATTTATTTTAAAATATTAATATTAATTTTGTGTTTTTATTGTTTCTTTTATGTAAATAAATATTTTTTCATTATATTTATATATAATTATATAGAAATTTAATTTAATATAAGTATTATATTATTCTTATAGTTTTAATTTAAGAAATTTTATTTTTTAATTTGATATCAATAATTAACTTAAATATTTTAAATTTAATGTTTTAATTTAATTTATAAATTTAAAATCAAATTATTAAATAAGCATGTTTCATAATGTTAGTCAATTTTTAATGTAATTTTAGTTTTTAATTTTTTTTGTTTTTAATTTATTAATTATTCAATTGTTTTAAATTTTTATGAATTAAATTTAAATTTAAATTTCTTATTTTTTAAATTATTAAATCATTGCTTAAATTTTAATTAACTATTATTTTTATTTTTTTAATCTATTTTTGTTTAACTAATTTTTTTCGATTTTGCTATAGGCTCCTAGCCAATAGTCACAAAATTAAACTACCATTAGAAATTGAGAACGGTAAGTAAATGAGATTCCTTGAACTCCTCTCACACCCACCATAAGCCTATTCATTTTTTTGAAAACTCATTAGATTAACCACGACAACTATTTATCCTTTTTCAATTTTCCTTCACCCCCATTGAGTCACACAGTATTGGGAAGAACCCAATAGTGATTCTCACAACTCGTCATTAAGAATAACCCAACGATGATTCCCTCATCCCACCATCAATCATCTGTTTCTACTCTTGCTATGCCAAACAAAAAACCCACTCTTGTTACTCGTCCTATACTCACATATCTATACAAACCAAATCTAGAATAATAATAAATTCTGAACTCACCGCTGGATCTGGACCCCCATGCCACCATTCTAGGATGAGGAGAAGTCAATACTGAAGGGGACAATGCCAAACACATCTAAACTGAACTAGAACAGCGCTGCCGAGCCGAGACGAGATCCACTTATAGACAAAGAAACTCTCACCAATGCTAATAGAAGGAAGACATCACACCTCTAGCCTAAATATATGAACAATTGATTCAAGACACTAAAGAAACACCACCCTCATATGTCCACCACATGAATCCAATGCAGCTGAGGAATTAGAGGAGATTCCATCAGAGATTAAAATGAAGAGCCACCATGAGGAGAGAAGCTCTGACGATAGTCATCGTGGATGATGAGAGTTGTGGATGACCCTTTTGGAGGAAGAAAGTCCCACCCCTATGCAGCTTTGAAATATGTGGATAAGAAAAACCAAAATAAAAAATAAACAAAACAGAATACTAATGATACTACTAAAAATAATAATAACAGTAATAAATTTAATTAATAAATTAAATAAATCTGTATAACACTAATAAAATAATTTTAAAAAATTTATATTAATTAATTTATTAATATTATAATTACACCTTAAAATAATTTTGACTATGACAAAAATAATTATTCAACTATCCCTTTAAATATTTAATTATATGAAATACAGTAACTATATAAAATTAGATAAATACATTTAAATAATTAAACATAATTATTTAACATTTAAATCTAATACAAATAAGAAATTAAATTAATAATATATCTTTATTTATAAACTTATAATTTTATAATTTATTATATCCTCTTTAGTAAATTTGTTTATAAATATATTTAATTTCTATCATATTTATATTTTAATTATTTTTATAAAATTTATATTTTTATAAACTTCAAAATAATTAATTATTTTGTAAAATATATTTTTGAAGATGAAGGTACGAGATGGAGTTTCATCCAAGTTCATCTCTACCATCTGGTTCTATTCAATTAGAGGGAATTGCTAACCTCATAATCATGGTATTAAATGAAGGCACACATTTAGAGACTTGAAGGAAGACAAAGATAAGTCAACAAACTACCCATGACCAAATAAAGACGAATGAGGATTCAAATTGGACGGTATACCAAAGAATTGGGGAGCTTATAAATTCACATATTCGAGACAATACTACAATATAAGGAGATCAAGAGACTCAGAGAGTAGTTTATGGAGACATATATAGAGAATTATATAAATAAAACTGATTGATCACTATTTTTCAGGAGGGAGATTACTTCTCCCTTTAATTTTCATCTATTAGTATTTAATTGATTTGATTCAATTTCCTTTTTGAATATTATTTGTGGGTAAATCTTATGCATAGGTATTTTCAATTTAATGATCTATTCCTTCTTTTCTTCACATCAATTTTTGTAATAAATTCAAAATTTATTGGTGAGATCAATTTGTAATTAATTAATATTGTTAGATGAATCTTATTTAAAACATAAAAACTTCAATATCAATAATTGTGGTTGATATTTAATGCATTTATTCAAGCTTAAATTTCAATACTTTGGACTATTACGATGAGTTTTATTCCATTTATTTATTTTTAATTTCCATTGCAGTTTGATTATTCTTGGAGTGGTGAACTCAAATATTTCATCTTTCTGTGTTCATGATCTTCCAATGATAGAGAGTAAACCAATATTTTTCTGAGCATGCTAAATAAATAAAGTTTCTATGAAAAAATATCATTTTTAAACCTATATTGTAATAATTTCACTGGTCATTTTTCATAATCTGTTTCAACTAAATCTCTATAACTTTTTTATACACTATTATATTAATTGTTTCATCATAGCTCCAATATTAACCTAATTCTATAAAAAATCATTGTCTCATAATTACAATTTTTAATCAAAATAAAAAATTGTAAAAATATTAAATTTTTTTACCACTAGGAACAGTAGTCTTGTTTTTGAAAATTTGGTTACTCAAACACTTCTTTAGCCTTATCATTGGCTCGACCCAACATTCCACTATATTATAATTAGTAGGAGTTTATAAATAAGTTAACTTTGGAATGTATAAATGACTATCTTTTCAATGATCTATGAATTATTTAACACCTTGATATTTTATGATATATATTTTTAAATAAATTCAATCTCATCGATAGATTTCAATGCATGCAACAATAGGTCTAAACGAAACAATGTACTCTATTAAAATATTATTATTTAAACATGACCATGAAAAAATATCAATTGAGATGGTGGGTATGAATAATAATAACTACATTATGTTTATTATATGGTTTTCACATGTATAAAAGAAATTTACTGTTTATTTTTGATTGAAAATAAAATAATAACCATTTGAAAGAAAAAATAATTACTTTATGAGAACAATATATTTCAGAATAATGGATTAGTCATGCTTTGTGCCCATAAGTTAAAATAATTTTTAGCACTTTCAATAAATTTATTTGAAAAAATAAAATAAAAATATAAAATATATATGTAAAAATTATATTTGGGGTGAATTTATTATAATTTTCTAAACAGAATAACTTTTTATGAATAGTGAACAATAATGATATTTATTGAAAATGGTCTTTTAGTTTAAATTATTTAGAAAGTTAAATTATATTATAAATTAGTTTTAAATTAATATAAACTCAATTTTGTTAAAATTTATGTAATTCAGGTGAATGGATTCAATTTTGTTTTTAATTTAGACATTAACCAATTATATAATCATGATACTTTTCTCTTTGGAAAACTTATCTTCCATCGCGTCTATAGGTTAATTTTAAATTGTATTCTACCTCTTATTTGAATTAAATTTGGGATAATGGATTTAATATTTGTAATTTTTATCATTTATAGTATCTAATAAGTTCAAATTAATATTTTACCATAATGAAAAGTGAAATCTATAAAAATTAATTTGCACGATTAAGGCCCCATTGAGTTTACCACTGGGATAAAATAAAAAGATATGGGTTAAAATGACCTAAAAACATATAAAAATACTATTTAATGTACATATTTCAACCCTTATCACCATATTATCTATTTCTATGACTATGTAGGACACATTTCCATGGAAGTGATCTATATAATAATTTATTTAATGAAAAAGGAAAAATGTAACCCTCTTGCTTTTAAATTTCAATAATGTATTCACATAGGGAATAATTCAGATGTGAATGAATATGGATGATTATTTTGAGAATATTTAAATTAAATTCCTTAGGGTAATTTATTTTAAATTTTTATCAATAATACAATTACATTAAATTCTTAAGAAACACCACCATTTTAATTATTTAATTAAAATGAAAAAAATAAGTGATAATAAAAATATTAAAAGTAAAATAAATTTAATGAATTATTGTGACAAATTAATTTTATAGATAAATATATCATTTAATATAGGTGTGATAATAATATATTCTAATTATATCATCATATTGTTTTTTTTAAATTCAAAATAAATGAATAGTTCCAAAATTGATATTACTGTTATTTTATGATAAATGATAAATTATTAAATGATTTAAATTTCCTAAAATACTATACTATTCTAAGGGATTTCTAAAATGTTTACAAATATAAAATATAGACCACTCATGTACCAATTGTTCTTTATAGACACTATATTTACCCCAAAAGTGTAATTTTTTTATTATCATGGTTATGGTTAAAGTTGTGTTTTTGCACATTTCTTTCTCTTATGTGAAAAGTGATTTTTAAAATAGATATAATTTTTATTTGATAAATAAGATTTAATATTTATAATAATTGGGTAAAAATTATCTAATTATTCTCATTTTAATTTATACTTAAATGATAAATTACATTGGTTAAAAATACTATTTACCGTAGTAAAAAACCGAAAAGGTAAATGTTATGAAACATAGATTTTGATGAAAAAAAATGTTTAAAACATAATTTTTTTGTGGTGGGATTTTTTATCAACAATATCATTGCTAAAACCCTTTAATTATATTTTTTGGATCCAATTTATGTGTGAGTGACATCCCATTATTGAATAGTTTTGGGTATTTACAAAAATGACACTCCTCAATTATAAAAACAAACACACTCCCTACTCTTATTAACACATATTAAGCCATTTTTCAAAATAAATACCTACCAAAATCACTCCCTAACATCCTTATCAAAATTTTTGAGCTTCAGGTCTTCCCAAATTACTAACCCATGGGTCTTTAATAAGAGATGCAAAGGAGGATTCTCTAAGAGAATGTAATTTTCTTCATTAAGCTCATTATTTTTTCCTTCTTCCTTTTGAACAATTAATTATATCTTAAAAATTAAAATATAATAATACCATTATCTCTTGTATAATCAGATATTATTATGTTTATGGAATAATATTCATCCATAACCACTTCCATCATGTGGGAAACAAAATCGTTAATCACGTGTATAGAGGACTACCTAACCACAAACTGATGTAACTCGTTTCCTATCAACAATTATTATAGTTCGATATAATGATGGAATTAATATATATATATATATATATTATTTATGATATAATTATACTCATGTAGTTATAACATCACATATACCTTCTTACAATCATTTTTTTGAAATACGATAACATCGCTATTGGGCACAACAGACTACCCCCTTACGGTTCCATGTGATTTGTTATTCAGTTACACTTTACATGGAAGGAAATAAAGAAAAAATTAATAAATATATGTGATCTATATGACAGGATATATATTATATAAAATTAATATGTCATAAAATTCTTTACCCTTTCACCCTTTAGTGAATGATATCATCATCCATAAGTACGTACGACCTACCATCTCTACTAAGCGATGTGATTGATTTCTATGTCCAACTTTAGAGAATTGTTATAAGGACATATCAAATGAAAAAATTATAATATTTATAAAATTAATATAATTCTGGTGATTATGGAACTATATCTGTTTTTGACGCTTTCGCTGGGGCGTGTGCACAACCGTCTATGGAGGACGCGAAGCTGTTTCCCTACATTCCCGCTTTCCAAAGGCGGGCAACATCCATCTCTTATTCAGGGAAATTTTCTCCTTGATTGAAATGGGATGATGGGAGGTCGGTTCTTCTTTCTGGGGATTATTCCTCGGAACTCGTCACCGAGTCCAGGTCTCTCTTATAGATTTAATACGTTGTTCATGAAACTATTCATAGTGCCAAATCATCATGGACACCAGTAAATTACACTGCTTCTGTTGGGACATTCCAAGGGGTCCGGTTAGGGTAGCAACCTTCGGTCAGGGGAGTAGTCATGTTGGGCATCATTGGCATGTCTGGTCACTGGGACACAGGTGCGTCTGTCTTCTGTATCTTATTATAGGGATTTTTGAGGGTGTGGAAGCCCGAGGAATCCCACATTGAACGCAGGGAATCATATTCCATGGGCATGTATCTGAGGTTTTCCTCAGCTTCCCATATTTAACACAGGGTATGCCGCAAGTTTAACGTCTTGTGGAGATGGATCAGACTGATTAGAACACTGACTAGAGTGGATCATATGGGTACAACCCCTAGAGGGAACACCAATATTAGGTCCAATGCGTGGTTTACTTCCCGGTTACTGTTGAGGGGAATGGGGTATGAGGTGACATGATCCCCCCGAGATGTGGTGTCCCAAGTAGGAATCAGGATGGATGATAGAGTAGTTGAATGAAGTGGATGGAGAATAGGATGTAACTTCCATGAGGATGACGATAGTTTTGGGCTTGAGCCTCAAAGAGTCAACCTATGTATCCCCATGACAGGCAATCAGTGTCCACGTAGTTCATCTGACAGTGGATTGCCACCATATTGGATCAAAATGGCTTATCACTGGATGGGGTTGCAACGGCTTACCACTGGATTGGGTTGACAATGGCTTATCATTGAACAGGGTCACAATGGCTTACTGCTAGAGGGAGTGACAACAACTTATCACTGAAAGAGGTCCACAGTTTAACGTCATGCGGGATGGGGACGAACTGACATGAAAATGGTTGGAGCCACCTAATGTTGGGCTGGAACCTCAGGGAGGCTTCTTATGTGACTTTCCTAGGAAATGATCAAAGAACTCGTAGTTCTAATGGTGGAATTTGGGACTTACGCTGTAAGGAGGCCCAAGGTATTGGTGAACCGACGTGAAGGGGGTGAGAGTGACCAATGGTTGGTGTGATTGAAGCTCGTGAAGGCTTCCTACATACCTTTACTTTGCAAGGATCTAAGTACACGTAGTTCAGGTGGTGGGAACCAACGTGAAAGTGGACCTGGGGTCCAATGGTTGTTGGGCTTGAACCTCAGGGAGGCTTCCTATGTACCCTGCCTTGGTAAGGATCAAAGAACTCATAGTTCTAATGTCAGGGTTCAATGAACCAACGTGAAAGTGAACATGGGGTCCAATGGTTGGCGGGATTGAACCTCGTGGAGGCTTCCTACATACCCTGCCTTGGAAAGGATCAATGTCCCCATAGTTCAGGTTGTGTGGGGCTTACACTCTAGGTTGACCAAGGTGTTGGAAAACCGACATGAAGGGGGTCGGAGCAACCAATGGGTAGTTGGATTGAACCTCATTTAGGCTTCTTATGTACCCTTCCTTGACAAGGATCAAAGACCTCGTATGTCAGTTGGTGGCATTTGGGGATTACACTCTGAGGTGGCCCAAGGAAGATGTCTTGGTCGGTGCTCACTCTAAGCCCACGAGAGTCATGCTCGGTGTGAGAAACAAGAGATAAACGAGACCTGATGATCACGTCATGAAAGGTGCGTCCATGGAAAGTGGAGTGGGGCTTACACGTGATCACATCCCAAAGAGGAAACAGGGGCTCATGCGTGGTTAGCAGTCTGAAGAAGTTGGGACTTACTCGAGGAGGTAGGCCCGATGGTGACAAATCCCAGTGGGAGAGGGATTTGGTACCGAATAAAGGAGGGGTTCAGTGTCCATTTCCCCCTCCCCCAAGTCCTTGGGACAGAATAAGGAAGGAGGAGCAGGGATGCTGCCTCCGACAAGAAAATCTAGGGGCTTACACCGATATGGTCACCCTTTACCCACGAATAAATGCCACTCCGATAAGGAGGATATCATCCCTTGTGAGGGAATATCTTATCCTCATGGAGACCAGGGGGAGTGGAGAATGTCCTAGGTGGGGGTACCCCTCGTGTGAGGCACGAGGCGAGACAGAAATTTAACGTCATGTGCTGAGTACGATGGTGCTTGGTAGTTTAACATCCTCTAGCTCAGACGATGTGGGTTCGCTCCACCCCCTAGGACTTACATAACCGGTACCCTCTTATCCTTGGTGAAGAGAAGGGACACGCAATGCTGTGGCTGGGGGGTGTCATGGAACTAACCATTGGGGGGTCCATGTTAGTGTGGCTATGCATACAAGTAATAGCTGTCAGCGTGACTATGCGAGGTGAAGCAACACAATGGGCAGTATCGTCCAAGGGACTTTGAAATCACATCGTGAAAACCTGGAGGGTCGCATGGGAAAAGGAATTGCAATGTAGAGGGGTTCATAGGCTGGGGCCTTGTGAAGCTTTGGTGCTCTGCGTAGTAGAGGGTACTTGCGAAGGGGTGTGCTTCATGAAGTGGGGTGCCTCATCCTAAGCATATGGAATAAGTGCGTATAGAAGGTGCTTCGAAAAGTGGAATGGTATTCGCAGAGCATTGGATTGCAGAGAAAATATGCCTCATGAAGTAAGGTATCATGAAGCAATGTGCTTCGAAAAGTATAGTGACCCTGCCTTGGCATGTGGATCATGTGCACATGAATGGTGTTTCATGAAGCATAAATGCTCCGCAATGACTAGAGTCCCCATGGGGATCACCATTCTTCATGGAATCCCTTAGGCTCCATGAAAGGAATCCCTCTTGTAATAGGGGGTTAAAATAAGGAAAAGGGGATGCACTTCGCAGAGCATGAGTACCTCTCCCAACTCATGGGTCACATAGAAGAGGTCACTTCAAGATTCAGAAGCTATGAAGTTGAAAGGTCGGATTATCTTCATCTTGGACTTGGGGGGAGGCCGGTATTTATAGAGGAGAGGCACCATGAAGCAGTGGTTGCTCAACGCAAATATGGAGGTTACTCCATGGCGGGCTCATGAATGTAAAATGCAGTGGCAGAGCATTACTACCTCCTTGCTCAGCAGTGGTTTGCGAATGTCAAGGGCGGTCATGGAGCCTTACCACCTCATTGATCCACAACGGTTCTTGAACATCAAGGGAGGTCACAGAGCATTACTGCCTCCTTGCTTCGCGGCGGGCTCTCAAACATCACGGGCGATCACATAGTGCTACCACCTCCTTGCTCTGCTGCGGGCTTGCGAACTTCAAGGGAGATCGAGGAGCATTACCGCCTAATTGCTTCGCGGCAGCGCGATGCGACCGGGGCTCCACGAATGGGGTATGCGAGGTAGCTATCAGGTTCGTGTCTTCTTATTGTCCCCACATTTTGTTGTCAACAATATCCTATATACAAGAAATGGAACTTTCATTAAAAAACATACATGAGAAAACAAGGCAATTAACACCCAAATCAATGAAAACAATAAAATATAATTAATAAATGGGTGGTAATATTTAATAAGATGATAATATATGGTATGATATATAATATTTTGGTTATTCAATAGATTTATAATAATCCTATATTTATTATATTGGATATTCGGAAAAATAAAAAGGAATTACATTATGGAATGAGATATAATATTATGGTTATTTGTGGTCCTTATAATATATTATATCATGAATATATTTATCTTCATTTTATTTAAAGTTTCATTTTTTAATTATTTACTTTATGGGGTATACAACTCAAATGTTACAAATTCGGTAAGAGTTTATTTCATAATATCATCATTATTTGGCATTGTTTTTTAAGTCTCCCTTGGGGGTATTATTTTATTTTTATATATTAAAATCAAACTATTTTATCCTCATATAGTTAAAAATGAAAATTTTAAAGTAATAGTACCATTTTACACACTTGTTTACTTAAAGTTATTACGAAATTATTTTTAATAATTTCTAACATTATTTCTCTCTTCAGTCAAAAATATATTTTCATCAAAATATATGCTTTATAAAAATGTATTTTATTTTTTTATCCTTATCAAAATGATTTATTAAATAAAATATTGTCAATTTTTACTTTTTAATTTTGTTTGGAAGGAATATTCATGTTTTTTTCAAAACAATTACCATTTGGATTTTACTAAAAATGTAAAAGGAATATTACGACATGAAAAACATTTTCTTCTATAATGACCACTAAATGTTTGAATGATTATTTTAAAATCATTCGAAGGTTATTTCTAATAAATGTTTTGTCAAAATGGTTTGTGAAACATTTGTTTTAAAATGTTATTTTCAATGTGAAAAGTATTCTTTATTTATGAAATGTTAAAAATGAAATTTTAAAGTCATTTTCTATCTATGATGACATCCTTTTATGTTACTAAAAATGAAAATGTTATTTTTCTCAATAATCTTTTTAATCTTTATGGTAGTATTTTAATGTATTAAAACAACCTTTTATGTTATGAATTTATAATAAATTATGTATATATGTATTAAAAATATATCTAGTTCATTCTACCTTCTTAGATGGGGTAATACATTCCTTATGATAATTTCTTAAATTCAGTCATTATGCAATTTAAATTGATTATGATATGTATCAAGATTTCCTAAACAATTTTCCTTCCACGTGTAATTATTATGTTATGGCTGATGAATGATTTACTTTATATGGAACACATAGATCATGGAAATTTTATGAAGGGTGTGACATGATAATGATCTAATGTATGGAATAATGTCATAGTCTCATGAGTCATAATGTATGGGACTAGGGAGTAAACCTAATCCATCATGGGACTTTTTCTTCCATGTGATACTGTCTAGTAAATTTTCCTTGACTCATGTTTATATCATATTATATGTTTTTTCTACTTTCCCATGTTTCCATGATCTTATAATACCACAGTTATTATATTATTCTCCCAATTGATTAATCATGTTACCTCTCTTTTAAGATATCATGTTATACCTTTGAGTCACATGTTGTGCTTCCTTATCTCGTTTAACCCCTTATTGTGATTTTTATCCCACCAAATTCTTTATGTATTGACCAGGTATCCCATGAATACTTAGGATTTTTAGTGGATTTAATATATCACTATGTAAAATAAAATAAATATTCCATGTTTATGTTTCCTTTTGTTCATTATGAACCTAGTCCTGTAAAGACAATAAGACTTTATGATCCTTGTGTTATATAAATGAATATTTATGTTCAAGAATCATGTAATAATACACGTAAAATGTCTTGGGTCACTATAGTTTCTATCAAATCAAAGGTTTAGTTATGATTTTGAACTTGTATAAGAAAACATAAATTAGAAATCTAAGGATAAGTATAAGGATAAGTCTTTGTAAATGAAAATATCCAGGAATTTTTGGGATGTCTAGAGAGAGTGGTTTCCAAAATATTACATCCCTTTATGGATACAAAAAGTTTATGTGGATATTTAATATATGAAACTAGGGTTAATAAAATAGAAAAGGGTTCATTGATATCGAATTGATCATCACCAGTTCATAATAATAGACCTTGCTGTACACATGGTTTGAAACTACTAGAGGATTAGTTTTGGAAATTCACATACTCATTATGAACCATTGTGTTGTAATTGAATAGAAGATAATTATAGATGAATTATGACAAAAATAAAGATTATTATGTTAATAACTCTAAGGATGATCATTATTTTAATGGCCTAAGTACCTCGTTTGAGGTTTTATGTTATATATGTCTAGGATGATTAAGAGAATTTTGGGATAAATTTATGGTAATTTAACTCTGGGGTTTATTATGGATTTTAAAAATAGATATTTGAGGATGAATTCATTATATTTTATAGAAATAAGTTTAACGGTATAGGTAACCTTCTGGGTTTATCATATATTTTATTTTAATGTAATAATATTCAATTATGATAATTTGATGTTGTGGGAAAAAAAGTTGTATATAAAAACCTAGTGGGAACAAAATGTTCTGATGATTAATTTTATTTTGAGTATAATCAAAATAATTCTAGGAATTCAATAGTAATTATATAAATATTGTTTTATAAAATGAATAATCCATATTTTGGGTTATAATACATCACATCTGGCTAGGCTGTGGGGCTTGAACCTAGAACTGAAAGACGATGAGGGTTCATCACCTTCCACTATACTACACAATGTAATGGTTATTTTAACATGATTTTTACATAAATTACTTAGTGGTTAAATATTATATTGAATTCGGGAAACATATTAATGGATCCAATCTCTTTGCTTCTTTTTTGGATTTTTGGTTGATTAATGATATTTTCAGAATTGTTTTATTAGGTTAAGATATACATTTATCATCTAGGTTTAACATAAAGGATTACTTGGGAAGAATGATATCGTGTTTATTGATATGTAAGTTTTAATTTTATGATATATTCTTTGAGGGTAAGACTATATTTCATATTGATCATATTCAGGTCATTGCTGATATAAGGTTATCTATTTATGGAATGATCTATAGTGTGATATGGATTTATCTTATAATGTCCTAACCATGATTGATTTTATTAAAAATAGGAGGATTATATTGATACCCTTTGGTAAATCATATGATCCTTTAAAAGTTAATTTTAGTGATTCAGGAGAAAAAATCATATTGGATATTTATTCTATAGTGTAATATATGAGGTGGAAAGTGATCGAAGCAGAACCAAAGGTTGAAATTGTGTTTATAAAATAAAATGATACCAAGAAAGTATTTTTTTGGTGTGATCTATATTAATATTAAATTAATCCTTAAAATATAGTTAATGTATGTTTAAATAAATTTTATCATATTAACTTTATATTTTATTAATCTAATGGACACTTAACTCATCATAGATTTATGGCTTTGTAATTTTTATCTTTTTATTGATAAAAAAACTCTATCACACTTAATAAATATTTTTTATTTCCTTCCATGTCCATATCTTCACATTACACTAATTTTATCCTATTTGTAAACCTAGTTACGTGTTATTTTATATGAACTTTTTATTTTAGTTTCCCTCCTTTTAAGAGTATGTTTTATTAACCATTTTGATATTTTTGGTATCCAACAAAGGTGTTTTTAAATGTAGATCCATTGATTACTGAGATCAAAATTAAATTACAAGGATGAATTTTATTTAACTGGTTTAGAATGTAACTCCTAAATATTTTATTGTATATTTATTTATAAATAAAATCAATATCTTTTATAACATGTAGTGCACACAACACCGGGTTTAAACGAAACACGATACTCTATTAAAATATTATTATTATTTATACATGACTATTATAACCCAGACCTTAAGATGGTGGGTAAAAATAGTGATAAAAAATTTCTAAAATTATATGGTTTAAAATTTTATACAATAAATTCAATGGTTATCTATTTATTATAAATAAAATAATGACCATTTGAAATAATTTTTTTTTCTGAAAAACTATATTTTTCTGAAAGGAATATTAGTTTCACTTTGAGAACATAATTAAAATTATTTTTTAACCAATTTTAAATAATTTATTTGAATTTTATTTTCATTTTTTGAGGTTTCATGTCAAAATTATCTTTGGAATATTTTTTTGATAATATTTGGAAATGATTAGGTTAAGAATAGTGGAAAATTTTGATTTTTATTGAAAACTTCATTTTCATTTAAAATATTAAGAAAGTTAAATTATATTTTAAATTGGTTTTAAATTAAAATTATTTTAACTATGTTACCAGTTAACTAATTTAGGTCATTTTAATAAATTTCATATTTAAATCTGTTATAAAAGCATACTATACTTATTAGAATTTTATATTTAAAAAACCACTCTTTCATCACATTTACAATTTAATATTAAATTGAATTATACAAATTATGTAAATTAAATTTGAAAAAATGGATTCAATATTTTTATTCATACTTATTTTTATTATCTATTATGTTAAAGTTAATGTTTTACCATAATAAATCATGGAAACAATTAAAATTAATTACGACGGTTAAGGTAAAAACGAGTTTACTATTGGATTAAACTAAAAATAAAATGGTTTAAATGAGTTAAAAACATGTAAAATTTATATTGGATAGAAATATTTATATACCTATAACAATAGTATCTATATTTATTAGTTTTTTGGGACAATGTTCTCTAAAGGTGACCAATACAATAATTTAACCAAAGAAAATTCAAAATATCACCCTCTTGATTTTAAATTACAATTATGCATTCACATAGGGGAAAAAGAAATATGTGAATAAATATAGATAATAATTTTGAGAAATTTTTTTAATTAGGATAATTTATTTTTAATTTTTATTAATCATATAATTACTTTAAATTTTTAACCAATGCCAACATAGTAAGTATTTAATTATTAGAAAAATAAATGAAATGATACTAAAAATATAAAAAGTAAAATAAATTTAATTATTTTTTATGTTAAATTAAAATTTCAGATAAATATATCATGTAATACATGTTTTATCATTATATAATATAATAAAATCACTATATTGATATTTATTTAATTCAAATCAAATGAATAATGTCAAAACTGACATTAAATTTATTTTATAACAAATGACATTTTATTAAATGATTTTATGTTTTAAAAAATTATAAATTATTAAGAGTGATTTTTAAATGTTTATAAATATAAAATATTATCCATTTATGGTCATATTTTTCTTTTATAATGACTATATTGATCCCTAAAGAGTAAAAACATTGTTTCCACGGTTAGGTTAAAAGCCATGTTTTTCCATATTTCATATGGTTGTGTAAAAATAAATTTTCAAAAAAATAGGATTTTTATTTGATAAATTATATTTCATATTTATAAATAATGGTTATAAATTTTATAATAAGGAACATTTTATTTTATGATTAAATGATAAGTTACATATGTTAAAAATAATAGTTACTGTAGTGAAAAACATAAAGGGTAAATACAAGGAAACATAGAAGTTAAGGAAAAACATGTTTAAAACATATATTTGTTTTGTGTGGTGGAGGTGTTTTTTGACCATATAATACCAAAAAATCTTAAATTATCAATTTATTATCCACATGGGGTGAGAGTGACTACCCGTTACTGAATTGTTTTGGGTATTTAGAAAAATGACACTACTCCTCAATTATATAAAGGCACTCACTCCCCTCACCTATTCACACATATCAAGCCATTTTTATCAACCAGAACCTGAAACAATACCTCACCAACATCATTATATGAATTTTATATCTTATGGTATTCCAAAAATACCAACCCAAGGGTCCTTAAGAAGATATCCAAAGGAAGTTTATCTAATATAATTTAATTGTCTTCACTGAGATCTTTCTTTCTTTTTTATTCAATTAAAAATTATTCATTAACTCTTAAAAATAATAAAATAATTATATACCATATAATTATATGTTTCTATGTTTTTGGAATAATATTTATCCTTCAACACATTCTGAACAGATATAACTCATCAATCATGTGTTTGATATACTACCACCTCATGAACTGATGTGACCAGTTTTCCTTCAAGACCTCTCACTATTGGATATAATTATGGAAATAATGTATATATATATATAAATTTATAATATAATTATACCCATGGATTTATAATATCACATTTAACATCTTAATTTCCATTCTGTTTAAAATATGATAACGTTGCTCATGAGTATGACAGACTACCTCCCAGGGAAGCGATGTGATCCATTTTTCAGTTATGATTTACATGGAAATTAATAAGGATAAATCTAATAAATATAGATTATATATATAAAATGGTATATATTATATAAAATTAACATATCCTAAATTTATGTATCATTTCACTTTTTAAGGGAATGATATTGTCACTTGTACTTGTGTACGACCTCCCATCTCCACGAAGAGATGCAATTCATTTCCATGTACAAAATTAAATAATGGTTATAAGTATGTCTATAATTAAGAAAATAATATTTATAAAATTAAAATAATTATGGTGGTAATGGAACTATATCCTATGTATAGTAACCAGAACATTCAAGACAAAACCTGCATGAGAAAACAAGACAATTAAAACCCAAAACAATGAAAATAACAAAATATTATTAACAAACTGTTTGTAAAATGTTATTAGAGGATAATATATGGATATATATATATATATTATTATTTTTATATAATAGTTTTATAATAAAACTATATTTATTATTTTGGAGGTTCTAAGGCATACAAAGGAAGTGCTACCTGAGGTAAGGGTTTTTTCATCTCACTTTTACTTCTTTGAGACATATTCCATATTCAAAAATTATTCCTTTATGTGTTGTATATACTACCACATATGATATTTTATATCATTAATATCATTATATTAATGGTATTTAATGTTTCATTTTATGATTATTTCTTTTAAGGGGCTTATGATTTAAAAGTTTTCAAAGTGGTAAAGGTATATTAAACAATGTCATCATTTTTTGGGATTATTTTTGTTTAAGTGTCCCTTGGAGAAATTATTTGATATTTATATATTAAAATAAATATATTTTCCCATATTATAGTTATTCATGAAATATTAAACTTAATAGTCTATTTTTACACTCTTTGGTACTTAACATGTTTATTAAAATATAATTAAGAAAATCTGAGTTTGTTTTCCTCTTCAGTTGACAATAATTTTTCCTAAAAACCCTGGTTTTCTAAAAATGTTTTCAAAAATATTTTTAACCTTTTAAAAAAATTATTAAATGACTTTTTACCCATTTTTAATTTTTAAAAAATGTGTTGAATGTATTATTCATGAAATTTTCAAAATAAGACCCATTTGGATTTTACCAAAAATGTGAAAATAATATTTACTTTAGCATGTATGAAATGAATGAAAATTTCCACCCTCATGACCAATAAATGAAATAAATATTCATTTTAATTTTTTAAAATGAAATTTTCAATGAAAATTATTAAAAAAATATTTTTTATATTTTTTCAAAAATGTGATTTTCATATTGAAATGGTATTTTTTCACAATAAATGTTCAAAGTGATCTTATAAAATCATTTTCTATATATAATGTCATCCATAAATGTTACTCAATGTTAAAAGGTTATTTTCCTCAAGAATGTTTTTAATATTTTTAATGGTATTTTAATAAAAATAAATTACATGAATTATAATTATTTCCTGGATGTCTTTATTATGAAATTTTCTTTGATTATGATATGAATCATGATTATGAAACCCATTTTATTTCCATGGGTAATTATTATGTTATTACTTATGATTTATTTCCTTTATATGACATACATAGATAATTAACATGTTATGACAGATGTTCCCAAATAACACTCCAATGAATTTGTTAATGTTATAGTCTCATGAGATATCTTGTATGGGATTCAGGAGTAAACCAAATCCATTATGGAACTTTTTCCACCTTGTGATATTGTTTAGGCTGTTAGCGATGACACATTTTTAGGTCATGTTGTATGTTTTTTTCACTTTAAAATGTTTCTATTATCTTATAATATCATTGTTATTTGGTTATACTCCCATTTTACTACTCATGTGCCCTCTCTTTTATGGTATCTTGTTATACCTTTTACTAACATGTTATACTTGCTTGTGTTTTTTATCACCTTATATGGATTTTTTGATAAACCCATTATTTATTTATTATCTAGGTTATCTCATGCATATTTAGTAGCTCAAATGGATTATTAAAGCTCACTATGGAAAATAAAATTAATATTTCATGTTTATGTTTTATTTTATGTATTATGAACCTAGTCCTCCAAAGACACTAGAATTATAAAATTCTTGTATTTTATAAATGAATATTTATGTTTAATAATCATGTAATAATATTTATAAAAGGCATGGGTCTCTATAGATTAGGGAGGTATCCCAATAATTTAGTATGTTCCCATGTTACAAAATTTCATTGATTATTTTACATAATAATTACATGTACATCCACCAAAGTATGATGTTTATTTATATATCAATCTAATTCCCAATACAAGTATTATATATAAAAATCCTTATTAAATAACATATGTGGAGATATTGGAGTTAATTAAAAAACTATAGGGGCTGAGTGACAATAGATTTATATCCCTTAATGATTCACTATGGAGATCCTCTATTTAATTAATGAAAAATAAGGATGGGTCTATGAGATTATGCATTGATTATAGAGATATAAATTCCATCACTATGAAGAATAAGTATCATTTTCCACACATTGATAACATATCTTATCGACTTCATGGATCCAAATAATTTCCAAATTCCAATCAACACTATGGATTTAATTAGTTAAGGGTGAATAAGGATGATATACAAAAGAAAGAATTTTGAACATGGTATGGACATTATGTGTTTACAGTAATGCATTTTGGATTGACTAACGCACCTTATATATGTATTTTTTTGATGAGTAGTGTATTCAATGAGTATCTTAATAACTTTTTTGGTGGTATTTATTAATGATATATTTATATACTCTTACATATAAAAAGATAATTATAGTCATTTACAAATAATTTGGGAGACCCTTAGAAAAGGAATTATATATGAAGTATAATAAGTGTGAATTTTGGATCATTGAATTTTATTTTCATTGATATATAATCTCCAAGGACAAAAAATATATTAACCCATCAAATATAAGGGTAGTTAAAGAATGTACTATACTAATGAACATATCTGAGATATGATGTTTCTTAGGATTTTTAGGTTTCTATAAATGGTTGTTCAAAATTTTTCCTTGTTGAGTAACTCATTAACCAATTTAAAATGTAAAGGGGTTAATTTCACATGCTTAATGGAATTTGAGGAATGTTTTTAAAATATGTATAGGAGAATAATTAATTACCTTGTATTGATTCTACCTTTATTTATTGAAGGATTTTTAATTTATTGTGTTGCATCAAATAAATCACTTGGATTTGGACTTATTCAAAATTATAGGGTGACTATTGTAGAATTATAGGATGAATACATATGCATCATAATAATTGAAAATCAATGAATAGAACTATCCAACTCAAGATATTGAGATGATATCTGAATTAATTTATTTAAGAATATGGATACGCTATCCCTATAGTAAATGATACAAGATATATGTGTACCAAAATATATTGAAGTATATTATCTCTAAGAATGAGATCAACATGAAAAAAAGAGGATAGTTGGAACTACTTAAGGACAATGATTGATCAATACACTACTACCCTAGGAAGGAAAATCGGTATCCAATTAATTGATTCATAGAGGCCATGGAGTTATAACCATGATGAGGCTTGATAAGGATCCAATATACAGAGATCTAGTAAATTAAGATATGGTTATTTCTAGGCATATTGATCAATCATCCATTTTATATGAAATTGCTAAACCATCCTTACTAGAATGGATAGAGAAAACCCAATAGGATGATGATTACATAAAAAGGATGATTAATGCAGTGAGTGATGTTAAATTGATGGAATTCATCTATAGAGATAGAGTGTTGAGGTTTCTGAATTGGTTATGTGTTCCATCCATTCCATAATTAAATATGGAAGTACTAGATGAAACACATATTTAAAACTTCTCTACACACATGGTAGAATAATTATGTACCCAGATTTAAGAAAACATTTTTTAGGATACCATGATGTAATAAATTGTGGACTACGTGTAATGATTATTAGTATTATAGTAGGTGAATGATGAAATAAAACATCTTAATAGAGTCCGGAAATCTATGCCTATACGTATATATAAGTTGTAAAATGTCATAGTGGACTTTTTCACTAGAATAAAAAAAATATAAGGAAGAACTCTACAATATGTGTCACCATTGATCGTTTTTCAACGTCTTCTCATTTCTTAGCAATAAGAAAAGATATATCCCTTAACCTTGTTTTATAGTTATTTATCAATAAAATTTTAAGGCTTTAAAAAGAACATAAATCTATTGTATATGATCATGGACCGTGATTCACATCAAAATTCTAGAATAGTAATCAAAGGTATCTCATCACAGTGAAACATTTAGTTCTGCTAATCTCCCATAGAATGATGGTCAGTCTAAAAAGACAATCCTGACACTGTAAGACCGGATGAGATCATGTTATCCTAACTTCTAAGGTATTTGGGATTAGTATCTACCTTTGGTGAGATTGAAATACAATTACATCTTCCATCAGAGAATCTAGATGGAACAATTTGAATCATTGGGTGGTAAAAGTTTTCTTACTCTAACATACTGGGAAGAATTTTCTGAGATCTTTTAGAGGGTATGATTTTCAAATTACAAATTATCCAAGACAATATTTAAAAATACCCAACAAGATAATTTTTTTTGATGATAATTGAAGGAACAAGTTGGGATTTCATTTTGGGGATCATGTATTCATTAAAGTTTTACTATATAAGGGTGATGTATAGTTTTGTAAAAAAGTTGAAGCTAATAACTAGATATAGTGGCCTTTTGAAATATTAGAAAGAATTAGGGTCTTAGTATACCAGTTCACTATGATCCACAACCTTTCTAAAGTATAAGAGTCTTTAATGTTTAATTAATGAGGAAATACATAACAAATACAATTCATGATATAAACTATTAGGGAATAGAGTTGGATATTGTATTATCTTATAATTAAGTGGCTACCTAGATTCTTGACACTATAGAGAAAGTATTGTAGAATCAGATAAATTATTTGGTTAAAGTCCTTTAGAGAAATCTCAAACTAGAAATGAAATGATGAGTTCCTACAAAAGACACAAGGAAGGAGTATCCAAATTTTTTTCTATATTTTATTTATACTAAAATTTTAAGGATGAAATATTTTAGGGGGTGGGGATAATGTAAAACCTAAGAAACTACTATAACATGTAAAAAATATATATTGACCTATCATAAAATGCATCATTTAGAGAACCTTTATTCAAGAATATATTTAATAAAATAATTTAATAAATATAGATTAACCAAAATAAATTCAATTTTGAATATATCATATCATAATTAACTCAATATTAATTTTTTAATATTTTTTCTAAAAAGTTCTATTTTTATTTAATTTTTTTTGTTTTCATGAAACTTGCAATTTGTATGGATTTAATGTTATAAAAGAGTGACATATATGTTTAGAAAAACTTTAATGTAATAAAATTTTAATTTAATGAATAACATTAAATATTTCACTACATTATTTTAACTTAGAATGCCTTTGTAATTTTTTTTAAAAGTAAATAAAATATTACATTAATATAAAAAACTATTTTCAATATTTTCATTGAATCAAGTATTTTCAAAAATGATTAAATCATCGATTTACTTATATTATTCATATAATTTTTTATTTATAATAAATTAATTTAGGTAATTTATATTAGTATCCAAAATAATTTTATATTATATATAAATTTAAAAAATAAAAACATTATTTCCCGTAATTTTTTATGCGATTATGTGTATTTATTTTAAAATTAATGTTTCACACCCTTAGTAATTTTATTTAGTTAAAATATTTTCAAATTTTATATTTTAAGGGTCATATTATATAAGAATTTCAATCTTAATATTTTTCATTAAAATTAATTTCTATGATTTGAAATTAATTACTAAGGTATAAGTAAATTAGTGTAAAATTTAAAAGTTAAAAAAGTACACTAAATGAATAAAATTTGTATAAAAAACGATATTTATTGGTGATTTTTTATCCAAAATAAATTTTCTCTCCCATTTAATCAATGTTTTGCATTTGAAACTTGAATATAACCTTACATTTTTGAAAATGTAATGGTTTCTCTGAAAATGACACTTCCCTTCACTTATAAAAGGGTATCACATTCATCACTTCAAGACTCACTTATCTTGTGAATTTCCTATTTATAATATAGAATTTTACTCTACTTAGGACCCTATCCCATGATAATAAACCCATTTTCACTCATATTTATCCTTATACATTAAAATTAGAGGATACTTCCAAGGAAAACTCAAATCTATAATGCGAGTATAACAAACTACATAGTTTTATTCTTAATTATGTTCATTCAAATTTATTCTATAAAAACTAATATCATTTTATAATTATAATTTATAAAATTTATGGTTACTATATTAAGGTTATTACCATTATGTATTTATATACCCCATCTATTAAGAAAAACAAAACCATTATTTTTACATTATACAGACTATCACCTCTATGATGTAATGTGTTTCGTTTTCCTTCACCATCTAAGAATGTTTGATAAGGGGATGTTATTAAGGGATAAATATGATTTTTTTCTATCATTATGTATCTGGTTTGAAAACTTTAAGAACCAATTATGGATATTACCAAAAAATAATAATCGTTAATTTAACCATTTAAAATTGTCATGACCTGACCCACCGAGGCCCACCTGTCCGACATAGGCCAAGTCGGAACTACCCCAATATTGGCTCTATAGGCCAGGTGATGGAGAAAATAACCAAAAATAATAACTAAAATGGGTTTAATTTTCTTAAAGTACCTATATACATGTATCCAAGCATCTCTACATAGAAGAGAAGAGGGATAAAAATAAAATACAATAACATATATAGTAAAAAATAATCATGTAATAACCTCTAAGGAACACAAAATGGTATGAAAGAATAATTTTAAAATTAAGGGGAAAAATAAAACCCCAACCAGAAAATATGCCCCATATTAACAACAATAGGAAACAGAATATTGAGAGAGATCATCTCTAGATCTCTGGGCCCCAACCACAGTACATGGTAAAATTCAACCAAGTATCCCTATGCTCCCATGAAATAACCTCCAACCTATCTATAATCTACATAATACATTTCATGTGTGGGAAAATCCCATGTAGGGTCAAGTATATAGATACCAAGTAGGATTTTACAAAAAATGTAGATAGAGAAATAGAATACACAATAGAGGTAGTCATCTCATCACAAATAAGCTTTGTCAATCACTATATGAGACAACAACCATAATGAAAAAAATAAGATATTCTAAAAAAATATCAAATAAGAGAGAAAGGGGATCTCCATATCCAAAAACTAGATAATAACAATGATTCTTCCTACAAATCTAAAAATTCCATCATCGATTCCAAACATCATTTTTGTCTGTCTGAAGAAGTAACAACGTGGAAGACCCAACCCTCCCCATTGAGCGACAAAATTGTGGAGAAAAACAAAATATAAGTGGAGGAACGTCAACCAAGTGTGTCAATAGGGTAATGGTTAGTAGGTAGAGAACCCATTACCTAGTACATAAGGCGGGTACCTCTAACTATATAGATAGAGGATCACTCCCTAATGTGTTAGGGGGTACAACTCAGTAGGTAGAGGACCCTCACCCTAGTTCTCTTGGGGAGTACCACCCATTAGACTGATACATGATTTATTCCCTAGTCTGTAAGTGGGGTATCACACTATAGGTTGAGGATACATTCCCTAGTTCATTAGGGGTACCACTCCGTAGGTAGATAGTGGACCCACAGACCAGTACGTAAGGTGGTACCTATCAGTAGGAATATGACTCGTATCTCAGTCTATTACAGTGTACCACTAAGTATGTAGATAGATATAATACCCATGACCTAGTATGAAATGGGGTACCACTTAATAGGTATATGAACCATGCCATAGTTCATCTGGGGGTAACACAGTAGGTAGATATAGAAACCAATCCATAGTGCGTAAGGGGAGTACCACTACATTATCTCTCTGATAAACCTACCCAATAAATACTATCTTAAAGCATCACCTAAAGGTATTTCACACTTTAAACATCATTTATAATATCTCAAAAAATTCTATGAAGGCCACCATCACGTTCTATGGGGAAAAATAATTAGGATTGGATACTTGTGGACCAAAATCTAAGTCAAAATGAAGGGGATACGAGGGGAATAACATTGATAAAGAAGTAAACAATGTGTAAGGGGTCCACATGGAATGTGTTCCTACTACGCTTCCTAGCCATGTACCTGGATATGCTCGAGTTTTGTGGAATGCATGGGTTTCAGGCTATGCCTGTGTACAACTGGGCATGCCTATGTACTTCTAGAGTACACTACATGTCTAGCCAATATCTTGATGAATGTATGAGGATCACCATTGGTCTGATGCGATAATCATTGAACCACTGATATGACATTGAAAATATCCCTAAATGTACAAACAGATAAATTTTTTTTGATCCTCCTGTAAAATAAATTGGGATAATATATTCGGATGCCAAAATCATAACCTCATAGAAAAGAATTCATTTCACCATTTCACACTGGAACAATGATTCACAGGCTTGACCCAAGAGTATGAATTAAATACCTAATATTGTTCTTGAAATCTATACCTCAATATCAGGGTTCCAATTCCACATATGTTTCTTCATTCTAACACCATCTAAATAATGTACATTAGATAATATATTCCATAACAAAAATAACAACAATAACAATATTATTATTGGTAACTTCATGGACCCAAGTTATGAGATCGATTTAGTTATCCATCATTGGTCTTGAAATGACCACATAGATACCATGATCATGATTCCATAGATAGCTCGCCAGTCCAACACTGCATAAAGAAGTTATTCCATAAATGAAGTTTGATAATAATGATAATAATAATAATTACATTATTATTATTAATATGTAAAAATAAAAATGGGTAGGGCACATGGGTTCTCCCCTCCATGCCCTACAATCCATATCCTTAAAGAGTATACTCATTTAAATATTTTTTATCATTTCCCATAGTATTATAATTATTATTTTATATAAAAATTATAATATATGACATAACACCTCCTACACACCCTAGATCATGGAACACCTTTAGGAACCCCCCCAACTTCTTATTTTTTTGATTCTTTTATTAAAATTAATTCTCATGTTAATATTATAATTATTATTAAAAGAACACCCACAAAGTCGACCAAGTCCAACCACATCATTGGAGATCCATGTCTTTCCACCCTCACGTCCACGAAGAGTAACCTCCACCATGAGACCTTGCGCATAGTCTTTGATCAGAATCGATCCCACCACACCACAAGTCATCACCACATTTCTACTAGGAAGAATAGGGATTATCTACATGATCCCAAACTACCTCCGATCACCCATCATTCTCATCGCACCTTGATCGCATCCCTGATCGTGATCATTTAACCATGGTACCGATCAAATAGTCTCACAAAATACCATCTAAATCATTCGTTATATGATCCAAAAAACATTAATATGCATTTAGTTTATGATATTTATACAAATATAGGGGTTCAATCAGGCTTGAACCCACCCCAAAAATGTCGAACAATAGTGCCATTGGCCAATAGTAAAGAAAATGATGAATGAAGAGGGAAAAAGCACAAGAAAAAAGTGAACCATTATTTTCTGAACATTATTAGAAAATAATTATATAAATGGGGTGATAACATGTGAAACAAGGTGATAATTATACTAGATCAATGTACTCAATAAATTATGGGGATCATGTGAAGAATAATTATAAAAAAAAAGATAAAATCCATTATCAAACTTTTAATAAAAATTGTGAAAACCAAAAATGATGAGACCTAACTCCATTGGTAAAGAATGTATCTTCTAGAAATGAAGGTGATGATTCTACTATGTTCTTAATTTGCATCATGATTAACCTCAATCTGATAGTTTTTCATTCTTTGATCCTGATCTACCAATGAAGAACTTCCTCCTCCTCCTCTTAGATATAACAGGGGTTATGTAGCTAACCCTTTAAAAAACAACACAATAGGGTATTTATAGTGGATTTATAAATAGGTTATTTAAATTAAAAAAAATAAATTAATCATTTATTTTATTTTAAATGCACCCACCAATGGCTACCACACCCAAATTTCTGGCATCGAACAACTTTAGGATGTGTCTAGGGTGAACCCTGCATTCAAAACTCAACCATAGCCTCAAATTTATGATTTGAGGCTATATTCTAAATATATTCCATTATTTCATAAAAAGTGTGTATTTTCATATAAAATATATTTAATTTTTTAATAAAATCAATTCTAGGCTCATCGGGCCTTGGAAGTTCATGCCTTCTTAGATCCTAGATATAAAAATATTCCAAGAAATATTTCAATGTATTATAAGGAAAAAATAGTGTCCCTACATTATTCCATCATTCAAATATTTTCATCCCTAAAAAGAAAAAACTAATAAAAAAATGTGTGGATATTAATCCTTTATCCCGCTCTCCGCTAGCATGAGTTCCCTTGATGGTTTATGATATTACCAAAAAACTGTACCAATGGAAAAAACTAGTCCAAGAAGGTTTTTTATACCTATTATTAATTCAACTAGTCATTGAAAATGGAAAATCCATTATCATAGACCATATTACGTAGTTTAGTCTCATATAATGAGTCATGCACAAACCTCCTCAACTGCGACATGTGGAAAACCCCAAGAACCTGTTATAATAGAAATCATAAGGTCAAGAAGTAGAATAACACACTAAAATTATGGATTAACTAAAAAATGGAATAAAATAATTAGAGATATCCCATTTCCCTAGTCAAATGTTTTTAGTACAACCACCCTTCTCCACAATATACTACTAAGGGAAACAACTTCCTCAACACCATTTCTCAAAGTATGACTGCTTCCACCGACCATCCTTGAATAAGGATATAATGATCCCCACCATTATAGAATCCATATGAAACTTATCCTGTAGATATCTTATCATTGAATATCTCCCATTAAATATCCCCAAGTTCTTCCACCCTAACTCATTGAAGAAGAACAGGGGTAAAAAACATCGACTATAGGTTGGATGGACCTTCATCACCCAAAAAGGTTCAATCTCAAAGAGGTCAACTAATCCATCAATGTTCTAAAAAATTGAAAAAAAACCTCACTATGAGAATCTACATCAATGGCCACAACTTGGGTGGCCCTCAATATCATGCCGCCTCAACTTATGCAGGGTCCACTATCACTCCCATTTCTGAGAATACATATTCTGATAATTGGACCTTAAAATTAAGAACTGTTTCCAAGATAGAATCAATATGACTAGAATTATTAGAGAATGTATAACACGACCCTCCTATGTCTCACAAGATCCAACTTTGACAATGAGGACATGATGCTACCATTAAAAAAATACTACCATGAACCGGTCTAAGAAACAATAAGGATCTAGCTCATGAGTGTTGGAAACTATACTATGGAATTTAAAACACCAAATGTCATCATGAAGAACTAAATGGAACCACAACAGATCTAGGAAGCTATACTCTATACACCCATATCTCAAACCTAGAGTTAGTGATAAACCATCCTAAGGTCAAACATTGAGAACCACTTCTCCTCGAACAAATGGGTGAAGAGGTAATTGATTCTTGTGGGTGGATACTCCTCCTACAGTCACCTGGATTTGGTGAAATGAATCCACATTGGACCTCAAGCTCTTATAGCTACACTAGGTCATCCTATATGCTAGCATAGATATCATGTCATCCCTAGTAAAAGTCTATGCAGAAAATAATCTGTTGAGGGGTTGGTAAACCTAAAACTACCTCAAGATGGATTCCCCCATAATCCTATACCATCAAAGGAATCATTAAACTCAATTAATATGATGTTCCAAGGGTAATAATAATAAAATGATAAGGATGCATCTGTAACCTCTTGAGAATGAACTCAACCTACCATGCTTAGGGATTTCTCCTTATCAAAGGGAAAAAATCCCACCAAATAGACCATAATCACCTCTACACTCACTAATATCAATAATATAATCATGGATGAAAAAACACCAGCCTATATTGAGGAAAAAATTATAGGGTCCCACTTGCCCCATGGAAAGATTTAGTGTGTGGTCCACTCTCTTTGATGATTCAGGTTATACCATTGACCAAAACGTGTGATCACTAATCCTATAAATATGAGCACCCAATATAAGGTTTGAGAAAAATTCCCCCATTAGTATCACTAGGAATTTAAAATGGGATATTTCCATGGAATATGGCTTGAAACTACACACCAAAACATAAAAAAATAATATAAAAGATGTGGGTTACACCTCAAACACACTAGGAGCCTCAAAGTCATAATCATCCACCTCTTAGACCCATATTTCCTCTTTCCTTCCTACTATCCTTAACCAGGGCTCACTCCCACACATTCCCATATGAACGAACTCTACCATATATATCAAGGAACTTTTCTCCACACCTCGAGACTATCTATTTTGGGTGGAACTAATTTTCCCTTATGGGATGAATTACATTACGTGAACACATCTCAATGGGGTATGTGTCCCTATTTATCGCCTGTCAGAATCCATTTCAACCATCACCAACATAGGGAAGTACCAAAACCTTGTGCCACTATGGAAAAGTCTAGTCACCAGGACCACCATTATGAGGGGTCCTCTCCAAGTGGGACATTCTCACCATAGGCATGATACAATCATCTACCACCTAATAAGGGGGGTCTAGCTCAACATGAATCATGAGATAACTTTATATCTAGAAACCGTTATGTGCACTCAATATATGTGAGTCATATTTTAGTACCTCGAGAGCCTAAATCTATTCTATGGAGAAGACTGGGTTTCAATACAACCATATGATATGTTAGGGTCTATATAATCTGAAAAACATGAACAACTACCTCAATTCCGACCTTCACTGTCTAAGGGTATATGTAATTGAGAAACCATAACTTTCTCCATTGTTGTAACTTGTGTAGTGAACTAATCATACATGTATCATCTTCCTACCTTGATGGATCTATAAACATATCAACTTGTGGATGATCATATGCTTGATCCAAAGAAGTATCCACACACTACGTAATAGGTGTTAGCACTGTTCAGTGTGCTTCTGAAGGTAAAACCTCACATGTGGGTCCCTGAACCAAGGTATCATGGATCAATCAGTCATTTTAATGACACTTTATTGAAATCCTTACTGGCGATCATTATGGAGTCATCTTTAAAGTTTTCAATACGTACCATGGTCAAAGATAAAATATAGGAAGATGACTCAAGAATGATAGTTAAAGGAATCAATCCTGTATGCACTCGAGACACTTTGACATAGTTTCCTTAAGTTCCCAACCAAAATTCATTAGGGGAAAAAATACTAACACCATTCCATAGTTGAGACACCTCTAATAAAAATTTTTCATGACCCCACCCACTAGGGCCTACCTAGCCAGTGGAAGGTTGAGCCAGAACCACCTCAAGCCCCACAATAGGCTAGGGTCTTGAGGTAATAATTAAAGGAATAACTAAATTGGGATAACTTTTACTCAAGTTACTATATGCACGCACCCAAAAATCTCCACACAGTAGTGTAGAGGAATAAAAAAGATATTAAAATATATTTTAAAAACCATGCATGTAATTACCTCTAGGGAATACAAAAGAGTACAACTGCATAATATGAAATGTAAAAGACTAAATACATTCACAGCAAGAAAATATGTACTATCCTAAAAAAATGGAATAGAAATGATGAGAGTGACTGAATCTAGATGTCCAAGCCCTGACCGCCATACATGGTCAAATGAACCGAAGTATCCCTATGATCATCTAAAGTCAACTCCAACCTATCTTTCATCTACATAAGACATGAAATGTGTGGGAAAATCCCATGTAGGGGTGATTATATACATACCGAGTATGATTCCATAAAAACTAAAGAGGGAGAAATATAATACTTCATAGAAGTAGTAATATCATCATAATAAAGCTTGTAAATCAGTATATGAGAGAAAAAATATAACAATGAATGTAGATATTATCAACAAGAATCCCAAATGAGAGATAAATGGGATTTACTTCTCTATAAAATAGCTATGAATAATGTGTCTACCTATAGATCTAAAAAGTCCACCATCAATGCCTAGGATCTCATGTGTCTTCCCGATAAAGTAACCATGTGGATGACCCACACCTCACCATTGTGCTGCACAAAGAGCGGCACAAACTTCATGTATAAGAACAACTACCTAGTGTGTCAGGGGGGTTCTACTCAGTAGGTATATGAATCATTCCATAGTCCACAACAGGGAACCACTTAGGATGTTGTGGAACCACAAACTAGTCTGTAAGGGGGTATCACTCAATAGACAGATAGAGGACCCACAACCTAGTGTCTAACAAGGGCGACACTTAGTATGTAGAGGAACCATGGCCTAGTGTTTCAGGGGGTACCAATCATTAGATATATATTTGAAATATTCCCTAGTGTGTAAGGGGTTACAAATTAGAAGGTATTGGAACCATCCCCTAGTTTTTTAGGAGGTACCACTCTGAAGGTCGATAGAATACCCACTCCCTAGTGCATAGGGGGGGTACCAATCCATAGGTAGAAGTCACCTACCCTAGATTTATAGGGGTACCACTAAATAGGTAGATTGATAGAGGACCAATGCACTGGTGTATAAGTGGGGGGGGGGGAGGGGTACCACCCACTAGGTAGAGGTCCCATTCCCTAGTCATTCTGGGGGGTACCACTCTGTAGGTAGATGAACCATACCCTAGTGCATAAATGGGGTACCACTCCGACCTCTCTCTGATGATCCTTTATGATCACTATCATCTTCGATCATCGGCTAAAGGAGTGTCTCACTTGAAGCATATCACATCATATATCAAAAGGCAATATAAAGGATACCGTCATGTTCTATGCGAAAAAATACTTAGGATAGGTTACTAGTGGGAAAAAATCTGAATCAAAATGAATGAGATATGAGAGGTATACGATTCATAAATAAGTTGATAGTATGTAATGGGGGACACACAATGTGTCATCCTACTCCATATACTAGACATGTAACTCTCTATTCTTGGTGATGTGGTTGTGCCCATATACCCTTAGATGTAATCATGTACTCTCGGAGTACATGGTGTGTTTGGCCGAAAGCCTGGTGAATGCAGGAGGCTCATCATCAATATAGAATAAAAAAACTGCAAACCAACTATATTTAATCTTAAATATCCATGAATAGAAAAACAGATCACACTATTATGATCCTCATAGAAAAATAATTGACATAATATATTCACTTTCCTAAATTAGACATGAAGTTAAAAAAATACATTTCACTGCATCACGCACAAGTGGCGTTTAATGGGACTGATCCACATGTACGAATTAAATGAACGATATTGGTCTTAAGACATCCTACTCAATATCAGGGTCATAATGCCTTATAAAGTTCATCATTATAACATTTTATGAAGAAGTGACATCAGATATTAGATTCCATAATAATAATAATAATAATAATAATAATAATAATATTATTATTATTATTATTATTGTTATTAGTTTGGACACTTTGTGGACTCAATCCATGATCTTGAAATAAATATCTACCGTTGGTCTTGAAATGAGCATCTTGATACCGTGATCATGATGCCACAAATGTATCGCCAATCCAACATCACATGAAGATGTTTTTTTGGATATGAGGTTTAATAATAATGATAATAATAATAATGATATCATTATTATTATATATAAATAATAAAGGGTAAGAGTATGGGTCCCCCCCTCCATGACCTAAAGTGTGCCTCCTTAATGAGGCTCCCCAGTTCAATCATTTTTTATTGTTTCCTTTAATATTATAGTTATTATTTTATTTAAAAATTATAATATAAGGCATAATACCTCACCTATATCCTACAACATGATACATTGTGCGACACCCCCACCTTCCACTTTATATTTTCTTCTTTTGTAAAAATTAAATCTCATTTAGATTTTTTAACCACACAACTTTTCTTAATGTTAATATTATTATTATAATTATTAACACCCACCATATTGACTGCATCAAACCACATTTTATAAGATCTAAGTCCATCTACCATCACGTACATCTAAAAAATCCTCCTCCATGAGACCATACACACAACCTCTACTGCAAATTTATCTCATCGAATCACACATAATTTCCATGCTTAAAATGGAAAAAACAGGGATTATCGACCCATTGCAGAACCACATCTAATCACCCATTGTTCTTATCACACCTCGATTGCGAACCCACACCAATTGTATCGATCTAATATTATAAAAAAAATACCATCCTTCTAATTCATCAATCCATCCACAAAACAATCAATCAATGTGTAATTCATGCTACTATAATGAATCCAGGGGTTTGATCACTCTTGAACCCACCCTGAAAATGCTGAACTATGGCCCTATTAGCCAACAGTGAAGAACAAGATTAAAATAGATGTAAAATTCATAAGGAAAAAAGTTTACTCACATGGGATATATCTTCTTGGACAACTATTATATAAAAGGGGTGATAACATGTGAAATAAGGGAATAATTATACCACATTAATATAATCAATAAATTGCAGGGCTCAAGCGAAGAATAATTATCCTAGATCAAAATAAGATAAAATCCATGTTAAATATTTTAATCAAAGGCATGAAAACCACATTTTTCTATCCCTACCTTGATTATGGATCGAACATTGGTGAATAACACATATTCTTGTGATGAAGGTGATGATCCTATTGCATTCTTTGTTAATACCATGATTAATCTCGATTTGACCATCTTTCATTCTCTGGTCCTGATCCACCCGAGAGGCACACTATAATCCTCTTATAATATATAGAAATGGTTATGTGGATAACCTATGAAAAACTATCATAAGAGGATATTTATAGTTTATTTTTAATTAGGTCATTTAAAATAAAATGAATAAATTAATAATATATTTTAATTTAATTGCACTAGACAACAGTTTCCTCATCTAAACATCTAACACCTATTATATTTAGGTTGTGTGTAGAGTAAACCCTATGTTCCAAACTCAACCTTGGTATTAGATATCCAGTCAAAGACTCCTTTCAGGAGATATTTTATTATTTATGGAAAACTATGTGTGCATGATATAAAATATATTTAATATTTTTATAAAATAAATTATGGGCTCATCGGGCCTTGTAATCATGTTCTATATCATTTCAAAACTGTAAAAATATTCCTATCAACATTTTAATGTCTTAAAAGAAAAAAAAACAAGTCTCAACAAAAATAAGCATACTAAGAGGATAATCATTTAATCAAACTATGTAATGTTTTATATCAAATAATTCCTTTTGTAATTCCTTAAAATTATGATATATCACACTAATAAACAATAAATATGATAATTCTTCTTCTTTCATAATGATATTATAAAAAGAAACATCATAAACCTTCATCAAATCATGTTTTGTTCATGTTTGGGTTGGTTTGACAAACTACTTGAATAAAACTATGTATTTATATAATGGTTGACTATATAATTTTTTTACTGATATAAAATGGTATAAATATTTAAATAATTATTTTCTAGAAATAATATAGAAATATATAATTAATTTATTAATAAAAAGTATTATATACATTAAAAATAAATAAATGTGACTGTTATCAATTTCATCTTCACGGAAAATGTATATAACACTCATGAATGAAATTTAAAACATAATAAATTACTATAAATCATCCCTAAAAGTGTTTTTAATGAACTAGTAATTATATACATTGGAATAAAATTATTATGAACTATGCTATTATTAAACTATTACTAATGAGAAAAACTATAAACATCGATGCCAAAAATCTGAAGAATTTTAGTAGAGAATGGATATTTATAAAGATAATGAATAAAAATGGAAATGAGTAAGATTCTAAATTAATTTATTAAGTATATATGTTTATGATTGATGAGGTTAAATTATGTTAATAGAATTCAATATAAGAGTTAAGGGTTTTCAACTTCAATTTTTGTCCTTGAGACTTGTTTTTATTTTATGCACATAGTTTTCTTCATGTGGTGTATGTATACTACCCATGTAAGATTTTATATCCTTAAATTCATTTATTCATGGAAATTTAAGATCATTTATGTATCCCCTCTTTCAATAGGTTTTGATTTAATTTCTACCGAATCCATATGTGGGTTTTTTCTATATTAATTTTCATTATTTGGGTCTCATGTTATTCTCACCAAATATGTTTTTGTTTGCGGTGAATACATTTTCATGGAATAATTTTAGCAAATAATTCATGGAATTTATGGTCTTTATATTTTTAAATTTTCATCCCTATTCTATGATTTTTTATTCAAGAGTTAACTTTTTAATGGTGGAAAACCATTCTATGTTTTGTAAAGTAAAACTTTCTATAATTTCCTAGAAAACACATCCCCATTTGGATAATGGAAGGTGAATATAACTATGAAATAGATTCACCTATAGTTTATAAAACTGAAAAGGGTTTTTTTAGAATTTAATAAATCATCACACTGATGTGTTGTGAGTGGTATTAAAACTATAAAACTTGTGAGACACTCCCAAGATATCTACATTGGAATATTCACATGCTCTTAAATAACCATAGTATATGATTTTTTCCTACCATTTATCTGGTCTCTTAAAAATGTAGTTTATTGAATTTATTTGCCATATTACATCGATAAATCAACAAGATGGATGTACCCCAAAAACTATATACCTTTTATAATGCTACTTCATGTTACTTTGATTTTCCCCATGGAATTCACATTGATTAAGGGATGTTCTCCTAGAAATCAACATTATTATATTGAATGAGGAAGTATTTGATTTTGATATTTCTCATTATATTAAGAACCATTTTATATTTAGTAATATGTTTCCTAGGTAATGGTATAAATGGTGTTGATTCTTTTATAGTGAATGAAAATTATATAATCTGGTGATGAGTGGGGATTAAAATAGTATAGCCCATAAATGCATTGAGAAGACTCAAAAAGATGATATAGGTTGGGGTTTTGGGTATTACCCTTCCTAGCACAAAAAAATTTCATATCACAAGGCCTAGAAATCATGTTTTAATGCATAACATTATAAATTCCATCAGTATGATATAAAGAATTATTGTTATCCATGTTTTCATTTATTTTCATGTACATAGCATCCCCTCAATTAAAATTGATTATAGCTTCATATTTTTCATTTATTATTTATGTATCCCTTGTGTAATGTTTATATTATATATTATTCCATTGTATGTTACCCCTTAATGATCATATAAGAAAATCCTTATTTGTTTTATTTTCTTTGGGAGACCTAGTTGAGGTCTTTATGTAATTTTTAGGGAAATTAGAGAAGGGTTAATGATGTTCTCATAGTGTGTTCATGTAGTACCTTTTGTTATAATGTGTAACGTTGTATGTATATAGTTTTACAAGACTAAAAGACTTCTAAATCCTTTAAGAAATCTTGTAAATTGTACCTATAATATAATATAACAATCTACTCTAGGTTTATAGGGTTCAAGATATTACATTTGGTATTATATAAAGTTTAGTAGACACCTTGGGAATTATATTTAAATGAACTAAGTAAGATAACACAAGTAATATGAAAATAAATCAAGTTTCCAGGGATAAAAGTAGAAAACATAGTAGGAATTATACTATACAAATAAATTCCAGAAAGAAATATGTGTATTCCATTACAGAAATATATTGACTATTATGAGGAATATTAAACCCAACTAAACCCATAGTTTATGCATGGATATTCACCTATAAAAAATTAGTGAAAAAATATTTGAGGATAATAAGTTCATAACTATATTAGGGAAGTTAAACCACGTGATGAAAAATTATCACTCTATATTACTAAATTTTGTTGATCCAAAACATGTCATAACTATGTTGGATCTCTCTATGCTACAAGATCCTCCAACATTTAGTGTAACTATGAGTCCATTTGAAGATAAAAAATGGACATTTCCTTAGATATGATATATCTTTCATTAGAAAGAAATGAAAACGAAAAATTCATTTTAAAGGATTATCTTCTGAATGGAGATATTATACAATTGTGGTATCTAATTAAAAACACTAAAGGGAAAGATTATATCATGTTCATGAAATTTTGATCATTCAAGGAGGTATTCAATGAAAAACACATTCTTCATGAGCAAAGAGTACAAAATGATAGGTAATTCCTCGATTTTATATAAAATTAGGATGAAAATATATCTAAATATGAGGATAACTTTACAAGGTTATCTAGGAACACTTTAGATTATGTACATATACAAGAATTTAATATTTATTATTTTATTGATGGGTTAATGTTGAGCCTGGGATAAGCATTGGTCTCTTATTAATTTTAATCATATAAGGATATAGTCTCAAGATCCATTAAGATAAAAAATGAGTTCTCTAGGATGTATATATTCAAGTTAAATATGGATAAGAATTGGATGACTAAGAATAATGGTATAAAAAATGTGGAGAAGGGAACAAAATGAAGGATGTGATTTCCCACATGTGATTACATTCGAAAGAAACATCATGGGGATTATAGGAATGGATCAAGGGTTTTTTACAAGTGAAAAAAGGCCATAAATCTCACAAATTCAATGGAATGGTAAAAGATGTAGTAGTTAAATTATTTAACTATATGGAAAATGGATATTATATGAACCAATTAACCAATCATTAAGGTATTTTAACCTAGAAAATTCAAACGGATCAAGACCAACCTAATGTGATTTCCCGTAACTGAATTCAATGTTCTTAATAATATTGTGGTAAGTACATTAATTGTTTCATCAATGTTAGATAATGTTTTATTTTAGTTTGAATATTCGAAAACTTTTATATATTCCCTATATGATAAAAACATTAGATAATTTCCTATCATCCTCATATGTGAGTTATCAATTAAGACACAAAATTATATTCCTATAGAAAAAAATTTACGTTAGGAAGATCCAATTATGATACATGGGAATACCATATTCAAAAACATAGTTATTATACCTATGACTGACATCGATATAATACTTTTACACACATTGTCAAATTATTTTATCTACTTCAAGGGGAAATGGTTTTCAAAGATCAATCTTCAGTCTAGATATCATCAGTTATGGGTGAAGAAGGATGATATATAGAAGTTGAAAATTCAAACAAGGTATAGACATTATGGGTTAAAAATAATTCATTTTTGATTGAATAATGAACATTATGTATTTATATATTTGAGAAATATAGTATTCAATAATTTTACTGATTAAATTTTTGGGGTATTTATTGATGATATATTAATATTATCTAAGAGATATGAGGAGCGTGGGAGTAATATATAACTAATTATAATTACCCTTATAAGAATGGAATTATATATGAATTATAGTAAGCATGAATTTTGTCTCAATGAAGTTATTTTGTTATAAATATTTCCTACAATAATGGAATATCCATTGATGCCTCAGTGAAAAGGCAGAAAAATAATTACCTACATATAATAATATAATTGTGCTCTGAAGCTTACTAGGACTGGAAGGTTACTATCAACAGTCTGTTCAATATTTTCCCCTACTGGGGAACCCATTAACCATGTTAAAATTTAATGGGGTTAAATTCACGTGGTTAAGATAATGTGATGAAAATTTTCAACACATAAAAATGAGACTGATTATTGAACTGGAATTGACTCTACCATAATATAATGAAATATTTTTAATTTATAAAAATGCATCGAAGAAATGAATGGTTGGTATTCGTATACAGAATAATAGGGTTACAACATATGAATCAATTAAAACAAAAATCCATGAAAAAAACTACCAAATCATGATATTATGCAGGGATACATAATCTTTACATTAAAAATAAAAGAGACACTACCTATATGGCCAAATATGTGAGATATTAATGGACTATAAGAGTGTGAAGTATATATTCTCCTATAAGTATGTCAACATAAAGAAATGATGACTATTGGGGCTACCCAAGGTCTATTATTAATCAATACACTACCATATTTGGAAGGAAAATAATGTGTTGAAGCATTGGGTGAGAGATACAATGGAGTTCTAACCACGATTAGGATTTATAAGGATCATATACACATAGATATTATAATAATGGATATGTATATTTTAGGAAAGTATAGAAATAATTACTTCTACAAAAAATTACGAAAACATACCTACTAGAAATGATAAATAATTCATAGTTAGATTAAGAGATCTTACAAAGGAATCTTAATTTAGATCATGATAGTAAATTGATGGACTTCATATACTGAGATGAGTGTTTTTGTCTGGAAGATGTTATATGTTCCATCCATACCAGAGTTAAATATGTAAATGTTATATAACATACATAAATAAAATTAATCTATACAGACTTTTAGTAAAATGATATATAGGGATTTTAAATGTTTTTTTGGGGGATGAATTGAAGTTGAAAATTGTGAACTAAGTGTCCATATTATTATTATTATAGTAGGTGAAGGATAAAATACATAATCTTAAGGGAGTATTGATACCTATCATTATAACTATATAGATGTGGGACAATGAAATTATAGAAATTGTTACTATACTATCAATGACTGGAAGGAAGAATGATGCTATATGGGTTTTCACTAACTATCTTACAAAGTTTTGACAATTCTTGCTGATAAAAATTGACATACCCATTGATCAAAATTTTGGCTCTATATAATTGAAATATTAATTATTCATGGTGAAATAATATCTATTGTATATGATCATGAACCTCGACTCAAATTGGAATTCTATAAGAGTCTTATAAGGTCTCTTAACAATGAGATACATTTACGCTCCGCTTATCATCCTAAGACTGATGGGTAGTGTGAAAGGACTATGCAAACATTGGAATACCTATAGAGATAATGTTATATTAAATTTCAATGTATTTGGGATAATTATATACATTTGGTGGAATTTTAATACAATAATAACTTCCATTCGATCATCCTTAGGGGACCATACGAAGCATTTTATGGGAATATGTGTCGTACTCTAAACAGTTGTGAATAATTTAGAAAATGAAATTTAGTTGTCCTAGATCATATAAATGCGATAAATGTAAATGTAAAAAATATTGAATATAATATTAAATCATACAAATGTTGATAAAATGGTTATGTAGACAATTGATGGAAAGATTTGGAATTTTATATTGGTGATTATATATTATTAAAGAAATCAACATAGAAGGGAGTTATACATTTTGGTAAAAAGAAGAAGATAATCCATTAATAAATTAGTCCTTAAAAATATTTGAAATAATAAGAGTTATAGGTTACCAATTATCTATGTTATATAACCTTTCTAAATTACATGATGTCTTCCATGTGGCATTACTAACAAAATAAATACCAGATCCAATGAATATTCTCATATATAAGAGAATATAGTTGGAACTTGGCATGTCTAATAATGAATAGCCTATCTAGATTCTTGAAACCATAGAGAAAGTATTGCAAAATAAGATAATACATTTGGTGAAATCCATTTGAAAAAATCAAATACTATAAAAGGCAACCTCGTTTCCAGAATATTCTATAAGAAATGAGTATCCACATTTTTCTAATAGCTAATTTATACCCCAATTATGAGGATGAAATTATTTAATGGTTGGATAATTTCAAACCCAATATACTACTATAGATGGTAAAAAAATATATCCAAAATTATCACATAATGTTCCCTTTAAAGAGCCTTAATTACTGGATTAATTTAATATATTAATTTAATAATTTTAAATCAACTAAACTAACTTAATTTTGAGTTCATAATATTGAAATTAGTTTATTATTAATTTTTTAGTTTTTCTTGAAAATGAACGTTTTTTGTTGAAAATTACAATTTTCATGACACTTGTAATTTTTATGACTTTACCATTATATAATAATGACCAAAAATCTTAGAAAAACTCTTAAATAGTCAAATATGAATTTAAGGAATAAAATTATAAATTTTACAATATTATTTGTACTTAGAAAACCCATGGATAACATTTTTATAACCAACTAAAATGTTACCTTAAAATAAAAACTATTTTTTTTATTTTTGTTGAATCATTATATTCAATGTAATTTTAGTTTTTTATTTAAATTTTATATAAATATAAAACAGAAAATATTATTTCTTTAAAACTTATTTTGATTCGATTTTGTGTAGTTATTTAAAAAATATTTTTTCACACCATTAAATTTTTATCTAACAATATGATTTTAAAATTTTAAATTAAAAATATAAAATTGGGTCAAATAGTCAATATTAATATATTTCAATAAATTTAATTACAAAGGTAAGAAATTAATTATAATGGTTAAAGTAAATTTGTGTAAAAGTAAAAAAGTTAAAACAAAAAGTCATAAATAACTCAAATTAGTCATAAAAAAGTGTTTAAGGTGAGTTTAAACCCAAAAATATTTTACTCTTAAATATTTCCATTTTTTATTTTAAATTTTAATAGTAACCTAACATTATTTAAAATGTAAGTGTTCTCCGAAAACCACCCTTCCATTCACTTATAAAAGGGTAACACCTTAAGCACTTCATGACTCACATATATTTATAATTTCCACTTAAAACTTGGAAATTTTACTTTTCATAGAAACCAATCCCACTAAAATAATCCCCTGGTCAATCATAGATAGCATAAGTACTTAAAATTCAATGATATTTTCAAGGAAAAACCAAGTCCTCGATGTGAGTATTATCTACTACAAAATTTTCATCTTAATTATATTCATTAAAATTTATGTTAGACAAAGTAATAAAATTATATAATTATCAATTATATATTTTAGTGTTATTATATTATGGGTATTATAATTATTTATTTTTATACCTCATCCATTATGAAAAATAAATCCATTTTGGTGCATTGTGTAGACTTCCACCTCTATGACATAACGTGTTTAGTTTCTCGCCACTTCTATACAAGGATAAATATAAGGATGATATTAAATGATAGATATTATGTTTAATTTATATTTAAGTTCCTAATATGAGAAATTTAAGAACCTATTAATAATATAACAAAAAAAAATCATCGTTAATTTAATCGTTTAATATAATTACACTAAGAGGATAATATTTTATTCCATTTATGTAATGGTTTCATATAAATTAAATATTCTTATAATTCCTTCAAACTAAAATATATCACACTATTAATAACTAAATAAAATCATTATTATTTTCTCATAATGATATTATAACAAAACCACCACATAATCATTCATTAAATTAGGGTATGTTCATGTTTTGGTTTGTTTAACGACCTACTTGACCATTACATGGAATTTTTATCATGGTTGAAAATGAAAAATTATTTACTAGTGTAACATGATATAAATGTTTAAATAACCACTTTTTTTATTTAAGGAGCTATTATATCATTATCTAATTCATTAATTAAGAAGACATCCTCTATTCATTATAAATCAGCAAAACAAGCCTATTATCAATTTCATAATTAATTATAAGGTCTAAAACACTCATTAAAGGAATTTAAAACAATATAAATTATAATAAATTAACCATAAACTAAATTTAATGATCTATTAATAATTTAATTTACACTAAAAATGAATAATAACACCAATATTAGTTCAAATGACAAAAACTATAAACACTGATGAGGAAAATTTGAAGAATTATTGTAGGGAATGACTATATATGAAGCTTATGAATCAAAATAGACATTATTAAGGCAATTAATTAAGTTATTGAGATATATATTTTTATTATAAAGGACCTTAAATTATGTTTTTTGAATTTTGGAAAAGTGTTAAGGGGTTTTCATCTCAAATTCCTCTCTTTGAGTCATGTTTTATATTATGCACCTAGCTTCTTTTATGTGGTGTATATTTACTACCTATATAAGATGTTATATCATATAATTAATTTATTTAGGGTATTTGAGGATCAAATTTTTGTCTAATATATCAATAATTAATCATTTAATTTCTACCCAATTCGTATGTGCAGGTTTTCCATATCAATTTTCATTCATTAGGACTCAAGTTATATTTACTACAAATATCTTTATGTGTGCTCCATATATTTCCATGTAATAATTTTACCCTATTACTCAAGAATTTTTTATCCCTACATCATTTTATACTGATTCAAAATTTACCTTTTATATAGTGGAAAAACCAGATTATGTTTTGTTAAAGTAAAATATGTGAAATTTCATAGAAAATGCATCCCTCTATGAATACAAGAAATTTGATGTGGATGTGGAACATATTAAATTAGGGGTAATATCCTCAAAAATGATTGGTTGAGTATTGACTCAATTATCACCTTGATTCATGATGAGTGGGAATCATAATAAATAAATGGCGAGACACTCTCAATGGATATTATTTCAAATTTTAACTTTCTCTTAAAGGGCCATGATAAATTATTTTTACCAAACTTTATTTGGTCTCCAAGAAATGTAATCTATTGAATCCAATTAATTAAATACAAGGATAACCCAACATGTTTTAAGTACTCTATCCAATATATTTTTATGACTATGGTTCTTGACAAAGGGTAAAAATATTTTAATTTTTTTAATAATAATTTATATATAAAAATGTTGTTATTTGGTTAGGGAAGGGATTAGGGGTGTTTGAGGATTTTTCAGATCCCAAAGATCTGGGTTTTGGTGAAAATAAATTATGCACATGGTTGGTGCATGATTAGTGAAAACCATGAGGATAAAACTTATAAACTATATATAGAGGATAATAGTTAGGAAAAACATGAAAGGGAGGATACAAAACCATGTAAAATTGTATAGGAATGATGAAAAGGTGATTCCTATATTGTACAAAATGTTTTTCAAATCGCAAACCAATCATGTGAGTGAGTGTTACATATGGACAATGTTGGTGGATGATTGACTTAAATTTTAGCCAAATTTTATTCCAAATTATACACACATTTAAAATTTGGAAGACTACGTTTTTACCTATAACACCCCTAGATTTGGTGAATTTTTTTAAATTAATTTAATCTTTTCGATATTTTTCATTTCACACAATAATAAATATAGTTTTTGTTATAGAAAAGAACTATGTTTGGTTTGAGTTATACACACCACTAATTTAATATTGAACTAAATTTAGCACCATATTATCTTACATTACAAATAACACTTAGATTAGATTTCAGTATATGAAACAAAATGCAGGAATTGTGTTACATAAAATTCCGAGTTCTTTTGATAGCTTGCATTACACGTAAGACCAAGTTTTACTGAACAATAGTATATTATTAAAATATTATTATTTGATATAGTAAGATATAACCAAACCATTAAATTAGAGTTTATGAATAAAATTAACTAACTTATGAAAATATAATGTTTATAAAATACATTTATTGGTTACCAATTAATCTGAAATGAAATATATACCTATTGATCATAAAGGAAATAGTTTTATTTTTATTCTCCCAAAGTAATTTTCTCTTAATAAATTAAAATAATTACAATTAGTGAATGATATTAATGATATTAATGATATATATATGTTATATATTAAATAATTTTTTTATATTCATATAATATATTTTATAGGCATAAGATAAGAACAAACCAAATTTTACACATAAAACCCAATATTTTTCAAAAGGGTAATTTTTTCTTCTTTTAATAAAAAACCCATTTAAAATGGAATTATTGAAAATTTTATAATTTTTATATGAAAAAATAAGCTTTTTCTATAATTTAGGGATAGAAAAATTTACTTTGGTTGATTTTTTGGTATTTTTCTGATACATTTCATGTTTTGATAAATAGTGAAAAAATACTGAATTTTAATTAAAAAAAACTTTCTAATTGAAATAATTTATAGTGTGTATTTATATATTTTATTTGTAATAATTATTTTATTATTTAATCCAATTTTGGTCATTAGAATAAATTTAACAATGAATTTGGATATAAAAACATGTCAATCTATTGGAAGTTTTCACTTTAATAACTCATTTTCTTATTCTTTCAGTGAGATAAATTTTAAATTAATTTTAGAAATTTTTGTGTTTTTAATTATTCAAAATGAATTTATATTTTTAATTATAAGGTCTAAATTTTTTAAATAGTACCCTTTTATTTTTGGATAATATGAGTAGTAACTTTAGTAATTTTTAATATCAGAGTTATGGGTAAATCGGGTAACTAAGCGTAAAAATGAAATAACTAATATTATAAAACTACCCTAAAACATTCCACAATTTGTTTTATGAATATAACTAAACCATCAACACATATGGATCTTAATTTAATAATTTAATGGACTATTTTATATGAAAATGATATAAATATTGTTAGACTCATACAGAGTGACAAAATGTCACACTCTTAAATTTAATATGTATAATATTTTCAATATAGTGATAAATAAAAGATATGATTTACTATATATATTTTTCTAAAACATAAAATGTTTATATACATATTATTTTTTATAAATTTTTAGTGAATAAATAATTATGATAAATAATTAAATAAATGATTATCCAATAATTACCTAATTAATGAAACAATCAATTCAATGATATTGAAAATATTAATATACAGATAAATTGACTTAATTAAGGTGATAAATGAATTTTATGGGTTAATGTGACATGTTATTGGTGTTTTAGGTGAATTGGTTAGAATTTAGATTACTACCAATATTTTTTAAAGTCAAAGTTATGAATAAATTCACACATATGATATTTTATGAAAATAATATTTTATTAAATTATTTTTTTAAAATAAAAATATTAACTAAGTACAAGGGGATGTGATATGGTCTTAAATATGAAAAATTAGACATTAATTCTCCAATTTAAACTTTAAAAGTAAAAATTAAATCCTATTAATATAGGAACATTGGGTACCATAGTTAAAATTAAAATGGGTTAATTAAGCCTTAATCAAAATGATAATGATTAAAATAACATAAAAAATTTTCTAAAATATATATTTTGATGATATTAAAACCTTATAATATATTGTATTCTAATAAATGGAATTTTGGAGGTATATTTATTGATATTGAATTTATTATAAATTAATCTTTTCATAAATTCCCAAAGTGCCCCTCACCTCTCTTATTAAAGGGAACCTCCCCTTCTCTTTTTTCACACTTCAGATTCTATTTGGTTAGAAAAAACTATATCTTAATATCCTACAAAAATTCTTAATTAAATCCTAAAATCCTTAACTTGGTCGTAATTAAAATCAAAAGAGTCCATTTTTTTAAAATCAAAAGGAGATACCCAAATAAGAGGTAATGTTCATCAACAAACATTTTTCTTTTATTTATTCCATAAACCCATTAAATTATTTTTATTTCATGTTTATTTAATAAAATAAGTACAATAAATTTACTGAGATGTTTTTAATTATGGGTTATTCCTACACTCATACACACTTCCATCTAATGGGTAACAAACTTACAATTCTTGTGTGTGACGAACTACCACCTCACGAAACGATTTTGTTGGTTTTTTCCTTTACCAACCATCATGGTGGGAATTATAATGGGAAACATATTTTTATATGTTAAATATATGATCTTTATTATGTCTCTATGATTATTTAATTATAATATAAAATATAACTTCATGGTTTCCATTTTGTGTAAGTATGATGACTTTGTTTGTGGACATGTAGACTACCACCTCCGCAAAGTGATAAGATTCATTCAAACGTTACATGGAATGTAGTAAGGATGAGTTTAGTAAAAATATATGAAATATATGACATTATAATTATAATTTAATAATATATATATACCGATATTTTATTTACTTTATTCCTTTCAATATGATAAGAAAATGGAAATAATGTTCATGCATACGTACAACCAACCATCCCCATGAACGGTGTATTCCATTTCATATATATATATTTTAAATATATTTATATTATTAATATATATTTTATATAAATATTTTTTTATATTATATAAATAATTAAATCATTTTTTATGTAAGAGGATAAAGAATAACAAGTCAAAACATATATTATAAATAAAGTGAATATTACCCAAAATATTGTTTTTACAAGGAACTGTTAATAACTAGGTAACATAAAGTCATAAGTGAATTATATATGGTATGATGTAAATTAATAAGGTTCTATAATAGATGTATGATAAGTTTATATTTATTATATAGGGGGACTGCACAAGTATGACGAGAGTCAAGACATAAGGTAAGATAATTTCTTCTCACTTTTTATTTCCCTAGGATATAAGTCATATTAACCAATATCTTATTTTGGGTAGTGTATATAATGATATTTGAAATGTTATATCATTAATTTAATTTATTTAATGATATTAAAATCTTTAATTTATGTTATTATTTTATGGGGTTCACAATTTCAAAGTTATTCAAGTAGTAAAAGATTTATAGCTCACTTTAATTTTCTATGAGATATAATACATGTTCACCACATAATTACTTTGTTTAGTGTATATAATTCCAATGAAAATATTATATGATCATTATCCTTAAATTTATCAGTATTTACATATTCATTTGATGATCTCTCTTTTGTGGGGATTAGGGTCCAAAAGTTACAAAATCAGTAAGGTAATTTTTATTTAAACTTTCCTTCTTTGAGACACATGTTTTGTTATGCACCTATATTCTTTTATAAGGTATATATACTAAACTTTCCCATGTTTTATCATGAATCTAATTATTTTCATGTTATTATAAATTTAATGAAATATTATTCTCTATTCGGTTGGAAATATGTGTTCTTTAAAAACAAAGTTGTTTAAATATGTTTTAAAAGTGTTTTACATAATCTTATATAAATTTTCAAGGAATAGTATTTAAAGGATTTTTAAAATAATTTTCAAAGCCTATTTTATATATTTTAAAGGTTGTTTTCAGTTAAATATTTTTTCTAAATGTTTTAAGATTTAAAAATAATATTTTAAAAACATAAAAGATATTTTCCTCACGAATTACTCCATGTGATCTTTCAAAATCAATTTCCATCTTATAAAAAGTTATTTCATGTTACTTATATTTTACTGGGGATATGATCTAAAAATACCATTCTAATTCTTTCTCTGAATAGTTTATTTTTATGATGTAATGATATTTATGAAACCCATTTATTTTCCATGGTTATGTTATAATTTAATGATGTTTATGAAACCGATTTCATTCCATGGGTTATGATATGAAAAATTATTTATGATCTTGTGGAACAAATATTTATGGGTTTCATTATGTGATGGGTAGAACCTATATTTCCAAACAATGAACTAGGTAAAGATTTATTTCTCATGAGATAGTGATGAAAACAAGTCTATGAGCTTGATTCACTATGGAAGATGGGGAAACCCAATCCACTATGGGAAGGTGAGAATTCTTAATCCACTATGGGAAGATGGTGAAACCCTATCCCTAATATTGAAAGGACTGTGACTGGGGATGGTACATGTGGCCCACCTAATAGGTGTATTCCCCATGAAGTTCCCTATTTAGTTTTGGAAATTCACATTGAATTATAGGGATTGATATTTCATGTTTCTGTTTCTACCACAAATTCCATGTCTTATTATTTTGTTATTCTTTCATGGATTATGATATTTATTTTAACATGATTCATATATTATGAACTGCCAATATTTATTCCATGAATCATGTATATGATATTTGATACGAAGGATATAATTTTTTAATGTTATGCTCATGTTCTCATACCCTTATGTTCATGATTATGCTTACATATATCCCTTGATCACCCTTAATAATAATATGATCTCACCCTTTATTATCTGTCATTTTCGTAGGTAATAAAAAAGGTTTTAAGCAGGAGTACTAAACGAGAATATATTTATCAAATATGTTTAATATATTTCACAAAATTATAATAATGTGTTCCATATTTTCAAAGGCGCTAAACTATTATGGTCCTTAGGCATGTGTTTGTGTAATGAAATGAATATTCATATAAAAATACATAATATCCATGTATGAAAATCCCAATTCTTTATAGTTGGTATCAGAGTAAAGGTTTATTCAATCTTTGGAATCTAATATGAGAAAAAATTAGTGATATCCCTAGATATATTTATAAGTAAAATTCATGGGATGTATCTAAGGATAAGTATAAGTATAGGTTAAAATCAAAGAGTTTTCATAATGATCACGAATAACCTAGAATTAAACGATAGTATTCCTAGATTAAAATTTTATAAATAATTTCTATTGATTATTTGTTTTTTCTCTATAATAAGTGTTGCTCTCACTATGTTTTTTAGTTTTAGTCAATTATAGGAACTAAAAGGTATTGGGTTAAATTTTAATGTGATGTAAAATTTTGTGAAGAGTGATCAAATGGGATGATGACTAAAGTAAAGGAAATTTTGATTGTTCCTAATCAGTTTCCATAAAATAATATTGACAATGTGAACTTCTATGAGATTTCTATAACACAAAATAAGAGGAATATGTACTTCTATGATAGTTCATGTGATTATGAACATAGAGGAAATACGATTCGACTTCTTATGTAATGTCATAGTTTCAGATGCCACTCAACTGGTGCCTCATACCCAGTTGGCCACATGGCCTCAAGCATATTTCCCTAAATGTTAGAGGCAACAAACTAGTTATAAGGGCCTAAGATGTGAATGTGGGGAAACTATTCCCTCATTGGAAGAGTGTGACACATCAGAATAAATAATCGTACAATATCATAAGCATTAAAAAACAGACATCTAAAATAAATAGTGGAAGACTAATAAGATAAATAACCATGAATCATTCTATAAAGAAGATGATGCAGCATTTTATGTTCTATGAAAACATCTAAGACAAGAATACTGTATGAATCCACAATATATTCCCAAAAATAAAAAAGAAATAAAAAAAGAAGCATTGAAATACTTGGCTCAGTCCCATGCTCTCTTGCTCTTAAACAACATCTCAAGTACCAATATAAGGGAGATTTCCCTTATCGACACCTATAACAATATAATCTATTTGGGCACAAAATCATGATCTAAATAGGGTGTGAGAAATAAATCCTAGTAGGAAACCACCCAAGATCTTTGTATATATATTAGTGAGTATATGCAACAAGTAGTGTACAAAAAAAGAAAATAAGTAAACTAGGAAGTACTCAAAAGTAAAAAATCCTATAAGTCTTGTTTACCATTTCCATTCATTATGTTCAGTTCAGCCATTAAATTACATTAAATTACCTAAGTCTTGAGATCCAGATTAAGCCCATTAATCCCCCATATAAATAATGATCAATAGGTACCTCAGAAGGTTGTCTAAAAAAATAAAGTGAATACCGAATCCATGTTTGTGCTTTGGCTTGGAAGACACATCATTAGTCATTCCATTTTAATGTTCAACTCAATATCTTGCCCGCAAGAATAGGAAAACCCTACTCATAGGCATAACCAATCTTCCCCTACTTGCATAACAAATCCTTGTGTATAGGAATAAAAAATACTTGCCCACAGGCATAACAAATCCTCACCTGTAGGCATAAACATCAACAGGGTCGAGCCCGATATATCCGTATTTCAGCATAAAAGAAAAAACATGTAAATTAAACTATTACAAGGTTAACATAATAACAACTCGCATGGCCATCATACATAACTAGTAACTAGTGAATTGAACTATCACAGGTCTTAAATGATAATTTTCATATCATTGGGAAAATGGGAAACCACTAATCCTAATCCATTAATCAAAAAAATCACAATTTATCACAATTTCAATTCTATAACAAATTTAATTCATACTTAACAACCTAATAAGGGAAATTAAGGCCTGCCTCATAGGCAACATTGGCCAAATGGCCATAAATGGTCATTCAAGGGAAACACACCCACATGGTGGCCCTTAATCAGACCAACAAGCTCAAAAAATCTTAAATTAAATTAATTCATGACTTAATCATCATTAGGAAACAAAAATGGTCAATTTCTATTCAAGGATACACTCGAAACAAGGGAGAATGGAACTACGACACACATAAACAACTCGACATTGAGCGAAAGGCACAATACCACCTACCCCGTACTCATATGACTCTCCTAATCTAGTGGAGGGATGTAATTCAACTTAGAACATAGTACATCTACGAAATGGTTATAAAAATATGACCTTAAATAACTAGATCAAAAGAAGAAATCAAGAAGAAATGATCAAGAGGAATCGAGATCTTATTGAGTGGAATACAACACATCTAAATGTGTTCAAATTTGAGATGAAATGACAAAATCAGAGTCTACCCTATCCTCACATTTCTTGGGTGTGCTGTTCGATGAATGAAGGGGTGATTTCAATATGTTTTTACAAAAATGATGCTACTGCCCTATTTAATCAATTTTAAAAAATTACACGATGTGTACTTGAGATTACACGCTGTTTTCGTACAAATTATGGAAAGAACATTAAATGTATGTGTATTGGGATTACATGGCTTGTATCCTTCCATACACGACATGCACCTAGAATTACACGAAATTTAATTACCTGTCATGTCGCGTAACATGCCAACAACCAGCTCCTCAATCTGTTTTCCCCCATTTTCTTAAATACAAACTGAAAAGAAAATATCCATACCTCAAGGAAGAATTGGGTTCTTACAAATTCCCCCCCTTAAAGAAATTTTTCCATGAATTTTCCTTAGAAGGGTGGTGAAGAAACATCATAGAATAACTCCAGCCATTGTGATTGAATGTCAGCCTCCCTCTCCCAAGTCTTGTCTTACAATCAGCCGTACTACTATTGCACCCATATAAAATGAATAGACTGGCCAAAGAGAACCTTTGTTCTATGATCCAAAATACGAATGGCAAGCTCGTTAAAGGAAACATTTTCCTAAAACTGCACTTCCTCAGGATGAAAGGTGTGAGTTGGGTTCGAAAAGTAACGTCACAACTGAGAAACATAGAAGACATCATGTATTGTTCTATAACTCTGAGGTAACTGCAATCAATAGGCAACCAACCTAAACCACACTATAATATCAAATGGAGCATTGTATCTCAGTGAAATATTACCCTGTCTCTTGATCATCTTCTATCCCAACCTCAGTGCGACACGTTGGAAAACTCGATCACCAACCTCAAACTCCAAAGGTCATCTGCGATGATCATCATTTGATTTATAATGAGACTGTTTAGTAGCCATACATTTATGAATAAACTAGACCTTCTCAGAAGTCACATGCACATGATGTGTTCACATTAAATCTACCTCACCCACTTCTAACTAGCACAAAGGTGATCAGCATGGCCTATCATACGAAGCCTCATAAGGTTCCAACTCTATAGTCGGATAAAAACTATTATTGTAGGAAAATTCAACCAGGGGAATATTATTCTCCTAAGATCCCCCAAAGTATATGACTCATGCTCATAACATGTCCTCTAGTACTTTTATCACATGCTCTTACTGGCCATTAGTCCGAGGGTTGTATGCTGTGATCAAAATCCCTTGTGTACCCAGTGACCTCTAAGAACTCTTCCCAAAACAAGACATAAAGTGGAAATCCCTTTATTAAATGATAGAATGAGGTAACCCATGAAGTTTTACCACCTCAAAAATATATATCTTCCTAATATCATCAACAATGAAGGTCTCCTTGATCGACAAGAAGTGAGAGACCTTCGTAAGTCTTTCAACCACCAACAACATTGCATCATTACCTTGGGGAAAACTCAGTATAACCATCACAAAATACATCAAAAACATTATCCCATTTCCACTTCGGAAAAGGAAACTTCTATAAATACTTTTCTAGACCATGATGTTCCTCCTTCACCTATTGACATGTGTAACACCTAGTGACAAAACCAACCACCTCTCTCTTCATACCTGACCACCAGTACTGACAACACAAGTCACGATACATCTTGGTAACTCTAGGATGCTCTGCCCTAGGTGAAGCATGAAACTCCTACATCAACTCCTCAAGTTTCTCCACTAGAACCAAGACACTTCCATGAATCTGTAAGATCTCATAATGAATTTCTATCCAACTAGGAGGTGGATCCTCACCCACTACATTATCCTGCAGGACTATGCCCTTAGAATCTGATAGATGTCTGATCCTCACTCTGTCCATTTGTGTAGAAGTCACAACTAAAGAAGAAAGGAAATTCTATCCCTGGCTTTCATGCACCTCCAAGTTCATCTCATAGAACAACACCGTAATCTTACACTCTCTATTGGCCTCAAGAACTGCCTACATCTAAGTCCTTCTACTTAGTGCATCAGCCATTGCATTGCCTTTTCCAGGCATGTAGGCAAGCTGTATGTTTAAATACTGAAGGTATTCTACCCACCTTCACTACCTCATATTTAGATCAGGCTGAGTAAAGATGTAATTGAGATTTTTATGGTTTGTGTACACCAAAAAATTCACCCCAAATAAGTAATGTCTCCAACAAAATAAGGCATGAAAAATTGAAGATAACTCGAGAATGTGTGTCAGATAGTTCCTCTCATGTGGCCTTAACTATCAAGACTCATACTCAATGAATCGATCCCACAGAAAATGCACCACTCCAAGCCCAATACCTGATGCATCGTAATAGATAGTATAACTCATACACGAATCTATAAAAATTAGTATCGGTGCTCACGTTAATCTTCATTTTAGATCTTGAATGGACATCTCACAAAAATATAACCATTTGTACATCAAACCCTTCTTTATCAATCCCTTCATCAGTACTTATAAGCATGAGAAGTACTATATGAAATGCCTATAGTAACCTTCCATACCTAGAAAACAACTCACCTTAAATACATTCTTAGGATGCTCCCAAGTTACTACTTCTCTCACCATCTTTGGGTCCACTGATACAGATTATCTAACCCAAGAAGTTAATTTGATCAATCTATAAGTGGCACTTTGAGATCTTAGTATATAACTAATTCTCTCTGAGTGTACTCAAAATGATCTCATGTTGTGTGGCATGGTCATTTTGATTTTGGGAATACACTAAGATATCATCCACGGAAACCACAAAGAAATAATTCAAGGATGGAACAATCAATTCATCAGTGTGATGAAAACAGATGGAGCATTTATGATACCAAAAATCATAACTAGATACTCATATAGACCATACCTACTATGAAACGTGGTATGAGGTATGTTTGAATGTTGAACAAATACCTGGTGATATCCTGACCTCAAGTCAATTTTTGAGGACACTCGGGCTCCTCAAAGCTGATAAAATAGGTCATATATCTATGTAAAGGGATATCATTTTTTTAATCGTTAGTTGGCCCAGTTTACGATAGTCCATGCATAGCCTGAGGGTAAAATACACCTTTTTTCAAAAAGGACTGGATAACCCCACATAGAAGTACTAGGTTATATTAACCCCTTTGCTTCTAAATCCTATACCTTTTTCTTGATATCATGTAGATATGTTATATATATCATTTAAGGAGGAATGAATACCAGTGAAGCTCATGGAACTAGCTCGATCATGAACTCCACCTCTCTCACTAGAGGTAACCCTGAAATGTCATCTGGGAAAACATTATTGAAATGATCGACCAATAGAGGGAAATCTATCTAACGGGTTCCCTGTTCATCCAGATATAAAAAAAAATCTATGTTGTCATCCCACTCAAACCACATTGCTCAGGTCCATCTTTTCTTTCTTGGAAATCACACTCTCCCTTGTATAGAAACAATCTGCCTTCTAGTGACATAAAACACACCCTACAACAATAGAAATCAAAAAAGGATTGAAAGGATACTAACTAGTACATCCAGAGTATGACATCGAAGCCTATAATCTCTAAGGCATGAAGATCCCAAATGAAGTGACACCCACTGACCTCAAGGAAACACTCCATACACTGATGCACAACTATCATCCTTATTCCTAACGGAGTTTCTAGCATCATAACATCATCAGAAGAGAAAACATAGAGCCCAAGAATATCTACACCATGCCCAAATATAAAACTATGAAAAGACATTATGTTCAAGAGTGAAGAAGCTATAACCGAGGTGACTAGAATAGTACCTTTGATTGTAGAAGGTCCAAAATATTGCTCCTATTGGGCTTGTTACACTGCATAAGTCTGACCTGTACCATGGACATGAGACACTACGTGGATATCATGAGATGACCCACCCTATTATTGTTGAGATCCAAGCATCTGGATACCATGACCATGACTACCACCTCGTCCGAAACGACCTGGTGTATTCTAATTCCCTGAATGGTGAGAAGCTACTGACCTTGCTCCTAAATGTGGAGTTGGTGAGAAACCTATCTCAATAGATGATGGTAGAAATTCCATACAGAAGCGTTGTAGATGGAGCATCCTACCATAAGATCGTCACTTGACTGGGTCCATTGGACACTATGGTATCATATGACCAGGTCTTCCACACTATTAGCACCATTCCTGACTACCTAAAGAAACATTCTGAATGCTCGTATCATTGAGAGAAAGCTCCATAAGATGCTTCTTGCTGTCAGTTGAGGCAGTAACAGATCTCAGTACCGAACCATCTAGGTTTTCACCTCTAGATTCCCATATATTATGCTTAGTAATCAATGCATGATTCAAAATGACATATACCGAAGGTAACCTGAAAATATTCACCTACGATTAGATGTCATACCTAAGACCATCATCGAATCGCCTATACATAAATGTCTCGTCACCCATCATAATAGGTGAGAATCAATTAATGTCCATGAAATGGGTAGAGTAGTCCATCATTGATATAGTTATCAACTCCAGATGCGTGAACTCTTAGGCTCTATCGGTCCTCATCATCTTGAGAAAATAGTATTCATATAAGACCATATGAAAATATCCCCTTTCCATGTCCCAATGATGCTCTATTTGTGTGATAACATCCCATCACCTCTTGGAATAATCACATATCATATAAGTTTCGAGCATTAACATCCTCTTAGGAGGCATCTCCTAATGCTCGAAGATCATAAGCATGGACTCTAGCCATGACTCTACAACCTTTGGTCCCCCATGCCCTGAAAACGTTGGTGGATGATGCTGCTGGAATAATCGTGTTAGTTCTTCCATAGACGTGGAAGGATGAGGTACTCCCTAGAAGGTCTATATAAACCTCATGAATCCTTCATAGAACTATGCACCTGTACCTATTTACGGTATAATGGTTGGTGCTAGAACTGGCATGATTAGAGGATCCTCTAGTATCCCATGTCCTACCACCTCTAGGGTATGATCATTACTACTCTCCTGGTATACAACTGGAGGTCTTCATGGCGTAATTTCTCTGTAAAGTCCATCACATACACCTCAATATAATATTATTCATCAAGGTATGCAGTTCAAGAGCGTAAGAACTAAAATGGAGAAGAAAAGTCTAAAAAGATCACAAAAGATGAGTACATGGCATGTAGGAACCATACACAACGTGTACACTAATCCCTTACATGGTTGTGTACTCTTGTCAATATGGCTGTGTAAACACCCCAGGTACATGGTGTGTAGGGAAAATACATGATGTGTCCCATTAAACTCTCACATGGGCGTGTCACTCCACCTACCTTGGTCATGTGAACTTCTGAGGTACACGACGTGTCAGGCTAAAACACGATGTGTACTCATGTCTTCCCTCCTAGCCATGTTCTTTTACATGGCTAGAGCCACACGGTTCTACCTATGTAAAACTACATGGGGTGTATATAGGGTACAAGGTTTTTTCAAATCAAAACTCAATAACCCATGATCTCTCTCAAACTTCTAGATAAACAGTCAAAAACCATATGACATGTACCTAAAAAGATCTTTTCTTACCAAACAGGAGAACACTTGGCATGTGTTCATAGGACCACACACTGTGTTGTCTGGGTTTCTGGATAGTAAGCCTTAGAAACTTCCCCAAAACCCCTGTTTTTGAAAAATAAAGCAACAATGTTCCAAATTCCAATCCATGGGGGCCCATACTCCCTACGAATCAAAGATTGGAATCTAAATATAGAACATAACAACAAAATCTATATCCCCTGGCCAAAATGTGATCCACTAAATTCTGATCCAAGAGGGACCATACTCCTCAAGGACTAAAGTTTGGCATCCACACAATTCAACCATAACATGTACCAATACACCTATCACAACAGCGTACATATCTATCACAATATCTATCCCAACAACATGCATATCTAGAAAGACATATATCACGACAACATTAAATCATTAATGAACTCTAAATAACATGGAAATATTGCATGAGATGTTATATCTAACAAGTTCCTATATGATGCATGAGATGGCATACCCTCATCTCATCTAGTTGAAACAAAATAGAACCATAATGATATCAATAATAATATCACAAAACAAGTTCGTCACCCAATGATGAAATTGAATAAATTATAATAGATCAAAATCCAAAAATTAAAATTTCATTCCAGGAAATTTGGATCTACCCTGTACGTGGGGTAGCTACTCTTGGGACCAACATAGTGCCAAATCCCTTGTATTTGTATCTCTGTCTATCATCACTAAAAAATAAAGAAAACTTGAAAATAAAAACCTCTCACACCACCTTGTAACATCCTAGATCTGGATGCCACTCAATTGGTGCCCCGTACCAGGTTGGGCACATGGACTCAAGTGAATTTCCCCAAATTCCAGAGGCTGCTGACTAGAAGTGAGGTCCTAGGGTGTGATAGTGGGGAAAATATACCCTCATTGGAAGAGTGTAACACAACGAAATAAATATTAGTATAATAGTAGAAGGTGTAAAAATCATACATTTTAAATAAACAATAGAAGACTGATAAGAAAAATAAGAAAGCATCATTTCATAAAAAGGATGACGAAACATGTTTTTTTCTAAGAAAAAACCAAAATAGGTACACTATAGGAATCTACAATATATGTCCCAAAAGAAAAAAAGAAACATTAGAAACTAAGAATAATTGCAAGCTTCGTCTCAGTCCCATGCTCTACAACTCTTAAACAACATCTCAAGTACCTATAAAAGGGTAATTTCCCTTATCAACACCTACGAAAATAAAATATGTTTGGGACAAAAAACATAACCCAAATAGGGTGTGAGAAATAAATCCCAGTAGGCAACCACCCAAGATTTGTTCTTATCTATTAGTGGGTATATGCACAAAGTAGTTAAAAAAAGAAAACTAGTAAACTAGGAAGTACTAAAAAGTAATCAATCATATGTTGGGATCAGGTTTTATAGAGAATGAGGTAAGAAGATTTTTATGTTACCATGTGTTGTCTTTTGTTGTCAAAGAAGATAAATCAATTCACTTTGGAAAGGACATGAAAACCAGATGATTATTTGATGATTTGTATTTCCCAAATATCATAAGTTTGGAGAACATGTGTTGAAAGCCTTATGAAGGAAAGGGGTAGAAAAGTTGATGCCAATCATATTCAGTTTTGATTAGAAGGAAAGATTCTAGTGGAAGACAGGGATGTTTCAATAATTTCTGTTGGAAATATGAAAATGTTAAATGTGTTTGATCAAAGACTATATATCATGATTGATATGGTTCATGATAAAGTAGTATTTGTTTATTGAATATTCCATATGATAATGAATAACCATTGGTGTTCTTTCTGAAGAAGATTTTAAGGTCGCGCTGTTTCCCAGTGTTTGCCAAATTTTTGGGGTAGAAAATTGGGAGATGGAGTTATGTGATTTTGGTAAAGAATGATGTCTGCATGTTTGAATATGGTTTGGTATGTTTTGAACATGCATAGTTCCAAGAACTAAACATCAAAATATGTAAAAATAAATACTCAAGATAAATATTGTTTTTTTGCGTGCAAGATTGAAGAGAGTTTGTAATGTTGCGTGCAATGCATGATTCCAAGACAGATCATCAAAAAATGGAAAAGGAATGAAGCATGCAAAAGAATAAAAAGTGCAAGAAATATGTGGTTGGAGAAAACAATACTTACATGCCCAATTTGACGTCAAATGATGTTTTGCGCAATGCGTCAGGGTTTTGCGCGACACCTTAGGGTTTTTGCACGCAGGGGTCGACGATTCCTATAAATAAGAGGTTACCCCCTCTCATTTGACAAGATCGACACTTAGAGAAATCCTGAGCAAGGAAGTGTGGAATAATATTTTTAATGGGATTTGTGTGAAATAATTATAAGCTATGTGCAAAAAGGATATGTTGCACGTAGGAAGAGTCTTGCTCGAAAGATTGAAGTTGTGTGTAAGAGGTGTTTCTCAATAAAAGTTAAATCTTTCTCAATTGGAATAAAAATTGTGTGCAAGACACTTAAAAGGGTTTGATAATGATTTATGTATCGTAAAACTAGTAAGTTGTGTGCAAGTTAGTTCTTACCAGATTCAAGGTAAGAAATAAGAGAGTTTATTTGAATGATCAAACTGTGAAATTGGATTTTGAAGCACTGAAACATTATTTTTCCCTATTCGAGCTAAGAGGGTACACAGACACTTGTAGATTGTTTTCCAAGTGCTACACACGTGTAAGGGTATATCCTAATTATTTTATTCCACACTAAAGGATTGATTTCTAGTGGATTGTGTGGTACTGGATTGTTTCTGTACCCTACTAAGGATGTAGTTAATCTTGATGAGTAGTGAACCTTGTAAATCTTGTGTTCTTGTGGATGTGTGTTTTGATTGTGTTTATCAGGGAAATAACTCTTTAATAGGAGGTGAAGGTTGATTCAAAACAAAAAGGGAAACATAAAAGAAAAATATATCACTGATTCTTCCCTCCCCCTCTCAGTGATACTTGGATCATGACTTGGAAACATCATCATACAAGTCCTATTTTCCATTTTCATTCATTATTTTTTGTTCAACCATTTAATTACATTGAATTACCTAAGTCTAGAGATCCATCTTAAGATTGTAAATCCCCCATATAAAGAATTCTCAACAGATACCTCTAAAGGATATCTAAAAAAATAAAGTGAAGAATGAATCCAATGTTTTGCTTTGCCTTGGCAGACACATCATAAGTCATTACATTTCAATATTTAACTCAATATCATTCCCGCATGCATAGAAAAAACCCACCAAAAGTCATAACAAATCCTTTCCCATAGGAATAACAGATCCTCACCCACAGACATACCAAATCCTCTCATACAGGCATAAAAAATCCTCACCCACAGGCATAGCGTTCAATAGGGTCGAGCCTAGTATATCAACATTTCATCATAAAAGTAAACACATATAAATTACACTATTACATGGTAAACATAATAACAATTCATGTGGGAATCATACATATCAAACAAATGATGAATTAAACTATCACAAGACTTAAACAATAATTGGCATATCATGAGGCAAAGGAGAAAACACTAATCACAAACCCTTAATAAAAAAAATCACAGTTTTTCACAATTGCAATTCCATAAAAAATTTAATTCATAAATAATAAGACAATAAGGAAAATACAGGCATGACTCATAGGAAAACTCGCCCAAACGACCATAAATGGTCATTTGGGGTAAAAACACCCAAATAATGGCCCTTAATCAAACCAACAAGCTCAATCATTCTTACTTTAATTTAATTCATGAACTAATCATTATTAGGAAACAACGAGGGTCGATTTACATTCAAGGATACACCCAAAACATGGGAGAATGACACTATGACACACATAAAAAAACCTTACATTGAGTGAAAGGAACAAGACCACCTACCTTGTACTTGTACGACTCTCCTCGTCCAATGTCGGGCTCTAATTAAACCTAGAATAGAGAAGATCAACAAAATGGGTATAAAAACTTGACCTTAAATAGCGAGATAAATAGAAGAAATTATGAATAATTTCTTAGGAGGGATCAAAATCTTACCAAGGGGAATCTAAGGCATGTGACAGTGTTCGAATCAAAGATCTAATGATGAAATGGGAGGCCACCCTATCCTTAGATCTCTTGGACGCGTTGTTCAATAAATGAAGGGGTGGGTTCTATATGTTTTTACAAAAAATGACGCTACTTTCCAATTTAATCAATTAAAAAAAGTACATGGAACGTACTTGAGATTACATTCTATGTCCGTACAAATTCTGGCCAGACCATTACATGGCCATGTACTGGGATAACATGGCATTTAGCCTTCTATACACGTTGTGTACCTATAAGTACACAACGTGTAGTTCGTAGTCACGTAATGTAACAAGCCTGTAGCCATACCCACAACCTCTTTTCCCCCATTTGCTTAAGTGAAAACAGAAAAGGAAAGATCCATACCTAATGAAATAACCAGGTTCTTATATCCTACATATCAAGAATCTAGGAAGAAGAACCTGAAAGAATATATCAAATGGAGGGGAAGATGTTATCTATATAGAAAGAAGATTATATAGTGAAAAATTGTCAAGGATTTCAATGTATTAGGTGTGGAGAACATTGTAATTATCCAATTCAGTGCCCTAACCCAAGGATTAACTTATAGGAAAAATAATGACCCATTCCATTCCAATCATTAAAACAGAAGTACTAAGGTATTTGTACATTTGAATTGAAGAATAATATCGTATATGTACTTTTCTTATATTATGGAATAATGAAACATCTAATTATTGGCCCACTGTAGTTTTTCCTTAAGGGTTTAAGAGAATATGCTGAATGGTATTGGTAACTATGAAAACTGATTGAGGTCGTAAGGTGATATTTTTGGAGAACACATGATTAAAGAAAGGATAACCCCTAATGTTGTGATAATAATAGGATAAAGATATCTTTGTTTGTATGATAAGATAAATGAGATAATATCAATGAACTTAGAAATGCTTTTTAATATGATGACAAGGTTTTTTAAGGATCGAGTTTATAGAATTATGGCATGAGGTAAGAGTTAATTTTTTTAATCATGCATGTTTTAAATAAGGTTTTATGGTAATTAAGGATATTATAAAATTTCAAGAAAGTGCATGATAATGGTCCTCACATTTTTGGTGTGTTACAATTATGAGAAACATCAAGATGTTTGGGGGATTAATGATAAAATTATTTTTGAAACATAGTTACCTTCTTTTCAAAGTCTTCAATTTTAGTGTTTCAGAAGGATCATTTATGATTTTTTTTACATTGAAATGTGGATGAGGTTTTAGAGATTATATTTATATATGAGGGTTTATTTATATTGGATAACCCTTTTTAACCTTTTTTTGTGATATTAAGACTGATGGAATAATATATCATTATTTTGATTTTATAATCTGCTAATGCTTTAGGAATTAGAAATTCTCCACCATTTCATGGAATAGGAGATTAAGTGGAAATTGATTATGGAAAAAGGGCAAGGTTGTCCTGAAATCTGGTAAGTATATATTCTCATGAAAATTCTTCAAATTTTGAAAAAAGGGTATTGAAATAATTGCTTTCATTTTATCATCATTTTTTATGATATCAATATTCTTTTTGAAGCCACATTGGGTTATGGATTTGTGATCGTTAACTTTATCCAAAATATGTTATCTATTAGTCTCCATTAAAAGTTAATAGTTATATTTCTCATACATGTCTATGTTTTCACTTCAAACCCATGTTCTCCTATGTGGAAACCTAGTTATGAGTTACTTTGGGTAATTGTTATGTTTTTAACATTCCTTTTTAAATGAAATTTCTAGTATTCATTTTTATGATGTGGGTTTATATAAAATGAACTTTCAAGAATTAATTATTTGACAACATGATGAATTTCAAGGGGGTAAAATGTAACACACTAATATTTTTGGGAAATATTTTTTTCAAATTAATTTATTCTTTTAAATATTTTTCATTTCACACAACACTAAACATATCTTTTGTTATATAAAAGCACTAAGTTTTGTTTGAGTTATACACACCAAAAATTTCAGATTATTCTTACTGAAACACTATTTTATCTTAAATTACACAAACCAATTATATTATCTTGAAACATATGAAACACTATTATTGGATTGTGTTATAAAAAACTCAGAGTTCTTTGATAGCTTTCATTACATGAAAAAACGGCTTTTACCGAACAATAGTACACTATTAAAATATTATTATTTAATATAATATGATATAACCTAGACATTAAATTAGAGGTAATGAATAATTCTAAATAACTTGTGACAATATAATGATTATAATATAAATTCTCTGGTTACCAATTAATTAGAAATGAAAATATATACCTACTGATTATAAGAAGTAGTTTAATTTTTAGGCTTCAAAAGTAATTTTGTATTAATATATTAAATAAATTACAATTAATGAATGAAATTGATGAAATATATATTTTATATAATCAATAAAATATTTTTTATATTCATCCAATATATTTTATAATCATGAGATAAGAACAAACCCAATTTAATACATAAAACCCTATATTTTTTAAAAGGGTTATTTTAACACCTTTTAATGGATAACCCATTTTAAATCTAATTATTGATAATTTTAGAGTTTTTATGTGAAAAATTAAAATTATTCTTTGAAATTAGGATATAATTTATTTGTTGAATTTTTGGTATTTTTCTGATAATTTTCATATTTTGACGAATAGTGAAAATTACTGAATTTTAATTAAAAACATCTTTTTTCATTAAAATAATTTAGAGTGTTTAATTAAATATATTATTGGTTTTAAAATATAATTAGATCAAATTTTGATCAGTTAATATAATATATGTCATTGGAATCAATTTCACATTGAATTTGGATATAAAATCCTGTCAATATTTTAGATTTTTTCACTTTGAAAAATCATTTTCTCATTCTGTCAATGAGATTAATATTAAATAAGTTTTAGAAATTTCTGTGTTTTTAATTATGAAAAATGGATTTAATATTTGGAATCATAAGATCCAAATTTATTCAATATTTCCATTTTATTTTTTGATAATATGAATAATAACTTCACTAATTTTTAATACCACAAATAAGGGTAAATCGGGAAATTAAGGGAAAAAATGATATAATAAATATTATAAAAATTCCCTAAAACTTTTCCAAAAGATATTTTATGAATATAATTTTACCCAGAACATATAATTATATAAATTTAATAATTTATTCAACAATTTTCCATGAAAATGACTTAAATACTATTAAACTCAAAGGGAGTGAATAAATGCCACAAACTTTCTTTCAATAAGTATAATATTTTTAATATGGGGATAAATATAATATATTCTAGACTATATATATTATTATTAACTATAATATTTTTATATAAATAATTAAAATTTATTTTTAATTTTTAGTGAATAAATAATTATCATAAATAATTACAAAATTACGATGTAGTAATTACTAAATTAATGAAATAGTCAATAAAATGATATTATAAATACTTATAGAAATATAATTTCACTTAATTAATGTTATAAAATTTTTTATTGGTGGATATTACATGTTATGGGTTTTTTAAGTGATTTTTTTGAAGTTATCATTCTGAATTTATTTTTTTAAAGTCAAAGTTATGAATAGTTTAAAAATTGGCACTTATGATATTTTATGTAAATAATATTTTATTAAATTATTTAAATTTTTCTAAAATATTAAATAATAATAAGGGGATGATATATGGTCTAAAATATCTTAAATTGGCCATATATTCTCCAATTTACACTTTATATGTAAACATTACATCCTCTTATTATAGAAAAATTGGGTACCATTGTTAAAATTAAAATTGGTTAATTAAGGGTTAATCAAAATGATAAGGAATAAAATAACAGAAAAACATGCTTAAAATATATATTTTCGATTATATTAAATCATTTTAATATCTTATATCTTAAAAAATATATTTTTTTGGTATTTTTATTGATATTTATTTTATTATAAATTAATATTTTGAGAAATTCCAAAAGTACCCCACCCCTATTTTATAAAAGGGAACCTCTCCTTCTCTTATCTTCATAATTCATAATCGATTTGGTTCAGAACAAATCCTTAAAAATATCATCCCAAAATCTCTCACTTCATCTTATAAGCCTCACTTTGGTCCAAAATCTAACCAAATGAGCCCTTTTGTGCAAATCAAAATGAGAAACCCAAATAAGAGGCAATGTTCGTCAACGAACATTGTTTTTATTTATTTATTAAACCCATTAAAATATTTTTATATCATATTTATATAAGAAACTTCATATCCTAAATATAGTGGGATGTTTTTATATTATGGAAAACTCACAGACACTTCCATATAATGGGTACTGAAATCACCGTTCTTGTGTACGTTCAACTACCGCCTCATGAAACAATGTTATTCATTTTTTCATTTACCATGCCTCATGGTGGGAATTATGATGGAAAAGATAATTTATATGATATATAATATATTTATGACTTATCTATGCTTCAGTAATTATAATATAAAACATACCTTCATGCTTTCCATTTTATGTAAATATGATAACTTCGTTTATGTATGTGTGAACTATCACCTCCTCAAAGCAATGTGATTCATTCACACTATACATTTAATGTAGTAAGGATGGGTTTAGTAAAAATATATGAAATATAATAAATATTTATTATTATTTAATAAAATATACATATATATACATATTTCATTTACTTTATTCCTTTCAATACGATATGGAAAAAGAAACAACGTTCATGAATACGTACGACCTACCCTCTCTTTGAATGGGGTATTTCATTTCATATATATATATATATATTATATTTATATTATTAAAATATATGATATATAAATAATTGTTTTAAAAAATAAGCAAATCATGATCTATGTAAGAGGATCAAGAATAAAAAGTAAAAAAAATGTGTGATAAAAAATGCTGTTATTACTAGACATATTACTTTAACATGAAACTGTTGATAACTGGGTACTATAAAGTCATAAATGAATCATATATGGTATTATATAACTGAAAATGTTCAATTAATATATGTATAATAATGTTATATGCATTATAAATGAGGTTTTTATGAGTACGATAAGAGTCAAGACATAAGGTAAGAGAATTTTATCTCACTTTTTATTTCCACGAGATACCTACCATATTCACCACTAGATTATTTTCTGTGGTGTATATAATGAACTATGAAATGTTAAATAATTAATTTAATTATATTAAAATAATTATTTTATTTTATTATTTTATGGTGTTCACGAACCTAACGTTACTCAAGTAGTAAAGGATTTCCATTTCAATTATATTTTCCGTGAGATATAAGCAATGTTCAGCAACTAATTATTTTGTTTGGTGTATGTAATACCCATTAATGTAATATATGATAATTATAATTAAATTTATGATTATTTAAATATCCACTATATTCTTTCTCTTTTATGGTGTTCACAGTTCAAAAGTTACGTAATCAGTAAGGTAATTTTGGTCTAAATATTCCTTCTTTGAGAAACATGTCATGTTATGAACCTATTATATTGTAGGAGGTTTATATAATTCCATTTAACATGATATATCATTAATATATTTATTTTCACGATATTATAAGTTTAATGTAAATTTATTCTCTATTCGGTTGGAAATATCTGTTCCTTCAAAATAATGTTTTCTAAAAGATCTTTATAAGTGTTTTAAATTATCTTAAATGCATTTTCAAGGAAGTGTATTTCAAGGATGTTTAAAATATATGAAAAAGACTATTTTATATGTTTTAAAAGTTATTTTCAAGGGAAATGGTTTGATGAACATTTTATGATTAATTTTTTTTCAAAAATAGAAAGGATATTTTCATCAAGAATTATTTCAAGTGATCTTTCAAAATCATTTTCCATCAATGACAATGTTATTTGATGTTACTTACTTTTTAATGGGGATATGATCCAATGATAAAATTATTATTATTTCTATTAATGGTTTATTTTTATTTTGGAATGATATTTATGAATACCATCTCTTTTCCATGGTTATTTTATCATGGAATGATATTTATAAAGCCCATTTTATTCCATGGGTTTTAAGATGATAAATGATTTATGTTATTTTGGAACCAATATATACGGTTTTAATTATGTGATAGATGGGGCCTATATCTTCCTCCAATGAATTGGGTAAATATTTATGTCTCATGAGATAATTATATAAACAAGTCAACAGGCTTGATACACTATGGAAGATGGGGAAACCCAATCCACAATGGGAAGATGGGGAAACATGATCCACTATGGGAAGATGGGGAAACCCAGTCCCTTACAAGGAAATTATTGTTAATGGGGATTGTATGTGTGTCATTACCAATAGGTGTAGTCCCCATGAAGTGTCTTATCAAGTTTTGGAAATGCACCTTGATTTATAGGGAATGATATTACACATTTATGTGTATGACACAAATTCTATGCCTTATTCTTATGTTATGATTTCATGGATTATGATTTTTATTTTTAAATGATTCATATATTATGAAATTCCATTATTTATTCCATGACTCATGTATATGTTCTTTGATATGCAGGGTATGATTTTCTTATGTTAAGCTCATGTTCTCACACCCTTATATCCATGACTATACTTGCGTATCTCCCTTGATTATCCTAACTGAGCAACAGAGAACACCCTTATTATGCTTCCTTCCTATAAGTTATAAAGAGAATTTTTAAATAGGAGTAATAAAGGGGAATATATTTATCAAAGATATTGGATATCTTTCACCAAATTATAAGAATGTGTTCCATGTTTCCAAAGACACTAAAATATTACAGTCCTCAGAAATGTGTTTGTCTAATAAAATGAATATTCACCAAAAAATTTGTAATATCCATGTATGAAAATAATGTTTTTTTATATTACCCATTCAAATATTAATAATTATTCTCCCCTTTCTTTTCCTCACATGCACATTACCTCTCCACCACTTGGGAGATCCTATCCAATACCTCTAGGATTGATGATATATCCTCTATTTTTTATTAGATTCAACTACCATTAATCACTCTGGATATCCAAAGGTAACTCTCTCATTACACTTTCTTAGATTCATAATTTATCTCATCATATTAAATTCTATTTATATGAGGGATAATATGCCCTATTTTCAAGGAAGTTTTTTATTTCTATGATTTCTCCTATTCTAGCCCATAATAGAGGCCAATACTGGATAGGGAGTCGTCTACCATCATAGGATAGGTGGTATCATCATTTCCCTAAAAGTTATGATTTCAATAAAATGTTCCATTTTTCAATTGAGACAAACCTTCCATAAATCTCCTCTAACATATAAATATCCTTAAAATTAATGACATACTCCCTTAAAAACCCTGAATGTTAAAATAGATTTAAAACCTCAACTCAAACACCCCTTTGTTTGTGTTTATTCTATTCCCTTGATACATTTACCATGAGTTGTAACCAATACACATACTGATGTGGGTTTAGATGGAAATTTTTTATATAATGAGTAAAATGAATTAATTGAAATGTTAAATGATAAACGATGAAATATGAATGGAATGTACATGTCTCTTGACCGAATTAAATGTGACTTATTCCAATCACTAAATGTGTTTTAATGGAAATGTAAATGGTATATATTTACTAAAAGATAAATGTTAAATGATGTATTATGCTCATGAATTAATAATATTAGAAGAAATGTGAAAAAACATATACATTTAATAGATATTGTTATGATATTTATATAAAATTATTGGATTGTATATAATGGGAAGTTATTGGATTTCCCAAATGGGGTTTCCTTGACTACCTCAAGTATGCCACATGATTTATAGATATGTTTTCTAGGTGTTAATACCATTATTAGAATCTTTCCTTATATTACATTAATGACTGACATGTCATAATTCCATGGTCTCATCCATTAATTTTATATAGATATTAGATCACTTTGGATTATCTCCTTGGATTTTTCCAAATGTATTAATTTATAGGACACTTTAAATTAACTTCTTAGGCTCCAACCAGGTCTGGCCCAAGGATACCTGAGAATATTTCTTAGAGATCATCACAATTTTTATTATAAGAGTTCATTGCTAAGGTTTCATCCTTGGAATACAATCATACCCCTAACCAAACAGAATTAGTTATTACTATGAGTTGTCTCTACCTTCTAAGGTCATAGAATCCTTGTTTACAGCTTAGTTTTTGTATTTTTTTTTCAAATGGACACATATCCAGAGACATTCCAACTTAGTCCAAAGTAGGTATTGTTGGATAGGTGTACTCTATGAATTTGAGCTAACATTATTTATTAAATTTTCAACCTTATTAATTACCTGCATGGTATTAATTATATTTGCACTAATTGGAATGTATTAGACACCATCGGTGGAAGCCAACTGAGTTTATTCATACACTATTTCTATCACTGATTTTTACCCATACAAACATCATAGATGTAGGTTGGGGAAAGGGGAAGCACAATGTTATGGAAGTTTGATTCTCTATTCTAGGATAGAGTATGGTAGCAGTGGACCGAGCATGGACTCATGATGCTATTGGAGATAGTTTGTTTTCCTTTTAATTTATTTTTTATAGCATATAATATGTTTTATTTCTACCTAGTTCCATTTATTATTTCCATTTTTCCATAGCATCATGAAAATAATCATTTTAATTATGATATTAGTTATAGTAAATTGTTGGTATTTATCAGGATGTTTTACTTATAATGCTATTTTCATTACTATGATTCTACTTCTATATTTATTTTTCTTCATAAAATTTATTTATTATCACCATTTCTTGTCACACATAACATGATGGTATAATCTCCCTTATGAACTATTGTAGACCATCACTTCAATTTGGAAGCCTCTGGAACATGGGGAGGAGTGATTGAAGCCATGTGTCCAACTAGGGTCAGTTAATTATGAGTGAACTTGGTCTGAGATATTAGAAAGAGGTGTTTAAGATATTTTACCCTTTTGAAATACTATTTTGGGTTTTTATAAAAGAGAATATAAATGTTTATAAATTTTTAAATGAGTATATTCCTTGGATTCTCTAACCCACAGATAAGGAAAAATCCATGTTTCCTTGAATGAGACATTTCATTATTGTTTTTTCTTATTACATTTTTACTATTTCACTATCATGTGACACACATGTTTTGTGGAATTATTATAATTATTATGGATTTTATTTTATCCTTGGACTAGTATGACAAAGAATAATTGTTCAGGCATCAGGATAGATACTTGATGATATCTTCCATTCACATTCCATTCCATATTTTTTTATTATGAGCATTACCACCTATATAATTTCACTTCCTTAATTAAGATATTTGAATATGTTTTGAAAATTTCTATAGGTGAAAAAAGAAAAAAATTGGCTATTAATTTGAACCTCAACAAAAATTGTGTCTTCCCATAAATCATGGGGTTGTAACTTTAATTAACTAATTATCACTTGTTTAAGAATTGAAATAGTGGTTATATGGATTTAAATGTTAACTGATTTTGATTAAAAGAATATCAATTATAATATATAAAAATTCCAATTCAAAAAATTTTGAATGGAAATTCATCTAATAAAATAACCTTATACAAATTGTTACATCCTGATACTAGATGTAAGGGTCATGTTGTAGTTACATGAAGTGCCTATTATAAATTATAAAGAATATAAATTTATGACATGGGATTGGTAAATAATCTAACTGGACCATGATATATTTAAATATGAACCTTTTTATTCTTAAAAAATTTAAATTAAATAGGTTCTTTTATATGGGGATTCTAATTGAAAATTAAATGGTGTTTTTATCTATAACTTACAATAGACACTCCATATAATGGAACCCTTGTGATTAAGATATGATACATTGGCCTAGTCCCAACCTTTGTAGTGGGTGATTTTAGTATCCCTAATGATAAATTATTAAATTTTATGTTACATAGACATAGCTTTAGGAAAAGGATGTTATGATTTTTTACTCTTACATAAGAAGGATATGTAGCTATCGCATTATTTTATCTGAGATCTATTTTTTTATCAAATCTTGTCATAATTTGTGAGTTTGTAATTGTAAGATTATGAATCCATTATATCCTCAGGTATTTTACCAAGAAGGTGGCAACAACCATGCTCTTGATGAGGCGGGACCTGAACAATTTGTATTACCTCTAATGCTTCCACCTATCACACCTCATTGTACACTTGATATGGGAAATGGTGCTTATTTTTTAGAAGGTTCTTTACAAGTAGTAAATTATCTATAGATATCTCTATGAACTGCCCTTTCAGTAATAGTGTTGACTTGGGGGTTCTTGCATTAACGACCTATTACCATTTGGGGGAAGTAAGTCCTTAGGCCATTGAGTCACCACTAGAGTCTTTGTTTACAATATTCGATCATTTTGAGACACCTATATAAATTAGAGTTGTAACAACCTAATATTTTTTGAGAATTATTATTTTTAATGTCTTGTGTTTTATGCTACACCAAGATTATCTTGCGCTATACATAACATCGTATTAACTTGAAGTATATGCAACACAATTCTTGGATCGTGTTATACACAATTTCAAGTTCATTTGATAGAAGTTATTCTACGAAACATTGAGTGTATATATATATATATCTTCAATGAATAAATGAAATGTGGTTGGATTCTATTATACGAAATAATAAAGTATTCTTGCACAACACGCAATCGTGACTTGGCTTGCATTACACGCAATCACGACCTTCCTCGATAGCCTGTGTTGTACGCAATACTAGGTTTTACTAAAAAATGATATATGATTATAAAATTATTAAGAACTAGCTGTTATGAATAGTATTAACTAAAATTTGATTTTTAAAACATTATTATTCGTCTTACACATTTTTAAGAACATGGTATAAGAACAAAATAATTTTTTCGGGTAAAATAAGTATTTTTCAAAAAATGAAATTTTGCCACCTTTTGATGGGCACCAACATTAAATCTAGTTTTTGACATGTTTATAAGTTCAATTTTACAAAATAAACATTTTTTTTGAATCAGGAAATAAAAATTTACATTGGATAAAGTTTTGATATTTTTCTGATAATTTTCATATTTTAATGAATAGTAAAAACACGCTATATATTAATTAAAAACTACTTTTTTCATCATTATAATTTTTGTTGTTAAATTATAATATTTAATGGTTTTAAAGTATAAATAGAATATATATTTACCATTTAATATAATGTATGCCATTAGCATTTATTTTACCTTGAATTCATAGGTTAAACCAATTCAATCTTTTGCAATGTTTTAAACAAAAACCCGTTTTCTTTCGACAACGAGATTAATTTTAATTTAATTTCTACAACTTTTGTGTATTGAATTTGGAAAAATGGATTCAATATTTGGAATTATTGGGTCAAAATTATGTTAATAAGCTACTTTTTATTTTTGGGCATTATGAATAGTAACTACGATAATTTTTTATTTACTACAGTTAAAGGTAAATCGGGTAATTAAGGGTAAAAATAAGATTATAAAATTACCCTAAAACCTAGAAAAATCATATTGGATTACTAAAAGTAGACCCATATCACCTAAGGGTCGGATTAGAATAATTTAATGGACTTTTTTCCATGAATATAATTTAATTATTATTAAAACCAAAGAAAGTGACAACATGTCACTTTCTTAAATCGTAAAAGGATAATAATTTTCATTTAGTGATAAACTTAATGAAATTTCGAACATGAATAGTCTCCAGAAATCTAATGAAATTATCTACATCATATTAATTTATTTATAATTTTTATGGATTAAATAATTATCATTAATTGTGACACAATAGTGATGCAGAAACTGTTTATCTAGTGAAAAAAATCAAGAATATAGTCTTTATTAAACTAATAGTGATCATAAAAGTCACAAAAACCTGACCAAAACTTTTTGGTCTTGTTACGTAAAACCATAATTATCCAATGGTCTAATATTTGATGATTGTGAGCCTTATAAAAGTGATTATGACACTTATATTATTTTATTTTAAATGATGCCAAAGTTGTCACCTTCATAATTTAATAAATATAACAATTTAAATATTGTGATTTTAAGATGATAAATTCTAGTAAAAGTATTATTGTGAAATTTAATAGATTTATCTTCATCAAAGTATTTTAATTTCAATTTTTATGCTAAAAATATGTATATGAAATAATTATACAAAAATGTTGTAGTAATTATTTTATTAAGAGATAAACCAAATAAATGGTTTTAAAAATAATAAAATAAATATTATATGAACTATTTAATGTTCTCAACTAATTTTATAGAAACATATGACCTTTTATGAATCTATTAAATATTTTAGTTCGAACATATCTTCTATATATATTTTATTTAAATTCAAATAAATGAATAGTGTCAAAATTGAGACTATTGTTATTTTATAAAAATAACATATTATAAAATTGTTTAAAAATCACAAAAATATTTAAAAATTTTAAATTTAAATTTATATTGTCTAAAATGTTATAAAGTATCCTATTATTGAAAATTCAAAAACAATAAGTAATTATTTGTTATAATTTAAAATTTAGAATGTTATTACCACAAATAAAATTAAATTGATTAAATAGGGATAAATCAAGTTGGTAATGTTTAAAATAAGTTCCTAACATGTTTAAATTTTATTGGTTGATGCTATTACAACCCTATCTCATATAATATTCGTATATTAGTCATTTTGTAAGTTTTTATGTGGGTTGGGATTTAATATAAACTAATATTTCTTATATTCCCAAAGGTGCCCCTCTCCTCCCTTATAAAAGGGAACCTCCTCCCTCTCCTCCTCACACCAATTTGAGCCTTCAAGCTCAGCCAACCCCGGACCATTTTACTTCCTCGCTTCTCTAGAAACATCCTAGAGGTCCGGTTCTTCTTCAAATACCAATTGTAGTGCCCTAAGTGGAGGTTTCAAAGAGGCGCATCAAAGAAGAGGTAATATCCGTTACCGATTATTTCAAATTTATTTCTTCTTATACATCTTCATTAGTTGTTTCATTATGAAGTAATAACATCAGTATCACTAATATAGTGATATTTTATTATAAGTATTAAACAACCCTATTTCACCATCTATCCATCCTACGGAAAACAAAATCACTACGCGTGCGTACGTACGGAATACCGTCTCCACGCCGTGGTGTAATCTATTTTCCACCACCACCTTACTTGGATGGGTATAATGGTGTAAATAATGACTATATATGATTATTTTAAAGTTATATTGATTTTTATATATTGTATCATCCACTCCAATTCAATTCAATAATTATGGAAATGATATCATCGCTCATGCGTACGTACGAACTACCGTATCCACGATGCGATGAGATTCATTCTCCATGTTAAACATTTAAGAATGATTATAAAGTATATATAAGCAATGAAATATATGAAATTATAAAGCTACTAGATTTATGTATATATATATGTATGTCATCTACTTAATTCCATTCAACTCAATAAGGCAACGAAAACAACGTTCATGCGTACGTACGGCCTACCTTCTCCATGAACGGTGTATTTCATTCCTTTTATCGATCTATAATATATATATGTATATGATGAATATATATTATATATAAATCATTTATTACATTATGGAATTATGTAAATCAGGATATAAATAATAATATCATGAACGACAAGTCGAAACACATACGATAAACGAAATGATTTTAACCAAAACGCTGCTTTAACATGGAATTTACAAACGATCAGGTAATATAAATTCATAAGTGAAACATATATGATATCCTAAAAATGAATATGTTTCTTTAATAAGTCAATGACATTATTTAAATTGTTATACAGGAGGTTTGGATACGTACGAAGCATATCAGACCTAAGGTAAGGGATAATTGTGCAAATCTAATTTTTCTCCGAGATTGCTTATTCGTGAGTATTTACTGGGGTTATTGCTATCATCAATGTCCATGTTTTATAAAAGTGTATTCATATATGTTTAAAGACCTTTTTACCCATTTTTACTTTTACCCCATGGTATGGAAGGGATATTTCTTTTATTTACCCCAAAAGGTACTTTTTGACTTTTTCGACAAAAGTACGAAAAGAATGTTTTTTTACATATACGACATGAAAGCATTTTTACGGTTTTATAAACCCTTATTTTCATGAAGATTCCTCGAAAAGATTTCATTACAATTTTAAACAAAATATTTTTCTATTAAAATTTCATGAAGTTTTGTGAAAAGAAATTGATTTTGAAGAAGAAAGGATATTTTCTTCAAGAATTCATTTCAAGTGTTTTATCAAAACCATTTTTCATTTAAGATGACATTATTTCATGTGTGTGTGTTTCATGTATAATGTGTCTATGATTTACATGGTTTCACAGTTTCTATGATGAAATGATATCCATTTTTTTGTATGGATTATGATATTATGGGATGATGTTTATGAAACCCATTTTATTCTTTGGGTTATGATGAATGATTTATGTTTATGTTGTGGAACAAGTAAGAATGATTTCATTAGGAGATGGGTGGGACCTATATCTCCCTCCAATGAATTGGGTAAATATTTATATCTCATGATATAGACATGGATGGAACTATAAGTTAATCCAGTTCAGTGTTACAGGACTAAAACGAGGAGTGAACTCGATTCAGAAAGGTACTTTGTCCACTAAGATGGTCCTAGAAGAAATGCCTTGGCTACTATGGAAATCATAACATGTGCTGAATGGTTGCCACAATTACATGTTTTATTCCCATGCTATTTTATCATGATTGATGTTCCTTTATGATAAATGCCTTAATTACTTCCAAGATTTGTATCTTTGCTCGAGGTTTTGAGGTTTAGATTTCGTGTTCATGTTTTTTCTTTCAAATGTTCATAGATTGTTTTATGTTATCTATGTTTTCCCTTACTGATTATTTGAGATTACCCTTTTTATGTTTTATTTTCCCCAGGAAATAAAGAAAGGTTTTAGGTAAGGAAATGAAAAGGGGAAGATCGTTATGGGAGATGTTGAAGATCTTTCAACATGATTAGATGTTTATATTCTGAGTTTCCAAAGACACTAAAATATTACGGTCCTTGTGTGTCTATTTTTGTTATGTATTAAGTATTCTGAAAAAGCAATGTAATGTCCATGTACGTCAAGCTTCGGGTCTCTATAGTTGGTATCAGAGGAAAGGTTTAGTCAACCTTTGGAAACTAGGATTCGAAAACTATAGTGAAATCCCTAGAGACATTTCTAAGGTATGTATAGGGATGTCCCTAAGGTTAAGTATAAGTATAGGTTATAGTCCTAGAATTATGGTAAAAATATTAGAATTAAACCTAAGATGTTAGATGTCAAAGGTACTCCCCCTTGATTATGATATTTTCCTTGTATGATTTTTTCCTCTCAAAGAATTATTTTTGTGTTTTAGTCAATAGAGGGAACCAGAAGGAATTAGGTTAACATTGAATCTAATGGGAAAATTGGTGACTATGAACAAAAAAATTGCGTAATTCCTAGAGAGAAAGATATTGTGATTATTCCAAATCAGTCATTGTGATATATGATTAACAAGGTGAAATTTAATGGTATGCCTAATTCATCAAATAAGAGGAAGATAGACGTTTATGCATGTTCGCATGTTGAGGAGCATAAAGAAAGGAAGATTCAGATTTCTAAAGAAGGGAAGAAGAACCTTGAGGAATACCTCAAATGGAGGGACATATGTTATCTGTGTGGAGAAAATGGTTATAGAGTGACAGACTGTTATGGAGTTCAATGTCTTATTTGTGGAGAACATGGGAATTACCCAATTCAATGCCCTGACCTAAAATGTTACTTCTAAATCAAGGAATTCTTATTCCAGGAAAATCATTGAAGAGGATATATTGAAGTGTTTATGTATTGGTATTAAAGAATAATGTATTTGAGGTACTTTTATGGTGTATTAGAATATTTTTGTATTATTCTATTGTGGTTTTCAATAATTTTATGGTACAGGTAACCATGAAAAATGATTCAAATATTTTGGAAAGAAGATGATATGCGCATAATGAAGGGATAAAGAGAAAATGAAATGTTTTACAGTATTCATGAGCTCATGATTGATATAAGGACTAAGTGATATCATGGTTTGAGTATATAGAATTTTGAGGATTTTGGTATGTGGAAAGAGTTAACTTTTGACATCATTCATGTTTTCACTAAGGTTAAATGGGTTTTTATTTTTTTTCAAGAGAATACATGACTAAGGCCTTTGAATGTTTGTAATGTGACCAACAAGACATATCTTATGATATATGGGGATCAACGATGGTATTAACATGCTTGTTATATGAAATCTTTGGTAATCATTTTCACTATAATATGAGAGTGGACTGTAGTATTATGGATAAGCCTAAATATTGGAATGGATTATGTTGGACATAAGTTATTATTGTTTAAGGATAAAAGTTTTATTCGATATTATTGATGGGATATTATAGTAATGTAGTTTTAGAAAAAGGAAAACTTGGAGAACATGCGACAACCCATCGCGTCGGACAAGGCTCTGGGAATCTAACCCACAACCAAAGTGCGACTGGCATTTATCACATACCACTGGCCAGAGGAAGTCCCTGGTTAGTAGAAACTAGTTTTATTTTATTTAGCGTTATGATATATGAATTATAAGTTCATTTTTGGAATCGTATATGATTAACCTCACCATAGAAGGACTTATGTATATTTGATAACTTTTGCTAACCTTTTGTTTCAAACAGATGGAATGACCCATCATTCTATCACATGATCTGTTAACACTTTACGAATAACAAATTCAACTTCATTTCTTTAAGAGATGAAGTGAAAATTGTTCAATTCACGAACAATAGTGAGATTGTACCAAAATCATGTAAGTATTTCTTTTAATTCATCAGCTTTAGGGAAATGATCTTGAAAACCAAAAATGTTGTCCTAGTGTCCTTATATCCGATGAATCAGATGGTACCCTAGATCGTAACAAATTTATGGCTTTGTGATTGTTGGCTTTTTCATAGCCATTTTATCTACCACTATCCATCAGAACATGACAGTTAGATTTCTCTTCCATGTCCATATTTTCACCTATGTTATCCTATGTTGAAACCCAGTGATTAGTTAATTTGGGTTACCGTTACGTTTCATACATTAGTATTTAAAGTCATGTTTTGGTATTCCTTTTTACGATGTGGGTTTCTATTAAAAAAACTTTCAAGTTGAAAACCATTTATAATCCCGACGAATTTCGAGGGAAAAATTCATTTTAAGGGGGTAGAATGTAATAACCCGAGATTATATGAGAAGTATTATTTTTAATGTCTTGTGTTTTATGCTACACCAAGATTATCATGCGCTATACGCAACACCGTATTAACTTGCAGTATATGCAACACAATTCTTGGATCAGGTTATACACAATTTCAAGTTCATTTGATAGAAGTTATTCTACGAAACATTGAGTATATATATATATATATATATATTCAATGAATAAATGAAATATGTTTGGATTCTATTATACGAAATAATAAAGGATTCTTGCACAACACGCAACCCTGACTTGGCTTGCATTACACACAACCACGACCTTCCTCGATAGCGTGTGTTGTACGCAATACCGAGTTTTACTAAAAAATGATATATTATTATAATATTATTATGAACTAGACGTTATGAATTGTATTAACAAAATTTTTAATTTTATAACATTATTATTCATCTTACACATTTTCTAGAACATGGTATAAGAACAAAATAATTTTTTCGGTTAAAATATGTATTTTTCAAAAAATGTATTTTTGCCGCCTTTTGATGGTGCACTGACTTTAAATCTAGTTTTGACATGTTTATAAGTTCAATTTTACAAAATAAACTTCTAATTTTGAATCATGAAATAAAAATTTACATTGGATAAAGTTTTGATATTTTTCTGATAACTTTCATATTTTAATGAATAGTAAAAACATGTTATATTTTAATTAAATACAACTTGTTTCATCATAAAAATTTATACGGTTAAGTTATAATATTGAATGGTTTTAAAGTATAAATAGAATATATATTTACCATTTAATATAATGTATGTCATTAGCATTGATTTTACCTTGAATTCGTAGGTTAAACCAATTCAATCTTTTGCAATGTTTTGAGCAAAAACCCATTTTCTTTCGACAACGAGATTAATTTTAATTTAATTTCTGCAACTTTTGTGTATTGAATTTGGAAAAATGGATTCCATATTTGGAATCAGTGGGTCCAAATTATGTTAATAAGCTATTTTTTATTTTTGGGCAATATGAATAGTAACTACGGTAATTTTTTATTTACTACAGTTAAAGGTAAATCAGGCAATTAAGGGTAAAAATGAGATTATAAAATTACCCTAACACTTGTAAAAATCCTATTGGATGACTAAAAGTCGACCCATATCACTTAAGGGTCGGATTAGAATCATTTAATGGACTTTTTTCCCTGAAAATAATTTAATTATTATTAAAACCAAAGAAAGTGACAACATGTCACTTTCTTAAATTGTAAAAGTATAATAATTTTCATTTAGTGATAAACTTAATGAATTTTAGAACATGAATAGCCTCCAGAAATCTAATAAAATTATATACATAATATGAATTTATTTATAATTTTTAGAGATTAAATAATTATCATTAATTGTGACACAATAGTGATGCATAAATTGTTTATCTAGTAAAAAAAATGAAGAATATAGTCTTTATTATATTAATAGTGATCATAAAAGGGAAAAAACCCTGAAAAAAACTTATTGGTCATGTAAATATAAACCATAATAATCCATTAGTCTAATATATGACCATTTGGATCCTTATAAAAGTGATTATGACACTTATATTATTTTATTTTAAATGATGCCACATTTTTCACCTTCATAATTTAATAAATATAAAAATTTAAATATTGTGATTTTAAGATGATAAATTCTAGTAAAAGTATTATTGTAAAATTTAATAGATTTATCTTAATCATTGGATTTTATTTTTAATTTTTATGCAAAAAATATGTATATTAAATGATTATACAAAAATGTTGTAGTAATTATTTTATTAAGACATAAACCAAATAAATGGTTTTAAAAATAATAAAATAAATATTATATGAACTATTTAATGTGATCCACTAATTGTATAGATACATATGACCTTTTACGAATCTATTAAATCTTTTATTCCAAACATATCCTCTATATATAATTTATTTAAATTCAAATAAATGAATAGTGTCAAAATTGACACTATTGTTATTTTATAAAAATAACATATTATAAAATTGTTTAAAAATCACAAAAATATTTAAAATTTTAAATTTAAATTTATATTGTCTAAAATGTTATAAAGTATTCAATTATGGAAAATTCGCAACAAATAAGTAATTATTTGTTATAATTTAAAATTTAGAATGTTATTACCACAAATAAAATTAAATTGATTAAATAAAGATAAATCAAGTTGATAATGTTTAAAATAAATTCCTAACATGTCTAAATTTTATTGTTTGATGATATTACAACCCTATCTCATCTAATCATCGTATATTAGTCATTTTCGAAGTTTTTAATTGGGGTTGGTATTTAATATAAACTAATATTTCTTATATTTCCAAAGTTGCCCCTCCCCTCCCTTATAAAAGAGAACCTCCTCCCTCTCCTCGTCACACAAATTTGAGCCTTCAATATCGTCCAAAACCAGCCCATTTCACTTCCCCTATTCTCTAGAAACATCCTAGAGGTCCTGGTCTTTTTCAAAGACCAATGTTAGTGCCCTAAGAGGAGGTTTCAAAGAGGCGCATCAAAGAAGAGGTAATGTCCATTACCGATTGTTTCAACTTTATTTCTTCTTATACTTATTCTTCATTAGTTGTTTCATTATGAAGTAATAACATCAGTATCAATCATATAATTATATGTTATTATAAGTATGAAACAACCATATTTCACAATATTTCCATCCTACAGAAAATGAAATCACCGCGCGTGCGTACATACGGAATACGGTCTCCACGCCGTGGTGTAATCTATTTTCCACAACCACCTTATTTGGATGGGTATAATGGTGTAAATAATGACTATATATGATTATTTTAAAGTTATATTGATTCTGATAAATTGTATCATCCACTCCCATTCAATTCAATAACTATGGAAATGATATCATCGCTCGTGCGTACGTACGGACTACGGTCTCCACGACATGATGAGATTCATTCTCCATGTTAACCATTTAAGAATTATTATAAAGTATATATAAGCAATGAAATATATGAAATTATAAATCAACTAGATTTATGTATATATATATATGTATGTCATCTACTTAATTCCATTCAACTCTATAAGGAAACAAAAACAGCGTTCATGCATACGTACGGCCTACCGTCTCCATGAACGGTGTGTTTCATTCCTTTTATCGATCTATAATATATATATGTATATGATGAATATATATTATATATAAATCATGTATTACATTCTGGAATCACGTAAATCAGGATATAAATAATAATACCATGAACGACAAGTCGAAACACATACGATAAATGAAACGATTTTACCCAAAACGCTGCTTTAACATTGAATTTACAAAAGAAAGGGTAATATAAAGTCATAAGTGAAACATATATGATATCATAACAATGAATATGATTCATTAATAAATCAATGACATTATTTAAATTTTTATACTGGAGGTTCAGATACGTACGAAGCATATCAGACCTAATGTAAGAGATAATTGTGCAAATATCATTTTTATCCGAGATTTCTTATTCATGATTATTTACTGTGGTTATTGCTATCATACATGTCCATGTTTTATAAAAGTGTATTCATGTATTTTTAAATTCATTTTTACCCATTTTGACTTTTACCCCATTGTATGGAAGGAATCTTTCTTTTATTTACCCCAAAAGGAACTTTTGACTTTTCCGACAAAAGTATGAGAAGAATGTTTTTTACATATACGGCATGAAAGGATTTTTACGGTTTTATAAAGCGTTATTTTCATGAAGCATCCTCGAAATGATTTCATGAATATTTTAAACAAAATCTTTTTATTTTAAAATTTCATGACGTTTTGTGAAAAGAAATTGATTTTGAAGAAGAAAGGATATTTTCCTCAAGAATTCATTTCAAGTGTTTTATCAAATCCATTTTCCATCTAAGATGACATTATTTCACGTGTGTATGTTTCATATATTATTTCTCTATGATTTACATGGTTTCACATTTTCTATGATGAAATGATATCCATTTTTTTATGGATTATGATATGATGGGATAATGTTTATGAAACCCATTTTATTCTTTGGGTCATGATGAATGATTTATGTTTATGTTGTGGCACAAGTAAGAATGATTTCATTATGAGATTGCTGGGACCTATATCTACCTCCAATGCATTGGGTAAATATTTAAATCTCATGAGATAGACATGGCTAGAACGATATGTTAATCCGGTTCAGTGTTACAGGACTAGAACGAGTAGTGAACTCGATTCAGAAAGGTACTTTGTCCACTAAGATGGTCTTGGTAGAAATGCCTTGGATACTATCGAAATCATAACATGTGATGAATGGTTACCACAATTACATGTTTTATTCCCATGAAATTTTATCGTGATTGATGTTCGTTTATGATAAATGCCTTACTTACTTCCATGATTTATGTCTTTGCTCGAGGTTTTAAGGTTTAGATTTCATGTTCATGTTTTTGGTTTCAAATGTTTATGGTTTGTTTTATGTTCTCTATGTTTTCCCTTACTGAGCATTTGAGCTCACCCTTTTTATGTTTTATTTTCCCCAGGAAATAAAGAAAGGTTTTAGGTAAGGAAATGAAAAGGGGAAGATCGTAATTGGAGATGTTGAAGATCTTTCAACATGATTAGATGTTTATATTCCGTGTTTCCAAAGACAGTAAACTATTACGGTCCTTGTGTGTCTGTTTTTGCTATGTATTAAGTATTCCGAAAAAGTAATGTAATGTCCATATACGTCAAGCTTCGGGTCTCTACAGTTGGTATCAGAGGAAAGGTTTAGTCAACCTTTGGAAACTAGGATGCGAAAACTATAGTGAGATCCCTAGAGATATTTCTAAGGTATGTCTAGGGATGTCCCTAAGGTTATGTATAAGTATAGGTTATAGTCCTAGAATTAAGGTAACGATATTGGAATTAAACCTAAGATGTTAGATGTCGAAGGTACTCCCCCTTGATTATGATATTTTCCTTGCATGATTTTTTCCTCTCACATAATTCTTTTTGTGTTTTAGTCAATTGAGGGAACCAGAAGGAATTTGGTTAACATTGAATCCAATGGGAAAATTGGTGAATATGAGCAAAAAAATTGCATAATGCCTAGAGAGAAAGATATTGTTATTATTCCGAACCAGTCATCGCGATATATGATTAATAAGGAGAAATTTAATGGTATGCCTAATTCATCAAATAAGAGGAAGATAGACTTTTATGCATGTTCGCATGTTGAGGAGCATAAAGAAAGGAGGATTGAGATTTCTAAAGAAGGGAAGAAGAACCTTGAGGAATACCTCAAATGGAGGGAAAAATGTTATCTGTGTGGAGAAAAGGGTCATAGAGTGACAGACTGTTATGGAGTTCAATATCTTATTTGTGGAGAACATGGGCATTACCCAACTTAATTCCCTGACCTAAAAAGTTACTTCTAAATCAAGGAAGGAATTATTCCAGGACAATCATTAAAGAGGTTGGATTGAAGTGTTTATGTATTGGTATTCAAGAATAATGTTGTTGAGGTACTTTTATGGTGTATTAGAATATTTTTGTATTACTCTATTGTGGGTTTCAATAATTTTATGGTACCGATAACCATGAAAAATGATTCAAATATTTTGGAAATCAGATGATATGCGCATAATGAAGGGATAAGGAGAAAATGAAATGTTTGTAAGTATTCATGAGCTAATGATTGATATAAGGACTAAGTGATATCATGGTTTGAGTATATAGAATTTTGAGGATTTTGGTATGTGGAAAGAGTTAACTTTTGACAGCATTCATGTTTTCACTATAGTTAAATGGGTTTTTATTTTTTTTCAAGAGAATACATGATTAAGGCCTTTGAATGTTTGTAATGTGACCAACAAGACATATCTTATGATATATGGGGATCAACGATGGTATTAACATACTTGTTATATGAAATATCTGGTAATCATTTGCACTATAATATGAGAGTGGACTACAGTATTATGGATAAGACTAAAGATTGGAATGGATTATGTTGGACATAAGTTAGTATTGTTTAAGGATATAAGTTTTATTCGTTATTATTGATGGGATGTTATAGTAATGTAGTTTTAGAAAAAGGACAACCTGGAGGACATGCGACAGCCCATCGCGTCGGACAAGGCTGTGGGATCGAACCCACAACCGAAGTGCGATTGGCATTTATCGCATACCACTGGCCTACAGAAATTCCCTGGTTAGTAGAAACTAGTTTTATTTTATTAAGCATTATGATATATGAAGTATAAGTTCATTTTTGGAATCGTATACTATTAACCTCACCATAGAAGGACTTATGTATATTTGATAACTTTTTCTAACCTTTTGTTTGAAACAGATGGAATGACCCATCATTCTATCACATGATCTGTTAACACTTCACGAATAACAAATTCAACTTCATTTCTTTAAGAGATGAAGTGGAAATTTTTCAATTCATGAACAACAGTGAGATTATACCAAAATCATGTAAGTATTTCTTTTAATTCATCAACTTTAGGGAAATGAACTTGAAAACCAAAAATGTTGTCCTAGTGTCCTTATATCTGATGAATCAGATGGTACCCTATATCATCACAAATTTATGTCTTTGTGATTGTTGGCTTTTTCAAAGCCATGTTCTCTACCACTCTCCATCAGAACATGACGGTTAGATTTCTCTTCCATATCCATATTTTCACCTATGTTATCCTATGTGGAAACCTAGTGATTAGTTAATTTGGGTAACTGTTATGTTACATACTTTAGTATTTAAAGTCAAGTTTTGGTATTCTTTTTTACGATGTGGGTTTCCATTAAAAAAACTTTAATGTAGAAAACCATTTATAATCCCGACGATTTTCGAGGGTGAAATTCATTTTAAGGTGGGTATAATGTAATAACCCGAGATTTTATGAGAAGTATTATTTTTAATGTCTTGTTTTTTATGCTACACCAATATTATCTTTTGCTATATGCAACACCTTATTAACTTGCAGTATATGAAACACAATTCTTGGATCGTGTTATACACAATTTCAAGTTCATTTGAGAGAAGTTATTCTACGCAACATTGTGTGTATATATATATATTCAATGAATAAATGAAATATGGTTGGATTATGTTATACTAAATAATAAAGGATTCTTACACAACACGGAACCCTGACTTAGCTTGCATTACACGCAATCACGACCTTCCTCGATAGCGTGTGTTGTACGCAATACCGGGTTTTACTAAAAAATGATATATTATTATAATATTATTATGAACTAGAATTTATGAATAGTCTTAACTAAATTTTTAATTTTATAATATTATTATTCATCTTACACATTTTCTAGAACATGGTATAAGAACAAAATAAATTTTTCTGGTAAAATAAGTATTTTTCAAAAAAATGCAATTTTGCCGCCTGTTGATGGAGCACCCACTTTAAATCTAGTTTTTGACATGTTTATAAGTTCAATTTTACAAAATAAACTTCTTCTTTTGAATCAGGAAATAAAAATTTACATTGGATAAAGATTTGATATTTTTCTGATAACTTTCATATTTTAATGAATAGTAAAAACATGCTATATTTTAATTAAAAACAACTTTTTTCATCATAATAATTTATGTGGTTAAATTATAATATTGAATGGTTTTAAAGTCTAAATAGAATATATTTTTACCATTTAATATAATTTATGTCATTGTCATTGATTTTACCTTGAATTCATAGGTTAAACCAATTCAATCTTTTGCAATGTTTTAAACAGAAACCTGTTTTCTTTCGACAACGGGATTAATATTAATTTAATTTATGCAACTTTTTTGTATTGAATTTGGAAAAATGGATTCCATATTTGGAATCACTAGGTCCAAATTATGTTAATAAGCTACTTTTTTATTTTTGGGCATTATGAATAGTAACTATGGTAATATTTTAATTACTACAGTTAAAGGTAAATCGGGTAATTAAGGGTAAAAATAAGATTATAGAATTACCCTAAAACTTGGAAAAATCCGATTGGATGACTAAAAATCGACCCATATCACCTTAGGGTCGGATTAGAATCATTTAATGGACTTTTGTCCATGAAAATAATTTAATTATTATTAAAACCAAAGAAAGTGACAACATGTCACTTTCTTAAATCGTAAAAGTATAATAATTTTCATTTAGTGATAAACTTAATGAAATTTCAAACATGAAGAGTCTCCAGAAATATAATAAAATTATCTACATCATATGAATTTATTTATAATTTTTAGGGATTATATAATTATCATTAATTGTGACACAATAGTGATGCAGAAATTGTTTATCTAGTGAGAAAATCAAGAATATAGTCTTTATTAAACTAATAGTGATCATAAAAGGCACAATACCCTGACCAAAACGTATTGGTCATGTAAATGTAAAACATAATAATCCAATGGTCTAATTCCGACCATTTTTAGCCTTATAAAAGATATTATGACACTTATATTGTTTTATTTTAAATGATGCCAAAGTTTTCACCATCATAGTTTAATAAATATAACAATTTAAATATAGTGATTTTAAGATTATAAATTCGAGTAAAAGTATTATTGTGAAAGGTAATCGATTTATCTTCATCATAGGATTTTATTTTTAATTTTTATGCAACAAATAAGTATATTAAATAATTATAAAAAAATGTTGTAGTAATTATTTTACTAAGAGATAAACCAAATAAATGGTTTTAAAAAAATAAAATAAATATTATATGAACTATTTAATGTTCTCCAATAATTTTATAGATACATATGACCTTTTATGAATCTATTAAAGCTTTTATTTCTAACATATATTCTCTATATATTTTATTTAAATTCAATTAAATGAAAAGTGTCAAAATTGACACTATTGTTATTTTCTAAAAACAACATATTATAATATTGTTTAAAAATCACAAAAATATTTAAAAATTTTAAATTTAAATTTTTATTGTCTAAAATGTTATAAAGTATAAAATTATGAAAAATTCAAAACAAATAAGTAATTATTTGTTATAATTTAGAATTTAGATTTTTATTACCACAAATAAAATTAAATTGATTAAATAAGGATAAATCAAGTTGATAATGTTTAAAATAAATTCCTAACATGTCTAAATTTTATTAGTTTATGATATTACAACCCTATATCATATAATATTCGTATATTAGTCATTTTGGAAGTTTTTAAGTGGGTTTGGGATTTAATATAAACTAATATTTCTTATATTTCCAAAGGTTCCCCTCTCCTCCCTTATAAAAGGGAACCTCCTGTCTCTCCTCCTCACACCAATTTGAGCCTTCAATATCGGCCAAACCCTACCCATTTCACTTAAACACTTACCTAGAAACATAATAGAGGTCTTGTTATTCTTCAAAGACCAATTTTAGTGCCCTAAGCGGAGGTTTCAAAGAGGCGCATCAAAGAAGAGGTAATGTCCGTTACCGATTCTTTCAAATTTATTTCTTCTTATACTTCTTATTAATTAGTTGTTTAATTATGAACTAATAAAATAAGTATCAGTATACTTATATGTTATTATAATTATGAAACAACCCTATTTCACCATCTATCCATCCTACGAAAAATGAAATCACCGCGCGTGCGTACGTACGGAATACCGTTTCCACGCCGTGGTGTAATCAATTTTCCACCACCACCTTACTTGGATGGGTATAATGGTGTAAATAATGACTATATATTATTATTTTAAAGTGATGTTTATTATTATATATTTTATCATCCACTCCAATTCAATTCAATAATTATGGAAACAATATCATCGCTCGTGCGTATGTACGGACTACCGTCTCCACGACGCGATGAGATTCATTCTCCATGTTAACCATTTAAGAATTATTATAAACTATATATAAGAAATGAAATATATGAAATTATAAAGATACGGGATTTATGTATATATATATGTATGTCATCTACTTAATTCCATTCAACTCAATAAGGAAACGAAAACAGCGCTCATGCGTACGTACGGCCTACCGTCTCCATGAACGTTGTATTTCATTCCTTTTATCGATCTATAATATATATATAGGTATACGATGAATATATATTATATATATATAATGTTTTAAATTATATAATTATTTAAATCAGGATATAAGTAATAATATCATGAACGAAAAGTCGACACACATACGATAAACGAAATGATTTTACCCAAAACAATACTTTAACATGGAATTTACAAAAGAACGGGTAATATAAAGTCATAAGTGAAACATATATGATATCATAAAAATAAATATGATTCTATAATATGTCAATGACATTATTTAAATCGTTATACAGGAGGTTCAGATATGTACCAAGTATATCGGACCTAAGGTAAGGGATAATTGTGAAAATCTCTTTTTTATCCGAGATTGCTTATTCATGAGTATTTACTGGGGTTATTGCTATAATCCATGTCCATGTTTTATAAAAGTGTATTCATGTATGTTTAAAGTAATTTTTACCCATTTCTACTTTTACCCCATGGTATGGAAGGAATCTTTCTTTTATTTACCCCACAAGGTACATTTTGACCTTTCCGACAAAAGTACGAGAAGAATGTTTTTTTACGTATATGATATGAAAGGATTTTTACGGTTTTATAAAGCCTTATTTTCATGAAGATTCCTCCAAAAGATTTCATGAATATATTAAACAAAATATTTTTCTTTTAATATTTCATAACGTTTTGTGAAAAAAAATTGATTTTGAAGAAGAAGGGATATTTTCCTCAAGAATTCATTTAAAGTGTTTTATCAAAACCATTATCCATCTAAGATGACATTATTTCTTGTGTGTATGTTTCAAGTATAATGTCTCTATGATTTACATGTTTTCACATTTTCTATGATGAAATGATATCCATTTTTTTGTATGGATTATGATATGATGGGAAGATGTTTATGAAACCCATTTTATTATTTGGGTTATGATGAATGATTTATGTTTATGTTGTGTCACAAGTAAGAATGATTTAATTATGAGATGGGTGGGACCTATATCTCCCTCCAATGCATTTGGTAATGATTTATATCTCATGAGATAGACATTAATGGAATGGTAAGTTAATCGGGTTCAGTGTTACAGGACTAAAATGAGGAGTGAATTCGATTCAGAAAGGGACTTTTCCCTCTAAGATGGTCTTGGCAGAAATTCCTTGGATACTATGGAAATCATAACATGTGCTGAATGGTTGTAAAAATTACATGTTTTATTACCATTCTATTTTATCGTGATTGATGTTCCTTTATGATAAATGCCTTAATTACTTCCAATATTTATGTCTTTGCTCGAGGTTTTAAGGTTTAGATTTCATGTTCATGTTTTTTGCTTTCAAATGTTTATGGATTGTTTTATGTTCTCTATGTTTTCCCTTACTGAGAATTTGAGCTCACCCTTTCTATGTTTTATTTTCCCCAGGAAATAATGAAAGGTTTTAGGTAAGGAAATGAAAAGGGGAAGATCATTATGGGAGATGTTGAAGATCTTTCAACATGATTAGATGTTTATATTACAAGTTTCCAAAGACACTAAACTATTATGGTCCTTGTGTGTCTATTTTTGTTATGTATTATGTATTCCTCAAAAGTAATGTAATGTCCATTTACGTCAAGCTTAGGGTCTCTACAAGAGTGAATATGAATTATTATATAATTAGAGAGTATTATAAGATATATTTTTAATCTTTACCCACGATTATCATATTTCTTTTATAGTTGGTTAGATTTCTAATCTTGTTTCTATGACTATTTATTTCACAAGATGTTCAAGAATGATCGATCCAGAGAGTTTACATAGTATTACCAGGGTTATTTATCTTTTATGGACTACTCCTCTAACTCCATGATTCTCCAAAATATCATTCCTACTCTCATTGGTGATGAGTTGTCCAAATATAGGTGACTTGAGGTTTGGATTAGGCATACTATTCATTCTTAGGTGAATGCCTTTTATTTTAGTATTATATATATAATAGTGAACCATGATATAATCTCTGAGAATAAATTGAAGGAAGATGAAGGTGTAGGGAATTATAATTCATTTTTAAGGTAGGTAATAAGGTCATATAGTGGTAGAAAGATTAATTTTTAACTTTCTCATTGGGGATATAGAAGTCAGAGTGTGCAGCCGGGTATCTAGGTGATATGTCATTAGTGTGGAAAGCTGGGACATAGGAAGGGTATATATAGGAAATACTCAATAGAGTTCCATCCCTATACAAGGATGAGTAATCATTATTTATTTTTTAGTAAATTTCCTCTAGTGGTTAGTGAGATAGGTTTTGTATGATCGTTAGTTCATGAAGTGGGATCATCAACTCCATGACACTAGGGATAATGAAAACCATAGGACACACAATCTTAGGAGGGGGACGAGATCAAGGACTTAAGACTTCAGATATGTAGTTCCCACTTGGTGGACTTACTAAGTGTAGCCAGGTTGTAGTTTAGTATCATCTATTAGGCTAGATTTATTCCATATAGACTAATCTTGAGGATCAGATTTTCATGCCTTTTATAAATCGATGTATGTTTTTGGAATACTCTATTTTTGTATCTTCTCTATTTGACATAGTTTATTCCCAATCGATTATATATATTCCTATCATTTAAATTCATGAGGTAAAAAATCAATATATATATATATGGGGTGATGACTCTCAATACTCTATTTTTAGTGTGATTAAAAATTATATTCTAATGAAAGGAGTTCCCCCTAGAGATTGAAGGCTATAATTTCCCATGGAACCTTTTATCCATTAATATAATAGGCATTGAAGTCCTTCTCATGATGGACTAGTTAGTTCCATATCATGATCATGTTGATTTTTATCACCATAGGGTTTCCTTCACATCACTAGAGGGTGGTAACTATATTCCCAAAGGTGAATTTGATGTCTATGAAAGTCATGCTAGACCTGAGCATAATGCACAGGGTGGAGTGACCACCCATGTTTTTAGTATTTTTCTGAGTGACCATAGAAAAAGTTTGATATATTTCCCACACGTAGTGGATCATTTTTTGGATTTATTTCCTGATTAATTTTCTAGGTTAACGCCTATGAGATAGGTTTATTATACTATTGATCTTGTTCCAAGAGAATCTATAGTATCTATTTATTCTTATAAGATGGATCCAATTGAGATTCTGGAACTCAAATGATAGTTGGATGACCTTGATGCTAATGGGTTTTTACGACCCAACACATCTCTTTGAGGTTCACTGATCCCTTTTTCTAATAAGGTAAATGAATCCCTATGAATATGCATATATTATTGAAAATTAAAGCAACTTACTATTGAGAATCAATATCCACTACTTCATATGGATGACCTATTTAACCAGCTCAAAGGAGCCAAATTTTTCTCAAAATTTATTTTAGGTTGAGTTATCATTAGGTATGAGTAAGACCATCAGATATACTACTCACTTATTTTCAAATTAGTTAAAACCTTTATTAGTATTTTTCAATATTGTTCTGTCACCCAAACATGCCGAATATTTTTACTTGTATAATGAATTAAGTTTTCTACAAATATATAGATTCTTTTTTGTTCGTTTTTATGGAAATCATCTCAGTGTACTCACTGAGATAACACAATCATTCCAAACACATTGATATCATATTGAGCACACTAAGAGACCTTAGTTTATATTCCACGATCCGGAAATGTAATTTATATATTGGTAATGTACACTACATGTGACACATTATCTAAGAGGATGGAGTCTCCATTGACCCAGTGAAGGTAAGATTCATGGTTTATGGGATAATACCAATACTGTATTTAACATAGGTAGTTTCATTGGTTTATCTAGATATTATAGGTGCTTTATTTAGGATCCCTCACACCTTGAAGCACCAATTACAGTGTTGATAAATAAGGTCGTTAAATTATGAATATCTAAATATAGTGAGAAGGAATTTTAGGTTTTAAAATTAAGGATATCATCTAGGATGATCCTGATTCATCCAGAGCCTAGTAGAGAATATATAGTTTATTATGATGCATGAGGTATTGATTTGGAATCTGTTTTGATGCAAGAGAATTGAGTCATGAAATATGGGTATCAGTAGTTACAACCTCATTAATGTAATTAGTAAATTCATATCCTTTAGCTAGCAGTATTAGTTTATGCCTTACATTACTTGAGATACTATATTCATGGATAATGTATTGTAGTATACAAGAACCATATAATCCTTGAATACATATTCAATTAGTGTGATTTGAATATCTGAAAATGAAGGTGGGATGAATACATTTAGTCCTTTGACTTTTTCATGATTATACAACTCTAAATGGTAATGCAGTTGCTAATGCTCTAACCTAAATGAATCAAACACAAGTGGTTCTAGAGGCTAGTGGTGAAGGGATGTTGGTTTCTATATTTTATGAGAAGAATCTTGTGATTCAAGAGACTCCTGGAAAGATAGTTCTTAAAACATTAGTGTTGAAATCTTTAATTTTGGATGAACTGAGAATGAGATAGATTTATAATCTTGAAGTCTTTTTCCTAAGGTTGAAAATTTTAGGTAAATACCCACTTCTTGGTTAGTTATTTATCAAGGATGATATATTACATATTCATGGACACGTATAGGTTCCTCCTGATGTGTGTGAGGAATTGATGTGAGAGTATCATACCTCTACATGGGAAGAAAATTCTAGTATTACCAAGATGTTATATAACTTACACTAATAGTACTAGTGTTTGGGGTTAAAAAGAGAGATTTTTGGTTTTTTAATCCATGTTCCACCTTTCAGTAGAAAATGGTGGAGAACCCAGGACCCGTCAATTCATGGAATCCATTAAATTTCCCTAAGTGGAAGTGGGGTTATGTCACAATGTATTTTTTGATAGGACTTCTAAGATCCCCTTGAGGAAGTGATGATTAGTGGTTGATCGTTTATATATTAATACTGGTTAACCCCATATTTCCTATTTAGGGGTTCTTTTTAGCAGATGGTCTTGGGAGGATATATGTCAAGAATGTCATATTCCTTCATGGAGTTCCACATTAAATCCTATTCAAAAGGGACACTCATTTTATACCAAAACTCTGGAAAGGGTATTTGAAGACATCACGTTCATAGGTGCTTATGAGAATAACCTATCACCCTTAGATAGATGATCATTCCAATCATATGATTCTATTTTTATAAGACATTATCTAAGCACACGACCTTGATTTTTGGGGGTTCATGGGAGAAAAACTTGGCTATCTCTATGTCTTCTTACAATAATAGTTTCTAATATATGGTTCATATAGCTCTATATAAGGCCTTATATAATAATTCATGTCATTAACCCATGAAATGGTTAGATGAAAGAGAGTAAACACTACTAGGAACTTATCTCATTTAAGAGAATTAATAGTATGTATAGATAATTAAGGAGTGTATGACTAAAACTAAGTCTAGGAAAAAGTATATTGTCAATCATCGTTGACAACCTCTAGAATTCAAGGTGGGGGATCAGGAATTCATGCATGTCTTTCCTATATTGGATCATCAACGATTTCATAGGCAATGAAATTTATCATATAGATTCATCAAACCATTATAAATTTTGGAGGCTATGGAATCCCGTGTTTTTGGACCAGATGAAATTCCAAAGGAATTTTGATTTTCCTTTTTGGAGGACATTATATTTTTTAAATTGAGATTAAAAACAGAATTCCACGAGTTTTAACTCTTAAATGTGTTGATTTTAGACTTAGTTTACGACCCAAGGTGTCCCATAGGTGTGCTATCAAGTTTGAGGTGCACTGGGACCTGAAATCCATCTTTAAGTAAGAAGAAGGTAGGGTTCACAATTTGTTTAAAACTGTGTAGACATTAGCAAAAACCATGTAGCCTAGTCTAGTGAATCAGGAGGTTCTGTATGGTTTTCTCAAACCATTCAGGAGGATATTCATGGATGTATCACTTGCTTCATGTTTTTTATAGTGGTATTTTCATGAGTTGTGCACATTTAGCCAAATCATGTAGCCAATCTAGGTGAGGGGGTTCTTGGGTAGTTCTATAATGCATGGTTGACACACAGTTTGTCCAACCGTGAATCCAAATCATGCACCCATATCTATTTGGGGGAATTTAAAATTATACCCTTAATGAAAATAAAAATCTAACCATATTTCCTCCTATCTTCTTTCTAGTAGATGGGATCCTCCTCCCCTCTCACGTGAGGATCCTCCCAAGACTAATCTAGAATTTTCTCTATCTTTATTGTTCATTGTTGGAATCAAGCTCCATAAGTTCCTATAGATTCCTCCTTGTATTCTCTTCATTCCTCTATATCCTTGATTAATTTCTCTTATCATCAACTGTACTGTCTTCATAAAATCCAATTTGCCCTATTTTTGGGGAATTATTCATTTTCCTTAATTTCTCTTGAACTGGACCAAATTAGGCTTTGAAATTGGATGTACAGGTTATCCCTGGCATATTGTAGGTGGTCTTTATTCTATCCAAAAGTTTCATTATATTCTCTATGGGGCATCATTGTTCCACATGCTAGACTCTTTCGACGAAGCCTCAGTTTTTTCCAATAAATTAAATTTAACTAATTACCATGTCTAGAATGAATATTTTGAGCAACGAATAAACTATTTAGATATCCCTCTTGACTATTTACACTTTTATGGGATTGGTTCCAATCTTGGGGAAAAATTACCTTTAGCATTGATTTGTTTGAATACACATGATGGTGTGTTGAAACCTTAATAAATTCCATAAACTAATAAATTAAATTAATATGCATTGTTGGATATGACTTAGGCACTTTATCTTAATGCCTATTATCCATTCCATGGTTGAACCATTGAATGAAATTAATTTGATTGAATTCATTGAATTAAAATAATTAAATTCCTCATGCTTTAGGCCTATGTCTTTTACTATCTTACTTGTTATTATTATTAATTTCTAACACTTTCTACTTAATCCCTATACCATGTTCCATATCTCTTATGAATGTTGTTGAATACTTATGCTTCATGTCTCATTACTTATTTCTTACTACTCATACCTTGTTCCTAATTCCCAATGTTAAATGCCCTGTGCTTAATGATTATTCTTTTTACCTGAATCCATGTGCTTATGCACCATGTTTATGCCTATTTAATTAATGAATTATTCTATTATTATTTGATTTGAATAAAATGGGAATTTTATAGCATGTTTATCTAGTTATAAATTTTATTCCTTGTCTTCTTTTGGGCCATGAAAGAATAGAATTCCTAATTTAAGGACACCAGGGATGAAATCACCATGCTTGGATTGGTAAAACTTAATGTGTCTAGTGAAATAATTGGATTTCCATATATGATATCTTTAGGAATTTTATTATACTCTTGGGTGATACTAATTACCTAGGGGATAAAATGCGGGTGGACTCACTGGAAAGTTGGATACACCACGCCTTGGTTGACACTCGACCCCCTATATGAGATACATATTAAATACTTAGAGTTTGACATACAATGAGTGATATTAGTGATGTAGTTACCGTTCACATTTTATGGGTTCATGATTCCATTACATTATTTGAAAAATTCTTTGCATGAATTACTTATGGATCCCCATTATTATTATTGCTATGATTAAAAAAATAGAATGATTGATTAAAGTCCTAGGGTGGAAAAAGCCAAGCCATAGTGCAAGTTTAAGGTTGAACCACATCCTGTGCTTCATATATGAGTCTTTGTATATTACATTTTTACTTTTATTGGTTATATTGGTTCAGAAATATGGATTAGGCTAATGAAGGTAGACTCAGTCGAGTATCTATTTAGTAACATGTACTTAAGTGTCCTATTTTTTATTTTTTATTCCCTTGTATTCACTGATGATGGAACAATGCTGACTTTATAGTGCATGAACATGATTTATCTACACATTGTTGGTGGTGGTATACTTGTATTATATCTCTCACCCTACTCAGGATTCTATTGTACTAGGTCACCCGATTAGTTCTATATGTTTTTTAAGTCCTTGGATATATTACTTGTGTTGTGCTATATAGTTTGGAGATATAGAGAACAAGCTTGAGCTAGTACTCAAGATTCTCGTGGAGTTAGCCTTATGGGATATTTTCTTTTATTGTGTTGTACTACCTACTATACCTCATATTCTTTTTAACTTTTAGAATCATCTAGTCATGAATTCATTTTTATACAGATGGGCGTTGTCCATTTACATTTATTCAGTTTGTATACTTATCATCTGCTACATTACAATTTTTTATTAGTGATTCTGCTATTGTCCATTGGTTTAAACCTGATATACTGGTGTGAAACTATAAAAATAAGAATATAATCTCCCCACCTTACAACAATTAGATCCTCATTTCTAGTCTATAGCATCTGTCTTAGGGGGAGGCATGCTTTAGACCTTGTGGAAATTGGTCTGACAATTAGTTTAGTGGTTAGTCGGGCCGCGATGTTACAAAGTGGTATTAAAAAACTTTTTATTTTCTATTAAATTTTTAGTTCAGTATACATGAGACTAGGAAAGTGTTAGAACTTGGTAAATAGAAGTTCCTAGGAGTGATCAACCCATGTATGGGGAAAATTCTGTGTGGGAAAGGATGGGACTGTTATTCGTGATGTTTGTTATTACAATTGATTTCGATTTCACCTTGAGTGATTAGAGTAATTTCTATTACTTACTGATTTATGAGATTTATTTTATTTACAGTTGTCCTAGCATGTAAAGTAAGTATAATTACATGCATCATGATAGGAACATAGGAATTGACATTCCATGTATATTCCATGCCATGTTGGTAGCATTGTTAGGCTATTTAGAATTATTAATGTGACTTGTTTGTTATTTTCCTACCCATTATCTATTATGATATGTGTTTTTAGTAACATTATAACCTTTTAACTATTTGGTATTTCAATTCATGTTTTTGTATAACATGTTTAAGAGGTTAATTAATATTTTTTCCATGAGTGTTATGCCATGATTAAATGATTTTAGTGTTATAAATAGAATATTTTTTATGCTACCATACTTCCTTACCATGTTAAACCATTTGTAATTGCTATGTTTAGAATGCATAGTTAAAAATTTTAAGGTGTGAAATTGGTTATTTGTAGTGACACCTAACTAATAAATTATGACATGTTTGGTCTATGAACCATTTTTTCCATGGGCTGAAACATTATGGTTTCAGTTAAATGGGATCCAAATTCCAATTTGTAAAGTGTATGGGTGCTTTAAGAATTAAAATATGGTGAAACATATAATAAAACCACTGTACATTCACTTCAAATACTTGAATTATTTTAGAAAAAGTAAATAATATTTAATTTTTCTAATCCAAGATAAAATGGTTGTAGTTAGATGGGATCTATATTCAATTTGTAAAGTGCATGAGTACTTTATAAATTATGCAGTGGTATCCCATATAACTAAACCATCTACTATGAGCTGTATACTTATAAACGATTTTAAATATAAATTTTTCTATGTTTTGATCTTAAATGATTTAGTTTCCATATTAAGGCTTGTACCCATATTTATTAGGCTTAATTAACCATGTGACTAAACTCCTAAATTTATAACTGGACCTGAGTAGGTTAGTTGGGGCATGTTTCTTAAAAAATGAACTGCTATGGGTGTTTTAAAGAAATAATATTTAAAAGTTTTGGGTTTATTTTAGTGAAACCTAAAATGGATTTAATAGTAGGTATCATTTTTCTTTGATATAACAATGATCTTAAGACCCATGGGGGCATGTTTATGATATGTGTTTGGAGACTTTTAAAGCGCATGTATCCACATATATGGTTTTTTATGTAAATGTAAGGTGGATTTATTTTTGAAAATTACCTATTTTTTTAATATGTTAACTTTAAATATTATTTGATATGTAACTATGTGAGGAATTAGAAATAAATGTATGGTGTTTAAAATGGGGTTTATTTGTTGAAATGAACTGAATATAATAGGATGTCAATAAATGATAATGTTTAAAAGGAAGTTAGCATAACTTTTCTATTTTTCTCTATGGACTCATCAAAATAGAGTACCAACTCATGTTATCAAATGATCAGTATATGATGTTTTAAGATCAATCCTTAAATTTTTTTGAGTTCAAATAAAAATAAATGAACCAACTTAATGAAACCTTAAATTTTGCCTTTAGATTTAAGCCTCATGTAAGGGTAGTTTAAATACTTTCTGCATTTTTCCTTATGTAACTACATTGAATAGTAACATGATTGTTTTCTATAGGCTTATTCTCCTATTTCTCAATCCTAAGTGATTATATCTTTAGCCCAGTGACCTTTTCTGGCCGGATTACTTGGTAGGTCTAAAGCTTCCTATTTTATTAAGGGGATGCCATATTATAGGTAGTGCCCTCAAAAACTTTAAAACCTTTTATCCATTATTATGATCTTTCTGATGCATAGTTCTATTTGGCTACAATCTATCCATATTAGGACACTTAGTTACTAATAAAAAATTAGGTTCGATGAGTGTTCATTCAGTTTTATTACCCTTTCTATGAGTGCGATCATAATGGAATGATTAATTTTAGTAGGATAGACATTCCTATGGAATTTTAAGATGATTAGTAGGTCATGTGGACCTTCTTATCCTTCTTTATCCATGTTGGATGACCTGGGAGGTCATCATCTTGTTTAACAGTCATACAGAGTAATTCGAATATGGGTTAGTTCTTCAGCATGATGCATCAAATAATTGAATTCCCAAGGATGATAATCCAATGGATAGTATCAGTGATGTGATATTTTCTCAGGTGATCTGGGGGTTGTATGTGTCAGTATATTCCATACCATCGAGTTGATGGATGGTAAAAAAACTATTTGAGTTTGATGGAAGTTGTTTAACCATTGATCTATGATGCACTAAACACCAGTTATCTATGAGTAGAGTGGCCCATGAATTAAGAAAATCCATCTCACCCTGATGTTGGGGATAACATTACAGAGAATCGGGTGTTTGGAATGCTCATCAGTGGTTTGGATTTTACACCTAATGCTATGGAACACATAGATATAACTCAGTAGGAGAGTCACATGTACATATAAATGTGAATATAGTCTAGCACTCATAAGTGTATGGTTTACTATCTCTTTAGTTTAATGGTCTCTAAAGCGCGATGTCCACCTATAGGACTCACAGTCAGTGGTCGATGGAGCGTGTGTTGTGTTATGAGACAACTTCATCACTAGATCCAAAAACTGGGACACTCCTAAGGTGGGATGAGTTGTGTAAGAAGTTTTATAGCATGTCATCTAAGTAAAGGGGGCACAACTGTGAAAAGAACATTTGTAAATGGTTGGTCCTGCTTAAAATTTATTAAGGATTGTAATATTTGGTTTTATATCGGTGGTTACGAGAGAGAATAAAGATGTTTTGGTTGGATGTATACGTAACCTTTATAGACACAATGAATATGGAATGGAATTTTTTGGCCATCGTTGAGTGATCATGGGATGCTTCAGGTTATAGAAGGAATTTTGATTGGTAAATAATGATGTGCTGGTGGGTGAAGTCAATACCTTTCAAAGGAAAATGGTACAAGATGTTTTACTAACCATTATCTATGAAGTTGGAAAGTTTTGTTTGAAACCATACTAATAACTTCTACATTGTTGGAGTAGGAGTGTCTCTGGTCCTTTTTGAAAACCATAAAAATCATCTTAGTGTACTCACAGCTAAATGTCAATCATATCCCCTATATTGAAATTATCTGGGTATACTGAGAGAGTGCCATTTATATTTCACTCTTAGGTTTAAAATCCATGGACTGGATAAGTTATCTCTATTATAAATCACTATGAAAGCATGGTTATCCTTAGTTTCAAGGTTTTTCTAGAGTGATACCTAGGTTCCCATGTAGGAAATCAATGGTCAGACTCATGGAAACCAGTTATTTCCCCTTGAATTGATCACTAGGAGGATACCGATTTGGACTCTATTAGCATTCTTGATGTTTGGAAATTTTACATTGTGCCAATGTCTCTCTTGTATGTTCTATTTATGGGTTTCATTATATTAACTCCTTGAAAAACTATTGATGATTCTGATGTTACCTTGAACTACAGTCAGGATTGGACGAGATGTTTAAAGGGTAATGCTCCATGTGAAGTGGATCTATTAGGCACCCATTTTTGTGATGGGGAAAAACAAGTTAATGTGGGTTTTTTTCTGGAGACATCACTAGAAGTAGGTTACAGGAATTAGTGAGTATTCTTAGATAAATATAAAGGTGAATACATCTATAGGAATTTGGATTATCTTTTGAAAAGATCTAGCTATCTAATCTGGGATTTTTTAGGGTAGTGAACCATAGAAAATTCAGTAGGGTTTCCCTCTCTCTTTTCATATGCAGTTTGTGGGAAAATGCTTAATATCATGTTATCGGGTTGAGGTGAGTGTGGTGAGTATTAGAAAAGATGTTTCATAGAAATTATGCTCAACCAAAACACTGAGGTTGATTCGGAGTTGACCGCCTATTTATGTTGAGAATCATTCCAAGTACATTGTTAGAGTGTTAAAGGAATAATTAAATTGGTTGTTCCATTAATGGAATACCGTGACTCAATTATTTCCTTAGAAATGAAAGAACCTAGTTGTAACAGAGACAAATATATGATCATATATTGAGTTATAAGGGCTCGGGTATCCATCTTCTTAGGTTCACAATTAGAAATTTTGGCTATAGTCACAACCCAAAACCATGGTTATAGGGATCAAAACTGTGGTTATAAGCTATAACCACAGTTCCAGCTACTCGTGGAATATATTGGAATTGATATGACAAAAAGATATAGACATGGTTCTCTAATTCTATTACCACCATTATCCACCATGGAAACAAAACTATTACCACGTTGGACAACCATGTCTATACCTAAGTAAATTGTGGCTGTAGCCCAAAAATAATATGCGCCCAGCTAGATTCAATCTCTCTACCTCTACTATGTGCACCGACTGCCTAACGAATACACCAAATATGAATTTTTGTGTGTATATATATATATATTATATATATTATTAAGAACTATGGCTATAGTATATAAACCATGGCTAAATCCCTTTTCACCCTTTTTTCCTGGGTTAATTTTTTCCTGTGCAAAGGAGGTTGACCTATGGCCATGGTTTTTAGAAATCATCATTATAGAAAATTGAAAAAATACTATATAGTCATGGTCTAGGAAAATAGTGGCTATATACCTTGACAAGACACTCTATAGACACAGTTTACACAAACCGTGGATATAGCCTTTGAAAAAAACTCTATAGCCACATTTCAACACAAACTATGCTATATCCCTTAGAAAAACTACATAGCCATGTTTTTACACAAATCTTGTTTATATCCCTATAAAAAGACCCTATATACATTTCTTTATAAAAACTATGGCTATATCCCTCTAAAAACACTCTATAGTAATGTTTTTACAGAACCATGGATATAGTTATAAAAAAATTTTATAGCCACGGTTTCACTAAACCGTGGCTATAGCCTTTGAAAATATGCCCTATATCCATGGTTTTGTATAAAATCATGTCTATATCCTTGGTATGAATACCTATAGCCTAGGTTTTGGAAAACCATTGATATAGGTCCATAGATGTAGCCTAGTTTTCTAGTACCATGTTTCAGATAAAAAAAGTGTTGACTAGAGTTTCTACGTCTAATTTACCCTATGATATGGTGATGCTATGATGTGATTTGGGAGTTTGGAAATGAAACATGACCATTTGAATAAGACTTCACTACCTGAGTAAGAAGAGTGATGTTCTATTCATTCCCAAAAGGCTTATCAGGGATGAAAAGTTTTATGGGGGGGATATTTGTACCATCTTGTATTTTGGGATCAGATGAAATACCATTGTAATTTGAATTTTTTCATTTGTGGGATGGTCTATTTTGTAAAAAAATATTCAGAATGGAATTACAGGAGGGATGAAACATAAATGTGTTTTTCTGGACATGGTTTAATTCATGAGGGGTCCAATGAGTGTCATATCATGTTTCAAAAGTTTCAGGGATTGAAATCCATCTTTAAGGAAGAAGTAGTCATGGAACACATTTTTTGAGAAATAATGCATCCTAATCTGGTGGAGCATTCGATGTCAAATGGTTTTCTCTAACTATGTAGTAGGATCCATATGATCATGTGTCTTTCTATAGATTTTTGACTGTGGGATTGTTATGGGCTATACATGGTTAGCCAAACCATACATCCAATTCGTGCGAGAGGGTTTTTGGGTAGTGCTATAGCATACGTTTGTTGCAATATTTGGACAACCGTGCATCCATGACATGTAACCCTCTATGTTTGGGTAAATTTACAATTCTATCCTTATTGAAACTAAAAATATAACCCTCTTTCCTCTTATTTTATTTCCAATAGATGAACTCATCCTCCCCTCTCATGTGAGGTTTCTCCCAATCCAAATCTTGGAATTGCTCTACCTCCTTCATCTTTTGTCTGAATTGAGCATCATTGGTCCTTATGGATTCCTCTCAGTAAGCTCTTTATTCCTCAATATCGTTTTTTAATTTTTATCCTTATTTTCACTATCTGAATTTAACTAAATTAAGCCTATTTTCTATATCCATTTCTCAGATCTCTCTAGAATCAGACCAAATAAGTCTGTAATATTGGGTGTTTGGGTCATCCATGGCATACGACAGGTGGTATAACTTCCTTCCCAAATATCTATTTCATTATCTATTTTAAAAAATTGTGACATGTTCTATACTCTTCCTACAATGCCCTTATTTTTTCAAATAAATTAAATTGAACCTATTACCATGTCCATTATAACTATTGTGAGTTGTGAATCAACCCTTTAGTCAATCTACTTGACTCTATCCACTTTCATGGGCTTGTTTCCTACATTGGGGACAAATTATCTTGAGTCTTTATTTGTTTGAACACCCTTGAGTGTGTTTTGCGTCATTAATAAATCTATAACATTAATAAATTTAATTATGATGGATTGTTGGCCATGTATTAGGCCATTATGCTTAATTCTTATGTGTCATGACATGGTTTAACCCTTCAATAAAACGAACATTATTTAATTAGTTTAATGAAACTAATTCAATCCCTTATTATTTATGCCCATGTCTTATACCTTTTTTCCTTGTGCATATGCTTCATTTCTCACAGTTATTGTTTATGACCTATACCATGTGACATATCTCTTATAAAAGTTGTCAAATATTTATGATACATGTCTCATTGATTATTTCATATACCTCATACCTTGTGCCAAATTCCCTATGTTAAATTAATTGTTCTTAATTATTATTATTTGTACCTCAATATAGGTGCTTATTATTTATGGTTGTGCATCGTTACTTAAGGAATTATTCCATTATTATTTGGTCTGAATTAAAGGGGAATTGGATATCCTGATTGTATAGTTATATATACCATTCCTTGACTAATTGGGGGATGTAAGAGAACACAAGTCCGAATTTAAAGATTCCATGGATGGAATTTCCATGTCTGTCTTGATTCTACTTGATACACTAGGAGCGATGCATAGTTTTAATTGTACAAGATATCTAGGTGGTTTATTATACTATTTGATATCACTATTTACCTAAGGGACTAACCATATATGTAATCATAAGAAAGATGGATACACCATGCCTCAGGCGATACATGGGCACCTATATGAGATACTTGGTATGGAATCAGAGTTTACTATACCATGAGTGATTTGAGGGATGTAATTATGGGTTTCCTTGGATGGAATCTGTGGTATTGGTTATATCAAGGAAGATATAGAGACCCTTGGGATTCAATTATGGATCGCCATGGATGGGATTTGGATTCCATTACAGGATTTGAAAAATTATTTTCATGGATTACTTATGGTGACTTATTATTATTATTATGATTATTGGTTCAGAATACTTGAATGATGTCCCAGAGGTGGGACCACCAAGCCAAAGAAAGCGTTTGGGGTCATCCCACCTATGTTTCTTCAAATACAAGGCCATTTATATAACCATATTACTTATATAGGTTCCCTTGGTTCAAAAATATGGATTATTCCAAAGAAGGTAGACTTGGTCATGTATCCATTTAAGAACCTAGACTGAAGTGCCATTTATTTATTTGTTTACTGACTTGTATTCAACTATGTTGGAACATTTTTCATATTATAGAGCACAAACTGGATGGATCTAGACACCATTGGTGGTGGCCTACTAGGACTATATCTCAGACCCTAATCTAGCCACCATTTTACTAGGGTACCCGAGTAGTTCAACTTGTTTTCAGGTCCATGAATTTATTGCTTATGTTGTGCTGTGTACTTGGGAGTTAGGAAGAACATTACTAAGCTATTAATCAGGATTCTCAAGGAGTTATCCTTATTATGTCTTTTTCTTTTATTGTGTTTTACTACCTATGGTATATCCTAATTGTAACTTATTACATCAACTGGAAATGCATGCATTAATATATGAATGACCATTATCCATTTACTTTTATTTACTCAGTATACTTATCTTTCACTACTTCTCTATTTATTATTAGTGATTTTTATATTTTCCTTTAGTTTTCAATAGATATACCACTTTGAGACTCTGAAAATGAGGGTATAGTCTCCCCAGTGTGCCACCATTAGACTCTCGCTACTAGTCAACAAACATTGGTGTATGGGGGGGGGGGTTGTGTATTTGAGGCCTTATGGAAACCAGTTCGACTATCAGTTTAGTGGTCAGTCAGGCTGGAATGTTACACAGGGGGTTAGTCAAGTGGCTAATCAGATAGAATTACCAAATAAATACATGGATATGATTTATGACATTCACTTTTCTTCGTTATTTCTTTATCAATCAGACCTGTCTCATGTCCTTCATCTTGATGAGGTTGAGTTGGATGTTTAAAATTATATTAAGTAGTATCCTATACATATCTCCAATTGGATAATTAAGGCTCTATGATGTAGTTAATTTCCTTTATTATAGGTTTTATGATAGTAAAAATATGTAAAAGATGAGTAATTGGAGTTAGAGGCTCAATTATGTGCTCAATGGCCAAAATTATTCTCATATGATTCTCAATAACTCTTAGAAGTGAAACATGGTGACCAGTTTTTTAAGAAGGGGAGGTTGTAAAATACCATTTTTTCTAAGGAGGTAAATATATTTGAAATTAAATATTTAACCCTTATTTTTATTTAAATAAAACTATTTAAGATGTTTAGTGACTTTTTTGGGAATTTTGTGCTTGTTCAAATCCTAGAGCTTTGGTTTTTGGGGAACCAACATGAGTTACATGGTTAGTGATAACCGTGAGATTCAATCATGTGAGATATATATAGAGGGAAAATGTTTGGAAAAATGTTCAAGGGATTCCACACAACTATGAAAAATATTTTAGTAATGTTTTAGTGGTGATACACCTAGTGTACACACTATCTTTAAAACCATGAATTAACCTTATCTGGGGGTATTCCATATAGATAATGGTTTCAAACGGTTTGGCCAACCTTGCATCCAGACCAGACCCCTTTAAAAATATTGAAATTTTGATTTTACCCCTATAGACATCAACCCATATTCTCCCCTTTATTTTCCTCAAACACACAACACCTCTCCCACTCTTGACATATCTTCTCCTATTCCTCTAGTTTTTTTGATATCTCTTATATTTAGCATCCAACTCGACCACTGTTAGTCACATTGGATAGTGAATGGTAAGTATCTCATTCCTCTTGATTCATTTATTCATTTATCTCATCATATTGAATTCCATTTACATATTTGTTAATATTCCCTATTTATCGGGAATTTATTTATTTATTAGATTATCCATTTCTAGTCTGTATTAGTGTCTAATAATGTATAAGGAGTTTTCTACTAGTATAAGGTAGGAAATCATAGGATTTTACCTAAAATTTATGATGTTTATAAAGTGACCTATTGTACCACAATCTAGAACATCCATGCATCATATCTAAAAAAATAATTTCATTTAAATTAAATTTTATACCTTGGTGAGATACTCCCTTAAACCCCTTGAAAATTTAAAGAGGTTGATCACCTCAAATTTAACACCCCTTTGGGTGTGTTTATTTTGTTCCCTAGAAATGTTTACCATTCTTTGTGACCAATAAACCAACTGAGGTGAGTTTGGATGGACATTTATGATCCAATGAGTAAAATAAATTAATTTAAATGTTAAATTATAAAAGATGAAACATGAATGTAAAGTTATTTTCACTTTACCTTATTAAACATGACTTATTACCGCCAATAAATGGGTTTTAACGTAAATGTAAATGGAATAAAGGTATTTTTTGGTCCTTATTGAATGATGATTTATTCTCATGACTAAATGATATTTGATGAAATTTGAAATAGATTATACTTATATTTACCCTTATTACGACCAATATATATAGTTATATGACGGAATTCCTTGAGAAATACATATATTTAACCTGTTGGATTACCTTGACTACTCAGAGGCCTCCAACCTATTCATGGATGCATTTCAAAGTGCTGATACACCTATTTGACTTGGACATTAACTAAAATTGATTAATGAATGGGTGTAATTCCATTTAATCATATTTTACATTTATTTGGATATTATAATGATTTGGATTATCTCTTTCGATTTAATATGGTTCTTTATAATGCATACTACCTTAGATTATATCTGTTTTCTCCAATCAAGTCTAGTATGAGGCTACATGGTAATTATTCATGGGGATTGAAACAATTATCATTATAATTGTGCATTGTTGAGGGTTCATCACCATAATAATCTCATTCCCTTTTCCTAACTACATTAGTTATTATTATGATTTAGGTCAACCATCTTAGGTCAAGGGTGCCTTGGTTACACCTTGGCCCCTCTATCATCATCATCATTATCATCATCATCATCATAATCACCACCATAATAATCATCATCATCATCAAAATCATCAGTGTCATCATCACCATCATCCTTATCATCATCATTACATTTTCACTCATCCATAGTCATTGCAGCTTTGGATTAAGCATGTATGGTCAGACATGTGTCCACAAGGAACCCAAGATAAGCTGGTACATTTATTTTTATACCTTATTTGTTACATACTTTCTGTTCATTTCAAACTCACTTACTAAACAATTTTATACACTATTGGTGGTGTTATACTAAGTTTTATTCACACAGAGTTCAGGATTATGACTTTTACATGTATAGAATTTATATATGTAGTTAGGAAAGAGGTGAAACACCATGTTATGGGAGCCGTATTCTCTATGATAGGACGGAGCATGTGAGTAGATGAATAATCTTGGGATTAAGATGATATTAGAGATAATTTGTTTTATTTTAAAAAACATGTACTTATTCACTTTATACTCCCATTTTTTTATAGAATCCTAAAATCATTATTTTTTTATGATACTGGTTATTGTTCATTGTTTTTATTCATCTAAATGATTTACTTCCATTGATATTTTCACTCTTATGATTTAGATGGTGTATTTATATTTTTCCATTTATTTATCACTTATCATTTATGTGTGTCACTATGATAATGATCATATAGTATACCTACTAGACTATCATCAACCATTAGTTTTTGTTGGAAGCCTTAGACACATGTGGAGGCGCACTTAAGGCAATGTGTCCATCTAGGATCAGTTACTTATGAGTGAACTGGGTCCATGTTTTCATGATATATCTTTGATAAGGTTACTTCGCTCAACTTTGTTTCTACCCAATGGATTCCAAGTATATTATGGGATTTTCCCCTAGACATCCACATTACAATAATAATCAAGTAATTATTTGAGTTTTTTATTTCTAATTATATAAATAAATATATTTCATTTATTAGTGGTTCCTTAGTGAATTTTTTGAATGATCTTGATGATCTTCAGGTGAATGAATTGAACCTAATCAGGTGATTGGTGGGTCCTGAATTTTTATATCCCCTTGATTAATTTTAATATCATATGAGAAAAAACAAGTTGGTTTTTGGTGTATGCCTCTTCCCATGATATAAATGTATCTTTGAACAAGGATTTTAAATCATGTTTTTGATTTCGAACAATATACATTACATCTTTATGAGATGAATTATTATTTTTATCCATTCTTTAATTTATTATATTGGATATAGAATTTCCTCAATTATAGTTGATTAAGGATTGATGTTGATGAATTATTATTTATATATCACATATTCCATTTTTATGTAATTTAATATTCTAGTGTATGTTACCCCCTTATATAGAATTTCATCTCACCTTCATTTTTTTTTCAGTTCCCTATAATACCTAGAGTAGATATTGTGTAATTTTTAGGGACATGATGGAAGGGATAATGATGTTATTTCATTTTTTTCCATGTTGTATATTATTCAATAAGGTGAAATTAATGTACATGTATTGTTTTATAAGATGATAAAACCATTAATTCCTTCATGATCTCTTGTAATGTATACCAATAATATAATATAAATACCAAATTTGGGTCTCTAGATTCTGTGATGTTACATAATAACCTTGATCCCAAAAATATTACCATAAGAAATTGCATCTCTCCCTAAATGATATCCACATATAAGTTTATTTTCTACTCATGAAACATATAATTATTTTTGTGAAATATAATAATTTCAAAATCATAATAAAGTGAAAAAATATTTATAGTAGCACTGATTTATCCAATTATTTTGATGAAATAAATTGATTATTTAAAAGCCCCTATAATAGCCATATACTCGACCTTTATTGCCAATAAATGAATGATATTATGTAATTTATCTTTCCTACTAATAGAACACCTGATAATGGTAATGATATAACATGTTAAAGATCTTATCCTATCAATATATATTATAAAATCAAGAGTATATATATCTAATTACACCATTTTGTCATGTCTCAAATTGTAAAAAATATCAATAGTCCCATATAGATATTTGAAGGTCCACTAAACTTCCTTCCAATGTTATTTAATTGAATTATCTATATACATACTAACTAAACTTATTTAATGACATTAATCTCAATTTGAAAAAACAATATAATACATAAAATAACCCACTACACTAGAATATAGAACTTAATAAACAGATTCAACAACATCATCTGAATGGGGACATAAAGAAGATGAAGGTAAAAAATGAGTAACTAAAGGAGTAATTAGAGGGTTGGAATTATTTATATGAAACACATAAATAATTAACAAAATCTATTATTTTTTATTCAAATACATGATTTCTAAATTTATATCCTTATATATCTCTCTTGATTGAATTTTATTTATTTCTCCTAAATAATTCATTTCATACACTACATTCAACATATATTTAACATTTCAAATATTTTTATCATCATTTTTCATAATCAACATGTAATAAAAAAAGTGGAAAAAATAGAAAAATATTCATTATATCATTATTGAAGATAAATTCAACCATTTTAACTACGCCATCCAAAACCAAGACAGGATATAAAAGAGTCAAGCATATTTTTCAAGGTTCTAAGTAAAAATTTTAGGCAATAAAGTGATTTATTCAATTAACATACATATTATTACTTACATAAAATTATAAAAACCTCTTTATGATATATAAAGATATTTTCCACATGATATCCATACAGAAAAACAATCTCCACATCAAATTTATCCTACTCGAGATTACATAAATCCACAATACCTAACAGATCTAAAATAAATACATACTTTACAACTATAGAGAAGACATAATTGAATTCAAAACCTAGATCATGTGACCTTAGAATTCAACCATGATTTATATATTTCCCATTTAAATACTTGGATATATTATTTCCTTTTTAACACCCATCAGTAGTAGAAAAATTTAATACCCTTATGTAATTTTTCCAAACTACCATGTAAAAATTTTCTAAAGTGACCCAAAATATTCTTGTAGATCCAGTATCCATATACCTAAATCATTATAAATAATAACAATTAAAGAATTGATATTTGATTTGTTTAGATCAACATATTTATCCACATACAAATAGTAAAAATCCATTTAAGATGCACGATACCTATAAAAGGTCTAATATTTCTTATATTAACTTCTTTTTCAAAATAATACTATATTGTTTTTGGAGGAGAAATATAATGTGGAATTTAATATTCATCATGTGATGTTGAATTCATCACATAATAATACTATAAATTAACCTCAAAATGATTTTTTGAGTTATAAAATCCTATATAATTAAAAAGTGAGGTAGATGGCATATAATTATCATAAAATGTTAAATTCTTACTAATAATAATATTTTTTCAGGATAGAAAAAACTATATACTTTAACTATTGATTTATATCCAAGAAAAATATGATTTCTATTTATGTGTTATAATTTTCCATTATCTACATGATCATAAGAAGGACATAAAAATTTATCAAAACCATAGAATGACATAATAACACAAGACCATACCCCTACTAGAGTCTTCTTCCTAATATAAATTGAGGGAGGAAAATTAATTTGTAGACATACAGTTTTAGTATCTTTAGTAAAATATTATTTGTTTCCTTTATAGTTGGGGATCATATATTTTAAATTATCCATCATATTCATATTATTTCATTCTTCCACATCATTTTTCAAAAGAGGACCTCAAACTATAAAATGCCTCAAAATTCCATCCACTATGAAAAATGAATAAAATTCATCAGAACAAAATTCACTACCATTATTAGAGAGAATAAAAATAACTTTTATCATTGATTTCTTTTTAATTATAATATTTCTAGGTATAATATTTTATAGAATACTATTTTCTACTTCAAGATGAAAACTAACAACTTCCTAGAAATATCATCAATAATTATTAACATATTACTTGAACTGCTTTTAAAATTAACTCTATCATTACCCATACTATCATAATAAATATTATTGAATGTATCATTATAATTTTTTGTAACCTTTCTAAAGACAACTCTTTTCTACTTCCCAAAGGCACAAGACTCACAAAATGACTACTTATTAACAACTTTACATCAAAAATACCTATCTTGATCAATTAAATCATTCCATTTTGACTCATATTACCAAGTCACATATTCCACAATTTTTGAGTATCATCAAAAAATAAATAATGACTAGAACTATCTATATAACCAATGATAGTCGAACCATGATTTATATATAGCCAAAAAACTTTTTCTTTCCCTTTTGTCATTACAAGAGATCCTTTACTAATCTTTAAAACACTACATTCACTAATTTAATTATATCTATTTAAATCATGAGTAGTCAAAGAAATAAAATTTCTTTTTAGATTAATTTCATGTTTTACATCGATAATAGTTCTATGAATTCCACCAAACATCGAAATTATAATGGTTCAAATTACAATAATCTTGTATGAAACATTATTTCCCATCAATAAAATAACTTATGTAATAATTTATTATATTGAAAACCAATCCTTATTGTGACACATATTAAAAGTACATATTAAATCAAAAATATAATTATCACATAATTTAGATTCACAATTATAAATAACCTGGTGTTCCCAATATTTTTTTTATCCTTTATGAAACTTGATTCAAAATAATTTTCTACGTGATTTCCTTTATTATTACCAAGACTCTTAGTATTGTTATTATTTTTCTGATAAAAACACTCATTTTTAATATTCTATTATTTTTATAGTAATTTATGGTGTTAAATTTATTTCTAGAACTTGAACCACCCATTTCAATAATTGATGTACCTTCAAAAAAAGTGAAGGGAGTATATAATATACATAATACGTAAATTTCTAGTAAGACTAATCATCATAATAAGATAATCTAACTATTTACATAATAGAAACTATTTTTCTCTTTCATAACATCCTATAAAATATAATTTAACCGATATAGTGGGATTTGTGAGATATCCTTACGATCCTTATATTTCATTTCCTCCATAGTTAATTATTTAAGAATCTTATTTAATCCCATAAAAAAATCATCCAGATCCATCTAAATGAAAGAAAACTATATCCTAACATACCATAATGAAAATACAGTGTTTCAATCCAAAATCATAATATCTAATGTCATGGTTTCCATCACAAGAAATAGAAATAATATAAAAAAATAAACCATATATTGAATTTTATATAGATAACCAAACATGATTGGATCTAGGGTTGATCAAATTTGATTCTATGATAATAATTTCTTTCAAAATAATAAATTAAACAAACATAAAAATAAAAATATAATAACAGAAATATAATTTTACATGGAAAATATAAATCATAAAATCCCATTAGTAGATGTATTAATAGATATTCACTATGATATCAAGTTGGTACATAATCTTTTACATTGAAAAAAATATAAATTAATGAAATTATCGGATCCATTAATATAGAGACTATTATCAACATTAATAGTGATAATAATGGGGAATTGACCACATTAATTTGAGATACAGTTTACAACACCAATTGAGATGAATATACATGCATTGAAAATGGACAAATCATCATCAAATTGCTCCCAAAATTCATGGTTTATGTACCATAAATCGATTAATTTTTGAAGGGTTATTATCGACCTAAAAAAATAAATTTACACTATAAATACATTATAAAAAAAGAATTACAAATTTTCATGATAGAATCCTAATGATGAAATATCAGATGATAATATATTTATCTTCTAATTATCAAAATATATTCCAAAATATAGAAAATGGTATAAACTAAATATATAAAAAATAACTATAATAAAAAAATATTTGAAAAAAATTATAATACACAAAAACTAAACACTTATGTTGATGTACCAAACACCACAATAGAAAATCTAGTCTCCTATTCTCCTAGATTTATTTGAATCATTACAAAACTGGCATGATACTAATAACTAGAAAATATATATGAAATAAAATAAATATCAATGATCCGATTAGTAACTAAAGTAAAATGAGTGAAGCTACATGTCCATTATTGCATACATTTAGGTTGTGAGTAAAAATACTTAGTAGATAACAACTAATAGTTCCTTAACTAACACAATAAATAAAAAATTGTATGAATGAAACATGTATACAAACACTCATAAAAAAAATTTCTATTGAAAATATTTAAGAAATGGATGAAAATAAAAAACATTTGAATTAAATATAAATAAGACCCATAACAAGTAATTCCCTTTATTATGAGGGTCTAATCCAATATTTTCTTGTTTGAGACATACTTAGAATCTAGGTGGTTATCTGAAAGAAGAGTAAGTCACCAAAATCCCTTCTACAATATACCAAGTTTATATGTATGTAAAAAACCTACCATGGAATACTAAAATATTCACATGGCATTACCATTTGAATTTTATTGAGGCAATATATAATTACATCACCCATCATTCAAACACATGAAAACCACTATCCAAAGTGGGATCCTAAAAAAGTGAAATTCCCAAAATGTTGTTAGATAGAGTGGAATATAAAAACACTTTCACTATCTAGAGTAGAACATATAACCATATGTGGTGAGGTTAGTTAGATATGAATAGTGAAGAATAACAACATTTTTCAATAGATTTATACATAAATAATCATGGCTTATCATGTTTTTTTAGTATTCAAATAAAATACATAGATCATGATAAAATATCATAAAAATCATTACAATGTTTGAAATATCTATATATACAATACATGGTAATACCATGGTTTCTCATATATAATAACATCCATAGAAACGTTTAATCCTAGCATAAGAAATGATAAATATTTGTGGTACATCAATACATGTTACAAATATCCATAGTTACATATATTATGTGTAATAAGGAAACTAAAACATGACATAAGTACAATAATAAAATGAAATAAAAACATGTTGTTAATTTATTTAGCATACTAAGAAAGCATAATATTTAATATAATATCATCAATTATCATGGAACAACTAATGTTTCCAAGAAAATATGGAATAATAAATTTATCACATAATTACAATTACTATATGAACTACTAAGAATAATATCTAATGATATAAAAAAATAGTAGGATTAATATGTGGGTCAATAATGTTCATCTTAAAGTTATATATTAGTAATGTATTATTTTTTATTTATTATAAATTTCATGCATAAAATTTTATAATCACCCAAACCATAATCACATATTCTCTTTAATGAAATTTTAAGCATTCATCAAATCCAACAGAGTATTAGAAATGAATAATTACACCATAAAAAACCCAATACCTGACAAAGGTATACTAATAATCATTAATATTTCCCACTACTAACAATTTATAATAATTAAAATTCATTTAACAAACATGATTCCTATAAAAAATAAAAATAATGTTTTTCTTATAATGGACAATAAAAAAACTAATCATGTAAACCCAACCTCATTATAAATCTAATGAAATAATAGAAAAACAAATCCCACCTCCTTTCCAAATGAGACATATTTAAACACTTTTATAAAAGATACTTAAATTTAATTTCATTATTTCATCAAATACTCAAACCCAAAAAAGGAATAAAGATGAATATAAAACCTAAAATATATTTAAAAAGCCAACCTGAGAAAATCCCTTATAACTTTTATGAAACTAAATTATATGGTGACTAACTCCACTATTTATGAAAATAAAAATATTTCAGATGAAGAACCAACCCAACCATTCATCCTAAGATAACTATTAGGGAATCTAAGATGATAATAAGAGTACTCCTAAATAATTTATATCCTCCATGTATATGAAAAATGAAGAATTTAGACAAATTTTAACCAAAAAAGTACTAATATAATAAGTTTCGTCACAAGAACCCATATTAAGAGATATAAAAAGTTTATATGTCAATTAATTTCTTTTAAAACAAAACTATTTGGATGGAAACATTTAAATTTAGAAGGAAATAAAAAATTCACTCCAATCTACTAAACTAGTCATCCACCATGACATCGATGCAAGATATCTACCTTGTTGGGTGTTATTTATTGAATTATGATTCATTTAGACTAGAAATAAAAGGAATTAATTTATTTCCTTATCAAAGTAGAGAAATAAAATAAAAAACATTTACTATAATGAATGATATTTATATTTATCATGGAATCTAGAGACACTTCCAATAATTATTTATTAGAGTATTAACATAGTCATACTATAAGTTACCAACATAGAGAATATTCTTTTAACAGTAAAGTAAACAAGTAAATTTCTTAATTATATCTCTCAACACATTAAAAATAATATTTGTTTATTAATGATTCAGAATTATATAAACATCAGTAACTAAAAATTATATAGATGAAGAAATAATTAAGTATAAAAAATTTCATGAACCTTTCTTCAAATTGTTTTTACTTAAGACAAAAAAATAATTATTGAAGCTAAAAATTCATATTTTGATAATAGATTTTAAACTCTATTAATTATTAGGAGAATTTAGGTGGGGAAAAAATATATGAATTTATTACAATGATGGACACCTCCATTTATTTCCATTGATCCATTTGTAACTACACATGAACTTCATTGAAATAAATTCCATGTTATGGTCCTCAGATAGGATTTTCCATTAATAATTTGGAAATAAAGTGGTATCTAGATAATAAAAATAATCTGAGTATAGATAGAGATTATTGAGAGAATATAACATATCTATTCATTTAATATTTTAGCGTACTCTAATGAAAACCAAATAGTACTTATAATCATTAAATAAATTTTATGAAATAAAATTATCCCAATTATATAACCATTATAAATAAATAATAAAAAAAATATAAAGAATTTACTTGTGAAAAACTCATAAAATTCCCCAAATAATATAATGTAAAAAATCACAAAAATAATCCCACCATAAAATCCTCCAAATTCATCCAAAAAAATAATTACATTAAAAAATCATCTTTCGCCATCCTTTTACCAAAACAAGAACCAATTGAAATAAAATAACCATTATAAGCATTATTAAACATTGAAATAAATTTTTTGAAATATATAAGATGATTTAAACAAGCCTTGGTGAATTCAAAATCTAAAATCCTTTATACCCGTTCTAGAAAATAGAAGATAGGAGGAAACTGGGAAAAAGAGATGGGAGTAGGTTTTAACATGGATTCCTTGAGAAAAAAATAAAATTCTAATACTTGATTATAGGGGTAAATAAGGTAGTGAAGGGATGTCTAAATAGAGATCAACTATTTTATGGAGAATACATTGAAAAAAAATGGGGTCAAGAAACACTTTGGGGGTTTAAAATATATCAGATAAATATATAAAAATTTCCTGACAAAATATTGACATATGTTCTATATAATCTTGTGGGACCAACATTAATAATACAATGTCCCATTAGAAGCCTATTGGAAGCTCCCGAGGAATATTATGGAAGTCTATTGGGGGTATATCCACTGATTTTCCAATAAAACATCCAGTAGAATTCTATTAGGAGTCTACTAGAAAACTAATGGCTCTATTCTTTATTATTTCTTATAATAATAAAATCTAGTTCCATATCCAAAGATTATATATCAATATTAATATATTAAAATGATTTTATAAATAATCCTAAAACACTATGAGTGATAACTCATATGATCTTATCAAAAAAAATTAAAAAACTCTATTTATTCAATAGTCCATTTTTTTGAGTCAAATCCCTAAAAAGTAATTTTATTTAATTCATTAGTACATGGGTCAATATAAAATACTCACCATATAAAATTTTATCCCAAAAAATAATAACCATACTCTCATTAAAAAGTTCACTATTTAAGTCAAGCACTAATTAATATTTTACACACTAGAATATATCCTACGGTTCCTATAACACTTTTTATGAACCACTCATAAATTAACACATACCACTAAATTCCGAATATCAAAATACTAATAATTCTAATTACTATACCTACACTCCTAAAAATATTATAAAAATTGAACTCACTCCTATGGAGATCCACAATATAAGAATAATATTGGATTTACCTATGCATGTCCTACCAGAAAATTATTATTTTTAAAATATATCTATTAACTAAACCAGTTTTAGAAAATATTTTAATTTAAATTTCAGTTATCATCACTCAGTTAATTTTCATAACCTCACAATTTTAAAAAATAACATTATTTTCCAATTTCTTTTGAGAAAAAACATTTCCCATTTATTTTATAAGATCATTTCATTTCTAAAATATATTTCCTAATCAAATCCCTTTAAAACTATAAGTTTTAAAAAGGTTTCCTTTATTTTTAAATTATTTAATTATTTTATAACATCTCATATATGATTATAATGATTTTAAATAAAAATTTAAAAAAAACTTATTAATAGAAAGATCAAGAAAAATAATCATAAAATAGTTCTAAAAACACATTACAATTCAAATAAATTAAAATAAATATCAATGAAAACAATCATTTTAATGACACTAATTAATTACGTTTTTCCTAGTAATATATTCAATAAAAATCATCACTTTACTTTTTTATTGTACTTAATTAAAATCAATCAAATATATCAATAATAAAAAAATAATACAAATTCACTATATACATGAAACTTAATGATACATGGATAAATATATAAAATATATCATAGATGATCCATACCACTCTTATAAAGTTTTTTAATTACAATCCTAATATAATCAAATCAAGGCCTTAATCAAACCATTTTTGGATAGAAAATTCAACTCATCCTTTTGAGACTATTAGAGATTGAATAATTCTCATGAAGTGAATTGATAAAGGGTTATCTGAAATCATTTCAGTATATATATGAAAAAATTTCATTAATCATACATAAAGTGATAAATTTCTATTATAATTAACATTTTTTATATGTTGAGGTGTATAAATAAACTTCAAAATGGGAAAGATTTTAAATTTTCTTAAGGAAATTAAATTTTGATTTTGGGATTATTTCATGATTTATTCATTGGAAACATGCTCATGGCTTAATTGGAATAAATTTTGAGTTAAGTGGAATGACATTGGAAGGAAAGGATATATGTTTTCTGTATATATAGAAAACTATGAAGTTAAGGAGATAACCCCACCACAATATTTTTGAAAAAATATCATTTAAGAATTACATTATCTAATGTGTGAAGGTAGTATCCTTGAGTTAATCCTATATAGAAATTAATTAATCTCATGTGAAATAGATCAAATCATTTAAATATTATTCTTATTGTGATTCAAATTATATAACGAGTTAATCTTATTTGAGATATTTTGGTTAAGTAAATAATCTAAAAATAGATGGAGTTAATATAATACAAAGTGAATCACATCATATTTTGAATGGCTGTATTATAGTGGATCGAATAAGGTGCCAAGGAGAAGTTGAATGCACCATGGAGAAACACTAAGAGAGTTAGGGACTATAATGGTTTGAGATTCAAGTAGTCTGGTGACATGATGCGACAATCACTCCATAATTCAATGGATCTCAAAGTGACAACCATTTTCGCATTATAAGTTCTGTATAAGGTAATAAAGCTGTGATTTAGTAGGATAATCCATGACACTAAAACAAAATTAGAAAAGTTATAAGGATCTTCTGGTTTTAGAGATTTGAGGAATGACATGCTTGATTCATTCAATATTGAGTTTTAATATATAAGATAGATTTATTGGAGGTTTTGAAAAAATAAATGATTCCATAACCTTGTCTATTAGTCATATGCCAATTCCAATCAATGATATTATGAGAAAATTTGATATATTTTGGATTTATTCTTCCACATTTTGGAGATCATAGGTTCATAGTGTCACTTGAAATATAAAACCACAATTCATTTTATTTTTATAAAAATGTGGAAACATTCCTAGAGAAAAAAATGTGTGATGAAGATATTATAATATGAATTTTATAACCATTATTCCAAAAGGTTTTTAATAAAAGTTTTAAAATAAAAACAAGGGTGTAGAATAAGTTTGAATTATGAAGGCACCTATAGTATAGGAGGTGAAAACAATTTAACTTATTGTTTCTCATTATTATTCTTATAAATGGGTATTAAAGAAAATCCCATTTACCATTTACTTATTCATCTGATAATAAACTGTTATATGGGTATAAGGATATCCAAAATTGAACAACAAGGACTAGAAACCTATTAATAAAGATAATTAAACTTTGTAGAAAAACCCAATGTATTTTTATTATACCTTACTTAATATTCCAAAAAAAAAATGTCACTATAGTGATAATTTTTCATTATCTAGAAATTTGAATAACATAGTTTGGGAGTGATTTATTTTTTTTGGAAACCAATGTTTCACTCCCTCTTGGGGGTGGAAAACTCACTATTTAGAATCATATTTGTTACTAGTGAAATGTTTCAAAAATATTTTCATTAATACAATTTTCATTTGATACCTCTAAAATAGATTATGGATTGTTTATTATGTTACTTAAAAATAGATATAACGAAGAAAACAAAAAAAGAGGGGTGAATTGTGATTTTCAAAACTCTAACAGATTCATAAAACCTCTATTGTTAAGTTTCATGGATTTACATTCCTCTTAATAAAAAGAAATTAGAAAAAATAATTATAGTTAATGAACACATTGATGTATAATTGTTCTAGAAAAAATATCCCTTAGTCCACTCCACCAACATTCAACTACACAAGCATGGGAATTTTCACCAGGTTCCTTATCTTATGATCTTAAAAATACAAAACTACGTGTAGGTAGTTTACAATTTAAAGTAATACTAATTAAATCCTTTTGGTTCTTTTACAAGGAAATAAATATCCACAACATAGTAAAAGAATCTAACACTTAACCACATCTGAGTACGAGACGATGAGACTAAAATAAATCAATATAGTTTAATTTTTTTAATGGTATAGGTTAAACATCACATCTTGTAGCAGAAACTGAAAGATGAAATCAGATATTCAACATAAAACCAAAACATATATATCATCAGTGTTTGCACATGATTTATTCAGACAACAACAAATAAAACACCAAACAGATGTTTCAACATCAATGCCTTCAATTTGTATCTTCACCAAATTATTCGTTGTTCAAATGCTTCAGAATTCTTACATAAGTTGATATAAAAAATTAATGCATTAGAAGAAATAATAAAAACATTGAGTAAATTCGATATATCTAAACATGTATATATCAGAAGTTTATATTTGGAGGGAAAACACTCAATTTTTCCTATAATTAAATCTATACGCATATTTCTGATAACGAAAATCTCCATATTTATACAAGAGGGAGAATAACTCTAGGTCAAACAAGCTCCAAAAATATCACATAATAAATCATGAATAATTGAATTAAAAAATATTTAGGAGAGTCATAACATTCAATAAGAATAGTAAAAGTTTAGTCTATAGAATATAGGCCTTTGAAACAGTCATAACGAGCCTTTGAATTGGTCTTTATCTCTATTGAAACCGTTGGATAAATCTCAGATAATATCGCAAATTTAAAACACCATCATTGATTAGTCAAACATAGGGTTTATTCATGTAAATAAGAAACACTAAAAAGAGGGTTGAAATCATACAGTTTATTACCAAAGTAGGGTTGATATACCATATGATTGTTTCATCAAACATAGGGTTGCTTATGAGCATGGGGTTGATGAACCATAATTTCCACTTTCTCAAACTTCGAGTTCTATACTAACATAGGGTTGATGATCCGTATGAGCTGTTCCAAATATAGGGTTTATTCCTTATATTACTATTACTAATGTATGGTTGAGAAAAGTGTTTCCAAAGTATTCTAAAACACATTCTGAATACTTCAACGAATATTCCTCATGGATGAAGGCCATTAATATAAATTATAAAATAAATATTTCAAGGAATATTAATTTCCTAAAATCCATTTAATGTAATAATATTAGTAACACAAATTTGGGTGTTTTTGATCATTAAAACCAAAAATAAATTATTTTTTTTATTCAACACAGGATCAACATTCTTCTCCTTTTTTATGATATGAAAACCAACAAAACTAATAAAAAATAAATAATATTTATTTAGTATATTCAGAAAAAACGGAAAAAAATTTCCACCTTACTCTTTGTATAATAATTATCTCATAAAGAAAACTTCTCTCCTAATATTAAGATATAAAAATTATAATATATTATATGAAATGATGATAAATACATAATTTTAAATAACTATAAATTATCCGCTTTAGAGATTCCCCCCTAGAGAACTATAAACATCAGAAACATCTCCCCCTTTATTATTCCTGTAGAAAATTTTCTTGTTCTCCATTAAAAAAAGAATATTATAAAGAAAACATTTCTCTAAATTTATGAACAAGATAAAATATTTATAAAATTACAACATTAAACTTATTCCCCTTTTTATGAAATAAAAAAGATAAGAGTAGAATTTAACCCCACTATATTTATGCTTTATTTTAAAAGATTAAATTTAAAAAAGGATATTTCAAGAATTAATTGATTTAAAAACTCCACATGAATCATAGCATATTAAATTATTTTAACATAAATTTTTTATATAAAAAGTCAAAAATTTGGTCTATGCTTGAATAGGAAAAAGTAAAAGTTAAAAGAAATTAAAAAATATCCAATTTCACTACTTCCACTGAAATAATATAATTAAAAACTATATATAAAATTTATTTTTAATACGAATAGAATAAAAATGAATAGTTTTAAGAAAGAGTATACTATTCCATTGAACCTAACTAACTATTAATTCATTCAATTAAATAATCTAAAACTCTTTACAGTTCATCTAATCTATTTTGAACACATATTTTTATATGATAATATGAACATGAACATTGTTCCACTAAAAAAAATTCAGTTTATCAAGATCAAGATTTTTAAAAAATTCTATTCTGAGAAGCTCCATTTTACATAGTATTTTTACTTTTAAAACATTAAAATTTTATTTTGAGATCAAACTATCTTTAGTATTGTGATACTCCTTCTGTAATGAATCAAATAAAAAATTTTATAGTAATTCTTTTTATAAATCATCATACAAATTTATATACACACCCAACTCAAACTTTATCTTCTCACATTCTTTATTCAAAGAGATATATTTAAATAGAACACTATCATAAGATATTTGAAACTAATAAACTTCCATTTCTTCAGATCTATGAACTTATTTATTTATTTCATAAGAGTTTTCACTCTAATCTTTAACAAACAAGATGGAATATTATTTTAATGGGTTAGAATGATTACCTTTTTTACTCTTTCGAAAAATATTTTCTTTTGAAATATAAGTACTTAATCTATTCATCTTTCTATGACTGATTTTTAACAATAATTTAAACAAGATATTTCAAAGAAGAAGAATGAGATTTAACTTTTTTTATGAAGAAGATAAAATATTTGGTTCTGACAAAATATAGATGTTATTTCATTTACTCGTTCCAAAAATATAGATTAATCATTTAAAAAAGATATCCTATATTATAATAATTTTTATGATTATTTTTCCATATAAAATTTTAAGAATAAAATATAAAATATTTTTGAAATCATTTCACAAAACACTGTATTTTCAAACTAAATATTAAAAAAATAATATAATTATTATGAACATAAATTTTATTTATATAATAAATAATAACCCTTTTTTAAAATTTGTGAAATAATTTTATTTTCCTAAATAAAATATTAAAATATTCCTAAATTAAATAATAAAATTAAATACTTATTAGATCATTGACTTTAAAACAAATAATTTTTTATAATAAACTACTTTAGAGTTGTTCTCTCATCCAGTAGAAACTTCTACATATATCCTTTTATTAACCACATAAATATTTAATGATATATCTTAGTTGTACATTCATTAAAAATATTAAAATAATGTTATTTTTGGTACCCATATGCTTTTGGGTCCAACAATGTTAGGAAATAAATTTTTATGAAACCAAACTTTTTTTGAGAAAGAATTATACCATTTAACAAATATTTTGAACAATAAGCACTTTTAAAAACATAAATTTTCTGTTTTATTAAATATAAATCATTCTCATAATTACATGTAGTAACAAAATATAAAAATTTAATAGCAGAAATGTTTTTACATTTTAAACTAGGTGAAAAATATGTTTTTAAAAGTTTCAGTATTTCACCATTACTTCATAATCCAAATTTTCCTTTTGGTATTTTATTTCTTCCACAGATTTGATTTAAATATTTTATCATTTTACTAAGATAATATAATCTTATTTTGATAATAAACTTCATCCATTAATTATTTAATATTAGTGTTATGTAAATATCATTAAATTTTGGAATTATTAGATTTTAAATCGATAATCAGTCTTGATAAATATTATTTATCTAATCGAATAGAATCATAATATTTATTAAGTTTCCTATTGTCATTATTGAATGATTCATTTTTGTCTTGTAACATAAAAAAATATTTATTTAACTCATCATAAGAATTTTTTTTCAGGACCTGTGTTTTGAGAGTAAGATTATTGTACCTCATCAGTATTAGTCATTAGATATATATATATATATTTTTTAAAACTTATAAATTTGAAGATGATTCCCCTTTTGAATAAGAAGTATTACTCCAAGAATATTTTATAACTTTTCTTTATTTCCTTTAATAATTGGATTTCATTTGATCTTTGAGTAAAAAACAATTATCCTTTATATGAATTCTTTCCTGACATTGGAAATGTCTGTCATCTTCAGTACATTTGTTTTTCGTTATATAGAGCTTTTAAAATTTTTCATAAATGTGTAATAGATATTTATCTTGATATATAGTATTTGAATCGAATAATTCATCATTTTTATTCATGAGAGAGACTTCATCATTCTAGATTTGAGTTTTAACTTCAACTTTCATGTTGACTTCATATATCATCAAAGTCTTAACCAAGTCCTTCAATTTAAAATTCATTATTGATGTATACTTTTATATTTATTTAGATATTATATTCAACTTAGGAGTTAGTACTGTGAGTACTTTTCATGTTTGATATGATTATAAAATTGAATCTCCAAAAGAATCAACATTATTGAAAATCTCTCTCAACATTCCATATATTTGATTGATAGTTTCATTCTCATCCATTCTAAAAGTATCACACTTTTCCTTTTTAGTAGTGTATATTAATTGGATAACATTATCAGTTTGATAATAGGAAATATAAATAGTTTTCCACATCTAATATATAGTAAAACATTAAGAAACCCAATTGAATTATTTAGTTCCTAAAATACAAAAAATAACATTCATAGATTTCGAATTGAGATCATATTATATTTCTAGATCAGTAGTCCAATATTTAAAATCTTCTTTGGAAATCTCATAAGGCTAAAACATATTTAGGAAAAACCCTTATTCTAAGATATTTAAAATAAATAAACCAATGGGATTTCCAGCATCCATAATTATTACAATTAAAATAGAGAGTGTGAATAATTGACACACCTTATTTATGAACATCAATTTCACAATGCCTTTTAATGAATCTTGAACTCAAGATTATTAGAGTTAGTAAAACAATCTGTAGATCCTTTAGATACAAAATGATGATATCTAATAGGCAAAAAAATAATATACTACTAGATCCCTGCATTTGATACCAAATTTTAGGTCAGGATTGATATAACCAAGACAAAGACACAAGAGGGGGGGGGGGGGGTGAATTGTGGTTTTCAAAACTTTAATAGATTTAGAACAATTCTCTTTGTAATAAGTGTGCCTTTACTTTAATCTCTAAGATTAGTGAGAATAAAAAATTAATAAAGGAATTGAACATAATGATGTATAGTGGATAAAGGCATAAAGATCCCAAATTCCACTCCACCAATGCTCAACTCCACAAGATTTGTGGTTTCCACCAGGTCATCTTATCCTAAGACCTTCAAAATCCACAATTGTGTGACAGTAGTTTTCTCCTTACAAAAATTTTAATTAAATACATATGGTTATTTTACAAGGAACCTAATATCCATAACTTATTACAAGAAGTTTACACTTAACCATGAATAAGTACGAGAAACTAAAACACAAATAAATCAACAGATTTTGATTTGTTAAATGGTATAGGATAAAATTCATAAATTATAGAAAAAACTAATAGATAAAATCATATATTCAACATAACAGAGCAACATATAAATCTTCTAATATTGTGAAATTTTTCTTCAAACAAAACCTAATAAAATACTAGACAGATTTTTAAATATGAATTTATTCAAAGTGTATCTTCACCAAATGATTTTTTGTTAAAATGATTCATCATTCTTTCATAAGAAGATATAAACAATAAATAATGTAGAAATGATGACAAAAAAAGTGAATAAATAAGATAGATATAAACATGTAAATCTCCAAAGTGTAGCTATGGAGTCAACAACACACAATTTTCCTATAAGTGAATCTATACACATATTTCAGATGAAGAACATCTCTATATTTATACAAGAGGTTGAATATCTCCAGGTCAAACCATCTCTAGAAAAATTTCATAATAAATAATGAATATTTGAATTAAAAACCTTTTATTACTCTTTTGAATATGATCCTTTAAAATGGACATAACATGCCTTTGAATTGGTATTTATTACTGTTGGAACCATTGTAGAAATATCAGATAATGTCATGGATTTAAAACTTCATTATTGAATAGTAAAATGTAGCGTTCCTTCATGTGATGAAAAAACATAGAACATAGGGTTGGTTACCAATGTAGGGTTGATATAAAATACGTTTCTTTCCTCAAAAGTAGGGTTGATTCCGATCCTAGGGCTAATGAAACATATTTCATGCTTTCTAAAATGTTGGGTTCCATACTAACCTAGGGTTAATGAACCATACACACTATTCCAAATGTAGGGTTTATCCTTATTTTACACGTACCAATATAGGGTTGAGAATAGTGTTTGTAGAATTTTCTAAAACACATTCTGAATACTTCAATGAATATTCCTCACATATCATGGTCTTGAATGTCACGACCCGTCCTCGGGGCCCGTGCCGTGACTACCCCAAGCCCGCCTTCCATAGGCCAGGGGCTGGAGACTAGCACCAAGGCGTAAAATCCCAGTAAACAGGGAAGGCATTGCCTTTGTATGTAACAACCACACAGAGTCAGCAAGCGGAAAGTAAAGTGCAGAAAAGTAAAGGGGGCCGGAAATACAAGCCCAACTGTAAAGTACAACTGAAAAGTAAAGTACAGTAACTGTAGAAAAGACGGCGGCCTCGTGTCGTCCACTGGCAATCCCACCTGAAGGGTGGGTACAGATAGCCTCCAGGCTCCTCGGGTCCCACGTCCGCTCCGAGCACGTCCCGCCCAGTGGTCCACCTCCAGGTACCGTCCTGCTCCACGCCCCAACCGTGATCAGCGCTGTCCGTCGTCTGCAACCAACACAACAAGGTGCGGGCATAGCCCGTGCAGGGGTGAGTACAACTACTCAGTAAGGACCCCGAGACCCCCGAAGGTCTCCCGAAATCCACAAAGGATATAGCACAAAAGAAAGATGCAATCACGAAGTAACATCTGACTCGACTTAGGTATATGCCCATACACATACCTAAGTCCCCAATTCTAGCTCTGCTCACGAGCTCAAGAACAACTCAATCCACAAAGGAAGCAAGACTCAAATCCACAAGGAGAGTAACAGTAAATCCACATAGGATAGTTCAACACAATCCACAAAGGAGAGTAACAGTAAATCCACATAGGATAGTTCAACACAATCCACAAAGGAGAGTAACAGTAAATCCACATAGGATAGTTCAACACAATCCACAAAGGAGAGTAACAGTAAATCCACATAGGATAGTTCAACACAATCCACAAAGGAGAGTAACAGTAAATCCACATAGGATAGTTCAACACAATCCACAAAGGAGAGTAACATAAGATTCAGCTCAACCAGGATTTTCATTATCGAAACCGTAAATATTGAAGAGCCCCATCTCTGAAGTGTACAGTGGTCCTGTCACGACTCCGAGGTACTGCTCACTAACCTAAGACTGCTGAAGTACTCCTCCTGTCGAGTACCGCGGGTCTGCTGCCAACTACCGGGCGCTCCGTCCGCTGAGGGTCTGCTGCCAAATACCGGGCGCTCACCCAGATAGCCTACTGAGGTACTCCTCCTGTCGAGTACCGCGGGTTTGCCGCCAACTACCAGGCGCTCCGTCCGCCGTGGGTCTGCTGACAACTACTGGGCGCTCCGTCCACTGGGCTAGTCGACTCACTCCAAGTCGAGTCGGTCAAGCAGTCGTCAGGTCTCAGTCATCTACACGGTCTCGGTACTCCGCACGCACGTCTCCACCGTCGCGGGTCTGTCGCTACAACCAAGCGCACACACTCCGTAGAGTATCGCGGGTCTGCCGCTACAACCAAGCGCTCCACCGCCAAGGGTCTGTTGCTGCATCCAAGCGCACCACCACTGTCAAGTACCACGGGTCCGCCTCTACACCCAAGCGCTCCACCGCTCAAGGTAAAAAGAAGATTCAGCTCACACAGGTTCGGTAGCACTGTTCCACGTAGGATCGCTGAGTGCAGTAGTCGACGCAGTCCACGGAGGATCTCTGCACAGTCGTCGCCACAGTCCACGAAGGATCTCTGCTCTGCCGTCGTCGCAGTCCACGGAGGATCTCTGCTCTGCCGTCGTCGCAGTCCACGGAGGATCTCTGCTCTGCCGTCGAAGTCACAGCCAGCACTAGGGTTCCCGCACATAGCGAGCTCGTTAGGAGGGTCCGCTCCACGAGCCGAGAGGCTGATACATCAACTGACACGTAGTCCGAAGTTGATGTATCCAAAAGTTCCGTATCGACAACAGGATCTCAACGCAACAGACGGCGCGTCAATCGGACGCCCGGTCTGAGAGTTATTGGCATTTTCGTCCCAGGGGCCCGGTTGGTTTTTAGGGCAAAACCAACCCGACCGTACTCCGCCTGTGTCCGATCCTCGGGCGGAGTATGCCAAAAGTTCCGTCTCACTTAGAGGAAACTACCACAGCTGACGGTACGTCGATCGGACGTCCGTAGCTCAAGTTATGAGCGTTTCCGCTCCGAGGGCCCGGTTGGTTTCGTGTACGAACCAACCCGGCCGAACCCAAAGTCTTCCGAAACCGTGAGTGTAATATACCGAAACGACCGTCTCGATCCAAGGATCGCGTAGCCGCTGACGGTTCGTCAATCGGAGGTCCCAGACCCAAGATATGGGCGAAAGACCGAAGAGGGCCCGAAACGGGGGTTCCGGGCCCGGGGCGACCCGGCGCGAACCCCCCCCTGGGGTCGGCCGGGTCCGGTCCGGCCTGGGCGCGGCCCGGCCGACCGGACCGGCCGGCTCGGCTTCGGCCGAGCGGCCGAGCAGGCCGCCGCCGCGGGTTTGACCCGCGGCATTTGGAGAAACGCGGCCCCCGCGGGGGGGGGGGGGGGGGGGGCGCCTGTCACGCGGACGCGGCCGGGCCGCCGCGTCCGTTCCCGGTTCCGCGCGGCCGCGGAACCGGCCGCCGCCGCCGCGGCTTCAGCCGCGGCGGGAGATCTCCACGACGGCGCGCCGGGCGCCGCCGCCTCCGGTCGCCGGCGCCGCCGCGCCGGCGACCCGCGCCGCCGCCTCCTTCCGCGGGCCGCCGGAGTTGCTCCGGTGGCCCGTTTTGCCTCCCGTCTGCGCCATTGTTCCTCTCGGGACGCGTCCTCCACTGCGGAATCAACAAATGGCCCTTGCGTCGTGCTTTTGCCGTCGCCCGCCAAATCCGCACAAAAAGGAAGATCGGCGGAGGGTTGCCGGGTCTTGTTCGTTAGACCCGCTCCCTCCGCGTTAATCATAAACAACGGGAGAAAAGAATAAGATGATCAACACATGATCCAATAATTTTATTTAAAGATAAAATTGTTCGCTTGAAACAGGCTTTTTAAATTTTCAAGAACGTTCACGAGAAAATTTAAAAGGGGTAATTTTTCCAAAATAAATCCCTACCTCGAAGTCGTCGTCGGACGAGAGGTCGTCGCGGAATCGCTCGTCGCGGAAGAAGGAGATCGTCGCGTCGTCGCGGTATCCGGCGTCGCGTCGCCAATCTCCGGATCAAGAACAAACAGATTTAATTAATTAAATCCGTTGTTATTGAAATTAAGAAGGGAGAATTTAGAAGTTTCGATTCTCACCTTTAACCGCCGATCGCAGGTTCGCCGCGGAAGAAGAGGCACCGAAGAAGAAGAAGGTCGCGGAAAAGCTGTTGACGTCGCGGATCGTGCGTCGTCGGATTCCGGTTCCGGCGTTCTTCGCGTTCTTCGCGTTCTTCGCGTTCTTCGCGGAGAGGGTGGAGGAACGAAGATTCTCTCAAATCCTTTCCAAGGATTTTTAGGTTGGTCTTATTTTATAAACATGCCAACACGAAACCGGTTAAGAAACGATCCATCAATTCGAAAGAAACGACCCATTTAATTCACGAAGAAACAGTCCATTTAATTTACGAAATAAACCGCCCAATTAAATGGTCTGTTAAGAATTAAAGAAAACGCGTCGGTTGACTTTTCAGTTACTTTGACGGGTTTTGGCGGGTGCGTTACTTAGCGAAAGAAACGGCGGGGCTCGTGCGGGTCCCACCGCACAAATATCCTACCAAGGGGTAGGATATTTCTGGATAGCATCCTATCCAGTTCAACTCAGTTCAAGCCGCCTTTAAGTGACTTTAAGTGGCTTCCAAGCAGTTTAAGTGAAATAAAATAAAGTTGTCGCACAACTTTATTTTATTCTGACTTAAAGCCGCAAAATTTAAAAACCACGTCTTGAGCAAACGCAACTCCGGAAGAGGCGTTTCTAAGAAAATACCGGCACTGCGATTTCATCGGTGCCCTCAGAATTCGATTCCGGGCACCGGTTCAAAAGATAGAAAAACCCGCTCGTCCGTTCACTGAACGTACCCGAGCCAAACTTCGGAAATTGATTCCGGGCACACCGGGCCTCGGAATCAGGTGCCGTCTGAAGCTGCGCTCTTGTAAAATTTCAAAGAAAATTAAGAAAAAAATTTCCTTGAAATTTGCGGGTCTTTACATTACTCCCACCTCAGGGCTTTACGTCCCCGTAAAGATACATCAAAAACTAGGGGAACAAATGGGGGTACTGAGCACGCATCTGAGCCTCCCGCTCCCAAGTGCTCTCCTGGAGGTTCCCGTGCTGCCATCTGACGCGCACAAGAGGAATCGACCGCCCACGTAGGACCCGCTCCTGTCGATCCTCGATCTCCACTGGGACCTCCGCAAAAGTCGCCCCATCGTCCACGTCCAGCTCCCCAAAGTCGATGATGTGCGTCGGGTCGTGCACGTATCTCCTCAGCTGAGACACGTGAAAGACATCGTGCACCCGGTGCAACTGAGGTGGTAGAGCCAGGCGATGAGCCACCTCTCCTATCCTGCTGAGGACCTGGAAAGGCCCATCGAACTTCGGAGATAACCTGCCGCCTCGACCACATCTCCGAAACCTCATCGGGTTGAGACCGTATAAGAACGTGTTCGTCCCCCTCGAATTCAAGAGGTTTCCCCTTTTTAGGTTAGAACTGAAACTCAAAACTCCTGCTGCCACAAGGGTAGGGTTGACCAACTCAAGAGTGATCGGCCACACCCTCTTATGCCTGAGTTTAACATGTGCTGCCCAGGGTTTCCTTTTCGCCGACCAAGGAAAACCCATTCCGACGTTTGCCTAAAACAGTCAACCGGGGTATGATTTGTGAATCATACCCAGATCAACGTCGTAAGGCCTCTACGCTGCCACCAAGAGATTCCAACCGAAACTCTCGCCTCGAGGTCAAATCACACCGTCGGCGTAAGTGTGATTATCGAGTCTCCTCCCAAAGGTATCTCCAGACGTGAGGGTCAAGTCTACGGCTTACCCGGAACCTCTAGGTCTGGGACATGATTCGTGGAAGGGTTGAATGATCGGTTCCTATGTCTATAGATATGGCAGCTCGTAGTAGACATAATTCGTACCCCGAATCATTCTTAGAGTTCCTGGGTCACACTCCTTGACCGCAATGCAGCTACTCTCCTCCCCAGCCCTCCTGCTCCCTGAGCCTGGCGGGGACTACTAAGTCGGGTGGTCGTAACATGTCGAAATGTACACCACCACATGCTGCTCTCTAAGCTCCGCTTCCACGTCTGCTACCCTGCAGATTCATCTGTCCTTAGCACTTCCTCCTCCTGAAACATTTTACACGCACGAGTCTCTGAGACTGGCGCCAGTTTCCTGCCTTTCACTGCTAACGTTCACAACCACAAAGGTTCTCTCTAGCATCCTAGCATAGGTAGAAATGCATAGAGGAAAAGTAATGGTTCGGATTTCCCTTAGACACACTTCGCTCAGAAGTTCGAGTCTAAGGAACTGATCACAACGTAACCAACGAGTACTACGATTGATTGGTAAGCCACGATGAGTGCTCTACTTCCGACATGTCGTACTGTCGAAGCTGTATTAGCTCCAGAAAACTCACAACCACCTCCTCAAGCCAGTCCTCACCCGCCTACGAGTCAGGCTCACCTCGAAACTTGAGGGATATCTGGTGCTAAAACATAAGTAAGGCACTAAGCCTGTGATTCTCTGCTACCGGTACCGCCGGTAGTGTCTACTGACCAACAGGTAGTGACATAGCTGGCGCACTACCCGTAGGTACTATCCCAGGTATCGGTTCGCGTACCGAAGCCTCATTACTATAAGAACCAACCTCATGGTCACTCACTGGAAACAACAGAAGCTAAGATCATCATCCGCTCTACTAGTATCCAAGCTAGGCGTAGAACTCTAGCAACAGCCTCCATCCAGTCCACTGCTGCCTGGGAAATCTGTCTCGCCTCGTATCCTCAGAGGCCTCTACTGCTGGAACTCGTGCATCACGCTCTGCTAGCGTGCACTGTCAGCTAGTGGCATCCTCTGCCTAACGGGTGGTGGTGCTGCTGGTACACCACCCGAAGGTGCCAACACTGAAAAAGGGCCCTGCACCGGAGTCTCGCTGCTCGGTGGGCCATCATCGAGAACTCTCTCGGAACTCCAGCTAACTATCTGCATGGTGACATCCTGAACAGTTGTGTCACGGTCAACGATTTATACCTGGTGAGCTGACCTGGTTTGAGCTGACTTTAAACCTTTTGGGAAACACACACGCAATCAGTGTTTTCGTGCATTAAGTTGGCAATCAGAAGTCAGGGTCCTGGTGTACGGATACGTCGGCCGCCGCACCAACACTGGGCTCCCTGAACTGATAACCACACTCAATACACTAAACACTATTGCTTCACATAGAAAGAAAGGACGATCAGAGTCCACGGTAGAACCGACCACCTCTGATACCAATTTGTCACGACCCGTCCTCGGGGCCCGTGCCGTGACTACCCCAAGCCCGCCTTCCATAGGCCAGGGGCTGGCGACTAGCACCAAGGCGTAAAATCCCAGTAAACAGGGAAGGCATTGCCTTTGTAAGTAACAACCACACAGAGTCAGCAAGCGGAAAGTAAAGTGCAGAAAAGTAAAGGGGGCCGGAAATACAAGCCCAACTGTAAAGTACAACTGAAAAGTAAAGTACAGTAACTGTAGAAAAGACGGCGGCCTCGTGTCGTCCACTGGCAATCCCACCTGAAGGGTGGGTACAGATAGCCTCCAGGCTCCTCGGGTCCCACGTCCGCTCCGAGCACGTCCCGCCCAGTGGTCCACCTCCAGGTACCGTCCTGCTCCACGCCCCAACCGTGATCAGCGCTGTCCGTCGTCTGCAACCAACACAACAAGGTGCGGGCATAGCCCGTGCAGGGGTGAGTACAACTACTCAGTAAGGACCCCGAGACCCCCGAAGGTCTCCCGAAATCCACAAAGGATATAGCACAAAAGAGAGATGCAATCACGAAGTAACATCTGACTCGACTTAGGTATATGCCCATACACATACCTAAGTCCCAAATTCTAGCTCTGCTCACGAGCTCAAGAACAACTCAATCCACAAAGGAAGCAAGACTCAAATCCACAAGGAGAGTAACAGTAAATCCACATAGGATAGTTCAACACAATCCACAAAGGAGAGTAACAGTAAATCCACATAGGATAGTTCAACACAATCCACAAAGGAGAGTAACAGTAAATCCACATAGGATAGTTCAACACAATCCACAAAGGAGAGTAACATAAGATTCAGCTCAACCAGGATTTTCATTATCGAAACCGTAAATGTTGAAGAGCCCCATCTCTGAAGTGTACAGTGGTCCTGTCACGACTCCGAGGTACTGCTCACTAACCTAAGACTGCTGAAGTACTCCTCCTGTCGAGTACCGCGGGTCTGCTGCCAACTACCGGGCGCTCCGTCCGCTGAGGGTCTGCTGCCAAATACCGGGCGCTCACCCAGATAGCCTACTGAGGTACTTCTCCTGTCGAGTACCGCGGGTTTGCCGCCAACTACCAGGCGCTCCGTCCGCCGTGGGTCTGCTGCCAACTACTGGGCGCTCCGTCCACTGGGCTAGTCGACTCACTCCAAGTCGAGTCGGTCAAGCAGTCGTCAGGTCTCAGTCATCTACACGGTCTCCGTACTCCGCACGCACGTCTCCACCGTCGCGGGTCTGTCGCTACAACCAAGCGCACACACTCCGTAGAGTATCGCGGGTCTGCCGCTACAACCAAGCGCTCCACCGCCAAGGGTCTGTTGCTGCATCCAAGCGCACCACCACTGTCAAGTACCACGGGTCCGCCGCTACACCCAAGCGCTCCACCGCTCAAGGTAAAAAGAAGATTCAGCTCACACAGGTTCGGTAGCACTGTTCCACGTAGGATCGCTGAGTGCAGTAGTCGACGCAGTCCACGGAGGATCTCTGCACAGTCGTCGCCGCAGTCCACGAAGGATCTCCGCTCTGCCGTCGTCGCAGTCCACGGAGGATCTCTGCTCTGCCGTCGTCGCAGTCCACGGAGGATCTCTGCTCTGCCGTCGAAGTCACAGCCAGCACTAGGGTTCCCGCACATAGCGAGCTCGTTAGGAGGGTCCGCTCCACGAGCCGAGAGGATGATACATCAACTGACACGTAGTAAAAAGTTGATGTATCCAAAAGTTCCGTATCGACAACAGGATCTCAACGCAACAGACGGCGCGTCAATCGGACGCCCGGTCTGAGAGTTATTGGCATTTTCGTCCCAGGGGCCCGGTTGGTTTTTAGGGCAAAACCAACCCGACCGTACTCCGCCTGTGTCCGATCCTCGGGCGGAGTATGCCAAAAGTTCCGTCTCACTTAGAGGAAACTACCACAGCTGACGGTACGTCGATCGGACGTCCGTAGCTCAAGTTATGAGCGTTTCCGCTCCGAGGGCCCGGTTGGTTTCGTGTACGAACCAACCCGGCCGAACCCAAAGTCTTCCGAAACCTTGAGTGTAATATACCGAAACGACCGTCTCGATCCAAGGATCGCGTAGCCGCTGACGGTTCGTCAATCGGAGGTCCCAGACCCAAGATATGGGCGAAAGACCGAAGAGGGCCCGAAACGGGGGTTCCGGGCCCGGGGCGACCCGGCCCGAACCCCCCCCTGGGGTCGGCCGAACCGGGTCGGCCCGAACCGGGCCGACCCGAACCGGCCCGAACCGGCTCGGCCGGGTCCGGTCCGGCCTGGGCGCGGCCCGGCCGAGCAGGCCGCCGCCGCGGGTTTGACCCGCGGCATTTGGAGAAACGCGGCCCCCGCGGGGGGGGGGGGGGGCGCCTGTCACGCGGACGCAGCCGGGCCGCCGCGTCCGTTCCCGGTTCCGCGTGGCCGCGGAACTGGCCGCCGCCGCCGCGGCTTCAGCCGCGGCGGGAGATCTCCACGGCGGCGCGCCGGGCGCCGCCGCCTCCGGTCGCCGGCGCCGCCGCGCCGGCGACCCGCGCCGCCGCCTCCTTCCGCGGGCCGCCGGAGTTGCTCCGGTGGCCCGTTTTGCCTCCCGTCTGCGCCATTGTTCCTCCTGGGACGCGTCCTCCACTGCGGAATCAACAAATGGCCCTTGCGTCGTGCTTTTGCCGTCGCCCGCCAAATCCGCACAAAAAGGAAGATCGGCGGAGGGTTGCCGGGTCTTGTTCGTTAGACCCGCTCCCTCCGCGTTAATCATAAACAACGGGAGAAAAGAATAAGATGATCAACACATGATCCAACAATTTTATTTAAAGATAAAATTGTTCGCTTGAAACCGGCTTTTTAAATTTTCAAGAACGTTCACGAGAAAATTTAAAAGGGGTAATTTTTCCAAAATAAATCCCTACCTCGAAGTCGTCGTCGGACGAGAGGTCGTCGCGGAATCGCTCGTCGCGGAAGAAGGAGATCGTCGCGTCGTCGCGGTATCCGGCGTCGCGTCGCCAATCTCCGGATCAAGAACAAACAGATTTAATTAATTAAATCCGTTGTTATTGAAATTAAGAATGGAGAATTTAGAAGTTTCGATTCTCACCTTTAACCGCCGATCGCAGGTTCGCCGCGAAAGAAGAGGCACCGAAGAAGAAGAAGGTCGCAGAAAAGCTGTTGACGTCGCGGATCGTGCGTCGTCGGATTCCGGTTCCGGCGTTCTTCGCGTTCTTCGCGTTCTTCGCGTTCTTCGCGGAGAGGGTGGAGGAACGAAGATTCTCTCAAATCCTTTCCAAGGATTTTTAGGTTGGTCTTATTTTATAAACATGCCAACACGAAACCGGTTAAGAAACGATCCATCAATTCGAAAGAAACGACCCATTTAATTCACGAAGAAACAGTCCATTTAATTTACGAAATAAACTGCCCAATTAAATGGTCTGTTAAGAATTAAAGAAAACGCGTCGGTTGACTTTTCAGTTACTTTGACGGGTTTTCGCGGGTGCGTTACTTAGCGAAAGAAACGGCGGGGCTCGTGCGGGTCCCACCGCACAAATATCCTACCAAGGGGTAGGATATTTCTGGATAGCATCCTATCCAGTTCAACTCAGTTCAAGCCTCCTTTAAGTGACTTTAAGTGGCTTCCAAGCAGTTTAAGTGAAATAAAATAAAGTTGTCGCACAACTTTATTTTATTCTGACTTAAAGCCGCAAAATTTAAAAACCACGTCTTGAGCAAACGCAACTCCGGAAGAGGCGTTTCTAAGCAAATACCGGCGCTGCGATTTCATCGGTGCCCTCAGAATTCGATTCCGGGCACCGGTTCAAAAGATAGAAAAACCCGCTCGTCCGTTCACTGAACGTACCCGAGCCAAACTTCGGAAATTGATTCCGGGCACACCGGGCCTCGGAATCAGGTGCCGTCTGAAGCTGCGCTCTTGTAAAATTCCAAAGAAAATTAAGAAAAACATTTCCTTGAAATTTGCGGGTCTTGACATTGAATATATTTCCAGAATAATTATCTCAACAAATATTAATTTCATGAAATTAAATTAAATAAATTTAAATAGTAACACAAATGTTGGTGTTTGTGATCATAAAAACCAAAATTAAATTAACTAAATTATTGATTTAACACATCCTCAACATCTTAAAGATATTTTTCATCACATTGAGCATTTGATTCCATTCATTTGGTTTGAGAGTAAATGTTGAGTAGAAGTTTTATTTATGATTCCATAGAACTATGTTTTATCATGATTGATGATATCTAGAGATTCAATCCATACCATTTTCAATAATAAATCCACCATGTTATATTTCAAGGGAATTTATTTATGGAGTAAGAGGATAGTTCTATATCTTTTATCACATAGTCTTGACATTCTTTACATCATTGATAATGGTTCTAATCTTTTTAATGTTGGAAAAAAATTACTTTTCTTGAAATAAATAATATGAAATTTTATGGATGAGTTTTGAATGCATTAATATCATTACCCTCATAAAAAGAGAAAACATGAGTTATGGGAATGTGAAATAAAATTCAATCTAGAAGAAGCTCCATGATAACCATGATGGAAAAACAAGTTGAAGGTGTTAATATTACAAACAATTGGGGGGGTGGTAATTTAAAGATATCTTAATGTGAGAAGATTAATTGTTGGATAAATTATTTATTCAAGTAAACAAAATTGTATCCTCAATTCGAAGTTACATTAAATCTATTATTGATTTCACAATTATGAATATGTTAATGAGAATATTCATGGATATATTCTAAATGAAAATTTTATCCCATTAAGATAATAAATTGGATTCATGGACAATTAAAAACATTCATAAAATATTTATTGTATACGATATAAGAAGAGGTCCAAAAAAATTTTGAAAAGAAAAAACAAATATGGGGAAAACATTCAATTCATTAAATGTAAAATACATGTTGAGTCAAATAAGTCTCATAAGGAATAAATCAATACTCAAAATGATTCTATTAAAATTAAATAATATATCTCTCTTTTCTAAAAATCCATATAGTGAGGAAGAGGTAAATATAGAGGCAAGCTTCCATTTTAATTATTTAATGTATTTTTTTAGTTACATTATAGTTGATTCCCTTGATAATCATGAAGAACTGAACAAGTATTATCAACCTAAAAGTTCATATTTGGGGAAAAAGATGTCTAGTGGATGTAATGGATGAAGACTATTTAAAGGAAACCAATGGAACAAAAAGATTCTTTCACACAATATGATGAAAAATTTGACGAGAAGGAAAGGTAATTAGAATAAAATAACTCAAAAAATGAATGAAAAAAAACATATATGAAATTCAAATTATAGAAATGATTTTTTGAGTGAAGAAGATGAATGAAGTATTGATGAAATATTGATGAGGAGAAACCAAAATATATTCAACTTATAATCGAACTAATATCCAGATTGAAAGAGAATAAAAGACTGTGGATAAATAATAATGTATTGGAAATAGATAATTATTCATTAATAAAATCCATTAATGAGTCAAAATATAAAAAGGTTTTTAAGATATAGAATGTGTTTAAAAGAATAATGGGTGATCTCAATGAAATTCAAGAATACAGAAACAAAATTATATTTATTACCACTAATAATCTAATATACATTAATGAGGAGTATAACATATGTTGAGGAAAATTTATTAGATGTTGGAAATTAATTGAAAAAATACAAAGCTGTAGAGCTCGAACATTTGGTGATTTTTTTGATAGATCCAAAATAGTGGATAAAGTTAATAATGATACTTGGTATCTTAGATATCATTCCATGAATACAATAAAAATTGTTTTAGAAACCCGTGGTAGTGGGATAAATGATGGTATCATAAAAAAATGAATAACAAAGGTTATTTAATGACCTAAAAAGGAGAACACACTCATTTTAAAGACTGACAATAGTGATGGAAATTAAAATGGAAAAGTGTTATGGATAGAAACAAAAACTATTTCCAAGCCTAAGGGTATGTTTTAGGTGAATCAAGAGGCTCTTAGGAATTATAAAATTAAAAATATAGTAGTATATATCAAATTAAAATGGAACCTAATTAGTATTTTTGAAGAACCAATTTCTGTTCGAGGAGATATTGTTTTAAAGGAATATGGTAGTGTTGTGAAATATATGTAAATGAAGACAATGTGTGATTGTTTAATTTTTAATCCCCTAAATTTAAGGGAGGTGATTAATATATGGGGAGTAAATATAAAATTCCAAAATTTAATCAATTAAAACTTGCAAAAGGGAATGTACAATTGAAAAATCCTCTTGATTCTTTTAGGAAGACATGTAAGAGTTTTAATTAAACTTTATACACTGACTAAAAATTCCATACTATGATATCATATCTAATAAAGCAAAATAATGGTTTTATATATTTCATGGTTTAGAATATTCAAGAGCATGCTATGATTTGAAAGGTGTATTACATGGTTGAAAAATGTGAGAATACATGGAGAATTTGTAGTGATTACTCAACATATATGGATGGATTTTTTCTTAAATTATATCCAATAAAAAGAAAAAATGAACCGACACATTTAAAAATGACATTTCATTAAATGTTTAAGTACTTATATACACCAATACTATTATAAAGAAATCTAGTGATGTTGTATTTTTTTAATATTTTGTGGCACAATATTATTAGTTTTTCTCAACATCATAACAATGAGAATTGGGTGATATTTTGGAAAATTGAATGATTAATAATTATTTTAAAATATAAAAATTACATTAAAGGGGAAATAAAATAATAATGAATTTTCCCATATTTAGGATTATTATAATTCATGTTTAATGTTCCAAATTGAGGAAAAACACCTCTGGAATATAATAATTATCCATTTTTGGTAGAATAATTTTTCTAAAATTCTGAAGAATAAATCCTTGAGAAATATAATGAAGCTAAAAAATTATATAATAAAAATATGTGTCACATATAAGAAGGATAAAATATTGAATAAGAGTCACAAGTTTGTGGAAATAAAAAATAAAGATACCTCTTGAGTTAATATACACGGTTGTGTTCATACAAATGATTTTAAAGTTATCTAATGGAAATAAGCACTTTATGACCTTTTTTAGGATTTTAATCATATGAATATTTCTATTTAATTTCAATTAATTAACAATATCTTGATATATTTTTTACATTTTCAATTTAATATAATTTTTAAACAAGGAATGTTAACAAATTATTCTAAAATGATAATGGATCTGAATAAAATAATGAAGTGTTCAAGGAATATATTTTGAAGAATGGGAAATTCATTAAAAAATCAATCCATACAATTACATAAAAAATTATGCCTGTTAGAAAAATAATTAATTATAGGTGGAAAGGGGATGAAAAATTCCATCAGATAATGAAACATAAAATAATTTTGGAAAGAATCCAAAACCATGGTAGTCTATATTCTGAAATAGTACCTACTCCAAAACAATTAAATAAAAGAACAAAGGATTTATGGTTTATAGAGAAACTATTATTGAATTATTTTATGGGTTTTGATAGCTAATGATTTATAATTATTTATGAAATCCATTTTGGAATGTTCAATGGGAGAGACATAGAATATATATTTTTTGGGTGTGTTCCTAGGGGAAGAAGTTACTGGTGATATAACAAGAATCCGTGGAAGATTTTAAATGATTTTATGCCATTTTTTAGAAATAAATTAATTTCAAATCACCAAATATCATTGATGATTTTTATGATTATGAAACACTAGACTCCAGGAGAGTATTTGAGATAAATTAGTAGATTTTCATATCTCAAAGGTTTATTTTGAGAAATCAAAATGCGAGGTTCCTCATATAAAGAATGTTCTATGTTCCAAATCATTAGAAAGCATATTGAGATGAGAAATATTCTGGAAGAAAAAACAAAGGGGTACAAATCCCAGTACAAATTATGATTTTGAATCTACAAGATCACTTTTATAAGTTGAAACAAAGAGTGTTGATGAATCCTTATAACATGATCATTTTATTTCATCAATTAAAGAAAAGATGAATAATTTTTTTTATAATGGAACATGGGAATTTGTTTTCTATGACCAAAATATAAATTATTTTGTGAAATGATGGGTTTTTTGGAACTATCTCAATGACAAGCACAAAGTATCATGAAAAAAACATCATTTGGCTTACATATGATATTTTCAAATCAAAAGTATATTTTCAATGAGACTGGTTATCCAATATTAAAGATTAAAATTATCTAAATATTTCATATGAGTTGTTATGAACATTACTATATTGTTTCAAAAATGAAAATTAAGTCAGAATTCCTTACTGGAGAACTTGAGGATGAAGTCTACATTGATCAATCAGAAGGATTTATCAATGATAGAGATTGATCTCAAGTGTGTAAGATAAATATGTTATTATATAGTATAAAATAAGTGTCATAGGAATGGTATTAATGATAGATAATATAAAAAATAACCTGAAGTTAAATAATGTGAAATTTTATTTAAATTTTTATTTCAAGGAAGGCAAGAAAAACTAACTTATTTTTGTTATGTATACTAATGGAAGGATTTTTCATGAAACAATGAATGAAATTTTAAGGAATTTTCTACCCAAAGTATAAATTATTTTGAGATATAAATTATTTATGAGTTTAAATTTCTCTTGAGTGTGTATGTAACGAATATGTTAATATTTATCTACCTATCATAAGGTAAGTATTCCCTCCAGTTGTTAGAATATTTTGGAATAGAGGAATAATGAGAAGTTTATACTTCTATTGTACTTCAGACTTAGCTATCAATAGATTTAGAAGCAAGGAGTTTGAATATAATAGAGTTTAAAATAATCATTAGTATGATAATCGATTTGAAAACATCAATACTTGATAATGTGATAGTAGTTTCACATGGTGAAAGATTATAAATAATCATAAAGGATTCATATTGTAGGGAATAAAAATGTATCTTATGGTAAATAAAAATAAATATTGATTATAGATTTAGGTATGAAAAGAAATCTTACATATATATATCTATGACGATGGAGACTGAGAAAGAGATATTATAATATAAAACCAAACTTCTGGAGGTACCATATTTATTTGTGGGAGACGTGTTGTATGGATCTCCATGAATAAAATTATGGCACTCTTTGATCTATGCATTTTGAGTATGTTGCAACATCAAAAGTCCAAACATAAATAATATGCATAAAGAATTAACTTTATGATATTCATATATATATTTAAAACTCATTAGATATCCAGTGTGATAGTAAATATAGAATCAAAATGTCAAAGAATCAAGTTTTGTATTCACAGTCAAAGAATATTAAAATCAAGGACCACATTATTAAAGACAATGTGGAATGTGTTGGGATTTAATTAGAATATGTTTCAAACAAAGATGTTGTAGAGAATATATTGATAAAAAATCTTTTAAAGTATGTATTATATTACACAAAAGTTTTATTGGAAGTTAATTATATTAAAAAATAATGGTTATTTTTTCTTTATTTTCACTATTTAATTCATTTTTAGTAGTTTAAAAAGGAGGATAATATAATAAAATATATTCTTACAATGGGGGAGAGAATCTAGATTCATTTTTATGTGACCATTAAGGGGTATGAGTTTATATTTTTTCCAATTCAAGGGGATTCTTAGGTGTCTATTGTAATGCCATGACCCCAGTCACCCAGAGTTAGTGCATTATTAAATAACATTAGCATGATCACAAGGGATCAAATCCCGAAAGACCGATCAGTTTAGTAGACTTGGATGTACTAGATACATTCATAAGTTTTACATTACATCATGAAATAAAAACATCAACAACATTTTGTCCCCATTGACCACACTTATATCCTTAGCCTATCCCTGTAGGTCAACCATAAATTATTTCTTCACACTTGTAATAGACTCCCATTCCCTTCAGGAAAGTACCAGGGTGTTTCTTCCCACATTTTCAATAGAATGGATATTCATCTTTTCCATTCTTCCCCTTATTTCCATTTCCAGAGTGTTCATCAAATTTCTTTTTCTCTTGCTTTTCTTTAAAGTAAAAAGACTTAGATAATTCTTTTTCTGTCTTGATAGTGCATGAGACTATATCTTTGTATGATGAGAAGGATTGTGAGACTAATGCTCAACGAATAAATGGTTTTAACTTGTAAAATAATCAATCAATATTACTCTTTGGTTTACGTATATAATCTGCTGCATGCCTTTCTATCCTTATAATGTTAGCCTTATACTTTGTGACATTCTCATCCTCCTTTTGCATCAGACTTAGAAATTGTAATTCTATATCCTCTCAATTGTCACAAGGAAAGTATTTTTCTCAGAAAAAATCTTTAAACTATATTCATTCCATTTTAGATACTTCTTCATCTTACTTTTTATTTTGGATTAATGAACACCATTGATCTACATCTCCCATGAGATGATAAACTACCATGAAAACTATTTCCCTTTAGCTACTCCCAAAAGCATGAAATATTTTCTCTAATAAATTTATCGATTACTCATATACTAATAGTTTTTAACACCCATTGAATTTTGGTGGTTGTTGCCTCATGAAGCGGTCTAACATTGATCGTCTGCATTTTGGATTTGGGTGCTAAATATAGGTAAGTTTATTATTCATAACCTGAGTGGGTTGTCCGAGTATAGTGATAAGGTGATCAGAACCAGTTGCATCACAATATACACTATAAATATCTTTAGTAGGAGAGAAATCCCTATATGGATTATGTGCATTGATATAATTTCCATTCCTTCCACTATGGGCCATTTCTAAACAATGGAATACAATATATTAGTTAATGAATCACAATACATAATTCCAAACTTGTAAAACATTTAACATGAATTGAATAGTTTATGGATATAATCCCTAATCATAATTTTCTTTCTTTGAGAAGGTGTATACTCATAAATCCTTCATAATGGTTTGTAAACAAAATGTGAATTATCCTAAGGATATCCCCAGGGAGTGCCGTAACCAAGAGTGCAACAAGGACAGTTGTCATGCACCAGCTCCTGTTTGAGTCTATATCAAATAGGTGTTTTCAGGTTTTACCCCTAGGTACATCAATTCTAGAGACACCTCTACCCAATCATATCCAAAAAGGGATGTATTGCTCGGAAAACTCAAAAAATCTCAACATTACCAAAATTCTAGGATGTTCTTCTATAATAATCCTCAAAGTCTATCCTAGGGTAATGTTCTCTAATCAGAGTTTTTATAAATCTAGATTCAAAGGTTTGTACTATAATTTCTTTGATATCAACTTTAACACCCATACCCTAGTTACCCAGAGTCGGTGCATTATTACACAACACTGGCATGCTCACAAGGGATCAAATCCCTAAAGACCGATCAGTTTAGTATCCTTTCAAGTACTAGATACATTCATAAGTTTTACATTACATCATGAAATAAAAACATCAACATAATTTCTTCCATTGACCACACTTATATCCTTAGTCTATCCCTATAGGTCAACTATAATATATTTCTTCACATCTTGGTAAAAATAAAACATAGAAAGGGGTGAGCTCAGATTCTCAGTAAAGATAAAAATATAGTGGAAACTTTCATAAATAAGCATAAACAATTAAGGCAACGTATAAGACTCAAACAAAATCCTTTTAAACTTAAACATCAGAATAATGTGGAAAAGATAAAATCAAATAATTAAATTTACTTATTCATGTGGATATTCTACTAGTTGAATAATCACATGAAATATCAATAGCCACTTTCGTAATGACGAAATGCATAATGTCATAATTCATAACCACAAAGTCAAGGACCAGTTCCAAGACTACAAATAAGATTTTGTCGAGGCCTTATTCTATGACACTAGTTTGTCTCATAATACCAACCTATGAATTGAGGAGCTATAGCGGGCTCCACCCGGCACTTACGAAGTCCAATTCATTCCTCATATGAAAAGTTTTAAACATAACATAAACATTCGTATTAAAAATAGAATAAGAAATGTCAATAATTTATCCGTAAACGATGAATGGTGTAAAATAACACATCCACAGTAAAAAATATCACAACAAATAAATACAATATGGAAGTTTTGTATCATAACAAATCAGCTTCAAACAATCTTATAATCCATCAAAGGATTTTGACATAGATGAAATCAAATATTTTTTTAGAGAAATATCTTTTTCTATTTTGAAATAATTTGAAAGTTATATAATTATAAAAGGAAAAATTTATTTTGAAAATATTCTTATAATCTTGTATGGGAAGATTCGATGATGTTATAATGGCCGAAAATAACAACACCCGCCGTATAAGTTAAAAAAAGACATTCTTACCTTAATTTTGTCGAAAAGGTCATAATGTACCTTGTTTGGAAAATGACGAAAAGATTTCTTTCAAAATATATGTGGTAAAATAAGGTTATAAATGACTTTATAACCCATAGTATAGTAAATTATTATAATGCTTTGAATTACATTTTAAAGAAAACACAGATGTGGATGATAAAGAGGTCCTAGTAGATACTTACGTATTAACAACCTTAGATAAGTAAAGAGATTGTAGAATTAACCCTTAAATTGTATTCCTTAGTCTATGGTATGTTAAACTTCTTTATAACAGTTAGAGAAATGTTATTAAATTATAAAAAAATCATATACATAAATATTATTACATATATGATCTTATAATATTGCTTTGTTAATAATATTTTAGTAGTATCATCGTTTCGGGAGTTAACTGATTTGTTTTCCTTTATATGAATGGTTAAGTAAGCCATGTTTGTTATGGATAAGATGTATTTAATTCATATATAGAATGATATTATGTTCATAAACAGTATTTTTAATCATAAAAACTATTCGTGAAGGATTACGATGTGGAATGATTCTCATCGCATTCGTGGAGACGGTAATCCTTACGTATGCACGAGCGACAATATCATTATATTAATGGAGAAATCGTATGTAATTGGATGGTATATCATATATATATAATCATTAACATGTTATATTTATTATTTAAATCAGTTATTCTCATTATTATACCCATCCAAATAAGGAAGTGTTTGAATAACAAGCTACACAATGACGTAGAGACGGTAAGCCACACACACACACGTATGGTGAATTTTTCATTTATAGGATGGATATAATAACAAATACGGTTGTAACATATTTATAATAACATCAAATTATGTAAAAGGTACTGTATTTATTATTTTTGTTGGGAAATAACAAAGAAAGATGAAGTGGAAGAACAAAAGAACTTCAAAAAGGGAGGTGAAAATTTTACCTCTTCTTCGAGTGTTTCCTATTGAGTTGATCAAAAGAGATCCTTAGGTTGGATTTCTGATCAAAGTAATGAATCTAGTTAAAATTTAGGATAGTTTAGAGGATAGTTTGGTAGGGTATGGCCATGCCAAATGGATTTAGAGGTTTTAATTTAATATAAATGGAAGTACCCTTTTATAAAAGAGGCGAGGGTCACTTGAGGACAATCTTGAAATATTATTTTTTAATAAAATAATTTTCGGTTATTAATGGATCCAAGATGATTTATTTAGAGGATAAGGTGTGGATTGGTCTAAAACCTCTCAACCAATAGGTTTTAGATAGGTTTTTCTCACTATATTAACCTTATCATTTATATTTAACTCTTAGTTGAATAGTTTGACATATACTATATCTCTTTCTATTTTTATATTATATGGTCAATAAAGTTACTATAACAAGAATAGAGAACCCCAAGTGGTTAATTATTAATACTAATAACTGTATCTATGTCCTTTTGATGAACCTTATATTTTGAAGAATATTATATCAATTAATAATATAGTATTTGTTTTAAAAACTCAATTATGTCAATTTTGACACTATTTAGTATTTTGTTTTTGTGAAAATCATAAAAACATGATTACATAAAAAAATAATTTAGTCAACCCTAACATGTCATATTAACCTATAAAATTATTTTAATTTATCAGAAGTCTGAATTTACATTTATTTGGATATTTATAATATTAATTATTTTAATATTTCATTAATAAGGTAATTACTGCATCATCATTGTTTCATAAATAAATTAAATTACTTAGTATCTAAAAAATATAAATAAAATACCATTATGTAGGAAATTTTTTTATCTTTATAATGAATATTTAAATTTGAATTTATATTGTGTGTAACCTTATATTGAAAATGGTTTAGTTATTAAAAATTATATTTAACACTTTTAACTCTTTTTTAAATAAAACAATAATAAATGTACTAATGTAATCCAAGAAGACAAAAATGGTTATATTATATTTATATGGTTGTTTTTGGTAGAATTACACTTATCCAATAGAATTAAGACATGTGTTATTGTAATTAGAAGATCATTTTACCCTTAATTACCCTATTTACTTTTAACCATGGTAAATAAAAGTCAAATGTTAATATTCATCAAAAATTATTTTCATCTTATTGAACCAAATTTTACTTAATGATACAAACCATTCATCTTAGTTTTTTGAAATTCAACTCACAAAAGCGGTAAAATTATGTTTTAGGTAAATTTTTAAATGCACCTAAAAGGTGGTTAAAAGACGGTAAAAAGTTCAATAAAATTTTATATATCTAAACTTATTATAAAATGAATCCAATGAATTATATTGAACATATATTGGTATCATGTATCTATTTTGAACTAAAATAAATTAAAATAAAATAACTAATAATTTAAATAAAAATTTGGTTTTAAACAATAACGCAATGTTTTTCACTATTCATCAAAAATTGAAAGTTCTCAAAAAATACCAAATATTCACCCAACTCTAATTTTGATATTCCGAATCCAAAAATGAAGTCCATTTTGAAAATTTAAATTTATAAAATTTTAAAAAGTGGTTCTTACTATTCATAACATCTAGTTTCATTGGTTGTGGTGTTTTAAAACTCCACGTTGTGTACAACGCAAGCTACTGCATTATTCAAAGGGAAACGTACCATGGAAGCATGAAGTGTTACATTCTCCCCTCCCTAAAATAATTCCATCCAAAAAATTTCTAGACTGTTACTACATAAAAAGATTTGGGTGGTTCTTCATCATAAGTTCCTCGGGTTCCCACGTTACGTCTTCCATATTGTGGTTTCTCCATAGAACTTTTACCAGACGAATTTTTTGGTTTCTCTGCACTTGTTCTATTATATAAATAATTTTTACAAGCTCTTCACAATAAGACTAATTAGGTTCTAGTTCAATTTACTCATAGGTGAGTACATGCGTTCGGTGAGACATGTATTTTCTCAAAAGTGATTTGTGGAAAACATCACGAACTTTGAGGAGACTTGGAGGCATTGCCAAGAGATAAGATACAACTCCAATTCATTCTAGAGTTTTGAAAGGTCTAATGTACATGGGACTCAATTTAACCTTCTTACTAAAATGTATAACACCCTTCCAGGGAGATACCTTCAAGAAAACATGGTCTCTTACTTGAAATTCCAAATCCTTCCTTTGGTTATCGGTATAGATCTTTTTCCTACTCTGGGTTGCTTTGATGTGGGTTTGGATAACCTTAACATTTTTCATTGTTTCCTCAACAAGTTTTGGGCCTATGAATTTTCTTCCACCAATATAATCCCAACAAGTTGGTGTGTGACATCTGGGTCCATATAACGCTTCATATGGTTCCATATGAATACTTAAATGGGAGGTATTGTTATAGGAAAATTATACCAGAGGTAAATATTGATCCCACATACATTGAAAGTATAGTGAGAAAGATGTCAACATGTCTTCTAAGGTTTGAACAGTCCATTCTGATTGTCGATCAGTTTGAGGGTGGTAGGAAGTGCTTAAATGAAGTTCAGTATCCCGGGTATTCTGAATAATTTTCCAGAATCTTGATGTAAAATGAGGATCATGATCAGAAAAAATTGATAGGGGTACTCCATGAAGTCTTAAAACTTCATATATATATATAGTCTTTCCATACGTTCAAGTGGAAAATCTTCTCTTATAGTAAGAAAGTGTGCTAACTTGGTAAGACAATCCACAATCACCCATACTGCATCATTCCTTCTAGGAGTCTTTGGTAGCCCCATGAAAAATTCCATAATAATATTATCCCATTTCCACTCAGGTATGAGAAGAGGTTGCATGAATCCTCCAGGCTGTTTCCTTCTAGATTTCACTTGTTGATAAACCATACATATTGACAAAAAATTAGCAATATCCATCTTCATGTTGTCCCACCAAAAATGTTCCTTCAAATATCTATACATCTTGGTGCTCCCAGGGTGTATAGAGAAATTGGAGCTATGAGCATCATATAAAAAATCTCTTTTTAGATCATATATGTTAGGAACAAAAATTATCTTCCCAAATTTCAAAATTCTATATTCATATATGAAGTCACATAATCTTCCATAATTCACATCTTTAATCTTATTTTAAACTCATCATCATCAGTCTAAGAACTCTTTATTCTTTCTAGTAAAGATGGTCTGGACTCCATTAAAAAATGTATTTTTGTTTCCCTTCCATGGTTATTACCTTATCTATATTTACTAGATCCATAAAAATAGGATCCCTTTCAACTCTCATCTTGTTCAAATCTCCATGATCCTTTCTACTCAAAGAATATTCCACCTTATTTTCCTTCCCCGGGTGGTAGTGTATAGTGCAATCATAATCCTTCAGAAGTTCAAGCCATCATATTTTCCTCATGTTGAGTTCTTTCTGTGAGAAAATATAATTCAAACTCTTTTGATCAGTATAACTATCACACTTTCACCATAGAGATAGTGTCTCCATATGTTTAGAGAAAAGATTATAGCTTCTAACTCAATATCATGAGTAGGATAGTCTTTCTCATGATTTTTTAGCTATTATGATGTAGAGGCAATAACTCTATCATTATGCATAAGGACACAACAAATTCATTTCTTTGAAGCATCACTATAAATAACAAACCCATCATTCCAAGATGGTAGAGTCAATATAAGAGTATTGACTAATCTTCTCTTCAATTATTCAAAACATTCTTCACAATCTTTTGTCTAAATAAAATAAACCCCATTACGTGTGAGCTTGTTTAATGGGTTAGAAAACCAGGAATAATTCTGGACGAAACATCGATAATAACCTGCTAAACCAATAAAACTGTATACCTTAGTTATACTCATTGGTGCTGCCCATTTTTGAATTGCCTTGGTCTTTTAATGATCAACATAGATTCCATCCTTAAAGAAAATATGGCCAAGAAAAGAAATCTCATGAAGCCCAAATTCACAATAGATAAACTTCCTATATAATTCATTTATTTTAAGAGTCTTTAGAATAATGCACAAGTGATTTTCATGATCTTAGTTGATTTTGGTGTATACCAAGATATCATCAATAAATACCACTACAAAGTCATCAAGATATTCTTTGAAAACACTATTAATTAGATCCATGAAGACAGAGGGTTCATTAGTCAATCCAAAAGGCATTACTATAAACTCGTAATGCTCGCACCTAGTTCGAAATGCTCTCTTTGGAATGTCTTACTTCTTGACTCACAAGTGATGATATCCAGAACAAATATCCATCTTTGAAAAATATTGACACTAGTGCAGAAAACATTATTTACGTCACTATTTTTTATGTCAGTTATATACAACCGACGCGATAATCTGTGAAATGTGATTTTTTACGTTAGTTATAAAATAACTGACGTAAAAAATGCTGCGAGTAAATTTTTAACTTCGGTTATTTTAATAACCGATGTTACAAATCGCGTGCGTTCATTTTTTTACATCGGTTATAAATTAACCAATGTAAAAAACCAAAGTGCGAGGTTTTTTACGTAGGTTATTTGATAACTGACGTAAAAAACGCGGCTTTTGAGGCCTTTTGACGTCGGTTATATTATAACCGATGTAACAAAACAACCTGCAGATGTTTTTTACACCGTTAATACAATAACTGATGTAAAAAACTATGATTTCTGATGTATTGTTTACGTCGGTTATTCTATAACTGACGTAAAAAACCAACACACATATTTTTTTACATCGGCTATAAAATAACCGATGTAAAAAAATCTGTATCTAATATATTTATAATGTCGGTTATTATAATAACCGATGTTATAAATGTAAAAAAACAGTTTATAACGTTGGTTATTAAATAAATGACATTATAAATCATTTAAAAAATTAACAAGCCCCGTGGATTTTCATTTACGATTTTTTGATCGATAGTCCGGAAGCTCGTCTCTCTCGCGCAGTAAAACCTAATCAGATCATCAATATCGCTGTATTAAACTAATTTTTCCTTCATTGTTTATCATCTATACTCTCCTCGGATCTATCATCTCAACTCGCAACACTCAAGTAAGCCTTCCATGAATTTATTTCGTTCATTTTTTTCTGGATAGTCTATATTTATGTTTTGTGATTTTTTTGTTTAAACTAGGTAAGATTCTTTGATTTCGAACCCTCTTACCTATTTTTTCCATCATCTTCTTATTTATCATCCCCAGATCTATTAGATCGACTCTCAATATTCACGTAAGCCTCAACTACTTCTATTTAGTTTGTTTTTGTTTCGTGAATGCCCGACATTGATGGTAATTTTTGTTGTCATTGACAACTAATGATCTCATTCACCTCTATTACTGCATAGAATGGTTATTGATTAAATGAATGAATTTGGAAATGATATTTCATGTGTTGTTGCTGATTATTTTTATCATCTTTTATATGAGAATCTATTAGACATATAATGTAATGGATGTTGACCTCTATGGCCCTTCGATGCATCGCTATGTCTCATTATTCCAAATAGAAATGGGTTCTGCTGAGGGATTACCCTAGTATTTTTTGAGGCCTTGGCCAAGGCCTTGAAAATATGTTTAAGATTTCTAGAATTATCCATTACCTCATTATGATATTAGTTATTGAGAAAACTTGTGATCATTTGACTAGTTGAATATCAATGGTTATTTTTAATTATCATACAATCATTTAAGTAGCCATATTTAATAATATTTAATTGCATCTATTTCATGCTGAAGTATATATTAAATTCATGTGTTTTTAGTTGTTCACCATGCCTAGTTTTAATATGTGAACCATTTTTTGAGGGGTTGTTAGGGGGGTGGGGGCTGTCCAGAGGGTTGGGGGTGTCCAGGGGGTGTCCAAGGGAGTTGGTGGGTGTGGGGGAAAGTCCAAAGGGGTGGAGGCCTTTCCAGAGGGTTTTGGGGGTTGTCCGGGGGGTGGGGGTCTGTCCAGAGGGTTGGGGGTGTCCACGGGGGTCGGGGGTGGTGTCTAAGAGGGGTGGGGGTGCTGTCTGGAGGGGTGGGGTGCTTTCCGCGGGGGGGGGGGGGGGGGGGGGGGGGTGTCCAAAGGGTTTGGGGGTGCCCAGCGGGGTGTCCAAGGGGATAAGGGGTGGGGGTGGAGTCCAGGAGGGGTGGGGGTGCTGTCTGGAGGGGTGGGGGGCTGTCCAGGGGGAGGGGGGGGGGAGGGGGGGGGTGCTGTCCAGTGGGTCGGGGGGGTGTCTAGGGGGGTGTCCAAGGGGGTGGGTGGGTGTGGGGGGTTGTCCAAGGGGGTGGGGGCCTGTCCAGAGGGTTTTGGGGGTTGGCCGGGGGTGGGGGGACATCCAGAGGGTTGGGGGGTGTCCAGGGGGGTGTCCAAGGGGGTGGGTGTGTGTGGGGGTCTGTCCAAGGGGTGGGGGCCTGTCCAGAGGGTTTTGGGGGTTGTCCGGGGGGGGGGGGGGTGTTGTCTAGAGGATTAGGGGGTGTCCAAGGGGGTAGGGGTGGGGGTGGTGTCTAGGAGGGGTGGCATGTGCTGTTTAGAGGGGTGGGGGGCTGTCCAGAGGGTTGTGGGGTGTCCCGGGGGGGGGGGGGGTGTCCAAGGGGGTGGGTGGGTGTTGGTGGCTATCCACGGGGGTGGGGGACTATCCAGAGGGTTTTTGGGGTTTTCCGAGGGGGGGGGGGGCTGTCTAAAGGGTTGGGGTGTCCAGGGGGATTGAATACTACATCGCGGTTTGTGAAATTATGACATGATGATTGTGCTGTGATGATTGGATTTATATTGTGATTTTCTCCATCTGAATTTTTATTTTAAATATGATTTTATTCTCAGGTTTACTCCATTTTCTCCAATTTTCTATCAACCATGTAGGAGCCATTGTTTTCTTTTATTCAATGGAATTTAAAACTTTTTTATCTAACTATATTTTGTTTTAAAAATAATATTCAAGAATATTTTTTTAAATACGCATAGATGTATTTTATATAACAAAAATGTTTTACATTCAAATTATGATTTTGTTTCATATAAACATATATTTTTCTTATCTTAAAAATATATATATTTTTGATATTTTTTATAGGTAATAATGAGTCGAAGTTGGATTACGGAACATCGAATGAGCAATGAATATGAGGAAGGTGTTGATGCCTTTTTGGAATTTTCAAAACAAAAAGTTCAAGGTAGTGACATTTATTTCTATCCATGCCTGAAATATTTGAATATGAAGAATTTAAAAAGTAGAGTGATAAAAGGTCATCTGATTTGTCATGGTTTTAATCTGAGTTATAGCCCTTGGATTTGGCATGGTGAAACTGGACGGAATTTCACTGATGATGATGATTCACAAGATGGTAACTCTGATGGAATTGAAGAAATGATTCGCGATATTGTAGCAAAACAAATTGAGACAGAACTGACAGTTGTGGGTCTATATGGTGATGCTGAAAAACCATTATATCCTGGTTGTACAGATTTTACAATTTTTTCGGTGGTATTAATATTGATTAACCTGAAGGAAAAATATGGATGGACTGACAGAAGTTTTACAGACCTGCTACAATTGATGAAAGACATTATTCCAAAAGATAACGAACTTCCAGATTCACATTACAAGTCCATGAAAATATTATGCCCGATGGGATTGGGATACAAGAAAATACATGCCTGTCCAAATGACTGCATTATATATAGGAAGAAATATGAATTTCTGTCAGACTATCCTAAATGTGGGATATCACAGTATAAGGTGAAATAAAAATCACAGGGTGATGTAGAGATTACAAAGCTCCCTTCAAAGGTATTTTGGTATCTTCCAATAATTCATCATTTCAAATGTTTATTTGCTAATTCACATGATGAAAAAAGTTTAAGATGGTATGCTGATGAGAGGGTATGTGATGGAAAAATAACTCATCCAGCTAATTGTCCACAATGGAAGAAAATTGATGCGCAATATTCTACATTTGGAAATGAAATTAGAAATCACAGACTAGGGTTGTGCACAAATGGAATGAATCCATACCGAACCCTCAGTAGCACACATAGTTCATGGCCTGTTTTATTGGTAATTTAAAACCTCTCTCCTGAAGTTTGTATGGAACGAAAATATGTCATGTTGAGTATAATGATCTCTGGTCCAAAGCAACCCGACAATGATATTGATGTTTACTTGTCACCGTCGATTGATGATTTGAAACTGTTATGGGATGATTGTATTAGGGTGTATGATTCTTATGAAATGAAATATTTTCAAATGCATGAATGGCTTCTGTTCACTATAAATGACTTCCTAGCGTATGGAAATTTGTCTGGATACAATGTTAAAGGGCATTAAGCATGTCCAATTTGTGATCAACAGACGTCATATTTTCAATTGTATAATGGGAGGAAAACAGTGTACATGGGTCATCGAATGTTTTTTCCTTTGGATCACCCTTATAGAAGACTAAAAAGGCATTCAATGGCTCATAAGAATTTGATACTACTCCAAAACCTTTATCCCCTGATCTGTATTTTGAGAGGGTGAAAAACCTTGATGTGACATTGGGAAAGACATAAATATGGTAATTATAGACATATTTGGAAGAAAAGGTCAATATTTTTTGAGCTACCATATTAGAGGTATCATGAAGTTAAACATAATATTGATTTCATGCACGTGGAGAAGAATATCTGTGATTATTTGATTGGAACATTGTTAGATATTAATGGAATGAAAAAATATGGGTTGAATGCAAGATTAGACTTACTATCAATGGGAATACGTTTGGAGTTAGCTCCCACTCCTAAAAGAAGATGAACATTTGTTCCCCCAGCTTGTCATATGTTATCGAAGAGGGAGAAAACTAGCTTTTTTCAGTGTCTTCACGATATCAAAATGACTCAAGGTTATTATTCAAATGTAAATTTTTTTGTCTCATTGAAGGACTTGAAGTTGATAGGTATGAAATCACATGAGTGTGACGTCATGATGTAACAAATTCTACCAGTTGAATTGAGTGGAATATTGCCCATTCGTTTCAGAAAGACTATAATGAAGTTGTGTTATTTTTTCAATTCAATTTGTAACAAGGAGATTGATGTGAATGATTTGAACATTTTTGAAAAGGATGCAAGTTTTATACTTTGTCAATTGGAAATGTATTTTCCTCCACCTTTTTTGATATAATGGTGCATTTAATGATTCATCTGGTTTGAGAAATAAAGCTTTGCGGACCTGTATATCTTCGTTGGATGTATCCTTTTGAAAGGTATATAAAAATATTAAAGGGGTATGTTAAAAATTCATATCGACCTGAAGCCTCCATTATTGAAAAGTATATTTCTAAAGAGGTAGCAGAGTTTTGTACGAGTTTCTTAGCTGCGGCGCAACACATAGGTTTGCCTCCATCTCACCATGAATGAGTTAATAATGAGGGAAAAGGGGATTTGTTTCTTGAAATTTAAATCATTGTGAGCTGAATAGATAAAGAAGTTAGAATCATACATCTTGAATAACATAGATGATGCTCAACTGTATATCACATTTCATATTAATGAGTTGAAACAATGTCATCCAAAGAAGAAAGAAATGTGGATTTTGAATGAGCACAACAAATTTTTTTTGTCATGGATTAAAAAGACTTTTCCTGGTAGATCAGATGTATCAGAGACATTAAAATGGATAGTGGGTGGTCCATGTTTAAATGTGATAACAAGGTACAGTTATGACATTAATGGCTATACATTTGATACGAATGCTCAGGACAACAGAAGTACAGATCAGAATAGTGGTGTATCGGTGTTTACAGAAGCAATGCATTTTTCGAGTGCTAAGGAAAAAAACCCAATTTCTACATCAAGTGCATATTATGGAGTGATTAAAGACATATGGGAGGTTTATTACTTTAAAATTAATGTTCCTATTTTTAACTGTCAATGGTTTATCGGTAACAATAGTGTCAGACATGATGAATTTGGAATGACACTTGTTAATCTGAATATATTGGAAGACACATCTGATTCTTTTATAATGGCAACACATGCAAAAACAAATTCTATGTAGTAAATCAATCAGATATACAGTGGGATGTTATTTTACAAGGGAAAAACAATATGTTGGTGAGGATAAACTTGATGAAGATGCTGATTTATGTGAGATCCCTACTTCCATGGAAAGATTAACAGAACATAATGATGAGCATGTTGAAGACATGGTTTGTGCCATAAGGAATGATCACGATGAAGGAATTTGGGAAAAAAATCCATTTGTACATTCCTAAAATTACAGGTAACATATGTTTATTTCTTGTTTACATTTATTTTTTTCATAAATGTCAGATATTGTAAGTTTTTATTCATTAAAACATGTTTTAAAACAAAATAAGTATAAGTTTTTGTTTGTTTTAATTTTGTTTAGTTTACTTTATCATGTTTACCATTACATGAATTATATATCTATTATTTTTGTTCAGTGTCAATTACTTTATCATGTTTACTAGGTTTACCATGTTTACCATCTTGACCATCTTGACCATCTTTACCATTGTTTAACATGCTTACCATATTACCAATGTTTACTATTACGCAACTTAGTACAATTCTATATTTTCTGATTATAATAGTATTAAAATATTTGAATTTTTATATTTTTCAACTAACGTTTGTTTTTTTTATTTGAATGATTATGACATATCATTCAGTTGATCAACCACATGATTCTAGAGAGGAGCATATTGGTCCTACCTCTGGGGAGGAACATTCACATGCTTCTATTAAGACAAAGAGTTCAAAGGTTGGTAAACAGGGGTGCACAAGTTTACCAAAATTATCACTTTCCCGTGCACAGGATCAGAGGATAGTCGTTGATTTTGATGATGATGATATTCCTAGAGGTCCAAATGAAAAAGATTTTAAGAGTTTTGTAGCAACTCAGGCTAAGAGAAAAGTAAGCATTCTGTATGATGACTGGAGAAGTGTTGATAAAGCGATAATCTATCAGTTGTGGGAGACTATTTTGGTAAGATATTTTTCTATTGTTTGACTATTCTTTAAATTTTTCTAGTATATATAATAGGTTTAAACTCTTCTTTATCAGATGAAATTTGATATTCCTGACACTGGAGGAGTCAGGAAGAAATTCTTATCATTGGATACCAGGAGATGGAGGGATTTTAAATCAACCCTCTCATCTGATTTCATTTATGGTCATAGGAGTTATGACAATCCATGTCGTATATACCCTTTTATAGATGAAGACACATGGAGACAATTTTTTGAAAGTAGAAGAAAAGAGTCATTTTTGGTAAGGGTAATGTAAACTTTTATAACCTTTCTTATATAAATGATCTTATTAATGTTTTGTTAATGAGTTCTTATTATTAATTTACAGCAAACAAGGAAATCTAATCAGGAGATCCAATCTAAAAATGTATACCCTCAAAGTTTATCTCAGGGAGAGTATGAATTTTTGGAAGAACGAATGATGGTAGAAAAATTTCAATAACTAAGAGATGAGTATTCAAGATCTAGAGAGGTGGCCCCTCTATCCCCTCCATCTAGACATGAAAAATGGAAGAGATCTCGGAAGGGAAAAAAGGGAAATATATTTTTGGAAGAATCGAGAATCGTAGCTGAGAGGATTGTAAGACATCTATTTTATTTATTTAAGTTAACTATTTTCTTCATATAATTTCAATCATTACATAAATGTTCAATTAATTAATACAAGACTCTCTTGAGGAGGAGAGTTCACATGGGACATTTACAGCTACTGGGTGGGAAGATATTTTATCTGTATAATTGGGAGGGCCCGAACATCCTGGTCGTGTAAGAGGATATCCGGCAGGTGTATCGGTAAGAAAAGTGTTTCCACGTTCTTTAACTTCTAACGTTGAGGGGGTTTATAAAAAAAATAGAATCCTTGGAGGATGAAGTTCATAATATTAATGCAACAATAGAGAACAAGATTAGAGAATCGGTGCAGTCTATGTTTGCAAACATGCAATGACAATTTCAGACTGATTCTCCCACTACTCCACCTCCCCCTGTAGACCCCATTATTTATCCTCCACCTACGCTAGTAGCTCCCACTCCCCCACCTCAGCCTGCAAACCCCATTTTTTATCCTACTCCTCCGTCGTAGCTTCCTACTTATTGCGAGTTGTATGTTGATGATTCTCAACATCATATAGTAGCATATGGGTTGGTATATTGTATAGGAGATACAATTCGTCATCAACAATTAGTGGTAGAGAATCAGAGAGTCACTGTACAAGATATTATAGATAGATCAGCTCGGGTACCATTACCTATAGATGAGGTGGTGACAGTTGGACATAGTATCAGCCATTTTTTAATTTGGCCATCCAGACTTCTTCGACTCATTACCATAGAGGTATGAATGTTATATCTGTTATTTTATTTTTTATTAAAGTTGTTATATAATTTGGAAACTAATATATTTTTCAGTTTATTTTTACAGGAATTCTTCAAAGGTAAAGAAACACTATATAGACAACAACAAAGAAAAATGGCTATGACATCAGATATAGATTCTAGTAGTCTTGACAGATTGTCAAGATATTCAAATTTTTTGGCGGGTCATTATGAGTTTCCAATGGAAGCTCATGTTTGTGTATGTGAAATAAGTGTGGGTATTATGAAAACTGATATCATGGAGCTTGTTACTGGAGATATTTCGGGCATCAACATGGTGAAATTTTTTTTCCATGTAAGTCTTAACACATTTTCCCAGCGTTATATTTTTTAAAAATGTACACTTATGTCTGTTTTGTATTAGGTATTTTTATAAAATTTGTGAGAGGAATGAGCTGACAAATGTATATGGATTCATGGACCCACAATTGATTTCCCCTGAAGCATGTTCATTGGATAAGGAACAAAGAATGATTTATATTGCTGAAATACTTCAAAAGAATATTGTCACACAATGTTGGATGATTATTTTTTGTGAGAGGTATGAAACACATCTCTCTCAAAGAGTTAATTGTCTTTTAACATAAAAAACCACTAAAGTTAAATTTCCTTTTATCAGTGATCATTGGATGTTAGGGGTTTTTTGCCCAAGGGAGAAAGAACATTATTTGATATGCTCTGTCGATGATGATGTGCGGGAAAGTTTTAAGAATATATTGGAAAAGTAAGTTAAATTTCTCAATAGTTTTATATATTATAATGAATTTTAAATTTACCCCATTCGTATTATTTTCTAACAGTTCATGGGTCTACTTTCGAAAAAACAGAAAGAAAAGGAGTGCAAAGATCAAATATGTAAATGCAAAGGTAAATATCCATTTATAATTTGTACTTTTTGATTTATTACATAAAAATAATATTTGGAATTACACTCATTCAAACAGAATTTTCATGAACAACAAGGTGTCATCGACTGCAGATATTATATGTTATGATTTATGTATGAAATAATAACAACTGGGATAGTTGTGAATTATGACCTGGTAAGATTTCCTCTTAAACCTTTGCATAATATTTCAATTCTATTTATTCATTATACACGTTAACTACTATACGTTTCATTTGTATCTTTTTTATGACCCTCAACCCTATATTTCTGAAGACATCAAACACTTACAAGTGGAGTGCTCAAAATATTTTATAGGTTTAATTGAATTTTAGTTGTTTGTAATGTAAAATGTAATTTTGAACATCGTCATTGTAATTGTGTATTTGGTAGTCGTTTAGGTTGGATTTAGTTTTTTTTGAAGTTGATAGTGTATGTTTTGAATGTTATATATGTGAATGTTTAATTTTTCTCTACTTCTTGTTTTGTTCTACTTATTATGGTTTTTCTGGTATGGATTCTGGTCTGGGGGGGGGGGGGGGAGGGTTCCAAGGGTGTGGGGGGTGTTCAGTGGAGTTGGGGGGTGTCCAATGGTCTAGGAGGGTTGTCCGGTGGGGGGGGGGGGGGGTGGAGTACAGGGGGGTGGGAGGGCTGTCTAGGGGTGTGGGAGGGCTATCTTGGGGTGTGGAAGTGCGGTCCAAGGGGTGGGGGGTATACAGGAGGGTGGGGGGTGGGGGTGGGGGGGTTGACTAGGGGTGTTTTGGGATGTCCAGGGGGTCGGGGGCAGTCCAAGGGTGTGGTGGGGGCTCCAATGGGGTGGGGGAGGGCTGTCTAGGGTGTGTGTGTGTGGGGGGGGGGGGGGGGGGTATAAATGAGGGTGGGGGGTTTGTCACGGGGTGTTTGGAACTGTCCAGGGGGTTGTGGGGCAGTCGAGGGGTGTGGTGGGGGCTGTAAAGTAGGGTAAGGGGGTGCTGTTCAGGGGGGTTGGGGGGGGGGGGTTGTAGAGGGGTGTTTAGGGCTGTCCAGGGGGTTAGGGGTAGTCCAAGGGTGTGGTGGGGGCTCCAATGGGGCGGGGGAGGTCTATCCAGGGTGCGGGGGGGTATATATGATGGTGGGGTGGGGGGGGTGTCATGGGGTGTTTGGAGATGTTTAGGGGGTCGGGGGCAGTCCGGGGGTGTGGTGGGGGGCTGTCAAGTGGGGTGAGGGGGTGCTGTTCCGGAGGGTGGGGGGGTGGGGGGTTATAGAGCGGTGTTTGGGACTGTCCAGGGGGTCGAGGGGGTGGGGGCAGTCCAGGGGTGTGGTGGGGGATCTAATAGGGTGGGGGCTATCAAGTGGGGTGAGGGGGTGAGGGGGTGCTGTTCAGGAGGGTGGGGGGGGGGGGGGGGGGGGGTTCCAGCGGTGTGGTGGGCGGGGGCTGTCCATGGTGTGAGGAGTATACAAGATGGTGGGGGTTGTCCTGGGGTGTTTGGAGCTGTCCAGGGGGTCGGGGGCAGTCCAGGGGTGTGGTGGGGGATGTCAAGTGGGGTGAGAGGGTGAGGGGGGTGTTGTTCAGGAGGGTGTGTGTGTGTGTGTGGGGAGGGGGGGGGGGTTGTCGAGGGGTGTTTGGGGCTATACAGGAGGTCGGGGGGAAGTACAGGGGTGTGGTGGGGGCTCCAATGGGGTGGGGGCTGTCATGTAGGGTGAGGGGGTGCTGTTCAGGAGGGTGGGGGGGGGGGGTTGTCGAGGGGTGTTTGGGGCTGTCCAGGTGGTTGGGGGGTAGTCCAGGGGTGTGCTGGGGGCTCTAATGGTGTGGGGGAGGGCTGTCCAGGGGGTATACCTGAGGGTGGGGGCTATCAAGTGGGGTAAGTTTTATATGTTATCAATTTAAATGCTTAAATTTTATTTAGTTCATGGTTTGATCTCCTTCTGTTTTTGTGGTACGAATTATTGATTTGGTTTCTAGTTGATTCTGGGGGAGAGGAGAGGACCGCAATCGATTTTTTTTTTTAATTTTTTTTGTCTTCCACGTCGGTAATTTTATAATCGACGTGATAAATAAATTGGGAAGGGTTTATCACGTCGGTTTTTTTAATAACCGACATGATAAACACCTATGTCATGGTTTATCACATCGATTATTTAATAACCGACCCGATAAAGGACCTGGGAAATGATTTATCACATCGGTTAATAAATAACTGACGCGATAAAAGGTCCTGGAAATGGTTTATCACGTCAGTTTTTTATTAACCGACGTGATAACCCCCCCCCCCCCGACTGGTTTAGCATGTAAGTTATTATATAACTGACATGATAAACCATCACCCGGAAGTTTATCACGTCGGTTATTTAATAACCGACATGAAAAAATCCCCTGCCCGTGTTTATAACTTCGGTTATTATATAACCGACATGATAAACCCCCCGGTTTATCATGGCGGTTATATAATAACCGACGTTATAAACCCCACCCACTCTGGTTTTTCACTTTGGTTATTAATTAACCAACATCATAAACACCACGATGTTATGTTTGTTACGTCGGTTTTTAAATAACCGATGTAAAAAATATTATTTATAACGTCGTCCGTATTAATGTCGGCTAAAAACCGATGTAAAAAATGAAAAATAACCGACGTAAATAACGTTTTCTACACTAGTGTGATCTATAGGAAGTTGATCGAAAAAATCATCAATGCAAGGTAGGGGATTCTTGTTCTTTGTTATTATAGGATTGATCTCCCTGTAGTCAATGAAAAACCTCATAGATTCATCTTTCTTCTTAACAGAAAGGACAGGGTCTCCCCATAGAGAAACATTAGGGAGAATAAATCCATTATTACTCAATTCCACTAGTTGTTTCTTTAGTTCCACTAATTCCATAATGGCTATTCTATAACGGGTCTTTGATATGGGCCTTTAACTAGGAATTAAATCAATGGAAAACACAATTTCTCATTCTAGAGGATGTCTATGTAAATTCTTTGGAAACACATCAATATATTCATTAACAATAGGTATTTCCTCTATTCGAACATTATTTTTCTCACCCATAGTTATTTCATTATATTATTCCCCTATAATTAAATTTATTAGAACTATTGGGGGTGGATCTAGAAAAGAATCAGGTTGTGAAATTTCTTCTCTAAAGATAAGGTACCCCTTATCATCATTAAAAATTGTAACATACTTATTCTTACAATTATTTTTCACATCTTGTTCTAAAAGAAAATCCATTACAAGGATTAAATCAAATTATATCTTAGGTATGACGATGATATCAGTAGATAAAGTACATTTATATCCCCTAATGGGAACTTATTCACAAATTTGTTTTATGATGATACTTCCCTTAGGTGTTTTGACTGACAACACCCGTGTTAAGTAAAAATGAAAATATCTAATTTTCTTAGAAAAATAGGAAGATATGAAACAACGCGAGGATCTAAAATCAAATAAAGCATTGACTAAACTTAAATAGACCATTAAATTTCCTGCCACCACGTTGTACAGAGCATCAACCTCAATAGTAGTGATATCATACGCTTGGCCTTACTCCCTTGGCCTTTTCTGATGTAAGTTCCCTTGGTGCTTAGGAAATTCATTTTCATAATTCCCCTTTTCTCTACAATTGTATCATTCAACATTGACAATCCCTTTCTTCCCCTTGCAATCACGAGCATGGTGGAATTTTTTACCACACTTGTAATAGACTCCCATTCCCTCCAGGCAAGTACCAGTGTGTTTCTTCCCACATTTTCCATATGATGGATATTCATCTATTCCCTTCTTCCCCATATTTCCATTTCCATAGTGTTCATCAAATATTTTTTTCTCTTTATTTTCTTTAAAGTCGAAAGACTTAGAGTTTTATTTTTCTGTCTTGACAGTGCATGAGACAATATCTTTGTATGATGAGAAGGATTGTGTGACTAATGCTCGACGGAGAAATGGTTTTAACCCGTAAAAGAATCAATCAATCTTACTTTTTTGTTTACGTATATAATCTGATGCATTCCTTTCAATACTTAGATTGTTAGCCTCATACTTTGTGACATTCTCATCCTCCTTTTTCCCCAGACTTAGAAATTGTCATTCCATATCCGCTTGATTGTCACTAGGAAATTATTTTTCTCAGAAAATATCTTTAAACTCCATTCATTCCATGTTTGATACTTCTTCATCTTACTTTTTGTTTTGGATTAACAAACACCATTGATCTGTATCTCCCGTGAGACGATAAACTGCCATGACAACTGTTTCCCTTTTGCTACTCCCCAAAGAATGAAATATTTTCTCTAATGAATTTATCTGTTACTCAGATACTAATGGTTTTTTACTCCCATTTATTTTTGGTGGTTGTTGCCTCATGAAGCGGTCTAACATTGATCCTCTGCATTTTGGATTAGGGTGCTAAATATGGGTAAGTTAATTATTCATAACCTGAGTGGGTTGTCCCAGTATAGTGATAAGGTGATCATCACCAGTTGCATCACAAGATCCACTATAAATATCTTTAGTAAGAGGGAAATACCTATATGGATTAAGTGCATTGATATAATTTCCATTCCTTCCACTAGGAGCCATTTCTAAACAATGGCATACAGTATATTAGTTAATGAATCAAAATACATAATTCTAAACTTGTAAAACATTTAACATGAATTTAATAGTTTATGGATATAATCCATAATAATATTTTTTTTCTTTGAGGAGGTATATACTCATAAATACATTATAATGGTTTTTAAACAAAATGTGAATTATCCTAACCATATCCCTAGGGAGTGTCGTAACCAAGAGTGCAACAAGGCCAGTTGTCATGCATCAGTTCCTATTTGAGTCTATCTCAAAGTGGTGTTTTCAGGTTTTACCCCTAGGTATATCTATTCTAGAGCCACTATTACCAACTCATATCCAGAAAGGGATGTATTTCTTGGATAACTCAAAAAATCTCAACATTACCAAAATTCTAGGATGTTCTTCTTTACTAATCCTCAAAGACTATATTAGGGTAATGTTCTCTAATCAGAGTTTTTATAAATCTAGCTTCCAAGGTTTGTTCTATACTTTCTCCGATATCAACTTTAACACCCTGAACCTAGTTACCAAGAGTCGGTGCATTATTACACAACATTGGAATGCTCACAAGGGATCAAATCCCTAAAGAACGATCAGTTTCGTATCCTTTCAAGTACTAGATACATTCATATGTTTTATATCACATCATGAAATAAAAACATTAACATCATTTTTCTCCATTGAACACACTTATATTCTTAGTCTATCCCTATAGTTCAACTATAATATATTTCTTCACATCTTGGGAAAAAGAAAACATAGAAAGGGGTGAGCTCAGATGCTCAGTAAAGATAAAAATATAACAGAAACTTTCATAAATAAGCATAAACAATTAAGGAAATGTATAAGACTAAAACAAAATCCTTGTAAACTTAAACATAAGAATAATATGGAAATGATAAAATCAAATAATTCCATTTACATATTCATGTGGATATTCTACTAGTTGAATAATCACATGAAATATCAATAGCCACTTTCGTAATGGCGGAATGCATAATGTCAGACTTCATAACCACATAGTCAAGGCCTTGTGCCAAGACTACAAATAAGATTTTGTCGAGGCCTTACGCCAAGATACTAGTTTGTCTCATGAGACCTAATGATTCATCGAGGAGCTATAATGCGCTCGACCCGTCACTTACTAAGTCCAATGCATTCCTCATATAAAAGGATTAAACGTAACATAAACATTCATATCAAGAATATCATATGAAATGTAAATAATTTATCTATAAACCATGAATGGTGTAAAAATAACACATACATAGTCAAACATATCACAAAACATTTAATAAAATATGGAAGTTTTGTATCATATTAAATCAACTTCAAAATATCTTAAAATCCATCAAAGGATGTTCACATAGATGAAATCAAAACTTTTTTTAGATAATATCTCTTTCTATTTTGAAATAATTTAAAAGTTATATAATTATAAAAGAAAACATTTATTTTGAAAATATTATTATAAGATTTTATGGTAAGCTTAGACGATGTTATAATGATGTAAAATAGCCACACCCGCCATATAAGTTAAAAAAAGACATTATTACCTTAATTTTGTCAGAAAGGTAATAAAATACCTTGTTTGGAAAACGATGAAAAGATTACTTTCAAAACATATATGGTAAAATAATGGTATAAATGACTTTAAACCATAGTCTAGTAAATAGTAAGATATCTTTGAATTATATTTTTATGAAAACATGGATGTGGATGATAAGGAGGTCACAATAGATACTTACGCATTAACAACCCTGGATAAGTAAAGAGATTGTATAATTAACCCTTAACTTTTACTTTTCCTTATTCGATGGTATGTTAACCACCTTTATAATTGTTATAAAATTGTTATTTAATTTTACAAGAATCATATGGATAAATATTATATCATAAATGATCTTATAATATTGCTTCGTTAAAAAAATTTAGTAGTGTCATCATTTTGGGTGTTAGTAATTCTTTTTACTTTATATGGTTAGTTACGTAAGACATGTTTCTTATAGATATGATGTATTTGATTCATATAATGAAATTATATTATGTTCATAAATAATATTTTTAATCATAAAAATTATTCTTTAATGATTACGATGGGGAATGAATCTCATCGTGTTCGTGGAGACGGTAATCTGTATGTATGCACGAGCGACAATATCGTTATATTGATGGTGAAATAGTATTTAATTGGATGCTATATAATATATAAAGAATAAATAACATGTTATATTTATTATTTACATTAGTTATACTCATTATTATACTGATCCAAATAATTAAGTGTTTGAATAACAAACTACACCACGACGTAGAGACGGTAAGCCGTACGTACACACTTATGGTGACTTTGTCATTTATAGGATAGATAAAATAAAGAATATGGTTGTACCATATTTATAATAACCTCAAAGTATATAGAAGGTACTAGATTTATTGTTTTGGTATGGAAAAAACAAAGAAAGAGTAAGTGGAAGAAGAAAATAACTTGAAAGATGTTGGTGAAATTATTACCTCTTCTTCAGGCGTTTCCTTTTGAGTTCATCAAAAGGGCTCCATAGGTTGGCATTCTAATCAATGTAAGGAATCAAGGTCGAAGGGAGGATAGTTGAGATGATATTTGGGAAGGGGTTGGAGAATCCAAATAGCTTTGGTTGTGTTAATTTAAGTGAAAGGGATGTACCCTTTTATAAGAAATGTGAGGGTCACTTAAGGAAAAACATGAAATATTATTTAATAATTAAATAATTTTCGGGTTATCATGACTCAAAAATGATTTATTTAGAGGATAAGGTGGGGATGGGTCGAAAATATCTCAACCAATAAGGTTTATACATGTTTAGGTCACCATATTAACCATATCTTTTAGACTTAACATTTAGTTTAATAGTTTGACATTTACCGTGTCTCTTTTTATTTTTTATATTATATGGTTAATAAACTTACTATAACAAGCCAAGTGAACCCAAGTGGTTAATTATTAATATAAATAACCTTATGTATGTATTTTTTCCGAACCATATATTTTTAGGAATATTATATCAATTAATAATATATTATTTGTTTTAAAAAACAATTATGTAAATTTTGACACTATTTAGTATTTGGTTTTTGTGAAAATCATAACAACATGATTAATTTGAAAAAAATTATTTAATAAACCCTAACATGTCATATTAAAATAGAAAATTATTTTAGTTGATCATAAGTATCAATTTAAATTTATTTTCATATTTATAATATTAATTATTTTAATATTTCATTAATAAGGTAATTACTGCATCATCATTGTGTCATAAATAAATTAAATTATTTAGTATCTAAAAATTATAAATAAAATACCATTATGTAGGAAATATTTTTAGATTTCTAATGAATATTTATAATGGAATTTATATTGTGTTTAACCCAATATTAAAAATGGTTTAGTTATTAAACATTGTATTTAACAATTTTAACTCTTCTTTAAATAAAATAATAAATATCCTAATCTAATCCAAGATGGACAAAAGGATAATATTTTATTACTATGGTTTTTTAGTCTAATTACACTTATACAATAGAATTATGACATGAGTGGGGGTAATTATAATATCATTTTTACCATTAATTACCCTATTTACTTTTAACCGTGGTAAATAAAAGTCAAAAGTCACTATTCACCAAAAATTATTTTCATCTTATTAAACCACATTTTCTTACTGATGTCAACCATGTCTCCTGAATTTTTTAAATTCAACTCACTGAAGTGATAAAATTAATTTTATGCAAATTTGTAAATGCCCCTAAAAGGTAGGTTAAGGATGGTAAAAAGTTCAATAAAATTTATTATATCTAAATTTATTATAAAATGACTCCAATGAATTACATTGAACATATATAGGTATTATGTATCTATTTTGAACTAAAATAAATTAATATAAAACAACTAAATATTTAAATAAAAAGTCAATTTTAATCAATAAAGTAGTGTATTTCACTATTCATAAAATATTTAAAGTTCTCAGAAAAATACCAAAAATTCACCCTAAGCTTATTTTGATATTTTTAATCCAAAAATAAAGTTCATTTTGAGAATAAAAATTTATAAAATTTCAAATAGTGGATATTACTATTCATAACAGCTAGTTTAATTGGTCATGGTGTGTTAAAACTCTATGTTGCATACAATGCAAGATACTACATTATTCAAATGGAAACGTACCATGGAATCTTGGGGTGTTACATTTATCACGGAAGTATGAATAAGACCCCATTTGGAAATTTAAATGTTGCTGAAAAACTAATATTGGTATATTGAATATCTCATTGAGAATTTTAGAGATTAAAGAACCTAATGTTGTGAATTTATTGTGGGGATGATTTTATCTCATTTAGGAAATGGTCAATAGGGAACTGATCTCACATTATGGGATGTATTTGTCTCATAATCACCATTATAACACATTTTATGGGGTTTAAATGACCTTTATATTGGTTGAATGATATGATTTTATTTATTAAGGAAATCCATTCATAATTTTGGGATATATAAAGGTTATTTTAATTGAAAACATTTTCATGGATGAGTTGGAATCCTTTTTTTGTTGAGTAGAGAAACCTATGAATGAAATGGGTGAAGTTCTGTTGAAGTTGAAAACCGAAGATGTGAAGGAGATGATGATTCCATATTGTGTTTGAGTTAATGTGATGCTGTAAAACATTATTTATAGTGAAAATGAAAATATATGAGTTTTTAATATAGAAAAATTATTTAATATCCTATTAAATGGATCATTCCATTGATATATTGATCATTCCATGATTATAAATATTGGCTAATGGGTTCATATTATTTGATAGATTTGTGCTAAGCACATAATATTACATGGTAAGGAATTAATAAAATGTGAAGGGAATCATAATTCATCAAAAATAATTTCATTGAAATGATTCAATAGAGGATTCAAGGAAAATATGACTATTCTATAGGGAAATCCTGGGAGATTAAAGAGTTATGATTGTTTTGAAAGTCATGTGTTCTCACACTGTGATGCACTAATCATAGATGATGTTCAATGGTAGCTATTATGAAAGCTTTAGTTTCATTATATGGTTTGAATAGGGGAAGTGATCTTTTTTTAGTATAAACCACACTACTATGACATGGGTCAAAATGTATATACTTTTTAGTGGTTCTAGATATTTATGTCAATTATTTCTATAGTGCATGATCCTTGTTCTAGTGAGTTTGACTAGACGATATCTATGGATTAGTGGTTATCGAAAAATTAATAATTCAATGCCAAAATCTACTATTAATTCCATAAAGACATGAAAATATATCTTGATATACTCTTATAACTATGGTATTATGTCTTTAATATCTTTTAGATCTAATGTTGATGGTATAATCGGAGGCATTAGGCCATAGTGGATGTTATGTTTATAAATACATGGAAATACTCTTAGAGAAAAAAATTTACAATGAAAAAGAATACACAAAGGGATACAACTAACATTATAGGAAGGATTATATAGGATTTTATATAGGATAGAAAGGTTTCACTTCAATTATAAATTACATAGGAACTTGATTCATGAAAAGAAAAGACAATTTTGGTTTTTTATGCTCATTGTTCATCTTAAAATTAAGTGTTTATGATTTTATTCTTTTAACATTACTCATTACTTTGATAATAAATTAGAATGATGTTAATTGTATTGTAAGAAAATTAAAAAATACTACATAAACGATAATAATAGTGACTTGTCCTTTGAAAAAAAAACCATTTTTCAATGTGTGTTCTCTATTTATCAACATATCTTCATACATCATAACCATAGAGATCGATTCTCACTAACTAGTGATTATAATCACATAGTTCTAGATAGATTTAGTGTCATCATTAAAACATTACCCACTCCCCTCTCACCTGTGGTGTACCCCCTAGGTCACACAATAACCACATCACATCCCTAGTAAATTATATGTATGCTATATCCATGTTGAACCATTATGCACACATTGTACAATCTTAAATCACATCATCCTATCTTTTGTATATCGAAAAATTATAGAAAATCTAAAAAACACTACATTGATACGACTTTGTATCAACATAAATTAAAACACTAAAATAGTTATAATACCCTAATATTTTAGAATATATTTCTCTTTAAATAATTTTATTTCTTCGATAGATTGTGTTACATGAAACACCAAGTTTAAATGAACTGCGATATACTATTAAAATAATAATATGTTATAGATATCACATATATGTTGGATTTTTGGGTATGAATATGAATAAATAAATTATAAAAAACCTATTATAAAAAATTTAAAATATGATTTAATTATTCATCAATTAAAAATAATTTTAAAAGAAAAAATATTTTTTTTTGGAAAAACGTTTTTATGCATGCAATATATTTTTATTTTAAAAAAATTAATCAATATTGGTTTATTATTTTAATTGAATGTATATATTATATATTAAATAATTTTTTTTTTTCTGATATTCTTTTAATATAGAATTTAAGAATGGGATAATTATAAACATTGTTTTTTTTTCTTAAAAAGGTATTTTTCAAAATAGTGGGTTTCATCGCATTTTTCATGTTTATTTTTAAATTAATTTTTGACATGTTTAGGTATAAAATTTTATAAATTTGATTAAAATGTTTATAATCAAGAGTTTAAAATTTAGTAAATCAGCCCCTTTTATTTTTAGGCATTATGAATAGTAATTGTGGTTATCACCATAGTAAAGAGTAATTCAGGATAATATAGGTTAAGACTAAGTGATAAGGGCATTATTTATAATCACAATTATTATTAGATTAATTTAATTCAACCCTTATCACCTTAGGATTGAAATTTATTTGTTTAATTGATAATATTCCATGAAAATGACCTATATATTGTTTGTAGAAAAAATTTTCAAAATTTCAATGTCTTAGTTTAAAATATATCTTATATGTTCAAATAGGTAAAAAAAAGTTATGAATAGATATAAATATAAATTTTGGGAATAATGAAATTATTTTCATGTTGGAATTTTTTTTATAATAATTATATAATTAACTAAAATTTTTATTCCATATTGATTCGACATTCCCTTAATTAATTTATAATTAAAATAAATAATTTTTAAAATATCAAATGTTAAATAACATGAGTGATTATTTGTGTTAGAGGATTTTTTTAGAAAAAATATAATATATTACTTATATATAAAGGGATTATATTCAAATTTTAATTTTTTATTTTTCCCTTTTTCAATTTAAATGAATAGTGAAACAATTCACATTAAGAATTTTTTATCGAAATTTTTTTTTATTGATTTATATAAAAATTATAAAAAAAATCCAGAGGAAAGTTAAGATATGAAATGGTAAAAAATTTCATAATTTTTCCTTTTATGATTCAACATTTACCTTATATAAAAAATTATAACCCTTTAATAGAAAAAAATTTGTTGCTGTGGTTATGGATAAAATGGGTTAACTAAGGTGTTTAACCAAAAGATAAGGTTTAAAAAATAACATAATCATGTCCATATTATATTTTTTTATGTTATTAAACACATATACTACCTTATATTATAATCTATGTTAATTTTTAAATTTTTATCTTGAGAATTACCATTATTATAATTTAATCTTTTACAAAATCCAAAGAGTACCCCTCCCCTTAATTTTAAATGGGTACCCATCTGTTTTCTTACTCCAAAACATTGAGGATTATATATCGACCATACCCTACCAAAATGCACTATAAACCTAAAATTTAAAATTTTTGTAGTTTTTTTATTCTCGAAAGACCAAACCTATGGAACTTAATAAGAGATCTAAATGAATTCATTTAAATAAGAGGTAATCACCTTAATCGATAAATTTAATTTTTTACTAATTATTTACCTTTTATAAGTTTAATATATTCATCATAAAACAATAACATAATTATCCTATATATAATAAAATGTTATTATTATTCTGAAATCACCATTATCCACCATATTTACCATCAAATGGGGAATTAGAGTATCACTCTTCCATATGTACGACATATCGTCTCCACGTAGCGATAAAATTCATTTTCCACCATCATAATTCATGGGTGGTTATTATGATGAGATTAAATTTTATTTAAGATAATTATGACATAATTATAGTTTTTTAACTAATAATATCATATCTACCTTATCACATTACAATCTGTCAAAAAAATATCATCGGTCATGCATACATGTTGTCTACCAACTCTATGAAGCGATGTGATTTTTTTTTAATTATAATATTACTTGGATTTTAATAAGGATGGTTTTAGTGAATATATATGAAATATATTATGAATTATTTACTATTAAATGGTGAGTTATTATTTTACTTTCTTTCATTCCACCCATCAAAAAGTGAAAATAGTGTTGATATGTACGTATGGACTACCATTAATAAGAACAGTGTAATTAATTTATCTATATATGTCTTTTATGAATTAAAATAAATATGTATATAATGGAAATATATTATATTTTATTCATTATAGAAATTATTTTAGATGTTTTAACAATGTTAAATGTACAAGGATGAGAAACACTGAACTAAAATTCTCATTAGAAATGAAATAGTTAACACAATGAAATAACGATTTTAATAAGGAATTATTAATAAAAGGGTGTTGTAATGTTATAAAGGAATAATATATGATATTATAAGAATTTAATTATTCTTTTATATATGTGTAATAAATTTAAATTTAATATGTAGGATTTTGGATTGCATTCATATAATGTGAATGTCGAGGTAAGGGTTTTTCATCTCAAATTATCTTCTTTGGAACATATGTTATGTTAAGAACCTATCTTCTTTTATGAGGTTTATATACTACCCTTTGAAATTTCATATCCTGATTATATATTTTATCATCATATTTAAAATTCCATTTTACGTAATTCTGTCATGGGGATTATGATTCACATTTTACCAAAGGGATAATGATTTTATGTTATAATCTCACTGTTTATTGATATTGTTTATAATTATGGTTTCAATGATGAAATATTTTTTTATTCTTATTAATACCATAATCAATTAAATTCTCATATTTTTATTTTTATAAAATACATGTTTTAATTCCTTTTTCCTCTCCTTATATTCTCAAAAGACCAAATATATATTTTTTAAGAGAATCAAATTTTTTTCTCTCTTTAGTAGAAATTACATTTTATTCATTATAATGTTTTATAAAAATGTTTTAAAGAATGATTTTACTATTCAAAAATTATTTTCTAAATTAATTTTTACCCATTTTATATTTTTTTAAAAAATAATTTATACAGAATATTTGTATTTCTTTTTAGAAAATTTACCTTTTTAAATTCTGCACAAATTCATGATTTGAATGTTTTATTTTAATGTATACAGAATGAAAAAAATGCCTCTCTCTCATGAACGATCAATTATTTGAATTTTAAATTGAAATTTTCTAGTGTTATTCTAAAATAAAATGTTTTACTTAATAATTATGGAATATTTATTTTTTAAAAAAGTTTTTTTCAAAGTGATAACAATATTTTTCTCATGGAATTTTCTAATGACAATTTAAAATAATTTTAAATATATAATAACATCCTTACATGCTACTTATAAATTTATTGGGATATAATCATATTTTACCACCCTTATTATATATTTAATTGGTTTATGAATATGAGGATGATATTTTCATAGCACCCATTAATTTTTGTGTGTGTTAGGTTAAAATGTTATGATTTTTGATCTAGTGGAATTTATTTGAATGATTTATGATTATATGATGGATGGTTCATTTAAATCCATCAAATTAATTAATATTGGTAACTTATGTGTAAAATATGTTATGCATGGACATGATATTATGTTCATAATTTTATGTGTATACTTGAATTTTATGCCCATAAGATTATGTAAGAAACTAGTTTTTATATCTATAAGCTTATGCATAGTCTTGGCTTTTATACCCATGAGTTTATACATGGACATGGTTTTAATTTCTATAATTTTATAAATAGAACAAGATTCCATGTCTATAAGATTATCTGTAAACCAGGTTTCATGTACATAAGTTTAAGAGAGAGCCTGATTTCGTGTCCTTACCACAATGACTTAACCTATTTCTATGTATATTTCTTTACAAAGTGATAATATTTTTCTTTTTCCACACCGCTATGTCCATTTTCTGCTATCATGTGACATGTTATATTATTCCTTCACGATTCATGTCTTATGAACTTCCATACTTTATGAAATTACCCAAGTTTATGATCATTGATATACAAGGTATCTTTTTGAAATGTTATGCTCATATTCTCAAACACTTATGCTCATGTTATACTCAAGTGATCATTTATATACCACTTGTTAACCATTATTGGGAATAAAATAACACCCTTAACTTTTGTATCATGTTCCCCACGTTATTAATAAAGTTATTATCTATGATATGCCTATAATATATTCCAGTTATGATTAACTTAGTATTAGATGATTTAGTTCACTTATAAACCAATTTTTTATGTTCCCAAGTTTCTATAGGCACCAAAACTACATGATTTTGGTATGAACCATTCTGTTATGTAATCAATATTTGTCTAAAGGGTTGAAATTTATATGTATGGGATCTATGGTCTCTTTTGGAAAGTATTAGAGAAAGGATTAATTATCCATTAGAAACTAGGATGAGAAAACATTAGTTGGAAGCCTATGGATATGTTTAATAATATAATAATTTCCAAATGTATTTTTTTAATATATAATTTAATTTTCATTTTAATAATTCGCTATTTTGATACTTTAATTGGATTGGGGTTTTGGAGCAGTTTTATCTTAGGTTAGTAACCCTAAAAGGTTTTGTAGTTTATATCTTGACCATAATTCTGGTGCATGGTCAATGTTACCTTTCCTCATACCTAGCATGAAACTCTATGGCGATATGCTTGGGTTAAATCATATTTTCATTATGAACTATTAAGAAGTATTTGAAATGGTAATGACTATGAATGAAAAAGGTGTCATAATTTAATGAAACATGAGAATGATATTTATGAATATATGATTGTTCACTGTAATTTTTATAGCTTAATGCTTACAACAATATACTGTTTTTAGTAAATGGTTAGAACCTGAACGAATTATGTGAATAAAAAATACAATAACCAATACAATTAACATCTTCATGAGAAACCAAATGGATTAAGAGTTGGGATTCAATATCTTGGGACTATGTTCACTCAAATCTCCCAATATATCAATATTAACATAGTTAATGTTGATCTTTAAAAGTAATAAAGGATTGAGCAACATTTTATTTAATATTTTATAAAAAAACAAACTCCCTCCTTTTATGGTTATTCTCATACACTATTTACTGATTAATGGGTCAATTTGATGAAAAATATATTTTCCATTCATCAGTGGTAAGATCATGAAATTTTTTTCCTAGAAATCTGTTGTTTGGAAGGACAAGTAGAGAATTATGAAATGTTATTAAGAATACAATGAAATATATTAAAATAGAAATAATTGAATGAGATTATTTTAAGAGGATATTTTTTATTATGTACTTCCACTATATTTTATATAAAAATATAGAAGTACTTCCTTGAGATTAATAAAAATAATGATGATTCCATTAGTACCTATGGGGAAATTTTATAAGACTTGCAAAAATGATTCTAGTTTAATCATCAATCCTGGAGGAAAAATTTATTGATTCCTTAGAGTTTTAAAACCAATCATTTAAATAGAATTAACCATAATGGAATTTGGAAGCAATGTATAAATCATTCAATTGAACTCATAGATCAAATGGAAGTCAAAACCCCTAAGGGTTATAGGAATAGAAAAAAGGATATTGGGTATTTTGGATTATCCAGTGTTATGTCACATGTTTGGAAGAAAAACATTCAATATCTTAATTACCAAAAATGTTTTAAGAAGCACTTAGGTGAATTTTCGAAATTAAAAATAATGTTTTCCTATTATGGGAAGACTATCCAATGACAAAAACTATTTTTATGTGATGAAAAAGGATAATAAATGAAATTAATAGAGAAAGAAATCAACAGAATAATTCTCACATACTTCTGTTCTATAAATGTAAGTTTCTTTGGAATTATTAAAATCAATTCCCTAATCCAATGGATAATGAGGATAACAAGGTACACCTGCCTCTTATGTGAAACAACAAGGGGAAAGCATATTAAATAGAAACATTTGAAGTGAATCATGATAGTTAGGGAACAATTATAATCTATCCTAGAGTTGGGGTACCTTATTGAAGATTTTATAAATAAGCCTTATCAAATCCTTATCTCTTTGTGGAATATTATTTTATTCCATGTATTGAATATATCTCTTTAAATAGATCCCATATAAATTTATTGAATAATGAAATGATATTAGATATTCTAAAATCAACCTATGATAACCTATTAGTGCAAGGATGCACCCAATGGAAATATTTTTCATTTATATAGTAGTTTACTTATGGATTTCATTGTAAATTATCTTTTAGAAACATATATCATTTTACTGTGACATTATTTGGAGAAATGATTAGGGTAAATACATTTTGATCTGAACCTTTAAATCATTTTCAGATAATTGTTACGTTGATCATGGAAGAATATGAGATAAAGTCAATCTAATATTTGGATTTCAATTTTGGGTAGAAATATTTGGGAAGAGCCTCATGGTTAACTATTTATATAATTAATTAATATGAACTTTTGGTGTTATTTTATTGTTTTCGAAATTTATATATTTTATTTATCTATATTTGATAACCTATGCTGAAAATTTTGGTTGTTGTAAAAATTTAGAGGTAGAAGGAATGACTTTTGAATGTACTAATTTAGTAAAAATTATTTTTATTGCTTCAGGAATGAAAAATCCACGTTCAGTAGTCATAATTTGGATAAACAAATAATATTGTGGTAAAAATTGACTAATGGAATAAATCCTTCAAATATGGTCAGTATATTTCCTTGTGTTCTTATTCTAGATGGTAATGGAAGTCCTATACTCTAGGAAAATGGCCTAGGAAACAATTGTAATATTATAATTAATTTCGATTAATTGATGGTTGTTTTTTTCATACCTTACAAATTTATGGTTTTTTGATCATTGAATATCTTATTATTATTCAATCTCTTATGATCAAAGTCATATGTCACTCTCTTTAATTGTATGAAAATTAAAGTTCTCTTCCATATATATTTTTACTTCCCACTAATATTCACCTATATGGGAACAAAAATATGTGTTATTCTATATAACCTTCATATATCCATTTACATATATTCCTAAAGATGTTTTATTAAAAATTTTTATAATGTGGGTTTTAAATAAAATGGATTTTAATATATAAAAAAATTGATTACAAAGAACATGATAAAATTTAGAGGACATAATATATTATTGGGGTGGGGGTATGTAACACTTTGATATTTTAGAATATATTTATCTATAAATAATTTTATTTCTTTGATAACTTGCATTGCACACAACATCAAGTTTTAACAAACCACGATATTCTATTAAAATATTATTATGTTAGAGTTATTTCCTAAATGTTTGATTTGTTTGTATAAATAACAGTAAAAAGTTATGAAAAATATAATTTTACATAAGTATAATATGAAATCATTGGTTCTCCATTTGAGAACATTAAAAAATTAAAAATAAGATGTTAATTCTGAAAAACTGTTTTTATTCAAGAAATTTATCATAATGTTAATAAATTAAATTAATGACTATTAGTTAATGATTTTAAGGAAATTTACATACTATATATTCAATAATTTTTTAAATCCATTTAATATTTTTAAGGCATGAGATGAGAATAAACGAAGTTTCTACTTAAAATGTTTTCTTTTCTAAAAGTGGGTTTTGTCATTTTTTCATCAATTATTAGTAAATTTATTTTCTCAACATATAAGTATTAAATTTGATAAAATTAATTCAATATTTAGAATCTGGTTTTTCAAATTTGATAAATATAATACATTAATTTTTAGGTATTACGAATAGTAATCTTGGTAAGAATTTATCGCTATGGTAAAGGGTAAATTGAGTTAATATCAGTTAAAACCAAGTAATAAGTCCATAATATTTCATCATAAATTTTATTGGTTGAATTTAATTAAATCATTATTACCTTGTTATGAAAATTTATTTATTTAATGGATGCATTTCCATTGGAATTATCTACATAATATTTTTAAAAATGACAGCTAAAAATGTCACACTCTTAATTCTAAATATATCCTATGTGTTCACATAGGGATAAAAACAAGCTATGAATAAATAAAGATGTTTATTTTTATCATAATGATGTTTTATTCATAATGAAGGCTTATTTTAGAATTCTTATGCATCACTGACTTTGTATTTATTCAATAAATAATGAAATAAAATAATTTTTTTATATATCAAAAGTAATATAATTTGAATGATTAATAGTGTTATACAAATATTATAGATATATATCACATATTAGTGATGTTTAAAAGAATTATATTCAAATTATAACTTTTTTATGTATTTTAAGTAAATATAAATGAATAGAATCAAAATAGATATTAATTATATTTTATGAAAATAATATATTATTTATTTATTTCAAAATTTTAAAAATCATGAATGAGGAAAAATAGGATAATATATGGTAAAAAATGCCATCCTTTATGAATTTATTATTAAATAGTTCCCTTGTACATAATATTTTAACACTTTATGAGGGAATAATTTGTTACCATGGTTATGGTTAATATTGGTGGATTCACAAGTAGAAAAATAGCCTTTGGTGTCTACATTTTGACAACACTTTTTTATAAACCAATATTAAAAGTAACGTTGGAAAATTTTAACCTTTATTTTTTAATTACCCAAGGTTAAAATTTCTTGGTTAACACTTTTAGAATTGGTTTTCATACAAAATGACATTAAAAGTTATTAAGAAAAAACTAAACATTTATTCTATTCCACCCCAACATAAAAAATGATTAAATATTTTTAACTACATTTGATGGGAATATCAAAATTAAATGTTTTTACAAACTCCACATTTTTGGTAATCAAGAAAACTGATTTTAACATTTATTTAAAAAATATATCAGAAACCTAACATATAAGGCCCCAGCCTTAAACATCACTTAATCTTGAGTTATTACAAGATTTCACATTGAGGATCTTTTCAGGTTTATAGTTTTAGAGAATTAGATCATAAAACATGCATTACATTCCACATTTAAACAAAGTGGATACAAAAAATATAGAATTCTTTTTTCCCATCAACGGAAACATATTTAAAATAGAACATGGATTCTTTCTTGACACTTCCTTGACACTATCATCATATCATGTACCTTTCCCTTGACCTGTGAAAAACATTTCAAAAACATGGGATGAAAATAAAAAGCTCAGTAAGGGATATAAAAATATGGAAAGGAAACATGAGTACATATATACATAATAATGAAATCATACTTTACCCATAAAACATAAGCACCTTAACATACCTCATCAAATCATGAATAAATAATGAGGTATTCGCTGCATCATCATGATGTCATAAATAATTTAATTTATTTAATGTCTAAAAATTATGAAAAAACTACTATGATGTAGGAAATATTTTTATCTTTCCAATGAATATTTATAGTCCAAAATATCATTTATGTAGACAAAATAAAAAATGTTTTACTCAGGTGATACATTCTTTGTTATATTTAACTTTCTTTAACAATAAAAAGATAAAAAGTCACTTTCACACAAAAGTGATTCCATGGGGTCCCCAAGCTTGGCACAGTGAATCCCATGGTTGGCCATGAGACAACCAGTAGCATTAGGACACATGTTGGTGTAATTTTTTATTATTATGATATTATTTTATTATCCTTAACTACCCGATTACTCATTAATCAAGATAATTAAAGATAATTACCGTCATTACTATTCATAATATCAAAAACCCAAAGAGTATTGATTACATAATTTGGACCTTATGACTCCAAATATGAAATCCATTTTACGAAATTCAAAACACAGAAATTTCAATAATTTAATTAAAAATAATTCCCGTTGTCAAAACAAATAGCGGGTTTTTTTTGAAACAATATCTATGAAAAGTTTGGAATTAGTTAATGCCAAATATCAAAGTGAAATTATTCCTAACGACCACCATTGGATTAAATGGTAAAAATATATTCATATTACAATTTAAGACCAATTAAAAAGATAATCTAACCATATAATTAAATTAGATGAAAAAGCAGTTTTGATGTAAAATGCAGTATTTTTCACTATTCATTAAAAAATGAACATTGTCAGAAAAATACCAAAAATTTATCCAATGTAAATTTCATTATCCCAATCATAAAGAATATGTTTATTTTGAAAAAATAGAGATTATAAAATTGTCAAATGTTTTATTTAAAAATGGTTTTCCATCAAAAGGTAGTAAAACAATCTTTTAAAAATATTAGTGTATTCCATGCTTATGATTGGATTTATTCTCATTTTAAGCCTCTAAAACACTATCTAATTCATAAATAGACATAGATAAAAATATATATTATTCATTACTTACTTGGGATGTTACATCTTCCCCCCCTTTAGAAAATTTCATCCCCGCAATTTATTTACTTATCGAATAAGTGGGGGTATTTAGCCCTCATTGCATTTTCAGATTCGCATGTTGCCTCTTCAATCATGTGGTTTTTCCACAAAACCTTTACCTGGTGAATCACCTTATTCTGTAACACTTTCTCCCTATGGTTAAGAATCTCTACCAGTTGTTCCTCCTAAGATAGGTTCTCTTCCATCTGAACTACCTGTGGACTCAAAACATGAGATGGATCTGGCATATACTTTCTCAACATCGAAACATGAAAAACATTATGTACCTGAGATAAAATCGGAGGTAAAGCCACTCGGTAAGAAACTGATCCAACTCTCTCCAGAATTTCATATGGTTTAATGAACCTTGGAATCAGCTTTCCTTTCTTACCAAATCGCATCACACTTTTCCATGGTGAGACTTTGAGAAAAACATGATCACCTACTTCAAAAGATAGATCATTTCTCTGGTTATCCACATAACTATTCTGCCTGCTCTGAGTCATTCTCATGTGTTTCTGTATCAGCGGAACTTTTTCTGCTAACTCTTCTACTAATTCTGTTCCCATCACCTTCCTTTCAACCACTTCATCCTAGAAAGTTGGAGTTCGACACCACTTCCGATATAATCCCTCAAATGGTGCCATCTATATACTGGAATGAAAACTATTATTATATGAAAACTCAACCAAAGAAAGATGTTGGTCCCAACTTCCCTGATAATCCATCAAACAAGCACGTATCATATCTTCCAATGTCTGAATTGTTCGTTTTTATTTCCCATCTGATTGAGGATGAAAAGATGTACTAAAATTTAATTCAGTACCCAACGACTTCTATATGCCTTTCCAAAAGTTAGAAGTGAACCTGGGATCATGATCCGATATAATGGAGAGAGGAACTCCATGTAACCTGACTATCTCCTTAAGATACAATCAAGAAAGTTGATCTAGGGAAAAAGTATATCATATAGAAAGGAAATGAGAAAATTTAGTCAAGCGATCAACAATAACCCAGATTGTATTATTACCTCGAGGTGTCTTCGACAATCCCACAACGAAGTCCATGGATATATTTTCCCATTTCCATTCTGATACTGGTTAAGGATGAAGAATCCCTTTTGGTAACTGCTACTCTACTTTAACCTGTTGACAAGTCAAACACTTCACAGTAAAATCAGCAATATCTCTTTTCATTCCATCCCACAAGTAATACTCCCGCAGATCTCTGTACATCTTAGTACTGCCAGGATGAAATGAAAATGGAGAACTATGAGCTTCACATAACAACTCTCTTTTCAATTGTGAATCACAAGGCACACACAATCTCTTCACAAATCTCAAAACACAATAATTATCAATGTTGAATTTAGGAAACTTACCCTTCTGAACCAGCTCTACCTTTTTCGGAAACTCAATGTCTTGCTTCTGTGCTTGCCTGATTCTGTCTGATAGAAAATATTTCACTGATACCAGAAACAAAACAGAAGTAAATACTGCACAAAAAACATCTATGCCAAATTTAATCAAATCCTTAACCAAAGGTCATGTTCCAAACGCAACATTGTTAATGAAGCATTACTTTTTTGACTCAATGCATCAACCACTTTATTTTCTTTTCTCGGATGGTAATGAATTGTACAATCATAATCCTTGATTAATTCTATCCATCTCCTCTGTCTCATGTTCAATTCTTTCTGAGTGAATATATACTTTAAACTTTTGTGATCGGTATATATTTCACACTTTACTCCATACAAATGATGCCTCCAAATTTTTAAAGCGAAAACAACAACATCTAATTCCAAATCATGTGTAGGGTAATTTACCTCATGATTTTTCATCTGACGTGAAGCATAAGAAATTACCTGATCATTCTGCATTAGGACGCAACCATGTCCTTTCAATGAAGTATCACTGTAGATAACAAACTCACCATTCCTGGAAGGAAGTTCCAAAACTGGAGCATTCACTAATCTTCTTTTCAGTTCGTCAAAACAATAATCACATTCTTTTGTCCAGATAAACTTAACACGCTTCTGAGTTAGCATAGTCATTAGACTAGATAACAATGAAAAATTTCTAACAAACCTTCAATAATAGCCTTCCAAACCAAGGAAACTACGAATCTCAATTACATTTGTGGGTCTTGGCCATTATTTAACAACCTTTGTTTTTGCAGGATCAACAGTTATCCCATCTTTAGAAAAAATGTGACCAAGAAAGAAATTTATTGCAACCAAAACTCACACTTGCTGAATTTACCATACAATTTTTTTTCTCTTAAGGTTTGAAAAATAACCCTTAAATGTGTTTCATGCTCCTCTTTACTTTTAGAAAACACCAAAATATCATCAATGAAAACAACCACAAACTTATAAAAGAACTCATAGAAAATTCTATTCATTATGTCCATGAATACAACAGGTGCATTGGTTAGCACAAAAGGCATTACTACAAATTCATAATGGCCATATATTGTACGGAACATGGTATTAGGAATATATTCTTCCTTTACCTTCAAATGATGGTACCCCGATCTCAGGTCAATCATTGAAAAATACTGAGCTCCCTGGAGATGATCAAACAAATCATCGATATGAGGAAAAGGATATTTATTCTTAACAATGATGTTGTTCAAGGCTCTGTAATCAATGAAATGTCTCATTGAACCATCTTTATTTTTAACAAATTAAACAGGACCACCCCATGGTGATTTTCTAGGTCGAATGAAACCTTTCTATAATAAATCTTGCAATTTGTCCTTCAACTCCAAAAGTTCAATTTGAGCCATTCGATAAGGGAGTTTTGAAATTGGCCTAGCATCAGGAACAAAGTCAACAGTAAACTCAACTTCCTGATCTGATATTATTCCAGGAAACTCATTAGGAAAAACATTGGGGTACTCATTTACCACTGGAACATCATTAATCTGAACAGTCCCTTTGTTTTCAACAATGTGTGCATGGTAACATTCATTTCCATCTTTTACAAGTTTCTCAGCCTCTTGATAAGTTATCAATAGTAAGGGTTAATTCTTTTACAAAAACTAAAAGTCTATTTGAAAAGAAACTTATTTAGCTCTACATTCAATCTTATCAGGGTAAATAGAGAGCCAATACATACCTAGGATAACATAAAACTCTACTAGAGGTAAAAAAAATAAGGTTCGAAAGTAGGTTCTTTCCATGGATAAGGATAGGAAGATTCTTATAAATTATTTTTTCCCCAACATTTCCCCCAAGTGTTTTTACCACAAGTTCAGGAGTAATTTCTTGAGATGGTATTCCCATTTTACTAGAAAAGTTTTCAGAGATGAAAGAATGTGTAGACCCCGAATCAAACAACACACTGACATAATCTGAAAAAACAAAGTACCTGATACAACTTCATTTGATGGACTGACATCTGCTGAAGTAGATTAAAAGGATTTCACCACCCCTTTCTTCTTGTAGTCTAACTGCTTCCCATCACTCAAGGTCTTTGTCGGACACTTGTTTTCATAGTGACCCATCTCATTGCACATAAAACATTTCACTAACTATAAATCAAATTTGGTCTTACCATTACCCTGATCTTTTTCAGTGCAATCATGAGCCATATGTCCCATCTTACCGCATTGGTAGAAATTTCCAGAATTTAGAAGACATTCCCCAGCATTCCTTTTACCACATTTATCACAAACCGAAAACTTATTTTTCTTACCGTCATACCTTTTTGAAGAATTATCCCCTTTCTCCTACCACCTCGGTCTCTTCTTCTGCTGGTTTTTATAGAACACTTGATCATTGGAAAACTCCATTTCAACCTTCTCGGCACATCGAACAAGCTTTTCATAACTTTTAAACTCACAAGAATCCAATTCCCTTTGATATTTTGGCTTTAATCCTGAGTAAAAATGAATGATTTTACTATCAAGGTCTCAGATAAAATTTGGAGTATACCTTGCCAATAGAGTGAACCTTTCTTCATAGGCAGCCACTGAATCTTTCTCTTGCCTCAATTCCAAGAATTGTTTTTCCATCCTAAGTCGAACAGCCTTAGGAAAATACTTCTCACAAAACATACCTTTAAATTCATCCCAGTCGAGAGCATAAATCTCATCAGCGTCCCTGATATTTTTAACCATCAACCACCACTGATCCACTTCACCCTCCAAACGGTAAATAGCAAGACAAACCTTTTGATTTTCTTAACACCCCATGACATCGAAAATCTTCTCCAGTGATTTAATCCACCCTTCAGCTAGAACATGGTCAGATGATCCTCTGAATAATGGGGGACGTTGCCTCATGAAATGTTCCACCATTGACATGTTCCTCTTCACTTGATCTGGCTGATCTCATGCATGGATACCACCACCATTTATTTCTTGAGTCAACTGCTCCATTACTGCAACAAACTATTCAGTTCCAATTCCGACCATCTTAGGATGTTGATTCAGAAGGTTATTTCCTTCTGTATTCCATCCTAGCACTGCTTCCCTGTTTCCTCTATGGAAAACCATTCTGAACTAACATGTCTTAGATGAAGCAACATGGTAATCTTCAAATGCTATATCATTTCAATTTGACCATAAAAAAATATTTTTGGATAATCATTTAATATAATTCTAACTCCTAATGTTATCTAAACCGACCACTGATACCAACTATAAGGCCCCAACCTTAATCATCAGTTAATATTGAGTTATTACAAGATTACACATTGAGGATATTTTCAGGTTTAGAGTTTTAGAGAATTAGATCATAAAACATGCATTACATTCCACATTTAAACAAAGTGGATACATAAAAGATAGTATTCATTTTTCCCATCAACAGAAACATATTTAAAATAAAACATGGATTCTTTCTTGACACTTCCATAACACTATCATCATATCATGTACCATTCCCTTGACCTGTGAAAAACATTTCATAAACTTGGGATGAGCATAAAAAGCTCAGTAAGGGATATAAAAATATGGAAAGGAAACATGAGTACATATATACATAAGAATGAAATCATACTTTACCCATAAAACATAAGAACTTTAACATACCTCATCAAATAATGAATAAATCATAGAAATCATAAGACATAAAGGTAACTTGAGTCATTCATAACATTCTTACATATGGAGTAACCCTCTTGGTTTCGTTTAGAATACCCATCACAGTATATTCCCTAAATATCTTCGGAGAGACCTCAAAGTTTAACCCCTTCGCATTACCCAATGCATTGGAGAGCTATATCGGGCTCACCCACCCTTAGTTTATCATGAAACCACCCATCTTCATAAACAATTCCCAATAACCATAACATAATTGTATCACATAAATCATGCATAAAGGAAACATAACATTTCCACATTTCAATCACAAGATATCAATACAACAGTTTGGTATAATAAAAACATGATGAAAACCATTTTCATTACCAAAATAAAAGAAAAGTAAAACATGGTATTTATTTTTCATTTAAAAAAAGGTATGGCTTGTAGAGGAATCCGAAACTCAAATAATGGTCACGGCGGTGGAGAAGTCGTTGTCGCCGCATACGTAGACAAAAACATTCACTTTTTTCATTTATTAAATAGATTCATACAAAAAAAATCTTCCTTTTGGATAAACAAAAAAGTCAAAGGCGTTTATACACCGTATAAGATAAGGTTTTGTATAAAACAAAATATGCCTCAATGAAAAGAGATTGAGACGAAGTCCCATACCTCGGGTCCGACTTGAATCGATCATTCCTTATACTCCTGTATAATAAACTTGAGTTAATTTCTACTTACTTAAGAACCTTTTTCAAGTTCATTATTCCCTTTATATCACTTATTACAATTTCATGACCACTATGTAATTATTTAAGTTAATAACGGTCGTTTTAACGATCATTGGTACTTGAGTCAAAAACATAAACTCTTTATAATTACACATTGTTTATGTATACATTATATCCAGAGTTATAATCATTATGTAGATATCATATATATCATATATATCTAGTATATACATTCATTTATAATATTACATAACGTTTAGAGGTAATAAATGAAATGCTCCGTTCATGGAGACGGTAAGCCGTACATACGCATGAATGCTAATTTCATTTATATTTCATATTTTATGGAATGGAATCATAATGATATAATGGTATATTATAATTCAAGTATAATAAAATATATAAAATCATTAATTACATCCTTTATATATCCCACATATGGCATTAACGAATCAAATCACTTCGAGGGGGCGATAATCCGCACTTCCTAAAATGAAGATATCACGTTTACCCATAATGGAAACCATAAAGGTATGTCATAAATGAAAAATACAGAATATTAAGTAAAAAATAAACATATTATATATCATATATAAATATAGTTTCATCTTAATGGCCACTTTTGAAGGTGTTAAAAGAATATTGAACAATCATCATTTCGTGAGGCAGAAATTCGCCATCCACGGAAACAGTGTGTTCTTTAAGCATTAGATGTAGGTGTGTGTAAGTGTAGCTCAAATAATTCTTATAACAACATCCTAGTATATGGATTATACTGTTGTTGTTACAAAATAAATGAATAACAAGAGTTTAGGGGGTTTTAGAAGAAAAATAAAACATAAGAACACAAGATAAGACACAACCTTTAAAACGGGTAAATCTTTTTGATTTGAGCTCAAAGGCTTCCTTGGGAAGACTTATGCCCAAAGTGAGGCTTCTAAGAGTTAGAGAGGTATGTGTAGAGACAAAATGGGCTGGGTTTGGCCGAGCGAAATGCTTTGGAAGTGTGGGTAAGGTGGTAGAGGTGGGGGCCTTTTATAAGAGGAGTGGAGGGGAACTCTTGGAACGTTACAAAATGTTACTTTATTTTCAAATGAGTTTCGGATTTTAAAGGACCCGCATTGATTTATTTCTCAGATAAGGTGATAAGGGTTCGAAATATACTCATCCAATAGGTCTTTTACATGTGTAGGTCTTAGATTTTATATTATATTTTCATTTTAATTAAATAGTCAAATAATGAGGTAATCGCTGCATCATCATGATGTCATAAATAATTTAATTATTTAATGTCTAAAAATTATGAAAAAATACTATGATGTAGGAAATATTTTTATATTTCCAATGAATAATTATATTCCAAAATAAAATTCATGAAGACAAAATTAAATTTTTTTTACTCAGGTGATACATTCTTTGTTATATATAACTTTCTTTAACAAAAAATGATAAAAAGTCACTTCCACACAAAAGTGATTCCATGGGGTCCCAAAGTTTGGAACAAGTAATCCCATGGTCGGCCATGAGACAAAAAGTAGCATTAGGAAACATGTTGGTGTCATTTTTTATTATTATGATATTATTTTATTATCCTTAACTACCCGATTACTCATTAATCAAGATAACTAAAGATAATTACCATCGTTACTATTCATAATGTCCAAAAACAAAGGAGTCTTGATTATAGAATTTGGAACTTATGATTCCAATATGTAATACATTTTACCAAATTACAAACATAGAAATTTCCAAAATTTATTTAAAAATAATTCCCGTTGTCAAAACAAATAGCGGGTTTTTTGAAACAATATCTATGAAAAGATTACCATTAGTTTATGCCCAATTCCAAAGTGAAATTAATCCTAATGACCACCATTGGATTAAATGTTAAAAATATATTCAGATTACACTTTAAGAACAATTAGAAAGATAATATAACCATATAATTAAATTAGATGAAAAATCAGTTCTGATGTAAAATGCAGTATTTTTCACTATTCATTAAAAAATGATCATTGCCAGAAAAATACCAAAAAATTATCCAATGTAAATTTCATTATCCCAATAATAAAGAATATTTATATTTTGACAAATATATATTATAAAATTGTCAAAATTTTGATTTAAAAATGGTTTGCCATCAAAAGGTAGTAAAATAATCTTTTAAAAATATTAGTGTATTCCATGCGTAAGATTGGATTTATTCTCATTTTAAGCTTCTAAAACACTATATAATTCATAAATAGACATAGATAAAAATATATATTATTCATTACTTACTTGTTATGTCACATAACACCTTATGTTTCATTTTCTTGAGACCCTCTCTCTCAAACGATGATAGAAACTGATTGCTTCAATGACCCACAATGAACTTAAATTTTCTATTAAAGTTGATTTTCATCCACATTTCATATTTCATATCTTGGATATTATATCCTTCATTACTATTTCATGATCTAAGATATATTATGTTCACCCCATAACCACAATTCAATGTTTTTATTTTTTCTTTTCCCTCCTTCATTTTTCACTCGTTTTCCTTCAATACTGATGTGTTCGCATTGTTACCACAAACTTTGACTGATTTTATCAGAATTCTAGAAGTATTATTAACTATGAAGCTCCAAAATTTGTATGTTTTTTTATTTTTTAAAATGAAATATGGATAATATTTTTAGATAATATTTTTATGTTATTATATGTTTTTATGTTAAAATGATTCTTATGACAATTGTTTGTTATGAAAACAGATTTTCAGATATTTTTACTAGCTATGTGTATAATTGTCTTTATGTTATTTATGAAAAAATATTTGTATAAGTTTTCATAGAATGTTTCATATAATTGTAAAAATAATTGTTCATGTTTTGTGTTATGATAATTATTTGTAAGTTATTTTTGTATAATTATTTGTGTAATTTTTTAGAATTCCAGAGCTATTTTACATAACTATTTTAATTGATTTATTATGTTTATTTTTTTGTAATATAAGATTATTATAATTATTTTTATGATAATTAATTTTGTTAGGATAATTTCTTATGATAATTTTTTTGTTATTTATAATTTTTTTAATGATTATTTTTTCTACTGTATAAGTGTTTATATGTCATTTTTTAAGATTTTGTAGCTAAAATATGTATATCTTTTTGAAGATAAATTATGTATTGTTTTTTATGACAATTTTTTCATAATATTCTGATATTTTTGAAGGTGAATTATGCATAATATTATTATATCATTATGTATAATTGTTTTTTATGATCAAATAGTTATCGATAATTTATTATTCTGATTATATGTTTTTATGATAATTTATTTTCTATTTTTTTTATTATTTATATGTTTTAATATATTACCATATTATACTATGTTCTTAGGTAATTAATTGATCATAATTAGATAAATTTTCAATGAACCATTTCTAAAAATGATATTGTAGTTGATAATATTATATAATTTTATAAATTGAATCTAAAAAAAGATTTTATTTTCTAGGAATGTTTGAAGTTTATTAATATGAGAAAATTATATTAAGGAGAAATCAAAGATCATCTCATTTTTTATGGTTTAATCCATAATTATACACAATGGATCTGGCAAGGTGAAATAATAGAATGTTCAACATCTATTGTGGATAAAAATAATTAGAATTAGATAGAGGATCATGTTGAAGAATTAATTCATTATCTATGAGTTTAAACAATTTAAAGAACAAAATTTTATGAATAATTTTGTGAATATTTTGAGTGACTACTATACTAAGGTAGATATAAATTTATGTTGTTATCATTAGTACTAAAATTATTTCACCTGAATGAAAGAACTGTGTGGGGAGATTAATGTTTCTCTGAATTTAACCAAAATTTAAAATAGTTACTTCTAGTATGTGACAGGCTTCCAGAACCCAATTATAATATAAATAAAATATTATCTCCAATGGGACTGGGTTATAAAAATATACATTATTTACCCAATGATTTTATATTTTATAGGAAGGAATATGAAGTTTTATCAAAATTTCCAAAATAGTGGACATCAAGATAGAATATGGATGTAAATTTGAACAATGAATCATTCTCAAGTATCAAAATAAAATCTCTTGCCTAATAAATTTGGTACTTTCCAATAATTATTTATTTTAAAAATCTATTTTAAAATTAAAATGATGTAAAAAAATTATGATAAATACATATGAGAAAATATATGATGTAAAATTACATCACCCAACAAATTCAACGCAATGGAAGAGATCTGATAAAAAATTACAAAATTTTTGGATGTGAAGTTAGAAATCTCAGAATGGGACCTTTAATAGGGGCAGCGAATCCATATCAGAGCCTCTATAGCCAAAATATTTGAATGAATATTTTTTTTGGTATTTTATAACTTTTCCCCATATATTTGAATGATAAAAAAATTTGTTATGATAATATTGATAAATTTTAGAACAAAACAGGCAGGAAAAATATTAATGTGTATCTTTCACCATTAATTGATGATTTAAAACATCTACGAAAGATATGTTTTATATTTTTTGATTCATATAATAAATATAACTTGGTTTTGTATACTATGATAACATTTAATATAAATTAATTTCCTATATATGAAAAAATATCATGATATAGTGTTAAGGAGTATAAACCATCAATAATTATTGATGTAGACACTTAATATTATGAATTTCATAATGGAAGATAAAGAGTGTACATAGGGATTTTTTTTGAATTTATCATCCTTATTATAGATTTAAAATATCATTAAATGGTTTACATGAATATATTCTCCCCCACAACCATTTTCAATTGACGAATATTATGAAACGATTAGAAAATTGATTTCACATTTGGAAATAATTTTTTTCTTGGTCATCAAAAAAATATTTTTAATAAAAATTATATTTTTCACAAAATACCTTATTATTGATTTTTTGAGATAAAACCTAAAAGGAAGTTATTCATGTTGTGAAAAACATATGTGATAGATTTATTAGAAATTTTTTAAATATAAAAGGAATGGAAAAAAGAAGAATTGAATTCCATATTGAGAATGATATGCATGTGAATATGTTAGGATTTAGCTCTCACTAGGAATGGGAATATATCATATTAACCTTTGTCTTCTCAAACATTAATAAAGAGATAGAAGATTTTTGTGTTCAACGTTTTCATTGTATTAAAGTAACCAACATATATTCTTTAAATTTGATGAATTTGTTCTCATTGAAGGATTTTAAATTAATAGTTATGAAATATAAGGACTGTCATGTATTGATGAAACAAATACTAAATTCCACACTGCATGGTATATTTCCAACAACTTACGAAAATATTATCATTGGGTTATGTTATATTTTAAAATCCATCTGTAGTAAATTCATTAATCGAAAATATTTATATGTTTTGGAGAATTATTTTTATCTTATACTTTTTCAACTAAAAATGTAGTTCCCAAATACATTTTATGATATAATGGTTCATTTGGTGTTTCATTTAGTGTATGAGATAGGGATATGCATGAATATCTATATAAGTTGGATGTATCCTTTTGATAGATATATAAAAAATTTGAATGGATATCTTATAAATATTCATCAACAAGAGGTCTTTATTTTTCAAAAAAATTTACTCAGGGAGGTGACTAAGTTCTATATTAATTATTATTCTGAGTTAGAGCATATTGTTCCCCTAATTTCTCAAAAAATGATAGTTGATGGTGAAGGTAGAGTGATTTATAGTGTAAAGGCAATGTTTACTCTAAGTGTTGATGTGATATGGGAAAATTTATATATTTTTAACAACACATATGAGGTTCAACCATATATATCATCACATATTTATAAAATAAAGATATTATATCTGAAAATAATTGAAGAATGGCTAATGGTTGAGAATGAGAAGACATTTTTTTCATGGTTTAAGGTGAAATTCAACATAGATATATGTTCATAAAAAATTTAAATGTTTAGAAGGGGGATAATCTCTTAATGTTATAAAATGGTTTGGTCTTCATACTAATGGGTATGCATTTTACACAAAAAAATTAGGAAGATCACAGTACTATTCAAAATAGTGGGGGTAATGGTCATTGTGGAAGCATAAAAATTTTTGATTGATAAAGACAAAAACCTAATTTATTTATCAATGTTATATTTTAGAGATCTTAAGAATATATGGAAAATTTATTATACCAAATATCAAGTAACAGTGTTTACGTTTACCTGGGTTGATATAAATTGTGGTGTAAAACATTATTATTATTTGTTAAAATAGATTTATTTAAAAAGATTTAGTTGAAAATTGGAACCATTTATTATTAAGACACATGAAAAAGATACATTTTAAGTCATTTATCAATCGAATGATCGGTGTTTCATAGTTTTCATGGGAAAATAATTAATTTGATTGTTGACGACGATGATGATGTTATGAATTTTTATGAGGCATCTTTATCTACTATGTGATTTTAAGATGACAACAATGACTAAAATGATGACAAAGCGCATTATTGATTAAATGTTCACGATGAAGGGATATTGGATGTAATAAATTACTCTCATAATTAATTTGGTAAATATTTATTTTTATTACATTTTTAAAATTTTCATTTCTAAGAACACTATTTTTTTATTAGATGTTTAATTGTATATATATTTATTACTTATATGAATTTGTGTTAAATTATATATTAAAAAATTATGGAGAAACATTCTTTGATTAAAAAACATGATGTATATCACTATGTTTGAGTTAATGTTTTTCATTTAAAAACTATTTTTTGAAATTGTTATATTCAAAATGTACAAATTCTTCTATAATTTTAGTAGTAATGTTTATATTAAATAGTTTATCTTGGATATTTTTTGGTTAATAATAATGAAATATTTTTTTTAAAATATACATATGTTTGAAACTATTTTTTTCTTATCTATTTTTGTAATAATTGTTTTTAAATATTTACCTTTTTAAGAATATTAAGGTAAAAATAATTTAATTATATTTGTCTATTAAAATGAAAATAAAGAGGAAGAAGAATATTTTCCAAGGTGTATTTTTTTTCATTTTATAAAATATCTAGTAATATAATTCTCTAATTAAATTTATCATTAAATTTATAAAATATAATTGAAGGACAACTCATGCATGTACTACGATGGAGTATTCTTCGTCTTCTATAGAGAAAATGATTAGTAATGTTCGTAGACATATGATGAAACATTTATCAATACTATCACTTTATTGTTGAGACTACAGAATACATATTAATTATTATTATAATAACAATCCAACTAGCCTAAATCAAATATAGTTTACCAGTTATATCACCATGTATATCCATTATATCATTATCATTTTATGTAATGGTTGGTTGGTAATAAAAAATATCAAGAAATTGAAGCTATGGGAGTTGAGAACGGTAAAATATATCAATTTAATTCATTATATATCATTATTTGAATATTATATATTTTATATGACTAATATTTAATGTATTCAATTAAATATGGGATTCAATTATAAATAAACGAATGAAATTATGAAAATATTTCTATATTTAGAGGTGGTATGATAGAGAGATTTTAAAACAAAATTGAAAAAAATTATCTTCCTAGGAAAATACAAAATGGTAGCATATTCCTCTTATCTAGGTTATTTGATATATATACATGGAATAAATTTTTCACTAACTGACCTGATGAATTATTTTTGATATGATAATTATTTTGTACTATAGGCTTCCCTGAATTTTACCTGATTAATTACTAGTTTATTTTTATATAGTATAACTCCATGGTATCCTATCAAGATATCCAATTATAGAATGTATACCCTCATACATTATCACATGGAGGGTAAAATTTATTGGTTCAGAAAGTTATTATATAATTTTTTATGGATTAATAGATAAATTTATTAGCGGTTTATACTTGCTCGATTTTGGTACTCTATCTCCACCCACTCTCTATAAAAAATGGGAAAGAGAGAGAAGGAAAAAAATTGAAAATTTTCATAAAGATAATTTTAATTAACTGACATAATTATAACAAATTAATTTTTATATTCCATGAATGTATGTATTTTTTAAAATAACAACACTAATTTACTATTTTAATTTTTTATTTTAGGATTAAATTTAGGAGAAAGAGACATAATAGAATATTATCCCTTAGAGAAAGATGGACATCCTCCCTTTTTATTTAAGAATTATACAACACCCCATCCACATAATAGGATATGAGAAGAGTGTTAGTATTTTTAATTTTTTTGTTCATCAAAATAATAAATAAAAAGACCTAGGAATATATTCCTTAAAATATGAGATAAAAGACCAAAAATAGTCCATTGGTGGTCAAATTCAAGTAGTTTTGAATTATATATTTGTTCAATTAATGGTAAAATCTCATCTTATGTATCTTCCATAGCCAACATAGATTTCCTATGTTTCATCCTCAAATCCTCAACCTACTCATTTTGATCCAACCTCAGACTATGTGATTTATGTTAGCGATCCCCATATACATATTGTAGGGTACCAAATTGTACATATTTTGATGTATGTTTTACACCAATATAATATGATTTTTTGTTAGGTAAGAATATAAGTAATAGATATTATTGATTATAATACTATACTTCCATTTTCTACCAAGGTGGTTACCAAATTTGGAGATTATATGGGTCATTTCCTACTTTAGATTTCAATCATTTTTCATCATATGAAATATTAGGTATGAATTATTTTTAAATATTATTTACATTTAATAGAAAATTATTTACATTTTTTGTTATATTTGATATATATATAAATATATGAAATCAAAAGAATTTGTATAAAAGAAAAAAAATGTTCAGGAACCAATAACTTTAGATACATCTATGATTTATAATGGGTTAAAAATATTATCCCAGGTTTCTTATTCTTGGGATAATATTTATGAGTTTTGGATAACACCTAATATATGTATAAGAGAATATCTATTGAGAATATTCAACAATGATAGCATGGATCTAATAATTTTTGATGAGGTCAACATGCTCATGTTTCACTTGTTTTTCATGTAAGTAAATTCATGCTTCAAATTTTCTGTCTTCAAATAAAGATGATTTCAAGTGACTTATTATATTACATATTTAATTAGGTATCTACAAACACTTCCCTTTCATAAATAATACTACTAGTGTTTATGGTCTTATAGATTCCGAATACATTTCAATGTTTGTGAAATATCTAAATACTGATTCTAGTGTTATATTTATATATGAGAGATTAGAAAATATAGAGATTGGGTACTGGTTTTTTCTATTACTTTATGGGTAAGAAGGCTAAGATAATTATGAAATAATATTAATTATAATTTAATTAATTTTGATGTTTATATATTATAGAGTTCAATGGATGTTAAGCATATTCTTCCAACATGAATGTAAATTATATTGGTTTTTCTCTTTATTATGTTGTTTTCAAAAATTATTTTGAAAATTTTGCAATAAGTAAGTTTTATTATTCTTTATAATTCATTATTTTAAATTTTTATTGATTATAGATTTTTTTTGGTTTATATATATGAAAATTTTGGTCATGGGAAAAGTTTAACCAAGATCACTAGTCAATATAGGACCCAAATATAATCCAATACTAATAATTAATAGTACATATATTTTATATTAGATAACATTTATTTATTTATATATGTTGGTTTTTATTTTTAAGATAATGATTTATAACTACAATTTCATCTTCAAATTGGAAAGTTGGAATGTGGGGTATTATGTTTTAAGATTCAAGTAAGAGATAATCACAACTAGGTCAATGAATGAATTTGATAATGTTAGTTATATTAATTATTTTATGTTTTATATCATAATATTATTTTCTTAATCATATAACATTCATTATTTTTATATGTTTTCAATAATATTATATTTTCAATGATCTCATGTCCTGTATGAATGATGACCATACACATTATCACACATTGTTTTCAATCTATTTTTATGTATGATTATAATTTAAGTTAACAAGAATTACAATTTTAATTAAATTAAAAAAATGAGTATTTAGATAATAATTTTATTCATTTAGCTAATATATTCAATTTATTTGTACAAGGTTGTTCTCTATTGTATAAAGTGTTAATTATATATATAAAAAATCTCCAAACTATAAAAGCATTTAATTTATAAATTTACATTATGAATACCAAAGGACATGAGTATCCAAACTATGTACTCATATGATTGAGAGATAATTAATGAATCAAGGAAAAAATAAAATGGTTTATGACATGTAACTCTAGAAAAAAATCAATGTAACATAAATACTCAATATTATAGAAACATATAGACATTAAAACTAACTAAAAAAATTAAATTTCGGAACGAAATATCTACTAACATTAAATTGTGTATAAAAAATATAAGTATGAATAATTACATTTATAGAAACAAACTAAAAAGCTTAACAATGATTAATTTATTTATACTAAATATAAATTTGAATTTAAAGAGATTTTTTAATGTAAATTTTCACAGAACCTTATAAAATAAGTTTCTAATTAAGGGAAACAAAAATAAAAAACAATTACATTATTTATGTAAAAAATACTTGAAAATAATTTTTCTAAATATATAAAAATATATCTAAAAACCATTCATTAACAATTATTAAAATAATGTTTTATTTTTATCATTCATTTTGGTAAACAACCGATAGGTATGTTCTAGGTGTATCATGTAAATTCCTTCTATAATTTTAGACACCAAAACATATTCATCGGTATGATATTTCAACCAAGTGATATACAAATAATGATTTAATGTTAACCAAATATCCCCTATGAACCATTAAAAAAGGTTTCATTAATAAATAATCCATGTTAGACACACTATAATTAATGAATAATAAAACTCCAAGAAAATACATATAAAAAATGTTGAGTTAGTTTTATTAAATGAATTTTTATGAATCAATTGTTTTGATAAATCACATTATAATTATTATTTTACATTTACTTAGAAGAGATTTTATTTGCCCAATTTTTTGGAAATATTTTCTTTCGATATATTTTTGATGTCCAAATATTCTGTTTTTTAATGTTATAACATTCCTTTTCATTTTATATTTTCAATGATGTTAAGTTGTATACAAATGAATACCTTAACCATATATGATGTTTGTTTTCAATCATTTTTTATGTATGATTGAATTTTAAATTATTATGTATATCTATTTTAATTAACATTAAAAAAATGAAAATTTAGGGAATTTTTTTTACATTACATTTCTATATTCTATTTATTTTTATGGTTTTAGATGTTTCAGTAATTTATCTTTTCATTAAAGTTAAAAATTAGATATTGTACCAATATATTTTTTTGGTATATTTTTTATATGGTTATATATTTTAAAACAAAATTTAATTTAATAGATTTTTCTAAATAATATCTTTTCATCCATGTTTAAAACCTAACATTAAATTGGAATATTATATGTTTTAGTGGAAGTTTTTGTTAAAAAGTAATGTCAAAAATCATTTCTAAAATCTAAAAAAATAATTAAAATGTTTTTTACAAAAAATCAATGTCAAAAGTCTTTTAAAGAATCATAGTAAAAATACTTTTTATGTTAAATTTTTTAAAAAATAAATCCCAAAACTAACACTCCACATCATTTTTTACAAATACTGCTGTCTGAATTTCTGAACAAAACATTCATTGTTGGGTTTTCTTAAAAGAAGTCAATAAAAATTAAAAAAAATTTCATTTTTATGGGAGTTTCAGTGTCATTTATTTAGAACAAATTTTGAAAATATTATTTTAACGTCTCCTAGTTTAACTTTGGATAAAATATGACATTAAAAATTAGAAATAATTAAAATTAAAGTATGTTTTTTATTGAAGTGACCAAGGGGTTAAAAAAAATAATATTTAAAAGACCTCATAAATAGGTAAAATTTATATTGGATAATGGGATTATAACTAAATCCTACATTATCATTTAATCTATTTTTAGTTAGAATTTTTCTTTTCTGAGAATGAATTTATTATAATTTAATCTTTTTTTAAATCTCAAGAGTTCCCCTACACTCAATTATAAAGGAGAACCCCTCCTTTCTCTTATTAAAACCACATTGAGCCTTCTTGATCAACCATTACCTACCAAAATACCTTATCAACTTATTTAGTAACTATAAATGGGTTATAGTCTTCCCTAAAGACCAAACTGAGGGACCATAAGAGGATATCTAAAGGAATTTTTTCAAAGAAGAGGTAATCTCATTAATCAACAACTTTATTTTCTTATATATCCTTTACCTCATATAAATATAAATTATTTACCATAAAATAATTTTTTTAATATCATAAATATACTGAAATATTATTATTATTATGAAATAACCATTATCCACCTGCTTTCCCATCAAATAATTCGTGAAATTATTGATGGTGCATATATACTACTTATTGTCTCCATATAGTGATAAAATTTTTATTCCCCCCAGATTTTTTGGATGGTATTTGTGATGGGTAAAATTTTTATATTTGAAAATTATAATTATAAAATTATAAAATCACATAAAACTTTTAATCTTACAATAGTTTAGAAAGAAATATCTACACTCATGCGTATGTGTCAACTACACCCTCTATGAAGAGATGAGAATTATTATTCAATTCCATTTTAAAAGGAAGGTAATAAGGATGTATTTTAAAAATATATATGAAATATATAATATAATAATGATTATGGAAATGTTATATATCATTTAACTTTATTTAATTCCACATATTGAAAAATGAAAAAATCATTCATGCGTACATAAAACCAACTTTCCCCAGAATGGTGAATTTTTTTTCTAGTTATATATTTTATGAATGATTATTAATGTTTATATAATATATATATAAGATATTTCTATAATTATTAACATTATGGATATTATTTAACTATGAAAAAATTATAAGGATTAGAAATACCAAACCCAAATTCTCATAAAAAATGAAATTGTTAACAAACAAAAATGGTGATTTTAATAAGGAATTATTAATATAATTGTGTTGAAATATTACTGTGGGATCAAATATTATATTATAAATATGTAGATGATTATATTATAAAATTATAATAAATATAATGTTATTATAAATGATTTTAGAGTGACTTTTAATCAAGTGGAAGTCAAGGTAATGGTTTGTCGTCTCAAAATAACATTTTTTGTGACATATGTTATATCATGCACCTATCTTATATTATGAGGTGTATATAAAAACATTTTAAATTTTATATCATGATTATATATATGTTCATTATATTTAAATTATTTTTTATTTTTTGTTTTAGGGTGATAATTATACAATTGTTACCAAGGAGGTAATGGTTTTATGTAACAATCTCATTGTTTATCAAGATTATTTATGATTACACTTCTATTGATAAAATATTATGACCTAAATCTCAAGAAACATATTAATTTTATTACCATATAGTTATTGATTTATAATACATGTTTTCATATAACATTTCTCACCATAAATAATCAAGAGACCTAAAATATGTTTTATGGAAAATCGACTTTATTTCTTTTCTTTGGTTGAATTTTTTTTCTTCCATATCATTGATTTTTAAAAAATATTTAAACAAGGTTTTTATTATTATCTTATGATTATTTAAAATCATTTTCACCTAAGTTTTACTTTTAAAAAAATTAATTAAAATTAATATTCTTATCATTTTCTAAATGATATAATTCTCAACATTTTCAAGAAATTGGGAATGGAATGTATTATTTTAATGTATATGACATGAACTACATTTTCATCCACCATGACTGATCAACAATTTACAGATCACCTTAAAACTCGATAATAATATTTTTAAATATTTTTTCAATATTTTGGAAATTATTAAGTTTTAAAAATCTTATTTCAAAGTATAAATGAATATTTCCCCCAAGCAATTTTGCAGTGATCCTTTATGTGAATTTCTTAAATATGATAGCATAATGTTTGATTAATTTTCATTTACTAGGGATATGATTCCATGATACCATATGTATTCTTTCTCGGGGTGGTTTATGAGTATATTATGATATGTTTATAAAAAACTTTTGTTTTCCATTGGTCATATTATAATGCATTTAGTTACAATATTTTGGCATTAATATGAATGAATTATGATTATTTAATGGATGATAACATTCAATACCTGAAATGAATTAGTTAAATATAAGTAACTCATGAGTTAAATATGTTATGTGTGGACCTAATTTCTATCCAAGATTTTATGTGAGGACGCAGATTTCATGTCCATAAGATTATGTGTGCACTTAGTTTTCATGTCTATAAGATTATGCATGGATCTAGATTTCATTTCCGTAAGATTATCAATTGAGCTAGTTTATTGCCAATAAATTTATGCAAGTGAATTATATAAAGTACTTTACATAAGCAGTGATCACAAATATATTTATATATGTTCCCAAAGTTATATGATTGTGTTTATTCCACACTCCTACGACTTTGTTATGCTCTCAGGGAAAATGTTATTTGATTACTTCGTGATTCATGTCTTATGAGCTATCAAAATTTATTCCATGAATCAAGTTTAGGATATTTTATATATAGGGTATGATTTAAAAATTCTATGATTATATTATCATACCATTATGATCATGTTATGCTCATGTGATCATTTATATATCCCTTGCTTACCATTACTAAGTATCCGAGATCACCGTTTTCTTATGTTTCCTTTTCACTAGGTTATGAAGAAAGGAATTAAGTATTATAGGTCCAAGAAGGGTGATATATAAGATGAAAATACAGGTTGATGATGTAGTTCACATATAAAGAATATGTTTTTGTTTCCATGATTCCAATGAAACTAAAACTATATGATTCTAGCATGGATCATTATTCTATGTAATGAATGGTCTTCTAAAAGAAGAAATATCTATATATAAAAAGTATGAGACATTATAAAAGTACTTGAAATGGGTTATAACAATACCTAAGGTTGAATTATTGATCACAAAATGATGTAATTAAATCAAAGTGATGAATGAAATACTTGGAAGATAACTTGGAATCTTGGAATATGAATTTTTTTTCCTGAATTTTATGTTGAAAATTCTCCATTCTATAATTTGATGTTAAAAAAATAAAAACAAAACATGTCTAGAAAATGATGTAATTATACAACAATGGTACTAGGTGTATTTTTATAAATATATATAGAAATCAATTTATGTGTGTAAATATATATATTTATAAAAATATAAGTCATAATTCATACAGAAATATGAACTATAAGTATATATAATTGTATACATAACGAAAAAGGAAGAGAAACTATAATATAATAAAACTAAACACTTATGGCGATGTTCCAACACCCCTCAATCCAAATCTTAACTCCTTCACAATAGTAATTACTAGAGTCCGACTAAACTAGTGTGAATCCATTGGAATCCAAATCTATAAAAAGTCTAAAAACTATAAAAACTTGTTAGAACATGAATCTTAGAAAATGATGTTGCATTCACTGCGATGCATATGTATGGTGGGAGTAAAATTACTAAAAAATCACCCCCAATGGTTCCTCAAGTAACATAATTATTAAATTGGTCGATACATGAAGTATTTTTACACAATTATATATATAATAAATAAACTTTATTACTGGAAACACATATGTAATGAACTATAATTACAATAAAATGATTGAAAAATTAATAATAATCATAATAGGTAAGTCCTCATATTGGGAGGGTCCAAAGATAGGTTAATAAATTTTTGTAATTCTTGGAATCTTTGTTTATGAGTCAAAAGAATAAAAGTCACATGTATCCATGATATTGGATGTAAAGTGTGTGTGTGTGTGTGTTTTTGAATTGAATTCATACCAAGAAACATTAATCCATCGTAAGAAACATTCTCTAGGATTATAATGACAAAATATGGGATCCTCATATATATCCATCTAATACATGTCACCCACAAGCATAAACATGACCCAAAACTAGCACATTTCACCAAATGAATCAATATAGTGAGAAATAATAAACTATTATAAATTAGAAAAAGTGAAATATATAAGTGGATTAGGTGAATATTTTAAGATAAAAATCATTTCCTAACAACATACTAGTTATTAGACTCCCAGTTAAACCCCTTATGCCTCCCAAAATGTTTCTATATTTATATTTCAATGAAAATAGGTTTATTATGATACAATTTCCTAAAATATAGAGTAAACTTTTTAACATATGTATGTATAATAAAAACTATAATATTTTTTTAAATTTTTAATAAAATATATAAAAAATATAATAATGAAATAAATTGTGATAACAATTTGTGGTTCTATAAAAACATGTAATATTTATCATTAGGTATGTATATTAATCATAAATCTAAAATACACATAAATTATATCACTATAATGAAATAAAACATATTATAAATTTAATAAATAAACTAGGATAAAACATGTGTAACTTGAATATCGATACATACATAAATCAAATACTTTTCAAATGAAAATTCTAGATACGAAATTTATTACAAAATTATAATTATTATATAAAAAAGTAAATCACCACAAATGATATAGAAAAAAATAGCAAGATAAAATTACGGTTTAACCTAGTTCATATGAAAGAGGGAAATTTAAAAACTGTTATTTTTAGTTATAATGATTTTCATGCAAATTATTAGACAATTTACTAAAAAAACTTTCGCCTCCTCTTTAAAAGAATATAAAAGAATTATCAAAGGAAAAAATGTATTATAAAATAATAATTTCATATTAAACAGACCAATACTTAAATTAGGTGTTACATATAATATATAATCTTTCTGAACCCACATACATTATAAAATTTCTAATCTATTTACCAAATATCACAACTATAACCACATTGAATAATTTTTTATCATTAAGAACCAAAATAAAAATAATTTAGTAATATAAAATTCAGTAAAAAACCAACCAAAGAAGAAATATGGAATCAAAAAACCTTCCACATTAAAAATTATTCAAAACATTTATAAGTTAATCCATAATTAGGTTTTTTTATTTAAATATGGAATTAAACCTAAACCATGGTAAAAATATGGATATAATTAATAAAATTGATATAAAGTTACTAACCATGAAAAAGTATACTATCATTATATAAATTTATTAGAACGATGATAACTTCAAATGATTTAGGTAATAAATAGAAGGGTTACGAGGAACAAACCTAATAAGTACCACATGATAACTATCAAGGAATCTAATAAGATAACAAAAAAGTTCCCAATCATGAAGGATCCTACTTGTATATGAGAAAAGAATAAGTTTACCCCTTTTAAACATTCCCAATATTGATAAACTAATTTTAATTCTGGGAACCCTTATCAAGAGAAATAAGAAAGTTATAATGATAATTAATTTATTTTAAACCACTAATATATTGAAGGAATTAGAAAAAAAGTCAATCAAATAAATCATTCCTTTCTGATATTATAAATCCAATCATAACATTACTACCAAGGAATCTTCTTTTCCATGTTATGTATTGTTTGTTTTCTTATAATTCATTTTGTTTATATATAGAATGGAACATATTACTTTAAATATCACAGAATAAAACAAAAATAAAAAAACAAGAATAATAAATTAATGTTATTCACATCAACCATAGAATATTTATTCAATGAAAATTATAATATATTTCAATACTAAAATTTTAATAATATCAACAAACCTTTCAGAAAAAATTAATTTAAATATAAATTAAACAAGTTAACATTTTTGTAGTAACTATACAAATTTACATAATAGTAGGTGTCTATTATAGTGTCCCAATTCCATAAAAATGAGTTACTAAACAGGAGGATAAATATATAAATAAATAACCAAAAACAATTCCATTTGACCTTTATTTAAGAAAATATTTTCTTTACACAAAAAAATATTTATTAAAATTTTAAATTCATACTTTAAAAAATTTATTTTAAAATTTATTAATTATTTTCAAATCTTGTGGGACCCATATAAATTGAATAACCCATGTAAACACATAGAAGGTTGAGGTAACCTACAATGTCCATTCATTAATGAGATCAACATAATTATACTAACTCCAAAATAATTTATATTCATTAATTTCATGAACTAATATTTATTTATCCCTATTACAGAATTATCATAAATTAATAATATTGAATACATAAATGAAGACTACGTGAAACAGAATCCTAAAATACATATAATATTATAATGAAAGAAATAATTAAATAAATCAACTCAAAAATCTATATTTTCAACATAAAATCAATAAATAACTAAAATAAATAACTCCACTTCAACCAGATAATGAAAAACACACTAAGAAAAAGAAAAATTGTATATAACATTCTTTACTATTGAAATAAATAAACCTTTCCTATGAGGTGATTTAAAAATGGAATGGTGAGACCAAAAACTAAATTCCTGAATACTCTTACTGAGGAAAATAAGAGAGGTAGAAGAAGATAATAGAAAGAGATTCTATAATTTCTTACCTTTATTTTAGTAAAAAATAACATCATTGGAATCCATGAATCATGGGATAAAAATAAGAGTAAATTAAAGGCCAAATAGTTCTCATCTAGGGTGCATAGATTTCCTAGAGAAGAATGGGGTTGAGGTACCCCTTTGGGGGTTCTAAATATTTTATCTCAAAAGATTAAAAATACACTAAAAAATAGAAAATTGTCATGGGTCAAACAAAAATCCAATTGATATCCAATGTAAATAAATTAAACCATTGATATTATAGTGGAATATAATGGGGATTAAAATTTAAATATAGAGGGGATACCCCAATTATTGGCCCAATGTACATGTTTTATGCCTGTTCCTAAAGTTTGATAACTAGATTTTTCCATTTCCAATTAATTTTATTCAATTAAATAGTCCAATTCATCATCTCAAGATTCACTTCCTATATTATCAACCTAAAATTATTAAATTAAGCATCATAAAATAGCTAAATAAAAACCTCTCTCAATCCAAAAAAATTAAAATAATACAATGTTTTTACAACATGAATTTCTAATTTGAATCATTAATTTTTTATTTATTTTATTAGGTCATGTGTCAATATAGACAACCCACCAAGGAAATTTCTCCCAAACCAAAAAATACTCTCATACAAATTCACACAACCTCAATCAATCACTAATTAATATTTTACACAAATCGAATATATTCTATGGTTCCTATCCCATTTCTAATGTGTAGCTCCAAAATAATCAAGAAACACTAAATTCATAAATTCCGAATATGATAATGTCACATTTAAATACTTATAACCCTTTAAGTATCAATAACCTAACTAAACTCTATCTAATGGTGCTCCCCAATAAAAAAATAAAATATGGTTTACCTAAACATATCATTCAATTGAATTCATGTTTGTTAAATATAGTAAATAAGTAAATCAATTCTTTTAAAAAGTTCAATTTTTGTTTTAGAAATCACTAGTTAGTATTTATTTTACAAAATATTAATTTAACAAAATCATTTTATTTTAAAAATCAATCATGTTAAAATGTTTTCTAGTTTATTATAAAAATCAATCCACTTCTAAAAGACATTTTGAAGTACCCTCTTTTTAATACCCATGTTTGTAAAATAGTTTCCTTCATTATGATAATATTAAATAATTTTGTAATTGACTATCTATAATGACATATATATTACAAATATATAAATGGAATAAAAATAATAAATTTAATGGAAAATATTTTCAATAATAAAAAACATTTAACTATAAATTAACTAAGAGAGAAAAAATAATCAATATCTATATAAAGATATGTAGGAAGGACTTTAAATAATTACGTCAAATTTAATATGGTATTTATAAAAACATTGATTAAATTATTTATTTTTTAATTATTTAAATATCTCTAAAAATATAAGTAATAAAAAATAATGCACTTGTTAAAATTTTCCTCTATCCAAATGATCCATGAAAAAAATGAATAAGTTCGATCTCATTTGAATCTAGTGATTTACCATTAGTTTCATAATTTGAAACACGATTTACATAAATTAGGACCACAATGACACATATGGTGGCTTGACTAAATGATCCAACATATGTAGTATAATAGGTTTTGAGAGTAGATACATTTTATTCACATAAACATGGAGCACCCCATAAGTGCCAACATCATTTCTTCTATGTATAAAAATAAAACCCTTGAAAACCTTCAAAAATCTACTACAATACCTACTTTTAATTCCCCGGATTTATTCACATGAATAGTAGTTGAACTAAGAGATCCCAGCACCTCAAACACAACTCTTCATAATTAGATATAAATGAAAATTATAAGGGATAAATATTAAAAATTATGATTTTTTTTCATTATTTGAATTTAAAATGAGTTATCATAAGAATATTCCCAAAATACCTCATGAGATTAGTAAACATAGGATATATAGAAACAAAACCCATTCAATAAATAGGGCACTAGTATATCATTGTTACATAATATTTTTATATGGATATATCTAAAATTTTCATTCTATATGTGTGTATGAAAATATAACCCAAAATTGGGAAAAAACCAAATTATAGACGTATACCACAATGGACATGGTATAATAAAATAAAAATGGACTTCAAGACACTAAAACTAAAAACATATGGTAATGTGAAAAAAACCCCACTAGAAAAGGATAACCTCGTCCAACCATATATCTAGTGGATTCCTTAAGAAACTAGTGTAACACCACTAACCCAAGAATCAATAATCAATTAAACAACTATCAATAAATTTAGTGGCACCTAAAATAAAATATTTTAAGAAACAACTCTACTGTGGTGATTATGGAAGGTGTGACTAAAAAGATATATTAGTTCACCCCCAATGATACCTCAATTCACATAGTGAATAAACATGTGTATGGATAATGTAGGTATACACATTAATATATATAATAGATAAATATTTTTCATTAAAAATAGTTAGGTCATGTAATAAAATATCAATTGATTTAATAAAAATTAAAAAATAATCATAATAGACAACTACATATACTAGAATGTTATGAACCTATATTACTTTCTACATAGAAGACATGGAGTCCAGGCCAATGAGAATAATTAAGCACATTTCACTTACATTCCATCTATATAAGAGAATATATATATTCATATTAAAGTTATACCATTGAATAATTAAACCCCAATTGAAAATGACCTCAAGGATTTTAAAGAGACAATATAAAATCCTTATACACATCCATCTACTACATGCAAACTACCAACTATTTAATGAGCTTAAGCTAGTATAATTACTTGAATTTATTTATATAGAGTGGAATACTGATCTAGTCTATACTATCTAGAGAGAGATATATGGCTAGATTGGGAAACACCAGTCATAAGTGAACCACATCCTATAAATGTACTTTTAACAGGACTCCCACTAAAATATTTATGGCCTATCACTATGATTATATGGCCTAGATTCAAAAAAATTGATCATGATATAATTTCATAACTATCATTAGGCATAAAAATTAAATATAAATAGGAATCTAAACTTTGAAAAAAATAAAACATCATAATGATATAAAAACATGTTATCACATTCATTAATACACCAAGATAACAAAATATCAATTAAAATAACAATACATATGATGAAACAATTCAAATTTATATATATTTTTCAAAAAATAAATTTATCACATAATTACTATTATCATATAACTGGTGAAAAATACTGTCAATAGTTATAAAATATTAATAGTAGGATTTAAAAATTGTTCAACCAAGTTTATTTGAAAGATATAAATTTAAGAAAGTCTTATTTCTAGTTCCATGAAATTTTATGCAAACAATTTTAAAATTAACCAAACCACACATACAACATCTCATTAAGACAATTTAAAGTAATCATCAATGCTAAAAAAGTATCCCAAAATCATAAATATACATTAAAAAACACAATATTTCACCATGTTGTTACCTATAATCATTACTCTTTGAACCCTACATACATTTTATGATTTAAAATTCATTTACTGAACATCATTCCTATAATCACACTGAATAGTATTACTATAATTAAGGAAAAAAATGAAACCAATCATGTAAACCCATCCCCAATCTATAACTAACTGAAAAAGTGAAAATTAATAAAAAAAATCAACTATAATAACAGTTATATAAATACATATTTAAGATATACCAGAAGGAAAATTATTTATTTCATCAGGGACATGAACCCAAACCATGGTTTGAGCATGAAAATAAATACTCAACTTGATCTAAATCTAAAACTTATGAAAACTAAAAATAATATATAAGAAACTAAATTATATAATGATAATCTGAATGATTTTGTATAAAAAGGTTAATTAGGGACTAAAAAAACATGCCAATGAGAACTAGAGATGTATATAAGAATATTTTTTATATACATGATAGCTACCCTAAGTGTTTATGAAAATAAGAATATAATCCATTTTTAATCAAACCAAAGAAAATATCGATATAAGAAGGTAAATCCCATGAACCCATATTATGATAAATAATTAATTTTCAATGTCATGTAATTTCTCTAGACTGATTAATATGTGGTTATAAAATTTTAAAAATTTAAGGAAATAAAACATTCCTCACCGATCCATTAATCATACCTATCACCTTACGAATGACACAACCACTTAAATATGTTAATTTTTTTGGATTAAATTTTATTCTAAATATATATAGAAAATAATGTCCTATATTATTTCTCAACGCATTTAACTAAAAGGGAATAAATGTATAATAGAGAAAACAAATCTTGTTTATGAGGGAACTATGATATATTTCCAATCCAAATTTATGCAAGTTTTAATGTGGTCACAATTTCAATGAAATACTTATCTAACAATCCTTTCATAGTTAACTAAAGAAGTAAAAATTTAAATTATAATTCAACATATGTTCATTGTCATAATTTTTTATCAAAGAGTTACAGTTTCTTATACATGAGTTACTAAACATGTGACGAAATAAAGAAATAATGAACCAAATGAAATTTAATTTAAAATTATCTAGAAATAAATTTTAATTAACGTAAATAAAATCATATTAAGACTACCAATTCATAATTTCAAATATATATTTAATCAATAATAATTATATATTAATCATGTGTAATCCACTTAACTAATATAATCACAGTAAACACACAAAGGGACGATGCCACTGACCATAACCATTCATATATGAGAATTTAATACTTTAAAAACTTCCGAGTAGAACCTAAAATAATAAATGTAATTTAGTAAAATCAATTTAAACCAATTAAAATGATATAATAAATCATGAAAAAAATTCAACAGAAAACCATACATAAAACTCATAAAAATATATCCAATATTATTATGAATTAAATAACAAAATTATCCATCATAAACAACTTATAATTTCATATCATAATAAATAAATATAGAAAAAAATCATACCTTTTCCTATTTATGTAAAAAAACTAGTAATAGAAAGTAAAAAATCTATATAATCTAATTTTAAACATGAAATTATCAATCCCTATTCTATGAGTTTATTTCACAACAACATGGTGGAATTATTGAATAATATTTATAATACCCTTTCTACATAACATAATATATTAAAGGGAAAAAAGAATAGATGTGAGGGGTTTTTACCCAGGTTTCAGAGTGTAATAACTACCTCAAAATCAATAAATCAATGGGGGAAATATGTGACAAAAATGAAACTCAAAGGGAGATACTTTAGGGAATGTAAATGTATTGGAGAAGAATGTGGTTGAGAGAACCCTTGGAGTGTTTCAACTATTTGAGGATAAAATATGTAAAGTAAAAAAATAATGAAATAGACATGGGTCTATCATAATGTTAGTGTACATCCATAGACAATATAGTGACCCCTGAATTTCTAGTAGAAGATCAATTTTACTTCGATGGCACTGGATTTCACAGTAAACATCTTTTGTGAGGGTTTTTATTAGAGAGTAAAATTCTCATTAAAATATATGAAACTTATTTAAATTTTAAATATATCATTATAGAATCAATATATAAAATTATTAACTTAAAATAAACATTCATAACTCAAGTAAAACATTATATTTCCTAATCTTTTATTCTTAATTATTAGTTCTAATAAAAAAAGGGATCATACCTAAAAGGGTTGTAGAATGGGAACAAATATTCACAAACAATATGTGATGACCACTCGATCTCTAAAATGTGTTATAAGACCCTATTCAAAAAGATGAATAGATAATATGGAAGAAGATAATTCTGGATATAATTGACCATAAAATACATAATCAAAAGGATAAGATCATATCCATTATTTATTCTCATGTAATTCAATAATTGAATTCGATCATCACTGCCAATTTATAACAATATACATTACCCACAATGTATAATCATTTATTGTTTATGAACAATAAACATTTCAACGATATTTATATATATTTATCACGCCATAATAAATGATCTAGATGATTTTTAACTATTGGTATAAAACTATAAATATGCGGAATTACCCTATGGAATGTGATGTTTTATATAATAAGTCATGGGTTCTATTATATATTGCGACATAGAAATGTCATGCATATTTTAACATACGATCCAAACATATATCTCTTTATATAATATACATCACATTCATCTAAAAGTTATGAAATTATGGTGAATAATATTATATGATTCACCTATCTTATTCATAAACATAAAAATACCACTTGATCTAAAATTCAATTTGGATAAAAAAAGAGCATCATAAATCATTATGAATCCATCTAAATTAATTTGGATTATGTTTATTAGTATATAATAATTTTTTGTAAAAACATTTTCCAAATTTATTTGAAACTATAAGGCCAGATTATGTAACCCTTTGGATCTTTATAGAGTTTAAAATATATGAATTCTCTAATTAAAGCCGTTTTCAAAGTGTATCTTATAGATAAACCACATTGTTACTCAATTTACAATGGTTTTTGGAATGATCTTAATAAAACATACTCATATCTCTATATGAACATGTTCACCATGAAATGTAATTGGTGTATCATATGTATACTTATAGAATCCCATTATCATTGAAATAAATTAACCAAAAAAAAGTAAAACATTTAAATCTAGTATAGTCTAACTAATAAATATATTATTATATGGAATGGACAAAATAGTTTGAATGAATAAATACCTTGTCAGTCATCTATGTATTTTACCATATGATAATCCTTTCATTTAATAATGACCATGTATTTACTCATTATAATACAACAATGACCCATGTCATTATGTGTTATGAAATTTAGGGTAAATATAAATGGTTAGTCTTGGATAAGGGGTTTTTTAGTGAATAAGAACTAATATTAGAATTATTATGGTTAGAATATTTCAAGGATATGATTTTGATTATTAGTTAAAGGACCAAAATATCTTTTTTATTCTTGGGTGAATGTAGTATTAGGGTTGAGGATTTCTAGTAGTTTACTTCTACATCAATCATGTCATCATGATTCAACTTAGTTTATTTTTGGAATGAAAAGTGGTTGAAGAAAGTGGTTACACCATGGATAGTAGGTATAACATTGTAATAGAAATTTTTGTGTGTTATTGAAAAGTTGTACACCTTATTCATGATGTTTTTTCTTTGGAAGAAGGTATTAATTTTTAAAGGTGAAAAACCTTACATATTTTTTTTAAAAAATATTACATATACATTTTAGGGTTTCCATTGTGAATGTTTTTTGAATAGAAAACCTTTAGGTCAAGACAAGATAGCCAACCCTGAGGGATATTGTTTTATGGATCATGAAAATCTAGGCTATCAGGAAAGGGGAAACCATTCCATAGGGGCTGGGAACTCTACTGGGAGCAGTGTATCATTCCATGTCCTAGAGAAGTTTCAGAGGGATAGTGTTTGGCCAGGGTTTAGGCCCTATAACTAAGGTAATTCAAGATGTGACCTATAATGGTCATGATATTTTGGATGTAGTTAGGGGTATGATCCCATCTTCTTGGGGGAGTTAATGGTGTGACCTAGAGTGGTCACACCACAACTTATATGAAAATTTATTTTTAAAATAGGGGATGATCCATCTTTTAAAAGATAGTAAACTATGATTTTTTGGTTGACCAGTCATGATGGGAGCACCAATTTAGTCAAGATCTCTATATCTTACACCATTTTTGACCCCCTTGAAAATATATGTTTTTAGATGATTTTTCAGTAGTTTAGTGTGATTTAATTAATCTATTTTTCTTATTCTACTCCCTATTTGTCACCTATAATTTGGTATGAATCAAGGATCGGGGTTTGATGCCAATGAAACATGAGAATAGTGGAATCAAGATGATATAAAAGTATTTTTCATGAATTAGATATAGGATTTCCCAAGATTATGAATACACATTATTACATGTTTTTTCATTGGTGGTATGATCCTTCCTGTAATTTTTTTTGGTTTTTATAGAAATTTGTTATTAATTAGATATAGATTTTTGTGAATAAATTAGTGCTTTTGTGTGTCTTTGGTAAGGGTGCATATTAAGAGTGTATCATACCCCATGTATCAAGGTGTTTCTTTCATTATGAATATCCTTATAATATTATTCAATCATGTATTTATGAATTAAACATAATAATCAATTATAATTTTTTTTAATTATTTATTTTGCATGTGATTTGGATGGGAATAGGGGATTAAGACTTGGTACGAGGCTTATAAGATATTCAATTTGATGGCAGATATTTTCTTAAAAAAGGATTATTACTATATATATATGGTAGGTAGTCCTTGAACATATCCCTAGTGTTCCTGAAACACATTTATGAGATTTTGATATGTTTTGATGCCACTTGTGTGTGATTGACCTCGAATTTTAAAAAAATTGGTTTCCCATGAACTCTCTCAAGTAGAACATGAGTGTGTTGGTCCACAAAAGATACTTGATCACTTATTACTACCTCAAAAACTAATTATTGATTTCATGACTATAAATATGTGATATTTGACACATGGAACCCTGTTGTGTATAAATTGAATGAGATTAATTAGACATGGTGGACCTATGGATAGGGCGGCCTTGAGCCTCAGAGATTTAGAGAATGTTCTCCAAAAATGATGTGGGAAATAGATTTTCTTAATTAATATGTCACTGACGATGTGAAGATATATATTGAGGTAATAGGGGGCATGGGACGTGTCCTAGGAATAGATTAGAGTTATGATTATCTTAGGATTGTTTTTGGGATGGAATGAGAGGATTAAACCTAGTGGTTATGGGTTTGATGATCAGACATCTCAAGCATGATGGGGAATCCATTTATTTGGTTAAATTACAATCTTATTGATTTTTATAAGTGGAAGAATTCTTATAGATATCTATATGGTATAAATGTACATTTACCTATGATTTATGTGATTAAAATATCTTTTAGGGGTGATGTGAGATGTTACATAAGTGATGTTTTTGGGGATTATTTGAAGGACTAGGTGTCTAGTTTTCAAGGGACTTATTGTGAGTCACCATGAGAAGATCTTGGTTTAGTGGGGTTGGGGTTTGATGTAATATTTTGATGAGGTTTTGTATTTTCCATTTTAGGATAATGTTAGTAATGGGTCTATAAGATTATAGAACACCATGGGGTGTTGGCTTACCTTGGTGTTATTGAGTGGGGATCATGATGGGTTTGAAGAACCTATTTGGATATGCATGGGTGTAAGAAAAGTATGATCACTGGTTCTCTGTGATGTATTAGTGTAAAAAAAAATTTCTTTATGGGAATATCATGTAATTTTTATTGATGAGGAGATTTGTTTCAGGGATCCATGATTGATGAAAAGTGGTGAGAACCATAGTTGATATGGGTAGATTTTGGGGTTGGATTCGATGCCCTAATTACACATAAGTTACGTGATAGTTCTATGGAGAGAGTATTAAATTAGGTTGGAGATGATGTGACATGTGAATTCATGGTGGGGATCCACCCACTCTCCCTTGAGGTACTACATGATTCTAGGGAGGGGAATCTTTCTCCCTAAGGTGATGTGATGTTCTCAGGAGAGATTATTTCCACAATCATTTGTATGATATATAATGTTCCATAGAGATATTATGACCCTTGGTGTATGCTAATATAGGGTTAAAAAATTCGTCTCCATTCTCCCCATATGTGATGTGATTTCAAGGATATCATTAATCCTCTATATTATTACATATGTTTCTTGGGTAGGGTGTAATTCCTCCATAATGCGATGTGATTATAGAGAGGGAACTTATCCCCTTGATTATAATATATTTATTTCTAGGGCGGTTCACCATTCCTATTTGAATATATACAATTATAGGGAATTCCCTTATCCCTCGATGATTATATATGTAATTCTTGGGAGGGGTTCGATTCCCCTGTATGTGATATGATTATTGGGTGGATTCTTATCCTACCTAGTGTCTATACATACAAGATTCTTGGGTGTGGTACAATTACTATGATGTCATTGAGATTATGTATACCTTTATGGGGTTCTATCCCCCTGATGATGTTTTAGTTAATTATTCTATGTTTAGTTGTTATTCCCATGGGGGTACACATTATGCTTTTAGACATCTAAAATTAACTTAAGTATGTCCGGTCAACCTCTCAAGCCCCCTTCTAACCATAGGATTGACAATGATGATTTTATTTTACTTATGTGTTTTATTTATATTCTGATCATATTAAAATGTTTATGCATTTAATACATTGGTTATATTTGGTACGCTTTGGTGGTAGACTACTAATATTTAATTATACCCTATTTGGGAGGCCCTTACACTTCAATACCCATGATGTCCTCCTAAACATTGTTTTAGGTATGGAATATGTATAATGATGAATGGATAATCTAGATAGCTTAAATGGAAATAATATATGAGGATCAGGTATAGAAGAAAAATATCATTATATTTTATTTATTTATTTACATTTTATATGTGATTGACTAGTCAGTTATCAGTGTAATGTATGTTTGTATGACAATATTTTATTTTATATAGCCTGGATTTTTTTTAAATTATAAATACATTGGTTATTATTTATTGATATTTTTTTCATTATTTATGATATTTTATTTACTCTGATATAATGGTATTGTTTTCCCATGGTAAACCCTTAGACTCGTGGCACTTGTATGTTGTCTCTATAATTCAGAGTGGTGTCTCTAATGTCAAGTGAAAATCTCATTGGAACACTGGTGAGTGGGATTTGGATGAGAGAATCATATAGTTGTATCAAAATATTTTTACTTTTATATAAAATTTATAATATGGTAGACCTGGAATAGATATGTGTGAGAGATTTTGATGGACCTTGTATTGGTGATTTATGAATACTTTTCCATTGTGATTCCTAGGTTACCAGGGTCACATGAATATTGTTCTTGTTTTTTATTATAATGGATATTTTTATTCAAGTAAGATGTATGTATTTGAGATTGACTGATTTAAAATTATATATTTATTTTATAAATAACTTTTTTGGAAAAGGTGGGAGGCCACACATGTTCAAACTGGATAAAAATCATCCACCATAAGAAATCTCAATATCATTAAAATATAGTATAGGGTTATTAGAAAAATTCACCCTATATAATTTCGATTAATGTTTTGTTACCCTTGTATTCAGATTATCCATGATGATGTATTCAAAATGATAATTCATTTCTTCCAAAGTTTGAATGAACAATTTCAAGATTATCTTCCTTTCATTGAATATTTTTGTCAAAATTCTTTCTTTTTTATTGATCTACACACATTTATCTTTATGTGTATCCACTATAATCAATCTATTAGACATACTGAATGTATCCTCTTGAGAATAGTTAATCAGGAAAGCCTCCTCCCTCATTTTTTCCTCCAAAGTGAATGATAAGTTCCCATTAATTTTTTTCAGCCTCCCTACCTTCCACCTATGATGGGATAACTAGCACAACCTTAGATTAGATGGCCATATCATTTATGGAATCACTCGTAAAATCATCCAAAACCATAGATCAACCCTTCATCTGAGACATATCTTCCATCATTCCACTCATATTCTCATGTTCCTTATAATATCCATATTTTCTATTGTCCTTTCAATATTAAGGTTTTAACTCTTCTATTCCTAGTCATTACTAGTGGGTTCGTAACCCATCTCCTTAGACATAAAAATTTGTAAGAACTTGTATCTATAGGTTTAGGTAATTTAGAGAAATCCTTACACCCTTTATATTTCATCCTCTTCCTCATAATGAAACTCCTAGAATCCCTACACACCATTTTCTCTTCTATCCACCTTTGTTTGTAATGTCCTCTACCATGTCTTACATCGAAATTGACCATAATGAATTGTCTAGATCTCTCATCTCCATACAATATTTTAGAGAATAATTTCCCTTCATTGTAGTTATTTTTCATACTGTATTTATTTTATCTTAATTGAGGCCTTCAATTTTTAGGCATTTATAGTAGTTTCTAAGATTAATACTTATAAAGGACCATCATGGACTTGAAAATATCACTAAATTCATCCAAACTCCACTGTATAGTTGGTTTGACATGAATTAAATTATCAGGTCCATTGCAGGCCACTAAACCTCCCTCACATTCTTCATATATCTCATGTTATGTTCATTCACCAACTCATGCTACCTCTACAAAAGATGAATACTTTTGAATGTTAGTAATTTGTTACAAATAATTTTTTCTACGAACCCCCTGACCCCTGGATCTAGACATGCCTTTCAATATTGACTTTCGTTTTTCCAAATGTCATCTCAAACATTTGAAGATGTCCAAAACCTTAGTAATAGAATTAAATGGTCTATCCTCTTTCTTGTTTGGACTGAGATGTGTTTTATCATCATTACTCAAGTAATCCATAGTGATCACATAAAAATACTCTATCCATAATGATTTTAGAGTTATCAAATCATTTACCCTTTGTCTATCCCTACCACCATAATGGAATATGGAGAAAACATTTCCTAGATGTTTAAAAGTAGAATAATAATTTATAATTGTAGTACTTGGTCCATTATGGAATGTGGCTCATGTACATGCATCATATATTAGTATATAGATTTCACATGAAAATTGAATGATTATATGTGAATAATTTTACTTATGAAAGGGTGTTTCATTGTTTAATGTGTGTAAATAAATTTTATCATGTTTCCCATATAACATGTTTTTTCCATTATACTTTTTCTAAACCTTGATATTTTATTTTGATTAAAAGTCATGTGGATCACATAATGGGATGTTCTCTGAGGATTATTTTTCAGTACCTAACTATAAGGGATATGTAGCAAGCCTTGTTGGGTTTATGTAGGCATTGGATTCCATGATACTAGTTTTGAATAGACGAAATAGTTTTAATTATTTAATGTTTTGACAATAACTTAAATGATATTTTACCATATAGCTTATTGGTGAAATTCTTCTCAACCAAAGAAGATAAGTATGCTTTATCCAAGTATGAATTATCTTATGGTTATGTTATTATATAAAAAAATATTGCACCATTATCGTTAAGATGGTTGTTTGGTAAATGGATTCCAATTGAGGATAAGTTCCCAAGGGTGGGTGGTGACCCTTGGTGGATTGTTTTATGTAAGGGATTCCTTAGTTGTGGTCTGGAACATGAATGTTATACATTGTAGATATAATATGGAGATGTGAATGTGCTACATGGATGTTTCAGATACCCTTTTGAGGTTAGAGGAAAATAATTTTAAATGCATTATGGTTTTGGGATGTGAAATTCTTAGAGTACTTTTGGTATCAAGGTAGCATTTAGATGAAAGAATATGTTGGATACACATATCTGTTGATATTTGGTGCCATTCCCCATGAGAAAATGATTTGTGATCTAAGATGTTTGTATCTATGAAATATTCAGCATGGATACACATGTCTATTCTTGAGAATTATTCATGGGTTGTGGGTGATCATTCAGCCAGCCTTGGCATGGTTGAGATTCTTTGGTCATTTTGTAAAGTAAACATCAAGGATTCCTTTATCAGGATGATATTTACATGATAAGGGAGAATTGTTATTCATTTAGGTGTTTACAATTTAGAACAATGAGAAGTGATACACGGTATCATGATCCAGGTTATATGATCAAGTGGTACAAGAGGGTACACATGTTTTTTTTCATTTGAGATCAATTTGGATGGTGGAATAATTATATATTTAACGGGGTTAGTGGTTTACATTGCATAGGAAGATGAGAGTTAGTGTTGTCATGGATTTTTGGGAATATTATCTATACATAATGGAAAGTGTGTGGGGTATGTTGGTGACCATATAGTTTATGGATTAGTGTGAGGACAATGTAGAGGTTTAATGGATAATTTTTGGGTTCTAATGGAATCTGAGTGGTGTAGTGATGATGAGTCCCATTACTTTTTTCTTAATTGGATGAGAGTCCTGAGATATTAGTTGGGGTTGATACATAATAAAACTTGGGGTAAAATAGTGGATGATTTTTGATTTTTTTAATCAGTTAGAAGTTAAAAACTACTTTGATCCATGAGGTTCTTATAGACATGGTGGCACAATGTTTTTAAGAGAATGAATGTTTTCCCTCTATGGTGCGAATAGAAATTGGAAATGGAATACAATTTCTTGGTATGATCGATCTAAGTTTATTCTTTAACATGGTTTGTTAAAATGGTTGATCAAATTTTGGATAGAGTGACACATGTTAGGTGATGAAATTTTTTTATCATCGTTAATTAAGTGTGGTGTGTGGAAAACCATATGGTTACGATAACACTGTTTTCTATTAGACAATGTAAACATAATTGTTGATAGAATTGTAGTACATGTCAAGGATAAAATTCCTATTGATTCATGAACATGTAGTGATTGGTGTTTCATAATAACAATTAAGTATGAGTGGGATGTTCTTGTCTAATAATTACATTCAATAACGGATGGATCATAGACTATGGAGATCATGTATTTTTGTTTTCAAGAGAAACAATTTGAATACTCCTATAGAGGGGAGAATCAAATTATCCATAGAGTTATGACTCTCATGATGTTAGTTTCATGTATGTTCTAAGACTAGTTAGAGGATGATTGAGATGGTTATGAGATATCAGTGAGTAGGTAGATCCCATTTTTTCTATTTCATTGGATGGTATAAGATTTGGGATTATGATGTGGCATTCGATGATGTACCGAGTATTGGCATCATTCTTGGAAGGAAGCTGATGTGATTAGAGAGTGAGTTAGATTAGTGGTGTTTTTATTCTTATAGAGAGTATACTATGGATGGTATGGATGGATAACACCCCATCTTCTAATTACACTATATTTTTGGTATGAAGTTCAATATATGAATTAAATGATTTCATGATGTCTCCCATAGTTAAGGAAACCTGATTATGATATTTTATTGCATGTAAATGGTTGTGATTGACTATTTTTGGGAAATTTACACTACTAGAAGTCCAAGAAGTGTTTTTTATGGGATTGAGTGTGGTGAGGTGTAAATTGTATGAAGAATATTTAAGGACCCCTAGTAGTGAATTATCAAGAAGTGATTATTATGGAGTGGGGAACCATATCTGAGAACCAACATTTGTGAGTGGATACTTATAGAGGGGAGAACCATAAAACTAAGGATGAATTAGTTTATGACATGTTTGTCTCTATATATAGAGGGTTGTGTTCATGTTCCATCTCGTTATTGATGATTTTTATGAGTGGGTAACTTGAATGCTAAGGAATAATCTACCATAGTATTTAGATTTTTATAGAGGAACATTATTCATCATTCTAGGATAGAAGAAGGTGAGTTGGTGGTGAGTTAAAGATATTTGTGGATTGAAAATTATGTTTAAGGAACACTATAGATTTATAAGGATTCTAAGGATTATGGAGGATATTTTTTAGTGACTCATGTTATTAGAGGGTATGAAATTTTTGAAAAATAGATATTTTGCGTCAATAATGGGTTTATTTTAAGAATCTAGATTCAGATTAGAATTTTTAATATTTTAAAATCCCAAAATGATGTTTTTTGACATGGTTAGAGGCCATTAAAATGTTTTAAGTATTCAAGGGAATGTTATAGTAGGATTGAATTGGCCTTATAACTAAGTAATTCTATAATGAGGTCATCATTATGAGACTTAATATTATCGCATAATCATGAGTGGGAGACCAAAGGGGTCATTTCATGAATATTTAGCATTGTAGTGAAATGTAATTTTATGTGGGTTTTAGGATAAGGTAAAAAAAATTCACATGCTGGTCGTGTTGGTGTAGAGGATGTCATTCCATGAAGGTGAAAAACCTTATGTATTATTTTAAAAATTATTATGTATACCTTTTTGGTGATTCCAGGGAAGAATGTAGTTAGGTCACATCCCCTTAGATCCAATGGAAGTGGACATCCGTGAGGGATATCAGTACTTGTATCATAGATGACTACTTTATGGGGAAAAGGGAAGTGTCACTATATGGGTTGGGGCCTCACTGGAAATATTCCTATCATTTCATGAATATGATAGGTCATTCCATGATGGTTTTTGAATGGGGATTGAGCCCATTTCATGGGAGTAGTCACACCTTAAATCATAGGGTTTGTGCTGTGATGGTGATGGACAGAGGTATTCCAATTATTACCTAGGCGCGGTCATTCCATAATATAGAGTGGTCATATAATGACTTATATTTTCGGGTGTGTTTAAAATAGGATAAGAAACATTATTTTAAAGTTTCCCTTTGTATTTTTTGTATAATAACAATGATTAGAGTGCATGTTTTTTGACTTTATCTCTCTTATACCCCCTTTTTAGTCCCTCATATTATGAGATGATATAAGGATGATAAAATTGTGGAATAAGGTGAGTTACTTTTTTAATTTTCCTTTTTATCCATTTTTATTATATATGATTCAAGATAAATTATTAAAAGATATATATGTTGATTACACTAGAGGATAATTTAATTTGGATGATATTATGGTTATTTTAATAATTAAGATAAATGATTTCCCAAGATGATCAACACAGTAATTTAATAACCTTTTCATTACATGTATGTTTCTACCCTTAATTATTTATATTATTTATAGAAATTTTATTTAAACAACAATCAATACAGGTGAATAATTAAGTGTATTTTCTTGTGGATTAGGTATGGGTGCATCTCAATAGGGGAACACACCTCATGAATCATGGTTTTTGGGTCATAATACTGATCATTGTGTTTTTTTGGGAATTATTATTTTTTAAATTATTTTGAATAATTAATTATTAGATTTTATAATTTTTTATTTTGGACGTTATATGAATTGATATAAGGGATCATATTTGGTTCAAGTGTTGAATGATATTTGAAAGGATGGTTGACATTTTCATTAAAAATAATAATGAATATTTTCTTTAGAAAGTTTATCCTTGAACATATCTCTAATGTTCAGTAATCGTGGTTACAATCTTAGGATATTCTGGTCAACCTATTTCGTGTGATTGAAACTAAATCTAAAAAAATTATTTTCTTTCATTTCCCTTTAGAAAAATCCGAATACCTTGGGATATGATGGAACCCTGATGAGAAAATTCTCCCTCAACCACTAACAGATAAAATATTGACTATAAATTTATGTTTTTAAATACAAGGACCCCCAAGGAAAAAAAATTTAAGGAGTTGAGTGAGACATGGTTGACCTGGAGATAAGGTGTCCTTAATCCTACTTTGTTTAGATTAGTTTCTCCAATAATGTTATGAGAAACAATGTTTCCCATTGAATCTATCACCACATAAGAAAAGATGATGTTTAATGTCATAGAATACCCATGACGGGTCCTCAGACATGAGATGATATGTACATATCCTAAGTTAGTTTTATAAGGATATTTTGGTCAGTATGAGATGCTTAGGCCAAAGCTTTATTGGTAATAGAGTAAGGTATCACTAGTATAATGGAGAACACCCTTTTTAGGGTGGATTGTAGATTATAATTATTCATAAGTGAGAAATTTATATTGTGTCTTAACATGGTATGATGGATGGTTTCCCCAAGTTGATGGGTTATTGAGATCTCCTATGTGAGATGCGAGATGAGACCAATTTGAGGGTTGTGGGGGTTGTTTGATGTAATTGAAATTTATATTACAAGGGTATTAGTGCTTGTCAACTTGATAAATTCCTTGTTTAGTGGGTTCGAGCTTTCATGTCGGATTTTTATGTGATTTTAGGAAAGATCTTTAGGATATAGTTAGTAAAGGGACTATTGGATTAAATAACACCATGAGGTGTTGGATGCGGTATAGATTTAGTGAGTAGGGACCAAAATGGTTTTGAAGGACCCCAATAGATTCCCTTGTAGGCGAGGAAAGCATGCCAATGGGTTATGTGTGTTGGGATTTTTTGACTACATAATTATTGAGGGGAAACACCTACAAGGATTAATGGATGAGGATATTTTAATTGAGGAATGAGACTATATATTAAGTGATAAAAAACCTGGTAGATTAGGTGACCTTGAGGGGTTAGTTACAATTCTCCATTACATGTATTATATGTGATGAACATAGGTTTAGAGTATTCCCTTATGAGTGTGATGACGTGACAACTGATTTCAAGAATGGAAATCATTCCCCTCGATAATACTATGTGATTCTAGGGAGGGTTTCCTTTTCCCATTGATGTGATGTGATTCTATAGTAAGATAGTATTCCCATGGATGTGTGTATGATATATGATATTATAGGGAGAGATTATGCCCCATGGGGTGTGATGATATATGGTTCTAGGGTGGGGCACCATTCTCATATAATGTGATTTGATTCCAAGGTGAGAGATTATCCCTCATTTATTATATATGTTTCTAGGGTGGTTCTTTATTCCCTCTGATGTTAAGTGATTATTAGTTGAGAGATTTTCCCATAATGATTATATATTTGTTTTTATGGTGGGCACTATTCCCCTGATGTGATGCAATTCTATGGTGGTCACTTATCATTGAGATGATTATAAATGTGATTCTTGGGAGGGTTATTATTCAACATTGATTTGATGTGATTTAGGGGATGTTACCAATACTCCTAATGAATATACATATACAATTATAGCTCATTGAACAATGCCCCTTGATAATATTTATATGATGGATTATAGGGTGGGGAACCACGCCATGATGATATTATGATGAATAGTTCTAGTCTAGGGTGTTATTAACCCTAACTAGTATGAATTATAATTAGAGACATCCGAAACTAGATGGAGAAGGTATTTTTGACATTGATTGTAACCATATAACTCAAATATTTATTGTGATGATTTCATTACATTTTTGTTATTTATTTATTTTTATACGGATATCACATCATTCATAACACATAAACACAAAAACACACACACATGTATATTAGGGACACTATTTTTGGTGGCCTATATAATATTACTCTCACCCTACTTAGGTGGTCCTAACAGTTTGGAATCTGAGAATACCCCATGATCAAAGGATTATGTAGGTTAGAGGCATAGTGTTTCGTGGGTAAGATAGATATATTTGATGGACTTAGAATATAAATATTGGGGTAGTAAAAAATCCTCCTTATGAATTTTTCATTTTTTCAATTGTTATATACAATCATCCTAGTGGGTGAATATTGTGATGTATGATTTTATGCCAAAATTTCATTAGATATATCAAAAATATGTTTTTCATATTTTCATACTCTGTTTTTTGATTATAAATATTGTTTGGTTATTTAAAATGTTTATTTTACTCTAATATACAAGTATTGTCTCCCCATGGTAACACCTTAGACCCAAGATTCTAGTCAAAAACACCTAGCATATAGGGAGGAGTGCCTAATGTTAGGTGAAACTTCGAATAGGACACTAGTCAATGGTCTTATGCCAAGGGTGTCAAAAATAAAATCACGGGATTTGATGTAATAATCTATCATGATTTATCTCATTGTGACCAAATAAGATATACCTCATAAAATCAAGTATTCCTATCCATAGGCCTGAAGTTTCTTATTAGTGGTGATGGTTTATCAGTAACATGGGGAGACCATGCCAAATTGGTCATATTTTATTAATTTTAAGTGAGAATATCAATCTATAAACACTATCCACATTGAAAATATTGTGGACATTATATCTATGATCAAACTGTATTAAAAAATATTCTATTTAAAATATTAAAATAAAAACACACTACAATGTCACAGAATCTTATATACAATGTAACCATCTAAGGGTGAAACAATTTACAATTATATAGAAAATAATAAAGGAAGACCTTGGGTTATATTCCTCGAGGGTGGAAAAAAAATTTCTCCAAAGGTGGTGGGACCTTGGGTACCAGTCGAACCTCTAGTAGTACGACTTGCGACACTATCATTGATACATGACATGGGAATCAATGCCCAATTTTTAGAGTGTATCCTATGCTTTATGCAGAAAAGTCTAGGAACCCGAAGACCTGTCTGAATATGCCAAAGTTGAAACATGAGTTTAACAACATAATTAGTCATAGTTTTTAAGGGATGATAGTCCGTAGGTTATAGAGTCATGTACATAGGCCATGCTATCAATTTTCAATCATATTGAGAAACCTATTGATAAGAGAGTGAAGTTCACTACAAATATGATACAAGATTATTCTAAGGGATGGTGGTTTGTTGTTACTAAGATGAGTCATTATTTGGATATGGATGGGATGGATTTTTAGATGGCATTTAATGATTTTTTTCTTTTGAGATGTTGAGGGTCGATAGAAACAGAAATTTTAGGCCCTTAGAGATGGTTTATTTATCATTCATTGACTAATTTTTACATTTTATGGAGCTATAGTGTTTTCAACTATTCTGTTAGGTGATGAGTTATCTAAATCAAAGGAGATTTGAGGATGATATTAGGCATGACATCTGATTGTAGAAATGTTTCTTTTGACTTAATACCATATTTGCGATAGTGAATCAAGTGGTTATCACAGAACAAAACCTTAGAGATGCTGAGGGTGTGAGGAAAGTCAAAACCTAGATTTTAAACTATAATAAAAAAAGTTAGAATCATTATTTAGAGATTCCACATGGTGATATTTGTAGATATGTTGCACACATAGGTAGCTAGGTGGGGCTCCATCTATATGGTAGACCCAGACATAAAAAACTCCATTGTACTAGGGACCTAATCAAGTGTCAATCTTGCAACAGTATGGGTCATCATTACTGATTTTATAGATACTTTACCCCAGTAGTCAGTGAGAGAGGGTCTACACTGACTCCATGTTTAGGAGAAATCTTAAAAGCTTCATCATAGGTAGGGAGATAGAGTATGGATGACCAATCTGGATGTCGTGGTGATCGTGGCAGTGGTATCAAGACACTAGACATATAGTGCCAACATATTTTACCTACTCAAGGTATCCATGATATATCATAAGACTGTGGATTATGCCATATTTATGTAGTGAAACCAATACCTAAAGAGTAGAGGGCTAGAATTTCTCTGGTGAGATGTACTATTCTAGTATTCTCTACATTAGTATATTCTCTTTTCAATATAGGTGATTCTCATTCCTTCATATATGTGCCTATTATGGAGAGCCTTGGGAAAAATATTTAGTTTTCCTATGTCATGATGAAACTTGATACTCTGTTGGGGATTTGATCGAAGAGTGTACGCCAGTTTAGGGGGTTCCCCCATAAGGTAGGTGGGTCTCACTTTATACGAGATTTCTTCATCCTCAAGATGACAGGTCTTGAAATCATTATCATAATGGAATGGTCAGTTCTCTATCATACTTATGTTGATTTCTATCACTAAAGGGTGACTTTTAATTCACCATAGGGTTGGTGTTTTTATTCAAATTGGTGAACATGATGTCCAGATAAGCTGATATAGACCAGAACATCATGGAATGGGTGGGATGATAACCCATATTGCAAGATTATATCTAAACGATGAAGAAAAACATCTTGAAGATTTCCATCCAATGGTAGATCATTTTAGGGACATTTTCCCTGATTACTTTTCTAGAATACCTCATGGGAGATATTTAGAGTATTCCAATGCGATAGTTCATGGAGCAGCACTAGTATCTATTCCTCCCAATAGGATGGATACAACTAAGTTGTAGGAGTTTAAGAGGTAGGTAGAGGATTCTGATAGTATGGGTTTTATATGAACTAGTTCTTCATCATGGGGTTTCATATTCCTTTTATCCAATAAGTGTACGATACCCTCTCAAATTGTGTGGATTAATTTCAGCTAATCCTTGTTATGGTTAAGAACTGGTATCCATTTCCTAGTATAGACAATCACTTGTGACAACATTATGGAGCTAGGGTTTTCCCTAAAATTGATTTGAGTTTCTGTTATCATAATTTTCATAATATACATTAAAATATAACATGTAAAAATTTTTAGATTATTTGTCTTGTACAATAATTTGGTAAATCCATTTTTTCTCACAAACACACCCAATATTTTAATGGTTCTAATGAACCATATTTTTTATACATGTATGGATTCGTTGGTGGTGGTCTTTATGGAGGATATCTTGGTGTATTGTTACACTTGACATAATCATTCCAAGAATTTTGAGATCATATGTAATACACTGATATAGAATTATTTATATTCTTTGATCACAATGTGCCTCTTTTGGATGGATAAAATTCACTTCATGGGTTATATTATAGCATAGATAAGAGTATCAGTTGACCCATGGAAGGTGAGGGCACAAGTAACCATTGATAATCCCAAGAATATCATTGATATATGAAGTTTCTTAAGGATATTTGTTTATTAAAGGCTCTTCATATAGGTCATACCACATTTATAAAGAACACTTACAGGTTTAACACAGAACGTTTTGAAGTTTAAATTGTCTGAATCCTTTAATATAATATTTCAAAAGTTAAAATGGATACTGAATTCAATACCTATCTAGATTCTTCTAATTATGGGAAAGATTTATATAGTCTATTATGATACATAATGTATCATAAAAGAGGTATTTATGACATAGGAGGATCAATTCATGGCATAGATTTTATGTCAGTTGAGTCCACACAAGAGGAACTACCAAACACATGATCTTAAGTTAGTCATTGTTGTTAATTCTATGTGCTTCTAGAGGAATTGCTTATGGGTAGAAAAATTCATGGTTTATAAAAACCAAAAATCCTTCAAGCACATATTTACATAATGTGAATTTACTATTATAAAATAATGGTGGGTTGAATAATTGTAGTCCCTTGATTTAGATCTTTATTATATGCCCATAAAGGTAAATTCAGTTTTCAATGCTCTGAGTTGGAGGACTCTGACATAGGTGGTTCCAGAAACCTGTAGAAAATGGAAACTTGTGGCCCAATATTTTGAGATTCATTTGGTGATTGAGGACCATCTTGGATAGTTTGTACTTGAATCATTATTAGCGAACCCTTTACTTATGGAGAGATTAAATATGAAGAAACTATCAGATTCTGTGGGATTTTCCTATTGGAGAGTATTATAACAGATTACCTACCTCCTATTTGGTTCTTTAATGAGAATGAGATCATATAAATAGATGGATGTATCTGGGTTCTAAAATGCTTTGAGAGGAGTTTATGTGAGCGTATAATACTTCTAAATAGTCTTGAAATCCCAGTATTACCAAGATGTATTGTAACATACACTACCAATACTAGTGGCTGAGCATGAGAATTTAGATAACTATGTTTGATACTCATTTTCCTTCCTATCAGTTGGTGAAGACAGAAAAATGATTACCAATAAGGATGTTACAGTCACTGCCTATTTTATGTGAAAATGAGATGAATTCACCATTTATTTCATGCTAGGATTTCCTAGATCACCTCAGGACAATGATTCTGTATGGACGGTCATAGATAGGTCGACAAATTTGTCCCATTTATTTTCTATTCAGGAATATTTTACAGTGGATGAGATCAGGAGGTTCTATATTTATAAGATCATATTCCACCATAGGTTTACATGTTCTATCATATCTGATAGAGATTATCACTGCACATCATGGTTCTAAAAGGGGTTGCATAGGGCATTGGGTTCATAGATACTACATAGTATAACCAATCACCCAAAAAACAATGGTCAGTATGAGAATACGATATAGGTTATGGACAATATTATCTGATTATGCACACTTTTGTTTGTGGTTCTTAGGGGATGCAATAACCTCTCAGTTATTTCAATTATAATAAAAACTTACATTAGACTATAAAAATTTCTCCATATGAGGACCTATACAATAAATCATGTAATTCACCCCAATACTAGATATAGATATGAGAGAAAACACTATTGGGTCCTCATCTCATTCAGGAGACATCATGTTAGGTTTATTTTATTATGAATCAGATGAGTAAAAATTAGTTTAGAAATAATTCATATTCCAATCATCACCTTCGACCACTAGATTTAGAGGCAGGGAGTCATGTTTTCTTACAAGTTTTATCTAGAATAGGGAATAGACGGATTCATAAACAAGGGAATCTATAACCTTGTTTCATTAGGCCTATCAAGATTATAGATAATATCAGGATGATATCCTATCAATTATAGTTACCTCATAGTTATGGATCCATCTCTTATTTTTTCCCATTATCTCAGCTTCATGAATATAATTATGATCTGTCACATATTCTTCACCCTGAGAAGGTTTAGTTGGACGGTGATGCATCCTATGAGGAGTACCCTATCCATGTTGTTGATCATAGAATGATGGTTCTCTATGGATTTCTAGTACCATTGGTATGGGTTTTATGGAATCATGAATAGGTACGTGATAATAAATATGAGTGATAGGCTGATGTATGCACCTAATGGACAGAGTTTTTTTGTAGATGATGATTTACCATCCTTGGAAGGGAAATTTAGGGGTGAATTTATTTAGTGGGGAAATATTGTAAGAACCCAGTTTTTCAATGAGCTATGTATACTTTAATTTTTTTCTTAAACTCATTCTTTTATCCATAAAAATGTTTTCTATAGTTCACTTATTGTTTTTAAAGCATCCATGGAATGTTCAGAGATTATAGCTCCATGTTTTAGGGAAATTAGTATATGTACATATTTAGAACATGTTTAATGATAACCATGAACCTCAAACCAAGTGGCACAATTCGGGTTCCATAAGGATTTTATAATCCTTATTGGGGAGGTATAGACCATTAGGTGCAGATGAATATGGTGCACATGGGCTACACATAGTTTTTCAAATCCTATGCTGCATACTGTGCCGAGTGTGCTCCTGGGGAAATGGAGTGCACATGTTTGTCGCATAATTTGGCCAATCGTGTGGCCAAACCATGAGACCACATAAGACGTGGTGAAAATTACTTTTTTTTCCTTTGATTATTTGAATGTCTTACCCCAATTGTTCTTCTCCTCTCAAGAAAATCATCCTTCTCTCTCATTGAGAATCCTTATGCATAAAGCTAATCCTTGGACGATCTTCTCCTTCCGGACTCTAATTGAGCTGCCATAATTCTTATTAAAAATTAATCAATAAGATCTCTATTTCTATTTTTCCTTTAAATATTTTTATTCTTCCCATCATAGTTATTTGGGTGAAAATTATATTTCCAATTTTCAGGTCATATTTCTATTTTCTCAATTTCTTTCGTTCTTGTCAGGATTAGAGGACAACAATGGATGAGGAGTCGAATACCAAGACAAGGTAGGTGTTATTTTTGTTTTCTATTTATTTATTAGTGTTCATTTAAATAGTGTTGTGTTGTGCACCAGATAATCAATAAAATTCTTATTTAATTGAATGAATCTTAAATTAAATGTGTAGGCCTATCCAATATGACTCACATGAAACATTTTAAAATTTCTAAAGGTTATGGAATTAAATTTTAACCACCCCATTTGGCATGTTAGTAAACAGATAAAACCACCATGGGTGGCCTATGAATTTTATAAACCTTTTGAGGTTTGTTATTTACCCATTTTTTGGGATGTTAAATGAAATGATTAACGTATAAATTGAATTGAATAAAGGATGGAATGTAAGGCCATTTACCAATGCCTTTGGCTACTGTTCTTCAATTTTAGGCCTGATATGTTCTTAAAATAAAAATGAAAAATTAATAATAACGGCAGAATTAATGTGATTCTATGAATTCTAAGCTATTATTGTTTGATTGAACTTCTTAATTTATTATTTTTCTTATATAAATGTGATTGTCAAAGGGGTTAAATGTGAACATAAATTGTATGGTTAGTATTTGGGCCTATGACCATTTATATTACAACACTGAGAGTGATAGGTGGGATCTGACTTGGAACTCTATAAACATAAACAGTGGGATTAATTAATTAAATGATTTTAGATGAATTTATCATGCACCTTCAGTGAAACATGGGTTCTCATATGAAAGTCATGGAAGGACTCCCTTAATAGTTGGTTTGTATATTCCATGGGAGATACTTGGACTGCCTGTGTGGATTTCAAAGGATGGTCTTAGATGGAAGATTATTATATACATCAAAAGTGATAATTGGAATCCATATGTGGACTTCCAAGGATGGAGTTTAAGAGAATATCATCATATACTCCAAAAGTGACACTTGGGGTCCCATTGTGGACCACCAATTATGGAATCAGAGGGTAGTGACTTTCTACCACACTTAGAGTGATATCAGGGTTCCTATGAGGAATTACTATGATATTATTGTAAGGTTATGGGTTCAATTTATATCTGGAGTGATACTTGAGTACCAAATAAATAATTTCAATGATTGTATGAGGTTTTCTATTATGTTAATGAATTAATTATATGATTTGTTTTCTAAGACAAAGCACAATTTTAGATTTTATCAGGGAATTAATTTTTATTGAGGGCCTTACTATATACATCTTGATCGGATAAGATATAAAGGGGGATCTTTTTATATGATTCAGGTACTAAGACTTAATTATAAATTAAATAATGATTTAATATTACTTAATGATATTCCAACTTTGGTCGAAGTAGGTAGCAGAGGATGGGTCTCAATGTAAACCCAGAACTATGAGGGTTACTCATTATTGCACAATATATCCAAATTTTATTATTACCTACACATTATTTATTATATATTCATGGAATTGAGGGAATTAGACACTATTTGTGGTGACCTACTGAGTTTATCTCATTCCCTCTTGGACTGTCATTCAATAACCAGATAGACTTCATGGATGCTGGTTAGGGCATGAAAACCCACCCAATTTATAATTATTTATATTATTATATAATGGGATAAGGGAAGACCAATATATGGATTATGAAGCCATCTAGAGAAATACTTTTTAGACTTTAGAAATCCTTTTTAGTCATTTTTTTTCTTTTGGTATACATGTACGTATGTGTATCTTCTTCCATCTCTTCCTGTATTTATTTTTCATAGAATGAAATTATCAAAAAAAATTATATGACATTAATGGATGTTATTAGTTGTTAATTTATATGATGGATGTTTATTTCTTTAGTTTTTTAGTTTTCTTTATTATTCCACTATTTATTATTATGATTATACCTTTGTGATACACTCTATTCAGGAGGGTATAGTCTCCACATCAGTCCACCATAGACCTAGACTTCTTTTTGGTAGCCTCTAGCATGCATGAAGGTGATCTTGAGGTCATGTGGCTAACTGGGTTTAGTTACTAAAGTGAAAACATGGTCTAGGAATTCAAAAACATGAAGAAAAAATAGGCATGGAATCTAAATAAGAATGTTATTATAAATGAGATGGCACCACCAACTAAAAGTAATCTGAATAGTATAATATGAAATATTTATATTGATTATGATTATTATGAATAATCCTCCTAGTGATGTGATGATTACTCATAACGTTGTGATCATAATTCTATATTCAAAGAACTTATAAATAAATCCCTCAAATAAGTTGTAAAATGTATTGATAAAGGGTTTAGGGAACTTATCTATGATAAGAAAAAACTGGAATAAGATGTTAAATAACTGTAGGATGATCCAATAAGTATGTTCAAAATGTTAATTAGTCACGTAGACCTGGTAGAATCATGGGATAAATTTAATTTTGGATGATAAAGAAGAATTGAAATGGAATGAATATGATAATTTGTTTTTAGAGATTGTGTTTTTGGATGAATTCTATGAACTTGAAAAACTGATGAAAGTTTCTATTTTTATCAGAGCTTCTAAAATAAATGATAAAGCATAAAAGTTAATGGATCATTATAATTCATTATAAGAATAATGATACGTTCCTGAAAATCATAAGATAATGTATCCCATATCATATAAAAAATCTTGTGTAAAATGTTTTTTCAAGTGTTAATATAGGTTTTGAGCCAATTGATGGGAAAATATTAATGGTAGAAAATTTTGATAAATTCAACACATCAAGGGTGGATAAGAAAGGATTCATGAATAATTGTTCAAAAAAATTCTAAAATAATTGTGGCTTCACTCAAAAATAGAAAGTTTCACAATCTATGAAATATAGAGAAATTTTACCAGAAAATAAAGAGGGAGATTCATAGTCTATTATTGGTGTTTTTGGAAGCTATGGAACAAGGTATAGGAGTACTAATATAAAATAGAAATTCATAAAGATAATATAATACCTATATGTAGGGGAAGTGATCCTAATGATAGGAGAATACATTCATAAGATAATTGAAATCCCAAAAAATGAATCATTCTATAAAGAACACATTTGGTTGATTTGATCATTTTTGTGAGTATTGAAATAGATGTCATCAATATTACGATGAGTTCTAGTGTGTACCAGTCATTAAAAAATTATCTAATAATGTGGAGATAAAACTAGAAAACATGAACGTAAGGTAATAAAAGAAGGTTATAAGTTTGTCTTCAAATGTACACTAAATAAGAAAACTATTAAACAAGATGTCAATAAAACAAAGAATGTTTTTATCAAAAACCCATCCAATATTTCAATTTAGAATAAAAATGTATGTTTTAAAGTAGTTTGTGGTAGATGTATGAATATGGGACAAATAGCAGAGAAGCGTTTTTCAATATTGTCAGTATATATTCCCTATGCTGTGAAAGGGAAGAGACCTCAACAAAAACATTTTAATAAGTGATGTGAATGTTCTTAGAAGATAAATAATGTTATGAAAAAATTCCCAGTTGTTTGGAAGCATCAATTAAAAATGGATAAGAAATTGGAGGAACAATAAAAATTTAATAAATCTAATGTAATTAACATGGATATAGAATCATAGGTGGAATATTATTTTCTACACAAAGTGGTTAATAATTTTACTGAGATCCGAAGAAAAGAATGGAAAAGGTTGAGATATCATTCCCTATATATACGTTACTCTATAAAACAAGTAGTTTACTCCATATTTCGCATTATGTATATTAATTTTCACTAACATGAATTTAATTGAAAGATATTGATGTATCTATTTAGTGGGAGAATTGAAGAAATTAATTTATTAAATATTCACTACCTAGTCAATGTGGAACATTTAAATAACTATTTAAAATTTGAGGATGATGTATTCTAATCACAATTCCATCCATAATTAAAAATTCTATTAATCATATAAATTTTAGGTTAGTGCTAGGTTGATGACTTAATGGAAGAAATAGGGATAAATATCTTCTTATCCCAAAAAATTCTGATGTGTCTATTGAAGTGTGTGTTTGAATCGTAATTTTATTGATAAATCTGAATAAGTACATTCCATAAAATGACAATTGATAATTTATGAGAATGATTTAAAAATCATGGTTGATTATGTACAACATGGATAAAATTGGTTGTATCTCTCTCATTTTATATGATGTATTGGACCATGTGGAGTTAGAGTTTATTACCAAAAGGTATTTGATAAGAAAGTTATGTGAAATCATCCTACTCTTAGAAATGATAACAGAATTTCCATATATGGGAGAATATCATGTTTTGAGAAAATTAATGGCATTACCCCCATACTTATCCCTTTAATTTTATTTCCAATAAGCGGTATAAATTTTGAGAACACATTTAGAGTATTAAATTTGTGAAGAGATATTTCCTACGAAATACAATGGGGGGGGGGATTGTTTGGCCCAATGTTTCATTTTTTGTAAATGATATATAAAAATGCGTTTGGAGAGTTTTTATATTAAGTGGTGATGCTTGGAAATTTTTTATGGATTCACTTTATGAAATTGGATTTCATTATTGATAAATTCACCTGGTAAATTTGATGATTTATTGAAATGTTCTTCACACTTAAAAAGGTAATAAAAAGGAAGTTGATGAAGTATTCATGGTTAACAACAAGGAAAGTACATGAAATATTTATTACCATATTAGTAAATAAAATAAGGCCATGTAAAATATTTTTACATTATATATGAATAATAATTGAGGAGGAATAATTGATGATAAAGTATCTTGAGATTAGATGTTGGAATTTACATTTCTCTAACTCATTTAATTGGTCTTTGTTTGAATTTTTTTTCAAACACATAGTAAAACTAAAGAACCCTCAACAACACATATGGTATCTAGGGTGTCAACTACATAGGATAGGTTGACCAAGCCAACCATGCAACTTGATGTGGAAAGTATAGATCATAGAGATCACATGTTGGAGGGAAGTGGCCCCACCATATAGTGTGGCATGATGGTCAAGAAGCATGTCAGCCTGGGTCAGTGCATCAGGTGTAGGTATAGGATCCCATACATGAATATAATGAAAAAGTGGTCGAGTTATTATAATATGTATTGGAAAAACATCCATGAGTTTGATGTGGTATTCTTATGCATAATTAATATTCTTTTATTTTAAAAACATATAGAAATAATCACGACCATCTGATCATGTTGATGAGATCCACATGATCTTTTGAGGGATCATCTTAAGCCTTATCTATTTTCAAAGATCTCTTATATTTCATTATTCATGGTTTAACCACTGATGATCACCAATGATATTTACTGTGCAAATTTTGTTTAAGTAATGAAGAGTTTAACAAAAAACATGCATTCAATATTTTTCTTTCATTAATTAATGAGATGAATATAATAATACTTCCGAGGAAAATATGGATTTGAAATATTATATTTAGGTTTCCTTATTTAAACATGAGTTTTATATCTAAAATAACAATAATAATGTGATTCTCATCACATGAATATGATGAATTAAATGTGAACTCATATAAGAAAAGGAAACATTATTTGAGGTGTAAGTATTTTAAGAAATCACTGAAGGCTTCAGGTAATTAAAAAGCTAAGGCATGACATATATTATAGTTATTTAAAGAATGACTGATGTTGGATTTTTACTGGATAAATGTTGGTGGAAATTACCTATATAATGAGAGGCATGGATGATTTATATTTTTATACTTTCGTGAATGAGATCAAGTTTTAAAAAAAATGCAGTTCTATTGTGAATCCTCTGGGTTTTCAAAAAGATAATCCATCATGTGATAATATCTTGGGAAGGATTATAACATCATGTAATAATTCATCTTATTATTATCATATTCTAATATATTCTCAATGAACATGTTCAATGAATCTATTAATAATTACCAGATACCATTCCAAGTTTCCTTCTTGTTTGAGTGAAGGACATTAGGATACCACACACTTGTGTTTATAAACCTTGTATGAATAATAAAGGATCTTATGACAAACTTGAGGACTCACATTGTGAAAATAAGATAGTGTATGGATATAATATTGTGTGAAGGTAGAGATAACATGAGGTAGGTAGTATAGTTTATGATATATAAATCTTTTTTATATAATAATACAAATATATATAAGTGTCTAAAATGAAATAAAGAAGAGAGAGTGCATGAATTCTAGGCCGCACACATGAAGGTCGAAGTACTAGAATATACTCATTAAACACATGGAAAAAATTATGTGACCCCTAAATATGATAATTATTATAAAATAATAAATGGATAATTACATGTTATAGGTTTTTCATACATGATAAGACGATAAATCATTCATGTCTGAATTATAATTGAATAAATTAAATTGATATTGGGATTGTCCCTTATAGAATAAAATAATAGTGAATAATTTCTTTAAATTTTTTGAACACATATTAAATGAGGCTGAGTATTCAATCATATATAATAATTCTAGCCCAAGAAGTATTTCACTGAGGAAACTAAATAGGTAAAGATGATAATATTTATTTGAGAAAGACCAACAAACATGATTTGTATCTGTTGAAGGTTGTTGAATTGCACATGATAAATTCTAATTTAGTGACATCATAAAGTAATATTTAATGATCATAATACAATGGATCAACACTTAAAGAAATGTAATTTCTTATAATTGGAAACAAGATCATGTAAATAATTTTAATTGGAAAAAATAGTAGAATAATTATTTCAGTTGGAGTAGGAAGAAAAAGTATCTTCACTAGGGTTGGGATCTCGAGGAGACTGTTGGGGTATATAGCACTGTTAGGTAGAAGAGTTCGATTACGGAGGGGTATGACCAAAATTAATGGATTATCATTTACTTGGGGTATGACCAGTTTCTTCCTAAACCATTATAATTGAAAATATGATTATAATCGAGAATCCATTTCTTTTGTATAACCAACATAGAAAGGAGTTGGTATTTTTAACAAACCTTATAATTATTGTATGTTTCTATCTTTATTATTAAAAATTCAAACTTGGTTATATTTAAAAATATCATATATTGAATTGATAACTTTATAAAGTTTGAGAATTTGAATTCAAAAGTAACTGAATTTGTAAGAAAATTTTACCATTGATTCACCCCCACTTTTAATGGAACCTAATCCAGCCTAGGGATCTAAACCCTCATCAATTAAATGCATGATGATGTTGTTTTGGAAAACAGATAACTGATTCAAAATAATATTCTTACCCAAACCACCCTAGTAATAATAATTTCTACAAAATGGGGGGTTGAACTCCTTTTATGGTGCTAAATTCCCTATCCCAATGCATATTATCTATGAAATTACCATCCCAATATATATAACAACAAATCTGATACCATTTGTAGCATCACTTCACATACCATTATTTTGGAAGGACCTGAGGTTTCACTAACCATAGGTGACATATCGAAAACAGAAACGTCTATAAATAAATTCACATGGATTACAATGATATTTAGAGATGATTTTCACTTTTTAAAAAATAAAACATATTAAGAAAAAATAAAAACAATGAAACGAAGTTTATTATTCATGAGAACAAGTATTATAAGACAAATGATAATCCAAAATAATAATAATAACTAAGTAGTAGTGAAAAGTACATAAATAAGTCTATTAGATGATAAAACCAAAAAGAAAGAAAAATCCAGAAATATGGAACTCACCCAAGATCCCCTAAGATTCAATTCCAAAACACACAAAAATTATCTATGAACTCCTTCAATTAATTTAATGAATTCTATAAAATTATAATTCCTAAGTAAAGGGTAATGTAACTAAAAAAGGTGATTTATAGGCAATATAAATGTCAATGGGAACAACATTCCATACTATAGGCATCATTAGTGTAAATGGGAATGTCACCCCCATATATGGGAAATAATCGATTGAATTAGAATATCTTCTTCACCTATTAGAATCATAAAATTAAAAAAATCATATAATACCTTGATGTTGTTTTACCTAAATTTAAATGGTAAATTCATACATTTTCATAGAAAAAATCAATGATTAGTTGAAATATCATCCCATGTTGTAAGAGACAAAATTATAAATGGGTGAATCCTCTAAAGACATAGTCAACATCAAAGTATATGGGAACACTATATCACATCATAGGAAACATCCAAGTAAAAAAGAATAACATCCATTCCATTAGTGACCTATGAGTAAATGAGAACATTATCCTCTGCCATAGTTGGTATCAAAGATAATGTATATAACATCCAATGTCATAAGAAACATCAATTTAAATAGAGATATCTCCCTCCTTCATAAGAAAAATCAGAGTAAATAACAATATTTTCTCCCACTATTGATATCATCAAAGTTAATGGAAATAAAATACCATGCTAAGGGGATCAAAAATAGAATGGTAATATTATCCCCTACTACATGAAACATTGAAGTAAACATGAATAGAGTCCCATAGATAAAAAACTATGAATAAGTGGGAATCACATACCATAACATTTTAATATCAAGGAAAATAGGAATTTAATCCCATGCCCCTAATCTATCCAACACCACTAGTATGAGCATAAATTTTCCTACAAAATATCAGTATAAAATTATAATAAAAATCATAACATATGAATGTATGTGAAATAATCTATCTAGACACATCCTATACATGACATATAAAGATACGTCCTGAAACAAAATTTTAATTTAAATTAACAATAAATTTGAATTTGACACAAAAAACCCTTTATATTTATCACATATGATATGTAAATTATTTTTGGGACCATATAACACAAAGGTGGTCATCCCACACCATTTATTAATGTTATGAAATATAAATGACCATAAATTAATCAAAATACCTATACCATGGTTAAAAATAAATATAGATTCTCACATAATGGGTTCCTTATCCTCAGGGGAATATCAAAGTAACCAATCACAATGAACTATGATTTAACATATGCAAGGGGAACTATTTCATGAATCAAGACAAGGTGACTAAAATATTTCTCTATTTTCATAGTCACTGAACACAATCAAGTCAAAACATATAACCCATAAAACCAATAATGACACTAATAAATCTTATTGCACCATAAAATAAACAATGATGGAACTACGGGTTCATTCCACGTCATACATAGTCACCTATATAACCCTCACATCATATGATAAGTAAAAACTCATATAAATCAATAGGAAATATTAGGTACATAATTCCTCTTAGTAGTGGACATATTTATAATGAATTTCATTATAAAAATCGACAAAAATGAAAGAAATATATAAATATTTATTTTATCAAATTTAGGGATTTGAAATTAAAACCATGAAATAGTGAGGGATTAGAGAGTTAAAATTCCACATCTGTCATCTTACATCAGGTTTTAATAAAGAACTAATGGTTTTGAATTTCCTCAAATAGTGATAGAGATAAAGAAAAAAATGTGTTCATTAAGGGAGGGAGTCATCCATCCATGAAATTTTATAAATGAAATAGGGAAATATGTTAACCAAAACATACATAGAAAAATTAAAATAATACCCCCACATAAATGGAGGTTTTATTCCCACTATAATTCTAGTGAGATACAATGGTTCTAGTTCACTACCATTGAACCCCCTAGTAGTATGGATACGATCCCCATCATTTCACATTAGAATTATTGTGGTTTCCCTCTAGGATTTTGGTAGGATGTTTTCTCTAGGCTATAATTATACCATGAAACTTATTTCCTAAAAAATTAACCTCGAACGACCTTTGACACACCCTATTGGAATAGTTTTTCAAAAATATACATGGATTGAATAAATTTAAATTAATTATAAACTACTATAGTTGTCATTCATTAATAATTATCCACCATATAAAAAAATTCCTCCAAATGGACCACATAGTATCATTGATGAATACCGTGACCCCTACGTGTGTATTGGGGGGGGGGGGTATCATCTACCCTCAAAGAATTGTTTCTATCTCTCATCACCTATAAGAATCAATAACTCCTCAAACAATGAATTTGTTTCCATAAAATTATCATTGATGAAGATCAAGTGAGAAGGGTCTAGATGATCTATGTGATGTTATGATATATAAAATACATCTTACACCGTGTTTTATATCTGTGTAAGTTATAATAGGTATGACGTTATATTAACTAATTTGAAAACCATAAAATGCCATTTTTTAATGAAAACTACCATTAACTCCAAATCTACCTTTGACTCAATTGAGGAATCATCTCGATGAATAATCATGTATTCTTACTTGAAACATTGTAGTTTATCATAAAAAGCCTACATAATCTCTACATACTCTGGGTGGTTGTCTATGACCCATGAATCAACTAAATAAACTTTAAAGTTTTCTATAAAAACTCCACTACACCGTCATAAGGTTAACTCGCTTCTAGCCCACATGAATATGATATATGGCATCCTTTCCCTAAGTTCAATATATAGGATAGTCGATCCTAATAATAACATGTGTTAATAGTGTTAAAAAGTACCACACTATACCAAGTAACATGAAATCCTTATTGGTGCACACATTGGGAGTCATAAGAATTTTCTACTCAATAATATTTCACAAGTACAAGTGATATTAAAAAAAACCTATAAGTATAAATCATAATATAATGGTTGATATTAATGGTTTAAGTAATATCATTTCATTCTAAGTATATAACGCATCATATCAAAATCAATCACTAAATCATTTCCAAATATTTGAACCATTACTCCTTCCATAATAGAAAACTATACTAAAAACGTATCGTCTAGATCTTCAAGAAAGTACATAGATGTCCCCACAAGATATCAACATCGACATGACACCTAATATCGACCTCAACCAGTTATCAAAAATATTAACATCACTTGATAATTCAAAATTATTTTCATAACGTATTCGTTATTCCTAAATTGGATATATTATCTATGAAAGAAATATAACCTAACTAATATTTTTCAATTCCAATATGAAAAACCTTAACCACCATGTGTAGGTTTAATTAACACACATGTTTCATGTTATATACAATTCCAGTGAAGAAATTTTCAACACTGATTATTCAATGGTGTACTCACCACCATTGGGTTATCCTTGTCTTAATTTTCAGTAGCACCAAACTACCTGATCATATCATGAAACAATCACAACCTGAAAGGATTTGTGTTCATTATAACCAATTTAATATACTCAGAAAGCAGTACTTTAAATCTAATAATATCATAAACCACATCATTGTTATCAAATTAAAATTATGGACTACCCATCATCATAACTTCTAGATTATTATCGACACATCCATAATGTACATTTGGTGTGAAATAAATATGCAAGTCTAAGTCCATTATCCTCATATAGGATCAACACATAAAAATGACATAATTTTTTTTCCCTCCCATCAAAAATTCATAATACCAATGTCATGGTTATTGTTAACCACATGCTACCTCCATACAATTTTTTTACAAGTAGGGAATCTTTTTATAGAAAATAAACTACTTTGGTATTTGATCACACTCTAATTAAACATTTCATATCCTTTCTCTATGTACTCAGTCCATAAATTTCATTCATCTTTGAAAAAAGTTTAACAATATAAGACCCCAAAAATTTACTATGTATTTTTACTTTAAATAAATATTTTTTTGAATATATTAATTCACATGAAACAATAAAATAAAATGAACTAAAATACATTTTATTATGATAAAATATTACAACAATAGAAAAACATTAATTCATCATGAGAATAAAATATGAATCAAAATCATGAAATTTACAATAGGAATAAAACAACATGTAAATAAAAATACCATGAATATAAAATATTTATCCTCATGGTTTTCTATGATGATCATAAGTTAGATTGCAACTTTGAAAAAAATGAAAAAAATTTAAAATTATAATATACATGTTGAGATAAAAGTAAATCAATAGGATGAATGATTTTAATGATGAATGTAGTGCTATATTAAGAAAAGAAATATTAAATATAAATATATTGTTGTTGAATATAAATAATAATTAATTCGAATATCTTCATTTAAAATATATTATTTGTGTTACATATTATTATTATTATAAAGGAATGATTTGTTGTATTTTTAAAATTCATAGAAAGATTCTAATATATATGTATTGATAAAATTTAATTTTTATATCATAAATAATTAATATTAATGGGACCTGATTAAAATAATTTAATGTTAAAAAATTGGTGGATAGTGATATGATTGAGTGGATTTTATGAGACCTTCACCTGAAATTGACTAGGTTTTGAATCCTAGGAAGCCCTTTTGGGTATTTATGATATAGGTACTAACACATGTACTAATAAAGGTGGTGGTAATATAGGCATGATACATGAAGGTGGTTGCATAAGAATAATACAGAAAGGTGTGTAAACCCACATACACATTGACACAAAATGGCCTTTTTTCTCGTGAAATAAAGGGTATGTCAAGCCATCCATTGGTGGGACTTCATGCCATTTAATGTGTCCCTTCAGGTTTTCTATCCAGTTGTCCATAGCTCCATATAAAATTTGAAAAGGGATGGGTGGATGGGTTATTCCTAGGGGTGGGAGATATGATCTATTAAATCATTCCCATGGGTGTGGGTGTGTGTTTTGGTTTTTTTTTCATTATACCACTAATAAATAAATGGAATAATTTAATCTAAAAATGATATTTTGAAAGTACAATTTTTAATGTGTTGTGTGTTTTAAACATAATGAATTAAATTGATCACTTTTAAATGATTTAAATATTAAAAAATTTCAATGTATAAATAAAAATATTACCACCCATTTTTTTAGTAATTTATATGAAATATGAATAAGAACACTAAATGTTTTAAAAGTCATTTTTTTATAAAAATATGTTATTTTCTATATATTATTATTTTTAATTATAAGATAAATTTATCATTTTTAGAAATTGAATTTGACTAAATAGATTTAAAAGTTAAAATTTATAATTTATAATTATTCAATAAAATCAATTTCATTTTAGGAATAAAATAATTAACTGTGGTAAAAATTGAGCTAACACAGTAAAGATAAAATGTTGTAAAAGAGGTCAAACTAAGTGGTAAGGACTTAAAATAACATTACACCATATATCAAAATTTCATGTAATAGTTTATAAATTAACTATATTCATTATCATTCACCTTTTTTACAATTTATCATCTATATTATAACACTATACATTGAGTAATGAATATCGGTTGAGATTCTATTCAAGGCTCACAAATAAATGGGCACCTATAATACCGCAATAAGACCCCTTATTACCTTCTTTTGTCTCTTTAATATATTTCCAAATTTAATCTAAGAAATAATTAATAGAAAAATTTAATTTTTTGGTTCATTAAGTAATACTAAATCCTTCATTATTAGCTAAATTTTTTTGAGAAACCGAAAATTATTTCATGTAAGTATCTAGTTCCTCCGAATCTTTTTAAAATTTCCTTCTCATATACAGTCCTTTTAGACATAATTATCGAATTTAATGATGTTATATTGAAATATTAATAATTATATGAAATTTATATTACTATTATATAACTATATACTCTTAATCATTAATTAGTATAACATGTTCATATTTGGGCTTGTTCAACCACTTACATTTGATGTTTTACTTTCTTCACTATTCGTAACATTAATGAGTATCATACCATTAATATTAGAAATATAATATATTAAATATAAACTTATCTTATGAATATTTTTCCTTTATAATAATAATAAAATTAATGATGAATAAAAATTATCTCATTGTTTTTATTAAATTATATGAAATAGGTTCTTCATGGATTAATTATAAAGAACCATACCCACAACATCCATAAAATGGAAATGATACTGAAAAAATCATTAGAACATAATGACTCCACCAACTTGAATAATATATGAATAATGAACTTGGTATCAAAGAATAAGGATCTGTAACACCATTATAAAATAGGTACAAAAAAATAAAAACTACTAATTGCTGATGATTAAGATAATTTAAAACTAATTAATCTATACATATTGAATAATTTCTATTTAATATTATAAATGGATGTATATACGAATGAGTTTCTTAAATAGATTAATATATTGGTAATACTAATTATACATATAGTTAAACTACTTATATGGAATTCGAAAGTAATAGAATGTTATTCCTTCAAATGTTACACTGAAATCAAAATTTTTTAGGAATAAACTTATAAATGATGAATTTATATTTTCATTATCTTAATTTCCAAATAAATTTTCATTCAATTTGTTAATTTTTTTTTCACATGTGTACTAACCATTTCATTTCCCATTGGTTCATAATTCAACCAAAAAATATAAATGAAATTATAGTCGACCAGATAATATATTTTCTATTGGGAATCTATCTACTCCATTTTCATATCAGTTATTTTTTATATCAATTTCATTATCATTATTTATATTACTTATTGTCATTAATTTATGATGGAATTGGGTTTATATACTAAAAAACGTTAAAATATTTTACATTGATCATTTTTTATCAACTTGGTTTTTTTAAAAATGCTTAAGAGGTATATTTTGTAAATATTTTTGACATGAAAACATTTTTCCAATATCTCATAACATTTATTTATAAATATTACTCTATAAGTTTTCATGTTTTTTCAATGTAATTTTTATTCCCATTTCTTTAAAAATTATCAACATTAAAAAGGTATAAAAAATTATAGGGCATTTGTACTTATTTTTCAATGTAAATTTTAATGATATTATTAATTATTTTTCAACAATGTAAATATATTTTAAAATTTATTATACTTAACAGGGGATATATTGTAATGATACCATCAATATTATTTCTGTTAATGTCTTATGACCATGTTTTATTATCGTTTAAATAAAAACTATTTCTTTCACAAAAGATAATTATACTATGATGAAATTATTATTGTTTTCATATTCATTTGGAATACATATGTTTGGTTAATCATTATGTGATTGGTGTATCCATAATCAAACTCATTTTTTGGGTATTTTTTAATATGTAAAGAGATATGTATGGGACATGGGTTACAACACTAAGAGATTTTATGATATATTCATCATTAATAAATTTGAAGTGTTTAATTGTTTTCTTTACACACAACACAAAAATTATGTGAATAATTATAATAAATTATAATATTATGTAAATTATATTTTATTTAAAGGAAATGTAATTATAAAAAATAATTTCTAGCACACATAGGAAATATTATTGATCCTAAATAACAATTGGGAAATATATTATTATAGGTATATTTTTATAATGAACGATTTATTTAAGGATTATTTTACCTTATTTAAACTTTAATAAAGAGTATTAATCAATTTAAAAAATATTTCTTACGCATTTAAAAAATGTAATCATGGGTTATAAATGGAATAGAAATGAAAATAAAATAATTTGAAGGTAGAAAGTAGATGTCTTTCTAAAATAAATTCTTTTATTCGCATAATTGATTTTCCATAATTAACTTTGGTAATAAAAATTTACGAGTAAATTTAATTTAATTTATTTATTATAAATTTATTTTATTATTTAACATTAATTATAACTTTATTACATTGAAAATAATTACAATAAATTTAGTTTAATGAATAAAATTTAAATTATCTAAAAATGACTTTCATTTCTATTTTCCCACTTAATTTAGATGAATTTATCCCAATTAAAAGAATTTAATTTGATAAATTATTTTCCATATTTGAAAACATAATTTTTTATTTTTTTTAATGAGTCTTGTATCAATTTTTTCATTATGAATTGTAACATAGGTAATAATTTATGACTACAGTAAAGGTTAATTGGATTAATTAGGGGTTACACTAAAAAGATAATGGTTTAAAAAACCTAAAGGTTTTTCTAAATCATATTGGATGAGACAATTTGGATCCAATCTCAAACCAAAATTTTAAAGTGAGTTACTTTGGATCAAATTTACCATGGTATTGACTTTGTTATATTATATTATTCTTAATAATTACAAATGTTCCACTCCCCTAACTTATAAAAAGATACCCACTTTCATATATTCTAAACACCACATTATCCCTTTAACTTGACTATAAACTACCCAATTTGTTTTTTTCAAAATACATATACATATAAAATAGGTGATTCTCTTCCTGAAATTCAAAAAAATGGTCTTTAAAAAGATATTCAACAGAGGTTTCTCAAAAAATATACACATGTTCCTATTAAGCTTTCAAAAGTTCATTTATTTGTATACTAACTATAAATCTTCCATAATAATCATAATATTATCACATATGTATCTTTGAAATTATGAGATATTTTTCGGTCAATGGTTCAAATTTTTTTATCTCATTTATATCTAATATAAGATCAAAACATCGCTCATGAATGCATACAAATTACCCTCTCCATAAAGTGTTGTCTTTTACTTTTCATCCCAATATCTCTTGTATTTTTATATAAATTAGTTTAATGATTATATATTATGTTTATATTGTAATTATTATTTGGTATTTATAATCTATTATCTAACTTCTTACCCTTATATCTTTTGGAAAATGATAACACTGATTTTTTATACATGTAGACCACCACCTTCACGACATGATGTGATTCATTTCATTTTGATTTTACATGTTTGGTTATAAGGTTATATTTAATTAATATATATGATATTTATCCGAAAAATATAATTATATATAGTTATATTATCATAAAACTTTCTATTGTCCAGTCCATCAAAAATTGGAAATGTCACTCATGCAAATGTACAAATTACTATCTCTATGAAGTGATGTGATTAATTTTTCACCACCACTTTATATGAATGTATATATATGTTTTATAATCAATAGATATAATATTTATGTAATTATTGATATTGTTTAGTTGGTAAAACATGACCATGGTGTAAGTATTAAAACTGTTAAACCAAAACATGAAAGAAAAACAGACCAATTTTCAACCAAAAAATAAAAAGTTATTAATAAAGAGATAATTAAAATTTATAAGGTATTAATATATAGTAATATATATATATATATGAATATTATTATATTATATATTTATAATAAATCTATATTTATTATATAAAAGGATTTAAAAAATACCCAGAAAGGCAATACTTGAGGTAAGGGATTTGTGTCACAAAATAATTTATTATCAGGAGTGCCCATATTTAATTGACAATTAATGAAAATTATATGAACCTCATATTTTAAACCCCATATATTTCCTTATCTTCTGGTTATCTTTGGTTTTCCATGTTATCCTTTAATTCTCTAATCTTTGGAACATAAATTAATTGATAAAATATTTTTTAAGAAAAGATGTCATTATTTATATTTGGTTGATGAATTTTTTCTTCCATTTCAATGATAGTTAAAATGTTTTTTACAAATATTGTATTATAATTAAATATTTATATGAATTAATTTTCAATATTATCATACTTTCTATTTAATTTTTTAAAAAGGAATCTTCTTATCACTTTTTGAATGAGGTAATTTTTCACATTTTTCAAAACGTGTGAGAGGAATATTAACCTTAACATTTACTACACAAAAAGACTTTCCAACCATCATTAACACTATTTTATATTAATCATTCATTATAATTTTCCAGGGATATTTTAAAAGAAATTAGTTTTCTTAATATTCTTAATATTTTTAGTTTTAATTTTACTGAATGAAATGAGTATTTTTTTCATATTTTTATAGAAATATTCAAAAACACTTTTAAAGTTAATTTTTATGCAGGTCTTCCACCATTGATTTTGATTAATATTAATAGGGGAAAAGACATAAGGATTTCATAAATGTTCTTTCTCTAGATGTCTTATGTTAATTTTATAATGTAATTTTTATGAATCCCATATCTTGTCCTTGGTTTATGTTGTGATAAAATGATGAATGTTTTATGATCTCATGACACACATATGAATGGGTTTCATTATGTGATGGGAGGGTCCATTAAATTACTCCAATGAAATTGGTAATATTATATATATATATATCTTGATAAGGTGATGGTATTCATAGAAATGATTGTGAATATAAATATTCACATTTTTATACATGAGTATGATTTATTTTAATTATGGTCAAAATATTTTGTGTGGACATGATTGCCTGCAACTATTTCGACAAGATTGTGATTTTTTATGATTATGAATCAACTTGACTATGTTATGACTCTTGAATAGTGATTTATTATTTAAAACCCTCATTTATTATGCTTCTGGATATAACATGATTTTGGATTTTATAATGTAACCATTTCTGGGTATGAATAACTTTTATTGAGAATATGAATACGTTTATGTTATGGTTCCATCATTTTCATCTTATATTCACTCATGATTGATATATACCATATTTACCCTTAACTAGTATATAATATCACAAATTTTTATGTTTCTGTCCCCATGTTTTGATTAATAGTTCTATGTATGATATCTATTAAAGGGGTACTATTATAAGGAATTATTTTGGGAGATATTGATTATTGTTCATAAATAAGTTGATTATGTATCTAGTCTCAAGGACACTAAACCATTTTGGTTCTGTGGAATGTTTAATAGTGTTATGCATGAAATATATGTATAAATGATTTAATATTAATGTATGTTACTCTTGGGTCACATCAATTCTTATCAAAGATGGGTTTATTTATTTTTGGAGAATTTGTTATAGGAAATATGTTGATTCAAACTAAAACAAACTATGGTGAGATGATGGTGACATAGGGTGAATCTTAATGTATCATTAGTTGATAAGAATGAATCTTAATTTTTGACATACCAATAAGGGTTTTTATGATCATATTACTTCTCACTCTAATTATGATATCATGATAAAAAAAATATGATTTTTTAGTCAATGGATGAAACCTGAATTAATCATGTTATCATTGAATGTAATGGAAAATTTAATGACCACACTCATGATAAAAAATTATTTGGATATGGTAAATAATACCTCATGGATATTATTACTCAACTCTCCTAACCTATAAATAATAATAAAAAGAACCAATTGAACCCCATTGGTTGGCTTGTGGGTTCCATTGGATAGCCGATCTCTATTTTCTTACCACCTCGGGGCCATTCCATTCTCAACTCTTCTACCTTTAGTTCCAAGACACTATGTCACAAAAATCCATCCTCTCCAAAATCCATATCATAGAATAATAACAATATAATGTTTAAATTCATGAAATAAAAATATATTATAAAATAAAATAAAATAAAATAATGGTTCTACCATTCTCCACCTCTAACTACTTCTCATACTCAAGAAGTACTTTCAAAGGTTATACTCAAACAACTTAGGAAAATGATCCCAAACATAAGCCTCTCTTTACCATGTCTCCACCAAGAGGAATAAATTATTTTTTTGAATAATTACTAGTGGTATTGTCTACCCATGATAGAAATTCATCCTCTTGTCTATGGCTTCATTGAGTGATCCATCTACAATATTCTATGATCTAGCTCAAAATCCTCTCAATTGATAACATGAATATGAGTGGGCATGTACATTTGGAATTGTGACTCATTTGAGATGCATTACATGCTTCTATAGTGATAATGAAGATTCATATTGTATGATACTATCCTAACTCGCTCAGGGATCTAAAAGGGTCTAACATAGTATAGTTATAGCTTCCATTTCTTCCTCAAATGTTGGTGGCCAAATGGAGGAGTCACTATTATAAAGACCCGATGAACTAAAATGAACTCCAATGGTCTCCTTTTAGGGTTAGAATATGACTTATGCGGACTCTGATCTATGATTAAGATTTTTTTAATTAAACTCACTCTCTTTTAAGACTCATGCTTCATATTGGGCCCTATAATAGCTACCTCACCCACCTCGTTCCAACAAAGTGGTGACTGAAATATCATCTCTTAAAGAGCCTCATAAGTGTCTATATGAATATATGCTTTTTAATTTTTGTTTTATATGAAAACAAAGAAGGCTATGTGATGAAACCAAGATCCACTGAAATATTTGTCACAATACTAATTCATATCCTCTTGTATATAAATTGTCCAGTAAGAATATCCTTTTGTTTGAGGATGGTAAGCTCTACTCAATTTTAGCTGATTACCTATTTCCATATACAGTTATTTTAAAAAATATTACTTAAAAAATTAACCTATGTCATATATTATTCTCAATGGAACTCCATAAAAGTATTAAATCTCATAGACTTACAGATTTCCTAGCTTATCTATAATGGGAGTCACAAAGATAGGTAAAAAATAACCAACATTGGTAATATGACTGATAACCACTCATATAGTGTCATGGTTCTATAGGGATTGGGGTACCCCCATAATAATTTCTATAATTATATAATACCACTACAAATAATGGAATAGGAAGTGGTTAGAGTAGGCGATCCGGATGATGGTATTGGGACTTTGTCCCCTAGAAGGTAAGGCATCAGGAAACTAATCCATTACTATCCCACATCATCCATGAACACAAGAGCTGTTGCCTAAAGTCATGGTTCATATTGGTCTCTCTAGGATTGTACCACCCACCTAGAGGTTTGAATGTTTCTCATATGATCTACCATGAAGTAATCATGGACAAAAAATTTTCCATTCACAAGTATCACAACGTCATTGTCCAATACCACCCTATTATTGAGTCACATCTAGCTAGATAATCCATTATTACTGCACATTCTGGATCAATTTCCTACCCAACCATTACCTGGTCTACTGAAGAAGATATGACCAACATTAGAGAATATGTCATCGAGACCTAATTATCACAAGAATCCATCCTCTAATCAACCAACATTCCCATTTGGTTCCAATAGTCCTTCGAAATCCATTCACCATTCCATTGAAAAAACTGTTTCTTATAAGTAAGAGTGTCTACAATGACATTTCCTTTACATATTTTATAAGCCATATCAAATCCAACATTATGTAGATACTCTACTTAGTGTCTCCACCTCATGTTTCGGTCCCTTATGTGTGATGATATAGTGAATGATCTTATATTGAATGTAGAAAAAACTTCTTAGAGAAGATATAATGTCGGCATCACATATTTTTTTACCAAGAATACGAACTTCATTTCATGAATAGGGTAGTCCTTCTCATAGGGTCACAACTAATGTGACTGATAAGATAATACTCACTAATTCTTCCTTAATAATACCCACAAACAAACACCAAATACATAATAGCATACAACATAATTGATCCCAAGATCATGATTTATCAAGAATGAACTTGTAGTTAGTCTTATATTCATCTAATGAAACAACTACTAACACTAATTAAACCACTATAAATTTACTCATTTAGTTATCAATGTATTCATAGGAGGTGATAACCAAGATAAGTAAGGCATGAAACATTAATAATATCATGTTAATCGCATAAGTCTCAAGATATTAATCACATTTTTGGGACTTTTCCAATACATCACTACCTCCACTTTCACTATGTACATGTATATTCCTATCATAGACACCAAATTATATAATAAAATTAACACATTAATCCATATGTTACACTTTGATAGCTTGGGTTAAATCTAATTTCTGAAAGTACACTAAAATATATATCAAGATATATCACATGCTACTATGGAATCTATAAAAAAATGAGGATATATTCAATGAACACCATGAGTAATGGGTTGTGATATGTGTGGTAGGTCATGTTTATTAGATCTATAATAACTTTTAGTTAATTCATCAATCCAAACAACAATAACCATGTAAATTTATAGCCCATAACATCTCCGAAAAACTATCTTTAGGATGTATTATTCTCTAAGATGAAGTTGGTGATAACCTAATAAAAAATAAGTCCTAGTGAACCACCATAATCTCTATAACTGATTATAGAGATCATAAATCATATCAGTGGATATCTATTATTAACTACAACCTGATTTATCTTCTGATAATCTATGCGTACTCAAGGACTACCATATGCCTTTTTTGGAGGAAAATAAGTATATTCCATGGTGGAGTACTTGAAATGATAAATCCATTATACTACAAGCCATTGATTTGCACCTTCATCACCTTAAACTATTAAAATATTATATGATAAGGGGGTATCAAAATGAGATTGTTATCTAGAATAAGAAACATCACTAAGTCAAATCCTTTATTTTTGTGATTCCTTGTGAAGTCATCCAAAAAACATCGTAATTGGGAAAAACCTATAGGGGAAATAATGTACGGTATACCGCTAATCTCAATAGTATATTGAATCCATTAATTTTCCCCATAATCAACCCACTAAGTCTCATGTCTTTAATAACTCTACCTAATCCTGTTTCCCATTTTCTAGTCATCATGTAATTCTCCCTCTTCGGTGATGTAAATGATACCCACCTATAATAGTTGAAAATATAACCATATACATGGATTGTCTACTCCATATTCAGAATCAAATCTAACATCATAATCTTAGAAATAATGATGTTCCATATATTTTAATAACTAGAAAAGAATATAGGACACAATAGGATTCACTAAAGATAATCCACTTTCATGATAAGTTGCGTATCAAGGGAAAGTAACTCAAAGTAATTTTTTTGATAAGTCAAGTCCTTCAATAACATTTGCAGATATAATTGAATAATAAGAAACAAAGATTGATGACCAGTTTGAGTAATCAAATATTTCTACTACTAAAAAACCCAGATAGATACCTCGATTATAGATCATATGATTCCTCTATCATAGAGGAATAATTTCCTTGAATCCCTAGAGAAATAAAAATGGAGATAACCCATAATGTTGTACTATCAACATGTGGAATGGGGTGTTGTGTATAATTTTTGATAATTTCTAACCATACTATAGTAAAAGAACTTTAGAACTAGTTTGGAGGGGGTTGAAGTGGTTATACCCTACTCAGTATTCTTTACACTTCACTTTTCTATCTCATACATCATTAAGAAACTAAGTGAGGTAACAGTCATAAAAGTAGTAGGAGGTCCGACCACCTATGTTACGATGGTTAAAGAAGACTAGCTACTCAGTCCTCTCTGAGACCATTCTCCATTATCATGAAATTTCACAAAATCTTTGGTTATATCACTTGGTCAATGTTCCAAAAAAATCTTCTTATTTGTATGATAAGTTTGATCTGAAATGTCATTTCCTTTTAAGAATTATTTCAATATATGATGAGAGTAAAATGAAAAAACTCAATGAAATGAGAGGAGTATGCATATATTATCATAGAACCCTACCAAAAATCCATAAAATCCTACCCCCTTTATAGATTTTTATTATTATGAATGAATTAGTTGAAGAAAATTCACTTCAATGTCTTCTATATGACACCCTCATACCTTCCAGCTAATCCCATTATTCCATACTAATTACTTGTGGATCCATACAATATAAACTCTACTAGATTCACCTTTTGGTTCTCAGGCATAACAAAAATTGCAAATACATCCTCAATGATATCTATCCAGTACTATGTTTCTTATAGTATTCATATTCACTAAAATGGTAGATGATATTGGAGCTAGATGTCTCTTGAATAGTCAACCATGTACCACAATGTCGTCCTTCCCTATGATAGAATAATAAAGAGGGATACTAGATGACGTGGTCCTACTTCCTACAATTTTGTAGAAGATATAGGAGTGGGATCTATGTCACCCTCTATAAGGCCCCGGCCTTAATCCTTACTTAATATTGAATTAAAAGAATAATTCACGTTGAGGATCTTTTCAGGTTTAGAGTTTTAGAGAATTAGAACATAACTATTAAATCTCAAAAGATTACAAAGTAGTCACTTCTACTAAGTTTCCATAATAAAAAAAACTCTTAAAAAGAAACATGTCTAGTTCCATGTTTTATATAGCATGACATTCCATTGATCCCATACTTGACCTTATTCCACATTAAGTCCTGTGAAAAACATTTCAAAAAACTTGGGGTGAGCATAAAAAGCTCAGTAAGGGATACAGAAAGAATGAAAACTGTTAGTTTTTCAAACATCAAGTAAACCATATATACTCTATCAAAGTAATACCTTAACCTTCGTAAAGTAGTAAAAACTATTCACTGAATAAAGTATCATTACTTACCTTTTTGTAAGCAAAGTATTACCATAAAACCCATATAATGAACATATAACATATATAAAGGTAACTTGGGACATAAACATACTTAAGTGGAATAACCATACGGTCGACTTCCACACATATCACTTAATGGAATAGCCATACAGCCAATTTCCATACATACTTAATGGAATAGCCATACGGACGACTTCCATACCCAATGCATTGGAGGTTATAACGTAACCACCCATCCTGGTATTCACGGTACCACCCGTCATATGGTTTATAACGTAACCACCCGTTAAAATGTCCAAGTACCAATATAAAATCATAAAACATAAAACCAATATAAAGGAAAGATAACATTTCCACATTTCAATCACAATATATCATAAATACATTGACATAATAGAATCCTTTATCAAAACCATTTTCAATACCAAAATACATAAAAGAGTATATGGTATTTATTTTATTTTAAAAACATTACGGCTTTTTGAGGAAGCCAAAGATCAAATAATACTCGCGGCGGCGGAAAAAGGTCGTTGTCACCACGTACGTTAAAAAAAATTCCTTTTTTTCGTTTAGTAAAACGCTTCGTAGAAAAAGATTCCATTTGTATAAAAGTAAAAGTCAAAGGAGTTTATACACCGTATAAAAGAAATTTGTGTATAAAACGAAATATGCCTCAATGAAAGGAGATTGAGACGAAGTCCCTTACCTTGGGTCTGACTTGACTCGATCGTTCTTTAACGTCCTGAATAATAATCTTGAGTTAATTTATACTTGATTAAGAACCTTTTTAAAGTTCATTATTCTTTTTATATCACTTATTGCCATGTTATAAACATTATGTAACCATTTAAGTTAATAATGTTTGTTTTGTCAATATTTGGTTCTTAAGTCGAAAGTGGACTTCTTACAATTATATGTTGTTCGTGTGGTCAAAGGTTCTTTATATCCAGAATGAAATTCCTGATTTAGATATATATCATATATATGCAGCATATGCATGTATTTATAATATTACATAATCATTTAGAGGTAAGAAATGAAATGCACCGTTCATGGAGACGGTAAGCCGTACGTAGGCATGAACGCTACTTTCATTTCTTTGTCATATTAATGGAATTGAAACTAAATGAGAGGTATGTATATTTTAATTCCAGAATTATATTCATAATTTAGATATATCATTAATTACATATATCCATTATATACATGTACTTTTAATAGTACATTACATTTGGGGATAAGAAATGAAATGCACCGTTCATGGAGACGGTAAGCCGTACGTACGCATGAACGCTACTTTCATTTCTATCTCATACATTAATGGAAAGAAATAATAATGATATAGAGGTATATTATAATTCCAGTATAACATCATATATAATAACTTTAAATCCATCCTTTACACGTCCCACATATGGCATTAACGAATCACATCACTTTGAGGGGGCGGTAGTCTGTACTTCCTTAAATGAAGATATCGTGTTTACCCATAATGGAAACCATGAAGGTATGCCAATAATGAAAAATACAGAAGCTTAAAGAAAACATAAACATATTATATATCATATATAAAAATAGTGACATCATAATGGCCAAACTTGAAGGTGTTAAATGAGTATTGAACAATCATCGTTTCGGGAGGCAGAATTTCTCCATCCACGAAAACCGTATGTTCTTTAACCATTTTATGTAGTTGTGTGAGAGTGTAGCTCAAATAAATCTTATACCAACATCCTAGTATATTGAAGATACTGGTGTTGTTACAAAAGAAGTAAATAAAAAGAGTTTAGAGGGTTGGAGAGGCAAAATAAAACAAATTAACAAGAGAGAATAAATTACCTTTAAAAGTGTAACTCCTTTTGATTTGAGCCTAAAGGCTTCCTTTGAAAGGATTCTTCCCAAAGGGAATCCTCTAGGATGAGGAGAGGGATTTGGAGAGAGTAAATGGGCAGGGGTTGGCCGAGCCAAAGTCTTGAGAAGTGTGTGAAATGAGGTAGAGGTGGGGGCCTTTTATAAGAGGAGAGGAGGGGAACTTTTGGAAAGTAAAGAAATATTACTTTATTTGAAAATGTGTTTCGGTTTTAAAAGGTCCCACATTGATATGATTCGTGGATAAGGTGATAAGGGTTCGAAATCCACTCATCCAATTGGTTTTGGACATGTGTAGGTTTTAGATTTTTCATTATCTTTCCATTTTATTTAAATCGTCAAATAATGATGTGATCGCTGCATCATTATTATGTCATATATAATTTAATTTATTTAGTGTCTAAAAAATATAAAAAAAATACTATGATGTAGGAAATCGTTTTAGATTTCCAATTACTATTTATAATAAGATTTTGGACTTGTATAACCCCACTCAAAAATTATTTTAGTAAAACAATTTATGTTAGTGTCATTTTCACTTTAACATTAAATAAAAATATATTAATGTCATTTTCCAACTAAAGTGGCTCCATGGGGTCCCCAAGTTGGCCCATGGCTTGTCTTGGTCGGACATGACTCACCCAATAGGTGTAGGACAAGTGTCATGGTGTATTCACATTTTTATAATATCATTTTTACATTAAATTACACTAATTACCTCTAATCGCGATTAAAAACTTAATAAGTTACTATTCACCAAAAAAATATTTTAATCTCATTGAACCACATTTTACTTCTTAATGACAACCATGTATGTCGGATTTTCAAAATTCAATACACATTAGTGGTAAACTTTCATTTAACTGAAAAATCAGTTTGCTTGATTACCACTTAGTGGTTTCACTATTCATCAAAAATTGAAGTTTTTCAGAAAATTACCAAAAATTCACCCTAAGCTATATTTGATATTCCGAATTCAAAAATGATGTCCATTTTACAAAATTAAAAACATATAAGTCAAATTAATTAATTTAATAATTAATTCCCGCTGTCATGACAAATAGCGTGTTTTTGTGAAACAATAAGTATCAAAAGATTGACACCAGTTTAAGTCCAATTTCAAAGTGAAATTGATTCCAATGACCACCATTGGATTAAATGGTAAAAATATTTTTTAATTTCACTTTAAAACCAATTAAAATAATAATCTAATCATATAAATAATTTAGATTAAAAAGAGGTTTTGAATTAAAATACAACATTTTACACTATTCATAAAAAAATGAACTTTATCAGAAAGGTACCAAAAATTTACACAAAGTAAATTTTGATGTCCCGATTCTAAAAAAGAGTTATATTTGGTCCAAAATAAAGTATAAGAGTGATCAAAACTATATTTAATGACGGTTCACAACTAAAAGGTGATAAGTGAACCTTTAGTGAAAATTAGAGTATATATGCCCTAAAATTGAACTCTTTCCGTATTTTAAGCCTTTATCTTTTATTGAGTAAATGTATAAACATTTAAAAACATATCTAATCATATTTTAGTTATTTCTATCCATTCCCGCCAGTACAACGGCTACTTCTTAACTAACATTTAAAATAATATTATTTTATTACTAGTGTGCTACGTAAGTTTCAAAGAAACTCATCGTTGCGTATCGGGTACGCTATCGAACATAGCAACCCCTTTAAAAAAATTAATATTTAATTCGTAAATATTAATAAATATGAAAATTCTTTATTCTTTATTTACCTGGGATGTTACATCCTTCCCCCCTTTTGGGAATTGCGTCCTCGCAATTTTATTCACTTATCAAAATAAGTGGGGGAATTTATCCCTCATAGCATTTTCAGATTCCCACGTTGCCTCTTCAATCACATGGTTTTTCCACAAAACCTTTAACTGATGAATCACCTTATTCCGTAACACCTGCTCCCTGTGGTCAAGAATCTGGACCGGTTGTTCCTCATAAGATAGGTTCTCTTCCAGCTGAACTACCTCTGGACTCAAAACATGAGATGGATCTGGCATATACTTTCTCAACATTGAAACATGAAAAACATTGTGTACTTGAGATAAAATCGGAGGTAAAGCCACCCGGTATGCAACTGATCCAACTCTCTCTAGAATTTCATATGGTCCAATAAACCTTGGACTCAGCTTTCCTTTCTTACCATATCTCATCACACTTTTCCAATGAGAAACCTTGAGAAAAACATGATCACCTACCTCGAAAGATAGATCCTTCCTCCGGTTATTCGCATAACTCTTCTGCCTGCTCTGAGCTATTCTCATGTGCTTCTAAATCAACTGATCTTTTTATGCCATCTCTTCTACCAATTTTGGTCCCATCAACTTCCATTCACCCACTTCATCCCAGAAAGCTGGAGTTCGACACCGCTTCCCATATAATGCCTGAAATGGTGCCATCTTTATACTGGAATGAAAACTGTTATTATATGAAAACTCAACCAAAGAAAGATGTTAGTCCCAACTTCCCTGATAATCCATAGAACAAGCTCGTAGCATATCCTCCAATGTCTGAATTGTTCGTTCTGACTGCCCATCTGATTGAGGATGAAAAGCTGTACTAAAATTTAATTCCGTACCCATAAACTTCTGAAGGCCTTTCCAAAAGTTAGAAGTAAACCTGGGATCACGATCCGATACAATGGAGAGAGGAACTCCATGTAACCTGACTATCTCTTTAAGATACAAACGGGAAAGTTGATAAAGAGAAAAAGTATCTCGTATAGCAAGGAAATGAGCAGATTTGGTCAAGCGACCAACAATAACCTAGATTTCAATATTACCTCGAGATGTCCTTGGTAATCCCACACCAAAGTCCATGGATATGTTTTCCCATTTCCACTATGGCACTGGTAAAGGCTGAAGCATCCCTTTCGGTAACTGCCACTCGGCTTTAACCTGTTGACATGTCAAACACTTCACAGTAAAATCAGCAATGTCTCTTTTCATTCCATCCCACCAGTATTACTCCTGCAGATCTCTGTACATCTCAGTACTGCCAGGATGAACTGAAAACGGGGAACTATGAGCCTCACATAACAACTCATTCTTCAATTGTGAATCACAAGGCACACATAACTTCTTCCCAAACCTCAAAACACAAACACAAACTTATCCAAGAACTCATGGAAAATTTTATTCATAAGGTCCATGAATACAGTAGGTGCATTTGTTAACCCAAAAGGCATAACTAAAAATTCAAAATGGCCATATCTAGTACGGAACACAGTCTTTGGAACGTCTGCTTCTTTTACTTTCAACTAATGGTACCCCGACCTCGAGTCAATCTTCGAAAAATACTGAGCTCCCTGGAGCTGATACCACTTCATTCGATGGCCCAACATCTGCTGAAGTTGTTGCACAGGATTTCTCCACCCCTTTCTGCTTGTAGTCTGGCTGCATTCCCCCAGTTGAGTTCTTCGTTGGACACTCGTTTGCATAATGACCCATTTCATTACACTTAAAACATCTTACCGTTGGCTTTTCATTTCCTTCTTGATCATCTTCCTTACAGTTACGAGCAATATGACCAGACTTACCACACCGAAAGCACTTACCAGACTTGGATAAACATTCTCCAGGATGCATTTTACCACACTTATCACAGGATGGATATTTGGTTTTCTTACCTCCTTGCTTCTTTGATGAATTATTCCCCTTTGCCTTCCAACTAGACCTCTTATTCTGTTGTTTGTCATAGAACACCTGATCATCGGAAAACTCCATTTCCACCTTCTCCGCACATCGAACAAGTTTTTCATAACTTTTGAACTCACGAGAAGCTAAAGCCCTTTGATACTTTGGCTTTAACCCTGAGTAAAAACGGGTTATTTTACTATCAAGATCTCGTATGAAGTTTGGAGCATACCTTGCCAATCGAGTGAACTTTTCTTCATAAGCAGCTACTAAATCATCCTCCTGCCTCAATTCTAGGAACTATTTTTCCATCCTAAGACGATCCACCTTAGGAAAATATTTCCCAAGAAACATACCTTTGAATTCGTCCCAGTGAAGATCCTCAATCTCATCACTATCCCTTATATTTTTCACCATCGACCACCACTGATCAGCCTCACCTTCAAAACGGTAAACAGCAAGACTAACCTTTTGATGTTCTGAACACCCCATGACATCAAAAATCTTCTCTAGTGATTTAATCCACCCTTCAGCTTGCACAGGGTCATATGATCCTCTGAATGATGGGGGATGTTGCCTCATGAAGTGTTCCACCACTGACATGTTCCTCTGTGGTTGATCTGGCTGATCTCGTGCATGTATACCACCACCATTTATAGCCTGATTCAACTGTGCCATCACTGCAACAAACTGTTCAGTTCCGATTCCGACCATCTCAGGTTGCTGATTTGGAAGGTTATCTTCCTCCTGATGTCGTCCCAACATAGCTGCTTTGTTTCCTCTGCGGAAAACCATTCTGAACACAGAAATATCTTAGGCGAAGCAACATGGTAATCTGTATATGCTATATCATTTCAATCATATTATAATTTAACACTTTTCGAACTCCTAAAGTTGTCTAAACCGTCCTTTGATACCAACTATAAGGCCCCAGACTTAATCATTACTTAATATTGAATTAAAAAAATAATTCACGTTGAGGATCTTTTCAGGTTTAGAGTTTTAGAGAATTATAACATAACTATTACATCTCAAAAGATTACAAATTAGTCACTTCTACTAAGTTTCCATAATAAAAAAAACTCTTAAAAAGAAACATGTCTAGTTCCATGTTTTATATAGCATGACTTTCCATTGATCCCATCCTTGACCTTATTCCACATTAAGTCCTGTGAAAAACATTTCAAAAAACTTGGGGTGAGCATAAAAAGCTCAGTAAGGGATACAGAAAGAATGAAAACTGTTAGTTTTTCAAACATCAAGTAAACCATATATACTCTATCAAAGTAATACCTTCACCTTCGTAAAGTAGTAAAAACTCTTCACTGAATAAAGTATCATTACTTATCTTTTTGTAACCAAAGTATTACCATAAAACACATATAATGAACATATAACATATATAAAGGTAACTTGGGACATAAAAATACTTAAGTGGAATAACCATACGGTCGACTTCCACAAATATCACTTAATGGAACAGCCATACGGCCAATTACCACACATACTTAATGGAATAGCCATATGACCGACTTCCATACCCAATGCATTGGAGGTTATAACGTAACCAACCGTCCTGGTATTCACGACACCACCCGTCATATGGTTTATAATGTAACCACCCGTTAAAATGTCCAAGTACCAATATAAAATCATAAAACATAAAACCAATATAAAGGAAAGATAACATTTCCACATTTCAATCACAATATATCATAAATACATTGACATAATAGGATCCTTTATCAAAACCATTTTCAATACCAAAATATATAAAAGAGTATATGGTATTTATTTTATTTTAAAAACATTACGGCTTGTTGAGGAAGCCAAAGATCAAATAATACTCACGGCGGCGGAAAAAGGACGTTGTCACCGCGTACGTTAAAAAAAAATCCTTTTTTTCCTTTAGTAAAACGCTTCGTAGAAAAAGATTCCATTTGTATAAAAGTAAAAGTCAAAGGAGTTTATACACCGTATAAAAGAAATTTGTGTATAAAACGAAATATGCCTCAATGAAAGGAGATTGAGACGAAGTCCCTTACCTTGGGTCCGACTAGACTCGATCATTCTTTAACGTCCTAAATAATAAACATGAGTTAATTTATACTTGATTAAGAACCTTTTTAAAGTTCATTATTCTTTTTATATCACTTATTTGCATGTTATAAACATTATGTAACCATTTAAGTTAATAATGTTTGTTTTTTCAATATTTGGTTCTTAAGTCGAAAGTGGACTTCTTACAATTATATGTTGTTCGTGTGGTCAAAGGTTATTTATATCCAGAATGAAATTCCTGATTTAGATATATATCATATATATCCAGAATATACATGTATTTATAATATAACATAATCATTTAGAGGTAAGAAATGAAATGCACCGTTCATGGAGACGGTAAGCCGTACGTACGCATGAACGCTACTTTCATTTCTTTGTCATATTAATGGAATTGAAACTAAATGAGAGGTATGTATATTTTAATTCCAGAATTATATTCATCATTTAGATATATCATTAATTACATATATCCATTATATACATGTACTTTTAATAGTACATTACATTTGGGGATAAGAAATGAAATGCACCGTTCATGGAGACGGTAAGCCGTACGTACGCATGAACGCTACTTTCATTTCTATCTCATACTTTAATGGAAAGAAATAATAATGATATAGAGTTATATTATAATTCCAGTATAACATCATATATAATAACTTTAAATCTATCCTTTACACGTCCCACATATGGCATTAACGAATCACATCACTTTGAGGGGGCGGTAGTCCGCACTTCCTTAAATGAAGATTTCGTGTTTACCCATAATGGAAACCATGAAGGTATGACAAAAATGAAAAATACAGAAGCTTAAAGAAAACATAAACATATTATATATCATATATAAAAATAGTGACATCATAATGGCCACCCTTGAAGGTGTTAAATGAGTATTGAACAATCATCGTTTCGGGAGGCAGAATTTCGCCATCCACGGAAACCGTATGTTCTTTAACCATTTGATGTAGTTGTGTGAGAGTGTAGCTCAAATAAATATTATAATAACATCTTAGTATATTGAAGATACTGGTGTTGTTACAAATGAAGTAAATAAAAATAGTTTAGAGGGTTGGAGAAGCAAAATAAAACAAATGAACAAGAGAGAATAAATTACCTTTAAAAGTGTAACTCCTTTTGATTTGAGACTAAAGGCTTCCTTTGAAAGGATTCTGCCCAAAGGGAATCCTCTAGGATGAGTAGAGGGATGTGGAGAGAGTAAATGGGCAGGGGTGGGCCGAGCCAAAGGCTTGAGAAGTGTGTGAAATGAGGTAAAGGTGGGGGCCTTTTATAAGAGGAGAGGAGGGGAACTTTTGGAAATTAAAGAAATATTACTTTATTTGAAAATGTGTTTCGCTTTTAAAAGGTCCCACATTGATATAATTCGTGTATAAGGTGATAAGGGTTCGAAATCCACTCATCCAATTGGTTTTGGACATGTGTAGGTTTTAGATTTTTCATTATCTTTCCATGTTATTTAAATCGTCAAATAATGATGTCATCGCTGCATCATTATTATTTCATATATAATTTAATTTATTTAATGTCTAAAAAATATAAAAAACTACTATGATGTAGTAAATCTTTTTAGATTTCCAATGATAATTTATAATCAAAATTTGGACTTGTATAACCCCACTCAAAAATTATTTTAGTAAAACAATTTATGTTAGTGTCATTTTCACTTTAACATTAAATAAAAATATATTAATGTCATTTTCCAACTAAAGTGGCTCCATGGGGTCCCCAAGTTGGCCCATGGCTTTTCTTGGTCGGCCATGACTCACCCAATAGGTGTAGGACAAGTGTCATGGTGTTTTCACATTTTTATAATATCTTTTTTACATTAAATTACACTAATTACCTCTAATCGCGATTAAAAACTTAATAAGTTACTATTCACCAAAAAAATATTTTAATCTCATTGAACCACATTTTACTTCTTAATGACAACCATGTATGTCGGATTTTCAAAATTCAATACACATTATTGGTAAACTTTCATTTAACTGAAAAATCAGTTTGCTTGATTACCACTTAGTGGTTTCACTATTCATCAAAAATTGAAGTTTTTCAGAAAATTACCAAAAATTCACCCTAAGCTATATTTGATATTCCGAATTCAAAAATGAAGTAAATTTTACAAAATTAAAAACATATAAGTCAAATTAATTAATTTAATAATTAATTCCCACTGTCATGACAAATAGCGTGTTTTTGTGAAACAATAATTATCAAAAGATTGACACCAGTTTAAGTCCAATTTCAAAGTGAAATTGATTCCAATGACCACCATTGGATTAACTGGTAAAAATATTTTCTAATTTCACTTTAAAACCAATTAAAATAATAATCTAATCATATAAATAATTTATATTAAAAAGAGGTTTTGAATTAAAATACAACATTTTACACTATTCATAAAAAAATGTACTTTATCAGAAAGGTACCAAAAATTTACACAAAGTAAATTTTGATGTCCCGATTCTAAAAAAGAGTTATATTTGGTCCAAAATAAATTATAAGAGTGATCAAAACTATATTTAATGACGGTTCACCATTAAAAGGTGATAAGTGAACCTTTAGTGAAAATTAGAGTATATATGCCCTAAAATTGAACTCTTTCCGTATTTTAAGCCTCTATCTTTTATTGGGTAAATGTATAAACATTTAAAAACATATACAATCATATTTTAGTTATTTCTATCCATTCCCGCTAGTACAACGGCTACTTGTTAACTAACATTTAAAATAATATTATTTTATTACTAGTGTGCTACGTAAGTTTCAAAGAAACTCATCGTTGCGTATCGGGTACGCTATCGAACATAGCAACCCCTTTAAAAAAATTAATATCTAATTCGTAAATATTAATAAATATGAAAATTCTTTATTCTTTATTTACCTGGGATGTTACATCCTTCCCCCCTTTTGGGAATTGCGTCCTCGCAATTTTTTTCACTTATCAAAATAAGTGGGGGTATTTATCCCTCATAGCATTTTCAGATTACCACGTTGCCTCTTCAATCACATGGTTTTTCCACAAAACCTTTTACTGATGAATCACCTTATTCCATAACACCTGCTCCCTGTGGTCAAGAATCTGGACCGGTTGTTCCTCATATGATAGGTTCTCTTCCAGCTGAACTACCTCTGGACTCAAAACATGAGATGGATCTGGCATATACTTTCTCAACATTGAAACATGAAAAACATTGTGTAACTGAGATAAAATCGGAGGTAAAGCCACCCGGTATGCAACTGATCCAACTCTCTCCAGAATTTCATATGGTCCAATAAACCTTGGACTCAGATTTCCTTTCTTACCATATCTCATCACACTTTTACAATGAGAAACCTTGAGAAAAACATGATCACCTACCTCAAAAGATAGACCCTTCCTCCAGTTATTCGCATAACTCTTCTGCCTGCTCTGAGCTGTTCTCATGTGCTTCTAAATCAACTGATCTTTTTATGCCATCTCTTCTACCAATTTTGGTCCCATCAACTTCCATTCACCCACTTTATCCCAGAAAGCTGGAGTTCGACACCGCTTCCCATATAATGCCTGAAATGGTTCCATCTGTATACTGGAATGAAAACTGTTATTATATGAAAACTCAACCAAAGAAAGATGTTGGTCCCAACTTCCCTGATAATCCATAGAACAAGCTCGTAGCATATCCTCCGATGTCTGAATTGTTCGTTCTGACTGCCCATCTGATTGAGGATGAAATGCTGTACTAAAATTTAATTCCGTACCCAACAACTTCTGAAGGCCTTTCCAAAAGTTAGAAGTAAACCTGGTATCACGATCCGATACAATGGAGAGAGGAACTCCATGTAACCTGACTATCTCTTTAAGATACAAACGGGAAAGTTGATCTAGAGAAAAAGTATCTCGTATAGCAAGGAAATGAGCAGATTTGGTCAAGCGACCAACAATAACCTAGATTTCATTATTACCTCGAGATGTCCTTGGTAATCCCACACCAAAGTCCATGGATATGTTTTCCCATTTCCACTATGGCACTGGTAAAGGCTGAAGCATCCCTTTCGGTAACTGCCGCTCGGCTTTAACCTGTTGACATGTCAAACACTTCACAGTAAAATCAACAATGTCTCTTTTCATTCCATCCCACCAGTATTACTCCTGCAGATCTCTGTACACCTCAGTACTGCCAGGATGAACTGAAAACGGGGAACTATGAGTGTCACATAACAACTCATTCTTCAACTGTGAATCACAAGGCACACCTAACCTCTTCCCAAACCTCAAAACACAAACACAAACTTATCCAAGAACTCATGGAAAATTTTATTCATAAGGTCCATGAATACAGTAGGTGCATTGGTTAACCCAAAAGGCATAACTAAAAATTCAAAATGGCCATATCTAGTACGGAACGCAGTCTTAGGAACGTCTGCTTCTTTTACTTTCAACTAATGGTACCCTGACCTCAAGTTAATCTTCGAAACATACTGAGCTCCCTGGAGCTGATACCACTTCATTCGATGGCCCAACATCTGCTGAAGTTGTTGCAAAGGATTTCGCCACCCCTTTCTGCTTGTAGTCTGGATGCATTCCCCCAGTTGAGTTCTTTGTTGGACACTTGTTTGCATAATGTCCCATTTCATTACACTTAAAACATCTTACCGTTGGCTTTTCATTTCCTGCTTGATCATCTTCCTTACAGTTACGAGCAATATGACCAAACTTACCACACCGAAAGCACTTACCAGACTTGGATAAACATTTTCCAGGATGCATTTTACCACACTTCTCACAGGATGGATATTTGGTTTTCTTACCTCCTTGCTTCTTTGATGAATTATCCCCCTTTTCCTGCCAACTAGACCTCTTATTCTGTTGTTTGTCATAGAACACCTGATCATCAGAAAACTCCATTTCCACCTTCTCCGCACATCGAACACGTTTTTCATAACTTTTGAACTCACGAGAAGCTAAAGCCCTTCGATACTTTGGCTTTAACCCTGAGTAAAAATGGTTTATTTTACTATCAAGATCTCGTATGAAGTTTGGAGCATACCTTGCCAATAGAGTGAACTTTTCTTCATAAGCAGCTACTGAATCATCCTCTTGACTCAATTCTAGGAACTATTTTTCCATCCTAAGACGAACCACATTAGGAAAATATTTCTCAAGAAACATACCTTTGAATTCATCCCAGTGAAGATCCTCAATCTCATCACTATCCCTTATATTTTTCACCATCGACCACAACTGATCAGCTTCACCATCAAAACGGTAAACATCAAGACTAACCTTTTGATGTTCTGAACACCCCATGACATCAAAAATCTTCTCCAGTGCTTTAATCCACCCTTCAGCTTGCACAGGGTCAGATGATCCTCTGAATGATGGGGGATGTTGCCTCATGAAGTGTTCCACCACTGACATGTTCCTCTGTGGTTGATCTGGCTGATCTCGTGCATGTATACCACCACCATTTATAGCCTGAGTCAACTGTGCCATCACTGCAACAAACTGTTCAGTTCCGATTCTGACCATCTCAGGTTGCTGATTTGGAAGGTTATCTTCCTCCTGATGTCGTCCCAACATAGCTTCTTTGTTTCCTCTGCGGAAAACCATTCTGAACACAGAAATATCTTATTCGAAGCAACATGGTAATCCGTAAATGCTATATCATTTCAATCATATTATAATTTAACACTTTTCTAACTCCTAAAGTTGTCTAAGCCATCCTTTGATACCAACTATAAGGCCCCAGCCTTAATCCTTACTTAATATTGAATTAATAGAATAATTCATGTTGAGGATCTTTTCAGGTTTAGAGTTTTAGAGAATTAGAACATAACTATTACATCTCAAAAGATTACAAAGTAGTCACTTCTACTAAGATTCCATAATAAAAAAAACTCTTAAAAAGAAACATGTCTAGTTCCATGTTTTATATAGCATGACATTCCATTGATCCCATCCTTGACCTTATTCCACATTAAGTCCTGTGAAAAACATTTCAAAAAACTTGGCGTGAGCATAAAAAGCTCAGTAAGGGATACAGAATGAATGAAAACTGTTAGTTTTTCAAACATCAAGTAAACCATATATACTCTATCAAAGTAATACCTTCACCTTCGTAAATTAGTAAAAACTCTTCACTGAATAAAGTATCATTACTTACCTTTTTGTAACCAAAGTATTACCATAAAACCCATATAATGAACATATAACATATATAAAGGTAACTTGGGACATAAACATACTTATGTGGAATAACCATACGGTCGACTTCCATACATATCACTTAATGGAATAACCATACGGCCAATTACCATACATACTTAATGGAATATCCATACGGCCGACTTCCATACCCAATGCATTGGAGGTTATAACGTAACCACCCATCCTGGTATTCACGGCACCACCCGTCATATGGTTTATAACGTAACCACCCGTTAAAATGTCCAAGTACCAATATAAAATCATAAAACATAAAACGAATATAAAGGAAAGATAAAATTTCCACATTTCAATCACAATATATCATAAATACATTGACATAATAGAATCCTTTATCAAAACCATTTTCAATACCAAAATACATAAAAGAGTATATGGTATTTATTTTATTTTAAAAACATTACGGCTTGTTGAGGAAGCCAAAGATCAAATAATACTCGTGGCGGCGGAAAAAGGTCGTTGTCACCGCGTACGTTAAAAAAAAACATTCCTTTTTGTCTTTTAGTAAAACGCTTCGTAGAAAAAGATTCCTTTTGTATAAAAGTAAAAGTCAAAGGAGTTTATACACCGTATAAAAGAAATTTGTGTATAAAACGAAATATGCCTCAATGAAAGGAGATTGAGATGAAGTCCCTTACCTTGGGTCCGACTTGACTCGATCGTTCTTTAACGTCCTAAATAATAAACTTGAGTTAATTTATACTTGATTAAGAACCTTTTTAAAGTTCATTATTCTTTTTATATCACTTATTTCCATGTTATAAACATTATGTAACCATTTAAGTTAATAATGTTTGTTTTGTCAATATTTGGTTCTTAAGTCGAAAGTGGACTTCTTACAATTATATGTTGTTCGTGTGGTCAAAGGTTCTTTATATCCAGAATGAAATTCCTGATTTAGATATATATCATATATATCCAGAATATACATGTATTTATAATATTACATAATCATTTAGAGGTAAGAAATGAAATGCACCGTTCATGGAGACGGTAAGCCGTACGTACGCATGAACGCTACTTTCATTTCTTTGTCATATTAATGGAATTGAAACTAAATGAGAGGTATGTATATTTTAATTCCGGAATTATATTCATCATTTAGATATATCATTAATTACATATATCCATTATATACATGTACTTTTAATAGTACATTACATTTGGGGATAAGAAATAAAATTCACCGTTCATGGAGACGGTAAGCCGTACGTACGCATGAACGCTACTTTCATTTCTATCTCATACTTTAATGGAATGAAATAATAATGATATAGAGGTATATTATAATTCCAGTATAACATCATATATAATAACTTTAAATCCATCCTTTACACGTCCCACATATGGCATTAACGAATCACATCACTTTGAGGGGGCGGTAGTCCGCACTTCCTTAAATAAAGATATCGTGTTTACCCATAATGGATACCATGAAGGTATGCCAAAAATGAAAAATACAGAAGCTTAAAGAAAACATAAAAATATTATATATCATATATAAAAATAGTGACATCATAATGGCCACCCTTGAAGGTGTTAAATGAGTATTGAACAATCATCGTTTCGGGAGGCAGAATTTCGCCATCCACGGAAACCGTATGTTCTTTAACCATTTGATGTAGTTGTGTGAGAGTGTAGCTCAAATAAATCTTATAACAACATACTAGTATATTTAAGATACTGGTGTTGTTACAAAATATGTAAATAAAAAGAGTTTAGAGGGTTGGAGAAGCAAAAAAAAAAAACAAATGAACAAGAGAGAATGAATAACCTTTAAAAGTGTAACTCCTTTTGATTTGAGCCTAAAGGCTTCATTTGAAAGGATTCTGCCCAAAGGGAATCCTCTAGGATGAGGAGAGGGATGTTGAGAGAGTAAATGGTCAGGGTTTGGCCGAGCCAAAGGCTTGAGAAGTGTGTGAAATGATGTAGAGGTGGGGGCCTTTTATAAGAGGAGAGGAGGGGCACTTTTGGAAAGTAAAGAAATATTACTTTATTTGAAAATGTGTTTCGGTTTTAAAAGGTCCCACATTGATATAATTAGTGGATAAGGTGATAAGGGTTCGAAATACACTCATGCAATTGGTTTTGGACATGTGTAGGTTTTAGATTTTTCATTATCTTTCTATTTTATTTAAATCGTCAAATAATGATGTCATCGCTGCATCATTATTATGTCATATATAATTTAATTTATTTAATGTCTAAAAAATATAAAACAAATACCATGATGTAGGAAATCTTTTTATATTTCCAATGACTATTTATAATCAAAATTTGGACTTGTATAACCCCACTCAAAAATTATTTTAGTAAAACAATTTATGTTAGTGTCATTTTCACTTTAACATTAAATAAAAATATATTAATGTCATTTTCCTACTAAAGTGGCTCCATGGGGTCCCCAAGTTGGCACATGGCTTGTCTTGGTCGTCCATGACTCACCCAATAGGTGTAGGACAAGTGTCATGGTGTTTTCACATTTTTATAATATCATTTTTACATTAAATTACACTAATTACCTCTAATCGCGATTAAAAACTTAATAAGTTACTATTCACCAAAAAAAAAATATTTTAATCTCATTGAACCACATTTTACTTCTTAATGACAACCATGTATGTCGGATTTTCAAAATTCAATACACATTAGTGGTAAAATTTCATTTAACTGAAAAATCAGTTTGCTTGATTACCACTTAGTGGTTTCACTATTCATCAAAAATTGAAGTTTTTCAGAAAATTACCAAAAATTCACCCTAAGCTATATTTGATATTCCGAATTCAAAAATGAAGTCCATTTTACAAAATTCAAAACATATAAGTCAAATTAATTAATTTAATAATTAATTCCCACTGTCATGACAAATAGCGTGTTTTTGTGAAACAATAAGTATCAAAAGATTGACACCAGTTTAAGTCCAATTTCAAAGTGAAATTGATTCCAATGACCACCATTGGATTAACTGGTAAAAATATTTTATAATTTCACTTTAAAACCAATTAAAATAATAATCTAATAATATAAATAATTTAGATTAAAAAGATGTTTTGAATTAAAATACAACATTTTACACTATTCATAAAAAAATGAACTTTATCAGAAAGGTACCAAAAATTTACACAAAGTAAATTTTGATGTCCCGATTCTAAAGAAGAGTTATATTTGGTCCAAAATAAAGTATAAGAGTGATCAAAACTATATTTAATGACGGTTCACCATTAAAAGGTGATAAGTGAACCTTTAGTGAAAATTAGAGTATATATGCCCTAAAATTGAACTCTTTCCATATTTTAAGCCTTTATCTTTTATTGGGTAAATGTATAAACATTTAAAAACATATCTAATCATATTTTAGTTATTTCTATCCATTCCCGCCAGTACAATGGCTACTTGTTAACTAACATTTAAAATAATATTATTTTATTACTAGTGTGCTACGTAAGTTTCAATGAAACTCATCGTTGTGTATCGGGTACGCTATCGAACATAGCAACCCCTTAAAAAAAATTAATATTTAATTCGTAAATATTAATAAATATGAAAATTATTTATTCTTTATTTACCTGGGATGTTACACCCTCTGAAAATGAAGATGTTGGAATGGGTTAATCCTTACTAGCATGAGTATCTCGATCCATATCAGTAGGAGGTTCCATCAATCTCCTTTGGGGTGGCATCTTCCGAAACATTATGAAATTTTTTTGGTAAACCAAGATTTTTTAGGATATATCCTATCTATTCTATGATATCAAACAATGAATTTCCTAGGTTTCAACCCATATACAAATTTATATCTCTATTACCACTAATAAAAATATTTGACAGAACACATTAGTAACATTCATAAATATACAAACATAACAACATGCATGTGTTTTAAAAACTAATGTCAACATCGATATATAAAAACTAAATGGAAATATATATATATTACAAAACATAGTACAAATATATTCTAATCAAATATCAAAATTAGGGAATTAAATTAATTAATGAATATACATCAAACAAATATGTATATATATAGAATATGAAGCTGTGTGCCTAATCATGATGCATGAACACACCGAAAATTTCAAAAAAGTGTTAGAAAAATCACATCAACAGTAACTTAAAGGTCCATTAATCGTGAAATGGAAAGGATCATGGAAAATACCATACAATAGTCCCACAAAACTATCTCAATTATACTTTGTCCTAGGGAAGTCTAAAAGAAATTAATAAAAACTATACATTGATAAAATTTTATAATGTCTCAACCCTAATAACCGAGTCCAATCCAATGAGCCACATTACAACATGTTCCCCTTTCAAAACGCAAGAGGCTGAGGACTAGAAATGAGGATCTAATCCTATTAGTGGGGAGACTATACCCTTACTATTATTTCCTTGTACAAATAATAATAAATAAAATAAACAATAACTTAATGTAACTATATAGAGAGAAAAGAATTTGAAATGGAATACATTCCATATAAAAACTATATAAATGGGATCCTAATATGGAAACCCAAAATTGATCATATAGATAATTAGTAATTAATAATGAAAACTACGGTTCCCCCTAATGCACATCCTAGTAAATCTCCCAACTCAATGCTTCATGGATCAACCATCTGCCAAGAGCCCTTTACATTTAATCGGATCCCTATACATGAATTTTTCACCTGCATTGAAATCCATGTTTAGGTTTTGAGTAATAAAACCTATTAGACCACCTCTAATGTAACCTTAACAAATTTGAACATGTATAATAGGTTTATTCAATGATAATAATAAATGTGAAAGAAATCAAAACAATAATATATTGATTAATCAAGTACTAAACATACCAAAACACCCCCCTAATAAAATTTATTTGTATCAATGTCGGTATAATGATCATAATGTTATAAAATAACAATAACTATCCATTAGTCTATCTACATGTCACTCAGTGTCTATAAGGAATCAAGTCTTTGGTTATGACACAAGTCCGATTAGTGAGAATGCACACTATATCCCAAAGGCAAAGAGTTTTAGTGTGTATACATGGTATTGAAAAGGATTCAAGTTATACTACATCTAGAATCCCATCATCCTTAAAACACCTTATGTTTTTAATGAAATATTTGTCTTTAAAAAATTGAGTTCTTTGATATCTTGTGTTACAGGAAATAATGAGTTTAGAAAAACCACATAGAATTATTAAAATATTATGGTTTTTTATCTCCCAGGAATTGCAATGGGGTTATTAATATTAATAACTAAATTATAATGAATATATTTTCTACACATTTATAAAATAAATTTCAATAGTTATCAAGGGATTATATTTTTAAAAAATTATTTAAAAATAAATGTGATGCTTTTTTCTTAAATTTTTTGTGTGTGAAATGTATTTTTATTAATAAATAAATTAATTAAAAATTAGTGAATGATTTTTATAAAATTTTTATAATATTTAATTTATTATATTTTTTTAAGATTAATTTTTTTTCTAGGAATATGTTAATAATAAATCCATTTTTATGTTTAAAAATGTGTTTTTTTCTAAAATGAAATATTTATCACATTTCCACAGTTACATTAAAATTAATTTTTTAAAGTTATAGGCATTTAATTTTATAAAATGAATAAATTTTTTATAATTATGTGGTTTAAATTTGGACAAAATTTCCCTTTTATTTTTGATCGATATTAATAGTTATCACAGAAAAATTTAACATCTCAATAAAGGGTAAAAAAGGTTAATCTTGATAAAAAATAAGTGATAATTCAATAATTTTTCATCCTAAATATTTTTGGAGTAAGGGAATTCATCACTTATAACCTTATTCTCAATTTTTTTTAATGTAAACATGTACTTGAAAATGAATTGTATTTTTTTTAAATCAATGAATGTTACAAAATGTTACTCTCTTAGTTTGAATTATCCATTTTGTCTTCACTAATGCACAAACGTATGTTATGAATTCATATAAGTTTTTAATATGAGATTAACAAAATTATATACATGATATAAATTTATTTATTATTTTTATTAATTTTATAATTACATAAATTTCTTATGCAACACTGATGTAGGATTTCTCCATTTTACAAAACTAATTTAAAAAAATATTAAAAAATTATTAAATGTGATACAAATTGAATGATTTAATGTGAACCAATAATTTTATAGATATATAGGAAATATTAGAGAAATTTTATTTCATTATATATTACTTTCTCCATTTTCTAGATATATTAAATTCTAAATTAAATGAATATTGTCAAAATTGAAAATAATGATATTTTATCGAAATAATATACTACTAAATTATTTTAAAAAATTAAAATATTTAAATAAGACAAGGTAGATATGATATGGTATAAAATTTCATAAATTGGAATTTATGTCTTAATTCTCACCTTTTATGTAAAAATTACAACCTCGAAATTGAAAAGATAATACAGTAGATAAAATTAAAAATTGGTTAACTAAAGGTTGATCAAAATTATAGGGTTTAAAATGAAACAAAAATATGTCCAAATTATATTAGTTTGTGGTATTTCAACCCTCTCATATATTATATTTAAATCCATTTCCATTTTGGATAATTTTTCTTGAAAATGAATTTATTATAATTTAATATTTTTAGAAATTTAAAAAGTACCCCTAAACTCATTTATAAAAGGAAACCTCCTTCTAGAATTAATTATACCACATTGATCCTAATATAATGACCAAAATTTATGATATATATCATATAAGTTCACTAAACCAAGCCTTATTTACTCACATGTGTACTGTGAACATATCCCATTGCTTCGCCAGGTGGTAGTCCACTGTACAAAAGAGAGAAATTATCATATATCCAAAGAATGGAATATAAGAAGGTAAGAAATGTTTCATCCAAGGTCCCAAAAATCTGTACCCAGATATGGTTGGTCACATAGACTTATGTGCAGCTCCCCTCACCCTAAAGGCTGCACACTAGCATCTATGGTCCATGGTGGTATAGTGGGGATACTATGCACTCACTGTCAAAGTAGAATATTGGTGTAATAGATGAAAAAATGATTAAATATTAATATAAAACAAGTGTAATTTAAACCATACAAAATAAATAAGCAGTCATCAATATCAATATCCAGTACCATATATAATAATATCATGTCTCCAAACAAAATAGGTAAACATGGAAGTTGACACACATATATAAAGGTATATCAAAAGAACAAAAAATAAAAAAAAATATCTCTAGATAGCATCACAAACCATATCATTTTTTCTATGATCCCTACTCCCATGATAAAATAAAACAATGCATCGACAGTCATGAACATTACCCTATCCCTTGATGCTCCCATGGAGTCTCTTTGGGTCCCCAAAAATGATCAAAACAGGGTGTGAGATATACTTAATAAGAAACCACTGGAGATGTCTAGAAATATCTTGCCAGTTCATATAATATGAGAGGTGTGAGAATATTATAAAGTTAATTAATTAATATAAATTTTAAAGGGTCAGCTCTGGTTCCTAAAGGACACCAGACTAACACTACATTCTTTGGCTCATTCTGGAAAAAACACTGAACATATACAACCATAAACATATACATATAAGTGTAAATTAATTTAATATATAAATATATGTTGTATATACATTGTTACATTTATATCCATATGTATACAAAAATAGTACAATCTAGGACTTGAGGCATAGCACTGGCATCTAAATCTAGTAACTACAGTCTCATAGGTTTTTAAGGGACTCGATAATTGATTATCACAGGTGTAAGGGACTCCATGATAGAGTATGAAAAGTATAAGGGACTCCATTTCTGAGTATCAAATGTATAAGTGACACCATTCTAATGTATCACACGTATAATTGACACCATTCTTATGTATCTCAAGTAAAAGGGATTCCATGCTATTGTATCAATAATATAACTGATTTCATTCCCATGTATCACAATTATATGGGCTAGAATTACCATGTATCACATGTATAAGAGATGAAATTACCACATGTCACAAGAATAATGGGATCCGTTCTCATGTATCATAAGTATAAAGGATTCCATGACCATGTATCACAACTTTAAGGGAAACCATTCTTGTCTATCATCTGTATATGTAGTCAAATAGGATTTATGATTCATTAAAGTTAAACTTTATAATGGGAGTAACCATTTCTATTATTTAAACATGCATCATGGTCATAAAACTACCTTTTCATTCAATACATTATAGTAATGTCATTTAGGATCCAATCCAAAACCATATTGAATATGGTCTAGTCACATAAGAAAGTATAATATGAACAGAAAATCCATAGGCGAACCTCAAGGGGGGGAAATAGTTGAACATAACCTAACATAATAAGAATAAGGAGACACATAGTTATTTATTTGAAGAATAACAAATTAAACAAGTGTTATGTTTATTTTTAAGGAAAATCATAGAGAATATGGTATGTGGCATCATGAAGAATAAAATACAGCAACATGAAATAAAGGATAATTACTAGACCATAAACATTACCCTTGTAGAGGAGGACTCATAAAATATAATATTTCGGTTTAGTTCATATTAGAAGAGAACTGATGAATATATGAACACACTAAAAACAAAAAATATGAGCTCACACCAAAATAAATCCATAGATATAAATAATAAATAATAAAGGAACTAAAGTAATAGAGAGGTTTCTAGTAGTGAACCAACATGATAGACCGATATCGAATTAGAGTACGAATAGAAGAATGACTTCAAATCATATATTTAGAGTTGAAGGAACTCAAATGGAGGAGGATAGTTCAATTTATATGGGAGGAAGAAAGATACATATTGTGTGAGTTAAATAGAAAGAGGGGAGAAATTGGTAATTCACGACAGTATACGTGTTCAAATTGTTTGGCCGCATGGTTTTCCAAATATTTTGTTAACCATGCACAATCCACTACCCATGTAGAACACCTCGGATGACTTGTAGCGTATGATTAGACAAATATTGTGAAACCCATGAACACCCTATGTCACAGCCCCACACAACCCATGAATGCCTTGAATATTTTAGAATACCCATGTGGCACCCTTATAGTGACACACTATTTTAGGTTCATGATTATCATTAATCATGAACTAACCATGTTCCTCTGATGTTAGTCAAAAAATCGGGGCACTGTCCTCTGAACAAGCCATGGATGCTGTTTAATCCTTCCTTAAACCACAAGAAACTTTTATAAGGATAAAGAAGGATTCATACTGAAATTTAAAGGTTCCATACCTCAATAAAAATTCAGGACGCTAAAATATTCCCCAATTATGGAAACTCATCCCCAAGAATCCCCTACAAGGGTGGTAAAAAATCTTCAGAGAATAACTCCATCCACTGAACATGTAAGTTAGATCATATCTCTCATGTTTGATAATATACACAGTTTTACTTCTATAGCGCCCATACTAGAGAAATATAACTTCCTAATAATGTTTTAATGCTCTGATCAACAATGAGAACAAGTTTCTCCTCAAAGGATGCATCTACATCCAACTCAATCATAATAGGCTAAATTATATGATACAAATCTAGATTGTAGTGAGAATATTGTGAAACAGAAAATACATTGTGCATATCTCGTTAACTATGAGGTAACAATAAGTGATAGTATATCGGCGAAAATCTCCCAAAAACATCCATAAATCAAATAAACCAAGAAGAAAGATTCCCTTCACATATAAACCATTGATTCCCGAGTCTAGTCAAAACACAAAATAATACACGATTCCAAACCTTTAAATCAAGTGTTCGATGGTGATTTTTGGTGTATATATTCTTATTGTAATAAGTTATAGATATTCACTACCATATCAACTTAACTTTCTTTTATGTCTCTTAAATATCATGAGGTCTAAGTAGCACTAGCTTCCATGCCTATAAATAGCACACAAGTGATTAATACGGTCTACCATATAAAGCATCATTGGGAGATATCTATTTTGTGAAATGAAATATGTTATTTTAGGAAAACTCTACAAGAGGTATGTGTTTATTTGAAAAACATCCAAAATCAAGGACCCACACTTAGAGCATGTCCTGTAATACTTATATTGTTCACTCTGACAGACCATCAATCTGAGGGTGAAAGGTTATGCTCAAAATTACATACATACCCAAAGAACTCTGCAACCCATTCCCGAAAATCAATGTAAAATGACCATACATATATTAAAAAATATTGAAAAAGACCTTATGTAGGCATATAATAACATTGATGTACAATCTCCCAAGCTCTTATAAAAATAAGGTCTCTCTATATAGTATGAAATGAGAGACCTTTAGGATCCCATTTAGGTTTACCCATAATAAATCACTACCTTGAGGGGATATTAGTAACAAAGTCAAATAACCCAATATGAAATCATCCCGTTTCCACTTAGGAATTGGAAATAGATCTAAAATCCACACTTTCCACTGGTTCTCTACCTTCACCAGCTAACAGGTGGAACACCGAGTAACAAAACCAGCTTACTCTCTTTATATAATAGGCCAATTGTATTGGTGATGTACATCTCAATACATATTTTTAATCCTATGTTACACCACCCATTTAGAAGAATGATACTCTTGCTTCCACTATTCCCAGATGTCTTTAAGAACACAGACACATCCATGGATGCTTAATATCTTATCCCCAACTATGACCTAATCAAGAGGCATATTATTTCCCAAAAACTCTCCCTCAGGATGAGGACATCCTGATCTGATAACTTCCTATTCTTCATCTCACCAAATGTGATTAGGTCCCTGATAACAATACAAGTACAGAGTGTCCATGTCTATCCTGAAGTTCCATGTGAATCTCAAAAAGCAGTGCCATAAGTTGAAAATCATCATTGGTATGTCAAATTACCTATTTCTGAACCCTTAGTCTAAGAGTAACTTCTACCAAATTTCCTCTCATAATAATATAGGTAGGATCAATGTTAATTATTGCAGATATTGAATCCATATTCTCTACCTAGTGATGAATTCTTGTTGTGCGTAAATATACATGAGTATTTATCTGGTATATAAACACCATAAAACACTCTCTAGGAAAGTAATGTCTCCCAAAACATAGGTTTTGAATTGTGGATATCATGCCAATATAATGTTTTGGGTAATTCAACTTATTTGGCATCAACCGATGACACACACTTTCCACATCTCGATCATCCTACATCCAAACCATTATACCATCAGCTCCATTCTATTTATCTAAAATAACTATAATTCTCCCTAAAATACAATCATTTTTTGTAATAGTTTACTTTTAATTTATGTTCATATTACATCTTAACCTCTATATAAATCTAAAAGACTCTCCATCACTAATTTTAAATACCCAACCTCAAGAATTACCTAATCTAGAGACTTTAAACCATAATTCAATTTCTTACATTCACAATGATCATTTAGGTTTAGATTTTTATAAAACCAAGTCATAAATCTCACATAAAAAACCTATACATTACATAGTGGACACTACTAATCAATATCCTTTTTTTCTTATAATTTAAAACATTTAAAATTCAAAACCATTTATTTTCATGAAAAATATTCATGAAATTCAACTTAACTTTTTTTATTCCCTTAAAAATATATAAAACTTGTGAAAATAAAATTTAAAATATGGGATGAGATTAAAAATAATTGCAAGGGACATAAAAATAACAAAAGAAAAAATTAGTCCACCAATAATTATAGAAATTATCCTCTTTCAATATAAACTAATGGGATCAATATAAATATTTTATTACCAAATAAATCAACTTCTCCTAAAAAATATTTTCATAAAACATTTCATAATAAATAAAAATGAAAAATAAAACTCCTAATGGTTTATTTTAAATAATAAAAAACTCATAATAACATCTTTAAAATGTTATAATTATAAAACATATAATGTATCATATACTTTTATTAATATTTTGAAATAATAAAACTTATATAGAAAGATATATAAATCATAGATAAATCATGTAGGTAACTTGGGGAATCATTTTCATGTCACTATTACATATGGAGTTGCCCTCATAGTTATACATGGAATAACCACCATGGTCATACTAGGAGTGAATATCGCAGTTACACTTGAAATTACTATAAAAAATATACTTGGAATAATCATCATAGTATATTCTCAAAATCACTTAGGAGAAACATAATTACTTAACTCTATACATTTACCAAATTCTTGGAATAGATATGAAGAGATCACACAACCTTGGCATATCACTGAACTACCCTCCATGGTTAATAACTCAACCACCCATCCTTATTTTATAAAAAACCACCCATACGTGGTCTATAACAGTCTAAAACATCATAAAACAAATTCCTAGGAAACAGAAAATAACAATAACACATAATATCATTCATCATAAAAGAATTATTTTCATACATAATAAGAAATTTTTGGATACCGATATATCACTTTTCATTAAAACTTAATTTTCAATACTAAAATTCCAATAATAAAGGGAATAGGTTTTTCATTGAATTTTACCAAGAATCTTATAAATTAATCCAAACATAAAATAATGGTTTCGGTGGAGGGAAAAGTCATTGTCACTATATATATTAAAATAAAACATCCCTTTTGTCATTTTTAAAAATGTTAAAAAATTCTATAAAATGATTCCTTTTGAAAACCATTGAATGAAATTAAATGAGAAAAAAATCACCATCATAAATGTTTTATTTTCATTTAAAAACATCAATAAAATAAGTTTAAAAATATTTTCTTGGATAAAATGAGTAGAAAGAGAACCATTAAAATAATATTTTTAAAAGAATATATCTTAGATGGAGTCTGACTCATCAAAAATTTTCTTTATCATCTACAACAAAAAAATTATATTAATTATTTTTTATCAAGAACCTTTTCAAGTTCATTATTCATTTTATTTTTTTAAATACAATTTTATAAGAAATTACTTAATCATTTAAGTTCATATCAGATGTTTTGATGATGCTCGATTGATAAGTCCAAAATGACATTGATAGGTTGAATTTGATTAAAGTGGTAATTATTATATCATATAAAAATAGTAATCAAGAAATAATAATTAATTTTATAAATAAATTATAATTTAAGAATCAATAATTAATGACTGCTTTAAAAAATAACTACATTGCGATCATGTAGACGGTAGACCACACGTACACGTTGGTATCATTTTAATTTTTCAATTATACATATGGAAAGAAGTTAGGTATTATTTTAAATTTATATAGTGATAATAATAACATAATTACAATATAATTTATTTTAATATATTCATATAAGTCATTAGTGTGGTGTGGTGATGAAAAACTAATCACATCGCTTCTTGGAGGTGGTGGTCCACACATATGCATGAATGACATTATCATTCTTTTGGGAATTAAATGGTGAGAAAGTAATTGATATATAATAATTTCATAATGATAAATATGTCATCAATATCATTCATAAATCTAAATTTCATCATCATAACCATATGGTAGAGGATTTTAGGCAAAACAAATTACATCCATCCACAAGGTGGTAGTGCACCGTACACCCGAATGATGGATTTTTTCCAATTTGATGAAGGTTGGAGACAAATATATATTATGAAATTTACTTAATAAAATCCTATTATATGTATTACATTTGTGTTAATATTTTATAATATTTTATGAATACTTTAATTAGGAGAGATAATAAATAAAATGAAATCATGCGGTTAAAAATAATACCACTTCTTTCAAAGATCTTCTTTATATAACACATTAAGACATATAATGATAGTATTATGTAGAAAATAAGACCTATAGAATGGAGGGATAGATTTTATTAATGTATTTGGGAGGATATTTGATGATAAAAAGGTGTTTTAGGTGTGATGAAATGAGAATAACTTGAGTTTTTTTATTAGAGAGGCGATGGATAATTTTAGAATTTCATAAAATATTAAATTAATATAAATTATATTTAGTTAAAATTGGATCAAAATTGATAATATTAAAATATAATATGATGATGAATCTATATAAAATCATAAAATTATATTTTATAATATATGGATCATATTTTTAACCACATATTTTGGTATTGACATGCATTGACCCTTTTCACACATATTGGGACAATAATGTTTTTTACTCTTTGAAAGTAACGATAGTTACTATAAATACAGAAAACAACCCATAAATGGACCATGGTCAATATTTTAAAGCATATACTAATAAAATGGACTAATGTAATATTTTTTAATAATTTTCTATAATTTAATAAAATATTATTTAATAAAATATCAATAATGTCAATTTTAGAACTATTCATTAACAATGAATTTTATAACACTAATAAAACAAATGAAATCTGAATAAACTATCTTAAAAATTAAATACATGTTATGTGTATATTTAAAATTATTGAGTTATATTAATTCTTAAAATAATTCTAAATTTATATTTTTTGATACCATTTATTTTATTTTTCAATTAATTGAATAATTAATGCATCATCATTGTGTAAAAATTTTAAGTTACTAATAATTCTCTAAAAATTAATAATTAATTACCATGATGAGGTTAAATAATCATAATTTTAAAATAATGTTTATAAACAAATATATCCTCAGGTTATTCCCATGTTAAAATTATTATATTTATTAAAAACAAGAGTGTGACATTTTTGACTCTTCATTAAATAAAATATTATAATGGTTATCATAACATAAAAAATGAAAAAGGAAATATAACCAAATATTGGATTATTATGGATTAAATAAAATAATAAAATAATATTATGTCATTTTTTAGGGTGATTTTCTTATCCATATCATCTTATTTTTAACCCTTAATTACTCGATTTACCCTTACTGTGGTAACAACAATTACTGATATTACTATTGATAATATAAAAAAATAAAAGGCAAATTTAAACAAAAATTGAACCCACAAATTCCAAATAATTAATCATTTTTAAAAATAAAATACATAGAATTAGTAGTATTTTATTTAAAATCTAACAGAAAAAACAAGATGAAAAAAGTTCATTGGAAAAATATCCTTTTAAATATAAAATAATTTTTTTTTCTAAATTCAAGGGTAAAATTAATTTAAAAATACATAATTAGATAATTTTAAATCGTTAATAATTAATTAAATTTTATCCCTATTCCAAAATTTAATTTTACTTTCTATATAATTTAAATGAAAATACAATTTTCAATAAAAATCTTATTTTTTCTATTCAATGAAAAATCAAACTTTTCAAAAAAAAAAAATTCAAAATTTCACCACTGCTTAATTTTGATATTCTGATTTTAAAATGATATTTTTTTTTAACAAACTGAAATTTCTATATTTTTTAGAAATTAATTATATTATGCCGACAAAAAAAACCACTTTTAAAGAAAACATATCCTTGAAGAATAAAATGACATTATGAAAAATTCAGTGCTTAATGCCTAAGAATTAGTCAATAAAAATTTATTTATTAGGGCCTTAATATATATATATATATATTAAAAAAATTTAGTTAATACTATTCATACATAACAATTTAATTCTTAGTTCTAATGATAATATTTAAATAATAATATTTTGTTGTTCGATTACACTCAGTGCTGAAATTTTTTTACACTATCGAAAATAGCAATTCATTCAAAATTTTGTGATATTATAGTAATATACATATCCATAGGGCCCCAACTAACACTAAAGGCATAAAATTAACTATAATTTTAACCATGAATGAAAATCCACCTTGGGGTTGAATTCACCATCAATTTAACCATCAATTAATAACCAATCCCCCTGGGGACCATGTTCACCATGGGTCCAGTGAGAAAATCTAAATCACCATGGGGGTGGGTTCATCACGAGTTTTTCAGGCACCCAAAATTCTACCTAGGGGTCATGTTCTCCCACAGTTTAACAAATATAACCAGTAATATATTTAATTTCTTTTAAATTAAAACCATAACAATATGAATTTTCCATTATATGTAAAATAATTATCAACACTATAACCATTTCAACAAAAAAACTATTTATAATTTTATTTAAAAAAGAATGGTTCTTATGCCATCAAGCCATTCCAAAATTACATTTCAAGAAAAAAATACTTTTTCATTCCCAAATTCCATTTCAAATTCAAATTTAAAATAAAATTTCAAAAATCTACTCCATAAACGTAAATTATAAAATATAATATATATGTCATAAAACCCATTAAACATTTTCATTTTAGAAAACAATACATAATTTACTATTGTGAATACCCATTTCAAAAAATTATTTTTTTAAATTCTAATCCAATTTCCATTTTCAAAAGTACCTATTCACTTAAAATTTCACGGCTTTAACTTAAAAATCCCATATTAAACATAATAAAAAGGTACCCCATTTGGTATCACTATTCATTTAAACCAAATAAATATTAACATAGAATTTAAACTATGGTGAAGCAAATCTTAAAATATTTAGTTTAGACAAATTTTATGAATAGAAAAGACTAGATGACCTCAAAACAGACCAATAGAAATTAAGGTGAGACTATTGGTTAATTTAATGAGACTACCTACCACAATCAAAGAACCAATTTCTTAAATTATCATCCCAAATACTCATATAAAAATTTCATCCAAAGTTAATGACCAATTGTCAAACTGCATGATATCACATCCAAACAAAAATAATTAATTATTATCAATATATAATTAATTAATTATTCAAAACAATTTAAACAACTTATTAAAAATTGAAATTCAGTCACAATGTACTCCAACCTCACTTAAACCAAGATCCACACTAACCTAGAGGGTTATTCTAAGTTCCAACAAATAACATGAGGCAAATACATATCATCTAAAAAAACATATAAAATTATAATTAATGTAGCTCAAATCCAAAAAATTCACATGATGACATACCAAAATTTTAGTAAAGTTGTTATCTTAGGATTTCCTCTACCAAGGATATATAAAATCCCAATCAGTATAGGAAAATTAAATCTTGATCTGGTGGAATTTTCACTGAATTACATAATTTGAACAAAAAAAATTATAGAAAGTAGATGAGAGAGTAATGGATTTGTAACTATATCTCTATTTTCCCAACACATCAAATTGAATTAGTGATGGACCCAAAATTAGGGGAATCCACCATGGTGGAAGGAGAAAAATTCCCCAATGGGGCACAACTATTAGTCATGGAAGGGAGGAAAAATCCAACAAATGATTTAATGGGATGGTCATAGTAAAATTATTGGGCTTCCCCAAAAAAATCTAAATTATAGAGGACATTAGATGACTGTTATCATAAACTAGATAGATAGTGGACTATTAGCTAGCCACATCAAGGGAAAAAATAAGCCAATAATCACAGGCATTGAGAAAGGCTACTACGCTTGACACCAGCTAGCTTGTGCTACTGTAACAGCAAGTCATAGCCCCATATCTCCCATTAGTGCATTATTATGCCCTTAAAAACCCTCCAAACTCTAAAACTCATCCAGAAACAACTATTTATAGGTCTGAAATCCCCCATAATGCTATTTAATCCCAGATTCATGAAATGACCCATCTAGTAGAAAAAAAAGAAAAATTTCCCCTGAAAATCAAAACCCATTCTTACCCCCAGGTATTACAATCATGTCATCCCATACCATAAGAAATGTATACATAAATGGACATATTAAACAATTTAATCTGTGACATCAATTTAAATTGGAATATTTTCCTTATCGATAAGAAACATAAATGGAAATGAGAATATTTTTCAACACCATAGGAAACCTTAGAGTAAATAGGAATTACATCCCCTACCCTAGTAAAAATAAATGAAAAAAGAATAAAATCCCATTCAATTAGTGACCATTATGTAAATCCAGATAATATTCCCCTATATGGGAAATATCAAATTAAAGGGACTTGAAATCATTTGTTATATATGACCTTTGTGTAAATCCATTTATTATCCTCAACCACAAGAATCGTCATGGTAAATGGGAATAACGCCCCCATGAATTAGAAAAATCAATTAAAATGGTCAAAGTATACCATTCCATAAGCCACCTTAGAGTAAATAGGTATATAATCCCCCAACTTAATCCACATAAAAGTAAACAAACATCACATCCCATTCTATTTTTGATATAAATGTAAATGAGAATATTGTATTTTGATAGAAGAAACATTATAGTAAATAACCATATCATTCCTTGTCATTGGGAATATTCAGGTAAATAAGAAAAGTGCCTTTTCCATAAGAAAACATAGAGTAAATGGATTTCCCCCATTTTTTATATGCAACATCAATTTAATCAATAATAAAGTACCACTATAGAGGATACATAAAAGTATATTGGAATGTATTCCTCTTCATAGAAAACCTCTGAGTAAATAAAAATACCATCCCTCATTATAGGTAACATAAATATAAATGGTTATAACATCTCATTCCATTAGAATACATAGATTAAATTGAAATCCCATCCCCTCCTATAAGAAAGAATAATGAAAAAGGGTATAATAGACTATAGATTAAATAATATATAGAATAACTGGTAATCACATCCCAAAAAATTTCAATAATAAATAAAATGGGAATATCATCCCATTCCTCTCACTACATCATTGAATTTTTTTTAGGATATCCTACACCCCACATAATATCATCTGTAAATCCCCAGACATATCATAATATATCATGAATAGTGAATAATACATTTAGATATTTCCCATAAATATCTTGATAATATTTAACATAGATCTAAATTTTAACTTCAATAATCTATTTGGTTGGGTAAATATCACACAAATACCATATATCCATCACATATCTAAGGTAAATTTGACTTAGAACCACATTAAAAAAAATATTTGAATCCCTGAACCATTCTCTATGATACAAAATCTCATATACCATCAATTAACTAAAATAACAATAAAAAGGGTAATTCCCATGATATATTCTACTATATTATGTTACCTGTTATTAAGAGAATATTAAGTGAACCTATCATGTACTATTATTTTATAAAATATCTAAGGAAATAAAAATAAAGTTTCGAGAATATGGTTCATAACACTTGTTATTCAAATAAGGATAAGTGATAATGGAAAAAACACTACAAGAGGTGGTGGGAGACTTTTTCTCTAAAATGCGATTTTTTTTCCAGCCCACTCAATATGTATATTGATTGGAAAATATGACCTTATAATCAAATCAATGTTGAAAAAATAATAAATTAATTTCAAATTAAATATAAATCAAATCTATAAAAAATAAGGCTATTATATGACATGTATATAATGTTATTAGAGGACACAAGGTAAATGATTCTGAAATAAAATTATTTGTACTTATACAAAATCATGATTCATGAAAAATTAATAATATAAACTAAAATCACAATTCAAATAAAAAAATGAACATATAAATGTTTAATAACTATAATACCCCTAAATTATACTATTTACAATAATTCAACTAATCTAATGGAGACATATTCTTTTATACATTTTAATAAGATGACCTACAGACTTTATCCTAGTTCTCCCTTTTCCAATCCTAGATTTTCATGGACTATAAAATCATCAAAATATTTCTACCATCATATCTCTAAACTTACACTATCAAACTCATAAGATAAAAGCAAAATTAATAACCCTGATCTTCATCAAATATAATTGGACGAAATTTATATTCTTAATCCTAATGGACATTAATCACTATAATTCTAAAAACAAGATCCAAAACCTAAGATCTCATTGATATCAATGATATTAGAAGTAAGAGTAAGAAAATTTAAATATATTATACTTAAAAAATCAAACTACATTAGCGGTACAACTTAGTATAACTAGAAAAAGATTACAAGATAGAGAACTTAGAAGCAGTGAGACATTAGAATGGATTAAAATGATATAAAATTTCTATATCTTATACATATATAAAAATCTTTTAAGCCTCAGGTTTCATTTATATACTTCTACTATAACAAACTCCAATGGTTTGAATCTAAGTTCTTAGGGTTTAGTTTTGACAATGTAATACATTGTTCTCCATTGTGTGATGGTTATATTTTTCCACCATCATCTAATGTGTGCAACACATTAAAGCATACAATGTATAATATATGCACAAAATAATTCATTACAGTTCATCATTAATCAATTCTCTATTAAACAAAAACTAAATATCTATAATAAATTAAGATAAAAACATAAATTAATTATATCATTAATTTTCAAAACCATGGATAAAAACTACCATTGATGCACCAATATCCCTCTTTCTGGAAAATAGAATATTGAAATTAAAGAATGTTAATTTTTTGACAAGAATATGAAAGAGAATAATTCGTATAATATGTATAGTTTTATTAACATAACCTTGATATAGTTTTTGAGAAAACTAAAAATTTAGCATTCAGTAAATCACATATAATTAGGGGGAATATACAAAATTTCTTTCAAATTAATCTTTCTTAATAAATTAAATATATTTCTACCCCTTTAACAAAAATCTCCCCTTTCTGATGAAACTAAATTCGAATAGAAACACTATGCCTAATAATTAAATAATAAGAACCCATCTTATAAACCATCCTATATGCTTTATTAAATTACCCACCTTTGTAATGGTCAAAAAATACAGAGATTAATGTATAATATGAACAATTAAGATGAGTATGAAAATTAAATTTTTTTTCTTAACTTCTATGTGATAGAAAATGAATAGAAAAAAGAGTAAGAAATTATTTTTCATATAAACTGATAAATATAAATAGAGTTATTGTTAAAATAAATTGATAAAATCATTATTGAGATTAAACCCTATAGATGTTATATTCTGATACTATGGATGATCTCCTTTGGATAAAAAAGGTTTTAGAAAATGAAAAAGATTAATTTTCAAATATTTCATAAAATTAAGGATATAAAATTATATCAAACTATATAAAAAACTCAAAATGTATCAGATTCAAAAGGAAAATTATTAATAAGTAGAGTATGATAGAAAAATTATAAATGAGATAAGTAATATATATATAATATTTTATTAATGAAAATAATAATATGATATTTAGAATCCTATACATTGTTTATATGTTTTATATTTAAAATATTCATAAAATATAATCATAGTATTAAAGTAAATATAATAGTAAAAATTTATTAAATATCTTCACTAAATGTTTGAGAGAATACTAATTGAAATATTGTTTAGATTAGAACTTACATAAGTTAATTTTCATTATACTTAAATTAAGAAGTAATTTTCATTAGATGTGATTTTGATAAAATTTCAATATAGATCATAAATTAAATTTAATGAACTACCATATTATTTAATTTACCTACATAAAATGTTAATATAATTATAAACCAATGAATATCCACATTCTCTTTGAATTATTTTTTTAATTTTATAAGATAGTTAAAACGATAGATGAAAGTTATGACCAATTTTAATTTATAATACATAATTTATATTTATTATATTCAAACATATCAAAATTTAATGGTTTTGTGAAATTTTTATCAATTCTAAGAGTTTGATACCCAAAACTTCTTGAGTCTATAAATGTATCCTTGCACATTTCTATCAATTGTGACTCATCCTCCCTTCAATTTTTTATGTTCTATAATTTGGATTTATATTTAGTCATATATCAAGAACATCAATTTTCGATATACGATATGTTCTATTTTTTGGTACTTAGGAAATATTTCTAAAAAAGAAAAGGATAGGAGTTTGGTACAAAAACATTATTTAGTATATTAATCATATAAATTATTCTTTTTAGAACCTAAATATGTTTAATTATTCTAGGTTTTGTATCTATAAGATCATTTTAAATATAAGCGATATGATTTGATATATATTTTCCTTTATTCAAAGAAAAATATGCTTCTCAATTTCCAACTCATTGACATTTAGGACAAAAGGGTGTATAAATCGATATAAATTAATTATTTACGTAAAACAACATTTAAATGGTTTTATGAAAATGAACATATATATTCCTTTACCTTCTAATTTTCTATATATTTTTCCAAATAAATTTCTCATAGTATTATATTTATAAAATAACTTATTTAAAAATCCAGTTTTCAATTTTATCATAACATGATAATTTCCATCTTCTGATGATATTACTGATGTTTTCTAGTTTAAAATTTTGAGGTTAACTAAACAATTTCCCTTATAGATTCACCCAACTCATTCATGAGAATAATTTTTCTTTTTTTATAATAAAATTATTAATATCTCTAAAAATTTTATGTGACGAAAATTTAGAAATCATATCATCTACATTATTATTTTACTTATGAATATGTCATTCGTTCGTTAATTTTTTTAAATATTTTTTTCAATCATATCTTTAAATCTATCCATTAATTTTTTTGAAGAAATATTATACACTACATATGATAAATTTATACCATTTCTATAATCTTATGAATAAGAAACATTATCAATTAAGGATAATTTTGTCAGGGTATCTATAACTACATTTACTATCATGCATAGGCTCTTATGATGCATATTTTAATATAAAATAACAATATACAGTCTGTCATCCTCTAAATCACTACTCCTATCAGACAATTGATCCCTTATGAAACTCAAAATATCATTAATTTCAAGGAAATATTTTATTAATTCCCCATTAAAATATTTACCATATATATATATTCCTTATTATTGGACTGTCTACTCAAATATATTCATGTTTCATGTATTTATGATAAAATGATGTATAAAGACTCCCTATTATCATACCTAATTTTTAATCTATTAAATAATCATATTAAAATCACTTAGTAATAATAAACTTATTCAAAATCCTAAAAAGTTGACTGAGATCTCCTTTACTATCATATGAATTACAGCTATGTGATTGATATTTAGAATTCATCTTCACAGTGGAAGATTTTAATGTTTGATCACAAAAAGTAGAAGAAAATTAAATTACATTATTTTTTTGTCATTATCAAAATAACTTCTTAATAAATTATAACATTATATTAAAAATATCAAGAAATCACTATAGATATACATTTTCAAATACATTTCATATTCTGAAGAATTTATCATAGAAACCGACCGTTAGGAAAAATATTAATGATTTTTTAAATGATATTTATATGTTATTTAACATCAGAAAAACACTAAAGTCTATTAACTATAGTAATAAATCATTGACTCATTTTTTCCACTAAATATCTTGGTATAAAATCAACCTCATGATAATAAACTATCAATATAGCTCAATGAGTCTCAAAATATTGTGAAATTCCAAAAGTGAGTAGTCTCCAGATTCATCTATATTTCATTTTTTTATAAATTAAATAATTTTATCACGTATATTTTACAAAATGGGGAAATTAATGTATTCCATACATTATATTTATCTTGAAAATATATATTTTCATCATGATTAAAATTATAAAAATCATTTTTAGGATTATATAATTTTTATCCATCATAAGAATGTTATGAACTAACATTTTTATGTTGAATTTATTTATCTTGTTAAAATAATATTCAATGTCCGTGATATAAAAATTATTGGTTTACTATAATTTAGATTCTCTAAGGTTCAAATAGGAAGACATTCCTTATAAAATAAATAAAAGGATCTTTAGTCATCCACAAGTTTGTGTATGGAATCTTCTCTTATTCCAAAAACATATATAGAAAATATAAAAATTAAAAATTAAATTTCAAATATTGATTCTAGAATTAATATAATCAGACCTGATTTGATACTAAGATAAAGGCTTTCATAAGAATTGTTTGTCATAAAATGAGAATTTATAAGATAAAAATTACTATATGTGGGGATGAATTATATTTTAAAATATGAGTAAATACTTTTTACAAAACATGTGTATATTTGTTGGATGATGCGACCTTTCAATCAAATTAGAGTTCAAAAATTCCAAAATAATGTTTAAATATAGAAAAAAAATCATTCAGAAAAAAGGATATTTTCCAAAAATACATAGAAATGTTATTAGATTACATAAAGAAATGAAATGAAAATAAAAGTATAAACAGTTAAACCACAAAAAATTGATGGAATGGGAAATTTTGAAATTAATAAATATATTCAAAGTAAGAATAATGTCTATTGTGTTGATTAACAAATCAAAAACCACTGAGAAATTTTTTTTTACTTGAATTATTCCAATATGTGGGATAAAAATATTATTTATATAAAAATAAAATACATCTAAAATACTAATCCCATGTATCACATTTGAATAATGGAAAATTCTCAACTACCAACCCATCAAAGAGTGCATATATTCTTATTCTTGGAAGATACCGATCACCCTAATCAAAAAAGTAAATGACAACCACCCTAATCTTCTTTGAATTTAACTCAATAAGAAGGTAAATATCTTCCTATCCTCTGAATCTATTTAATATAAATTGTAAAATAATGAATAATTATATAAATAAAACCTATGATCCTTACAAAATAAAATATAATCGATGGCAGAACTAAGAGAACTCAAAAAATATTACATGGAAGGTCACTTTTAAGCCATGGGATGTTAACATCACATTACAAGAGATCCTATTTCCAAAATATTTAAATAACTTATTACACTAGAATACTCAGTTTGAATTTATAAACATACACTATAATAAAGTCCAATGGTCAAATTTTTACATCTTTGAGTTTAGTTATAATCTAATCAAACATGGTTTTTATTGATTTATGGATGTAGATTTTTTTCTCTCATCTACTGTGTTTAAACATCATCATAACATACAATTTCTAATAGATTACTATAAAAATTCTGACTACTGAAGTAGACATTAAATAAACAGACAATCAACAACAAAAAATACATAAAAATATAAGATGAAACATTTTGGTAGTGTATTTTGAATTTCAAAATTGAACAATGGTATGATTCATTGACTCAAAAACACTTATCATTATTATAATGTTCATCAGTGATCATATGATAAAAAAAGATCATCTAAAGGAAAAATAATGACACTAATAGCTCTTATTTCAATATTAAAGAAATAAAAAATCACACTAATTGAATTCTTGGTCATATGAATGCACCTATATAACCTATACATCAAATTACACATGAAAACACTAATGAATAAATAGAAAATATTAGATAACACATACAACATAATAGTGTAAGTCTCATTGTTGGAGTTTATTAGAGGTCTAAATCCTAATCAAAAGAAATCTATAAATTTAAAAATATAACAAAAAATACAGATTCATTAAAACATAGATACAATGAGATAGATTAGTGATTTAGGGTTATATATCATTATTATTACATCTATAGCTATAATTCATGTAATGTCTAGTGATTCCATATAAGATTTAAGATATTTGAGAAATAAAATGGATATACATAATGTAAATACCCCAACCCTAGTATCCTAGAGATGATGATTACATTATTACATTAGATCTAGATATAGTCAATCTCATCCCAATAAACCGTATATCTTAGTAGTCATGCTAAATTAGATACATACTTCAATTGCAAAATATATTTGAAAACCGAAAATATATATCATTGTGAAATTAAATATTCTACATCCTTCTACTAATTTAAATATTTTTTCTTCTTTTCTTAATGAAGGAAACAAAATATGTTTTTGATTAGATTCCCTATAAGGGTTAGCTAGAGTAGAAGTTATCATTTTTAAATTAGGAATAATCAATTTTTAATGGTAAATAACTGAAAATGAATTCCATTTAATCAAAAACATAATAATAATGAAAAATATGGTATGAATAAATGATGATCAAATAATTATATATAAATAATAATATGATGTTGGAACTTATCCATGGATATCATAAATATTCATATAATAACATGGGAATTAATAATTAATCTAATTAGAATGGAATTAAAAATTTTGGACATCCTAAACATACCATTGATGACTCATTCCATGAAATATTATATAAATGTAAAGGCCTAGACCAAATACCCAAACTGGTTTGTCTCATGAGACCTTTCGATGAATAGAGGGGCTATAACAGGCCCTATCCATTACTCACTACATCTAATGCATTCATCATATAAAATAAGATAATATTAATTCGTTACATAATCAATACAAACATTTATAATGAATAAATAAAATAAAAAATAGTAATATAATCCTTGTTAAAATGATTATAAACCATCTTGAGAATGAATAAGGATGGTTTAATTACATCATGTCCATAGTGAATTATATGTATTGTAAAGTGTTATAGTCATTTATGTGTTTAAATATCATTAAAATAATATTAAAAACATTCTTTAAGAAAATATCCTTTTCGTTTTCAAAGAAACATTTAAAAAGTAATTTTTTTATTATATTAGATAATATAATATCTAGGAAAATAACCTTGTAAAACTGTAAATGAATTTTAAAATCATTGAGTGTTCATGATGGTGGGTAATTCCATTCATACAATACAATTTTCAAAATCATTATTTTCAAACTATTGCAAGAAAACTCCAAAAGTACCTTTTTAAAACAATGATAACAAGAAAACATTGAATTTTTTTAGAAGTAAATAATGGCTAAAAAATTCATTAATATGTAATTTTAGAATAGTAAAAATATTCCCTAAAATATTTTAATGAAAATAATTATATAGATAAAAAGGATTCCAGATCGAGTTGAAAACAAAGTTGGCATTATCTATAAACAATATATTGTCATTTTTTTAAATAAAGATAGGAAAATTAAAAGAAAACATTTAATTTATTGAAATATCTAGTCTATAAGATGAAATATTTGTTATAATATAAAAATATAAAATAATTCCCCATATTTACCCTTTAACATAAACAATCCAAAACAATGATAAGATTGTGAAATAACCCCTACCACATTGGTAACTTTTGAATCATAATATATAAGAATAAATTTAATAAAACATTAAACTCCTAGAATATAGAATATTCATGGTGTAATATATCAAAGTGATGTATATAAATTACACAAATGAAATAAGTGTTGAGTATAACTTATGTATCACATAAGTAAAATTGAGATGAAAAACCCTTACCTCAGGTCCAAATTCATTCGTACATGTTTGATCCTCCTATATAATAAAAATAGATTTGTTATTTATTTTATCCCTAATCTTAAAAATATATTTCATACCACATATAATTTACTTATATCCTTTTATCACATGTTTACTAATAATTATTTAAAAAAATCATTGTTCTTGGTGATAACTTCTTAGACCTTGATTAATGATTCATTTTGATGGATTTGGTAACTGTACATTAATCATGGTTACATATTTTCCATAGTTTTATTCATGATATAATTGTAATACAGATATGTATCTAATATATTTATATTTATATTCATATATAAATGGTTTCGGTAGGCAAACGAATTAGATCACCCGTGGAGATGGTAGTCTGTACATACACATGAACAGTGTTTTCACTTTTTTACAGATGGAATAAAGTAAAGGTCAATAATAAATCATAATTATATAATCTTTTTTTTGTCATATATATATCATATATATTCATTAAATCCATCATTATTATCATCTATGTAAAGAGGAAATATAAAAGAATGACATCATTTCATGTAGGTGGTAGTCCATACGTATGCATGAGAAATGTTATCATTTTCAAATGGATTGGAAGGTATGAGGGAAGATATAATATTATAATTAGATAAGAATAATTATGTTATGAATATAATATATTCACCATAAACCCATTATAATACCCATCCATAAAATATGGTGACGAAAAATGAAATTTAACACTACGTAGAGATGATATGCTATATATACACACTAATGATACTTACATGTCACATTTGATAGAAAAGGGTGGATAATGGTGATTTAATAATCAAAAAACGTTTTATTATAATTATGATAATTAATTTAATATTTTATTATAAATACGATAGACTTAGAGGAGATGAAATAAGAAGTAAAATAGAAAGTGTCCGATTAAATCAATTAACTATTCATTGATAGAACTCTTTTTGATATCCTCCTAAGGATCCACAATTTGGTAATTTGGGACGTAAAAAACCTCAAGAATGTGTATAATGATATTGATAATATAATTTTATAGGTTTTGGTTGAGCTAAACGGCTCAATGTAGTGTAATGAAGGGAGGGAATTGGTTTCCTTTTATAAATGAGGGGAGGGGTATTTTAGAAACTCCATAAAGTATTAAATTAACTATTTTTATTTTCAAGTCCAAAAGGATAAACATTGATTAAATAAAAATATAATATGATGAAATTTCTAATTCCCCTTATAAAATAATATTTAAACATGTTCTGTTTTTTTTGTTTTAAGACTAATCATTTATTTTTAACCCCCGTTAACCCTTTTGAAAATTACCACCATAATAAAATTTTTTACCTTTTAGTGATCAAGAATGATACGATTAAAGAACAAACACTCAAAAAATGGACCATACATGATTTTTTAAATAATATTACATTTATTTTTTTAATGAACTTTGGTAAATAATTTTAAATTATTTTGTAATATTTTATTTATTAATAATATTATTAATTTTATTTTTGACACTATACAATTAGTACACCTTTAAATACATCAAGGCATATGGGAAATTAATACACAATCCTATAAATCTTATTTAACATGTCATGTAGATCGATAGAATTCATTGGAACATAAATTCATTTGAATTATATTAGATGTATTATTTTAAAATCATTTGTTTGAATAAATACCATGTCGTGTATCATAAGCATTTACGGTAATTGTTTCATCACTAACAATTTGAAATATAATACCCTAAAAAATAATTCTCTTTCAAATTACTATTTAGAACCTAATATATCATTTTTTATCCTTATGTTGAAATTATATTTATAACAAGAAAAGAAAATTACTTCTTTGACATTAATTTAAATAAAATAATATAGTGGTGAAAATCACAGGAAAACGGGAAAAAGGATCATATACACAAATATTGGATGAGTAAAAAAGAACTAGTATAACCCAATTAAATTTAGGCATGTTAAAGGGTCATTTTATAGTCTATATCATATTATTTTTATAATTAATTACCATATTTACCCTTATCATTGTGATAATTATTTACTCAGATTATTATTTATATCGATAAAAAATTAAAGGGTCCTATTTAAAAAAATTTGACCTCTTAATTGAAAATATGGAATCCATTTTTAAAGATTCAATTTCTATATGGTGATGTTATTAATTTAAATTAAAAAACTAAAGAACGATGAAATTTTTTATGAAAAATTCATTTTTAGGAATAGAAATGAATTTATGGAAAATTCAATAAAATAATTGATTCGAATGAATCAAATTTAATTATTAATAACATAAGAGAACCAATTTTAGTTTGAAATTATTTTAAAATAAAATTGAAAATTGAAAATTCTTGAAACAGGAATACAAGTTTAAATAAAAGTCGTTATTTTTTACAATACATGAGAAGATCCAAATATTTCAACATATGCTAATTTTGATATACTGACTTCCAAAATAATATATTTTTTTAGAATACTATTTATAAAATTTATAAAAATTAATTATAATTTTTTTCATAGAAAGTGAAAATAATTTTTGAAGAAAACATATTTCTGAATCATAAAATTAAATTATTAAAAAATGAGTATATATTTCCTAAAAATTATTCATTGAATGTTTTCTAAGATAGTTCTTTATATATATTTGATAATTTGGTTAATAATATTAATAATGACCAATTTAACCACATATTGATAACTATAACACCAAATAATAATATTTTACTAGTATATCAGGATTCGATCAAATTAAATATTCTGTATCCAATATGAAATTGAACATAGTCTTCTTTTAAAATCTTGGTATATTACATTCCATCCTCTTAAATATATCTTGACTTCAAAATTTTATCTTAGTCATCAATGTTTTAACCATTGTGGAAAACCCACATTGTACTGAGGTATAATAAATGTTTTTTAAAAAATAAGAGTTATAAAAATAATTGTAACTAGAAATATAATGTATTTGGGTTCCTATATAAGGAGAAACTAGGTTGGAAGTAAAAATATAGACATATTAGAGAAGAAATCATCCAAGGACTATTAGAGAATGATAGAGAATATGGTTAAGAGAAAGCTAACGACCACAAAAACCTAAATCATTTGGGGGTTAAGAGACCATCAATTCATTGTAAATGAAACTAAATGGAAAACACTTTTGTTTCATGACTATTTTCTAAATATTAACGTATTCCACTGCCATTTAAATAAACAACATAATGAAATATACATACTAAAAAATTATAATTTCATTATTTGATCAATTTCCTCCATAATCTCATGCATTTTCCTAAACACTGGACATTGAGGATGAAATTTTCATGCATGAAGAACTAAATTAAACATCTAATAGATGAAATAATCCACAAAATGAAAAAAACATAATCCAAATATAATTAATTTTTTACTAGAAATTAAATTTTATCCATAATATAAGATAGTATATAACATTTATGAACCTTTATATAATGAAATAATTCATTTTGCCTCAAAATTTACATAATTACACCAAAGGAAAACATATATTACAATATAAATAAAAAAAACAATATCCCAATTAAACTCAATAAACCAAACATTGAATAATGTTTTAACAACAAATGACCTCATACAGTTAAACTTACATACACAGAAATTAAATTTCATTCTTCAAAAACAATATTTCATGTTTAAAAACATATTGAAACTATTGGTTATTAAAGCACCTTTGTGATAAATTGTTTTTAAAGAGTTTTTTCACTTGTTTACAACTATCCTTTTTGCATTATAATGCATTGTTTTCTAGAAATTAGATCCTACTGAAATATATTCATGCCATTAGATCCTCAATAAAATGAGGTAGAATTTGTTTTTTTGGAAGACTATATTTTCTATAATTAGAGACATAATGAATCTACTAAAGGGTTTTGAAGGAAGAGTGTGAAGTTAGGAGATAAAAAGTTTTCATTCATTATAAAACAAAATCAAATGATACTTTGTTGAGATAAAGTTCTCATAAGGCCTGAAAACATTCATGATAAAGGATTTTGAAGAAATGGTGAAGTGGTTTGAATAATTTCATATTTGAAAAATGTATTTCCTTTAATTGGATTTTCATAATCATATTTTCATAACCAGCAATATGAGATAATCGTACTAGTATTCTGAGAGAATCATAATTGTTATTCTGTAGAGAATCATAACCATTATTCTGAGAGAATCGTAACCTGCATTCTGAGATAATCATAACTAGAATTCTGAGTGAATATTAATCAGAATTATGTAGATAATCATAACTATAATTCTAAGAGAATCGTATCTTGTATTCTGCCGAGAATTGAAAACGGAATTCTATGCAAATCCTTACCATCTTTCAACAGAAAATCAGCACCCAAATTCCACAATAATAGGATCCAACATTATTTTTTTGAGAAAGAATTTATAATGATCTGATTACATAGATGAGTTAAAGTGGTCAAATATGACATTCAATTTTTCAAAAATCTCAGAGATATAAAGGGATGTTTGGAGAAGTCAAAGACGAAGTTGAAATGTGAGATATTTTTGGAGTTTTGAGATTTGAGTAATGGGGGAATGTTTTCATGTTTCCCACTCTTGGTTTTTGAGTTGTCTATAAATACATGATCATATAACTTTTTCATTAGAAACTTTCTACTTATGTGTGAATGGAAGAGAACTAGATAAATTGAAGTGGATGTTCTCATATTATTGAAGGAGAATTGTTTTGAGTATTCTAGAAGAGTTAGATGTTTTATAGATTGAGTTTGAGATCATTGTATTGAATGAAATCAGATCTAATATACAACATCTTTTTATTGAAAGAAATCAGATCCATAATACAACATCATTGTATCGAAAAAAATCAGATCCAGAATACAACATCATTATATTGAAAGACATTGGATTTAGAATAAAATATCATTATATTGAAAGAAATTAGATCCAGAATACAACATCATTTTATCTAAAGAAATTAGATCCCGAATACAACATTATTTTATTAGAAGAAATAGGTTCTAGAATCCAACATCATTGTATTGAGGAAATCATGATCCAATATCATTATATTGAGAGAATCAGATCCAACAAATTTGACTGAGTATTTGTATAGAGCGTTTGTGGAGTAGTTTCAGCAAAGAATTTATTTTTTATTGGAGAAATTTTTTTTAAAAGAAAACATAATAAAATTAATGGACGCAATATAATCATTACTATCATGAGAGAAAAGGTTTCTAACTAGAGTTGGAACAAGTTTTAATCACTTATTCATAATAGTGGATTTCCATAAAGCCATCAGAGTGGCTATGGTAAGGATGTAAGTTCTCACTATGAGGGAAAACCTTATAAATCTAATGCTATTTTATTTAATACATTATTTTTCATGCGCTAGTTTTCAATAAATGTTTATATGGATATAAATCTTAACTAGTTGTAGGGGTTACGTTTCTAAACGTTTGGAAACTTATAAAACTGAACAACTGATTCAACCCCCCTTCTCAGTTGATATTCAATCATTATAACTTTAATTGGTATCAGAGAGAGGTTCCCTTATTTAATTATTATTAGGTATAATTTAAACTCTTTCAATAATAGAGGAGTTCCTAAATTCTATGGAAATAATTATTATGGATCGAAAAATTAGATGATTCCTTATCTCCTATATCTTATATTGGAAGTTTTTTATTTTACTACTATTGGTTTTGAACTTATTGAGGAAGATTCTCCCACGAAATTTTCTGATAAGAGAAACATAAAAATTTATTGAATTTATTAAAATTAAATTCTTATATCCATATTAGATAATTTTTATCAGAATATGATGGGTCTCAAGACTTCCAAAAGTATGTTGGAAAAGTTAGAAAGTGTTTTCAAAGGAAATAAAAAGTCAAGGAAGAAAAGATTCAAATAAGGTGTAGTAATTATGAAGACATCATAATGAGAGATGATAGAAAAATTAATGAATACTTCAAGAGATTAAATAAAATTTTCTGCAATATCATAGGATTTTTAGATGTCCACGAAGATTCATCAATTGTTGGGAAACTCGTGGGAAAATATCCAAACAGGTTCGATTTTAAAATTTATACTTTAGAATATAAGTTTGATTTATATCTTAATGAGTTTCATAACTTTATTTTTTACTTATAAAATGAGGAAATCTCCAATATTTAAAAATAATATGACAGATGAAATGGATTTTGATGTTATGAGAAAAATAAAAATCAAAGATATTAATGAATTCGTTCCATGTGAGTCTGATGATAAGGAAGAAGATGCGTTGAATGAAAAAAATCTATGTCTCTCTTATCCAAGAACAATTTAAGTGGAAGAGGGAAGTATAGAGGAAATATGCCAGAACCTAGTTCTTATTCTTGAGGTACAATTTTCTTCTTTTTCTTTTTCCAATAGTATTTTTGAGAAAATAAGGAAAATAGGGGGGGCATAAATCCTAAATTTATGGACACACAGACCATGTAGTTTTAAACACACATCATGCACTTTGGCTACATGGGATTAGAATATAGAGTGCGTAGGCTTTTCGGTAAAAACAAACTATATGCCATGTACTCTCATATACACGCCGTGTACTTTGGCCATGTGGGACGATAACACAAGGCGTGTAGACTAATCGGTGGTTCAGGATCTAATAACTAACGACAAACCTTGTACATAGTATTACACACTGTGTTATTAATTGGCAGATGAACAGTATGGCAGTGGAGATTTTCCGCCAGATGAACAGTTCAAAAGAAATTACATGCCATGCACATGAGAGTACACACCGTTTAGTAATTTTTTTCATTAAAAATAGGTAGTAGTCTCCTCATTTGTAAGAGGAGGCAGAAAACTAACTTGGAGCGTGTGAGAGAAGGAATAAGCTTGGAGGATCTCCCGATTGCATGTTGGAACTCCGATTCTTCTGCCATCAATCTCGTTTGAACCGCGTGGGTAAGGTCTTACCTATTCTAGAACATTGCCTTAAAATTATTTCCCTAAGGGAATTTATTTACATTTTAATGGGTAATATTTTATCCTAGATATATATCGTTCTTGGTTGTTTTGGGAGGAACCTTTCACATATATCAATTAGATGAGATCGAGGGAGGTGGTCTTGTGTTTAAATACAACTGTTTAGTGGATTTTGTGTATCGTTGTGCCACACACCCATGTTTGGGGTGTTGTGTAGTTGAGTCCTTGACTGTTGAGATACCTAGAATTTCATATTTGATCTAATGATTAAAAATAAATTGCTATTTTGGATTGTTGCTTTTATCCAGGGCCACCCCGTGGGTGCGTTTCCCTTGTTTAGTCGTTTGTCCAGGACACTTGTGGGTATGCCGTGATTATATCATCTTTTGAGTTTTCCTGATAGGAAATGCATATTAATTGATTTTTTGTGCATTGGGCTTGGCCCAATTACTTGTTTTTTCTACTGAATTCACGGGGGCAGTGTTTGTTTGTACTGAGGGAAACGTTTCTTATGTCTGAGGATTGTAACTTCCGTGCCTCTGGGAAATATCACGTATGACTGTGGGCAATATTCGCTAAACCTGTGGGCAGTCACCTTTGGGTTTCGATTCTACTTGCCTGAGGGTAAGTATTTTCATGTCTGAGGACAAAATTTACTTTGAATATTCACTGTGGCTATTTCTTATGTTGTACCTGCCATGCTAAAGCACTGGCTTGGTATTGTGATTACCATCTACATGTTAGGTATCCTGTTATGGTTCTATTTTGGAACTACATTGGAGATTTCCAGTTGAGGCCGGGTCTCGGGGACATAGAATTAAATTGAATAGTTAAATAATAATTAAATGGAAATATAACTGTTAAATATTGTTACTTTTGAGTACTTCTTAGTTTACTATATTTTATTACTGCATACTGCTATTGCACTATTTCACTGACATTTGGGCACGAGCCTTCAGTGGTTTCCTGCTGTGGTTTATTTATCACAACCTATTTGGGTCATGTATTGGGCCCAAACAGATCATATTCCTACAGGTGTCGATTAGGGAAAGGGTCCCTATATAGGTACATGATTGCTGCATAAGAGTAGGAGAGCATGGGACCGAGCATAGGCTTGCGATGCTGCTGAGTTCCTATGGCACTGCTGTTGTTTGGCTTTTCTGTATTTTGTACTCGGTGCTATACTGTATTAGATAGCAGTGTATCATATTTCAGCTACATTCTTAGAATTAGGTACATGTGGAATCATTTTATATATGAATGTAGAATATCTTTTACTACTTCCATTTTTGATAGGTTTATATATTTTATTCCACTACATTACACTTCGATGAATGACGATGTAGTTTCCCCACTATCAGTCCTTGGCCCTCGCTGCTAGTCAGTAGTCTCTGGAAATTGAGGAAATGTGATTGAGGTAATGTGACAAACCGGGTATGAGGAACCCATTGTGTGGATTTAGGAACCGGGATGTTCCAAATTGGTATCAGAGGGGTTTCTTTTTGTTGACATACTGTTTAGAGCCTATAGCTAGGGATATGACAGAATTGGTACTTGGTAATAATCTATGCATGTGAGTAGCTAACCCATGTAAAGGGAAAATCTAATCTACCATGTTTAATTTCAATTTTTCTATTTTTCTATTTTATAGTTGATTTGATTTTTACTTTTGGGTGACGCACCTGTGGTGTGCGGTTAATATTTTATCCTTGGGTTCTATTTAGTTGCAACCTGATGAGATGATGGTATTCCATCACATGAATCATTTAGGCACATGTTAGAATCACATGTCATGCATAGTTTCCATGCCATGTAGGTGCATTAGAAATTGAATGTTTTTGAGATAGACGTTGTGCTAGAAAATTCATGATATTGTGATATATTCCTTGATAAAATACCCGCTATTTTATAGGGTATTGTTATGTATGGTTTTTTGAATGGACACCAAACATTGGTTCTTGAGGAGTATGGGCCCTCATTAACCAAAATTTGGTGGATCATCGACTTTTTTACCCTGTTTATAACATGTATAAGATCCCAGGCTTTGATTCGTGGGGAGTATGGGCCCTCACGAAACAGAATTTGGAACATAGGTGTTCGTTTTAGTGTTTTTATAGATTATGGAGTGGTTTCTGAGGCATACTATCCGAAAAAACCCAGAATACACGCCGTGAAGTTTTTACTACACCCCATGTACTCTTCTGTTTGGGAAGAAAAGAAAAACATTATATACACGTCATGTAGAACTTACACACACTGTGTAGTCTCTAACCATGTTGTAAGATGTGTGGGAAAAGACACAAGATAGGGAATTTCTTGTGGGAAATGGCCATATACCAGTTGAACACGCTGTGTAGCATAGACCCTATGTTCACCCATGTAATTAACAACACAGATAGAGGAACCTTTAGTTATACACACTGTATCTACCTTGAACACACTGTGTAGTCTGACCCAGGTACCCGACTGTGTCACTAACAACATAGGTCGGTGATATCCTTTCTTGTACATTCCATGCCTGTCTGGAACATGCCATGTAGTGGCATCTGTGTGGCTGGCTGTGTAGCTAACAACATGTGTCGGTTGGGGATTTTTAGTACTCTCCATGTCTGTATAGAACAATACATGTAGTGTAACCTGGGTACGTAGGCTGTGTCACTAACTACACGGGTCGGCGTTACCTTTTTTAGTACAAGTCGTGTACCTGTGGGACATGGTGTGTAGTCTTGACCGGTGAGAGACCATGTGGATTTGGCTGTGTGGCTTGGGAAATGAAGTGGTGTACACACAGTGTGCGGGTGTCAAACATAGTGTATCTACGGTTGAGACACGCCCATGACGGCATCCGAACACGACCATGTAAGGGATTAAGGGCACACATCGTGTGGACTTTATACTTTCCATGTAGTCTCTATTTTCTAGTTCTTGTGTTTTTCTTTCCGTTTTTACGTGGGCACTTTTAAACGAACAAAAGAACGTCAATAGTAAATTAAACTAAGGCATGTGTTTGACCTTGTATATTTATTCAACCGAGATGACCCCTAGTTGTTCACCAAGAGAGTGGTGACAATTATAATCCAGAGATGGTAGGACATGGGCTAACATTGGATCCTCCAGCAGTGCCAGATGCGGTGCCAACTGTTATACTGGATGTAGGTGTGGATGCACAGTTTCGTGAAGGCTTTATGCGGTTCATGCAGACCTTCTAGGGAGCACTAGAGGTTTCCACATCTATGGAAGAGTTGACACATATATTCCAGTAGCACCATCCGCCTATGTTTTCAGGGGATGTTAGATCACAAGCTGCAGAGTCATGGCTGGGTTCTATGAGAATGATCTTCGAGCACCTAGAGACGCCTCCTTGGAGGATGGTCAAGCTCACTACTTACATGCTGTGTGATTCCTCCAAGAGATGGAGGAATGTTACCTCCTAGCCTGAGAATCACTGGGACATGGTGTGGGATGATTTTCAGGAAGTATTCTATGAATTTTTCTTTCCAAAGATTCTAAGGGCATATCGAGCTTGACAGTTCCTGAATCTAAAGAAGTGTGCCATGTCAGTGATGGACTATTCTTCCCACATCACAGAGCTATAATGTTTTCACCCATTCTAGTGGGTGAAAAGATGTTGAGGGCTAGACACTTTGAGGATGGTCTTAGATATGAGATCCAAGAACTGGTGAATGTTTTCAGTTTGCCTATAATGCATGCTATAATGAACCATGCGTTGATTACTGAGCATAACCTACTGGAAGCTTGTAGTGAGAACCTGGGTAGTTTGACACCGATCTCTGGTACTATTTCTACTGGAAAGAGGAAGTGGAAGATGTATTTATCTCATGGTGGAAGTACTAGAAAGAATAATTTTTCAGGTGGCCAGGTCATGTTCTATTACTGGTTTAAAGAGGGGAACAAGAGACCTTAGTGTACAGATGACCCAGTGGAGTGGAAAGCATGTGGTAGGATGGGTCATCTTCAGTGTTTTTGTAGGGAGTTTCCACAAGTTACTAGTGATAGGGGTTCTGTATAGATTCTTCATGTGGGAGAAGGTCCAACAGCTTCTTACCAGTTAGGGAATTGGGACACGTGCAGACATTCCTGCTAATGTATTGGCTGTGGCCGTGGTATCCAGACACCGGGATTAAAGATATAGTAGGGTGGGTCAGTCCAGGGTATCTAGGCTGTGTCGTAGGGTCACGACCCTAGGCAGGCATATGTAGTGCAACAAACCGAATAGGAGTAGGATCCCAGACCTTCCACTGTCAGAGTTACTATTCTAGTTTCTTCTGTTTTGTCTTCTGCACTTTTCGATACTGGTGCTACGCATAGCTTTATATATGTTCCCATTGTGGAGAGTCTTGGGCTCTATGTTTCTTCTTCTTAAAATATCATGATGCTAGACACTCCATTGGGAATGAAAACGGCAGGTGTGCGTCAGTGCAAGGAGTTACCCCTTGAGGTTGGTGGGTGTCACATTCTATGGTACCTAAATATCTTAGAGATGTCAGCCTATGATTTCATTCTCGGGATGGATTGGTTGGTACACTTCCAAGACATTGTAAATTTCTATCATCGCAGGATGAGTCTCACATCACCAGAGGGTGGAGAGTTTCTATACAAGGTCAAAGGGGATGTCCAGGCAAGCCAAGCTGAACCCAAGCATCTTGGGAAAGGAGGAGTGACAACCCAGATTGTGAGTTTATATCTGGATGACCAGGGAACATGTCATAAGTATTTCCCTCCATAGGTAAAATTTTTTAGGGATGTATTTCCAGACAACTTTTCAGGCATACCCCCGGAGCGAGAGGTGGATTTCTCTATTAATCTTGTGCCAGGAGAGGCCCCAATGTCCATTCCTCTTTATAGGATGGCTACTATAGAATTATAGGATATCAAGAGTCAGTTGGAGGAGTTACAGAAAAAGGTTTTCATTCATCCCAGTATTTCTCCATGTAGTTCGCCTATCCTTTTTGCTAAGAAGGCAGATGGTACCCTCAGTCTCTACAAGGAATATCGGAAACTGAACCAGTTGACAGTTAAGTACCGATATCCCTTACCAAGGATTGATGATCGTTTTGATCAACATCAAGGAGAACAAATGTTCTAGAAGATTTAATTGATATCTATATATCATCAGTTACACATTATACCATTGAACATACGACTTACAACCATTTGGAGAAGATATGGACTATAAGAGAACTTGGTCATGCTGTTCGGACTCAAAAATGCACCGGCAGGTTTCATGGCTCTAATGAATCATGTGTTCCATCCATATCTAGATTCTGTTGTTGTAGTCTTCATGGACGATATCTTGGTGTACTCTCACACTTGACACAACCATGCCACCCATCTTGAGATCGTGCTGAGTAAACTGAGAGAGCATACATTATAAGAAAATCTCTCAAACTGCAACTTTTGGATGGACTAGATTCACTTCCTGGGTTATATTATCTCAGAAGCCGGAGTTGCAGTAGACCCAGAGAATGTGAGAGCAGTAGTTTCTAGGGAGCATCCTGAGAATTTGTTTGAAATACAGAGTTTCATGGGGATGGCTGGTTACTACTGGGGATTTATACAGGACTTCTCCCACTTAGAAGCATTGTTGACAGGTTTGACTAAGAAGGGTATAATGTTCTTTTGGTCATAAGATTGAGAGACATCCTTTCATGAACTAAAGGGAAGTTTGACATTAAAACCAATCCTGATACTTCCAGAGCAAGGGAAGAGCTATAGAGTTTACTATGATGAATCAGGTATTGGACTGGGAGTAGTGTTGATGTAGGGTGATCGAGTAGTTAGGTACATGTCTCGGTAGCTGATTCCACATGAGAGGAATTACCCAACACATGATCTTGAGTTGGATACAATTGTTCATATGTTATGCTGTTGAAGTCATTGTCTCTTGGGAGAACATTTTTTGGTTTTTACAGACCACAAATTCCTTAAATACATATTTACCATGCATGACATGAATTAGAGACAACAAAGGTGGGTTTAATACCTTCAGTCCTTTGACATTGAGCTTTCCTATACACCAGGTAAAGGTAATGCAGTAGCTGATGCACTGAGTAGGAGGACTCAGAAACAGGTAGTGCAGGTGGCCAGTGGTAAGTTGAAGCATATGGATTTGTTCTCTAATATGCATATGGAGGTGCACGATTGTCCGAGGAGAACCTATCATTCATCCTTAGCTATGAATTCTACCCTCCTGGATAGAGTGAGAACGAGAAAGCTATCAAACTCAGAAGGCCTAGTTCTACGGGAGTCGGTGGCATGTGAGGACCCTCCTCATGGATGGACGATAGGCGATGATGAGGTACTGCGTATCCATGGGCGAGTGTGGGTTCTAGGGGATATACCTGAGGATTTGATGTAGGAGTTTCATGCTTCAGCTTGGGTAGTGAATCCTGGAGTTACCAAAATGTACTGTGACTGGAGATGTCAGTATTGCTGGCCGAGTATGAAAAGAGAGGTAGCTGGTTTTGTTACGAGATGTTCCACCTATCTTCAGGTGAAGGTGGAGAATCAGAGTCCATAATGACTATTAAAACAGTTACCCATTCCAGAGTGGAAATGGGATGATTTCGCGATGGACTTCATGACTAGATTGTTGAGGACATCTCGAGGTAATGGTGTTGTATGGGTTGTTGTGCATAGACTAAGGAAGGTAGATCACTTTTTGCTGATCAAGGAGACATTAAGTGTTGACGAACTCTGAATGTTATACGTTCAAGAGGTAGTATTCCATCATGGGGTCCCTCGTTTTATTATTTCACATAGGGACTCCCGTTTTACATCTCGTTTCTGGCAGAGTTTTTAGAGGGCACTGGGTACACAGGTGCTTCAGAGCACAACATACCACCCTCAGACCGATGGCCAGTCAGAGCGTATGATGCAGGTGATGGAGGACATGCTTAGTTCATGCTTCTTGGACTTTGAGGGCTCTTGGGAGAAGCACATATCCCTGGTCAAGTTTTCATACTATAATAGTTTTCAGGAAAATATTGAGATGGAACCTTATGAGGCTTTATATGGTAGGCCATGCCGATCACCCTTGTGCTGGTTGGAAGCAGGTGAGGCAGCATTACTGGGACAACGTCTCATCTAGGAGACTTCGGTGTAGGTCCAGTTGATTCAGAAGCAGATGGCCACTACAAGGTCTCATCAGAACTCTTATGTGGATCGCTGCAGACGACCCGTAGAGTTTGTGGTCAGGGATCAGGTTTTCATGTGCGTTTCACCGAGGTTGGGACACATACAGATCAAGAGATAGGGTAGAATTTCACCGAGTTATGTAGGGCCATTTGAGATTCTACAGAGAGTCGGTCCAGTTTCCTATCAGTTTCAGTTACCACAGAGGTACCGAGCCATGCGCGCAGTCTTATACGTATCTCAGATGGGCCATTATCACTCAGACCCATCTCACATTTTTCAACATGATGATGTTGAACTTCAGGTTGAGGCATCCCTTGAGGAGCATCCAATTCATATTGTTTATAGGAGCACGAAGGTTCTCTAAGGCTAGTCAGTTCCTCTCGTACATGTGTTATGGAAGCATGGCCGAGTCCAGGATGAAACCTGGGAGAGGGAGACTGATGTACATGCTCAGTTACCGGAATTGTTCTCAGCTTTATATTAACCACCCTTAGATGGGTAATTTACGGAAGAATTTCTTTAAGGGGGGAATTTTGTAATAACCCAGTTATAATTATTGAGGTATGGGTTTCTTCTTTTACTTTTCCTGTATTATTTTTGAGAAAATAAGGAAAATGGGGGGGGGGGGGTCCCAAATTTATGGGTACGCACTGTGTACTTTTGTACACACGCCGTGTACTTCGGCTGCGTGGGATGTGAATACAGGGTACATAGGTCTGTTTGTAAAAACAAACTACACACTGGGCACTCTCATATACATGCCGTGTACTTTGGCTATGTGGGATGAGAACACAGTGCGTGCAGACTTTATTGCGGTTCAAGATGTAATAACTAACTACACACGGTGTACTTAGTATTACACATCGTGTAATCAGTTAGAAGATGAACAGTAGGGTGGTGGAGAGTTTCTGCCAGATGAATAGTTAAAAAGAAAGTAAACACCGTGTACTTTAGAGTACATCCAATGTTGTCTTGTATTCTCGTTAAAAATATGCAGTAGCCTCCTCATTCGGCATAGGAGGCAGAAAACTCACCTGGAGCACAAGAGAGAAGGCCGAAGCTTGGAGGAGCTCCTCATTGCACGCAGGAACTCTGATTCTGCAACTGTCGATCTCGTTTGAACCATGTTGGTAAGGTCTTACCTCTTCTTGAACGTTACCTTCCAATTCATTCCCTAAGGGATGTTATTTATGTTTTAACGGGTAATATTTTATCCCAGATCTAAGTCATTCTTGGTTGTTTCGGGAGGCACCTTTCACGTATATCGATCAGAGGAGATCGAGGTGGGTGGTCTAGTTTTTAATTACAACTTTCAAGTTGATTTTGTGTACCATTGTGCCACACGCCCATATTCGGGGTGTCTTGTGGATGAGAACGTTATTATTGAGATACCATGAATTGTAGAGGTGATCTAATGATTAAATATAAACTACTTTTTGGGATCATTTCTTTGATCTAGGGCCACACCATGGGTGGGTTTCCCTTATTTAGCAGTTTTTCCAGGATACCCATGGGTATGTCGTGATTATAGCATGTTTTGACTTTTCTAAAGAGGATACATATATGAATTTCTTAGTTGGGCATTGGGCTTGGCCCAGTTACTTGTTTTTTCTACTGAATGCCTGAGGGAAGTGTTTGTTTAGCTTAAGGGAAACATTTCTTATGTCTGAGGGATGTAACTACCGTGCCTGCGTATAATGACCAATAATGTACATACATTGTTATTAGTTCAGAGTTGAAGCATACTTATTACAACAAATAACAAAACCATTATAGGACCGTATAGGTATAGTGTCTTTAGAAACTGGTAAACATAAACAACTAGTTCATAAATCATCTATATTGTCTCCCGATTATTTCATCATATCTAGAGTCCCTTTTGGCATATCATACTTAATACCCTCCTACCTGACTGGGGAAAAAAACATACAAAATGGTGAGATAAAATGCTCAGTAAGGTTAAAAAAGGAAATATCAATAACATCATATTCATAAGAAAATAAAATTTTGAAAATATTAACCTGCAAAAGAGATTATAATATCATGAAATGGGATTAATCATAGTAGTGAAATGTAATCCCAAAAATCAAAACAAAAAACATGAAACATTGTGGAATATACACATAATCATAGGAAATTATTTCATATTAGTCAAGACTCATGGAAAAGACCATCATATCGGACAATGTACATTAATGAACCGAGTTCACTCCATGTTCCAGTCCTGTATCATTGGACCATATTAACTTTCCATTCCAGCCATGTTTATATCATGAGATATAAGTCTTTACCTAATTCATTAGAGGGAGATATAGGTCTCACCCATCTCAAAATGAAACCATTCTTATGTGTGTCACAAAATCATAAATCATACATCACAGCATAACCCATGTAATAAAAATGGGATTCTTAAACAGCATGCCATCATAACATAATCCATATAAGATAAAAAGACTTTATAAAAAAATTCCGTCATTACATAATAAAATTAATGTAATAATAGGGATATAAATAGAACCCTATATTATCTTAGATGGAAAATAATTTTGATAAAACACTTGAACTCCATTTTTGAGGAAAATATCCTTTTTTACTTCAAAAATATTTTTACTTTCTCAACATGTCATACAATTTTTAAAATAAAAGAATTTAATTGGAAATAAACTTGAAAACTTTTAAAGGAAGCTTCCTAGAAATAATTTTCTATGAAATAATAACAATTAATTCATGTTGTACAAGTCAAAGAAACATTCTTCTCGTACTTTGGTTGGAAAGGTCAAAAAGTATCTCGTAATGAAAACGACAAAATATTCCTTTCATATCTTTTACAAAAATTCACCAATAGGTAAAATTGAATTTAAAAAATTATAGGAGGATAGAAATAATATTTCATATTGAGGAAACATGGATGTGGATTATAAATATTCCCCAGTAAATTCTGAAGTATAAACAATCTCGGATAAAAATGAGATTGCGAGATTTTCCCTTACCATAGGTCTGATATGGTTTGTACGTATCTGAACCTCCTGTATAATGATTTAAAAATTTTCATTGAATTATTTTATAATCATACATTTTTAAAATATCATATATGTTATATTCTTATCATCATATTAGTACTATTTAATTTCTACTTGTTATTCAGGCGTTCATTGTTTTATGTTCTTATGTGTGTTTTGTCGAATAAATTTTTATTACTCTTTTTAGGTTATAGCTACATCATTTACAAAATGGTAGTAGTATAATATATATCAGATTTATTCATTCAATACATTTATATAATCATGGTTTAATGAAGATCATGTAGAACTAATCACATCAAATAGATGTGACATTATTCCGTACGTACGCATGAGCGACAATATCGTTCCCATAATTTTTGAATGCTATTGGAGTAGATGAATGAATATCTCATAATTATTTTAATGTTATAATAATAATATATATTAGTTATTTACACCATTATACCCATCCAAGTATGGTGGTGGTGGAAAAACAGATTAAACCATGGCATGGAGACGGTATTCCGTACGTACGCACATGCGGTGATTTTTTTTTCCGTAGGATGAATTGAAGGTGAGATGGGGTTGTTTCATATTTATAATAATAAATCCATATATGAGTGATACTGATGTTATTAATATATGATGAAAAAAATAACTAATAAGAAGTAGAATAAGAAATAAATTTGAAAGGACTGGTAAAGGATATTACCTATTCTTCAAAGCGCCTCTTCTAAAACTGCTCTTAGGGCACTAAAGATGGTCTTTGAAGAGGACTCGGACCTATAGTATGTTTCTAGGGAAGTGGAGAAGATAAAATGATAGGGTTTATTTGAACTCTAAGGCTCAAAATGTTGTGTGTAGTAGAGGGAGGATGTTCCCTTTTATAAGGGAGGAGAGGGGCACCTTTGGAAACATAATAAATAATAATTTATAATAAATTCAAACCCCACTTAAAAACCTCAAAAAATTACTCAATTAGAATATTATATGATATAGGGTTGTAATATCATCAAAAAATAAAATTTAGACATGTTGGGAATTTATTTTAAACCTTATCAAATTGATTTATCCTTATTTAATCCATTTAATTTTATTTATGGTAATAATACTATAAATTTTAAATTGTTATAAATAATTAATTTTGTGGTGCGAATTGTTAATAATTTGATACGTTAGAAATTTTGGTCCATATAAATTTCAATTTATAATTTTTAAATATTTCTGTGATTTTTAAACAATTTTATAAAATGTTATTTTTATAAAATAACAATAGTGTCAATTTTGACACTATTCATTTATATGAATTAAAATAAAATCCACACAGAGGATATATTTTAACCAAAATATTTAATAGATTTATAAAATGTCATATTCATCTAGAAAATTCGTATATCCCATTAAATAATTCATATAATATTTATTTTAATATTTTTAAAACCATTTATCTGATATTTCAATAAATAAAAAAAATCTCAACATCACTATTGTCTCACCATTAATAATAATTATTTAATCCCAAAAAATTCTGAATAAACTCACATGATTTAGGTAATTTTATTATATTTCTATAGACTATTCATGTTCAATGTTTTATGAATTTTATCACTAAATTTAAATTATTACACTAATAAGATATAAGACCGTGACATGTTGTCACTTTCATTGGTTTTAATTATAATTATGTCATTTTAATGGTCAATAATCCATTAAACAAATATATTCCGACCCTTAGGTGATATGGGTAGACTTTTATTCATCCAATAGAAATTTGGAAGGTGTTAGGGTAATTTTATTATATAATTTTTACCCTTAATTACCTAATTTACCTTTAAGTGTGGTAAATAAAAATTACCGTAATTACTATTCATAATGTCAAAAAATAAAAGTAACCTATTAACATAATTTGGACCCACTGAATACAAATATGGAATCCATTTTTCCAAATTCAAAACACCAATGTTATAATAATTGATTTAAAATTAATCCCTTTGTTAGGAAAATGGGTTTTAAAAGTAAAAACATTCTCAAAGATTGAAATGTTTTTACCTATTAATTCAATGTAAAGTTACTGTTAATGAATTACATTATATTAAATGGTAAAAATATATTTTATTTATTCTTTAAAACCATTAAATTTTATCATGTAACCATATAAATTATCTTGAGGAAAAAAGTTGTTTTTATGAAAAATTTAGCGTATTTTTACTATTCATCAAAATATCAAAGTTATCAGAAAAGTATCAAAAATTTATCCAATGTAAATTTTTATATCCTCATTCAAAAGAAGAAGTTTATTTTGTATAATTTAACATATAATCTTGTCAAAAAATATATTTAAAATGGATGCGCCATAAAAAGGCGGTAAAACAGCATTTTTTGAAAAATACATCTTTTATCCGAAAAATTGATTTTGTTTTAATATATCATTCTAGAAAATGTATAAGATGAATTATAATGTAATAAAATTAAAAATTCAGTTAATACTATTCATAACAGCTAGTTCATAGTTTTATAATAATATATCATTGTTTAGTGAAACTCGGTATTGCATACAATGCAAGCTATCGAGGAAGGTTTCTCTTACATGTAATCCAGGACAAGACAGTGTTGTGTGTAGCGAAATATTACTTTGGTGTTGCGTATAACATAAGAAATTAAAAAAATATTTCTCAAAAAAATCTCAGGGTGTTACATTCTACCCCCCTTAAAATGAATTTTTCCCTTGAAACTCGTCACTTTGAAACAAACAAATGAGGATACCTCTCCCTCATAATATCCTAAAGTTCCCATATAACTTCTTTTAATTTGTGGTTGATCCATAAAACTTTAACCAAGCGAGTGGTCTTGTTTCGTAGAACTTTTTCTCTATGATCCAGAATCTATATCGGTTGTTCTTCACAAGAAATATCTTGCTCCAGCGGTACAACTTTAGAGCATAGTACATGTGAAGGATCCGGTATGTACTTTCTCATGAAAGATACATGGAACACATCATGAACATGAGAGAGATTTGGTGGAATTGCCAATCAGTAAGCTACCATCCCAACACGATCCAGTACTTCGAAAGGACCGATATACCTAGGCCTTAGCTTTCCCTTCTTTCCAAATCTCATTACTATTTTCCAAGGAGATATTCGTAAGAACACTTCACCACCCACTTCAAACTCTAGGTCTTTTCTTCGGTTGTTAGCATAACTTTTTTGTCGACTCTGAGATGCTCTTATGTGTTGTGTAATAGATTTGACCTTTTCTACCATCTCATCAACAATATCAAGTCCTAATAGATTTCTTTCCCCAACTTCATCCAAGAAAGTTGGAGTTCTGAATTTCATTCCATAGAGAGCTTCATAAGGATCCATCTGAATATAGGAGTGAAATATATTATTAGAAGAAAATTACACCAAATGTAGTTGTTGATCCCAATAACCATTGAAATCCATAGAGCAAGCTCTCAACATGTCTTTTAGATTTTGAATTGTCCTCTCAGACTGACTGTCTGTCTGAGGATGATTAGCCGTGATGAAACTCAACTCTGTATCTTGAGTATGCTGAAGACTTCTCCAAAACATTGACGTAAACCCCATATCCCGATCAGATATAATGGAATGTGATACTCCATGAAATCTTACCACTTCCTTTACATATATCTTGGGAAGATGATCAATAGAGAAATACTCTCTAATAGAAATGAAGTGTGTCGACTTCATAAGATGATCAACTATAACCCAAATAGCATTATTTCCTTTGGATGTTTTAGGAAGTCCAGTGACAAAGTCCATAGTGATGTTTCCATATTTCAATTTTGTTATCGGTAATGGTTGTAACATCCCCTTAGACATCTGTCTCTCAGATTTAACTTGCTGATAAACCAAACATCAAGAGACATATTCAACAACATATCTTTTCATGCCATCCCACCAGAAGTACTCTTTTAGGTCCCTATACATCTTTGTTCTTCCATGGTGAATAAAGAATGAAGAACTATGATCCTCATCCAATATTTCCTTCCTTAATTCTGGGATGGGAGGAACCCAAACCTGATTCCTGAACCTTATTATTTCATCACAATCAATTTGGGATTCAGGAAAATTTCTCAACTCCTGTTGTAACTCCACATCTTCTTTCTATGCCTCTATAATCTCCACATGTATAGATAGTTGAAAATTCATTTGAGAAAGATAATATTTTTCCCCTTCCATTATAATTAGAAGATCCATCCTTTGTAAATCCATAAATATTGGATCTTTTTTGATCCACATCATGGATAAGATAGCATGGTCTTGTCGAATTAATGCATCTGACACCTTGTTTTCTTTCCCAGAGAGATAATTAATTGAGCAGTCGTAATCCTTAATCAGCTCCAACCATCTTATATGGCTTATATTCAGCTCCTTTTTTTGTGAAAGTATATTTTAAACTTTTATGATCAGTTTAAATATCTCACCTTTCACCATAAATATAATGACTCCAAATATTTAATTCAATGATTAACACATCTAACTCCAAATCATGATTTGGGTAATTTTTCTCATGGATTTTCAATTATCGTGAGGCATAAGCTATCTCCATATCAGTTTGCATGAGAACACACCCCATCCCCTTCTTGGATGTTTAATTATAGATCACAAACCTTTCTCCACTACAACTCAGTGTGCGCACAGGTGCACTGGATAACCTTCTTTTTAACTCCTCGAAACTCTCTTCACACTCCTCCATCCAAACGAACTTAACTCCTTTTCGAGTCAACTTTGTGAGTGGATTAGATAATCATGAAAAATAATTCACAAAACGTCAGTAATATCTAGCCAAACCAAGAAAACTTCAAATCTCAGTTACTATTATTGATCTTGACCATATTTTGATAACCACTATTTTTGGTGGATCCACAGATATCCGCTCTTTTGAGATTATGTGACCCAAAAATGAAACTTTTTGAAGCCAAAATTCACACATGGTAAATTTGGAATAAAGCTTCTCCTTTCGTAGGGTCATTAATACAATTCACAAGTGATCTTCATGTTCTTCATTTCCCGTTGAATAAACAAGAATATAATCTATAAAGACTACCAAAAACTGATCAAGATAGTATCTAAAGAATCTATTCATTAGATCCATGAAGACATCATGGGCATTAGTAAGACCAAATGGAATCACTATAAATTCATAGTGTCCATTCCTTGTACGGAAATCCATCTTTGGTATAACCTCACTTTTGACCCTTAATTGATGATACCATGAATGAAGATCAATCTTGTAAAAGTATTGAGCTCCGCGTAGTTGGTTAAATAAGTCATCAATGCGTGGGAGAAGATATTTGTTGTTGATAGTGATCTTGTAAAGTTCTCGATAATCAATGCAGAGTCTCATTGATCCATCTTTCTTCTTAACAAATAGAACAGGTGATCCCCAAGGTGATTCCCTAGGGCATATGAATCCCTTATTATGATTCTCTTGGAGTTTCTTCTTCAATTCCTACAGCTCCATGAGGCTATTCTATAAGGTGTCTTTGAAATGGGTATAGAATCTGGTATGAGTTCTATTGAAAACTCAACTTCACAATTTGGTGGAAGACCTGGAAATTCTTCTGAAAAGACATCATAAAACTACCGTATAGTGGGAATATTTTTAATCATGAGTTTTTCTCCCACCATTTGAGATAAATAACCTTCATTTATTGGAATCAAGACCCATTAGATGGATGAAATTTACTTTGGAAGGTTCTATTCATCATTTTATCGATAGATGATCATATATTGATCAGGAATATGAAATGTGACTTTCATTCTTTGGAAATTGATATGACTTCCATATATGGAAATCAAATCCAAGCCAAGAATCCCAATAAATTACACTATAGGAAGGATCACAAGATTTTCAGGAAGAACCTTCCCACAAACTTTAATCGGAGAATAATTGTAAACTTTTTATGTGACTGTTGTGCCAATTGGGGTTGTCACAGCTATCTCAATATCTAATATCTAAGTTAATATGGCGATACCCTTGGAAAATTCTTCCGAAATAAAAGAGTGGGTGGATCCAGAATCAAATAAAACATTTTCTACTTCAGAGTTGATGGTAAGTGTACCTTTCACCACTTCGTTATTGTAATCCACATCACCAATAGAAATTTCATGTGACTTTACTTTGTCTTTGGAGTTACAAGTTTTTTGACGTCGATCACCATAAACAACACTTGGATTAGGGAAATGGTTGGCATAATGCCCCATTTCCTTGCACTTGTATCATTGAAGTGTATGAGGTGCATTCTGTGTATCCTTTTCTTTGTTCGCATCACTAGAAATCTTTTTCCCATCACTACGACATTCAATTTCCTGATGACCTTCTTTTCCACACATAAAACATTTACTTGTACCATTAAGACAATTCCCCCCATGTTTCTTTCACACTTTGAGCATAAGGGAAAACTCATCTTCTATTTAGTGTGGTATTTATATTTTCATTTGAATTCCATTTTCTTCTTATTATCAAACCCATATGATTGATGGATTACTTCAATATCTATCTCAACCTTGAGAGCACATTGAATAATTTATTTAGCTATTGAAGTACCTTATGGCTAATTCCTTTTGAAGACTTGGTTTTAAGCCACTAAAGAATCAGTTGGTCTTACTCTAAGGTTGGATAATAATTCTGGAAGCGTACCTTGAAAGTCTTCTAAAATTTCCTTCGTAGGTACAAAGTGATTCATCATCCTTTGGCTTTTGTTCAAGAAACTCTTTCTCTATAATTGTTTGAAGAATATGAGGTAAGTAATTATTGAAAAATAAGTTATTGAAATCGTCCCATTCCATGGACTCAATTTAGTCTATTTTGCTCGTATTCATGATAAGATTCCACCATTGATCTGCTTCAAATTCCAAAAGATATACTGCTAAGATGACTTTATCATGTTTAGAACATTGTAGAATTGATAATATCTTGTCAGTGGTACTAATCTATTGTTCATCCACTAATGGATCAAAAGACCCACTGAATGAAGGTGGAAGCTGCTTCATGAAGGATTCAACAGAATGTTACTCCTTCTTTTGTTCATTTGGTAGTCCTGCATGATTCATTGCTACAAGATTTTTCATTCCAGATCCCATAACATTTAGTTGCTCAGGGGGACAATCATTGCATTTCCTGTCACATTTAGCATTAACACGGTTCCTTCTAGTTCCATCCATTGACTAAAACTAAGAAACATATTGTGAGAAACACTAATCATAGCAGGAAAACCACATAATCAAGAATAAAATTTCATACTTTAGGTATTATAATAGGTTATTAATGGCCATTTATAAAACCGTAATATTGTGTTCTATGCTTAGACATATCCTTAGGGTTCTTACTAAGGCTTTCACATCCTAGTTTCCAAAGGTTGACTATACCGTTCCTCTGATACGAACGATAATGACCCAAACTTTACATACATTGTTATTACTTCAGAATTGAAGCATACTTATTACAACAGATAACAAAACTATGATAGGGCTGTATAGGTATAGTGTCTTTATAAACTGGGAAACATAAACAATTGGTTCATAAATCATCTACATTGTCTCCCGCTTATTTCATCATATCTAGAGTCCCTATTGGAATATCCTAGTTAATACCATTATTCTTGACCTGGGGAAATGAAAACATACAAAAGGGTGAGCTCAAATTCTCAGTAAGGGTAAACAAATGAAATATCAATCACATCATATTCATACGAACATAACATTTTGGAAATCTTAACCAGAAAAAGAGATCATAATATCATGACATGGAATAAATCATAGTAGTGAAATGTAATCCCAATAATCATAACATAAAAAATGAAACTTTGGGGAATACAGAAATGTTCATAGAAAATAATTTCATATTAGTCAAGACTCATTTATAAGACCATCATAGCAGACAAAGTCCATTGATGAACCGAGTTCACTCCTCGTTCCAGTCCTGTATCACTGAACCAGATTAACTTGTCGTTCCATCCATGTCTATCCCATGAGATATAAATATTTACCCGATACATTAGAGGGAGATATAGGTCCCACACATCTCATAATGAATCCATTCTAATGTGTGCCACAAAATCATAAATCATACATCAAAGTATAACCCATGTAATACAAGTTGTATTCTTAAACATCATGCCATCATAACATAATCCATATAAGATGAAAAGACTTCATTAAAATAATTCCATCATTACATAATCAAATAAATGTAATAATAGGGATATAAATAGAACCATATATTATCTTAGAAGGAAAATAATTTTTATAAAACACTTGAACTCCATTCTTGAGGAAAATATCCTTTTTTACTTCAATTTTTATTTCCTTTATCAACATGTCATACAATTTTTAAACTAAACGAAGTTAATTGAAAATAAACTTGAAAACATGTAAAGGAAGATTCAAGGAAAAAATATTCTATGAAATCATAACAATTCATTCATGCCGTATATGTTAAAAAAACGTTCCTCTCATACTTTGGTCAGAAAAGTCAAAAAGTATATCGTACTGAAAACGACATAAGATTCCTTTCATATCATTTAATAAAAATTCACCAATAGGTAAAATTTAATTAAATCAATTGTAGGAGGATATAAATAATATTACATATTGATTAAACATGGATGTTGATGAAAATATTCCCCAGTAAATTCTGATATATAAACAATCTTGGATAAAAATGAGATTGTGAGATTTTCCCTTACCTTATGTCCGATATGCTTTGTACATATCCGAAACTAGTGTATAATGATTTAAATAATCTCATTGACTTATTAAAGAATCATAATCATTATTATGATATCATATATGGTCATATTCTTATCTTTTTATTAGTAATATTTCATTGCTACTTGTTATTCGGGTGTTGATTGCTTTATGTTCTTATGCGTGTTTTGACAACTAAATTCTTATTAATATTTTTAGGTTATAGCTAAATCATTTAAAAAATGGTTCTATTATAATATATATCAGATTTATTAATTCAGTTCTATTTTATAATCATGGTTTATTGACGATCATGTAGAACTAATCACATCACATCATAGATATGGTAAGCCATACATACGCACGAGCGACGATATCGTTCCCATAATTATTGAATGGTATTGGAGTGGATGATATAATATATCATAATTAGTATAATATTATAATAATCTTATATAGTTATTCTTTACTCCATTATACCCATCCAAGTAAGGTGGTGGTGGAAAAACAGATTACACCACGACATGGAGACAGTATTCCGTACGCACGCACGCACAATGATTTCGTTTTATGTAGGATGGATAGAAGGTGAAATTGGGTTCTTTCATATTTATTATACCATATCATTATATGAGTGATACTGATGTTATTAATTAATGATTAAACAGATAAAGAAGAAGAAGTAGAAGAAGAAATAAATTTGAAAGGATTGGTAAAGGATATTACCTCTTCTTCGACGTGCCTCTTCTAAACCTCCTCTTAGGGAGCTAATTACAGACTTTGAAGAAGACCCAGACCTCTAGTATGTTTCTAGGGAAGTTTAGAAGATAAATGGACAGGGTTTGGCTGAGGTTGAAGGCTCAAAATGTTGTGAGGAGGAGAGGGAGGTGGTTCCCTTTTATAAGGGAGGAGAGGGGAACCTTTGGAAACATAAGAAATATTAATTTATAATAAATTCAAACTCGAAATAAAAACCTCAAAAAATGACTAAATTCAAAGAGGAGATGACATAGGTTTTCAATATCATCAACCAATAAAATTTAGACATGTTGTGAATTTATTTTACACCTTATCAAATTGATTTATCCTTTTTTAATCTATTTAATTTTATTTGAGGTAATAATATTCTAAATTTTAAATTGTTATAAATAATTACTTATGTGTTCTAAATTTTTGATAATTGGATACATTATTACATTTGAGAACATATAAATTTAAATTTATAATTTTTAAATAATTTTGTGATTTTTAATCAATTTTATAATATGTTATTTTTATAAAATAACAATAATTTCAATTTTGACACTATTCATTTATTTGAATTTAAATAAAATACACAAATAAGATATATTTGATCCAAAATATTTAATAGATTCCTAAAATGTCATATTCATCTTGAAAATTCGTAGATCACATTAAATAGTTCATATAATATTTATTTTAATATTTTTAAAACCATTTATTTGATATTTCAATCAAGAACATAATTTCAACATCACTATTGTGTCATCTTTAATGATAATTATTTAATCACTAAAAATTATAAATAAATTCAAATGATGTATATAATTTTATTATATTTCTGGAGACTATTCATTTTCGATGTTTTATGATGTTTATCACTAAATTTAAATTATTACACTTATAAGATATAAGAGTGTGACATGTTGTCACTTTCATTGGTTTTAATTATAATCATGTCATTTTCATGGTCAATAATCCCTGAAACGAATCTATTCCGACCATTAGATGATATGGGTCACCTTTTATTCATCCAATAGAATTTTGGCAGGTGTTAGGATAATTTTATAATATTATTTTTACCCTTAATTACCGACTCTACCTTTAACTTTGGTAAATAAAAATTACCATAGTTACTATTCATAATGTCAAAAAAATAAAAGTAACCTATTAACATAATTTGGAACCACTGAAGACAAATATGGAATCCATTTTTTAAAATTCAAAACATATAATTTTCAGTAATTAATTTAAAATTAATCTCATTGTTAATAAAACTGGTTTTAAAAGTTAAAACATTATCAAAGGTTGAAATGTTTTTACCTATGAATTAAATGTAAAATTAATGGCAATGACATAAATTATATTAAATGGTAAAAATATATTATATTTATACTTTAAAACCATTAAATTTTATCATTTAACCATATAAATTATCTTGATGAAAAAAGTTGTTTTTAATCAAAATTTTGCATATTTTTACTATTCATCAAAATATGAAAGTTATTAGAACAGAATAAAAAATTTATCCAATGTCAATTTTATATCCTGATTCAAAATAAAAAGTTTATTTTGTAAAATTGATCTTATAAACTTGTCAAAAATCATATCTAAAATGGATGCGCCATCAAAAGGTGTTAAAACTGCATTTTTTTAAAAATACTTATTTTATCCAAAAAAATGATTTTGTTTTAATATCTCATACTAGACAATGTGAAAGATGAATTATAATGTTATAAAATTCAAAATTGTTTTAATACTATTCATAAAGGATAGTTCATAATTTTATAATAATATAAAATTGTTTAGTGAAACTCAGTATTGCGTACAACGCTAGCTATTGAGGAAGGTAGCTCTTGCGTGTTACGCATGCCAAGCCAGTGTTATGTGTTGTGAAAGATTACTTTGGTGCTGTTTATAACATATGACATTAAAAAAATATTTCTCAAAAAATATCAGGGTGTTACACTATGGTCAATATCTCGTATGCCTGTGGGAAATATTCGCTATGCCTGTGGGTAGTCACCTTCGGGTTTCGATTCTGCTTGCATGAGGGAAAGGATTTGCATGTCTGAGGACAACGTTTACTTTTCATATTCACTGTGGTGATTTATTATGTTATACCTTCCAAGCTAAAGCAGATGCTTGGTATTGTGATTACCTTCTACTTGTTAGGTATCCTTTTGTGGTTCGGTTGTGGTCTTGCATAGGAGATTGTCGGTTGAGGCCGGGTCTTAGGGTCTTAGAATTCAATTAAATTGTTAACTAATAATTAAATGGAAATGTAACTGGTAGATATTGATACTTTTGAGTACTTCCTAGTATAAAAATTTTTATTATTGCATACTATTGTTGCACAGTTTCACTAACAATTAGGCACGAGCCATCAGTGGTTGCCTATTGGGATTTATTTATCACACCTTATTTGGTTTATGTCTTGGGCCCAAATAGATTATATTTCTATAGGTGTCGATAATGGAAATGGTCCCTATACAGGTACATGATTGTTGCAGAGGAGTAGGAGAGCATGGGACTTAGCTTAGGCTTGTGATGCTGCTGAGTTCCTGTTGTACTACTATGGTTTTTCATTACTTTATTTTTACCTAGTTCTATATTATATTAGATTGCTGTGTATCTTGTTTTGGCTGCTTTGTTAGAATTAGGGACATGTTGCATCATTTTATATATGATTGTTGATTATCTTTTACTACTTCTGTTTTTTTTGTTTATATATTTTATTCATCTATGCTACACTTTGAAGAAAGAGGGCATTTTTCCCCACTCTCAGTCCTTGGCCCTCACTACTTGTCTGAAGCCTCTCGCATTTTGGGAAATGTGCTTGAGGTCATGTGACCAACCAGGTTCGGGGCACCCATTGTTTGGCTTCCAGAACTGGGACATTACAAAATATTCCTCTCAAATGTTTTGAGTGTGGTATAATCATACTCTTTTCTATGGACTTCCAATAGAATTATTTTGGAGAATATCGAGATGATTTTGATTAAAAACGTCATTGGAAGAAGTGGAAAAAAAGATAAAGTAGATAATTCCTCCAAAAAATTCAAGAAGAACATTTCTATAAATAAAAGATGTATGTTTAGTATGAAGGTTGAATCAGACTCAACTGATAATGATTCTTATGAAGATTAATGTTCAAAAAAATTCAGAAATATCATTGAAAAAGTTGAGAAAAAAATATTCCTTAGAGAGTGAAGAAAGTGGTGAAGAATCTTATAGAGATTATCAGCTCAGAACCGAACACGTTGTATGTATTTAATAAAACAAAACTTGTAATAAATAAATTATATTAAATAATAATGATCATTAAGAAGATACTAATAGAAGAAAATATGTCATTAAGTATGAGGATGAATACATTCATAATATTTTAAGTTACAAAAATAGAATTACTGAATAGGGGGAAATGATTAAAGATCATGGAAATAACCTTGAAGCTTTGGAAGAAAAGGTTACCAATTTGTAATCAGAAAATCTTTAGACTAAAATTAACTTGATATAGATGAATTAAAACTTCATACAAGACAAAAAATTAATATATGAGACTTTTAAAGTTGCTGAGAAGGATCATGATGAGAACCACGTGAAATCTTGTCTTACTAGAAATAATGATCCATCTGATTCGTTTAACATTTTGGGATCCAAAAAAGGTATTGGGAAAGATTGAGTGTAGAATGGAAGTGATAAATCTATCAATTATACAAAAGTAAAAAACACACTCAAAATAAAATATGTTCCACATCCTATGTTTGTTATAGCTTAAAGATGTTACTAACCTCAACAAATTTTCTATAGAGAATGATCTTTCTTGAATAGAAAATAAATATTTGAATGATATTGCTGGTGTTGTGGAATCTATGGGAATAAGGCTTATAATTTTTATTATAACATGTCTCTACCTAGAATATGGTTTGAGGAAATTGGAAGAAATAGTGAAAAAAATTAGAAACTAACATAAATCAAAGGAATTTGGAAATGGGAATTATCAAGATGTTAGTATAATTCCAACAAAAAATAAATTTGAATGTTTGGATGACGTTTGGTGATGTTGTGATCAGCCTGGTCCTCATGATGAAAGATGAATGAAACTCCATCCAAAAAATGTTTATTATGATAGAAATGAACAGAAATCTTAATATATTAAGGTCGAGAAAAGGCCTTTTTCTACTGAGACAACATTGACGACAAATAAGTGGAATAAACCATGGATTCTTGATATTGTTTTTTCTTCACATATAATAGGTGATATAAAAATCATGAAACTTGTTGAATGTCATGATGAATGTGTAGTTATGTTTGGAAATTATAGTTCCTTAAAAATCATAGGAATCATTATGGAAAATATTGAAGCGGATAAATTGAAATTTAATGAAGTTTTACTCGTTAATGGGCTAAAACATAACCAAATTAATGTATGTTTAAATTTTGATGATGTAAAATAAGTAATAATTATAAAGGATTCTTATATCATCAAATGTGTGAAAGATAGAAAAGTCATTACAAAAGGAGAAAGAACCAGTGGGAATCTATTTCAAATAGGAGAATTCGATAACTCCTATTACAGGTGTTCTGAAGATGAAGAAAAATTTTGGCACTAAAGACTTGGGTAGATTGGGCTGAAAATCATGTATAAACTATATAAAGTTGATGCTATTTGGAATTTTTTAGAATTGGAGTGCATAGATGATGATGCTTGTATTACTACTCCGAAAGGAAATATGACTAACAAAATTCATAAGATAATCGAGATTCAATATAGCAGACCACTTGAGCTTATTCATTCTGATCTACGTGGGACGATGAGACATCAATGAACAAATGGGAATTTATACATTATCACTTTTATTAAGGACTTCACTCAGATGAGAGACATCATGTTCATGAATCAAAACACAAAGACTATTGAAATACTTAAATATTCAAAAAATATTCTGAGAAAGAATTGGTGGTTTTTATCAAGAATCTGGTGACATATAATGGTACTAAGTTCACCAACAATAAATTTGAAAATTATTTGAGAAATCCTGGTATCAAGAATTAGTAGAGTGATTCCTATACTCTAAAAAAATTTACTAGAAGAAATAAATAACAAAATCTTGGTTGAAATGGGATTAGGTATGTTGGTAGAAAACATACATTCAAAGTTATATTGTAGAGAACCAATTATTTCTGATATACATGTTCAACATATATTTTTTTTGAAACTGGAAACCAACAAGACTCATTATGAAATATAGTATAACAAATAACCTTTATTGAAATTATTCAATGTTTCTGGATGTCCATGTTTTCTCAAAACCAAAAATAAGGACTTGGGAAAATTTGATGAGAAAGATGTTGAAGGAACTTTCATGGGTTATTTCTCAAGTGGGAGAAGTTACAAATGTTACGAAAAACATTTGAAAAACATTGTGGAATCATATTATGTGAATTTAATTGAAAATAAAATCTCCTTAACAAATATTGTTGAGAATGCTAAGGAGGATAAATTAAAAATTTCCACAAATAGTGAATGTTATTAAAAACATTTTAATCAAGATTCCTCAGAGTCATGCAATGATGAAATTATTTCTGGGAAAGAAACTTTTAGATTCCCTACCTCATGAAAACATTTTGAATCCAAAAATATTATTGAGAATTAGAAGGCTTCGATTTAGACCAAAAGAAAATTGAGATTAGAAAATAAAACTTCAATTATCTCAAAAGTCGAACTAGAATAACTTTCTGATAATATTCAATATAAATAATGGGTGGATTATATGAATTAAGAGTTGGATAAAATTTAGAATAATGAAATATAGGATCTTTTTCTAATACCTACAAATAAAAATTTTATATAAACTAAGTGGGTTAATAGAAAAAACTAAATGAGAATGGAGAGGTTTCATGAAGCAAAAAATTCTTGTTTGTAAATGATATACATAGGTGGAAGGTATGTATTTTGATGAAACTTTATCCCCAGTTAAATGATTGAAAACTATTAGAATGTTTCTTTTAGTTCCACACAACAAAATTACAAAGATTATTTGATTAATTTAACATCATTTTTCTTAAATGACAAGATTTAGGAACATGGTTACATTGATAAAACGTGTGGGGTTTTACTTGATGATGATGAAAAAAATGTTTTAAATTGAATAATGATTTTTATGCACTGAAAAATTCCAGAGACACTTGGTATTCAATGTTTGAAAATTTCATGAGAATGATGAATATTTCGAAAGGAAAAGTTGATAGAAACTTGTATGTGAAACATGTTGACTCTGGAACATTAATTTTAATTTTGTATGTGGATGATATAATTTTTCATGGGGTCGAAGAAAAGGTTTGTGATGTGTTTAATAAAGAAATCAAGAATAATTTTGAAATGTCAATGTTGGAAGAATTAAATTACTTCCTTGGATTACATGTTAAAAAAAAGAAAAATACATATTCATATCTTACAAAAAATATACCAAGGAATTGTTAAAGATGTTTTGGATGCATGAATCCAAATAATTTTCAAATCTTATTTTAGTGTGCAGAAAGTTGATAAAATTTGAATCCAAAATACGTGTGAATCAGAATGTTTTTTGAAATCTTATAGGAAGAATTACTTTCCTTACAGCTTCAGGGCCTGATATTGATTATGTTACGACTTTGTGTGCCTGATATCTATGTAATCCAAAATAATCCCATATGTTGGTAGCAAAACAAATTGAGATATGTCAAAGGAACAAATTTACAAGGGTTGTTATATAAAAAAATTGTGAGATGGTGCTTCATGGTTATACTAATGCCAATTGGGATGGAGATTGTAATGATAGAAAAAGGATCTTAGGTGGAACATTTTTCTTGGGTGAATGATGAGTGAGTTGGCATAGTAAAAAATCACAGTTCAATAACATTGAGCACAGATGAATCTAAATATATTGTATCTACTCAGGATTTCACTCAAATATTAGGGATGAAAGTTCATCTAGATGATTTGAAAGTGAATGTTTCTAAACCATTGAAGATACTTTGTGGAAATTAATGTGAAATTAATATTTCTATGAATTCGGTCTAGAATTCAAGATCAAAAAACATTGATATAATGTTTCACATTATAAAAGATAAATTAGTTGTTGTTGATATTTTACTATAGTTCATTTCAATAAATAATTAGAATCCTAATATCATTGAAAAAGAAATTTCAAAAGGAAGGTTTGTGGAATTGAGGCGGCAAATACATTTTGAGCCTCATCTAGTGTGTTCCTAAAACTCATAAGGATGTTCCCCCCCATCCATTGGATTATGGTGAAAATGAGGGATAGTAAGTAAATTTTTTATTAATTTTAAGAAGATTTTATGTATCTTTATTTTTTTAATCTGAAAACATGGTAATCATATAATGGGGGAGATAAAAAGAAATCTGAGAGAAAAAAGAATGTTGGAAAAGAAAGAATGGGGGAGATAATTTTTGAAAAAAAATTAAGTAGAGCTTATCATTACATGGAACGAAAATTTTCTTTCCACCGAGTGATGGAATTACTTCAAAAAAACATAGCTTTTTCTATTTGTATGGTTTCCAGAAACTCTCTTTTAATAGAATCTATGTTTTCATAAAATTCAAAAAACATGAGTTGTGGAAAATTTTGAGAGTTGAAATGTTGTTACGAGGATTTTTAAAAAATAAACAGGGGGAGATTGAAGTACCTTTGGGATAAGTTGTTTTAAAAAGTGTTTGTATTTATTGAGAAATAACCTTTTTGTTTTAGAATTCCTTGTTTTACATGTATTAGATCCATATTAAAAGTATTCAGAACATCTGATCCAAAATAATCATAGCTATAATTTATTGTTTCCTAGAAGACTGTCTTTTCTGTAATAAGAGAAAGAATGAAGCTGCTTAAGGGTTTTTGAATGAAGAGTATGAATTCAAGAGATATTAAGTTTTCATACAATTTAAAACAAAATCAGATGATTCTCTGGTGATGAATATGTTCTCATAAGTCATAAAATCTCTCATAAAAAATGTTTTGAAGAAATATTAAAGTGGTTTAATGACTTTTAGAGTTAAAAAAAGGATTTTCTTAATCATATTTTTGTATTCTGAATTTTTTAATTAGATTTTTTAACCAATATTCTGAGGGAATTGTATCCCGAATTTTGAGAGAATCAAAGCCAGTACTCTGTAGAGAATCGTATCCATCATTCTGAGAGAATTGTAACCAGCATTCTGAGAGAATCATAACCAATATTCTAAGAGAATACTAACGAAAATTCTTTAGAGAATTGTATCCACCATTATGAGAGAATCATAATCTGTATTCTGCAGAAAATTGAAACCAACATTCTGTGAAACTTTTAACCCATGTTCTACCGAAAATCGAAACCAATATTCTACAATAATAGGACCCAACATTATTGAATTGAGAAATAATTTGTAATGAGATGATTACGAAGAAGAATTAATGTTTTCAAACATGACATTAAATTTTGTATAAATCTCAGAGATATATAAGGATGTTTGATGAATTAAAATATTAATATTAAATGAATGATAATTTTTTAGATATAATATTTGAGGAAGCATGGAATGTTTTCATGTTTCCCACTCTTGGTTTATATGTTTCCTATAAATATATTCTCATATTAGTTGTTTATCTGAATATTTCAACTAATGTGTGAAAGCCAGAGTACTGGGGAAATTTAAGTGGATGTTCTCATCTGATTGAAGGAGAATTGTTTAGAGCATTCCAAAAGAGATTGAGTTTTTATTGGTTGAGATTGAGTTCACTTTGTTAAAAGAAATCAGAACCAGAATAAAAAATATATTTATTGAAAGAAATTGGATCTAGAATAAAACATTTTTTTATTGAATGAAATTGGATCTAGAATAAAACATCATTGTATTGAATGAAATCAGATCCAAATCACAGAATCATTGTATAAAAAGAAATCAGATCCAGAATAAAACATCATTGTATAGAAATAAATCGGATCCAGAATTGAGAATCATTGTATTTAATGAAATAGGATCTAGAATCCAGCATAATTTTATTGAGAAAATTAGTATAAAAAATCATCAGATTGAGATAATGGGGTCCAGCCAAACTGGATTGAGGATTTGCGCATATCATTTGTGGATTAGTTTCAACAAAGAAATTATTCTTTCAATTGGATCAATTGTTTTTAAAATAAAACGTTTTTAATGGATGGAAGTCAGTGTAATAATTTCAATTGAGAGAAAGAAGGTGTCTAACGGGAGTTTTCACATGTTTTATTCAGTTCTTTATACAAGTATATTTTCATAGACCCAAGGGAGTGGCTATGAAAATGACATAGGTTCTCACACTGAGGCCAAACCCTATAAATCTTGTGTGATTTTCTTTCGTACCTTATTCTTCATTCATGAGTATTCAATAAAAGTCGATAAGGATATAAATCATAATAGGTTGTATGTGTTATGTTTTAAAATGTTTTGAAACATATAAAATGTGTACAACTGATTTAACCCCCTCTTCTTTGTTGTTGTTCGATCCATCGAACTGTAGTTATATTTCCCTTAACCAAATTAATCATACACATTATATCATTAATCATCATGATAAATTTTGTAATATCATACAATGTAGTGAAATTCACCAAAATATCATGAATGAAATTTAAATACTGACCTAAAGGGTAATCCTTTGCTTGACTATACATATTTCTTAAAATATCCCATTGTTATTGAATCAATATTTAACCTTCATGATTATCCATATCCAACTATTAAATATACCATAATTAGAAAAATATTATATACTAACCTAATGGGTTATTTAAACATAAATAGTTTATTCTTCTAAAAAATCAGTAATAGTTTCAAATCACCTCAAAATAAAATCACATAAAACATCAAAATGGGTATCTATGAATTTGAACTAATGACATCATTAAACATATAAACACAATATGTGATTAGAAAATAGTATGTCAAATACATAAAAAACATGTATTCCTAAAATATTTATATAATCCCTATTCCTAAAATAAAATAACATACTATTTAAAAAAATACAAAAATGAAATAAGCTTGATAAAGGATGACTTAAATCACTTTGTCTTGAAATCATTAATCAATTTTAAGGTCACCTATATTCTCCCATTTATGTCATAAAATTAAATCACCACCTTACAACTAAATTAATTTTCTTTTCTATATATACCATACATTTTAAAATCTATAAAACAACAAAGGAATAATCCTTATATGTTTCTTGATTATTATATCAAGAATATCAATGATATAAAACCTCAATGATGTAATTCATGAATATGAATACATACCACATCAATCATTACACAAAAATGATTCACATATTATATTTTCTTCTATAGTTTCTGAGTTAACTCCTGGATTTGGGAATTGACTTAGATACTTGACATATTCCCCACACATAAGACACTGAACTATAAATGGTGTTTTAGAACAAGATTCATTTCCTTATATCATAATCTTCATTTTTCCTCAATAATTAAATAATATATTCCCTTATTTTCCACATAGAAAAAGATTTCTACTTCTTTGAGACATTCTCTAGGGTGAATCATTACAAATTTATGACATGAAAGAAATTGTGCCTTCTTTCCTCAATGGTCTCCACCACCCAAGCTATTAGTGCACTATATCCTTCCCTTCTTTAGTGACTTACAAAGTTTGTTATAATTCAAGTTGTTAATCATATATCATGATAATAGTATTGGAATAATCACAATACCCATCACTATAGATATCATCCAATTTGTTTCCCATAATCACCGCACTATCCATCACATTAGATGTCAACACGACTACTTTTGGTTCTATCCCTTGACTAAAGATAAAAATAGTAGTATATAAATAATAATCATTATGGAAAATCATGAAATATCATTCATATGATGTCTAAATCAGGAATCCTTCTTTTTTACTATATGACATCCTAGGTTATCCTTTTTTATTATATATTCAGATCCCTCATAAAGGTTCTTAAAGAAAATGTTAGTAAACCCATAAAAATTCCCATGGAGTATCGAAATAGTTGCGTAGTGAGGTAACACTTACCATCCATTAGAATGACAGACGACATATATTCTACCAACTATTTTCTCGACTATTACCCATAAATAAATATTTATGAAAAGCATATCCTCCTATAATATCTAGATAGAGATATAATTATAGTAAAACCAAAAAATATCTATGTTACATAAATTTTAGGATGTCATCCTATACTTATAATTATCATAAAATTCATCAGTCGGATTCCATTCTCTAATCTAGGTTCTCATAAATATAGTACCCATATTTTCTACTAAACATCCTCTAATACTAACTAGAATGATTTGACCCCATTATTCCAAAGTCATTTCTTACTTTATTAAATTTGAAATAGGTTCAATAAATCACCTCCCAATAGGGAGAATAGTTTATTAATCTTGGTAAACTAGATACGTACATGAATCTCACATTACATTTCCAATCATAAAATACATAACATAGGTAAAGTATACATTATACATCCTGAAGTCATTAAAATATTCCTTATTCATATCTTTGGAATTTAAACAAAATATGCGTGGGATAAGATGCTCAATATCGGTTACATAAGGATGACATCATTATTAAATAATGAATAATAAATATTGGATGGTAAACAATCAAAAATACATTCAATTTAATCAATAACATTAGTATATGTAATAATCAGGGAAGATTAAATTATGATCAAATAATTATATATAACTAATCACTTGTGATTCCTACTTATACATGTATATGAAAAGAATTATAATAATCACTTGGAAATCAATATCTAGTCTCATAATATTGTAATGAATAATGTCAGACATTATAAACATACTTTAAAGGCCTCATGAAATACAATAACACAAAAATTGTTAAGGCCTTGAATAAATACCCAAAATAGTTTGTCTCATGAGACATTAAAATTCATCTAGAAAATATATTAGTCCAAACCCATCACTTACTATGTCCAATTCCTTCCTCATATGAAAGGTGAAAATAATAATTTGAAACATAACCAACATTAACAATCATATTGAAAAACTAGTATATCAAACATTAATATTTCTCAATTCAAAATAATCACATACCATCTAGATAAAGAATAAGGACAATATAATTACATATTATCCCAAATATATTATAAGTATAATAAAGGGTAGTTTTCATTTATTAAAAAAAATTCCATTAAAATATGATTAAAAATATTTTTCAGGAAAATAAACTTTTCATTTAAAAGTCCACTTCTTTAAGAAAATACTTCAGAATATTAGGGAGAACATTTTATTTGAACATTTTCATGAAATTTTTTTATGGAGTCCTAAAATAACTGATCTGTCATAAAGGAAGGAAATTATATTTAGGTCATATATGTGGGAAAAACATTCCTTTCTAACATTTCCTAGAAAATTAAAAAATGACCTTTTTTAGAAAATGAAAGGAAGCTTACTTTTAACCTAATTTATAAAATTTAAATATGTGTAAAAAGTATTTAATAAATCATTGTGTTATATTAGAAATTTGCATAATCAATTTTTATGAAAATAAGGACATGGAAGATAAAAAACTCAATGGATTGGAAAAAATGTTAGTTTTCTTAAAAATTTGATTTCATATCAGAGAGAAAAATAAAACAAAAAAATATAATTTATATAAATCACAATAAGATAAGAAAATATATTTGGTCTAATTTATAAATTTTAAAAAATTTCTTAAATGGATAATTAAACCTAAAAAATATCAAACAAAGAAGCTATTTTGAAATATACCCATACTAGTTTGGTAACATTTGAATCATAATCCCCATGATAGAATAACATAAAATGAAACATAAAATAATATTAATATAAAATATTCATGTTATAAAATATATAATTGAAGTATATACGTCACAAAAAATAAATTATTGGTGAGAATTCCATTTGTATCACAAAAGTAAAAGTGAGATGATAAGCCCTTACCTCCGGTCTGACTTCCTTCGTACGTGTTTGATCCTCCTATATAATAATTATAAATTTATTATATATATATATTAACTAAACTAATATATATATATATATATATAATACCATATAAAGCATACTTATAACCCTTATTTACATGTTTATTAATAATTATTTATTGAAATCACTGTTTCGATTGATAGCTTCTTTGACTACCATTTATGTTTTTGTTCGATAGTTTTGGTCCTCTTACCATGGTCATGGTTCAATAGTATAAATAATTTTATTTTTGATATAAATAATTTATATATCCAATATATTGATATATATATATATATCTACAGGGTAAATATAGAAATATGAATTAAACTATTGATAGAGATGGTAGGCCGTACGTACGAATGAACGCTTTTTTCACTTGTTGATTGAGGGTATAAAAGAAATATAAATAAAAATTAGAATTTTAGGAATAATTTTTATATCATATATATCATATATATTATTTAAATGCATCCTTTTTATTATCCCTATAAATCATAAATAAAAAACAAATCACATCATTTTATGGCGGTGGTAGTCCACACATACGCATGAGTGACATTATATTATTCCAATGGATTAAGAGGTAAAAGATATATTTTTTTATAATTCCATAGGCATAACTATGTTATTAACATATTATATAATCATTAAACCCATCATAATAACATAATTAAAACATAGTAATGAAAAATGAATTTTATCTCCCTATTGATCGGTAAATCTTATGTACGCACTAGTGATACTTTGAGCTCACATTTGATGGAAAATAGGGTGTATAATGGCAGTTTTATAATCATAAAAAATTTAAATTATATTTAGGACAATTAATTTATTATTTTTTGTTAAATTCTAGTGTTCTATATGAGATAAAATAATATGTAAAAAAGAATGTTATAATTTATGACCATTAACATTTCTCTAAAAAACACCATTATATTTCCTCATAATGATTATAGGGGGGATATTTTTGGAATTAAATAACATCTATAATGTTTTTAAGGGTGTATATAATAATATAGGGTAGAGTATGTTCGAGCTAGAAGTCTGAATGTGGTGTAATGTAGAGAGTGAGGGGGTGTCATTTTATATGTGTTGTGAGGGGTATTATTGGAATTTCAGAATGAATTGAATTAAAATATATTTTTTTCATCAAAAATTTATTATAAATTGTCAAAATTATATGATAATATTAGGAGGATTCAATAATATCTCATATAATAAAATTTATACATGTTTTTGTGATGTTTTCACCCTTATCTTTTAGTTTTCAACCATGTTAATCCCTTTGAAAATTACCATAATATTAAAAATTTCTACACTTTAAGGATAAATAATGTTACCATAAAAGAAAATATAAACCATAAATGTACCATAGACAATTTCTCAACCTCTATCAGATTAAATTTTATGGATTTAATATATTAATGAATCTAGAATCATTTCATAAAAAACTATTTATTATGAAGTATTGTTAATGCCTTTTATAACAGTATTGATTTAATATGAATTTAAATGCATAAAATCATTATGTTAAATATAATATAATATATAAAAACTTACCAAAAATTTATTATTTATCTATAAAATTCTTGGGACATGTTAATTCTATAAAATAATATCACTTTTAATATTTTGAAATCATTTTTTTGAATAAATTAGTTTTCATTTTTGTGTATGCATGCAAAATAAATTTTTATTCACTAAAAATTAAATATAAATTAACATGATAATTTAAAATAATTTATCTCTAAAATAAATATTCATAACCTAAAAATTATATAATTATCATTATGTTAAAATTTAATGATAATAAAATAAATAGAATGCCATTTTGACTTTTGTTTTAAGAAAATAATATAAATTTAATCATCCCATCCCAATGGGAAAAGGCTCATATATTAAAATATTGGATCAGTATTGAAAAAATATGTTCATAAAATTATATTAATTTAATTTTTACGGAAATTTTATATTCGTCATCATATTGTTTTTAACATTAATTACCTAATTTACCCTTATTATGGTTACAATTATTTATTATGGTTATTGTTCATAATGATCAAAAATAAAATGGTCATATTTACCAAATTTGGATGACCTAAATCCAAATATGGAATCTATTTTTCAATATTATATTTCTATAAGTGAAATTAATTAATTTAAAATAAAGACACAAAATGTAATAGAAAATAATATTTTAGAAAATAACTTTTTTGTATAAAAATGTTTTATACTAAAATCAATTATAAATTATAGTCCAGTGAACTTAACTAAATTATTAGTAATATAATAGAACTAATTTTTTAAAATAATTTTAAAACACAATTTAACTTTTTAAATTATTAGAACAGAAGTATACTGTTCAAAAAAATCATATTCTCACTATTCACTGAAAAATCAATCTATTCACAAAAATAAAAAAAATTCCCCATAAGGTAATCTTGGTTTGATGATTTAAAAAATGATATTATTATAAGAAAATAAAATTTATAAATATTAAAGAAATTAATTATAAAATTTCTCCCAAAAATAAATAAAAATTACCTTTTAGGAAAATGTATTTCTGATGCATAAAACAACTTTACTAAAAATTGGGTACTTATTTCCTATATATTAATAAATTAATTTTCATTTACTAGGTTATTTATATATAATCCTTAATTTAGTTAATATAATTGATAAATTAAAATTAAATTTCTAGGTGATAACTATAAAATAAAGAAATAATATTTTAATAGTATATCAGGATTCTTTTAAACTTGGTGATGTATATCCTATACACTATCAAACATATTATTCTTTAAAAATCATTGGTGATTACTTCCAGATATGGGATTCATCTTGTGATTCATCCTTTGAAATTAAATTTCTAATATTTTAAAAAAACATATCCAACTAAATCTCCATAATACCTCGTGTTGTGGGGTCTCGGTTCCCACTTAAACACATGTGGGACCACACAAGAACTTTGGTGGGATACCTGGTTTCTATTTCACCCCCATAAATCTTTTTATAATATGGGCAGTGGCATCTACACTAGTCATTAGATGTATGGTTCCATCCCATTGTTCTTACTATGGGATGTATTCTCCATAGTAGACTTCCACCACACAACCTATTTGGGTGAAACTAAATCAAAATCTTCCATAAAACCCTACCATATTCAAAATAAGTAAAAAATGAATTTTTTTTTGACTAAAATCAAATCTATTTCATTCCATTATACACTTACATCATTACACTATAGGTTTTTTATTTATTAAATGTTTAAAAATAAAATATATTTTCAATATAACTAATGACATTATCAATGACATTGCCAACCACCCCTTGATTATCTCAGTATCCAAGATTAATTTTTTTTAATGTTTGAAGGTTTTAATATTATGTATAATTCTATCCTCAAGTAATAGGGATTCATATTAACTATCCACCATTAAGTGTTCACCCTTTTTTATATTAATGGTTGTATGGTATTAAATATGATATAACATTATAGTTCATTCCATAAAATATATCACGACTTATTATCTCTTGATTCTAATTTATATCATAAACATTATTCTCTACATTTTAATATCCTATGATGATTTTCCATTAGGGATATATCAAAATAATAAACTGAGGGTTTCTTATCAAACTAATTTTATATTATAATATATATGTAAACAACATAACTAAGGGAAAAATAAATAGTGATTTCCTTTATTATAAATTCTTGATTCATTTTATAATGATTTCATATAAACTCTCACATATCTGTTACACATAAATTTAACATTATAATCATGTTTTTAATTCCATAATTTTTACCTAATGGATCCAATAAAATTTCATCTATAACCACCAAAGGTACATTTACATCATTCCTATCAATGATTTATCTAATTGTATGGTATTGAAAATGGATGTGTTTTTACCAGTAGTATGGTCAAGAATCCTTGAATTATTAAATAACCACATTATTATAATTATAAAGTCCAATTTATTCCTCAACTAATGAAACAACCTAGATATTATTAATTATATTCCTCATCTAAAAATATTATTTTTCACTATCCGATGTTGTGATAACATCTACCTTTGTTTTCGAGTCTTCTATGGTGGTTTTTTTGGAAAAATTATATCTAATAGAAAATTATTTTTTATTAAAAATAAAGAACTATATTTGGATCTCATATAATCATTATCATTTTAGAAAAAATAACTACTGTAACCACTTATAATGAAATTATCCTCACCCCCACCGACCATGAAAAAATCCTTAATTCTTGTTATATAGTTATGAATGTTATTCATAGTAATTTAATTAATATCACCTATACTATTATTACCTTGGATGTGAACATTCATGGTCAACTAATTTTTTCGGTCACCTATACTAAATGGTAAACAACATGATACATGTTTTCTTTAGATGGAATCTCACATTTAATATTTGAGAATTTCAATTGGCTATAATTATTTCATGTTTTTCCATTGTATATTAAATATATTACTATTTTATCTCTTAAAATATTTATTATATAATTTTTGAAATGTATTTATACTAATAATGACACAGTTTTACAATCTCTATTACTTCTACCACATAAATATATTTAGACTATATCAATGTGTAACTCTTTACATGATTTTTATATTATGTTACAAAACCAAATATATAATTTAAATATATTTACACAAATAAAAACGTTTCACATGAATATGGTATACGAAATAATTTCATAAAAAGGATTAGATTCATAATAAATATGAAAAATAAATAAGATAATTCGTGTTGTGATTGATAGGAAACACCCACTTTTCATAGAAAGACGATCAAATCCCATGATAGTGAGTAGAGAGGCCTAAAACAACACTTCCAATGGATCAATTATTAGGAGATACATTAATTACATCATAATTGATTTATAATAATAAATTTATCATATAAATTAATGCGTTAATTACTGTCTTGGTTTTTTATATGAAACATTTTATCAAATAAATTAAAACATATATGATATTCATATGATAGAAACACTTTTTATACATGGATATTTAAACGAGACTAAAATAAATAAATAAAAATTTCAATTATTTACTAAACATGAGATATAAACATTATGAATTTATATTATTTTAAACAGTAAAATTTTATTTATAATTCCTATAACTTATAAATTATAAACAATTTATAATCTATAATAATTTTATAATTTTTTTTAGATTTTTGTACTATATAACATTTTATGGTATAGTTGTGTCATATATAATGATCCAAATCACTACATATGATAGGATTTATCACTATAATCCTATTACTATTAGTGACATGTTTTCACAAATCACTACAATTAAGTTTTTTTAACTCTATAATTACATACCGTAGATGAAATTAATGTTAATGTTGTGCAGTTTCGTAGAAAGTATTCACTAAGATAATGGTGTTTTATGAGTGAATAAAAATCATTTACTATTATTATACTAGTAAAACATCACTATTTGTCATAATATTAGTAATAAATATTATTCTATACTTATTAATTGACAATTTTTTTTAATATCAATCAATTTATTTTTGCGATTTCATAGTCACATTCACAAATTCAATGATGAACAAAATGATGTACATGGTTTAATAATCGAAATGAAATGTTATATCATTATTATATCATTTTTTAATCTATTTCCATGATATCCATTTGAAAAAACAAGTAAATTTTAAATGAGGAGTGATTTTCCTTAAAAAATTTGATTGTAATAGTTTATCTTTACATGTACGATATGATCCTACATAGTTTAATATTATTCTTCAAAAAGAACAACAACAATATTTTATATAAAATTAGAATTTATATACAGGATCTTGAAAGGGTATCATCTCATCTTTATTACATTGATCCCTAAAACATATAAATTTAGAAATCATGTATTTTATTTTAAAAACTCAACATTTTATTTACTTGTTCAAATGAAATATCTCAATTTACATTTTCACTATTGATCATCAAACTAAAAAATAACTCCATAACTCACTATAAAATAACCATAGCGCATCATCTTCAAATGAATATAAATGATCATAATTTTCTAGTGATTTCCCATCAAATACATGTTAAAATAATATTCAATCCTTCCTTTTTAAATTATACCTCAACCACTAACTCTATTATTATTCTACAAACTATGCACTACCACAGTTCATCTATCAATAAACCTGTAAAAATACTTTTAAAAATCATTAAAATTTAATTTTCGATTCAAAAATCAATATCCATATTATCCTCTAAGTTCCATTGATTATTTTTATGAAATTAGATCATTCCTTTCTCAATTATCACCATTTATTTCTTTTTGGCACATGAGAGGTTGAATTTGAACATCCCATGTAATCTACTGACTGAAATCACTCAGATGTATCCCATATGGAACATCATTGGATCTTGGTCATAACTCCCAATATATTATAGAATACTAAATTAATTGAGGTTAAAATATGATTAATGAAAATAGATCTACAATTTAGAAAATTTAAATCATTCATATAGTCCCATTTCCCCACAAGTCACCCCTCAGGTCAATCACATAAAACAAATAATTTATAGAGGCTTGACTAACATCATTTATCCTCAACTAAAACTCATCCACAAATACACTATCATGATTGTATATATTATTAAACTATAGAAACGATGATTAGAACTGTAAAAAAGACACATGGTATAAATGTGAATGAGGGTTAATTTATAGGGTGTGAGAAATACATCTCAATTTGGGTATCAAAATCTTCATCAACTATTTTCCATTATTTCATGGATTCATGATGAATATAAATTATAAGAACTTAACACACAATATTTCATATCATTTCTCATTATTATGACTATGAAACCCCAACACCCAACCACACATTCATGGAAATAACCAGTGTCAATTTAACCGTGTTACAAAGATCTGGACCCAACCCCAAAGATTATAGATAGGGTGTGATACCAAGATTTAACCCTTACCCTAAGATGTTATATGTGCTGCCTTACCATAATTGAACCTATACCCAGAATAAATTTTAGTGTGTATTACCAAGTCTTGTCCACTACCATTTATCTTAGGGAAGTGTGGGGTACTGATACTCTTCAACGTACAATGTCTCGAGTACTACCATTTTCTCTGGGTGGGTTTTCACATCATAACCCGAATGATACCTTCTCACTCATGGTAGGGTCCTATCAATATATTATTACTCAAGGTAAGGATATACATATAGTCCCTTTCAATATCAAAACGATCCTTCCCCTAACACATCTTGTATCACAGACCATATCACACAAACCATTACCTTCTAACAGAAGGAAGGATCATTCTAGAACCTTCTCACTCAAGTTGAAACTATTCATCACAATCTATACCAAATCATAGTCTATGCCCTAACTATTCATTCAAATAGGGTACATATATCAACCATGTACCATATCAAATCCTGAACACTACCATATCACATAAGAAGGGTCCCACCACCACCTCTTCACTCATTGAGAGGCCATTAATCTGGTCTCATCATTAATGTTATCTATAAAATTCTCCCAAACCATACATGGGTATCATTTCACATATCCCATTACATATATCTCAAGCATTTCATCCATAAGAAACTCTCAACATCATAGTACACCATCCCCAAAGTACTTATCCTTCTAATAACCCATGAAATATATCAAATCCACAATCAGAAGGGTGTATCATATCACACATGTGGTATGAAATCATCTTATGCATCACTATAAGGTAACACCACTCATGCCTTCCTTACTAGATCTAAGATAATAAGATAATCTATTCACTTCTCTTATAAAGCCTAAGAACCTATATTATCCCTCCCATACACTCACCTATAATCTTCTCCCATTTTTAATACATGTTCTCTAGGAGGTTACAAAATACCCAATCTATAATGAAATACAGAGTCAAACTATCAGAGCCTCAGTGCCATCATACTTCTTTAAATAGGGAAATGTAAGTCGCTATCCCTTTTTACCAAAAAAACATAAGAAATCCATAAAAAATCATAGATAAAAATATATATGGTTTTTTATTCAAGGGACCACCTATGTCAACCATACAGTAGACATCATCTCATACCTATGAACACCCTTAACAAAGCACATCCATGCCTCATCCATCTCTTACCGACAACCAAGAACCTATGTTAAGACACCACATTTTAAATAAATAAATATAAAAATATATAATTAATTATTTAAGTTTTAAAAAGGAGGGGTAATGTCAAAAAACAAACCAATATCTATCAACTCAATAAATCCTTGAGAAAAAACATGCCAATGTCCCAAGAAATTCTCCCATTACATTGAATGAAAAATCCCTATCATCTTAACATGATTCCACCATGATCTAGTGAAATTATCATCAACTTTAATACATGTATGTAGAAATCAAAGGGAAATAATGGGAAAATGGATTTATCAGATTAATTACTAAACTCAAATTACAATTTAAAACAACTTTCAATCACTTATAGTTAAGAGGTATTTATGATAGGAATATATGGTAAGAATTCATCAGAAATAGTGTACACAATAATTCATTATCCTTTAATAAATAAGTGGGAATGACCTATTAGTGAATGATATGATTTTAAAATTATTCAAATCGAATAATGCCTATATAAATATCATAATCATGGCATGAAACCCTCACCCAATAAATCCCCAAATCATGGCTCATCAATCCAAAATGTGGTTTTCATTCTAGGGGTATAACCAACATCTAGTGGCCCCAGCCCTCAAAGTGTGTCCTTCTCTATTCATGTTGTGGCGTTAAACCTTCACAGGTTAGAAATAATGCTTTATGTCATGGGACCTATTCAGGGTAAGGATTCATGTTCTGGTATAAGTATCCTATCAGGAACAATATTATATATGAAAATTATTAATGGAATTCATAAGAGTGCTCAAAATTAATACAAGATGATTTATGCTTATGTTTGGTCATTTTGTGACACCCTAAACAACATCACAACAATCCTAAATAACCATATTTTCCTTCAAAAATTAAATTGGTAAGTTTAATCACTATGTTGTGGTTCCCTATACATTATTTGATCCAATACATAATAATATATTCCTTTCTAAAAAACATCACATAAAAATTCTCCAAATTGTGACATATATGGGTCATGAAATAACATGCTTCCTTCACCCAATGGTTCCTTCCTAACTTAAAGAGTGATCCTTGATCAACCCCAAATAACAGTGTGATAGTCAAATATCATGACATGATGATCCAATTTGAGTAGATCCTCAATAAGGGGTTACATTGACCCCACTTTAACTCTCTCCTAGAATGTTCCAACCCACTGAAACATGATCAAGTCCCAATTATCCAACCATCCCCTCCCTAGGGGAAAAATGTTATTCCCATAGATATAATGAATAAAAATTAAAAGGACATTAAAAATTATCCCACCATAATTTTTTTTCCTATATAAACTATGGATAATTTTTCATGACATTTAATTCGTATATTGGAATCTGATGTATGTTCTTATTCAATGTTTTTTGCAATATCTGGTGTATTTAAATTTTCCATGATCCAAGCTTAGACACACTAACCATTAAAAAAAAATCCATGGTTTAGTCACTAAAATATTCCCACCACACAAGATATGATACACCTGATATATTTTTCACCTCACTATATAAATTTATATACAAAAAAACCATCCGGTCCACATCAAACCAATATTATCTGAAAATACCAAGCATTACCTACCAAAAAATCATCTGGAATCCTCACCTGATCATCATGATTTAATTCATATATGCGTCACTATATCATATAAATTATAAAATAAAAATTTTAATTTGGAATTTTGTGTAATTACACATTTTTATCCTTGCCAACCAAATGGACATCATTCATTATCCTTGAGTACTGACACATATCTTGCCTGACTCAATCTTGGAACCAAACATGATTCCACTATGAAAATCGAAACACTAAAATAAACTATACAACACATTTTATTTTAAAATAATTTATTTATAATGAACTAGATAAAATAAGACATTCCTGCACACAAGTATCCCATTATTATGTCAATATTTTTCTAACTATCTTCTTTTTATCCATAGCCATGGAAATATGAGGTTCATACCTACACGACTGATTCGACACCACCCACCATAAGAGTATCCTTATTGTCTCTCAACTAAACCAAAATTCATGATCTATATAGCCCATTTCATGTTCATTACTGAATATAATAATTAACTAAGATATATATTCTCAAATCTAAAATCCAACGCAAAACACCAAATAATACTCATTATCATATCAATTGAAATATTGTCCTTAATGTTATTCAAAATACGTCTATAATGATAGTCACACCATCTAATAGATAATGGTTTCCCTATATTATGTGGATTATATTCACTAATCCATTATCACAATGAAGAATTAGTTCCAATACAACACACAAGTATCTCTTCCCAATCCCCGCTCACCCCATTCTATAATACCGTCACCAAGGCCCATGGTTTGACTAACTATACCATAAAACATGAATCCCTTTTCAATTTATCCTCTCACCATAGATGTACACCAACCATTATATTAAAAACCTCAGGACATAATTATCATATGTGTCTTTTCAATCATAATATTCATTGAAACCCTAATTCCCACTCACCCATACACAACCAATGAGCACCCTACACGATTTCCACATAATTATCTAAAAAACATAATTGAGGATTTTCCAAAAAATATATGCCACAATTCACTCTCCTCTTCCAATGTAGAGTGAAACTATTTGTATCCCTCTTGATGGTGATTAAACCCTATGAATATAATTCTCATCTAAATTAAATATAATTATTATCCGGTACAATCCATTTGTACAACCAAACTCATGTAGTAATGAGGCACACACAAAAAAATATAGGTTACCACTCCTAAGAAAATAACCATGATTCCATCACATGTCAACATTATCTAGATAAAATCTCTTTAATTACATCCTAACATGAAAACCAAGAGCTAATAAATCATTACAAGGTTGATCACATGACCCCACATTGTCCAGAACTCCTACTGACCCACGATAAAAAACTCAACATGGATACCAAAAGAACTTTTAGTAATTTATATCATGAAATAATGGTATTATATATAACCTTACCAACTATATTCATGATATCCAATTAATAAGGTAAGATCATTAACATGTAAAACCACATCTCCCAAGACCATATCTATATTCTCTTATAACCTCAACTGAAATCCTATTCCCCATCAATAATATAGTTCTGCAAAGACTCCAAAATACCTAATGTGAAAAGGGGTAGTTACCCAAAATAAATTTGGTTCAGTGGAATTCTATCATCTTACATAGGGAAATACTAGTATATATCCATTTTTTCCAAGAATCATATACTAAAATAAAGGAATGGAAATTCATGTATAAATATACAAATGGGTTTTTACTAATGTTACCACATACGTCAACATCAAAGTTAGCATCCTTGAAATTCATAACTCATTGTCATTCAAAAACAAAGATGCATCATGCATATTATACCAAAACCCAATATCCAATCTCAATACACTACATCCAAAATTAAAAACTATAAAAAATTATAATTAATTTTGTAATTTAATACAAAGTGTAATAATGTATAAAAACTCATCAAGTAGCATATACTAACTGAAACGCTGAAAAATAGAATGTCAACATACAATATAATTATTCAAATAAACCCATGAAGAAATATCCCTCATCTCTATATGATTCCATAAATTATTTAGTGGGATATTAAAAAAACACAATTAAGACACCATAAATCCAAGATAAAAATGGGGAAAATATTGAAAATTATTAGAGAGAATAAATCACCTCAATCAACCATCTAAATTTCCAAATAACAAACCCAAAACAATGGAATCAATAATAAGAATAGAGGTTCAATGATTTTGTTGAAATAAAACCTTTTGTATCATCTTTACCTTTAAAATAGAAGATGGATGACAAGGAAATGATGGATCTTCCCCCAATTTAAAAAAACAAGAAATGGAACCATCTCAATGGTACCCTATGAAATATATTGTGATTCATTTTTCTTATCATCCCTCATGGTATATACCCTATGACTAGTGCATGGAATACCTCCCATGTAAATAAATAAAATCTTAATGACCAATCCATAAGGGAATGTAATTTTCCCCTTATGAGGTGAACATCACCCATAAAAGAATGATCTTCATACTCTACACCATGATTTCTCCCCACAACAGGCCTTTATGTGATGGTCTGCACGTCACAGTGTGTACAAAATTCCCCACAAAAAATAATAAATAGATATGTAAGAGTCTATAGACCAAGTATTCAAATATCTACTCTAGTGTATGTTTATGATGTGATATCCTTTACAGTGGTAAGTTTTTCACACTTTAGAAAAATCCTTTAACAAAATTAAATATATAAGGGTTATGACCATGACATAGTTCCCTAGCCATGATGTGAACCAATACATAAGGGACTTTACATTAGTGAAAAACCCACATAAAATCCAATATTTAGTGACACATACTAGTCATTGGGTGATATATTTTCTTCATATAAGGATCCATTACTTGGATATAGAATAATCATTGATCGTACCATTATCACTATGTGACCCCAACCTATCCCAACAATATAAATCACTAATATAAGATAATATTAAATGGGGGTAACCATGAACCAAATTTTAATATCACTAGAGAACTAGTAACAAATTACAAGCCTATTATTAGATTTAAAAACAACTCTTTAACATGTTCCAGTACTCAGAATCGTGATCTAACTCCAAATTTTACTAAATTCCCCTAGTCTTGGAACAAGAAATTAAATTTTCTTAGAAGAAAAATTACATAGATGCATAATCCATTAAATTACACAACTATCCCAAATATACACATCAAAAAATAGTCGAAACTATATTTTTATCACATATTATAGTGTAACGAGGTAGTTTATGGAATAACCAGTGCATTTTTCTAAAATTTCTCAATATTCATTCTCAACATTCATAGAGCTTCAAAAATCATCTACACCCCCTATTGAATTATATTTTAAGTCTTTTAAAATAATTATACACCTAATTTTTACATCCACACACATTTCAGTGTGATTAGATTCTTCATAATGGTTTATTCTCTATCACAGTTCAAATATGTTCCCAGTTCCTACAGGTGTGACCATTAAAAATAACAACTTACCCTATATGAAATGATCTTTAGGTCATGATGCAAAATGCAAACATTGTCACATTATAGAACCATATAATGATAATAACCCTTGTATTTTGGAAAGAAAACATCTATATCTCCATACATTTAATCTTAATTGTAAAAATCATGTTGTGTTTCCACTATTAAATAATGATCCATTACATATCCTCAAAAAAATATTCAAATCCATCTCTTCATCTTCAAAACACTATAAAATACCCTTATGATTCTAAATTTCCTTTTACTTATTTAAAATAATATAAATTCATCTATGTTTGAACGTGATCCATGTTTTTAAAATGTCTCATATTATGTGTTCATGTATTGACAAAAAGAGAACACTGAAAATAAATATCATATCCACACCATTTCTCTTCACTCAAATAATAATTCCCTTTAAAAAACACATTCTAGGGAGCCTTCAATAGAAAATAAATCCCTAGGTAAAAAAATATACAAATTTCAATTTTTCTCTCTACCATCAATATATAAACCCTTTCTTTTCATTCATAAATATTATATCTTATTATATGGATATCAATTATATATCAATAAGATCTATTCCATGAAAATTATGGAATAGTGGATTTGCAAAAAGGGATACATAACTAAATGGTATATATCAAAATCATCTCCCTCATGTTTTTCATAACTATAACCAATATTATAAAAACCCTACGTAAAAACTTTCTTCAAAACATGGGGAAAGGAATCATAAGGAATGTTGATATTAGATACTCAGTAAATTTAAAATTAGAGATACCCATCAGTGATCATAAATAATGATAAGATTAGAATAACAGTATGATTACTCGATCAGAATATAAAAAATTCATTCCCAATCAATCAAGGATCATTTATTTTGAATCATAGAATAAAGATTTTCCAAAACAAAATGCGTATGTAATAATAGTGTGGATTAATCAATAACCATTATTATTCCATGAGAACATAAAATATGAATAATTCATAAATTAATGTCCGTCACATATAAATAAAAATTATTTCCATATTAAAGGTTCAAGGCTAGGAATATAATAATATATTGGGTTCACCCCCCTTTCCACAATTTCTATATTAATAGTTCACTCTCAAGTATATCTAATTGGATATTGTCCCTTATTGAACATGGTCCACACCCCCATTGAATTCCTTATTATCTTAGGAGATATCCATCTTTACCAAATGCATTTGTGGGATATATAATTCTAGGCCCACCTATAACAAAATAAAAATATTACATATGTATTCCACAAGAAGACTAAACATTAATCATATTTTTATATCATAACCCATGGAAGGAATATGAGTTCCATAATAATTCTATCATTTCATTATGGAATAACAAATGAAAAGTATATGGTTTTGAAAAAAATATTATCAATATAATCATAAAACATATAGGAATATAATAATGATGGAATCATGATTCCAGATCCCTTGTAAATCACAAGTAACATTAAAGGACGTTGTTATTAATGAAAATACATTTAAAATATCACTAGAATTTTTTTGGAAGAAAATTAATTTTTCATTTTGAAATTAATATTTTCATTTTAAATATAATAATTTAAAAAAATAATATTGAAAAAAATTTCATTGAAAATTACTATTGAAACATTTAGTGTTTGTGGTAAAAAGTATGAAGTACCTTATTGAAAAAATAAAAAGAAGTTTCATTTTAACCATTATTATAGAAATTCAGTAATTGGTAAAAAAATAGTCTAATAATTCATTATATAATATTAATATATTTCTTGAAAACATTTTAAATAAAATATTAAAATGAAGGAAAACATTCTTGGCCAAAAAGAGAAATAAATTTTGTTTTATTTTAAAATATTCCTTCAGTATCATTCATAATTATAGATATAAAAATTAACATAAACCATATAATATAAATAAATAACTTTATGGTAATAAAATTAATTATACTTTTTAGAGATATATCAAATAATTTCATAATTAACAATTTATACATTAAAATTAATGTGAAAATGTTATTATTATATAAAACCCTTACCTCATGTCCTTATTGTATGTATTCTAACCTACATTATAATAAATTTAAATTTATTAATGTTATATAATATAACCATATAAAAAATAATAATTCAATACATGGTTTATTTATAATTTTTATCATCCATTCAATAACAATCATTTATTATCATCATTATTTCATGTGTTAACTACTTTGTTTTCCATATGGGTTTTGGTTCATCAGTTATAGTCCATACACATTGATCATGGATCCATTATATTTAGAAAAATAATAATTATATAAATATAATATATATTCATTATATAAATAATTACAAAAATTCACATAAATTCGTGATAAAAAATGAATTACATCACTATGTGGAGATATTAGTCTGTAAAAAAGCACGAGTAATGAATCTACTTTTCATTGGATGGAACAAATGATACGTAAATAAAAAAATTAACTTTATAAAATCATTATTATATCATTAATATAATATATATAAATATAAATTTATTCTATCATAATAATCATACATGATGTGTGGTGATGGAATAAGAATCATATTGTTATGTGGATGAGGTAGTCCACACGTATGCATGTGAGAAACTTTCATCACGTATGCGATATAGAAGAGATGGTAAATGGTTCTGAAATAAAAAATAATAATATATAAATATTTTTATGATACTTGATTTTTCATTTTATGATGTATAGAGAAGTTTTATCATATTTATAATAAGAAATAAAATTGATGGGTTTCTTTTTAAATTTATCCCTATTCTTTGGGAGACTCCCTTTGGATTACACCATAAATCCTAAAGGATTTATTATAGGAGAATAACATAATATCTAGAACATATGTAAGTATTATATAATTTTTTTTGGTTTTGTTACATTCAATGATAAGGGTTTTACATTATGTAAACAAGGGAGGAGATGAGGTTCCCTGTTATATGTGAGTGGGACACACACATAGAATTTCTTAAAATATTTTAGTGATATAAGGTCACTTTCAAGTTAATGTGTCTCAAAATAGATATGGATTAAAAGGTAAGATATTATAGGAAAAAAATAATTTAATATAATAATAATTATACTGGTGTGGGGGGAATTATTATCTTTATATTTGGGGTTAACCCCTGATAAACCCGTTATAACATTAACAATGCTAATTTTTTTTACTGTTTTTACAATTCACAATGACTAAAAATTCACTTGAATTTATTAAATTATATTAATTAATATTTATATCAATATTCAGACCATTTTGAAAAAATCAATATCTATATGTGGATTAATTTAAATTTAAATAAGGAGATAAAATATGATTAAAACCTGTTGTAGAATAATAATGTTTAAAAAAACATTATTTACTTCCTCTACTTACCTTTAAAAAACATAAAATTAATTTTAAAATTAATTTTGGAATATAAAACATATAAGTTACATTAAAACCAATAATAAAAAATAACAGTTCAATTTTTTAAGATAAAAAAATATTGAGAAAACATAAGGTTTTTCGAAGAAATGATATTTTTATGCCCAAAAATTTGCATAAAAAAATAAACTATAATGATTACTCAAATTTAATTTATTATATTATTTCTAATTAAAGAAGACTTATTTTAATTTATGATAAAATTAAAAAAAAATATTGGGTCTTTTACTTGAAAATAAATGACATTTTTTGTATAAACATTTTATTTTCACTATTCCCTGGAGAGATAAATGTTATAAAAATATTCTAAAATTACTCATAATCTTATATTATAATTTTTATTTGAAAAAATATATTAATTTATTAAAATAATAAATAAAAAATTTAGATAATTTAATTAAAATTTTCATTCATAAAATGAAATAAAATAACATTTCAAGAAAACATATTTTTGAAGCATAAACCGAATTTTCTGAAAATTGAGTACTTAATTATTATAAACTAATCATTAAACTATAATTATTTTTAAAATTTTAAAAAATTCTTATAATTTATAAAATAGTATTCATACATTCCAATTTAATTTCTTTGTTATAAATACACTTATACTCATGGTTTTTATGTAATGTAATATTCCAAATAACTCATGTTTATTTCAATGGAAATATATATAAAGTATAATGGTGTTACATTCTACCCCCTATAAAGTTAAACCCACCTTAGAATTAAATTATTCTAAAACAAGAAAATTTGGATATGTTCACTTCATCACATCCTTGATTCCCCTTTTAGCTTCCTCAAATTAAGGATTCCTCTAAAGAAAATTAAATAGACGAGTAGTGTTGTTGCATAGAATGTTATCTCTATAATAATGGATTTCTATCAGTTGTTCTTCATAGAAATGTTAATACTCAAATAGTACAACCTCTGAGTTTAGTAAATGTGATGGATGAGGTATGTAATTTCTTTGGAAAGATACATAGAACACATCATAAAATTGAGAGAGGTTTAGTGAGAGTGACAATTGATTAGAAACATTCCCAATATAATGAGGAGTCTCAAAATGATCAATATCCATAAGGATGATATTTAAAATCGTTCTACCTCTCATAAACATCATCTAATAAAAAATTTAGAGTAATTCACATATATAAATATCAAATTTTATTTCTCACTGATGACAGTTAGTATAACACTTATGTCGAGTCTGAGCTGTCCTCAAATACTGTTGAATGGATCCAAAATTCTCTTTAGTTTCCTGTAGCAACCTAGGTAAATAAATAATATTAAAATTTCATATTTATTAATATTTTTGAATAAAATGTTAATATTACTTTAAAGGAGATTCTATGTTCGATGGCGTACCCACTACGCAACAACGAGTTTCTTTGAAATCTTACGTTGCACACTAATAATATAATAATATTATTTTAAATGGTAGTTAATTCCTTGCCTTTGTAATGGCAGGAACGAATAGAACTAACTAAAAAAATTATTATATATGTTTGTTAAATAGTTTTACATTTATCCAATAAATTTTAGAGGCTTAAAATGCGAATGAATCCAATTTTAAGCATAAATATTCTAATATTCTTTAAAAGGACGATTAACCGCCTTTTGATGGAGAAAACTTTTTAAATACACTTTTTTGACAATTTTATATGTTATATTTGACAAAATAAAATCCTTCTTTAGAATCAATAAATCAAATTTTAAATTGTGCAATTTTTTGTTATTTTATCGATAAAGATCATTTTTTGTGAATAGTGAAAAATGTTGTAGTTTAATTCAAAAACTACTTTTAATGTAATTTATTTATATGGTTAGATTATCTTTTTAATTGGTTTTAAATTGTAATTATAATATATTTTTACAACTTAATCCAATGGTGGTCATTGAAATTAATTTTACTTTGAAATTTGACATAAATAAGTGTCAATCTTTCGATAGATATTATTTTTTAAAAACATTATATTTTTCTTGATAGTTGGAATTAATTAATGCAACTTTTATTTTTTGAATTTGGTAAAATGGAAATTATTTTTTAATTTGGAATATCAAATTTACTTTGGATAAATTTTTTGTATTTTTCTAACAAATGTTCATTTTTAATGAATAGTGAAAATACTGCATTTTACTTCAAAACCACTTTTTCATCTAATATAATTATATAGATATATTTTCCTTTTAATTGGTTTTAAAGTGTAATTGAATTTTATTTTTATAACTTAATACAATTTTGTTAATAGTAAGTAATTTCACTTTTCAATTGTACGTAAAAACAAATCAATATTTTGATAAATCATACTTCTTAAAAACCCATCTTTAGTTGTTACAATGAGAATTATTATTAAATTAGTTACTAAAATTTTTTTGTTTGGAATTTGGTAAAATGGATTCCATATTTTGAATTAGAAGGTCCAAATTATGTAATTAAGACTCTTTTTTTTGGAAATTATGAATAGTAATGACGATAATTATCTTTAATCATGATTAATTAGTAATCGGGTAGTTATGGGTAATAAAATAAAATAATAATAATATAAAATGACCCCAAAATGTGTCAAAATATTCTTGGTTTTGTCATGGACGACCATGTGATTCTTTGTTCCTACTTAGGGACCCCATGGAAACACTTTTGTGTGATTTTGACCTTTTATCATATTATTTTTTAAGAAAGGAAAATATAACCAAACTATGTAACACCTAAGTAAAACAATTTTAATTTTGATTAAATAAATGATATATTGGACCATAAATATTAATTGTAAAGATAAATATATTTCCTACATCATGGTAGTTTTTTTTTGTAATTTTTAGACATTAAATACATAAATTTATTCATGACACCATGATGATACATTGATAACCTCGTTAATGAATGATTTAAAGAAAATGAAACGATAATGTAAAATATAAGACATAAACTTGTCAAAAACCTATTTTATGGGTGGATTTAGAACCCTTATTACATTATCATCGAAATATATCATTGTGGGACCTTTAAAATTTGAAAACAATTTTATAATAATGTAACATTTCAAGACTTTCCGAAAGTTACCCTCCTCCCTCTTATAAAAGTCCTCCACCTCAACCTCCTTACCCAATCCCCTAAATACATTAGCTCAACCAAACATTTCTTATAGTATCTATCCAAATCCCAATCTCACTCATAGAAGCCTTACATTGGGCACAAGTATTTCCGTGGAAGCCTTTGGCTGAAATCAAAAGGAGTTACCCGATTTAGAGGTAATGTCTTCTCTCAAGTTTCTTTCTTTTATTTTCCTTGTTCACTATACAATATCTTCATATTATTTGATACCATAATAAAACCATTATACTAAATATTCTAGGATGTTGTTATGATAATTATTCTACCAACACTTACACACACATCCATCTAATGGTCAAAAAACATACTGTTTCTATGTGGGGCGAATTACTAGCTCACGAAACGACGATTGTTAAATATTCTTTTAACACCAATAATGGTGTCCATTATGATGGAACAATATTTATATATGTTATATATCATATTTATTTCCTCTTTATGATACTTTATTTCATATTTAAAACATACCTTTATGCTTTTCTTATTGTGTAAATGTGATAATTTCATTTGAGGAAGTGTGGACAACCGCCCCCTCAAGTGATGTGACTCATTCATGCCAAACATGGAATTTATAATGAATGTAATTTATGATCATATGTAACATATATACCATATATATTATACTTTAATTATAATATACATATGTATCATTATTTTTTCATTCCATTAAAGTATGAAATGGAAATGAAATTAGCATTCATCCATACGTACGACTTACCGTCTCCATGAACGGTGCATTTAAATTTTTATCTTAAAATGTCTTTTACTATTATAATTACATATATATAATGGATATATATGATATTTATTACATATAAATTATTAACTTCATTTTGGATTTAATGATCTTTGGACCACATGAACATCATGTAATTATAAGTAGTCCATTTTTGACTCAAGTTCCGAACATCGACAAAATGTCCATTATGAATTAAAACAATTAAATAATTGTTATAGAAAGGTAATAAGTGATATAAAATGTATAATAAACTTGAAAAATATTCTTAATCGGTATTTACATCTCCATTGTATGACCCTTCTTTCATGGGGTGTACATTTCGAAAGTTACCCAAATCGGTAAGGGAACCTTTCACCCTCAGCTTTTTGAAAGACTTATTTCTGTTTGGTCTTTTAATTTAAATCTTCTTATGTTGGGATATGTTATTATATATCCTTATGGCTGTAAATTTTATGTCCATGTGATGAGATACCCTTTTTATCTCTCATCCACACATTTTCTGAATTTTAAAGTGACACCGTTAGGCTGTCGAATTTCTATAAGGGAACTTTGTAACCCAATTTCAATTCTGGATGTTAAACCTCTAATTATTGATTATGTTATTCTATGAATATTTGTGGATGACCTCTGATTGTTTTACACTTAATATCCACTTATATTTACTATAATTATATATTTCACACATAATTATGTAATTGATTTATCCTTAATCTACGGATACCGTCTTTGTATGGGACTTCGTCTCAATCTACCTTCATTGAGACATCTTTTAATTTTACACGAAATTATTTTATACGGTGTATAAAACACTTTTTAATGTTAATTTCATTCAAAAGGAATATTTTTATACGAAGTGTTTTAACTAAATGACAAAATAAATGTTTTTTTCTTATATATACGGCGATAACGACTTCTCCACTGCCAGGACCATTATTTGAGTTTTGGCTTCCTCTAAAAGCCATAAAATTTTTTAAAAGGAAAATAAATACCATGTTTTACTTTATTTTGGTATTGAAAATGGTTTTGATAATGTTTTGATTATATCAATGTGTTTTATTGATATCTTGTGATTGAAATGTGGAAATACTATGTTTCATTTATCCATGTTTTATGTGATACAATTATGTTATGGTTCATGAGATTTGTTTATGAAGATGGGTGGTTTCATGATAAACTAAGGGCGGGTGAGCCCGAGATATCTCTCTAATGCATTGGGTAATGTGAAGGAGTTAAACGCTAAGGATTCTCCGAAGTGATTTAGGGAATATACTGTGATGGGTATTCCAAACATAACCATGAGGGTTACACCCTGTGTATAAATGTTATGAATGCCGCAAGTTACCTTTATGTCTTATTATTTATATGAGTTATTCATAAATCTCATGATTTCATGAGGTATGTTAAAAAACATATGTTATGTATATATTGATGATCTAATGTTTTCTTTCTTTGTGTATCCCTTACTGAGATTTTTATTCTCATCCCATGTTATTGAAATGTTTTTAACAAGAAATAATGTGGAATAGGGTCAATTATGTGATCAAGGAAATGTCATGCTATCTAAAACATGGAACTAGACATGACTCATTTCATTAAGAGTTTTTATTTTGTGAAAAAATTGAAAGTGAGTAGATGTGTCTACTTTGTAATCATTGAGTTCTAATAGTTATGTCCTAATTCTCTAAAACTATAAACCTAAAAAGATCATGAATGTGAATTATTCATTTAATTCATGATTATATAATGTTTTAAGGCTGGGTCCTTATGGTTTGTATCAGAGGTCGGTTTAGATAACTTTAGGGGTTAGAGTATTCTTTAAGCACAAGTGACATTACCATAATTATTTGGATTTTAGAAAGATTCAAAGTTATTTTTATAAAGTGGATGAGTTTTAGATAACATGAATATGTATATCTTAGTATGTACCCTCCTCATAAGATATTATATGATGATTTTATTGATATACTCACACTGACCTTTTTGGTTTTAGTAAATGGGTGGATCTAGCAGGCACCAAAGTAACAATGGATGTGAATAAAATTGTGACAGTTTTCTGAATAAGCAACTGAATCATATGGGAGATGCAATGAGAACTCTTGTGGTTATTCTCAAACAACTATCTAGAGTCATTATTGACCACCTCCACCTTTGTGATTTTTATAAGGCATCAAATATGTGAGAAGAAAATCCCTACGGAAGTTCGGGTAATGATCATAAAGGTAAGAATGTTAAAAAACCCATGTGTCAAAGATGTGGAAAGAAACATGTAGGAAAATGTTTCAAAGGGATAGAAAGATGATATAGATGTGGAAATAAATGTCATAAATCAAGAACAAGCCATAGAAAAAGGAAACATATAGTTGTCTATAGGAAAGGGAATGAAGTTTTTTCTGAAGGATCAATTGTATGTTTTAAATGTGGTGTGCATGGTCATTATGAAAAAACATGTACTATAAAGAATTTTTGGGAATGGGATCACCAGGATTGTACAAATATTCTTTTACCAATACCTAATTCCATTCCGATTGAGGATGAAGAAACTGATAATGACCAATGAAAGGTATGGATTATTTATTAATATATGTTTTACTATTATTGTAATCTTAGGATATGATTCATGATTTTGTTTGTTGGAAAGAATTATTTCAGAATAAGTTTTAAAGGAATGGTTAATGGATCATGCATAATGTTGAATGAGTAAGAAGTCAACATATAAGGGATTCAAGAGTTATGGTAGATTTTAGGATGGTGAAATTCTTAAAAATAATAAGGCTCTTTTGATGATGAGATTACATTAGAAGAATTTTTATAGTATGTGTATCCATGATGTTTGATATCTGAAAATTTTATTCAAGGAATAATTGTCTTTTCATTTGTGTATATAGTTATAAAAAACCCATTTTTGTTTATATAATCCTTGAATTTGAGGAAATTAAAGGTTAATGCATTTTGGGATGTAAAATGAAAGTTATTAGATAACCTTCATTGTTAAATTACATTATGGTTATTTTTGATGAATTTATCTCTTTTTGGAAATGTTATAAAATTATATAGTTTTTGAAAAGGGACAAAACGTAGACCGTGTGACAAACCGTCATGTCAAACAGAGCTGCGGGAATCGAACCCAAAACCAATGTGCGACTGGTATTTATCGCCTACCACTGGATTACGTGAATTCCCTAGTTAGTATTACTAATTATTTTTAGATAGATGAACTTATGAATCAGGAATATGTTGATTTTGGGTTATCTATGGAAATTATTAACCTATCATGGAGGATATGCGATTAGGTTAATTACTTTTCAATATGATACTTTAAGAGTAACTGATGTTATTTGGAGATAAATATTAAGATTTACCTTGGAAGACTATGTGATTAAATCCTTCAGAGATTTGGGTTTCAATCTTAGTTTGGATTACTTTGAAGAATTTTATGGATAAATATTTATTTAATGGTCTTTCTTGAACCTTGGGTTCTTTTTACTGAATTTTGGAGATTAAGAGTAGTATTTCTTTTTATAAAGGATTATCCTTTTGGGGATTATCTGATATTCTACTAACAATTTTGGTTTTGGTTAAGGTCTAAAGACATGGGAAATATATAGGTCAAGTTTTGTGGATTAGGTGATTCTCAATAAGTTTATTATAGTGCTCTTAATGAGAACAAGTCATCTTAACTACACATCATTTGTAGAATATATGAGTTTGTGTAAGAACTATAGTAAGAGATCAAAGTCTACAAGACAAGTAAGTATGTTTCCTTATGATTTAGTTAAGCTCATAAATAAATTCTTTAATGAAATGTAACTTAAAACAAAAACATTGTCTGTTATCTTTTCCTACTGGGGAATCAAATACTGTTTAACCCATCCCATGTTTGTGATTTTCTGGTGGTTAACTTTCTCCTAGACATATTTTCTATCACTCTCCATCAGAACATGATGGTTTGTTTTCTCCTCCAAATCCTTGTTTTCATGGAATCCTAGAATATGTTCTCTCGGGTGACCTTAGTACGTCTCTTTCTTCATTTTAAATTGATAGTTGTTTTGACTTCTTTTTCGATGGGAAGCTTTCAATGAAGTTTTTGAGCCCAATTTTAAAACTACGAGGACGCAATTCCCAAACGGGGGGAAGGATATAACATCCTAGGTAAATAAATAACGTGGAATTTTTCATATTTATTAATATTTTTTGAATAAAATGTTAATATTACATTAAATGTGATTCTATGTTTGATGGAATACCCATTACGCAACAATGAGTTTATTTTGAATCTTACATTGCACACTAATAATATAATAATATTATTTTAAATGGTAGTTAATGCCTAGCCGTTGTAATGGCAGGAATGAATCGTACTAACTAAAAAATTATTATATATTTTTGTTAAATATTATTACATTTATCCCATAAATTTTAGAGGCTTAAAATGCGAATGAAACCAATTTTAAGCATAAATAATCTTATATTTTCTAAAATGTCGATTAACAGCCTTTTGATGGAGAACCCTTTTTAAATCCACTTTTTGTCAATTTTATATTTTATATTTGACAAATTAAAATCCTTCTTTAGAATCAGGTCATCCAAATTTACTTTGTAATTTTTTTGTTATTTTTCTGATAATGTTTCTTTTTTTATGAATAGAGAAAATGATGTATTTTAATTCAAAACCTCCTTTTAATGTAATTTATTTATATGGTTATATAATTTTTTATAATTGGTTTTAAATAGTAATTAGAATATTATTTTACCATTTAATATAATGGTGTTCATTGGAATTAAGTTTACTTTGAAATTGGACATAAACAAGTGTCAATTTTCGATAGATAATGTTTCTTAAAAACACGGTATTTTTCTTGAAAGTGGTAATTAATTATAAAATTAATTAATGAAACTTATATGATTTGAATTTTATAAAATGGGCATCATTATTTAATTTGGAATATAAAATTTACTTTGGATAAATTTTTGGTATTTTTCTGACAAATGTTCATTTTTAATGAATAGTGAAAAATACTGCATTTTACTTCAAAACTACTTTTTCATCTAATTTATTTATATAGTTATATTTTCATTTTGATTGTTTTTAAAGTGAAATTGAATTATATTTTTATCAATTAATAAAATTTTATTCATTGGAAGTAATTTCACTTTTCAATTGGATGTAAAAGCAAGTCAATCTTTTGATAAATTTTACTTCTTTAAAACTCGTCTTTGGTTGTTACAACGGGAATTATTTTTAAATTAATTACTGAAATTTCTGTTTTTTGAATTTGGTAAAATGGATTCCATATTTGGAATCTAACGTTCCAAATTATGTAATTAATACTCTTTTGTTTTCGCACATTATGAATAGTAACGACGGTAATTATCTTTAATCATGATTAATTAGTAATCCAGTAGTTAAGGGTAATAAAATAATATCATAATAATATAAAATGACCCCAAAATGTGTCAAATACTTTTTTTTTGTCATGGCTGACAATGGGATTCCTTGTTCCAACTTAGGGACCCCATGGAATCACTTTTGTGTGATAGTAATCTTTTATCATATTATTTTTAAAGAAAGGAAAATATAACCAAACTATGTAACACCTAAGTAAAAAAATTTTAATTTTGTTTAAATAAATGATCTATTAAACTATAAATATTAATTGTAAAGTTAAATTATTTCCTACATCATGGTATTTTTTTAATAATTTTTAGACATTAAATAAATAAATTTATTTATGACACCACGATGATGTAGTGATTACCTCATTAATGAACGATTTCAATAAAATGAAAAGATACGGTAAAATATAAGTCCCACAATTGTCAAAAACCTATTGGATGGGTGTATTTTGAACCCTTATCTCCGTATCCGCGACATATATCATTGTGGGACCTTTAAAATCTGAAAACCATTTTATAATAAAGTGACATTTCAAGACTTTCCAAAAGTGACACTCCTCTCTCTTATAAAAGGCCCCCACCTCTACCCCCTTACCACACCTATCAAGCCCTTGGATCATCCAACCTCTACTCATATTATTTCTCTAAATCCCTCTCCCACCCCTTGAAGCCTCAGTTTGGGTATAACTCTTTCCAATAAGCCTTTGTCTCAATTCAAAAAGTGTTACCTGATTTAGTGGTAATGTCTTCTCTTAAGTTTCTTTCTTTTATTCTCCTTCTTAACTTTCCACTATCTCATTATTATTTGATACCATAAAAACAATTGTATCCACAATATACAAGGATGTTTTTATGATAAGGATTATACATACACTTACACACACCTCTGTCTAATGGTTAATGAACATACTGTTTCTATGGGTGGTGAATTACTGCCTCATGAAATGATGATTGTTCAATCTTCTTTTAACACCTCTCATGGTGGACATTATTAAGGAAATATATTTATATATGATATATATTATATTTATGTACTCTCTATGCTTCTGTATTTTATATTTAAAACATACCTTTATGATTTTCATGTTGTGGAAATGTGATAATATCATGAGGAAGTGTGGACAACCGCCCCCTCATTTGATGTGACTCATTCATGCCAAACATGGAATTTATAAAGAATGTAATTTATGAAATTATGTAACATAAATAACATATATATTATACTTTAATTATAATATAACTATGTATCATTATTTTTTCATTCCATTAATGTATGAAATTGAAATGAAAGTAGATTTCATGCTACGTACGGCTTACCGTCTCTATGAACGGTGCATTTCATTTCATGTATCCAAATGTATTGTACTATTATAAGTACAAATATATAATGTATATATATGATATATATTATTTATAAATGATTAATATCATTCTATATTTAATAAATTTTTACCACATGAACATCATGTAATTTTAAGAAGTCCATTTTTTGACACAAGTTCCGAACATCGACTAAATGTCCATTATGAACTCGAAAAATTAAATAATTGTTATAGAAAGGTAATAAGTGAAATAAAAGGAATAATAAAATTGAAAAATATTAATAAGAATGTAGAAATTAATTAATGTTTATCATTCATTAAGAACAAGGAACATACAAGCGATTCAAGTCGGACACGAGGTAAGGGGATTTCTTATCTCACTTTTTATTCCGTGAGATTTCCATTGTTTTCCACTTATTTGTTGCATGTGGTGCATATTGTACTTCACTTTCATGTATATAATCATGATTATATTTATATTCATGGTATTATGTGATTCATTTGGTGTTTATTATATTTTGGTCATACGACTAGATTGATTACAATGAAGTAAGGGGTTTTTATCTCACTTTTTATTCATGTGAGATTCATGCTACATTTTACACTATTTACTTCTATGTGGTGTATTTACTAACCATGATTGTATTATTTTTGTAATATAATTTAATAAATGGGTATTTACATCTTTATTGTATGACCCTTCTTTCATGGGGTGTATGTTTCTAATGTTACACAAATCGGTAAGGGAACCTTTCACCTTCTTCTTTTTAAAAGACTTCTTTTTGTTAGGTCTTTCAATTTACATCTTTTTATCTTGGGATATGTTCTTATATATACATATTTCTGTAAATTTTGTGAACATGTGATGATATACCCTTTTTATCTCTCACAAAATCATTTTTTTAATTTTAAACTAACGTCGTTAGGCTGTCGAATTTCTGTAAGGGAACTTCATAACCCAATTTCGATTCTTTTGGTTAAAACTCTACTTCTTGATTCTGTCATGCTACGAATATGTGTGGATGACCTCTGATTGTTTTACACTTAATATCCACTTATATTTAGTGTATGTATTTTTGTCACACATAATTATGTAATTGAATTATCTTTAATCTAAGGATACCATCTTTGTACGGGACTTTGTCTCAATCTCCTTTCATTAAGGCATCTTTTGATTTCTACGTGACTTTATATTATATGGTGTATAAAACCCTTTTGAATATTAATTTCATTCAAAAGGAATATTTTTACACGAAGTTCTTTAACTAAACGACAAAAGGAATGTTTTTTTTCTTACGTATGAAGTGACAATGACTTCTCCACAGTCGTGACCATTATATGAGTTTCGGCTTCCTCTACAAGCCATAAATTTTTTTAAATGAAAAATAAAAACAATGTTTTACTTTATTTTGGTATTGAAAATGGTTTTGATAATGTTTTGATTATATCAATGTGTTGTATTGACATCTAGCAATTTAAATGTGGAAATATTATGTTTCCTTTATGCATGTTTTTTGTGATACAATTATGTTATGGTTCTTGGGAATTATTTATGAAGACAGGTGGTTCCGTGATAAACTAAGGGTGGGTGAGCCTGATATAGCTCTTCAATGCATTGGGTAATGAGGAGGAGTTAAACGCTAAGGTTTCTCTGAAGAGATTTGGGGAATATACTGTGATGGGTATTCCAAATGTAACCATTAGGGTTACTCCCTACGTATGAATGTTATGAATGCCTCAAGTTACCTTTATGTCTTATGATTTCTATGAGTTATTCATAAATCTTATTATTTCATGAGGTGTGTTAAAAATCCAATTTTATGTATATATTTATGATCTAATGTTTTCTTTATTTTTGTATCCCTTACTGAGCTTTTTATGCTCATCCCATGTTTTTGAAATGTTTTTCACAGGACATAAATTGGAATAGGGTCAAGGATGGGATCAAAGAAATGTCATGCTGTCTATTACATGGAACTAGACATGACTCTTTTTTTCAAGAGTTTTTATTTTGTGAGAAAATGTAAACTTACTAGATGTGTCTACTTTGTAATCATTGAGATGTAATAGTTATGTCCTAATTCTATAAAAATATAAACCTGAAAATATCCTCAATGTGAATTATTCATTTAATTCATGATTATGTAATCTTTTAAGGCTAGGTCCTTATATTTCCTCAACTCGTTTAGGTCCTAATAAATTTTTTTATCAAAAATTATCACAACATGCTGGAGTTATTAAATTATTTTCTTTAAGGAATTCATAAAGAGAAACCTTAATAATTGAGTGGATGCTATTTTTATTTTATGAAAAATCTACTATAGGAAGTTACAGATACAAACCACCTTTGAAAACAAGAGAATAACATATTTACATATCCTCTAGGGATTAAATAGTTCTGATTGACTAACCATTGATCTAAAAATGATAAGTAGGATTGATACATAACTCTTTAGAAATATCTTTATGAATACTAATCTAGAAATTTTAGCTAAACCTTGGATCTATATCATATGAAATAGAATGTGATGTGCCATGAAACCTTATAACTTCTTTCATTTATATCCATGCATTTTGATCAAGAGAGAAATATTTTTAGATAGCAATTAACTATTCTATCATAATAAGGAGATAAACTACAACCCAGATAGTATTATAGCCTTTAGATGTTTTGGTATCCTGACGATGATAACCAAGTTGATATTTTACCATTTCCAATCTAAAATTAGTAATGGTTATATAACCCCATCTGAATTTTCCCCTCATCCTTATGAAATGGACCTACCAAGAACCATGATACATTCTCTATAGTATATATATTTATTTTTTACAAATAGATTTTTAGGTTATAATACATCTTAATAATTCCTAGATGAATAAATAATGATTATAATTGAGTAATTTGCAATAAATATTTCATCAATTAGGGTGTTGATGAGAGATGTATTCAGTTTCTAAACCTTATCATTCCACAAAAATTAATATTGAACTTAGGAGAATTTCTGCTGATATTTTGTAGCTCCACATCATCCCTTTTTCAACTATTTAATCATCTAATAGATATACGGTTGAACACTTTATTGATAAATATAATATTTATCACATTCCATTAACATTTAAACTTCTATATTCTAAAAAATCATAATTACTCTATATTTTTTTATCATCATCCTTAATAATCTAGTATAATCTTTTCAACTCAATGCACCATCCTCCTAGTTTTCTTTCCCAGGGGGTAATGTATTGAGCATTCATAAATATTAATCATCCCTAGGAATATTGTTTTCATATATTCATTACTTTTTGGGTGATTAAACTTATTTTGAGTTTTTATAATTAGTAAATATGTCTCTCAGTTCTCTATTTTGATTATTCCTCTATATTTTTAATTAAAAGATTACCTTGACAAACTCTAAATCACGAGTTAGGTAATTTTTATTATAAAAATTAAATTAGTGTGTGGCATAATCTATCATCATATTGTTCTTAAAATAAACATATCCGAAACACTTCTTTGATGATTCACTATAAATCCAAAAAAAATCTCAATTGTTGGCTAGTGTTAGAATAGGTTCACGGACAAACCTTTTCATTTGTTTCATGTAATTTTATTCAAATTCATCAGTCCAATGTAACATGACTCCCTTATAAGTATACATGGTTATTAGGTTATAAAACTTTAACAAATCCATAATTAATGAGTGATAATATCCATCCAATGAAAAAATATAGATCTCTTTCATAGTGGTTAGTCTGGGACAAAGTTTAATAACAACTATGATTGATGGATCCACTGATATACCCTTTCATTAGATTATATGACCCAAAAATGAAACATTATGTTACACGAATTTACAAATTGAAAATTTTATATATACCTTATCCTTCAATGGGATCATTAGTGCAATCCTCATGTGATCCTCATATTCCTCAATTATGATAGAATATATAAGATTGTTTTCTATAAAGACCACCACAAACCAATCAATATAATATGTAAATACAATATTAATTAATTACTTGAATATATAGGGGGTATTAATAAGGGAAAATGGTATCACAATAAATTTATATAATCTATACATTAAATGGAAGGCTATCATGTGTTTTTCGAAACTACAAAACCTCACATAAATGTATCCAGATTGAAGATAAATCTAGAAAAAATATTTATCTCCTTGTAATTAATTGATCAAATCAACAAGACTTGGTAATGAATAATTATTCTTTATTGTGGTCTTGTTATGTTATTAATAATAAATGTAGATTCTCTTTGATCAATCTTTCTTCTTAGTAAAATAGTTTGTTCACCCCATGAGAACAGACATGGATAAATGAACGCCTTATTAAGATTCTACCGGAGTTTCATATTTAATTACAACAAAACATTCATGGGAATTCAATATAGATTCTTTAAAATAGGTGTTGTACCATTTATGATTTTTATTTTATCATCAACTTAATGATTCAGAGAAATACTGGGAATCATATCCAAAAAGACATTAAAAGTATCATGTATAAAAGTCATATATTTGATGTTGAGTTTCTACCTATCCATATGAATACCCCCATTTAATGGGAATAAAGACCCATTCAATAAATTTAATTTCCTTTGGAAGTTTAAATATACCATCAAAATGATAGAAAATCATAGGTTTATTCAAATTAAAAAATATTACTTACAATCCTTGGTAACTGAGAAAGTATTTATATAAATAATTGAAATAAATTCCTAATTTTTTTAATACTATATAGATATAAAAAATATTTAATTAAAGAACATTTCTATAAAATTTAATTGGGGAAGAATCAAAGAACTGAGATAGGATCATCATTTCACAAATATTTTCACTATTAATTCAAAATCTGACAATTGAGGATATTAATTCACATTCCTTGCATCTTTTCATGATATATATGAATTCATGTTAATAAGATCAAATTGGATACTTTAATATTTGAGTTTTATTATAACAAACTCAAATTTATCTCTCTTTTACTCAAACTATTATTTTTAGTATGACCATAAATCATTATTAATCAGAGTGATGTATCATTAAAAATCATTCATAGGATGTGTGAATAATGAAATTTTCATTCAATCTATGACACATTAGGTTTAACATAGGTCATCTATGGTCATTATAATTTCAAATCCATTATAAGGGACCATAATGAAAATGTGAATTAAACCAATCCTATTGCACAAGATTTTCAACGATAGTGTGTAGTATAGACCCATTAAATATGCATCAAAATGGTAGAGATATAAATGAAAAAATATTTTGGGGTTATTACCCCAGTCTATATCTGTTCCAAAACAACATTCACTTTTAGTATCAAGTCAAGGATTCTTTACAAAGAAAAAAAATCTATATTGTATAAAAAATTTAGGATGTTATCCTATTATTTGTATTCTCCTAAGAGTTATCAAAAAAATTTCTTCATCTATGTGTACTAAAATAACTAATCCTTAATCAGATACCAACAAAAGAAACTCATACTTTTCATACATAAAATCTTCATCCTATTAAGTGAATATTCATTACATATAAACATTATCCATGCTAACACCATCAAGGTTTATTGTCTTTTGAAAATTAGTGTAATGTCTGGGATTTTTCCATGTATAATTTTAATATTATATGGGAATTATTTTGAGACCTGGATCTGAGACGGCATGCAGTTTTGAGCCCCAGTGAGCCCGGAACAAATGCTTCAAATTAATTTAATAATTAAATTACGCGCGCATGAGGTTTTCCTGAAAAAGTGGATAACTCCCAAAAGGGTGCTCAGATCAGAAATATGAGGGCAGCATTGCGTTCAGAACAGTGATTTTACCTTAGGTGAGGCCTAACTTTGGCCAGCGTGGGTCGGTGGTGAAATCTAGTTTTTGGACGCAACGATAATAAAATATTTAATAAAGATATTTTATTTCTATAGCGAGATCTTTTAAATCTTTTTTTTTCTCTTATTTAAATAGAGGCTTGCGCTAGGTTCTACGGTTACAAACCCCATAACCCAGAAAACCCTTGGCAGCTCTAGACGAGACCCCCAACGTGGCTGCGGCGACATTCTTGACAGATTTCTACGGCAATGATGACGCAAAGAGAGGATCTTCACTGTAAAACACAACAAATCTAGGTAGGATGTTGTTGTGAATTTAATTCTTCCCCGTTTTTGATTTTCACGACAAACGTGGACTAATCCATGAACAAATTTTCCCATGGATCGATCGTTTTTGCATGATGGGATTTTGCGGGGATTTTTGGGGATTTTATCCTTGTTATTTGTTTGGTTTCGTTCAACCATATAATGGTGAAAAACCAAGATCGACACGAACATCGATCGAGGTTCATCCCTCTCAATTTGTTGTGTGTTCTACCCCAAATTCTCGCGTTCTTCGTGAGCTTTCTTCGCGTTCTTCACGGGGCGATGAACAACGGATCATTGCACATCCGTCCTGCAACGCAACGATCCCAAATTGAAGGATCAACACCGCAGTGGTCTTGCGAAGGTGCGACGACGGTTTCAGCGGATAGATCGAAGTAGATCGGAAGAAATCGTTCTTCAGACGATTTCTGCTCGGATGGCCGGAATCAGATTTTGGAGCCGATTGAAGGCGAAAACCCCACGGATTCGGCTTCATGGAGACAAGACGACCCGATATCTAGAGATTCGTGGCGAATGGATGATAGAATCGAGATCTGGAAGATCAGCCGAGGCACGTGAAGGAAGACGCGGTTTCTGGAATTTTCCCAACTACACGCCGTGTAGTATGGGCTACATGGCGTGCATTCATCGGAAGGGTTACCCGGCATGTACTCTGAGGGTACACAGACATGGGAAGGGTACACGGCCATGGACACGCCATGTATACCCCTCCCTGGCCAGACCCGGCCAGATACACGGAGTACCCCGTGTACTGGTGCACGGGCAGGCGACACAGACACGGGCAAAGACCGTGTACGGGCACATATCCAACGTACACAGATCGAGCCAGGTGCTCGAACATGGTGTGTGATTTCTTCTACATGCCGTGTATTTGTTTCCTATTCGAAAAGCCAAATGACATGGGCCGGTTACACAGGCAGAAACCGGGGTCAAGAAACATGGCGTGTACTTTATGACATGCGGTGTAGTTTGGTTTTGCACGGCTTGAACGAAGGACATAAGCCGTTTACATGGGCAGTACCCGGGGTCAAGGAACATGACGTGTAACCATACTACACGCCATGTAATAAATTCTTCAAGGATTGAACCAGTTGCCTTCTGTTAATTGGACTGGTTCTCCTAGGGTTTGTACCCTTAGTATTTTCCCTAAAGGTACTGGTATCATTTCCTTTACACAGAAGTATGATCCCTTCAGAAGAACTCCCAGAATAGATTTGTTGGTATCCCCTCTATGAGACTTAGTGCTAGATCCTTTATTCATTCTTGGAACCCTAGGTAGAGTTCTTGGTATCGACATGATCATCTTTACCTAGGCGCCAATCCTCTGCTTAGCGGATTAGCTCAGATTGAGTTGTCGGAATCACCCCATGACTTGGCTACGATCCTCATCTGAGCATCATGTTCCCAAGGTACTTGTGGAGTGTGTTCTCCTGGAACGATTACTTCGTGTATCTCTCTTCATACAAATGAGTGTGTTCTCCCGATGGTATGCTTAGTGGAATATTCGAGATGGATCTTAGTGGTGGTTTTGTGATGGTCGCCTGTGTATGAGTATATCTGGATATTCTTGTTATATGTTCCATAGACATATACTGTGTAGAGCTAAAAATACCTTTCTTCATGGTATTTTCCTTTTATGTATTTCCTTTGTGGTTTTGGGGTGTCCTAATGGGTATTTTTATACTCACCCCTGCATGGGCCTTGCCCACACGTGTCGTGTCTTGTGCATAAGAGCGATCCTTTGACATGATTCTAGGTGGACCAGGACCGGACAATGCTCAGCGAGACCAGACATGCCGAGGTGCATTCCTTCGGGGATGGGTTGCAGTCCCAGTACATTTTTCTACAAGTTGTACTTGTTGCATACTTTCTTTTGGTGGGCTTGTAATTTTGGCCTAGGGTTTTACCTTACTGTACTTTACTTCCCTGTCGTACTCTGTTGGTTGGGTTTTAGTGTATGCATGCATCTTTTCCTTTTTGTAGTTTTTACTTTTCAGCTTTGTGGGCTTGGAGATGTGTGTGCGTGTGTACAGGTTATAGGAAATGCCTCCAATATTAGTAGCATGCCTACTCGGTGCTACTCACCAGCCCCTGGCCTATTGGAGGCGGGCTTGGGGAGTTGCGGCTCGGGCCCCACTAGGACGGGTCGTGACAATTATATTTATAAAAAATAGTTACGTAAAATAATTACATCACATACCACTTATTTATTCACAACTAGAACACATCATAGACATACTGAACATAGAACATTCTTCTTAACCAAGGGAAATGAAATAACATAAAGTGTAAGCTTAGATTATCAAAAAAGTTAAACATAATAGATGTTAATCAATGATAAAAAATGAGAATAATAAAATAATAAGGAAATGATAACATGATAATAACATAAAAAATCTATACCCAATCTATCAAGGATCATTAGTCATGAGTCATGTAATAAATATTTATCATAACAAAAGAGAAAAAGATAGAAGAGTGTAGAATCATTAATAATAAACTATGTTCAATTAGAACATAACATAAGAATATGTAATAAGTTTGAGGAATATACATAAGAAAATATTTTTTTTAATTATTTAAGGATAATTTTCAACACTCTCATAGATGATTGGTTTCACTCCCCATTCCTTCATTTCCTTAGTAGTGGTTTACTCCCTAGATTATCTTATTGGAAAATATGCCAAACTTTACTGGGGTCACTCTCTATTCCAGTTATTATTATATTATAATATATCTATAATTAACAAATGATTTGAGGGATATATAATTACATAAACACAAATAAAAAAATGATGACTATACATATGTTTTCCACAAGATCATAAAATATTTATCTTATTATCTTAATATAACTCATGAAAATAGTATGAGTTCTATAAACATTTTATCATTTAATCATTTCATCACCCATGGAAAATAAATGGGTTTTATAACCATCACATAATCAAATTAAAAAAAACATATATATAAAGAATAAATATGGAATAATTGGATCATATCACCGATAAATAAAATGTATCATCAATGTTTACTGTCATAAATGAAAATACCTTTAAAAGATCACTGAAACATTTCATGGGGAAAATATATTTTTTTATTTTAAACTAAATATTATATTTTAAATAAAAATATTCAAAAATATTATGAAATAATTTTATTCGAAAATAAATCTGGTAAATTATAATTTAATCATAAAATAAAAGAGAAGTCTTGAAATTTTGAGAAATCACTAATACAATGTATATTAATACAATAATTCCTTTCACATTTTCAATATAACCTCAAAAGAAGATTATATGTAAAATGACTTGATGATTACTATTATTTTTTTAAGAAATTAAAACATTGATAAAAATGACTTAAATAAATATTTTTATGATATAAAAATATATTTAAAACATTTTAAAGAAAAATAGCACATGGAAGAAAATATTACCTAATAAAGAGAGAAATAATGTTGATTGTCCTTAAATAAAGTTTTTCAGTTTATTGAGTTCTGAAAAGAAAAAATGTGCAAGGAAAAAAAATTATGTAAATAACTATATCATATAAATATAAATATTATTTTATATAGATAGATTATATAATTTCATCATCTTAAATTTAATCATAAACAATCTTGATAAAATTGATATTGTAACATTAAACCCTTACCTCAAGTGCTTCATGCATTTTGTGTAATCTATCCCCTATATAATAAATTATAATTTGTAATAATTATATCCCACAACTATATTTATACCGATAATACCATACATGGTTTACTTATAACATCTTATCATGTGAATTTTAACAATCTTTCATCATCGACATAAATTTATGTATCAATTGATTCATTTTTCATGTATATTTCCATTAAAAATTTATCATCATTACACATTGATAAATTTTACTTAAAATAATTAATGATAATAATGATATAAATATAATATGTATTTATTATTTACTTATTTTTAACAATTTATATAAATTAGTGATAAAAAATGAATTACATAACTATGTAGAGATGGTAGTATGTACGTACACATGGGTTATGTTTTAATTTTTCATTGGATGGAACAAAAGAAAGGTAAATAAGAAATAAACTTCATATAATAATAATTATATAATATATATATATATATATAATTTCTATCATAATAAGAAACCATGAAATATGGTGTTGAAAAAAAAATCACATCACTGTTTGGAGGTAGTAGTCCACACATACACACAAGAAACTCTTTATCTCAAATTTCATAGAGAAGAGGTGGGAAATAGCTATAGAATACTCATTATACCATATTAGTAAATTTATGTTCCTGGTTTCATAATTTTATAATATATTAATTAGGGTTAAATTATGTATATAATAAAATAAAAATGAATGATCTTGGTTTGGACTTGTACATATTCCTTGAGAGAACTTCTTTGGCATAAAAAATATTCCTTGAAGGATTGATATTAGTAGAAGAAAGTAATCACTAGAATTAATTGTTGAATATATAAAGGGTTTTTAGTAGGTTGTTTCTGAGCTATATGTATCAAAATGTGTTAATAAGGGAGAATAAGAGGTTCTCTTTTATAAGTGAGGCGAGGGATACACATTGAATTTATTTAATGATTTCAGTGATATAAGGTAAATTTCATGATAATGTGGATAAAAATGGAAAATTAATTTATATTATGATAATAAAAATAATAAAAATATTCATCTAATAGAAAATTAGAAATATTTGGGAGGGCTTCTAATCCAATTCTCTTAGTTTTACCCCTGGTAAGCCCAGTTTAACCGTACCTATGGTAACCAAATTTACTATTTTAAAGATCACAATGAGGAAAAATTAATTTTACCCTATTGAATTATATTAATAATTTTGATTAAAAATATGAAATCAATTTTAGTGTATTTAATTTCTATAAGTGAAAAAATAATATTAAATAAGCGCACCGAATGCAATAAAAACCCATTTTTGAAAAATTCATTTTAAGACATAAAAATTAATATAATTCGATTCTACTTAATTTAAAAACAAAAAAATGCAAGTTAAAAGATTTTTTTAATATATAATACATACATTTAAATAAATACATCAATAAATAAATAAATAAATATATTATTTTTTTAGGATAAAAACTCATTGTACCAATAAAAAATTGTAATTGAAAATGGGATTTTGTGTCAAGAAAATGAAACTATAAAATAACAAATATAATGATGATTAACATGTAAATAATTTTATAATTTATAATTAAATGATACTTATTTTTATCTAATATAAAATTCAAAACATAATGGTACTTTTACTTGAATTAAATTTATAGTTAAAAAAATATATTTTCTCTATTCACGAGAAGAAAATATTCAAATAATTGTAAAAATTCATCATAAGGTGATATTTTGGTTTTAATTTATAAAAGGATATTAATATCTTCAAATAAAATTAATATAAATTGTATAAATATATCATAATTTCCATGTAAAAAATGAAATGAAAAATAATTTTAATGAAAACATATTTTTGAGGCATAAAATCACTTTACTAAATGTTTAGAAAATATTTATTTTGGTCTAGAAAATAAATTTGAATTATTTTAAAAAAATTACATATGCTTCATAATGTGGTTATGAATATTCATAACTAAAAATATAATTTCATTTTTATATTGGATTACTATTTCATCATTTATTTAAACATTGGGGTGCATGTAATGAAAAATTTAAAAAAATTAATTTTATTTCAAAGAAAATACTTATAATATGTAAGTGTGTTACACTAAAAAATAAATCACAGTTTAAAATCATTATTTAATCATTATAATCCTATATGAGTGAACACATTGTAGAAAACATGTTTTTGAATAATAATGTCATAACATTGCAATAGAGTGACTTATAACCACATATATATACATTCTTCGACTCAATAATCTTTCAATATCTTATGAAAATAATTATATATATATTTGTGTTCTTTAAAAGCTTCCTATACACATAATTAAAAAAATCATTGTAAGAGTACACACACGTAACCACAGATACATGCTGAACTATGAATTTTAGACTCATTTACAAAACCACATGTGTATATAAAATTCAAAGATCTTCTACTATTGAAATCTATGATAAATATATGCAATAACATAATAATATTTTATGCCCTATTTAGTAAAATATATATCTTTTGATTTATGTTTCTATATTTCATCACATTTGAGAAACAAACCCAAAAAAGACGATTGAGAGGAGTGGAAAACATCATAACTCAAATATAAAAATACTGAGGTTAAATACCAAAAATCAAGCACAATTTTTGAAATTCATCACTAAGTTATTATTTGGAATAGACATATTCCCATATCTCCTTTATAGAATCATAATTATTCTTAATGAATCCTATTTCCACATTCTCCTTTATATATAGATAATTAATATCTATATTCATTTATAGGGAACGATAATTTTGATTTCCTAAAATATTGGTTGCTCTATGAATATCACATCTCATTGATAATGGTAACATAAATTACTATAATGTTTTCTAATAGATTTTTTGTCCACCGGAGTTGATTTTTGGTATGGGTTATTTGAATTTATTATTGTTACACTAGTCATTACATAATAAAAATCATCCTATTTGAGTTCCATTGAATAAAACTCAATCATTTTAAATATAATTCAATAGATATTTATTTTTTATTATCAATACAACCAACCCAATCCACATCAATTTTTCAAAATAGACCAATCATTCATTTTAAATTGTATTATAATATAGAATTTACTCTTCCTTTAATATATATTAGAATCGTGTTCTCTACTATGAAATGAGATTACTTTTCCACACTTTGATACATTTCACAAAATTTAACAAGATAAAAAATATATAAATTAATTATTTGAAAATATTATAATCTCTAAATAAGTGTTAGAATCTCCTTTTGATTAACCTATTTTATATCAGTATATTTTTAGATATTAAATCCAACTGAAATTTGATTAGAAAAAGGAATATAATTTTCCATTAAAAACATCTTCAATAACTCATAGGATTACATATCTTGAGAAAAAAATTATCATCCCCCAATTAGTAAATTTTATATACCAATAAGAAATTCAAATCCCCAACATTCAAATATCTAACATATCAATCATTTGAGTGAAAAAATTCCTTATAAAAAACTTCTTTGTTTTCAGTGAAGATTATATCATCATCATAGATAATAACCATGATAGATACCTTCATTGATTGTTTTTAGTGGTTTTTATCAAATCAACCTTTTCAAAAATTTAAAAACATAAAGGGTGAGTAAATATTTTTAAACCATTATATTATAGTGTGCTTTAACCTAAAAAATACTTTCTCTATTTTATAAACAGATATACCATTATCTCCAAGAAATAATCCTTCAGTTTTCTCAATTTAAACCCCCTTTTTTAGTTCACCATTAATAAATTTTTTTCACATCCATGAGTAAAATAATATATGTACATTTAGAATAAATAATATGAATTATCCTTATGTGTTATATCGTAGAAACTAGAAGAATTGTCCCTTCAATTTCAATTTATTCTACATAGGAAATCAGTGAGGTATGTGATGTTGTCCTCAAGGATCTATTGGTTTTAACAATATTTCAATGACCAACAATGATGTTTTGAACCCCCCATTTTAACTATTAATCATAGTTGAAAATAATATCTTTTATCATCATCAGAGTATATTGATGAATCAAAATCATACTCATTCTTATCACTCACTATTTAACACCTGAAGAATTTTCTATTGTTTCCTAGTTATGTATCCATTATATTTATTGATTTAGGAAGAGTTTGTGGTTACTTAAACACATATTATTCATTCTGAAATAACATAAAATTAAATACATAAATCAGCTTGATATATTCATTTTGTAAGTAGGTATATCCATTCCCATTTGATAGATATGCATGGTAAATCCCTCCAACCACTTTCTATTCAAACATTCCCAAAATTTTACATTCATAAATAATGGAGTGAGTTCTAAAAATTTATTATTATAGTACATATTATTTTGAGACATATTATAGTTTCGATTATATAAATATTAGTTTTGAATGTGTCCCATGGTTCTAATCTCTTTCAACTGAAATATATGAGAAGTTCCAAGTTCTACAAACATGGATCGATTCATCTCAACTAAAATTAAATATTATTTTCCATAACATTATTTTTTTATGGGGTATATGGTGTACTATAATTTTTTTAAATTCCAAGCTTCTCAAAATAATCCACTAAAATACCACGTAGATGTTATGCTTCATTATATAAATGAAACTACTTTAAATAGTAACCAAATTCATTATACGCTCCTCTCTTAAAACCCTTTAAATGATTCATTGATTTAAATTTTTTCTTTATGTACATTATTTAGGTGATATAATTTTATTAATCCATTAATTGAATGGAATAATTATTCCAATTCATCAATTTTTTCATCATTTACCCACAAATATCTGAATGAACATGCTCTAAGGGATGATTTTTTTATCAACACATTTTTTAGAAAAGAATTCATGATTTACCCTTTTAGTATATAGTTTATTTCCATTTCATAAATTTATTATAAAATGTAACATCATGAAAAATTTAACCTTGTGAAAACTATTTTATGATTCTATTATGAATGTGTGCAAGTCAAAGATAAAGCAACACTTTTATAATGTTCTGGTCAAAGTTGTAGGGATTTTCAATATATCCCAAAATAAAATAGGTTAGATTTAGAATATTTTACACAAGTAATGGAAAATACTTCAATATATTCTCCCAAATTCTATATTTATGAAATTTAAATTCATTTCACTCATTACTGATCAAAGAAATACATAAATGGTTTTGTTTCTAACCATCAACCAAAAGATTACTGTTAGACTTATACTTCTAATCACCAATTTATGTTGACCCAAATCCATTTATTCTAAATTATCTATCATTTCCCAATGTGATTTATAATTCCATAAACATTCTAAAGCCTTTAATAAATATTTTATCACCTATCATTTATGATCAAAACCCACTGTTTTGTATCCATCAGTGATTGTTTTTAGATTCCATTAAAGTAATTTTCTCTACAAGTGAATTCTTATCTTATTTTTACTAAATGTTTAAAAATATTTTTTAATTGTTTTAACTCTTTTTTTTTGTAAAATTTACCATAAAACCACAAAAAAATTACTTAGGAAATAAAATCTACATAAAAATTCATTCAGAATATGAATCTTATTCTTAATTTGAACTGTTGTGGTTTATTATTTTTTATTAATTTATTCTATTTAATCGGTTAAACTCCCCTTCAATTTTTATTAGCCCAAATATTTTTAATTTTTTTAAAGTTTTATATTTAATATAAAATTAATCACTAAATTCTCATATGCACTACAAAACCAATAATAGAGAACGAATAATAATGTTATAGAAAATACAACACACCATACAAAATTTGACACTAATTTTACATTTTATTTTCAAATAATGAAATAAAATCTAGATTATAAAATAAATTTTTAAGTTTTAGAAATATTTCCCTCTATATTGAATTTAATTCTTCAATGTTTTTCCATTAAATTTTTATTTTATTTTATGTTCATGTCGGTATTTCATTATTTTTTATAAGTTTGGAATTGAATTCTAGATGTCACATTATTCCTTTTCTTCATTTTTACATAATATTCTACCTTATTAATCTTAAATTCATTACCAAATGAATATAAAGAGTGATATTTTTAATTTTTGGGATGAATATTGGAAGTATTGGTGGTTTTACTAGTCAATTCACTACACTTAGATATTTCACCAAATTTATTACCAAATTTTTCATAAATCAAACATGGAATTATTATGTTGATCCTATACTTCAAAAACCATTTAATAATAATTAAAATGATCACTATATTTTTTTAAATTTTGAACTTGAGGGCATCATTCATCATCTTATCATAGATAAATAATAAATTCAACTTATCCACATCATTCAATTAGTCCAACTCACCTTCTCCGTGAGATTCATTTTCTGCATTCATAACATGCGCGTTTTTTCCTAACATCTTATTATATTTCCATATATTGGTGATTTTGGAAATTCATTTCATTAACATATTCATTAGTATGAGATCCATGTATTTCAGTTCGTTATATCCATCATAAGATAAGTATTCTTAATTCTATGGAACAAAGAATGTTTTTGTTGGATTTGAGGATGATATCTAAATATTTATAATGATAGATGGTGGTGATGTTTATATATTCCAAATATTTTTTGAGAAGAATTTTGTACAATCACTAATGGTTTTATTTATTGAATAAAGTGTGATATGAAGAAATTATTCATATAAGGGAATCATACATGGGTAGGGTGATATAATAATTACTAAAGTTAACATATATATGATTGGAGCTTCAGAATTTTGGTGAAATATCTAGAGATGATGTTCACATAAAAGATATTATAGAGAGATGTAAAGATACACCTTAATATCTCAGTATATCATGGATATTGATTTTCATGATCAATATTCTGGTGAAATTTAAAGTCTTTATGAAATGGTTTTTTAATAATGACAAATTTTCTTATTCTATCATATTCTAAATTTATATATATTTAATGTATGAAAGGAATTATCCAATGATAAATAAAATATATTTGGTGAAGTAAGAACTAAAAACACCATGTTAAGATAGGATATGTTATGGAGTATATGAAATTAAATGTATGGAGTTGTTTTGGGTATTTTTTGAATTAATTTGCATCTAGATGATTTTTTAAGTGGTTAGGTTGTCCATGCCATAGTTATAAGCATTTATAAGAGAGAAATAGAAAGTATAAAAGGTGTTTCTCAGCATTCAGGTTTTTATATAGAGTTGAAAAAGACCTATATAGAGTTAAAAGACCTCAAATTTATTTTACTAAGAGTTTTTTTGATCATGGTGGACTGATAAAAAATAAAATGAAGATATTATTGATGAAATACCATGGTAAATGGGGGTATTGTGGTGAAAAATCCCTATATAAAATGGGATGTAATGAAACAACCACAAAAAAATACATTATGGTCCTGGGATTTTAATAATTAGTTCTTAGTTGATATTTTCTAGTCTGTACATATGTTTCATTATGGTTTTGGATGACTCACATAAGGTTAAAAAAATCATTTTTCTAAAGGAAAAATTCATTGTAGAAGTTGATATTGAATATTCTACTTAAAAACGTTTAACAGAAAATATTTTAATAAGCATGGAGAAAGCAATTATGAATTATTATTTTAATAGAGAAGTGATATTTCAGGTTAAGACGTTCACTATACTAAGGACAGTCTGATTTAGAGACAGAAATGGGAGTTTTGATTAGGGGAAACAATGTTTAGTATCCAAAATAAAAGGTCATAATCATATCCTATGATTTAGAAATATTTTTAGAAATTTTAGTTTATTAAAGTAACATCATTAGAGTAAATGTAGTTTATAGGAAAATATCTACAGGAATATTAAAAAATGAGAGAAATTTTATATATGAAATCTTCATTGTAGTTAATTTTTTGAAATTTAAAATTCAATTTTAAACTCTTAGGTGAAAATGGATAGATATGTATAGAATAATAAAAAGAGATATTTTAATAATAGAAATGTGAACATAGAGATTTAATATGAGCCTAATATGTTTTTTTAAACATATACCAGGGAAGAAGGATGTAAGTGTATAGGAAAATGGGATTCATTGATTATATAAATTAGATAGAATGATATGTTACTGAATAGGATTATATTGAAGTTAAATTTTGAGGATTAAAAGTGTTTTCCCCAAAGAAGAGTTGAAAGTAAAGAAAACAATATAATTTCTATTGAAAACATTTAGATGATTGGTTAAATATAAATATATTATATTAAGATAATTTCAAAAAAATTTATCTCAATCTTGTGTCTAATAGTTGTCTGATGTTTAGTTAGAAGAAATTGTATCAAATCCTAAAATATAGGGTTGAATATATCTCTCCTTGGAATTTTGTTGAAAGAAATAGTAAAAATAGAAGTTTTATATCTAAAAATAGGATTTATAGTTAAAAATTCCTATATGTTGATCATGATTTAACCATTATGTCAATAAACTTAGAATACACCTAAAAATTTATAAAAAAATATTTTCTAGAGTACCACATAAAGGAGTAGGAGGGATTTCTCCATGGTAGGCTATGATTTATTACCTAAACTATTGTAGAATAATCTATCCATATATTTTTCTAACATAAGCTAAATATTGTATCCATTTAAGTAGTGATTTTATAATATATTTATGGTATACTGATAAAAAATCTAGTATATTCTCTTTACATGTAACCTAATGTGGGTAGAAATGTAAATACATTGTTTACATCTGCTTATTCAATTTATTTATACTATTAATGACTAAGATTATCTGATATGATCAATATGTTGAAAAATATTTCCCTTAAACAGAGGAAAAACATTTAATAAAGAAGACTTTATGTGAAAAAATATTTATGCAGGGAACACCTTGAATAATTCCCCATTTTGGATGGCTCTTGGGTTATAACATGTTGTTCCAATGATAATATGTTTAGAGATTTATTCATCCAATAAAATCCATTTTTAGAATATTTGAATATTATATATGATATAGATTTTATATTTAATGATAATTTATTTGATTGAATTTATTCTTCTAGTTAAAAGATGGAATTTATGAAAAAATATCAGGTACATTCTAGAATCACTCATGAAATCTTTTTTATTATAATTTTTTATAAATTTCAACACATAATTATATTTTTTATGTATCAATGAAATTTATATATTTATCATTGTGTAAAAAAGTTCATAATGTATGATTTAGAAAAGAGAGTATTTTATGAAATTGTTCCTTAAACTGTTCTAAGGATATAAGGATGATGTTGGATTTGATATATAAATGATTAACTATTCCAAAACATTTTAATAAATATTTCTTAATGTGTTTATTACATTTACCACTTAAAGAAGAGTGACTTATAATTAATTCCAATAAGAAGAAAAATAATATACACAGGTACCTTAAAAATATATAAACTCCGTATAGGGTGATTTTTCATGATTTTACTACATTTTTTATACTAATATGTTATTTAGAGATTCATGTATATAAATATATATATCTTTTAGGATATATAGGAATGAAATATTTTTCCTAGTTATTATTTGAAAAATGAACCTTATTTTCAATCCAATTTTTATTCAATAAGTGATCAAGGTGATATAAAATACTTACATGGAAATGTAGTTCAATGGAAAATTATGTAAATATATGATTGTAATTTTATACAATATTTTTCATATGAAACCAAGAAATTATGATACATGGAGATTGATTTTAAAGAATACATTTCATGAATGATTTAAAAAATTTATAATAAAAGTGATATTCTTTAAAGACATTAACATGATTTGAAAAATTACATTACTATATAAGATGATTTGAAATTAATTAGGATACCTTTAATATTATAACATGAAGAGAAGATAAATTTTTTAAGGATATATATGATCAATAATAGAGACCCTAAATATATAATCAAAGGAGAATGAGATGATGACCAATGATATTGACGAAGAATTAATTTCTATGATTGGTTGGGGGATAATCAAGAGACTCCAACCATATATTATTGAATAAGTGAAAGGAATTGAAGATAAAATATGAAGTAAAATAAAACATATAAAAATATTATTAAAATGGATTAAAACATTTCGAAAATAAATGTGTCATTATAATGACACTTATTCTAAATATTGAGACACTCTATGTGGGAGTGTACAAAAGCTATAAATATAAATAATGTTGGAATTCATACTAAAACCATATCTCATATAGGGAAATTCAGTATGAGATTTGATTTCTTTAAGAGATTTTATATTTTTTCTAATCATGATAATATGTTGAGGAACGATAATAAAATAATTAAGAGTGGCTACAAGATGAGTTTACCTTGTCCTGAGATAATATGGAGACATGTAAGGGAGCAATAAAATATTGTTCCACTAAACAATTGATTCATGGTCCTAGATGAATACGTAGTGAGAAGTAAAATAAGGATCCCATAGGAATTAATTTCGACTTATTTATATAATACAACATGTATATAATGAATGAAATATATAGTTTGAATATGAATGCTATCCTATATGAGAAAAAAAATTAATAGAATCAGAAATAAGAAATTACCAAGGATGAATAAATCTAATGTAGTATAGATAGACACTGATGAAGAAAAAAAAGGAAAGCATGTGTAGTTTCATCTATATCATTAAAAATCATGAGCCAAAGACCAATGGAATTTACCTTTTATGTTTAAAGATGTATGATAAATTAAATGAAGACAATTAATTGAAATAGAAAAAATAAAATAGTGAGATTATTATCACAATATAAATGAATATTTAACTATGTAAGAATAATAATTAATTTTTATTCATTTTGATAGAAGTTTTCATGAGTTGTACTATATAGATAAACCTTATTAAAATGGATTGGAAGTAGATGAAAATAAATATTTTATTTTAAAATGAGTAACCTCAATCCTCTACACATGGATATATAAATTTTACATCTCCCCATGTACATAGTTATTTATAATTACTGATAATGTTGTGAAGGATTAAGGGGGTGATCGATCAATGGGGTGCATGATCTGAAAGGAAATGAATGCATAGTAAGAGGGAGAATACATTAAGATGTTATGATTGTATTAAGAGGAGATAAAATTAAACATTTTTTATTGGAAGAATCCACTATAAATGTCAATGAAATATATAACAAAATAGGTGGGGTCAGATTTATTGAAATGAGAACCTCAAAAAATTAGAAGATACATTCATTAATGATGAAATTTAAGTGGTACACACCCTGATCTAGAAATTTAAATTTTTATAAGGACTCAAATCTCAATTGATTTTTTCTTTTTTAATGCTTTGAAGACAAGAAATGATCAATTAGCGATATCATGTATCCACTATAAAAAATGTCAACAATAAATTTAGTTTTTCATGTTGGGATGATGAAGTACAAGTTTTAGAAATCCTAATTTTGAGTAAAATAAGTGTGAAAACAATATATGCCATTTCAAAATATTATTAAGCATTTGATAGTAGGAAACGTCAATAAAGAAAAAGGTTAATAGTTTTATAGTGGAGAATCTATATTAAAATAGAAATTCATGTTATACATATTTACGAACAAATAGCATGATATTATCTAGTTATTCCTTAGTGTAGTAAAAGTATCCAAAAAAGGACGGTTATGAAAAAATGTGGTATCACTAGGATACAAGGTTTCACAATATTATTTTATAGGATGATGAAATTAAGGGGTAGTTGGTAATGGGGATTCAATGACTAGTGAGTATCATCTGGGTATAGAATAACTTCGGAAGAAATGAATATATTAAATCAATTCCCAATGTTATCATGAATAATTGATGTCAATTGGTAAAACATGGGGTATGGGTCACACATAATGTACTTTATTACATATTGGTAGTTTTTCTTGTGTATGTGTGATTATGATCAAATTAAATATGATGTCAAAGGAACTTAATTTATGATGTTCAATTAGATTATGAATGTTTTAAAGTAACAAGTACTAAACTGAATATATTGATGTAGACCCTTGTTTCCTATAAAATTTTCTGACTCAATAAAATTAGAGGATATATTGATAACATATTTTTAAGAGGCAAATAAACTTATCAAAATTACATTATATGAATGTAGCTGAATGTGAATGTGGGTTCAAACTAATGTTAGAATGTAGGATGATTGAAAGAATTACAAAATAGATGTGGTGATAATAAATATGTGGTTGTAAGAGACTAGTTTTTTATGGTGAAGGAAAGATGATGAATGTTGTCAAGCAATGGGTTAGAAAATATGAAAGTTATAGATCTCCAAATCGGGATTTTTTATTTACATTGTAAAAATACATTAAGCTTCTTTAAAGGTGAAATAAATTTTATTTGTAACATAAATGAATCTAGAGATTCATGTAGTAATGAAAATATAATGATATATTTTATAAATATGGTGTATGAAATATATTTATATATGGGAGTGAATATGATAAATATACCCTAATTCCTATTATAGAATAAGTGGAATAGGTAATGAAGTATTTGATAAAGGTGAACTATTTTAATTTTATATATTTTTGGAGAGGAAAGAGTCCAATAAAATATATATATACATGGTCGTTCAGGGTTTAAAAGGTAAGGGGGATATTATATCCATCTATTGGTGTTTTGTAGATTTTAGGGAATTATTTTAAATATAATCTAATGGGGGATATTGTAAAAAGTGAGTGGTTATGTGTTTGATTTGTTTAAAATTACTCAATGTTCACAATGAGGTATAGTTTTTACGTTTGTGTGTTCTATATAATTTATGATAATGATGTGTTGCAAATCACTAATGGTTTTATCTTTTGAAGATATAGTGATGGTATGAAATTGAATGTATAAGGGAATCAGACATGGTGATGATGATATAATAATATTTTACAGTGAAATACATAGGATTTGAGTTTCATGATGTTCTTGAAAGAATTTGATAAGATATACACATGGATATAATAGTTGTGAGATACAAAGATACACCATGATTATTCTATATATTAGGGATACAGATTTAGAAGATGAAATCAGAGGTGGAATGTGAAATATGGGTTAAATGGATATTTTATGATCATTAATGTTCTTATTCATCAGTATTATGGATTTGGAAGCAATTTTAGATTATAAGGTTTTATCGTCAGATGAATAGAAGAAGTTTGGTGAAGAAAAAACTCATAATGTTGTGGTGAGACTTGATATACCATGGTGGATTATAAAATGAGAATTATAGATAAGTTATGGGTGTTTTATAATTCATTTATAATTAGAGTAATCTTACATTTAAATGATATGTTATCCACACTACAATGAAATGTATTTCAAATTAGTGAAAAAGTATATATAAATTGTTTCCTTGGGTTATTAGGAGTTTCCATGAAATCATGATAGGAAATGATATATTAGCATAGAATGGATTTTTTTACAAGGAATTTGTGTGAAAATGTTAGAAAACGATTAAACTAAAATGTGGAGTTGATTCATTTCATGCCATCAAAAATGGTGTTTTATGATGAAACATCCATGAGTAAAACAAATTATATTGAAGTGGCCACACCATAATCCATTTTTGGCTTCACATATGAATTATTAAAAATAATTTTATAGTAACTAGTATGTGTTAACGAATAATAAAATTGATGGAGAAATCATATAAGGTTAGTTTAAATTTCTTCTCAGAGAAGCACAACACCATTAAGTAATATTTGTTTCATATCAAGTTTTCTAATATTGAATACAAAATGGGAATTTAATCATGGATCAATAAAATTTTAATGATTTTTTTATTTTAAAAGAACTATTTCATTGAAATCAGAGTATCAAGACATTATAGGTCAGCTGTGGATCCCAAAAAATTCATTTACAATAGGGGACATGTAGATGATTTTGAAAAACATGATGTTACAAGAATATTTGATGATTTAACACTATATTAACAAGTATGTAGTTATGGAAAAACATTTATCATAAAAAATTTAGTTTAATGGTGAATATATATTTCAATATGGTACAAGGAATGTATTTGATATACATTTTGTCCAATGTTGTTAATTTCATGAAATTTTAATATTAATTTCAAAACATTTAACAGAAAATCATTGGAGAAGGGTGAAAAAAATATTTATAAAAAAATTAAACTCAAAGAACAGGGAGAAGTATAACATGATTTTTGGTAAAATAAGAATATTAATAATTAAATATAGTGCATAAAATAAGGGATTAATTAAATATTCCAATTAGATTGGATGAAATATAAATGAAAAAATTTATAGAGAATATTACTTTTAAGTAGAAAACGTTCTATAAAAAATAAATGAATAACGTTAAGAGAATAATTGAAATTTTATTGATAAAATAATATTAATTTTTAAATTTAATATATTAAAATAATAGTATTAATAATCTGGAATTAAATTTATTAGTAGTACTATTATTGAGTGAATTTTATTTAGAAGACATCACTTAATCTCTTCTAATAGGGTGTTGAATATATATATATATATATATATATATATATATATATGATTTTAATTTTAGAGGAACACGTAGTGTGAATTGGTCTATAAAATATGTAATTATGATGAATTTTACAATATTATTACATTGTAGTTAGATAGAGACATTCATGTTGATAAATTGGTAGGAGGCATAAATGCCAATAAACGAAACCTTCATAAAATTTTCAGGAAATATTTGAAGTGAGTTACCCTTTGGGGTCCCTAATATATTCCCTAAACTATTAAATAGATAGATATATTTTTTGGTGAGAAAATTAACCTAGATCTTGTATACACTACAATTGTTAGATTATAGTGGATTTTTTATACACCAACACAATGTTGGGTAAATGATCCTTTCATTTTTCCAAGACATGATTAAATTTCATTATAAATGTTATAATTGGGATTAGTGGATTTGATAAAGTGAATGAAACAAGTTTCTTATAACATGGTAACATGATACAATAATGAGGCCATTTTATAATGAAAAGAATAGATTAGGAATCACCTAGATTAATGCCTCTCAGGGTGTCTCCTAGGTGACACTAGAATTACATTGGAAATAAAAAACTTCTAATTATGAATAATTTTTTCGAAATTATATATAATTTCACTATAATCACACTATTATACTTCTATATTTTAAAAATAACTAAAATTATTTAATAGATAAATTTTATATTTTCTGTTATACTCTTAAATCATCTTAATACTTCTAGACGTCTTCTTCTTGAAGAACCTTCTTGATGAGACATCTTCATTTTACTTATCTTCTTCCTTCAACTTAGGATATATAATAAAAAATAAAAAATTTCTATTTTTTTAAACCCTTTAATGATTGTTTACCTAAAAATATACATTTTCCATTAAATATATTTCATGAGATAAGTGGTATGAGATTTCAAAGTTCACATCAAAATCTCTATCTAATTCTAAATCATTACATTATTCCTTGAATCACTTATAAATAATTTCATTATGTATGCATTTTAATTAGATTTCTATCTTACCATTAATCCTTTTATATAGTGAATTAACTTTTCAAATTTGAGATTTTACAAATATACTGTAGAATACATCATGTGAAAAAAATTCAAATAATTAACTTCATGAGAAGAAACCAAAGATTCTAACATGCCTGGAATGATATTATGAAATTTCATGACTATCATAAAATATACTAGTGTTTTATTAAAACCTTATATTGAGTGTATAATATCATTGACTATGGTGAAAAAATAATTCACATACTCTCTATAAATAATAAAAATGTCCTCAAATTGGCCACAATATATTTTATGTATGGAATCCTATATTATAACATTACATTCATGAATATTTCATAGATTTTCATATATTTATTTTCCTATCTTGATCCATAAAAATAATGTAAAATCTATTTGAAAAATTCATTATATGATAAAACATATTATATGGCCATAATTTTAAATATTATATTTTTTAGTTAGATTCAATTATGAACCATTCTCAACTAGGGTTAATCCTTTAGTTAAAATATAATGCACTTCTATACCTAGTGGGAGAAATTAGTAAAACACCCAGAATCTATTTTTTTGTATTTTTAAATGAAACTTTCAAAGGGTAAGTGTGATACCTAACTACTTCCCCCAATAAAAACCATTAATATGAAAGACAACCTAGAAAAATACTACAAGAAATTCCCCTATATAGTGATTACATCATTATTTCAGATATCCAACATCACATGGCCGATCAGCTTGTTGTCTTGTGCATGGTTGCATGAGGCCGGTACTGATGGAAAAGCCAATACCCTCTAGTTCTTCCAAATCCAGATAACCAAACCCGGGTGAATGCACCCTAATCTAGAACCTAATTTGGAGTAGATCCTTCTAGATTATTGAGAAGCATTAACATACCAGAATCACAAAACCGCAAAAGACCAAGCATGTTGATACAAACCATGAAGAGTCATTAACTTATAGACATAAAATGTAAAAATCAAAGTCAAAAGGACCACCTTTTCATCCATGAATGTTACAACCTCCTCAAAACCATCAAGAACATCACCGAGGGCCAATAGAGACAAAGCCACCAAAAGAAATTATATTAATAATGATGTATACACATTACTAATAAAAACCAGTTACTATATTCTAGACATGACATGGTTTTATCCATAACCATACTATCGACTAGAACTACCAAATGGATTTATAAATATTAGAATTTATCATTTAAATTATTTTTTGAATAAATGTCTCCTCTAAGTAAGGTTTCCTCCTAAACACTTTAATATGAATCTATAATAAGAAAAAAAGTATATTCTCTATTTGATATGAATTTAATACATTATGTCAATAAAGAATCACCTATTCATTAATTTGATAAATAAAACAATAAAATTATTTAGCTAAGTACTTCCTCAAGATAACCCAACAACTTCTTCTCTTAAAAAATACAAAAATTAAAAAATATGGATTTAATATTGATAACCAAAAACAAGAAACAACTCAAAAAACATAACCCAAAATCATTGTAGAGTATATTTATTAAAATAAATCCTTTGATTATTACATCCAAAATATTCCTCCTCAATGAAATGTTAGAATAAATTTCAATCCATCCTTTTTCAGTGTCTTTCCTTCCTCTCTATCTTTCTACAATTATTTTTATATAAATTCACTACCTATATAATTATTATGAACCATACGAGTTATACATGATGTGGCTTCACATAAGGCCCAATGTGTGTTCCAGATAACCACATGTTGTTAATAAGAACTAATGTACTAACATATTATCAATGTGAATGATTTTTCCCTCAAAATCCAAATTACTACAAAATGGATTCCACCAATAATTTTTACATGATAAATCTATATATTAGACTCTTATTCACAAAAATAAATTGTTTAAAATTATAAAAACATTAAAACTGAGTAAAATGAAACAAAATAATAATAAAAATCAAAAATCACAATATAATATAGTTGTAAAGTGTTTATGCAATGATATGGGAATTAAAAAAAATGTCTAGGACAAAATTGTCAATACATAAACATCTAAAAATAAAAAAATACCAGAGGATTCACTAAATGCTCCAAACGATCCATCTCTTAGTAAACTGTGGTCACCACGATTCTCATACCCAAAGGGTGTTAAATCCATCAGGAATATTCTCTTCAAGACACAACTCTTCTTTCATAAATTTATCTATTATAACTATGTCTATATATACCCAATTAGTATGTTCAATGTGTGAGAAAAATACTAGTATAATGATAGTCTAAAACTATGTAATATATTTATTAATTAAAACCACTAGTTATGTTTTAAAAACATAATTTCGAAAAAAATTTAGCTAAAAAATTTCAATAATTCCCTAGTTTAAAAAAATACATTATAGTAATATAATGAAAAATACCACCGTAAGCAATCACAGAAGGATACAAAACATAAAAATAGAATAACATCCAAATAAATAATTGGTGAAGAAGCAATAACACAACACAAAATAATGAAATATATAATACATGGATTTCTAAACAATGGATCTGAAGTAACTATGACTCATTCATGTAACACTAGATAGTGTACGTGAACCTAAAAAGTTTGGGGGATCAAATTGTATTATCATAATAAAAATCCATCAGGTTAGCTCACTTAGTAAAATTAGGACACAATCTATATCCATCACAAAATTTATACTATTGTGAAACTTTTCACATTCACTACACACACCCAATGTTTCCCATATGAAACCAATAACTATTCACACACATCATACTAAATATCAATAATTAATTAATATAATTTTATATGAATTAATGTCTATAACCAAGGAAACATAATTATAAAAAAATACTTCTTTTTAAGGAGTACTTTTAGAAACATACCAAATCATAACCTCAGAATTTTTTTATTAAAAACCTAATAGGAATAAAATTATTTTCAAATAAAACCATTTTAAAATATCATTTTATCCAACAAAAACCCTAAAAAACAACAAAAATCAAATATTAATACTCAATCAATCATTAAAAGATTTTTTTAACTACACCGATGGAATCCCAAGAACTATAATTATTATAATTATAAGATACACTATATGGATACAACATAGTTTAAAAAAATTACAACCTCATCAACTTTATTAAAATACATAATAAAAATTATAATTGATCATCAAAACTAGAAGCAAAAAAATATAACAAAAAACCATACACAGACCTAGAATTGGATTCCATGGATGTATATTTCAAGATACCTTTACAAAAAAGGAAGAAAAATATAATATAAGAGGTTGGAGGTAAAATCAAAGCGGAATATAAGTTTTACCTCAGAGGAACAACTTGAATACAAGTAAGATCACCAAGGAGTAAACTAGGAGAGGAGTGGGAAGAATTGGAATCTAGGGAAGATGAATTATTGAAAAAGCGGGTTGATGTGGTTAAAAACATTTAAGGGAATACATTTAATTTACTAAAATTTAATTCCTTTTATACCTGGTAAGGACATGACCTCACCTTAAAATGAAAGGAGATATTTACTATAAAACAACCACCACTACATGAGGTGAGTTACACTATGACCTTATCTAGTTTTAGTGTGAGATACCTCCCCTGGTCACACATTATCTTCTTAGGGGGAGTAATGATGTGACCTTCCTTGGTAATAGAATATTGGAACTCCATAGAAAATACATAACAATATCTAGGTAGGATTATAATGCGATATCCCTTGGTCATGGCGTTACTTGCTACATTATTGAAATATAGCTACCCCAAAAGCTAATAAATAATTATAATAAAATGAATAAAGGAATTGAAGGAAAAAAATAGTAAATATTTAATTATTTAAGTTAATGTGACATTTTGGGTGTAATAATTCTCTACATTATAGATCTTTTGGCCCAAAAAATGTCGTCGACATTCCTCATCTAGTTATATTTTTTTAAATTTCTCTCACAGTAATGATTTGTTCTCCCAAGGATCCCAGTTATCCTAAATATTCTTTTAAATAAGGAATTTTATAACATTAAACATACACAAAAACACTTGTACATGATGACACATGGTTTTAATAGGCTTATATTCAATAGATTTATAAGGGGATAAGTCCAAATCCTCCCACTCAACTATGAGATATGTGTCTAGACAATTCTTATTCAAATGGGACTCATGAAAGAAATCATAAATTGATTTCATCTATGATGGTAATGATAATTGATATGAAACAATTGTAAGATACATAGTGACTTCAAATGCATTGAAATATCATAGAACCAACATACTATACCTTCCCTGGTAAAAATGACTGAGTGGTGGGGACACTCTAAAGAAAACCCAATCACTAACCTTGAGATCCAATAGAAGATGGCGATGGTTGACATAAAATTTATAGAATCTATAAAACAAATCCAAAATTTTCCATGTCAAATGAATATTCCCTATAATATCCAGGAAAAGGATCATTCCCAGCAAGAAATGGTCACCCAAATCAGAACAATTAATATGTTACCTTCATTTCTGTCAATATACGACTTTAAAGGGAGATATCATTACCAATGAATACTAACCATTTTAATAATAAAACTCTATAAATGATAAATTCATCAACTATATAAAAAAATATATTTCACATTTTCAAATAATATACTCAAACATCTGTTAGATCAATCTATAGAAGAATCCACATATAGATGATACTCTATCCTCAATTTCAATTGAGAACCTATTGTCACTTGGAGACACTTCCCATGTCAAAAAGTAAATCATACGTCCCAATTATAAAAAATATTTTAATGAACACTATAAATATTTACTCTCCCTTATGCATAGAATTTTTAATGATATAATACACTTTTTAACTCTTTAATGCGATGAAAATTTCATGATATTATCAAAAAATCAATAATTACCCTTTAATAATTGTTCTCACTATGAGACTAAGGAAACGAAAACATAAAATCCCTAAAATATCATCATAGTTCCATACTAGAAGGGAATATGATATAACAAACCATACAACCTTTGCTTCCTGGTCTTAATCCATTGATAGGTAAGTTAACAATATAAAAAATTAAAAAATTATTACATAATATTAGACAACCAATATTAGTATTTTAAATCATAGAATACCTTGGTAGCCCTATAGTTAATAGTCATACTAGACAGGCTCAACCCTTTAATTAAATCCTACTTCATGGTCAGGGGAACAATATAATAATTTAAAAAATATATAACACCATTAGGATATTGAGACCAATCACGCAAGGTCTACCCACTGTTTAAGATTCTATTAATGCACTAAAAATCAGGATCATATATCTACATAAGAAAAATGTGGTCATCCATGTAGGGTATGGCTTTCACACTATCCATGAAACCCTAATCATCCACTTAGTACACATCCAAGTGAAACTCAGTGAAAGACCTATAAACTGACAATATTCCTATAATTTATTACCCACTTGTGTATGTATTTTTCAAGTCAAAGCATCAACCACCACATTAACTTTACTCGGTGGTATAGTTCAGATCAATGTTATAATCCTTGAGATAATACACCCATCACAATTTTATAAGATTAAAATATCTATGGGTGAAGATATTAGTCAAAATTATAAGATTTTAATACATTGTAAACCTTTTTATAAAAAGTAAGTAGTTCCACATATTAAAATAATTGTCATAGTCACTAAATCAATGTCGAGGTTAGGAAAGTTATTCTCATGAGGGAATAACTAGTGAGAGAATTATTCCATAACATGGCCACCCAACATCAATACACAACACAACTAATAAAATCAATAATTATATTATATTTCATATCATACTCCTAGGCCTAGAATATTTTGAATTTGAGTTGAAGTTAACCAAACATTCAAATCCTTAAATGTTCTCTTGAATTTATCATACCACTGAAATCTCACTCCTTTTCATGTCAAATTTAATATAGAATATTCCAATCTAGATAGAACTAATAATATATAAAATGGGTGAATATAATATATATCATAAGGTAATTCCTAGGACTCTCACATGATATTATATTTGGATTTTATTAGGGTCGACAAAAATAACTTTTTCAAACACCACATGCCCTGAAAACATCACCTTTTCAACAAAAAACTTGTCCTTTGAAAACATTTCATGTAAGAGATAATATACTAGGTTTTTAACATGAAATCTATATGGTCCTAGATAACATTATTCATCATAGATGACACTCGGATATCAACCACAAACCCCACCACAAATATGTCAATGTAGTAGTTTAAGATCTAGTCATCATGTTCATGCTAATAATAGGGGGTTATTAAGGTCAATTAGCATAATTAGGAACTCATAATTTTTATACATTGTATTGAATTTTGTTTTGAGACTATTTTATTCCATCAACCTCAAATGATGGTATCTATATCTGTGTCTAATATTAGAAAACCTCATCACTCACCTATGTTTATCAAATTCATTGTAAATCCAAGGCAATGTGTCCCGATTATAGATAATCACCACATTGAGATACTAAAAATCAATTAAAATACATAGTATTACATTTATATTCAGTTAAAATAGATATAGTGATTCACATGGTGATGATCTAAGGGGAATAACACCCTTACTATCAAGATCCTATTATTGAACAATTAGATCTTTCAACTCAGTCCAAGCTATTCTGTAAGAAGGAATGAATATTAGAATCATCTTCTAGAGTAGATAAACATAAAACAATTCCACTTATAGGGTTAAAATGCTTAAAAATCATTAGGGGAACCTCAATAATCTAACTTACTACTCACATAATATGACAATATAAGCTCATCTCAATGGTATATAAGGACATGTTATATATCTAGAATGATATTGGTAAAAACTATTGAGTGACAGTATCTACCCTAACTAATCATAGATCCCACTCAACTAGGAATATACGAGTGTTTCTATTTAGAAAAAGTAATACAATGTTTTAATGGTTTCATTATTTCTGGACAACTTTGATCGCCATCTAATCTATTACATAGATAAGAAAAATGACCCTCATGTAAAGAAATAAAAAATATAAAACAACCTCAAAATCTGTGATAACTACCTAATTAATGAGGAAATTTAAACAATAATATCTCATTTTCCCCAAAAATCTGGAGTGATTCATCATATATAGTATCTAATCAAGTCTCAACCAGATATAATCAATCAACAATAATGAAATAATGAAACGAGATTCGCCTATTTCAAATAAATCAAAATGATAGAATATTAAATGAATATTGAAACTCTCATAGTTTATATCTTAACATCTAAATCATATTGGACATGAACATTCTCTTATAAGTGCCTATATTTATGTTAAAACAAGGAAATATTTGGATAATAAGAATTAATTTTTTCTAAGAATGCATCAATGGCCATTAGATGTGTCAATCCGTAGATGAGAGAATATAGAAAATGATGATCCAACTCTATTACCACATATAGGTTTTTTATAAAATCACTATAAATGGAAACTTTTCCCACAATAGTGGAATAGACATGGGGTATCTTGGATTTAAAACATTGATTGACCCACTTTACCACACTCTAAGCACACATCGAGCTTATTCCCCAAAGAACGCCATTAATAATGATCCTGATTAATTATGTGAACACCCACCACTATAACAAAGGGATTCTTCATATCTCTTATTTTTAGGGGATGAAGGGATCAAATTATACCCAATAATAGCAGTGTGACTAATAAATCTAATCAATACTTCCTTAAAATCCTCTTACATTTCTTCTTCATTAACCATATTAACATAATATGGAATTAAATTAATAATAATTCTAAATTAAATATTTATCTACACATACATACTAAAACTTTAAACCATTAAAATAATTTTTCGTGAAATGTTTTCAGGTCATATGAACCAAATTTATAAAGGGAGTAGTGTACTACATCAGGGACCACTAGAGGGTTATTCATAAGTGTATTCTTTGTGGCTCCCTCTTAGATATTGAAAAGAGAGTTTCTAGGTTGAATTTACTATAAACCATGGAATAGATAAATCATTAGACACATATATCAAACCCAAAAATATTTTTGAATCCTAAATGTCTACCCAAGTACTCAAAGGAATATATTAATAGTTAATGATGTTGAATCATATTAATAAATTCACCTAGAAAGCTCAAATTAAATCCCCAATTCCAAAACTCCCATGGTAAATTGAGGTTTGGTATGAAGAATATTTGACGAGGAACTCCACTGTAAACTCCTATCAATATGTTATGACCCTATATCTATAATACCATACTCCCCCAATATCAACAGATTTTTTGACACAAATTTTTATGTAACTAAATTAGTTTTACTTAAGAAAAAACTCATCCCAGCTTTCTAGATAGCATATAATGTGTTCCCAATCACCATGGGTTGACAAAAAGAAGTAGGGTATCAGGATATAGTCATTTGGAATGATTTCACCTTCAAAATAAAAATAAACAACACATGGATTCCACATAGAATTTTTTATGAACCATACATATACTAAATGACAATACACACAATTAAATAATTTCAATAATATAAATTTTATCAAAATGGGTATAAAATAATAGAATAATAATAAACATATAATAAAAAAATGTAAACTATATGTAATGTGAGTAAAACATGATAGATAAATAATAAAATAAATAGTATCAAGGATTGCATAGATGATACATAAACATCCCAAATTAGACAAATATTAGAGGATCCCCAAAATTCATAGCATGATACAACTCTATGTGACCTATTACCACCACCAATAATATACCTTGAGGAAGAATATGAAATCAAGAATCATTGTGATAATATAATACTCCATTCCATTTACATGTGTCATACATATATAACTCTTTATATACCACACAGGTATATAAAAGGTGTGAGTTAAATCTTAGTTGGACACCACAATGAATCTATATAATATATTTCTCACTGTAAAGCATTAGTTATATCTTGGAAACATCATTTGGAAGTACTTCTAATTGAAAAAATTTCATATATCCTTTAATCACAATAAAACAAGACATATACCCTGATTAACATGAACAAAAACACTATAAGGAAAACTAAGGGAAAATGACGAATATAGAGAAAAATGTCCCAATATTCATATGGGAAATAAGAAATAACATTTCATAACTAAATGAAAATATTGCACCCAGGGGATCCAACATATGGGGATGAGATAACGAGGGCTCACTAATGAAAAACTATTTAATGTACAATAACCTTAAAACTCTGAATCTCTCAAGGTATCATTAGAGACAAAATCCATCACTTTACATCATATAGTTTAACTTGGTGATAGTCCCTATCTAGCATATAATCCAACATAGGGTATCACCCATCTTGGTTAGCAACAGACACCATGGTCTCCAATATGAAATGAATAATCATTCACAATAATTATACCCAGTATCCATAAATAATTAAATAATAATTAACATTAATTCAAATTCACATGAAAGGAAATAATAATAAAAAATATCTATTTTTTAAGAATCATTTGAAAAGCATATTGAATGAATATATTCCTAGAAACATTTTATCAAATACCATTTCAGCTTAAAATTGATTTTAAATAAAACCCTTTTAAAAACTTCTAAATATAAAACCATCCAAGAAAAATATAATAAATCATATATCAAGAATCATTAAACCATTCCAAGAATATTATTTCCTAATAAAACAAATGAAACCTAATAATCATAGGTATTAAAAATGGAAGAATCATTATGTAGATATTTATACTTCAAATACACCTTATCCAATTCACTTTCATTCAAATACACAATAAATAATAATATGGTGTCCTCAAAACCATAAAATATGAATTAATGAAATTAAACAGACATATCATTCCCTAGGATTGGCCACTATGGTGTATAGAACCAGGAAAACATGAATAAAAAATAATAACATTATAAAAGAAGGGAATATGGGGGTAAATCCACAAGGAAACAAATGATTACCATGTTGATACCATTTGAATTGAAGGTATATTATCCAGGAGGAAATGTGGGGGAAATATCTATGTTTGGGAGTATATGTTTCACGAATGAGGGGTGAAATGGGGGAATAGGGGATATAATTTTATAATGAAAAATGTGATTTTTTGAATTTTTTATTTGTAGGTAGAACAGTTTGCAGTGTGATCTACCCTTATTGCGGAGTAATGAATTTCCCAAACAATCACCTACTACATGTGGGAGTTATTGCATGACCTTACCCGGTGATGATGTAATGCACATATAATGATCAAATTATCAATATATAAGATTATTTGTAACATAAACTTCCTTATTTATGATAGTATTCACCTCCCAAGAAAACACCACACACTACTTGGGGAGGGTAGCGAGGTTATCCTCCTTTTGCATGACATGAACTTCTATAATCCTTAAGAAAATTATCCCCAAGATTTAAAAAGATATCAAGAAATAAAAAATATTATAAATAAAGATAAATATTAATAAGTAGTAAATCATTGACTTAAGAATTAAACTATGTGGGTCACAATTATTCTTCCCAGACCATAGAAACAACACTTCTCTATGTTATTAGAATTCAGTGTTCAATAACCAACATATCTGTTAACTAATACCACATAATTGAAAGTCATTATATCAATCCAAAAAAAATCACACTTGAGTTTGAGTAGACCATAAATTTCCTATGAATTTGGACTAGTAAAAAACACAACACTTGATTTTTAATACACATCAAGGAATGATGACGTGATTTACTACGAAATCTGTGTGTTTTTCACCTACTACTTAAAACATTTTTTCAAACTTAAAGAGTATTGTGGTGTGATCTTTCACATATGTTGTGTGATATCTAAAATTAATCAAGTAATAGAATCTATTATTTTTCATTGAAACCTATATTACAACATAATTATATCCTTCAAAACTCAAAATTCTCCCTTATAGAACAATCATGTTCACCATTCCAAATAGAGTGAATGTAAAAAAATCACACATATTCTTGTAAACAATATGTTCTTATTTTAGAGGACAAACTCAAACATCATCAAATTATTTGAAAAAATAATGGATTCAACCATATAATTGTGAAATAAAAACAAATACCTCACTATATATCATTTCGTACAATGGAACATCATGGTGTGAAGGCAACCCTTGTACCATAATCTATTTGGTCTCATATTAAATATCCATAAACCTCTATTTTTATAAATAAAAATATTAGAAACACCTTTATACATTCAAATGATGTTCTAATCATATAAAAACAAATTAATTAATATTTATTTTAATGTGATTGATGTGTTGATAATTATCTTGAAAATGTGTAAATGGGTTGAATAAAATGATTAAATCATTACCAAACATCATATCTAATGAATTTATAGTAATTTCAACAAATACCCCCATTTGAAGAATATCTTTTAATGTAACCATAAACATTAAAATATAATAATTTTATAATACCATTAATATTTTATATATCTCAGTTATTAAATTTTTTCTAACTGCATACTTCCCACCACAACCTAGTATTATGATTATTGTTACTTATTATAAAATTTAAATTGATAGAATCAAAAATTATAAATCAAAATTTTATACCAAATTATGTATAAAAATTACTCAATCACTCCTTAGGATATCATATATCTTATTTAATATCATGAAAACCCAGTGAATAAAATTTATCCACATCATATAATAGGTTATTATATAGTAAACTAAATCTCATATTATACAAGTTATTCATAAAAAATATAATTCCAAATTTTGTTTTACTCAATGATGGTGTTTATAATATCATGGATGGGTATTTTAAGAACATAACATACCCATAAATAGTAGAATAAAACCATTTAAATTATATATCTATCCTCATAGAATCAATTTTCATAATGAAGAATATCAAAAATTAAATATTCAATGATTCTAATTTTATATATCATAATGTAAAATGACTGATTATGTTCACTATGACACATCATAGACCACTAGAATACTTGTATTCCATGTGAGGTCTCCTTGTTCACCACATAGGGTCCTTGTATCCCCTCCTTGAAGATGAATGATGTAAAGGAAATAAGAGAGTTAACATTGACTTTATAATCCACCAAACACTTAAATAGAAAAACCCATTTACTTTATATTGGATAACATCAATCAATGAAGGATGTAGTTCACCACTAAAAATTCTCTACTACCACCATATATTACCCATATTATGTACTTTTTTCATTAATGGTAATTAAACGTGTTAAGGATCCTAATATATATTTATAAATCCATAAAAATCATCTGAATTGTTTGTAACTGATGAGGGATCATTAATAAAATGTGAAATAAACCTCTGAAATAATTTATCATATATCATATGTCATGTATTCTAATGTATTTTTTAATATATGAAACTATGTTCTATCATAATATACAATCCATCCCCATATTAATGTATGAATCACATGAATATAATGTTTTTAATATATGTATATATTCAACTATAGAATTCAATTATTTTAGTGCTTATACATAATGATTGGTCTCCAATTGGAGTCTGGTGGCCTACTTAAACTAGTACTATTGATTTTTTATCACTAAATAATTCACTATATATCCCTACTTTCTATAAACATATTTCTATGCTTAATATATTACAAAAAAAATCATAAAACACTATTAATGGTCTCTATCTCAATCTAATTTGACAATTTAAAAAAAGTCCATGTTCTGAAAACATGAATTCCTAAGTTACATTTGTAATCACATATTTCATTAGTTCTCTAGGACATGTTTCACTATAGTGGGGGATCATTGTAACTCTTTCATGAAATCCTTATTGAATGGTTGATTAGAGAAAATAGTGAATGATGATTTTTTTAGATTAATACATTTGAATACTAGACATACCTAAAACATATTATTATGAGTCATCCCCCCATGTTTATATGCCAAGAAGCTTAATTCAACCATTATTTTAGTCATATATGTCATTTATAAAAAATATAGTTAGACTGCCCCTATATGTTATAAATAAAATTAACGAACCCTTTTTAAAATTTATCTATATTTCTTCCATGCCTTCTTTTATATATTTGTCATGGATGGTCAATACACCTTAGTTAATGCTGTATCCTATATTTTAAACATGAACAACCATTTTATAAAATTAAAACAATTTGGGAAAGGAATTATTTATAAACATCAATATGATGGGGTAAATGGGTTAACATTAATGTTATACCATTGATTCAAAAATGATTATTATAGGAGTTTATTTTGGAATATTCCATCCACTAGATAACTTATTCATGTTTGTTATACATTGAAAACATCGTTATTTACATTTTCACTAAATATGGGATACTAAATATAATTATGATTCATATTTGGGAGTTGTAATAAATTCTCTGTATGATCAATAAATTTTTTTGTCATATAATATCTTAATAAATTTGTTATATCCTCATTAAGTTCCTTAAAATGTTTCATTATCCAAATAAGATGGATATTCTTATTTTTAGTCAATATATATTCAATTTCGGTCATACTATGGGAAATTATCTCTTTTTTCATTATTATCCCTATAATACATGTTTATTAAATTTAAATATCATTTCCATGTATAGAACACATTTTAATACATCTCCAGATCAATTAAAATAATAATATATCATCATCTCATAATTATTTGTAACATTATATATTAATTCACAATCAAATGTCTCTATCACATAAATTTCAATTATATTTACTTCCAAAAGGTGTTAGTCTTTAATATCACTTTAATAACATTATTTTAGAAATATTTTATATAATATATCTGACTGTGTTTTTTCATATAAATAAATTTTCCGATCATTATTCAATATGTACAGGTTAAACCAATCTTCCATATTGATTCATTACATGATTAGTTCTAACTATGATATAATATGAAATTATTTATATATCTTTCATTCAAAAAATCAACAAAAATTCATTATAATGACATTAATATGAAATTAGCCTACATCCATTTTCAGAAATCATTTCTACAACACAAAAGATAATCGATATAGATTATAGACATTTTCTTATAGACATATAACAAATTTTTGTTGAAATAGATTCTGGGTAGCTTCCATGGGTAGTTCACATGGATTTAAATTTATTTCTATAGTTGGATTCACACTGTATATATAGTATAACCACACGTGGTTCCCATAATATTACATGATTTCTATGAGCATTACTTTTGGTTGTAGGGTTAATTACATGAGTAACACTAATGGAAGTCAATATTGTGAAATAGGGGATACAGTTACCACAATGTATATCTATGGGACTTATACTCTTACCTATAGTTGGGCCCCCTATCCATGGGTATATGTTACCTATATTTTCATATAAAATCAGTGAAAATTTTTATTAAAAAATTAAACCAATATCCAACCCAAAACTAATAATGAAAAAAATATTTTCAAATACATAAAAAGAAAAAATTAATTATCATGAACCAAAGATGAAAATAAAATAAAATTTGTTTCCCATAATCAGTACCATGATGGTACAACCCTCATAACCACCACTAACTCCCTCCTCATCAATATGTACTACAGAAACACATTAAAAATATCTTATATCAGCATTATCATCATTGTCATAATTTTTACCAAAATTTGTTGTAAGAGTATGGGAAACATTAGAAATAGAATAAATCATCTTCAAAGAAGAATAAATTGTCACAAAAATCTATGGTGGATGTAAAGAATAAAGAAAAAACTAGGATTTTATGTTATTTTCATTTACTAAATTTTGGCACACATCTACCAGTCTAGTTTTATGTTTGATTATAGAATTCATTTATTCATCTGAAACTATTCTAGGACCCCTTATCAAATAATTTATGTAGAAATACAGTATTTCGATGGTATAATAATCTTCTTAGGACACAGGATCACTATGCCTCATTGATCATCTCCTTATAGCGGGTCCAAATATCTTTCTAGACAAAAACTATCAGCATATTTTTTTGATAACACCTCCAAGGAACATTGTTGAGATATATTTTACATTATTTAAAATAATAAAATTATGTTGAAAAAAATTAATAAAAGATATGAAAAATAGAAATAGACACACATTTTTTTCTTGGGTGTCAATATTTTACCATGGTTCTATAATTATTTTTTTTACTTCTAGTACAAAATAAGGTAGAGGGAAGAACACTACCCTTAATATTAATTTACATATTATTAGGAAAAAAGTATATAATGAATTATTATATAATTTAAATTTATAAAAAATATAAACTAGGAAACCTATCTCCGTTATTCATGTAACATCACATATAAATATAATTTAGTTTAAATAAAAATATTAGGACTAATTAAAAAAGAACCAACAAAAAATATTATATTTCATAAAAGAAATCCAAATCATAAAAATATTAAACCAAAAAAATCATAGTTTAATTTAACCATAAAAACCATTATAAATAAAATGCCCACATATCAAATAAATGTGGATATTTATTTTAGTGATGAAATAATATTGAAATTTATATTAATGTGTTGGTATTATATTCCTATAAAGTTATCACATTTCATTTTAATTAAAATTGGGTTGTTTTAGACTATAATACATTAATATAAAATGAAATTAGTTGGGATGAGATGTTTTGATCAAGAAAGAATTTGTTGGGTCATGTCCAGTTAACCTAGTTTTTATATATATTGTTCCTTTTTAGTTTTATGTAGTATAATATTATTGGGTTCTCTTTTACCCAATTTTGTTAATTTTTAACTAGTTAAATTATGCTTGAATTAGTTTTATTCAACTATTCATTTGTAAGAAACCATTTTATTATATTCAAATTATTATTTTATTTTATTTTAATTATTTTATTCTAGATTATATATATTTAATGTGATTATGATATATTTGTGTAAGACATTAAATTAAATTAAATTTATATTTATTCACATTGATTTGATTCATTTTTAGTTTATTTTACTTTATTTCCATTAAAAATTCATGTGGTCCATTTTATTTATTTAAATTCAATTTAATTCAATTTAATATTTTTTGTGTTTTATATATATATTTTTTTAGACCAGGTTTTGAATTATAAAATTAGATTTTTTTATTCATGTCTGTTCCCTAAAATTTGGTTTGGTTTGGCTTTATTAGATTATACACCTTTTTTATTATTTTATAATTTTTTTATACCATTTGTTTAGCTATGTTTTTTCTCAATGTTGTCATTTTTTAGTTTTTTTAAGGTAAACTACTTATGTGAAAATATAAATTTTTTTTGATATATATTTTCTTGGATTTCATAGGCATATAACGTTTGATTCAATATAGTTATATTCTATATATATATGATTTTTTATTTTTTTGTGTTATATTGAATTTTTACAATATAAAATTTGTTCAATTTATGTCATTTTGGTTTTCATCTATTTGATTCACCGTTGATTTGATATTTTTTATGTTTTTTGATATATCTTTTTCATATTATTTTAATTCATTTCATAATATTTTTTTGTGATTGGATTTATTTATATTTGACTCTAGGAGAATCATTTTGGATTATTTTCATTTAGTTCAATATATTTCATTTAATTTCTATAAATTTGGTTTTTGTCTGGTTAAATAATTGTTTGGTTGGGTTAGTTTATGTATTTTTTGTTTAATTATCCTGAAATAGATTCAAATCACATTGGTAATTTTTTTATTTTTTGGTTGAGTTCTTGTAACACCCCAAGTAAATAAAGAATATAACATTTTTATATTTATCCCTATTTGTGAATAAAATGTTAATGTTAATCTAAAGGGAACGCTATTCTCGATGTCTTAACCAATATGCAACAACGAGTTCCTTTGAATTCTTACATCGCACTCTAATAATAGAATAATTTTATTTTAAATGGTAGTTAACACCTAGCCGTTGTAATGACGGGAATGAACAGAACTAACTAAAAAATGATTATATATTTTTGTCAAATATTTTAACTTTTTAAAATAAATATTACTGGATTAAAAATGCGAATGAATCCAATTTTAGGCGTAAACAATCTAATATTCATTAAAAGGTCGATTACCCGCCTTTTGATGGAGAACCTCTTTTAAATCCACTTTTTGAAAAATTTTATGTGTTATATTTGACAAAATAAAATTATTCAATTTAATCGAAACATCAAAATTTACTTTGTGTATATTTTTGGTATTTTTCCGATAATGTTCATTTTTCAATGAATAGTGAAAAATGTTGTATTTTAATTCAGAACCCCTTTTTAATCTAATTTATTTATATGATTATATTATATTTTGAATTGGTTTTAAAGTGAAATTAGAATATATTTTTACCATTTAATCCAATAGTGGTCATTGTAATTAATTTTACTTTGAAATTGGACTTAAACTAGTGTCAATATTTTAATAGATATTGTTTCTTAAAAACACGCTATTTGTTTTGACAGTGGGAATTAATAATTAAATTAATTAATTAAACTTATATGTTTTTAATTTTTTAAACTAGTCACCATTTTTGAATTCGATGTATCAAATTTAGCTTAGGGTGAATTTTTGGTATTTTTTTAAAAAACCTCAATTTTTGATGAATAGTGAAACCACTAAGTGGTAGTTTAAAAACTGCTTTTTCATGTAAATAAAACATTAACTCTTCTGGGATTTGAATTTCAAAAATCCTACATACATGGTTTTCATTAGGATGTAAAATTTGGTTCAATGGGATTAAAATAATTTTTTGGCGAATAGTATCTTTAATGTTTTAATCACGAGTAGAGGTAATTACTATAATTTAAGGTAAAAATAATATTTTAATAATATGAAATGACCTTGAAACATGTCCTACCCTTATTGGATGAGTCATGTCTGACCAAGAAAATCCATGGGTAAACTTGGGGACCCAATGGAGCCACTTTGGTAGGAAAATGTCATTAATACCTTTTTATTTAAAGTAAATATTAAAATGCCACAAACATGTGTTGTTTTACTAAAACAATTTTTACATGAGGATATACAAGTCATATTTTTTAGTATAAATATTCATTATAAAGATAAAAATATTTAATACATCATGATATTTTTTTATAATTTTTAGACATTAAATAAATTTAATTATTTATGACACCATGATGATGCAGCGATTACCTCATTATTTAACGATTTAAATAAAATGAAAAGATAATGTAAAATCTAAGACCTACAGATCTATAAAACCTATTTTATGTGTGGAATTATAACTATAATCACCATATCCTAGAAATATATAATTGTGGGAACTTTGAAATCCGAAAATCATTTTAGAATAATATTACTTTCCAAGACTTTCCAACAGTGTCCCTTCTCTCCTCTTATAAAAGGCCCCACCTCTACCAACTTACGCACACCTCTCAAGACTTTGGCTCAGCCAAACCCTCCACATTTTGTCTCTCCAAATATCTATATTACTCCTAGAAGCCTCAATTTTGGCATAAGTCTTTCCAAGGAATCCTTTGAGCTCAAATCAAAAAGAGTTACCTGATTTAAAGGTAAAGTCTTCCCTAGTGTTCTTTTGTTTTATTTTGCTTCTCCAACCCCCTAAAATCTTTTTATTTATTTCTTTTGTAACAAAACCAGTATCTTAAATATACTAGGATGTTTTCATGATGAGTATTCGAGCTACACTAATACACACCTCCGTATAATGGTTAAAGAACATACCGTTTCTGTGGATGGAAAATTACTGCCTCACGAAATGATGATTGTTCTATCTTCTCATACTACCTCTCATGGTGGCCATTATGATGGAAATATATTTATTTACGATATATATTATATTTATTTCCTCTATATTCTTATGTATTTTATAATTAATACATACCTTTATGCTTTTCATGTTGTGAAAATGTGATAATTTCATTTTAGGAAGTGTGGATTACCGCCCCCTCAAGTGATGTGACTCGTTCATGCAATACATGGAATGTATAAAGAATGAAATTGATGAACTTATTTGATATATATAACATATATATTATACTGTAATTATAATATGTATATATCTATCATCTAGTTTTAATTCCATTAATGTGCCAATGAAATGAAAGTAGTGTTCATGTGTACGTACGACTTACCGTCTCTATGAACGGTACATTTCATTTCTTATCTCCAAATGTTATGTACTATTAATATATATATATATATATATGAAAATATATATTTCATATATTACATCTAAATAATGTATATAATTCTATAATTATAATATATATATCTCTCATTTAGTTTTAATTCCATTAATGTGACAAAAAAATGAAAGTAGCGTTCATGCATACATACGGTCTACCGTCTCCAGGAACGGTGATTTTTCATTTTTTATCTCCAAATGTTATGGAATAGTATAAAATTAATATGAACTGGATATATATGATATTTTAATCATTAATACTATTCTGGAAATGATTTACTACATGGGAAATCATTTTCAAACAAGTTCACTTTTGACTCATGTACCAAACATCGACAAAAATGTCTGATATGAACTAACATTAATAAAAAATTATTATAACATTATAATATGTGATATTAACTAAATAATAATATTTAAAGGAGTCCAATAAGAAATTATAAATTGAACAAAGTTTATTATTCAGGAATATAAAGAAAAGAACAAGACAAGTCGGACTTGAGGAAAGGGATCCTACCCCTCTCTTTCTTTTTAAGTACACTCTTTTATGTCATTCCATTTAAGATCATCTTTCTAATGATTGGGATGTTAATATTTATTAATCTTACTGTACTTTTTATATTAATATTATTAGAGACCCTATTTTCTCTCATCAATCCATTTTGGATGTTTTTAGTGGCGCCGTTAGGCTACCGAATTTTCGTAAGAGATCCAACCTCTATCTTTTTAAGTACTCTTCTTTATGTAACATCTTTTAAGATCCTCTTTATTTTGTTGGGGGATGTTATTTTATATTCTTCTTGCTGTAAATTTTATTTTAATATGATGAGAGACAATATTTGATCTCATCAATCTATTTTTGGAGGTTTTAAGTGGCGTCGTTAGGCTGTTGAGTTTTCGTAAGGGATTTTTCATCTCACTTTTATTAATGTGATATTTATGCTTCATTTTCCACCATTTCCTTTGAGTGGTGTATCTATTGCCCATTGTTATACTCCTTGTGTAAGATAATTTCATTTATGGGTATTTACATATTCATTGTATGACCCTTCTTCAATGGTGTGTACGTTTCGAAAGTTACCCAAGTTAGTAAGGGAACCTTTCACCCTCCTATTTTTAAAAGACATATTTTGTTATGTCTTTTAATTCAAATAATATTTTGTTGGGATATGATATTCTATATATTTATTGATGTAAATTTTATTTCCAAGTTATGAGACACACTTTTTATCTCTGATCAACTCATTTTCTGAATTTTGAAGTGACGTCGTTAGACTGTCGATTTTTTGCAAGGGAACTTCTTAACCAAAATTTGATTCATTGGGATAAGCTTATACTCCTTGAATATTTCATTCTATGAATATGTGTGAATAACATCTGATTTTTTTTCTCTTAATATCCACTTATATTTGGTTTATTTGTTTGTCACACATAATTATGTAATTGATTTATCCTTAATCTAAGGATACCATCTTTGTAAGGGACTTCATCTCAATCTCCTTTCATTGAGGCATATTTTGTTCTAATACAAGGTTTTCATTTATACAGTGTATAAACCCCTTTTAATTTTAAATTTATACAAAAGGAATCATTTTCGATGAAGAATTTTACTAAACAACAAAAAGGAATGTTTCTTTTAACATGCGCGGTGAAAACGACATTTTCTACCGCCGTGAGTATTATTTGGTCTTTGGCTTCCTCAAAAAGCCGTAATGTTTTTAAAATAAAATAAATACCATATAATCTTTTATGTATTTTGGTATTTAAAATGGTTTTTATAATGGATTTTTTATGTAAATATTTTTAAGTGATATATTGTGATCAAAGTGTGGAAATGTTTTCTTTCAATTATATTGGTTTTATGTGTTATGATTTTATAATGTTACTTGTACATTTGATGGGTGGTTACATGATAAACCATATGATGGGTGGTGTCGTGAATACTAGGATGGGTGGTTACGTTATAACCTCCAATTCATTGGGTATGGAAGTCGGCAGTATGGCTATTCCATTAAGTGATATGTGTGGAAGTTGACCATATGGTTATTCCATTTAAGTATGTTTAGGTCCCAAGTTATCTTTATATGGTATGAATATGGGTTTTATGGTAATATTTTGGTTAAATAAGGGTATGTAATGATCTTTTATTCATTGAATAGTTTATACTACTTCATAAAGGTGAAAAGTATTACTTTGATAAAAAATTCATGGTTTACTTGTTGTTTTGAAAAACTAACAGTTTTCCTTCTTCGTGTATCCCTTACTGAGATTTTTATGCTCATTCCATGTTTTTTCTTGAAATTTTTTTCACAGGACATAATGTTGAATAGAGTTAAGGATGCGATCAAGGAAATTTTAGGCTATCTAAAACATGGAAGTAGACATGTTTCTTTTTAAGAGATTTTATTTTATGGAAACTTAGTAGAAGTGTCTACTTTGTAATCTTTTGAGATGTAATAGTTATGTCCTAATTCTCTAAAACTATAAACATGAAAAGATACTCAATTTGAATTATTCATTTAATTCAATATTAATTAAGGTTTAAGGCCAAGGCCTTATATTTTGTATCAAAGGTCGGTTTAGATAACTTAATAGGTTAGAGTGTTGCTTAAGAATAAGTGACAAGTTGTGTATAACCACAATGGTTAGTATATTAGATGGAGTCCATGTTTTTTAATTTTAGAATTAGTTTGAGATAAATTGGATAACAATATATTAGTGTTTATCTTCCTCATTATTATATGATGATTTTACTGATATGATCACACAGACCTTTTTGGTTTTAGTAAATGGATCGATCTAACATGCACCAAAGCAATAGTGGATGTAAAGGAAACTGTGACAGTTTTATGAGCGAGCAACTGATTGATATGGGAGCTGTAATTAGAACTCTTGTGTTTATCCTCAACCAACTATATTGAGTCATGATTGACCACCTCAACCTTGGTGATTTTTATAAGGCATCATATATGCGAGAAAAAAATCCCTACGGAACTTCAGGTAATAATCATAAAGGTATGTGTGTTCAAAAACCTATGTGTCAAAGATGTGGAAAGAAACACCTAGGAAAATGTTTCAAAGGTACAGAAATATGCTTTAGATGTGGAAATGAAGGTCATAAAGCGAGAACCTGTCATGGAAAATGGAAGCATCCAGTTGACTCGAGGAAAGGGAAAGAAGTTCTTTCTGAGGGATCAATTGAATGTTTTAAATGTGGTGTTCATGGTCATTATGTAAACACATGTCCTATGAAGAAGTTTCGGGAATGGGATCACCATGATCGTACAAATATTCTTTTACCAATACCTAATGCCATTCTGATTGAGAATGAAGAAACTGACAATGACCAATCAATGGTATGGATTATTTCTTAACATTTGTTTTCCTATTTTGGAATCTTAGGATAAGATCCATGATTTTGTTTGGAGGAACGAATTATTACAGAATAAGTTGGAAAGGAATGGTTAATGGATCATGAAGAATGTTGAATGAGTAAGAAGTCAACATATAAGGGCTTCAAGAGTTATGGTAAAATTCATAAAAGTATTAAGTCTCTTTTGATTATGGGGTTACATTAGAAGACTTTTTATAGTATGTGTAACCCTGATGTTTGATATATGAAAAATTTATTCAAGGAATAGTTATCTATTATTTTGTGGACATAGTTATAATGAACCATTTGGGTTTATATGATCCTTACTTTTGATGTAATTATGGGTCACTATATGTTATGATGGGAAATGAAAGGCGTGAGATAAAATTGAGGTTAAATCATGTTATGGTTATTTTTGATGATATTATCTCTTTTTGTGGATTGTTTTGAGAATTATATAGTTGGAAAAAGGACAACACGCAGACCATGTGACAACCCGTCGCATCGGACAAAGTTGTGGTAATCGAACCCACAACCAAAGTGAAACTGGTATTTATCGCCTACCACTGGACTACATGAAGTCCCTGGTTAGGATGAATAATTCTTTTTAGTTAGATGATTTTATGAATTAAGAGTATGTTTATTTTGGGTTATCTATGGAAATTATTATCCTATCATGGAGGATATGTGATTAGGTTAATTACTTTTCAAAATGAGTCTTTAAGATCAACTGATGTTATTTGGGGATAAGTGTTAGTTTGTACCTTGGAAGACTATGTGATTAAATCCTTAAAATATTTGGGTTTCAATCTTAGTTTGGATTACTTTGAATAATTTTATGGAAAAATTGTTTATCGAATGGTCTTCGTTGAACTTTGGGTTTTGTTGGACAAAATTTGGAGATAAAGAATAAATTTTTTTTATAAAGGGTTATCATTTTCTAGATTATCTGATCTTGTTCTAAAAATTTTGGTTTTGGTATGGGTATAAAGACATGGGAAATATATAGTTCTCTTTTGTGGATTAGGTGATTCTCTAGAAGTTGATTATAGTACTCTTAATGTGAACAAGTCTTCTTAAATACTCATCATTTGGGGAAAGTATGAGTTTGTGTAAGAAATCTAGTAAAAGTTGAAAGTCAACATGACAAGTAAGTATGTTTCCTGAAGATCAAAAATAAATTGTTCAATGAAAAGTAACTTAAAGCAAAAATTTTGTCTATTAACTTTTCCTACTGGGGAATCGAATACCGTTTAACCCACCCCATGTTTGTGATTTTCTTATGGTTAACTTTCTCCTAAACATGTTTTCTATCACTCTCCCTCGGAACATGACCCTTTTCTTTTTCTTCCATATCAATTTTTTACTACATGGAATCCTAGTATGGGTTAACTCGGGTGATTTCTGTACTTCTATTTCTTTCATTTAGATTGATTGTTTTACGAACTCTTGTTCCGATGTGGGACCTTCAATGATGTTTCCAAGCCCAATTTTAAAATTGCGAGGACACAATTCCAAAATGTGGGGAAGGATGTAACACCCTAGGTAAATAAATAATATTAAATTTTTATATTTTTCCCTATTTTTGAATAAAATTTTAATATTAATTTAAAGGGAACTCTATGATCGATGGATTAACCAATACGCAACAACGAGTTCTTTTGAAATCTTACGTTGCACTCTAATAATAAAATAATTTTCTTTTAAATAGTAGTTAACACCTAACTGCTGTAATGAAAGGAATGAACAGAACTAACTACAAAATGATTATATATGTTTTTTAAAAAAATTTAAATTTGAAAATAAATGTTAGAGGATTAAAAATGCGAATGAATCCAATTTTAAGCGTAAACAATCTAATATTCTTTAAAAGGTCGGCTAACCTCTTTTTAATGGAGAACCTCTTTTAATTCCACTTGTTGACAATTTTATGTGTTATATTTAACAAAATAAAATTATTCTTTAGAATCAGAACATAAAAATTTACTTTGTGTAAATTTTTGTTATTTTTCGGATAAAGTTCATTTTTAACGAATAGTGAAAAATGTTGTATTTTAATTCAAAACGTCTTTTTAATATAATTTATTTATATGATTATATTATCTTTTTAATTGGTTTTAAAGATAAATTAGAATATATTTTTACCATTTAATCCAATATTGGTCATAGTAATTAATTTTACTTTAAAATTGGACTTAAACTAGTGTCAATATTTTAATAGATATTGTTTTTTAAAAACACGCTATTTGTTCTGATATCAGGAATTAATTATGAAATTAATTAATGCAAATTATATGTTTTCAATTTTTTAAAATAGAAATAATCTTTTAATTCGTAATATCAAATATAGCTTCGGTTGAATTTTTGGTATTTTTCTGAAAAACATCAATTTTTTATGAATAGGGAAACCACTTAGTGGTAGTTTAAAAACCGATTTTTCGTTTAAATGAAACTTTACCACTTCTGTGATTTGAATTTCACAAATCTTACATACATGGTTTTCATTAGGATGTAAAATGTGATTCAATGTAATTAAAATAATTTTTTGGTAAATAATAACTTTTATTTTTTAATCACTATTAGAGGTAATTAGTGTAATTTAAGGTAAAAATAATTTTTTAATAATATGAAATTACCTTGACACATGTCCTACCCTTATTGGATGAGTCCTAGCCAACCAAGACAATACATGGGTCAACTGAGGGACCCCATGTAGCCACTTTGGTAGGAAAATGACATTAATACCTTTTTATTTAAAGTTAAAATTAAAATGTCACAAACATTTGTTGTTTTACTAAAACAATTTTTACAAGGGTTTATAAAAGTAATATTTTTTTAGTATAAATATTTATTAGAAATCTAAAATAATTTCCTAAATCATGAAATTTTTTTGTAAATTTTTTTGACATTAAAAAAATTTAATTATTTATGACACCATGATGATGCCGCGATTACCTCATTATTTAACGATTTAATAAATGAAAAGATAATTTAAAATATAGGACCTACACTTGTCAAAAACCTATTGGATGTGTGTATTTCAAACTATTATCACCTTATCCTCTAAATATATAATTTTGGGACCTTTAAAATCCGAAAATCATTTTCTAATAATGATACTTTTCAAGACATTCCAAGAGTGCCCCTCCTCTTCTCTTATAAAAGGCCCCCACCTCTACCATCTTACCCACACCTCTCAAGACTTTGGCTCAGCCAACTCCTGCCCATTTTGTCTCTTCACATCCGTCTATTACTCCTATAAGCCTCACTTTGGGCATAATTGTTTCCAAGGAATCCTTTGAGCTCAAATAAAAAAGAGTTACCCGATTTAAAGGTAATGTCTTCCCTAGTGTTCTTTTGTTTTATTTTGCTTCTCCAACCCCCTAAACACTTTTTATTTATTTTTTTTTGTAACAAAACCAGTATCTTAAATATACTAGTATTTTTTATGAGGTGTATTATAGCTACAATAACACACACCTCTGTCTAATGGTTAAAGAACATACTGTTTCCGTGGATGGCGAATTACTGCCTCACGAAACGATGATTGTTATATCTTCTCATACTACCTCTCATGGGTGGCCATTATGATGGAACTATATTTATTTATGATATATATTATTTTTATTTCCTCTCTATTATTCTTTATTTTATAATTAATACATTCATTTATGCTTTTCATGTTGTGCAAATGCGATAATTTCATTTGATGAAGTGTGGACTACCGCCCCCTCATGTGATGTGACTCGTTCATGCAATACATGGAATGTATAAAGAATGAAATTGATGAAATTATGTAACCTATATAAAATATATATTATAATGGAATTATAATATGTATATATCTCTCATCTAGTTTTAATTTCATTAATGTGCCAAAGAAATTAAAGTAGCATTCATGCGTACGTACGGCTTACCCTCTCCATGAACGGTAAATTTAATTTCTTATCTCCAAATGTTATGTACTATTATAAGAACATATATATAATGGATATATATGTCATAAATTACATCTAAATGATGGATATCATTCTGGAATTATAATATATATCTCTTATTTAGTTTTAATTCCATTAATATGACAAAAAAATTGAAAGTAGCGTTCATGCGTACGTACGAACTACCATCTCCATGAACGGTACTTTTCATTTTTTATCTCCAAATGTTATGGAATAGTATAAAATGAATTTTTACATGGTATATATGATATTTTAATCATTAATAATATTCTAGAAATTATTTACTACATGGTCAATCATTTTCAACCAAGTTCATTTTTGACTCATGTACCAAACATCGACAAAAACGTCTGATATGAACTAACATTATTAAATAATTATTATAACATTATAATATTTGATATGAACAGAATAATAATCTTTGAAGGAGGTCATTAAGAAATTATAAATTGACCAATGATTATTATTCAGGAATATAATGAAACAAACAAGAAAAGTCAGACATGAGGTAAGGGATCCTAACCCTCTCTTTTTTTAAGTACACTCTTTTATGTCATTCCTTTGAAGATCATATTTCTTATGATTGGGGTGTTAATTTATATTACTCTTACTGTAATTTTTAGGTTCATATGATGAGAGACCCTACTTTCTCTCAATAATCTATTTTGGATGTTTTGAGTGGCGCCGTTTGGCTGCTGAATTTTCGTAAGAGATCCAACCTCTCTTTTTTTAAGTACTCTCCTTTATGTCACTTCATTTAAGACACTATTTGTTATGTTGGGGGACGATATTTTATATTCTCATTTCTGTAAATTTTATTTTAATATGATGAGAGACCCTATTTGATCTTATAAATCCATTTTTGGAGGTTTTGTGTGGCGTCGTTAGGCTGCCGAGTTTTCGTATGGTATTTTTCATCTCACTTTTATTCCCGTGAGATTTATGATAAATTTTCCACCATTTTATTTGAGTGGTGTATGAACTGCCAATTATTATACTCCTTGTGTAATATAATTTCATTTATGGGTATTTACATATTCATTGTATGAACTTTCTTCAATGGGGTGTACATTTCGAAAGTTACCCAAGTCAGTAAGGGAACCTTTCACCCTCAACTTTTTAAAAGACTTATTTTGTTATGTCTTTTAATTCACATGCTATTATGTTGGGATATGTTCTTATATATTCTTATTGATGTAAATTTTATATCCAAGTGATGAGATACCCTTTTTATCTCTCATCAACTCATTTTTTGAATTTTGAAGTGATGCTGTTAGGTTGTCGAATTTTTGTAAGGGAACTTCTTAACCCAATTTTGATTCTTTGGGATAAACTTATAATCCTTGAATATGTCATTCTATGAATATGTGTGAATAAACTCTGATTATTTTACTCATAATACCAACTTATATTTGGTGTATTCGTTTGTCACACATAATTGTGTAATTGATTTATCCTTAATCCAAGGATACCGTCTTTGTAAGGGACTTCGTCTCAATATTCTTTCATTGAGGCATATTTTGTTCTAATACAAGGATTTATTTTATCCGGTGTATAAACACCATTGAATTTTAATTTTATACAAAAGCAATCTTTTTATACGAAGAGTTTTACTAAATGACAAATAGGAATGTTTCTTTTAACGTATGCGGTGACAATGACCTTTTCCGCCGCCATGAGTATTATTTGGTCTTTGGCTTCCTCAAAAAGCCGTATTGTTTTTAAAATGAAATAAATACCATATACTCTTTTATGTATTTTGGTATTGAAAATGGTATTTATAATGGATTTGTTATGTCAATATATTTATGTGATATATTATGATCAAAGTGCTGAAATATTTTCTTTCCATTATATTTGTTTTATGTGTTATGATTTTATAATGGTACTTGGACATTTGAGAGGTTGTTATGTGATAAACCATATGACGGGTGGTGCTGTGAATACCAGGATGGGTGGTTACGTTATAACCTCCAATGAATTGGGTATGGAAGTCGGCTATACGGCTATTACATTAAGTGATATGTGTGGAAGTCGACTGTATGGTTATTCCATTTAATTATGTTTATGTCCAAGTTACCTTTGTATGTTATGTATATGGGTTTTATGGTAATATTTTTGTTAAAAAAGGGTAAGTAATGATCTTTTATTCATTAAAGAGTTTATACTACTTAATAATGGTGAAAATTATTACTTTGATAAAGAATTCATTGTTTACTTGTTGTTTTGAAAAACTAACAGTTTTCCTTCTTTGTGTATCCCTTATTGAGCTTTTTATGCTCATCCCAAGTATTTTTTTCTTTAAATGTTTTTCATAGGACATAAAGTTGAATAGGGTCAAGGATGGGATCAAAGAAATTTCAGGCGGTCTAAAACATGGAATTAGACATTTTATTTTTAAGAGTTCTTATTTTATGGAAACTTTGTAGAAGTGTCTACTTTGTAATCTTTTGAGATGTAATAGTTATGTCCTAATTCTCTAAAACTCTAAACCTGAAAATATCCTCAATGTGAATTATTCATTTAATTAAATATTAAGTAAGGTTTAAGGTCAGGGCCATATAGTTGGTATCAAAGGTCTGTTTAGATAACTTTAGAGGTTAGGGTGTTTCTTAAGAATAAGTGACAAGTTGTGTATAACCACAATGGTTAGTATATTAGATGGAGTCATTATTTTTTTTGAAAGTTATAATTAGTTTGAGATGAATTGGATAAATATATATTAGTGTTTATATTCCTCATTATTATATTATTATTTTACTGATATGATCACACTAACCTTTTTGGTTTTAGTAAATGGCTCGATCTAGCAGGCACCAAAGTAACATAGGATGTGAAGGAAACTATGACAGTTTTCTGAGCGAGAAACTGAATGATATGGGAGATGCAATGAGAAGTCTTGTGTTTACCCTCAACCAACTATCTGGAGTCATGACTGACCACCACAACCTTGGTTATTTTTATAAGGCATCATATATGCGAGAATCAAATCCCTACAGTACTTCAGGTAATAATCATAAAGGTAAGTGTGTTAAAAAACCTATGTGTCAAATATGTGGAAAGAAACACCTAGGAAAATGTTTCAAAGGGAGAGAAATATGCTATAGATGTGGAAATGAAGGTCATAAATCAAGAACCTATCATGGAAAAAGGAAGCATCCAGTTGAATCGAGGAAAGGGAATGAAGTTCTTTCTGAGGGATCAATTGAATGTTTTAAATGTGGTGTGCATGGTCATTATGCAAACACATGTCCTATGAAGAAGTTTCGGGAATGGGATCACCAAGATCCTACAAATATTCGTTTACCAATACCTAATTCTATTCCTATTGAGGATGAAGAAACTGACAATGACCAATCAAAGGTATGGATTATTTCTTAACATTTGTTTTCTTATTTTGGAATCTTAGGATATGATTCATGATTTTGTTTGTAGAAAATATGTATTATAGAATAATTTTGAATGGAATGGTTAATGGATCATGAAGAATGTTGAAGGACTAATAAGTCAACATATAAGGGCTTCAAGAGTTATTGTGAAATTCTTAAAATTATTAAGTCTCTTTTGATGATGGGGTTACATTAAAAGACTTTGTATAGTATGTGTATTTCTGATGTTTGATATATGAAAATTTTATTCAAGGAATAGTTATCTATCTTTGGTGGACATAGTTATAACGAACCATTTGGGTTTATATGATCCTTACTTTTGAGGTAATTATGGGACACTATATGTTATGATGGGAAATGAAAGGAATGAGATAAAATTGAGGTTAAATTTTGTTATGGTTATTTTTGATGATTTTACCTCTTTTGGGGATTTATTTGAGAAATATATAGTTTTGAAAAAGGAAAACAGGCAGACCATGTGAGAACCCATCGCATCAGACAAAGCTGCGGGAATCGAACCCACAACCAAAGTGTGACTGGTATTTATCTCCTACCACTGGACTACATGAAGTCCCTGGTTAGTATGACTTATTCTTTTTAGTTATATGATTTTATGAATTAAGAGTAAGTTTATTTTCGGTTATCTATGGAAATTATTAACCTATCATGGAGGATATGTGATTAGGTTAATTACTTTTCAATATGAGACATTAAGAGCAACTGATGTTATTTGGAGATAAGTGTTATTTGTACCTTGGAAGACTATGTGATTAAATCCTTCAAATATTTAGGTTTCAATCATTGTTTGGTTTACTTTGAATAATTTTATGTAAAAATTGTTTATTGAATGGTCTTCGTTGAACTTCATGTTTTGTTGGACAAATTTTGGAGATTAAGAATAGATTTTCTTTTTATAAAGGGTTATTCTTTTCTGGATTATCTGATCTTGTTCTAACAATTTTGGTTTTGGTAAGGGTCTAAATACATGGGAAATATATAGTTCTCTTTTTTGGATTAGGTGAATCTCTAGAAGTTGATTAGAGTACTCTTAATGTGGACAAGTCTTATTAAATACTCATCATTTGGGGAAAGTATGAGTTTGTGTAAGAAATCTAGTAAAAGTTGAAAGTCAACATGACAAGAAAGTATGTTTCCTTAATATAAAAAATAAATTCCTCAATGAAAAGTAACTTAAAGAAAAAATGTTGTCTATTAAATTTTCCTACTGGGGAATCAAATACCATTTAACCCACCACATGTTTGTGATTTTCTTATGGTTAACTTTCTCCTAAACATGTTTTATATCACTCTCCTCAGAACATAACCCTTTTCCTTTTCTTCCATATCCATGTTTTCCTACATAGAATCCTAGTTTCGGTTAACTCGGCTGACCACTGTAATTCTTTTTCTTTCTTTTAAAGTGATTGTTTTACCGACTCTTGATCCGATGTGGGACTTTCAATGATATTTCCGAGCCCAATTTTAAAATTGAGAGGACGCAATTCCCAAAAGGTGGGAAGGATGTAACACCCCCCGGTAAATAATGAATATTACATTTTTATATTTATCCATATTTGTGAATAAAATTTTAATATTAATTTAAAGGGAACTCAATGCTCGATGGCTTACCCAATACACAACAACAAGTTCCTTCGAAATCTTACGTTGCACTCTAATAATAAAATAATTTTATTTTAAATGGTACTTAACACCTAGCCATTGTAATGACGGGAATGAACAGAACTAACTAAAAAATTATTATATATGTTTGTAAAATATTTTTACATTTTAAAATAAATGATAGAGGATTAAAAATGAGAATGAATCCAATTTTAAGCGTAAACAATATAATATTCTTTAAAAGGTCGGCTAACCGCCTTTTGATGGAGAACCTCTTTTAAATCCACTTGTTGACAATCTTATGTGTTATATTATGAAAAAATAAATTTCTTCTTTAGAATCAGAACATCAAAATTTACTTTTTGTAAATTTTTGGTATTTTTCCGATAAAGTTCATTTTTAATGAATAGTGAAAAATGTTGTATTTTAATTCATAACCTATTTTAATATAATTTATTTATATGATTATATTATCTTTTTTAATTGGTTTTAAAGTGAAATTAGAATATATTTTTACCATTTAATCCAATAGTGGTCATTGTAAATAATTTTACTTTGAAATTCGACTAAAACTAGTGTCAATCTTTTAATAGATATTGTTTTTTAAAAACACGCTATTTGTTTTGATAGCTGGAATTAATTATTAAATTAATTAATGCAACTTATATGTTTTTAATTTTGTAAAATAGAAATCATTTTTGAATTTTTAATATCAAATATATATTAGGATAAATTTTTTGGTATTTTTCTGAAAAACTTCAATTTTTGATCAATAGTGAAACCACTAAGTGGTAGTTTAAAAACCGATTTTTCATTTAAATAAACATTTACCACTTATGTAATTTGAATTTAAAAAATCCGACATACATGGTTTTCATTAGGATGTAAAATGTGATTCATTGTAATTAAAATAATTTTTTGGTGAATAGTAACTTTTACGTTTTAATCACGATTAGAGGTAATTAGTGTAATTTAAGGTAAAAATAATTTTTTAATAATATGAAATGACCTTGACACATGTCCTACCCTTATTGGATGAGTCCTGGAAAACCAATAGAATCCATGGTAAAACATAGGGACCCCATAGATGTAACACCCCAAGATTTCATAGTGTGTTATTTCTTCAAAATAATTAAATAACTTACACTACACGCAACACCGAGTTCAAGCACACCATGACTTACCAAACAAGCCGTTCAAAAGAGGTTATGAATAGTATTAACTAAATTTTAAAACTTTATATAATCTTTATATTTTTTTGAATCCATATTCTGAGTTTCTATGAAAAGATTGATGAACAAATTCATTTTTTTCGGATAAAAGAAGTATTTTTCAAAAAATGAAATTTTACCGCCTTTTAAAGGAAAAGCCTTTTAAAATACCATATTTTAAAATTTTCTATATTAAATTTGACAAAATTATCTTCTTCTTTAGAATCGGGATAGAAGAATTTATTTTCAATAATGTTTTGGTGTTTTTCTGATAACTTTCATATTTGTGTGGATAGTGAAAATTACTATATTTTACCTGAAAATGAATTTTTTAATCAAAATAATTTATATTGTTAAATTATAAATTTTAATGTTTTGGAATTATAAATATATTATAATATTTAATCCAATTATGGTCATTTTAAGTAATTTCACCTTGAAATTGGACGTAAACAAATGTCAAACTTTTGATAGCTATTATTTTTAAAAAAATACGCCTTTTGGTTTCGAAAGTGGGAATCAATTTTAAATTAATAAATGAAACTTTAATGTTTTTAATTTGGTAAAATAGACTTCATTTTTGCATTCGGAATAACAAAATTATACTAGGGTAAAATTTTGGTACTTTTCGGATAACTTTTATATTTTGACGAATAGTGAAAATTACTAAATTTTAATTAAATACAACTTTTTTAATCGAACTAATTAATAGTGATAAATTTTTTATTTGAGTGGTTTTAAATTATATTTAGAATATATTTTTACCATGTAATACAATGTGGGTCATTGGACATAATTTTACATTTAAACTGAACATAAACAACTGTCAATCTTTTGATAATTATTATTTCTTAAAAACACTCTTTTTGTTTTAACAACGGGAATTAATTTTAAATTAATTTATACCACATCTATGTATTTAATTTGGAAAAATAGATTCCATATTTTTAATCAGTATGTCCAAATTGTGTAAATAGGTAACTTTTATTTTCAGACATTTTGAATAATTATTTCAGTAAATATTTTATTTATCATGGTTAAAGGGTAAATTTGGTAAATAAGGGTAATTTAATAATAATATAATAATATTAAATTACCCTAAAACGTGTCTTAAACCTATATTTTGATACATGGCAGACCATGGGCATCTTTGGGTCGATTTTGGGACCCCATGGATCCACTTGTAAGTGATAATGACAGTTTATGTTAATTAAGTTCAAGTAATTACAAAAATGACATAAGCATATATCTTTTAGAAACAAATTTTTTACATAGGGTTATATATGTTAGATTTTAGACTATAAATATTTATTATAAAGATAAAAATATTTCCTACATAATTCTATTTTATTTATAATTTTTAGACATTAAATAATTTAATTTATTTATGACACAATGATGATGCAGTAATTACCATAATAGTGAAAAATTAAAACAATTGATATTATAAATACCCAAATGAATATAATTGGAGACTTTTATTGAATTAGAATACTTTTATAGGTTAATATGACATATTAGGATTGATTTAATTGACTTTTTTTGAAGTAATAATTCTGTTATGAGTTTCAAAAAAATCAACTATTGAATAGTGTCAAAATTGACAAAAAAGAGGTTGTAAAAAAAATATTATATTATTAATTGATATTAAATTCCTAAAAATATAAGGATCGGCCAATATACTTATATCATGATAGGTTTATCATTAATGGACCACTTGGGGGTCTCTTGGATGTATATAGTAATTTTATTAACCATATAATATAAAAATACAAAGAGACATTGTAAAAGTGAAACTAATTAACTTAGAGTTAGTACTTAAATATAAGGTTAATATAGTGACCCAAACCTGTCTAAATTATATTGGTTGAGTAATTTTAGACCCATCCCAACCTTAAAATTTAAATAATACACTTTTTAGCCATTAGAAACTGAATATTAATTTATTATAAATTAATATTTCTAGCTTTTCCCAAGGTTCCCCACACCCCTCTTATAAAAGGGAACTCCACATTATCATTACTTCACACCTTCAAAGCCTTTTGGTTCGGCCAACCTCTACCCAAATACTCTCTAAAATTACCTAAATACAACCAAGAGTCCTTAGTTCGATTAGAAATCCAACCTAAGGATCACTTTTGATCAAATCCAAAGGAAGAACCCGAAGAAGAGGTAATGTTTTCACCACCCTTTTCCAAATTCATTTCTGCTTCAACTTATTCTTTCTTTGTTATTACTATTCTAAAATAATAACTACGGCATATTATATATACTGTGATGTTATTATAAATATGGTACAACCATATTCAGTATTCTATCCACCCTTTGAATAACATGTCACCATACATGCGTACGTACGACTTACCGTCTCCACGTCGTGGTGTAATTGTTATTCAATAAATTATTATTTGGATGGGTATAATAATGATGTGTAATTCATGTAAATAATTAATATAACATGATAATGATTCTGTATATATGATATAACATGCAATTATATATTATTTTAATAACCAATGAATGATATTGTTGATCGTGCATACGTACGAACTACTGTTTCCCCGAACGTGATGAGATTCATTCTCCATCTTATCCATTCAAGTATAAATCTAATTTAATGATTTATAATAGTATCTAAGTACTTTATATCATTATTGATATGAATAATATACAACCCATCCATGAAAAACATAGATTGCGTAACAAAACATGTAAAAGAAAATGAGAAAGTTAACACCCGAAACAACCATAATACTAAGATAACATTAAAAAATCAATGTTAAAAGATCATATATGATATCATATTAATGTATATGATTCTTGTATAATTTAATAAAAATTATTTCAACATTATAAAGGAGGATAACCTACCCCCAACCAAGTAAAAGTACAAGGTAAGTGTTTATTTCTCAATCTCTTCATTATCCGAGGTTGTTTATACGTAATAATCTACTGGGATTTCATTATCATCCACATCCATGTCTCTTAAAAATGTATTTCAAAATAGTTTTTACTATTTAATAGACAATGGGTTAAAGTCTTTTATACCCTTATGTGTTTTGAAAGGAACATTTTCGTCGTTTTCCAAACAAGGAACTTTTAACCTTTTCGACAAATTTAAGGTAAGAATGACTTTTTTTTAACTTATACGGAGGGTGCGGCTATTTACCGCCATTATAAAATTGTCAAATCTTCCCTTAAAAGCTTATAAGAATATTTTCAATTTAAATGTTTTATTTTATTATTATGTGAGTTTTAAATGATTTCCAAATTAATATTTTGAAAATTTATGAAAGGTACTCTTTATCAAAAAAAAGAATTTTAAATGATTTAAAGATTTATCTTTCTAAATATTTTTAATTAATGTCCCTATTTTCAATATGATTTTAAGGATTTATTTATATGTACATCAGTGTTTTGAAATTATATTTCTTTTCAAAAGTTTCGAAGTGGTATGGGACCCTTTGATTCCAAAAATCTCTTTTAAATTACTCCCTTAATAAATGTGTGACTTTTAAATGATTTCAAAAATGAGATATTTCTCTCCAATAGTTTCGATTTCATCTATGTCAACATCCTTTGATGGATTTTAAGTTTATTTGATGTTGAATTATTATGATACAAAACTTCCATATGGTTTTGAAGTTTTTGGTATGTGTTTGACTATGGATGTATTATTCTTATACCATTCGTGGTTTATGGATGAAGTATTTACATTTCGTATACTAGTTTTAATACGAATGATTATGTTATGTTTAAACCTTTTCATATGGGAATGCATTGGACCTAATATATTACGGGTGGAGCCCGCTATATCTCCTCGATGCATCGGTAGGTCTCATGAGACAAACTAGTTTCATGGCACAAGGCCTTGGAAAAATCTTATTTGTAGTCTTGGCACGAGGCCTTGGCTATGTGGTTATGATAGTCTGGAATTATGTATTCCATCATTATGAAAGTGGTTATTGATATTGCATGTGATTATTTGATTAGTAGAGTATACATGTGAATAAGTAAATGGATTTCTTTCATTTTATTTTTTCCATACTATGTTGAAGTTAAAGTTTAAAAGGCTTTTGTCTTAGTTATACATTGCCTTAAATGTTTATGCTTATTTATGAAAGTTTCTGCTGTATTACTTACCCTTACGTAGCGTTTGAGCTCACCCCTTTCTATGCTTTATTTTTCCCAGGATTCCAAGAAGTATATTGCGATTGATAAGAAGGGTTAAGACAAGGGAATAATGGGATTCATAAATGATTATTTATGTTGTTTTGTATGTTATGAAGTGTAATGTAACATTCATGTATATAATCTATTTTCCAAGACTGTTAAACTAATTGGTCTTTCGAGACTTGATTCCTTGTAATCTTGCCAATGTATTAAAATAATGCACCGAATCTGGGTAACTGGGGTTGGGGCGTTACAGTTGTTATCAGAGGATGTTTAGTAATAATATTGGAAACTAGATTTAGATATACTCTGATTAGAGCACATAGCCCTAATATAGACATTGAGGATTAGTATAAAATAACATCCTAGAATTTTGATATTGTAGAGATTCTATGAGTTTTCTGAGAAATACATCCCTGTCTGGATACGAGTAGGTAGAGGCGTCTCTGGCACAGATGTACCTAGGGGTAAAACCTAAAAACACCGTTTTGAGCTAGAATCGAACGAGAACTGGTGCACGAAAATGGTCCTTGCTACACTCTTGGTTACGTTACTCCCAGGGGATATGTTTAGGATAATTCTCATTTTCTTTACAAACCATTATGAAGGGATCATGAGTATATACTTACTCAAAGAAAACATTTTTATGATTATGGATTATATCCATAAACTATTCAATTTGCATTAGGTATTTTAAAAGTTTGGAATTATTCACTGAAATTCATAAACTGACCTAGTTTATGCTATTGTTTAGAAATGGTGCCCAGTAGAAGGAATGAGAACTCCAGCAATGCACATGATCCAAAGAGAAAGAAGGATCATATCTTTCATGGTCTTAAGCTAGAATTTATAAGAGAAATATCCTCCCATGTATTATCATCATATGAAGAAATAATATCATGTGTTGATAAGATAAGTAAAGAGTTTACTGAGTCATATGGCTTTGAAGGAAAGAAAGAGAAGAAAAGGAGGGAAGAGAGAAAGATGGATAAAGGGAAGAGGGAAAAGAAGCATTTTCCCATATATGATAACTGTGGGAAGGAACACCCTGGAACTTTCCTGAAAGGAATGAGAGTTTGTTATAAGTGTGGATGAAAAGGGCACAATGTACATGGCTGCAAGGGTAAGAAAATGGTTTCAAATGTTCAATGCTTCATTTGCAAGTAGTTTGGACACGACGCAAACCTATGTCCCAGTCGTCAGACTATGCCACAAGTGATGCTATTGGATAAAAATCATGTTATGATACTACCAAAGATGAAGAGTAATGATTAGAGTTCTTATGTTGATTATGTCATTTGAGTGTTGTATAAATAATGAACTTCTTATACTAATTATAGAGCATATAGGGATTGTACTACAATACTACTTCTTTAAGGACTTGAAATTGTGTGGAACAAAGAAAAGTGACTCAATAGCAGGTTAATTTTTTTTGAAAATATATGGTTTAGAGAATGATAAACCATAATTTAGTTCTGATACTAAGGTAGTGATTTTGGAATAAGCGATGGTTAATTTTGGTAATTCAGGATGTTGCGATGTTGTAAAAGAATATATGAGGAAGGTGTTTACATGTTATTACCTGGAAAAAAAGGATCCTCATTATGTTTAACTTCCTTGTAAATTTTGGACTATGAGTTTGGATAATAGTATTTTCGATAAGTCTAAAGTTTGGAATAAATTAAGTTTAAAAGGTTATTTTTGGATTTTTATAAAAGGAAAACACGCAGATCGTGTGACGACCCGTTGTGTCCGGCATAACTACGGGAATCGAACCCAAAACCATAGTGCAATTGGGATTTATCACGTACCATTGTGCTACATGAAGTTCCGGGATAGTATAATGTACTTTATTTTCATAAAGGATCTGATATGTGAATCATAAATTCATTATATTTGGAACCCTATACGCTTAGGATAAATATAGTATTTTTGAGTTGTATTATGTTTTGGGGTGAAATATGAGTTTGTGGTAGAAATTTATTAATGTATAAAACTCTAATTATAAATTAATTATATCTCCTTATAATCATAGCCAATCTCATAAATAAATTCCTCAACATTATGAAAAGGAAATTAGAACAAAAATGTTGTCCTTTATGGTACCTTAGATCATCACTAATTTATGGCTTTGGTATTGTTGGCCTTTTCATAGCCATGTTCTCTGCCACTCTCCATCAGATAATTGATGGTTATATTTATCTTCCATATCCATATTTTCCTACATGGAACCCTAGTATGTGTTATTTTCTGTAATCTTCATACTTACCACTCTTTATGTTAAATATAGGCCACATTAATTCATTTTTCGATGTGGGATTTCAACTAAGATATTTTGAAATGTAAAAAATGTGTTATCTTAATGCCTTAAGTTTTGTTGAACTGATGGTATTTTAAATCTTCATAGATTGATGAATTTAAGGACCTAAATTTTACACTTATTTATGATTGATGACCTCAATCACTACCTATAAATATTTATGTTTTTCCTCCACTTATATGTCTCTAATTTCCACCAATGTTCTTTTAATAGAGATCATATTTTTTTGGTGACCCTTTCATTTCTCTTTTCCTCTTATTAAGACTAAATTTTATTAACCCAATTTTCGATGTGGGTTTTCCCAGAAAGATATTTTCTATTTTCAACCTTTTATTTTTGAAGAAAAATTTCAAATTGCGAGGATTCAATTTATTGAAGGAGGGGATAATGTAAGACCCCAAGATTTCATAGTGTGTTATTTCTTCAAAATAATTCAATAACTTACACTAAACGCAACACCGAGTTCAAGCGCACCATGACTTACCAATTAAGCCGTTCAAAAAAGGTTATGAATAGTATTAACTAAATTTTAAAACATTATATAATCTTTATATTTATTAGAATCCATATTATGAGTTTCTAAGACATGATTGATAAACAAATTCATTTTTTCGGATAAAAGAAGTATTTTTCAAAAAAATGAAATTTTACCGCCTTTTAATAGTGAAGCCTTTTAAAATCCAATATTTGAAACTTTTATATATTCAATTTGAAAAAATTAACTTCTTCTTTAGAATCGGGATATAAGAATTTATTTTCAATAATGTTTTGGTGTTTTTCTGATAACTTTCATATTTGTGTGAATAGTGAAAATTACTATATTTTAACTGAAAATGACTTTTTTAATAAAAATAATTTATATTGTTAAATTATAAAGTTTAATGTTTTGGAATTATAAATAGATTATAATATTTAATCAAATGATGGTCATTTTAGGTAATTTCACCTTGAAATTGGACATAAACAAATGTCAAACTTCTGATAGCTATTATTTTTTAAAAAATACCCCTTTTGGTTTCGAAAGTGGGAATCAATTTGAAATTAATAAATTAAACTTTTATGTTTTTAATTTGGTAAAATAGACTTCATTTTTGGATTCAAAATAACAAAATTAGCCTAAGGTGAAATTTTGGTACTTTTTGGATAACTTTAATATTTTGACGAATAGTGAAAATTACTAAATTTTAATTAAATACAACTTTTTTAATCGAAATAATTAATAGTGATAAATTTTTAATTTGAGTGGTTTTTAATTATATTTAGAATATATTTTTACCATGTAATACAATGTGGGTAATTTAACATAATTTCACATTTAAACAGAACATAAACAACTGTCAATCTTTTGATAATTATTATTTCTTAAAAACACTCTTTTTGTTTTTACAACAGGAATTAATTTTAAATTAATTTCTGCCACTTCTGTGTATTGAATTTGAAAAAATGGATTCCATATTTTTAATCAGTATATCCAAATTTTGTAAATAGGTATCTTTTATTTTTAGACATTTTGAATAATTACTTCAGTAAATATTTTATTTACCATGGTTAAAAGATAAATCCGGTAAATAAGGGTAATTAAATAATATGATAATAAAATTAAATTACCCTAAAAGGTGTCTTAACCCTATTGGTTGATACATGGAAGACCATGGGCATCTTTGGGTCGATTTTGGGACCCCATGGATCCACTTGTAAGTGATAATGACACTTTTTGTTAATTAAGTTAAAGTAATTACAAAAATGACATAAGCATATATCTTTTAGAATCATATTTTTTACATAGGGTTATATATGCTGGATTTTAGACTATAAATATTAATTATAAATCTAAGAAGATTTTATACATAATTATATTTTATTTATAATTTTTAGACATTAAATAATTTAATTTATTTATGACATAATGATGATGCAGTAATTACCGTAATAGTGAAAAATTAAAACAATTGATATTATAAATACCCAAATGAATATAATTGGAGACTTTTATTGAATTAAACTAATTTTATAGGTTAATATGACATATTAGGATTGATTTAATTGACTTTTTTCAATGTAATAATTCTGTTATGAGTTTCAAAAAAATCAACTATTGAATAGTGTCAAAATTGACATTAAATAGTTTTTAAAAACAAATATTATATTATTAATTGATATTAAATTCCTAAAAAATATAAGGATCGGCCAAGAGACTTATATCATGATAGGTGTATCGTTAATGGACCACTTGGGGGGTCTCTTGGAAGTATATAGTAAGTTTATTAAAAATATAATATAAAAATACAAAGAGACATTGCAAAAGTGAAACTAAATAACTTAGAGTTAATACTTAATGATAAGGTTAATATAGTGACCCAAACCTGTATAAATTCTATTGGTTGAGAACTTTTCGACCCATCCCTACATTAAAAGTTAAATAATACACTTTGGAGCCATTAAAACCCGAATATGAATTTATTATAAATTAATATTTCTAGCTTTTTCAAAGGTACCCCTGACCCCTCTTATAAAAGGGAACTCCTTCTTCTCATTACATCACATCTTCAAAGCCTTTTGGTTCTGCCAAAATCTTCCCCAATACTCTCCCAACTTCCCTAAATACAACCTAGAGGCATTAGTTTGATCAGAATGCCAGCCTAGGGAGCCCTTTTGATCAAATCAAAAGGAAGAACCCAAAGAAGAGGTAATGTTTTCACCACCCTTTTTCAAATTCATTTCTTCTTCAACTTCTTGTTTCTTTGTTATTACCATTCTAAAATAATAACTCCAGTATCTTATATATACTATTATGTTATTATAAATATGTTACAACCGTATTCAGTATTCTATCCACCCTTTGAATAACATGTCACCATACGTGCGTACGTACGGCTTACCGTCTCCACGTCGTGGTGTAATTGTTATTCAATAAATTATTATTTGGATTGGTATAATAATGAAGTTTAATACATTTAAATAATAAATATAACATGATAATGATTCTTTATATATGATATATCATCCAATTATATATTATTTTAATAACCAAATAATGATATTGTCGCTCGTGCATACGTACGGACTACCGTCTCCACGAATGCGATGAGATTCATTCTCCATCGTATCCATTCAAGTCTAAATATAATTTAATGATTTATAATAGTATATAAGGACTTTATATCATTCTGGATATGAATAAGATACAACCTATCCATGACAAACCTGGCTTGCGTAAAAAAATATGTAATAAAAATGAGAAAGTTAACACCCGAAACAACGATAATACTAAGATAATATTAACAAATCAATGTTAAAAGATCAAATATGATATAATATTAATGTATATGATTCTTTTATAATTTAATAACAATTATTTCACCATTATACAGGAGGTTAATCTACCCCCAACCAAGGAAAAGTACAAGGTAAGTGTTTATTTCGCAATCTCTTCATTATCCGAGGTTGTTTATTAGTAATAATCTACTAGGATTTATTTATCATCCACATCCATGTTTCTTAAAAATGTATTTGAATTTTTTTTAATATTTACTAGATAATGGTTTAAAGTAATTTATACCCTTATGTGTTTTTAAAGGAATCTTTCTGTCGTTTTCCCAACAAGGGACTTTTAACCTTGTCGACAAATTTAAGGTAAGAATGACTTTTTTTAACTTATACGGCGGGTGTGGCTATTTACCACCGTTATAAAATTGTCAAAGCTTCCTATACAAGCTTATAAGAATATTTTCAATTTAAATGTTTTATTTTATAATTATGTGACTTTTAAATGATTTCAAAATTAATATTTTATGAATTTATGAAAGGTACTTTTTATCAAAAAAAAGGAATTTTAAAAGATTTAAAGATTTATCTTTCTAAATATTTTTAATTAATGTCCATGTTTTCAAAATTATTTTAAGGATTTATTTATATGGAAATGAATTTTTTGAAATGATATTTCTTTTCAAAAGTTTCGAAGTGGTATAGGTGTAGAGACCCGTATCTTGACGTACATTGACATTACATTACTTTTGCGGAATACTTAGTACATTACAAAAACACACACACAAGGACCGTAATAGTTTAGTGTCTTTGGAAACTCGGAATAAAATCTTCTAATCGTGGGGAAAGATCTTCAACATCTCCCATAAAGATCTTCCTTTTTTTACCTAAAACCTTTCTTTATATCCTGGGGAAAAGAAAACATAAAAGGGTGAGCTCAAATGCTCAGTAAGGGTAAACAAAAGAAATATCAATCACATCATATACATAAGAACATAGCTTTTGGAAATCTTAACCTGCAAAAGAGCTCATAATATCATAACATGGGATAAATCATAGAAGTGAAAATGAGATCCCCATAATCATAACATAAAACTTGAAACTTTGTGGCATGCACACATAATCATGGAAAATCATTTCTTGTTAGTCATGACTCATTGCCAAGACCATCTTAGTGGACAAAGTCCCTTTCTAAACCGAGTTCAATCCTCGTTTCAGTCCTGTATCACTGAACCGAAATAACCTTCCGTTCCAGCCATGTCTATCTCATGAGATATAAAATCATTACCCAATGCATTGGAGGGAGATATAGGTCCTACCCGTCTTATAATGAATCCTTTATTATGTGTGCCACATAATCATAAAACATACATCATCGCATAACACATGTAACAAAAATGGGATTCTTGAAACATCATGACATCATAAATCAATTCATATAAGATAAAGGAATTCATAAAAATAATTCCATCACAACATAGTCAAACCAATGTAAAAATATGGATAGAAACAGAACCCTTTATTATCTTAGATGGAAAATAATTTTGATAAAACACTTGAATTGAATTCTTGAGTAAAATATCCTTTCTTCTTCAAAAACATTTTTCCTTTCATAACATGTCATACAACTTTAAAATAAAAGAAGTTGATTAAAAATAAACTTGAAAACTTTTAAAGGAAGCTTCTTTGAAGTAATGTTTTAAAAATCCATTCATGTCGTATAAGTTAAAAAAAACATTCTTTGTACTTTTGTCGGAAAAGTCAAAAAGTACCTCGTACGAAAAACAAAAAAAGATTCCTTTCATATCCTTTACTAAAAACTCATAGATGGGTAAAATTGGATTTAAACAATTTTAGGTGGATGGAAATAATATTACATATTGAGGGAACATGGATGTGGATGATAAAATACACCCCAGTAAATAATTACGAATAAACAATCTCGGATAAAAATGAGATTGTGATATTTCCCTTACCTTAGGTCCGATTTGCTTTGTTCGTGTCCGAAGCTCCTCTTCTTTGGAACGCCTATTTGAATCCTCCACTTAAGGAACTAAGATTGGTCTTTGGAGAAGACCAGGACCTCTAGGATTATTCTAGGGAAGTGGAGAGGAGAAAATGGCAGGGGTTGGCCGAGCTTGAGTGCTCAAATTGGTGTGAGGAGGAGGGGGAGGAGGTGCCCTTTTATAAGGGAGGAGAGGGGCACCTTAGGAATATCTCAAAATATTATTTTATATTAAAGTCAAAATCGGTTTATAATGGTTCCGAAGGGTCTTATTTCGAAGCTAAAGTGGGGATGGGTCGAAATCCTATCAACCAATAGGATTTAGACAAGTTTAGGGTATTATTTTAACCTTATCAATTAGATTTAACTCTAAGTTAATTAATTTAACTTTTACCGTGTCTTTTTGTTTTCTTTCACTATATGGTTAATACACTTACTATAACATGCCAAACGAACCTAAAATTGTTTATTATTAATATATATATCCTTATCTAAGTCATTTGGCCGAACCTTAGATTTTTAGGAATAAAATAACAATTAATAATATAATATTTGATTTAAAAACTATTTTGTGTCAATTTTGACACTATTTGATATATGATTTTTGTGAAAGTCATAACAGAATTATATGTTCGAACCAAGTTGCTTAAATCAATAATAATATATCATAGTAACCTAGAAAATTAGTGGAATTCATAAAAAGTCTCAAATTACATTTATTTTGGTATTTATATTATCAATTTTGTCAATATTTCATTAATAAGATAATTACTGCATCATCTTTGTGTCATAAATAAATTAAATTATTTGATGTCTAAAAATTACAAATAAAATACCATCATGTAGGAAATCTTTTTAGCTTTCTAATGAACATTTAAAATCTAATTTATCTTATGTATAACCCCATATTAAAAATGATTTACTTATTAAACTTTGATTTTAACTATTTTAACCTTTCTTTAAATAAATTAATAATAAATGTCCTAATCTAATCCAAGTGGGCCTAAATGGTCATATTTTATTCCTAAGTTTGTTTTTGGTCGAATTACACTTGTCCAATAGAATTAGGACATGTGTTAGGGTAATAGTAATATCATATTTACCCTTAGTTACCCTATTTACTATTAACCGCGGTAAAAAAGTAAAAAGTTACTATTCACCAAAAAATTATTTTTATCTCATTGAACCACATTTTAGTCCTTGATATTAACCGTGTCTCTCGGATTTTCGCAATTCCATTCACAGAAGCGGCAAAATTAAGTTTTATGAAAAATTCAGTTTTTTTAACTACCACTTAGTAGTTTCACTATTCATCAAAAATTGATGTTTTTCAGAACAATGCCAAAATTTCATCCTAAGCTATATTTCATATTCCGAATTCAAAAATGAAATCTATTTTACCAAATTCATAACATAGAAGTTGCATTAATTAATTTTATAATTAAATCCCGCTGTTAAAATAAATAGCGTGTTTTTAGGAAACAATATATATCAAAAGATTGACACTTGATTATGTCTGGTTTAAATGTGAAATTACAACCAATGACCAACATTGTATTAAATTGTAAAAATATATTCTAAATATACTTTAAAACCACTCAAATTAATAATTTATCACTATTAATTATTTCGATTAAAAAAGTTGTTTTTAATTATAATTTAGTAATTTTTCACTATTCATCAGAATATGAAAGTTATCCGAAAAGTACCAAAATTTCACCTTAGGCTAAATTCGATACTCCGAATCCAAAAATGAAGTTCATTTTGAAATATAAGATTTACAGAATTTTAAAAAGTGGTTATTACTATTCATAACGACTAGTTTTAATAATATTTTAATAGCACATCGTTGTTTAGTGAAACTCGGTATTGCGTATTACACACGCTATCGAGGAAGGTCGCGATTGCGTGTAATGCAAGGCAAGACAAGGATGCATGTTGTGCAAGCTCCTTTTGGTGTAGCGTACAACACAAGACATTAATAAAATTAAAAAGAATATTTCTTTATAAAATCTTGGGCTGTTACATTCTACCCCCCTTAAAATGAATTTCGCCCTCGAAATTCGTCGGGGTTATAAATGGTTTACTATTCGAAAGTTTCTTTAATAGAAACCCACATCGTAAAAAGGAATATCAAAACCAATATTTAAAAACAAAAGTTTGAAACGTAATGGTTACCCAAATAAACTAATCATTGGGTTTCCACATAGGTGAAAATATGGATATGGAAGAGAAATCTAACCATTATGTTCTGATGGTGAGTGGTAGAGAACATGGCTATGGAAAATCCAGTAATCACAAATCCATAGATTTGTGATGATATAAGGTACCATCTGATTCATCAGGTATAAGATCACTAGGACAACATTTTTGGTTTTCAAGATCATTTCCCTAAAGTTGAAAATTTGCTTAGAATAAATACTTACTTTATTTTGGTACAATCTCACTTTTGTTCATGCCTTGAACAATTTCTACTTCATCTCTTAAATAAATGAAGTTGAATTGTTATTCGTGAAGTGTTAGCAGATCATGTGATAGAATGACGGGTCATTCCATCTGTCTCAAACAAAAGGTTAGCAAAAATTATATACATAAGTCGATCTATAGTGAGATTAATCATATATGGTTCCTAAAATGGACTTATACTTCATATATCATGCTGCTTAATATAATAAAACTAGTTTCTACTAAACAGGGACTTCCTGTAGGTCAGTGGTAGGCGATAAAGGCCAGTCGCACTTCGGTTGTGGGTTCGATTCCTACAGCCTTGTCCGAAGCGATGGGCTGTCGCCCGTCCTGCAGGTTGTCCTTTTTCTAAAACTACGTTACTATAACATCCCATCAATAATATCGAAAATCTTCTATCCTTAAACAATACTAACTTATGTCCAACATAATCCAGTCTAATCTTTAGGCTTATACATAATACTGCAGTCCACTCTCATAATATAGTGACAACGAGTACCAGAGATTTAATACTGTCGTTGATCCCCACATATCATAAGATATGTCTTGTTGGTCACATTCCAAACATTCAAAGTCCTTAATCGTGTATTCTCTTGAATAACTTAGTGAAAACATGAGTGCAGTTAAAAGTTAACACTTTCCACATACCAAAATCCTCAAAATTCTATATACTCAAACCATGATATCACTTAGTCCTTATATCAATCATGAGCTCATGAATACTATTAAACATTTCATTTTCTCGTCTTCATTATGCGCATATCATCTTATTTCCAAAAAAATATCTGAATAACCTTTCATGGATAGTGGTACCATTAATCATACACTTTCATAACTCAAGGAAAGAAAACAGTGTAACAATCCTCAGATGTCTCTTTATTCCATAGTACCATGAGATTTCTTATACAACATTACACATGATAAACATGTAATCATTCCACAACATTCTTAAACCATTGACCGAGCTTCAACAATTCTTTCATCTCACATATCATTTGTAGTCTCTTCATCATCATCCACATAAATACTACCCATATGACCATACTGATTCTCTTCATGAGTCTTTCCCTTAGGGCATTTGTTTGCATAATTCCCATACATTCCACATTTAAAACACTTAACCATTTTTGATGTCGTAGCATTACCATTATCCTCATCCATGGTGTTTACCGACCCTTTTCCTTTGCACTTACTTGCTTTGTGTCCTTCTTTTCCACACCCAAAGCATCTTCCAGTTCCCTTGAAACATTCTCCTTGATGCCTCTTCCCACATGATTTACATAGGGGAAATTGAACTTTCTTTCCTCTATGATCATCATGGAACTCCATCTTTCTCTTATTAGTCGAGTCAGGAAACTTACCAAATTTTACTTTATTGATCATGTTGTGAGATTGCTGATTCGGCATAATAATGATGTTTGGACATCCAAATCCCATTTCATTTGGTTGCTCAAGAAGAATATCATTCCATTTTCCATCATATCCTCCATTATTGTGAATCATCTTGTTTCCAGCCATTTTCTAAAACCCAAACAGAATAGTGTTAGATGCAAAAATCGTAATAAAGGTAGAGTAACTTAAATATCTATCATCTTTGGTTTAATCTAATATCGTTACCATAGTTCTAGAACTATATCCTATACGTATACTTATCCTTAGGGGCATCCCTAGACATACCTTAGAAATATCTCTAGGTATCTCACTAACGTTTTCGCATCCTAGTTTCCAAAGGTTGACTAAACCTTTGCTCTGATACCAACTGTAGAGACCCGTATCTTGACGTACATTGACATTACATTACTTTTGCGGAATACTTAGTACATTACAAAAACACACACACAAGGACCGTAATAGTTTAGTGTCTTTGGAAACTCGGAATAAAATCTTCTAATCGTGGGGAAAGATCTTCAACATCTCCCATAAAGATCTTCCTTTTTTTTACCTAAAACCTTTCTTTATATCCTGGGGAAAAGAAAACATAAAAGGGTGAGCTCAAATTCTCAGTAAGGGTAAACAAAAGAAATATCAATCACATCATATACATAAGAACATAGCTTTTGGAAATCTTAACCTGCAAAAGAGCTCATAATATCATAACATGGGATAAATCATAGAAGTGAAAATGAGATCCCCATAATCATAACATAAAACTTGAAACTTTGTGGCATGCACACATAATCATGGAAAATCATTTCTTGTTAGTCATGACTCATTGCCAAGACCATCTTAGTGGACAAAGTCCCTTTCTGAACCGAGTTCACTCCTCGTTTCAGTCCTGTATCACTGAACCGAAATAACCTTCCGTTCCAGCCATGTCTATCTCATGAGATATAAAATCATTACCCAATGCATTGGAGGGAGATATAGGTCCCACCCATCTTATAATGAATCCTTTCTTATGTGTGCCACATAATCATAAAACATACATCATCGCATAACACATGTAACAAAAATGGGATTCTTGAAACATCATGACATCATAAATCAATTCATATAAGATAAAGGAATTCATAAAAATAATTCCATCACAACATAGTCAAACCAATGTAAAAATATGGATAGAAACAGAACCCTTTATTATCTTAGATGGAAAATAATTTTGATAAAACACTTGAATTGAATTCTTGAGGAAAATATCCTTTCTTCTTCAAAAACATTTTTCCTTTCATAACATGTCATACAACTTTAAAATAAAAGAAGTTGATTAAAAATAAACTTGAAAACTTTTAAAGGATGCTTCTTTGAAGTAATGTTTTAAAAATCCATTCATGTCGTATAAGTTAAAAAAAACATTCTTCGTACTTTTGTCGGAAAAGTCAAAAAGTACCTCGTACGAAAAACGAAAAAAGATTCCTTTCATATCCTTTACTAAAAACTCATAGAAGGGTAAAATTGGATTTAAACAATTTTAGGTGGATGGAAATAATATTACATATTGAGGGAACATGGATGTGGATGATAAAATACACCCCAGTAAATACTTACGAATAAACAATCTCGGATAAAAATGAGATTGTGATATTTCCCTTACCTTAGGTCCGATTTGCTTTGTTCGTGTCCGAAGCTCCTCTTCTTTGGAACGCCTCTTTGAATCCTCCACTTAAGGAACTAAGATTGGTCTTTGGAGAAGACCAGGACCTCTAGGATTATTCTAGGGAAGTGGAGAGGAGAAAATGGCAGGGGTTGGCCGAGCTTGAGTGCTCAAATTGGTGTGAGGAGGAGGGGGAGGAGGTGCCCTTTTATAAGGGAGGAGAGGGGCACCTTAGGAATATCTCAAAATATTATTTTATATTAAAGTCAAAATCGGTTTATAATGGTTCCAAAGGGTCTTATTTCGATGCTAAAGTGGGGATGGGTCGAAATCCTATCAACCAATAGGATTTAGACAAGTTTAGGGTATTATTTTAACCTTATCAATTAGATTTAACTCTAAGTTAATTAATTTAACTTTTACCGTGTCTTTTTGTTTTCTTTCACTATATGGTTAATACACTTACTATAACATGCCAAACGAACCTAAAATTGTTTATTATTAATATATATATCCTTATCTAAGTCATTTGGCCGAACCTCAGATTTTTAGGAATAAAATAACAATTAATAATATAATATTTGATTTAAAAACTATTTTGTGTCAATTTTGACACTATTTGATATATGATTTTTGTGAAAGTCATAACAGAATTATATGTTCGAACCAAGTTGCTTAAATCAATAATAATATATCATAGTAACCTAGAAAATTAGTGGAATTCATAAAAAGTCTCAAATTACATTTATTTTGGTATTTATATTATCAATTTTGTCAATATTTCATTAATAAGATAATTACTGCATCATCTTTGTGTCATAAATAAATTAAATTATTTGATGTCTAAAAATTACAAATAAAATAACATCATGTAGGAAATCTTTTTAGCTTTCTAATGAACATTTAAAATCTAATTTATCTTATGTATAACCCCATATTAAAAATGATTTACTTATTAAACTTTGATTTTAACTATTTTAACCTTTCTTTAAATAAATTAATAATAAATGTCCTAATCTAATCCAAGTGGGCCTAAATGGTCATATTTTATTCCTAAGTTTGTTTTTGGTCGAATTACACTTGTCCAATAGAATTAGGACATGTGTTAGGGTAATAGTAATATCATATTTACCCTTAGTTACCCTATTTACTATTAACCGCGGTAAAAAAGTAAAAAGTTACTATTCACCAAAAAATTATTTTTATCTCATTGAACCACATTTTAGTCCTTGATATTAACCGTGTCTCTCGGATTTTCGAAATTCCATTCACAGAAGCGGCAAAATTAAGTTTTATGAAAAATTCAGTTTTTTTAACTACCACTTAGTAGTTTCACTATTCATCAAAAATTGATGTTTTTCAGAACAATGCCAAAATTTCATCCTAAGCTATATTTCATATTCCGAATTCAAAAATGAAATCTATTTTACCAAATTCATAACATAGAAGTTGCATTAATTAATTTTATAATTAAATCCCGCTGTTAAAATAAATAGCGTGTTTTTAGGAAACAATATATATCAAAAGATTGACACTTGATTATGTCTGGTTTAAATGTGAAATTACAACCAATGACCAACATTGTATTAAATTGTAAAAATATATTCTAAATATACTTTAAAACCACTCAAATTAATAATTTATCACTATTAATTATTTCGATTAAAAAAGTTGTTTTTAATTATAATTTAGTAATTTTTCACTATTCATCAGAATATGAAAGTTATCCGAAAAGTACCAAAATTTCACCTTAGGCTAAATTCGATACTCCGAATCCAAAAATGAAGTTCATTTTGAAATATAAGATTTACAGAATTTTAAAAAGTGGTTATTACTATTCATAACGACTAGTTTTAATAATATTTTAATAGCACATTGTTGTTTAGTGAAACTCGGTATTGCGTATTACACACGCTATCGAGGAAGGCCGCGATTGCGTGTAATGAAAGTCAAGACAAGGATGCATGTTGTGCAAGCTCCTTTTGGTGTAGCGTACAACACAAGACATTAATAAAATTAAAAAGAATATTTCTTTATAAAATCTTGGGCTGTTACAATAGGACACTTTGATTCCAAAGATCTCTTTTAAATTACTTCCTTAATAAATGTGTGACTTTTAAATGATTTCAAAAAATAGATATTTCTCTCAAATAGTTTTGATTTCATCTATGTCAACATATTTTGATGGATTTTAAGTTTATTTGATGTTGATTTATTATTATAAAAAACATCCATATGGTTTTCAAGTTTTTGGTATGTGTTTGACTATGGATGTATTATTCCTATACCATTCGTGGTTTATGGATGAAGTATTTACATTTCGTATGCTAGTTTTAATATGAATGTTTTTGTTATATTTAAACCTTTTCATTTGGGAATGCATTGGACTTAATATGTGACAGGTGGAGCCCGCTATAGCTTCTCGATGCATCGGTAGGTCTCATGAGACAAACTAGTATCTTGGCACAAGGCCTTGGGAAAATCTTATTTTTAGTCTTGGAACGAGGCCTTGGCTATGTGGTTATGATAGTCTGGTATTATGCATTCCATCATTATGAAATTGGTTATTGATATTGCATGTGATTATTAAATTAGTAGAATAACCATGTGAATATGTAAATTGAATTCTTTCATATTAGTTTTTCCATACTATGTTGATGTTAAAGTTTAAAAGCCTTTTGTTTTAGTTATACATTTCCATAAATGTTTATGGTTATTTATGAATGTTTCCGCTATATTTCTTACCCTTACGGAGCATTTGAGCTCACCCCTTTCTATGTTTTATTTTTCCCATGATTCCAAGAATAATATTGTGATTGATAAGAAGGGTTAAGACAAGGGAATAATGGCATTTATAAAGGATTATTTATGTTGTTTTGTATGTTATGAAGTGTAATGTATCATTCATGTATGTAATCTATTTTCCGAGACTGCTAAACTAATTGGTATTTTGAGACTTGATTCCTTGTAATCATTCCAATGTATTAAAATAATGCACCGACTCTGGGTAACTGGGGTTGGGGCGTTACAATGGAGCCACTTTGGTAGGAAAATGACATTAATACCTTTTTATTTAAAGTTAAAATTAAAATGTCACAAACATTTTTTGTTTTACTAAAACAATTTTTACAAGGGGTTATACAAGTAATATTTTTGAGTATAAATATTCATTATAAATATAAACGGATTTCCTAAATCATGATATTTTTTTGTATAATTTTTCGACTTTAAATAAATTTAATTATTTATGACACCATGATGATGCAGCGATTACCTCATTATTTAACGAATAAAAAAATGAAAAGATAATTTAAAATATAAGACCTAAACTTGTCAAAAACATATTGGATGTGTGTATTTATAACTATTATCACCTTATCCTATAAATCTATATTTATGGGACCTTTAAAATCTAAAAATCATTTTATAAAAATGTTACTTTTCAAGACATTCCAAGAGTGCCCCTCCTCTTCTCTTATCAAAGGCCCCCACCTCTACCACCTTACCCACACCTCTCAAGCCTTTGGCTCGGCCAAAACCTACCCATTTTGTCTCTTCACATCCGTCTATTACTCCTAGAAGCTTCACTTTGGGCATAATTTTTTCCAAGGAATCCATTGAGCTCAAATCAAAAAGAGTTACCCAATTTAAAGGCGAAGTCTTCTCTAGTGTTCTTTTGTTTTATTTTGCTTGTCCAACCCCCTAAATTCTTTTTATTTATTTTTTTGTAACAACACCAGTATATTAAATATACTAGTATGTTGTTATGAGGAGTATTATAGCTACACTAACACACACCTCGGTCTAATGGTTAAAGAACATACTGTTTCCGTGGATGGTGAATTACTGCCTCACGAAACGATGATTGTTATATCTTCTCATACCACCTCTCATGGGTGGAAATTATGATGGAACTATATTTATTTATGATATATATTATATTTATTTCCTCTCTATTCTTCTGTATTTTATAATTAATACATACCTCTATGCTTTTCATGTTGTGCAAATGCGATAATTTCATTTGAGGAAGTGTGGACTACCGCCCCCTCAAGTGATATGACTCGTTCATGCAATACATGGATTGTATAAAGAATTAAATTGATGAACTTATGTGATCTATATAAAATATATATTATACTGGAATTATAATATGTATATATCTCTCATCTAGTTTAAATTCCATTAATGTGCCAAAGAAATGAATGTAGTGTTCATGCGTACATACGGCTTACCGTCTCCATGAACGGTACATTTCATTTATTATCTCCAAATGTTATATACTATTATAAGAACATATATATAATGGATATATATGTCATATATTACATCTATATGATGGATATAATTTTGGAATTATAATATATATCTCTTATTTTGTTTTAATTCCATTAATATGACAAAAAAAATGAAAGTAGTGTTCATGCGTACGTACGGCCTACCGTCTCCATGAACAGTGCTTTTCATTTTTTATCTCAAAATGTTATGGAATAGTATAAAATGAATTTTTACAGGATATATATGATATTTTAATCATTAATACTATTATGGAAATGATTTACTACATGGGCAATCATTTTCAAACAAGTTCATTTTTGACTCATGTACCAAACATCGACAAAAATCTCTGATATGAACTATCATTATTAAATAATTATTATAACATTATAATATTTTATATGAACAGAATAATAATCCTTAAAGGAGGTACTTAAGCAATTATAAATTGACCAAATATTATTATTCAGGAATATAAAGAAACGAACAAGATAAGTCAGACATGAGGTAAGAGATCCTACCCCTTTTTCCTTTTTAAGTACTCTCTTTTATGTCATACATTTTAAGCTCATATTTCTTATGATTGGGATGTTAATTTATATTACTATTAATGTAATTTTTATTTTCATATGATTAAAGACCCTATTTTCTCCCAATAATCCATTTTGGAAGTTTTGAGTGGCGCCGTTTGGCTGCTGAATTTTCGTAAGAGATCCAACCTCTCTCTTTTTAAGTATTATCCTTTATGTCACTTCTTTTAAGCTCCTCTTTGTTATGTTGGGGGATGTTATTTTATATTCGTCTTTCTGTAAATATTATTTTAATATGATGAGGGACCCTATTTGATCTCATAAATCCACTTTTGAAGGTTTTATGTGGCGTCGTTAGGCTGCCGAGTTTTCGTAAGGGATTTTTCATCTCACTTTTATTCACGTGTGATTTATGCTACATTTGCCACCATTTCCTTTGAGTGGTGTATTAACTGACCATTATTATACTCCTTGTGTAATATAATTTCATTTATGGGTATTTACATATTCATTGTATGACCCTTCTTCAATGGGGTGTATGTTTCGAAAGTTACACAAGTCGGTAAGGGAACCTTTCACCCTCCTCTTTTTAAAAGACTTCTTTTGTTATTTATTTTATTTCACATACTATTATGTTGGGATATGTTATTATATATCCTTATTGATGTAAATTTTATGTCCAAGTGATGAGATACCCTTTTTATCTCTCATCAACTCATTTTCTAAATTTTTAAGTGACGCTGTTAGGCTGTCGAATTTTTGCAAGGGAACTTCTTAACCCAATTTTGATTCTTTGGGATAAAACTGTAATCCTTGAATATTTCATTCTATGAATATGTGTGAATAACCTCTGATTTTTTTCACTTAATATCCACTTATATTTGGTGTATACGTTTGTCACACATAATTATCTAATTGATTTATCCTTAATCCAAGGATACCGTCTTTGTAAGGGACTTCGTCTCAATATCCTTTCATTAAGGCTTATTTTATTCTAATACAAGGCTTTATTTTATACGGTGTATAAACCCTTTGACGTTTAATTTTATAAAAAAATGAATCTTTTTCTATGAAGATTTGTACTAAACTACAAAAAGGAATGTTTCTTTAAACGTATGCTGTGAGAATGACCTTTTCTACCGCCACGAGTATTATTTGGTCTTTGGATTCCTCAATAAGCCATAATGTTTTTAAATTGAAATAAATACCATATAGTATTTTATGTATTTTGGTATTGAAAATTATTTTTATGATGGATTTTTTATGTCAATATATTTAAGTGATATATTCTGATCAAAGTTTGGAAATGTTTTCATTCCCTTATATTTGTTTTATGTGTTATGATTTTATAATGGTACATGGACATTTGATGGGTTGTTATGTGATAAACCATATGACAGGTGGTGCCGTGAATACTAGGACGGGTGGTTACGTTATAACCTCCAATGCATTCAGTATGGAAGTCGGCCGTATGGCTATTCCATTAAGTGATATGTGTGCAAGTCGACCGTATGGTTATTCCATTTAAGTATGTTTATGTCTTAAGTTACCTTTATATGTTATGTATGTGGGTATTATAGTAATCTTTTGGTTAAAAAACGGTAAGTAATGATCTTTTATTCATTTAAGAGTTTATACTACTTCATAAAGGTGAAAAGTATTAATTTGATAAATAATTCATTGTTTACTTGTTGTTTTGAAAAACTAACAGTTTTCCTTTTTTGTGTATCCCTTAATGAGCTTTTTATGATCTTACCAAGTTTTATTTCTTGAAATGTTTTTCACGGGACACAAAGTTGAATAGGGTCAAGGATGGGATCAAGGAAATGTCAGGCTGTCTAAAACATGGAACTAGACATGTTTCTTTTTAAGGGTTTTTATTTTATGGAAACTTAGTAGAAGTGTCTACTTTTTAATCTTTTGAGATGTAATTGTTATGTCCTAATTCTCTAAAACTATAAACCTGAAATGATCCTCAATGTGAATTATTCATTTAATTCATTATTAAGTAAGGTTTAAGGCTAGGGCCTTATAGTTCTGATTCATAGTCATTGATTTTTTATTGTCCAGGTTTTAGTGGTTCAATTTAATTTGATTCATTAATCAATTTTAGCTGGGTCACTAATCCATCAGGTTTACTTCTATAGAAAAATTTGAAATAAGATTTGGGTAATGAATATTTAGAGGCATATGATAGACTCAATATTGACGTAAGCTTAGCTATAATTATTTATACTCCAAATTGGAGTTCACCATTGAGATCATGTTTGATGGGCGTCACATTTTAGTAGTAGTTGTGTTTGGATAGAGAAATTTAAAAATTTACCAGATAAATAATTTGATTAAAAGTAACTAAATTGATCCCAATTGAACAATACAAAAATGTATTATGAAATAGTTTAATTAGTGTATTCTATAATGATATCCTAACTATACAGCTCAAGTTGATTGGTCATCCACTCATCATCAATGTTTTTAATCTCAATATAAGATGTTATTTCAATGGTCATATGATAGCTTATTCTTCTTTAATACTTATATATTGATAATAATGTTCAAGGAGAGTTTTAAATCATGTGTATAGCAATTTTATAGATTAAATTACTTGTATGATCATATTTGTGAATATATTATGGGTAGATTCCAAGATGACCAATATTTAACAATCAGGACTATTTGGGAATGAATACATTCTCATTGTATTTTACAATGTATTAAAAATGGAAAATACATTGTATTTATTTGATAACATTATATCATAAGATAATGTTTTATAATAAACCCAAATTCTATAGATATTATAAGGATCCGACCATAAAACATTACATAATATTGAATTATATGAATAATTCACATTGAGGATCTTTTCAGGTTTAGAGTTTAAGAGAATCAGGCCATAACTATTACATAATAACATTAATATTACATGTAGACAATAATACTCAATATCAATTTTTTTCATAAAATAAAAACTCTTATAAAGAAACATATCTAGTTCCATGTTTTAGGCAACCTGAATTTTCCTTGATCCCATCCTTGACCCTATTCATCTTTAATTCCTATGGAAAACATTTCAAATAACATGGGATGACCATAAAAATCTCAGTAAGGGATATATAATAAGGAAGGAAAACATTATCCCATCAATAAATACAAATCAATGAATCCATACATTTCAATCATAACATACCTTACGAAATCATAAGATTAATAAATAACACACAAAATTCATAAATCATAAAGGATACTTATGGAATCCATATAAAACATACATTGTATCCATCATAGCTACATATGAAGTTACACTTGTAATACCCATCCCAGCGTATTCCCTAAACTCTTAGGAGAAACATCATGTTTACCTCCGTCACGTTACCCAATGCATTGGAGAGAAATCTCGGGCCCACCCACCTTAGGTTTATCATAGAACCACCTATAAACATAAAAAATTCCCAATAACCATAACATAATCATAACACATAACACAATTATAAAGTAAAAATAACATTTCCACATTCCAATATATCAAATCGAGATATTGAAATAAACAATTTCTTATCAAATCATTTTCAAAATAATTTAAAAAGGGATTTTTGAATCAAAGAGTCCCATACCACGTAGAGGATTTTATATTCATTATCATTTGAAAAAATTAATGTCCATATAAATAAATCATAAAACCCATTTTGAAAACATGGACATTAATAATAAATATTAATAAGAATAAATCTTTAAAACATTTAAAATGATATTTTAGTTTATGCAATTTTTTTTAAAAAAGAGGGACGCTTGAATACAAATAATTGAGGAATAAAATTTCATAAAAACTATATAATATAATGAGAATAACATAATTCATGATATAATATGTCAAAGGACAGTATATACAACATATAAGATTTAATTGGTGTATAACATAGTAAAGTCTTAGTGGAAATGAAAATTGAGATGAAATCCATTATAAAGATTGTATCCATAAATTTGAGGATAAATCAGTCACATAATTATATTTTTCAAATATACATACACCCAATATAAGTGGATATTAAGTGTAAAATAATAAGAGTTCATTCAAAAATATTCATAGGATGACATATTCAAGATGTACATGTTGAACCCAAAGAATTGAAATTGTGTTAAGAAGTCTCCTTGTAAATATTTGGCAGCCTAACGACGTCACTTTAAAATTCAGAAAATGAGTTAATGAGAAAAAAGGTATCTCATCACTTGTAAATAATGTTTACATTAATAAGGATATAGAATAATATATTCCAACATAATAAGATGTAAATTAAAAGACATATAAAAAATAAGTCTTTTAAAAAGAGGAGGGGGAAAGGTTCCGTTACCGATTTGGTAACTTATAAAACATACTCCACATGAAAGAAGGACCATAAAATGTATATGTAAATACACAAAAATTAAATTTTATTACACAAAGAGTATAATCATGGGAATTAAATACACCACTCAAAGTAAATAGTGACAAATATATCATGAATCTCATGGGAATATAAAGTGAGATAAAAACCCCTGACCTCATTGTAATCAATCGAGTCATAGGACCAAAAGATAATAACCACAAAATGAATCACACAATACCATGAATATAAAGAGAATAATGAAAATATATATCAATGTAATTATACATTACACCACATGAAATAAATATGTTGTGAACAATGGAAATCTCACAGAATTAAAAGTTAGATAAGAATTCCCCTTACCTCAGGTCCGACTTGACTCATTCATTCGTTGTTCTTCTTGTATAATAAACTAAAGTTAATTTATAATTGATTAATAACAATTTTAAATTTTATTATCCTTTTTATATCATTTATTACCATGTTATAACCATTATGAATTCTTTTAAGTTAATAACGTTTGTTTTGTCGATATTTGGTTCTTGAGTGAAAATGAACACCTTATATTTACAAGTTGCCCATGTGGTCAATATTCCATCATATCCAGAATGAAATTCATTATTTAGAAATCATATATATCATATATATCCAGTATATATATATATATAATAGTACATATCAATTGGATATAAGAAATGAAATGCACCGTTCATGGAGACCGTAAGCCATACGCACGCATAAACGCTACTTTCATTTCTACTTCTTTTTTTAATGGAATTAAAACATAATTATAAATAGGTATATTATAATTATGGTATAATATCATATATAATATTATTTACTCCATCTTTTATACATCCCACATATGGCATTAACGAGTAATGTCACTTTCAAGGGGCAGTAGTCCGCACTACCAGAAATGAAATTATCACGTTTACCCATTATGGAATCCATAAAGGTAGGATATAAATGTAAAATACTGAAGAATAAAGAAAGTATAAACAGAATATATATCATATATAAATATAGTTCCATATTAATGGCCACCATGAGAGGTGGTAAGAGATAATCGAACAATCATCATTTCGTGAGGCGTTAGTTTTCCATCCACAGAAACAATATGTTCTTCACCCATTAGATGGAGGTGTGTGTATGTGTAGTTAAAAAAATTCTCATAAAAACATCCTTGTATATTTAGGATACTGGTTTTGTTATAAAATAATGTAATAAAAAAATTTTACAGGTTGGATAAGTAAAATAAAAGAAAAGAATTTAAGAAGAACAGTTACCTTTAATTTGGGTAACTTACTATGGTTTGAACCAAAAAAACTTCTTGAAGTGCCTAATGCCTAAGGTAAGGGATCTAAGAGGTGGAGAGGGATTTAGGGATCCTAATTGGGAATATATCGGATGAGCCAAAAGGCTTGATAGGTGTAATTAGTTGGTTATAATTGAAGGCTTTTATAAGGGGGAGGAATGGCTCTTTAGGAAAGTGTGATAATATTATTATTATATAATGAAATTCGGTTTATAAAGGGCCAAAACTAATTAAATTAGAAGATAAGATGACTCATGGTACAAATAAAATCATCCATTAAGAACTGGACCGGTTGTGGATATTGTTCTAATATTTATAATCTTATTTATTTAAATCATTTATTAATGCGGTAAATACTGCATCATTATTGTGTCATTAATAATTTAAATTATTGTACATCTAAAATTTATAAAATAAATAACATGATGTAGGAAATATCATTATATTTAAAATTAATATTTATAGTCTAAATGATAATTTATAAAACCCCTTGTAAAAATTAATTTACTAAAAGATATTTGGTTTTGTCATTTTTGCCTTTACATTAGGTTAATTAATCTAAATTTTCATTATCACTCCCAAGTGTCTCAATGGGTTCCCAAAATAGACCTAAATATTCCCATGGTTTTAAATGACTCAAAAAATAAGGTTTGGAAAAGATTTAATGTATTTTTAAATTATTATAGTAATCTTTTTACCTTGAATTACCTTATTTACCTTTAACCGTGGAAAATAAAAGTCAAAAGTTACTATTCACCCAAAAATATTTTTATCTTATTGAACCACATTTTAATAACTAATAAGTACCATATATGTAGGATTTTTGAAATTCAATTCACAGTAGTGGTAAAATTTCATTTAATGAAAGTCAGTCTTTTTAACTACGACTTAGTGGTTTCATTATTCATCAAACATTGAAGTTTTTCAGAAAAATACCAAAAAATCAGCCTAAGATATATTTGATATTCTAAGTTCAAAAATGATGTATATATTACCAAATTAAAAACATAGAATTTTCATTAATTAATTTAAAATTAATTCCAGTTATCAAAACAAATAGCGTGTTTTTATGAAACAATAACTATCAAAAGATTGGTTCTTTTTATGTCCTATTTCAAAGTGAAATTAATTACAATGACCAAAATTGGGTTAAATTGTAAAAATATATTCTAATTACACTTTAAGAACAATTCAAAAGAAAATATTACCATATAAATAAATTAGATTAAAAGGAAGTTTTGAATTAAAATACAATATTTTTCACTATTCATTAAAAAATGAACGTTATCAGAAAAATTCCATAAATTTATAAAAAGTAAATTTTGATGTCCCCATTATAAAGAAGGATTTTTTTGTTCAAATAAAATTAATTAAATTGACCAAAATATATTCAAAGAGGGTTCACCCTTAAAAGGTGGAAAATCGACATTTTAATGTAAATTATGCTTAAAATTGGATTTATTCGCATTTTAAGCCTCTAACTTTTGTTGGATAATTGTAAATACATTTAACAAACATGTAAAATAATATTGTAGTTAGTTTTGTTCATTTTTTCCAATACAACGACTATGAGTTAACTATCATTTAAAATAATATTATTATATTATTAGAGTGAAACATAAGATTTCAAAGAAACCCGTTGTTGCATATTGGGAACAATATCGAACATTGCAACCACTTAAAATTAAAAATAATATTTACTTCATGAATATTAAGAAATATGTAAATTTCATATTATTTATTTTCTTGCGATATCACATCCTTCCCCCCTTTTTGGAATTGCATCCGCATAATTTTAAAATTAGGCTCGGAAACATCATTGAAGGTCCCACATTAAAAAAAGAGTCAATAAAACTATCACTTTAAAATAAAGAAAGATATATATGAAAGTAACCCGAGATAATTGATACTAGGATTCCATTAATACATGGATATGTAAGAGAAACTAACTCTCATATATTAATAGAGAGTGATAGAGAACATGATCACATAATGTTAACCACCACAATACCCTAAATTTGTGGATGGGAAAAAGTCTGATGATAAAAGAGAGGTATTATTTATTTTCAAGATCCTTTTTATAGGGTTTCTGAATATTGTTAATATCTAGACTAAGATCATAAGGAAATATACTTAATTTTCATGTAGAGTGTCATCCATTAATAAAATTATACAACAAACTTAGCTTTTCTCAAAGCGGTAATTATTCATGATGACTTGGTCACAGTTGAAGTGATAGAATCAACTTCAAGAGTATCACATTATCTAAAAAAGATGAACTATATATTTCCCCTATCTTTATAAATAAACCAAAACAAAAATTTTTTAGTTAGAGATTGAATAATCCCCCAAAAGTATAATCTTTTACAAAAAAGAAAAACTGCTCTTCATCTCCAAAATTTGTCAAACAATACCCAAACATCAACCAATACCATTCAATAAAAAATTTTCCTTAAAATTATTCAAATTAATCTAAACTAATATTGAAACCAAAATCTTAGAAGGATTTAATCACATAGTCTTCCATGATAAATATTAATATTTATCTCCAAATAACATTAGTTACTCTTAAATTCTCATATTGAAAATTAATGAACCTAATGACATATTTTCATGATTAGTTAATAATTTCAATAGATAACCCAAAATCACTTTATTATTGATTCATAAAATCATCTAACTAAAAATAAATAGTCATAATAATCAGGGAGTTCACGTAGTCCTATGGTTGGCGATAAATCTCAATCGCACTTTGGTTGTGGGTTTGATTCCCGCATCATTGTTCGACGCAACGGGTTGTCACGCGGTCAGTGTGTTATCCTTTTTCAAAACCTATATAATTTTATAACATTCCCAAAAAGAGATAAATTCATAAAAAATAACCATATCATATTTTAGGCACAAAATTTATCTAATAACTTTCTTTTTTCATCCCAAAATGTATTAACTTGTAATTACCTCAAATTCAAGGATCATATAAACAGAAATGGTTCTTTATAACTATATCCACAAAAGAAAAGATAATTATTCCTTGAATGTAATTTTCATATATAAATCATCAGGGTTACATATACTATAAAAATTATTCTAATGTAATCCCATCATCAAAAGAGCCTTAATACATTTAATCATTTCACCATCCTAAAATCTACCATAACTCTTGAATCCCTTATACGTTGACTTTATACTCCTTCAAAATTATTCATGAGCCATTAACCATTCCTTTTCAAATTATTATGAAATAATTCTTTCCAATAAACAAAATCATGAATCATATCCTAAGATTCAATAATATCAAAAACATATGTTAGTAAATAATAAATACCTTTCATTGGTAATTGTCAGTTGCTTCATCCTCAATCAGAATGAAATTAGGTATTGATAAACATGTATTTGTATGATCTTGGTGGTCCCACTCCCAAAAATTATTTTTAGGACATCTATTTGTATAATTACCTTGCACACCACATTTAAAACATTAAATTGATCCCTCATAAAGAACATTTTTCCCTTTTCTAGAGTCAACTGGATGATTCCTTTTTTCATGGAAGGTTCTTGATTTATGACCATCACTTCCACATATATAAAATATTACCATCCTTTTGAAACATTTTCTTATGTGCTTCTTTCAACATTCATGACACAAATGTATTTGAATATACTTTACTTTATGTGTATTACCAAAACATCCATGGGGATTTGTTTCTCGCCTATAAAATGCCTTATAAAATTCACCAAGGTTCAGGTGGTCAATGATGACTCTAGAAAGTTGGTTGAGAATAACAACATGAGTTCTCATTTCGGCACTAATTTCATTCAATTGCTCAATCAGAAAACAGTCACAGTTTTCTTCATATCCACTGTAACTTTTGTGCCTTCTAGATCTAACCATTTACAAAAACCAAAAAGTTCAGTGTGAGAATGTCAGTAAAATCATTATACAATATCTTATGCAGAGGGTAAATATTAAGATATACTTATTCATGTTATCTTAAACTCATTCACTTTATCTAAAATAACTATGAATCTTTGTAAAATCATAACTGTTACGGTAATATCACTTATGCTTAAAGAACTCCCTAACCTCTAATGTTATCTAAACTGAACTTTGATACCAACTATAAGGACTCGGCCTTAAAACATAACATAATATAGAATTAAATTAATAATTCACATTGAGGATATTTTCAGGTTTAGAGTTTTAGATAATTAGGCCATAACTATTACGTAATAACTTGAATATGACATGTAGACACTACTACTCAGTATCAATTTTTTCAATAAATAAAAACTCTTAAAAAGAAACATGTCTCGTTCCATGTTTTAGACAGTATTACTTTTCCGTGATCCCATCCATGATCCTATTAAACATTACGTCATGTGGAAATCATTTCAAAAACGTGGGATGGGCATAAAAATATCAGTAAGGGTTATAAAATAAGTATGGAAAACATTATCCCATCAATAAATACAAATCAGTGAAACCATACTTTTCAATCATAACATACCACACGAAATCATAATATTTTTGAATAACACACAAAATCATAAATCATAAAGGTTACTTATGACATCCGTATCAAACTTACATTGTAGCTATCACATCTACGTAGGGTGTTTCACTTGGAATACCCATCACAGTATATTCCCTAAACTCTTAGTAGAAACATCACGTTTACCTCCGTCACATTACCCAATGCATTGTAGCACTATCTCGAGCTCACCTGCCCTAGTTTTATCACGAAACCACCCGTATACGTAAAAAATTCCCAATAACCATAACATAACAATAACACATAACACAAGTATAATGGAAAGTTAACATTTCCACATTCCAATATATCAAATAAATATATTGAAATAAACAATGCCTTGTCAAATCATTTTCAAAACCATTTAAAAAGTGATTTTTGAATCATAGTGTCCCATACCACATTGATGATTTTAAATGAATTATCATTTGAAAACATTAATTTCAATATAAATAAATCCTAAAACCCATTTTGAAAAAAATGGTCATTAATGAGAAACATTTAGAGGAATAAATCTTCAAAACATTTAAAATGATATTTTAGTTAAAGAGTTTTTTTAACAAAAAGAGGGAAGCTTGAATACAAATAACTGAGAAATAACATTTAATCATAACATTATAATATCATTATAATAAAGATAATTCCTGATAAAATATGTCAAAGGACAGTATATACACCATATAAGAGTGAATTGGTGTATTACACAATCAATTCTTAGTGGAAATGTAAATTGAGATGAAATCCCTGATAAATATGGTATCCTTAAATTTAAGGATAAATCAATCACATAATTATGTGTTATATATATAAATACACCCAATATAATTGGATATTATGGGTAAAAAAATAATAGGTCATTCACACATATTCATAGGAGGACATGTTCAAGATGTACAAGTTGAACCCAAAGAATTAAAATTGGGTTAAGAAGTTCCGTTCTAAAAATTCGTCAGCTTAACAATGTCACTTTAAAATCCAGAAAATGAGTTTATGAGACAAAAAAATATATCTCATCACTTGGAGAAAAATTTTACATCAATAAGGATATATAAGAACATATTCCAACATAATAATCTGTAAATTAAAAGACATAACAAAAAGAAGTCTTTTAAGAAGAGGCGGGTGAAAGGTTCCCTTACCTATTTGGTAACTTACAAAACTTATGTAACATTAAAAAAGGACCATACAATGTAGATTTAAATACCCATAAATGATATTATATTACACAAAGAGTAGAATCATGGGAATTACAGACACCACTCAATGGAAATAGTGATAAATACATCATGAATCTCACATGAATTCAAAGTGAGATAAAAACCCCTTACCTCATTGTAATCAATCAAGTTGTATGACCAAAAGATAATAACCACCAAATAAATCACAAAATACCCTGAATATAAATAGAATAATTATAATATATATGAATGGAAGTATACATTACACCACATGAAATAAATAAGTGGCGAAGAATGGAAATCTCACAGAATTAAAATTGATATATGAAATCCCCATACCTCGTGTCCGACATGACTCCTTTGTTCCTTGTTCTTCCTAAATAGTAAAATGAAGTTAATTTATAATTTATTAAGAACCTTTTTAAATTTTATTCTCCTTTTTATATCATTTATTACCATTTTATAAACATTTTTCAATCATTTAAGTTAATAATGTTTGTTTTGTCAATATTTGGTACTTGAGTCAAAAATTAACAACTTATATTTACAGATTGTCCATGTGGTCAATAGTCCATTATATCCAGAATGATATTAATTATTTAGATATCATATATATATCATATATATCTATTATATATATATATATTTATTTATAAAATAACATACCATTTGGAGACAACAAATGAAATACACCGTTCATGGAGACGATAAGTCGAACGTACGCATAAATGCTACGTTCATTTCTATTTATTATTTAAGTGGAATTAAAACATAATTATACATAGGTATATTAAAATTATAGTATAATATCATATATAGTATCATTAAATACATCCTTTATATGTCCCACATATGGAATCAATGATTCATATCACTTTGAGGGGGCGGTAGTCCGCACTTCCTCAAATGAAATTATCGCGTTTACCCATTACGGAAACCATAGTGGTAGGATATAAATATAAAATACCGAATAATAAAGAAAATATATACAAAATATATATCATATATAAATACATTTCCATCCTAATGGCCACCATGAGAGGCAGTAGAAGATAATCGAACAATCATAGTTTCGTGAGACGTTAGTTTGTCATCCACAGAAACAATATGTTCTTCTCCCATTAGCTAGAGATGTGTGTAATTTTAGTTAAAATACTAATAATGAAACATCCTATAATATTGGTGAGAGTGTTTTTGTTATATAATAATGGAATAAAAATATTTCAGGGGTTGGAGAAGTAAAATAAATAAAAGAATCTAAGAGGAATTGTTACCGTTTGTTAGGGAATCTTCTTTTCATTTGAAACAAAAGAACTACTTGAAGTGCCATCTGCCTAAGGTAAGGCTTCTATGACGAGGATAGGGATATTTGGAGCTTAATTAAGCAGAGTTTGGACTAGAAAAATGGGTTTAGAGGAGTGAATAATTGGTTAGAAGTGAGGGATTTTTGTAAGGGGGAGGAAGGGCTCTTTAGGAAAGTGTGATAATATTATTTTATTACATAATGATATTCGGTTTCTAAAGGTCCAAAACTAATTAAAAAAGAATATAAGATGACTCATGGTCGAAATAAAATCATTAAATAAGAATTGGAAAGGTTTTTAATATTGTTCTAATATTTATAATCTTATTTATTTAAACCTTTTATTAACGAGGTAAATACTGCATCATTATTGCGACAAAAATAATTTTTATTATTTGATTTATAAAAATTATAAAACAAATACCACGATGTAGGAAATACCTTTACCTTTCCAATTAATATTCATAGTCGAAATTATAATTTATATAACCCATTGTAACAATTAATTTACTAAAAGATATTTGTTTTTGTCATTTTTGCCTTTACATTAAGTTAATTAATCTAAATTGTCATTATCACTCCCAAGTGGCTCAATGGGGTCCCAAAATTTACCAAAAGATGAAAATTTTCTTAATGTACTCCATGTATAAGGTCTGGACAAGTGTTAATGTGATTTGGAATTATTATAATATTTTTTTACCTTGATTTACCTTATTTACCTTTAACCACGGTAAATAAAAGTCAAAAGTTACTATTCACCAAAAAATATGTGTATCTTATTGAACCCCATTTTAAATAATAATAAAAATAATTTTTGTTGGATTTTTTAAATTCAATTAAGAGAATTGGTAAAATTTCATTTAAAATAAAAAGTCAGCCTTTTTTAACTATGACTTAGTGGTTTCACTATTCAACAAAAATTGATGTTTTTCAAAAAATACCAAAAATTCTGGCTAAGATATATATGAAATTCTGAATTAAAAAATAATTTCTATTTTACCAAATTCAAAACATATAATTTTTATTAATTAATTTAAAATCAATTCTCGTTATCAAAACAAATAAGGTGTTTTTATGAAACAATAACTATCAAAGGATTGATTCTTGTTTAGGTCCAATTTCAAAGTAAAATTAATTCCAATGACCAAAATTGGATTAAATGGTAAAAATATATTCTAATTAAACTTTAAAAACAATTAACAATATAATCTATCCATATAAATAAATTAGATTAGAAGGCAGTTTTGAATTAAAATACAATATTTTTCACAATTCATTAAAAAAATGAACTTTATCGGAAAAATTCCAAAAAAAAACACAAAAAGTAAATTCTGACGCCCCATTCTAAATAAGGATTTTATTTGGTCAAATAAAATGTATTAAAGTGACCAAACTATATTTAATGAGGGTTCTCCATTAAAAGGTGGTAAATCAAACTTTTAATGTAAATTATGCTTAAAATTGGATTTATTCACATTTTAAGCCTCTAACTTTTATTGGATAAAAGTAAATACATTTAACAAAAATGTATAATCATATTTTAGTTAGTTTTGTAAATTCCCACTAATACAATGTCTAGGAGTTAACTACCATTTAAAATAATAATATTATATTATTACTGTGCAACGTACGATTTCAAAGAAACATGTTGTTGCCTATTGGGTATGCTATCGAATATAGAAACCCCTTTAAAGTAAAATAAATATTTAATTAAAAAATATTAAAAAATATTAAAATTTTATATTCTTTATTTTTCTGGGATGTTACAGATATGGATTACCAAAATCTATTACCAGTGATAGTGTAATATGTGTAATTATTCTTTTTTTGAAACAAGTGGTTTGATAAAAAAATTAAAGTGTATAAAAATAAAATAAATAAGAAATTTCATAGATTTATCAAAAGAATCCTGATCATAATATTATTTTAGGGACAAAATAACTAAAAAAAGAATTTTATATTTCTAAAATTCTATTTAAATAGGTCTAATCCACCATATTTGAAATGGATTTGAAAACATTGAAACCAAAATGATCTATACCCTCTCTAACTATAATTAAAATACATAATACTTTATATCAATATTATAATTCATTAAATGTGCATTATTACAAAAATCATATTTTTTTTTCATGAAATAAACCAAATTTTGATTTAAAATCAAATACACAAATGTCCCTGAACAACCAATATAAATTCTTGTCCCACTATAAACTAGTAAATCCTTAAATAGTAAACTAAATAAAATAAGTTTTTATTTAAACCCATATTTTTGGAAATATAACTAACATAATCATATACATTGATGATTACATTTGTAAAGTGAGTGAGATCGAGGTGAGGTGTACAAGTAGGAGGATATAAAACTCAGTTATATTTTGAGGGTAGGGTTTATTTAATATGATTGTTATTATTTTAAGTAACGATATTGAATGGAAAAAAATGTAGAAATGTTAATGAAACAACATGTGATTTTTCAAAAAATTTGTAAATATTTTTGTTAACTTAACTTTGTTTTCTTATAATTTTTGAGATACATTTATCGATGAGTGTGAATGTATTTCCTTCAAAATTTATTTCTCTTAATTCCGTTATATTTCTATAATTTTTTATAAAATATATTTAATATTAATAAAATTAAATATATCTATTTTAAAAAAAATTCAAATCAATAAATGGTTATATATTAATTTAATTAATAGTTTTAATCTTGGAACTCCTCTAATGCCCAATTATTTCTATGTAATGTGAATGTGAAAAATGATGTCATATTGGAATTTCCTCATGCTTGTTAAGAAATCTATATTTTTCAACCAGCACACAAGTAATATTTTTATGCTCACTAAAATATTCCCAAGTCCATGAACCATAAAAATCTTTTATTTTTTCAATTTGGGAAAAAATAATTGAATCTTATTATAAATTTATTTATAAAAGGTTATAAATTAATTTTTATAGAAGTCAATTAAAGTTTCTTACCAAAATCCAAGCACATGATTTTTATTTTATTTGGTCCATGATATCTCTTTAATTTTTTGATTGAATGAGAATTATGTTTTTGAGTTTAGATTTTTTACCTATAATTCTTTTTTATTCCATACTATTTGTTTTCCAATTATAATGACCTCCATATTATATTAAACCATAATCTATGTATGGTGATTTTAGACTTCTTGCAACATTATATGACCTTTATATCATGAAAAAAGTAACATTAAATCCTGAAAAATAAACAATAAATAATAAAAAATAGTATATTTTAATTTATCATTAATTAATTTATTAATTTCTAAAAAACAAGCAAGAAGATGGGGGTCGATATTCCCTAGTTTCATAGTGTCTAGAGATGGAGGAGAAGGTGGAGTATCCTAATGTAAGGTGGGTTATCTATATCTTGAGTACTCTATAAGGTAAATGAATAAAAATATTACTATAAAGGGAAAACTAGTGTAAACCTCTATAATGATGATGGTGCATATATATATGGTTTTGGGATATATAGAGGAACAATACCCTTTAAAACAGATAAAGAGAGTAGAAAATATGATGGGATGAGAATCAAATTACAACCATCCTCTGTGGATGTGAGTGGAATGAGATATTGAAAATACCTAATAATCATCAAATATGGAATTTAATGAGTCAAAATCATTACATGATGACCTCCGGGTAATTAACGTGGATTATTTTGAAGTTGATTCATAGATTTTATCATACTGGTACCCCCCTCTATACTCTATCGGTGTAAAATGTAATCTAGTCATCACCTTGATGAAGTTCCCTAACATGAGTTTGATTAGGAAGTAAAATAATATATAAATATAAATAATATGAATGAAATTAATAAACAACTATAAAAAAAATTAAAAAAAATCAATAACATGACAATAATTAATAAAAATTTATTTTCTATTCACTACTAAATTTTAATGATAATATTTCCATAACTGGGCCTTTATGTTGGGAAAAATCATTTGAATGTATTATGATTTTAATTCTATAAAAAATGTGTAAATTTATAGACTTTTCTGAACCTTTCATTTATCATTCTAGGGTATTCATGATATTTTTCATAATTTTAAGAGTTGTTTTAAATGGTTTAAATTTTTTAAAAACTAATTTAATTAATTAAATATTATTTAAAATAAAATTTAATTTTTTTATTGTGATTTAATTATTTGAAAAATTATTTATGAATTTAATTAGATAATATTAATGTATATTCATAAAAAACAATAAGTTTTTAAAATTGTAAATTGAATATTTCTAAAATTAAACTAACCAAAATGCATGATTTATCACTACATAATAGTATACTATTTTTTAATCCTTGTAAATGTCACATGTTTTTCCTTGGTGTATATAATGGTTTTATATAATTATATAGAAAGGTAATTACTTGTTTCATAGTGTTTTGATCATCCATATAGGTAAGATAACAATTTTAATAGCTTCTTATATAAAGCCCCATATTTATTTGAGTTGTGTAAAGGTAACTTAATATATTTCAGTTATGAAGTATGATAATGTCTTGGTAGGGAGATATAAATATTATATTAGTGTAAAACCCTTCACTTTTGGGGGATATTTATATCAGATAGTCTTTATTTCTCACATATAGGTTGGTTAGTAAGGGTAATTCCAAAATTTTAAAGGTTGTATAAGGTTCATCCAGTTTTCACGTACGGTCCATCATGAATCCATGTTGTGTAGGGGTGAATTAGTTTGCACATACATAAAATGTATCTATCATGTATGGTAAATTTTTTTATCCAATAATTTATCATTTCATCAAGAATTGATTTGTAATAATTCATATGGAAATAAATGGCGATTTAGTCAAAATTCAAGGGTTTGAAATAGGTTTTGATGATATTTAATAAAAATAATTCACTCAAAAATATTATTTAAATATTAAAACATTATGGGATGAAATATGGATAGATGAAAAATAAAAATACAATTAAATATAATGGTTTTAATGGGTTTTAGAAATATTTATAAGGAAGCTCTCTATTATTTCTAAAATAAGAAGTTCTATAACCAATTATTTTACTTGATTTTCCTTTGAGTCTGGGAAATCCAAACCTTGTTTTTATAGTTAGGAGAATATATTTAAAATTCCTTCAATTCCATCTAGATATTCTAGGATTAGTTTCATCATTATCTATCCTTTGTTCCCAGTGTATAAAATAATGAATCATTCAAGTTGTAAGAGATATCTTAATTTATACAGTATTTTGTGAATGTGTGAATTAATAATGAATTAGCTTCCATTTCTAATATATGTAATTAACATTAAAAAATATATTAAAAATTAATTATTATAAATATATAAATGTTTATTCCATGTTTTTTTATTATTATTTAAAAATAATGGGATGAATAAAAATGATTTCCAGTGAATTATTAGCATTTTTTTAATTATATGGTATTTCAGGAATTGAGTGATAGGAATACATCTCTTTGTATAAATAAATATTTTCCTTATTATTTTTTAGATCACCTCTAGTTGATAATTATTATTATAATTATTACACATATCTTACTAGAATTTAGTAAATTTATAATATTATTCAAAATATGATGTTAACATTAAAAATATTAATGTAGTTAATTATAATTTATAAATCACATACATTATTAATATTTTAAAAGTAACGAAATTATCAAAAAGGTGAAAGTATTATTAATTACTACATTATTGGTTATATCATTTCATGATACCCAAAATACTTAAAATCATATGTTGTCTTATACTTATTGAAATTAAACAATTAAAGTAGAAGTTGGAATATCATGTTGTAGTGAATCTAATTATTATATGGTAGGATTATAAGAAATTATATAGTGATTATTATCACATATAGTTAACTAATAATATTTGATATTATAAAGGATATATAAGAGGGAGTGAGAGAAATAAGATAATCATAGGATTAGTGTAAATATTATTTGATAATATAAAAATAATGTTTTATAAGAAGAAGAAAATTATTATAATATTTCATTTCTGAAGATTTGAGGCTTTATAATCATCACATTTGTAGATAATTAATATTTAATATTGGATATTAAATAAATTGTATGATTTTTAGTGAACTCTTGTCTGGGTATTATGTTTATTTTTCCTCTTGGTTTTTACTATATAGTGTGATATCTTATTTTTTTGGATCCATTGTAATTATTTAGTGTGGTTTAATATTTTTAAATGGATAAAAATTTAAATCCAAATGATTTTATAATTTAATTAAAATATAAATGAAAATAAAAACTAATTATTTTCTTGGAATTTATGTAAATGTGTAATATTGTCTTGTTCTTGTTCATGTTTCCTTATATAATATAATAGTTGTTGTTAATAAGTATCTTTTTTTGAGGAACCTATGCATAATAAACTAGTAAATTTCCAGATGGAATTAAAATGGGTTTTTTATTAAAGAATATTTTTGGGCTCAATGACCCCATTAATGACTGAAGGAGGCCTAATATGTTTGATTCCATGAACATAGTTCCTTTTTTTCCATAGAAAATTCATTTAATGTGTATGTATTCTCTTGGATAATTATATCCATGATGTGATTAATTGATAAACCAATTTTTTTGGCGATTTGATGAGAAATGATCCAGAGGAATAAGGCTGTAATGATGCATGGATAAATATTGATCAACTAGATGGGAGCTCGAGCCTACAATGATGGTCGATGTCGGTGATGGAATGTGAGACTATACTATGTGAAATGGTGTAGAAATTATACTAAGTGGTCAAGATGAGTTTAGAATGGGTCTTTCTTGTCAATATATTTTTACCTTTCTTGATTTATAGTTAGATTAATGTTATTTATATGTTATGGGTATAACAAATTGATGCAGTTTGACTTTATGCACACCATGTTCTTCTTGATGTGGTATCTTAGGTTGTGTCCTAGAATACCCAGATTATTAAAATGTTATAAATAGATTAACTAAATAACTAGGTTATTTCATAAACCCTAAATGAAGGTGACATAGTTGAAAATATAAACAAGAATAATTATCGTTCTTAATGTACTATATTATTAGATTGAAGTGTTAATATTTTAAATGGAACTGTAATAATATTAATTAATGGATAAATTTATAAATTAATATGGTATTTGAATCTTCTATACTGGTTTTAGATCTAGACCATAGTAGTGAAATCACGTGATCCTGTTTCAAGATATAGGAAAATGAGTATATGACTATATATTATCCCTTACTATTGTTCTGAATGAAATTATTTATATTTTCTAATTTTATAGGAATTTCCACACACTAATGTAAATAAAATAAAACCTAAACTTTTATAGGGGTGTTTTCTCTAACATTTTTGATGGTGGGAGAATTGATATATGAATTATTTCTCTACCCCATTCTCCCTTATATCATAGTTGGTGGAAGAATATCCCAAGCTATAATGGATTATGGTATATGGTGTGTTCCTGCTCAATTTTTTCCAGATCGAAATTTTACTATACATTTACAGGCGGGTTGTACTAACTTGTGGTATCGCACATACTATTATTCGGGCATTTTAGTGATGAGTTCCAATGGGTGTATGTGCATGGGGTGTAATGGTTCTATGTTTAATTAACTTCTGAAGTATAATGGGATCCTATTAATACACATGGTTACTATTGTATATGATGTTTTTGAGATGAATGGATACACAAGATCCATTAATGGATATGATATTATTTTAAGAGGTGTTAAATTTTCTTTTTGGTGGGATTATCCTACGATAAATTCATTGGGGAATGATAGTGACAAAACAATAGGGATGTAGAAGTGGAGAACTATTATATATATATATATATATTCATTTGATATTGAATGATTAAATTACATGATTTACTTGGTGAGTAATCCATCATGATGTTAGAAAAACTATATAAACAATTTAGGAGGTGAGTTGGTTTCATGTGTTTATTCATTGGGATTTAGTATGATTCTTTCACATTTTGAATAAAATGTTTTGGGGAGGATCCAACTGAGTATACATTTTGTGGTCCACCAATGTATATATAATTTTATTAATTGGTTCATAGGATGTGATTAGTGATTAGTCTATACATTACTATCTCTAATGAATTGTTTAGTGGATGTTAATGTTACTGCTGTTTATGTTCGGTGCACTGGGATTTTTTAGTTTATTTCAATTGTATTAGTTTTTATGACATTACAAACATTATATAGAGTTAATAAATGTTTTTTGTGTTATATCTAATCCTTATATTTACATTTAGGGTGATTCCTCCCATATTTGTGACCTATATACGCTTGGTTCTACTCTCCAACCCATGGTTTGTTAGAGATGGGACACATTGGAAATTATTTCGTTTTATCTACTACCAGCATCAGAACCGTAACTTTGGTAGGAGGTGGTCATGATAGTGTTGAATAAAAGGATGATGGTTGAGAGATAAGATAGACATTATAGATAGGATGTTTTGAGTAAACATGGGTTTATTGGAAATAATATCATAACATATTAGTTCAGGTTGTAAACAAGGGTTACTAGTTATAACATTGTATTTTAGGGTCCCCTACGTTATGATGTAAGGTACACCAAGTTTACTAAACATTACAAGTGACATCATACTGCTTATGGGGTAGTAACCATGGTAAGGATTATGAATCATGATTTTATGAACCTATTTTTTAATTATGACGACTCTAGGAAATATGATAAAAATGTTTCAATGAATTAACGATAAATAAATTTTATCTAGATTTTAGAGTAACTAATTTTTTTTCTTTAATAGTATTATCCCTATGTCAACATCACATGGGGTTTGTGATAAATATGTTCACCAAGATATACCAGTAAATTTCTATATATTGGAGATCAATGACAATGACACTTGGAGGAGGGAATTCAATGAAGATTCACAAATATATCGTGTATAAGTAATATACATCCTTTTGGATAGTCATATAAAGGGTTAGTTAAAGGGGGATTATATATAATTTATTTCAACTCATGATTGATGGGGGTAACTGAGTTCCATTGGATTAGATGATGATGAGTGGGGTAGCCCAAAAATAGTGATTTTTGATAAACATGATTTGTGAGGGGACCACTATTTAATGCGTATTTTTTCATATTAGTATCAGGATGAGTATGATTCATTGCAAATAAATAAATCAGGTTAGTTGGTTATTTTTTACATTTTCATGGTGATTTACTAGTTCCTTACAAGAAATTTTTTGGAACCATATAATCGATTTTTTAGTGATACTATTTTAATTTTCTATCAATATTGTTAAACTACTTGAATTATTTTCATTCATCTCTTTATTATCATCCTTTCAAATGAACGATTGGAAATTTAATTATTATCTCCATGTAAAACACTACCAGTGTGTCATGAACTAACACTATTCATCCAACAATCAGACACCCAACCAGGATTGAATCATAATCACGGTACATTCTTGATCACACCTAGTTGGAAACAAGTACAATGGCCTCACAAAATAGTTATTAGGAATTATTCCCCCCTTGATAACATAAGTATAGCAAGATACCACAAAGACATAAAAGTAAGAAACATAATAATGGATAATAAACTGTAAATGAATAATAAAGAAGAAAATAGTACATAAATAATAAAAACATAAAAAATAGTAAATATCAAATACTTCAAGAAATAATGGATAAAGATAGTACTGTTATATATTTAACTCAAAGGGAAAACAAAACACTAGTACAACTAGAAATCTATAAGTGATACATAGTCACTCTCCACATCCCATAATAATAATACATAATATCCTACATCCAAATGAAAAGGAGACCAAATACAAGTTAATAAAGAATAAATCCATAAGAACTAGACACACTGAGTAGTGTATGGAGGGTGTGAGTGAAATTTATCCTAGTAGGTAAGTTCCATAAACATTATTCAATTCCTTAAAAAAGGAAATACATTTTATTCTAGTTTGAAAATATATTTTAAAAAAGTTTTTATATCCAAATGTATAAAAACCTTAATCACACTAATACAATTAAAAAAAATATTTTCTTTAGCATAAATAAAAACAATCACTTAAAACCAATTTTTTCTATTTTTGAACACTTTTTATAAAACACCCCCCTTCATCTCATAGAAATATGGGTAGAATGAGACCTTTTTTCTCAAAAATATTAAACAAACAAAATAGGGACACCTATTAAAAACAACATAACAAATAAAAACTCACTTTTCCTCTTTTAAAACATTTCCCAAGTACACATTTCAAATGCACAATAGTTTTATTTTAAATTCAATATTCTAAATCATTTTTCATGATACAAATAAAATTAAATAAAACCACTACACTAACAAAATTTATGATGTATGGTACCTAGACTAAAATAAACAATGCAAATATTCCAAAGAAAATAAATTTAACATTATAGAATCCAAGATAGGGGTATAAAAAAGTATAAAAACCATTATTTTCTAGGTCACCCAAAAAAGTGTTAAAGTATCATGGGAATCTACTATGTACTAAAGTACAATGGTACATACATGAAAATAAATCCCTAGGATGGCACTATTGAATCCTTATAAGACCCAATTGTGCTATAAAACCAACTATATATAAACCTCTTGGGGTTATAATGCTACCATATTCCACTCTAATCTCTCCTATTAGCTTACTAAATCTAACAACCATTCCCAATTTCACTATCTTAGTTGATCAAGTGGGCGAACAACCCTTTTAAAAACTTACTTTAATCTAAGTATTTCACTTTTCTAGGCCATTAAAAAGACTTCAAAGAATATAAATACATATATAAAATTCATTTGAGTAATAACATGAATCAATATAAAAAACAAATAAATCACACTTCACCTAAAACAATATAATAACCTCAACCTCATCACATTTCATTCATAACACATGAATTATAAAAGATTACACTCAAGAAAAAAAATCATATCATGAAATGATAAATAACTCCCCTATGAGAAATAATACAATAAGGGGATAAAGATGATATCATAATCACCAATTCCATATGGAAATCACCGAATGTTCCAAAAATGACTTTTTTTTTTAAAAACTCAGATTTCCATGTATCTTCACAATGGATTAAATTCCACCTACAAACCATTATATTGAACTAATATTTTCAAATAAATTTAAAATTATTCTTCCAAAATAACTCTCCCAAATCCATTATTAATCATTAAAATTTCAATTGGTTTATGAACACCCTTTCCAACTCACTAAATGACAAAAATGGTGTCATGTTGTTTTAAAACCTCACCCTCTATTTAAAATTCTTCATTATTCATTTCGAAACACTAGGAATTTTAAATCTACAATTTATATACAAATAAAGAACTCGTGGAAGTAAAAAAGTCCAAACAAAAAAATTTGTTTTATTATCAAAATGAGTTCAAAATACATTAATCATTAAAATTTAGTTTTAACCCTTATTTTATGAAATTATTAGTAATTGTAATTTTTTATAAATCTTGAAATTATAAGTTAAAAAAATTTTAATACGTGGAAACCCACAGTGAAAACCATAAAAAATTAATCACAACTAAAAAATTGAATTTAATTTAAAAATTAATTTATTTAAAATAACAAATTTTTTAATGAAATGTTAATTTATAATAATCATAGAAGAACCTACCTTGGTTCAATAATAAAAATTTCATAAATCAACCCCAATGATGTTTAATGTTCCAAAAAACCTCAAGGGACCTCATTAAATCCCCAACCCCCCCCCCCCCCACTGAAAAATTCACCCATAATCCAAAAATTAATCACAACAACCCCTAAGGTTTACATGAAGATAGAAACCCAAATACAATGGATGTGGAATGAGAATAGTGAGGGAAACATGGCATTACATTAAGGATTTAGTATGAGATAATTTTGGCGAGTCTTGAGAATCCATCATATTGGAAAGAATAACCTCCTAGGGTTTGTTCATGGGTTGGATGGGTTAGAGGGGGAAATAAATAAGCCCTTATGGATCTAAAAATAAATTTTTACCTTTTATTTTCACTTTTATGGGAATCTGGGAAACTCACATGGTTAGGCCGCACTACATGGTGAACTGCGTGACAACTATGTAATTGGAACTACCTAAGAATAATTTCTTTTTAGGATTTCTCCCAAGAAACTCACACTGTTAATATACCTATGCTCTAAATATGTAAAAAAATCACTTACCCTATACATATACATTTCACACACATATCAGATGGCCTTCCTAACTTTGGGAAATCCATCCTATAGAGAAAACATATGGAAAGGCAAAGCCACATATTTTATACTATGATCCACCTAAACCATTAACTACTTATGATGGTCAAACCATGCAGACTAAGTAAAAAATATAAGCATCCCCATGTAATGGTACCCATATGGTTTCATAAAATTATTTTTCCCCAAATTGTGAACATAATTAAAAATTCTACAAATATAGAATTTACAAAATAAAAATACAATTTATTAAATTCCAAAAAATAAAGTATTGTAATTAATTTAATGAAATTAAATAGTGAAACATGTTGTTAGAATCATCCCACTATCCCACTTTATAATAAAAATGTACCAAATAAATATATAAGAAAAAATAATGAGTCTTTACCCACACACCATAGAAAGTGGTGATTTACACGAACAACAAATAGACAGGATCTAAAGAAGGAATCTCCCAAGCACTTAATATTCCATCATACTGAACCATCAAGTCCGTTAAACCATTGAGTGTCTATAAAAAAATTATAAAAAATATAAGACATAAATACAAGGTGGAGACAAAGAATTATTCTCCCCACCATTTGGAAACTCTAAAATTTTTGTATAAAAAACAAAACTTTAAATGAAACTTTAACTACGAAAACAATCTCTAAAAATTCCAATGAAACCATTTGGAAGCCGCTAAGGATCTAATTCCCACTTCATCAGAATAAATCAAATTGAAAGAACTAAACATACATAAGGCCCATACATTACCAATAGTGAGAATAATTACATCTAAAATATATAACTTATGATCATTCTATAATGAAAAACAACATTAACACTTGAATCGAATCACCATAATCTATGGGTAAGCTAGTAACTGAACCATGAAACCCCATCCCATAGAGAAACTGAAAAAACATAAAAAAATTAGTTCTCAACTTACCAAATACATCATTAATCCTTATTACTAATGAATATTCCAAAAGATCACTCACACCCATCAGAACAAAAAGATTACATGAAAATGGCAACAGTCTTAGAAAACAAGGGAATCCCCAAGAAAAGGAAACTAATGTCACAAGGTATTCTCTAACACCCAAAACCAAAAGGTATTTATAAAATAAAGAAGGACCACACACAAATATAAATTCATTACCATACACAATTGAATGAATCAAGAATCCTTGATTCATTCCATAATATTTTATCAGAAACACACAACCACTCTAGGAAATCACATAGAATCCCCTAATTAAATCCACATGGTTTCACTACCAAGCCACATTCCAAAAGAAAATAACTAGAAAGAATCAAAATACCTTATTAACCAACCTAATGTAAATATGTAAGGTAACTAAGACAAGATGGCCTAAATCATAAAAAATGCTAAAAATAACCCAAACCCACTTTCATTAGTCATGATCAGAAAGTGAAAAATCAAGAATAATTGAATAAACCACCCATTGATGAATTAGGGAAATAAGTACCTATATTCTATTAAGACATAAATTGGATACACAAAATAACCAATAGGTGACTTGAGTCTTCTACTTATTAAATTAAAATAAATAAATTTTCTAATAACCAAGGTAACAAATCAAAAATACAAATTTGAAATCATTAGAGAAATTTTAATTTCAAAACAACTTTTTTAAACTAACTTTAAATCCACTTTTAGAATATCATATGAAAGTCCATAAATTTTATGAAAACCACATTCTCAAATAATTCAAACCATTAATGAGTTTTTTTATTTTCATAATATATTTAAAAAAAGTCCCAACCCTTTATTTTCTAAATGTATTCCAAAAAAATCACAAAAATAACAATCTCCATTGAAAAATACCTTTTGATTTTTATTACTCAATTTGAAATTATTTTTTTAAAAATCTATGGGAACTAAAACAGTCCACAAAATATATTGAGTATAAAACCATTTCTCCACCTCAAAATAATATCAAAACTCAATTTTTAAATTAATTTACCGTAAAAAAATTAATTTAGTCAAATCTTTAAACATCCCCTTTTAAAAAAAATGACATATAAAATTCCAACTTTTAATATTAATCAATTTTTGAAATTTGTTTCCTCAAATCCAATATTAAAACCAAAAATTTCATGGTCTCTCAAAAAGAAAATTTTTTCTCAAACCATCACAAAATGGATTTTAAAACAAATACTTCATGGAATTCCACTATTCTATTCCAAAAACCATTTTCATTATAGAACACAAATTCCCCATCAGAAAAACCCTATAAAATTTACATCATAATCAAATGAATCCACATTTAACCGTAAAAATTAAAAAAACCCCTCGAAAAAAATCTCCACATGATTTCACATGAATGTAATAATCTATTAGAGTGAATCTAGGGAGAATCAGTGTCAATGAGAAATAATATGACAGAGAATCGACATTTTGTATAGTTTTTTTTGCATGGGCGGGTAAACCATGGACCAACACTGAAATAGGAATTTTAAATTATTTAGATCAATTATTCATGGGTACAATATGGTTTACAAAAATTTATATTCTATCCACACAACCATACATTGGTTACCACATTCCACTCCAAAACTATGACTGACCAATGAAATAATTGATACAATAAATGGTGAAAAAAGAATCGTCAAAATATATTCAAATATATCAATGATATCAAAATTGAAACAAAAAATTTGTAATTAACCCCAACAAACAAGTTTAAACTATAGTTCTAGTGCGATGAAGATCCATCAAAGCATATTACATCAAAATCAAAATGATCCCTACCAACAATCATAGTCACTAGACTACCCAAAAACATGAAACATAATAAGTGGGAATTATTTAATACCATATCCCCATGAACCAACCTAGGACATCCATCCATCATAAACCCACCCTTTTCTAGGACTTACTATATGTGTGTTCCTAGTCACACCTAGCTAGAAACTAGTACCTGGTTTTCAAAACATAATCATTCAGTACAATGTGACCCTTGATTAGACAACATGATCATGATACCATAACCACATAAATTTAAATGACATAATATGGAAATAAAATTAGAGTCTGATTAATAAATATGGAATTGCCACAATAATAATTACACAGAATATAAATTAAAGAACAACAAATCTTCTATTCAATAAATGATAAATATTGAACCGATACATATGAAACCTCAAAGGGAAATAAAAAATTCTACCTAAAATATTTAAGAGATCAAAATTATCTCTCCATATTTCATTCCAATCATCCAACAAAACCCACATCTCTATGTAAGGGAGACTAAATCCATAGAACCTTATAATAAATCTATAATAATGGCATACATAGAGTTTTTTATGAAGTGTGTGGGAGAATCCATTTCTAGTAGATAAGAACAAAAAATTCTTTTAAATTACATAAAAAATTTAATCCATTTTATAGTATTTTGAAAATTAATTTGAAAAAATGTTTTCAATACCTATGCATAAAAAGTATAATATCACTCATACATTTGAGAAAAATGTTTTTATTTGGATTAATGAAATAATGTTATTTAAAAATACTTTTCCCTTAACAATTTTTTAATAAAATACCTCCCCATTCATCCTAAATGAATAAAGGGATGTCAAAAAATTATTCCAAATAACAATAAATCACCTAATTATTACTATTTATTATAAAACAGAAATAAGACAAAATAATTTTTTTCCTCTTTCAACTAATTTCCAAAATAACAATTTTAAAACAAAAACACTTTTATTTTAAAATTAACAATCATAATAATTTTCAAAAACTAACTAAATGTGAATAAATCCCCAACTAAAAAAATTGTTAGAATTCATGGTACTTAGAATAAAACAAAAAAGATACTGATTCCAAATTTAATAAAGGTACCATAATCCATTTAATGACCATGGATATAAATAATGAATAACATTTGGAATCTCCATGTCTATCAGAAAATGAATCAAAAGGTCATGGGAAGTATCCCAATACTTAAATACACTAATTTAAATTGGATACATGATCCGTAGTCTAGAAACACTGAATTTGACTCACCTCATACATTATAGTCCCATCAAACTAACCCGATATGAAACTCATGATTTCACAATGGGACCATAGTCCACAATAATCTCTCATGTTAGATCGCTTAATTTAATATCCTTGCTCAATTCCAGCAAGTAATTCAGTCTAATGGCCCAAAATCCAAAGTAATAACACACATAAAAAAGGGAATGTGGTTATCTATACCTCAACTTATTCTACTAGAAATACCATGAAATATATTAAATTGATATTGCAACATCTTGTGTCTTTTGAGTGTGTCCAATTCCTCACCCATTTAGAAATTTCGAAGTTTGGCGGGTGTGACAACTCTTTAATGAATCAATAGAACTTAATGACGAATTTTTCATTTAACATAGAGCTTATTTTTAGTCATTCCTTATGTATTGAAATGTTTCATGTGTGTTTGGATGGGTTTCGGGTGCATCAGTGGGAAAAAGGTCCTATTTTGGAAGGGTTTAGGCTGAGGAGCATGGTTAGATTTAACATTTCATCATCCTAGTCGAAATCGTGTAGCCCCATTTTGTATAGATAAGGGTTTGATAAACCATGAATATGGGGTTGCATGACTGTGTGAGACGTATAAAATTTTTAGAAATGTCCATTTTCATGGTTTGTATACCTTTTGAAAAACTGTGTGCATGCCTGCAAGCGTAGTTCCAAATGGTCAGTACCTATGAACTTTAGTGTGCATTGTTTCCACACAATTTGGACTAACAATGTGTTATAACCATGGTAGTTTTTCCTCCTAAGAAGCTCTAAATTCATGATTACCTCACTGTTTTCAAAACCATGCAGCCCATTAAAAGTGTAAATTTACTATTTTACCCTTAATTATATTAGACCATTTTATACTTATTATTCCTCTTTGGGTCTTTTAATTTAGGGAGCTCCTATCGCGTTACCTCCTTTTCTAGGGTGTGGGATAGTAACTCTATCTAAGCTTCATTCTGCAACCCATCTGGGGCATTGGATTTGTATCAGCTGTTCATTTAAAACACCAATTTATTCCAAATTGGTCTGGGTTTTAGGATATGTTCTAACATGTGAGTGTCTAATAACTCAAGGTAGGTGGTGATTACATTTCTTTGAGTTTTTTGAGTGTTTTTTGGGAATTAATTTTATAACCCCATTGGGTAGTCTGATATAGACCCCATAAATTTAATGTTTTCCATTAGTTAATTAATTCATTTATCTGGGATTCCTATGTGAATTCCCACCCAACGCTACAAATATTTTGAGCCATGTGAAGTGAATTGGGACTTAGAAAGTTTAGGATGGGTATTTCATTAGTTAAATTGATTTTTTCAGTTTAATTATATTGAATTGATATATTTTTGTTAATTGATCCTGATGAAATACTATGTTCCATGGTAATGTGATGGGTACGACCATAGGATTGAGATAACACTGGATATCCGTTTTGAGGTGATTTGATCATCAGGTTGGGCGTCACTCGAGGTATATATATATATATGGGAAATGTTGAGCATAGGTTGGGTGACTTGATAATTGGATTGAGGCGGTGAGTCCATCAGGTTATAAACATGAACCCTGTGATATTGGATGGAAATGTTGGTTAGATAGATAAACATAGTCATAGGGGCACAAGTTGCCTTATTGGAATGAATTAGGATCTCTTTGGGAATTTCCTCTGACTAATATTGGGAAATTCACGATTTCGAGTCGTGTTCAAATCAATGTACTGGGATGTTGAGGTGCTTTCAACTACTCATGCGAGAAGAGTCCACTAGTAGTCGAAATTTAGGAATTATGGTTTGAACTACTTTCTATAAAAATCCATGAGGATGGTGAGGATCAATTAGATGATAGTGATGTGATGGTCAGATTGGGGATGAGGCTCTCCATACATGAGGTTTTTTGGGATATGAAATATTTGGGAGGAAGTTTTTCATAGTTCCTAGAGACATAATATTTGATCCAACGATGATATTACATTGGATAAAGATATCCTTGTGTATTATATATGAAGCATAGGGATGGTGATGTTGCTTCTGGGATGAGGTATGAGGGGCCCGGATCATTTTTTGGGAGTTCTGATGAGATGTGGGTTACATTATTGAACATGAGGTGTCGATTGGTCTCAGGTTCAAGATGGTGTTTCTAGAGTTGGAACCTAAGGGTTCACCAGGTTTGAAATGAATTAAAGATTTTTATGCTATGAGTTAAGGATCCTCTCTTCTATAGTTCTCCAGTGTTATTCAAAGTAGGTGATAGCTTCTAGGTGGTTGTTGAGAATGAGGGATTCTTTTTTATTTGAATTCATGTGATGCCTTTATTTTTTAAGAATACACATGTGAAATAAAATATTTAAGATAGTCATATATTGGTGGTGACTAAATAAGATTCTTTCTCAAACCCTATGCATGACCTTCAAGATGCATGTATATTTCTAGATTTTGAATACATGAAAGGGTTCAGGCTATTTAGTAGGGAAATAGTGATAGAGTTGGAATTGGTTGGATGGAAGGAGACTCTGAGGTTCCTATATCATCTATAGTTTGTATTTTGTATAATTTTGGGTCAATATGCTCTTTGTATTTGTATTTACTGATGGGTTTCCATAGGAAAACATTTTTATTATTGTATTGAATACCCTAAAATGTATTCATGTTCTATTTTAGTAGCTATAATTGGAATGTTGGCTTTTTTATTCTATTGATGTGGTTTATTATGCTTATACTATTTTATGAAATTGATTGCGATTATACTATGGGATATTTACAAGTCATGCAAGTTGTTATATCTTTCCCCTACATTATATTTATACAAACCATTATTATATCATCACTAGAGGGTATAGTATTTCTTCTATCACCTCCCTATACCCTTGTTTCCAGTTGATATCACTTGGCATATGAGGAGCTATGCTTAAGGCCAGTGGAACTCTTACCAAATCACTATTTGTGTGGATACATTGTTCTAGGCTCTACAAATGGTATCATAGAATCTCTTGACTGGGAATTAATAGTAGTGTACAACTAGATACTAATGGTACCAAATAATTTTTTTCTATTCGTCTTTCTATTTGGGTTATTTTAGACTGGAGATTAGGATATTGTGGGAAGTAGGTTAATAGCATGGGTTTGGGTGCATGCATCCACATGCACGGGGGGGGGGGGGGGACTATGGTTTTATGGGTGGGAATTAATATTCTACTTTTATATTATTATAGTTGATTTGATTACCCCATTGAGTGGTACACATGGATGTGAATTTTTATCTATTAATTCATGTGACCCTTGACCTAGTATGGTAAGGGAAAATCATTGGATCCTTGGACCAGAATGGAAAGGGGTGTTTTCTATGCCAATTTGTTATTTGATAGGCTCATAGAAGTATATATATATATATAAGTATGTGAATTTAATAAATTTCATGGTTATATTTGAGATGTGAAATTAGAATGTATGGGCCTGGATCTTATAGTAAAAGGAATGTATGATGGTATGAGGTGATTTTGATCACCATTTTAGGTGATGAGGTCATCAGACTGAGGTGACATTGTTCGTCAGGATGGGCATGACCTCAGTAATATATTATACATGTCTCTAATATGGTCGGGTAAGGGGATAAGGGGATAGATTCCATGTGACATGGTTGAGTTGTGTGAAATAAATGGTAGTTAGATCATGAAACATATTATATCTTTTTCTATATGTGATATATATAATTTATATGGGATATTTGACCATGTATTGGTATTCAATGAGTTTCCACATGGATGAATTTATATGGAGCGTCAGCTGGACAAAGAAAGGGTTCCACTAGAACAGGAACATTGTGTGACCCCTGAGGTTTAGGAGAATTCCCTAGAGGTTTAGGAAGATCATGAGATGTAGGTATAGGCATAGGTATTGCATCGGTTTTATGATCTAGTTCAAGTGGGGTAACCACAAAATTTTAAATCCCTTGGTTTATGGCTTTAAGAGAATCTCATAGAGATTCTTGTACCTGTCATCCCAAGGTTTTAGAGGAGAGGTTTGAGAGACTAGACATCAATGAAATATATTACATGATTGTTCTAGTCATATAACCCGACACTTATTTATGGTGCAGGTGGTTCACAGATAACAGATAACTAGACCGAGTCAATCTAGAGGATATTTGAGCAACTAGAGACACCCCAGGGTTGATGGTGACGCTGGTGACACACATGCTCAGAGTAATAGATAAGAATTGGTGGGATGCACAGGTTTTGGTTGGAAGACACATGGGACTGGATTAGATGGAATTTGATCCTAGGTAATTTGAGAAATTCCTCTTGGATACACTATGGGAAGTGAGAGCTCAAGATTTCATGAGCCTACAGAAGTGTGACATTTCTGTCAGGGAATATGAATCAAAAGTAATATTATTTACTCTATTTGAACCTTGCATGGTGAGTGGTGAAATTTAAATGGTGATACGTTTTGAGGATGGTTTACAGAACACCATTCAAGTTTAGGTAAACATCTTCTGGTTGACCTCATTCTTAGAGACAATGAATTAGGTTCTCATAGCTAAGGGAATATTAACAGATCAGTTCTATTTGATATAGGTGATTAATTCTTGTGATTATATTGGGGACATATTATATATCATAAATCAAGGAGAAGATGAGTTTCAGTAGGGAAGTCAAACCAAGGACTCAGGTAGACCACCCTAGAGCGGGTCGTCGATGGTGAGCTTCCAGTGAAAGTAACCAAGACATGTGTTGAACACAGTGAGAGTAGCATCTAAATAAGTTTTTTGCATGTGGATAGGTATGTAATATCAATAGGTTCTATAGAAATCCTTCTTATATAGCCAAAAATCAGGGACTGAGGAAGAATAAAGGATTTGTGGTCAGATCAATATCGGTATCAACTGATGGTAGCTATGTTTTAGCTGCAGGAATATGATGTAGTAGAGACAATGGGATCCAATAATGGGGTCAGTGGCCAGTGGATGGTGTAGAACCATATTAAGTATATGCTTGAGACAATCAAGCATCAATCAATATGCATATTGTGGAGCTACCAGGGTCAGAGAAGGTTGGTGAGACAACGATGGTCAGAGGTACACAATCGGCATGACAGAGATTCTATTTTGTTTTATATTGGCATGGATATTTTAGATTCATGTTTGTTTTGGGTGAACAAGGTGAATGATATGTATTTATGGACTAACCAGACACTAGGTAGTAGTTTGAAATTGGATTAGATAAATTATATATATATATATATATATATATATATATATGAGGTGCATGGATTTGAGATTACATGAGATGCCTAGGCATCTAGGAATCAGTGCAATGTGGAATTTTATTGAAGTTTCTGACACTAGGATTAAATGATGTTTCTAGGTACCTAGATATCAGTTTGATTTAAGACTTTTTTTATTTATGAGGCACCAGAGATGATTTGAGAAACTGATGATAAGTGATTCCTCATAGGTTCGGCATGTGACATGGGAATGAGGTGATCATCGATGTGGTGCCGGATTATGCTGGGTTTCGTGTATGACACACAAGCACCTGATGAGGTTTAAGAGTGATGATGCATCATAGATGGAATTTGAGTCTTGGTATGGGATGTGGGCCATCGGTTTTCGTTTAGTTTTGTGACAGGATGTGACCATGGTATGTAACTACTAAAGTGGGGAGACCAATTTTGGTAGTTGACCTTTTCTATTTTGACCAGGGTAGTATGAGTAAATTTTGAAGATATGGGTGTTTTTGTAACCATCTCATATTTGTGTTTTATTACTTTCAGATGAGATATCTTATAGTGGGGGGATTATGATGCCCCGAGTTTTTTGAATAGATAAAATTCATATCCCATTGTGAAATTTTGTCATTTGGTGATTGTGAAAACTCTTCATTGAATCAATAATATATAATATGAGTTTTTATTTGAACCTATAACTTTTTTAGTCATGTATTATGGATTGAAAGGAATCATGGGTGCTCGAATGATTTTGGGGTGCATTGGAGGATTGAGGGCCCCATTTTTGTATGTTGAATGTTGAGTCACAATGAAAGATTTATATTTATGTCCTCCTAGTAGAAACCATGAGGAACTTTTCAATACAAATAATAGTTTCAAAAACCATGTTTATGGGGGCACATGTCCATGTGAGACATCTAATGTTTTTAACAAAAGGAATTCGCACATTCTGCACTTGGATTGACAAAACTAGTGCATTCCAACATACGTAGTACCAAATGGGAAATACATATGCACATTATCATGCATGGTTAGAGAATATATTGTAAAAAACATCTGAGATAACCATTTGAGCTTTGTGTCTTAACTATATGGAACCACAGGGTTTCCACACGGTTTTGAAAACTATGAGATCTAACCGCACGACCCATTACATGTTTGAATTTTCCATTTTCCCATATTTCCATTTAACCCTTTTCTCATTATTATTCCTATGTGGGTTGTGTAAAACATGGATGTCCTCAAAAGTTTCCACATATTCAAGGGTGTGGGATCGAATCTCTATCTCAGCTATGTACTTCAATCTGTCTGCTGAGCTTGATCTGTAAAGGGTATTCTTCTAAAACACTGATTTCTTCAGAATTGATCTGAGTTAGAGGATAATATTGGATGTGTGAGAATATAACAACATGAGTTAGTTGTTTATTACCTTTATTTATGTGTTGGAGAGTGTTTTGGTCCTCATATTATTGTGTGAAATTGAGATGTCCAATCGAGACCCCATAAGATTAATGTTTTGCTTTAAATAAATAATTTGACAATTTGGGATGCCTATAGGCATGCCAACCCAAAATTAAAAATGGTTTAAACTATGTTAGTGGATTTTGATATTGGAAAGATTAGAATGGGATAATGATTTATTTAAATGGACTTTTTAAATTAAATAATATTGTATTGATATCATTATGTGAATTTCTTATGTTTCACTACTAAGATCCATGGGAAGGTGAAAGGAATAGCCTAAGGATTGATATAGTGATGGATATCTGTTTTGAGGATAGGTGATCATTATTTGGGTGTGGCCATATATATATGGGTGATTTTGATCACATGTTTGGTGTGTTCATCATTAGATTGAGGTGGTAATGCCACCAGGTAACAGGCAATGCGAGTGTGGCATTGGATGGTGATCACCGTCAGATTGATAAATACAGTTGTATGGCCATGTGGGGTCTGATTGGTGTGGATTAGGTTCTATTTGGTGTTTTTTTACTCAACGGTTTTGGATAATGTGAAGTTTGGAGTTGATTCTAAATAAAATGACTCAAATGTTGGGGTGGTATTGACTACTCGTGTGGGAAGAGGCATCCGATAGTTTTAACATTGGAATTATGGTTAGTGGAGATTTTATATAAATCAGTGAGGATGGTGAGGATCCATATGATGAAAGTGATGAGACTATTAGTTGGTGGATTTGGCTCTCCTTACATGATGTCATTGGGATAAAACATATTTGGGAGGATTAACGTTATCGATCCTTGGGACATCATCTGTGAGATGATGGGTATATTATTTGGAGGGTAGATATCATTGTGCCTTGGATGGTGGGACACAGGTCTATGAGGTTTCATCAGAGCTGAGTTCTAATGGACTAGGATATTATTATTTGGGAATTCCATCAAGACATCAATTACTTGATTGGACATGAGGTGTCAGTTTGTATGTGGGGAGGAATGGTTTTACTATCGGTTTAACATGAGGGTTCTCCTAGTTTGACATACTTTAGGGTATTCCATGAGATATGAGATAAGGATCCAATACTCTATAGATTTTTGGTGTTTTCCAATGTAGGTGATCGCTTCTAGGTGGATTTTGAGAAACAAGGATGCTTGAGTTTATTTGAATGCATGTGATGACTTTATTTATTATTTGAATACTCCCATTGAATCATAAATTTAATATAGTCACACATTGGTGTTGGACTAATGAAATTATTTATCACACCCTACACAGGACCATTTGGACATGCGTGGACTTCCTGAATTTCTATTACCGTATGGGTCTAGGCTCTAGAGCTAGATCCTAGTGATTGATTTGGTATGGTATATGTGGCAATGGACCTTGATGTTCCTATATCAGTTGGAGTTTATTTTTTGTTCACTATTTGGCCAGCAAGCTCATTGTATATGTATATATTGATGGCCATCCACATGATTCCCTTTATCTTATTGTATTGTATGATCTGCTATATATTCATATTCTGTTTCAATAACTATAATTTTCATGTCAGATTGGTTATTTATTTCACTACTGTTGTTGATTATGCTTCCACTTTTGTATGATATTTATTACACTTCTTCCATAGACAGGTTACTGGTCATGTATATTTGTATTTATTTCTGCTATATTATATTTATATATTACATTATTATATCATAACTAGAGGGTATAGTCTCGCCACTATCACCACTTTATACCATCGCCTCTAGTCAGTAACCTTTGGTGTATGTAGAGGTGCCCCTAAGGGTAGTGGAACATGGTCCTAAGCACCATTCGGGTGGCTAAACAGGTTAGGGAACTACAAAAATAAGTAATAAAATGCATGAATATATGAAATTAATAAATGAATCACAACATTCCACTCCGTCTTAGTCAATATTTCTACCACATCTCATTCATACAACATTAAATATACAATATTACCCTTGGGGCACAAATCACACCATTCAATTACATTCTTTATAAGATATTTTTATCCATTGGGATTCCAAACATGATATATTTTAGAAACCTATTTTAGTGATATGGTTTATAACAATGTTATATTTTATGATATAGTTCTATTTAAATAATGTTTATTTATTTTATATCATTATTTTCCTGGAATACCACCTTTGATCAATCCATGATATACTATTGAAATAACATTATTTCCTTGACATCAGACTAATGGGTATGAATAAGAAAAACTAAAATTTTAAAAAATATAGTTTACAAAAGTATAAAATTAATTCCTTAGTTATCATTTGATTAGAAATGAAACTGAAATCATTTGAATAAAAAATAAATGTATTTATAGAAAAAAAAATTATGTGTGAATGGTGTTTATATATAAATAATTAAAATTATTCACTATTGAATAATGATTTATATGAAATTTATAAATTATATATTCAATAAAATTATTTCACATTAATCTAATAGTTTTTATAATCATGGGATAACTATAATTACAGTTTCATTCTAAAAAATGAATTCTTCTCAAAAATAGTTTTCATTGTGTCATTAAAACATATATTAAAATAGAATTATATTAATTACATGAATTTAATATTAAAAAATGGATGTCATATTTGGAATCATGATGTTAAAATTTAGTAAATAGGTCGCTTTTATTTTTGGTCATTAATGAAAAACATCCATTGTAAATATTTGTCACCATGATAAGGGTACATGGTGTAGAACTAGGTTAAACTTTTGTATAAGTATTTAAAATTTTTCTAAAACATAAATTTATTTATTTTTCTGAGATTATTTTGATCATTATCATTCAAATTTAAATAATATGGCCACCTGATGGAATATTTCATAATTTATGACCTTTATTTTATATTATAAACATTATAAAAATAAAATGTCACTATCTTGACATTAATATATATTATATATTTTTCTATGAATAGAAGTTGTCATTTTTAGTTATAAATATTTATCATAAATATAAATTATTTTTTTATCATGGAAATTTATTTTTAATTTTTTTAATTAATTATTACCTTAAATTATAACAAAACACTAAAAGATTCTTTATTTAAATAATAGAAAAATAAAATAAGGATATTAAACAAATTAAAAGTAGTACAATTTGTATGAATTATTGTGTTATAAAAAATATGAAGATTTTTGTATTAAATTTTGATTTTAGAAGTTTGGATTTGAATTCCGTTTTCAAAAAATGTCTTCAAAGTAAATTATCATGAATAGTCTTTAAAATGGATTTATTGACATATTTTGTTAAATAACAATATATCAAATGATATAAATTTTTTAAAAACCTATATTTAACTTACTTAATCTGATATAGTTGAAAATATATACTATGATCCATTTATGGTTCACTTTTCCTTTAATAAAAACATTCATCACCCTTAAGGATTAAAAAATATTGATTTTGTTGTAATTGTCAAAAGTGGTTACATGGGATTAGATCAAAAGTATTAGGGTGAAAAAAACCCCAAAACATGTCCAAGTTTTAATGTATGAGATTTTTTAGACCTAAAATTATCATATTTTATATGTAGATGAATTTCAAAAACATTATCTTTAAAATTAATTAATATTAATTTATTAAATTGTTTAATTCCAAGAGTGCCCATCCCCACACTTATAAAAGGTAACTTATTCTCCTATATTACTCACAACTATTTAGACTTCTAGTTCATGTAATACCCACCAAAATACTTCCACTTATCACTTACCCATTTCCTAAAACATATTTTCTTTGATAAATTATATATTTTGAAGGCCAAAGCTGTAATCTAAATGACGTTTCTCAATGAAGGGGTATAAATCTTAATCGAGTGGTTTCAATATCATTTATTTTTCCTAACATCTAAATACATGGAAATCATTCTAAAATAAGGAATTAGTTATCTTAAATACACTTAATTGTTATTTTGTTTATTTAATAACCATTAATCACCTAACTTCCATTATGTGGTAAAAGAAAACTTTTCTCATGTGGATGTGTGCACTACAATCTCCATGAAGCGATGTGATTCATTTTTATCCCCACATCACAGTGAGGGTTATAATGATGTAATAACAGAATATATATGATATATATAATAGTATTATATATATGAAATGGTTAATTATTATTTAACATTCTTTTGATCCATCCATTGAAAAATGAAAACATCACTCTCTCATACCAACGAACTATCATCTCCATGAGGTCATGTAATTCATTTTAAATCACTTCTTTATATAAGTAGTTATAATTGTGTATATAAAAATTAAATATAGTATTCTCGACATGATTATTATTATGGAGTTTACGAAACCATAATAATAATATGGGGATATGGACTTCCTAACAAAGACATGCTTGAGAAATAAAACATTTATCATTTGGAACAATGATTTTAATTTTAAATTTTTAATAAATGAGTTATAATATTTTATAATTAAAAAATAAATGGTATGTTATATATGAATATGGTTTTGGAATTAATATATATTAAATATATAATTGTTCAATATAGTGATCAAATTAATATGATGAAAAATGATTCTTAGGGTAATGTCATTATGTTTCTCTCCTATTTTATTCTAGATTTTCTATTCTTGAATTTCCATTGAAGAAATTATATGATCAATTTATAATAAGTCCCCTCGAGATTTAATCTAATATGGTTATTCATTAAAATTTATTATACTCTATTTATTCTTAGAATTTTTATGTCATACTATCATTTTCTTCCCTTTGGTACTAACAATTACTATTAAAATGTTTTTAAGAAAATTATATATTATTACCTATTATCAAGAACCATCTTCTTCAATTTCCAAGTTATCTTTAAAAAAATCCATATTTTTTTTTATTTTTTATGTTATTTTTTATAATTACTATTTATAATTTTTTAATTTTTATATAAATGTTTCAAAGAAACTTTCTTGTCATTTTATGAATGTGGATCTTTTGAATTATTTAGAAAATTAAAATAGAATATTTTTTTATAAATTACTCAGCATAAAAAATATTTCCCTCTGACATGACCACATAATGATTTGAAATTTCTATTTTGTGTTTTCTTATTATATTTCCCTAAAAAAAATTTCTATTACATTTTTGAAATTTTTTATTTATTTTATGTTCTTTCAAAATTAAAGTGGTATTTTCACATGAACAATTCTAGTATTATTTTAAAGTCATTTTTAATATATTATAACCACTTTTAATGTTAATTATTCCTTAATGGAGACATGATCGAATGATCCCATCCTTATTAGGTCCATATACAGTTTATTATTATGATTACGATATGTCAGGAATCCCATTTATTTTTAACGAGTAGTGATATGATTGAATGAAACTCATTTCCCTTCCAGTATTTTGGATATATTTAAAGGATGGATATTTACTTATATTTTTGAAATGATATATATGGTTTTCATCATTTTATGTGTTTCCTTATACTTATATAGCACTCTAATGCATTATATAAATCCTTATATCCCATGCGAAATCTACGGGGATATGTTTTATATGCTATATACACTATAGAATAAATGTAGGATTTTGTGATCCATTAGGGAAATAGGTGGTAATACCTAATCCAATATATGAAAAATGTGTTTATTCTAGATATGATAATATTTTATAGGATTTTTAACAAACACTGATATATTAATTGACCTCTATTCCAATGATGTGTAAACAATTATATGACATTTTTTATTCTTGATATTTCTATATATGGTTCATGATTGATATATGAATATTGCTCGTGTTATGATTTATGTCTTTTAAAGTGATAGATTTTTTTCCCATCACTCATATTTTCCCCCATTGATGGATTGGGTATAAACTTTGTAAGGTATTATCATGAAATAATACTTTTATTCCTGTATTATTATTATATATGATCATTAATTGATATATCCTATGTTTACCCATAACAAGAATTCAAGATAAATCATTCTTTTGTTTACTTTCCCTAGATTATGAAGAAAGGATTTATGTAGGCTATGTGAAGTTGTTTATAATGTTTTAATATCTTTGACAACCTGTAGGGTGTCGTAAAATTCTTACAAGGCTACCCAAATTCATAATTTAGTAAAATATGACAAACAACTAATAATATTGTACTTGGTATGTCCGAGTTTCGTACCCACAAGGAAGGATCGTATGTTCTACATGATTTAAAGATACCAAAACTAATTTTTTTTTTGTTTTCATAGAAAAAAAATGGCAGCAGTAGGGATTGGGTTTTGAAATTTGGAGGGAGACATTCCATGTTTTTTAAAATTGAGTTTCATGTGCTAGGGATTTAATTGATATGGGTTTAATCATGTTTGGTGTTAGAATTGGGTTTGTAGGGATCCTTGGTCTATGTATCCCACCCTAATCCTATGACTGAACCTTTAGAATGACTGTCTACTCAGTTAAATCACAGAGATAGGTGACCCAAAACCTAGTTTGAGCATAATTAACCTATATTTTATTATGATCATACCCAATATAATACAAATAATTAATATAATTAAATAAAAACCCTTAGAATACTATAATGGTCCTGAAATATCAAAAGAAGATGAATTGTAATTGAAAATATAGTCTTCATTATTCCAAAATAGGAATAAAAATAGAAATAATCCCAAAGTATAACACCCCCCTACAATCACATCTACTGATACAAATATGACTACTCGCACATGATAGGAATGGAGAGAAAAAGTATATTTGGGTACCCAAATAAGAATGGTGGTGAATAACGGTGGTGAAGAAGGGCTCCAAATCATCATTATGTCATTTTTCGGTTGTCTGTTGGAATTTCTCCAACTCCCTCTAGTATAGAATCCTCTAATGTTGCGATTGAGAGTTTATTTTTATAGGAAGTCCTATAAAAACCTCATTAGTGTAGATTTTTTTTTTCTCAGCATCATCTTAAATGATTTTAAATGGGTTACATGACATGTAATTTTTTAATCTTTAGGTGTTAATATTTTCTGAGAATCTTTTTAACAAATATTGTCTTGTAAAAAGTCTAGTCATGTAATGTAGTTACAAGATGTGTAATGGTATTTCAAAACGTGAAATGGTGTCATGAATTGTCCTATGTGAAAACTTATTTTGAAAACTCAAGATGTGTAATTATATTACATTATGTGAAATTGGTCTCTTTCAAGTTTTATAGATTTATTCATCTTCAAAAATCCAGTTTCATGCCATGAGCGAAGAGAAGCAGTGCAAAGTGTCTTTTTGGTCGAAAATACTCCTCTATTCATTTATTTTCCATAAATTTGTTGTTTCCTACCATAAAAACCCAAAACAATCCAATAATTACAGGTATTGTCAAGAATATTCAATTAAATACCCATTTCAAAACACAAAAATGTTCTAAAACATATGCATGAAATACACTTATAAATCATTATTATGGATGATAAAGAATGTATATAAATAATATTTTTATGTATATATTCCCGAAATTCACTAAAAATTTACTATTTTGGAATGTAGCATAAATGTATGTATTCAATATTCATCTAAATTGATGTTATATTTATGCATGAAAATCACAGGACACAGTAGTTTGAATTAAAGTGGGGTTTATTAAATCTTTAGTGATTTCGAATAATGAAATTTAGTAAAAACCATGGTGATATGTCTATGTATAGGATGACATAAAAATATTATGATAAGATAAAAATTATGTGGTTTCCATATCAATACATCTATTTCTAGATATAAATTTTGACGTGGTTTTGGAATGAATACATCAATGTGTATTAACCATGAAATCTTTTGGTTGAGTATATCTTAATCATCATTCTTCTGCACAGTGAATCCTTCATGACTGTTAACCTAGTTTGATATTCACAAGTGCATATGTATAGTTTAAGCCAAATTTTCATTATGAACCATTATAAAGGATTTTAAAATATGATTACCATTAATGAACTAGGTTAAACATAACACGAAAAAGATTGATAATATGGTTTCATGAATATGAAATCCTTAAAATGATTTTTTCAAGAAAAAAGTGGTTTTCACTATGAATATTACTACTCAAACAAGTTTTTCTAGTTTTAGTCAATGGATAGAACCCAAAGGATCTATGCTAATGTTTAACGTTATAGAAAATGAAATGATTATATCCTGAACAACCAAATACAATAGTGTATGGAAGAAAAATATTTTTCCTAAAATGAAACAACATTCTTAGTCCATGAATCATACTCATCCTCTAAATGATCAAATATGGGAACAACATACTATTAATTATTTAATGAAGAAAAATTTACATTAATTTACTAGGTTTTCTAGTCCCCTATTGGTAGAGTTATGGATCAATACTATTGATATAATATTTTCTTTTATCTTGTTCTCAGATTATGAAAATGTTGTCCTAGATATTTATAATTTTAAAGAGAACAAAGATTAATGGTGGGATCATAATAAAAATATGAGAAAAGAGGAATAAATAAATTAAATGGAATTGGTTGTGTTTAAGATGAAATATTTCAATATGTAATTACCTATTATTCAATGTAAAAAAATAATAAATCATTTCCTTGAACTTAAATAGAAGGATGATAAACCTATTAATAACTATGAGGAAAATATTACAAGTCAATCAAGTGTTTCCTATATTTTAATCATCATCCCTTAAAAAATATGGTTTGATTATATGGTTTCATAAAACCAAGTGTCTAAAAGGTGGTATATATAAGAGAATTTAGTAGCTATGAAGAAATAGTTTGATCTGAACTCAAGGTAGAAAAGAATATTTGAGACTCCCATAATTCTTATGGGTATGATAAAAAAGAATATAGAGTCTCATGATTTCCCAAATAAATAACACTGTGAAATTAGATTTTATCCATATAATTTCTATAACTGTGTGATGGAAAATCAATGAAATTTCATTAATATAACTATCAGGTTCATTAAATATATAAAGGCTTTTCATAATGCTCTTGGATATTTAAAGGTGACATATATGCTGGTTAATGTAGTAGAGGATAATATGACCCCATAAAATTAATATACCAATCTCCAATGATTCAAATTGAAAGTGAATGGGGATTAATCTAACTAGAGTCTAAATTTGAGGGTTTATTTATGTGATTTACATAAAAACTCTTAATACCAACTGAAAAAATATCATGCGATCACAAAAGCTATAGGGAGTAACGAGAATAACATGGAGAATTGAACACTTATTATCCACTCTAGAACAACTAAGTTCTTATATGATTTTCCCTATAACAACTCCATTATTTCTAAATAATTTTTTGATTGTATGTAATTATGACCTCAATGATTATTTTTTGTGTTATTGGTAAAAACTCCAAATTCAATGAATGAAAAATCTCAAGTCTAAAGTTCTTGTATGATTGATGTTTATAGAATTTTTCATAAAAAAATTGCTAGTAAACATTTATCTAATTTTGATGTGGTTCTAGGAATCAGTTGGATTTACACATAAAGCACCCATATCAATTACAGATGAAGGGAATTAACATTACATATTTTGAATGAACCTATTATCATTTATTAGCATGAGGATAAATTCCAAATTATTATATAAATTACGTCAATAATATTGGGATAAATTCCTATCAATGAATGGTATCTATCTCATATGGTTAGGTAGAATATCAAAATTGATAATATAATTATTTTAGAGGAGTTTTTTATGATTTTACCGAAGGGTTTCCTAATACACCTCTATATCATAATGTTTATTTTTAAATATAATGCATAAATGGTGATACAAATATTTTAAGCACTCAATATAGAATTTCCCTAATTGAGTAATATATATTGAAGAAGAAACTACCATAGTATCTAGATAAGAGATTCATGCATGCGAGTGTGTCACCCTTGGGTTCTTTTGTTCATTTTGTTATGATGTAATATGGGTCATTGTGTTTTCTCATTGATTATGAGGAGATTAATAATATCACTATAATGAAAAAAATATCATCTACCATATATCGATTATTTTTTGATCAATTATGTGTATCTTTGCAATTTTCTTATATTTAAATTAATTATGGACATCATTAATTGTTGGTTAAAATGGAGGATATAACCATGACATCTTTCCACATGAGGTATGAGTATTATGAATTTTTGTGATGTCATTTAGTTATACTAATTCCACTATTATATTCATTAAATTAATGAATAGAGTGATTAGAGATTACCTTATTTATTTTTTACAGTGTATATAGATAATTTACTTAGATATTAAAAGTTAAATGAAGAGAATTAATATCATTTGAAAATTGTGATGAAGTCCCTAAGAAAGGATTAATTTTAGGAAAACATTATCAATCATTAATTTTGGTTTCAAAACATTTTACACATCAACCATATAATATCAAGTGAGGGTATATCGGTGGGACCTTTAATAGTGAAGGCTATTGAGAAATGATATAAACTAACCAAAATATCTAAAATCCATAGTTTCCTTCAGATAGATATATGATACGAATTTTTTTAGGATATTTATCATGAATATCTAATCCAATTACAATGTTGAATTGGTAGAGGGTTATGTTCTGGTAGATTGAGGAATGTATGTAAAATTTCAGGGACATGTTGACAATATTACATAGTTCACTTATTCTTACACAAAACTATAGTGTAGAAGGGTTCGAGTTCTATAGTAATTAATCAAATAAAGGAAACATATGTATCATCATATAGAATAATATGATGATATAATATTCCCTACTCTATTAGAAAAATCATGCGTAAAATTACCCGACTCATGATTTTGAGTTGGCATAAATATTTTGTTCATTGAAAATATGGATCCAATATATTTATGATTTAAAATTTAATATACATGCCAATAATAAAATAATAATTTATAAATTAATTCCAAATTAGATGAATATTTTACAAATGATATGGCTGTGTTTGATTAAATATTTTCATTGATCATTACATTACTACAATGAAAAAGAAAATAATGTGGTTGATGCAATAGGTTGGAAAGTCCATACTATTTTTTCCATGATGAGCATTGAATTTTATCCAATAATTTTGTATTTTTAGAAAGTGGAACTTGAAATCTATGTAAATTTGATAAATCATATCACTATTAGATTAATGTTCATCTATCTACCTATGTGAGGATTACTGAGTTTAATAATGATGTTGTTGGTCTATAAAAAAGTGAGTTATGTTCCTGAGTTCAGCCATTCTTGGGATGGAATAATATGGTTCAATAACTAAGTATATGTCCAATAAATACTTGATTTGGAGAGGTAATAATTATTTTTATCTCATATCTATTCATTCTCTATTAAACCAGGAAGTATGAAGATTTATAGAGACATGAAGTAATATTTCTTGTGGGGAAATATGAATAAAGAATATTTCAAACTATGTATCTCAATTACCAATATTTAAAAATGTTAAATATGATAGATATAAGTCTAAGGGAAATTATTACCGTTAACTACACTAGAATAGAAAAATAAAAATATTACCATGAATTTTTTTATTAAAATACCTAAAACATATTAATGGAATAATGCTATTTGTGGTGTAGTCGATCACTTTATGAAGGAAACAGACATAATTTCCATAAGATTACATTTAATTATTGATCATATGTATAAGATATATATTATAGTTTTATAAGCTTTTATAGAGTACCACTCTCATTTGTATCTGATCGGGATCCAAGGTTTTCCTTGATGTTTTAGGGAAGTCTTCAATATGATATGGATAAGGAGTTGAGTTTTGTTACATAATATCATCCATAGAATGTTGGTAAGTATGATACGGAATTTCAAACTCAAGAATACATGTTGATATCTTTATATGTATATTTAAATAATGTTTTGGATCAATACAATCTTTTGGTGTAACTTTGATATAACTATAGCTTTCACTTGGGTTTTTAGAAGGATCTATAAGAAACCAACATTGTTAGGTTGTGTATAACAAGAACATTCTATTATAAATTTGAATAATGAAATCATTTTGGACATAATATAGTATAATAAATTTCATATAAGGTTAGATTCATTCAGAAGCATATAAGGTAATCTCATAGTTGATAAAAAAGTTGTGCTAATAATCACTGGTGAGAAAAATATTTTGAATTTGGTGGAAGTGAATTCCTATGAATATAGCCATGAAAAAAATTATGAGATTTGTAAATATTGGAAATAGTATAACTAGATATATCAGTACCATTTATATACTTTATCACATTGGTATAGTACCTTATCATTTGGAATTTTCACCAAATATCTATAAATTTCATGACATGTTTCATGTATCTCTCTTGAGGAAGTACATGCCTGATCATTGAAAAGTACATAACTTTGAGTTAATACCACTATAAAATTATTCCACTTAATAGTTACAACTGGGGTATATTTTGGATCATATTGAGAATTCTCTATGACAGAAGACCACTCACTTGGTAAATATTTTGTAGAAAAACAATAAATTAAGGGAAGTTGAAAGGGTACTCGATGATGTGATGAGGAAGAAATGTCCTCAGGTGTTTGTATTAGAGTGAAGTAATAATTAAGGAGAAATTATAACAAATGGATAAAATGAAACCCCCTGATATTTTTTCATATAATTCAATTTAAATATAAATGTTTTTATGATGATTTATCAACCATTAATCACTTTTCATTATATAAGAAAAGAAAACATCATTCATGAATATGTGTGAACTACCGCATCCACGAAGTAATATGATTCATTTTTATGAAACTCTTCACATTGATGGTTATAATAATTTAATTACATAATATATTTGATACATATGAAATTAATAGTGTTATTTTATGTTGAAATATAATTTACCTTTCATTCATTCCATCAATAAAAAAATGGAAACATCTCTCTTGCATATGTATGGACAACCATCTCAATGATGTGATGTAATTCATTTTTTATTTAAATTTTTTAGAAATATATATTTATATAATGATAATTTTTTTAATTACATGATTATAATTTTGGATAGAATGTAAAATTTATCAATTTACAAGAACAATTATTTCTAATCCAAAACATCGAAGAGAAACGAAGCAGTTATCACATCGAAATGTGATTTTAACAAAAATTCTAAATAAACAGGTGATAAGTTTTTATAAGTAAAAAAATAAATGTTATGATATATATTATTATAGTGAAAAAATTATTATTTAATGAATTTATATTTATTATATATAAGGTTCAAATGTCTATGATGAAATATGATATTTGAGGTAAGGTATTTATGTTTCAATGCCATTTTAAGTGGGATTGTCTATACATGAATTTCCAATAACAAAATAACATGATCCTTATTTGATAAATTAACTTAAATTTTATTACCATATTTTTATTCATGTACTTTTCCGGTAACATAATAATTCATTTTCTTCTACTTAAAATGGGAGGAACAACGTTTTTTATAAGAAAAAAAATTATTTCTTCTTTAGTGAGGAATCATTTACTTCCATTTCCATGTTTTCATGAAAATGTTTTCAAGATTGTTTTAAGGTTCTCCTATGATTTATTATATTAATTTTTAACAATTTATAACATTTTTATAAACAAATTTAAATGGTAAATATTTTATTTTTCAATGAGGTACTTTTTCCTATTTTTGAAAATGTGAATGAAATCTCTTTTTTAACGTACTCAAAAAGAATGAAAATTTCCATCATCAAATCCACACAATTATTTTAATCATAATTTAGAACTTTTCAAGGTTGTTTTAAAATAATTTTTTATACGATTTTATAAATACTTGAATTATAATTATGTGATTTCAAAATGTAAAGGATATTTTCCTCAAGAAATATTCCAAATATATTTGAAAGAATTATTTCATCGATGATAACATCTATTGACGATACTTACAAATTAATTTGGATATGATCTAATGATACCATTCATATTATTTGTTTTGGTGATTTATTATTATGATTAAGATATTCTCATGAAACCTATTTATTTTTAATTTTTTTATGATGAAATGATAAAGTGTCTGTTAAATATTTTTCCTTTTCATTTTTTCTGATATATTAATATGATGATTTTTTGAAGTTATAGAACAAAATCGTATGGTTTTAATTATATGATGGGTTGGTCAAGAATTATATATCAACAATATTAATTTGATAATTCTTTATATATCATGAGTTATTTATGGGAAATGAGTAGATATTATCAATATACTATGGTAAATGAGAAGGGATTCTAGATACACTATTGGAAATTGGAAGAGATCTATAATACTGTTTGGGAAATAGGTTTTGATGTGTGATCCAATATGATTTAATAGTCTCAATAGCTAAACCTGACTTATAAATATGTTTCTATTCCTTTTATGGTGCCACACTTATTTGAAAAGTGTTTATGATTACGATCTCAACTCATGGTACCAAATTTATTGATAGAGATTTATTAATTATGATTTGTTTATTTTGATATGATAGAGTTCTATGTTAAGATTCATGTATATGGTCTATGAAATTTTGGGAATGAATGCTGAATGTTATGATAATGATCTCATACCCTTCTTCTTATATTATACTTACATATGATCATTGATTGATATATCCTACATTTATCATTACTAAGCATCCGAGCTCAATCTTTATTATGTTTACCTCCCGTTGAGTTATGAATTAAGGTAAAATTGGATTATGTTATGAAGTATGCAATGTGTGAAGAACATAGAGGTAAATGATGTAGATATTTATGAACCTATTTGTTATGTATCGAAGTTTTAAGGTAATAATTTTTCTTAATTATAAAATACTCTAAACATAAAAGGTCCATAGGTATTTAAGTGATCCAATATTCCAGTTTTAAGTTAAATCTTTTAAAGGGATTAAATTAGGTAATGGTTATAGGTTTCAAAGCTATAAATGTGAAGACTATGTTTTATCACAAGATCTCGGAGAGTGGGTTTTATATTGTTATATTGTAATTCACTCCCTAGTAGTTTAATCATGTTCTCATAACATAATTATAAGATTCACATAGAATAAATACACCATTTGAATAATTGTTGAATGAAAAATAAAAAATTATTTTAGCACCATCTAAACCACATAAATGATATGATCAGTTAGTACATCACAATTTTATACATTACGATAAAAATAAAAATACTATAAATAAATTGATTACAAAATGACTCTAGATGATATGTATTGTTTTATAAGATACAATATAGTGATAAATAATATGTTTATTGAAAAGTGTAACAAATAACCTAAATAGAATGTAAATAAAAAATAATTTATAAAATAAATATATGTGATCAAATACACCCCCATGGAATTCATCCCATAACAAATAAACTCCACAAAAAACATTAAACAACTAAATACCCAAAAAACCCCATATCCTATAAAAATATTTTTTATATTTGCTCAGTTATTTTAATTATTATTATGTAGTAATGAATTAAAAAATTTTATTTATATATTATTATGTTTGAAATAAATTACTGATACATTTAATTGTAAATAATATTATCATTGATTTTAAATACTGTTATATATAATATAAAACATTAATGAATTCCCTAATTTTTAGTTTAACCTCATTACATTTAATACAGTGATTTTTAGTGTCTCTAATAACACTTCCCTTTGAAAATAATTTTTGTCAAATACCATTTTTTTAAATCATATGAATGTTAATGTATTTAAATCCATGTATCAATTTATTTAATATCATTTCATTAAATAATATTATGCTTTATAAAATTTCCCTATTTTTTTTATTTTATTATATTAGTTTAGTTAATTTTTTAATATGACAATTTTTATTCACATTTTTCCAATTATTAATTAATTTGTTAAAATTTTAATCAATAGAAAATTTTCAATTAAAACTATATAATATTTCTAAATTAATTATTTTTAATATATAATATTACATCTTATTCAATGTACTTTTTTAAAAAAAATTATATAAATAAATATTAATATGTCAATCTATTCATTAAAAAACATCCATGAAATGCATACACAAATTTTTTTAAATTATATGAAGTTTTTATCCTTATATTTAATAAAAAATAGATCCAAATAAAATAAAAATAAACAAAATATTAATAATAATTAATTTTCCATATCATAAAAAATAATACTATTTTAATTCCAGAAAATATTTTAATTTATCTCCCAATAACTATTTAGTAAATGAAGTCAACCAATACACAAGAATACCCAATCTACTATGAATTTAGTGATGATTATATAGAATTTGGAAATATTCCACCCATAAATCAAGAGACCATATTTCAAGTACACAAATCATATATACAAAACATAAAAAATAATAAAATATACAAAATTTTAAAAAATATTATATTTAATAAGAAAAAAAATGTTATCAAATCCTAAGAAATAATTATTAAAATTAATCCAATAGAATTTATGATCCCAGATATAATAAAAATTTAGATATGGATTTAACAAAATTATGATGGATATTGAAACACACATGTACAAATTAAATAAGAAGACTATGTTTGAGGAGTGGATGGAGTAGGGTTCGCAAAATGATTTTTTATCAACCGATACTCTTGGGATTGGTCAACCGATTAGAAGGAGTAGGGTTTGTAAAATAAAAAATGTGGGAGAGGTATCACATGATAATGGAGATGGTGGTGGGTTAACATGATAAAGGGGTCGGAGGAGGACATCGGGAACATATAAAGGAAGACTACATGGGTATGAATGAAGAAAAGGTGATAAAAAATAAGAAATAGTTTAGGTAGGGTTATTTATTAGAACTTATTTCAATAATAAATAAAACAAATATTAAATGGAAACAAAAAACAATGAAAAATAGTAGCCTATATTGATATCCATTAATCTATACCACCTATAGTTACTAGTGATATTGGCCCCCATATACATTCAAAATAATCATTCCCATTTTGGCCCATTGATGTATTAGAATATCCCTCAAATAACATCTACCAGATACATTTTCTTTTTAAATATGCCCACTTATAGCCAAAATTATATATTTATCATTGGTAAATTTCCATCTATATATAAAAAAATCCATATTGTGGCTTTCTATATGTTTCTATAGATGGTTTTTTTAGTAGTATGCATATGTTGAAAAATAATTGTGTATTATGCCCTTTAATTTAATTAAAACCTAGTAAGTAAGTGAGTTCACCTGCAATGAATATATATAATTTTGATCTAATTATGTTTAAAAATAGCTCATTTATCTCAATATTTATTTTTTCAAAATATGACATATTTAATAAATAAGAGTATCATTTGTTTCACCTCCTTTGTGATATTTACATGTAAATTTTTATTTTGTAAATATAATCTTTTAAAAATTCTTTAATTAGGTGTATAACTAATTTTACCCTTAATTAGGTTCTCTCATCATGTAATATAAAAACTTTATTAAGTTACATACCATTTTTCATACTCATCTATTTGAAATTCATCAGGTTTTTTCAATGAAAACCTCGTACATTGTATATCCATTTGAAATTATATATTCATATCAATTAAATAGATTATGAATTATATTTTAATACACAAATAAAAAATAATAAAATTTATTTATATCTAGATAATATTTAGAATTTATTTTCATCATTAATAACTTTAATATATGTCAATTCATTTCTTATAATTTATTCCCCTTATCTCACAACATTAAATTTTCACCATGATTATTGATAACCCAAAATGATATTTCTATCAGATAGTTTTTTTTCATATTCTCCCATCTATTAAATCTTATTAGATATGTGATTCAATAGTTTAATTTTTTACAAGGTCAAAAAATTTCATTTAAAATTGATTTTATGATTTGATTGTGTTATGTTATTTATAAATATTGATTTCAGGTAAATACATTAAAGAGAACTAATCACCATGTGATTTTAAATAAGAAATTAAAATCATTATCAATGAAATTATATTCATGTAAAAATATGCTATAATTAGTTAACACTTTTGATATCATGGTCCCCAATTTTTTATTACTTGATTAAAATTTATCATGTTTTTGAGTTCTTGTTATGAGGATTTCAAATTTCTAGGTAGATTTTTAATGATTATATTTTTTATTTAATGAAAAGAGAATAATTAAAATACTATTCTATTTAGTTCAATTAAAAATAATTTATAAATATTAAGAGATGTGATGAATTGAGATAATCATGTGATCATTAAATTAATATTTTCCGCAAAGAAGTGTTAAATCAATGCACCTCGTATTTATTTTTCATTATGCAAGTATATAATTAGAAAAAATAATGTATCATGACTAGGTGTATATAGAGATTTGAAAAATATTTTCCTAGTTTGTTTATGCATGCTAAAATGTTATAGTAATGTTCTAATAAGTATTTATATGGTAAACCATATTTGGGGAAATCCACCGTTAAGGACGTATGTAGGAAAATATTGTTATTAGAATTTAGTATTATGTTTAAAAGTAAATATAATGGATTAATAACAATTTATAAAAAACTACCATCGATATAAATATAATTATAATTCAATACCGTGGCTATACATTGAAAATTATAAAAATAGATTTTTGAATCCATTATAAACATTGAAAACATTGACATTTTTCAATATTCAGTTTTTTATCTTAAAACAATTTTAGATATATAAAGTAATACCACATATGAACATGGGATGTGAACTATACATGAGAAATTAATAGGAAAAATAAAATAAGGAAACCGTATTTTCTTTATCGTTATACTCAATAAAATAAAATTGTTCTATTGAGATAGAAGGGGAAATCAATTGTTATGAATTATATTATAAAGGGATGAGGAAAAAAACCAGAATAGTGAAGTTTCCATGATTAAAATCAACACTAATATTATTTTACAGTGTTCACTGCTATATTTTTACTACTATAATTTCTACTATGATCATAGTGAAATATTTATTGAGATTCATCTTTCAAATATAGTTCTTTTCTGAGTTATATTTATTTATTCATTTTAGTTGAAATTGTTTGTTATTATAATATTTAATCCCTTCATCCTGAAATTAGTTTAATTATAACTATTTATACCTATATAATGTGTGAATTTGTGCAATGTTTTATCTACTTAAATTATATTTGGAGGATTAGGTTGTACCGCCTTTATGAAAAGTGTGTTATAATAGGGTTATTAATCCCATATAAAAGAAATGTATATAAGTGTGATCCACACCTCTCATAAGTTTAATTGATTGGGAATATTGGATTAGGATACTATATCTAGAAAACTATAAAAAACAATGTGTTTATCTTTTTTTCTTTCATGTGATTAAATTTATATTCTCTATTAATTCACCCCTCCTCTTGAAATCTGGCTATGAGATTAGGTTGGAAAAAATAGGTAAAAGTGTATTGGATATATTGGATATTTTTGTTATTACTAAAAATTTCCTAGAGATTAAACTATCTATATTAAATATAAAAGTTACACTGTAGGTCAGTATATTAAGGATATATGGCTTCCCTAGAGTCCGCCTAATTTCGTTGGTAATAACTATGGTTTCTAGAAAACTCATATGAATATTTTTTCTAGGAATTTGAGTATTGATCATTGTAAAAGTTTTATAAACACAAATAAACTCCACGATTAAAATTCAAACACAATCAATGGTTATGATACCAATGAATATGTGTTATATAACAATATAATTAATATTTTTTGTTATTCTATAAGTATAAATATTTTTATTCATGTTTTAGCTTATATGATAAACTACGACATCAAGAAAATTCTATGAGCTAATTTATGGTGACGATCATTTTATTTATAATAAATTGATAATAATTATTTAGGTATGATATTAATATTCTATAAGGGAATATATTAATAAATAAGATAAAATGTTCAACATACAAATACTATAAAAGTCATGACTCTTTTAGGAGAATTATTGGAGAATAGAGCTCTTATGAAAAGGATACACTGAGATTTACCAATGAAAATGAAATATAATAAGGCTTCCATTAATGACACTAATGACTTAAAATAAAACAAAATGGATTAACTCATTGGTCCATATACCTAATGTGGACATGAATTGATGAATCTGAATATGAATAAAATAATTATAATTAAGGTGTTTCATTTAAATCCTTAAATATTATATTTTTTTTGAATCTCATAATGTTGAATTATACATATGTAATGGTGATTTGTAATAGAATAAAAATTGTGGAAAATTTTTGGGATGAAAAAAGGATTTTACTAGTTACTAAGAATAGACAATAAGAGGAATTATAGGAGAAAAGAAAAAAGAAGTGTAATTATAATAAATGTTTTGGTTCCATGGATGTTACTTTATATGAATAAATAAATAAATTAAAAATTTAGATAGAATTTAAAAAAATTAATAATGAGAGAATGGAAAAATAATTAAATATAATTTAGATAATAGATATAACAAAATCTATAGTTGAAGTGGAGATAATTATTTAAACGATGAATCAAAATCTGGGAAGGAATCAATAAACTTATGAATGATTTCTAAAATTGATTAGGTTTATGATTCCAATTATTATTATTACACATCGACATAATTTTTTATTATTTTATATATGTTTATGTCGTAATTTAAATTTTTAAAAAATTAGTATGAAATCAAGGATTTTTTTAAAAGTTTATCTATTTTATGGGTATCTTTCATTGATGAGGTGAAAACATTCATGGTGTCTTATATAGGGTTTTTTCAATTTTTTCATTACATGGTTGGTGTTAATTATTAGTGCATGGTTAGGTTCAAACCATGAGAAATCAGATGAAAACTATGCGAAATCCAGTGAATCCTCTTTGAGTATTTTTAGGTCAACATTGATGGAATTTGGCAGATACATATTTAGTAAAATGAATGTGGAATTTTTAGAAAATAGTCCATTTGTTTTTAATAGTGAGGTTATTAATCATTTTAACATGGTTTAGTAAAAAATTTAATAAAACTATATAGGATTGTTGTGTTTTTTTAATAATGGAAACATAGTCGGTGCCTCTTTTTCAAAACCATGTAGCCTCACTATGTGAGCTCCCCAAATTCATAAAATGTTGAAATTATGGGTTTTACCTAAATATTTTTACATTTATTTACCCTAATACTCCTATTCTATTTTCAGTCTTCCAATCATGGGGTGTGTGAGTGGAGTTTTCCGCTCCTTACAGAAAAACATTATGCTTCATTTCCCTATTTTTAGGTTGATCATTATTGTATTCTCCCTACTTAACTTCTATCCTATTCATGTATTCTACTCTCATCCATTTCTATTTGACTTAGTTTCTTCCATGATTCTTAATGAACAAAGGGCTTGAAATATGGGATGGGGTCAAAGAAATCTTGGGTTTTTAGGTGTTTAAAAGCTATTAATGTTGTTTCTTTACTTAGTTGTGAATTTGAAATTAAAGGTAACACATTACAATGGGTATCCTCCAGATGAAAGTATGTGTTTTTATGTAATCATCTGTATAATATATTTAATTTGATACTTTATTTTCATTAATTTCATTATTTTTAAAATAAAAATGAATTTGATAACATAATGTGTTTACAATTATGTTTCTAGTGGATTTTATACTTAATATAAAGAGGAATTTTATGGGTTTCAAAATATAGTATCTATTTTTAATGTTTTAGAATTCCAATTTCTTTTTAAAATGTTTAACTACCTTTTTTATTGGAAATTGGTATTTAAAATGGTTTATTGGAAATTTTTAGTTTACAAATAATTCATTTTATGTTTTTAATGAATTATTTTCAATTTGGGGTGTGTTACATGTATATAAAATGGTTTTATTAACTATTGTTATTTGTGGTTACATTAGTATTGATTTATAATAAAAAGGATTATTTCTAAATTTATTAAAAATAATGTTTTGGTTACTAAGTTCTCAAGGGATGTTTTTGAAATGTGATTTCAAATAATGAAAAGTGTGTTTGAACTCTATTACTATTTGAAATACCCATTTATATTTTTTTTAAAAGAATTATTTTATGTTTATAATTCCTTCCTTGAGATTTTTTTAAATTTAAAAATCTATATTTTATGGCCCTATGGTGGATGTTTTGTATTATTTTCCAATTATGTGATGTGATGGAAAAAATGAAATAAATTTGGATGTTTCTTTTTATGATGTATGAGGTGATATAAGGTATATTTCAAAGTGTTTTAATAGTTTTGATTTATTTAATGTCCACATGCCTTATTTGATTTCCACATATATTTATTGATATCAAGGGATCCTTAGATTCTAAGTAAAATGTATGGATGTGCATTACACTAGTTTTGTGTGCTCTCACTATATAGTGTTGTGGGTGAGTTGAGGCCACATAGGGGAATATTTTGAATTTAGTTAAATGAATGGGTGTCAAATGGGTTGATTCTAGTTTTACGCAGGGGATTATAAGGATAGTGAACAAAGTAAACTAGGTGTACTATCATTCATGTTATATCCAATGTAGTTTACTGGGATACATGGTTCCCATTAGGGATTAATTCAGATATTTCTTTCATGAAATTTTTATATCCCATAGTCCTTATTTGATCCCATAACACCAATTTTTAGTTATTACATTTTAATTCTACAAATACGATATCGCATATCATTAGATGGTTATATGCAGTTGTGATGGAGTTTTGGATTATTTTCAAACTACCTATTATATTATTTTGGAATTGTGATTTATAATTTGAAGTGGATTTTTTATAAATTATTCTTAATAACCTGTTTAGAATAGTTGAAAATGGGGTTAGGACATAGATTATGAAAACATGGTATTTGAGCATCAAGATTAAATAATATGTTCTTCTTTTTTATATAGGATGCTATAGGATGTAAACTAGATACGAAAATTGTGACTTAGGTAGGGGAACTGTGATAGTTCCGGGACAACACTTTATAGAGGACCTCCAAGTTGCTACAAAGTGGGGAAAAAATTTATTCTATTACAATTGATTAAAATAATATTCTGTGATTCACGGGATGTTGATTTGTAATTTATGAGATTTTGGGTGAGTTCATGTATCATGACTAGGCATGTAAGTATAAATTAAATATATATATATATATATGATTTTTTTATTTCATAGTAGTTATTTAATTCAATTCCATGATTTCTGAAATCTATTCAGGAGGCTTCTATATCTATGATATATCTCTATTTTCATGTTGTTGAGATATATCATTATTGGAATTAATTTGTTGAATTGAACATGTGGTTGTGTTATTTTATGTATGATGACTATGACTATTGTGCAGGGATGGATACTAGGGATAAAGGTAAGAGGGGTTTAACATGGGATATGGGTAGACTCCTAGGAGAACATTGTGTGATTCCATATATTGGATACGATCAACTAATCTTCCTAATTATCCTCTTATTATGCAGATGTGAGTGCGAGAGTATAATATTCAATTTTAGTTGATAGAGTTGATTGAACAAGACCTATGGTGTTACTTCATTAAGATGAGATGTCCATACCTGGGGATAATTAAAATATCTAAAAATTCTAATTATTATAAAACTCCTCTTTGTTATTAAATTTTGAAATTTTTTTGTTTAAATGTAATTATTTAAAAAATCACATAATAAATATATTGATCTATTTATGTAGGTGTAAAAAAACATCATTAACACTTTGGAATATTATATGAAACATTTTTGGAGTTTGAAACTGAATTATTTTGATTTTGAAGTTCTCATAGATCCTTAACACTATTATAACAAAAATACTAATTATATTTTATCTCATGTGAAATATGTTTTCCAAAATAATTGAATATATCATTAATAGTGTCTCCTGTGGGAAATATGAGACAACCATTAGGTCTAGGATGAAAGGTTTACACTAGTCTAGACATAAAAGTTGTGTGTTTTGGGTGGTTTTAACATCAGGCATGAGGTTAATATATTTTAAAATTTTATTATAAAATTTTATAATTTTTTTTATCTCAAAAACGTTGTCTCATGTGAGAAATATTAAACCACAATTAGGTCTGAAATATGGATTTACTATAAGTGAAACATAACATTTTTACGCATGAAGAATTTAGTTATATCACATATAAGGTTAATAATAATTGTTACTTGAATATTTGACCAGAATAATACTAATCTTATATTTTTATTTTTTCATCAAGTAAAAAAGGATGAAAATTTACATGCATAATTAATAATGATATTACGTGGGAAATATTAGTTGGGTGAATAATTATTCATGATATATGTAATAAAATTGATATTATTAAATTTCCTAACTAAATTAAATTGTGTGTCTAATAAATAATTATTAACTATTATAAACATTTAATAAAAGTAGTGTTTGAATTGTTTATATTGGTAATGATGAAAGAGACTAATAATAAAAATATATTATTATTATCATTATTTTTATTAATTTCAGAAAATAATAATTTTTTATATATGTGGGATATATAAATATATATGTGTATTTTTGTATATGTAGGTGTGTCTGTGGTGTATATATAATGTGTTTATATATATGTGTCTGTGTAGGTGTAGATATAAGTGGGTGTATATATATACTGTGTATTTTTAAGGGATATATTATATATTTATGTGTCTTTATATATATAATGTGAGTATATAATATATATATATATATATACATAATATATATATATATATTTAATATATACATCATATATATATATATGCAGAATATTTTTTTAATGAGTGATTAAATGTTTGTAGAGGTTTGGAAAAATAAAACCCATGAAGTTCATATGGGAAGGGGCTTCATATGGGTTTAATAATAGTATAAAAAAATAATAACGAAAATTATTATTAAATGAAGATGGGCCATGGGGGTTCTTCATAGTTAAACATAGAGATTTATTTTTAGTCTAAGCATAATTCCTACGGGAAGATAAAAAGGTAAATGATGAATTAAAAGAAGTTATTGAATGGAATTGAATATATATATATATATATATATAGAAATATGGGGACGTGTGAAATTCCTGGTATTTTCTTCCCCATCCACCAGCCACTCTCTCACACCTCTCCCTCCCTCTCCCTATGCCTCATAATTTACTTTATTTTTTTATTCTTCCAAAATTATCTCTTAAATATCTCATGTGGTATTAATATGATTGACATACCTTTGGTGTCTTTGGGTTCTTATTAATGATTATACTTTCAAACCTAATTTTTTCACCAAAGGAAGTAAGGGTTTGGTGGTGAAAATTAACTCATATCTTAACCCTTTTTACCAATAATATTTGTACCTATGGTGGGAAGTTCCTTTCCATAATGTGATCACATATACACTTGTTTCCATGATATGATTCTTATATTAGAATGTTTTATACCATCATTGATTATGATTTCATGTGGGTGTTTGTGTAACCTGTGAGACCATTTTTTGATGTCGATTTCTAGAGATATATTTGAGAAGATTTTTGTATTTTTTATTATGGCCACATTTTGTTGTGTGTAACTTCATTACTTATCATGTTGATATACCTCTAATATATACTCTAACTTTTATGTATGTATGTTACCATTATTAAATGTATCATTCATGGTACTTTTAATAAGCAGAGATTAATGATAGGATTATCTCTAAGGGAATGAGTACAAATTACATGTGTTGATGGAAATGATAGACCTGATAACACGGTGTATATATGATTATGTCATTGAATTCCATGTATTGGGAACCCCTTTGAGTTTCATTCCATTTATCTAGAACTCCCTAAGTTTCATTTCATATGAAGATCACTCTATATAGTATTATTTTGAATGATGGGTACCCTTATGAGGTGTAATCCATATATTTGGGACACCAACAAGTTTCATGTCACATATTTGGAACCCATTCGAAATGTATTCCATATATAGGGTTATATTATGAGTTTCACATCATACACCGGGAATAATGAAATTATGTTCTCTTGATAACGATAAACTAGACCGAAGGCTAGTTTGGTTACTACTAAGTTCTTTTATTAGTCTTCTAGATTAGAGCTGAAACTGATATATACAAGGGATTGTGTCATCTTGGTAAGCATACTACCACTCAGTTTTTGAATGTATGTTTATGAAAATTACACATTTATATTTATTATTCCATAAAATTGATATACATGAGCATAATTTGTTAGGGACTCATTTTCGTTTTCCTACTGAGTCTTGTACATACATGATACATGGAAATTTAAATGGACTTCAGGGATCCAAAAAAGGGAAATGGTCTTGTGGTGGATTACTATGTAGAAGACCATGGGGCAGGGGGTTGAATGTGATAGGATCTAGAGGACCCCCGTAATGATATTTGTTTTTTTATTGTGTGCTTATTTATACAAGATTGGCTTTCCACATTGGGATTCATTTTATTTAAATGATATGTAAAGAGTTTAGTTAGTTTATTTATGTATCTATGATTATTTTTTTATTATATTTGTCATTTGTTTTTTCTATGCACTCTAAAAGAGGGTTTAGTGTCTCCATAGTTCTTGTGGATAACATTACTTCTTTTCTACAACCTCTTATATATGAGGAGATGCACACGAGGTTATGTGGCATCGGGCTTGGACCTAGTGGTTTGGGTTTGGATGTTATTGTTGAGATTTTTCTAGTATATAATGATCAATGCTAGAGGGAATATATAAATTATTTGTGAGGATTCATGATAGTTTGATGTAGAGACATTTTAATCTTCATCAACGAAGCAAAAAACTAATTACATGGTAATTAATTAACAATATAAATTAATAATTAATAATTATTTGAGGATCTTATGTTTTCTCTAGTGTTCTCATACCAATTATTAATTGCTTCAGTTACATTTTAAATGGAATTATTAATCATGTACATATCATATAAATCATATATTATGAAATAAAAGATGATTTGTGAATGTAATTAATGAAGATTAATCTACACTTAGAAGCATCATTATGGAGGTATAGTGTAGATTCATGAGTATAACTAATAAGATTATGACTTGTGTGTGGGTATCTCTAACGATAAACACATTTATTGAAATCCTTGATGTGTGCCTTATAATTGAATAAGTTTTTCTCTAGAGGAAAGTTATCATAAGAGTTATAAATTTTTATTTTAAATTAACAAAAGAATATACCACATAGATTCCAGAATTATCCTCTTTGGGTTGAAGCCCAGCTCCACATCAGTCTATGTAGGGGGATTAAAACATGTAGGCAACTATGTGTATTCTAGTAAAATCAACGTCTTTACCAAGAAAGAGGTGTAGTGACAACACATGTGATGAATTATAGGGTCCACAAAAGGAATTTTATTCTCTAGGGTTGTTGGGGGGAGAATGTAACACCATAGAATGTTAAAGGGTTCAAATATTCAATTTTTCAATCAATCTCTAAAAGGTGAACTCCTATTTGTGGAAAATACCTGATTTTTAATCCATAGTAAGATGGTATTTTCATGGGGTAGTGTTCGGAATGAAGGACTAATGGTAAGTTCTCTTAAGTTCTTATAAGTGAGGGTAACTAATAATGAATTTACATGTGTTGTTATTTGAGGATATTTATTAGTCTAATGAATTATTGGAGAAAAATAGTGGGATCCAGGTAGGGTACAACATGGGATTGTAAGGAAAGTGGTGGTGCCTAGTGGGCTAATACCTAATGTCCATATAAAATTGATGGGGTGCCTCAACTATCAATAGTTCCTTATTGTTACACATAATAACTATTAGGTGTTAATAAAACCAGTTGGTGGTACTGTTACGTGTTCGGAATTAATGGATTAGTACTTTAAATGAACCAAAAACAATTTTTTATAACAGGATATTAGTGGAAGATCGATTTCATGTTATAAAAATCACCTATTATGAGGAGTAGTATCATACATTTTGGGTAATGATATCAAAAATAACTATTATATTCATTTCTCATCTCTAATTTTATTTCATTTGCGTGAGATAGAGTTTTATCTACTTGATAGGGTCAATTATTAAATTACATTAATTTTTTTAAATAATTAAATTATAAAATTATAGGCACATTGATTCACCACTCCCATCTATGTGTATCAATTATAACCACTTGGAATATTATGTTGTAATAGAGGAAAATTATCCCACTATTTGACCCTCTATTTAAGAAGAATTAAGAACATTAACACTATGAATATCAGAGTTGAGACATCATTTTATGGATAGAATATACATTGTTCTAAAAATAGAATGGTTTCATATTTATTATACTTGGTAAATTATGTTATTAATACAACTGAAACGAAATTTTAACTAATTCATGGGTGTGAGAATTAAAATTTCCTAATAAAAGGGGACATGATATTTATGTCAAATCAAGAATTTAATTTTGAGTTCTTTTCCTGAGAAGCTGTTTTCCAAAGATATTGAATTAAAAAATGATAAATAAATTGTGGATCAAATTTCAAGAATATATGAAGGAAATTTCAAAGTGAAATAAGGTAATATAAAAATGTGGATAAGAATTTTTGTTGATATAAAGATGGATTGGGATGAATATATTGGTGATTAATTCAATATAGAGAATTTAATAGTGAGAATAATTAATGATTTTGAAGAAAATATGGATGAAACCAATATTGTGAAGGAACTCATAAGGAATTTTACTGGATAATTTGATCCAAATGTTTTTGATCATATTGGAAAAGAAGAACTCTTAATATATTAATTAAAAAATGAACTCAATTCCAATGAAATTACAATGAAACATGTATTTTAGAATAATGTGAAACATGAAATTTCATTTTAATCAATAATATATATGATTTTGAAACTATATTAACTTAAAAATATAATTAGAGAGATGTTGGGGATAAAGATAATAATATAAAGATAATTTTTCATCTTATGAAAAGAGATTTTGAAAATGGAACGGGAAAATATAAACCAAAAATGCACAAGAAATGAATCAAATGTAGAGGAATTAGAAATTGTTTCATCATATTTCCTAAAAATAAAAAATATGAGTTTAGGTTTTTGACCATGAAGTTATACTATAAAATAATAAATGGTATTAATTATTTAATTCAATGGGCTATACTTGTGAAAATAAGAGAATATTTACAAGAAAAAATATTATAAGAAAAGATAATAAGGATGAATGTTTCTATTTTAGAAAATATAAATACATATCTTGTAGGAATATAAAAAAATTTACAATTCATGTAAAAGACAAATAAACATCCTCATGTAGTTTTAAAGAATGTGTAGAGGATACTTTCATAGAGTATATACATAGAACTAAGATAGAGTTTTATCTAGGTAAAAATACAAAGTTGAAGATTTTAAGGAAATTAGATGGGATTAATGTTTAATTAAATAAATAATCATTCAATATTGAGGACTCACTCAATGAAGAAATCAATAAAATCAAGCTGAATTTTATTATTCATGAAATGATCAAGAGGGTTTCTGAAGGAAAAATCTTGTTAAAAGAGGAAGAAATATGTATGTTGGAATCAGTAGATATTACAAATGAATGCGATCTAAAAAGGGTGATTTAAGAATTAAAAAATTTGTTTGATGTTAGATCTCAATTATCTATAACATTTAATATTTATAGTATAAAAATTAATGTTTAAACTATAGCCGAAATTGATCAAAAAGTTGAATTTAATATCATTTGAGTGAAGAGAAAATTTTAAAATCTACATTGGAATGCGGTGGAAAATATTATGAGAAACTCTCTTGAATATCATTTGATAAAAGTAGGCAATAAGAAAAAAAATCCACCTTGAGGAAGAAAAGATTCGGTATTCATGATTGAAAAACAAAAAATATATAGTGTGGTTTTCTAGAAACATTTTTCATTAATATGGGATAAAACTTTAGTGGTTATTATTGTTTCTTAGGTTGGTTTATCGACAAAAACAATAAATTTTGGAGTAAAATTCCATTTCCTATAAAAATACATGAATCAAGGATGAGTAGTATTGATGTGAAGATGAAAGATTCTCTAAATAAAAAAGATCATAAATAAATTATTGTATGTATACCAATAAAAAATAGGATTCAATTTTTAATGTGGTTGGAAGATGATAGATATAGGGAAATAATGTATAAAAGTGTATGTAATGTTTAAATGAATAACTATCTTATAATATAATGTTGAAAGAGGTTGAGTAGAAATATTAAGAATAAAAATAAAATATTGTAGAAGTGGAATAGAAATAAATAAAAAGGGGATGGTTAGGGATCCTTAGTAGTGGATTTTCATCCAACATTACTAAAGAAACAATAATATTGAATGTCATTGCACAAAATAAATGATGAGCGATTTCATTTGACAATGTTTGTACTTTATGGATAAAAGATATAAGAATAAATTAAATCTAGTCAAAAGAACTAAAATGATTAGATTTATTGAGTGTGTAAGGGATAAAACAAATATTAATTGGTGTTATAAAACATTGTGATATGGGAAATTAATTCACTTTTCAAATGGACTCTTTCATCACCAAAAATTAAATGGACGGATGATTAATTACTAGAAGTGAAAGAAGACGTGGGAACTAGTTTCAATGTTTTGAACCATCCAATTAATGATATACGAGTGATAAGGAAGATTATAATCTATATCATAGAAGAATTTTCCATCTTGGATAGTAAAAATTAGCAATATTTACAAACATGAGTTGTTGGTAGACCATACTAAATTGAAAATGGATAGAGAATAAATTTTTACACATTTCTAAAAGGGAAGATAGTTTAACATGTACATAAGAAAGAAAATATTCAATCTAATGGCCCATTTATCTCATATATTCAGATGTTTGTGGTCCAATGAGGAACAAGTTACTCATGAGTGATATTTAATTCATTAAATAGATTTATTAATACACTTATATGACTAATGTTCTCTATATAAAGAACAAATTAGTGATTCTTTATTGGTTTAAAATTTTCAAAAGACATGTTGGGAATAAAGTTGGTTTCTTTTTCAAGAATATTTGGTCTAATAAATTAATGTTGAAAAAATATAATTATTTTCTTAAACATATAGAAAATCATGAAATAATGCATAAATACTAGACTCCATACATTCCAAAATAAAATGGTGTGTCTGAAAAGAAAAATAGGAGCATTATAGACATTGGAAGAACAATTCATTTTTATTTTTTATATTTTTATATCAGAGAGAATCATTATGAAATAGAGTGAATATTTGAATTAGATGTTTTCTTAGTCCCATGACATAGAAGAATCCATTTGGGATGTGTTGATAAAAAAATACAACTATCGAATTATTCATGGTATTTGTAAGTTCTTGTTATATAAAGATAAAAAAATACAATTATGTTTGATGAAAGGGGTAAATAAAAAACTTTTTCTATATCCTTCCAATTGGTATATGTAATAATATTATAGAAAATATAAACTAGTTGCTTTAGTGTTTAGATATCAAAATTATTCAAAGTCAAAACAGAATAGGTGAATATCTTTACACTGATGTTAAAACTATTAGATATAAAAATATATATATTTATTAAATATAGATTGCATAAAATTTAGTAAATGAGTATGTTATGGTTTAGGATGAAAAATATATTTCAATAAATGAATAACTAAGTAGAAATCAGTTTTAAATTTATAAAACACTAAGGAAACATATTGATCTTGAGCATATTATTAGCCAAGAAGATTTGCCATTCCAAACTAGAAGTGCATTGAGGTAAGAAAATCAAGCTACACTTATTTCTTATATTAAACCTCACACTATCATTTATTTAATCGAGAATAATGTGTGTATAATAGTTATGAATGAAAACATGATCAAATTAGAAGGATATCCACTTGAGAACTTGTTTCAAGACATAAAAATTAAAATATAGTTGGTATGGCATGGGTTTTTAGATGAAATTTTAATTAAAAATATGTAGTCATATGGAATATGAAAATGATGTTCTAAAATCAGTATTATAATATTGGAAGAGTTGATTTTGTAGAAACTATTTCACCAATTTAATGAATTGAGACCATTATTCAGGTTTTACAGTTTACATACCATAATCATTTTATGATTTATCAAATTTATGTGATATATTACATCTTAAATTATGATATTGACGAAGAGGTTAACATTGATAAAATTGAGGTATTTTATTATGATAATGATGGAGGAATGGTATGAATTATTAACAAATAATTATTTGGATTATTACAGACTACCAACTCCTATTAATCCAAGATGGATGGAATATTTAGATGCAAGAATTTTTAAATCGGAAAAGTTGATAGTAATTTCTATTTAGAGGAGTTTTCTATTTACTATAATTGTCATGGTTTATATAGAAGATATCATTTTTACAAGTGAAAAAAATATTAGTGAACTGCATTATAAGGAAATGAAGATGCATTTTGAAATATCCCTGATGGGTGAGATGTTTTCTTTTATGAAATAGAAAACCATTGAATGTACTGATCATATTTTTATATCCCAAAAAAATATTCCAAATAATAGTTTAATAGGATTAGGATTATGAAATGTGAAGGGATTATTACTCCTCTATTTTTTAGAAACAAATTGAGTAAGGATAATGCCATAAATATGTTAATAAAATCTAATGATGAAAAATGATTAGCACAATTATTTTATTCATCAACAAAATACCAGACTTAGTATTTGATTTGATGCTATATGCTATATTTTAAAGGGATCCAAAAGAATGTAACATATTTTCAGCCATGACAATATTGAGGTACATCAGTAACACAATATGGTTTGTACTACTATGTAGAGGTAGTTTATATTCTACTATTCATGGGCTTAAATATTCTTGTTATGATTGAGATTGTGTTAACATGATGACCTATTTTGGTTTCACATTATTCCATTGTTAATTTTGTGTGGAATTTCTTGGAAAGTATCAATATTGTGTGGCATAAAAAACAAATGATGATAAGTACATACTAGACACACATGCTTATACTCATATAATATGGTTACTAGTATAACTAGTTTACATGAGATTTATGGTAGAGAATCAATTATTCATTTCCTGATATAATCAATTTTCTATATATATTTTTTAAATTTTAATTAAACACTGAAAATTAATGAACATTGATATTCAATATCATTTCATCAAATAAAATGTTTAAGTGGGTGATTTGAATCTTGGGTTTGTTGGAATCATATTCCATGATGCATATATTATTTCAAAATAATAATCAAGATTTATGGATGGAGGGTTAGAGATGAATTATCATGTTCAACCCTCTCCAATCATGTAAAATTATGTTGATGGTTTCCGCCCCCATAGGTCATTGGATTATGTTGTCAATGAGGGAGAATAAAAGTGACATAACTCTATCATATCTACCAAAGGGGGATAATATTATCAAATTAAGAATGTTTACTTCATTTGGATGTCCAAATCCATTTTTATTTTAATAAGGGGTGGTTTTTATCAATTTTGAATCCTTTTATGAGGTGTAATCATCAAAATCAGTTATATAATTGTTTCTTTTCCTTGAGGGGTTTAATTATCTTAAAAACATTTTATTTTCTTATAGTAATTTGTCAAGACGCATATCAGTTGATATATATTGTAATTTAATGATTTTTTTAATTTATTAAATTTATTGATGTGGTGAGTAGATATATAAAGATTTGTTAAAGGATGTGAAAACAAATCTGAACTAGAAGATTTATCAAACCTATAGATTGGTGGAATTGTTTTACTATTGATGATTTTTGAATTTGGTTTCAACCATGTTCTTGATGTTTTTGGGGAAATTTATAGTTATTGAGGTGTTATATATGTCTTCTATAATCATTTTAAACATAAATATATATTTTTAGGAGGTGTGAATTATAGAAAAAAAAATAAGTTTATAAATTTTCATAAGGATTGTTTAATATGAATCATAATGAAGATTAATTGTAACTACATCATTTTTGGATGGACCTTTTTTGAAAAATCGATTTTTTTCTAATTAATTATAATCCTCTACTCCTAAAAAATTATCCCCTACCCTATAAGTATCATCCATGACCACATAGGTCCATTCTAGTCTCACAATAATTATCATTATTGTAAGTGTGTTAGGATGGAAAAACCTAAATATTAATATATAAGTATCCACTAATGAGTTGTAAGAATGAATTTCATAATAAGATTTATTTTTAGTCTGATTAAGCATCTTTAATAATAAAAGTATGAAAAATATAAGGATTATTTTATCCATATGGGAATTCTATGTTTTTATAATCCAGATATTATAATAAAGCTAAAACAAGTGATGTTGGAGAAGTTTTCAGTGTATAAAACATGAAAAATTGATTGTTATTAGAAAACATGATGTCTTCATGTTTCCACAGTCATGAATAAAAAGATTAATATTGGTAAAAATTATATATAAATAACTCAATCAAAACTATTTTAGTTTTCATGAATACGACTGATGTTAATTGTGGCGATTCATTATTGGTCCCTATTTCATAAAATCACATGCACCCCCTGTTATGCTGCAAGAAGATATTTTTAAAAGACTTGTTTATAATATAGGGGAGTTTGAAAAATTGTTCAGTTGATCAAGATCTTGTTTTTTGGGTACTTGATTATATAGTAATAAATAAAAAATTTAGGTTAGTCTTCTAAATATTGATTTTGATTTATATGTTTGAAGATGTTTTTGAGAAGAAGATGACTAGGAGTGTAGTTTTGGGGTATTGAATAAGATAAATAGTCACATGGGAAAGAGGTGGATATCAATTAATGAAAAATAATGGGTTATAAAAATGAAACATTAATAATTTTGAATTTTGATGGAGGCTTGTAAAGTATTCCCTATATTCTATTTCTTTGGCTTAAGAGAATCAAGGTTTATATTTAATGTTTTTGATTAGAGATCCTTGGAAATATCGAAGGTGTTGAAATTTTCATAGAGAGGGAAAAATAAAAAACATTATACTAAGGTATAAGATTTTCACGTTTTTAGAGACTTAGTTAAGGAAAATAAAAATATGGAGTTCCTCTAACTCAGGCTTTGTGCATATAAACATTTATTTTTCTGATGAATATAGTACTGACTAAGAAAAAGAATAAGAATAATATCCTCATAGGGTTTGATTAACAATGAGCTGAATAGGCCATGTTCTTCAAATATTATTCATCAGGTAGATTATAAAGTAGACTTTATTTAATAAATTGAGTTCTGTATTCTAGATATTATCTTTCCAGATCAATCCAGAGGGGCACAATTTTTTTTGAAACAACCTACATTTTAAGAGAATAATTATTTTTACCTAGTTATATTTTTATTTAATTTTTTCTATTGAGAGAAAAAGAACCTATGAGAGGCGGTGTATGAGTTTTCAATCATGGACTCATGTTAATAACTGACTCAAAAAACTTTTAATGATTATAAGATGTTAGTGGATAATATGTTTTATAGGGTAAAAATTGGCTAGATGAAGGATTAGGTGCACACATTGATCCAAATCTAGGTAAAAAATATTATGTTTCACTCTAATATTCTCTTTCATATCATTCAATTAAGGCTTAGTATTATCTTATAAAAAGGATTAATTAAAATTTGAAAAAAAATGTTTTAAAAAAATAAATTTTGAAATGATAGATTCATTGATTCAACCTCTTCTCTTAATGTATCGATTTATTACACTAGGAATTTTTTATATAATATAAATATTTAATTAAAAAAATTCTTATCGGTAAATATGGAAAGTGAAATTAAATATTAAAAAATTAATAATGATATAAATTTTTTCTTTTTTAATATTAAAATGAGGTCAAATGAACGTACAACTATTTAATCCTCCATATTCAAATGAGGAATTTGATAAATTTTAAGAAGTATCATACCTTATGATTGTTTAAATACCATCAATGGAATGTATACCCTATATTTATATGTCACCTAAAACCCATCAAGAAAATCCACCATGTATAGGTCACTATGAAAATAAAATATTCATGATATTTAATAAAGGATATGGATAAAAAAATAAGGAAAAGTCACTAAGGTCAATATAAAGAATGTAGTTGAGGAAGCAAAAGAATATGATAAGATCAATTCTAGTAAATGATTTGTATCCAGGATGCTAGTTTTTGATGTAGATAAGAAGAATCAGGTTCCACTAATTAATGATGATAATGACGATGAGCCCATAAGCACTAAATATATTCTTGAATCAATTATACGGATCAGACCATCAACTTTTGTTGATGTAAATCCAACTGCTAAGGTAATAGTTAGCATTGTACCTTTAATAATTGAAGTAATTCCAATAATAATAAAAATTGGGTAAAATGGTATATCCCTAAATACAGAACATGTTTCCCATTTCAATAAAACAAAAAAATGGATAACAATTAAGTCGGCTATAATATGTGTTCTATAATAACTGGATAATTCATTTTGAAACATATTTTAAATATTTATTATGTCCAATACCCAATGAATTTTTAATTTTACCATTACGAGTTGTATTGAGGTAACATGTATTTAACTAAACAATTTAATTTTAAAGCCAACCAAAAAAATTTGTATTATTGAATTATTTTAACCTACTAATTCCAAAGAAATTTTTTTTCCAATGAGAAATTATATTTGTATGAAAAATCAATTTTATAATTATCAAATGTATTGCATAAAGAACAATTTTTAGATAAAATATTACTTTTAATTTTATAATTTATATATTGTTTCAAATTATCTAATTTTTAGTTATATTATTTGTTTTATTATATAGAATATAACATTTATTTGAATTTTAATAAAATAAAAAAATGGTATTTCTGAAAAATAAAATTTAATGAATTGAAAATACAAAAAAAAAACAAAATATTTTACTTGAAAATATTTATGATATTGTTAAGTTTTTTCCAAATTAAAAAAGTATTTCAAAATGTACATATTTTATAATTAATACATATATAATGATGAATTTTTTTATAAGTTTTTATGTTACACTTATTTCTTGATATATTCACAAATATGATGTTTTACTTTAAAGTAGTATTATTAATATTTATCCTAAATATCATTTATTTCATAAAAATTTAAAATATCCACCTTGGGATGATATTTAAATTTTTTAAAAAATAATTTTAATTTTATAAAATTAAAAATATCAAATTCATAAATTTAACTATTAAATGAATATTAAAAATATAAATAGAATATACTTTTATAAAAAAAATATTATTTTGAAAAATTAAATATTATTATATTATACCAGATTAATATATAATTTTGATAATTATAATATATTATTTCATATATTATAATGACATATTTTATTTTAATAATTATTTAAAAGTGATTTATATGATTTTTTTAATAGTATAAACAGTATTCTGAGAAAGGAAAATTAAAACTTATTAAATTTTTTTCTAATAAACATAATAATTTTTTTATTACTATATTTTTTATTCTATATCTTTTATTTATCTTGTAGTTTCTTAATAACATTCACCAAATATTTCATGGACTGATTTTTTTGGTTCATCTTGTAGAAAAACCTGTCAAACCTGGTAATAATTTATAAAATTATATGCCAAAATATAAGGGTGTAACACACCCAAAAAAAGAAATTTCATCCACACTTTTTTACTAACATATACTAATGAAAATATACATGATATCAAAAATATATTCATGAATCATGGTATAATTTCTAGATAAATATAATCTTTATAATCATAGAGATAATATTATTTCACAAAAATTAAATTATTATTGATATTTATTTCTTCTCTAATTTTTGGTGCTAAATATACCTAATGATTAAGTATCATTACACTTGTAATAGATTTATTTTTCAATGAAATCATATAATCATTCTTGTATCGATGTATTATCATAATTTGGTTTAAATATTACTTTCTTTATGTTGGTAATTAATTTAGGGTATATGTGAAGATAAAAAATCAATATCCAAAATCACATTATATTCGTCTAAAGGAAGGAAAATTGGACTTCAATGAATCATAATTCCAAAATGCTTTGAGGATATTCATACTCCTTTTATATAATAATGATATAAGTAAGAGTTTTTTTTTTATAATTTGATATATAATAATTTGTGGAACATAAATGTAATATGACATAAACAATTGTAAGTGATGAATACTTAGCTCCACTTAATTTCCACTGGCCACATTGATTGAAGTCTTTGTATAGGATTTACACCATTCTGTTGGTTTAGGAAGATATTGAGGAATATTATCCTTATTATCCCTTGGATTAGTGCATAAATTTTTAAAACTACTAAAATTGTTACATTCTATGCATTGGAAATTCATTATTTTCATTTAATTTATCAACTTATTTTAGACTACTTTACTATCATAAGTTTAATGGCCAGTGCTTCCCTACATAAAACTTTTTCATATTCCTTGGGACATTACCTTGGGTAATTCTTCCCACATTATTGAAACATGAGATTTTGAATATTTATTCCTTCATAATCATCATCACCAAATAATATATGAAAATTCAACCATCTATTCACTATGGTGTTAAGATGTTTGGTGAGATTCATGTTATTGATCATATCTTCAGATAGATGGGTGACCATAACTACTATATTTTAAATACTATATTATTTCCAAAAAGGTATCTTATTTGTAATATAATTTTATTTTTTATCAAATCCATTTTTAAAATGGTTGATCCTATACATTACCATTTCTAAAAATAAAAAGAGTTAATGTGTTTGATGAGCAACTAGCACAATAAGAGAATTATTATAAGATAAGAAATTCTACCACAAAATTTATTTCTAAATTATTATAGTGTTTTATAGTTGAAAATAAATTAATATTAGTTTTATTTATGATCTACTGGGTAGGGTTCTCTCTTATTTTGTAACCTAATTCCACAAAAAAATAAATCCTTCATATTTTCTTGTAAAGGGAGTGAGATTAAACAACGTATATCCCTAGGGAGAGTCAAACTAGGTATGTAATTAAGCAACATTATCATGAACTAAGTGAAAATTTAGTTAATACCTCAGACACAATTTTTCGGGTTATTACTACTAGGTATATTTGTTTCAGAGTCTCCAATAACTTTTAATTTTTGGATAGTTATTCATTGCCTGGAAAACCACACAATATCAACATTACCAAAACAGAAAATGTTATCCTATACTTATACATATCTCATAGAAATTTCCCTAGGGTTTTAAAAAAAATCTCTAAATAAATCCCCCAAAAAACTAATCTCCCCTTTAATACCAACCATAGTATCCCAAGCTGAATAAATATTCATATTTTATAATTTGACATGAAAAGTCATTTCCTTTAAAAATAGTCACAAAAAATGTAGAACAAAAGGTTATGTGTATTGGAAGATTATCTGTATATACAAATTATATTATGAATCCAATGAATATATCAACATAATTAAACAATACTAAACATTGTTTTATATTTATTACAGGTCATAGACATCTTCCTATAATTTGTAATGGATACATACGAAAAGGGTGATATTAAAAACTCAGTTTGGGATAGACTAATAAATGTGTTATAGTGTCTTAAATCATCAGCATATGGAAAAAATGACTGTGGGGAAATATCTTATTAAAAATAACGTCAAAAAAATAAGAGTTTTCCATAATCCATGATCACAAAAAATTTAATATCAAAAGATAAAACGTATACCATTGAATTATTTTATCGGAAAATGAATCAAAAATCATGATCGATGGGGAATTATTATAGGCATAAATATATTTAATGCCAATAAAATGATTCATAAAAGAAAAAAATGGAAAAACACTTGGAATATAACTAAAAAATATAGGATTGAGAATCATTAATCATTTACCATGTCATGGAGGTGTAATAATCGTTACTTATTCTTAGAGTGAAGCATGAATCACTACAAAATTCCCTAAAACATAGTGGATCAGTCATAAATACTGGATTCCCATAACATGGTAGAGCTTGTATCACATCCTAATTCCCATAACTAAGTGATAATCAATACTCAATTCACAAAATTGTCTATTGAGATATAAATAACTAACCAATTAATTAGGGGGTGATATAAGACCCTACCCATCACCATCCATACATATATATTCCACTAAAAAATAATCATTAACCACATCATAAGGAACCCATGGAACCAATAATTGGACTCCCAATATTTCTAGATTGTATCAAGAAAATTTACATCAAAAACAAAAAGGTTTTATACCCCCAACATAATAACAAAAATTTATTATTTCATAAGAATATATAGATTGTGTTTATGAAATTAATTTACAAAAAAATCAATACTTTATAGATAAAGTGCATATGGTAGCGAAATATTAAAAATATTTTTAGAAATAAAATTTTCTATTTTCCATTAAAAATGATGTTAGAACCATATTAGAATTCATTTTTGAAAAGGTCAATTTTTTTAAAAAATTTGATAAGGAATTTAAAAATAAATATTTTTAAAGAAATAATAATAATGAAGAATTAAAAAGATATAAATTTTTAATTAATGTGAACATAATTTTTTTAAAAAACATTTACTTTAAAAATAAATTTTCCATTATGGATCTTTGAAAAAGAAATAATGATATCCCAATGGTGAAGTGAACGATTTGAAAAACACTAACATTTTAATTGTAAAATCAATAATATATTCATAAAATAAAATAATGGTTTTCAAAAGTTATGTGAAGTTTAAGGGAACATATACTATTTATTTTTGTATGGAAAACCCCTTTTTAAAATTTTTTCAATACCATTATTAAAAAACCATACAACAAAAAGAGTAAAAAATATTCATTATAAAAATTTATATCAAAAATATTAATATCTTTTGAGATAAAAAATTATTTTTTTCAAAAATATAATTAAGAAAATTGTCATGAATAGAAAATATGTGCATGAATAAATAAATATCATTAAATATAATGAGAATTATCCAAAACAATGTTTCACTTTTATCTAAATAAAATTCATATAGGTGGAAGATTTAAATCAAAAATATAATTTAAACTAGATATTAAGATAATGTGACATTAAATAAAATATGATCGTCTAATTAATTAATCTTGGTAGAACTAATTTCATGAAGAAGAAATATAACTCCATGATGGGATTCGAGTTAATACAAACCCTTACAACTTTGGTTTATTTTGAATCTAATTTCATTTAATGAGGAAACTCATTATGTATCTTAAAAACCCTTGATTTATATGGAAAATTAAATTCATTGGGAGATAATCACACCATATCAAGGATTTCATGGTGCAAAATGAGAAATATTCCTCATGAAATTAAATTTGAAATAAAGGACCCCATTAGCATTATTCAGGACTTCCACTTAAACAATTGGATCACATTTATATCAAAAATAACTTTACTAATAAACTTTTTATAAATCTGTTAATATATAAAACAATTAATTATATTTTTATAGTTATTCTCTATATTTATATTGGATAGATATTATATATAATCAATATTGGGTTTGAGTAATCCAGGCCATTTTGAACTTATTTAATAATATTTGTGTTATTCTTCATAATTATCCAAAATATAATCAATATAAAATCCCTAAAGGTACTAAATTTAGTGTTTTGTGTAAGTTTATAATTTTAAAATTCTATTATATGATACTTTCAATTATGTTTCTTTGTAGATGAAATTGGAGATAAACATGTTATAGTGTTTTTAATCAAATAAATGGTGGGTTTTTAATTAGTGAGATTAATGTTAATTTTAACATTCAAAACCAAAAAATTATAATTATTTTAATATTTATATTTTATATCATTATTATTTAATCGCTTATAGTCATCCATGATATTATTTTATAAGACATTTTAAGTAGGTGGTTAGTCTGGCCCTAACATGAACACTACATAATTTAATTCATGATTATGAATATGAAGGTGGTTTATTTTCTCATAATATCATTATCATAGAATATTAATGATATTATTTATATACTTTTAACATGGTGAATAATATTTTTAATTTTTTTTAAAAAACTAATTGTAATGTCCCAGAAATTTCGTATATTTTTTTAAATTAAATGGAATTATTTTGAGATGGTGAAATTTGACGGTGCGGGACTCCGAGGCTCAGAGTGCCCGGAATTGTTATAAAAAGTTTTGTTAAACATAAAATAGTGTGAGTAAGTATTTTTCATGAAAAAGATGAATAAACCATAAATGGTAGCTTGGATTTGAAATCTGAGGGCACCGTTGCATTTAGGATTACAGGTTTACCCTAGGCGCGACTTAAGTTTAGTCGGCACAGACCTCCTGTCAGAAAACCAAAAAATGGCATAACTGTAAATAAAATAATTAAATAAATTATTTTATTTTTCAAATGATTATAAATCAAAAGTGGTAACTTGGATTAAAAATCCGAGACCACCACAGAACTCGTGAGGGTTTGATTTATTTAGACAGATACTAACATTGGCCAGTGCGGGCCACCAGTGAAAGTTAGTTTTTGGCAGTAAATAAAATAATTAGGTGACAATTATTTTATTGTAAAATTCATAACTTTTATACAGTAACTCATATTGGAAATCTGACAGTATTGTTAGGTTCGTTGTGGAATGTTTCACATAGCTAGAGCCTAACCTCGACCGACACGAATTGAGGGTGACTGTTATAAACTTTCCAAACATTTTTTTGGGTACGTTCAGTAAATGCGTGAGTGGAATTTCGTAACTTTTGAACTGTTTTGTGGATTAAAAATCTGGGGGGCACTGTTCAATCCACAACATTGAGATTCTCTTAAGAGATACTTCACGTCGACCGCAGAAGGTTCGGAGAAAAAGATAGTTTTTGCATCTTTTTAATAGAATAAATAAAATAACATTATTATATTATTTTTATTCTATTCCTCCAATGGAAAAGCGGTAAGGTAAGACCGGTGGCCTTTAAATCTAATAAGTGGCTTGACCCTCTAATCTGAGTGACAAAAATGTTTGGGGAAATTAGGAAGCTTCCTAATTAATGAGCCCCAATAACTTCCTGCGTCGTTACTTACCCTACCCATCTCCTATAGATATGAAGCTAGTGAATGGGTATCAAAGGGATTTACCATTCAGCTAATTGATGATGGAATACTACGACACCAGACCCTTAGAAGACAAACCTGAACCAGTGAGAGGTGACAGACGATATCGAACTACCAGTGGGCGACATGTGAGTGGCGTCTTTGGGAGCCGGTCAAGGGAAATAAGAACACGGTCCACTAGAAAGTGGGGACAGTTCTCCAATGTTCAAGGTAGGGGATTTATACATGTTTGAATTTATTCTTTTGAATCCTCATATCCTAATTTCATGAAGATGATGTCCCAACAAACATGGCCATCGTCCCACACATTAACCTTTCTTCTCTTCCGCATATTTCTTCATGCGTTCTTCATGAATTCTTCAACCCCCTAATTTTCATTGGCATTGGAAATATGTAGTTTTTCTAAGAGTGATATATGGACGCAAATCCCTCTAAAAAGGATCAATAATATGCGATCATATAATTTTTGTGCTTGAAATGAAGCCACAGTGGCTCGTGGAAGGAGGGGATGGCCAACACCCGTCCATCTGCGAGGAAGGAAGGGCAGCACACATACACGATGCGTGTTGAAGAGGAGGACGCATCCCATAGGCTGCAGCGGGGAAGGATGGCAGCTTGAAATCGGTCGGCTTTGTGGTAGAGCGGCGGCGCGTGTTCGCGCCGCCGGTGGAGTAGGAGGCCGCGAACGCTTGGCTGTAGTGGAGACGTACAACGGTAGAACCTCTGTCATTCGATCAGCTAAGGTTCATTGTACAAGACTGGCCAGCTGTCCCTCTTGCCATGTAGACTACATAGAGTGGCTGCACCGCACACCGCACTACGGTCCGCATCGCAGGTCGTGTCCGGGCCTGGCAGAAAGGCTGCACAGCGAGGCCGCAACGTGAAATCGTACCGCGGGACGTGCGAACGGGCCGCACCCTTTGGGGGGCAGGCCCGGTCGCCCCCTATGTGGGTTGGGCCGAACCACGACCCAGTGGGCCAGGCCTACTGATGGCCAGGCCATCCAGGCTAGGCCCAGACTGGGTCGGGTCGGCCCGACTGGGCAGACTGGACCCGGGCCCATCTGGGACCAGTATTACCTTTTTGGACATAACGTGAGAACCTGGTGTTCATTTGAAAAAATTTCTATGGAACCGAAATCCTTGGATCTAGACAGTCCATTTGGTATACTCCACTTGAGTTTTGGAAAAGGTTGTAGTATGGCCGGGTTGGATCGGACCCCGAATCCAACCGGGCCCTCAGTGCGGAATGACTGATAACTTGTAGACCAGACATCCAATTCATGCTCCATCTATTGTGTTGGGTCCCTTTTGACATGATAGAACTTTGGGATAATTTTTCATCGAACTTTGAGGCAGTTGATGTATGAACTATGGCTTGGGGAGCAGTTCTTCCAAGAGCGATACGTACAGAACCCTGTGACTGGTTGAGACTTGATGACTGCTAACCGTTTCGTCTTGGAGTGACATGACTAGCCCAGTGGGGAGAGCGTTTCTGTTATGTGGTAGACCCTTGATGGGGAGTGCCATTGTTTAGCATGGGAGACCCACGATACTCGATAGGAGAAGTACCTCAGCAGGCCATGAGGGGGAGCGCCTCTATGTGACGCGGCAGACCCACGGTGGGTATTGCCTCTGTGTGACGTGGCAGACACATGGTACTCGACAGGAGGAGTACCTTGGAAGTCCAAGGGTAGTGGGAATAACCTCTGTGTGAAGTAGAAATCCCACTATACTCGATATAGGAGGATTTATCCAGTATCAAAGGTGTTCATAATGTTACTTGTTACAATCCCTAGAGAATCCTGCGGCTGGTTAATTTCTTCCATAGCGATCATATGTGGGTCAGCTTCATAATTTTGTTTCTTGGATTTATATAACTAGTGTGAGCTGAGTCTTTATCTTTGTGATATTATTTCTTTCATGGAATAGTTGGGATTTGTTATTTTCAGTTGGGCCTCATGTTTCTTCAAGATTGTGATGGGTTTACTCGACAACTTATGTTTATGTATGGGCATATACCTAAGAAGGTTTGTTAGTTGTTTTCATGTTTTTAGGTTTATCCATTATGGATTTTGTGAGACCTTAGAGTTTCTCAGGGTCCCTACTCAGTATCGTTATACTCACCTCTGCACTGGCTAGACCCACACCTTGTTGTGTTTGGTGTAGGTGACAGGCATTACTAGTAGAGGATGAGGTTACCATGACTGGAGGTAGCTCTGAGGTAGACCATAGACGAGGCGTACCGTAGAGACGACCGTTCTAGAGTTGTACCTACCCTTCAGGTAGGAGTCCTTGGTGGGTGTTCACAAGAGCTGTACTTAGTATTATTTGTACTATCCTGTTTTCTTGTACTTTACAGTTGGGCTTGTATTCTGGCCCCTTTTACTTTCTGTACACACCTTGTTTACTACATAGTTTTAATTCAAGCTTGTATCCTGCCTTGTACTTATATGTGTGAGTTACAAGTTATAAATTCAATGACTTCCGGTTTTTAGGGAATATGCCTTCTGGTGCTAGTCTCCAGCCCCTGGCCTATGGAAGTCTGGCTGGGGGTAGTTACGAAAGGGGCCCCTGGAGATGGGTCATGACAAATTGGTATCAGAGGAGTTCGATTCTACCTAAAAAAATATAAATCTGATCTTTTCTATGAGGAAATAGTGTTATGTGTGATGACTGTGGTTTTTAGTTAAGGGAGTCCAGTGTTGGGGTGACAGCTGATGCATCCATACACCAGGACCCTGAATTCTGATTTCTGACTTAGTGCAGGAAAACACTGATTGCATGTGTTTTTAATAGTTTTCTTTTGATTTATTTGGAGTCATCTCACCATGTGTAACTTAATGACCATGGCTCACCTATTCCTTATCTGGATGCTCCCATAAAGATATCCACCCAAGTTTCCTGAGAGACTATGCGATGACGGCCCACTGAGTGATGAGGCCTCGGTGTAGGGCCCTCTTACGATGTTAGAACCTTCAGTTGGTGTACAAGCAGCTCCACTAACCTTTGGACGAGCATTTCTACCGACCCCACAAGTATAGGATGCACACCCATTGAACATGTTTCATGAGTTCCACTGACAGAGGTCGCCAAGGTTTCAAGGAAAGTCAGATTCCCAGACAGCTGAGGGATGGCCGGAGGCTGTGGCTTGCATTTTCTTCCTAGATGAGACACTATTATAGCAGATAGGGATGAGGCTTCGGTACATGGACCGTTCCCCGATATGGTACCTTCAGGTAGTGTGCCAGCTATGTCATTTCATGTTGGTCAGCGGTTATAACTGGCGATACTGGTGGAGGAAAAATTTAGGCTTAGTTCTTTACACATGTTTCAGCATCAAATACCCCGTAAGTTTTGTGGTGAGCCTAACTCATAGGCGGAAGAGAACTAGACTGAGGAGGTGGATGAGTGTTCTGTAGAACTTCTATAGCTTCAGCAGGATGATATGTATATAGTTGAGTATTCATCGAGGTGTACCAGCCATTCCTGGTACTCGATGAATACAATACGGTCAGTTCATCAGGGCTCGGACCTCCCAACGATGTGTGTATATGGACATCCAAGCCAACACTATTCCTATATGCATTCTTACTTATGTTAGGGTGCTATTGGGAACCTTTTCAGTTGAATGTTCTTTGGCTGAGTGGATACAACTAGGGAATGTTAGTATTAGGAAAGGAGGAAACTAGCACCAGTGTCAGAGACTTGGTCATGTTAAAATGTTTTGGGAAGAAGAAGTGTTAGGGATAGATGAATCTGCAGGGATATATATGTGGATGCAGAGCTAGGAGAGTAGCATGAGGTGGTATACAATTAAACTTATTACAACCACCACCTCATTGTGGTCCCCACCAGGCACAGGGAGTTGTAGGACATGAGAATGGACTAGCAACATGTAGTGAAAGAGTGTGATTGAAGGACTCCATGAGTGATTAGAGGTACATGCTAGGTCTACTACTAGATTCTATATCAATTGACATTGGTACTAATAATTCCTTCCTTCCATGAATTTTGTCCAAGACATAGTGTTCCGGTTAAACCGTTGACTTGACCCTCACGTCTGGAGATACCTTTTAGAGGAGGCACGATAATCACACTAACTCCGATGGTGTTATTTAACCCTTGAGGAAAGAGTTTTGGTTGGAACATCTTGGTGGTAGCGTTGAAGCCTTACGACGTTCATTTGTGTATGGAATGGGCCTCCATAGTTCATACTCAGATAGATTGTATTTGGAAAAATTTATTAGTTTATCTACAATTTGGGAATGGTTTTTTCCTTGGTCAATAAAAAAAGTAAAACCATGAATAATAGGATAAAATCATGCATAGGAGGGTGAAACCGATCACTCTTGAGTCATCCAAACTAAACCTCAATAAATCAAGAGTTTTGTGTTTTCAGTTCCCAACAATAGTGGTAGGGCATGGGGACATCGTTTAAAAAGTTTCTTCCAGGATTAACTCACCAAAGGTAGAGGGACGTCTAATTTGGCTAGGTAGTACCAGAGATTTGGAATAGACTTCCCTAGGGTAGCGACACCATTGTCAGATTTGATGAAAAAGGGGAATATTTTCCCGTGGATGGAGATGTGTTAGAAGAAATTTCTGGATCTGAGATAGAGACTGACAAGTAGAACAATGCTACCCATGACCTGGTGTTAGTAGTAGTGGCCTTTGCGCTGAAGATGTGGCAGCACTAATTGATGGGCTAACGGTTTACTATTTACTCTGATCACAAGAGTCTTAGTTGTATCTTCTTATAGAAGGACCTAAACCTGAGATAGAGATGACAGATAGAGTTCCTCTTGGACTATGACTTTGAAAAATTCTATACTCCTGGGAAGGGGAACGTGGTTGAAGATGCACCCAGCCGGAGGTCTGGTCTGCAGCTGCTGAGTGAGGCGATAGAGCAGCTTGCTGCATGGCAGATATCCTTCATATACAGATATAGAGCATCATACCTCCAGTCTATGAAAGTAACACCCCTACTCCTTTAGCGAGTCAGGTAGGCACAACTTGCGGAGACTGACTGTGTGGATCGACATGCTCAGATATCCTTAGGGAATGAACTTGATGGATTTTCTCTAGGTGGGGATAATTTCATCCTCTTTAGAGAATGTACCATGGTACCAGTAGCGCTACAGGAGTAGGTGTTGAGGTAGTTCCATACATCCCTTCTGGCGGTACATCCTGGTGTGGAGAAGATGTACCAGGACCTCCAGCGTTAGCACTAGTGGGCAAAGATGAAGAAGGCTATAGTAGAGTTTGTTTCACGATGCTTCACATGTTATCAAGTAGAGGACAAGAATCATGTTCCATCAAACATAGCTCAACCACTAGAGGTGTCAGAGTGGATGTGGGATGGTATATCCATGGATTTTGTGACAGAGCTTCGATGTACATCGAGAGTACATGATTCTATAATGGTGATCATTGAACGACTCACCAAGTCGGCCCACTTACTACCTATCCGAGAGTAGGGATTAGTGGACGTCTTGAGATTACTGTATATACTGGAGATCAAACGACTTTATGGGGTGACATTGACGATAATATCTGACGATGACACACTTTTTACATCCAGGTTGTGAAAGGGATTGCTGGAGGAATTTTGGACTCAGCTGAATTTGAGCCCCACCATTCATCTTCAGAAGAATGGTCAGACTGAGCGGGCCATTTAGACTCTTGAGGTCATACTTCAGAAATGCATCATTGATTTTTCCATAGTTGGGAGGGACACTTTCCCATGGCGAAGTTCGCATACAACAATAGTTATCACTCCACTATCAGTATGGAACAATTCGAGGCCCTATACGACCGACCCTAACGATCACATATATGCTGGACTGACCCAGGGGTGTCATCACTTATGGGTCTAGAGTAGGTGTGGTCTACCACATAGAAGGTATAGATCATACAAGAGCAGGTAAAGACTGAAAATAATAGATATAAGTCATATGATGACAGACGATGGAGACCTTTGGAGTTCCAGGAGGGGGACCACATTTTCTTGCGAGTCCCTCCTCGATGGGGACTGTGGATATTTGGCTGAGGCAGAAATTTATCACTGAGGATTATCGGGCCATTTCTTATTCTTCGGAGTATAGGTGATGTGGCATACCACCGAGAACGTCCACCACAGTTAGAGAAGCCGCGTGACGTCTTTCGTGTATCCCAGTGGAGGAGATATGTGCATGACCCATATCATGTCATCGAACATGGAGAGCTCTACATAGACGATAGGGAGATGTTCACGAAGGTTCTAGTAGAGACTGAGGATTGATAGGAGAAGGTCCATTATAGGTGGTAGATACATCGGGTGTGCTTTCACGAGCATCCCGGGAACCTCCAGGAGAGAACATGGGAGTGTGAGGCTCAGATTCATGCTCAATACCCTCTTTTGGTTGTTTTTTGGTTTATTGTGGATTTCTCATATGTAAATCCCTAAGGTGGGGAGAATTTAATGTCTCATAAATTCCTTATAATTTTTTTAATTATAAGGAATTATTTAGAGACAGAAAAATTTTACAGTGTGTGATTCCGAAGCTCAGAGTGCCCAAAATGTTCTATCGAAGTTTTGTAAAACTTTAAATAGTGTGCGTAAGCAGTCTTCCTGAAAAAGTGGAATAACTCATAAATGGTTACATAGATCACAATTCCAAGGGAATCGTTGCATTCATGAAGGCGGGTTTACCCTAGGAGTGACATATGTTTAGTCAGCGCAGAACTCCTATGAGAGAACCCAAAAATGGCATAACTGTAAATAAAATAATTAAATAAATTATTTTATTTTTCAAATTCTTATAACTCCAAAGCGGTAACTTGGATTAAAAATTTGAGGCCACCACTGAACTCGTTAGGGTATTATTTCTTTATGCAGATACTAACATTGGCCGGTGTGGGCCACCAGTGAAAGTAAGTTTTTGGTCGTAAATAAAATAATTAAGTGACAATTATTTTATTGTGAAATTCATAACTTTTAAATGGTATCTCAGATTGCAAATCTGATAGTACCGTTGGGTTTATTGGGGCGTTTTTCACTTAGGAAGAGCCTAACCATAACAGGAATGGGTTGAGGGTGACTGTTATTAATTTTCTGAACTTTTTTTCTGGTACATTCAGTAAACGCGCCAGCAACATTTTGTAAATTTTGAACCTTTTCTCAGATTAAAAATCCGAGGCCACAGTTGAATCCACAATGTGGATATTTTCTTAAGGAAAACTTCTTGTCCACCACATTATGTTTAGAGAAAAAGTTAGTTTTTGGATCCTTTTAAAAGAATAAATAAAATAAGTTTATTATTTTATTTTTATTGTATTCCTCCAACAGACAAGTGGTAAGGTGGGACCAGAAATGTTTTAAGCCAATAAATGGCTTGAACATCCAATATGAGTAACAACCACATTGATGGAAAATAGTAAGATACCTAATTAATGAGCCCCATTAGCTCCCCGCATCGTTACTTACCCTCCCCCTCTCCTATAAATATGGATCTCAAGAAAGGGTATCAGAGAGCTTAATCAATCATTGAATTGATTAAGGAATGTCGTGATGCCAGACCCTTAGAAGATGAAGCCGACCCAGTGGGAGGTGACAGATGACATCGAACCACCAATGGGTGACGTGTGAGTGGCGTCTTTGGGAGATGGTTGCGAGAACTAAGAACACTGTCCACCGGCAAGCGCAGACGATTCTCCGACGTTCATGGTAGGGGTTTTATACAAGTTTGAATTTATTCTTTTAAATCCTCATATCCTAATTTCACAATGACGATGGCCCAACGAACGTGTACATCATCCCACACATTATCCTCGCTTCTCTTCATTTTATTTCATTGCGCATTCTTCATGCATTCTTCGTGCGTTATTCAACCCCCAAATTTTTATTGGCACTAGAAATATAGAGTTTTGCTGAGCACGATATATGGACAGAAATATCTTGGCACAAGGATCGTGAATTTGCGATCATATAATTTTTGGGGCTTGGAACGAAGCTGCAGTGGCTCGTTGAAGAAGGTGACGGTCGGTACCCAGTCGGCTGTGAGGAAGGAACGGTGGCTCACGTCTGCTCCGCCGGTTGAAGAGGAGGCCACGACCCATCGGCCGTGATGGGGGAGGAGGGAGGTTGAAAACCAGCTGGCTGTGTGGTGGTGAAGTGGTGAGCATTCATGCCACCAGTGGAGCAGGAGGCTACGGCCTCTTGGCCGCGGGGGAGGCAGATGGAGTGCGGCACCCGGTCAACCGCAGGTGAAAAATGGCATCATCACACCATTTGAAGGATGGCTGGTCGGACGAGGTGCACTATGTGGGACCGCTGAGTGGTCCCATGTGCCATCTAGGCCACACCTCAAGGCCGAACAGCAAGGCCGCATCACGGGCCACACTGGGAGACTGCACCGCATGCCGCACTGTGAGCCACCCAGCAGGCCGTGCGAACAGGTCAAGCCATTCACAGGCCGGGTCGAGCTTCCTACTACGTGGTCCGGGCCCACTAATTCCCAGGCCATCCGGGCTAGACCCAGACTGGGTCGGGCAGGGTCAGTCCGACCGGGTTGGACCGGACCCAGGCACATCTAGGCCCCGTATTACCTTGTTGTCCATAACCAGAGAACCGGGTGTCTGTTTGACGAACCGTATATGGTTCCATAATCCTCAGATAAATACGGTCCATTTGGTAAAATCCACATGACTTTTGGATAAGGTTGAAGTAATGCCAGGTTGGATCAGACCTCAAATCCAACTGGGAACTCGGAGTGGAAATGCAAATAACTTACAGACCGGGAATCCTATTGTCGCGTCGTCAGTTGCGTTGGGTACCGTTTGACATGAAAGAACTTTGGGATGATTTTTCAATGATATTAGGGGTGATTGAGGTATTAATTATTTCTTAGAGAGTGGTTCCCCCAAGCGTGATACTTACGAAACCCTACAACTGGCTAAGACATTACGACTGCTGACCGTTTCGACTAGGAGTGACTCGACTAGCTCAGTAGGGAGCGCCATTGTGTGACACAACATACCCACGATGGGGAGAGCCTTTTTGTGATGTGGCATACCCATGATACTACCTTAGTAGCTCACGATGGGGAGCACCTCTGTGTGATGCGGCAGACCCATGGTGGGTAGCACCTCTGTGAGACCCGGCAGACCCATGGTACTCGATAGGAGGAGTACCTCAACAGTCCAAGGGTAGTGGGAAGCACCTTTGTGTGATACAAAATTCCCACTGTACTAGATTTAAGAGGAGTTCTCCAACAGCTTGTGTTGTTTGAATGTTACTTGTTACTATCCATATAGAATCTTTTGGCTGGCTATCATCTTCCATAGTGATCCTATATGGGTCAGCTTCATAATTCTGTTTCTCAGAGTTGTATACCTAGTTTGAGATGAGTATTTACCTTTGTGATATTTTTTCATTCATGGAATAGTTAGGCTTTGTACTTTTGAGTTGGGCCTCGTGTTTCCTCATGATTGAGATCAGTTTACCCAACCACTTAGGTATATGTATGGGAATATACATAATTAGGGTTGTCAGTTGTTTTCATGTGTTGAGGTTTATACTTTCTGGATTCTATGAGACCTTCGACGGTCTCAGGGTCCCTACTGAGTATCGTTATACTCACCCCTGCGCGGGCTACGCCAGAACATTATTATGTTTGGTGCAGACAATGGACAGTGATGACTAAGGATGATGGTACCAGGACTGGAGGTAGCTCGGAGGTGGACCATAGACGAGGTGTACCGCTGAGACAACCATTAGATAGTGGTACCTACCCTTCAGGTAGGATTCCTTGGTGGGTGTTCACATGATCTGTACTCAGTCTTACTTGTAATTCTCAATTTTTTTTTTGTATTTTATAGTTGGGCTTGTATTTTGGCCCCTTTTACTTTCTGTACACACCCTGTTTACTACATAGTTTTACTTTGTTCTTGTATACTACTTTGTGATTAGTAGTGTGAGTTACAGGTTATAAAGGAAATGCCTTCCCAATTTTAGGGAATACGTCTTTCGGTGCTAGTCACCAGCCCCTGGCCTATGGATGGCGGGCTTGGGGTTGTCATGACACGGGCCCTGAGGGATGGGTCGTGACACTAATAATGGGTCATGATGAAAAAATTAAATATAATACATCGTGGAGGAGGTAATCAGTACAACACATTCCAAATATTTTAATTTCTCAAATACTAAGAAAGAAAAAAATGGTATTATAAATTTACACTACATAATCATAATTATATAATATATTTCACATTTACTACTCAATTTCAAACTTATAAATAGTTAAAAGTTTTTTCATAGAATTTTTTATATTTATAGAAGCGGTATTCTACATAGTTCACGGATGGCGGTTTCATTTTTCTTTATTGAAAAGGTGAAATGGGTTAAGAAGTTATTATATCAATATAATAACGTTACCAATTAAAATAATATTTATTTCAATATAAAAAAATAATAAAAATAAAATTGTGAAACTAAAAATGAAATGAATGATTTTAGGGGGGAAAGGCTAATAATGTTTAGGACATTAGATTTCCTATGGTTGAATCCTTAAAATAGTGGTAGAGGGAAAATATATTGTGAAAAGAAGCTTAAGGGTCTAAAATAGAATGATGGGGATGCAAATTGTGTGTATTTTCACGAGAAAACTGAATTTTTTGAGTAGTATTTATGGGGTGGGGGAGACCCCTTTTATAAGTTGGGTGAATTGAATTTTTTTGAATATTTAAACTTAATATAAAGATAGTACATGTTTCTCATGTCATGAAGACTCTAAGATGGACTATAATGGATTGGGGGATCATATAAGGTCTATAATCTATCAACCATTCATTTTCACATATTTTTTAAACTTGTTTTGAGCTTATTTTTAAATATAATTTCCACATTTTACAATTTTTTGTTTTACCATGGTAAATGTTTTTTTACCAAAGTAATTTTTTATTAATTATTAAAAATAAAATTTTACTCAATAAATAATTTACACAAAAATGATAAGAATAATATATATTTTTAATTAGAGTTTTTATTTCTATATGTACGAAAAAAATACATTTTATCATTATACCATGTAATGTGAAAATACTATTTTTCTTAAAAGTTGTATTTTTATGATTAAAATATATGTTTTCGATAAATTTTTTAATTTATTTTGTTTTCTTGATAAAAATTGGATTATTAAAAGAAATATAAATTATGAAGATTTCAATGTATTCCAAAACATAATTTTTCCAGAATAATTATTAATTAATACCAACGAATTAAAATAGCTCACTTATTATAAAATAATTCTTATGTTTTTAACATAAGATTTCTCAATTTCTAATAGTTTTCAAAAATTCATAGTTTTACCCCATTATATATATTTAATCATTGAAAATGTTATATATGTTTAAAATAATTTCATTACAATATTAGATATATTTAAATATCCAATATAATCAAAATGATCATTTAAAACCAGTCCATTAAATTTATAAAAAATTTAAATAGTCGTCTGATAAAGAATAATTAAATCATATTAATTATGTATCCATTTAATATATGAAACATTAATTTATCACTGTCATTTTATTTATTAAATATTTTATTAATCATATAATATCATAATAATTTTCATATAATATAACATGGATCATTTTTTGTCTGATCTTTTTCTTGGAGCTTTCTAATGAACATAGTATTGATTTAGAAAATATATATTACAAAATCTACACATGATTTAGGGACTCTACAAGTTAGATCAATGATGACTACACCATTTTCTAATAAATGAACTCTTTTTAATTTTATGAAACCATATAATGGTGAAACCTTAAAATCACCCCCTTCACCTAGAAAACATCACTTGAATCGCACATAACGTCATCATGAGACTTCCTGCTCAAATAATTAGAAACATGATTCATTTTTCATAGTGTATATATAATTTTAATGTCAAGATCCAATAAAAATTCCACCCCTTATCCATAAAAAAAGAAAAAATAGAATTAGGAGAAGACATTGCTCATTATATTATGATTTTTGAAGACAACAAAGTGCTCTCCAATGTGGTATTGAATATATTAATTTTCAAAAAACATGACAAAAAAAGCTTAATATCATGGGTTCCATAGATAAATTCATGAATATGTAACATCTATAACCCATATAGGATAACTCATCTATACTACATTAGAACCCAACCCTCTATAAGATGCAAAGAATCACAATAATCATCTAACACAATACCCACCTATGGTAAACGAATAACAAAATCACTGATCATAGTCTCATTATAATATTAAAAATAATATTTTCAATGGTTAGTCAAAATTTAATGTATTAGGTTATAGGGCACTTGACTAGTATCCCGACCATGTTCGGTACATGACCTTACTATACCTTTACAATAGACTTAGGCTTCTAACTATTGGTGGGGGTTTAAAGAGTTACTAAGGGGAGGTAATATCCCTTAATTTGACTGCACAGTAACTGATACAATAACCAAGTGTCATAAATAAAACAAAAAAATTATATTACATATGACATATGAAACATCCAAACTATAAAAACATGAAATGTGAATGTCACACTATCATACAAGTTCATTCTCTCATTGGGATGATCACATATAAAAAAGTTAGAATAAAATGAATGTTTCATACGATAAACTACATCCTTGATCGTCACCAAAATCCTAGACACCAATACCACTTGAGTTACTCTATTTATTCATAAACTTCAAAATAGGAATCTACCAATCCTATGTCTGCAACAAGGGTGGGGAATTCTCTGGTACCCAAGTGCCATGGCTTCCAGAGTAGGGTGTAATTATATAACTCAGTAGGAAACTACCATCATGGACCCATTCATAACTAGAATTTAAAGAATATGATCAATTCATTCTTGGAATAAATAACTAATTGATGAATAATACGTCAATAAACCATCATCAATATCTTAGTCCACCATCCTAGATCAACCATACCTACTTCTACTAGCACTGAGGTGTCTCTATGCTGGTAAATTTATCATGCATCCACTATGGTAAAATAATGGATCTAGGGAATTAACCTTGGTATCCATATATGACCACTAACAAAAGGCCCAACATTTTGTCATTAATAGCTAAATATAAAGATCCTAGGAATCATTTGAATCTCTCAATAATATATATAAATAAATGAAAATCCAATTCCTAGGTCTCCTGGTAAATCAATTATCATTATTAACTCTATCTCACTATGAAAATATGCTTGATTCTAGGTATCATGGGAATCTTAAGAAGATACATATAATGTTAGGGGATCAATTGGAGAGATTATATGGGTACCATAGTTATCTAGTAAAAATTGTAATGACAAAATTCAAAAGTACTAACAATTGGATATAAGACTTACTAGGAAACCATGGTAACCCTGGTATCAAGTGCATCTTATACTGACCTGAGTATAATCTTGGTTTCGTAGAAATTAATCAGATATACCAATTACTAGATCCTATAATTCACAACTATACTTCATAATGACATCATCATGTCCTAGTCAAATAGAAAGAGTATCATCGATGGATCAAAACCATATCTAAGGAACTAACTATGGGAATCCTCAATTTTATAATCACATCTCATGAAACTTATAGGTTGGGTCCTAGTAAAAAAATATAGGCTCATATACTGATATCAAATGTAGTTATGTCAAATCTTACACATAGGTAAGGTGTTATCCAAACACTGAAACACATCGCCACTATCCAAAACCCTTTAGGATCACATAATTGATATGAGATATAAGGTTACACCAACTACCTTATCTACTCTTCCGATGGACACCCTTTCATTGGGGTTAAAATTTATATGGGAACCCAAAATGATTCCCCAGGCCTCATTTATTCCTCCCTATCAACAGAGGAATGTCCCACTAAAAATATGGACTTATCCCTATTCCCTTTCATGGGTTTTATAGGTCGGCCTGAAGTCCTAAACCATCTACCAATACTTGTGGGGTCTGACAACCCATGAAATCATTTCCTGGTGGGGGATTAACACTTATCCCATAGTCAGATCAATGATCCCAGTAGATCAAGGGTGTCCCTCGGGGATGTCCCCTTGGCTGTTCATCACGAGTCATCACTCATGTCCAGATAGGAGTCACTAGGTCACTTATCACTAGGGATAATACACCCTATTCAATTTAATATAATTAATTCAAACCCCTCCTGTGTTTCTTTAAACCCATTGAAAATGTGTAAATTTATATTCTTAATCATTAGTAGATGAGATGTACATCAAGATCATGAGGTTCCATCAATTCCCTCAACGCCTTATAAAATTTAATCATAAGCATTAGTTACTATTAAATAACTAAACAATTTCAACTTGGTCCACCACATAATATTATGGGGCCTCATATGACACACACGTATAATTAAATTCATAATATCAATGAATATATTTATAAGGACCATCTACCTTATACCAAAGTGAAACCCCTTTTTCAAAGGTGTCCCAAAAACTCAATCAAAGGCTCATCAAGGCAATCCAAAAATCATGAAAAAAAAAAGATTCCCTATCTCATATCCTAAACAAAAAAATTAATTTATGATATTAATATTACAATTTATTCAATTAACTATAACAAAATATATAAAATTTTAAATTTTAATTCAAATGTCCCAAATTACTAGAAGCTGAAAAGTCGATCTCATCATAGTGGAACCAAGATAAAATACCCCCAATAGCCAAAAAATACTCCTACTGATATTCTTAGCCAAATTAAAAACTAAAAATCACAATTAAAATGGAAATATTATTTAATTATAATAATAATCCTATGAAAAATCATGGTGGAATATAACCTCCATCAAAATATTGTATGATAATGGGTAAAAATTATTTCGGGATCCCCTCTATCCAAGTTATTAAAATCACTATGACACTTGGTTGATTCAACCATGATCTGGTAACATTTAAATAGAATCCTAAATCAGGAGAAAGAAATAATAAGATAATATAAAGAGATGAAAAAAATTATTTTTGAAGAAAAACATACCATAAATCATTATGAAAAACACTAAATAACTTCATCTACATGAAGGTTAAAGAGTAGAGGAAGGGGGAGATGTATCCCAAAAATATCAAAACTAATGACAGGATAGGGGTAGTCCTATATAAAATCCATAGGAGTAATAATATAAATTTCACCATTTTAATGGCTATTGGTGAGTAATTGGTTATGATATATATTTTTCAACAGAATCCAGCTGGCCTCTCTTGAGGCTCCTCTATGTCCTTAGGGTCCATCCGAGCATCAAAAAATTCCAGAAAACAATTTTTATGAATTAAACCTCTATAAATTTGATTATAAATCCTTCATCTCAAAAGAGTTCGACCACTAAAAAAATATTTTCAAAATTCCTTGGGAACATAGAAACCTATACAAACACCATGTTTTACAATCTCCCCACTATAATATTTCTCTTCCTAAACAATTCTTAATGAAAATACAAACATAAATCCATACCTATGATAGTAACCAATTCAACATCGAAGGTCAAGTTCCATCCCTAAAGACCCAACACACTATCAACAAAGTGAAATAAATCCAAAACATTCATTCTCAAAAGATCAATCCAATGCTCGTATCATCTCAAAGAATCATGAAGATACTCTATTTTTTTAATTTAACCCAAAAAACCTAAGAGTCATGGTCCAGAAAATTACCAATCCTACAGTTCTCCCCACCCTATTACATATCTCGCAACATATGATTCCATGATACAACACTTACCCTAGTTGGAAGCCCCTACAAAATTTCCCATCCCATTTTCTATTGACGCACCTGGTGTGGTTTCTAATTTACTACACTTTTCTATTCAAAAAATCACTTGTCAAAAGATAAAATAAATTACCATTTCAATTTTCTTTGTCAATCAGACATGTCTCCCTTACCTAAGCCTCATTCCAAACATGTATTCATTTTCAAGAGAAATAAACAAACATTTTTTTAATAAATTTTATTGTATATATTATGATATGTGTGATGTCGCTCATGTCACCCGGTGTCTGAACACATGTGAAAAAACAAGTCGAACCTCCCAGAGATGAACCACATTAAAACATTTCGGTTCCTACTACCAACGTTCTATCTAATTCTTAGTAAATATGACATATATATGAGAGGAATAAAATTATCATTCAAAAAACTCCCAATGTTTGAAAATACTCCCAATGTAATACCCTAGTTATTTCCATAACAAACCAGAATAATTTTCACTCTATCTCCTCGAGCACCTACACACCCGCAATCTGACGCACAACCAAGTCCCATTAAAACCATATGGTGTATAATTCAAATGAACTAAATCAACGTGATATACTATATAAATATATAACAATAATTAACCAAATAATCCATATGAATCCCTACACATTTTTTTTGGAACATCAGAATTCCAAAAACCAGTCATCTGATGGTTGATCTGACCACACCAAAGACCCTTTAAGAACATGGGTCATTTTTTAATGGCCTAAACTCCATCAATTAACAAATATAATGACATTAAATTATTGTCCCCAATTTACTTTAGAATCAATCTTGTAACATAAATCTCCATCTATTCCCATATCATATAATTTTTATCCATTACAACCATGAAAATATATTAAAAATGATGGTCACACATAAAAAAAACCAATGTTTGGATCCCCACTATACAGATTATCTCTAAACACTCCTTTATCATAACCTCAATAGGTCCCAATATAACCCAAGTGTCAGTCATCTCAATCCATGCTCCTATCAACTTGTCAATACTTGACCAAAAATCACATGTAATGATTAATCCAATGCACCTAAAAAATTATGATGTCCCCTCAATAATAGAGGGACTTCTCAAATTTCATCAAGACCATATTCTATTTTCTTTTAGGGTTTTCATCTTCCCCATAGGTCCTTATCATGTACCCATATGATAGCCAAATTTTAATTTTAATGGGTTTTTTCATGCAACCATTATATATAATTACAATCTCATCCAAAAAATTGGTGTACAATCTCAAGCCTTACGTTCTAGTACGAAAAAAATTTTCACCATAGTATTACAATGTTAATCCATGTTACCTGATATCTGATAGTTATCATACTAGTATTACTCTCATTAATCCACCTTAAATTTTGGAAATTTACAAATAAATATACCTTTCGCATGATGACTGCCATTATAGTTTCATTCCCCAAAACCATAAGTATCCATCCCCTCTATATATAACTACCAAAATTATATTAATGAAGGGTTTTGAATCACACTATTCCTACCATAAAACAACACCTTTTTACCCAACAAACTAGGACTCAATGTTCTCTTTACTGAAAAACCAAAATTCCTCATCATTCATATGTTAAATGTCTGGTAGCACCACAAATTCACTACGCTAAACATAAAGATTGAATCCATACTTCTTATTTATAAAGAATCCAAAATATTGGGATAAACCCTCATATTGCTTACCCTTTATAACCACATTTATTTTATTCATAAATTACCATCTCACAAACCTCTTGATCCTTATCTCAAAGCACTAGGATCTCCCTAATAACCCATAGGTCATGTCTCTCTCAAAGGTCCCAAGAATGACATTCATAATACTAACCTAAAAATGGAATTAACCATCACTAGTTGTCCATACATAGGAAAACCACCATGGGAATATGAGATCATAGAATTATCCTCCCCGGGCATCCATATATGGTAGCCACCTCCTCTAGGATCACATTATATTTGGATATCACATTAACAATTCATCTCCCTATATTGATTCACATCGAGTAATAAATGTATTAGACCAGTTAAGAATAATTTCACAAAGATGCTTTAATGGATAAAACCATTGGAACCATCCATGAAAATTTAAATAATAGAAACAATTTTTCAATTAAGAACTATCATTATAAATACCCTCTAATTTTTATCATCGAGGTATCATTTTCTTATACTAACTTACTATGGTCACTATAGATACCACATTATATGGGACTTCATAGTCATCATTATCGAACACCTCACTATAGATCCACAAGGACTATCATCAAAATGAAATACATGGTGATCCTAAGAAAAAAATGTAATCCAATAATATATTCATAAATTTTTTTATATTGTAATATTTTTACAATAGACAACTAATTGTATATTTAGTGATAAAATTCACACATATTCATTTTAATGTCATTTGAATCCTTTGTTCCAACATGATATATGAACACCGATCCCTTTCCAATAAGACATGATCAAAAAAACAACAACAAATCCAATAATAAAAACCAAAACTGTTTTACATAAGGTAAAAATCATAGAAAACCAAAATGTCAAACATTAATAATAACAATCCAAGAAACTTGTAGAATGGAAATATTTTAAGAACTAATGTTAATGATGTATTATTTTGATATCCATTACATGCTCAGATACATTCTTATGTAACCATTGTACCATATCACCAATTATTAGGACAAAATAAACAATGATGAACTAAATAAAATCAGTCTCATGAAATATCACATAGTAAATTTTAAAGTCCCATATTATAGGAAACATGAATGGTTCCCTAGATTAGTTCACAACATGACCTCATGTGAACCTACACAAATTATAGATGTTTGAAACAAGAAACATTGGTCTTAGGTGGTACATTGGGAAGGCTATGCCCCCTGATAAAAATTTGTAGTAATTGGTAAAATAACCAAGTATCATATATCAACAATAAACATCAGAGTACGCAGGATAAATGAAACATGTAAATGATAATAATATGAAATTTGAAAGATGCACAATCATACAAGGATAAGAACCCACTAGGACTATCTATTATAAAAATAAAAATAAAATAAAATTAAAGTACGAGAGGCTCATCTATATCTCATAGCCTCACCATACACCCAATACCCAATCCAAATTGAGATACTTAGATCGTTCATTAATGTCACATAAAACCAATACAAAGCCAATACTTATTATGAATGAGATGTATGCTCGGGTACCCATGTTCCATGGAATCCTATATAGGTTGTGAGTAAAAAATGTAGTAGGGAACCACCAATGTTGTCACATACATAACCTATATATAAATTTCACATTCATAATTCATACTCTAAATAATTAATGAACTAGTGAATAATAAATTAATATACTACTCTCTATCTCTAGGAAGAATAACCCTAATTTACCATAACAACTTATGTTAACATATAGGTGTCTCTGAGAACATCACATAATCATTTTTATACTATATTAAGTGACTAGATCCTATGAATCACCCCAAGAATCTATATAATTTCAAGATAAAATATAAAAACTATCTTCATGAATGTATAAACACGAAAATCCTATGTGTCCTTGAAATATCTCCAAATCACTATTAAGGGTCCAAACGAAAATTCACATGCATCCTGAGAAATCAATGATAATTATAAACTACATGTTATTATACCAACCTTCCGAATCCAAGGAATAATTTGATTCCAAATAAAATGAAAATAATTTCATTAGATCGACTAACCATATCCTTTGTGTCATCTAGTAATCCAAAAATAATTATAATAATAAAATCCCCAGTCCTTAGTAGATAGATCTTTGACATTCAAGGAATCCTATGGACCAATGGTGTAATACCTGAGACTTTAATGTAAAATATTTTGTTTTTATGTTATATAAATCATCAAAGGAGTATTTCACTACACACAACACTAGCTGGGATTGCTTTACACGCAACCACAGCCTTCCTCGATAGCTTGCGTCGTACGCAATACCGAGTTTCACTAAACAATGATATGCTATTAAAATATTATTAAAACTAGCCGTTATGAATAGTAATAACCCATTTTTGAAATTTTATAAATTTTATTTTTCAAAATGGACTTCATTTTTGAACTTGGAATATCGAAATTAGCCTAGGCTGAAATTTTGGTATTTTTCTGAAAACATTCAATTTTTGATGAATAGTGAAACTACTAAGTGGCTATTAAAAAAAACTGAATTTTTCATAAAACTTAATTTTAGCACTTTTGTGAGTGGAATTTAAAAAATCCGAGAAAGAAGGTTTATGTCAGTAAGTAAAATGTGGTTCAATGAGTTGAAAATAATTTTTTGGTGAATAGTAACTTTTTACTTTTTTTTATCACGGTTAAAAGTAAATAAGGTAATTAAGGGTAAAAATGATATTATTATTACCCTAACACATGTACTAATTCTATTGGACATGTTTAATTCAACAAAAAACAAACTTAGGAATAAAATATGACCATTTAGGTCCACTTGGATTAGATTAGGACATTTATTATTAATTTATTTAAAGAAGGGTTAAAATAGTTAAAATCAAAGTTTAATAACTAAATCATATTTAATATGGGGTTATAAATAAGATAAATTCGACTATAAATATTAATTTGAAATATAAAAAGATTTCCTACATAATGGTATTTTTTTTGTAATTTTTAGACATTAAATAATTTAATTTTTTTATGACACAACGATGATGCAGTAATTATCTTATTAATGAAAAATTGACATAATTGATGTTATAAAAACCCTAATAAATATAATTTGAGACTTTTTATGAATTCAACTAATTTTATAGGTTAATATGAAATGTTAGTATTGATTTAATTAACTTTTTTAGAACTTATCATTCTGTTATTATTTTCAAAAAAATCAATTACTAAATAGTGTCAAAATTGACATAAAATAGTTTTTTAAACAAATATTATATTATTAATTGTTATTTTATTCTTAAAAATCTATGGTTCGGCCAAATTACTTATATAAGGTTATATATATTAATAATAAACAACTTGGGGTTCATTTGGCTTGATATAGTAAGTTTATAACCTTATAGTTTAAGAACACAAGAAGACACGGTAAAAGTAAAATTATTTAAATTAATGTTAAATCTAAATGATAAGGTTAAAATAGGAAACTAAACTTTTCTAAATTCTATTGGATGAGCGTATTTAGACCCCTACCCACCTTAGACTCTAAATAAATCAATTTGGAGCTATTTAAAACCGAACATGACTTTATAATAAAATAATATTTTTAGTTATTCCAAAGGTGCCCCTCTCCTCCCTTATAAAAGGGCACCTCCTCCCTCTCTTCCTCACACCACTTTGAGCCTTCAATCTCGGCTAACCCCGGCCATTTTTTCCACTCCACTTCCCTAGAGACATCCTAGAGGTCCTGGTCATCTTCAAAGACCACTTTTACTGCCCTAAAAGGAGGTCTCAAAGAAGCACTTCAAAGAAGAGGTAATATCCATTACTGATCCTTTCCAATTTCTTTCTTCTTCAACTTCTTCTTCTTTAGTTGTTTCATTATGAATTAATAACACCAGTATCAATAATATACTGATATGTTTTTATAAGTATGATACAACCCTATTTAACCATCTATCCATCCTACGGAAAATGAAATCACCGCGCGTGCGTACATATGGAATACTGTCTCCACGCCGTGGTGTAATATATTTTCCACCACCACCTTACTTGGAAGGGTATAATGGTGTAAATAATGACTATATATGACTATTATAAAGTGATATTGATTCTGAAATAGTATACATACAGTCCTATACAATTCCACGATCATAGGAACGATATCATCACTCGTGCGTACGTACGGAATACCGTCTCCACGATGTGATGCGACTCGTTCTACATGATATTCATTTCATAATGATTATATAAATGAATTGAATGAATTAATATGATATATATTACACTAATACCATTATGTAAATGAGGTATCTATAACCTAAAGAGAAGAATAAGAATTTTTTCGACAAAACACGCATAAGAACAAAAAGTTATAAACACCCGAATAACAAGTAGCAATGAAATATTACTACGAAGAAGCTAAGAATATGACCATTTATGATATCATAAAAATAATTATGATTCTTGAATATGTCAATAACATTATTTAAATCATTATACAGGAGGTTCATAATCTTACAAAGCAAGTCGGACCTAAGGTAAGGGAAAATATCACAATCTCATTTTTATCCAAGATTGTTTATACTTTGGTATTTACTGGGGTGTATTATATCATCAACATCCATGTTTCCTCAATATGTAATAATTATATCCTTATAAAATATTTTATATCCAATTTTACCATTTGGTTAGTTTTTAGTAAAAGATATGAAAGGAATCTTTTGTCGTTTTTCGTACGAGGTACTTTTTGACTTTTTGACAAAAGTACGAAGAATGTTTTTTTAACTTATACGACATGAATGGATTTTTAAAAAATTATTTACAAGAAGAATCCTTTAAATGTTTTCAAGTTTATTTTTAATCAACTTCTTTTAGTTATAATTTTATGACATGTTAAGAAATGAAAAGTGTTTTTGAAGTAGAAAGGATATTTTCCTTAAGAATGAAGTTCAAGTGTTTTATCAAAATTATTTTCCATCAAAGATAATATTGGGTTCTGTTTCTATCCCTATTATTACATGGATTTGATTATGTTGTGATGGAAATATTTTTATTAATTCCTTTATCTTATATGAATTGTTTTATGATGTCATGTTGTTTAAGAATCCCATTTTTATTACATGGGTTATGCTATGATGTATTGTTTATGATTTTGTGACACACATAAGAATGGTATCATTATGAGATGGGTGGGACCTATATGCCCCTCCAATGCATTGAGTAATGATTTTATATCTCATGAGATAGACATGGCTGTAACGGTAGTTTATACCGGTTCAGTGAAACAGGACTGAAACGAGGAGTGAACTCTGTTCAGAAATGGACTTTGTCCACTAAGATAGTCTTGGAAATGAGTCTTGACTAATAATAAATGATTCTATATGATTATGTGTGTATGCCACAAAGTTTTAGGTTTTATGATATGATTATTGGGATTACATTTCACTTCTATGATTTATCCCATGTTATGATATTATGATCTCTTTTGTAGGATAAGATTTCCAAAAGTTATGTTCTTATGTATATGATGTGATTGATATTTCATTTGTTTACCCTTACTGAGCATTTGAGATCACCCTTTTGTATGTTTTATTTCCCCAGGTCAAGAAGAATGTTATTAAGTAGAATATGCCAAAAAGGGACTCTAGATATGATGAAATAAATGGGAGGAAAAGTGGATGCTTTATGAACCAGTTTTTTTTGTTTCCCAGTTTTTAAAGACACTACACCTATACATTTTTTTCTTGGTTTTGTTATATGTTGTAATAAGTGTGCTTCAATTCTGAAGTAATAAAAATGTATGTAAACTATGGGTCGTTATAGTTGGTATCAGAGGAAAGGTATAGTCAACCTTTGAAAACTAGGATGTAAAAGCCTTAGTGAGAACCCTAAGGATAAGTCTAAGCATAGAACACAATATTAGTGTTTTAGAAATGGCCATGAATAACCTAGGATAAGACCTTAAGTGTGAAATTTTATTCTTGATTATGTGTTTTTCCTATTATAATTAGTGTTTCTCTGACTATTCTTCTTGGTTTTAGTCAATGGCTGGAACCCGAAGGAACCGTGTTAATGTGGAATGTGACGGGAAATGCAATGATTGTCCCCCCTGATCAACCAAACGTTATGGGAGATGGAATGAAAAATCATGTAGCCATGCTCACACAACTTTCTCAAGCTATGAATCATGCAGGACTTCCAAACGAGCAAAGTAAGGAGCAACATTCTGTTGAATCCTTCATGAGACAATGTCCACATTCATTCAGCGGGTCTACTGATCCATTAGTTTCTGAACAACGGATTAGTACTACTAAAAAGATATTTTCAGTTCTTCAATGTTCTGAGCATGATAAAGTCATCCTAGAAGTGTATCGTTTGGAGGGTGATGCTGATCAATGGTGGAATCTTATTAAGAATACGAGGCAAAGGGATGAAATTGAGTCCATGGAATGGGATGAGTTCAAGAACATATTTTTAAATAAGTACTTCCCTCGTATTCTCTGAACAAAGATGGAGAAAGAGTTTCTTGAACTGAAGCAAAAGGAGGATGAATATATTGGTACCTATGAAGCAAATTTTACCAGACTTGCAAGGTACGCTTCTGGTATTATTATCCAACCTGAGAGTAAGATCGATCGATTCTTTAGTGGATTAAAACCAAGTCTTCGAAGGGCCTTAGCCATAAGTGACTTCAATAGCTACGAGGAAATCGTTCGATGTTCTCTCAAAGTTGAGATGGAGATTGGAGTAACCCATCAGTCATATGGGTTTGATAAGAAGAGGAAAATGGAATTCAAAGGAAAATCTAAAGAGCACACTGAAAATTAGATGAGCTTTCCCTTATGCACAAAGTGTGGAAAGAAACATGGAGGGAGTTTTCTTAAAGGGACAAGTAAATGTTTCAAATGTGGAAAGGAAGGTCATTGGGCATTTGAATGCCGTGATGATGGGAAGAAGATGTCTAATGATGCAAACAAAGGAAGGGATACATAGAATGAACCTACTACACTTCAATGTTTCAAGTGCAAGGAGATGGGACATTATGCCAATCAATGCCCAAATCCAAGGGTTGATGATGATGGTCAACGTCAACAAACTCTTAAGGCTAAAGAAAAAGGAAATCACATGACATTTCTATCAGCGATGTGGAGTATGATAACAATGTGGTGAAAGGTACACTTACCATCCACTCTAAAGTAGAAAATGTTTTATTTAATTCTGGATCCACCCACTCCTTTATTTCTGAAGAATTTTATAAGGATATCACCTTATTACCTCAACAGTCAGATGTTGAGTTAGCTGTGACAACCCCTAATGGCACAACAGTCACATCAAAAGATTATAATTCTTCTCCGATTGATGTTTGTGGGAAAGTGATTCCTACAAATCTTGGGATCCTTCCTATAGTGGAATTTGATGTGATTCTTGGCATGTATTGGATTTCTCTACATGGAGCTCATTGCCATATAAGGGAAGTCACATTTAATATTCCAGATCAATCTATGATCGTCTATCGATGAAAGGATTAACATAACCTTCCAGTGGAAATTCCTTCCATCTTATGGGTCTTGATTCCACTAAATGAAGCTTATTTATCTCAAATGGTAGGTTAGAATCTCACAATTAAGAATATGCCCATTTTACAGGTGTTTGATGATGTCTTTCCGGAGGAATTACCGGGTCTTCCACCGAATCGTGAAGTTGAGTTTTCAATAGAACTCGTACCGGGTGCTTTGCCTATTTCAAAGACACCTTATAGAATGGCCCCAATTGAGTTGCAGTAATTGACGAAGCAACTCCAAGAGAATGTTGATAAGGGGTTCATACGCCCTAGTGCGTCACCTTGGGGAGCACCTGTTCTGTTTGTTAAGAAGAAAGATGGATCAATGAGACTCTGCATTGATTATCGACAACTTAACAAGATCACTATCAAGAACAAATATCCTCCCCCGCGCATTGATGACCTATTTGACCAACTACGCGGAGCTCAATACTTTTCCATGATTGATCTTCGTTCAGGGTATCATAAATTAAGGTTCAAAAGGTAGGATATACCAAAGATGGCTTTCGGTACAAGGTATGGACACTATGAATTTATAGTGATGCCATTTGGTCTTACTAATGCCCCTTCTATGTTCATGGATCTGATGAATAGAGTCTTTAGAGACTATCTTGATTAGTTTGTGGTAGTCTTTATAGACTATATTCTTATATATTCAAAGAGAAATGAAGAACATGAAGATCACTTGATAATTATATTGAAGACCCTGAGAAAAGAGAAGCTTTATGCCAAATTTACCAAGTGTGAATTTTGGCTTCAAAAAGTTTCATTTTTGGGTCACATAATCTCAAAAGAGGGGATATATGTTGATCCAGCAAAAACAGAGGTTATCGAAAGATGGTCGAGACTAACAACAGTGACTGAGATCCAAAGTTTTCTCGGTTTTTCTGGATATTATCGACGTTTTGTGAAAAATTTCTCACAATTATCTAATCCACTAACCAAGTTGACTCGGAAAGGAGTTAAGTTTGTTTCGACGGAAGAATGTGATGAGAATTTAAAGGAGTTGAAAAGAAGGTTATCCAGTGCACTTGTGCTCACACTGCCTTGTAGTGGAGAAAGGTTTGTGATCTACAGTGATGCATCCAAGAAGGGATTGCGTTGTGTTCTTATGCAAAATGATATGGTGATAGCTTATGCATCACGACAGTTGAAAATTCATGAGCAAAATTACCCAACTCATGATTTAGAGTTAGCTACAGTAATCTTTGCATTAAAGATTTGGAGGCATTACCTTTATGGTGAAAGGTGTGATATTTATACTGATCATAAAAGTTTAAAGTATATTTTCACACAAAAGGAACTGAATATGCGCCAAAGAAGATGGTTGGAGCTGATTAAGGATTATGACTACTCAATCCATTACCTCCCTGGGAAAGCAAACAAGGTGGCAGATGCATTAAGTCAACAATACCATGCCAGTTTATCAATGATGAGGATCACAAAAGATCCAATATTTATGGATTTACAAAGAATGGATCATGGAATTATAATGGAAGGGGAAAATCCAATCTTTCTCAAATGAATGTTCAACCATCTATACATGTGAAGATTAAAGAGGCACAGAAAGAAGATGTCGAGTTACAAAAGAAGGTGATAAATGTTCCTAAATTCAACCTTGATTGTGATGGGATAATAAAGATTAGGAATCGGGTTTGTGTTCCTCCCATCCCTGAATTAAAGAACGAGCTGCTGGATGAGGCTCATAGTTCTTCGTTCTCTATTCATCCAGGAAGCACGAAGATGTATTGGGACCTGAAAGAGTACATCTGGTGGGATGGCATGAAAAGAGATGTTGTTGAATATGTCTCTCGATACTTGGTTTGTCAGCAAGTTAAAGATTAAAGAAAGAAGTCTAAGGGGATGTTACAACCATTACCCATACCCGAATGGAAATGGGATAACATTACTATGGACTTTGTCACAGGACTTCCTAAAACATCCAAAGGCAATAATGCTATCTGGGTCATAGTTGATCGTCTTACAAAGTCTGCACACTTCATTGCTATTAGAGAGGATTTATCTCTGGATCCGCTTGCCATGATATATGTAAAGTATGTGGTAAGATTGCATGGAGTACCACGTTATATTATATATGATCGGGATCCGAGATTTACCTCGATGTTCTAGCGAAGTCTTCAGCATACTCTGGATAAAGAGTTGAGTTTCAGCACTGCTTATCATCCTCAGACAGACAGTCAGTCTGAGAGAACAATTCAAACTCTAGAAGATATGTTGAGAGCTTGCCATATGGATTTAAAAGTTGGTTGGAATCAACACCTACCTTTGGTGGGATTTTCTTATAATAATAGCTTTCACTCCAGTATTCAGATGGCTCCTTATGAATCTCTCTATAGAAAGAAATGCAGGACTCCAACTTGCTGGGATGAAGTTGGGTAAAGAAAGCTATTAGGACCTGATCTCGTTGATGAAATGGCAGAAAAGGTCAGATCAATTCAACAACACATAAGAGCAGCTCAGAGTCGACAGAAATGTTATGCCGACAGCCAAAGAAAATACCTAGAGTTCGAAGTGGGTGATAAAGTGTTCATACGGATATCTCCCTGGAAGAGAGTCATGAGATTTGGAAAGAAGGGGAAGTTGAGCCCTAGATATATCGGTCCTTTCGAAATTCTGGATCGTGTTGGGAAGGTAGCTTAATGATTGGTGCTTCCACCGAATCTCTCTCAAGTTCACGATGTGTTCCATGTATCTCTCCTAAGAAAGTACATACCTGATCCTTCACATGTACATAGCTCAGAAGTTGTACCGTTGGAGCACGATCTTTCTTATGAAGAACAACCGATAGAGATTCTGGATCGTAGCGAAAAAGTCCTACGAAACAAGACCACTCTATTGGTGAATGTTTTATGGAGGAACCACCAATTAGAAGAACCTACATGGGAGCTTGAGGATATGATGAGGGAGAGGTATCCTCATCTGTTTGTTACAAATTGACGAATTTCAAGGGCAAAATTCATTTTAAGGGGGGTAGAATGTAACACCCAAGAATTTTATGTGAAATATTTTGTTTTTATGTTATATAAATCATCAAAGTAATCTTTCACTACACACAACACTATCTCGTATTGCTTTACACGCAACCGCGACCTTCCTCGATAGCTTTTGTCGTACGCAATACTGAGTTTCACTAAACAATGATATGCTACTAAAATATTATTAAAACTAGATGTTATGAATAATAATAACCAATTTTTTAAATTTTATAAAATCTATTTTCAAAATGTACTTTATTTTTGAACTCGGAATATCGAAATTAGCCTAGGGTGAAATTTTGGTATTTTTCTGAAAAATTTCAATTTTTGATTAATAGTGAAACTACTAAGTGGCTGTTTAAAAAAACTGAATTTTTCATAAAACTTAATTTTACTGCTTCTGTGAGAGGAATTTCAAAAATCCTAGAGACACGGTTGATTTCAGTAAGTAAAATGTGGTTCAATGAGATGAAAATAATTTTTTGGTGAATAGTAACTTTTTACTTTTATTTACCACAATTAAAAGTAAATATGGTAATTAAGGGTAAAAATGATATAATTATTACCCTAACACATGTACTAATTATATTGGACAAGTTTAATTCGACCAAAAACAAACATAGAAATAAAATATGACCATTTAGGCCCACTTGGATTAGATTAGGACATTTATTATTAATTTATTTAAAGAAGGGTTAAAATAGTTAAAATCAAAGTTTAATAACTAAATAAATTTTAATATGGGGTTATACATAAGATAAATTCGACTATAAATATTCATTAGAAAGATAAAAATATTTCCTACATAATGGTATTTTAGTTTTAATTTTTAGACATTAAATAATTTAATTTATTTATGACACAACGATGATGAAGTAATTATCTTATTAATGAAATATTGACATAATTGATGTTGTAAATACCCAAATAAATATAATTTGAGACTTTTTATGAATTCAACTAATTTTATAGGTTAATATGACATGTTAGAATTGATTTAATTATCTTTTTTAGAACTTATCATTCTGTTATTATTTTCAAAAAAATCAATTACTAAATAGTGTCAAAATTGACATAAAATAGTTTTTAAAACAAATATTATATTATTAATTGTTATTTTATTCCTAAAAATCTATGGTTCGGCCAAATGACTTAGATAAGGTTATATATATTAATAATAAACAACTTGGGGTTCGTTTGGCTTGATATAGTAAGTTTATTAACCTTATAGTATAAGAACACAAGAAGACACGGTAAAAGTAAAATTATTTAAATTAATGTTAAATCTAAATGATAAGGTTAAAATAGGAACCTAAACTTGTCTAAATTCTATTTGATGAGTGTATTTCGACCCCTCCCCACCTTAGACTCGAAATAAATCAATTTGGAGCAATTTAAAACCGAACTTGACTTTATAATAAAATAATATTTTTAGTTATTCCAATTGTGCCCCTCTCCTCCCTTATAAAAGGGCACCTCCTCCCTCTCTTCCTCACACCACTTTGAGCCTTCAAGATTGTCCAACCCCTGACATTTTCTCATCTCCACTTCCCTAGAGACATCCTAGGTGTCCTGGGCTTCTTCAAAGACCAATTTTAGTGCCCTAAAAGGACGTCTCAAAGAAGCACTTCAAAGAAGAGGTAATATCCATTTCCGAGCCTTTCCAATTTCATTCTTCATCAAATTCTTCTTCATTAGTTGTTTCATTATGAAGTAATAACATCAGTATCACTCATATACTGATATGTTATTATAAGTATTAAACAACCCTATTTAACCATCTATCCATCCTACGAAAAATGAAATCACCGCGCGTGCGTACGTATGGAATACTGTCTCCACGCCGTGGTGTAATCTATTTTCCACCACCACCTTACATGGATGGGTATAATGGTGTAAATAATGACTATATATGACTATTATAAAGTGATATTGATTCTGAAATAGTAAACATACACTCCAATACAATTCCATGATCATAAGAACGATATCGTCACTCGTGCGTATGTACGGAATACCGTCTCCACGATGTGATGCGACTCATTCTACATGATCTTCATTTCATAATGATTATATAAATGAATTGAATGAATTAATATGATATATATTACACTAATACCATTATGGGAATGAGGTATCTATAACCTAAAGATAAGAATAAGAATTTATTCGACAAAACACGCATAAGAACAAAAAGTTATAAACACTCGAATAACAAGTAGCAATGAAATATTACAACTAAGAAACTAAGAATATGACCATATATGATATCATAAAAATAAGTATGATTGTGGAATAATTTAATAAAATTATTTAAATCATTATACAGGAGGTTTGGACACTTACAAAGCAAGTCGGACCTAAGGTAAGGGAAAATATCACAATCTCATTTTTATCCGAGATTGTTTATACTTTGGTATTTACTGTGGTGTATTTTATCATCCACATCCATGTTTCCTCAATATGTAATATTTATATCCTTATACAATATTTTATATCCAATTTTACCCTTCATTGAGTTTTTAGTAAAAGATATTAAAGGAATCTTTTGTCATTTTTCGTACGAGTTACTTTTTGACTTTTCTGACAAAAATACGAAGAATGTTTTTTTAACTTATACGGCATGAATGGATTTTTAAAACATTATTTAAAAGAAGCTTCCTTTACAAGTTTCCATGTTTATTTTTAATCAACTTCTTTTAGTTATAATTTTATGACATGTTATGAAATGAAATGTGTTTTTGAAGTAGAAAGGATATTTTCCTCAAAAATGGAGTTCAAGTGTTTTATCAAAATTATTTTCCATCTAAGATAATATTGGGTTCTGTTTCTATCCCTATTATTTCAGGGATTTGATTATGTTGTGATGGAAATATTTTTATGAATTCCTTTATCTTATATTAATTGTTTTATGATGTCATGTTGTTTAAGAATCCCATTTTTATTACATGGGTTATGCTATGATGTATGGGTTATGATTTTGTGGCACACATAAGAATGGAATAATTATGAGATGGGTGGGACCTATATCTCCCTACAATGAATTGGGTAAAGATTTTATATCTCATGATATAGACATGGCTGTAATGGTAGGTTATAGTGGTTCAGTGAAATAGGACTGAAACGAGGAGTGAACTCAGTTCAGAAATGGACTTTGTCCACTAAGATAGTCTTGGAAATGAGTCTTGACTAAAAAGAAATGATTCTCTATGATTATGTGTGTATTCCACAAAGTTTCAGGTTTTATGTTATGATTATTGGGATTACATTTCACTTCTATGATTTATCCCATGTTATGATATTATGATCTCTTTTGCAGGATAAGATTTCCAAAAGTTATGTTCTTATGTATATGATGTGATTAATATTTCTTTTGTTTACCTTTACTGAGCATTTCAGCTCACCCTTTTGTATGTTTTATTTCCCCAGGTCAAGAAAAAGTTTATTAAGTAGAATATGCCAAAAAGGGACTCTAGATATGATGAAATAAATGGGAGGAAAAGTAGATTCTTTATGAACCATTTGTTTATGTTTCCCAGTTTCTAAAGACACTACACCTATATGGTCCTTTCTTGGTTTTGTTATATGTTGTAATAAGTGTGTATCAATTCTGATGTAATAACAATTTATGTAAAGTATGTGTTGTTATAAATGGTGTCAATGGATTTTCATAAAGACTCAAGGTCAAATCATGATGTCCCAAAAATTATTTTCATGGTGCAACAGTAGGATCCTAGGATACACACCATGAATCCATGATTAATTCACTTTATCTATGATGTTACACAATGATATCATAGCAGAATAAAAAATTCTGATCCTAGGAACCAACTCTCAGAATCCTTGATGTCACCATCACATCTATTGAGTCCCATAGGTTGGGTCTCTATATGAATTTATCAGAATCTATATTTTCATCAAAAGTAACAATATAATGAATATATTCATGGTACGGGTTGGATGGATTCTTATACCCATCACCATCATCCATAACCCCTCAAGAATTCTTCATCAGTATGGGTTCTTTGGTGGTACCCACCACCACATCTACTTATTCTAATGTCTACCCTCTCACTATCTTCAGATGTCATAGAGGAACCTACAAGGGTCCCCATGGACTCATCAAGGCCTCCATGTCCTTATAGGTAATTCACACTATGGGGTTAGACTTAGGACAGTTCCCTTTTACATGCATCCTAGGTCTACATGAACACCCGACCCATCTTCCTATCCTTATAGTGTCAAACCACCAATGTAATAGTGTCCAAGTGGGGAAGGAACACTATCTGCATGGTCCAATAAAGGATATAAACAATTATAGGGTTTCACTATTCTCCTTCCCTTTGGTAATGCATCTAGATTTTTCTCTTATAAAGCCAAAAATCCTTCTATCCAATTTATTTTCATATTTTGAGGACATTCATGATTAGAGGAAGCCTAGAGCAGGATTAGTAGAGGTAATAAGATATAATCTTGAACATTAAGACAAGCTTCGACTTTCTAAAGTTGATTGGAAGGCTTTCCCATGAAAGAATGAACGAGCCTATTACCAATGGAAAATTCCAAACCCTCTCAAACATCCAATTTTAAATAGAAATTCTCTAATGTAAAATCCTTTCATTAGGCCTCATCTGCATCAGTTACTTGAAGGGGATTTGGCTACAATGACCCATAAACCATGAGCCAAAGTTCCATGAAGTAATTACACCATCTCAAAATCCATCCATGAATTGGAAAAAAACATAGAAACATGGAAAAAATTTCATAGACCATAACATAAAAAATTCAAAACACACTACAACTTTTTAAAATTGTGAGTTCTTCACAGAACCTCTTTATATTCACGTTTTATCTGTCACCATAGTCATTATCCCAATCATCAGAACATCAAACCATATCACCATCTATGAAATTTCTGCTAAAAATAGCCGAAGATGAAACTTGAAGAGGAATGCCTGACAAGGGATGAAGATCAGAACCATTGCGAACCAAGAGCGGATGGCCTAACAATACACTATGGAAGAATCACCGATAAAGAGATCCGAGAAAATATGACCCGGAATTTCCGCTCTGGTCATGGATCCAGCTAGATCTAAACCATGGAAGAGCCTCACCAGATTCCAACTCACATAACCAATGGGAATCAAAAGAAACCAGCGAGGAAGAGAAGTAGAACTCTGAAATTGGCGACACCGAAAAAATGCCTTCATAGATCCAAATATCAAAGCAACAAAACCAGAAAAAAACATCTTCCATGAAGACCCCCAAGCACCAAACCAAAAAATCAGCTTCCCGAACACCAAAATTGATTCTAGAGGAATACCACCACAAACAATATGGAACTTCAATTCTCGATTCCACTATCAATCCCACTCAGGGAGACCAAACCTATCCACCCAATGAAATGTAGAGGAAACAATCAAACTATAGAAGTCTTGATATCGACTGTTGGATCTTCACTACGCCTCCATAGAGATGACGAGCCCACAAAACATACTAGATCTCAAAACCTCAACGCCGAAGAAGACTAGATCTCAAATAATAAGAGCTACCACAAAAGGTGGATCACAATATGAGAACGTTGGGAGAGAAGCCTCATCCAACCCTTGGAAGAGAAGCAGATGGCAGCGACAGTGGGAGACCCTAATGAAGCTCACCCCATACGGGCTCATCTAAAGAAATCACTGACCATATTGTGTTTCCTAACAATAAAAATATTTAATTCATGATATGAATAAATCCCGGGTTTGGTGGATTTTGTTGATAAGTTTTTTAATGGGGTTTTTATATTGGGTATTTTTTATGAAAATGACCTATTCAAACCATGAACGTCCATTTGTATAAATTCCTATAATACTAGCTATGACCTCAAATTTCCTCAACACCTCCAAATGTCTCCCAACTTCAGGATTAAAATGGATCTGACTCATATTGTCTTGAATCTCTTTTTAAAGGGACTGATTCTCAATATCTCTTGTTCAATCCATGGTGAAAAGAGAAGTGTTTCACCTCATTATCTTATAGTTTATTCTTTGATTTGTCATTTATCTTCCTTACCATTATTTATATTATATTGTAGTTGATCTCCTCTTCTATGGAGTACTGCAATATTTTTTGGTATGGTTTAAGTGAATAATTTTTTAAGGCATATAGCTTCCTTGTGGGAGTGGAGATCAGAGTCCAGCATCCTTATTACATTCATTATGAAAAAATGTTGAAAGTATCAAGGTATGGGATTCGATGCTTCTCTAATTATTTTATTTGAAATCATATAGTTTCATGATTTTTCTTTTTGAGTGATGGTGTAGTTAACCTTAATAAATGAGACACAACAATAATGAAAAGTAATGCTTAATGGTTATACCAACAACATGTTATTATATAGTGATATATATTTACCTATTTAATTGTTAGATAGTGCACTATCTATCTTTATGATTTATCTACTTTGTTTATTATAAGTATTATAATCCTATTAATTTATTTGAAATTGTTATGAATGTAAATATGGCAATATTTTTGTTATATAAATAAAGCGGAATGTTTTTTGATTATGTTGATTATTATAATTTTATGGAAATTAAATGATTCCCAATGCTTGAAAATTCTAAATATTTCTTCCATATATTAGTATAGTTTGATAAGGATCAGGAATTTAGAAATATTTGTTCCCCATAATACCAAATAGGCATGTTAATGTATTTTTTCATCCATAATGTTGTTTGAAAATATAATTTATGTTATCAAGCATGTTAAAATAGTTAATACATTTTATTTGATGATTCCATAGGTATCCTGTGGTTTTAACTAATGATAAATAAATCAGTTAATTAAATATGTTAAAGAAACATTTTTTTATAAAAAATAAATGTTTAGGGTCGAGTTAACACATTTTCATGTGAATAATGGATAGCTTATTTTATGTCCAGGATGACATGTTGAGTATATTCATTATTTAACACCACATGTGTATTTTATGGATGTGTAACTTGTTGTGAGACATGATTTGATCATGTGATTGTAGATAAATGGTAATATGTTGGTGGGGAGTAGTGAGTTTTCTATATTAGTTGAAGTTTATAATAGGGGGATGCACAATGATATATGTGATTGTGGTAGGGATGACACCATGATTAATGGAATGGTATGAAGTTGGGATTTCCTTTTGATGTGATTAATGTTTAGATGATTTCCGGATTATTTTCTTATTTGAAGCCTACATAGGAGAGTTTCCCTTTTATATATATTTCTTTCCCCAATTCTTGAGAAAGTTGGTTGTTCTTAGTCTATGAATCAGTTTTATGGTTACTTAATAAGTCTCTTATCATACATATAATTATCGAATGATAATAAATAAATAAATTTTTGATACATAGGGTTTATATTATATTAGAATTCAATAAACATTAATATTGAGAAGTTTTTGGATTAGTTTTTATACATATAGAAGGAATAAGAATTAGTTGGTGACCATTTTAATGAAATTTTTATGGAATGATTAATCATTATATGTAAGAATTAACATAATGAGAAATTTTTAAAGGAAATAATGAGATAAATGAATCACCATGAAGGCTTTTGTTCTCATAGGATATATAGATCTTATCTATTGGATCAGGGTGTTCGAGATAACATAAATATAGTTATTACTAAGACTAGGTCAATGCCTATTTTTTGAAGTGAACTATATTATGTCCTCTATTATTTGAGATTTTATATGCTACCCCACCCATTTATGTAGGTATATTGAAATCCAATGGATGATTCGAGGTTTTTTCTAATAAGAATCATGTTTGTGAGGAATAGATTCTTGACTACCCCCTCTAGCCCCACACTCCACTCTGTGTAGTAATATGTGCTTATATGAACTACGATTATCATTCCAAGTATATGTGTGTATAGGTTTCTATAGGATTGTGGATAATTCACATAGATGTATCTCTAGATAATGAATACTACGTATTACTATAATTATGAATTATATGTGATGTGATGGATTGGGGTATAATACATAACATTTGAGCAATGGTGGATCCTAAAAACTACTCAGTTACTACCTAGAGATGTTATGGGATGATGTGATCCATGAGGTGAAATGTATGTGGTGAGTTGATGTGACACACATGATTCATGAGATGACACTTTTTCCATGGTGTATTTGGGAAATATTTCTTTTGTAAGATATGTATTAGGACATGAAACATTTGGGAAGATGATCAAACCATTGTGGATTTGGTAAAAACATACATTATATTGATATTATATTATATGCAAACTTTTATGTGATTCTTGGTGAGGGATAACCATGGTGAGGTTGATAACAAAGAAAACCTATTTACATGATGAGTTTGTTTAACTTTTTATTCGATATGTTTTAGTATGAATTAATTATCTTTTTCATGAAGTTATCCAAGGATGATCCTACTTATTATACCTTTTTTATCACCTACTGTATATATAAATTTTTTAGGTCTCTGAGAGACGGTTTGTGGTCAGGCTGTAATTTACTAACTCATTGAATTTTTATAAGCGGTGTGGATTTTTTTTTCATTTTTGGGGATTAAATTTTGGTAGTTGTAGTTCTCGTTTTATTTTTGTCTAGTTGTATGATAATAATTTCCTATAATTATAAACTTTTAATTTTATCTTGATAAACAGTTGTTGGGAATTTTCATCGTTTCATTCATTTCGATTAACATATCTATTATGGACTCCCATTTGTGTCTATGATATACCCTAATTTATTATTGGAATCCTATCACCTACTAGTGGCATGATTCATGAATAATTAGCTACCTTATCTCATTTGTAGTCTATAAGGTGTATCATTGGGGGTGGGGTCCTGACAGAATGATATTAAATTTTGTAGTTGAGGGAATAAGACAGATTTCAATGTTAGGAATATGTGAGAACTACCTAGGATTATAGGGATACAATTTCAAATATGTTTAGTAAGAACAATAAATAAGTGTGGTTGAGACATGGGTATTTATGGCCCTCTATTATCAAATTCAAGGACCATTATGTTTACAAATTTTACTAAGTTAATTGATACTTTTTGTGGGTTAGATAACTAGGAATGAATCATTCATCATTGTTCTTTATGTCTGCATTTGAAATGTGAAGACCTTGGGATTAGGTTGAACCTTAACTATATATTTAATTAAATAAATATTCTATTTTATAGGATTATTTCTCCTTAATAGTATGTTATTTTATAGGAATGACTCCTCGTCAATATTTTTTTGTTTCATGATGATTATGTTCGGCAAGATGTTCCAGAAGATTGTCGAAGAGATTCGATAGATGATGATGGAAAAAAATAGAGGGAAATATGACAGTTATAGTTCCAAGGTCTAGAGATGTATAAATTCACTATTTTTGAAATAGTGATAGAGGACTGGTTTTATGAGGTGGTGATAGCATTTAGTTTGATCCATTCACAAAAGGAAAACTAGGTTTTGTTTTTTTTAAAGGTGTTATGTGGAGCATGAAGACTTTTTTTCTTCTTATTCCTTATAGATTGTGAGTAGTCATTAGTCTTGTAAAATAATTTCCGAGACATTTTCAATCAAATATTCTTTATTTAACTACAATGTAATCCAATAACTAGGTTTTTTACACATTAAAAGGAGATTTAATGTGTGTATAAGTTCAATATTCTTTTTTTAATCCTTATACATTATGATTCATAATTGTTTTTGATGATGACGATAGGTTTTTGTATTTCGATGGGGATTTTTATACAAAGATGTCGTTTAAGGTCACCCCATTTTTGTTGTCAATGTAGATGACGATTTATGCAAGAGAAGAGGTCATTTAAAGGATGATATATAAGAGCATATCTTACCAAGAGAGACTAATTATTATTATTCATGTATTAGATATCTGGGCATGGGATTTATGTTACCTGGAAAGAATATATTTCTAATAGACATGCATATATATTAGAACACTACATATTGTTTCTCAAGGGGTGTAATCTCTTGGGCAACATCCATGTTACCTGGAAAGAATAGATTTCTAATATCCATGCATATATATTAGTCCACCACATCATCTTTCTCAAGGGTGTCATATCTCAGGACACTTCCAAGGGTTCAGATACATGACTTAAATGTGGAGGATGAGGACATCAATGATGTCCATGCCCAATCAATCTCTATAGGAAGTGTGTGATAGGTGTTCCAATTTAGGTTCCTCCATTGAGGTTTTTTTAGTTGGAGTAATTATTGAAAGGGGATCCAGCTTTGGATCGATAGTGAAGATATAAGAAATCCAGAGGACAGACCTATGATACACCATATTCAACAAGATAAGGGAGAAAATACGGTGGTGTTATCTATCATGTTTGGAGAGGCTATGGAGTAGGCTATGGAAAGCTTCATACTTTGGTGTTTCTAAATTCATGATATCCATAGATCATTCATGTTATGCTTTTATTTTTTTCAAATTTGGTTCCTCCATTGTTTTTGGTAGGAACTACAGACCCCTTAATATCACCATACATAGTATTTAATTTTGGAATCTAATTAGAGATTCTTTCAGTTCTATTGGTTATGATTATTTTAGTTAGAGGTTTAGATAATTTATATAGGTTTATATATCCAATATAATTTTGGTGGGGTAGTACCACTCTTGGAGAGACCTCCTATGTTTCTAGATATTTCCATTTGACATAATTCACAAAATGGACTAGCTATATTATGTAAAGAATATTGTGGACTACACAGATAGGAATATTGTTGTCAACATTGATAATAGAGAACTTGTAGAGTTTTTAGGCAAGTGATATACTCAGATAGTTTGGTGTCATATTTCCACTTTGTATTCCTTAACGGATGAGATGATTATGATATTATCAAAGGATTGACAATCAATGTTTCCAAGGATTTTGGGTGTATACCCATATATATTTCCTAAGAAGGTGGTGGTTTTATTTTATATACATAAGATAGATTTTTAGAAAGAGATACAACTAACCACAAATCTTATCATTAAATCTCTATATGGGGTAGTTCCTTCTAAATTCTGAGGGTTGAAAATATAGATTTAATATATTTTATAGTGAGGTTTTTTTCTGAGTAAGTATCCATGGTGTTCACTAGTTCAATTTGAGAAGATGTCTGATGAATTTTTTTGTCTCTCTATCGATTATCATTACATGAACCAAATGTTAGTGAAAACATTATATCCTATTTATTGGATTTATTATTTTTTACCTTCTAAAATGGTATAATTGTTTCTTTAATATTGACCTCTGGTCATGATATCACCAAATTCGGTTAAATTATGTGGATCTACCTGAGAACACTTTCCATTTCACTTATAGTAATTAAGAGTTTTATTTGATGTAGTTTGGTGTGATAAATTATCCAATCGTGTTCATAATTTTGATGAACTTGGTTTCCCGATAGTTCTTTTATTGGTTCATGGTGGTATTTATCAATCTAATCATTTTATAATCCACATTTAAGGAGGACAATGTAGAAAATTTTCTTGCATTTTTTGGGATTAATTTATAATTATCACTTGTTCAGGAACTTATCGAAGTGTGAGTTTGTGGCCAGTGAAATTCTTTTCTTATGGAATTTAATGTTCCAATGTGGTATATTTGTTTACCATTTGATGATCATGGTTGTTTTTCATGGGTATCCCCTATGAAAAATGTGGCGGTGTGGTGCTTATTTGGACCTTTAAGATATTATAAGAGGTTTATAACTAATATCTATTAGGTTTATAATCCTCGAAAATCCCTAAAAATTAAGGATCACACATATTATGGAATAACAAGTGTCCAGAATGTTTTTAGTACACCAATGAGTGTTTGTTCGCCACTCTATTTCTTCATGTTTTATAATTGGTATTTTATTTACAGGGTTTTTCGAATGCTTCATGTCTTAGTTTGGGATATATTTTGATGTATATTACATTGATTATTTCATATATATAGAAGATGTTATTTCCCCATGATCATAACTATACGACCCATTATATCTTGTTGGAAGAAGTCATATATTATGTTTTGGAGAAAATACCTCATTCGAGATAATTTTTTGGTTTATTCTGATCTCAATATCCTAAGGTATTTCTTCTCCTTGTATGATGTGAAGATGAAATAATGTCAATGGATTGAATTCACACAAGATTATGTCATCCAGATTTCCAACAGAGTACTAATTTTTAATTTTGTAGTTGATGTGTTGAACTAGAAGTCACACAGTGTTGTCATGTGTTAATTTGGAGATTCATTGAGAGTAATACAAGATATATCATCAATATATCATGTTATCATTGAGGATAAGGGTAAAGATTTCATTTTTAATATGGAATTGATTTCATATTTGGTGTAGTAAGTAGAGGAGTCACAACCATGGGAATATGTTGTAGAGTTTTGGAGAGACTGTGTAATCTGTGGTGAATCCTCTAATGGATGGTACAAGGATGAACAACACCAATTTTTATTCTAGGGGAGTCATTGCATCCCTTTGGTGATGTGTGAGGTGGTTCTCAGTTAGTTCCATGAAAACCCATAAGAAGAACATCTTGGAATGAAATAATTTGAATCGTAACATGATATGTCAATTTTAATGGAATTGGTTGATGCATTCAGTTTCATAATTGGTGTCTTAATGTTTTGTATAGAAAAATTCGATGGTTTAAAACCATGTTCCCAATGATATTCTCAATCCATTTCATATTCCTTAGTAATAGTGAATTGATATGTCATAGGACCTAATCAATACTTTTCCTCAAGAAATTGTGAGATATTATGACTTATGGTTGATAATGGGAAAATGGATGAAGTCATATCACTTTATAATGATCATGGAGTCAAGAATAGTGAGGTATTATTGAGGTTTTACCTAGAGGAGGTTGTGATAATCTATAAATTCTGACGAAAAATCATCTCAGATTACGGTCCTCATTTAATCAATATGTTTTTTAGAGGTATCTAAATTTAATTTGGCTTTCATATGTTCATTATAACTAATTTTCATCCATCTATAGACAGTATTACATAGAAGACAATCCTGATATATAAATACATATTTTCTTCTTCTTGTATTGAATTTGATGATTTGTGGATGAAGAACATGCATGTGATGAGATTACAGAAAACAATGTATTTCACTCCACTAATGGTAAGAAACTATTTTAATATTTGTATGGAAGAAATTTTAATTCTATATTGGGTTAGATTGGGGTTGGGGAGTCCGCAATTATTTGGTCAGAAATTTTGCAACACATGAAGGATATAGTTTATGTGATTTGGTAGAGGATAAATTCAGTTTATGATTGTTAAAATTCCCAAACCGATCAAAATAAGGGACCTTTATTGTTTGATTTTGGAGATCATTTATTCCAAAGGGTGAATAATCATCATATAATGTGATGGATTAAATGTGACAGAAAATGTTATGCATAGTTTGTTGGGTAATTTGAAGTATTTCCCCATTTCGAATCCATTACATTTCAGATAACAAATACATCATATATGAGCTAGATATGTTATGTTTTTCATGTGTTAATTATTATATTTTATATTAATGATGACTCCTACATCATCAGTTTTGAAAAAATAGATGTTTAATATCATATGACCTTTCAGGATTGGCCCATGGAGATGTAGGAATATCAAATGATCATGTTTTGTGGGTGTTATTTTCCCACGGTCTGAGTCTGGTACTGACAGGGTTTTGTAGAGGTGATCACATGGGAATGTTAGTGGTAAATGTTCACATAAAATCCCTAGTGTTTTTATGTTTATCTATTCTATAGTAGTGATTCTTTATTTTGATGTTGACCATTATCCGATTTATGATTTGGGTCTCTATTCTTCGATTCCCGGTTTGAGTCATTTATACTATTTAAGAGGTATCTCTCCAAGGATAATCTATATTAAATATTTTTTTGGTTTTTTATTGTTCTGGGCATTGTTTCTATAAGTTAGGCGGTAGATCCATTGAAAATTAAGATTTTCGTGAGGTATCCCATGGGGTTGATGTTCGTTCAACCCCTTTTATTTTACTTCTCGCTAGGTTTATTTTAAATTCTCAAGGATGAGAATTTTTTAGAGGTATATAATGTAAATTACTAAAAATTTAAAATGCATTGTTTTGTGAATTAAGGAGGTATTTAGTTCTTGGTGGATGTATAGAGATAGATCAATGGGGTTCCTGAGAAGGAATTTGGATCTATGTGATGTTCATGATGTGAACTATAGTTCAGGATGTCTGAAATTAGTTGATAGTCTGAATAAGTGGTTTCTACCTGATTTAGGGTGAATCATAAGGTTTAATTTCTGACATGAATAATCATATCATTATACAAAAGTATTAGGAGATAGATTCCTTGAATCTATCTCTAAAAACTCATTACATGATCATGATAATAATGAGGAGAATTTATCCAAGGTTTTTTGGGATTGGGAAACGTTTTTTTAGAAAGATATTAAATAAAAAATACTCTTGATTTTAATTTCAAATTCATGTCAAAAATGTTCTTATAAAATAATACCAACAAATATAAGCAAGAAGAATATTTTTTAAAAACATTCAACTCTGTTCTAATTATTGAGGGCTTGAGGAGCTTTCTCAATTTAATTTGATGCCCTTTTGAAAGGTATTGATTCGCATATTCCTGTTCTTGATCAATAATGATTTTTGGTGCGTTTTTTATCATTATCTTTTGGTTATATCATTAAAAATTATTGTTTAACCCCTTTATTCTTTCAATGATATGGTGGTTGATCTCATCTTTTCATATAGTGTTCATTTATTTTTTTGGGGATGTTTGTGGCATGGTGCTCTTAGAGGATTTTAGTTTCCTTATAGGAGTTGAGATAACAGTTCTGTGTTGTAGTTCGATTCCTGATCAAAGAACTTTTAAATCCATGATATAATGACTTTTCTGATTCTTCTATTATTGTATGCCAAGTCATATGGTAACAATTCATTATAACTTTGGGGCATTGTGTAATTAACCTTATTGAAGAATAAATAGGAATAATGAAAAGGAATTGTTATTTTTATGGCATTTGAATTTTTTTTCACCAGGAACATATTTTTATTCTTGATTTTTTAAATAGTTTTGAATCTATATTTCTTATTTATTTATAGTTTTTTATATGGTTTATAATTTTTTAAATGGTTTAATACATATTTCAAGATATATTCTCACTAAATAATTAATGGGGCATGTTTATTGAATCCACTGTATTTTTTTATTTTAATGGAAATCATGTTGTTCATGATGCATGTTTAATTAAAATTATTCTTATATATATTAATTTATATTGATAATGAAAAAAATCAATAAACACTTGTAGTTTATAAAATTAATTTTTAAGGTTAATAGATATTTTCTTCCTTAAATAATGTTGAAATTGGATGGTATGGTTTAGAGAATGTTAAAATAAATTATTGGTTTTAATATATGAATTTTTATGTTTCTTCTGATTGTATACTATGTTAAATTAATCAATTAATTCAATATAGTAAAGAAATAATTGATTGAAAAAATTAAACTTTTTAGGGGTAAGAGATCCCATTTTCAGGTGATGGATGTATACCTGTTTGTTTTGTATATATTCCATATTGACTCTTTTTTTTCTACCATATGTGTTTTTTATAGATGTGAGTATTAATTTATGAAATAATGTAGGACTATGATATCTAAGGGTTATTAAGAGATGGGTGGGTAGACTAAGGTTTTTGGAAAAAATCGACACCAATTATGGCGGGATCCATAGTGATATTCATGGTGGTGTAGGGGATAAAATCATGATTTATGGAATGGGTTTATGTTTGTAATACCTTTTTTATGATAAAATATATTGTGTTTTCTTAATAATTTCTTATTTAAATGCAGGATGTCTGTGTTTTTTGATTACCTACTTTCCATTCCCTACTATTTGAGATGACTGGTTATTCATGATATATACATATATTTTTTGGTAGGATTGGATTTTCCCTCTAATAAATGGTTAATGGGATGATAAATAATAATAAAAAAATATGAAATGGGGTTTATAGTTTGTTGGAATGTAATTAATATTATTCTTGATAAATTGTGAGATTAGTTGTTTATGATCGGAGAGCATGTGATTCAATTTGTGATCTTGTTAATGAAATGTTAATGAAATATATGATTGTCAATTATAATATTTAATGTGTTGAAAAATAATAATAATATGAAAGAAGAAAATGATGAACCTAAAATTCATGTTTTCTTATACGATATCTAGTTCATAGTGGTGGTGATGGGTGTCGGAGAGGTGATAACATCATTTGATCCAATGAATCAGTTAATTCCCATAATAAGGTTGTGAAATATGTTATATTTTTGTATCTTTTTTAATTTTATGTGAAACACCACACATATAAGTAGGGATACTAACTACCAATGGTAAATTGAAGGGTGTTTTCCCCAAAAATCAACTTTGAAAGGAACATATGGCTGACTAACCAATCTATCACCACTTTTTCCTCCATGTAGTATTATGTGATGGTATTGATTATTGTTACCATTCCCCATATGTGTGTGTAGTGGGATGTAATGGTTTTTGGTTATTCTACACACATGTGTCCCCTGATATAGTATAATTTGGATTATTATAGGTATAGAGTGTATGAGATAATGGGGATTGAGGTATAATAAATGATATATGGGATGTGGTGGCTCTAAGAAACTAATCAGTTATATTGTGTAAAGGTGATAAGATGATGGGATGATTGAGGTTCATGGTATGTGAGGAGATGATGTGAAGCATGGTTTTCAAGAGTTGAAAATTAAGGATAGTTTCTTCAGGGTACCTTATATTTGTAGATATATAGAGCAGGATGTGTATCATTGGGGTAGAGTTGAAAACTAATGAGGAAGTGGTATCATGTTACCTTCTATTGATGATATATTATATGTTAACATGTATTCTATATTTTGATGAGAGTTATCCATGGAGAGGTTGGGAACATAGAATTAATATTTAGTTGAAATGTTAGTTTCAATTATTATTTAGTGCGATTTAATATGATTTCATAATGTTTTTCATGAGAGTATTTGGGGAGGATTCTAAAAATTATACATGTTATACTCACCATATATAATTATCATCTATTGTTTAGTTATACTGGATCTCATTGGTGATTGATTGTACATTACTATATCGTATGTTATTTAATGGTTTTTGTTAATGTTTTGGGAATTGTAGAGGTTTATCTTTTGATACTTTTAGTTATATTCTTAGTTGTTAATTTTTATGACATTACATGAATGTATTTGGAATCCCCTAATTTTATCTTATGTAGTAGTTGTTCAATGTTTTTATCTTATCTCCCATTTCTATTTTCTAGGAGGGTAATGAATCCCATCAATATATATATGATATATCCTTGATTATTCTCACCAAACAATGATATATTGGATGTCGAAATTAAGAATCATTATCTCCCATCTATCATTAATAGCTTGGGAGGGGTACCTTAGGGTAATGGGGATTGTTGCATCACTCCTCTATACGAATGTGCTAGTAGGTCACTTATGACTTGGGTCACTACACCCCATTTATATAAATATAATTCATTCTTACACCTCATGGGGTTATATTATCCAAAAAATGATTCCGTTTATATTCTCTTCCAATAATGGTTATGTCTTCCCACCGGAGTAAGAGGGTTTATTGGGGAAATCGACATGTTATTCAGTTTAATAATAGGCATTAATTTTTATTAAAAAATTAAATCATTTTAGAGATCCCACAAAAAAATTAGTGGGTCCAATCATACCACAAATATATCAGAAAATTCATTATACAAAATGATATAAACTTTTTAGCCACATACCATAATCCAAATAGAAACAATTTTTTTGATCGTAGTCTGATAGATATTGTCGTTACTCATCAAGTCCATTTTTCAATCATCCAAAACAACATGGCCCTCATACCATAACAAAATTTTCAATTAATTATAATTAAATTATAATTTATTCATTAAATATAAAAATTTCTAAGCAATTTCACATTTTATCTTAAAAGGACATAAATTGCAAAAATAAGATAGGTCGATCTATTCACACCTGAACCATGACCAAATGGTCACCAATATCCCATAGTGTAATCCAGACTGTATTATGGGTTGACTCCATTATGTACTATCACAATTCCATTATAAAGATAATTTAATTCAAATAAAAAACAATGAAAATTCAAGGTTATTGCTTATAAGCATCAAAAAATTGTATGAAAACAGGAATACATCATCATTGGATCTACACAATACAATCCACACAAAATATTGATTATAGTCAGCTAATTCCACCATACACTACTAGAATGGAAACTGAATCCTAAACATTAATAAATTAATAATAGGATGAGTAGAAGAAGTTATTAATAAAGGTAATCTATGGGAATGAAATACCATAAATAACAGTGAAATTTACCTACAACCCCACCCACAACATGGTAAAAAAAGGGGGAAAGGGGGAGAGGACTCCCAATGTTCACACAAGGATAGAGAGGAGATTAGGGAATATAACCTCTAAAAACAAAGGGGGGAAACATTAATGTTTCCACATTTAATACCACTTAAGAACTGATAGGGGCTATTGGATGGCTGCTAGTGCCAACCTGCTTGCTGGTGATTTGTTTTTCAAACTGGACACCTAGGGCCTCTAAAGGATCCTTTGAGACCTTAGTACCCATTAATTCCCCATAATAAAGATAAAAAACATCAATTTAAGCTTTTCAATATCTATGAATTTTATTATGAATCTAGGTACAAAATATTACCCTGTCTCTAAACTCAATATTTTGTAAAATTCATTGATCATTTCCACACTATTACTGGAATATCATTTTACACTACAAAAATTATTCTTCTTACCTTGTCAAATATATCATAAGTGGCCTGATATGAAATAATTAAATAATTAACTTCTTATAATAACTATAAAGATCAAGGATAATATATACCTTGATACAATAATTTAAGATACTACTCAAACATCCATCTTGATATTCTAAGGGTCCATGGATTCCCCTCACAGAGACATAACATGTCTAGTGAAATAGACCACATGGTCCTAGAACCCACTCTTATAAAGCTTCCAATAAAGATTCTAATTTCAATGAATTCCAAAAGCATCCCAAATATGATCCATGTTCTGCCCCTATAACATAAAAAACTTAATTATTTCACTAATAAATACCACCCTGAATCATTATAGAAACATATAGAACATTGTATTCCACTATGCCATTAATAATAATGGTGTTTTGATGACACTAAATGACAATACAAACACCTTATAATATCCATAATCACAGATGAAAATAGTATATATAATATCCTCATCTCCCCCACAACTAACAATTCCCTTTCAACAAATATATTATTGTGAACCATGTATCTCTCTTCAACTAGTCATGTAAATCATCAATACATGGGATAGGATAAAGATTATTCATGGTGACATGATTCAAGAGTTAATAATTAATATACATAATCACACTATAATCAAATTTATTATCAAATAGAATAGGGGAACCCCAAGGTGACACACTAGGTTGAATTAGTACTCTATACATAATATCGTCAATATAAATCTACAAATCCTATTAATAAAAATAATCCATTCTATATAGAGAAATAAATATTGGAAAGATTCCCATTTTCAGATCGATCCCAAACTGAATCTCACATTAAGGGAGTAGTGTTATAACATCTTCTAAAAAGGCAGCAGGGTACTCTTATATAACCCTGGGGATAACCATTAGATGACCCTTTACTAAAATAAAAATCATTTCATCCTTCAATGAAAATATAGAGTAAACATGCCTCTCACAAATTTGAGGATATCACATCCCAAAAAACACAGTCTTCTCTCCATTAGTGACATAGAATATGTCTCAACTATTGTAGAAATATATAATCATGGGAACTGAATACAATCAATCCATGTTATGGATCATGTTTTATTAATGTATCAACCAATATTAGAATTCACCCCAAGAGATATTCAATTGTAGATGTATCTAATTATATATGCAGAAATCATAAAATCTATGTAACCACCAAAAATTGTAGTAAATTACCAAAGAAATATAAGTCTATCCACCTAATGTCACAAATTATATACTTGGGCATGTGTAATAAAAAAGTGTGTATATTTCATGTCAAGCATGTCATGATCCAAAGTATAAAATAATAAAATATCACCTCACAAGATGTATGGATCATCTAGATTCAACAACTCTAAGGTAATCTCTTGACAACAACATGCCCCATAACCACTCTAACCCTGATTATGACAACCTCCATGGTTTTTCTTTGGTCACTATCCCTGAGTATGAAGTTAATCACATATATATCGTATTTTATACACATCCACAATTTACTAATAAAAAATTAGAGTGCAATAGTACATAAAATAGATTATATTATACCTTCATAATACTTTCTCCTCATGAATACCACTAGCCCCATGTTGAGTACCCATGAATGTCAAGAACTCATTATTTCGATGTACATGGCCTATATAAGAAAAAAACCACTCACAATCTATTGGAATGGGACAAATAACTACAATCCCTTGTGAATAAAAATGAAGAGGGATGAAACCAACATTATAATATAGAAAAATTTTCATTTTAGGAAAATAAAAAATTATGGCCATTGAATTTATATTTAGAGAGCCTTGGAGACTTCCTGCATATGACAATTTGGGCTTAGACCGTACCCTCTCAATAACCCCTTCCCTTAAAACACCGTATGATATTTTGATAAAAATAAATGGTGTGACATGGAACTAAATATATATATGAAAATACTCGTAAAAATTTCTCTCCCTAGACTTCTCATTTGAAAGAACGTCTCAAGTAAAATTCAAGACGTCTCTGTACCATTTACTAAACACTCACAAACTAGAAATCTCCAAGATTAGAATAAGGATATCATGATGAAAAGATACCATTATAATAAATGAAACTAACTAATCATGAAGTGTATCTTGGAACATATCTCATATTAAATATGACTCCAAAAAACCATGAGGAACATGAACGTCCTATAGAGTTTCCCCATAAAGTAACATGCAAACTAATGACATCAAATTCTGCATGTTATAGATGAATCATCATGATCCCTAATTCATAAGGACCACCATTGTAATGACAACCCACATAGAATCATCAGAACCTACAAAATATAATACTCCTTATAGGAAAGAATACACCATAGGTAAATCACCACCTCCCCTAACTTAGACTTGGGTTACTGATATAAAATTATTACCTTATAGTTATATAGATACTGAAAATAAAACACTAACTATTTTTCCTACATATGTGATCACTATTGAAAATAAATATAAGTTGATCTTCTACCAATTCTTGTTGAACATAATTATTGAAATGTTAATAAGGACTTCATAAATAATCCATTCTATAAAAAAATTAATAGACACCTAAACCAAAAATATGGAATATTTAAAGTAAATTAATTAATTTAAATTTTATCATAATTCCCATTTTCTAACTGATTCAAAAAAAGTGTAGAAAGTACATATGAATAATAATTTCCCAAATATCTAGCCTGAAATAAGTATCAATTCAATTAGTATTTCTAGTAAACCTTAAGTTCATTGTATCAAATCATAGGGGGCCATAAATGCCCTTTCCTCATCTTAACTCTGTTTTATATGTCACATATTGCGTTTAACTGATATCATTTCCATAAAAAGACATGAAATGTTCACTAATTCATGTAACCAAACTACATCTTATCATTCAACCATTCTCTTTGATAAAACATTATCCTAACGCCACTCTAATGGTACCCCTCATGGCCCAATAGTTAAAATATGGATTATTACACTTAAATCCCACCATCGATAGCCCACAAGACAATGACAACCAATAATGGAATATAATGCATGAAAATGGGAGGTATTAACATATTTTAAGAAATTTACTAATAATATAGAATATGTGATACAATAATCAACTCCAATAAACAAATAAAAAATAAATCATAATACATGAATATAATTTCATGATAAATTGAAACAATTATACGATACAAAAAGAAATCATACAATATGGATAAGATAATTTCAAAAACTCCACGAGCTTATAATTACTAGAACAATAAAAAACCAACTCATTCAGACCTGAAAAATACATTATATACACACATAGGGTGATTATATTGGTTTAACTATTGGTATCCTCCTCGGAACCTCTCATGAATGTTTGAACAATGCATACAAAATCTTAGTGAATAAATAATTAAAATTATCTCCATACCAAAATAGGTAAAACTACATCTAATACTCATTAGGACATCTGAAATTGAAACACACATAAGAAATAATATCAACATAAAAACATATATATAGATTTGGAAACCCCATTTCAATTTTAAAAAACCCACACTCATCAAACCAATATATTACATCTTATTAGATGATTTTTTTTGTATCTATCATAATAATATAATTCAGAATCCTATAGATCTAGTGCCTTTGGAATCTAGGAAACATAAAAAAAATTGTTCATAGGTGATCTAAATAATCTCATAATATGTTCATCACAAATATTAATCTTATTATACGTATCTTAAAAAATACATAACTTTATAATTAGGGAAAAATAAACAAATGAAATGTTGAGCTTAGATACTCGGTTAGGGTAATCAAGGGAGATATATACATGAGACGTGCATAAGGTACTGACAACAAGATATAAAAAATTTAAAACGATACCCTAAAAATAATAAATCATTAACATGAGTCATGGAATAAATCATGCCAGTTTATATGATATTAAAAATAAATAACATGTGTTATGTGATCATAACATTAGAATAAGGCATAGATTTGGTGAATAAACATAAACAAAAAAATAATTGCAATAGTTATTGAGGAACAATTCCAAAAATATAACAGTGGAATGGGTTCACTCCCCATGATATTGTAGTAGTCACGGTAAACTCTAAATACTATCATTATGGACAAATTCCATTACTGGAGTGGGTGCACTAACCAATATAGCCCTAATTATCTCATGATATATAAATCATCACCAAATGAAATTGAGGGAGATATAGGTCCCACCCATCACATAATCCATATATTTTTGTTCCATAGTATCCAAAAAAACTCATCATATCATAACCAATAAAAATGAAACATTTATCATACATATTTCATCATATCATAACCAATATAAAATAAATGGGGTTCATAAATATTTCATCATTTCATCATAGAACAACCCATAGAAAAAGAAGAAGGTTTTGTAAACACCTTGTCCTAATAAACACAAACCATATAGAAAAATAATAAGGGTAGTATCCATGGATAATATCACTAGTAAAACATAAGTATCATCAAAGGATGTCATCTTATTTAGAGAATTATTTCGAAATATAACATGGAACATATCTCTTGGAAAATAAACATTCAACTTTGAAAATCACCATTTAAAAACTAGTATTTCACATAATATTGTATAAATAATTATAACTGAAAATATAATTGGAAAAAAATAATGTAATATTTAAATCATAGAGTGTTCTTGTTAGTGGAAAATACCATTCTTGTTGTACATGTTGAAAGAATTAATCATTTCACATTTTTGGTAAAAGTCAAAAATACCTCATTCAGAAAATGAAAAGAAACATATTTTAAACCCAATTTTCAAAAAGGTAAAACATTTTTAAATATTTAAATAAATAATAATTTTATATTGTTATAAACTTTATTTAAAACATTTTAAGAAAACATGGACATGGAAATAAGTATTTTTGACAAATGAGAGAAATAAAGTCAATTTATCAGAAAAATGTTATTCTTGAATATAGAGTTCATAAATTGTTTAAAATGAAAGGGAATATTTTTTTTAATTAATTAATAACTAGATAATAAATTACATTATGGTTATGAGAGAAATATCATAATTTTTTATTTTCTTAACCATAATCATAAGAAATCCTAATAAATAATGAGATTTTATCTTAAACCCCATATCAGTTAGATAACTTCTCAATTGTAAGTACCATTAAATAATAATAATAAAATTTAACATTAAATATCTTTTAATAATTATATTTATTATGTTAACTCTCAAATGTTCATTATTTACACCACACAAAAAAATGAGTTGTTAATATGGTATATGTCTCCCATAAATAAATGAAAGACTAAAAATCCCTTAAATTAGTCTTTAATTACTTTGTACATTATAGAAAAAACTATATAATAAATATGGATTTATTATAAATCCATTTTATAACCATATTCATATTTACAATACCAAATATAATTTATTTAAATCATTTTTTCCATTTATTATCACTTCGATGTTAAAATCACGTTTCATTTATTAATTAATTCATATTTCGTTTTTGTTTTGGTTTGGTAGTTTATAAACATTACATTTATCATGTAAACATAATCTATATAATGTTAAAAATGATATAATTATCATATATTTTCATTATATATGTCTTTATATTAATCCATAAAAGTTATAGAGTGAAATGAATTACATCGTTCATAGAGAGGCTAAACTGTATGTACACGTGAGTCTTGTTTGAATTTTCTCAACTAATGGAAAGAGAGGAAGGTAAAAATGATATAAAAATTTAAAAATTATTAATATTTTATATATATCACATATATTCATTAAATTTATCTTTATTACCTTTAACATAAATCATATTTGAAAAAACAAGTCACAACACTTCGTGAGGCAGTAGTCCACCGTACACAAGAGCGAAATTATCATATTCCCATAGAATGGAAGGTAGGAAGTTATATGGGATATAATAATTAAAAATGTATAATTATGTTATAAATATCATAAAAAATATGTTAAATCCATCATTTTAACAATCCATGATAGGTTTTGATAAAAAACAAATTTCATCAGTTCACAAGGTTGTAGTCTACTGTACACAAAATTGATGGTTTAATTTCCCATTTTATAGAAGGGGAGGTTGATATAGGTATTTTTATTTACATAATAACATATTATTATATTGTATATTAAGTTTTTATTATATCGTCATAATTGTAATATATTTTATGGTGGTGGATGAAGAAATAATTAAAAAACCCATGTTTATGTATTTTAGCTGTTTATTTAAGAAAGTCCTTAGGTTTAAAAAATATCCATATATAGAGGGTTTCATAATTAAAATAATTGTTCTAGGATATGGGGAGTGAATTAAAAAATATATATGTGTCTTTATTTTCTAAATCAAATGGTTTTGAAAGTGCAAAAATGATTAGAGATGGGTGACCTTTTATTAGTGGGGGAGGGCACACATATGCATGTTTTGAAAATTAAAATGGATACGCCAATTTTAAACATGAAAAAAGCCTAAAAAATGATAATTATACAGTATTATAGGTTATAAAGATTATATATGGCCATAAAAATGATATTTTGACAACTTTTAAAGTAATTTTACAACTTATCATTTAATTTTAATCCCTACTAAACCCAATTTATCCTTCAACGTGGTAATAATTTTTTTTGTTTTTAATATTATTTTCTTTAAATAAAATTTCATGTATTATATAATATAAATTATGATTATTCCAAATATGGAATAAAATTTTCCAAATATCATTATGAAAATTGAAAATTATATTTAAAATTAAACCGACCGACGTGACGAAGAAGTGGTTTTCCAATGAAATTATTTTTAATTTTAAAAAGATTTAATATAAAAATTACATTATTTAATTGATTACAATAAACATAATTGGATTAATAAATCTATTTTTAAAATATGTTACTTTTAAATATATTTTAAAATAAAATAAATCTTTTATATTCGTTAAATGAAAAGGAAGTTTTTATGGATATCGTTATTTTTTTACTATTAAAATAAAAAATAATATTAGATGAAAATTTAAAAAATTAACTCAAAGATAATATTGAGACATGTATTTAAAAAATTAATTTTATTTTTTCAAATACATTTTATAAAATTTAAATAATTACTTTTATTATATTTTCAAAAAAAATTATGAAATGCATTTTTCAGAAAATTTTATTATTAAATCATATAAATAGCTCACTAAAAATTAAGAACTTCTAAATAAATATGATTTATTTATATAAAAAAATTATTAATAATTATTAATTTTTTTATTCCAATTCAATGCTACCATGTGTCCATTTTAAAAAATAATATTTAAATAATATTGATGTTTGTTAAAACTCAAAATTCTAGTAGCACAAGATATCGATGAAATTAAATTTATTTGATTTTTTTCAGGTAATATTAGGTTGTTACATTCTAAACCCAATATAAAAAATTCCACCATCAAAGTTCTTCCCCTTGATATAAAAAATGAGGATATTTATATCTCATCATATCCTTAGATTCACATGTAGCTTCTTCAAATTGATGGTTTCACCAAACAAATTTGACCAGACGAGTGGTATTGTTTCTTAGAAAATTCCCTTTATGATCCTGATTATCCTTTAGATTTTCCCCATAATAAATATCATTATATAGTGGTATATAATCCAATATTAGATCATGTGATGTATCAGTTATGTTCATCCTCAACATACATACATGTAACTCATTATGAATTTGAGAGATGTTGGTGGAAGTGCTATGTGATATGATACAGTCTTGATATGATCAATAATTCCAATAAGACTCATATACCTAGGAATTAGTTTTCCCTTATTTATTAATATATTTATATTATTCAATTGATAAACTTTTATAAACACCTTTCACCAACTTCAAATTCTAGATCACACCAGTGATAGTGAGGATAAGATTTCTATTTGCTTTGTGATTCCATTATGTCTTTCATAATGGATCCAAAATTCTCATTAATTTCCACCACTATATTTTCTCCCAATTTCATTATGTAACATCCCAAGTAAGTAATGAATAATATATATTTTTATCTATGTCTACTAATGAATTAGATAGTGTTTTAGAGGCTTAAAATGAAAATAAATCCAATCTTTAGCATGGAATACACTAATATTCTTAAAAGATTGTTTTACTGCCTTTTGATGGAAAACCGTTTTTAAATCAAACTTTTGACAATTTTATAATCTATATTTGTCAAAATAAACATATTCATTATTATTGGGACATTTTAATTTACATTGGATAAATTTTTGGTATATTTCTGACAATGTTCATTTTTTAATGAATAGTGAAAAATACTGCATTTTACATCAAAACTGCTTTTTAATATAATTTATTTATATGATTATATTATCTTTTGAATTGGTTTTAAAGTTAAATTAGAAGATATTTTTACCTTTTAATCCAATTGTTTTCATTAGGATTTATTTCAATTTGGAATTGGGCATAAACTAATGCCAAACTTTTCATAGATATTTTTTCAAAAAAACCCACTATTTGTTTTGACAACGGGAATTATTTTTAAATCAATTATTGAAATTTATGTGTTTGTAATTTGGTAAAATGGATTACATATTTGGAATTAGAAGGTCCAAATTATGTAATAAAGACTCTTTTGTTTTTGGACATTATGAATAGTAACGACGGTAATTATCTTTAATTATCTTGATTAATGAGTAATTGGGTAGTTAGGGATAATAAAATAATATAATATTAATAAAAAAATGACACCAAACTATGTCTTAATGCTACTGGTTGTCTCATCGACAACCATGGGATACCTTGTGCCAAACTTGGGGACCCCATGAAATCAAATTTGTGAGAAAGTGACTTTTTATCTTTTTATTTTTTAAAGAATGCTAAATGTAACAAAGAATGTATCACCTAAGTAAAATATTTTTAATTTTGTATAAATAAATGATATTTTTGACTATAAATAGTCATTGGAAAGTTAAAAATATTTTCTACATCATATTATTTTTTTTATAATTTTTAGACATTAAATAAATTTAATTATTTATGACATCATTATGATGCAGCGATGACCTCATTATTTGATGATTTATATAAAATGGAAATATAATAGAAAAATCTAAGACCTACACATGTCCAAAACATATTGGGTGGGTATATTTCGAAACCGTATCACCTTATCCTAGAATTATATCAATGTGGTACCTTTAAAATCTGAAACCCATTTGAAAATAAAGTAACATTTCTTTACTTTCCAAGAGTGGCCCTCCTCTCCTCTTATAAAAGGCCCCCACCTCTACCTCCTTACCCACACATAAAAAGCCTTTGGCTCGGCCAAACCCTTCCCATTTTGTCTCTCCACATCCCTCTCTTACTCCTTGAAGCCTCACTTTGTGCTGAAGTCTTCCCAAGGAAGCCTTTGAGCTCAAACCAAAGGGAGTTACCCGATTTTAAGGTAATGTCCTCACTTGAGTCATTTGGTTTTATTTTTCTTCTCCAACCCCCTAAACTATTTTTATTAATTTATTTTGAAACAAATCCATTATATTAAAAATACTAGGATGTTGTTATTATATGGATTCGAGCTACACTTACACACACCTACATCTAATGGTTAAAGGACATACTGTCTCCGTGGATGGTGAATTTATGCCTCCCGAAACGATGATTGTTCAACATTTTTTTAACACCAAAAAATGTGTCCATTAAGAAGACAATATATTTATATATGATATATAATATGTTTTGTTTTCCTTAAACTTATTTATTTTTCATTTTGGGCATACCTTTATGGTTTCCATTATGGGTAAACGTGATATCTTCATTTAAGGAAGTGCGGACTACCGCCCCCTCAAAGTGTTTTGATTCGTTAAATAACATACGTGGGAAATATAAAGGATGGAACTATGATATTATATATGATATTATACTATAATTATAATATACCTTTATATCATTATGATTCCATTCTATAAAATATGAAATAAAAATGAAAGTAGCGTTCATGCGTACATACGGCTTACCATCTCCATGAACGGTGCATTTCATTTCTTGCCTCTAAATGATTATGTAATATTATAAATGCACATATATACTGGATATATATGATATATATGATATATACATCATGATTATTACTCTGGATATAATTTATACATGAAAAACTTGTAATTATAAAGGGTTTATTTTTGACTCAAGTACCAATGATCGTTAAAACGACCGTTATTAACTTAAATAATTAGATAGTGTTCATGAAATGGAAATAAGTGATATAAAAGGAATAATGAACTTGAAAAAGGTTCTTAAGAAAGTAGAAATTAACTCAGGTTTATTATTCAGGACATTAAAGAACAACCGAGTCAAGTCAGACCTGAGGTATGGGACTTCGTCTCAATCTCCTTTCATTGAGGCATATTTTATTTTATACACAAACTTCTTTTATATGGTGTATAAACCCCATTGACTTGTAAGTTTATTCAAAAGGAATCTTTTTTATATGAAGAGTTTACTAAAAGACAAAAGGGAATGTTTTTGTCGTACGTATGCGGCGACAACGACTTCTCCGCCGCTGTGACCATTATTTGTGTTTCGTCTTCCTCTACCAGCCATACATTTTTTTAAAGAAAAATAAATACCATGTTTTACTTTTCTTTTATTTTTGTATTGAAAATGGTTTTCATAATGTTTTTATATCAATGTTTTGTATTGATATCTTGTGATTGAAAGGTGGAAATGTTATGTTCCCTTTATGCATGTTTTATGTGATATGATTATGTTGAGGTTCTGGGGCATTATTATGACGACGGGTGGATCCATGATAATCTAAGGGCGGGTGATCCCGATATAGCTCTCCAATTCATTGGGTAATGCGAAGGAGTGAAATGTTAAGGTTTCTCCGAATAGATTTAGGGAATATGCTGTGATGGGTATTCCAAACGTAACCAAGAGGGTTACTCCCTACGTAAGAATGTTATGAATGCCTCAAGTTACCTTTATGTCTTATGATTTCTATGATTTATTCATGATTTGATGAGGTATGTTAAAGTGATTATGTTTTATGGGTAAAGTATGATTTCATTCTTATGTATATATGTACCCATGTTTCCTTTCCATATTTTTATATCCCTTACTGAGATTTTTATGCTCATCCCATGTTTTTTGAAATGTTTTTCACAGGTCAAGGGAAAGGTACATGATATGATGATAATGTCAAGGAAGTGTCAATAAAGAATCCATGTTTTATTTTAAATATGTTTCCATTGATTGGAAAGAAGAATACTATCTTTATGTAACCACTTTGTTTATATGTGGAATGTTAATGCAAGTTTTATGATCTAATTCTATAAAACTCTAAACCCGAAAAGATCTTTAATGTGAAATCTTGTAATAACTCAATATTAAGTAAGGTTTAAGGCTGGGGCCTTATACATTATTTCTAAAATTTCATCCATCTACAATAGACATCTACACTTTTTTCTATATAGGGCATCGAGATGTTTTTTAATGCTATATTGAAAGTTATTGTTTGAGGAAAACTCAACTATATAAAGGTGTTTGTAACATGTACTTTCTCGAATTCCAGTATTTTCTTTCTATCTGCATGTTTTCCTATTTAATTGGATGTGTTTTGGGACTCCCAATTATGGGGAAACGTTTCTTATAAAATACCTACTATTTGAGGATATATGTTTGTTTTAATTAATTTAATCTAGGTATAAACCTGTAATGTATTGTCGGGCTTCTCCCCAAGTTCATAGAATACCCAGTTTGGTTTGTGTTTTTATGTATGAACTTGTCATTTTTGTAGTATGCAATATAAATACATGTCGTGAAATAGGGGTAAATGTCATGTCATTTTAGCAGGGAATATGTCATGAACCTAATGCATAACATGAAGTAATTAAAGGATGTGTAAGGATTACACACCATATAATATTAATAGGCTAGTGTTTAATAAAAAGGAAATGGGGTTTTTAATGTATCTGATTCATAAGAATTATACACTATATACATTTAATAGTTTTTGTTTTTGGGGATCTATATGAGTGATATATTATTTAATTAATCTATAGGACTTCTTTATATAAAACAAAAAGCCTTCTCCATCGATTGTCGGTGTCTTTGTTCGATGAGGATTGATTTTTTAGTGGTTGATCAATGTTGTGGTCGGGTTTCATCTCCATGGTGGAGTTAGAATTCATGATTATTCAGTTATTTTATCATAGTGTCACATTTTTGTTGAGTTTTTATATTTTTTACCCACAATTATATTTCATCATGTTTCTCTCTAGATCCATTTTTAAACTTTTTCCAAGGACCATCTTCTTGGATGGTTGTGGTGTGGTGGGTGTACATTCTTTAGGTACTTTTCTTTTCCACTTCTCTACAAATCATTCTATTTAATTTAACAGTGTCTATAATGTGTAGATTTATTACAGTGACTCTTTTTTCGTTATTGATTCATTTATTGTGGTGTGTTCCATTGTGCCCAAGTGATACCTGTGTTTTGAAGAATTCGGTTCCATTTATAGCTTGTGTTGGTGAACTGAATTGCTCATATTTTGAAAAATTATTTTACTAAATGAAATTGAATGATAAGATTGATTTATTTTGTGTGTGTGGAATAAGGTTTTTATGTGAGATGTGTTTCCCCTGGTATTGGTAAATGGAGAAGTGTTTTCAAATCCCCGTGAAATGGTTTTCAAATCCTGAAATGATGAAATAATTTGATGAATTGTTTTTGAAAATAGAGGACATGATTATCCATTGATACATCATTGGAATATGTAGTAATAGGTCCCACCCACTATCGGGGGTTCTCCAATAGACATTTTCTCTACTCCCTAAGCCTATTGTTCTAGGGACATGTCAATCCTATTTGGGGGTTCACTTGTTTGGGTGATCCTCTAATCTATAGAATATACACATATTTCTAGTAACATTATGTGTATTTGATTTTCTATATTAGGTATGATTTTCCTAGATATCATGACCTAGTATGATCCTTGACATGATTTTAGTTGTGCTTCCTGGCCAATTTTGGCTGCATTTATTTCGTAATATTTTTTTGTACTCCCATATATTTGATATGAAATGTGATGAATTATTTGTTTTGACAATGTATATATAATGTGATATATAGTTATTAAATTATTTTAAACATATTTAGCCATTTCATTTGAAAAAATAAAATTTTGGGAAATTTAATTAGTTTTCCATGATTATGATATAAAAGCTGTTAAAATGGTTATTATGCATTATTTTATATAAAATTGGGGATACATGGATTATTTTAAGTGAATTATTTATAGAAGACCTAGTTGGGAACCTAATAATCATGTTATCTCACACCCTTAATACCTCTTTAGTGGTGGATAAAACATGTTATGTCTTTTGATGTTGGGAAAGACACGGACCATAGAGAGGCAGTGTGGTTGTCCATCTGTAGAGTTGGTTGTTGGTGGTGAAATGGTTGGATTCTACCCACTATATCACATCAATTAGTTGGTTTTACTATTTTTGTGTTCATTTGTGGTAGGACTTGTACTTGGAGATTTTTTCCACTCTTATGTTTTTTGTTTTCCACTCTTTGTTTTCTATTATGGAATATATTTTTTATTTTCGGTTGTTGTCACTATTATACATGTTCTATTTATTACTTCATAGGTTGGGTTAATTCATTCCCCTTATTTATTTTTTTGATTCCATGGTACAAGTTGGAAGACTGTAGGGATCATGAATGTCCTTCAGGTATGTGGCAGGTTGGGTTAGGTACCAATTTGAGAGGGTATTCAGGTCCGTTTGTTAGATTTTTTTATCATAGCCTCATGTTTTGTGTAAATTCCATATATTTAGATGTTTTTTATGTTGTAGTATGGATTTTTGGGAATTTAGAGGTATATTTTATGATGTTTCTGGCTATTTATTTCTATGACACAACTGAATTTTCCAAGTAATGTTGGGATTTGTGTGTCATTTTTTGAGTTTCGATTATAATATTAGTTATTAATTATGGTTTTTCTAGTTTGAACTGGTATTATTATGTGTCTAATTGTTTCTTCTATTTTTGTGTGTAGTATTATACCACTAAGAGGTGTTCTATGAATTCATCAGGAGTGTGTAGCTAATTCTCATTAAAGAAATCCTCTGATGGATCATAATTTCATCTAGTAAATCATGTAATCATTATGTATTTTTTACTAGAATATTACCCATGTTAATAATGTATTAGTTGAGGTACAACTAGGAGTTGTTGGAGAAATAAATCAATCATGGGAATTATCGCCTGATAGTCCTTCATCCTTAGAGGAATGAATAAAAATTAATAGGAAGAGGACTAGCATGACATGATTGATCAGAACATTGACTTCCTGGTTACACCTGAGAGTATCAAGGTGAAGTGTGTAGTATTCATACTTAAGGGGCATATAAATAAATGGTGGGATTCATTATTGTATGCCGATTGAGACATGGTCTTAAATAGGAAGGGTTTCAATACTTCATTCTTACAATATTTTTGTCTAGAGTCACTAATGGTGGAAATGTTACAAGATTTCATCTCATTACAACAGGGATGTAATTTCATATCGGTGTAGACCAATCAATTTACTAAGATGGTTCGTTTTTCACTAGGTGTTTTAAAGAATGACCATCTAAAATCTCATAAGTAACTACCTTGTTAGTGACTATATATCAAATCATAGGTAGTTATGATGACACATTCGACTTATTAATATATAGGGGAGAAGTCTATGATGGTAGAAGAAAATATTGAAGTAATGGTTAGATACTCTTCCACTTATCTTCAACAATGTGGAAACATCAGTGGTGTACTAGGAATGAAGTGGAATAGGAAGCCTATAATAGGAATGGTGGAGGTGATTCTTGGCAGAAGGCCTCTTCAACACCTCTAGTTGAAGATAGTGGATTCCTCTTACATGATATTAGTAAAAAAAGGTTATAAACACCCGGTCATCTAGTCCTTCACCTACTACTATGTGTAATATATATGGACATTATGGGAATATAGAATGTTTCTGTCAAGCTATGTCTACCCCTTGATATATTCAGGGATCATCAACTGCAAATGAAACTTCTGGGAAGTCATATTCTTCAAAGACTACATCGAACCATCTATAGGACCTAAGAGTGAATCACCATCACATAATAAAATAATTTTTTGAGGAAGTAGATGTTGGCTGTGGGATAGTGAGAAGTACTATCTTTATAAAATCCCTAATAGTAGTGGATTTATTTTATACCTGTTTTTAAAACTCATTTATATCTGGCCATTTATTTATTTGATTAACCTTATAATATATCCCATTTATTTTTTATATAGTTGGTGACAGCTCTTGGGAATGAGAAAGTGAAGGGGTTTTTGTGTCCATGTACACCATCGATTGCTAATGTGAAGTCAGTTTGGGATTTTATTGTTCTTGATAATGATCAGTTTTATGTCATCAATGGGATGTATTATGTTTTTTCTCATTAGGATTGGGTTGAATGTTATCAAAGATGTGTATTGATTATTGTATCCTACGGGAGCTTACTTGTTTTTATGGAGAGTGGGATCAAATGCCTAGTTGTGTAGGATCTTCCCTCCTAGATCTCGAATGTTTGTTATCTGATGTAGTAATCTTTCAGGATGATGTCTCTTATATTTATGATCTTCTCACATTTTTGGAGGTTTTTTGTTGTTTTCCTAGAATATTTATATGATATTCCTCTGAAGTGGGAGGTAGATTTTATAATTGACCTACTACTAAGTGAATAGAAAATATCAAATCCTTTTTATCATATGTAACTATTGAATCTAAAATAGCTCAATATTTAGTTAGGATATTTGGTTGAGGTGGGGTTTTTTCCCTGAGTGTTTCTCCTTAGGCAGCCCCATTTCTCGTTTCCAAGAGGGTAGAGAGGTCACTCGGTTTTTTCATGGACTATCAGAATTGTAACATGGTAGCAGTTAACAACATGTACCATTTTCCATGTGTGGATAATTTTTTTGATCAGTTAAATAGAGAAATGTAGTTTTCAAAGATTGATCTTTGGTCAAGTTATCATTATCTTATAGTTTAGGAGTGTGATATACCCAAGAAGACTTTCTTGAGTAGGTATGGACATTATGAATATATTATGATTCCTTTTGGTCTGACAAACACACCTTTAGTTTTTATGGAAATAATGAAAAATATATTCCATCAGTATATCAAAACTTTTGTTGTAGTGATTATATATGATACTTTGGTTTATTCATGATCCGATAATGAGCCTAAACACTATATGAGTTTGGTTTGGGAAATCATAAGGAGTCACCATTTGTATGAAATGATTTAAAAATGATACATCTAGATTCAAGAAGTGAAATTCATAGGGAATAGTATTTCTAAGTGTGGATTATCATTTGATCATAAGAAAGTAAAGACTATTTTTTATTGTATGAATGATCAAATTTATTTTAAGTTTAGATATTCCATTGTCTTGTTGGAAACTATCAAATGTGATTCAAGGATTTCAGAAAGATTATGTTACATTTTAATGATATATCAATGAAAGGGGATAAATTAGTACATGATTAAAAGAATCAATCTTCTTTCAACAAACTAAAATGACATCTTATGTGAGCTCCTATTTTGAAGGTACATGAGCCCAATAAGGGGTATGTCGTTTTATATGATGCTTCTGGTGTTGTATTTTTGTTGTGCATTTAAAAAAGATGATCATGTGGTGTATTATGGCTTTCATTATCTTCTAAAACTTGATTATAACATCCCCAACCATGATTTAGGATTTTTCAGAGTTCATCATGAGATTAAGTGATGGAGGCATTATCTTTTTGTGGAGTGTTTCATAGTATTTTCAGAACATATTAGTTTGAGATATCTCTTTTCTCATATGAAATGGAATCATAGAAATCTGTTTTGGGTGGAATACCTTCATATATTTTTTTTTTGATATTTCCTACACCCATAATAAGGGGTATGTCATTGATGATTCTCTTATCTGGAATGTATCATCATAAGCTGTTTTTGGAATTGAATGAAGAATGATTTATTATGTATTATTTTTATCATCTACATCTAGATACATATTAGTATGTTTCTAGTATGTTTATGACCAGTTATTAGTTAACATCATCTCTTATTTATTCTATTATGTACATTCAATAATAGGATGTCGAGTTCATAGGAATCCAATAACCATATATTATGGGGAGACTATTTTTGGTTGGTCTGTCTCTACATATGGTATTCCCAATTTTTGCAGATTGGATTATCATCCCAGCATGCATGAGATGTTTTTATTTGTTTCATTGGAATATTTATTCATATTCTATTAATATGGGTTCTATATATAAGTATTATTATATAAGATGATGATTCTGGTTTCCAGGTATGAAGTGTGACATTACTGATTCTATGTCTTACTGTTACACCAACCTAGAGAGTAAGAGACAACATCTAAAACCTTCTTTTGTTATCCATCCTCTTCTGGTTCCAATTTAGAATTGGGACAAGGTATGAATGGATTTTGGTGTTATACTCAAATGTAACTCTTAAAGGAGGAATTATATATTGTTGTTGATTCATTGGTTAATAATGTTAGCTTGTTTTATTCTAATCAAGGACACCAAGAAATTTTAAGATCTATATGAGCTGTATGTGTTGGATGTTCTGAGGCTACATTGGTTTACATTTACCATTATTTCAGATAAGGATAATATCATTACCCATGGGTTATGTATAATTCTGTAAAATAATATAGTGACTCATGTTAGTTGGAGTAAAGTTTATCATCCATAGATAGATAACCAGAAAAAGTATTTAATTAATATTTTGGAAGATACTCTCTATGTCTATGTTTTACTTATTGGTGTTGGATATCCATCAAAGTGGGGTTGAGTATTCATAGAAAAATATTTACCATTAATCAAACTGAATCGATCCTTTGGAAGCATTTTATGGTCTCCCGTGAATACCACCTCACTGCACGGAAGAGGCAGGTGGAGCTTCTTTGGAACCACAAAGATAGATTCAGGGGACATTGACAAGGATTAAAGATATACATCGACATTTGGATATAGATTATAATCAATATAAATCTTATTCTGATCAACAAAATAATTCTTTCTAGTGTTCCATGGGTGACCTGGTTATCATGAATGTTTATCTTCATTTGGTTCACCATCTTCTTTGAAAACATTGAAAATTGGTTGTATGATATGTTGGTCCATTTTAGGTAATTGAGCTGCATAGTCAGGTTGATTATTGGTTGTCACCTCTGGATTATCATTATATTTTTCCACATATGTTATCTCAGGAAATACCATCTCAATCCTGCTTAGTTTTTTAGTTTGGGAGAAATTGATTTTTATCCAGATGTTTCTTGTGTCGAGCAGTTAATTGAGATCATTAACTCTTAAGTGAATGTTTTTTTGGGAATTCTATTCTATTGGTCAGTGTGTTATGGAGGCATGGATCATATTATGACTGGACATTGGAGAATAATTCATTAATGAGGGTGTAGTGGACTCACCTATTTACCATATTTCAATCTTCAATATGAAATCCCATTCATGGAAATCCTTATGGTGGGGTGTTTTTAAAATAATATTACACATTTTCATGTATTTTACTTATCATTTCTTGTTTTTCTCATTAATTGGGTTTGTGTTGGGACTCCTAAGGATAGATAACATTTGAAGAGAACATTTTTCCTAAGGTTAGGAGATATATTATTTTTGAATAAATGGAATCTAGGTATAAACATGTAATGTCATGGTGGGGTTCTCCTTGAGTTAAGATAAGGCCTAGGTTGGTTTGTGTTTTTGTGTAACAACCTTCTGTTTTCATAATATTTATGAGAAATACACACCATTTAATGAGTGTACATGTAATTTATGTTTTGTAGGTATGATTCAGTTAACCTGTTTCACAATGTGAATTGATTACATGTCGTGTAAGGATTACACATCATGTAATATTAATATATCAGTTTTTAAGAGAAAGTTGAAATGCTTTTTCATTGTATCTTGGTACCAAGGATTACATGATGTGTAAATGTATTTCACATGGTGTCAATTACATGGATTTGGTTATTAGGACATCTTACAAGTAATATATTATTTCATTCCAATATATGTCTTGTTGATATTGACCTAAAATAATTATTCGGAGAATTTGGGAGTTTCGTTCCAATATGGATTAATTTTTTCTTTCATTGATCATAGTTGGGGTCAGTTTTTATCTCTCTAGTGAGTTTGAATTACTAATTCTTTTCTAATTCTATTGAGGAAGTGTTGTTACATTGCATTATCGAATATGTTGATCCTTAAAGATTTTTCTTCTTGTTTCTCTCTTAATCCATTGTTTGATCTTGTTCCAAGGACATCTCCTTTATTGGTAGTTGTGTGATAGGTGATCGTTCATGGGGTATGTGTTAGTTCTTATTCTCCACAAACCCTTTTGATTAATTGAATTTATTATGTGATGTGTATATTGATTCTAGGGAATTTATTGTTGTTGATGAATCTTTTCTTGTGGTGGGATCCATTTTGGATGTGTGTGACCTATGTTTTGAGGTAGGTGGTTCTTTTTCTAGCCTATGTTGGGGAGCTTCATTGCTCTTATTTAGATAATTTTTTTTATTAATATAAATTGAATTATATGATTCATTTTATCTGTGTTTTTTGATGATTCGTTTAATAAAATATGTGGTTTCCAATGTTTTGGAAAATGGAAAAGGGTTTTCAAATCATTGTGAAATAGTATTGTGGAATAGGTTTTAAAGCATGAAATGATGAAATGGGTTGATAAATTTATTTTTAAAAGAGATCACGTTGTTATCCTTGGGTACTTGGGTGGATTTCATAATAAGAGGTTTCATCCAATATTGGTTGGTTTCTACATGGATCTTATCTCTTCACCCTATGCACGTTGTTTTAGGGATTTATTAGACCTGTTTGGGGGTGTCACTTGTGGGGGTGTTACTTCACTCTCTATTCTAGATATAAATGTCCACTGGATTGATACATAGGTGATTCTCTATATTAGGTATATGTTTTGTAGCTATCCTGACCTAGTTCGATCCTTGGTATACTGTAACCTGTTCTTCTTGGCTGATTTGGGTTGCTTTTAGTTTTTACTATTTTATTGTACTTCCAAGGATTTTATATTATTTGTGATGTTTTATCTATTTGTACATGGTATATATATTATGATATATTTGGTTATGAAATGATTTGAAACTAATTTACCGATTTTATTTTAAAATGTGTATAAAAAGGAAATTAAATTAGTTTTCTATTATTATGTTATAATAGCTGTTAAAACTATTTATCATGCATTTTTTTTAATTGTGCATGCAAGGATGATTGTTTAGTGATGTGATATGGAACACCTACATGGGATCCTATTGATCTTGTTAGCTACCACTAAGAATACAGTATCGATGGTGCATAGAACCTATCATGTATTTTGATGCAAGGAAATGAATAGTTCTGTAGTGAGGTGACAAGGTCTTCATTTAGCTGAGTAGGCTAACATGTGGTAAAATGGGGAGAGTCTACCAATTCTATTAGTTGAATTAGTTTGTTTCCAGTTTGGGTGGTCCTTTTTTTATACCTTTACATAGAGATTATTTTTATACTTTATTTGTTTACATTCCACTATTTTTTGGTTATGGAATATATATATATATTTTCATATGTGGGTTCTATTGGATATAGGTTCCATGTTTTTTCATTATGTTGGGTGAAATCATTCCCCCTATTTCATTGTTCATTTCCCTAGTGAAAGTATACATCCTATGGTGATCGATGACTCCCACTCGGTATGTTTGAGTTTAGGTTGGGTACTAGTTTAAGATGTTCATTAGGTTAGTTCATCACAGTGCTGATCCCAAGAACATTTTAAATCCATAAGACATGATATAAATATATCCTCTATGCTTTTAACTATTCTCTCAGACTAGAAATCTTTTCGAGGATGATTCAAATCATTAAAATTAAACTATATAAGAAGATCTTGTTAAATAGATTTCCAATGATTCATGTTAGACCTTAAATCCCATTTATATACAATTGGATGTGGTACTCCGTGAAACCCTACAAATTCATTAAATTATTTCATATAAAGGTGATCCAGAGAGAAATATTCTCTTATAGAGGGGATGTTTGGGGAATTTGTATGGAGATAAATTACAACCCATTTATAATTATTCCATTTATATTTTATTAGGAGTCCAATGAAAAGAATCCATGGTGATGTTTTATCCCTTTCCATTATAATATGGGTATTGGTTGTATCATCCACATCGGCTCTTTTTTCTTTGCCTTTACTTTCTGACAATCCAAGAACTGAGAAACAAACTCTTTGATATCGCTATTTAGGTCATCCAACCCAAAATACCACTATAAATATCCATATATCTTTATACTACAAGGATGAAGATATAATAATGAAAAATTAACCTTCTTGAATAGGTCCTTCTTTAAAAACGTTATTGAGGAAAATAATCAGTTTATAAACCTTATTAATCCATCAAAATCAAGATTAAACTCAATAATATTTGAATCTTACTTCTATTTCTTTCCTCCTCTTTAATCATCAATTAGATAAACACTTCTTAAACTTATTTGAGAAATATAAATATCTATAATTCTATCATGATTTCAATATCCATCCTATGAAAATCAGTAAATATTGGATATTTTTTATCCTCAATATAGATAAGCTAGTATCACCCTTTCTAGTAAAAGAATCAACCACCATGTTCGCTTTCAAAATTTTGTAATGCATTAAGAAGTCATAATATTTAATCATCTATAACCATATCCTATGGATCATGTTCATCTCCTTTATGAGAAAATATATGCTAGAATTTTTAGATTCATATATATATATATATCACACTTTTAACAATAAGGATAATGCCTCCTTATCATTAATGAAAACATTATTGTAGATAACTCCAAATCAAGAGTTGGGTATTTTTTTCTCATGACCCATCATTTATCATAAGGCATAAGCTATAAACTTTTCATTCAGCTTGATAATATATCCCAATCATTTATTCTATGTAACATAATTTGTTACAAACCCTTCTCTATTGTAGGGTAATGTATGAACATGTGATCCTACCAGTCTTCTCTTCAGTTCCATGAAATTTCCCTCACAATACTCATTCCAGAGGAACTTGGATCCATTTACAATTAAATTATTCAGTGGATTAGATAGTCATGGGAAATTATCCAAAAACCTTCAATAATATATAGACAAACCAATAAAATTATAGATCTCAATCACCATGATTTTTATATCCGAATGATCAATAACCTCTTTATTTTAGGGATCTATCAATATACCCTCTCTTGAGATTATATAACCCAAAAAGAAATCTTTTGTATCCAAAATTAAAACATTGTAAATTTTTTATAGTATTTACACCTCCATAGGGTCTTTAGTACAATTTTAAAGTCATATTAATTTTCTTCCAAGATAATTGAATAAATTATAATATCATATTTAAATAGTACCACAATCTGATCAAGGTGTTGTTTAAAGACTAGTCATTAAATCCATGAAGAAAGTAGGGGAATTAGTAAGAATAAATGGCATCCCTATATACCAAAATTTGAATAGAGTGTTGGAAATTTTTTCTTTGGTATATCTCCCTTCTTGAACCTAAATTGATGATATATAGAATGATATTAAATCACAAAAAATTATTGAGATCCACACAGATGATAAAAATTCATCAATATGGGGTAGAGTATACTTATTTGTTATTGTGAACATATTCAAATCCTGATGATAAATTTATAGTCAAATCTTTAAATAATTATTTGTAACAAAAAGAAATCAGGAAAAATAAGGTGGAACACTTGGAAAAATGAATCCCATTTCGGTATTCTCCTCGAATTTATTATCTAAGTTAGGAAACTCAATTAGGGATATTGTATAGGGAGTATGTTAAATTGTTGTGAAAAAAGGTATCAGTTATTTTGAAAAAATAACATCATGATTATTTAGAACATTATTAAAATCTTATTAAAAGACATCATAAAACTCCAGCACAATAGGCATATCATCATGGTTGAGTTTCTACCCAACTATCTAAGATAAACACAACTTTAAAATGGGAATCAATACCCATATAATGGATGTGATCTACATGGGATGTTTATATTTATCATCACAGTAATAGATAATCATATGTTGGTTCTGAATATCATATGTGAAATCCCTTAATTTGAAATTAATTTGGGATTTATGTAGATAAAGAAAATTAATAATTAAAATAACATCCAATTCTACCAAATGGAAAATAAAAAGATGTTTAGGAAACAAATTCCCATAAAAATTAACTGGATAAGAATACTAGGATTGAGATGTGATCATTATTCCATTATGGGTCTTCACTTCTACTTAAACATCTAATCATTGTGGTTCAATGTTAATAAATTAAAAAATTCATCAGATATAAAATATTTAGTATATCAAGAGACAAATAAGATATTAAAAATTATAAAGTGGATTGTGAATGTACCATTCACAACATCATTATTGTACCCCTCATCAAAAATAGTGACCATATGAGATTTCACAATTTCTTTTTTCTTAAGAGGTTTCATACATTGATCATTGACATAGACTATCAATTTAGGTCACTGGTTAGCATAATTCCAAAAATCCTTGTATTTGAAATAGTAGAGTGTGGGTGCTGTATTATCTAGATATTTCCATCTATTCACATCATTATATATATATTAATCCAATAACTTTGGAAATAAATTTCTTGATAGCCATATTTTCTATGATTCAAAAATTTACCTATCCCCTTAGTACAACATCCTCCATGTTTCATTCAACACATTTAGCATAAATGAAAGATAATGCACATTTCTCTATTATTTTTGGAATTTCCTTTAATTCTTGTATTTCTATTCTAGTTAATACCATGGTATTGATGGTTAAATCCAATATCCATTTCAGTATTGATATCACAAATAATTATTTCATCATAGCAACTAAAGTCCATTGTGGATAATTCCCTTTGTAAACCTTTTTTAAGCCACTAAAAAATTGAACATCCTTAATTTCAGGTTGGATGGTGACAACAGAAGCATACATTGAAATGCACATAAAATTCACCTCATACCTACCAATATACATATCATTTTTCACCTTTAACTCATAATATTTCATCTCCATTTTCATGCGAATAATATGTGGAAAGAAATATTTTAAAAATAAGTTCCTAAATTGATAAATTTCATGGATTCAATTTCATCTTATTGAATCATATTTTCGAAAAGATGTTACCATCGATCTGCTTCACCGTTGAAACTATTGTCATATAAAATGAATTTTCCATTATCCAAACACTAGAGAACGAAAAATATATTTTTAGTGGCACTGATGAATTTTTCATTAACTTTTGGGTAATAAAAATCAATAAAATAATTTGTATATTTCCTCATAAAAGACTCAATATAATGTTGTTCCCTCCATGTATCATTGGGAATTTTAGTATGATTCATATTGGGAGATTTTTTTAGGAGAATAAAAATGATATTTTTCATTATTTCTCACAAAATTGTTTCTTTATATGGAGGGAAATAATTATATTATACATCACACTCATAATTAACATGATTCATTTGGGTTCTGGCCATTGACTAAAACCAAAACTAAAAGTGTAATAAACAATAATCCTAGTTGGGAACCACATAATCATGAAAAATCTATTATAGTATTTCTAAATAATGAAACATTATTTTTAATCAATGAATCCATAGTCTTATCCTAGAAAATCCATGGTCACTATTCAAATCCTTCCTGAGGGTTCATAAAGTGCATGTAAATTTCCCAAAAATAAACAATGTGAGTGTCAAACCAGGTATGGAGGAAGTGCCATTGTTTTGAAATAGGTGAGGATAGAGTTTAGATAAATGCACCATTTTCATAGTTGTTACCCCATGTTACATCAATTCTAGAGCCACCATAACTTTTAGTTTCTATAAAGGGATATAATTTCTTATAGAAATTCACTTTTTTCTTTCACATAACATAGAATATTAACCTATACATAGGATTATCCTAAGGTTTGTCACTAATATTTTGTTATACTAGTTTATAATATTTAAATAATCATGGCCATGACACTAACATTGAAGAGCCATACTTCTTATTCATATAAAATACAACTTATTAGATGAACATTCATTACCCAACATAATGATTCATGACAGAATTATATAGGTCTAATGCCTTTAGAAACATGGAAGCAAAAAAATGATTCATATGTAAACTACATAATCTCCCAATGAATTATTTGTTACTATAACTATTTTTATATCTGTTATAAAAAATACCTAGATTCATATCCTGGGGGAAAATCATAAGAAGGGGTGATCTCATATATTTAGTAAGGTTAAATAAGAGAGATTCCAATATAACATGATAATAAGGGTACGACAACAACATAATATCACTTGAAAATGATACCCTCTATATAATAGATCATACAAATGAGTCATAGAATAATCATTTGTACTTCATAATACATGACATTACATCAATAGTAAATAACACGATTCATGAGAGAATAATATTGGAATAAGAAATATATACATAGAATACAAATAATCATAAAAAATCATATCCTTAGTAGTTAATGATCATTTACAAATCTATAATTTTTCATTGGTTTCAATCTCTAAACCATTTTAGTAGTAAAGGTTTACTACCATGTCTATCACAGTAGAAAATTCCCTTACTAGACTGGGATGACTTACAATTTCAGTCCTTTTTATCTTATAAGATATCAATCTTTATCCAATTAATTGGATTGAGATATATGTCCCACCAATCACACAATTAATAAAATATTTTTCCACAAGAACAAAATAAATTCTTGTTATAATCACATATATGATGGAAATGGTTCTCCCAAATATCTCATTATAACATAATCCATATAAAGATAATTTGTTTTATAAACATTTCATCATTTCATCAAAGGATAACCTATATAAAAATGTCTGGGTTTCAGGAATATATTTTCTTAGTAAACATAAACCATCTAGGTATATAATAAGGATAGTATCCATGGATTATATCCCTAGTAAATCTTAAGCAAAATCAATTTATTCCAAATTATATGAAAAATCATTTTGGAATATCACTTGGAAAATTTCATGAGGAAAAAAAAGATTCTTCTTCGAAAACAACTTTTAAAAATTAGAATTTCCCATAAAACTGGTCGAATAATTTCCTATTAAAATTAATTTGGAATAATATAAAGTATGCTTTAAATCATTGAGCGGACATGATGGTTGAAAATACCATTCATGTTATACACATTAAAATAAGTATACCTATCACCTTTTCGATACAATTGAAATGTTAATAGTTCATTAAAAAAATAAAAAGATTAATTTAATCCCATTTTTAAGAAAGGTAAAATATCAGAAAAAATGAATTTAAAAAATGAATTTATAATTGATAGAACTTTCATTATTATTTCTTTAATATAAATAGAATAATCAATACTTTTTACCGAAGAGAAAAATAATGTACATATTTTCTAAAAAAATTATTTTGGAGTACTGGGTACATAACAGAAGGAAATGAATTTAAATTAATTAATTTTATGAAATAATTATTGGTTAATAAAATATTTTATTTTCTTTATAGATATATCATAATATTTCATCATCATAATCATGATAAAAAACAATTCTGATAAATAATGAGACTGTATAAAAAAATCCTAACTATAGTGGTAAATTTCAAATCGTAAGTCCCATTAAATAACAATAATAAAATAAAACTTCAAAATATCATGAAAATTATTATATTATAGATTAAAAATTAAAAATTTGAAATATATAGGTCACACAACAGAAAAAAGTGGTGAATATAGAATTTGTCTTCTTAAAATAAAAGAGAGACTAGAAATCTCTTACCTCATCTTTCAAAATCCTTCAAAAACATTCAAAACGCTTTTTTGATAAATATAGGTTTACTATAATTATATTATAGAAAAATTTTCATATTTATCATACCATATATGATTTTATTATATCCTTTTAATACCCTTTTATTAAAAATTACATTTTAAAATCCCATTTTTGGTAATAATACATCATTTTTCATATATGTTTTGGTTTGGTAGATTTAGTAATTTTACTATTATAATGGTTATATAAAATTCAGAGTTTTTAAAATTATATAATTATAATTTACAATATTTATATATTTCATTAACATAATGTATAAAAATCATAGAATGAAATTGAATTACACCGTTCATGGAGACGGTAGGCTGTGTGTACACATGAATATTGTTTCCATTTTCAAAATGGATGGAATGAAGGTAAAGAAAATAATTTATTATATATATTGATTAATTATGATGTTATTTTTATTATATATATTCATTAAGTTTATCATTGTAGAATTAAATGTACTACCTAGGTAAAAAACAAATCACATCCCTTCACAAGGTAGTAGTACGTCGTACATAGGAGCAATGATATCATGTTCCCACATAATGGAAATTAAATTTATATATGTGTGATATCCGAATTAAATAAGTATAATTGTTTCACAAATATTATATATATATTTTTAATCCATCATTAAAACAATCCTTGAGAGGTGGCGAGTGAAAACAAATTACATCAGTTCATAAGGTGGTAGTCCCCTGTACACTTGATCAATAGTTTAGATTCCAATTTGATGGAAGAGGAGGTGGATATAGGTTATTATATTAACATAATGACATATTATTATATAGGAGATAATGTTTTATTATATAATCATAGTTTTATAATATTTTAAGTCTGTAAAATTTGAAATTAGACAAAAAAATGTTTATGAATTTTACCGTTACTTCAGAGAACCTCTTTAGGTTTATACATAACAAATTTTTGGAGGGTTTAATAATAAAAATAATACCTCTATGATGTGAATAGAAAATTAAATAATATATTTTTGATGGGTTTGGATGAACGAAATGGCTCTGGAAGTGTTAATTGAAGAGGACAGGGGGCACCCTTTTATAAGTGGGGTGAGAACAAACATGGATTTTTTGGAAAGAAAAAATTGTAGACACATTTTTATACAACAAAAAGGGATAAAAATGGACCATTAAAGAACTAAAGTAGTTATAAGGTTAATATATTTACTTTAAAAGGTATATGGATATGTTTTTATATCATATAAACCCTAACTTGTTTTACTTTAACCCGGAGTAAACCCATTTTAACCTTATCCAGTGTAATTAATTTTTTGCTATTTCTTTTGAGAAAAAATTATATTGAACATATAACTTAATATTGATTATTATGATTAAAAATATATAATCCATTATTAAAATTCCATTCACAAAATTGGAAAATTTAAATTTCATATAAATCCATAGAAGCGCCAAAGAAGTGATTTTCAAAGGAGGAAATATTGTTATGTATAAAAAGTTGTCATATAAAAATTCAATATTAAATTGATTAAAATGAATTAGATTTGATTGCAAATTTAATATTTTTACTAATTTTACTTTTAAAAAATATTAAAATAAATTTTACCCTGTAAATTATTTAAATAAAAAGGATATTTTTAAAAAATATCTATATATTTTTTACTTTTCATCAAAAAATAGAAAACTATAAAAAATAAATTGAATGCTAATTTTGAAATATAAATTTTAAAAATGTAATTTATTTAGAATAATACATTTTGAGAAATCAGTAAAAAATAATTTTATTATTTTTTCACAAAAATAAACACCATTTTTTGAGAAGCTATTACTTTTGAAACATATAAATACTTTAATAAAAATAATTTATTTATCAATATGATTTATTTATATAAAACTATCATAATTAATTTTTTAAAATTTTGAATTTCCATTAAAAATAAAATGTTTAATTACAAATTTTTAAATGACATTTTCAAATAATAATATTAATCGATCATTTAAATTCATTAAAAATTTGTGGTTCATATAACAAAAGATATCAATGAAATTAATTTTAATTGAAAATATTATTTTCTAAAATCTCAGGGTTTTACACAATTACCAATTTGGTTTTCACCATCACAACCCACTAAAAATGTATAATTCTATATTACCATGTTTGATTAATTCTACACTCCACACATAAATTGAAAATATCATCCAACATAACACATAAATCATCACAACCTCATAAATATCATTTCATTTATAATTAGGTAATAATATTTGAGGCCACTATAGATAATGTATCATGCATTATACCTCAGTACACCCAACCCATTCATGTACACTAATGGGAAATGATTTTCACCATGAAGGATATAACTATGTGTTATAACCTCATTCCACTATAACCCACACATAAAAGTGTAATAAACTACATTCCATCACAGTCTTCTAGATATATAACCTATACCTTAATACAACAAATATCATATATTTCTACTCTTATGAGAAATCATTTTATCTATTCCAAGGTTCATGTTATTCTTTATTACCATCATTAGTGAAAAAAATCCCTTGATTTCATTTATTATTCAATTCTGAAGTATATTATTTTGTGTACTATAGCATTCATCCTAAGATAACACAAGAATTAATACTCATAATTAATAATCAAAATATACCAATTATTTAGATATAGAAAAGACCAACCATTCATTAAAAATATTTTAAATAAAACATCATGAAAAATGATAATCCATTATCTCAACCCGTACCTACATAAACCACTGAAAATCCTCACATGACATCCAAACAAATAGGAAATAACTAAAATAAACTTATGGTATCCACCTCGACATCATCCTAATCATAATTATAGGTAAAAATCAATATTATCTCTCTACTTGTGTAATTTATTTAATCCATTCCATATCCCAAACATTTATCATAGAAAGTATTTTATATGTTTATGGACACATATAAAAACAAAGTATATTTAACATGTAAAGCGTAAAGGGAAACTATAGACATAAGTTCATGGAATGTAATTATTTTAAAAACATGAATTATAACCCTCAACCCTAACAAGATTTCATCATAAACACTCATTTTATTACCAACCTAAATTAACTAATTTAGTATACTTAGGTTTAAAAAATATACTTATTATATGATACTATAAAATTCTAAGAACTCAGCCATAAAAATTATTTAATAAATAATGGACTCCCTTAGATCCTATAATTATTAAACAATACCATGGTGTGTCCTATGAATTATTCCCTATCCACCCTCAATTCAGAAAGGAAGCCCTCTCAGAATATTGAGAAAATCCTAGTTTCAAACCATGGTGACCCTACTCGTGACACATACATGTAATATTGATTCCTTGATACCTATGGAATGTCCCACCTCTACTACATAACCACCAATACAGAGTAAGATACACTGTAACCTCTAAATCTGAGCCTCCAAACATTATGCATTATAGCTATAATGTTTGATTTGTCTTCAAAACAACACCACATAATAGCATATGACCTTACACCATAGTCATCCTATTCTTGAGGCCAAATTAGATAAAAAACATATATATTTCCATTTTTCTTCCATAACCCATTAACCACCCATGACAGAAATATAGAAATTGAGAAAAAAATTCTTTATATATTTCATCTCTTGAAAAAACATGACCCAAATATATTCCCCACTACTCCGTGAAATTTTATTTCTCGTTATTTAATAAAAAATTATTTTCAAAACATTTATGGAGGTTTGAATAGATATTAATTAAAAATTTATGAAAATTAGGGTCTATAAAAAGTGAAATCCTTCATTAAAACCAACATATAAGTTTCATGCTAATATAATAAAATACTAATCATATAACACTAGAATGTATTTAAAAAATTCTATAGAAAAAATTAAATCCTCATAGATTAAAATATTTCAAATGGTTTTGAGAATGAAGCATTTTTCTAATACTTAGGATCTATATGAATCAAAAGATATATAGAAAATCCATCATGGAAATTGTAATGTGGAATACATACCAACATATCCAACATTTATCCAATAAAAGTAATGAAATATAATCATTCAATGTAAAGGGCTAATATTGTGGGATTATTTATGGACTCAAAAACAATTTTTAAATCTACTTAAAACAAATTCATTATGATTCTTACAAACCAAAAAAAATATGTTTCTTTTATGGAAAAATTTTATTTAAAAATTTCATTTAATATCATATATTTAATATATGGTTTAAAATTATTTTTGATTTATTACCTTATTTTTTTGAAATATTAACAATGGTGGGGTATAGAGAAAATTTTAGATTCCATACCATTTTAACCTTTCTTAGTGACAACCCATCTAACAATAACCCAAAGCTAGTGGTTATATACTAAATTAGATAATTCTGTAAATGAAAGTTTTGGTATTATTTGGATATTTGATAAATATTTTACCATTTAATTATATTATATCATAAATCACAGCATAAAAATTTATCATTTATTATTATTTAATTATATATATTGGGATCATATGTGGAATTAATTAAGGTTTCCAATGGAAAAAGGGAAGCAGAATAAATGGTTGATCTTAGGTACTCAATAATGTGTAGAATATATTAGAAGATAAAGTTGAATAAATTTTAAGAAGTATCATATATTATTATGATATATAATCATGTGAGATATAGGATGATTATAAAATAATAACATAAAATTAGAAAAACTATTATCAGTGGAATGATTTCTTATAAATTACAGCATGGTCATAACATAATTGATGCCTGGGATATAAATAGAAATGAAATATTCGCATGGGTAATATAAATAAATATCATAATGATGAATATTTAATTTTAAATATCAGAACCATATTATTAATTTCGCAAACCAAGATATCCAAGATAAAATGGTATAAATACACCCAATACATAAGCACACTTTTCTTATAATAGATACTGATTTATCTAGGTGATATATAATTTTAATCACCACCCTTAATTTAAAAATTAATGTGAGTTAATTATTTTAAAGGAATGAATATATATTGAAATAGAAAATAATAACCCCTTACATTAACAAGGATATTTAATCAATTATTATCCTTATTAAAAATTTAGTCAATGGATTTGCAAAATTTTTATAGTTATATAAATAGAATAAATTTGTAGGTAAATACCCTTTAATACAAATTGTGAAATTCATGGTATTCACATCATAAAGAGTACAAGATATATGATCAGGTCAATATTTGATAAGAAACCACCTAATTGTGGACTATTTATATAATATATTCCTTAGATAAGGAATATTCTATTGGAAGAAAAATATTATGTTAATAGTTGGAGATATCGAGTAATAGAGATTATAATCACAAAAAATGAAAAAAGGAGTGGGAGAGACCACGTTTTGACTACATAACGTAATATATATAAATAAATAATTGAAGTAATTATAAATTAATTCTTTAAATTTTGATGTTAATTAAATAAATAATCCATTTAAAATATTTTTATAAATAAAATATAAGTGTAGATACATAATAGAGAAACACATTACTAAAAGAGGTGATATTTAGAAGTGAAACCCTCATAATGAGTCAAATATCCCTATTAATATCCTAAAACCTCAAAAATAAAAAAATAAATTTATTCTCTAGTGCATAAATAACTATTTGAATTTTAATTTGATGATTATAAATCAATAAAATTCATTAATTATCACGTTTACTCATTTATTTGATATGTTTTCATGCAATAGTTGCATTGTGGTTTTTCAATTCATAACTCTCAAAAACTCCACAATGTAATAGTAATGGTTGATGTTCCTTATAAAATGATTACATAGTAAATATAAGTGTAATGGTATATTTTCATTTAAATATAGAGGTGAGGGGGTTTAGTAATTTCCTAGATAGATACAATTTTTAAAATCATCCATTATTTGTTTGTTTTAGTATCTTAGACATATCATTATGTATTAAAATTATTAATATAAATTTTATTTTATAATTGTAGAATCATAAAAATTACATAACTTGGTTATTATTGTTAAATATATAAATTAAAATTCCTTTCCAAATCACTCTTATTGAGAATAATTGAAAGTAAAATATTATCATTCTCTTGGGTATTATAGTACTAACAACTACGAAAAATGTTTTAAGAGATTATAAAATAAAAAATATTAATTTTATAAAAATAATAATAAGATAGTTATAATAATTTTTTAGTGTTATTATAAGGTCAAATTAAATTATTCAATGGGATTGGAAATAATATAAAATAAAAAGACCTGATTTTTTTTTATGATTTCAATATAGTTACAGCATATGAAAATGATTCAATGAGAGTTAGTATGAAATATATCATCAAAAATGGGTAAAATAAATTTTATTACTAAGGGAATTAAAATTTATAATTAAATTCAGAAATTGTTTTAAATTTTTTATGATAGAATAATTTCAAATAATATATGAAAATTGAGGGTTGAGAACCCCAACCTTACTTTCTTAGTGGAGTCCTTTATATTGAGTCTACGGCCTTATCATGAGGTACATTTTCCTGCATTATCGGTTAAAGTAAATGTCTATAATAATTTAGGGATTGATTTTGGATACTCTTTTGAAATCAATGAGACTTTGGAGTGAGGGGGAATGGGTCTATAAGGGGTGTTTATCTAAAACATTGGGGGATATATCATTGACTAAAAATTCAATTTTTTATTATAATATCTCAATTATATAAATAATGATGAATATTTTTAATTTTATGAATATTTGATTAAAAATATTTGGTTTAATTGAAATATAAAAACCACAAAGAACAAAATTAAACCATTGAACTAATTTATTCGAAATTAATGAATAAAAAAATATTTTTATGAAAAAAAATAAAAGTTTTATTTTTAAACATGATATATATATTTGAAAATTATGTTTATTATTTTCAATAAAATTGTTTCACATAGTACATAAATTTCAATTAATTTTTTTTAATTATTGAGTCTGTCTTACTTCTGGATGATGTCATAAAACATATGGTATATAAAAATTTTGTATTTATTCAATTAACCAAATAATATCATTTTCCATTAATTTATTAATTATTCATCCTATGATAATACTAAATTATTGACTCCAAAAATTAATTCTATTTAATCAATTTCATTTAATAATATATAGAAATGTAATATTTAAATAAAATCACATTATACATTAGTAATAAATTTCATCTACAATAAATATAATATTTTTCTATTTGTGATCAAATTTATCTTTGTTATTTTATCTAAATTAATATATGATTGAAATTAATAATAATATTTATTCTAATCGAAATAAATTTCCAAATTGGGTAATTCCAATATTAAACTTTTGATATGAAATCTATTTTTTTTTAAATATGATATAAATACTTTATTAATTATATACACATCTATATAATTTATGTTACATGGATAGTGAAATCTTGTTCTGATACAATAAAATTTATATTTATTAATTTATTCTGGTAAACATTTATAATGAGCTTTAATAATACTCAAAATGATCAACATACTTTTAAAAGGATCATTTATTTTCCAATGTTCAGTTATTATTCCAATAATCATATAATCAATATTCCTCTTATAAAAACCTATTTAATACATTATTAATTATTCAATAAATTTTATCTCATGGTTATTTGTTATTTATTTAATAATTTTGAATCATATTTTTAATTCTTTTCATTTATTTTATAGTTTCTTCTTGAGTATAATTTTTTTACCAGGTCAAGACAATATATGTTTTTAAATTATCCTTTAATTACTTATTTTTTCATTTTCCCATTGTAAATTTTTATACATTTTTTATTTTGTATTCATCAATATTTTGAAATGATTATGATTATGAAATGACATGATGATTTTATCTTTTTGCGTTAATTTTTTTTATTTATAGTGATGCATTACATATGAATTAATATTTTTTTGTTACACTTGTTTATAATAGTGGAAAGTAATTTGGTGGAAAATATGTATAATTTATAAGCCTGTATCATAATATTAAATTTTATATAAAAACATTCAAAATTTACATATATAATTTAAGGTAAATATTTATGTTAATATTCATTGAAATTATAGAATATTACATTCTCCCCATTAATAAATTACATCTTGAAAATGTTCTCTTACATTGAAAACATAACAATAGGAGAGGGAATCATTAATATAGTCATGAATCCATATATGATTTTTATTAAGAACAAATGATTTACTTCATACTAGGTAACTCATTATTTTTATTGAAATATATATATGTATAGGTTTTCAATAGTCTCCACAATTTTCTTCATGTAATATTCATTTGTAATATTTATGATTTTCTTATGATATACCTTTTACAACATCATTATCATGATCTAGTTTCTCAAAAATTTATAAAATGAGATGTGGTTAGTATGAGGAATGAAAATATGTGTTATAATAAAATTCACCAATCCTATAAATAGAAAAAATTAATTTAAAATTTTCACCACCTTCAACACATTTATTTCTAATTATGAAATTTTTGTGCTTTTAAGATTTTTTATGATTTACCCAATAGAATAATATTTTATGCACACCGTATGGATAGTATCTTGATTTCATGAAAAAATTTAATTCCTTATTATTGGAGATCAAATTGTTTATAGTCAACCATTAGTGTAACAAAATGTTTTTCTACAAGATAAATTCCATTAATTATTGAAGAAAAAACAAAAAAAAACATTATATTGTAATGATATTTAGGCCATTTATTTTGACTAAAATATTATTAATTAATCCATCAAGGGGTGACTCAATCTTAAAAAACTAACATTATATAAATAATTATATAGATATTTAATTATATTATATAAATAATTATATAGATATTTAATTATATTATTTATTATCTGTCATTGATTTTATAACCAATGTACCAATTTGAAACTCTATTGGGACATCAACATCTACATTATTAATTAATTAATAAATTCCTTCCTCCCAGGAACACATTATTTATAGGTTACCATGATACATTAAGTATTTTTTAAAATAGTTCCTAATCTCCTAAAAATTAAGGCATTGGATATCAGGAGAATCTCACTTTCCAACTCAGTCATGATATTTTTGGCCTTCATCTCTACACAAGAAATAAATTACCAATAACTTCAAGCTTGTCATTGTGTTTTTATTTCAATAATAATTAAATATTGGAAATTCAACCGTTGAAATATTTTTCCACCAAATATTATTTTATATATATTAATCATCTATCCTATAATTATTATTAAATCATTTTATAATAAATTTTTTTGAGAATTCCTTCTTAGTGTTTATCAAACTTATCACTATATCCTTATATGATTAAAATGATTAATATAGTAACACACTTCATATACATAGCCTTAATTAAAAAACGATCGATTTATATTTCCATTTTTATTGTGTACATAATATGTATCTTTTATAAATTTAATTATAAGGTTTTTCTAATATTAAGAAATAGATTCCTCTTTTTAATATCATAAATATAACAAATTTGTTTCCATATAGGCTCAATTCCCAAGAGGAAAATATTTATTAAGGAATAAAACATTAAAATAATTACTTTTTATTCATTTTATACATTCATCCATTATATTTTGAACCAACCAAAACCACATATCATAATATTCAATTAGATAATATAAAACCATAATAAACCTCTTCTAACCACTATATCTGAAATCGAAAACTATCTTCTCTAGAGACTTAATACATTTTCAGCCACTAATATATTAGTGGATCCATTGAATGTGGAGTTCTCTACTACATGTAATTATCCAATATTTTTAACCTTCATATAGGGTGAAAATATTTATGCATATAAGAAATGTAATTTTTCATAACCGGAGTCAACATTCATAATATAATGATATTTTCTTAGCAACAATTCTATCTTCATTTATCTTCTTAGTAGGAAAAAACCTACACTATTTATGGGTGTTGAAATAGTTCTCAGTTCTTGTATTAGATTCCATTTTTAAAAAATTTTATGTTCTAATATGTTCATGAATAACACTATGTGCCATTAACCATATTGTATAACTACTATGAATTTATTATAAATTTAATTAAAATATTATATGAATTAAAATTTCTAATTATTCCCTAAGGGGTTATCATAATTTTTTGTCTCTAGTTATTTAAATCTAAATCTAGTTCCCAAGTTATATATTAAATTTAATATAATACTAATTTTAACAAGCCCGACATCAATAAACTAGATACCCTGTTTATTTATTACATTTGAAACTACTAGAATCAAAATTTTAGTAGTCTCAATAGACTATATATATGTATCTAATTATATTATATTATAAATTAATATAAATCATAAAAACATAATTATTTATTATTCCTGTACTATTTTTCCTTAGATTAAATGTATCATTAATTATGATTTCTTATGAAAATGGGAAAAATAAGGGAATTAAGTTTGATAAATAGTAATGGGTATAAAAAATAGAATCTAACATTGAAAAAATATTATATAAGATTGTAATCAAGATAACGATATGATATTGAGAGATAAATAATGATTGAGATAATAAGATAATAAAATCCTAAGAAGTGATTTCAATAAAATGCTTCCCTATAAATGTTTACACAAGAATAATATAAATAATAGATATCATAATAATGAAAATAAAATATTCACAAGGATATTGACAATAGATATAAAATTAATGGAATTCATAATGGAGAGAATCATAACCATAATGTCATGTCCTTTTTCTACAGAATCATACATAAAAGAGTATTCATACACCAAATACATATTCAGGTTCTTATAACTATACCTACTGATTCATCAAGGGGATAAATAATTTTCTTCTACACCCATCACATAATATGTATAATGTATTCATTATCTAATAGGAAAAAATAAATAATATAATATGTAATGTTTTTTAAGTAACTTATTACATTTACATGGATAATTAATGATTAATTTGTTTTTTAAGTAACTAGAATATATATTTTCATTGTATACCCTATAAAATTATGGGAATAAAATTCTATGTAAACACCCTTAAATATGAATTATGAAATAAAGGGTATTCACATTTTATAGAGTAACAGATACATGGTCATGTTAATTATAGAAAAAAGTCACAAAAATAGTTCAGAATTTGAAGAATATATCTAAGAGCGAAATAATTGATTACTCCACTATGTCAAATACCCTAATTAGGGGGCGAATTAAGAGATGAAAGATTAAAACTAATAACCATTCACATCTTGTTTCATCATTAAACAAACCACACATATCTATTTCTCCCACATCATTATATGAATAGAAATGAAATAATTCACATGACACCATGATTTTACATGGATCACACTCACTGGGCTCTATCCAAGGACCATAAAACAAAAATGTGTTGATGCACCAAATCTAGTAAAGATCACTGTCAAATTACAATGATAGGGTTTTATCTTATATACATAGGTACAATGTCCTTACAAGGTCTAGGTTCTACATACTTTATTCCCAAGTGTCACTCTATTTGTCTTTTCCTCTGGGTATCTGCTGGTAGGAAGGATCACTGTCTTCTTCTTCATTCGCTCACTGCCCTTGGAATGGATCCAATCACATTATATGGACTTTTAAGTCCCTTAGTTTTCATTAAATCTTGCATCTTAAAACATATACATATGCTTTGTTGATGTCCGTTTTTAACCATTAGATTAAATGCACTTTTCTACATACTATTAGGTTAGCAGAAATTAATTTTTCAAACTATTTTATTGCCTTTTCATGATTCTTTGAGTCTTCCTCATACAATATACGTTCCTATATGAAAAAAATAGCAAGTATAATAGGTGAATTTCCTCTTACACATACTTCCTCTACTTCCACATACCACTTCTCCTCCATAGACTTCCATTGGATCTAAAAACTGTTTCTCCTCTTTTGTATATCGTTCTCTGTCTGTGTACCACATCCTACTTCTGCCTAACATCCATGGTTCTGAATTCTAGATCATCCTCCTTCACAAACCATATCATCCTCCCCAACATAAGACATCCTTTTCGAGATATATTTCCCCACAAAAACCATCGGGATAATTTCTTCAACCCGAACCACTTCACCCATCACATAATTCTCCCTCGCATACCACTTTTAGAATTAGCAGAATTCTAAGAGTAAGGGTTTTCCCTAATGGAATTCCCTTAAGTAGTGATGGGATTGGAACTCCTTATATAATAAAATATATCTTCCAAATCGACTAATATGAGATTACCCAAATCCTTTGGTCGAATGTCCCAACGACCTTTTTTATATTTGTTATTTTTCATAATCCACCTTTCAAGGTGTGTGGTGGAAACCTTACAAGGAACGAAGGCTTAGAGAAAATTAAATGACCCATAGGTCTTAGAGTAAATCACCCAGAAAAGAAAACTTCAAATTTCTCCTCCCCAACACATGTCTTGAAATCCGAACTCCCCCTTCGAAAGGCTGGATGGCTAGCTTCCATGTGTAGCTGCACATGAACGGTACCGATGGAAGTGTTATACCCTATTTTTCATCCAATTTCAGTTCGATCTTATCTAGTGTATGTGCCTACTCTGATCCTCATCTAGAGCCTTGTCCCTCGATGTCTGACTAGTAAATCTTCAAATTCATGTAGCCCGAAGGCATTGGGGTGCCCCAAAGGACTTGAAAGATAACTGGCCTGAAGGCCTTAGGTGGACTGAAAGCCTTGTAGGACCCGAGGAACAAACCTGTGGCCCAAAGGCCTATATGGATTAATACTACTCATCTTTCAAACCATTTTTTCCTACATGAACTATATTCTAGCGTTCCTCCTTTATGGAGTCCCAAATCAATGTCAGGTTTTTTCAAACAACACCCTTTGTGGTTACAAAAATCACAACCTCATTTCCACAAACAAAATTTCGTCCCACATACCACAATCCTTCTACATACCGTATGACTTCTTCATGAACCTATTGCTTCCTGCAAACCATTTCAAAACATGATCTGTATTTCACGCTTCATGGTTCCTTAACTTTGTTAATTTACTTCTTTGTTCTGTGTATAACTTTTTCAATCTGTGAACTATGATTCATGTCCCGTATACCATGTTACCCTATGAATAAATCATATTTTTCAAAAACTAACATCCATATTTTAAGGTTTAAAAATTTGGAAAACTATTTGAAACTATGCCACTATAAACACCTGCTTTGGTAAACACCGTTCATACTCATTTGAGGTCATTTCGCTTTGTCAGCAAACATAAAAAGGCCCAAAACATACTGAGAGGGAACCTTGAGAGATTTTTCCCAAAAATAACATGTACATGGAGTGAAATGATATTGTCTATATATAGAGAAATATTATTAAAGAACATAATAAAAAAATAGAGGAACAGAGTGTGAGAGGCCCCATACATTAAATTAATTTTTGAGCTAAAAAGATATAATTTGAAAAAATATGGAAGTATATAAAAAATAAATCGAAAATGGTTATGGTATTTTTTAAAAACCTTTTTATAAATGAAATATAATTGGAGATATTAAATATAGAAAATATTTATAAAAAGTATGTTGAATTGGAAATAAAACCTTACCTCTAGTCTTGGCTCACTTTTGGATCATATACCAACTTGAAAAATAAAAATATATATAATAATTACTTGATTATGAGCATTTTTCATTAATATTTCATTGTTATTATTCCATTTATATCATTTATTATCTTTTATTATATTTTTGTTATATTTTTATTGAGTCAATAATTTAATGGTTTCTCAGTTCATAATTCCAAAACCAATTCAATGAAATTTTAATGGTCGATGGATATTTATAAAATTGTTACATAATCTCCATAAGTGTTATGTCATAGGGTTAATTTCATTCCATAATTGAGGTAGTTCAATAGATTATCAAATATATGCCATTAAAATAATCAACCATGGTAAACTTGTTTCAGAATTTTTAACAGATCATGATGAATTATCTTTAAAACTATTAATATAATTCCAATTTCATCATTAAAAATATTAAATTTTTTAATTTTCTAGTTAATATTTCATATATATATTTAATTAATGTTTAAAAAATCATTATTGGAATTATTGAAAATAAAAAATCATTAATCACTTGGGTGATATAAAATTATCATGGGTGAAAATGGTTTTTAAGAGTGTATTAAAGAAGAATAAAACTAATAAATAGTTGAGTTTCAAATAAATAATTATATCATAATTAGATTTTTTATTCTATTATAATGGTAATATAAATTATTGAAAGTGTTGAAGGAAAATAGAAAATTAAAAGACACGGTTTTTATTAAAACCCTTACATCAATATAGTCACATCTTATTAAATGGTTTCGATGATAAGGAATGGTTAATATCTCATTGATAATGGATTGTAGTAATTTCTATAGCATGTGAATATAAAAATAATTTAAAATTAAATGAAAATTTTAAAAAAAAAATTTGTAAAATTATTTCAAAATTTATATCATAAGAGAATATTGGAAAGCCTTAAAATTACCTTTGCATTAACCCATTTGGACTGAGTTTAAAGCCATTGGGGGAGGGGATTTTGGATGAAATAGAGGACCAAATAATTTTCTAATATTATTCTGGAAGTGAAATGGGTATACATTTGGAAAAGTATTTAGGTTTATTACTGAAGGTGAATGAGTGGATATGTGGTTTCAATATTGTTATAGGCAAGAAGCATCATTGAATAAAATATTGATTATTTTTTATTTAGGTTCATTACTACATATAGTGTGAATTATTATGATTTATAATAGTGTTTGATTAACAAATACAGGTCTAGTTTTCAATTTAACAATCAAAAAATAAAATGGAATATTGGAAATATTTTACTTAATGAAATGAATCAAAAATAGTATTTTATTAAAATAAATTATAACTTTTGGTTTGAATATTTATTTATTTGTATAGAATTTATGATTATTATATTATTTTCTAAAAATAATTAAAGACATTTTCATTGATTCAAAAGATTTTTTAATTTATGTATTCTTTTTTGAAAATGATGATGTCATAAAAATTATGGTATATGGAAAAAGTATGTTTTACTATTCATCAAAAAGTAACATTCTCAAAAAAATATTAAAAATTCACCCTAAGAACATTTCAAAATGATGATTTCAAAAAGTATTTCCATTTTATTATCTTCAAAATTTAAATAAGGCAATTTAATTTTAAAATAGAATATTATAGTACATTGAAAAATAATTTTATCTAAAAAATTAATATTTCTTTTTTAGGGTGATTAGATTTCTATTTATTCATATTTATTAATTAATATATGAGGAGTATTAAAATTTATTATATTTGTTTTATCAAAATAATTAATTAATTAGTCATTTTAATTTTTTTATTTAAATATAAAAATAATTTCTTATTAAATATGTTAAAATAGAACATGATAAAAGTGTAAATTTATAAATACATAATTATATGATTTTATAAATCATTTTATAAAAATATAATACTTATATTTGAATATTTATTTATTGAACATGTTAATTGTTATGAATTTTACTACTCATCATATTTTATATATTATTTCAATAGTTAGTTATTATTCTAACAATCTGTAAATATTAGATTGGTGAAATAATCATTGTACCTATGAGAAATACCACTAAATTCCATTATTCATCATTCAGAAAAATTTCTCTCAGGGTTCTCTATTACTCATTCATATAATTATAGAAATATTTATTTCATTTTTCTTTCATTTTATAGTACCATTTATGGTAGTGATATTTCTATAAAATATCAATCTTATAGACTTTTAAAATATAGTTATGTTATTTATTTATTTTATTTTCCCATTTTATTATATTTAATTTTATTAAATCTGTTTATCCTCCTTAGATAATGATTATAAAAAAGATATAAAACAATTATTATATCTTTTAGGTGTGACTTCTATATATTAATGAAATTTCATTATAAGGAATTAATATTTTATAGACATGAATAAATTTGATAATGGAAACTAATAAATGATATATATATATTTATATATTATTCACATCATCATAAAAAAAATTAAATCATTTAAAATTTAATAATACATTTTATGGTAAATTCCATAAATATATACATTGAATTTATTGTATTACACACATCCTCAATTGGAATTCTATGAATGAATTTAGATGGGATAATACTGGGTATATTGGAAGATCCCCCAGAACAACAATTCTATATTTGGTTTTATAAATATACACCTTAAAGACATATTATGAAACCATTTGAGGTGAATAAAAATATCAAACATCATTTTACATGATTATAAAATTATTTAAATATTAAGAATCACTCTTTTTTCCCAAAGGTTTGGTTTATTTTGATATTATCTATATATCTATATTAATTGACAATATATTTTATATTTACTTAATACACAATATCTAAAAAATTAATCTCACCTACATTTATACCAAGATAGAATGACCTGGGGAAATTTTAATATATAAGAACAAAGTGAATTTCAATTATTATTAAGTTGGAAAACATTATAAATGAGACATGGAAATGATATTAATAGATCCAAAACAAGTGAAAAATTCAGTAATATGAAAAAATTTATGATTAATGTAATAAGATGATGTAATCATATGAAATTATCATAATATGTAATAGCATTATTGTATATCATGGAAAAAATCCATTAAATAAAGAACCGTAAAGCATAATATTTTCCATGATGTATGGATATGAAATTATAAGATAATAATCTTGAATCATAGTGATATAATATAGGAGCGGGGAACATGAATGTGAATATAAAATCAAAATATATATCTTATATTAATCACAAGGATGAATATAACATAGTGTATTGTGTTTAGTATTCAATCTGATAAACATAATGGTTTATGTACACACCCCCATACCATAATCATAGTATATTAGGTTTACTTGTCAAACCTATAAATATAGTGTACTTGAATTACTCCATAGTCCCACATATAATGATCATAATAGAACAAAAAAATAACACATTTATTTGGTGGCCCATATATTCATAGATCAACCATCATATGAGGATATATCTATACATATGTGTAAATATGATCATAAAGAAAAATAAAAAATCCTTTAATATTCATAACATGACTTACTTATGAATATTAAATGGGATGTAAAAACCTTTAATGAGGTATAATCATCCAAATAAAGAAAGTGGTTATCTATGTAAACTCCCTTCCCTCGTAATTATGAATTATTGTTTTTTCACACTGTATATAATAAAGGATATATTGAAAATTCAATAGATTTCCTTAATTAATTAAATGTTATAGCTATATAGTTAAATAAATTTCAATAAAAAAGGAAGAATTCTGTATTGAAAATTGATAGGAGTTGGTCGATTTTTTATATTTATGCATAGATAACGATATAGAAAGTCAATGTTAGTGAATGATTGTAACAAATTGACCCTATTTACCCTCAAAACCATCACCAGACCTGATCTATCACATACCTAAAGGGCGTTCCCGATCCCCATGGGCTGACGACAAGAACTCGAACATCAAATAACAAAAATAAGGGATTGATTAAACAAAACATAAACAACCACATGGCATATATATACAAGGAAATAAGTGAAAAATTTAAAGATAAAAAATATATCCCATAACTGTAAGAAAATAGTGCGAAAATACCACTATAACCATAGATAATAACTCCAAAATACGAGTCTGAAAATAAGTGATTCAAACCCAACCGCTAATGAAATGTTGGAATGGATGAACACCAACCATCTCACCATCAGATACTCATCCCAACTGACATGAACCTCACCACCTCACATTGTCACCATGATTTTCCCTACACAGGAAGAAAAATAAAGGTCTACTCACCACTGAAGCAGTGCGCAGTGTGTGAGCTTACAATATTAGTAGGATCCCACCAATGTGTTGCATACCAAGTCTCTATATAACAAATATTGTATGCTCATTTGTAAATAAAACATTCCATGATAAGTAGTAAGCCATTTTATTGAAAACATGATTAACATAACATTTTCTATAGATCTAAACAAAAGTAGGAATGTCTATTCCCAAAGAATTTGTTAATATAATTTTTCACAACATCAACATGAATTTCAAGGCTAACTCAGAAAACCAAGAAATATAAACCAGAAGCACTGATATCAAAACAAAAAGGATTTATACATGTCTAGGTAGTAGACTTGTCATCACAGAATAATCTATAGCAAAAAACTGATCCTACAATGCTGGTTCTAGGAAGCATAGGAATACCCCAAGAGTAACCCCCAACCCCAATGTCGATATTGGTCCCCTAGAATAATAGGGCATGGAAATAGTCAAAATCCCAAAGACAAACCTCCTTGATACTCACAAAGAAATGGATGATGGCCTCAAGATAAACCTTATACCTAAGTACCCAAGGTAACCTATGTTCACCTTTTGACAAACCCATTTCAATGTCTTGAAAACCATTCAAAACAATTTCTTATTCATTTACCAAAATCCATGGAAAACAACTTTTCTTTTAAAAGAATTTTTCAGCACACACAATAATCATGCGAATTTTATAAATTAATCTATAATGAAATTTTCAATTCAAAACAAGAAGGTTCATTATCATAGGCTAGAGAAGGAACCACCTTCCTCAGAGATTAGGTCACACCAACCCACAATGGAATCCAAAACCAAGAAAAAAACCACATAACACCAACATAGACCATTAGATCCAATAAATGAAAATATTGATTCAAACATTAACAAAAAAGGTCAGCGGAAGAGAGAAAAACTAGATACCTCAAAGATGGATGCCCACCGTACCACAACCAGGGAAGGAAAAAAGGCATCCAGGATGAGATCGCACTACAGATCTAGAAGAAGATGAAAATAAACATCCAACTTAGATCAGTGGAACTGATAAATAAATGATATGGCACTAACACGATCAATATCATGTAACAATCGGAGAAAACAATTACCTGGAGAGACACACCATAGAAACAACGATATACCAAAGATGATCAGATCGGAATAGAAGGATAGATTCCTTTGAAAAATTCCTATTGAGAGTCTAGAGTTGGGATCCAAGAAGTTAGAGAGACAAGGATCAATTTAAACAAACATACACTTGAATTTAAACTTGGTGCAGACCGGGTCACGACATGTACCCCTTAGTCCTGAATTGAAGGCCATGATGGATAAGTTACGCTGAAAAACCCATCGCCTCAGTTTTAAAAAACAATATTTAACCACTTCACAACATGTACCACAAGTACACGACAAGTACCATCTCAATGCATGAACCCCACATCACGACTTAAATATATCCACAAGTACACAACACGTACTTCAGGTACATCGTGTGTACTTCAGGTACAAAACAAGTACCTATCCTGAAACCGACAGTAAACCCCAGAAATATTCTTTTAAGGATTTTTAAAACTTTAAGGGAACATAGAAAGATGGAAAACTAACCCGATAAAGGTTACAAGATGTTAAAAACTCCCACCATAATGACTTTCCATCCCTGAGAAGTCATGTGGGTGATATATCCTCTAGAAAGAGATATGTCCACTAATACCCCATTAATGACTCATGTTCCCAAGTCTCATGAGAATCAAATCCTTATCTAAATAGATCTCTGACCAATGAAATCGACTTCCCACAAAAGGCTTTTATCTTAGAGTAAAAAATATCAATTAGTCTCTCTAAAACAGATGCATCTGGATATAAATCAATTTCATCCGAACATAGAACATGAGTGTGGTCAGGGTGAAACATCCTTAGTTAAGATACATGGAAAACAACATGAATGTACGTCAATTGAGTCTGAAATGCTAACTGATAAGAAACTTTCCCAAGAAATACAGTGATCTCCAACGATCCAACTTATCTTAGAGCCAACATTCCCTGATTTCCATGTCGACGGTGACCCAACCAAGGAAAAACATTCAATAAAACCCAGTCAATGATGGATAACTCCAAAGGATGACTTCATCAATCTTCATTCGATTTCTATCGAGTTTGTTCTATAACCAGATTTCACTGCACCTCTTGAATCATTACCGACATCTCTTGAACCACACATGGTCCATCCAAAGATACTATACCCACTACATCCCAACAAATAGGTGATCTACATGGGGAGACCATACAACCCTTCAAAAAGATCCATTCTGATTGATGAATGGTAACTATTGTTGTAAACATACTCAACCAGTCCCAGTTGGCTATCCCATGATCCACCAAAATAAAAGATGTAGGCATGAATCATATCCTCTAGGATCTAAATTACACACTCTATTTGGCCATCTATCTATGGATGGAATGTTGTGATCAACATGACATGAGTTACCATTTCCTTTTGAAGAATCCTCCAAAACCTCGAGGTAAACATTAGATCCTTATCTAAAACAATTGAAGAAGGACTCCCATGTAACCTAACGATCTCTTTCATATATACCTTACCCTGATCGTCAACTTTAGTAGCGTCTGTGATTAGAATGAAGTTAGAAGACTTCGTCAACATATCAACATCCTCCCAGATATCATTTTTTCCTTGGGGAATCCATGGAAACCCAATAAAAAAATCCATGGACTCCTCATCCGACTTCTAAATCAGCACTGGAAGAGGAAAAAGAATATCATAAGGTTTCATGTTCTCTACCGTGATCTGTTGGCTAGTGTAACAGTTTGACATATAATCTGCAAGGTCACTCTTCATACCTAGCCACCAGAACCATCTTCTCATGTCATAATACATCTTAATAGTGCCTGGATGAACTGATCATGAATATCTATGACAATCAAAAAAGACTGAACATCTCACAGTTGTTGGGATGATGAATCACTTCTCGAAGTGATGTGTGACATCTGAATAAAGAGACCAACCAGGATCTACCTCACCACCATAATGTTTTTACCATGTCTACTCAAACTTATCATCTTGTTGTTGAATTTTTAAGATATAATCTATGAGTGATAATGAAAACTAAACACTGGTTAGGACCATCCCTAAAACATTATCCTGATCATCCAACTACAACTAAGTGAAAATACCTATATGATTTCATGCTTCCATCAATTCCAATGTATCTTATGATGGTACCTTCATTCTTAGAGCATCCTCAACAACATTCCTTTTCCATTGGATATAATAAGTGGTGAAATCAAACGTCTGAAGGTATTCTACCCATCTCCATTTTCTAGGATTTAATTATTTCTTGGGAATGATTTATCTATGACTCTTAGGATAAGATAAAACTATGAACTTCTCCCCAAAGAGATAGTATCGCCAAAATTTAAGCGGATGCATCAAAAAAGGAATATAAAAATCATGAGTGGGTTAATTATTCTCATGTAATCATAGCTAATGATATTCTCAAGCTACCACATGATTATCCTGCATCAGTACACACCCCAATATAGCACCAGATGCATCAAAAAACACTATGTACCCCTTACTAGGATAAGGTATGATTAGAACAGGTGCCTGTTTCAGATGTTGTTTTAGTTCATCAAACTAAGACTTACACATTTCATCACTTGATAACTTCATCGATTTCATTGTATGAGCAGTCAAAGGTGATTCCAACTTTGGGAAATCCTAAACAAACCATAGTTATTATCCTATAAGACAAAGGAATATTTGAATTTAAAAGACATTCCTTGGTTCCTTCCATGATAAAATAGCTTTTACCTACTCTAGATCAACTGATAAGCCATGACTATAAATTCTATGCCCTAAGAATTTCACTTCTCGAATCCAAAAATTGAATTTTGAAATATTTTCCTAGAAAAGGTTATTTCTAGAATTTCAAGAGCCAAACTCATATGGTGTTCATGCTCAAGCTCAAACATTGAATAAACCAGAATATGATCCACAAATATTACCACAAATGTGTCAAGATATTGGTGGAATATCTGATTCTTCAAGGACATAAAAACAAAAGGAGCATTAGTAAAACTAACAGGAATCATGAGATATTCATAATGGCCAAACCTTCTCCTAAGTCCCTCTTAGGTATATCAAACTCATATACTCTGAGAAGATGATAACCCAATGAAAGTTCGTTATTTGAAAAACACTTTTATCCCTTCAACTGATAAAACACATCATCCACATGAGTCAAAGGATATTTGTTCTTCATATTCACCTAATTTAACTTCTGATAGTAAACTCATAACTGAAGTGAACCATCCTCTTTCTAAGAAAAGAGAATAGGAGATCACCAAGGAGAAACACTAAGGAAAAACCTTTCTCTAACAGGTCTTCCAAAAGAGTATTGAGCTCATTCAACTCTATTGGTGCCATATGATAAGAATACATCGATATCAAATATGTAACTGGCACCGAGACAATCATGAAATCTACCTCTCTCTCTGGAGGAATACTAGAGGAGTATTCTTGGAAAACGTTAGGAAAATATCGAATAACAATAAGAAGATCCTCAATAGAAGAAATATCATTGGGATCAAATAAAACAGTAACAACCAAACTCCTGAGCTCTGGGTGGGATAGTTCATCATGACATGACCTTGGGTCCCACACTCCATGAAACACATGAGATCTCCCATAGAAAGAATGAAATGAAACACAGTGATGGTAATAATCAATCTAATAATGATGAGTGACAAGACATTCAATACTGAGGATGAAATAAAACAAATCTAGATCAAGAATAAGAAAATACCAGACCAACTCTATATCAGCTTCTGTGAATGAAAAAGAAGGAAAACTAAACCCCTATAATTCAAATTACCAAAGGGTGTCACTAACAACATTATAAACAACATAAGTTCCATAAGAGGTTTAAGCATATAAAAAATTTGAAGGTATAAATAAGAGGTAAGCACCAGTATCAGACAAGGTAGTAGCTACGGAAGATGCAGTAAGAAGTGTACCTCTCACTATTTCTAGACCTGTATTGAATTGCATTGGAAAATCATCTACTATGTGTAAATGCTTCACTCATAAGGCTTGTGGTTGGAGTCCTGTAGTATTTAAAGCTTCTGACTGCACCGCAGTAGCCTTTGGAGCCAAATAACCCTGACCGTAACGTATTGTATTCATAGCCTTACTGAAAATCTATAGATGAACAAAACCTCATCATCTATTATATGCCTTCATAGGCATAAGACAATAATGTCTAGTTTTACCCCCTTTCCACACTTGTAGCAAGTCATAGGAATACTTCCAGCTACAATAGATGGTGCAGAGGAGGCTCTCTACGAAGACCCAACTCTATCACTTCTTTGATAGTTCTTCCACTTCCCATTCTACCCATGTACGCCACTAAATCTATCACCAGTTGGAAGAGAAGAGGAAATAGAGTCAACCTTGCCTACCATGTCTGTCTCTGCCATCAATGATTTATCTACTATTTCCACATAGGTTGACCACATCAAAATGAACACCTATGATCAAAATTCTAGTCGTAAAAAATGTAGGTGCTTCTACGCCATCACATGGTAATTCCTTACCACGTACAAAGAAAAACAGGCATGTTCAGAAAACTGGTCGGCGTAGGCTGACACCGAACGCTTTCCCTGCTGCAACGATAGGAACTACAAAGATCTTTCCTACATTAGAGACTATAGAAAAAACAGAAAAAAGTACAAGATTTTGATTCTATTCCAATCCCAGCACACAAATCTATATTGTAAGAACCTGGTTTATGCTGTGAAAGGCTTTGGAATATTATTGATGTTATTCCAGAGCAGCGCCTTTAGACGGCGTGCGATTCCGAGCCCCGGAGTGGCCAGAATTAAAATTTCAGTGCGTTCACACTAGAAATGAAAATTACATCGGATAACTCCTAAACGGTGATTCGGATTAGAGATCTGAGTGTACGGATGGGTCCAGAATGGTGTGTTTACCCTAGTAACAACATAAAACTTGTCGGTGCAGAACGTTTGGACCCCTCGCTCACTTTCGAAATGTGAAACGGATAAATTAAATGATTAATTTATTCTTTTAACTGATTAACTCAAGTATCTATTAAATGGTGGCTCAGATTGGAAAATTGTGGGAACCGTTGAGTTCGGAATGTGCTGTTTACCCTAAGAGGGGTATAAGTTTTGCGGGCTTGGGCCGTATGTGAAAAATGGACCTAGGGGCATTTTCATAATTTAGCGGCTTCGGAGGTTAAAATTAATAACTTTTGAACGCGGCCTCGGATTAAAATTCTGAGACCGCCGCTGCGCTCATAAAGTGATTTTTATCCTAGGGGAGGCTAAATACTGACCCCGTTAGGAGTTCAAGTACTCTGCCGCTGGAGGGTGTTTATGTTAATTAACTTATTTAATTAACCTAACCCCACCTCTCTTCTCCCTCATTTCCCCATCCCCTAGAAATCCTCTCCCCAATCCTCCTCCATCTACGGCAAGGCGACTCTGGTGAGGCGGTCTGGTGAGGCGCGGCCACCCCGTAGGGTTGACGGCGAAGCGACAGGCTTAGTCCCACGATGTAGGCGTCGTTTTGATTCGTTTTATTTCCCGCACCATGTTCATCCTAATTTTTCTTTGCCGATTTGCTGCCTGATCATCAATCCAATCCCATTGTTGTGTAGATCATGTTCTGAGCTCTCTATAATGCTATCCGGATCGAATATTCGACCATCGGATCATTTACGGTGGTCCTATGAAGTTTTTCGGCCACAAGGCCGGATTCCGGCGGTCGGTAAGGGGGTCCGTTGGACGGTGGCCCCTTGGCAGACGGCGGCGCGACAGCAGCCGTGGCAGAAGGCTGACCGGACATCCGGCTGGCTAGGTGGAACCTCGCCGTTGCGGGGCGGTGCAGGCAGACCGGCCAAGGGCACCGGCCGGGGGCGCCGACGAGGGGGAGCGTGACCGGGGTCGCGACTCGCGACCCCGTTGGGCAGACCGAGACCCGCATGGTGCGGGTCTCCGCGTGGAAAGCCGACTGGTCGTGTCGGCTGGTCGGTGGAAGAGGTGCCTGTGTAGTTCTCCGGCGAGGTGGCCTCGCTGGAGGCGGCTTGGCCGCGGTCCCAGCAGGCCGCCCGGAGCGGGCTGGCTCGAGCGGGGCGGACCGGCCGGACCGGGCCGGACCAGCCCAAGGGGGTCCCCCCCCTTTTAAAATGCTTGGACGCCCGCATTTCAAGCTACGAGTGTCCGTTTTAGGCGCCATCTATGGAAGCACGGGCCTGACATTGAGGCGGACCTTTTGAGGTGGTTCTGGGAGTTTTAAATTCCGAGACGAGGGGCTCGGGGGCACGACACATGCGTAAAGCAGCTAAGCGGGCTTCCCGGGAATTCTTGTTTTAGACAGCGCGGACGCTTCCGACGTCCGTTTCAAGAACCGTCAGTGGCGTTGGTACCCTGGCACCGAGGCGGAGCTTTCCAAGGAGGTTTCAAGCATTGAGGAAAAATTTGAGGCGAGGGCCCCACGACCCGTCTTTCGAGCTGCGTGCAGCGTTTCACGACTTTTTCATCGGACGTCCGTTTGGGGCGTGCGAGCAGTCGTTTTTGGATGTTTTTGTGAGGGGATTGTAATGGTGAAATCTGCTCGCTCTAATTCGGCATGATGGTAAGGGTCCCATGAGGGCCGTTTGGGCGTCGACGGTGTTTTCCATCTTTATCACCGGGTGACTGTTTTGGACAAGTGAATAGTCCATCTTGTGTGCTTTTTCAAGAGGATCGCAACGGTGTGATCCATTCGATGTGTTTTGGGACTGGGTTGTGGGTCCCACGAAGCATCGCTCGTGGGATGTGAACCAGAATTCACCTTTTTCTCCGGATATCTATTGCACTCATCTGGGTAGTGCTTTTGACGTGTTTTCCTGAGGAGATCGCATTAGTGCGATGCGCCGGACTATTTTCGGGGTCGATGCTCGAGACCACGAGATGTCGTGCGGGTGTGAGGTGGTGTTGGAGACTTTTCCGTCGGATATCTGTTTCATGCGAGTAATTAGTCTATCTCGCATGTCTTTTCGCGAGGATTACAACGGTGTAATCTGTTCAGGCGGGTGGAGCATCTTTCACGATCTTATTAAATGTGGAAATATGAATGGTTCCTCGGTGGCAGTTCTTCTACCTTGTTTGTAGAGGACCTTTGGCATGTGATCGCGTGCAATCTTGGGAAATTGATGTAAATGTTTCATAAGCTATGGTCGGTCGTGCCTGGGCCTTTGGGGTGGAGTTGTTACGTTCACGCCTTCGTGTTGACGTTGGGTTTTGTGGGCACAATAGCCTCTAGGATGGAACGTTATATACTCTGGGAGTATACGGGAACCATTGGAGGTACTTGTGTTGTTTTATACCAGAGGATGTTTGTGCGTTCGGTTGGGGTTGACTTGGGGCGCACGTCATGTGGGCCCCATGAGTGTGTCGTGCTCTGATTTGTGTGCTTTGACGTCTCGTGATGTAGAGGGTCCCACGGTGCTCGTTTTTTTGACCTATAGGGTGGAGATGTTTCCCTGGATTTGTGATCATTTGATTGACCAGAAGTGTTGTGTGGTCTCCCCCAGGTTTCGTTCTTGTTGGTTTGGCCAGTAGCGGTGCTAGTGGCACCTAGTGATGGAGCGGGCACTGAACCAATATTAGGTGAGTTATTCTGGAGTTGGGTGGTTGCGTGATACCCACTCCATGTTCGGTTCACTATTGTTGTACCATCCAGTAGAGATGGCCAGAGTTGTTCTGGGTTTACCCTCTAGTAGAGACTAGGCAATGGGTCACCTGACGACTCTTGAGGGTCTACCCTCCAACAGTGCTGGGTAGTGGGTCGCCCGTCGTCTTGTTTCTGGTCTACCCTCTAGCAGGGCTGGGCAGTGGGTCGCCTGTCAACTTGTTCAGGGTTTACCCTCTAGCAGAGACTATGTAGTGGGTCACCCGACGACTCTTGAGGGTCTACCCTCCAGTAGGGGTGGGCAGTGGGTCACCCGTCATCTTGTTCTGGGTTTACCCATGAGAAGGGCTGGGTAGTGGGTCACCCGTCGACTTCTTCCAGGTCTACCCTCCAACAAGGCTGGGCAATGTGTCACCTAACGACTTATTCAAGGTTTACCCTCCAGCAGGGCTGGGCAGTGCGTCTCCTAATGATGTATTATGGTTTGCCCTCTATCAGGGCTAGGCATTGGGTCGCCCGACATCATATTATGAATTACCCTCCAGCAGGGCTAGGCAGTAGGAAACATGTTGGCATTACAGACTCAGTCCTTTCTACTAGGCTAGTCTGTGGCTTTCCTCCGTGACCACCAGAGAGGGACCCTTGGTTGTACAGGTCGGTGATGGAATGGATTTGACTTTGAGGAGACCTCTCGACTGCGGGGCAGTGAAGAGTTGTGCTTTGACGTTCCCCCAGAACTCTCAAGTACGGGGAGTGCTTTCCCCACGGAGACACGTCCTCGTGACATGACCCAAAACCGTGTAGGCAAGTCAGTTCCGCCCAAAGCGGATAGTGTCGAGGTGTGGTGATTTAGCCCTTGACTTGTATTTCAGGGTAGACATGCGGGATGATGGGCATCGATGGTGTTACTTCTGGGACTGTTGGCGACTCACTTTTCTTGGGCTAAGCTATGGGATGTAGATCCCCTTACGACCTTTTTCGGGCTTCTTATTGAGCATATGTAATTGTATATACCTTATTCTAGTACCCACTTCATGGGTTTGGTTACTCTCAATCCAGGGGAGGTGAAGACGCGCGGGGTATGCCACTTTCTTTCTGTGTCTAGCTTCTCATGGTTGGATGATTCTACTCTCCTACTATAGGTAGTGAAGACTCAACGGGATGTTCATATTCTCATCGTTTCCATCTCATTATGTCTGGACAAGTCTTCCTTCTTTCCTCTTGTTGGGTTGAGCTGGACTCTCTACTGTTACTCTAATTGCACGTTCAGTTGTACTCCTCTACTTTTCCTGTTCTCTCTACTGCTCACCCTTCGGTACCTCCTTTTTTTTTGCTCCCACGAGCCTTCGGGGTATCCTACTGATTATTTTTATACTCACCCCAGCTTGGGCTTTTCCCACACTTGGTTTTCCCTTGCAGACGATGGACAGGTTGGTCGTGAAGTCCGAGGAGCTTAGGATCTTGGGAGCTTGGGCCATGTGTGGTGGTCAGAGATGGGCTCTAGGTGGGGGACCCTTCCAGCAATTTACCTTTTGTTCACCTGTTGCCGGGTTGTGGCACTTTTTGGTTGGGCACGTGTTTTTCCCCTTCTTCCTTTTCAGCAACTTACTTATATTGTTTAGAGGTCGATTCACATTTATGGTATATTTATAGTAGTTTCCCTTTGCTTTTCTTTTTTACTTTGAACTTTTTCATTGAGTGTGATGTGTGTGTGTGTACAGGTACTTAGGAAAAGGACTACCTGAGTTATTGTGCCTTTGGTGCTAGTCGCCAGCCCCTGGCCTATAGAGGCGAGATTGGGGTAGTTGCGGGTCGAGCCCGGGTAGGGTCGGGTCGTGAAAAAGTGGTATCAGTGGTGGTTCGTTCCCTGGGACGCTGTTCGGACGTCCCTAAAAGAGTAATTGGTTGGGATTTAGGGAAACAGTGTTAACGTGTCTCGAGAGCGGCTCTCAGGACAGGGAGTCCAGTGATGGTGCGGCGGCCAACGTATCCATTCACTAGGACCTTGATAACCTGCTTATCGACTCGGCATGCTGAGGCACTCATTGGAGGGAAATTGGATTGTGAGTCACATAGGATTGGGTCATTTAAGGTCCTTCTTGATTCATCTCCCCATCGTGGTTATTGGTATATACATATATGCTCATCTGATTGCGGCAATCTTTGATAATATTCAGGATGTCCCCACGAAGACAACCAGCCAAGATACCAGCTTTGGTTCATGACAACAACCCTGTGAGCTACGAGGCCATATTCAAGGACCCATCATGCGATCCCCTTTCTCCAGGTGGGACGATAGCAGCACCCCCACCTATTGAGTAGCAGACAGCTCTAGTAGAGCAGACGGGGCTTGAGCGCAGGTTGAGCACGCTCCGTGAGTTACAGCGGTTGAGACCGCTGAGGTTCAGTGGTGAGACAGACCCTTAGGTAGTAGAGGTTTGGATAGAGGCATTATTTTACCTTTTCAGGCTTGTGCAGACCCCAACAGATTAGAGGGTGGATTTGGCAGCCGACCTTTTTCGTGGGGAAGCTTGGCGTTAGTGGAGTCTGGTGACTCGACTTCCTGACGAGTCGCCGCTTTCATGGGGCGACTTTCTGTTGTTGTTCCATGAGGAGTATTTCCCCTCCTGCTTACACTCTGTTTGGATTCAGGAGCTCCTACAGTTTCAGAAGAGGGGAATGATGGTGGCCGAGTATGCGGCTAGATTCGCAGACTGTGCACGCTTTTACCCGAACATGGTCAATGATGACAATATCCGAGAGAATAAGTTTGAGCAGGGTCTCTACTGATAGATTCATGCTATCATAGTACCCTTGTACATTTACACATATTCCAGGGTGATAGAGCAGGCGCTGGTGACAGAGGGCTTCCTGTCACGTTCTAGACTTGGTGGTGGCAGCAGGCACGTTGCAGCTGAGATGTTTGTCGCAGCTAGCGGGTGTTGGTAAGCAGAACCTCGACATAGGTAGCTTTCGGACAACCGCACTCAGGGGAATTATCGTACACCACAGTGGCACCGGAGGGTACCAGTGCAGCCTAGAGAGAGTCAGTGCTATGCTTGTGACGGGCGAGGTCACTTGGCATGAGACTGCCCAACCAGGCATGCGGAGAGCTTCAGGCAGGCAGCTGGTGCACCACCACGACAGAGGCAGCACCATGATTAGAGTAGTACCCAAATAGGTGGTGCTAGAAGAGTAGAAGGAGGAGCTGGTAGTGAGGGACGAGTTTATGAGGTCTTATCATCACAAATAGGCGGTCCACGTCAGGATCCGGGAGCTGACAGTTGGGACTGCAGACAGCCGTGAGCTTGGATTTCTACGATCCTACAAAGCATGAGGTGATAAGAGGTACACTCTCTGGCTCTTCTACCTTTTTGCAGTAGAATTGTTAGACTCTCTGTGTGAAATGTTTTCCTCCCTGATCCTTTCTTGAGGTGTTACCTGGGTGACGTAGGGCGTCAGGTGTAACCCTGTGTTGGTATGATAAAAGGTGTGGGACCTTTTCCATTAGTCGATGGTGATGACTCCATCGCTCTGCAAGAGTGTAAGAGAGTCTTGGATGAGAGACGTCGATTGTGGAATATCGCGTGACTAGATATACTTGGGTGTTTCACCATATGGATATTCTGAAGGAGGGAATCACCGGGCCTTGTTCCAGGCACGGTCGGTGATTCCAGTCGCGGCGTGCGACGTAAGGGTTCGGTCGGGGAGGTGAGATACCCCCAAGAGCCTTCGGTCCATTTGAAACCAGGAAAAGGGATGGAGAGGTTCCCTACCGCCTTTCCCTGACCCCAAAGTCTCGAGTGGGTGCACGACATCGACAAGGGCTGACCTCGTGTGAACAGATCAATCCTTTGGTTTGGGTGCGGTGGCGTAGAACTGTGCGAGGGTTCTTCTGGGTATGGGAAAGACAGGTGTGGGCTTAGTACCATGTGTTACTCCCTAGTTTTTCTTTTTGGGTATGAAAATCATGAAGGATGGAATGATGTAAGAACCCAGTTTTTTCTGCGAAGGAATTTGGAATATTCTTGATTTTATTCCAGAGCAGAGCCTTCAGACGGCGTGTGATTCCGAGCCCCGGAGTGGCCAGAATTAAATTTTCAATGCGTTCACACTGGAAACGCCAAATAAATGGGATAACTCCTCAACGGTGATCCAGATTAGAGATCCGAGTGTACGAATGGGTCCAGAATGGGGTTTTCACACTAGGAACGACATAAAACTTGTCGGCGTAGGATGTTTGGATCCCTCGATTGCTTTCAGAATGTGAAATGAATAAATTAAATGATTAATTTATTAGTTTAACGGCTTAACTCAAGTATATGTTAAACGGTGGCTCGAATAGGAAAACTGAGGGCACCGTTGAATCCGGAACGTGCCGTTTAACCTAGGAGGGTATAAGTTTTGCGGGCCTGTGTCGTCTGTGAAAAATGGTTCCGTGGGCGTTTTCGTAATTTAGTGGCTTCGGAGGTTAAACTTAATAACTTTTGAATGGGGCCTCAGATTAAAATTCCGAGAATGTCGTTGCACTCAAAGCATGGTTTTTAGCCTAGGGGAGGATAAATCTCGACCCCTTCGGGAGTTCGGGTACGGGGCCGCGGGAGGGTGTTTAACTTAATTAATTTATTTAATTAACCTAACCCCCCCTCTCTTCTCCCTCATTTCCCCCTCACCTAGAAAGCCTCTCCCCTCTCCTCCTCCATCTCCGGTGAGGTGACTCTGGCGAAGCGATCCAGAGAGGTGCGACCACCCCGGCTGGTTGACGGCGAAACGATGGGCTTAGTCCCACGAGGTAGGCATCGTTTTGTTTCGTTTTATTTCCCGCACCATGTTCGTCATAATTTTTCTTTGTCGATTTACTACCCGATCTTTGATCCAAGCCCATAGTTGTGTAGATCCTATTCTGAGCTCTCCGGAATTCTATCAGGATCAAATTTTCGACCACCGGATCGTTTCTGGTGGTCCTATGAAGTTTTCCGGCCACGAGGCCGGATTCTGGCGGTCGTTAAGGGGGTCCGGCTGAGGGAAGCCCCATGGCGGATGGTGGCGCGGCAACAGCCGCGACGGAAGGCCGGCCGACCATCTGGCCATTTGGGTGGAACCTCGATGGTGCAGGGCGGCACAGGCAAAACGGACGAGGGTGCCGGTGAGGGGGAGCACGACCGAGGTCTCGGCTCGCGACCCCGCTGGGCAGACCGAGACCCGCATGGTGCGGGTCTCCGCGTGCAAAGCCGACCGACCGTGTCGGCCAGTCGGTGGAAGAGGCGGTCGCACGGTGTGTGGGCGAGGCGTCCTCACTATAGGTGGCTTGGCTGCGGTCCCAGTGGGATGGCCGGAGCGGGCCGACTCGAGCGGGGAAAACTGGCTGGACCGAGCCGGTCCGGCCCAAGGGGGTCCCCCCCTTTTTAAAATGTTTGGACGCCCGCATTTCGATCTACGGGAATCCGTGTTGCGTGCCGTCTGCGGCAGCGAGGACCTGACGCTTAGGCGGACCTTTTGAGGTGGTTACAGGAGTTTTAACTTCTGAGACGAGGGGTTTGGGGGGCACGACACGTGCGTAAAGCAGCTAAACGGGCTTCCTGTGAATTCTTGTTTTGGACGGTGCAGACGCGTTCGATGTCCGTTTTAAGTGTCGTTAGTGGCGTTGGGACCCTGACACCGAGGTAGATCTTTCAAGGGTGGTTTTAGGCATTCAGGCCGAAGTTGAGGAGAGGGTCCCACAACCCGTATTTCTAGCTGCGTGCAACATTTCACGACTTTTTCATCGAACGTCCGTTTGGGGCATGCAAGCAGTCGTTTTTGGATGTTTTTCTAAGGGGATTGCAATGGTGCAATCCACCCTCTCTAATTCGGCACGATGGTCTGGGGCCCAAAAGGGCCATTTGGGTGTCGACAATGTTTTTCCATCTTTATCACCGGGCGACTGTTTTGGACAAGTGAATGTTCCATCTTGTGTGCTTTTTCGAGATGATCACAACGGTGCGATCCGTTTGTTGTGTTTCCGGACTGGGTTGCAGGTCCCATGAAGCACCGCTCGTGTTTGGTGCGCCAGAATGCACATTTTTCTCTGGGTATCGATTTCACTCATTTGGGTAGTTCTTTTGATGTGTTTTCCCAAGGAGATCACATTGGTGCGATGCGCCCAACTGTTTCTGGGGCCGAGGCTCCGGACCACGGGACGCCGTGCGGGGGTGAGGCGGTGTTGGCGACTTTTTCGTCGGATATCCGTTTGAGGTGAGTAAGTAGTCGATCTCGCATGTCTTTCTGCGAGGATTAGAACGGTGTAATCTATTCAGGAGGGTGGATCCTCTTACGCGATCTTATTAAATGTGCAAATATGAAAGGTGCCCTGGTGGCGGTTCTTCTACCATGTTTGTAGCGGACCTTTGGCGTGTGATCACGTTCACTGTTGGGAATGTGATGTAAATGTTTCATAAGCTGTTGTCGGCCATGCCTGGTCCTTTGAGGTGGAGTTGTTATGTTCATGCCTTCACATTGACGTCGGGTGCCATGTGCACAATAGCCTTTAGGCTAGAATGTAGTCTACTCTGGGAGTATACAGGAACCCTTGGAGGTACATGTGGTTTTTTATACCTGAGGATGTTTGTGCGTTCGGTTGGGGTTGACATGGGGCCACACGTCGTGTGGGCCCCATGAGCGTGTCATGCTCTACTTTTTGTACTTTGACCTCTCGCGACGTAGAGGGTCCCTCTGTGATCGTTTGTTTGACCCGCATGGTGGAGCTTTTCCCCTGGCTCTGTGCTCGTTTGTTTGACCAGCATGGTTGAGTGGTCTCCCCCTAGTTTTATTCTCGTTGGTTTGGACGGTAGCGGTGCTAGTGGAACCTAGTGATGGAGTGGGAACTGAACCTCTATTAGGTAAGTTGTTCTTGAGTTGGGTGGTTGCAAGATACCTACTCCATGTTCGGTTTTCCAGTGTTGTACCATTCAGTAGAGATGGACAGAGCTGTTCTGGGTTTACCCTTTAGTAGAGACTAGACAGTGGGTCACCCGATGACTCTTGAGGGTCTACCCTCTAGCAGGGCTGGGCAGTGGGTCGCCCGTCATCTTGTTTCTGGTCTACCCCCCAACCGGGCTGGGCAGTGGGTCGCCTGTCGATTTGTTCAGGGTTTATCCTCTAGTAGAGACTAGGCAGTGGGTCACCTGACAACTCTTGAGGGTCTACCCTCCAGCAGGGCTGGGCAGTGGGTCACACTTCGTCTTGTTCCGGGGTTACCCTCTAGAATGGCTGGGTAGTGGGTCACCTATCGACTTCATCCAGGTCTACCCTCCAACAAGGCTGGGCAGTGGGTTGCCTGACGACTTATTCCAGGTTTACCTTCCGGTCGGGCAGGCAGTGGGTCGCCTGATGATGTATTATGGTTTACCCTCCAGCAGGGCTGGGCAGTGGGTCGCCCAACATCATATTATGAATTACCCTCCTACAGGTCTTGGTTGTGGGACACATGTTGGCATTCCAGACTCAGTCTTTTCTACTAGGCTAATCTGTGGCTTTCCTCCGTGACCACCAGAGCGGGACCCTTGGTTTTATGGGTCGGTGATGGAACGACTTTGACTTTGTGGAGACCTCTCGACTGCAGGGCAGTGACATGTTGTGGTTTGACGTTCCCCCAGAACTCTCAAGTACGAGGAAAACATTCCCCACCGAGACGCATCCTCGTGATGTGACCCAAAACTGTGCGAGCGAGTCAGTGCCGCAAAGAGCAGATAGTATCGAGGTACAGTGATTGAGCCCTTGACATGTAGTTCAGGGTAGACGTGCGGGATGATGGGCATCGATGGTGTTACTTCTGGGACTGTTGGCGACTCACTTTTCATGGGCTGAGCTACGGGATGGAGATCTCCTTACGACCTTGTTCAGGCTTCTTGTTGAGCATATGGACTTTTATATACCTTGTTCGAGTACCCACTTCTTGGGTTGATTACTCTCCTTCCAGGAGAGGTGAAGACGCGCTGGGTATGCCACATGCTCTCCGTGTCTAGCTTCTCATGGTTGGACGAGTCTAATCTCCTACTATAGGTAGCGAAGACTCGACAGGAAGTTCATCTTCTCACCGTTTCCAGCTCCTTGTGTCTGGAAAATTCTACCTTCTTTCCTCTTTTTGGGTTGAGTTGGACTCTCTACTGTTACTCGTACATCATTTTCAGTTGTACTCCTCTAATTTTCCTGTTCGCTCTACTGCCCACCCTTCTGTACCTCCTTTTGTTTCTCCCTCGAGCCTTCAGGGTATCCTACTGAGTATTTTTATATTCACCACTTCTTGGGATTTTCCCACAATTGGTGTGCCCTTGCAGACGACAGACAGGTTGGTCGTGACGTCAGAGGAGCTTATGATCTTGGGATCTTGGACCGTGTGTGGTGATCGGAGATAGGCTCCAGGTGGGGGACCCTTCCAGCTATTTACTTTTTGATAACCTGCTTCCGGGTTGTGGCACATTTCTAGTTGGGCACGTGTTTTTCCCATTTTTCCTTTTCATCACATTAATTTTACTGTTTAGAGGTCGATGCACATTTGTGGTATACTTATAGCATTTTCCTTTTTCTTTTATTTTTTACTCTGCACTTTTGCATTGAGCGTGCTGCGTTTGTGTGTACAGGTACTTAGGAAAAGGCCTCCCCGGGTAATTGTGCCTTCGGCGCTGGTCGCCAGCCCTTGGCCTATGGAGGCGGGCTTGGGGTAGTTGCGGCTTGAGCCCAGTTAGGGTCGGGTCGTGACATATATGCCTAGACCATAGAGTCCCACCAATGCTTGCCCTAACCCTCGAGTCTGAATGCTACACTATTCAACCTGATATTCTTAGGTGTCTCCAAGAAGTTGATGAGTTGATTGATGTTTTCCACTGAATCCTCCAACTCTTGAGGTTTAGTCATCCCCTTAATCGATGGTGTCTTCTCACGCAGGAATTCTCACGTTCGGTCTCTTTCTGCTTCAGCTTCTGGTTGTATTTCAACCACTACATTCTGAACTCATGGAACATCCTTTTGGACATCACATAATTCCCATACGATAGTCTCAATGATATTCTAATCCATAAGAGGAATCCCATGAGGAAAATCAGCTGCCCCTTCCTAAGGAACCTATGGAAGACATATCGGAGGCATACTACAATATACTGAAACATTAGAACAATCATACCTAGAACCAATAAAAGTTCAAACTAGAAAACCCATAAGTAGAAACTAATATTTCAAATGAAAAAACCAACACTAAAGGCACATATCCTGAAATCACTTGGTAGCTTGAGTCTCATTAGGATAATATCTTTCCATAATCTCATCGCAACATACTTCTCAGGCCCCAACAATCCTATCTCTATTCTAACATGAATCCAATGAAATGATTCATGAGGAGAAACCTCCCTCTAATATCAAACCTTAACGAACTGGCCTAGGTTACCCTCAAACTCGGCAGCCAACCCAATCTGTCACATACCCTAAGGGAATTCATGATCCCCACGAGCTGGCAACAAGGACTTGATCATCGAACAAAAAAATCAAGGGTAGAATTTTTCCTAACCTAAACAACCATATGGAAATTATATACAAGGAAATAAGTGAAAAATTGATGACTATTAAAATATGTATGCCATAAATGTATAAAAACAATAGAAACAAAACAACTATAACAGTAGAAAAGATCTCCAAAAGACATTTATGTCTATAAGGTACTCAAAACCAAAAGCTACTCCAACTATGTCAAGGAAGAACTCCAACCATCTCACAATCAGCTACCTGTCCTAGCTAACACGATCCCCACCACCTCATTGTGGCACCTTTCCTTTCCCTGCACTGGAATGAAAATAAAGGTCTACGCACCACTGAAGAATTTCATAGGGTGTCAGCTAACAAGCTCAGTAGGATCCCATCCAGGTCTTTCATACCAAGTATCTATATAATAAGTATTGCATGCTCATTTTTTAATAAAAAATTCCATGGTAAGTAGTAAATAAGTTTTATAGAAAACATGGTAATCATTACCTTTTCCACAGTTCTAAAAAAACAATGTATTACATTTTCCAGATAATTTTTTCATATCATTTTTCACAAGTATCAACCTGCATATGAAGGCTAACATAGAAAGCCAAGTAGTATAAACTAGGATCACATGTATCAAAACGCCATAGAATACTACAATTCTAGGAAGTATACTACTCATACAGAAATAATGAAGTGAACAAAACTGATCCTAGAACAACGATCCAAGTGTTAGATAATTTTGTAATTCCATTTAATTCATTGGGTTATATTAATCATTCACTATCATTAATATTGTAAGATTATTAGTGTGATTAATTTTAACATTATATTGTTTTATTTATACATGTATTATGTGATTTTAAATTTTATACTATTAATCAATTCATTGGTTAATTCCCACTCTATCATCACAATCATTTTAATGGTTTATTTCATAATCTCATTCTAATATGGATTGTTTATTCATGAATTTAAATTAAAGGAAATTATTTAATAATTTTTAGTAAAACCATTTAATTTTCATCTCCTCTTGTTATTCATTATAATTCATGTAATAATTTAAATTTTCCAATATTTGGTAATTGAAATAATAGATAATGTTTTTATAAAATCTATCCTCATTTCACTATTCTGCTTGAAATTCATTTCATTATAAAAACTTGTTTTCAAACAGTTTATTAAAAAATGATTGTAACCTTTTCAAAATTATTTATTAAATATATTTTTACCTGTTATTTCTTATCACAATTTTTTGGAAAGAAATATTCTTTTAACGTACTCATCATGTATAAAATTGTATTCTTTCATGACCACCCAATGTTTTAAGGATTCCATTTATATGTTTCAATGATTATTTTTGGCTAAAAAAATTTTCCAAATTTTTGGTGAAATTGTAGTTTTAAAATGTGATTATCAAAATGAAAATTATATTTTTCTCAAAAATTATTTTTAAAGATTAATTTACTGTATTTCTATTCATCAATGAAAAAAATCCCATTATTAATAATCTACTAAGAATATGGTGTGTTGGAAATATCATTATTATTCATTTAAAAAATTTACGATTATATCGATAAATTATATTATTTAAATTCACTTCATAATATCATTTTTTATTACTTCAGTTATATTTGAAATATTTACTTTCATGTGATTATTGAACATTAAATGTTTCCTAAATATCCATATTATTAATCATGGATTTTGTTTCTTAAACTATATATATTTTCCATATACAGTTTTGTAAATTTAATTTAATTTGTTTATCTCTAGAAATATAAGTAAATCTGTATTCTTTAATCAATACAGATATTTTATGATAAAGAACATTTTTCTTGAATTAAATCTACTATTTGATATGTGAGTAATGATTTAAACATATAGTGCGAGGTGGGGCCTAGAATTATACAGACCCTTGATGAATTAGTTGGCCTCATGAGTCAAATCAGTATGCTAGAATTAAAAGGAATTATACCTATAGTATTAAACTATATTTTGAAAGGACTTTATGGTAGAGGTATCACGATGCTTGAGATAATAGAATTAAATAATTAAATATATCATTATTTAGTAACTAATTTATAATTTTCCATGATATTTTCACAATAATATTACCTCTGGATGAATTTCATTATCATTTTACTGATTAAATGGAATGTGTTTTCAGTTACATTTCTTTATTGATGATTACATATCTTATCATGATATTCAAGTTATTTAAATGGAATGTGTGTTCAGTTATTTATCATTTCATATATATTGTTCTTTATTAATCTGTGATAACTTCCACTATACATAATCATTAATAAGTACTTGATCTCACCCTCATTTTATCAACTTTCCTTAGGATTCCATGAAGTGTATTATGATTTATGATTAAGGATATTATAGAGTGAATAATGTTATTCAGGAAAATATATATTATAATTAGTGTTTTCAAATGTATCATGAGAATGATGTAAGTATCTATTTTACCAAGACAACTAAATTAGTTGTTCATTTTGGATATGGTTCATCTTATATTATAGAAATGTATTAAAGAATACATGATCCCTTGGTTACTAGTGTTAGTGGCCCGATAATTAGTATCTGATAATTTATAGTTAATCCTTGGTAACTATATTTAGGGAAACATAGATTAGGGAACACAACCATATGAAATACATTGATCAAAACTATATAGGAATATCCTAATGTTTTCATAAAGATGAGATAATGTGATTTTCCCTGAAAAATACTTCCCTCTATATAAGATACATGTGGATGTGGTTATGGAAAAGATGTACCTTGGTTTAGTAAATATGAAAAGGGCACATTTGACATGACTCGATCATCACCTAATGCATGAAAATGGGCCTTAGTACACACATAGATTAAGACTACCGATAGATATACTTAGGAATATTCACATTATATCTACAAATAATTAAGAATTATTTGAATAGATGATGATAAAGAATGACATATGTTAAATTTGTGGTGTCTTAGATTGAAAATAAGGTTTTTCAAAGCAATGCAAAAAAGTTTAATGTGTGTAAAGGAGAGAATAAATCAACTGAGTTATAATGAAAAATGAATTGTATGATGGAAGGAAATAAATATTACCCTAGGGATCCATTTATATTTTACTATCGTAATTATGGGGAATATAGGAATTTTCTAAGTCAATTTACTATTCAAAATGTTAACACACATACCATTGAAGGAACCATGTGGAAATAAAATGGTTAAAGTATTTATGTAGTAAGATTAGATAATTAAATTTTGGAAGTATTTTAGCAATCATATTTTGGTTATATGAATCATTAAACTTCTAAGGATTATGTTATATTTTTTATGAATATATATGATAATTAACAAAATATTAATAGATACAGTCACAGGTTTATGAGATTAATGTTAAAAATATTTTCAAAGTATTAAACACCCCTTTTGAAAAAATTGTGTGGTAGGAATATTACATGATTAAGGATATAAATGGAAAACATTTATAGGAATAAAAACCATTGGTTTAATATATGTTCTATTAAAAAAATTATTTAATAAATAATTACATTATAATGTGGCCATAAGTTTTAATATATTTTTACCAGATTGGGTTTATCTGATCTTTAATATTGAGATAATTATGGGTTATTAAGCTTTTTTGAATGTTATTTAAAATATATTAAATTTTTTGTATAGACAGATAAAAACCACATGCCAAGTGGAGAACCATGGAACATATAAAGGTCATGGGAATTTAACCCAAAATCAAAGGAAGGTAGGGGTTCAGCTCATACCAATGGCCTATGTGATATTATAGTTAATATGTAATGGCTTTTAGGAAAATTATTGGATGAATATATATTAATAATGAATTGGTTGTGTTACTTTTTTGGTTTACATATGAATTTATTAAATTTGATAAACTGTCCTAAGAATTTTCGTGTTTCAAAATAGTTAGGGACATAAAGAAATAATTTTCACTCATTTATGGATCTAAAGATTCATTAAATTTGAATTTTAGTGCTTCAAAAATAAAATATTCATGTTAGGATATTCATTTCTTAGAGTAAGAAATGAATTAGAAATTGATCAATGAGCGTCCAAATGATAAATTTTTTTTATGAAATAGAAAAATATTAAGTTAGTATTTTTCTTTATATCACTATATTGTCAAGTAATTATTCAATATTAAGAAAAATAACTTGAAACAATAATATTATCATATTACCATTGTATCCAATGATTCATATTTTCCTTTAAAACAGCATACATTGATTTTTTGAGGTCCTTTTGTTTTCATTTATCATTCTATTTCTTATGATCTATAACATCTTTCATAATTAGTAATTATTTACTCATTTACTCTATGCCCATACCTTCAATTTACAAAAATGTTATCTAGAATAGAAACCCATACATGTGACATTTTTAATTCTATTTCTCTAATTATAAATATGTTTTAATTAAACCTTTTCAATGATATTTTTCAACAAAATATTTTTCATTTATTAAACCCTTGATTACCTTGTCCAAGTATAAATTATGAGAAAAATTTTAATTAAAGTGGATACAATTAACAATACATGATTTTAAAAGATAAAATTTATTTTTAAAGTGTATGTGATATGTAACACCATTCTTAAACAACCCATAATATATATATCATTATAACGTAGCTACTATATTTGAAGGTATAAATATTACTAACTAAATTATGATAATATTTCTTATCTATTGGTAATAAATAAAATAACAATAATTTAAATGAAAAAGTATATGTTTTCTGAATTTTTTTTCTAAATGTTGGTTTTTTGATCTTTTAGCATAGAATTTAAAATTAATTTTCCCTAAATATAGAAAATTTATTTGATAAAATGAAATTTATTTTTGAAATCATCACATCAAAATTATTTTTAGGTGAATTTATTTATTTTTATGAAATTTTTCATTTTCAATGAATATTTAATAATAGTGAATTTGAATTGGAAAATAAATATTAGTTTGAATAATATATAAATTTAATATATATATATATTTCAATTGGGTTTAAAGTAAAATTGATAAAACTATTTAATTATTAATATAATTTAATTAATTATATTAATTATGATATTTATTTTTTATAGAACAAAATTTTGAAATTTTGAATAGTTAATCATTGAGAACATACATTATTGTCACATCTGCGGGATTAACATTAAATTAAATCTTTTCCCACTTAAGTTAATATAATTATGAAAAATTATTTCCATATTTATAATAATTATAATTTATCTTATTTAAAAAATTTATCTTATTTTGTAGAAAAAGGAACACTGAAAACAGTAAAAATTTCTTACCATAGTTAAGTTGAAAAGTGATTTACCAGGTGTTAAAATAAAAATAATGCGTTAAAATGACCTAATAAATATTATAAAATAACTATTCTAGACATATTTATACCCTATAATTTCTAATTATAAATAATAATACATTTTTGACCCTTTTAGAAGGTAAAAAATGTGGTTATAGGTTTTTATTTTCCTCAATTAAGAGTTTGCCACTCACCTCAGTTATTAAAGAACAAAAACTCTCATATATTTTATACAAATTAAAAACCTTTATTTTCAGCCTATACCTACCCAAATAAATTACAAAAATTTACTGCCCCAATATTATATTCCTTATTTATTTATTAAATCTAACATATTACATATTTTTAAAAACACTATGGAGGATACCTGAGCAATGGCTAATGTTTTTTAATGAGAATATTTATTTTGTTTCTTCCCCCACCATATTAAATTTATATTAAACCAATATTTTTAATTTAATCCATAAAATTCATATATTTATATGTTTTATGTAAATTTCATGACCTAAAAACATATCCACTTTGATCAAATGGGTTTTTATATAATCATTCATGTGTTTGACATACTACCACCTCACAAACCAATGTCATTCGTTTGTCCATTACACCCTCTAACGGTTGGGTTTTGATTGTGGATATAAATTATATATATGATATTTATAACATAATCATTCCAATATTTTCATTATATCATATATTAAAATTATATTTCTATTTCATAGGGGATATGATAATGTTTCTTGTGCGTATGGTGGGCTACCACCTCATGACGAAATGTGATTCGTTTTTCACTAACGCATTACAATAAAGGTATTAAGGATAATTTTAGTAAATATATGTGATATAAATGACATAATTATGAAATTAATTACATATATATAATTATGATATGATAATATTTCAATTTATTTCATACCTTTTCACTTATTTAATGATGATAACATTGTTCATGTACGTGTAGAATAATGCCATCACAAAGAGATGTGACTCTATCTTCATCACAACCCCCATATTATATACATAAAAATATATTTAAGGAAATAATATGATATTATAATAATTATTTAATGGTAAAATACTACTTACCATATTTTTATTATGATATTTAAAAATTGAAACGTTACTCATGTATTTGTACACCCTACTGTCTCCATGAATGAACATTACTGAATTTCATGAAAAAAGAATTCATGACTAGTATTTAAAGTATAATTAATTTAAAAGTATCCTAATTATTTCATTATTATTATTCTATAGATGATTACACAATATAATATTAATAAGAAAAAAACCATTCATAACAAACAATGAATGAGAAAACAAGGAAATTAATACCTGAGACAATGGAAATAATGAATGATTATCAATGAACTGGTGATAAGATGTCATAAAAGGATCATATTTGATATTATAAATATTAATATAGTTATTTTATAAGATAATAACACGTTTAAAACCAATATAAAGTAGGTTAAACCATGTTCATCCAAGAAAAAGTGTAACGTAAGGGACATCATCAAAAATTTTACATTATTGATGTATATTGTAATATTCTGAACCTAATTTATTTTATATGGTTTATTAAAATAACCCTCTAATTATAATTTTCTTGAGAATAAAATGAATAATTACTAGGCCTTATGTGACATCCCCAAGACACCAAAGACTAGAAATAAATGCCAAAGGATTTAAAATACATGTGGGGTAAGATTTAACCTTTATGAAATAAAATATTAAACCAATAAACCATAACCAAACCATTCACTAAATGATGCATGACCAAAATTGAGGCAACAAAACTACATTATTTATATATAAACCAATCAAAATATTGAAACAGTGAAAGAGAAAACAATGTAAAATGTGAATAGTGGACGAATTACTAAAGAATCTCAAAAGATCACAACAATCCATTCTTCATGAGCTCATTTCTCTAAAATCACCGAACATCCCAAGTATCACGATGTGGTGCTAAAAACATGTGACAATTTACCTTCTCCCATGTCTCAGATGATATAATCTATAAAATCGCCAATTTTAGAATGAATGGGTGAGTATAAAACTTTGTATGATTTTCCCAATGATTTTCCTACTCACAACACTAGTATAAAAGAGTTAAATACATTTACATAAAAAGGTTTATATGAAAAAATTCCACAAAATAATTTTTAACTAAATATAAACAAGTTTCCAAAAATATTTGTATCAAAAATCATACAAGTGCAATTGAAACAAATTTTCTAGCAAGATATATTTTCAGAAAACAACAAATCAAAGATTTAAAACCATTTTTCAAAATTCCTTCGGCATACCCAATACTTTCCAAACATCTACACAAGCAACCATGAATGCTACCCGATGATAGTTCCATAATCATGAGAAGTTTCTTATTAATATATGAATTTTTCACAAGTTAATTGTATCCCATGTGCCAGTAACCCTTTGGCACTAAGTATAAGGTCCTATTTCAACCAATACCCATATATGATATATTAACACACACACCAACTATTCCCAAATATCCAGCCAAAACAAACCCTTCAGTAAAATGTCATTTTTATTGAAAACTATTTTTCATTAAAACCATTACAGTGCCAATGCATTTCAATAAAACAACTATTTATTGAAACGACCTAAAAAATAAAACCATTGAAATGTTATAGAAAATAATCCATTTAAAATCACCTTTTTTTAATTCATAAAACTAAAAGAATTTGAAAAATAATTTATCAGGATTTCACAGATATACTGAAAATGATAAATCATTACTAAGGTGACTTATTACACATATAAAACCTAGATTTCACTATCCATATTATCCAATTTAATCAACTTAAATGTAATCCAATCAATTCTAGAAAGAGGAGATGATAATGAAGTCACATACTACGATGGTTTTGATGAAAACCCACAACGGACAAAGAACGCTCATGAAACCGGGTTGAAACTCTCCAAAAATGGCCTTATATCTCGTCTCCTACCATAAAAGAACAAAAATATCATCATATTTCGAATCCCCCGACATAGATCTACCCATAACAGGTGTAGATCTGAGAAATAAATAGGGTATGATATGTATATCTATGAAACAAGAAATGAACAGTGAATAACATCACCAACTATGAGAGTATAGCTTCGAATCACCAAGGGAAGCCTTAAAAGTTTCTCCAAAACACCTGGGAGAGGTTATCCTATATTCAAGGAATATTATTCCCGAGTTAGGGATTCTTAGATGAAAAAATGAGTAGTTTAGAGGCCAAAATGTTTGGATCAACTTTTTTAGGATATCAATTTAACTATGAACACGGTTAATTCACAATGCTAAACAATCTGTGTGCCAACCATGCATCATATTATGCCCATAAAGACCCTCACATGACCTCCTCACATGAACTCTTTAATAATACACACTCCATGCTTAAGATCTCTACCTCAAAAATTCTATTGTGCACAATTTCTACTATGATTTCTGCATGGTTTTGATAAACCGTGCGTAGCCCGTGCGCCCATACTTTATCCCCCAAAAAATATTTCAAGATCAACAGACTCTCCAAACATTCCCCATAATTTTTATCTATATAAAAAAAGTAAAGGGTTTTGTTCCAAAAACAGGGTTACTACATTCTCCCCGCCATCTGTATTATCATCCCTAGAAAGTTGAAATCCAGCACTGCCCTGAAAGAGTTCTGTCCATCGGTCTTTCATTTCATTATCATGTTCACAAGTTTCTTCCGGAATATGACTCTGTTTCCATAAAATCCACACTAGAATTATAATTATTCTATAAAATAATTTCTCTTATCTATCCACAATCTACACCAAGTTATGTACCAACGATGTATCTAACTCTAGGTTAACGATCCCATCAGATCACATGGTTAGGATCAGGCTGGTACTATTTCAAATAAGATACTAGGAACACATTAGGCACCAGATAGAACCAAGGTGGTAGTTCCAAACATTATTCCACCACTCCAACCCATTCTACTATCTAAAAGGGGCCTTTTATGAAGGAGACCACTTTCCATGCTTCCTAAAGTGACGATGCCCTAGTCTTGGAGAGATCCTCAAAAATACTTGACCACTCATGGAAAATGACAACAACCATCGATGATGATCTGCATAAGATTTATGATGACTCTAATCCACCTCCATCCATTTTATGATCAAACTAATCTTCTCTGTCATTTCTCGGACAAGGATCGGCCCAACTAGTGATGTTTCACCAGCTTCCTCCAATTATAGTAGAGAATGATAGGGATGCACATACAGTGCATCAAACAGAAACATATTTATCAAGGAATGATAGTTGTTATTATACGAGAACTCCACTATGGGTAGGTGATCATCTCATGAGCTACAAAAATCCATGACACAATCCCGCATTATTTCTTACAACATTTGTATCGTCTGTTCAGATTTCCCATCTGTTTAAGGATGATATGTCATGCCCATATTCAATTGAGTGTCATGGGATTTCTGTAAGGATTTCCATAAATGAATAGTGAACCTATAATCTCTGTCTAAGACTATTGACACTGTTATGCCATGTCTCATTACCACTTCTATGAAGTATATTTTGGATAGATCCTCCACCATGGGAGTTTCAAGAATTGGAATGAAATGGGTGGACATGGTAAGATGATATACTATCACCCATATTGAATCTTGTTTATGGACCGTTCCTAGGAGACCAGTAACAAAATTCATATATCTAAGCTCCCATTACCACATTGGAATCTGTAAATACTGCAACATACCCGCTGGTCTCTGATGATATTCTTTAACTGATTGACAAGTTAAGCATCGTGGGACAAACTCATCCACCTTCCTATTCCTGTCTCTCTACCAAAACTGTGACTTTGACAAGTTATACATCATTTTCCTTCCTAGATGTACATTCCATTTTGAATGGTTGTAAGAATGTAGGATTTGTTCATGACAAGCCATAGGTACAACCATTTGATATCTCAAACACAAAATTGAACTCCTTTTATGTTTACAAGCCTCAATGGTCTCCCCACAAATGAGTTTTTACTCACAACCATGCATCCCATGTCATATGTTTTTTCCTCATTCACCATCTTTACAAAATTATGAACTTGAGTAGAATAAAATTAAACCAAACCATCACCTTGGTCTTTACATTCCACATGCATGTCAGCTAGGACTAACATAAATTGCCATTAATCTGAAGCTTCTTTCTCTAACTGATCATATGACTTTATTCTTAATGAATCTTCCACAAAATTATCATTTCTTGGTGTATAAATCGATTCAAAGTAAAACATTTGGAGATACTCCATCTATCCCATTTTCTAGGATTAAAATATCATTGTGAGAAAATGTGTATCAAGCTTTTGTGGTCTGTGAACACAGTAAATTTCTCACCAAAGAGATAATGATGACAAGTATTCATGGCATGAACAACTGGTACTAATTCAAAGTCAGGTGTTGGGTATTTCTTCTCATGAACTCTCAAATTCCATGAACTATATTCTACAACATGGTCTCCTTGCATGAGAACGCATCCCATTTCTAATCCTGAAGCAACACAGTACACCACATATCCCCTCCCTGGTTTTTTGAAAAATCATGATCAATGTTGATGTAAGACAATATTTTAGCTCCTGGAATGAATTTTGGCATTTCTTTGTCAATTGGAATGGAGTATTCTTCTTTTTCAAAGCTGTCATTGATGATGATAGTTAGGATAAGTCATGCACCAAGTGTCGGTAATAAACAGATAGACTAAAAAACTTCATATCTCAAAGACATTTTTTGGTGGTTTCCACGAGATCACAACTTCTATATTTTTAGGATCCACCTAAATAACATCTTTTGAAATCTCCTGGCCAAGAAAGAGTACATCTTATATCCAAAAATCACCGTTCGATATATTGGCATACAAAAGGTGATCTCTGAAGATTTGTAACACTATCTCCAGGAGTTTCTCATTTTTAGCCTTTGTCTATGAATACACCAAGATGTCATCTACAAAACCACAACAAAAGAGTCTAGATATTTCTAAAATATCTAGTTCATCAAATATATGAAGAAAACTTGTGCATTCTTGACCACACACATCACAAATTCGCAAATATCATGCCAAAAAAACCCTTTCAATAAAATCACATTTTATTTAAATTCTTTTTTCAATAAAACGATTAAAATGCTCTCTCATTTCAACAAAAAGTATTTTTATTGAAACCACCCACCCAATCGAACCAATTAAATGTAACATAATATCTACCATTTAAAATAAAAAATTTTTAACTCGAGGAAGTAAAAATATTTCACAATAATTTATCATGATTTCACAAATCTACCAAAAATGATAAATCATCACTAAAGAGATTAATTAAATGTATGATATGAAGATTTAAAAATGTATCTTATCCAATATAATCAATTTAAAACTAATCCATTCAATTATTGAAATATGATATGATAGTGAACCCACCGTCCTCGATGGTTTTGATGAAAACTAACAACGAACGAAGAATGGTCACACAACTGATATGAAACTCGCCAGAATAGCCTCAGGAATCTTTTCATTCCATAAAAAATCCAAATATCATCATATTTGGAATCTCCCAACATAGATCCATCCATAACTGGTGTAGATATGAAAAATAGAGAGGAGATGATAAGTAGATAAAAAAACAAGACAAGAACATTGAAGAACATCACTTATCACTAGAATTCGGCTGCGAATCACCAAAGGAAGCCTTTCAATTGACTCTAAAATGATAGGGAGAGGTTATCCTATCATTAAGGAAGAGACATAACGAGTTATGGACTCTATGGAACAAAAAATAGTAGTTTATATCCAAAACAAGTGAGATCCTCTTTTTAAGGATCTCACTTTAACCACATGCACAGTTACTTTTCATGGTTTAACAAACCATGCTCTAACCATGTGTTAGATACTATATAGATAGACCCTCGCATGACCTCCTCGCACAACCTCCTTATCCGTGCACACACCATACCAATGATATCTACCTCAAACCTGATATTGTGCATGGATTCTCCTAGTATTTTTACATGGTTTGGATATACCATGAGAAACTCATGCCCTTCTCCTTTAGCCCCTCAAAACTAATTGAAATATCACCAAACACCGCCAAATTTTATACTTAATTTGTATCCATAAAAACACAAGGAAAGTGTTATGTAACCGAAATAGGGGGTACTACATTCTCCCCAACATTTGTCATTCTATCCCCAGAAAGTTGAAAATTGTCACTGCCCTGAAAGACTTTAGGTCATTCGTCTTTCATTTCCTTCTCACATTCCCAAGTTTATTCCTTAAAATGACCATGTTTTCATAAAATATGTAATAGATAAATGATTTTTCCACACAATATTTTCTCTTGTCTATGCAAAATCTTTGCTAAGATATGTACCAATGAAGCATCCGACACTAGGTCAATGTGATCTCATCTGATCACATGGTTAGGATTAGGCTGGTACATTATCAACTAAGATACATGGAACACATTATTCACCAAACTGAACCATAGTGGTAGTGAAAAATGGCATTCCACCTCTCCATCACATTCCAGTATCTCAGGTTGGATATTTATAGAGGAGATAACATTCCATTCTTCCCCAAACAACGATGTCCCTGCCATGTATAGATCCTCATGAAAATGTGATCACTCACATAAAATAACAATGGACATCAATGATGATCCACATTAGATTTATAACTGCTCTAACCTGTCTCTGTCCTCTTTCTGATCTTCTAAATATTCTCTATTATTTCATGGACAAGGCTTGGCCCAACTAGTAAATTTTCACTTATTTCCACCGAACATAGTGGAGAACGACATGGATGCCCATACAATGCTTCAAACGAAGTCATATGTATCGAGGCATGAGAGATGATATTATATTAGAACTACCTTAAGGTTATGTTCTCCTACCATGATCCACCAAAATCTATTACACAATCTTGCAGCATGTCTTAAAACATTATTATCATCCGTTAAGATTTCCCATCTATCTGAGGGTGATTCAACATACTCATATTAAACTGAGTGCCAAAGGATTTCTGTAAGGATTTACTGAATCCAGATGTGAAACTCAAATCTATATCTAAGACTATTGACACTAGTATTCCCTATCAATTTAATACATCTTAGATATAGATTTTGGATAGATCCTCCACCGTATGAGTTTCATAGATTTGAATGAAATTGGTCGACTTGGTAACACGATCCACTACCACGCATATGGAATCTTGTTTACAGAACAATCTTGGGATACCGGTAACAAAATCCATAGCTATAAGATCCCATTTCCATAATAGAATCTATAAATACTACAACATACCCATTGGTCTCTGATTCTCTACTTTAACCTATTTACAAGTTAAGAACCATGAGACAAACTCGTCCACCTTTATTTTCATACACCTCCACAAAAAAAGTTTCATATGTATAATTAATACATAAAATAAAGACACACATACAATTCCCACGTGGGCCCCAAAATCCTGTTTGGTTCCCTAATCCATTCTCCATCCAGAATCCTAATTCATCGATAACTTAAAGCTCTATTTCCCTTATCCTTTATTTCTCTCATGAATCCTATTAAGGTACCGATTAGGAGGTCTGAGTAGGGTGTGATTTAAACTTAGTAGGGGACCACCAAGGATGTCTAATGAAATATTCAATCTATAGTAGTTTATGAAGTTGTATAAAAAATACTGATAAAATTACAATAGTAGACAGGGTTCACGTTTATTATTATTTAGTCAACCATATCATACATTCTGCCATCTATTACGGAGTCTTATCCATACACCACAAAAATTTTAAATTTTACTCTATGCATATTATTTAATTATTCAATATAATTCCAATTTCATTTGGTTACCTAGTGGGTCACTCTGGGTACCATTATCATGGAAACATGGAGTGTTTGTCTACCATAAATTCATATTAATGCATCAGGTGCCCAGAGAAACTACTCTCAACCCCATGGGTACCTATAGATTCAGTACCTAACCCCAAAAAAACAATGTTAACAATCAAATATAAATATATATATTGGGGTCCCATATCATCAGTTTGGCATCCCATGGGTACTTGGGGAATCAGTCCCTCACCCACAACTCAATGTTTGAAATTGCATATATATATATATATTAATATTCGTAATTAATTAACTAATTATCCATCATTAAAAACACATGTAACCATTTCATATATCCAATCTATCCATGGATTCATTATATTCATCATAAGAAACAACATGAATAATGCTCCCATGACACCATTTATTATTAGTCATCACTCATCTCATTAACCATTTGAGGTTAATCCAATCATCCCCATAACTTCCATTATGAAACCATTCAAAAAATATTTAGTTTAATTATGTATACCCATTATTAATCATTTTAAATTTCATGAATAATAATTTAATGGATATTAGAATACAACATGGGTTTCAATAATTGTTTGTCTCATAATCTCAAATAGTTCCAACGAGTTCTGTGAAAGGTCTCACAATGTTTCTAATTTAAAAGAAATTACACAGCATGGTAATGGAATAATAAAATTAAAAACACAATATCAAGATCAAGACTATATGAATTAGAAATTATACCACCTACCTAAGGATTTATGATCAAATCTCTCCAAAATTTAGCCGTAAATTCGATATAGAACAGACAAATTCATAACTGTAGGGAAGATCTATTATCAAAACGAAGTATAATAATCCAATGAAAAAAGATCCATTAAAACCTATATATATACAAACAAAATGGTAGGATTTATATCTATCCAATGGTAGATAAATATAGGATATAGGATCAACCAATCATGGAGAGACCACATTCCATATAGTAGTAATTTTCTTAATCCATATATTCAATTTTCATGGAAAGGGGTTTGAAGATCCAAGGAATCCTCTTTGATGACTCCAAGAGAAAAGGAAATCATATTAGGTAGAGTGTGGGAGATTCGGAAAATAAACTCATGGTCAAGGAATTTTTAATAATAATTTCGATATTTTAAATTTCCACACACGAGATTTTCTCAAAGGGCCACATAGTTGGACAAAATTTGGGTCCTAACTCTGTGCCCCAATTATTTGGGGTGAAAATGTTTCTCATAGGTGGGTTAATAAGTTAACAATCCATTCTTCAACTGTGAAAACCTACTCCTTGCATGGGTGTATGTATTGTAGTGGGTATCCACCTGGTTTGGTCGGACCATGCACCCCCATCCAGTGGATCAAAATGGGGCACACAATTTCTAGGGGAAACTTCACTCTCTTCCCTAACCGTGTTCCATCCATGCACATCCCCATGGGATTAACATATTAACCAAATTAATTCAAAATGTCCCCAATGAAAAACACTACCAATGTATTAACATGAAAAGGTAAATGGATACTTCAAAATTAGATCAATACATCCCAATAATGGTATGTATCATAAAATATACTTACATTATAATACATCGGCCTCAGGGTGCACTTACAACATCACTAATATTATAAGGTAAGAATATGAGGGTACTGGGACAATGTAACAAAAAGGGTTTAGGTAGATAGACCCTTATATGTAATTTAATAATATAAAGTGAGTGGGTAATGTTTTAGGATGCTTAGATGAGTTTTATACTGTCTTGTGGATTTTAAGGTGGTGAATGATTTAATCATAGTTAGTAGAAACTATAGAAATCTTACAGAAAAACATGAAACTCAAATAGTTAGAATTAGGTAATTGCATAGTTAGGTACATGGTTGGGACAAAACGTGAATCTTCCCAAGATAAATTGTGAGAGACTGGACATAGGGGAATATATTCGTTAGAACACAATTTTTCTTAGTATTCAATCCAACCATGCGAGGTTTTTTTGATGTTTCAGGTCATGGATGATTAACACACAGTTAGCTAAACTGTGTGCCTAAACCATGCACCATTAAAAATTAGATTTCAAATTTCGTAATCTCACTCAGTTTAACCCTTAATGACCCATTTTTTCCAAATCATCTCATTACCCGAATTACACTTCTTCCCAAGGATGTGGATACGTTTACATTCAATTCAAGAGTGATTCCTAGGTGAATCAAAGTTTTCAGGAGGCCATATTTGTTGTTAAGTGATCAGTATTAATAATTTTACATAGATTTTGTCTTCATACCTATCTTTTAGTTGTAGATGTAATCTATTGGGGATATTTCTATGGTTTTTGTTGTAAATAATTATTATATAATATTTTTTTAAAGGGGACAATATCTATTGTTATTTTTTGATGATCTAAGCATGATTTTTTTAAATTTGATAGACCATTGTTCATTTTTACATAGGTTAGAATGGTATGTGGATTCAATCTCAACTCCTCTTTATTATAAGTTGAAGGCTTAATTTAATATTAATTGAATTACATAAAATTGATTATTAAATTGATGATTTATTCTTTATGGGAACCCAATTTTGTGATGGTTTAGTGAAATGGTGGAACTGGATGGTTATGTAGAAAACATTGTGATTTTAATTTTAAAAATGTTGTTTTAGTTTCATATCATGAAACATATTTATAGAAATTTTTTCAATAGAATGATTTTTTAATTTAAATTTATTAGAATGGGGTTTTTTTTATATGTTGTGAATGTGTTCATGTTTATTTGGGAAGGATAACAGAGTGATGCCTCCCCCATCCAAATTTGATGGATAAGGGTGTGATATTTCCCATTCCAAAATGGTTCACCAAGTGATAACCTGGGGAAAGGATGAATCAGCACTCATTCTTATATGGAGGTCTATGTTTTATATGTCGTTGGGGATATTTTTCATTTTTTATATGTGTGTAAATGAATGGGTATTCCAAAATAGTATATGAGAAAAAATTTTAAAGTAATTTTTGATTAATTTTTATGGAAAACTATTTTAGTATGGAAATATATTTGGATTTGATATAACATTATTCAAAGTATTTTATATTTTTTATATAAATGTGATAACATGTTCTATCATAGTGTAATTTTTTGTGAGTTAATGGGACAAAAACTACTGAGTTTTATACTCACCAACTTCTTTGGATATTTGGTGATTTTTTAGATTATTTATATCAATAAATTGGTAAAAGAATGGTATCCCTATTATTTAGTGATTCATGGTGATAATTAGGGAATGTCTTGTTGAGTTGGAGATTGGGGAATGTGGAAGATGATGTTAGGATTCCACTATTTACTTTGGGTTTTTGGTCTTTGGTATCTTTGATTTTTATTGGTTATCTTTTCCACTAGTACACAAATATTGTAGTTGGTTTTTTTCAGTTGTGTTTCATTACTCATACATCATATAGTGATCCATTAAATATTTTATTTTGGTTTGATACTTTTACTTTAAAATGGAAAATATTCCACCAACTTTTAATGAAGACCTTGTAATTTTTTGTTGGAATTTGGTGGCTTTAGGGATGTCACCTAAGTCTAGCAGCACCAACTGCCACATCATAAGAAAATGGGTGAGGGTGAGATATTAAAAATTATATCATCTTTTTTGATCCTCAATATGGGATTTAAGTTAGTCTATATCTTGGTATGGTATAAAGGAGTATTATTTTTAGTAGATTAAATGTAGAGAATAAAAAGTCACAACTATACTATTTATGGTGAACATTAGGTTGCTTTCGAGTTTGGGTAAATGAGAGTAATGAGACACTTCTTAGAGTTTTAACCTCATCATCATGTGATTGTTTGTATAGAATATCATGAAATGAATTCATATAAATGGATTCACTATAGGATTTCATAATTAATTCAGAATAATAATTAATTATTTTGTTTAAAAGTGTTGATTTTTTTAAAAAATCCAAAATAGTTTTATTTTCAAAAAGAATGGTGGAATTTTGAAAAACAAATTAAATAGGAAAATTGTTGAATTTTGCAATGCCTTTTTGTGACATGTGAATTCTGATAAATATGAAATTTATAATAATTTATTTGTAAGAGTGTGATATTACATGGAATTTATTTTGGTTATAGCAAGTGTCAATTGGTAGGCATCATTGGAACCAAGAAAAAGAGGCTCCGGAAAATGTAGTTTCTTCTGAGCCATAGGTGAACCAATAGTTGTTTTATAGTATTGCCCATAACTTTCATGATGCAGATATAGGGGACATTATTGATTAACCTAGTAATGTGGATCAATTCATTCATTTCTAAAAGAAAAATCCACCCATATTTTATCATGATTTGGAACCCAAAAAGAAAGGATGAATTAGATGAATCCAATATTTTATTTCCATGACACAATATCTATGATATAAGTAATGTGATCAGTTTACATAATGGATGATATTGAATTAAATTAGTAGTATTTAGTAGTTTAAGATACATTTTTTCATGGAATTTCATGTGATGATTTTTAAAATGTGTTCAAAAAACAATTATAAAGCCATATGTTCATAATTTATTGAATGCAAACTTCTTAAGTTTCAAGGAGGTGAATATCTTGATGATAGAGTATATAAATAAATTTTTGAATTTACTTTTATTTTCACCAAAAGATAAAACATGTTTATCCTTGAAAGTATTCATTCATAAATCAGGGTGGAGGCCGTATAATTTCTCACTGATTTCTATGATTTTTATATTAGATTATACAGAGATGGGAAATAGGGAAAAATGGAAGAAATGGATACAAATGGTAATATTGCAGGATGAAAATGTTTATACCTATGGGAACTATGGGGAATACAATTCTCATAATAAGTGTATGAGGGAAAAACATCCAATGTCGTGGTATGAATCAGAATTAGACGACATTATTAGTGCATCCTCCTCCTAAACCAATATGTAAGAATGGATATTTTAAGTGAGGTTATTTAATCACATGAAGGGAGATTATAGAATACCACCTAGATCATGTCACAATGGAATCCATATAGGACATCTTTATTGATTTTGTTATCATGCTCAAATGATGGGTGTTAGGGACATGTCTCATGTTTCATAGACAACATAATCTTCCACAGGATGAGGCAATCAGAATAGTTCTCATCAGCAGTTTCATGCATGCCATCATGATTCTCGGAATACCATGACACCTCAACTAGTGAAATATCAAAGTCATAATAATGGTAAACGTGTGGTGAGTAATCAATTTCATAGATCATAGGAAGTGATCATGGATGATCAATCTAGACATTTGACTGTGAGAGGTGATTATTTTCAATTCTACAATTATTCACGATTGTTTGGGTATGGTTGTGTGAAATTAAATTGTTACTTCTCGTACTATTGATATTCTAGGATTTCATTTTTAGATGATGCCTTATTTTTTGAATCTTCAAACTCCTATTTTATAAATAGAATTTCAATCCTTAATGTGAAGAGAATGTCCTATAAATATTAATAGGGATGACTTGGTTTGGGATTTATCTATAGCTGATATGGATTTATATCTATTAATAGTAGGTATTGATTGGTTAAAAATGTTCTATGTGTACATCAAAAGTTATTCCTCAATGGTTAGTTTCAAATGGAAATGGATTTATATTACCATAAGTTGGAAAAATGTCATTCTATCTAGATGTTTTGACCTTGGAATTGGGTTATTAGATCAAGAATAGTTTGTTTCCTATAATTTTTGATTAGTTTCTTAAAGGTTTTCCCATTAATTTATTAGGGTTTTCACCCACAATAGATGTTTATTTTACGATTACTCTCTTTCAATTAACCATTCATATATCACTTCTTTTTTATCTGATGTAAAAAATAGAATTAAGTGAATTGAATTTATAGTTGGTTGACCTAGAAAGAAAAGGGTTCATTCAATCTAGAACATCATGGTGGGAAGAACCAGTGTTGTCTGAGAAAATGGAAGAAGATTATCTTCATCTTTATGTTGATTATCATAAGAATATATAATTAATTATAACTAATCAATATCCTCTTACACACATTTACTATGTATTTGATTAATTGTTGGGAGCCTTGTCGTTCTCTAATATTGAACTGAATTAGAGATATCACCAACTATATTTTTGGATGGTGGATATTCCAAAGACAACTTTCAGGAGTGGATATGTCCATTAACAAGTATTTGGTTATGACATTTGTTTTTAAAAATACACTAGATTAATTTATGTAAATGATGAAATGGATGTTTAAAATATATCTAGATTCTTTTGTGGTGGTGTTTGGGGATGAAATTATGTTGTATTATCGGATAAAGGATCATTATGAGTAACACATGGCTAAATATTTGGGTATCTTATTGGATCATTGTCTATATTCAAAACATTCAATGATTGATTTTTGTATACCCGATATACATTTACATATACATGTAATCACAAAAAATATGTTTTTCATCAATAAGATATAGAGGTTATGATCTCTTTCAAACCAAAAAATAATTTTTTTGAGAGACACAATTTCTTTGTATTAGATGGTTTTTATTGACATTTTTGCCATGATTTTCTATGACTATCTTCACCACTGATGGATTCGAAAAGGATGAATGTTCCTTTCCAATAAAATTTAAAATTTCATAATACCTTTCGAGAGAATAATGTTCACCTTACACCAGCACCAATCATGATTATTATAGAATTTTAAAAAGACTATGTGGTGTAATTTGATTCTTTAGAATATGGGTTGGGGTGTGTTCTCATGCAATGAGATCATTTTGTTTCCTATGTCTCATGATAGTTATGGTTTCATGAGAAGAAAAATCGAACACCTGATTTGGAATTGGTTTCTACAGTCCATGATTTGAAGACCTAATGTCATTATCTATATGGTGATAAATTTATTGTGTTTTTACTTTATAAGAGCTTGAATAACATTTTCTCATTCAGATATTTCAATTTGAGACAATGAATATGGATATAGTATCTAAAAATATTTTAAATTGTATTATTGTACACACTAAGAATTGGTAACTCTAATGAGGATTAATTAGTAAGGAATTAATATAGTGAGTTAGTGAACTATGATTTAGATAAATGATAGATGATGTTAGTGATATCCATAATGAAATTTGATTATGAAGATTGAGGTAGTATTGAAGTTTTGTTTTCAGTTTCTTTTGAGTATGATTTGGTTGAGAAGGTTAAACAGACATCGATTTATGAATCTGAATATGTTAATACGAGGTCCAAACTCAATGGTGGGGAGACCATTGAGAGAATAAATCATGACTGAAGATCAATTTTGTGGGTTTCAGATCATATGTTTACACTTATGGATTTTATGGAAAAACGACATCATGTATACCACCAGTATAGACGGGATGTTGATCAAGGAATAAAAAATAAATATATGGAACTAAAAATGCCATTTTTGTAGGTTGGAATGAAAAGGAATGTGGCTATGTTCATTATGATATGCCTGAAAATCCATCAGGATAAGGAAAATCACCAATGACCTGTAGGTATTCTATAGTCGTTAAAAATTCCCATGTGGAAATGGGAGTATATAGCTAGGGATTTTCTAATAGATCTACCAAGGATAATTTGGAAATATAAATCCATATGTTTGATAGTGGATTGTCTCACAATGTTAACTCATTTCATCCAAATGCATGAATATAATATGGTGGAATACTTGTAAAATATCTTTATAAGAGAAGTAGTAAAAATTCATGAATAACCTATTTTGATAGTATCAATCCAAGATCCCAGGATTACATATGATTTCATTAATTTCTTATAGAAATTCATTGGTACTTAGTTGACCATGACCATGGTGTATCATCCTTAAATGGATGACCAATATTAAAGGACAATAAAAATGTGTTATGACATGCTTAGAGACTATGTAATGGATTTTGTGGGCTCATGGGAGGAGTATATACCACCCTTAGTTGAGTTATGATAAAACAAAAGTTATCAAGACATGATAATTACAGATCTTTTTGAATCATTATATGGATGTTATTAACTTTATACAAATTTTTTGGGTGGAAATAGTAGAGACATCAATTGTTATACCAAGACTTATCCAAGAGACAACATGGAATATATATATGATTAAAAAGTGATTGAAGATGGCTCAGAGTCATCATAAATTATATGTAGATCATTATAGGTGGTAGATGTTATTCTATGTGAGTAATCATGTGTTCTTGATAATATCTAAAAGGCTTGGGAATCATCATTTTCCAAATAAAGGTATGTTATCTCCTCAATACATAGGCCCTTTTGAGATATATGAATGTGTTGGTGAGGTGGTGTATTAGTTATTTTTTCCATAAATGTTTAGTTTAGTGCATATTGTGTTTAATTTATTTCTATGGAAAAATTATAAACCTAATCCTAACCATGTTATTCAATGGGGGAATATTTACCTAGTGTCCGAGCTATGTTGCTTCATGTGTTATTTTTTTATGGATAGGGATGATAAAGTATTGTATATGAAAAACATTATTCTAGTGGAGGTATTACGAAAAAAATGTCAAATTTAGGAAGAACCATTGGATCATGAGAATGAAATTGTTGAGAAATGGTCTAAACTTTTTCAGGACAATTTTTTTTTCTTTCCAAGGATAGAATGAAAATTAGTGGGGAGAATGTAGCACCCCCATTTTTAAGAACATGACCCTTTATTTATATAATTTTATTTTATAAATTTATTGAGTTATGTTTTGAGAGGTTTAGAGAAGAATTAGAAAGTTTTAGTGACTTTATAGATGGTCATAGTTTGAGAAATATCTATAAAACCCTTTAAAATAGTCTAGGAAACTATGAAATAAAAAAGTGGGTACTGGGTAGGCACATAGTTATAAGGTTGGTTCGGTCAAATCATGTGACTTCCACGAAAAAAACTTATATGGATGGACATATTGTAATATCATTATTGGTGCATGGTTTTCCTAACCATGTGATCCAACCATGTGAGGGGTATTTTGAGGTAGTGTCTCATGCATGGGTAGTGAATAGTTTTCTTAGCAGCGCACCCTATCCAAATTTTTTTAAAAACATGGTCATCCTTTTGCCGATATCACTCAGTTTACCCCATTAGTGACTTGTTTTTCCCTAATAAGGTCATAACATGTATTCCTATTCTTCCCAAGTATGTATTGACCATTCCTTTCAACCTGTGAGTGATTCCTAGTAGAATCTAAGGGTGTTGGAGGCTGTATTTTTTGGTAAGTGATCATTATTTATGGTTTCCCTTAGTTTAATTCTTTTTCCTACTCATGAAATCATATATATAATCTATTGGGGATATATATATATTGTGTGATTTTAATTTTGAAGATATTTTTTTGAAGGGAACAATATTGATGTTCTATTTTTAAATATCTAAGTTGAGTTTTTGATGTTTTTGGACTGTTCTTCATTTTCTCCTAAGTATGATATGTAGGTGGCTTCACTCTAAACAATTGATTTGAACATGAATACATGATTTAAAATTGATTTAATTTATTGAACATTTTTGTGAAATGTATTTGTGAATCCGGAGGGAATACCTCTTTAGATATGGTTTCATTGAATGGTGGAATTGGATGGTTATGTCAAAAAACTTAGGATATTAATTTTAAAACATTTATTTTAATTATGGATATTGTTTTGTGTCATTTAAAATGATTTTAGAAATTAATTCATTGAAGGAGACATTTTTTAAAATAAAAATGCACGGGTTTTAGAAAATATGGTGTGTTTGTGTGTGTACATGTTCATTTTGGGTGGATATGGTCATTAAATTTCCCCCGTAAAAACGTTTCACAATGTGAAGACTTGGTGAGTGGAAGACTCCCCACTCATGAGTATAGGGATGACCATGGTTAGTAGGTATGTGTGGATGTGTGTGGTTGTGTGGATTTATGGAAATGAATGGGTATTCTAAAATGGAATTTGAGAAATGGTTTGTAAGGATTGATTAACTATATTCAATGGAAAAAAATTAGTCTATAAAATTGTCTGTATATGATATAAGATTATTTAAAATGTTTTAGTTTCTTTTATCTAAAGGTTCTAACTAGTTCTATAATAGCAGCATGAGTTGGGATGTTAGTGGGGAAAACATACTTATTTTTATACTCACCCTATAATTAGGCACATTGGTGATTTCTCATATGTTTTACATAAAAATAATGTTATAGGAAAGCTATCTCAGTTCTTTAGTGATTTGTTATGATACATTGGGAATGTAATGTTGTGTTAGAGCTTAGAGCATGTGGGATTTTCCATTTGGATGATTCTTTTTTGTTTTGGTTTTGTGGAAACTAGTTCATTTTGTTTTTTTTGGTCTTGTATTCAAGTTTACTATGATATTTTAGTTTTTTTGTATCTATTTTTCTTATGTACTCATGCTTCATAGAGTGGTGTATTTGATATATTCATATTGTTTAGTTGTTTTATATTCAAATGGAAAATCATCCCCTAACTTTCTTATGAAGCCCTTGTCATTTATTACTGCGCTTTGGTGCCTTGGAGAAATCACTTAAGGCTAGTAGCACCCATCACCAATTCCCAAGGAAATGGGTGAGGGGTTGGATGTTACAACCCATATATCTACTACCCTCTTCTGTGTTCCCTCTAGAACATGGACATACTTCCATAATACTTGGACCAATGGAATTATCTTTCCCTATAAAACATTCTCATTGAGATGTATAACATGAATCAGATGCTCCATAATGTTATCATTAGCCTAAATCTCAATATCATCATCATCAACCACTTGAGAGTGGCCACGGTGATATAGTCAAATTTTTTACACATCAAAAACACCTGCATAAAAGTTTAACTATGTGGACGAGACAATTGATATTCCATGGATTAGATACTTTCCATATTCTCAAATGGACCGACTATCCTCGGTGCCAACTTTTCATTAGTTTAAATCCAATGTTGACCCAATCTCGGTGACACCTGAAGGAACACCCAATCACCCACGGTAAACTCAAGAGGTCCACTATGTCAATCAGAATCAGATTTCTGTCTAATTCATAATGTATCTATATGTTTCTGTATCAACTAAGTCTATTATGATGTATCCTACAAAAGTCTTAGCCTCAAAAAAGTTTTCTCACCCACCTACATCCAACTAAATGGTGATCTAAAATGCTAAAAACAAATATCCTTGTATGTTTCCAAATGAATAGTTTCATGAAAACTACTTTTATTAGAAAATTAAACAAGTTCTTAGCTCTTCTCCCAAGATCCACCATTTTCTATGACACATTCCTTTTATATTTCCTATAACACCTAGATAGTACATTCTAATTTACTTCCATTAAATAGAAAAAAAGTTATACATATTAACACCTGAGTATCAAAATCCTTATAGAAGCCTTTCCAGAAGAACGAGGAAAAACATAGATCATGGTTTGAAACTACTCTTCACAGTACCCAATGAAAAAATTATATCTCTCAAATATGCATACATCAGAACTTATCCACTGAGAAAGTTTCTATAATTGGAAAAAATGGTCAACTTTCGTTAACCATTCCAAAATTTCCCATAACACATCCTATATCCAAGGGGTCCACAAAAGACCTACCACAAAGTAATTGGTAACGTCGCCCCAATTCAATTATGTAATGGGTAACGCCTATAGTATTAAACCAGGACCACGATTCCTAGCCTTTACCTGTTTATAGGTAAACTATAGTGTCATGAAACCTTCAATATCATTATACATCATCAACCACAAATATTACCTACAAAGGTCTCAGTACATTTTGGTCAAACCAAATTAAAGCTATTAATTTTATGTGTGAAACTCGTGCAACAACTCAACTTGCATACTTAGAGCCATAATAATACTATTCCCAATATAGATGATCTTATCCTTATCTATACTCCAATCTGATGGTGAATCCCCAACATTTATTCTGTCACTTAGGTTAAATTACTATATATATTCTTATTGTTCCTCCTTGATCCTGATTAGAAATGTGTAATTAAATGATTAAAACATGAGTCTCAACATCTCATGTCCCTCCAGAAACACTAAGTGACCTCTTCGAACAATGTCATCATATTACACTCATAGATTCAAACCTGAACTAACTGAATTTGTGTCTTCTAGCTCAAAGCATCTAAAACTCTACATCCATTTCCATTTTTATATGCAAGCTCAATGTCAAACGAATACATATAGTCATCCTATTTATGATTATAGAGATTCAAATATTACTGTGAAAAGAAACACATTAATATTTTGTGGTTCACATATATAATGAACCTTTTGTGAAAATTTTGATTCCACCAAAACATTAAGGCATAAACCGCAATAGAAGAAATGATATCATCTTTAAGATAATTCCATTTGTGTGTCCTCAATTATAAGGATCCATATTCCATGACATGTTCTATTTGGATCAAAACTACTCAAAGTTCAATCCCATAAAAATCAAAAAACAAGGTATAATCCTCACCTAACATGACTATGATCAAAATCAATTCAGTTTTAAAATGCTTCATTAACTCATGGAAGGAATTATCTCACGCTCCAGACCACTCAGTTTTGGTACTATTCTTGGTTATTCATAAAATTGTTGCTTAAAAGAATGAAAAATCAGGGAAAAATCTTTGATAATATCTTACATCAACCAAAAAACAAGATAGTTCAAAAACAACATTGGTCTCATTGTAAGAAACAACTGTATGAACATTCTCTGTATCCACTAAAACACCTTCCTTATAGATAATGTGACCTATGAAATGTACCAGGTCGATCCATTATTAGCACTTAATATAACATCCTAGGTATTTATAGAATAATAAATGATAATATATTTAATATATATGAGACATTGAGTAATTTTATCTTAATGGGGTGCTATTTTTGATATCATACCCAACACACAACAACGGGTTTCTCTAAAATCATACGTTTCACACAAGATCGAGTTATACCAAAAAATAATACATTATTAATATTATTATTTTAAATGGTAGTTAATTACTTTCCATTGTGTTAGAGAGAATCAATAAAACTAATAATATTATTTTTAAACATGTTTTCTAAATGTTTTTATGTTCATAAAATAAATTTTAGAGTCTTGAAATGATAATAAAACAAATTTTACGCATAAAATACTCTAATATTTTTAAAAGGTTGTTTTTATAACTTTTGATGAAGAACCATTTTAAAATATAATTTTTATCTGTTTTATATGTTATCTAATAAAAAATAATCTTCTTATTTGGATAAAGGAATAAAAACTTTACTTTTGTTCAAATTTTAATATTTTTATGATAAAATTCATATTTCAATGAATAGTTAAAAATACTACATTTTAATTCAAAATTGTCCTCTCATCTAATTTATTTGTATTGTTAGATTTTCATATGAATTGGTTTTAAAGTATACATAGATTATGATTTTATAATTTAATATAATTGTGTTCATTGGATGTAATTGCACAATGAAATTTTATCTAAACACATGTCAATCTTTTTATGGTTTTTAGTTTTAAAAAAATGCTTTCTTATTTTAACAAGGGGGATTAATTTTTAATTAATTGATGACAATTATTTTATTTGAATTTGGTAAAATGTATTCCATATTTGAAATAAAATGTTCCAAACTTTTAAAATAGGTCCCTTTTATTTTTGGACATTTTGAACAACAACATTGGTTATAGATTTTATTACTACAGTTAAAGGTAAACCAGGTAATTCAATGTAAAAACAATATTATAATAATATAAAACTACACTAACACATGTCCTAATTTAATTTTATGAGTGTATAACGAACATAAGAATCCATTTTTCAATTTTAGGACGACTTGGAGACACATCGATGACATTGATACTTTTAAAATGTTATATTCAATGAATAGTCATTTTTGTTACACTTTTTTTTATTAACAAGTAATGTAGTATAATATGGAGTTTTACAGGGAATCAATTAAACTATAAATAGTAATTGGAAATATAAAAATATTAACTACATCATGAGAATTTATTGTTATTTTTTTGAAATTAAATAATTAAATTTAATTCTGACTTAATGATGATGTTGAAATTTATTATTTAATTAAAGAATCAAATAAATGATATTATAAATAATAAAATAAATATTATATGACATAATTTATGAAATAATTTAATTTTATGGATATATTTGATTTTTTTAATGATTTATTAGATTCGGTTTGAACTCGTCTTCCTGTTATTATAATATTAAAAGTCATGTAATGAAATGTGCCGAAATTGAAACTATTATTATTTTAAAATATTAAATATTTTATTAAATGATATTAAATTAAAAAAAAAATCTATGTTCCATCCAAATGGTTAGGATAAGTCCAAATATGTCATAAATGGTAGTTTTTTTTGGTTCGTATTACATTTTATGGTAATTATCTTAACCCAAAAATTGTAAATAACATGAATACACGATAAGATTAAAAAGGGTAAAATAAGTATAGAAAAAAAATATAAGGATTATAAAACTATAAAAAAACATCTTCAATTTTCATTGGATGACTAGTATTCTACACAAAATTATATTTTTTTCTAAGTAAATTATTTTGGGACCTTTTTGAAAAGAAATTAATTTTTTAAGAACTTAATATTTTAAGAGTTTCCAAAGGCACGCCTCCCCTCTCCAATAAAAATGCATTGTTCTTCTCCATTCCTTACACTTACAAAACGTTTTTTATCAGCCAATATCTTCGCAAAAACCATCCTAGAATCCCTCCCCACATTTATTAAGCCTTAGTTTAGGCATAAAAAACTCTTTATAGGTGTTAAGGAGTTCATTAATGATGATGAACTGAAGAAGTGGAAGAACAAGGAACATACATGTCGAATCAAACAAAAGGTAAGGGACTTTATCTTAATCTCATTTCATAGGGAAATATGTTTATAATATACACCTCATTATTTTATAATGTGTATAATCAACCCCTTTTAATTTTAATTTCCTTAAATAGTTTTCAGAAGGAATATTATTAAACGACATGTTTTACTTTCATTAAAAAACGACAAAAGGAATGTTTTTTAATATGTGTGGTGACAACAAATTCTCTATCGCCATAACTATTATTTTATATTTGGATTCCTCTATAAGGATTAATGTTTTTAGAATATGAAAATATCTTATTCTATTTTTTAGTTATTTTGGTATTAAAAATGGTATTGAAAATGGATTGACAATTTCAATATCTTGAAATGATTTTTTTGTGATTAAAAATGGAATTTTGTAAGTGAAGTGTTGATATTTAAAATCTTTTATGTGTAATTAATATATAATAATATTTTGACATTTTACAGGTGATTATGTGATAAAACAGTGATTGGTGGTTATCGGATAAAGCAGATATGGGTGGTTACATGATAAACCAAAGATGAGTGGTTCTGTGATAAACTATGGATGAGTGGTTATGTTATATCCTCCAATGCATTGGGTATAAAAGTCAGTCATATGGATATTCCATTTAGTGATATTTCTTCATGTGGACTATATGGTTATTCCATTTATGTATGATTATGTCCCAAGTTACCTTTATATGTTATATGTTTCTTTCTATGGGTTTATGGTAATATTTTGGTTACAAAATGTTAGGTAATGATATTATATTCAGTGAAGAGTATTAACATCTTCATAAAGGGAAAAAGTATTGATTTATGATAAAATATTCTTGGATTACATGTTTTCACAAGACTAAATGTTTTTCCTTCATAGTGTATCCCAAATTGGGATTTTTATCATCATCACAGGTTTTGAAATGTTTTTCATAGGATTTAAAGGAGAATAGAATCAAGGATGGGATCAAGGAAAAGTTATGATGTTTCAATATGAAACGAAATAATTTTTCTTTTTAATTGATTTTATTTTATGAAAAAAATGGATAGTGAGTAGATGTGTCAACATTAAAATACATAAGTTGATATGTATGGTTTATGGAATAATTCCCTTAAGATCTATACCTGAAAAAATCATCATTGTGAATAAATGCAAAATTATTGACTTAACTCATGATTATGTAATGTTTAAGGGTGGGGCCTTATAGTTTGTATCATAGGTCAGTTTAGAAAACTTTATGGGTTAAGATATTATTAGTAAAATACCCATAAATGATTTTTTTAATTAATGGTAAAATTGAAATGATATATCATTTGAAGATTACTAGTTTGCTTTATCTATGATGTTTTTGTTAAGAGTGGTTTTCTACAGAGGAAACAGCGAAGCGGTGCTGGTAAGGCATATGAAGGAAAAAAACCTTCCAAATTATCATCTTGAGATGGTCAGAATCAGAACTGAATAGTTTTTTGATGGGTTGGATCAGTTGAATTAGGCGATAAAGGGTGGTGGTGTTTACCTAGGAGATCTACCGGATCAATTGTAGATGAATACATCGGTAGTGGATCATTTCATGAGGAAACTTCCCCCATCAATCAGAGGATCAACTGACCCTGTGCAAGATGAAGGATGGTTTAAAGCACTAGAAGCGATTCTTGATGTAATGGGGTGTTCAAAAAAATCAAAAGGATTGTCATTCCTTTTATCATTTTGAAGGTGAAGCTAATCAGCGATGGCCAATGGTTAAAAAATGAGGAGGTGAATAGATTTACACCATGTAAGGGGATGAATTTAAGAACATCTTACATGAGAATTATTTTCCAAAGGCTATACGACATAGTATGGAAAATAGATTCTTTTAATTGAGATACAATGAGGATCATTTAGTGGCTACATTTGAATAAAATTTCACCTGTTTTTCAAGGAATCTACCAAATATTATTCGGGATATTGATAGTAAGATAAATCAGTTTTACTCAGGATTTAAGACGAAATATCAAAGGGAATTAGCTTATCTTGAGTTCAAATACTATGAGATACTAGTACGATGTTGTGAGAAGGTATAAATGGAGTTTTCTGATGATCATGTGTTCCATGAGAGAAAGAAAAATAGTTAATATTGTTGGAAGGAAATGGGAAATAATTCATCAAATTAGTCTAGAGGTAATAAAACAAAATTTCCATCTTGTGGGATGTGTGGAAAAAATCATCCTAAAAAATGTCTCTCAACGATAGGGAAGTGATTCTGATGTGCTAAGATGTACCATATTTCTCATAAATATAATTAATATGATATGGAAGGTAATGAAAATCTTGTATTAAGATGTTTCAGTTGCAATGAGTTAGGGAATTATGCCAATGTGTGTCCAAAGTTGATTACCTAGGGTGGAAACCAACATGATCAAAAGAATAAGGTTATGGAAAACTATTTTTCTACAAATACAGTTGATGAGGGACCATAAAATGATGTGGTGATAGGCATGTCACATGTCTTTTAAAATTATTCCAGTACTCTATATGACTATGGATATTCACATTCTTTTATTTCGGTGCAAGTAATTTTGAAACATTACTGCACGAATGTGATATAGAACTATTGGTAAAGACCATGAGTGGAAATATCATTGTAACCAAGATTTATAAGAATCAATCTATTATCATTAGTGGGATTTTTCTTCATACAAATCCTTTTGAAATTCCCATGAAGTAATTTCATATCATTTGAGGTATCAATTGGCTTTTAGTTTATCATGCGAAAATAGATTTCAAAGCAATGAAAGTTGTATCAAATTATTTCATAATACTGATTACATACCAAGAATCATGGAGATTGATTAAATATGTAGTGAAATTTATCTATCTCATGTTGTTGAAAATTAATAAATAGTATTGATTTGTGGCATTCTATAAGTGAATGAAATTATAGATGTTTTTTTATAATGAATTTCCTAGTATTGTTAATGATTAGGAGGTTAAATTTACCATTGATTTAGTTCATGATACTAAGCCGATTTCTAAACCCACATATCGAATGGCTCATGTATAATTAGTGGAATTGAAAAAAAAAATCAAGAATTTCTTCATAAATTTTTCATTCGACATACCACTTCACCATGGGGTGATCTTATTTTATTTTTGAAAAAGAAAGAGAGTTCTATGAGACTTTTTATAGATTACAGAGCCTTTAATAACATCACTATGAAGAAAAAGGATCATTTTCCTAATATTGATGATTTATTTTATCAGCTCCAGGGATATCAGTATTTTTCAAAAAATGATTTGAGGTTCGAGTACCATCACTTGAAGGTGAAGAAACATGTAATTCCAAAGACATCATTCAGAACAAGATATGAGAATTATGAGTTTGTAGCTATGCCTTTTGGGTTTTCTAATGCACCTGCTATATTTATGAATATCATGAATGGAGTCTTTTATATGTTTTTTGGATCAGTTTGAGGTTATGTTTGTAGATGATATTTGGTATATTCTAAAAGGCAGATGGAACATGAAAGTCTCATAAGGATTTTTTTGAAAACCTTAAAAGAAAAGAAACTATATAGAAAATTTATTAAGATTCAACTTTTGTTGAAAAAAATTTATTCTTAGTCATATTGTTTTTAAATATTGTATAAATACTGACCCTTCTAAAACAAAAGTTGTTGATTAGTAGTCATGACCTACCAATATCATAGAGTTTCATAATTTTTTTGGATTATCAGTATATTACCGCAGGTTTCATAAAAACAATTCTTGATTATCCTGACCACTAACAAGGTTAACACATAAGGAAGTTAACTTCATCTAGACATGAGATTGTGATGAATGTTTTCTAGAACTAAAGAGAATATTGGTAAATGCTTCATTTTGGCCATTCCTTCCAGGAATGGTGAATTTTTTATCTTTATCAATGTTCATAGAAAGGACTTGGTTATGTTTTAATGTATAATGATTGGTTAATTTCTTAATCTTCATGTCAGTTAAACCATATCAGTTAAATTACCCTACACATGATTTTGAATAATCTGTTGGTGGTTCAACATTAAAAATTTGGAGGCATCATTTGTACGTCATAAAGTGTGAAATATATAATGATCACAAAAGTTTGTTGTATATACTCACTCATAAATAATTGAACATGAGACAATGGAGATGGATATAATTAATTATGAAATATGATTGCACGATTCATTACCATCATGGAAAATAAAATAAAGTGGTTGTTGCTTTGAGTCTAAATAGTAATTATTCATTAACCATGCTACGTTTAGAACGAGATCCCTGAGTTAATGATTTGATAAATTTTTTATTAGATGTTTTTAGTTCATGAAATTCCTCTTTTTTGTTTTAGGTGTCTATGCAATCATATTTATCTGATAGAATTAATCAATCACAGAAGGTAGACAATGAGTTGTAGAAAAAGGTATACTATGTTCATAAGGGTAAGTTACCTGGATTTAAAATTGATAAAGATGGAATTTTAAGGTTTGGGAAGAGATTATGTGTTCATTGTAATTTACATTTTAAGAAATATTGGTTATGTGAAGCTCATATTTCTCAATTCTCAGTTCATCTGGGCAACACTGTGATTTATAGAGACCTTTATGATTATTACTATTGGAATGGAATGAAAAGAGATATTTCTAACTTCACCCTACAGTGTTTTATTTTTAAATAACAAAAAGAAAAATGATAGTTACCAAAAGGGTTGATTCAGACCTTTCTAGTGCTAGAGTGGAAATGTGAAGATATATCCAAGGATTTTTAGTAGGATTACCAAATAATTTTTGAGGTAACAAGGAAATTTTAGTTATTGTTGATCTATTGAATAAATATACACATTTTCATCCCATTGGAGATACTCTCTCTCCCGACAAAATTTATCGATGGAATATTAAAGAGATAGTTAATTTATAAATATTTAACCTCTCCATTGTTTCTAATATTTCTCCCATGTTCACTTATATATTTTAGAATGGCCTTCAGAAGTCATTTGGTATTGAATTAAATTATAGTATTTCTTTTCATCCTCAATTAGAATGGAAGTCAGAACCAACAACTTAGATTTTGGAGGATATGATACTTGCATGTTCAATGGATTACCATGGATATTTGAATTAAAATATTTCTTTTGTTGAGTTTTCTGATAATCATTACACAATACAAATGGCACAATTTGAGGCATTATAAGGAAAGGTGTGTCGAACTCTATCTTTTTGGGATAAAGGGGGTGAAAGGTAGTTGATTGGACATGAATTGGTATAGTAAATTCTATTTAAAGACCAGTTCATTCATTTCCACAAGAGGATAGAAAAGAGAAGGAAGAAGAGTTATGTGGATAACTAGTGGAAGGATATTTAGGTTGAGTTAGGTGATCTTGTCTTTCTCAATGATTATCCATTGAAAAGTGTGATGTGTTTTGGTAAAAAGGGGAAACTAATTCAACGATTCATTAAGAACTCTAAAAATATTTTAGTAATATAGATCAGCTGACTATCGACTGAATTTACCACTGAGTTTATCCCTAGTACACAATGTTTTTCATGTTTCAATATTAGGAATGTATATGCCAGATTTATCTCATTTTTTGAGTCCAGTAGTAGTTTAGTTTGAAGAAAATCATTCCCATGAGGAATAGCCAGTCCTAATTCTTAACTACAATGAGAATGTGTTGTTGAATAAGGTGAATTTTTCAGAATAAAGTTTTATCGAAAAACATTTCATTTAAGAGGAAACATGGGTGTCTAAAAATACTGTGAGGAAGAAATAACCCAAATTATAGGATAAGTAAATAAAATTTTGATGACACAATTTCTAGAAGGGGGGAAGTGTCTAACATCCAATGTAATTAGAATAATGAATTTTTATATTTTTTAAAAAATTTATGCAATAGATTTTAATTTTACCATAGTGGGTCTCTATGTTCGATATCATACCCAACACACAACAAAGGGTTTCTCCAAAATCATTTGTTGCACACAAGAATGAGTTATAATGAAAAATAATCCATTATTAACATGATTATTTTAAATGGTAGTTAATTCCTAGGAATTATATTGAAAATAATGAACACAAATTAAAATATTATTTTCACACATGTTTGTTAAATGTTTTTAAATTCATTAAATAAATTTTAGAGGCTTAAAATTAGAATAAATCTAATTTTATGAATAAAATACTTTAATATTTTTAGAAGGTCATTTTAACGCCTTTTGATGGAGAACCATTTTTAAATATAGTTTTTGTAACTTTTTTATATTTTTTTTGAAACAATAAAAATTTTCTTTATAATCAGCTTAAATTTTTTTACTTTGGTTGAAATTTTAGTAATTTTCGGATAAAATTCATAATTTAATGAATACTGAAAACTTCTACATTTTAATTCAAAACTCTATTTTTCGTCTAATTTATTTTTGTTTTTAGATTGTGATTTATATTTATTTAAAAGAATATTTAGATTATGTTTTTATTATTTAATCCAATGTGGGTCATTGGAAAAAATTTTACATAGTAATTTGATATAAACACATGCCAATATTTTGATGTTTTTTACTTAAAAAACCTATTTTCCCATGTTGACAATGGGGATAAATTTTTAATTAATTTATTATAGTTAATTATTTTAAATTTGGAAAAATGTATTCCATATTTTGAATCATAATTTAAAAAAATATGCAAATAGTTCCCTTTTATTTTTGGACACTATGAATAGTAATTTAGATAATAAATTTTATTACCACGGTTAAAGACAAATCTGCTATATCAAGGTAAAAATTATATTATAATAATATAAAACTTTCCTAAAAAAAGTATTAATTTAATTTTATGATTTTATACCGATAATAATCATCCTTGGGTTGATTTTAGGACCATATGGATCCACCTGGATGACTTTAATTCTTTTATAATATTATATTAAATGAATAGTTATTTTCCTTACACTTTTGTTTTTAAAAAGTAAAGTATTTTAATATTTTTTTATGAATTGGATACTTTAGAGCATAAATAGTCATTGGGAATATAAAATTAGTACCTATATCATGATAACTTATTTAGAATTTTTATAAATTAAATATATAAATATAATTATGACACAATGATGACGTATCAATTTATTAATAAATGAAAGAATCGAATAAATGATATTATATATATTAAAATAAATATTATCTTACATAATTTATGTCATTAAATAATTTTAAAGATATATTAGAAATTTTTGTGATGATTTAAAGGAGTTGTTTTGAACTTATATTCCTATTATAATATTTTTAAGGTCAATTATGAATAGTGAGAAAAATGAAACTATTGGTAATTTAAAAATTAAAATATTTTATTAATTGAGATTAAATTCCAAAAAGAACTAATATTTTATCAAATTGTTAGGATAAGTCCAAATATGACATGAATGGAAATATTTTGGGTATTTTTACATTTTATGGTATTTACATTAATGCACAAATTGTAAATAAAATGATATCATGCTAATATTAAAAAGGGTAAATAGGATTAAACTAAAATGATAAGGATTAAAAAAATATTCAAGAATTTTATAATTTTAATTGGAATATGATTAATTGAAAAAAAATCAACTTATATTCTAAATAAATGATTTTGGGACAGTTTTTAACTGAAATTGAAATTATATTAATTTAATATTTTAAGAGTTTTCAACGGTTCCCCTCCCCTCTCCTATAAAGAGGCTTTTTTTATCTATTCATTACACTTCAAAAATGTTTTTTTCATCCATGATCTACCCCAAACCCTTCCTAGTATCCCTCCCCAAATTCATGAAGCCTTAGTTTAGGAAGAACAACATATTTATAGGTGTTAAGGTTTTCTTCAAATGTGATCAATCGTGGAAGATGAAGAACAAGGAACATATGCAATAAATCAAACTTAAGTTAAGGGACTTCATCTAAATATTCATTCATTGAGGTATATTTTTATAATATAGAACTCCTTATTTTATACAATGTTTAATAAACCCCTTATAATTTTCATTTCATTAAATTCTTTTTAGAAGAAATATTTTTGAATGAAATGTTTTACATACCTTATAAAACGACTAATGGAAAGTTTTCAACGTATATGGAGACAACGAATTATTCACCGTTGTAAAAGTTATTTGATATTTTTATTCATCTATAATCCTTAATTTTTTTAAAATTATAAAACCTTATTCCCTTTTTTTAGTATTTTGGTATTTAAAGTTATTTTGAAAATGGATTTATAATTTCAATATATTAAAATGATTTCTTGTGATAAAAAATGGAATTTTATGATTCAAATGTAGATAATTGAAATATTTTATGTGTTATGATTAAATAATGATTCATGGACATTTGAAGGGTGGTTACATGTTAAACCAAATATGAATAGTTATGTGATAAACCAAAGATGGGTAGTTATATGAGAAACCAAAGATGGGTGGTTCCGTGATAACCCAAGGAATTGTGATTACATTATAACCTCTAATGCATTGGGTAAGGAATTCAGCTGTATAACTATTCCATTTAGTAATATGCATGAAATTTGACTGTATGGTTATCCAATTTATGTAATATTATATCCCAAGTTACCATTATATTTTATATGTTGATTTTTTGGGTTTGTGGTAATGTCATGGTTATAAAAAGTGTAAAAAATGATCTTATATTCAGTGAAAAGTATTTACAACTTCATAAATATGGAAATTATTACATTAAGATAATGTATTCGTGGTTTACTAGTTTTTACAAGACTAATATTGTTGGGAAAAAATCCATCAATGTGTCATCTTTTTATGTTTTGGGTGTGATTTTGTTTGTTGAAAAGGCCAGATGACCAAGAATGAGTATGGATCATGTTTTAATAATGTAGGTTTTTAGGGTTTCATAGTTTCCAAGTGTTTTCCAATTTCTTGGACCTTGAAATCAATAATTTGTGTTTGGAAAAGTAAGGTTTAATTTATATGAGTGAACGGTGTGTCAAACGGAGGACAAAATCAGAAAAGGAAGAGAAATGCAGAGTCCGGGACATGGACCACGTACCATGTTTGAGAATGGTCCAAAGTCGTGTACTAGGTAGCGGGAACCCTACACAGAAGTGTTTTGCTGAACCAAAACTGTTTCAAAGTGGAAGGCATTGCGGTACACGAGATGGTCTGTTGTTTGTGGAAGTGATTGGGCATAGAGGAGAAATGGATATATGTGGAATGCATATGGAAAATAATTCATGGGAAGGCTTTCAGTTCATAGTGGAAGAAGTGTTACACGGTGAAAGTGGTGTGGAATAAAGGATTTGGTAAATCTCTATTTAGCGGATTAAGAGGATATCATCACCTATATAAAGAGCTCTAACCACAATAATTAGAGTGAGATCACATTTCATTAGAGAACATCTCTTTACTCAGGGAATTCGGTGATGTCTAAAGGTAATTCACGTATATGAAATAATGGTGAAAGATTTTCTGTGGTGTTGATGCTCGCAATGGGATAAGTGGATTGTGGAGGATGATTTCATAAAGGAAAATGGTTCTCAAAGAAGGAATTCCACTGAAGGTTTTTGTGGGAAACTATATCCCGCAAAGGATTCAGTACATGGAGTAGGAATATCAGATACATGAAAGAAGGAAGTTTTTAGGTGTTTCATAGAGGCAGAGGTAGTCATTACATAGAGAAAAATCAATGGAAAGAGGATAGTTTGTAGAGACTATTTGTAGAAGATATTTGTTGATTGGTTTCATGGAGGTTTTACGTGATAGTAAAGGCATAGGTAGTTCATGAATAGATGGTGGTTTTTAGAAGTGATAGTAGAATGTGGAAGAGGTATTCAACATAATAAACCTACTAGACAGTATGTGGGTGGAGAAAGTGGTTCAAAAAACACTCAAGGAAGCTTGTCAATGATTTAAATCATTTTGTGAAATTATTTTCCAGTAACTAAAATTACCCGAGAAGGAGGAATTCATATGTGGGTGAAGAAAGAACTTCAATAGAGCATCTATCTATAGATGATGATACAGAATTCACGCAAATGAAGGGACCTACATGTCCATAAACAGTGTTTGACCTATAATTCTATAAACTATGAGTTAATTCCTTTTCAGGATTAGAGAGTGAAGGAAGTGGAAGATAATGAACCTTTCCATCGGTAGTGATCCAGAAAAATAGGCCTAGGGAGTGACCCATGGGAATGCATTGATAATACCCTAAATATTGTAATGATAGTGAGCCTTGGCATAGAAGATCTAGAACGAACCTTGTAATCATTATTTGTAGTGAGCCTTAGTGAATTTGGTACATCAGCACAACGCCATTGTATGCTCCTTGGATATATCCCCATGAGGGTGAGCTAAGTAAAAATATTTGTGTCCTTGTGTTTTCTTTACTACTTTACTATTATTGAATCATCATTAGATAAAATTATAAAGGAAATTAACATTAAGGAGCATACTAAGTGACCCATGTAATAAATCAATCAAGATTTAGGCGGAAGAATGAACATTGAATTGAATATTTATACCCTGATTCGCCCCCCTCTTGGGGTATCTAAGCCCCTTTTGGACATAATGAATTGTGTTTTCTTCTTTGTGAATCCCTTATTGAGATTTTTATTCTCATAACTATTTTTGAAATGTTTTTCATTGGATTTAGAGGAGAATTGGGTGAAGGATGGGATCATGGAAAACTTATAATGTTTAAACATGGAATGAAACCATGTTTTCTTTAAAATGTTTTTGTTTTAAGGAAAAAATGGATAGTACATAGAAGTGTGTACTTTGTTATACATAAGTTGTAATGTATGAGTTATGGACTAATTCTCCAAATCTATAAACATGAAAAGATCCTCGATGTGAATGAATGTCAAATTATTGACATAACTCAATACTATTTATTGTTTAAGGCTAGGCAGTTATACATAGATAGAATGGTGTATAAAAAATTCTCTCTCAATGCTCTTAGAAATATGTGAGATATTTTTGCATGATCATCAGGAGTCTAGGAGCACACCAATATTTCATCAATGAAAACCACCAAAAAAGATCTAATTATGGGTTAAATATTAATTTTATCAAATCCATGAACACAACAAGAGAATTTAATTATCAAAAAGGAATAACAACACATTCATAAAATCTATACATATTCTTGAATGAATTATGTGGAACATTAGAAGGCCTCAAACTCAACTAATTACACCATGATCTAGAATTGATCATATAGAACACACAATAACCCCTCATCTAGTCGAATTTAAATTTATATGTTGAAGTGGATATCAATTCGTAGACGTCATTTTGTTCAAATTATGATAATTGAAAAATAAAGGCAACATCTTATCACCCTTCATAGAAATAAAAATTGGAGAACCAAAAGGTGATATTCTAAGATGGATAAATCATGTATCCATCAATTCCTCTAGTTGTGTTTTAATATCAGAAATCTATATTGGGTCCATTTGGTAATATAGAATAGAAACCAGTTTTTCTCTAGGAATTAGCATAATTATAAACCTATCATCTCTTTGAGGTTGAATCCATGAGATCTATACAGAAAACACATCCTGAAATCAATCCAATATGGGTGGAAATGAACAATGTTTCACAACCCCATAACCTTAAAGATTAATTGAATCCTAGGTGGTGAGATCCCTCATTTTCTAATGAACTCTCTGAGAACAATAATCTGGTATATCCTATTGTCCATGAAGAATACAACTATTACCATTAGGATATGTAATGGTTCCTCTCCTAAAGTAACAATCGACATGGGATTAGTATGTCATCAACCATTCCATACCCAAAATCATGTTAGAACAGAAAATGTGATATATGTAAAGATACTAAAGGAAAGGATACTTACCAACCTCGAGGGAACATCCCTCTCACAGATAGATTTAAATAGACTGTACACTTATCGAGTGTTAATCGTCATAACCACACTCAAAAACACCACCAAGACTCAAACCATTCAATAGTTGTATAGATACAAAATAATGTTAGGATCCCATATAAAAAAATTCACTAGAATTTGTATAAGATAAATTAATTTTTAACTAAATAGGTGATTAATTACCCAAATTGAAAGCCGCATTTACCTTCAACTAACCAGACCATATTGCCTTCCCTTTAGGATAAATCCCCTATTATATACATCTCACTAATATGAAAACACTTTTAATAAGTTACCACATCTTTTAACCTAACCAAAAAAACCATTAGAGATCATACAACTCGACATGTATGTGGTTGAAGATCAACTTACAGTTCTCTAGTTCAACGTAGGTACTATATCACTACACCTCAGTCAAGGATTCCTGCAATAGCATTGTAAGTGTATCAACCTTCCTCAAACATGGCACTCCACCAATGGTCAGGGATAAAAACTATGAATGTGACTTTTTCTTCCACACTTATGGTAAAAAACTTAACTACTCCCCTATCTAACTGATTCTTATCCCTGTATACTATATTTCCCACATAGCTAGTTTATTTTTAAATAGAGAAACTTTCTTATTTAAAAAGATATACCTCTTGTTCCACTATATTAAACCACATATCCTTCCCAAAATTACTCTTTTTGGTTCCCCTCAGAAATGAGATCTTGATTCCCTACCAAAAAAATATTCTAACAGAAGATATTAACCCATTTCATAATCTACAATTTATTTTGAACCTTAAAATGCATTACCACATTCTCAAAATATCCTACCATCACTTGGAAAAAGTGATACAAAATGGTTAAGTGAGCTACATATCCCATTATTGACATGCTTGGCTGGATCAACAATATAAAATTTGCTTCACTCTCATGTATTAGTTTCTCTAGGTGAAAGTCCTCTTGTAAATTCTCTAGGATTTCCTTAGATACAATCCCCTCCAACTTCTCATCACGAGACTTAATATCCCCCAACACTTCTAATGAACCCATGATATATAAGAGTCCATCATGGATATATTCTCTAAAAGTGTCTATAAATGGTCAATAATTGTCTGAATTGATGCATCCAAAACTCAGCTACCCCTTGTGTACACTCTCCGGTGAAGTTAGGCTACCATAACAACTGCAACTCTCATGTTATATTAGACATATTTCATACAGAACTCCGAGGGTCACTTTCTATAAATTTAATATGGTGAGTGAATTTATCACTAATATTTTCTCCCACCCCTTCACTCGATACTATCAGGCCCTCAAATCCTACTACTAGATGATCATTTCCAAAATATTCATAAGGTCATCCCACCAAAAAAAGTCACCATGGTGGCATGTTTAAAAAATTACAGACACACATCATAGGATATAGAACACATTAAAAACACATTAACCAAAGAAGGGCTCCCATAATGTTAAAAAAATTCATCCCCCATACACTGACCCACGGTCAAGACCAAGGCACTATCGTAACCCCCAACCATTCTTATCCAAGATCAGGGATAACATAGTGTAAAAAACTTTTCATATCTGTAGTATCATAATAGAAACCAATTTTAAACATTCCAAATTAACAATTTTAACAAATTTATAATCATTACACTTACATTATTATGCACCATTTCATATAAATTACTTGAATAAAGATTATAATTTTCATTTCCCAAAGCCCACCCATGAATTTTTTCTATAGATTCTTAATATGGTGCATGCCCCATAAATACATAAGTTCATTGAATTATACATTCACATAATGAAATCTCATTCCATACATGGACATGAGTAAAATATCATTAAAAAATAATATCACACAACTGGTTCATCACCATAAAATAAATAACATTATAATGTTACATAAAACATCAATAACAACAATCCCACCTCGGGAACATGGGGATTCCTCCACACATGGGTAAAATACTCCCATGAATGTGATCATGACCAATGGTCAACTCATACTAGTATAATGTATACCAATTCCAAATAGAAAGAATACTAAATAACAACGAACAACACCTATGATAATACTTTGCAATGTCCTGACTTAGTTTCCTGATTCTGCTTCCCCATGATGGTTCATTATATGACCTCAGGCGCACCTCCTCCTATTCCATAGGATTATGAATAGTAGTTAGGGTATAATTAGTAACATTGGGAAACTATAACAAATATAGTTTGGTAGAAAAATAGTGAACAAATATGAATTATAATTAAGATACTATAACAATAAGTAATGTATTGAACAAAACAAGAATAAATCGAAAATATGGAAAATGACAGTAAATCAAAGTAGTTAATATGTTATGAAATTCATGTTTCTTGTGTCGAATGAAAAAAATAAAGACATAATGACCACTACCAACCTAGTCTAGACATTAGGTCTAGTTCATTCATCCATGCTTCATCTAGAAACCCAAATCATTCATCTAGAATAGGGAACTTTTCCTTCTCATGTCTTGAAAACATGAAGTCTATTTAGGTATCAATTAGGTGGCTCGAGTTGGGTGTGAGGAAACTCAGTGGTACACTATTAATGGAATATGTAGAATAATCCATTATATATTAGTGAATGCAGTTGTATATGGAATAAATATAAAATGACCAAAGTAAACAAATTTCACATTTATTATTCTTTAGTTAACCATTTCATACCTTCTTTGGCATGTGATGGATTCTAAACCATACACTATATGGATTTTACATTTTACTCTTTTTATACGATTTAATTTTTCAATTTTATTCATGTTTCATTAGATGCCCTAGAGAGTTTGTCTGAGTACCATTATCATGGAAACTTTGAGAATTAGTTCTTCATCAATTTTCATTCATTCATCGGGGACCTCGAGCATTATTTAGGCACCCCATGGGTACATGGAGCATTATTACCTCACCCAAAACTCACTAATCATATTCAAATATAAATTTTAATTGGGGCTATAGAATCAATCTAGAACCCCACGCATACAGGGATCACCAGTCCCTCACCCATAATGCATTGTTCATAATTTATAAAAATTTATGTATATTCTAAGGATCATCATCTGTGAACTTATTTCCAATCATTCATAACACAAGGAAGTTTTTCATTTTTCTCATGAATCCATGGATTCATTAATTTATACACAAGGAATGACATGACAAATTCCCCAAATAACCACTTATTATCAATCATTACTCGTATAATTAAATGTTCTAGTATTATCCAATAAACCCTTTAAATCCCATTATCAAACTATGTAAAAAGAATTTATATCAATTAAATATACCAATTATTCCCTTTTTCATTTTAGGAAACATAATTTCAAAGATGTTGGCATACCCCATGGATTCCCATCATGCCCTATGTAATAATATTCAACCGTTCCAACACGATTCATGAAGGGATCAAAATTTCTTGGGAATTAAAATCATATTTATAGTTTAAAAAAATTAAAACATGGAAACACAATGGTAGAACTAAATAATTTTATCATGATCATAACAACTGGTATTATAAATTATACCACCTACATTATAATTGTTGAAGAATTCCTACTAAACCATAGCCCTTAATTTTATGTAGAATGGTCAAATTCACAATAGTGGTGAAGATCATGGATCCAAACCAAAGATAAAGATCCAATGAAACAAGATCTATTAAACCCTAGATAAAAACTATAAAACATTGTAGGATTCAACCCTCTAAAATAGGATAGAATGATGAGGGAGTGAGTAACCCAATCAATGTGAGATCACATAAAAAACAAGATTTGATTTATTCTAGAAGACTTTTGATTCACAAAAGAATGTGTTTGAGGTGCCTCATAATTCTTATGGGGGAATCCATTAAAAATGGAAATCATATTATGAAATGTGAGGGTGATTAGGGATATAATATTATTAGAGTTTTAATTAAACTTTTAGTGGGTTAAAAGTTAGGGTGCACTGTTTCATAGAAGGGCTCCACAGTGAGACTAAATGTGGGCCCTAACTGTATGCCCCTACTATAGAGGGTGCACCATTTCTCATAGGTGGGTGAATAGTAAGAAACCCCAGCATCAACAATGTCAATTCCCTTTCCCCAATGGTTCATGGTTTAAATGGGGTGGCCTCATGGTTTTCCATACGCTGTGCCCCCATCACCCAGGCTAAAATGGGGTGCACATTTTGTATGGGAAAACTGAATGCTTTTACATAATTGTGCAATGATCATGCACTACCCCATATGCTTCCATAATTCTCCAAATTCCCTGAAAATGAAACCAAATCAAGGCCCAAACAATATATAACCAAAATAAAGGTTAAATAATACTTGAAAATGAGCTAGATACCTATTAATAAATGTTAGGATATTATAATTCTCATTATGTTGGACCATGGAAATAACCTTTTGAATTAGTGAATGAATTTATTATTATCAAGGGGTAGAATAAAATGTAATATATTATCAATTATTTATATAGAATAATGTATTGATATTAATTAAAAATCCATAGGGGAATATTAAATATCATAATTTATTATGTTGATTTTATGTTTCTTCCGAAAGTAGAGTTTTTATTATGAAGCGATGTAGTCAATATGTGTTGGAAGATTATGAAGATCCCACTAGGTGAAAAAATTATGATGTGAGGTGCAGTTATGATATTCCATAATGAATAGGGGTTGGTGTATCCTATCACAGTATCTAGTATATCCAATCAAATATTGGAAAATGAATTTTAGATGCCGCCATTATTAATATTAGGAAAGGATAGAATATTATTCTATATTGAGTTACATAGTGAATGTGTTCATGAAAGAAATATTTTTTTTATTGACACTTTGTGTCTCAGATTAAATAGAATAATAAAATGAACCCCTACATAAGGGACGATTAATGGCCTAATAATAATGAGAATCAAAAACATGTGATGGTTGTGGATAAAGAACAATCTATAATATTTTTAAGATCATTTTTGGAGATATATATTAAATGAATAGATTGAGAATTATGTTTAAAGAATTAAAATCATGATTTAATACAGATAATATATTCATGGATTTTGAAGAATGATGCAAACTGTATACCACTGAAGAATATAACTTGGATAATGACTTGATAATTATATGATGGAATTAAAAAAGTTGTGAAGCAACATAGAAATGCATTATGATGAGTATTTAAATTTATTAACACTTTATAATTTTATTTTAACATGTTTGGAATTATTTTAATCATTACCGAATAATTTAAAGTCATTTTATATGATTTGATTTGATTGATAATTTCCTGAGAAGAATTGAAGAGTTTTTTATGTTGTTTGAATGTGTTATGAAATTATTTGTATTTCATGAGTATTTTTAAAGGCATGACATTCATATAGATGATCATGAAAATTCCATCAATGTATATGAGTCATCGTAATAGTTTAATGCAATTTTTTTTAAAGGTTTTGTAAACATGTGAGTAATTCATGGATTCATAAGAGTTATTCTAGTAGTGGGATCGAAAATTGGAAAAGGTTGACCATATATAATACTCATTTCAGTGTTATTTAAATGTATCAACTCCTCAAAATAGAATAAATTGGTAAACGAATGAAATATAAGAAATTTGATTAGAGGATACATAGGAGTCTATTGAATCATATGAATGAGTTACCAATAACTGTGAAGACTGAAAACAACATTACCATGATAGACACACTGAGATATGTATAAGTCATTTAACTCAAAATAATGAGTCATTAATGTTGGAATGGGAAATTTAATATGATATTATATATATTATGTATGGGTAACTAATTAAAGGGAAAAATTAGCAAAGGTGTGGGCTTATAGAGAAATTCAGGGTTTATTTTTTCATTTGTGGGGGTTGTTCATTGAAATTTTGAAATTAATGTTCTTCAATAAAATAACTAAGATAATGATAAATTATTTTTCCAGGAATAAAAAATAGAGCAATTATTCAAAATTGTTGTTATTATATCTTGGTAATGTGAAGAAGAACATCATGTTATAGAGAAGTAGATAATGATGTCTGGTAGGGGATGTTTGATATACCAGTTGAAGCTGGTTTTGAAAAATTAAGGGTTTTCATGTAAGGGATAAATGGTCTATGCCATGTAGAGTAGAAAATTGGGAGTTAAAGATGGCCCTGGTGTGTTAGTAGTCATTTTTCATAATTTATTTCCTTGTGTGAAATAGTGAGTCAAATTTATATCATTAATGAGGCCATGTTGTGAGATATAGAAGAGAATCCATGCTACTATGATATTTATGAATTCTTAGAAGGATTAAAATGATCACATGATTTTTTTGTGTAAGAATGAGTTTTGATAGTTCAAGATATTACCTTGATAAGGTAGACGAACTATTTAAGAGATTTAAATGAAAAAGGAAGATGCAATAACAACTTGATTTCACTTGAGTTTAAAAGAATATCATTATTGTGATTAGATATAAGTTTTAAATGAGATTTTATGGACTAATAATTAATAGATTAAAAGTGTGGAATATTATAGAGAAAATATTCATGTGGTATGTTGAATATATAATTTTTCACAAAGAATAAAATTGATGTTTGATACAGTAATATTTTTATCTTAATTATTGTCTGATTTGTGGAAGAAAGAGGAATAGACCTGATAAATAAAAAAATATGTGAATACATGTTGTATTTCTGGGAAATAATTCATTTATATTATAATATAGTAATCTATGCATCATATCAGAAAAAAGGGGTAATAACGTGAAAAGAATAAGAGAGACATCAAAGTACTACTCTTACATACACAATTATCAGCAAAGGAAAAATGATGAATCACAGGATGTCCTATGATATAATTTTATCATAAAATATTACTGAGGAAGAAGAAAGTGTATGGAATTATACTATCAACAAGAATTGTTCATTATACGATTCAGTGAATAAGATAAAATGTCTAAAAGGAATGTTATTTATCAATTTCTATCTTGGATGTTAAAAACCTTATTATGAAGATGAAGGTATCACCCTTTGATAGAGTGGGATCTGAGACATATTGAATATTTTTTAGGAGTATTCAGATTGGATCACAGAATAGGGATGTGATCCAATACAATAATACCCATACCTCCGATGAGAATTATTGGAATTCAGAATATATTTATTACACTGAGGTACCATTAGGAATGGGTGATACCTACATAAGGGTTGTGGATGATTCTATCCACACAATTAGATCATTTAGTTTAATGATGATGTCATTTGTCATGATTTTTAAAAAAAATAACTGATCAATGATAATTTCTATATTAGAATCATCCAAAAAATAGAATGTACTATATTACCTTATTAGTATCAATCATTGTAAAATGTATTTCATGTTATTTTTTCTTTCTCATTTACTACATTTACTAATATAATGGTTCGAACACAAATAGGGGGTAACCCTAAAGAGAATATAATTTTGTAAATTAAGTTACATTGATTCACCCTTCACCCCACTCTATTGACAAGATGATACATTATGAATCTGATTTCTTGAAAAAATAGTGTAAATCATAAATCTTTTCTCATTTTTACCATTTATAGTGTAAATGTTTCTTGATAATTTATTTTATTGTGATTATTATTCTCTTTCTCCAATTATAAAATCCTTTAATGACATTCCTTGAGCTTCCTATTTATCAGAAAACCAATTTGATTTACCTCCTAAAATCTATTTTTTATTATCACATAACTATTAATTTTAGTTCCCTTAATTTATCAATAATAATTTTTTAATAGATTGTATGGAATCCAAAAATTCATATCTATCCTCACTACTATCAAATCATTTAATTTTAGATATGAATTTTTTATTTTATCATTTTTTAATATTCATACATTTCAATTTTGATGAAAAAATTTAATTTTATACATTGTATCATTATTTCTTGTGAACATAATTAGTACATTTTCATATGCACAATCATCAATTCCATTAAATATTTTATAAATAACTAAAAATATCCAATACATTATCAATGGAAACACTTCAGTGGAATAATTACTTTATATATTCCATTACCTCTTCCCACACAAATTAAAATTACCGATGTTAATTTATTAAATATTATTCCAAATATTATTCATCATTTGAATTATCTTCTTCGATATTATTTCTTGATATTCAATTTCTTCAATGACATAATGTATATTTTCATATCAACTGGGCTATTATTGTTGAAAACACACCCTTAACTAATTTCCTAAGTAATCAAAATTTTATAACAGTCATCCAATGGTTGTAAACCTAGATCATGTTCATTGAGTACCAAAACCATTATATAATTTTTTTAAAAAAAAGATACGTAATACATTGTTGGAATCCTCATGTGTTAATCATGTATTAATGATCATAAATCCTATACATTTTTTAATACATGTTAAACATATTTAATCTATCCAAAATCATGCGCACAGATGATTATTCTGTTTATACCTCAAATAATTATTGATTACTAGATTTATGATAATGAAACTCTCTTATGAATGATTAAGTTTAATTAATTCTATGAATATCACTATTTAAGACTTTGTACAGATATTTGGCCACGTCTAAGTAACTGTGAGTCTGCCACCAATAATGTTTTTCTAGAAAAGGACCCAAACACAGTGACTTAGACACCGTGACCTAGACACTGTGTCCTAAACACCGTGACCAGAGACCGTGACCCAGACACCGTGACCCATGCACCTTAAACAGACATTGTGACCTTACTGAAACTGTGACCATCTAGAAACCATGACCAAACACTCTGATCAAACACCACATTTGTGCTATCGATTCGTGATCTCTATAAAACTATTCCATCATAACTATCTCACCACTAAAAGGCAAAGGAGACACTATATAAAGGAGACATTGTTTCAAAGAGGCACTTTTTCAAGGATACGTCATTTCAAGGAGACGTTGTTTCATGGAGATATTGTTTCATAGATACAATATTTCCAGACAGACTGTGACACCATTTCTTAATCTATTTTATTATTTTTTCAATTTAATTTCAAATGGTGTTTTTTGAAGTTTTTAAATGCACTCACATAATTAATATTTTTTTGTAGGCATGTCACCTAATAGTATGAGGTAAGAGGTGAAAAGTACATGCATCCTGTCAGCTCCAACACATGCATTCAATGAATAAAAAGAACAGTGTGGCCAGAATAAAAAGTACGACAATGGTGACAACAGAGAAAGAAGGGGATATATGATAATGAAGAATCACGAGCATTCTTGATAGAAGAACAATCACATGATACTTGACACTACTGAAGAATACACGAAGCATACATGAATCCTAGATTAGAGAACATTTTTTCACTATCAACTCCACAAAGAACACATGATAGATCTAATTACAAAGAATAACACTCAGATCACTTCTAACCTTATCTCATAATTTTTTCTCTGTTGTGTATTATTTTTATCTTTCATGTAGTGTGTGTGTTTGTATAAACACACACACTATCTCCTGCATTAAACTAAAGGACACTAGATATCCTTTCTTATACATCTTTTTACACTTGTGTATTTTTATGCATAAGTGTGGAAGATGTCCTTGTGTGTCCTGGTAGTTCTTACCCGCGATGAACTATGGAAGTGGTCGTGGGACCTGGAAAGTCTTCTGTACTATTGTTAACCACGATCCAGGGTGTGGATCACATTTATTTATATAAACTTCTTGGTGGCAGGTGATCACCAAGTGGGGTAGATTAGGTCTCAGCATGAGACTGAACAACTTGTTTTATATCAGCAGTTCTATTTAATTATGTTTTATTTGTTTTACTTTATAATTTAGAAATCACTAAATATACTTTGGTAGTTAATCAGTGAAAGAAGTTATAATTGTTTTTCCTTATTATAATCCATTAAAAAGAAATGTTAATAACTGATCTTAAGATTACTAAAATTAATTAATATTTTGAGAATTTATTTAAATAGTCAAACTTTTATAACTGTGTTACTTTGATTAACTAGGCAGTTTATAAATTTATTAGGGAACTATTTGAAGGATAGTTTTAAATAGAAATTTTTATAGATACTCAGTTAAACCCCCTCTTGATTACTCTACTCGGACCAAAATTTGGTATCAAAGGGTTTTTTGTTATTCCTCTTAAGACTCTATTTTCTACCCTATTCAACTCTGATTTTAGTTTTACTTTAAAGATCTATAAATTTATGTTAATCCTAAATTTATAGTTCTGTTAATGTATATCTTTATTATGTATAATAGATTATAAGGTGCTGAAACAAATAGAACAATATTCTTTAATGGATCTAATTATGCTCTATAGAAAATTGAAATGAAAATGCATTTAGAAAGTATGCATTTTGAAATATGGTCTTCAATTATAGATGAATATAAGATTCCTTTTAATAATAGAATCTCTTTGGATGACCCTACCAAGACTTCCTGCAAAATCAATTGTAAAGACATGAATGCTTTATATTTCACTTTAGGATATGAGGAATTTAATAGAATCTCAGCATGTAAAACTGCCCATGAAATTTGGGACATGTAGTCTGTTTCACTTGAAGGAACTTATAGTATAAAATAAATGAGACTTAAAACTAATACTATTAAATATTATAACATTAAAATGAAACATGATGAGCCTATTTCTGACATGTATCTCAGAATTAACAAAAAATTTATCACAATGATTTCTCTTGGAAGAGAAGTCACTACCAAAGAACAAATCATGAGGATTATCGGATGCCTACCTGAGAGATGGAGAGGAACTGTCATCTTTATTAAACATTCATGAGACATTAGAAAGATACCTGTAAAATAACTCATTGGGAAACTAATGATATTTGAAGAGGATATGAACATCAACAAGGAAGAGGAGGATGAACCTAAAAGAAAATCTGTTGCATTTAAGACCACCACTTCTAAACAGAAAGAGAATGTAAAATTGGATGTTTATGTAGTATGTTCTAGTAGTGAACAATCATCACTGGATAGTGATGAGGAGATGGCTCAATTTCCTAGATGGTTTAATATATTTTTCAAGAATAATAAATTTTTTATAAATCCTAACTTAAGGTAAAATATGATCAAAAAAGAAGATGAAGGAAAGATTGGAAACGAAGTGATAAGTCAGATGAAATTTTTTGCTATGAAATGTAAGCAAAAGGGACATGTCAAGGTTGACTGTCCCAAGCTAAAGTACCAAAAATAAATATTTTGAAAAAGATAGAGTGTATAAAAAGACAATAAAAGAAACATGGAGTGCTTCTGGGAAATGTTCAAGTGACGTAGAATCTTCACATGATGAACAGAATAAAAAATCTCATATGTGTTTTATGACAAACATATATGAGGTAAAACTGGAATCTCCTATACACAATTCATATTATTCGGGATATGAGAGTGACTCTGAAAAATTTGTTTAATGAAGAAATGTTTGGGTACTGCAATATTCTTGAAGTGACATGCAATGAACTAGAAGATAAAAACAAGTCTTTCAAGAAAAAACAAGCTCTAAACTCAACTGTTAAAACCAAACTCACTGTATGAAGGGAGAACAATGCTCAGTAACTCAAAGAGAACAATGAACTAAAACAACCTATTTAGAAAATAAAAAAGGTTGTTTATAGGTTTACTAATGGTAAAGATACCTTGGAAGAAATTCTAGGTAAGCATATTTCTCATAAATATACTACTGGCATTGGCTATCAACCTGGTAAAAGAAATTTTGGTAGAAATTATTTTGTTTCTATGTCTCTGACATACAACATTACTCCTAGTACTGGAAAAAATTCAGTTAGTTCAAGATATGATTCACTCTATACTCTTTCAATCTTATCTGGAAAAAATAGAGTTTATTTTTAATGTACTTTACTTAATGCTTACGGGAAACCTATGAAGATTAAATGGGTTCCTAAAGCACTAGTTACTAAAATTACTAGACCCAAAAAAATATGGGTACCAAAATCTTTTTTCATTTGACTATTTCGAATGCTGCTTAAAGATCTCCTATATAATCATATGGTACTTGGACAGTGGTTGTTCAAGACACGTGACAAGGGACTATTAATGCTTTAATAATTTAATAAAAATTGATGGTGTACATGTCACATTTGGTGAAAATTCCAAAGCAATGATTATTGGCCTCATCCAAATTGGTAACTCTAACTTAGTTTTAATTTCCAATGTACTTTTTGTTGATTGATTGAAATATAATCTGCTTAGTATTTCAAAACTACGTGATGATGGATTTGATGTTAAATTTGAAAATGATTCTTGCAATGTTTCCAATTCTAAAAATGAATTAGTATTTTTTTCTTTATCAAATGAAAATGTATATTCTGTTAACTTAGACTCTCTAGTTTCTCAAAATGATTCATTTTTATGTTTTTTTTCACAAAGATTCATGGATTTGATCAAATGAGTCTATGACACTGTAATATTAAATCCCTTATAAAGTTAACTAGAAAAATCTTAGTCAAAGACCAACCCAAACTTGAGTTTCCAAATGAAAAGTGTGCAATCCTTATAAAAAATGAAATCAACACACAATTTACTTCAAAATAAAGAATGAAGTGTCAACTTCTCAACCTCCTGAATTGGTTCACATGGATTTGTTTGGACCATCTAGAGTTTCTAGTTTAAATTGTAACCACTATGAATATATTATTGTAGATGAGTTCTCTAGATAGATTTGGACATTCTTTTTGGCTCACAAAAGTGAATCCATCACTCATTTTACCAAATATCCCAAAATAGTAGAAAATCATTGAGGAAATAGATTTAAATCCTTAAGAAGTTATCATGGAAGTGGGTTTAAAAATACAAAGGTTGAATCTTTTTTCTCCAAAAATGCCTATAGTCATAATTTTTCTTCCCCTAGAAAACCTCAACGGAATGGAGTCGTGGAAAGATGAAATATATCCCTACAATAGATTGCTAAGACCATGATTAGTGAATATGAATTACCTATTTATTTTTGTGCTGAATTTGTAAATATAACATGCTATATTACCAATATATTGTTTTCTAGACTTATTCTTAAAATAACTCCATATGAGTTGTTGAAGAATAGAAAACCCAGAGTAAGCCACATCAATGTTTTTGGTTGCAATGTCTATATCCTTAATACTAAGGAAAATCATGAAAAATTTGCATCCAAGATTTATGGAGGAATCATTTTAGGATATTCAATCTCTAGTAAATTATATAGTGTTTTTAATAAAAGATCTAAATGTGTGGAATATTCTGTCCATGTCAAATTTGATGAAAGAGATCTATATGATCCTAAAACCACTCTAGAAACTGGGAGGATGATGTTTAAAATCTGGACATTAATTTAAAATACTCTAACCATCCTATGAATGAATCTCTGAAATGTTCTATTTCTGGAAGTTCTTTGGATTCAAGTCACAATGAAATCGAACCTATTGATGAACCTGAAATCACTAGTCTTGATTTTTCTAGAGCTGTTAGAACTCTTAAGAACCATCCATTATATTCTATTATAGGATACTTAGATAAAGCAACTCAAACTAGATCTTATTTTAGAAATCAAGTAGAACATCAAGTATTCTGGTCACAAATTGAACCTAAAAACATTGATCATGGTATCAATGATGATTTATTGTTGATGGCTATGCAAAAATAACATATTCTGTTTGAAAGTAACAATGTTTGGAAACTAGTGGACATACCTAAAGAAGCATTAACCATAGGAACTAAATGCGTTTTTAGAAATAAGGTAGATAAATATGGTAATATAGTTAGAAACAAACCTCAATTGGTTGTACAAGGCTATAGTCAAGAAGAAGGAATTGACTATGAAGAGACCTTTTCATCAGTAGACACACATGAAGCCATCAGAATTCTTCTTACATATGATGCACATCCAAATTCCAAACTATATCTAATAGATGATAAAAGTGCATTTCTAAATGGTTATATAGCTGAAGATGTCTTTGTTGAGTAACCTCTTTGGTTTTAAAAATCATCATTTTTGAAATCATATTTTTAAATTATCAAAAGCTGTATATGGTTTAAAACAAGCTCCAAGAGCCTAGTATGACAGATTAAGTACTTATATTATATCTAAAGGATTTACAAAAGGAAGAACTAATCCTACCATTTTTGTAAAACAAATTAACAATTATTGTTTAGTATTTCAAATCTATGTATACGAAATTATATTTGGATCATCAAAAAATTCTTTACGTGTTCAATTTTCTAAAATGATGCAAAAAATAATTTGAAATGAGTTTAATGGGTGAACAAAATTTCATTCATTGATTTCAAATATTTCAAAATAATGATGATATTATTTAAAATCAACGAAATATACTAGAGATCTTATAAAACATTTTCGTTTGGATTGCACTAAAAGTTGTGACACTCCAATGAGTACTACTTGTAAGTTGGATCTTGATGAAGTTGGAAAATTTGTTGATCAAACAACAAATAGAGGAATGATTGGAACCTTACTCTACATAACTACTACCTGACCTGTTTTTATGTTTAGTGTATGTATGTGTTCTTGTTTTCAAGCCAATCCTATGGAATCTCATTTAATTACTACTAAAATAATCTTCAAATACCTCAAGCATACACCCAATCTAGAACTATTCTATCCCATAGGACAATCATTGGAGTTAGTGAGTTATTATGATGCTGACTTCAATGGTTGTAAGTTAGATAGAAAAATCCCCTCTAGAACATGTCACTTTTTAGGAAAGTCAATAGTATCATGGTGTAGTAAGAAACTAAATTTTGTTGCATTATCTACTGCATAAGCTAAATTTATTGTTTCTTGTAGTAGTTGTGAACAAATTTTGTGGATGAAACACACATTACTGGATTATGGATATCAATTCAGTTATGCACATATAAATTTTGACAATACAAGTGTTATTAACATATCCAAAAATCAGATTTCACACTCTAGGACAAAACATATTGATGTAAGACATCACTTTTTGAGAGATCATTATCAAAAAAGTTACATAACATTGGAATTCATTGGGAGTGACTATCAGATCGCTGATATATTCACCAAACCATTAAATTCAAAGAGAAATGATTACATAATACATGAATTGGGAATTCTAAATTATAAATAGTAAATATACAGTTTCACATCATACTGTTGGATAGTTTATGGTTTTACAAGTCACTATTTTAAGACAAATATAACAAGTTCTATAGTGTTACCATCTCTTCAATTTATTGTTTCTTGTTTTCGGTCTCACAGTTACTCTCTCTCGCACTCTGTTACTGTTTGGAGCTCACTATCACAAACAATACGGTCACACAATTTAAAAAACACAATTTTATGGTCTCACTGTGAAAAATCGTTACGGTCTCGCTGTGAAATTTAGTTCCGGTCTCACCATGAAAATTGTTTACGTTCTCACCCTAAAGGAATTTTTTTTTATTTATACGTTATAAACCGTATTATGGTAGATAATTATTTTACCCTTTTACTTTCCCACTTTTTTTATCTCACGATGCTTGATATCACCAAATAATAAAAATTAAGAAGTCTAACTCCTTTCTTCAGTGGAGCTCTCTTGTCTCAAACCGTAGCCAATCTCTTATCCCTTCGGTTTTCTCTTACTCTCTCATTTTCAAACCGTCGTTGAATGACATGGATGAAATTCCCATCGTCGTCTACTTTTGAGAAGCACATTTCAAAGGAGTTAAAAAATGTGCGGAAGATATTGCCTGAAGTTCCTCTTAATCTGAATCTAGTAGAGAGAATAGTGGTACCCGAAAAGGAGATATGCCCTAAGTGGCTTCTATCAACTATGTATTTGGTATTTAAAGTACATAGAGAGAAATTATGGATGGATCGGTTCACAAAGGAGTATATACCTCTTTACTCGAAATTACTTGTAGAGTTTTACCAATATTTTCAATTCACTTTTGATACAAAAGATTTATATGTTGTGAAAAGATGGATGAATAGAATGAGTTGTAAGTTTTCTTTGAGGTTATGGGATGTATGCCTTAGGATAACTCATGAGGGTATTTGTGAGGACTACCAATGTATTCCTCTACCTCCAAGTGAGTTATTTGATTTGGAAGAAGCATTTTGAAGCTTAATTGGGAATGAAACAAAGTGAAGAGACATAGCTACTGAGCTAGATGGTGAAACTATAAATCTATTTAAATTTGTTCAGAATCTGAACTACCCCAGAAATGGTGATTTTCCTATACTCAAGTATTAGGATTTATTCATGATACATCTTATGAAAAAAGGAAATTAGATTAACTTATGCAAATATGTTATCTTCCATATGTGTCAGTTGATCACGACAACCTCCAAGTTAACATCCCAGTTATATTCTAGGATTATCTCAGCTATACATCATTCCAAAGGGTTGGTTAGAATAGATGAAGAATCTATTATGGATTATGAGTTTTCATTCAATAGTTACAATAAAGAGAATGAAAAGCAGTTGGAATCCATGGAGAAAAGCATGGGTGGATGTTAATGACAATGTTTCTAAAATGTTGAATCCTATGGAACTCTCTTAAATACCTACATATATCTTTGATCATGGTTTGGAGCCATATGAGACTGTTCAGTATTCTATGAGGAAAAGGGGGAGATGTTGTTTTACCTTAAAAAAAAACTGTTCTGGTTGAGGAAGACTGGGAATCTGCTCCTCATGTCTTAATTGAGTCGGAAATGCATGTTCCTGAATAAGTTGCAAATTTGAAAAAAAAAACCTACTACTAGAGAAGAATATGTTTCTAAGGTAAATGAAATAGATTTTTTATATGAGAATATAGTAGAAGATCTTTCTATTGTGCAAGAATCTACTCTTGAAGAACACGCCAAGGAACAAGCTATTTCTGAAATTATTCCAACTACTGAAGAGAGAATGGATCAATATTTTCAATTGGATAGAAATCAAATGGGTTAGGATATTAGGGATGAAATATTGGAAATAGGTCAAGGGGGTAAATCTCTTATTCCAGAGAAAGATGCACCTACAGCATGGGAGCAGTACCCAAATATAGAAACTTTTGAAGTCCCCAATCCTGTTGATCCAAGATCTGTTAATACATGGTATAAATTCATTAGTTATTTTGATGTGACTGATTCCTTGGAAGTCTTAGTTAAATGTACTAATCTGTCTACTATGTTTCTATTAAAACTGGCATCTACTCCTGATGCTATCTCTGCCAAGGAACCTGGGCCTATCTCATATTCTATCCATGAACCTTCACAAGACCCTCCAAACATGGTGAATAAGGATGATCTAAAGGCATTTGAAGCTACCCATTTAGCTGGAGTTTAAAAACTCTTAAATACCAAACTAGATCCCGTAACCAATTTGAGTGAAAGAGATTCTTCCCTGCTATTGGAAATGATCATATGGGAGATTCAGATCAAGATGCTTCATAATATTTAAGAGGTCAGAGTTGAGAAAAAACCGCTCAGTGATGATGTAAAGACTCTCAGAGGTATGATTTAAGATATGTAGAGAGTGATGAACTCAATATCGAACATGATTCTCATCCTATTGAAGATATTGTTAGTCTGATTCCACCTGAAGTAGCCTCCCTAATTCAACTTAATCTTACCACCTTGTCCATTAATGTAGCTGAATAAAACAAGAATGTTGTTTTAGAGATGTGTGAAGTTGTTGTTAGTGTTAACAAGTTAACTTATGAGTATAAGGACTGTCTCCAAAAAGTTATAAATCAACTGAAATCCCTTACATTGGCAGTTAGTGCTTCTCGTACTTCTGTAAATTCATCTCAACCCTCTTCGGCCAGTGATCTTCTTAGAATTATAGTCAAAGAAGAACTTAAATTTGTGCCCAGTGACCTTGATAAGGAATCACTATCTGAATTTGTCAAGAACAATGACAGAGTTATTGATTTTATGAGAATCCATTCTAAGATTTACAATGATGTTCAACATGAAATTGATAAGGAGGAATTATACTTCAATCAGATCTTCTCTAAGAATGACACGACAAACCATTTGTAGTACCCTATAGAGAATCTAATAATTCTTGCTATCACTCAAGCTTTCAAAACTCGAGTACTAAATCTCAATGATTTCACTCCTTTGTTGGATAAGTTTATGGATAACAAGGATGACATTAAGAAATACATGCAGTATTGTGGGGCTATCTTTGATTACTTTATGAAACTTTTGAGGCCATATCTTCATGTTAAGAGTACTGTCATTGTCACTCCTAAAGCTGCACCCCTGAGATCTAGTTTTCCTAAAATCTCATCCTCTTCCCTCGCCTCTATATCTATGTTTGTCTCTCAAGCCCTGAGTCAGATCAGACCAGTTATCCTTGATCAACAGTTGCCTTAGTCTTCCACTACAGCTACCTTGGCCCCTTCTGTTTTTTAGGACTCCATTTACCTTCTCTGTCCACTGGTTCACTCCCTTATTCCATTTCTACCTTTACTCGAATGGATTCCTCTTTTAATTCTGCTGCCAAGGGAAATTATAAGACAAGCCAGTGCTAATGAAAATTGACTACTATATTTTGATAGGGAAGATTTCTATATTCTTGTTACATACTGTTTGTAATGACACTTTTTATCCATCTAATGCATTGTGAACTTTTATTATCTATTTCTTATTTACTTTGTTTGATAATCCCAAAAGGGGGAGAAATATATATTATCTATGCAAACTAAGGGAGAGACACATTAACTAAGAATAGATCTCTCACTCACATGATTTGAGATCATAAAAAATTGGGATATTTTTGGACTCATCATGTGTTAATAAAGTTTCAATGATCAAAAATCCTATACATTATGTAAATCTTGTTAATCATGTTTAATGTATCTAAAATCCTATGTACAGATGACTAGACTCTTTATGCCTCAAATAATTGTTGTAAACTATTTTGTTTATAATGAAATTCTTTTATGAATGATTATGTTTAATTAACTCTAGGAATATCACTGTTTAAGTCTGTGTACATATATTTGGGTATGTCTGAGAAACTGTGAGTCTTCCACCGGTTATGTTTTTCTGGAAAAGGACCTAGACACAGTGACCTAGGCACCGTGACCCGACACCATGACCCAAACACCGTGACCAAGACACCATGACCCAGACCCTATGACCAGACACCGTGTCCTAGATACCGTGACCCAGACACCATGGCCAGACACCGTGACCATCCAGACACAGTGACCATCCAAACACCGTGACCAGACACTATGATCAAACGCCACATCTTTGTTACCCATTACTGATATCTATACAAATATTCCATCATAAATTTCTCACTACTCAAAGGTAAAGAAGTAGACACCACTTATTGGATACACTGTTTCAAGGGGACACCATTTCAAAGAGACATCGTTTTATGGAGACACTCATTCCAGACATACTGTGACACTGTTTTTTAATATGTTTTATTTTTTATCAATATAATTTCTAACTATCATATTTTAAGTGTTTAAATACACTGACATAATTATCGTTTCTTTGTAGACATGTCACCTGATAGTATGATGTACGAGGTGAAGAATAGATGCATCATGTCAGCTCCAACACATGGATTCTATGAATAAATAGAATAGTGTAGACAGAAGGAAAAGTGTGACAATGGTGACAACAGAGAAACAAGTGTGAGCACGATAACATATAAGCACAAGCATTCTTGAATGAATAATCAAAACTTGCAACCCAACACTTCTGAAGAACACACAAAACATACATGAATCCTAGATTCGAGAACATTTTCACACTATCAACTCCATGAAAAACACGAGCCAGATCTAGGTAACCTGCAATATCTGTTTTCTAAAAGAGGACACAATTTCGGCATCTTCTTCATTGTAGATATCCTAAGTTGCGTAGACTAACATGCAGAGCACTTCTAACTTTATCTCGTTATTTTTTCTCTATTGTGTATTATTTTTATCTTCCAAGAATTGTGTGTGTATTCTTATAAAAACATGCACTGTCTCTTACATTAAACTAAAGGCTATAAGATATCCTTTCTCCTACATCTTTTGACACTTGTGTATTCCCCCAGATAAGTCTAGAAGACGTCCCTGTGTGACTTGGTAGTTCATACCCACGAAGAACTGTGGAAGAGGTCGTGTGACTTGGACAGTCTTGCGTATTGTTGTTAACCCCGATCCAGGTTGTAGATCACATTTATTTATATAAAATACTTAGTAGAAGGTGATCACCAAGTGGATTGGATTAGATATTGGCTTGATAATGAACCACTAGTTTTATATCCACTATGTTATTTAATTTAGTTTACTTTTTTATTGTATAATTCAGAAAACAATATATTTACTTTGATAGTTAATCTTGGAATGAAATTATAATTTTTTCCCTTCTTAGAATACCTTCAAATTTAATGTTAATAACAGATATTAAGATTATTGAGAATTATTTAATCTTCTGAGAAGTTATTTAAACATTCATACTTTCATAACCATATTACTTTGATTAACTAGGATGTATTTAAATTTATTGGGGACCTTTTTTCATAATAATTTTTAAACAGAAATTTTTATAGATACTCAATTCTCGCCCCTCTTATGTACTCTACACTGACTAACATATATTTTTTACTACTGTAGATTCATTAAGATTCTCACCAAATCCATTGATGATGCTCACAATTTTATTTACTTCAACAAAGAGTTAATCCACCATATAATCACCATTAATTTTAGGATATTCATATTTAAATCTCCAATATTGTATCTTGGTTTTCATCACCTTCACTTTGAATTTATATGTTCTTTCAAATTAATACCAAATAAATATTTTTTCATGATCCTCATATGTTTGAGATATTCCATTCCAAAAATAGATGAAAAGATACAATTTGTTGAATAAACAGTATTGTCTAAATTATTCTAATGTACTAATATCATCATAAAATATTCTACACAATGTTAAAACCCATTAGTATAAAACATAAATTAAAAAAAATTGAAAAATTATATGTATTCATCTCGTCATTCAAAATATAATTATTCTTCCCTCCAAAAGTTGAAATCCGCTTATTGATCAATAAATTAATGTGATCAATCAAAAACCAAAATAATTGAAAACACAAATATTGAGAAATAGAGGAATTGATTTTCACTAATTTTTTACAATAAATAATCATTGAAGGGAATAAGCATTATATGATACCACATTAATAATGATAATTAAATTGGGGTGAATCAGAAAAATAATATACTCTTAATTTTATACTTAAAACACCCCTTAAGAAATGTTTCCATATGTGGAAATATCACTCTACAAAAACCAAAAACACATGAACAAACAAACATAGTAGAAATAATTGACTATGATAATGTTCTCTAATCAAAAATTGCATCCATATCCTTGAGAAATCCTATAAAACCTATGATAACCGATTCCACAAAAAATAGGACATGGATTTCAAATGTGTAGGGATTATCTTTTAACCTATGATACACAATGTGTTCTAACATTTTTAATGTACTCCAACAAAAAAAGAGATATATCTTATGAAATTTCAAAATAAGAGAGTCTACACCATGAATAAAAATTCATATTAATAATATTTTTATTTTATATTTTTTCTTTTGCTTCTCGATATACTCTATATTAATCCTGTAAGATTTTCTATTTTTATATAGTATGAAACACAATTCTCTCAATCTCTTAGTACACCACTAAATTATACATCCAAAATTAATTATTTTCACCTCCATCCCAAAAAAATCAATATTATTTTTTAATTTTTGGTTCAATTAAATTCATATAACAACCCTCAGATATGATTGAGGTTTTTCAAGGATTTTGATGGAGAAGAAGATAAGAAAAAATGTGAAAAAATTAGTAAAACTCAGATTCAGGATTTTTCATTTTATCATGATAAGAAAATTAAAATTATGATATTATTACTGATATCACGATGAAAAACATATTTATAGTTTAATTAATATGTTCTCCTACCACATTTAAAAAACAACCTTCATTTTTGTGGGACTCTCTCCTCTACGGTGTTGTCACATTGTCCTTCAATTCCATAGATGCAACAAATTCTCATGAACTGGTCGTTATAACATGATCTTATTCTCCATATCATGACTTATATCCTCTTTGAACAACCTACATTTTCTCAATTCAAGTTATTTTTTCATTAAAATTAATTATGTCATACTATAATGTGTCACATCATAACCTTTATTCTATAAAAATTGTTAGAACATTAAAAACCCTAGCCTCTAGCTTATGACATGAACTCATGTCATAGAGGATCATCCCCAAAAACATCATAAAACATATAATTCAATAATTTCATTCCCACTAACCTTATTACATTATTTCATATATCCTAGAACATGTTCGATTGTGATCACCACAATTACATTTTTATTTAATCTTATTCACTAAATATTCTTGTGTGACTCTCAATCTTTATGGTGTGATCATATTTGTAGTAGTAAAATATAATCTAAAAACCACCTTATGAATCCTAATATCTTTTAGTAATGAAAAATTTTAATGTATCTTAACATCTTATTAATCAACATGATAAACTTTATTTTAAAATTATATTTATTAAATAATTAATTTTGTTGACTTATTGCCAATAGAATACAATACATATCACATCAAAATCACCGTTACATGACATCAGCAATCTAACTCGTTAAAAAAACATCAATACTTATGTATTATTCTTCATCAGATATATTAAAATTTTCTACCCATTGGACTCTAAAATCACATTTATCTTGGAATCAACATAAAGTAATTATTGGTTTGTTCTTTGTAACACCTCATTTGGATTATAATCCCAATGGTGGATATCTTATAACATCAAATGGATAATGGGTAAGTATATTGATTTAATTTTATAAATTCCACGATTTACAATATTTTTACATATGATAATGATTTAGCAGTGTTTGGAGGGATTAATTGTAAAACCCATATATTTTATGGAATAATAGTTTCATATAAATTTAATTTTTTATAGCATTTATTCCATGAAACACATAATTTAAAGAAACTGTTATATATAATTGAAAATATTATATAAACATATCAATTAAGAACTAGCCATTAAATTTAGTGGTATTAATAGTAATGATCAAATTTTCAAAAAAAATTAGAATGTTTTTTTAGAAAAATTAAAAAAATTAATAATTAAGTATTATCCTTTAGAAATGTATTTACATTATTATAAAATAAAAGTTTATAAAAATATTATTATTATTATTTTGTTAAAAAATAAATACAACTTTATTTTATTTTTTTTAAAATTATTTGAAAAAATTAAAATAATTTTTTAATAAACATTTGAAAATTTTCATAGGGTTATTTTTTGTGATTCTTTTGGAAAAGTATAATTTTTGGTTAATAGTGAAAAAATATTGATTATTATTAAAAAGTAAATTTTTTTTAAATCATTTACATGTTCAATTATTTTGAGATGGATTTAAAAGTAAAATTAGTTAAATTATATAATAGTTAATAAAATTTAGTTCATTTTAATCTATTATATATTGACATTCTATATTTAAACTATATATACTTATGAAAACATTTTCTTTGGAAAATCATTTTTTCATCACATGTGTGAGTTTAACTAAATTTCCTCAACTTATATGAATTGAATATAAATTAATGGATTCTATTTTCATAATTCAAATAATTATTATTTTATAAAAATTACAACAGATTTTTTTTCATAATTAACAGTAAACATAGTAAAAATTAATTACTATTTTTAAAGTCAAATCATTTCACTAGGGGGTACACTAAAAATAAAATGGATAAAATGAGGTAAAAACTTGTCCAAATCCATTTTTGTAGACATATTTAAACACTGTATAATCTAATGTTCAAGAATGATCCATTTTTATCCATTCTCTTGATTAAAATGTGGGTATACCTTTTTTATTATAAAAATCACTAGTGTGTCCTCTCCACCACATAAAAAAGTGCCCCACATATCCTCTCTTATTCACTCATAAAAAGAATTTATGTTGTTCAATTACATGAAAAAAACAAATTAATAACTACCTCACAATATCAATCAAGCCTTATTTTGATAAATAAACACTACAAAATGATTTTAGTGCTAACCTATAATGTTTTCGGAAGAAGAGGTATCATTCTTAACCGAGAATTTTTATTTTTTTAGTCATCCATCTAATTCAGAATGTTCTTTATCGATGATGATATAATAAAAGAAGTATCTAACATTTTCAATTATATTATTAGGTTATTGTAATAACTTACATACATTTGATCCTCTTTCAAATAGGAAATGATACTTTTGATTGTCTATACAATGGACTACCACCTCACAAAGTGATGTAATTCATCTTCCATCACTGCTTATCACACATGTAGATAATGATGGATTTAATTTTTATATATGATATGTGTGATATATTAGTAATTATTTAAATATGACATCACTTATAACTTTATAACATTTAATATGTTGGAAAATGATAACATTGTCTCTGCGTATGTGTGGACTACCACCTCATTGATGTGATGTGATATGTTTTTTAGTTTATTTATACATGGATAAAAATAATAATAGATTAAATGAAAATATATGATAAATGTTATTTAATAATTATTCATTAAATAAAATTAATATTTAATATTATTTAATTCAACCCATTTAGAAAATGGAAACAACATTAATGAGTATGTATGGCCAACCATCTCCTAGAATGGTGTAATCTGTTTTTCTATCTCTAAAAATATAAGATGAATCTAAATATGTATGTAAATAATATATCTGAAATTTATATAATTTTTAATATTATATATTTTATGGATACATGATTAATGTGAAAGGACCAAAAATACTAAACCAAAACCCACATGAAAAATGAAGTAATTGTTACCCAAAACGTGATATTAATTGGGAATTATTGATAAAATATTAATAAACGTCATAACAAAATTATATATTGTATTATATATGTTATTAAATTTATATAAAATATTTATAAAAAACATATAGTTATTATAAAAGTTGTTTTAATGTGTACAAATAAATTTGAGACCTATGGTGGGGGATTTTATCTCTTTTATTTTTGGGAGACACATTCTATATTAGCCACTTAATTCTTCAACAGAGTGTTTATATTGAAAATTAATTTCTTTTATAATGATTAATATTAATTTCATGAGTATTTACATGTACATATATTATTTTTCATTTAATGGGTATTATGATTGAAAAGATACCAATGTGGTAAAGGTCTGATGTTACAATCAAATTTTTTATCATGATTGTTTATGATTATGCTTATAATAAAGAAATATTACATATTGTTTCTCAATAAACTTATGAAATTTATCCAACTATTTTTATTTCAATAGAATACATTTTCCTCTTAATTTAAACCTATTTATGTAATCAAGTGTATAAAATAATGTTTTAAGGAAGACATTATTTATATCCTCAGTAAAATATCATTTTTGATCCATGACCATGTTTTCAAAATATGTTTTAATGAATGTTTTTACTATTTTACAATATTTTATAAATTAATTTTTTTCCAATTATTGAATTTTTACAAAATTATTTAAAAATAATCATCTTTCCTTTTTCCGAGAAATGATCTTTTGACATTTTTTGAACATGTAAATGGAATAATTAAGTTAATATTTATGAAATGAATGTAGTTTTTCATCATCATGAATGGTCAATGATTTGATGATTAAATTAGAAATTAAAATTTTTACTTCATGGAAATGTTTTTCAATATTATATGGAATGTTTTAAGATTTTAAAGAATTGATTTCAAAATTGAAAGGAAATTTTCCTCATGAAAGGTTCCAAGTGATCTTAAAAAATAATTTTACATCTAAGCTAACATATTTTGATGTTATATATGATTTTATGGGGATATTATGTAATGATACCACCAAAATAATTTATATGGATGTATTTAATTATGATGAATTATTTTTATAGAACCCATTTCTATTCCATGGTTTTGTTTATTAAACATATTTTTTTTCCACATGTTATGTTATGATAAAATAGTTTTTAAAACCATTATATTTGTATTTGTTACACTATTATATATATTAAAAGGTATTTTGAAACACATTTGAATGATTTTTTGTTATGTTAATGGTGGAAACTATATCTCACTCTAATAATTGAGTAAATATAGATATATCATGAGCTAAGCATGAATATAATTGGGAGTGAACTCAGTTTAATACTATACCATATCTAATAAGATATTAATTTGAGTGAACCTTGATTACTATGATTATTTAGAGATATAACCCCTTCTAATATGATAGTTTTAGAAATAGTCAATGAAAACATTGAAATTTATTTTCTATTGATATGTATGTGCCACAAATTTCTATCATATTCCAATATTATTCTCTTATGGGTTATGTTCATTGGTTCCTTTATGATTCATGTCTTTTGAACTACCAATATTTATTTTATGACTAAAGTTTAGAATCTATTATATATATGGTATGGTTTTTCCAATTTTATTATAATGTTTTCATATCCTTATGATCAAGTTATGTTGACATCTCACTTGGTTACCCTTACTAAGAAACATAGATTACTCTTTTTGAGTTTACATTACCATGGTAATGAAGAAAGATATTTGTATGATATATCATATAAGGTTTATAGTTATGAAGAACATAGTTTATGATAACATATTTCACTTATGAACCAGATGTTCATCATTTCAAGTTTCCAAGGGAACTAGACCTGAAGGATTATGGAGTGGATCATTTTGTTATAGAATGAATATCATATACTTAGATGTGATATCCATTTTTTAATGTGTGGGTATCTATATTTTGTATAATAGAAATGATTCTTTTCCTTTAGAAACTACAATTAAAAAATTAGTGATATCCCTTGGGATACGTTTAAGTGTATGATTATAGATAAGACAAATTGTTTGAAAATTCCATTAAATTTTAATAAAGGACAAAGTTAGTGGTTTATAATAAATTAAATCTATTATTTTATACAAAAATATTTTTTTGATATAGCGAAGATATAACTTGGGATAGTAGTATAGAAAATGGAGGACTGGTTTTTGACTCAATCATCACTTGATAAAAGAAAACATCCCTTGCTACACACATAGATTGACACTCCCAAGGGATAATTTTTTGGAAATTCCTGAACTCTTTTTGAACAATAATGAAGTATTTGAATATACGATGATAATGAATAAACATGTATAAACCAAAGGTTTTATAGATTTAAATGAATGTGTCACTATTTTGATATTATATAAATGATCTTTCATGCTTATATGGATTCACATTGTGATTATTGTTGGTCACACTATACTTTTAGGTTTTAGTCAGTGGTTGGAACCCAAAGTATTCTTGTTAATGATGAATGTAGAATAAAATGTAATTATTTTACTCCAGAGAAATGAAATTTTATGGGAAAATGAATGAAAAATGTTGTTGTTATGATCACAAAATTTTCTCAATATATGAATTGTGATGAACAACCAATTGATCAAATGAGGGATCAACATTCTATTGACTACTTCACAAGGAAACACCCACACTATTTTAGTGGTTCCACTAATCCAGTATTTTCTATGAAATGGATCAGTATCATTGAAATTATATTTTTTGTTCTCTAGGGTCTTATGAATGAAAATTTAATTTTGTTTTTCTATTGTTTTGTAATGTTAAGTGGATAAATAGTGAAATAATGACAAGAATACATGTAAACTATGAAAATTTTACATGATATAATGAGATAATTTTAATAAATTAAATGTCAATATGTATTTCCTCATATTATTAATATAAAAATAGTGAATTAATTACACAAGTTAATCAATAATGTTGCTTAATTTTTTTCTATATTGGAGGTGAATTATACATGAGTTATTAGGTGTGCTTCTAGTATTATAATCTAACTTTGGAGTACGGTTGATTGATTTATAAGTGGATTAGAACCATTTTGTTTTAATAGAAATGGACAATAAGAACTTCCATATATAATTATATATATATATAAACATTCGGTCTGCTATCATGGAGTAAATTTATATTTTTTTTACATTTAAATAGATGTTTTTTCACTAAAAAATAATGTTTTAATTCAAAGGAATATCTAAAAACAATGATGCAAAGAAAATTAGATTTTATTTATGCTCAATATATGGAAGGAAACATAGAAGAAATTTTATTAGAGGTACTAATAAATTTTTTCTTATTGTAAAGGATTGTGATCAGGAAACAAATTTATGATGTGATGGGATGAAGTTATCTAGTGATTTGAATATTGAGAAAGCTCATTAGAATGCACAACCTACACTCAAGTGTTTCAAGTTGAAGGAAAATAGGAATTATGATATCCAATCCCAAAATCTAAAGGATAGTGATAATGATTCATTTAATAAACCTCTTATGATAAGATAAATAGAATAATCTGATGAGATCACTATTTTAGATTAGTTTTATGATACCAACATGGTGAACGATACACTATCCATTCACACTATAACTTCTAATGTCTTATTTTAATATGGATCTACCAACTCTTTTGTATCTGATGAATTTGATAGGGTATAAAAATACCAACACAATGACTTGATGTTGAATTGGATGTAAAAACTCATGATTCCATGATGATAACATCTCAACACTATGATTATTCCTTAGTTGAATTTTTTAATAATGTTCTTCATATAAATATAATTATTCTCCCTCTTTTGGAATTTGATTTTCAATTATCCATGGATTGGATTTCTCTACATTAATCCCAAATTAATAGTTCTTTACGTCAAGTCACCTTTTATATTTATGAAAAATACCATTACCGTCTATCATGGTGATGATAAATACTAACATCTGATGGAAATGGCCTCCATTGTGTGGGTATTAATTCCAATTCAAAAGAGATTTTTATCCCATATGGTTGTGGAGAAACTCAAAATAGATGATATTACAATTTTGTGGGAGATTATTGATGTATTTATGGAAGTGTTTCATGTTATTACACTATAACTTGATGTTGAGTTCTCAGAAGATCTATTACATAGGGTGTCACCAATTTCAAATACTCCCTATTTAATGGCCCTGATTACGGTGCATGAATTGAAGAGAAAACACCTAGAGAATCTCGAAAAGGGATCTATTCATCTACGTCTGTCACGTTGGTGTTCAAATATCATTTTTTCTAAGAAGAAATTGGATCAATGTGACCCAGTATATATTATTTGGAGCTGATCAATATAAAAATCATGTATATTTATCCCATAACATGTATTTAGGACTTGTTTGATCTACTTAATTGAGGTCAATAATTTTCCCCAAATGAAGATCATTCTGTATATCATCAATTTAGGGTTATGAAGTATGATATAATCATGGAAGAAATCCATTAAAGGTATGGAGACAATGAATATATTATAATTCCATTTTCTCTTAATAACTCCACCACTATCATCATAGATTTAATAAATAGGTTCATTATGAATTATACTAACATGTTTTGGGTAGTATTTATTTATGATATTATTATCAACTAAAAGAGAAATATGATAATGAATATCACTTGAGATACTTAAGGGTGACCTTAAGGAATGATACAATTTTTGGAAAATTAATAATGTGTCAATTGTGGATGTTAAAAATTCCATTTCCAGGTTATATAATCTCAATTGACAGTATATTGGGGGATCAATCATAGAAAATGGCTATTGAGCTCTAGCCCAGTTCAACCACTATGATTGAGATCATATGTTTTACTAAAACAGTTGGGCATTATTAATGGTTTGGGGAGAATTTATGGTGACTATAAAATCAACTCAATAAGATAACTCATAAGGGAGAAATGTTACTTTAGCTAGATGAATATGATAAAAATTTCAAAAAACTAAATGGAAGGTTAGTTAATACCGCTTTGCATACATTACCCTATAGTGGACATTTATTTTTAATCTATTATGACTCATATGAGAAGGGAATGGGAATAAATATTATGCAGAATGGTTATATCTTATTTCCCAGGAAAATTGATGTTTCATGTGAAAAATTACACAACTAATGATTTGGAGTTGGATGTGGAAATTTTTTAATTATGAAACGGAGGAATTGTATTATAGAAAAAAGTGTGATATATATTCTTATCATAAGAGTCTAAAGTATATATTCACATAGAAAGAGTTGAAAATTTCCCATAAATGATGGTTACATATGATTAAAGATTATGATTATTGAAAAAATTACCACCCTACATATTTGAATGATGTGGTAAATTCCTTAAGTCAAAAGGATCATACTAGATTATCTATGATAATGATTAGAAAAGATCTAAAATGTCTATATTTTTAAATGATGGATCTATAAATCCTGAAGAAGGGGGGGTCTTATCCTTCTAAAATTAATGTTCAACCATCTATCCATGTGAAGATAAATATGGGTTAGAAGGAAGATATAGAGCTATATAAGATGGTGAACATTTTAACATGTTCAACCTTGATCGTGAGGGGATTATAAGGATTAGAAACCATGTATGCGTTTTATCCATACTAGATTTGAAGAAGGATATGTTAGTGGGAGATTATAGTTTATTATTTACTATTCATCCTAGAAGTTCAAAGATGTATATTTATTTAAAGGATTATTTCTAGTGCGAAAAAATGAAATAATATATTTATGAGAATATATCTTGATGAAAGGTATGTCAACATGTTAAGGATAATGAAAAAAATCTAATGGTATGTTACGATCATTATCCATTCCAAAATGGAAATAAGAAAACATCACCAAGGATTTTTTCATTAGAATCCACAAAACATCTAAAGGGAATAATTCTATATGGTTTGTAGTTTATTTCTTTATGAAGTAAGCACAACTCATCTCTATTATAGAATATTTGTATCTAGATCAGATTAGTATGATAAAAATTAATTGTGTGGTAACGGTACTTGGAGAACCAAAATCTATTGTATCTAATCATGATCTAATGTTTAACTTAATGTTCTGGAAAAGTCTTCAGCATGATCTCGATACAAAATTGACTTTTATAAATTTGTATCAAACTCTGATAGATGGTTTTTCTGAGAGAAAAATTCATACCCTAGAGGATATGATAATATCTTTTTCTATGAATTTAAAATGTGGCTGGGTTCAACACCATTCTCTTGTCCACTATTATTACAATAATATATTTCACATGAGCATTCATATGTCTCTTTATGAAGCCTCTCTGGAAATTGGCATAAAAATACAACATTTTAAGACGAATTTCGAAAATGAAAGCTATTAGGACCTGAGATGGTTGAGGAAATGAAAGATAAGTTCCAATCCCTTCAACAACACACCAAGGAGGCTCAGAGTTGGTACAAAAGTTATGCTAACAATCATTAGAGTGATCTAGAGTTTGAATTTTGATATCATGTTTTCTTATGAAATTATCCATGGAAGAAGGTAAGGAGATTTTAGATGAATTGAAATATGATCGCTATATATGTTTTCCATTTCAATATTCTTTATTTTGTAGGGATGTGGCTCATTGATAGGCACATCCACTGAAACTCTCTCATTCTACAATGTGCTATATGTATCTATCCTTAGTTGGTACAGACCTAATCAATAACATGTAATGAACACTTTGGTCATATTGCTAGATCATTATATTTCCTATTGTAGTGACCCCTACCCCAGAAGCCTGGAATCGATGTATGATACCATTACATTGGAATACTATATAAGGAAATCATGTCCCAAAAGACAGAATAGTTTAGTAGTCTTTGTATGCTAGATTTGTACATAAGTCATACAATACATTTTAATAAATACATTTCAACATAATTCATTTTCCTTTTATTCGATAATAACATTATTCCCTCAAACATATCCTTGCACATATCTCGTAGTACACTTCATGGAAACCTAGGTAATGGAAACAACATAAGGGTGAGTACACATGCTCTGTAAGGGGTAAGTACAAGGGTAGCAATACTCGCTACAGGGAAAACTATCTTTTGCGACAGGGTATTTGCGACGGGATTAGTTCACGTCGCAAATAGTCCATCCCATGGTTTATTTGTGATGAGATTTGGGGTCCCATCCAAAAAGGTAATGCGTGCTTTTGTGCGGGATGCGCGCCAAAGTGTGGGAAGTTTATTTGCGATGGGGGGATCCCCCCGTCGCAAATAGTATTTCGGTTGGAGAGTATTTACGATGAAATCGCCTCAAATACCGGTGGCGGTAAATGAGTTTTTGTGAAGGGATGTTGTCCCGTCACAAAAGTTGCGTCGGCAGGTCACCTTTTGCGACAGGCCCCATCGCTAATACACTTTTAACCACTGACAACAATTAATGTGGGAAAAGTTATTTGGGACGGGTCCCATCGCAAAAAGTACCATTTGCGATGGTAAACTCATCGCAACTAGTCCCGTCGCAAGTAATCTAACCTGTATATACCCCCCTCATTTTTTCTTTCTCTTCCCCTCATTTCGTACTTCCTCTCCCTCTCTAAACTCGAATTTTAGAGTGAAAATTTCTCTCAGTTATTTTTTTACGGAGAAGTTGTGAAGGGACATATATCAATCAGAGATCAAGTTTAAAGGTAATAATATTTAATTTAATTTAGTATTTATTTAATTTTTTTATGTTAATTTTAATTATTGTCAATTAGTTGTAATTAAATTAGATTTAAGTTTTTTTGTTATCTGTATTTTAGTAATAAATAGTAATATTTAGTAATATTTAGCAATTATTTTTAGTAATTAGTACTAAATAGTAATAATTAGGAATAATTAGTAATAATTAGTAATAAATAGTAATAATTAGGAATAAATTGTACTAAATAGTAACAATTAGTAAAAAATAGGAATAAATAAGAATAATTTGTAATAAATAGGAATAATTAGTAATAATTAGTAATAAATAGTAGTCATTAGTAATAAATAGTAGTAATTAGTAATAAATAGTAGAAATTAGTTATAAATAGTATTAATTAGTAAAAAATAGTAATAAATATAAATAACTAGGAATAAATTTGAATAAATAGGAATAAATTTTAATAATTAGTTATAAATAGGAATAAATAGGAATAAATAGAAATAGTTAGCAATAAATTGGAATAAATAAGAATAAATAGTAATAAATAGAAATAAATAGAAATAATTAGAAATAAATAGTAAAAATAGGAATAAATAGTAATAAATAGTAATAAATAGGAATAAATAGGAAGAAATTGTAATAAATAGTAATAAATAGTAATAAATAGGAATAAATATTAATAAATACCAATAAATTGTAATAATTAGTAATAATTAGTAATAATTAGTAGTAATTAGTAATAAATAGTAATAATTAGTAACAAATAGAAATAGTTATTAATAATTAGTAATAATTAGAAATAATTTGTAATAATTACAAATAATTAGTACTAAATAGTTATAACTTGTATCAAATAGTAATAATTTGTAACAAATAGTAATAATTTGTAACAAATAGTAATAATTTGTAACAAATAGTAATAATTTTTAACAAATAGTAATAAATAGTAACAAATAGTAATAAATAGGAATAAATAGTAATAAATATTAATAAATTGTAATAAATAGTAATAAATAGTAATAAATAGTAATAAATAGCAATAAATAGTTATAATTATTAATAATTAGGAATAAATAGTAATAAATAATAATAAATAGTAATAATTAGTAAAAAATTGTAATAATTATTGAAAATAGTAATAATTAGTAAAAATAGTAAAAAATAGTAAAAAATAGTAATAACTAGTAATAATTTGTAATAATTAGTAATAAATCATAATAAATAGTAATAATTTGTAATAATTAGTAATAATTAGTAAAAAATAGTAATATTATAATAAAATAGTTATAATTATTAATAATTAGTAATAATTAGTAATAATTATTAATAATTAGTAATAATTAGTAATAATTAGTAAAAAATAGTAATAATTATGAATAATTAGTAATAATTAGTAATAATTTGGAATAATTAGTAATAAGTAGTAATAATTAGTAATAATTATGAATAATTAGGAATAATTAGTAATAATTAGGAATAATAAGGAATAATTAAAAAATAGTAATAATTCGGAATAATTTGTAATAAATAGTAATAAATAGTAATAAATAGGAATAAATAGTAATAAATATGAATAAATAGGAATAAATATGAATAAAAAGGAATAAATATGAATAAAAAGGAATAATTTGGAATAATTTGGAATAATTTGGAAAAAAAGGAATAAATAAGAATAATTAGGAATAATTAGGAATAATTAGGAATAAATATGAATAATTAGTAATAATTATTAATAATTAATAATAATTAGTAATAATTAGTAATAATTAAGAATAATTAGGAATAATTAGGATTAATTACAAATAATTAGTTATAATTAGTAATAATAAGTAATAATTAGTAATAATTAGTAATAATTAGTAGTAATTAGTAATAATGAGTAATAATTAGTAATAATTAGTAATAATTAGTAATAATTATTAATAATTATTAATAATTAGTAATAATTAGTAATAATTAGTAATAATTAGAAATAAATAGTAATAAATAGAAATAAGTAGTAATAAATAGTAATAAATTGTAATAATTATTAATAATTAGTAATAAATAGTAATAAATAGTAATAATTAGTAATAATTAGTAATAATAAGTAATAATTAGTTATACTTAGTAATAATTAGTAATAATTAGTAATAAATAGTAATAAATAGTAATAAATTGTAATAAATAGTAATAATTAGTAATAATTAGTAATAATTAGAAATAATTAGTAATAATTAGTAATAATTAGTAATAATTAGTAATAATTAGTAATAATTGGTAATAATTAGTAATAAGTGCTAATAATTGGTAATAATTAGTAATAATTATTAATAATTATTAATAATTATTAATAATTAGAAATAAATAGTAATAGATAGTAATAAATATTAATAAAGAGTAATAAAAATTAGTAAGTAGTTATAAATAGTAATAATTAGTAATAATTAATAATAATTAGTTATAATTAGTAATAAATAGTAACATATTGCAATAATTAGTAACAATTTGTAACAATTAATAACAATTTGTAACAATTTGTAAGAATTAGTAATAATTACTAAGAATCAGTAACAATTAGTAAGAACTAGTATCAATTATTAAGAATTAGTAACAATTTGTAACAATTTGTAACAATTGGTAACAATTACTAAAAATTAGTAACAATTAGTAACAAATAGTAAGAAATATTAAGAAATAGTAAGAAATAGTAAGAAATAGTAGGAAATAGTATGAAATGGTAATAATTTCTAACAATTAGTAAAAATTATGAACAAAATCAACTGTCATAAATTGTAATAACATGGCATAATTTCTAGTGGATTGATGTCTTTCCTTTAGCTCGATGACTCTTTTCTATTCAACTTTTAATGACTCAAAACATTATGAAAAGTATGCTTCTACGTATGAATATCCATTCTCGTCTCCACGTGTTTGAATATGAATTCGTAGGACCACATTTTTCATAATGTTCTCAGGAAGTGAAAGTTTCAAGAAGATGATTCATCTGCGAAAAGGAGGCTCTTTTGTCTGAATGATCATTTACTTGCAACTTTCTCACATAGAAATCACAATGAAGAATCTGCCCAGAGGTACACATATTCATTATCATGCATACGAGAAAGAATATGTGCACCTCCATCAAATTCTTCATTGTGTTTTATCTGTGGGAATGTGGCAAGTAAATAAGCCATCAGAAAAAAGTGTAGTCGTCAATCCACTGGAAATTGTTTCACCCGTAAGTAATGGTAATTATTAAGAAGTAGTTGTGATTATTTATATTTTTTTTTCAGATAGTGTTTTTAGAATTTCAAATTATTCAAAAATAGTAATTACTTTATATTTTGTAGAAAAATATGGAACAAGGAATTCGAAAACAATCATTATTAGATGATCATTCTTGGATAAATCAGCATAGAAATCCAAATGGTTTTGGTTAAAATCTTGTAAATATTGACGATGTTTAAGCTTTCTTATCATTTGCATCATCAAAACCAGAATATGTTTCAAAAGGAAAAATAATGTGTCCTTATAAAAAATGTGCTCTGAGAACGTTTGACATATTTTACATGGTTGGGGGACATCTCTTATTTTTTGTTTTCAAACAGATTATGTTTTTTGGTATCAACATGGAGAACTTAGTTCCATAGAAGATATTAATAACTTGATTCTAGATGAATCATGATTTCAAAATTTAGTACATTATGTTGTAGGTTCATCTATTCAAAAAACTGAAACTCAAGATGATATTGATTTAACACTTGAGTTGTAACCATCAAAATTTGATGAGTTGTTGAGGTCTACTGAGGATGCATTATATCCTAGTTTCATGATAAAAAAATCTGAAGCAGTTGCAAAATTTATGGCTATTAAATCAGATAATACAATGTAAAAAAACTATTTTGATCAGATATTCTCTTTTTCTAAAACACTTTTACCTGATGGAAATGTGTTGCCTGCAAATTAATGTGAGAGCAAGAGGCTGGTTCGTAATCTGGGCCTAATTTATCAGAAGATTCATGCATGTCTAAATTATTGCATCTTATATTCTGGTGAAAAGGATTATTTGGATAGTTTTTCCACATGTGGACAATCGAGGTATAAAGAAGCTCATCTGAGGAATTCTGGATTGATTCCAGTGAAACAGTAGAGATATTTCCCCCTTACACCCAGGATGTAGTGTTTATTTATGTCTTAGAACACTACGTCAATGATTTCATTGCACAAAACCAAGATTTCAACTGATAAAAACATGAATCATCCATCTGATGGTGATCCATTGAAAATTTTTTACCATCTGCATCCGTCTTTTTTATTTAGAAGCCTGAAACATGCGATTGGGTCTCTCTACTAATGGTTTTTGTCCGTTTGGTTCTTATGATAGTCAGTATACATGTTGGACTCTCTTTATAACTCCATACAATTTACCTCCATGGATGTTGATAAAGGAGAACAATATCTTTTTGAACTAATTAATCCTAGGGCATCTTAAAAATAATATTGATGTTTATTTCAAATCATTGATTGATGAGTAAAATGCAATGTAGAGTGATGGTGTTAGTACATATGATGTTGTTGAGAATCAAATTTCATATTAAAAGCTGCATTGATGTGGATGATTAGTGACTTTTTGACATATGTCATGTTATCTGGATGGAGTACACATGATCCGAAATCATGTCATTGTGGTATGAAAGACAACAAAGACTTTATGATCATCAATGGAAAAAAACCTTGTTATTTAGACTATCACTGCATATTTCATCCAACCAATCATCCTATTTAGAGGAACAAATATAATTTCTGAAAAGGTACAATTTAGAGGGATGAACCTCCACAAATGACCTCAGGTACAGAGTTGAAATCAGTTGTATTTTAATTACCTTCTATCACATTTGGTCAAACAGTAAACCAACAGAAAATTCATAGCTTTGGGAGAGAACATAATAGGATAAAACAAAGCATTTTTTGGTATCATCTATATTGGTCTGATTTGTTGGTCCACCACATGTTGGATGTCATACATATTGAGAAGAACTATTTTGATAATTTATTTCATACAGTTTTGGATACACCGGGTAAGACCAAAGACACTTTAAAGGCAGGATTAGATCTTGCCCAAATTTGCAGGTGACCAGAACCTGAACTATTTGAAAATGTCAGATCACAGAGTTTAGTGAAGCCAAAAGCATCTTATACACTATCCAAAGAGATTCACTTACTATTTTGTCAGTATATTGTAGATTTGAGTCTTCCAGATGGCTATACTTCCAATTTTGATAGATGTATTGAGAATGGTTATATTATCGGATTAAAAAATCATGATTTTAATGTTATAATAGAAAGAATTATGCTGATTGGATTGATAGGTTTGTTAAATCCTATGATTTGGGATTCAATAATATATATATCATATTTTTTCGATACATTTTTGTTGTGATAACAGACTATCATGCTCTAAGTAAATTGGAAAATGATGTTGTTGTAATTATATGTAAATTGAAAAAATCTTTCCACCATCTTTCTTTGACTCAATAGAATATCTGATATTACATTTTCCACATGAATCTAAATGTGGATGTCTACTATAGTTTTGATGGATGTCCTCATTCGAGAGATGCAAGCATAAATTGAAGAAAAAGTATATAACAAAGCATCAGTTGAATGATCAATTGAAAAAGATTATTTGCAAGAGGAAATTCCTTTTTTCTGGTCTCATTATTTTGAATCTCAATATCCCTCAAAACACAATCACATTGGACAAACGGAGGGTAATTCCAATGATGAAATGGACAATAAATTATCAGTTTTTAATCAGCCAAATCTGAGTTTTGGTGGAGTTCATGAACGATGGATTTTATATGATGAACATCACAGAACTCATACATATGTTTTTCTCCACTGTGAAGAAATGAAATCCTTTGTAATGTGAGTGCTTCTATAACTTATTCTATAATTTATGTTACAGTATGTAAAATTATTTTCTTTGTTGGTTATATAATGATCATATCAAGAAACAACTTCTAGAAATTATAGCCTTTTCTCTTAAATAACATAGACAAAAAAAATTTCTCAATGGTTTTAAAAATGGGTAACATAAATTATTGATGATTTAATATAAATTCCACTTATTATTTATCATATTAATAATTGTTTTAAAAAATTTCAGATGTCTCAGCATGGTGATAAAATTGATAAGCGACTATGTATATTGAGTAACCCACTATCCAAAACTATTAAAACTTATAATGCATATGTGGTGAATGGTTTTGGATTACATACACATGCATGTGGGGAATCAAAAAACAATGAAACGTTGAGTTTACTTTAGAGGATCGCATCACAAAGATACTAAAAATGATTTTTTTATTAAAGAACCAACACACTTTTAAGGAAAAAGCGAGAAACCCAAAATCTGAGTTACATGTTCGAGAAACCATAAAACCAGAACCATAAAAAAGGAACCACCTCTCCCTATCCAATAGAAAAATATGAAAAACCTTCAATAAGACCTAATCATTCGGCAAGTTGTACCGTGAACAAATACATGAGCTCCGACCTGATGGCATGGACATACCCTCTCAATCAAACAATTCCTAATGGAATACACAGGTTAAGGTTAAGCTCTGGTCCCCATCTAGAGTGGCCCCTCTGGAATGCTAGTAGAACACCACCAAGCAACATGCAAAAAACCTCATCTTCTCCAAAAATCCACACTTACCGAACCAACATGATTCCTGATCACTCATCCGGTTCCAGACATTTCATCAGAATAATTGAAAGAAAATTTAAGATTACCCCAAACTATATCCCTATAAATCTTCTTATATATGGAGGATACCTGGGTGCTTGGGACAGATAACAACAGAGTTTCAAGTTCATAAGCCAGCTAGTCCTAGGTCTATATGTAATCATCAAGACTAATCTTCCCTTTGTTGAAACCTCCGTCTATAATTAGATCCTTTTTATCAACCCATGAGTATTTTTCCTCATTGAGTGACACATTTAAGGGTCTCCCCATTATCTTAGCTTCCTCATCTTCTGACACATTCCACAACGAAACTTGTTCGACCGCCTCTTCTTCCAAACATAGCAGTAATTCCAGAGTCTGATTATCCTCAACCCCTAATTCTAATTTCATGGAATTTTAATTTTTTTCATACTAATTCTCCAAAGGAGGAGGTAAATAGGGGTAATCTTTCATTATTTTCCTCCTCATATTTCTTCTATTACTCCTTGGGCTTACATATTCACCAACTAAGTGAGTAGGATCAGTTCCATTTGTTTCAACCATGTGTTCCCCATATGCATCAATCAGACTGCTAAAATCAGAACATGAGCTAGCCTCTACAAGTTCTTAAAAGCTAATGGTCAGAAAAATTGGTCTGAGGGGCCCTGAAACAGCACCACCTCACCATCAAGAACTTAAATGCATGTCCAGTTTCTGCTTCCCTGTACCTTCAGCATGCTTACCCAGCCTCAAAACCTCTACATAATGGTCAACCGCCTCATCCACCTCTCGACTTGCCTTATACTTTGTTGCGGGTAAACCCCCACCTGATGGCTTAGCCACATGAACAGCCTCATACTAAACTAAATACTCCCCCACTCCTACACCCGCAAAAGGAATTGGCTCCTTACCATAAGAATAATCTCCAAGATCGTGCATTATCATGTTAAATACTTATGATACCTTTGGATTAACCACCATTTCCAATGGATTCTCCCACTATGTTACACCTTGATTAGACTCCAAAGACTCATTCGATATCACCGGGAGGTAGTCGGGTCCCTACACCACCATAGGAAGAAATGCTTGAGGCACAACCACACCGTTCATGTTGTCAGTGGTGTCAACTCGCCCACTACCTTTGAGCTTCTAACCAACTATTCCAGCAAGTCAGTCCCATCCTGGTTATTTGAAACAATACCACTACTTCTACCTCTCTTTCTGGGAGGATCACGATTACCCTGACGACAATTACCCATAGAATGACCCATTCGATGGCGGTTATAGAAATAGGACATCCAAGACTCATACACAAATCTTTGCTTGAATTTGTATTCCTCCCTAATGATAACCCAAATAAATTCGAACAGAATCCTTGAAACATCCATTTCCACAAAAACCCGTGGGTTTATGGGGTGACATACTTATTGAGGTTGACTATTAGTGTAGAGAAATCTACCCACAATATTAGCAGGAATACTAATGACAGAATTATTTTGAAATGGTATAGGTAAATTTGGAAAGCTCACCTAGACCGCAATAGAAGTATAATCGCACTTCATATAGAAATCTAATGACCAACAAAATAGGATGAACTGAAATACCTTGAAGAAGTAGGGGGAACTCGACCATGCATGGATGAGGTCCTCCTCCAAATAAAACAAAACCATAATGTGATGATGATCCAACAAGCCCACTGTCGGCCTCTCCTATGAGTTCCATGAGTCGAAGGCGAAATGGTCGAAATAATCAACTGAGGGCCGCCTCTGACAAAACTGAGCCACCATGGTGAGATTTAAAAGAGATTTGATTTCTAAGATCACTGATGTCAATAACTGATGATTTGGGAACCCATCAAAAAAATCTAGTACTTTAGGGCTTAAGGATCCTCTCAGGAAAGGAGAGGCTTGCATGTTCATCCGACTCTTGGAATCTTCGATATTAAATATAAATACCTTCTTGATGTAAATGAATCATTTTTAATGGCTCAAAAAGAACATAAAATTTGTTATTCATGTATAGTGCTACTTCAACAGACTTGAGTGATTGGTGGAGCATAATTAAAATTAAATCTCAAGAAAATTAGGTTACCGAAACTAAATGTGGTTCTGCTGATGTAGAAGGAATTGAAATTTTTCAATAGGCTTCCCAAAATCCATCTTTTTACCAAAGAGACGTGAATATCGATGATGACAATCCAAAATTAAGGATCGATGATGATGATGATGTTAATGATGTTACAAATGAATTTGAAATGACAAGAGATGATGAAACTGAAACTCATAAGGATATTGATAATGTCGGGGAGGAAGATGAAGACATTGACATGGAAAGATTTGGAGATGAGGATGAAGATGGATATTGGAATAGTTAAATGATGATTATAATCATAACTAATATATATCTATATTTAATAATTATTATCAACTATATATTAACAACAATCATTTTGTGTTTCTGATTGATCCTGGTCTATTTTACGAGTTTCAGGAGGCTGATCTACCTTTGGATGAGGGGGATTATAAACCATATGACCCTCAGCCTACAAACGGTTCCAGGGGTATGTGAAGGGGGTAGGATCTTGCATGATTGATGATTCCTAAACCAATCCCCAAGTGACGTATACTTCTTGGTTCCGATCCATGCACACAGAGGTATAGAAACTGTATATTTTAGTTAGATCTCATTAATTTATTTATATATATACTAATTGTTTAATTATAAATTTTTTTCACAGTTTGGTGCATGTAGCTATTGGAATGGGGATCTTTATCTTGCGAAATTATTTTTCTCATCCATGGATCACATGTGAACAGATTCCCATTGATGTGCGGCATGACATGTTCGATCATTTTCTGGTATGTAAATAAAGAATATTTATTTTAAAATTTATTTTATTAATAACATTAAATTTTAAATTATTTGTAGGGTTTCTGGTATCGCATTGATGATAACATGTAGGACGCTATCCGCACGACGTGGAGGTGTCTATGCGTGACCATTTCTGTCAGTTTTTGCACAATTTGAGAAGAACACACATTAATAAAGAATGAGTGACAGAATTTGAAGAGTCATTTAGATCTCACCGAATTGAGTACATTTTATCTCATTTCTGGGATGGATTATTTTTACACTGGTTGGGTGGTGGATTTCAGAGGAGATCTAGAGTGGGACGACAAAACCATGTGTTATTGGAGGTGACACATCGAGCTAGTAGCCGTACCTTTGGTATGCATAGAGAGCATCTAGTAAGTATATTTTTTAAATATTTTATATAAATTTAAATATAAACAGTTTATTTTATATTTCTGTAGGCTGTCAAGCATCCCGATATAACAGAGTTTGATGTTTATTAGAGGATGTACAGTGATACATCCACTAGAGATATTAGAGGTGATCGTCAGTGTCAGATTGTGGATAGTATTATTTTTTTTCAGATTGACAATTAACGACATGTAATATTTTCAAAATTTTAATTTTAAATTGGAATTGAAGCTATCATATGAGGTTGTGACCTCTAAGACACAAGCTGAGAATCAGGACGAGATGACTGAGTATTCTAGTGCCCACCATTTCGATGAGGCAACATGGATGTAGGCGATGCAGTATGTCTTTGAGAAGGGCCGAGTAGTTGATATCAGCTCTCATTTGGCTCATGGAACTTATTATGGTATTGTTGCGATGTCGGCATCCAGCTCGAGAGGATCTCATAGAGAGGCATCATCTTATAGCTCACATTATAATGAGCAGTTGCGAACTCAAACTCCTCTTATAGAGAGTTTGTAGAAGCAGCATGAAGAGATGTGTCAGCGACAATAACATCAACAACAACATGAGGAGGAGATGCGTCGATGACAGTAGCACCAACAACAGCATCACGAGCAGATGGAGTGCATGCGCTGTCTAAATCGTAGTTTAGGGATGGAGTTTCCTCCACCATCACCTACAGCTCCTCCACCTCCGCCAGAAGATGACCCCCAGAGATTTCTTTTTTTATTTAAAAAAAATTTTAATTGAAGATTTATTGTAATATGAACTATTTACAGTTTATGTCTTTTATATTGGAACAAATATTGCATAATTTAATTTTTTGTATTTTTTATATTTTATTATTTATTATTAGTATTATATTTTAGTATTTTTTTTAGTTTTACTAATAATGATAACATTTTATGATTTTTTATATATTTTTTTTGTAAATATAGATAATTTTCATATTTTTTTATTTTTTTATTATTTTAATAAAATTAATACTAATTTTTTATAAATCATAATTTTATTAAATATATTTTTTTAGTTTTATATTTTTTAATGTCTTTTTATTTTACGGATAATATTTTTTTTTTATTTTAATAATATTAATATAATTTTTCAATTAATCAAAATTTTATTAAATATTTTTTTTATTATGTTTAGTATTTGCGACGGGACCTTTTGCGATGGGCTCCAATCACAAATAATCTAAATATAAATTTTTGTTAATAATATTTGTGATGGGACGACGGGCCCATTGCAAATAGTATTTGCGATGTGCCCGTCGTAGAAGGTTATTATATATATAATGTATATGATCGAAAGATTAGTTGCGACAAGAACTATCCCATCGCAAATAGTATTTGTGACGGTCCGTCACGAAATGTTTATTTTTATATATAATTTATATATTCGGAAGATTATTTTCGACGGTGCCCTTCCCCGTGGCAAATAATATTTTTTGCGACAGGCCCGTCGCAAAAAATAATATTTCCGACGTCGTTTTCTACATCGGGATATTTGCGACGGGGCCCCGTCGCTGAAGCCTATTTGTGATAGGATCCCATCACTAATAGCAATTCAGAAATACCTCTAATTCCAGAAGTGGATTGATCAATAAGAATAATCAAAATAGAATGGTAAATAACTATGAACACATTACAATTATATAAATTGATAAAGAAAAATCAATACATAATGGTAAATAATTGAGAACACATTCCATTCTAATAATTCGATAAGTCATAATCAATATTTCAAGGTAAATATATGAAAATAATTACATTTATTCAATAAACTAAAAATGAAATTCAACCATATATTTTTTCCTAGTTATATTCTCCTGTATAATCATAAGTGAATATGAATGAATGCTATGATTAGTTGTTGTATTCTATTTTTCCCTGGTATAAGGATCCTTTAACATCAGGACCTTTTACAATACTATTTAAAACTGATGGGTAAAAACCCATTTAGCTAATAAATAAAACTAATTAACCCCATGATACTACGGATGTATTAAGGGTGTTTCTTTAAATGGTCCAAAAACTAAGTCATATAAATCTAATGCAATCATTATATATAGAATAATTGATTTAATATAGAAATAATGTGACTTCTCAAATATCTATATCTAAAAAATAATATAGGTTTATCAATATTTCCCTTGATAATCACATAACTATTAAAGAAATCACTACATGTAAAATTGATATATAGTTTAGGAAATAATCATATTCACGATAAATAATGTTGATATTTATGTGAAAATTATTACCTAATTATCACATCAAAGTGAACATTTCAAGGGAATGTTATTGACTTCTAAAATGAATTATTAAAATTAATGTCAATAATTCCCTTAGTCAGAACGGTCATAAACCACACATTAGAAGAATAAGGATAGTATCAAAATAATATATACCCCATCAATTATGAATAATGGTTTATTTCTGTTGATGAATATAAATAACAAAAAGAGATATTTAAAAGAGTTGTTGATCAAAATAAACTTTTTATTTAAGATGAAAATTTGAAAAATCCATTTTCCTTTAAAGATACATTTTAAAACAATTTTTAAAATTTGAAAATCATAAAATTTCAAAATAATCTTCTTATAAATGATGGGAATTTTGTTAGGTAATTCTGTATATATCGTAAAGAACATTTCTTTCACATGGTAAAAAGTTAAGAAAAATGAGTTTTTCAGAAATTGATAAGAAGATTTATTTGAAATATTTTTTTAAAAAAAGAATTTGTTAAAAATTTATTTTAATAAATAATTTTGAAAAGTATAATGAAAACATTTTAAATTTTTTTTAGAAAACATTTTTTTGTTTTAAAACAGATTTCTGATAAAAGAGAGAAATGATGTAGGATTTAACTATAAATAGTTATCGATAATTTTAAGTACCATAGAGTGGAAAAATGGAACTATCACATGAAAAATATCCTGAACAATAATATTATAACAAAACTATTTATTTTATCTCATAATGAACATATAATTTCCGTTAATGGTATTTCAAGTATAAATATTCTTGATTAGAATGAGATAGTGAAATAAACCATTAAAATGATGATTACATTGAATTGAGAATTAATCAATGAATTGATTACAAGTATCAAATATAATAACACATTATAAAAGTTTTAATAAATCAATAAATAGTCAAAATTTATAATACACATAATCAAATAATATTAAAATCAATGTGGAAGTAATATAACCCAACAAAAAGAAATTGAGTTATGAAATTTATTCATCACACAAAAACAATATGTTTAAACCCCATTATATGGAAAAAATAAAATTGAAATAGAAAATGACCTTAATAATTAATTAATTATTATTTTAAATTTAAAAGGGGTAGTATATAACCATATAAAATAAATAAGGTGCATTGAATTACAATATGCCTCAACGAAATGAAATTGAGTTGGAGTCCCTTAAATTATGATCCCTATTGGTGTAACATAATTTAACCTCATGTATAATGGTTTTATACATGTTTTTTAACAAATTATAGAACCATATTATTATTTATGGTACCATATATGATCATTTTATAACAAATTATTACGCTTTTGTTATTAATCATTAATTATCGTGATTGTTTTGGGTGTTAATTGCCTTGTTTTTCGAATATATTTTGACTTTTTATTTTTATTCCTCTTATATTGATTAGGATTTTATAATATAAATAATTTAGATCCTAATATAAATATCCTATAAATTTATTACTTATTTATTTATAGTATTCCATAAAATTTAGTGATTGGAAATGAAATGCATCATTCTTGGAGATAGTGGGTCATGCATACGCATAAACGTTTGTTCAATTTTCTTATCATATTAATGAATGAAAATAAAATTATATACATGTTAATTATCTTCATAAAATCATTTTAATTTCATATATATAATATTTTTTTCATAAAACCATCACTAATAAATTCAATGTAAATTGTCAATGAATTACATCACTTCGCGAGACAGTAGTCTCCAAACATAAGAACAATGTTATCTTGTTCCTAAAAAATAGAAATTATGATGTTACGTAACATATAATAATTATAGAAGCAAAAATATATAATAAATATCATATATTAATAGGATTTAAGTCATTATTCCCAAATGTGAAAGGTGGTAATGGAAAAACGTAGGACATTAGTTTGTGAGGCGGTGGTTCACCGTACAGTTGAATACTGAATTTTTAACCCATTTCATGGAATTGTGTGAAGTTTTAGGTATAAAAAATAACATAAAAACATACCAGTATATTTTAGATATTGAGGATTTTATATATTATTGATATTAAAAAATTTAAATAGGTAGAGAAGGATGTAAAATAGAAACACTTATTGAAAATGATTATGTCTTCTTAGGGTATCATCAATTAGTTTGAATTAATTCCTTATAAATATGAATTTATTCCCAATGTAAAAAATCTATGATTATAATGGAATTATTTTATTTATTATATTATAATCCCCATATCAAGGGATGTGGGGGAACCCTTATAATGTCTGTGCGCTTAGTGAAATACATAACCCAAAGGTTTTAAATGAATTTATCCAAGGCATGAGTACTTGGAAATTTCCCTCCCCAGTGTCTAAATATTTTCTGAAAATATGTGGAATTAAGGTTTGATGTGAGGGGAGAGGGGTGGACTTTTATAATTTGGGGAGAGGACACAGTTGGAATTTTGGAAATAAAGATAGGTAGACCCATATTTATACCTAGAAAAGTATTAAATAATGAAAAAATTGATCCCTAAAAGGTTAAAGTATAAATATTTCCATAAAATTGGCTTTTTAAAAGTAATTTTTAATTATTACTCTTTATATTATATGTTTAACCACTGTGGAAAAACTTTTTAATATTAATCACTGAAATTAATTTTAATTATCTTCATGACTCACTTTAATAAAAAATTATATTTGATTTATTATTCCTCATAAATTATTATGATTAGAAATATAGAAATAATTTTTCTAAATTCAACTAATATAAGATGAAAAAATTAATTTAAAATTAATCCCATAAACAGAATGAGAATGTAGGTTTTTAATGTATTTATTTTCTGAATTCTGTAATGTTTTTCTTATAAACTAAATATTAAAATGATTCTAATGACATAATTTTTATTAAAATATTTATAATATAAATAATTTTACTTCAAAAAAAATAAGATATAATTTAAAATTTATAATTATTTAGATTAATGATTAGTTATCCATCAAAAACAGTATTTTATACTTTTCATCAAAAAATGAGTCATCTCAGAAAAATACAAATAACTCACTCTAAGATAATTGTGACAGTATTCTATAAAAAATTAAATTTATTTTTTCAAATAAAATTTGAAAATTTTCAAAAATTTATTTTAAAAAATCTTCTCTTTTTGAGGTTAGAAACACTACGTTTAGAAAAATACATCTTTTTAGTAATATAATGGTATTTTTTGTTATATAATCCTTATCAAACAAATTTTATTAAAGTAAAAATATTATATTGAGTATTTTACATATAAAATTCGTTAAGAACATTCAATAATAGTAATTAAATTATTTTATCAAAATAAATCACCTTTAGGCGCATAAAAATCGTTCTTTATAAAAACATTTCTTTTAAATTGAATTAGTTTTTATTTTCCTTTTAATTAACTGTTAACCACATGTTTATATAAGTTAATTAATCCTAAAAATAAATTCTAATTTACTATCTCAGAGAATGTTTCCATTTTAAATTATAATATTAACAGTATAAGGTAAACCTCGGTCTTGGTTGTAATGAAAACTATCAAAGAAAGTCAATGTTTCATGTAACACAAGCTAACTCAGTGTAGTGTGAATAAAGAGTTATAGAATATATTTAGTTTATATTAAATATTATATATATAATAAATTATTAGGATTTAATATTCACTTATATTCTTGGTGTTGCATCTAATATATGAAACTGAATAAAATGTTATTATTTTCTAATTTTAGGGTACTACACCTATAAATAACTACCTATAAATAATAGAGATGACATATCTAATTTTATTTGGAACAATACCTATCACAAATTCAAGGTTTTATGGTGAAACCAAAAATGTAGAGAAGCTATGTGACATATTGAGGATATAATGAGGTAGATGTATCCTATGTTGTTTTTCTCAACGTGAAGGAATTTTGAAGGATAAATTTATTTTAAGGGGGTAGAATGTGACACCTTAGTATTTTAAGAAGTTTTTTTTGAATATTTTTTTTTTGATATCATGCATTACGCACAACACCAAATTTTTACAAACCATGATATATTGTTTAAAATATTATCACATAATCAATATTATTATAACTGAGCTATTAATATATTTTTCATGAATAGGAATAAAAAAATATTATAAAAATATAATGAATGATTTAGATAAATAAATTATATTGATAAATAATTATATAAATTTTGGAATCTTTTTATATTCATTGAAAATACATTTTTCATAAAAATTGATTTTTATTCCATATTGTTAAGAATTTATATAATAATTTATTTTATAATTATATAAAATATACTTGGAAAAATGAACTAATTTTTTTGAATAAAAATGATAAAATTATATTATGCTGAAATTTTGGTATTTTTTAGAATGTATAATTTATTATTTAATAATAATAAAAATAATGATTGTTATTAAAAAATCCCTTTTATTTTGAAGAATTCAGATTTTCCATTTTATATTATGATTATTTTAAAATTAAAATTAGGAAAATTATATCATTATTAATCATATTCAGGTCATATGAATCAATTTAAAATATAATTTTTATTTTAAAATGACTAATATATATGAAAACATTTTTATTATAAAACTATTTTTCCATCTCTTATGCTTGTTTAATTTGGAATTAAATTATAAAATTTATTGGAATTTATATTCAAAATTTTGATTCCTTATTTTGAATCAAAATTAATAATATTGTGTTACAGGGCTAACTTACGTTTTGGTCATATTGATAATTAAATACAATAAAAATTAATTATCAATGTTATGGTTAAAATGAATTTCCCAAGGATTAAACTAAAAATATAAGTGTTTAAATAACCTTTTTTTTCAAAATACAATTTAATTTCAATATTTTGTACATATCTATTATATGCTTTTATAATTATAATATTTTGTGCCTTTTGTAATTCTTATCACATAGGTAATCATTTTTAATTATAAAAATTTCAAGTCTCCACTCTTTCTAACTTATAAATGAACACACTCTTTTCTCTCCACTTAACTCATACAAAGACATATTTGTCTAGAAATAACTAGCCAAATACAATCACTAATTCTATCCAAACATCCAAGATTCCTTATTTTTGATTTTTATATACTCCAATGAATTCTTTTAGTGATAACCTAAGGAGGTTGTTCAAAGAAGAGGTATCATTCTTGACCATGCTATTTTATTTTATTCCATATTACACCTACATAGAATATATATAATATATTATGAAATATTAATATAATTATGTCTAATATAATGAGATTTTATTATGTTATTTTCATAAACTACATCAACCACCTCTTCTATTAAACGTGAAATGAAATCTTCAATGATGTGTATGGAGGACTACTGCTTCATGATCCTATGTAATTAGTTTTCCATCACTACCTTTAACATCTACATATAATATCAAGTTTAAAATTTATATATTATATATAATAAAAGTTAAAAATCTATAAATTATAATATCATATATACCTTATTTCCTCCCAATTCATTGTAAAATTATAACATCGCTATTTTGTAGGTGTGGACTACCTTCTCCATAAAGATATAAAAAATGTTTTTCATTTTATATTGACATGGATGGTAATAATATTATATTAAATGAATATATATTATATATATATGATATAAAAATTAATTTGTTAAGTTGAATTAATATTTAACAGTCATTCATTATATAGATCATGAAAATGGGAAGAGCATTCATGTCTACATGCGACTGAATGTCTCCATGAATGGTGTAATCAATTTTTCTCTCTCAATATTTTTTGGATTTGAATAAATATGTATAAAATGAATATATATTATTAATATCAGGATTAAATATTTTGAGATGATGGAACCATGATAAAATTCAAATGTCCAAAAATGAAATACCAAAACATACATGAATAAAGAATCATGTATTACCCAAAAAACGATTTTAATAAAGAATTGTTAATAATAGGGTAATAAAAGGTCATAAGAAATATAATATATGGTATGATATATAAAATTATTTTTATATAGTTGATTTATAATGTAATTATATTTATTATTCTGTAGGTTTGAAAGTGTACAATTGATGTTGATACATATGGTAAAATATATTTATCTCACTTTTGTTTGTGAGACACATGCCATATTCACCACTTGTATCATTTGTATGGTGTTTATAATTACGATGAAATTATTTTATGAATAATATTATGAAATTTATTGATATTTAAGTTTCCAAATATTTAAATTTCCTCCGTGAGTATTATAATTCAAATGTTACCAAAGTGGTAAGGTTTTGATGTCACAATCTCATTGTTTAATTGGATTATTTATGATTATCATTTCAATGATGAAATATTATCATAAATATCTAAATAAAACAATAATGTTTCTTTTTTTATATTTCATTCATGAATAAAATTGTGTTACCTTCATTTTCCCCTCATTCTCATATGAGGGGTCTAAATATTTTTTTAAACTGACTTTATTTCTCTCTCTAGTCAATTTTTTTCCCGTGTCCAGGTTTTATAGAATTTTTTTTAAAAAAAATATAACAATTGAAATAGATTTTTTAAACACTTTTATACAAAATTTTTTACTTTTTACAATTATTCTTAAATGAATCATTTATTTTTTTTCTGAACACAGAACTTTATACATTTTTCCAAAAATAATAAAGGAATATTTATTTTAATATTTACGGAAATAATGGTAATTCCCATCATCATAAAATATCAATTATTTATTTCCTTTTTACCTACTTCTATGTTTTTTTTTCATATAAAACTATTTCTTCCAGAGTTATAAGTTTTTTATATTTTAAAGAATTTATATCTAGGTGGAAAGGTTGTTTTCATTAAGAAATTCCCTATGTGATCTTTTAAAATCATTTTCCAACTAAGATGACATATATTGATGTAAATTATTATTTTTTTGTATATAATCCCATGATATCATCCTTATCATATTTTCGTAATGTTTTTGATTATGATGACATGATTTATATGGAACCCATTTAATTTATTTGGATTATATTTATAAAAACAATTTCTTTTACATGAGGTATACTATAATATTATTATGAAACATTTATGAAACCCATTTATATTCCATGGGTTATGTTATGATGAAATATTAAAAAAATAATTTACTTTCTATGGGTTATTATATGATGAATGTTTTATGATATTGTACAATAAATTTATATTATTTTCATTATATTATTTGAGGGATCATATCTCCCTAAAATGTATTGGGAAAATATTAATACATGATTAGATAAATAGGATTGGAATAGGGAGTGAACCCAGTCCATTAAGTTACATTTTTCACTATGGTAGTATTAGAGAGAACCACGATAAATGTGGTGGTTTGGGGAGTGAACTCGTTCCACAATGATTTTTTTTCATCTAGTACTTGATTAATATGTATATTATTTTATATTATTATGGATTATGTTCATTGTAACCTTTATTATTCTTGCATTCTTAACTACAATGATTTATTCCATGACTCATTTTTACGATCATTGATATGTTGGGTATGGTTTTTCAAATTTTATTATCATGTTCACATACCCTTATGCTCAAGTTATATTGATATATAACATCTTTAATCCTATTTAGCATATGATCTAACACACACTTATGTTATATTTCACTAGGTTATGAAGAAATTCATTATATATGATATATCTAAGAATGGTTCTCATTATGATGAACTTAGAGGGGCATGATATAGTTCACTTATGAACTACTTGTTTATGTATCCCATTTTACAAAGCCACTAGACATAAATTATTTTGAAGTATATCGATATATTATGTAATGAATATTCTTATACTATTATGTGATGTTTATGGATGAAATTTGGGGATCACTATAGATATTGATAAAATTGTAGAAATAACAATTTTTTGGGAGAAGCACCAGAGTTCCACTATAATCCTAATCAGATATTACCAAATTTCCTATGGTAATAAAGTAAATACCAAACCCACTACCAGGAGCTGAGTCTTGGGTGTTGGGTATTTGGTGTCTCATTAAAACACTTGTAAGATTCATCATATCATTGGTTAAATACACTATAAAAAATTTTATGGTGGTATTTTTTATTATTTTTTATTAAAAAAATGATAATATATTTCTATGGGGAGATAACTATATGAGGTTATTAGGATGTTACCATTACTCTTATTATTATCCCTTATGTCGGATATATCCATAGCATCGTTTAATTTAAAAAAAATATTATATCAATTTTTATTTGCTCCAAATATGGATTCTATGATACTCTTAAAAACATTTCTCTAATCACTCCAATAATTATATATGGATCATAATTAACATTGTTTTGTTCCCTTCTAAATTATTCATCTCATTTATTTTATAAAAGTGAAGTTAGATATACTATTTAAGAATTATCATTATATATGGAATATAATATGAGAAATTTAATATTTTAAATCAGGTGTTGTGTGTTTTTGGTTTGGAGTGCTTTGCATGAATGGTTAAATGGGCCTCTGAGAACCAAATAAGAGAAAAAAAGTTTCATATATATATGAAAATTTTAAGGGAATTTTATTTTGTCTAGTGTGGATATTACACACATGAGAATTAAATTACAAGGATTATTTGTGACCTTCTTTATTTTTATAAATGAAATTTGTTCATTCCATAAGTATTAAACGGGCATTTGAGAATGGTACAAATGATCAGGCTCCTAGGTGAACCTTGTGTTACCATGATAGAGAGTCAAACATGTTGATTAAATTTTTTAAAAGAGAAATTGATTGATGAGGGACCTTACAAATGGTCAATATTTTTACCATTTATGGTGTAAATCAATCTTGATAATTTATTTTATTTTTGCTGATTAGTATTCTCTTTCTCAAATTCCAAAATCCTTGAATGACATTCCTTTAGCTTAGAATTTATCAAAAAAATAAATTTGAGTTTCCTTTTAAAATCCATTTTTTATCCCCATATAACTATTAATTTTAGTTCCCTTAATTTATCAATAATAATTTTTAATAAATTGTATTGAATCCTAAAATTAATATCTATCCTCACTATTATCAAATCATTTAATTTTAGATAATAATTTTTCATTTTATAATTTTTAAATATTCATACCATTAAATTTTATTTAAATTTTTTAATTTTATAATTTGTAGCATTATTTTTTGAGAACATAATTATTACATTTTCATTTTCAAAATCATAAATTATAATAAATAATTTATAAATAACTAAAAATATCCAATGAATTCTCAATGGAAACACTTCAGTGGTATAATTACATTATACATTCCATTACCTCTTCCCACACTAATTAAAATTAATGATGTTAATTAATTAAATATTCTTTCCAAATATTATTCATCATTTGAATTATGTTCTTAGATATTATTTCTTGATATTCAATTTCTTTGAAGAATTAATGTATATTTCAATATCAACTTCACTGTTCTTGTTGAAAACACACCCTTAACTCATTTCCTAAGAAATCTAAATTTTATACCAGTCATCAAATGGATGTAAACCTAGATCATTTTCATTGAGTACCAAAACCGTTATATCATTTTTTTTTAAAAAGATACATATTGCATTGTTGGAATCCTCATCTGTTAATCATGTATTAATGATCATAAATCCTATACAATTTGTAATGCTTTTTAATCCTATTTTATCTATCTAAAATCATGTGTACAGATGATTAGACTATTTATACATCAAATAATTATTGATAACTACTTTTTTATAATGAATTTATATTATGAATGATTAATTATAATTCATTATATGAATATACTTTCTTAAGACTGTGTACAGATATTTGGCTAATTCTAGGAAATGGTGGGTCTGCCACCAGTAATGTTTTTCTAGAAAAGGACCGAGACACAGTGACCCATACACCATGACCCAGACACCGTGACCCAGACACCATGACCCAGACACCGTGACCCAGACACCTTGACCAGACACCGTGACCCTCCAGACACAGTTGAACATCTGGAAACCATGACCACACACTATGATAAAAAACACATCTATGCAATTAGTTCCTGATCTCTATACAAATATGTCATCATAACTATCTCACCACTCAAATGAAAAGGAGAATCTATTTGAAGGAGACACCATTTCAAGGAGGCACTATTTCAAGGAGACATCGTTTCAAGGAGACGTTGTTTTAAAGAGACACTATTTCATAGAGACACTCTTTCTAGACAGACTGTGACATCATTTCTTAATCTATCTTATTGTTTTTTCAATTTAATATCAAATAGTCATATTTGAAGTTTTTAAATGCCCTAACATGATTAATGTTTTTTGTGGACATGTCACCTAACAGTATGAGGTACGAGGTGCAGAATACATGCATCCTGTCTGCTCCCACACATGCATTCAATGAACAAAAAGAATTGTGTGTCCAGAAGAAGAAGTATGACATTTGTGACAATAGTGAAACAATGGTATGCATGATAATGATGAATCAAGATAATTCTTGAAAGAAGAACCGACACATGCTACCCGACACTACTAAATAACACACGAAGCATACTAGAATCCTAGAGTAGAGAACATTTTCACACTATCAACTCCATGAAGAACACGAGCCAGATCTAGCTAACTTGCGATACTCTATTTTCTACAAGGGGAATCAATATCTGTATCTACATCATCATAGAAATCCAGATCTATAAAGAATAACACTCAGATCACTTCTAAACTTATCTCATAATTTTTTCGCTATTGTGTATTATTTTTATCTTTCGAGTAGTGTGTGTTTGTTTTTATAAAAACACGCACTTTATCCTACATAAAACTGAAGGATACAAGATATCCTTTCTCATACATCTTTTCTCACTTGTGTATTCCTATGCATTAGTGTGGAAGAGGTCCTTGTGTGAACTGGTAGTTCTTACCCATGAAAAACTATGGAAGTGGTCATGGGACCTGGAAAGTCCTTTGTACTATTGTTAACCACGATCTAGGGTGTGGATCACATTTATTTATATAAACTTCTTGGTGGTAGATGATCACCAAGTGGGGTGGATTATGTCTCGAAATGAGACTGAACAACTTGTTTTATATCGGTTGTGTTGTTCAGTTATGTTTTCTTTGTTTTACTGTATAATTTAGAAATCACTAAATATACTTTGATTGTTAATCATGGAAAGAAGTTATAAGTGTTTTTCCTTATTATATTAACTTAAAAAAGAAATGTTAATAACTGATATTAAGATTACTGAAATTAATAAATCCTTTGAGAATTTATTTAAACAGTCAAACTTTTATAACTATATTACTTTGATTAACAGGGAAATATTTAAATTTATTGGGGACCTGTTTGAGAATAGTTTTAAAATATAAATTATTATAGATACTCAATTCAGCCCCCACTTTAGTACTCTACTCCGACCAAAACATGGTATCGAAGGGTTGTTTGTTATTCCTTTTAAGACTCTATTTTTTACCCTATTCAGCTTTCATTTTAGTAGTACTATAATGATCTATAAATTTCTGTTAATTATAAATTTATAGTTCTTTAAATGTATATATATATATTGGATAATAGATTATAATGTTCTAAAATATAGACCAATTTTCTTTAATTGAACTAATTATATTCTATGGAAAATAAAAAAGAAAATTCATTTAGAAATTATGTGTTTTGAAATATGGTCTTCAATTATCGATTAATATAATATTCTTGCTACTAATAAAATCACTTGGAATGAACCTACCAAGACTTCCTACAAGAACAATTGTAAAGACATGAATGATTTATATTTCTCTTTAAGAGATGATGAATTTAATAGAATCTCTCATGTAAAACTGCCCATGAAAGTTGGGATATGTTGTCAGTTTCACATGAAGGAACATCTAGTGTAAAATAAATGAGACTTAATACTTATACTATTAAATATGATAACATTAAAATGAAACATGTTGTTCCTATTTCTAACATGTTTCTCAGGTTTAACGAAACTTTCATCACAATTATTTCCCTTGGAAGAGAAGTCAGTACCGAAGAACAAATCATGAGGATTATCAGATGCCTACCTGATAGATGGAGAAGAACTACTATATCTATTAAAGAGTCACAAGACATTAGCAAGAAACCTATAAAACAACTCATTGTGAAAAAATGATATTTTAAGATGAGATGAAAGTAAAAAAGGAAGAGGAAGATGAACCCAAATGAAAATCTATTTCATTTAAGACCACCACATCTAAACATAAAGGGAATGGAAAATTGGATGTTTCTATAGAATGTTCTAGCTATGATCAATCATCACCGGATTGTGATGAGGAGATGGCTCAATTTTCTAGAAGATTTAAGATATTTTACAAGAATAATAATTTTTTTATAAATCCTAACTTTAAGGGAAAATATGATCAAAACGGATGTTGGAAGAAATATTGTAAATGAAGTGACAAGTCTGATGAGATTGTTTGTGATGAATGCAAGAGAAATGGAAATATCAAGGCTGACTGTCCCAAGATAATGTACTAAAAATAAATATTATGACAAAGATAGAATGTATAAAAAGTAAATTAAAGAAACATGGAGTGTTTCTGAAGAAATTTCAAGTTACTTTGAATCTTCAACTGAAGAAAATGATAACAAAGTCAATATGTGTTTTTTGACAAACACATATGAGGTAACACTTGAATCTCCTGTACACAATTCTTATTATTCTGGATATGAGATTGAATCTGAAAATATGTTTAATGAAGAAATGATTGAGAACTACAATATTATTGAAGAGACATTCGAAGAACTAAAATATAAATACATGTCTTTAAAGAAACAACAAGCTCTTAACTCAACTTTGAAAACCAAAATCATTGTAGGAAGGGAGAAAAATTCTCAATAACTCAAAGAGAACAATGAAATATAACTATCTAATGAGAAATTATAAAAGGATATTGATAGGTTTACTAATGGTAAAGATATGGTGGATCAAATTATAGGTAATAAGATTTCTCCTACATATACTAATTGCATTGGTAGTCAACCATGTAAAAGAATTTTTTGAAGAACTAATTTTGTTTCTATGTCTATAACCTACAACTTTACTCCTAGTTCTGGAAAACATTGAGTTAGTTAAAGTTATGATACACTCTCTATTGTTTCAATATTTTCAGGATGTAATATATTTTATTTTTCATATACTTTACATAATGATTAAAGGAATCCTGTGAAGAAGATATGGGTTCTTAAATCACTAGTCACTAATATTACTGGACCCAAAAAAATATGGGTACCAAAATCGGTTTTCATTGGACTATTTTGGAGGAATGATGCTTAAAGAGATCCTGTATATGATTAAGGTACTTGGATAGTGGTTGTGCAAGACACAAGACAGGGGACTATTTATGCTTTAAAAATTTAATAAAAATTGATGGCATACATGTCACCTTTGGAGAAAAATCCAAAGGAATGATTATTAGCCTTATCCAAATGGGTAACTCTAACTCAATTTTAATTTACAAAAGTACTTTTTGTTGATGTATTGAAATATAAACATCTTATTATTTCACAACTATGTGATGATGGATTTGATGTTAAATTTAAACATGATTCTAGAGATGTTTTAAATTCTAAAAATGAATTAGTATTTTCTGAATAAAAAAAGAAAAAATTATATTCTGTTAACTTGGACTCTCTAGTTTCTCAAAATGCTTTATTTTTATGTGTATTTCACAATGAGTCTTGGATTTATCATAAAATACTATGACAATGTAATATTAAATCCCTTATAAAGTAAACTAGAAAAATATTTGTCAAAGTCCTACCCAAACTTGAGTTTCCAAATGATAATATGTGCAATGCTTATAAAAAGGGAAAGCAACAAAAAATTTCCTTCAAACTAAAGAAATAAGTATCAACTTCTCAACCTCCCAAACTGGTTCAAATGGATTTTTTTGGACCATCGAGAGTTTCTAGTTTAAATGGGAATCACTATTAATATATTCTTGTAGATGAGTTTTCTAGATATAGTTGGACTTTATATTTGGCTCACAGATGTGAATCACACTCTCATTTTACCAAATATTCCAAAATAGTAGAAAATCATAGTGGAATTAGAATTAAATCATTAAGAAGTGATCATGGACGCGAGTTTGACAATCAATGGATTGAATCTTTTTTCTCACAAAATGGATATTGTCATAATTTCTCTGCCCCTAGAACACCTCAATAAAATGGAGTTGTGGAAAGAAGAAATAGAACCCTGCAATAGATTTCTAGAACCATGATTAATGAATATGACTTACCTATTTATTTTTTTGCTGAAGTTGTAAATAAAACATGATATATTATCAATATAGTGTTGATTAGACATATTATTAAATGAACTCTATATGATTTGTGGAATAATAGAAATCCCAGAGTAAGGTACTTCAATGTTTTTGGTTGTAAAGTCTATATCCTTAATACTAAGGATAATCTTGAAAAATTTGCATCCAAGGGTGAATAAGTAATATTCTTAGGATATTCAATTTCTAGTAAATCATATTGTGTGTTTAATAAAAGGTATAAATGTGTGAAAGATTATGTCCATGTAAAACATGATGAAACAGATCTACATTAGCCTAAAACCACTCCAGAGAACCTGGAAGATTATATATAAAATCTGGACTTTAATTCAAAATAATATAAATATCCTATGAATGATTCTGTGAAATGTTCTAGTTCTGGAAATTTGTTGTATTCAAGTCACAATGAACCCGAAGCTATTGAAGAACATGAAATCACTAGTCCTACTTTTTCTAGAGTCGTTAGAACTCTTAAGAACCATCCCTTAGATGCTATTGTAGGAGACTTAGATATAGAAAATCAAATAAGATCTTTTCTTAGAAATCAAGTTGAACCTCAAGTATTCTTGTCACAACATGAACCTAAAAACATTGATGATGTTATCAATGATGAATTTTTGGTGATGGTTATGCAAGAAGAACTTAATAAGTTTGAAAGGAACTATTTTTGGGAACTTGTCAATAGACCCAAAGACACATTCACCATATTCACTAAAATGTTGTCTATAAATAAGGTAGGTGAAGTTGGTTATATAGTTAGAAACAAGACTAGATTGGTTGTAGAGGGCTATAGGCAAGAAGAAGGAATTGATTATGAAGAGACAATTTCATAAGTAGCTAGACTTGAAGCCATCAGAATTCTTCTTGCATATGATGCACATATGAATTCCAAATACTATATCAAATATATGTTAAAAGTGTATTTTTAAATGAGTATGTAGCTAAGGATTTCTTTGTTGAGTAACCCCATGGTTTTACAAATCCTAATTTTTGAAATCATATTTTAAAATTATCAAAATATTTATATGGTTTAAAACAAGCTCCAAGAGCCCGATATGATAGATTAAGTACTTTTATTATTTCCAAAGGTTTTAAAAAAAGAATAACTAATCCTAAACTTTTTATATTACAAATTTAAAATTACTTTCTTATAGTTAAAATCTATGTAGATGACATTATCTTTGGATCTTCAAAAAATACTTTAGGTGTTGAATTTTTGAAAATGATGCAAAAAAGAATTTAAAATGAGTTTAATGGGTGAAATAAATTTGTTTCTTGGATTTCAAATATTTCAAAATAATGATGGTATTATTTAAAATAAAATAAAATGTAATATATATCTTTTAAAACATTTTGGTTTGGGTAGAACTAAATGTTGTGACACTCTAATGAGTACTACTTGTAATTTGGATCTTGATAAAGATGGAAAATCTGTTGATCAAACCACTTACAGAGGAATGATGGGAACCTCACTCTACATAACTAATAGATTCCCTAATATTATGTTTTCTATGTGTATGTGTTCTTGTTTTCAAGAAAATCCTAAGGAATAACATTTAAATTCTATTAAAAGAATCTTCAAATACCTCATGCATACACCCAATATAGGACTATTCTATCCCAGATGACAATCATTTGAGTTTGTGAGTTATTCTGATGCTGACTTCGATGGTTGTAAGATAGATTGAAAAAGCACATCTAGAACATGTCAATTTTTAGGAAAGTCACTAGTATCATGGTATAGTAAGAAACAAATGTCAATTGGATTATCTACTATAGTATGTAAATTTATAGTTTCATATTGTATTTGTGCACAAAATTTATGGATGAAACACATATTACTAGATTATGGATATCAATTTAGGTATATTCCTATAAATTTTGACAATACAAGTGCTGTTAACATCTCAAAAAATACTATTTATCACTCTAGGACAAAACATATTGATGTAAGACATCAATTTTTGAGAGATCATTACGAAAAAGGTTACATAACTTTGGAATTCATTGGGACTGAATATCAGCTCACTTATATATTCACCAAACCATTAAATTATGATAGAATATATTACATCATACATGAATTGGGATTGATAAATCTTAAATAGTAAATATATGGTTTGAAAACATACTTTTTGATAGTTTATGGTTTTACAAGTCGCTATCTTAAGACAAATATAACATTTTCTATAGTGTTACTATCTTAAAAGTTATTGATTCATGTTTAAGGTCTCACAGTTACTATGTCTCACTCTCTGTTACTGTCTGAAACTTACTTTCACAAACAATACTATCACACAGTTTAGAAATCACAATGTTATGGCCTCACTGTGAAAAAATGTTACGGTCTCACTGTGAAAGTTTGTTCCGGTCTCACTGTGAAAATCATTGACAGTCTCACCCTAAAGATTATTTGTTGTTTTATTTATACATTATAACCCTTATTGCGTCAATTAATTATTTTACACTTTTACTTTCCCACTTTTTTGATCTCACGATGAATGATATCCCATAATGATTAAACTAAAGAAATCTAAATCCTTTCTTCACTCGATCTCTCTTGTCTCAAACCATAGCCCCTCTCTCATCCCTTCGGTTTTCACTTACTATCTCTTTCTTGAAACTTCGTTGAATTCCATGGATGAAATTCCCATAATCGTCAACTATTGAGAAGGAAATTTCAAAAAGAATTTAAAAATCATGTCGAAGATAGCGCCCAAAGGTTCTCTTAATCCGAATTTAGTAGAGTAATAGTGGTACCCAAAAAGGAGATATGCCATAAGTGGCTTCTGTCAAATATGTATTTGGTATTGAAAGTACATAGAGATCAATGATGGATGGATTTTTTAACAAAGGATGATAGACCTCTTTAATAAAAATTAGTTATATATTTTTACCAATATTTTAAATTCTCTTTTGATACAAAAGATGTCTTTGTTGTGCAAAGTCAGATCAATAGCCTAAGTTGTACCTTTTATTTGAGGTTATGGGATGCATGCATGAAGATACCTCATGAGGGTATTTTTTTGGACTATCGGAGTTTTCCTGCACCTCCAAGTGACTTCTTTGTTTTGGAAGAAGCATTGGGATGCTTAAATGGGAATAAAAAAATGTGAAGAGCCATAGCTTCCATGCTATATGGTGAAACTAGACTTCTATTTAAATTTGTTCAGAATCTGACCAGCCCCCGAAAAGGTGATTTTTCTACACTCATGTATCAGGATGTCTTCTAGATACATCTTATAAAAAATTCACTTATAAATAACTTATGAGAATATGTTATCCTCCATATGTGTCAATTGGTCAAGACAACTTCCAAGTCAACATCCGAGTTCTATTCGGGGCTTATCTCTGCTATGCTTCATGAAAAAGGGTTGGATGGACTAGATAAAGAATCTATTAAGGATTGTGAGTTTTAATTCAATTTTTCCAGTAAATAGAATGAAAATTAGTTGGAATCCATGGAGAAAAGCATGGGTGGAAGATAATGACAAGTTTTGTGAAATATTTAATCTGGTGGACCACTCTTCAAGGCCAAAGGATACTTCTGATCTTGTATTTGAGCCACATGATATTGTTGAGTATTCTGTGAGGAAAAAGACGAAGAGGTGGTTTTACCTTCAATAAAAACTATTCTAGTTGACGAAGACATGGAATCTTCTCCTCTTGTGTTAATTGATAAGGAAATTCATTTTCATGAAGAAGGTTTTGATTTGGTTGAAAAACTACTGATGAAGAAGAATATGTTGTTCAGGTAAATGAAATAGATTTTGTAGAAAATCATATAGAAGAATATCATTCTATTGTGCATGAAGCTACTATTGAAGAACACCTAGAATAACAAGATATTCCTGAAATTATTCCATATACTAAAGAGAGAATGGATCAAGCTTTTCAATTGGATAGAAATTAAATGGGTTAGGATATCAGGGATGAAATCTTGGAAATATGTCAAGGGTCAAAATCTCTCAATGTGTAGAATGATGCACCTATAACAGGGGAGTAGCTCCCAAATATTGAACCTTTTTAAGTCCCTAATCATGTTGATCCAATCTCAGTTGATACATGGTATAAATTTATTATTTATTTTGATGTGACTGATTCCTTGGAAGTCTTAGTTAAAGGTACTACTCTATCTACTATTTTTCTATTAAAACTGTCATATACTCCTTATGCTATCTCTACCATGGAACTTGAACCTGTCTTATATTTTTTCCCTAAACATTCACAAGACCCTCCAAACTTGGTGAATAAGGATTTTAGAAGGAATTTAGAGCTACCCTACTAGCTAGAGTTGAAAAAAACTCATAAATACCCAACTAGATCCTATAACCAATTTGAGTGAACGAGATTCTTCCCTGTTATCGGAAAAGATCATATGGGAGATTTAGGCCAATATGCTTCAAGATATTCAAGAGGTCATAGTTGAGAAAAAATTTCTCAGTGATGATGTAAATACTTTTAGTGGTATGTTTGAAGATATGCAGAGAGTGATGAACTCAAGATCGAACCTATTTCTTATCCTGTTGAGGATATTTTTAGTCTGATTCCACTTGAAGTAACCTCCCTAATTCAACCTAATCTAACCTCCTTGGCTAACAAGGTAGCTGAAAGAAACAATAATATTGTTCCAGAGATGTGTGAACTTGTTATTATTCTCAAAAAGATAACTGATGAGTATAAGGGATGTATCCAAAATGTTCTAAATCAACTAAAATCACTCACTTTGGCAGTTACTACTTCTCGTACTTCTGGACAATCGTCTCAACCCTCTTTGGACAGTTATCTTCTTAGAAGTTTTTTTCACAGAAGAACGTAAATTTGTGCTCAATGGACTTGACATAGAATCTCTATCTAAAGTTGTCATGAATAGTGACATAGTTCTTGATTTGGTAAGAATTCATTCCATGATATCCATTGATGTTCAAAAATAATTTTCTAAGAATAATTATTTCTAATCCAGTCAGATATTCTCTAAGAATGACATGACCAACCATTTCTAGTAGCGCATAGAGAATCTAATAATTCCTCCTGTCACTCAAGCTTTCAAAACTCAAGTCCAAAAGCTCAATGATATCACTACTTTGTTGGATATGTTTATTGATAACAATGACGACTTTGATAAATCCATCCAGTACGGTGGGGATATCATTTCTTATTTCATGAAACTTTTGAGACCTTATCTTCATGTTTAGAATACTGTCATTGTCACTCCTACAACTGCACCCCTAAGATATAGTTTTCCTACCTTCTCATCCTCTTACCATACCACTATATCCATGTTTGTATCTTAGGCTCTGATTCAGATATGACCGGTTATCCTTGATCAGTAGTTTCCTCAGTCTTCCACTACACCAACCTTGGCCCTTTCTTTTTTTGAAGGACTCCATTTACCTTCTATATCCACTGGTTCACTCACTTCTTGCACTTCTACCTCTACTCCAATGAATTCATCTTTTAATGTTGCTTCCAAGGGAAAATAGAAGACAAGCCATGGATGATGATAAGTGAATAATATATTTTAACAGGGATGATTTCTATATTCTTGTTACATACAGTTTGTAATGACACTTTTAATCCATCTAATGAATTATGACCTTTTATTGTATATTTATTATTTACTCTATTTGATCATCCCAAAAGGGGAAAAATATGTATTCTATATGCACAATAAAAAAGAGAAACATTACCTAAGAATAGATCTCTCACACACAAGATTTGTGATCATTAAAATGGGGGAGATTGTTGGAGTCCTCTTGTGTTAATACGGTATCAATGATCAATAATCCTATGTATTTTTTAAATCTCGTAAATCATGTTTAATCTATATAAAATCATGTATAAGGATGGTTATCCTCTTTTTAACTCAAAGAATTATTTGTAAAATATTTTGTTTATAACTAAATTCTTTTATTAATGATTATGTTTAATTCATTCTAAGAATATCACAGTTTATGTCTGTGTACAGATATTTGGCTAAGTCTGAGAAACTGTGAGTCTGCCACAAGTTATATTTTTCAGGAAAAGGACTCAGACACATTGACCAAGACACCATGACCAGACACCATGACCCAGACACCGTGACCTAGACACCATGACCTAGGCATTATGACCAGAAACCGTGACCCAGACACTATGTCGTAGACACAGTGGCCAGACATCGTGACCATCCAGACACTGTGACCATCCAGACACTGTGACCGTCTAGACACTGTGACCGTACACTGTGATCAAACACCACATTTGTGTTACCAGATCTTGATCTCTATAAAACTATTCCATTATAAGATTATCACCGCTCAAAGGCAATGAAGGATACACCACTTCAAGGAGACACCATTTCAAGGGGACACCATTTCAAGGAGATGCCGTTTTATGGAGACACTCTTTCCAGACATATTGTGACACCGTTTCTTAATATGTTTTTTCGTTTTTCAATATAATTTATAACTTTAATATTTCATGTTTTTAAATGCATTGACATAATTAATTTATTTTTGTAGACATATCACCTGACACTACGATGCACGAGGTGAAAAATACATGCATCATGTCAGCAACAACACATGCATTTTAAGAATAAAATAATAGCGTGGATAGAAGAAAAAGTGCAACAATAGTGACAACAGAGAAACATGTGTGAGAAAGATAAAGAAGAATCACGATAATTCTTAAAAGATGAACCGAAACATAGAAACCCAACACTGCTGAAGAACTCACCAAGCATACTCAAATTCTAGAGTCGAGAACATCTTCAAACTATCAACTCCATGAAGAACATGATCCAGATCTTGCTAACCTTCGATACTCTGTTTACTACAATTGGACACAATTTAGTCATCTTCCTAATCCTAGAAGTCCATAGATGCATAGACTAACACGCGGAGCACTTATAACATTATCTCATCATTTTTTCACTATTGTGTATTATTTTTATCTTTCAAGCATTGCGTGTGTATTTTTATAAAAACATGCACTATCTCCTAAATTAAACTGAAGGATACAAGATATCCTTTCTCATAATTCTTTTTATGCTTGTGTATTCCCACAGCTCGCTGATATATTCATCGAACCATTAAATTATGAGAGAATAGATTACATCCTACATGAATTGGGAATGATAAATAATAAATAGTAAATATACGATTTCACATCATACTATTTGATAGTTTACAGTTTTATAAGTCACTATATTAAGACAAATCTAACAAGTTTTATAGTGTTGCCATCTTAAAAGTTATTTTTTCATGTTTATGGTCTCATAGTTACTATCTCTCGCACTCTATTACTGTCTGGAACTTACTATCAAAAACAATACGGTCACACAATTTAGAAATCACAGTATTACGGTCCCACCATGAGAAAACATTACAGGATCATGGTGAAAGTTAGTTCTGGTCTCACCTTGAAAATCATTTATGGTCCCACTGTAAAGGCACTTTATTGTTTTATTTATACATTATAACCCGTATTGCGGTAATTAATTATTTTACCCTTTTACTTTCCCACTTTTTTGATCTCGTGATGCTTGATATCCCCAAATGATAAAACTAATGATGTTTAACTCCTTTCTTCACTGGAACACTATTGTCTCAAACCACATCCCCTCCCTCATCCCTTCCATTTTCTCTCACTCTCTCTTCCTCAAATGTTCGTTGAATTCCATGGATGAAATTCCCATTGTCTTCAACTATTGGAAAGCAAATTTAAAAGGATTTAAAAATCATGCCGATGATATCGCACGAAGGTCCTCTTAGTTCGACTCCAGTAGAGAGAATAGTGGTACCCAAAAAGGAGATATGCCTTAAGTGGCTTCTGTTAAGTATGTATTTGGTATTGAAAGTGCTTAGAGAGCAATTATGGATGGATTGGTTCATAATGGAGGATAGACATCTTTACTCGAAATTTGTTGTAGATTTTTTCCAATATTTTCAATTCCCTTTTGTTAAAAAATATTTCTATATTGTAAAAAGTTGGATGAATAGCCCGAGTTTTACCTTTTCATCGAGGTTATGGGCTCCATCCCTTAGGATACCTCATGAGGGTCTTTGTGAGGACTACCAGAGTGTTCCTCCACCTCCATGTGAGTTTTTTGTTTTGGAAGAAGCATTGGGAAGATTAACTGGGAATAAAACAAAGTGAAGAGCAATAACTATTGAGATAGATGGCGAAACTAGAATTCTATTTAAATTTGTTCATAATCTAACTAGCCCGAGAAAAGGTGATTTTTCTATACTCAATTATCGTGATGTATTGAAGATACATCTTATGAATAATGAAAATAAGATTAACTTATTCAAATATGTTATCCTCCATATGTGTCAGTTGATCAAAATAGCCTCTAAGTAAACATCTCAGTTCTATTCAAGGATTATCTCAGCTATGCTTCATGCCAAAGGGTTGGTTGGACAAGATGATGAATCTATTATGGATTATGAGTTTTCATTAAATAGTTACAATAAATAGAATGAAAATCTATTGGAATCCATGCAGAAAAGCATGGGTGGAAGTTAAGGACAAGGTTTATGAAATGTTTAATCTGGGGGAAAACTCTTAAATACCTAAGGATATTTCTAATCCTAGTTTGGAGCCAGATTAGATTGTTGAGTACTCTGTGAGGAAAAAGAGGAAGTGGCTATTTTAACTTCAATAAAAACTGTTTTGGTTGAGGAAGAAAGTGAATATGATCTCCATGTCTTAATTGAGTATTAAATGCATGAACCTGAAGAAATTTCTAATTTGGAAGAAAAACATACTACTAAAGAAGAATACGTTTCTAAGGTAAATGAAATAGATTTTTAAAAGATCATATAGAAGAAGATCTTTCTGTTGTGCAAGAAGTTACTCTTGAGGAACACCCATAGGAACAAGCTATTCCTGAAATTATTCCATATGATGAAGAGAGAATGGATCAATGTTTTCATTAGGCCAGAAATGAAATGGGTCAAGATATCAGGGTTGAAATCATTGAAATAGTTCAAGGGGGTAAATCTATCAGTATAGAGAATGATGAACCTGTATCGGGGGAGAAACACCCAAATATATAACCTTTTGAAGTCCCCAATCCTGTTGATCCCAGATCAGTCGATACATGGTATAAATCCATTAGTTATTTTGATGTGATTGATTCCTTGGAAGACTTAGTTAAAGGAACTAATCTATCTACTATGATTCTATTAAAAATGACATATACTCTTGATGCTATCTCTGCCAAGGAACCTAGGCGTGTCTCAGCTTCTATCCTTGAACCTTCACAAGACCCTCCAAACATTTTGAATAAGGATGATCTGAAGTCATTTGGAGCTACCCTATTAGCTGGAGTTGAAAAACACATATATACCTAACCAGATCCAATAACAAATTTGAGGGAAAGATATTCTTACCTATTGTTGGAAAAGATCATATGGGAGATTCAGCCAAAGATGATTCAAAATATTCAAGAGGTCGGAGTTAAGAACAAACCGTTCAGTGATGAAGTAATGACACTCATAGGTATGGTTGAAGATATTCAGAGTGTGATGAACTCAAGATCGAACATGTTTCTCATCCTGTTAAAGATATGTAGACGCCGGAAAAGTCCGTTGTTCCCAAACGAAGCTCCGGATGCGGAAAGAGAAGTGATATTTGGAGTCAGAGGCACGTTCCGGAGGGCCCGGAGGACTTGCGCGAAATTTCAGAGGATCGCGCGCAAAGTTGAGTCACGGCGCGCAATCCTCCCGGGATGCACGCAATGCGCTGGACGGCGCGCTATTTTTCGCGCCCGTCGCCTGCGCGGCTCCCTTGCGTGCTGGGTCCTGATTCCGCGCCCGCGAAGCGAATTGCGCGCCCGAGACCGGATTCCGCGCCCGGGGTTGCCTATAAGTATAAGGCGACCCCCGACGTTTTGAAGGTTGCCAGAATCCGAAGCGTCGCTCGTTCGCGCAATCCAACCCCTTCCGCGCGCAATGCCGATCTTCAGGTAACCTCCTTTCTTTCGCGCAATAGAGCCTTGGGGTCCGCCTTCGCGCGCAATTCCCTTGGCTCCTTTCCTCTGAATAAGTTTCAACCCGAAGGCCTTTGCGCGCAAAAGAAGCCTCTTGCACGCAATTGCCCCCGGGTGCGCGCAATCCAACCCGATTGCGCGCACCCCCATCTTCAAAGTGGCCATTCGTTAGAGAATGAGCCGTTGCCCCCGCGAGCTGTCCGAAGCCCGGTGCGCGCAATCCCAATCATCCGCGCACGAAGCGCTGGCCCAATTGCGCGCCAGCCCGCCATTTTGCGCGCCAACCCGCGGTTTTGCGCGCAAAGCTCCTCTTTTGCGCACAATCCGCCAGGGTCGCCTCCCTCGACCCCCCTGAGGGTACCCGCCTGCGTGGCGCCCGATGATCCTCATCCTGGGTGCCCGAACCGTGCGCTGTCTTCCCGTGCAGCCTTCCAGGCTCGTGCGAAGTGACACGGACCCATCGGCGGCAACCGTACGTCCAGCATGACGTTAAACTGCATATTCGTCCAGCATGACGTTAAACTGCCCGTACGTCCAGCATGACGTTAAACTGCATATTCGTCCAGCATGACGTTAAACTGCCCGTTCGTCCAGCATGACGTTAAACTGCATATTCGTCCAGCATGACGTTAAACTGCCCGTTCGTCCAGCATGACGTTAAACTGCATATTCGTCCAGCATGACGTTAAACTGCACATCCGTCCAACATGACGTTAAACTGTACTACGTCCAACCTGCACGACGCTAAACTGCCTAGCCCCCATCGTCCGCGCTGCAAGACGTTAAACTGCCAAGTGTTTCGTCCTTAACACACGACGTTAAACTGTACTTCGTCCGGCAAGACGTTAAACCGACCGCTTCGTCCTCAACACACGACGTTAAACTGTACTTCGTCCGGCAAGACGTTAAACCGTCCGCATCACCCGATCCCGTGCCTCGCACGCAGGGTCTCCCCCAGTTTGGACGTGGCCCCCACCCGCTCGTCTCTGCAGGGATGTCGGGATTGTCCCGCTTTTGGGACGATTTAATGGGAGTGGCTTTTCCCTACGGGGGCAGGGTATTACAAACCCCTAGTTTCTCGTGGGAGGCTGCACATGTGTATCTCCATTGCGCCTCCCCACTGTCGGAGCCAGTAGAGGGTATGACTGGGATCGAGGTGTCTTCTGCTTTCAGTCCAAGTCCCTTCCAACTGAGCTTCGCCGCATCCGGGCTGCCCCAAGTGCGTAAGTCCTGGCAGAATGAACTACGTGGACTTTGATCCCTGTCTCCTATACAGGGTACGTAGGAAGCCTCCCTGAGGTTCAAGCCCGCCACCTGGTCGTCCCGGTCGTATTTACGTCGGTTCGTCCATCAGTGGACCCCTCCAGGGTTCACGCTTGCGTCGATTCACCTATGAATCCGCCCCTGTGGGAGACTGCCCGTGTGTATCTCCACGGTGCCTCCACACAGCCCCCCCCCCCTTTTCCATTTCTCCTTTTATCGTCCAGCATGACGTGAAACTGTGATCCACCCGGCCGTTCCATCCCCCTCTGTGCGAGGTGGTTCGGTTCAATCCTCCGCCCGGCGGCCTCGACCTCTTCGTGAGTCGGCTTGCCGACGTCCAGCATGACGTTAAACTGTATACCCGAACTACGTTGACTTTGATCCGTGCTAACGCGCGGTACGTAGGAAGCCCCTACGGGGTCCAAGCTCTTCACTCCATCATCCATCCTGATCCTTACCCGGGCCGCCACATCCCGGTGGGGTCATGCCACTTCACTCCACTCCACGTTACTTGGGAAGCCGCCCATGCGCTGGCCCCAGCGTCGGAGGTTCCCCGCAAGGGGTTCTGTCATCTGATCCACTTTTCGTGTTGATCGGTCTGATGCCGTCCCCGCTGGACGTTAAACTCGCGGCATACCCCGTGTTAAACATGGGAAGCTGAGGAAAACCTCAGGTGACACAGTTCCCCGCACCCTGTGCGGGATGCCTCAGGCCATCATGCCTTCGAGAAGCCCTATTAGGGACGGAAGACAGACGTGCAGAGCCGTAGTGTTACGACACGCCCCCAGCACCCAGTGCGGGATGCCTCAGGCCATCATGCCTTCGAGAAGCCCTATTAGGGACGGAAGACTGACGTGCAGAGCCGTAGTGTTACGACACGCCCCCAGCACCCAGAGCCACCCGGCCTTCTCACCGCAGGTTGCTGCCCCGACCAGACTCCTTGGAACGTCCGGGCGGAAGCAGCGTAATTAACCGGTGTCCATGAAGATATGGCGCCGGGAACGAGATTCACGAACATTCTTAAGTCTATGAGGGAGACCCGGATTAGGCGACGAGTTCCGAGGAGACGTCCAAGGAAGGAGGAGCCGACATCCCATCATCCCGGTTTCGATCAAGGAGCAGACGCCCCTGAATAAGGGACGGATGCCGCCCGCCCTTGGAATGCGGGACTGCGGGACCACAAGCCGCGCGCCCATCCCCTCGGGTTGACGGGTGCACGCGCGAACGCGTCCTGGCAGAACAGCGTAACCCGACGCACATCCGCACCGAAACAGAAAAATGGTGAACCCGACGTGAATCTCTTCTCCTCGATACGAAGACCGATGGCTTTCAGAGGTGTTGGAAGACCGGCATGTTGCCCGGCCAAGCATTCAGTCTTACCCGCCAGGGGCTGGGGAAGGGACATCGGGCACTCCGTCTCGCAACGTCGAGGGCCTGGGTTCCCCCCACGGAAGGCGTCGTGGCGCTAATGGTTGGTTGTCGATTCCTTTTTCCTGTCAGTGTTAATGGGTCATTCTCCCTGCTTTCAGAAATCAGGTCGCCCGATCCAGTGCCCGATCGCCACCCGCCCACTGGCGCAGGGATAGGGGAAACACCGACGCGGCTACTCCGCGCGGTCCTGCCCGTCCCACAGTCGTCCTAGCCTGCCTCTTCCAAGAGGAGCAAACGGCGGCAGCGCAAGAAGGAAGAGCGCGCCCCGCCGGTTCCGCCACTATCCCGCACTCTCGGCGATTTCATGCCCCCGGAGATGGGGGTCCCTCCTCGGATCCGCCCGGTGATGGATGATTCGTCCGATGACGGTATTGGGTACGCTTCGGTTAACACCGTCGAGCTGGTAAATCCCTTTTCGGCTCCCGACGTTGAAGAACACCAGGTGGACCTCCCTAGTGTCCCCGGTCGTCGCTACCGTCGGAAGAACCGCAGCAACAGGAGTCGCCGGGGCACAGCCGTTGGTACCTCCAGCCAGGCCGTGCACGCCACTGAGACTAGGCAGCAGGCTCAAAACCGAGCTCAGCGCGCGCAGCCCCCCCATCCGGGGATGACGGATTCGCCTCCGCCACTGTTTGTGGTGTGGGACCAGGCAGAACCGCCTCAGCCGCGTCGCGACCAGCTCCGCCCTGCCACGAGTCCATCCCGGCCTCCTGACTCCAGTACGGTGACCATTTCCCGGACTGCGACCAGTGAACAGCGAGATGCGCCAAGTACCAGTCGGCCGCCGATCCAACCGGCAAGGCCCGTCATGCCACCAACCGCAGAGCAACCTCCTGCAACCAGGGGCTCGCGCTTGGCCAAAAAGTATGATGTCCTGAAGCACTTGGCCGACATCCCAGCAAGGCTCTCCATCCTTGAGGCTCTGCGCATGTCATCTGAGATGCGCGAGGCACTCGCTGAAGCCCTGAAAAGCCCCCTCCAGTTTGAGACAGAGGTTGCGGCTGCAGAGGCCTTTCACGCCGAAACGATCGAGGACGCCGAATGTCAGGCAGTTATCTCGTTCTCTGGTAAGGATGAGGACCCTCCTATACAGGGACACATTCGTCCGCTGTATGTCACTGTCCAGTTCAATGGCCTTGAAGTCCGGCGCTGTCTTGTCGACACGGGGTCCGCGATTAACCTGATTCCAACTCGGACGCTCCGGAGATTGGGGTTGTCTGAGGATGACTTGATTCCCTCCGACCTCAGGATCCAGGGGTACGACCGCACCGAGCAAACCCCGGTCGGCAAGATACGTTTGAAGACCCAGTTCGGTGACTTGGGTGCCAACACCGAATTCATGGTAGTCTCTCAGGACACTGCGTATAACGCATTGATGGGCAGGCCATGGCTTCACCTTCACGCGGCGGTTCCCTCATCATACCACCAATGCCTCAAATACTCCCTTAATGGTCGAGTAGGCGTGCTTCAAGGAGATGCCTCTCCTTTTGCCTCATGTGAAGCCCACTATCTGGACGCGGACTATTACAAGAGCAAGGATAAGCAGATCCTGGAAGGTGAGGTTGAGCCTGTCGCTGTTGCAAGTGATCCCTGGGCAAGTCTGGATGACGCTTACGTCCTCCCGATTCACCGGTTGGACGTCGCCATGGTCTTGACGGTCCGCGAGTCTCCTGATGAGATGGCCGCGACCGCCCACGCCAGCACCAGTGGCCCAGCAGGATCTGGTAGCCCCAATGCAGTTGCCAACGCAGTCTCTCCCGTGGACGATCCCTCCCCGAGTGGAGAGGACGTGGAAGATGCACCCCCAGCCTTTGAGGAGGGCGTCCCCGCCACGGTCGATGAGTTAATACAGGTGAACCTTGGAACCGAGGCCGATCCAAGACCCACATTGGTTATTGCCGCCATGCCCTCTGAGGAGCGGCAGCAGTACGTGGACTTTCTCAGGCAGCACCGTGATGTGTTCGCTTGGGGCTATGACGAGATGTCGGGGCTAGATCCTCAGGTAGCCGTCCACCGCCTTGGTCTCCCAGCGAACCATCGCGGGTTCAAGCAGCCTCCCAGGAAGATGCACCCATCCCACGGTGCCATGGTTGAGGCCGAAGTTGACAAGCTTATCAAAGCCAACTTCGTGAGGGAAGTTCAGTACCCCAAATGGCTGGCCAACATTGTGCCGGTCAGGAAGAAGAACGGGCAGATCAGAGTCTGCATCGACTTCCGCGATCTCAACCGCCACTGTCCGAAGGATGATTTTCCCCTTCCAGTGACAGAGCTGTTGATTGATGCCACGGCAGGGTTCCAAGCCCTCTCCTTCATGGATGGATACTCCGGATACAACCAAATTCGGATGGCCCCTGAGGATGAGGAGTTCACTGCCTTCAGGGCCCCCCAAGGTACCTTTTGCTACCGGGTCATGCCTTTCGGCCTGAAGAATGCAGGTGCCACCTATCAACGGGAGATGCACCGCATATTCAAGCCAATCCTCGGCACACTGGTGGAATGCTACGTCGACGACTTGGTTGTTAAATCGCGCCAGCGTCAGGACCATCTCAAAGATCTTGAGAAAGTGTTCAGCTTCCTCCGGTCTCGCTGCCTGAAGATGAACCCGTTGAAGAGTGCCTTTGGGGTCACCTCCGGAAAGTTCCTTGGATTTTTGGTAAGATACCGGGGTATTGAGATCGACCCAGAGAAAATCAGGGCGATTAGCGAGATGCCTCCCCCAGGTACCGTCCGGGAACTGCAAGGGTTCCAAGGCCACTTAGCCTATATACGCCGATTCATCGCGAATCTGGCCGGCAAGTGTAAGCCCTTTTCTCGGCTCATGAAGAAAGGTGCCACCTATGTATGGGATAAAGAGTGTCAGACCGCTTTCGAGGAAATCAAGCAGTATCTGCTTCAACCTCCGGTCCTGATGCCGCCCGTATCCGGAAAGCCGCTGGTCCTTTATGTGACCGCCCTGGAACGGTCCCTGGGTGCCCTTCTCGCCCAGAAGAACAACGAGGGAACGGAGAATAGCCTCTATTACCTCAGTCGCATGCTCCTCGATGCGGAAGTTAGGTATTCCCCCATCGAGAAGAGCTGCCTGGCGCTCGTATTTGCCGTACAGAAATTACGGCACTACTTGCAGCACCATGAGGTACAGTTGGTTTCTCGGGTAGACCCGTTGAAATATATCCTGAGCCGGCCTATGTTGACTGGCCGCCTAGCGCGGTGGGCTGTGATTCTCCAGCAGTTCGACATCAGGTATGTGTCTCAGAAGGCCATCAAAGGGCAAGCATTGGCAGACGTTCTGGAAGCTCACCCGACCTCCGCGGATCAGCCGCTGGATCTAGGCTTTCCTGATGAGGCCATTCTCTCGGTTGATCGAGCCGATCCATGCTGGCAGATGCACTTTGACGGAGCCTCCCGGAGCCCCACCGGTAGAAGACTCGATAATCCTAAGCTCAACAGAGTGGGCTTGGGCATCGTCTTCATTACCCCGGAGCGAGCCGTGCTGCCATACTCTTTCCTGTTGTTAGAGGGCTGTACCAACAATGAGGCGGAATACCATGCCCTCATCACCGGCCTCGAGTTGGCTCTCGAGATCGACGTGCCCCGTCTGTGTGTGAAAGGGGACTCCGAGCTGGTCATTAAGCAGATCAATGGCGACTACGTTGTTAGGAAGCCGGAACTTGTGCCATTGTTGGAGTGCACCCTCCTTCTGATGGCCCGGTTCCCTTCTCGGCCGGAAATTTTCCATGTTCCCCGGTCGCAGAACGGTCGAGCAGATGCTTTGGCCAGCCTCGCTGCGTCACTTGCGGAGCCTGAACAGGACAACCTGATCGTCCGCGTGACACGCCGCAGGCTCATCGCTCCCGTTATCCCGGAAGAAGATCGCGGCCCGTTGGTAAGTAACCTCACCACGGTTGCCCCTATGCCCGGAGCCCCGAGTACCCCAGATATGGCAGTCGAATTAGCCCCGGATTGGAGGACGCCTTTGGTTGAGTACCTCCAACATGGCATTCTTCCATCGGATCGGGCCGAGCGCGAGCCAGTTCGACGCCGCGCATCGCAGTTCGTCCTCCAGAGCAGTCCCGGCCTGGAGCAGATCCTCTACAAACGTGGATTTGATGGTGTTCTCCTCTGTTTCCTTCAGGGAGTTGAGATCCCACGAGTCATGCAAGAGGTTCATGCTGGTTCATGTGGCGCCCACCAGACTGGGCCGAAGCTGTCCCACCAGATTCGGAGGTTGGGATACTTCTGGCCCTCTATGATCCATGACTGCATCGAGTATGCCAGGAGGTGCCATGCGTGCCAGGTTCATGCGAACTTTGTGCATCGGCCGCCGGAGCCTCTCCATACCACAAGGTATTCCTGGCCCTTTGCAGTCTGGGGACTGGACGTTGTGGGACCTTACCCGCCGGCGACAGCTCGCCAGTGCCGGTTCATTCTGACCGCCACAGACTTCTTCTCCAAATGGGCAGAAGCGATTCCGCTCAGAGAGGTCAAATCCTGTTCGATCGCTGACTTCATGACCTCCAACATCATCTATCGATTTGGAGTGCCTCACGCTATCCTCACGGATAACGGAACCAATTTCCGGGCAGCCGAGTTGAAGAAGTTGTACGCCAAGTATAACATTCGCTCGAACCATACATCTCACTATCATGCACAGGCGAATGGACAGATCGAGGCGTTCAACAAAACCCTCTCTAACATTCTACAAAAGATGGTTGGTCAGAACAAGAAGAGTTGGCTGGACAAGCTCCCCAACGCCCTCTGGGCTTATCAGACGACGACTCGCAATTCCACCCAGATGACCCCTTATTCCCTGGTGTATGGAGCTGAGGCCGTCCTGCCCATCGAGATCCAGTTACCGTCCTTGCGCACTGCGGTCTACGACCAGCAAGCGCCGGACAGGGTTGCTGAAGCCCGTCTAGTCGAGTTGGAAGCACTGGATGAGAATAGACTTCGCGCTTTGCACAACTTGGAGAGGCATCAAAGCAGAATGGCTCGAGCTTTCAATAAGAAGGTTCGCCTCCGCTCTTTCCTGCAGGGTGATCTAGTGCTAGCCCTAAGAGCGCCGATGATCCCCGGCAGGAAGCCGCCCAAGTGGGAGGGACCTTTTGTTGTCCACAAGGTCTATCCCAATGGCGCGTACTCCCTAGCGACTATGGATGGTGAGCGTGTCACTCCTCCCACCAACGCTAGGTTCCTCAAGCAGTACTTTGTCTGAGTGTGCCCACGTCCTGCACGACGTTAAACTGCGTTCGTCCAGGCTACAAGACGTTAAACTATTCAGCATTCGTCCACGCTGCAAGACGTTAAACTTCCAAGTGCTTCGTCCTGCATGACACTAAACAGCACTACGTCCGAGCTACAAGACGTTAAACTGTTCAGCATTCGTCCTGCATGACGTAAAACTGCCTCTCAAGAACTACGTGCGGCTTGATTCCCATCCTTATGGGATACGTAGGACCGCCTGAACATTCATGTTTCAGGCCCAGCCCCATCCTTCGGGAATTTCCATCCCATCCCGGGCCCTTGGTCCAGTTGCCTCTGGGTATGTGGCGTATGGTGTGAGCGTGGGGCTATGCCCTCATTCACGTCGGTTTTCTCGCCGCGCTGCATGCCCCCCACGTTTGGGGATGCCTTCTGCTCCCCCCTTCTTTTTCCATCATCGTCCTGCATGACGTTAAACTGCCTCTCAAAGAACTACGTATGGATTGATTCCCATCCTTATGGGATACGTAGGACCGCCTGGACATTTATGTTTCAGGCCCAGCCCCATTTCCCGGGAATCTCTATCCCGCGTTGGGCCTCTGGCCCAAGTTCCCCTCCTTTTTTGTGCGAGGCGTATCGCATGAGCGGGGGATTATGTCCTCATTCGCGTTGGTCTACTGGCCGCGCCGTACGCCTCCCCCGTGTGTGGGACTACCTCACACCTCTCATCGTCCTGCATGACGTTAAACTGCCTCTCCAGAACTACGTGCGGCTTGATTCCCATCCTTATGGGATACGTAGGACCGCCTGGACGCTTGTGTCTCAGGTCCAGCCCTGTCTCTTGGTTGATCACGGGGATCTACCCTCTTTTGGTTGCTCTCAGGGTGAGTCCTCCGACCCTTCCCGGTGACCCGTTAACATGTTTTGGGTACTTCGGTCTATGACTCGTAGTGTCAGATTCAATCCCGACAAGTCCTGTGTTGCTTGTTAGGCCTCGCGCTTCCTCTTGTTCGAGCCTTCACTCAAAGGGATCCTCGTTAGCGGTTTGGGTACGATGCCTCAGTGCTCTCCCACCGCTCCGGGTCGATTTACCGGCGGGTCTTGGGCCGCAAATCGATATGAATCCTGCGATTGAGCGGTTGATGCTCGTTTGCTTGCCCCGTCTTAGGCTGACGCGATCGGATGTTGTGTTGCGAATGCGTCAGCAACATCCTTGATCGCCATGTCGGCTCTTTCAGGCTCTGAACATTGGTTACGCAGTCCTCATCACACTCCGCCTTTGTGCGTTGTAGTGGAATCTCGACACTCTCTTCATACTGACCTCCAGTACACCTCTACACGTTAGGCAGACCAACCAGGGTAATGATGTCGTTCGAGGCTCCCATGATCTGAGCACCAAGGATATATGCGGATATCCTCCCTAAGGGCCGTGCGTAGCTGGACCCTCATCCCCATAAGGAGGGAGTCGCCCGAACAATCGCGTTCTGGGCCCAGTATATCTGGAGGCTAGCATCTCTGCCCCTCGGGTGATGGACGTACGCAGACCCCTATCCCAAGACTCTCCTGGAATCGTGTGTAACCGCAGGGCTGGGTATGTTCCCACCTCCGCCGTATCCGCCGTACCGCAAAAAGCGGATTCCTCCATGGTCCGAACTACACGACCTTAAACTGTGTTGTCTGGTCCTACCACACGACCGTAAACTGTGATCGTCTTGGCCGCCCGACGAGAAACGGCACTGCATCGTGATGTCCTCCTCAGGGGACACTCTTGTTGGGCGCTGGTTAATAACCACGCCATTCATCAATGCCTTCCATGGCTTGATTATTGTGGCGACGCCAGAGATTTCTCAATCACAGGCGTGTCGCCGCACAAAGAAAAACCATTCATCTTTAAGGACAAACAAGAAATATCAAATGCTGCTCCTTCTGTGTGCGAGGGTCAGACCCGCACTCTTCCCCGCACTGGTGCCCGATTGTGTTGCGCCGCGCTTCAAGAACTACGTGCGGCTTGATTCCCATCCTTATGGGATACGTAGGAACGCCCGGATGTTTGAAACTTCGGGTCCAGCCCCCCACCTCTTAGAGATTCCCCCTTCTCTGGGGAATCCGCCGCCTTCAGGTCACCCTCAAGGCGTGTTCCCTGACCCCTTGCCGTGGTCCATCGGTGTCAAGAGTACTCTGGTTTATTGCCAGGAGGGTCAGGATCCGCTTGGTCAGGTTTCCTCCGCTTTTTAGGCTTCGTGCTCCCTTTCATTCGGACCCATCGTCTACGCCCTGGGTGGAGCCCCCGTGAACGGTTCGGACACAATGCCTCAGTGCTCTCCCACCGACTCGGGCCGGTACCCCCAATGGCCTCGGGCAGCAAATCGATATGAATCCTGCGATTGAGCGGTCGATGCTCGTTTGCTGCCTCATTCCACCAACGGTTAGTGCGATATTGATGCTGCTTTTCCGCCACGGTCGGCAGTACTCCTATATCGTTACTCTGGTGCCTCCAATCCTCGAGTGAATGGTCGCACGATTCACATTTTCCACCTCCCATTCCGGCCAGGCGAAACCTCGACGCTCTTGACACTATCCCTCAGTGCATCTTCGCATATCCAGGGGATATGACCACGATGTGGCGTGCTTTGAGGTCCTTATGGTCCGAGCTCTAAGACCTTAAACTAAGATCTCCCCTTATGGTCCGAGCTCTAAGACCTTATACTAAGATCTCCCCCTATGGTCCGAGCTCTAAGACCTTAAACTAAGATCTCTCCTTATGGTCCGAGCTCTAAGACCTTAAACTAAGATCCCTCCTTATGGTCCGAGCTCTAAGACCTTAAACTAAGATCTAGCCCCATGGTCCGAGCTCTAAGACCTTAAACTAAGATCCCCCCTTACGGTCCGAGCACTAAGACCTTAAACTAAGATCTACCCCTATGGTCCAAGCTCTACGACCCTAAACTAAGATCTCCCCAAATAGGGTCCTACGTCCTGCATGACGTGAAACTGCACTCTCAGAACTACGTGTGGCTTGATCTCCAGCCTGATGGAGTACGTAGGAACGCCCGGGCATTCCGACTCGGGTCCAGCCTCAGGGATCGTTAAGTCCCGCCCCTCCTCGTCGCCGGCCGTCTGGCCTGGCTTCTGGTAGAGTGGTGCAGTTGTGATATTCTCCCCAATTCAGCTCGGGATGCCCCATTGCAATGATGGTAAGGGACGGTTTCCTCGTCGAAGAGGTGCTGTCTGAGGATTGAGGTGATTCACGGCCAGATTAGTGCATCCGCCTAATACGCTTTCCCCATGGTGGCGCAATTTTGAGAGCGTTGGATTCTGTCCGAACAAATCGTCACTTCGCCCCACGCTTCGCATGCCCTGTTGATCTGGATTTGCACCCTTGTGTCTGAAGGAACCCCAAGGCGGTATTCATGATGACATGTGGTCCGCCTCCTGCAATATGAATGATGGCCTTTTTCGGTCCGTCTATTGCAGTTGTTATGGTCGATCCACTGTCCGCCTACCGTCTTGGGCATTTCCTGGAAGGCCAACCGTTGTGGATGTCTGGATTCGGGACACGCGATTCACCCTTTCTCATTTCCCTATGTTCGGATAAAATCTCAACGCCCCTAGCATTGTCCCGCTCGTGTGTTGGAACAGGTTGGGGGGATGGTACATTGATTAGGTCTGAGGTCTCCTTTCCTGGGAATGACCTCCCTCTTTTCTCCAGAAATCCAGGCCCAATTATGGATGCCTGATGCTTGGTTAACACTCCCGCAAGACAACGAATTGTGGTTGAGCATGTTAAACCAAAAGATGCAGATAAATATATTGATTCATACAGATGGATCAAAGTAGCAGAAGCAAATGTTTTGGGAATGGCAAAACAAAGCCCTTAGGGATTAGCGTGCTGAATGAGTCTTTCTAATGCCGCTACCCTTTGGCTGGTGGCCTCCAGAGCTGCTTCTCGCTCTCTGCGTGCCCTCTCTTCGTCGGCGGTCGCAGCGCGCAGTTCGTCGATTCTGGCCTGTGCGCGCTCCCGCTCGACCTGAATTGTGACCATCTGTTGGCCCGCCTCCGTCAGCTGTACCTGGGCGTCAACCAGCTGGGCTGCTAGTTGCTCCACAAGCTCGGTACACGTTGCGACGAAGGCCTCCTTCTCTGCCGCCTGCCCTTCGAGGCGCCGGACTTCCTGCTCCGCCGCGAGGAGCGACCGCGTGCTCTCCGATATGTCCCGACTTTGTGTGACGTCGGCACGCCGGCAGCTCTCGCGCATCTTTTCGGCCATGAAATCACGGACCGATAGATGGAGGCGTTGAGCATCAGCTCCCCCGGCACACAGAAAGCGCAGCCAGGTTTGAAGTGATCCCATGCGCCCCAGCCACTCCGACGGGTCTCGCTTGAGGAAGCGCTGGATGCACTTCCACCCCCTACGGCGCGTTATCTGGCTCTCCTCGACCGCCTCCGTGTCTGAGTCGTCCATCTCCTCGGGATCGGCAGGCCGGTAGGCAGGGAAGGCAGCCAGCAGGTCTGCTGCAGGGTCCGCCCCTGGGAGGTCCTCACGAGGGATAGGTTCCCCAACATCAGGGCGACCTTCTTCTCTCTCCCCAGCGGCGCTGACACCCTCGTCAGCCCCCAACCTCTCTCCGATGGCAGCACTGTCGACGTCCGCAGCCCCTTGATCAGCAGTTGGTGGGGCCGACTCGGTTTGGGAAGTCTGTTCCGGAGCAGGCGGCATGTCTGCCACCGGTCCACTCGTGGAGGGCTCGGGTTCGGCAACCCGATGAGCCTCCAGTGTTGAGATCACTGCGCAGGGCATGCCATGGTTAGTCACGGATCGTCAACGGCAAGCACCAGCAGTAATGTAGGGAGACTTACGGGAGTTCGGAGCGTCATCTTCCGCTATCCCGGTCGCCGCAGGAACAGTTGCAGCAGGGGACCCCTTAGCACTTGTCAGTTCGATAATGGGTGCCTGGCCCCCGCCTTGTCCTGCTGGCGCCTCTCCTACTCCCGCTGAGGACGCCTGACCGACATCCGTGTGCTCCTGAGAAAGATGGAGAAATGGGTTAGAAGCTGCATTAGAGAGTGGATGAAGCAGATTGAGTAGGGATAGAAGCGGACCTCGAGGAGCTCAGTGACATCAACGTTGTCAGAGCCGGCCACCTCGCCGCTCTCCCGTGGGCTCCCCTGATGGGATCTTCCCTCGGAGCCTTCATCCTCCCCCATTTCCTCCTCTTCTTCAGAGTCGCTGCTACTGTCATCTTCTTCCGGCGGCATCTGTTCCGGAGCGGGCTCGAGACCGAGCATCACCTTCACCAGAAGGGATGGCTCCGCGCGCTGACCACGTTGGCGCGCGTACTCGTCCATGGCCGTCAGATACGCATACTGCCGGTTGAAGTCCACTCTGTCGGCAATCTGGAGGCGCCCGACCTCTGGCAGATAGATTCCTTCTCTGAGTATCTTTCTCCATATGGCGTCGGTCCCCAGTGACTGCCGCAGAGTCATCCAGGCCGACCACAGCGCCGGGAAGACCGCATCATGGGAAGGTTCGAGCAGACGTCTCACCTGCTTCCCGGGCCGCTCATCGACCACCGCACGTTCCCCCTCTCTGGGCACTGAGGTCGTGGCGGCAGCTCGTGATGTGCCCGCCGCCGAAGTCCCTGCCCGCGCCGGCTCCGCTGTTTGGCGCGCCTTCGTTCTCCCCAGTGTGGCGGTGCCTCGCCTCCTTCCTTGACGCCCGGTCTCCGCACGGGTAACCTCGAGCCACCGAACTAGCTTCCGCAAAAGCCCCTCGGGGTACGCGATGGCCCAGTGTTCGGCGTACTCGGTTGCCAAGCCTGCGTCAACTCCGGTAGGAGGGAGAGTGATGACGTCGCCAGAGCCGAAAGCGGCAAACATCAGCCACATCTGACGAAGGACGCCAGGGTTCGTCTCCTCCCGGACAGCAGTGAATACCCTCTTCTGCATCCGTTGAAGGCACCCGAACTGCCTGGCGAACCGGTTCGGCACGTAAGGCTCGCAGATCACCTTCCCATCGATCCGAGCCACGAGCACCCCGCCCCGCATGTTCAGGAAGTATTCATGCTGCTCCAGCGGACCCTGCCCATTGTCGATCATCTGGCCGAAGGGAGTGGGGAACAGACTGAAATTGAAGTTGGCATGATTTCCAATCCGGATCCGCACGCCCTCCTCACTTAGGGTCATCAGAGCGACCCCCGCGATGTTCAGCAGGGAGGGTCGCAGGCCATTTCCCGGAGGAATGATGGCGTTCGGAAACGTGTACCCACCGAGGTGAGCAGCCACCCAGCCGTGGAAGAACTGAAAGGGCCCACAGATCCTTCGTGGCGACCCCCCTCGTGAGATGCGTCCCAGGATGGCATACAGCCTCACCAACACTGGGACCCCGAGGTTGTATCTCTTGTTGGCGGCCATAGCGCCCGCCATCGCCAGTGTCGCCGGGCGAACGCCCATTCTCGCGTCCCGCACTGGCAGGAGCCACCCACTCAGAAAGGAGGCCAGGAACGCCGCGTACCGGACATTTGGGTCCCGGGCCTCGATGACGCGGTACCCCCATGAGCGGTAGTCGCCCGTCTCCAGGACCCGCTAGTACGACCCGTTCCGGCTCCTCTGAGCCGCGGTCGGGCACCGCTTCCCCCTGCCTGGCATCTTGACCGCTGGGTCATGCTCCAAGAACTCGCTGAACCACTCCTTGTAGGCTATGTCCTTCTGGAAGTCCTTGATCCCAAGCCGTTGCGTAGCCAGGTCAAGGAGATGCCATGTCAGGATGGGAGTCCGTGACCTGTCCTCCCAGATGTTCTTCGGTGGCAGGAACTCATCGTATTGGTAGCCCTCCAGCGGGATACCTCCGATGCAGTGGATGTCCCAGAGACCGATGCCGACCTCCCCATGGTGAAGATGGAAGGTGTTGGTATCCGGAGACCATCGGGTGAACAGCTCCGGCCCGAGCTCGGACTGCTGGTAGAAGTGGAACTGCGACGTCCACACCGCCTCGAACAGGCCGATGTACCGCAGCTCCTCTGCGAAGTGATCGCAAGTGTGGCGTACCCAAAACGCCCAGGCCCACTCACTGGTGAAGTTGCCCCCAGACCGCAAGTCCCAGTCCTTCAGCCAGCCCTTGGTGTCGTCTGTGACGCTCTGGCGATATATGCTCGAGTAGAGGGCTGGAGAATTCTCCGCAGTAGGCTCACCCCCATCAATGGTTCGCGTCCTCGGGTTCAGGACATAGACATCCAAGTGTCTGGTCTCCCTGGCAGGATTCCCATTGTTGGTGATGTTATAGCGGAGAAGCTCGTCCTCCCGGGTCACCCAGGTACGCGGCGCATCAATCTCGAACCCTGGCACCAGGACCTCATCTAGGATGCCGAAGTTCCAGAGCGGCAGGTTGTCCGACAGCGGATATGTCTTCTGGGCCGGCGTTAGTAAGTCGAACAAGGATTGATTGTTGGAAACAATCTCCTTGGCTCCGTAAACCTCCTCGTTCGTCGCCATCTCAGCCCTGCGAGTGGCGGCATCCCCCTCATTTCCTCTGTGCGCGGCCATCTCAGAAGATTCGGGAGTCGTGCGGGTTAAGGGATGAAGCGTGCGGGATCGGACGAGGCTGGTAGAGAAGTTTGAAGGTTGGCGCGCAATCCAAGTGGACGGCGCGCAATTGGGAAGACTGTCGCGCAAAGTTCCGGGTTTTCACGCAAAAACAGGCGAAATCCGGATGGTTTTGCGCGCCGATCGGGTGAATTTCGCGCCGGAAAAGGCAATTTCGCGCACGAGAGCTTTGGAGCTTATCGCGCGGAAGGCCGGAGTACGGAACGCGGGACCCAGGGCCCCTATTTATAGGCGAGGCCAGGGTCCGCGCTGCGCGGAAAGCGCTTTGCGCGACCGCAGCGGCGAATTTCGCGCCCGGCGCCCCTTTTTGCGCGCCTACGTCCCGCGCCGCCCAGGACTTCGGCATTCCGGCGTCTCCCTCGGAACCCGATCGTTGCGACCTCTCGCCGATCAGATTCCGAGGGGGGGCTTTTGTAGACGCCGGAAAAGTCCGTTGTTCCCAAACGAAGATCCGGATGCGGAAAGCGAAGTGATATTTGGAGTCAGAGGCACGTTCCGGAGGGCCCGGAGGACTTGCGCGAAATTTCAGAGGATCGCGCGCAAAGTTGAGTCGCGGCGCGCAATCCTCCCGGGATGTGCGCAATGCGCTGGACAGCGCGCTATTTTTCGCGCCCGTCGCCTGCGCGGCTCCCTTGCGCGCTGGGTTCTGATTCCGCGCCCGCGAAGCGAATTGCGCGCCCGAGACCGGATTCCGCGCCCGGGGTTGCCTATAAGTATAAGGCGACCCCCGACGTTTTGAAGGTTGCCAGAATCCGAAGCGTCGCTCGTTCGCGCAATCCAACCCCTTCCGCGCGCAATGCCGATCTTCAGGTAACCTCCTTTCTTTCGCGCAATAGAGCCTTGGGGTCCGCCTTCGCGCGCAATTCCCTTGGCTCCTTTCCTTTGAATAACTTTCAACCCGAAGGCCTTTGCGCGCAAAAGAAGCCTCTTGCGCGCAATTGCCCCCGGGTGCGCGCAATCCAACCCGATTGCGCGCACCCCCATCTTCAAAGTGGCCATTCGTTAGAGAATGAGCCGTTGCCCCCGCGAGCTGTCCGAAGCCCGGTGCGCGCAATCCCAATCATCCGCGCGCGAAGCGCTGGCCCAATTGCGCGCCAGCCCGCCATTTTGCGCCCCAACCTGCGGTTTTGCGCGCAAAGCTCCTCTTTTGCGCGCAATCCGCCAGGGTCGCCTCCCTCGACCCCCCTGAGGGTACCCACCTGCGTGGCGCCCGATGATCCTCATCCTGGGTGCCCGAACCGTGCGCTGTCTTCCCGTGCAGCCTTCCAGGCTCGTGCGAAGTGACACGGACCCATCGGCGGCAACCGTACGTCCAGCATGACGTTAAACTGCATATTCGTCCAGCATGACGTTAAACTGCCCGTACGTCCAGCATGACGTTAAACTGCATATTCGTCCAGCATGACGTTAAACTGCCCGTTCGTCCAGCATGACGTTAAACTGCATATTCGTCCAGCATGACGTTAAACTGCACATCCGTCCAACATGACGTTAAACTGTACTACGTCCAAGCTGCACGACGCTAAAATGCCTAGCCCCCATCGTCCGCGCTGCAAGACGTTAAACTGCCAAGTGTTTCGTCCTTAACACACGACGTTAAACTGTACTTCGTCCGGCAAGACGTTAAACCGACCGCTTCTTCCTCAACACACGACGTTAAACTGTACTTCGTCCGGCAAGACGTTAAACCGTCCGCATCACCCGATCCCGTGCCTCGCACGCAGGGTCTCCCCCGGTCAGGACGTGGCCCCCACCCGCTCGTCTCTGCAGGGATGTCGGGATTGTCCCGCTTTTGGGACGATTTAATGGGAGTGGCTTTTCCCTACGGGGGCAGGGTATTACAAACCCCTAGTTTCTCGTGGGAGGCTGGACATGTGTATCTCCATTGCGCCTCCCCACTGCCGGAGCCAGTAGAGGGTATGACTGGGATCGAGGTGTCTTCTGCTTTCGGTCCAAGTCCCTTCCAACTGAGCTTCGCCGCATCCGGGCTGCCCCAAGTGCGTAAGTCCTGGCAGAATGAACTACGTGGACTTTGATCCCTGTCTCCTATACAGGGTACGTAGGAAGCCTCCCTGAGGTTCAAGCCCGCCACCTGGTCGTCCCGGTCGTATTTACGTCGGTTCGTCCATCAGTGGACCCCTCCAGGGTTCACGCTTGCGTCGATTCACCTATGAATCCGCCCCTGTGGGAGACTGCCCGTGTGTATCTCCACGGTGCCTCCCCACAGCCCCCCCTTTTCCATTTCTCATTTTATCGTCCAGCATGACGTGAAACTATGATCCACCCGGCCGTTCCATCCCCCTCTGTGCGAGGTGGTTCGGTTCAATCCTCCGCCCGGCGGCCTCGACCTCTTCGTGAGTCGGCTTGCCGACGTCCAGCATGACGTTAAACTGTATACCCGAACTACGTTGACTTTGATCCGTGCTAACGCGCGGTACGTAGGAAGCCCCTACGGGGTCCAAGCTCTTCACTCCATCATCCATCCTGATCCTTACCCGGGCCGCCACATCCCGGTGGGGTCATGCCACTTCACTCCACTCCACGTTACTTGGGAAGCCGCCCATGCGCTGGCCCCAGCGTCGGAGGTTCCCCGCAAGGGGTTCTGTCATCTGATCCACTTTTCGTGTTGATCGGTCCGATGCCGTCCCCGCTGGACGTTAAACTCGCGGCATACCCCGTGTTAAACATGGGAAGCTGAGGAAAACCTCAGGTGACACAGTTCCCCGCACCCAGTGCAGGATGCCTCAGGCCATCATGCCTTCGAGAAGCCCTATTAGGGACGGAAGACAGACGTGCAGAGCCGCAGTGTTACGACACGCCCCCAGCACCCAGAGCCACCCGGCCTTCTCACCGCAGGTTGCTGCCCCGACCAGACTCCTTGGAACGTCCGGGCGGAAGCAGCGTCATTAACCTGTGTCCATGAAGATATGGCGCCGGGGACAAGATTCACGAATATTCTTAAGTCTATGAGGGAGACCCGGATTAGGCGACGAGTTCCGAGGAGATGTCCAAGGAAGGAGGAGCCGACATCCCATCATCCCGGTATCGATCAAGGAGCAGACGCCCCTGAATAAGGGACGGATGCCGCCCGCCCTTGGAAAGCGGGACTGCGGGACCACAAGCCGCGCGCCCATCCCCTTGGGTTGACGGGTGCACGCGCGAACGCGTCCTGGCGGAACAGCGTAACCCGACGCACATCCGCACCGAAACAAGATATTTTTAGTCCGATTCCACATGAATTAGCCTCCTTAATTCAACCTAATCTAACCTCCTTGGCCAACAAGGTAGATGAAAGAAAAAAATAATATTATTCAAGAGATGTGTGAACTTTTTAGTAGTCTTAATAAGTTAACTAATGAGTATAAGGTTTATCACCAAGAAGTTATAAATCAACAGAAATCCATTACTTTGTCAGTTACTTCTTCTTGTACTTACGGACAATCATCTCAACCCTCTTTGGTCAGTGATCTTCTTAGAATTTTTTTTCAAATAAGAACTTAAATTTGTGCTCAGTGGCCTTGACAAGGAATCTATATATGAATTTGTCAAGAATAGTGACAGAGTTATTGATTTTGTGAGAATTCATTCCATGATTTCCAATGATGTTCAGTAAGAAATTGCTAAGATGGAGGATTTCTACATCAATTTTATCTTCTCTAAGAATGACATGACCAACCATTTCTAGTACCTGGTAGAGAATCTAATAATTCCTCCTATCACTCAAGCTTTCAAAACTCAAGTCCTAAAGCTCAATGATTTCAGTTCTTTGTTGGATAATATTATGGATAACAAGGATTAATTTGAGAAATCCATGCAGTATGGTGGGGATATCACTGCTTACTTCATGAATCTTTTGAGGCTTTATCATCATGTTTAGAGTACTGCCATTGTCACTCCTACAATTTCACCCCTAAGATCTACTTTTCCTGCCTTCTAATCCTCTACCCTTGACTCTATATCTATGTTTGCCTCTCAGGAACTGAGCCATATCAGACTGGTTATCATTGATCATCAGTTTCTACGGCCTTCCACTAAACCTACCTTGGCCCCTTCTGTTTTTGAAGGTCTCCATTTACATTCTATGTCCACTGGTTCACTCCCTTCTTCCACTTCTACCTATACTCCATTGGATTCCTCTTTTAATGTTGCTGCCAAGGGAAAAGAGAAGACACACCAGTGCTGATGAAAAGTGACTACTATATTTTTATAGGGAAGATTTATCTATTATCATTACATACTATTTTTAATGACACTTTTTAACCATCTAATGCATTGTGAACTGTTATTTTCTATTTCTTATTTACTTTGTTTGAGAATCCCAAAAGGAGGAGAAATATGTATTCTATTTGCATACTAAGGGAGAGACACATTACCTAAGAATAGATCTCTCACTCACATTATTTGAGATCATAAAAAGGGAAATATTGTTGGACTTCTCATGTGTTAATCAAATTTCAATGATAAAAACCCCTATACATTTTGTAAATCTTGTTAATCATGCTTAATCTATCTAAAATCTTGTTTACAGATGATTAGTCTCTTTTTGCCTTAAATAATTGTAGTAAACTATTTTTTTATAATGAAATTATCTTATGAATTATTATGTTTAATTCATTCAAGGAATATCACTGTTTAAGACTATGTACATATATTTGGCTAAGTCTGAGAAACCGTGAGTCTGCCACCAGTTATGTTTATATGGAAAAGGACCAAGACAAAATAACACAGACACTATGACCAGACACCGTGCCCCAGACAATGTGACCTAGACACCATGACCCAAACAATATGACTAGAGACTGTGACCCAGACACCGTGACCCTGACACCGTAGCCAGACACCGTGACCATCCAGACATCGTGACCATCCATACATTGTGACCGGACACTGTGATAAAACACCACATCTATTTTAATAGTTCTTAATCTCTATACAACTATTCTATCAAAACATTCTCACCGCTCAATAGTAAATAAAGAGACACCACTTCTAAGAGAAACTATTTCAAGGGGACACAATTTCCTGGAGACACCGTTTTATGGAGACACACTTTCCAGACAGACTATGAAATCATTTCTTAATATGTATTATCATTTATCAATATAATTTATAACTATCATATTTTAAGTGTATAAATGCACTGAAATAATTAATGTTTCACTGTAGACATGTTACCTGATAGTATGATGTACGAGGGGATGAATACATGCATCATGTCTGCTCCAACACCTGCATTCTTTGAATAGAAAGAATAATGTGGACAGAATAAAAAGTGAGACAATGGTGACAACATAGAAACAAGTGTGAGCAGAATAACGTAGAAGCACGAGAATTATTGAATGAAGAACCGAAACATGGAACCCGACACCTCTGAAGAACACATGAAGCATACTCGAATCCTAGAGTCGAGAACATTTTCACACTATCAACTACACAAAGAATATTAGCCAGATCTAGCTAACATGCAATCGCTTTTTTCTAAAAGAGGACCCAATTTCGGCATCTTCTTCATCCTCGAAGTTCAGAGCTGTATAGACTAACACGCAGAGCACATCTAACCTTATCTCATCATTTTTTCCCTATTAGGTATTATTTTTATCTTTCGAGCAGTGTGTGTGTATTTGTATAAAAACATTCACTATCTCATACATTAAATTAAAGGATAAAAGATATCTTTTCTCATATATCTTTTGACACTTGTGTATTCCCCCAGATATGTCTAGAAGAGGCCCCTGTGTGACTTGGTAGTTCTTACCCATGAAGAAATGTTGAAGAGGTCATGTGACCTGGCCATTCTTGTGTACTGTTTTTAACCATGATCTAGGTTGTAAATCACATTTATTTATGTAAACTGCTTAGTAGAAGGTGATCACCAAGTGGATTGGATTAGGTATTGGCTTGAGACTGAACCACTTGTTTTATATCAATTATTCTATCTAATATAGTTTTCTTTGTTTTACAGTATTATTCAGAAATCACTAAATTTACATTGATAGTTAATCTTGGAAAGAAGTTATAATTTTTTTCCTTATTATAATAGCTTCAAATTTAATGTTAATAACTGATATTAAGATTAATGAGAATTAATCAATATTCTGAGAAGTAATTTAAATAGTCAAACTTTCATAACCGTATTACTTTGATTAACTAGGGTGTATTTAATATTATTGGGGAACTATTTTATGAATACTTTTCAGACAGAAATTTTTATAGATACTCAATTCACCCCGCACTTGTGTACTTTACTCCAACCAACATATATTTTTGACAACTGTAGAGTCATTCAAATTCTCACCAATGGATTTTATGACACTCACAATTTTATTGACTTCGGTAAAGAGTTAGTTAACCATATAATCACCATTAAATTTAGGGTATTCATATTTTAATCTCCAATACTGTATCTTGGTATTCATCACTTTCACATTGAATTTATATGTCCTTTCAAATTAATAAAGAATAAGTATTTTTTCATGATCCTCATATGTTTGAGATATTCCATTTCAAAAATAGATAAAAAGATACAATTATATAAAAAAATATTTTATAAATTATTCTAATGTACTAATATCACCATAAAATATTCTACACAATTTTAAAAACCATTAGTATGAGTCATCAATTCAAAAAAATATATTTAATAATTATATGGATGCATCTTTTCATTCAAAATATAATTATTATTCCCTCCAAAAGTTGCAATCCCCTTGTTGTTCAATAAATTAATGTGATCAATCAAAAACCAATATAATTTAAAACTCAAATATTGAAACATAGAGAAATTTATTTTCAATAAATGTTTTACAATAAAAAATCATTAAATGGAATATGCATGATATGATACAACATGAAAATGACCCCACATTAATAGTGATAACTAAATAGGGGTGAATCAGAAAAATCATATCCTCTTAATTTTACTCTTATAACACCCCTTAATAAATGTTGTGATATGTGGAAAGATCACTCTACAAAAACCAAAAACACATAAACAAACAAACATAGTAGAAATAATTAATTTTCATAATGTTATCTTGTCAAAAATTTCATTTATATCCTTAAAAGAACCTATAAAACCTATGATAACACTTTGCACAAAAAATAACACATGGATTTCAAATGTGTAGGGTTTATCTTTTAACCTATGATAATCTTTGTGTTCTAAAATTTCTAATGTACTCCCACACAAACATAGAAATATATTATGAGATTTTACAATAAGAGAGTCTCCACCATGCATAAAAATCCATATTATTATTATTATTTTGATTTTATATTTCTTCTTTTTCTTCTCGATATACTCTATATTAATCATATAAGATTTTATATATTTATATAGTTTGAAACAAACATCTCTAAATCTTTTAGTACACCAATAAATTATACATCCAAAATTAATCATTTTCACCTCCATCTCCAAAATTAAATATTATTTTTAAATTTTTGGTTCATTTAAATTCTTATGAAAACCCTTCGATATGATTGAGGTTCTTCATGGATTGAGATGGAGTAGAAGAATTAAAAAAAATGTGAAAAATTTAGTAAAACTCAGATTTTGGATTTTTCTTTTTTTCATGACAATAAAATTAAAATTATGATATGATTACTGATATCACGATGAAAAAAATATTTATAAACTAATAAATATGTTCTCCTACATCATTTAAAATACATCCTACTTTTTTGTGGGATTCTCGCCTATACAGTATTGCCAGATTGTCCTTAAATTCCATAGATGGAATAAATTCTCATGTCCTGGTAATTATAACATGATATTATTCTATATATAATGACTTATATTCTCTTTGAATAACATACATTTTCACAATTAACATGATTTTTTCATTAATATTCATTATGTTATACTATAATGTGTAACATGATGACTTTTTTTCTCTAAAAATTGTTAGAACATAAAAAAAACTCCATCATATGGCTTATGAAATGAACTCATGATGTAGATGATTGTCCCCAAAAATATCATCAAAAATATAATCCAATAATAGCATACACACTAACCTTATTACATTATTTCATATATCCTAGCACATGTTTGAGTGTGATCATTACAATTATGTTTTGATTTAATCTAATTCACTAAAAAATTTTGTGTGACCATCAATCATTATAGTGTGATCATATTTTTAGTAGTAGAATACAATCTAAACACCACATTATGAATCCTAACATCCTATAGTCATCCAAAATTTTAATGTAGCTTAACCTCTTATTAATAAACATGGTGAACTTTATTTTTATATTATCTTCATCAAATAATTAATTTTCTTGTCTTATTGACAATAGAATACAATAATTATCACATCAAATTCCCCTTTACTTGACATCAGCAATCTAACTCATTGAAAAACATCAATACTTGTGTATTATTCTTTATCAGATCTATTAAATTTTTTTACCCATTGGACTGAAAAATCCCATTTATCTTGGACTCAACATAATGTAATTATTGGTTTGTTCTTTGAAACACCTCATTAGGATTATAAGCCCATTGGTGGATATCTTATAACATCGAATGGATAATGGGTTATTATATTGATTTAATTTTATAAATTCCATGATTAATAATATTTTTACATATAATTATGATTTTGTGGTGTTTGGGGGGATTAATTGTAAAACCCATATATTTTATGAAATATTTGTTTCAAATAAATTTAATTTTTTATAGGTATTATTCCATGAAACATATAATTTAAGGAAACAGTGATATATAATTGAAAATATTATATAAAAATATCCATTAAGAACTAGACATAAAATCTAGTGGTATTAATAGTAATTAAAAAAATTTCAAAAAAATGGAATGATTTATTTAGATGAATTTAAAAAAATTATAAATAAGTACTATCTTTTATAAATGTATTTACATTCTTTGAAAATTCATGTTTATATAAAATGTTTTATCATTATTTTTTTTGAAAAATTAAAAACATAAATTTTTAAATTTTGTAAAATTATTTGAAAAAATGAAATTAACTTTTTAATAAACATTTCAAAATTTTCGTACGGTTATTTGATGTGATTTTTTTTTGAAAAGTATAATTTGGTATTAGTAGTGGAAAATATATATTTTTATTAAAATGGGAAATTTTTTAATTCATTTACATGTTTAGTTCTTATGAGATAGATTTAAAAGTAAAATTAGTTAAATTATATAATACTTAATACAATTTAGTTCATTTTAATCCATTTTATATTGAATTTTTATATTTAAACTGTATATACTTATGAAAAAGTTGTCTTTGGAAAATCAATTCTTCATTACGTGTGTGAGTTTAAATTTATCTAAATTTCCTCAACTTATATGAATTAAATATAAACTAATTGAATATATATTTATAATGAAAATAATTTATATTTTATAAAAGTTACAACATATTTTTTTTTCATAATTAACAGTAAACACAATAAAAATTAATTACCATTCTTAAGGTTAAATCATTTTACTAAGGGGTAAACTAAAAAGGAAATGGATAAAATGAGGTGAAAACATGTACAAATCCCTTTTTATAGACACATTTAAACCCTATATAATCTACACTTCCTGATTGATCCATTTTTTATCCATTCTATTGATTAAAATGTGGTTATACCTTTTTTATTATAAAAATCACTAGTGTGTCCTCTCCCCCACATTAAAAAGTGCACCACATCTCCTATCCTATTCACTCATAAAAAGAATTTAGGTTATTCCCTTACATGAAAAAAACAACATAATTAATTCCTGACCATATCCATGAGGCCTTATTTTGATAAGTAAACACTACAAAAGGATTTCAGTGCTAACTTATAATGTTGTCGAAGAAGTGGTATCATTCTTAACTGAGAATTTTTTTTATTCTTCCATCTAATTCAAAATTTTATTCATTTATGATGATATAATAAAATAAGTATTTAACATGATCAATTATATTATTATGTTATTGTTATAACCTACATCCATTTGATCCTCTTTCAAATTGGAAATGAAGTTTTTGATCGTCTATACAACGAACTACCGCCTCATGAACCGATGTAATTCATCTTCCATCACTGCTTATCACAAATATAGATAATGATGGATTTAATTCTTATATATTATATTTATGACATATTTGTAATAATTTTAATATGTAATCACATATAACTTTATAACATTTATTTTTTTTGTAAAATGATAACATTGTCTCTATGTAGGTTGGACTACCACCTCCTTGATGTGATGTGATAAATTTTTTATTTTATTTAGACATGGATGAAAATAAGGATAGATTAAATTAAAATATATGATATATATTATTTAAAAATAATTATTAAAATAAAATTAATATTTAACATTATTTCATTCAACCCATTATGTAAATGGAAACAACATTAATGAGTACGTATGGGCTACCATCACCTAGAATGGTGTAATCTGTTTTTCTATATCTAAAAATAACAAATGAATCAAAATTTTTATGTAAATAATATATATGAAATTTATATATTTTTTAATATTATATATTTTATGGATCCATGATTAATTTGAAAGGACCAAAAATACCAAACCAAAACCCACATGAAAAATGAAGTAGTTGTTACCCAAAAAATGATATTAATAGGAATTATTGAAAAATTGTAAATAAAGGTCATTGGAAAATTATATATTGTATTATATATATTATTAACTATATATATATAATTTATAATAAACATATAGTTATTATAAATTTATTTTAATGTGTATAAATAAATTTGAGACCTAAGCTGAGGGATGTTCATCTCTCTTTTAATTTTGGGAGACACATTCTACATTAGCCACTTGAGTCTTCAACATAGTGTTTATATAGATGATTAATTTAATTTATAATGATTAATATGAATTTCATAAGGATTTAAATGTACATATATATTTTTTATTTCATGGGGATTATGATTCAAATGTTACCAAAGTGGTAAGGGTATGATGTTACAATCTAATTGTTTATCATGATTGTTTATTATTTTTCTTATAATAAAGGAATGTTACAAACTATTTGTTAATAAACTTATGGAATTTATTCTACTCTTTTTATTTCAATATAATACAATTTCCCCTTAATTTAAACCTCTTTATGTACTCAAGTGTATATAATAATTTTTTAAGGAAGACTTACTTTATTTATCACCTTTATAAAATATCATTTTTGATCCATGTCCATATTTTCAAAATATTTTTTAATAAATGTTTTTACTATTTTACAATATTTTTTAAATATTTTTTTTGCAATAATTGAATTTTTAAAAAATTTTATAAAAATAATCATCTTGTCTTTTTCCAAGAAAGGATCTTTTGAAATTTTTTTGAATATGTGAATGGAATAATTGTTTTAATATTTAGGAAATGAATGTAGTTTCCCATCATCATGAATGCTGAATGATTTGATGATTCTATTAAAAATTAAATTTTTTACTTCATGGATTTTTTTTCAATATTAAATGGAATGTTTTTAGATTTTAATGAATAGATTTCAAAATAGAGAGGAATTTTTCCTCAAGAAAGGTTACAAGTGATATTTAAAAATAATTTTACATCTAAGATGACATATTTTTCTGTTATATATGATTTTATAGGGATATTATGAAAGGATAAAATCATAATACACATATATATTTATTTTATTATGAGGAATTATTTTCATAGAACCCATTTATTTTCTATGGTTTATGTTTGTTAAACATATTTATTTTCCTAAAGTTATGTTATGATAAAATATTTATAAAACTCACTTTATTTCTATTTGTTACACTAATATATATATTAAAAGATATTTTGAAATGCATTTGAATGATTTTTTGTTATGTTATTTGGTGGAAAATATATCTGACTCTAAAAATTGGTTAAATATAGATATATCATGAGCTAAACATGAATATAATGGGGAGTGAACTCAGTTTAGTACTAGACTATATCTAATAAGATAGTATTTTTGAGTGAACCATGATTACCATGATTATTTAGAGATATAACCCCTTCCACTAAGATAGTTTTAGGAATGATCATTGAAAACTAGGGAATTTACTTTCTATAGATATGTATATGCCAAAAATTTATGTCTTTTTCCAATATTATCCTCTTTTGGGTTATGTTCATTGGTTCCATTATGATTCATGTCTTTTGAACTAGAAATATTTATTTGATGACTCGTGTTTATAATATATGATATATATGGTATGGTATTTCCAATTTTGTTATCATGTTTTAATATCCTTATGATCATGTTATGTTGGCACCACTCTAGGTTACCCTTTCTAAGAATATTATATCACTCCTTTTTGAGTTTACAATACCATGGTAATGAAGAAATAAATTTTGTATGTTATATCTTATAAGGGTTATAGTTATGAAGAACATAGTGTATGATTTCATATTTCACTTGTTAACTCATTGTTCATCGTTTCATGTTTCCAAGGGAACTAGACCTGAATGATTCTCGAGTTGATCATTATGGTATATAATGAATATCTTATACTTAGATATGATATACATTTTTGAAATGTGTGGGTCTCTATATTTCGTATAAGACAAATGATTTTTTATCCTTTAGAAACTAGAATAAAAAAAATTAGTTATATTCATAGGGATATGTTTAAGTGTATGATTATAAATAAGACAAATAGTTGAAAATTCCATGAAATTTCAATAAAGCATAGAGTGAGTGGTTTCAAATAAATTAAATGTATTTTTCTATACAAAAATATTATTTGAATCTTGAGAAGATATAATTAGGGGTAATAACATAGAAAATGGAGGATTTGTTTTTGACTCAAATCATCACTTGACGCAAGAAAAAATCCCTTGCTACACACATAGTTTGATACTCCCAAGTAATTTTTTTGGGAAATTCCTGAACTCTTTTTGAACCACAATGAAGTATTTGAATATATGATGACAATGAATAAACATGTATAAACCAACGGTTTTATAGATTTAAATTAACGTGTCACTATTTCGACATTATATAAATGATCTTTCATGATTATATGGATTCACATTATGATTATTGTTGGCCACAATATACTTTCAGGTTTTAGTCAATGGTTGGAACTGAAAATAATCTTGTTAATGATGAATGGGGAATAAAATGTAATTCTTTTACTCTGGAGAAATGAAATTTTATGGGAACAAGAATGAAAAATCTTGTTTATATGAATACAAATTTTCTTAATATATGAATCGTGATAAACAACCAATTGATCAAAGGAGGGATCAACATTCTATTGAATCCTTCACTAAGAAACACCCATACTATTTTAGTGGTTCCACTAATCTAGTATTTTCTAAAAAATGGATAAGTATCATTGAAATAATATTTTTTGTTCCCTAGTGTCCGAAAAATAAAAATTACATTTTGTTTTTCTATTGTTTTGTAATGTTTAGTGGATAAATAGTGGAATAATGTCAGGAATACATGTAAACGAACAAAATTTTACCGTATATAATTGGATAATTTTAATAAAATAATTGTCAATATGTATTTTCTCATATTATTAATATATAAATTGTGAATTAATTACATGAGATAATAAAAAATGTTTCTTAATTGGTTTCTATATTTGAGGGGAATTATATTGATGTTTTTATGTGTGCTTCTGGTATTATAATCTACCATGGGAGTAAGGTTGATTGATTTATAAGTGGATTAGAACCAAGTTTTTTTTAATATAAATGGACAATAGGAACTTCCATATATATATATAAACATTTGGTGTGCTTTCTTGGTGGAAATTTATATTTTTTTAAATTTCAATAGATATTTTTTCATAAGAAAATAATTTTTTAATTCAAATGAATCTCTAAAAAACATAGAAAAGAAGATGAGATTTTATTTATGCTCAATATAATGAAGGAAACATAGAGGAAATATTATTAAGGGTACTAATATATTTTTTGTGTGTGGAAAGGATGGTGATCATGAAATCAATTTATGAAGTGATGGCATGAAGTTATCTGGTGATATGAATATTGAGAAACTCCATAAAATGCACCACCTACAGTCAAGTGTTTCATGTTGAAGGAAATTAGAATTATGATATCCAGTGCCAAAATCTAATGGAGAGTGATAATGATTCATTTAATAAACCTATGAAGATAAGTGAAAAAGGATAATCTGATGAGATAACTATTTTAGATTAGCTGTGTGATCACAACATGGTGAAAGATACACTAAACATCCACACTATAACATGTAATGTCTTATTTTAATATGGATTTACCAACACTTTTTCATCTGATGAATTTAATAAGGGTATAAAAATTCTAACACAATGATTAGATGTTTAATTGGATGTGAAAAATCATGATATCATGATGATAACATCGAAAATCTATGATTATTCCCTAGTTGAATTTTGTAGTAATGTTATTCCTACAAATATCATTATTCTCCCTCTTTTGGAATTTAATTTAATTTTATGCATTGATTGGATTTATCTTCATTAACCCAACATTAAGAGTTATTTACATCAAGTCATCTTTTATATTTAAGAAAAATACCCTGATCATCTATCATGTTGTTGAAAAATATTTACATCTGATAGAAATGACCTTCATTGTGTGGGTATTAATTCGTATTCAAAAGTGAGTTTTATCCCAGATGGTTGTGGGGAAACTCAAAATCGATGATATTTCAATTTTGTGGGAGATTGTTGATTTATTTATGGAAGAGTTACATGTTATTACACTATATCATGATGTTGAGTTCTCAGAAGATCTCTTATATGGGGCATCATCTATTTCAATTACTCCCTATTTGATGGCTCTCATTATGGTGCATGAATTGAAGACAAAACACCCATAGAATCTTAAAAAGGGATTTAGTCATCCACTTGTGTCACCTTGGTGTTCAAATATCATTTTTTCTAAGAATAAATTGGATCAATGTGACTCTGTATAGATTATTGGGAGCTGATAAATATAAAAATCAGGAATATTTATCACCTAACATGTATTTATGGCTTGTTTGATCAACTTTATAGAGGTTAATAATTTTCCACGACTGAAGATCACTATGTATATCATCAATTTAGGGTTTGGAAGTATGATATAACTATGGAAGCATTCCACTAATTGTATGGAAACAATGAATATATTTGATTTCCATCTTTTCTGAATAACTCCACCACTGTCATCACAGATTTAATAAATAGTATCTCTATGCATTTCATTTACAAGTTTTGTGTAGTATTTATTTGATGATATTCTTATCTAAAAAAAGAGAAATATGAGACTGAATATGACTTGAGAAATTTATGGGCGACCCTATGGAATGATAAAATGTTTGGAAAATTTATAAAGTGTTAATTTTGGATACAAAAAATTCCATTTCTGGGTTATATGATCTCAATTGACGGTATATTGGTGGATCAATCACAGAAAAGGGCTATTGAGCTCTAGACCAGTTCAACCCCTATGATTGAGATCATACTTTTTACTAAAATAGCTGGGTATTATTAATGGTTTGTGGAGATTTTATCATGAATATAAAATCTACTCAATAAGTTAACTGAAAAGGGAGAAATGTTTATTTTGATAGATGAATATGATAAAAATTTCAAAAGACTAAATTGAAGGTTATTTAGTGCATATATGCATAATTTACACTATAGTGGACATTGTTTTTTAATCTATTATGACTCATAAAATACGGTAATGGGAATAAATATTATACAGAATGGTTATATCTTACTTCCCATGAAAATTGATGTTTCATGTGAAAAATTACACAACTAATTATTTGGAGTTGGATGTGGAAATTTTTGAATTATGAAATAGAGGAATTGTATTTATAGAGAAATGTGTGATATATATGCTTATTATAAGAGTCTAAAGTATATATTCACATAGCAAGAGTTGAAAATGTCCCATAAATTATGGTTAGATATGATTAAAGATTATGATTATGGAAAACATTACCACACTACGAATGTGAATAATGTTGGAAATTCCTTAAGTCGAAAGGATCATACTAGATTATATGTGATAAGGATTAGAAAAGATCTAAAATTTCTATATTTTTAATGGATGGATCTATAAATCATGATGGAAGGGGGGGTCTTATCCTTCTAAAAATAATGTTCAACCATCAATCCATGTGAAGATAAATATGGCTTAGAAGGAAGATATAAAGCTATATAAGAAGGAGAAAATTTTAACAAGTTCATCCATGATCGTGAGGGGATGAAAAGGATTAGAAACCATGTGTGTGTTCCATCCATGCCAAATTTGAAGAAGGATATGTCAGTGGGAGATTATAGTTCATTATTCACTATTCATCCTAGAAGTTCAAAGATTCATATTTATTTTAAGGATTATTTCTAGAGTAACATAATGAAAGTATATATTTTTTATAATAGATCTCGATGAAAGGTATGTTGTCATGTTAAGTATAATGAAAAAATATGATCGTATGTTACGATCATTATCCATTCCAAAATGGAAATAATAAAACCTCACCAAGGATTTTTTCATTAGAATCTACAAAACATCAAAATGGAATAATTCTATATGGCTTGTAGTTTACTTCCTTACGAAGTAATCACAAATCATAACTAGAATAAAATATTGTATCTAGATCATATTAGTAGGATATACTTTAATTGTGTGGAAAGGTTACATGGAGTACCAAAATCTATTGTATCTAATCATGATCTAATGTTTACCTTAATGTTCTGGAAAATTCATCAGTATGATCTCAATAAAAAGTTGACTTATTAAAATTTGAATCATACTATGATAGATGGTTTTTATAAGAGAAAAATTAAACCCCTAGAGAAACTGATAATATCATTTTCTATGAATTTAAAATGTGGCTGGGTTCAACACCATTCTCTAGTCTGGTATTATTACAATAATATATTTCACATGAGCATTCATATGTATCTTTATGATGCCTTTATGGAAATTAGCATAAAAATACCACATTTTAAGATGAATTTGGAAAATGAAAGCAATTAAGACCTAAGATGGTTGAGGAAATGAATGATATGTTCCAATCCATTCAATAACACACCAAGGTGGGTCAGAGTTGGTATAATAGTCATGGTAACAATCATTATAGTGATCTGTAGTTTGAATTTGGTTATTAGGTTTTCTTATGAATTTATCCATGGAAGAAGGTAATGAGATTTTTGATGAATTAAAATATGATCGCTATATATGTTTTCCATTTCAATATTCTTTATTGAGTAGGGTTGTTGCTTATTGATTAGCACATCCACTAAAACTATCTCAAGTCTACAATGTGTTATATGAATCTATCCTTAGGTGGTACATACCTAATCGATTACATGTAATGAACATTTCGGTCATATCGCTTGATCGTGATATTTCCCATTATAGTGACTCCTACCCCAGAAGCCTGTAATCGATGTCTGATACCATTACATTGGAATACTATATAAGGAAATCATGTCCCAAAAGACAGAATAGTTTAGTAGTCATTGTATGCTAGATTTGTACATGGGTCATACAATACATTTTAATAAAAACATTACAACATAATTCATTTTCCTTTTATTCGATAATAACATTATTCCCTCCAACATATCCATGCATATATCTCGTAGTACACTTCATTGAATCCTTAGTAATGGAAACAAAATAATGGTGAGTGCACATGTTCTGTAAGTGGTAAGTACAAGGGTAGAAACAATCACTACAGGGAAAACAGTTTATTGCGACGAGATTAGTTCCCGTCACAAATATTCTATCCCATGGGTTATTTGGGATGGGATTAGTTCCCGTCACAAATAGTCCATCCCATGTGTTATTTGTGATGGGATTTGGGGTCCCATAGAAAAAGGTAATGAAAACTTTTGATCGGGATGCGTGCCAAAGACTGAGAAGGTTATTTGCGATGGGGGGATCCCCCATTGCAAATAGTGTGTCGGTCGGAAGGTATTTACAACGGGACCCGTCGCAAATACCAGTGGCGGTAAATGAGTTTTTGCGACGAGAAGTTGTCCCGTCGCTAAAGGTTCATCAGCAGGTCATCTTTTGCGACGACCCCCATCACAAATACCCTTTTAACCACCAGTAACAATTAATGTCGGCAAAGTTATTTGCGACGGGTCCCATCGCAAAAGGTACCTTTTGTGACGGTAAGCCCATCACAAATAGTCTCATCGCAACTAATCTAGCCTATATATACCCCCCTCCATCTTTCTTTGTCTTCCTCTCATTTCTTACTTCCTCTCTCTCTCTGAACTAGAATTTTAGAGTGAAAATTTCTCTGAGTTATTTTTTTATAGAGATGTTGTGAAGGGGCTTACATCAATTAGAGATCAAGTTTAAATGTATTTATATTTAATTTAATTTAGTATTTATTTGATTTTTTATGTTTATTTTAATCAATGTTGATTTGTTCTAATTAAATTTGATTTAAATTGTTTAGTTATCTTTATTTTAGTAATAAAAAGTAATAATTAGTAATAATTAGTAATAATTAGTAGTAATTAGTAATAATTAGGAATAAATAGTTATAATTACGAATAAATTGTAATAATTACGAATAAATAGTAATAATTAGTTATAAATAGGAAAAAATAGGAATAATTTGTAATAATTAGGAATATTTAGTAATATTTAGTAAAAAATAGAAGTAATTATCAATAAAAAGTAGTAATTAGTAATAAATAGTAGTAATTAGTATCAAAAAGTAATAAATAGCAATAATTAGGAATAAATTTGACTAAATAGGAATAAATAGTAATAATTAGTAATAAATAGGAATAAATAAGAATAAATAGAAATAATTAGCAATAAATTTGAATAAATAAGAATAAATTGTAATAAATAGGAATAATTAATAGTAAATAGTAATAAATATGAATAAATAGTAATAAATAGAAGTAAATATGAATAAATAGGAATAAATACTACTAAATACTACTAAATAGTAATAAATAGTAATAAATAGTAATAAATATGAACAAATAGTAATAAATTGTAAAATATAGTAATAATTAGTAATAACGAGTAATAATTAGTAATAATTATTAATAATTAGTAATAATTAGTAACAATTAGTAATAATTACAAATAATTAGAAATAAATAGTAATAATTTGAAACAAATAGTTATAATTTGCAACAAATAGTAATAATTTGGAACAGATTGTAATAATTTGTAACAAATAGTAATAAATAGTAACAAATAGTAATAAATAGAAATAAATAGGAATAAATAGTAACAAATATTTATAAATAGTAATAAATCGTAACAATTAGTAATAAATAGTAATAATTAGCAATAAACAGTAATAAATAGTAATAATTAGTAATAAATAATAATAAATAGTAATAAATAAAAATAATTAGTAATATTTAGTAATAAATGGTAATAATTAATAATAAATAGTAATAATTAGTAATAATTAGTTATAATTAGTAAAAAATGTTAATAATTAGTAAAAAATAGTAATAATTAGTTAAAAAGAGTAAAAATTGTAATAATTAGTAATAAATTATAATAATTAGTAATAAATAGTAATAAATAGTAACAAATAGTAATAATCTGTAATAATTAGTAATAGTTAGTAGAAAATAGTAATAATTAGTAAAAAATATTAATAATTATTGATAAATAGTAATAAATAGTAATAATTAGTAATAATTAGTAATAAGTAGTAATAATTTGTTAAAAGTAGTAATAATTAGAAATAATTAGTAATAATTAGTAATAATTAAGAATAATTAGTAATAATTAGTTATAAATAGGAATAATTAGGAATAAATAGTAATAATTAAGAACAATTAGGAATAATTTGGAATAATTAGTAATAATTAGGAATAATTAGTAATAAATAGTAATAAATTGAAATAAATCATAAAAAATAGGAAGAAAGAGGAATAAATAGGAATCTATAGGAAAAAATAGGAATAAATAGTAATAAATAGGATTAGATAGGAATAATTATGAATAATTAGGAATAAATAGTAATAAATAAGAATTATTAGGACTAATTAGTAATAATTATGAATAAATAGGTATAATTTGTAACAATTAGTAATAATTAGTAATAATTATTAATAATTAAGAATAGTTAATAATAATTAGGAATAATTAGGAATAATTATTAATAATTAGTAATTATTAGTAATAATAAATAATAATTAGTAATAATTAGTAATTATTATTTGTAATTTGTAATAATTAGTAACAATTAGTAATAATTAGTAATAATTTGTAATAAATAGCGATAAATAGTAATAATTAGTAATAAATAGTATTAAATAGTAATACATAGTAATACATAGTAATACATAGTAATAATTATTAATAAATAGTATTAATAGTAATAAATAGAAATAATTAGTAGTAATTAGTAATAATTAGTAATAATTAGTAATAATTAGTAATAATTAGTAATAATTAGTAATAATTAGTAATAATTAGTAATAATAAGTGATAATTAGTAAAAATTAGTAATAATATGTAATAATTAGTAATAAATAGTAATAAATATTAATAAATGGAAATAAATAGTAAGAAAAAGTAATAAATAGTAATAAATAATAATAATTAGTAATAATTAGATATAAATAGTAATAAATTGTAATAAAGAGTAATAAAGAGTAATAATTAGTAATAATTAGAAATAATTAGTAATAATTAATAATTAGTAGTAACAAATAGTAATAATTAGTAACAATTTGTAACAATTTGTAATAATTAGTAACAATTAGTAAGAATTAGTAACAATTAGTAAGAATTAGTAATAATTAGTAAGAATTAGTAACAATTAGTAAGATTTAGTAACAATTAGTATGAATTAGTAACAATTAGTAACAATTCGTTACAATTAATAACAATTAGTTACAATTAATAACAACTAGAAACAATTAGTAAGAAATAGTAAGAAATAATAAGAAATAGTAAGAAATGGTAAGAAATAGTATGAAATAGTAAGAAATGATAACAATTACTAAAATTTAGAAACAATTATGAAGAAAATAAACTATAATAAATTGTAATAACTTTTAATAATTTGGCACAATTTCTAGTGGATTGACGACACTCCTTTTTCTCGATCAGTATTCTCTTTTCATCTTTCACCAACTCAAAACATTATAAAAAGTATGCTTCTACGTATTCATATCCAATCTCGTATTCACGAGTTCGAATATGCATTCGTAGGAACACATTTTTTATAACGTGTTCAAGTGTAGACAGTTTTAAAAAAAATATTTATCGATGAAATGCGGGCTATTTTGTCTGATGGATCATTTATTTGAAGCTTTCTCACACAGAAATCACTTTGAATAATCTTCTCAGAGGTACACATATTTATTCTTGTGTATATGAGAACGAATATGTGTACCTCTGATCAGATTCTTCATTATGATTTCTCTATGAGAAAGTTGCAAGTAAATGAGCTGCCATACAAAAGAGTAGTCGTCAATCCACTGGAAATTGTGTCACCCATAAGTAATGGTAATTTTTAAGAAGTAGTTGTAATTATTTATCTTTCTTTAAGATAGGGTTTTTATAATTTCAAATTATTCAAAAATTGTAATTATTTTATATTTTGTAGAAAAATATGGAACAAGAAAGTTGACAACAATCATTTTTAGATGACCGCTCTTGGATAAATCAACATAGAAATCCAAACGGTTTTGGATTAAATCCAGTATATATTGAGGGTGTTGAAGCTTTCTTATCATTTGAATCCTCAAAACTAGAATATGGTTCAGAGGGCACAATAAAGTTTCCTTGTAAAAAATTTACTCTTAGAACGTTTGATACATTTGACATGGTTGGGGGACATCTCTTGAAATGGTCACTTTTATGCATCATTATGTAATAATTTTCACTTAAATATAAAAATTATTTATCGTGAATATGTTATTTCATAAACTATATAAAAGTTTTACATATAATGTTTTCTTTGATAGTTATGTGATTAGAAAGGGAAATATTGATAAATGTATATTATTTACTAGATATAGATATTTGAGAAGTCACATTATTTCTGAATTAAATCACTTATTCTATATATAAATATTGTTTTAGACTGGTATGAATTTGGTTAGGGACCAGTTAAAGTAAGACCCTTAATGCATCAGTAGTATCACGGGATTAATTAATTTTCTATAGTAGCTAAATGGGGTTTTACCCATCAGTTTTAAATTGTATTGTAAAAGGTATTGATGTTAAAGGGTCCTTATACCTGGAAAAAATGGAATAAAATAAATAAGTATAGTTTTTATTCAGTTTCACTTATTATTATACAAATTCCAATATATTGAGGATACATGGGTGATTGGGACAAATAACAACAAATTTTCTAGTTCATAAGCTAGCTGGTCCTAGCTCTTTATGTACTCCTCAATACTGATCATCCCTTTGTCGAAACCTCCAACTAGAATTAGATCCTTTTAATCAACCCATGAGTATTGTTTCTCATTGACTGAAAAATTTAAGGTCCTCCCCATCGTCTTAGATGCTTCTTCTTCTGATACATTCAGCAAAGAAAGTTGTTTGACCGCCTCTTCTTCAGAACATAGCAGTAATTCTAGAGTCTGATTATCCCCGACCTCTAAATCTAATTTCATGGAATTTAACTTTTTTGCAGACTGAGTCTCCAAAGGAGGAGGTAATGAGGAGTAATATTTCCTACTTTTCCTCCTCCTATTGCTTTTGTTACTCCTCGGGCTTGTATCTTCACCAACCAAGAGAGTAGTATTAGTTCCATTTCAATCAGAATACTGAAATCAGAATAGGTGCTAGCCTCTAATAGGTATTTAAAGTTGTTGGTCTACATAGTTGGTTTGAGGGGGCCTGAAACAGAACCCATGGCCACCTAGAACGGACATGCATGTCTGGTTTCTACTTCTGATTACCTGCAGCATCCTTACCTGGCCTCGGAACCTCCACATAATGGTCAAACGCCTCATCCTCCTCTCCACTGGCCTTCTGTTCCATAGAAGTTAAACCCCCACCCGATGGTTTAGCCACATGAACAACCTCATACTGAACTAAATATCCACCCCCACTCCTACACCCGCAAAAGGAATTGTCTCCTTACCACAAGAAGAATATGCAATATCTTGCTTTAGCCTGTTAAATACTTCTAATACCTTTGAATTACCCAAAATTTCTAGTGGCTTCTCCCCCAAAGTTGCACCTTGATTAGCTTCCAAAGTCTCATTGGATATCACCGAGAGGCAGTCGGGTCCCTCCACCACCACAGGTAGCGATGCTTGAGGAACAACCACCTCGTACATGTTGTTAGTGGTGTCACCACACCCAATAACGTTTGAGCCTCTAACTAATTGTTCCAGATAGTCATTCCCATCCCAATTCTCATAAACAATACCACTGCTTCTACCTCTATTACTGAGAGGATCACGATTTTCCCGATGAAAATTACCCGATGAATGACCTAGTCAATAGAATGTAGAAAAATAGTCCATCCAAGACTCGTTCACATCCTGCTACTTACATATGAAATCCTCCCCAATGGAAACTCAAATAAATTCTAACGGAATCCTTGAAACGTCTATTTCCACACAAACCCGTAGGTTGATGGGGTGACATACTTATTCGGTTCGACTATAAGTGCAGAAAAATCTACCCACATTATTTCCAAGCATCCTAATGAAAGAAGGATTTTGAAACAGTAAAGGTAAATTTGGAATGCTCACCAAGACCATAATAGAAGGAGAGTCGCACTTTATATGGAAATCGAATGACCAATGAAATAGGATGAACCTAAATACCTTGAAGAAGCGGGGGGAACTCGTCCATGCCTAGATAAGTTCATCCTCCGAAGCAAACCAAACAATAATGTGATGACAATCTAGCAAGACCACCGTATCCCTCTCCTATGAGTTCTATGAGTCGAAGAATAAATGGTCGAAATAAAAAATCAGGGCCCATCTCTTACTAAACCGATCCACCAATGTGAGGTTTAGAAGAGTTGAGGATTATGTGAACTCCAATGTCGATAACTGAAGATTCAGGAACCCATCAACTAGATATGGTACTTTAGGGAATAAGAATGATTTCAGGAAAGGAGAATATTGTGTGTTCATCCAACTCATGAAATATTCAATATTAAATATAAAAGTATTCTTGCAGTAAATGAACCATTTCTACTTGCTCAGAATGCACATCAAATTTATTATGAAAAGTATTGTGCTACTTCATGAGACTTGAGTGATTGGGGGAGAATAATTAAAATGAAATCTCAAGAAAATTGGTTTACAGAAACTGAATGTGGTTCCACTAAAGTGGAAGGAATTGAAATTTTTTAAGAGACTGCTCGACATCCATATTTTTCTCAGAGAGACGTGAATATCGATGATGGCACTCCACAATTAAGGATCGATGATGATGAATATGTTAATGATGTTAAAAATGAATTTTAAATGACAAGACATAATGAAACTAAAACTCATATGGATATGGATGATGTTGGGGAGGAAGATGAAGACATTGACATGGACATCTATGGAAATGAGGATGAAGATAGATATTGGAACAGTTAAATGTTGGTTATAATCATAACTAATATATATCTGTATATAATAATTATTTTCAACTATCTACTAAAAACAATCATTTTATGTTTCAGATGGATCCTGATCTATTTCTTGCATTGCAGGATGCTGATCTACCTTTGGAGGAGGGGGATTGTGGACCATCTGACCCTCAGCCTACAGATGGTTTAGGGGGTTTGCAGAGGGGGAGCAGTCTTGTGTGATTGATGATTCTTGACCCTATCATCAAGTGACTCCCACGTCTTGGATTTGATCCACACACAGAGAGGTATAGTAACATTTATATTTTAGTTATATTTCATTAATTTATTTATATATATACTAATTATATGATTATTTATTAATTTTTGAATGTTTTGCGCATGTTTCTATTGGACAGGGGAGTGCAATACTGCAAAATTATTTTTCTCAGCCATAGATCACATGTGAAGTGATTCCCATTGATGTGCGGCACAACATGTTCGATCATTGGTTGGTATGTAAATAAAGAATATTTATTTTGAAATTTATTTAATTAATAACTTCATATTTTAAATTATTTGTAGGTTTTATGGTATCTCATTGATGATATCATGCGTGACACTAAACACATTACTTGCAGGTGTCTATGCATGACCATTTCCGTCGATTTTTGAACAATTTGAGAAGAACAGCCATTATGAAAGTAGGAGTGACAGAATTTGATGTGTTATTTAGAGCTCACCAAACAGATTACATTTCATCTCATGCTTGGGATAGATTATTTTTACACTGGTTGGGTGGTGGATTTCTGAGGAGGTATTCAGTGGGACGGTAGAACCAGGGGACACAGGAGGTGACGCGTCGAGCTGGTAGCCATACATTCAGTACGCATAGAGAGCATCTGGTAAGTTTAATTTTTAAATATTTTATATAACGTTAAATATAAATAGTTTATATTATATTTCTGTAGGCATTCAAGCATTCTGATATTACAAATTTCGACGTTTATCAGAGGATGTATAGTGATCTAGCCATTGGAGAGATTAGAGGTGATCAGTAGTGTCAGATTTTGGTTAGTATTATTTTTTTCATTTTGACAGTTAACTGCTTGTAATATTTTCACCATTGTAATTTAAAACTGGAATTGAAGGAGTCATATGAGGGTGAGACCACTCAGACCCAAGCTGAGAGTCATGACAAGATGACTGAGCAGACTAGTGCCCACCATTTCAAGGAGGCGGCATGGATGTAGGTGACACAATATGGATTTGATAAGGGCTGAGTAGTTGGTATCTGCTATCATTTAACTCATGGTACTTATTATAGTACTACTGCTTTGTTGGCATCCATCTCGAGAGGAGATCATGGGGAGGCATCATCTTCTATCTCATAGTATCAGAAGCATTTACGAACTCAGTCTGAGCTTATAGAGAGTTTGAAAAAGCATCATAAAGAAATGTGTGGGAAAAAACTACAGCAACAATAGCAACATGAGGAGGATATGTGTCGATGGCAGCAGCATCAGTAGCATCATGAGCAGATGGAGTACATGCATCGTCTGACTCGTAGTTTAGGGATGGAGTTTCCTCCACTATCTCTAACAGCTACTCCACCTGATCTAGAAGATGACCACCAGTGATTTGTTTTTTATGTAAAAAAGATTTGTATTTAAATTTATTGTAATATAAACTATTTATAGTTTCTGTCTTTTATATTGGTACAAATATTTCATAATTTTCTTTATTTTTAATATATTAATATTTATTTTTAGTATTATATTATTTAATATTTTTTTTATTTTACTACTAATAATAACATTTTATGATTTCATTTGTTTTTTATAAATATAGAGAATTGTAATAATGTTTTATTTTATTTATTATTTTAATAAAATTAATATTTATTTTTTATTAATCGTAATTTTATTAAATATATTTTTTTAGTATTATATTTTTTAATGTTTGTTTATTTTCCTAATAATAATTTTTTTCATTTTCTTATTATATTAATAATATTAATATAATTTTTTCATTTATCATAACTTTATTAAATATTTTTTTATTATGTTTAGTGTTTGTGAAAGGACCTTATGTGATGGGCTACAATCACAAACAATCTAAATATATTATTTTTATTAATAGTATTTGCGATGGGATGACGGTCCTGTCATAAATAGTATTTGCAGTGTGCCCTTCGCAAAAAGATATTATATATATAATGTTTATAATCCAAGGATTAGTTGCGAAGGGGAACTTCCCCATCACAAATAGTATTTGCGACAGTCCATCACGATATATATATATATATATATAATGTATATAATCAGAGGATTATTGGCCATGAGGCCCTTTCCCATCCCAAATATTATTTTTTACGATGGTCCCATTGCATAAAATAATATTTTTGATGCCATTTTCTATAATGGTCTATTTATGACGGGGCCCCATCGCTAAATCCTATTTACGACGAGATCCCGTCACAAATAGCCCATTAGAAATACCTCTAATTGTAGTAGAGAATTAATCAATATGAATAATCAATGGGGTATGATAAATAACTAAGAACACATTACAATTATATAAATGGATAAAAAAATTAATATGTAATGGTAAATAATTTAGAACACATTCCATTTTAATAATTCGATAAGTCATAATAAATATTTCAATGTAAATAAGTGAAAAAAATTACATTTAATCAATAAACTAAGAATTAAATGCATCCATATATTTTTTCCTAGTTATACTCTCTTATATAATAATAAGTGAATCTGAATGAATGTTATACTTAATTATTGTATTCCATTTTTTCCAGTTATAATGATCCTTTATCATCAAGATCTTTTAAAATAAGATTTTAAACTGATGGGTAAAAACCCATTTACCTAATATAAAAAACTAATTAATCCCATGATACTACCGATGCTTTAAGGGGATTCCTTTAAATGGTCCCCAACCAAAGTCATACCAGTCTAATGCAATCTTTATATATAGAACAAGTGATTTAATTCAGAAACAATGTGACTTCTCAAATATCTTTATCTAGTAAATAATATAGGTTTATCAATATTTCCCTTGATAATCACATAACTATCAATGAAAAAATTATATGTAAATCTATTTTATAGTTTTGGAAATAATCATATTCACGATAAATAATGTGGATATTTAAGTGAAATTTATTACATAATGATCACATCAAAGTGAACATTTCAAGGGAATGTTATTACTTCAAAAATGAATTATGAAAATTAATGGGTATAATATACTTAGTAATAATGGTCATAAACCATACATAGGAAGATTAATGATAGTACCAAAATAATATATACCTATTTAATTAAGAATAAAGGTTTATTTCTTTTGATGAATATAAATAACAAAGAAAAGATATTGAAAAGATATTTTGATCAAAATAAACTTTTTATTTAAGATGAAACTTTGAAAAATATATTTTCCTTTAATGTTACATTTTAAAATAATTTTTATAAATTGAAAATCATAAAATTTAAAAATAATCTTCTTATAATTGATGGTCATGTTTTTAGGTAATTCCCTATATGTGGTAAAGAACATTCCTTTCACAAGGTAAGAAGGTAAGAAAGATGTGTTTTTCAGAGAGTGATAAGAAGATTTATTTGATTTCTTTTGTAAAAATAATAATTTGTTAAAATTTATTTTAATAAATCATATTGAAATGTTTAAGAATTTTTTTTAATTTTATTTAGAAAACATTGTTTTGTTTTAAAACAGATTTCCTATAAAAGAGTGAAATGAAGTAGGATTTATCTATATATATTTATCAATAATTTTGTGTACCATAGAGTGATAAAATGGAACGATCACATGAAAAATATCCTGAATAATAATATTATAACATAACTAATTATTTTTTCCAATAATGAACATATTATATATTTTAATGGTATTTCAAGTACAAATAATTTCGATTAGAATAAGATAGTGAAATATACAATTTAAATGATGATTATGTTGAAGTGATAATTAATCAATGACTCGACTACATGTATCAAATATAAATCCAAATTATAAAAGTTTTAATAAATCAATAAATAGTCAAAATATATTTTACACATAATAAAATAATATTACCATCAATGTGGAAGTAATATAACCCAACAAAAAGAAATTGAGTTATCAAATTTCTTCATCACACAGAAACATTATGATTAAATACCATTAGATGGAAAAAATAAAATTGAAACTCAAAATACCATTAATAATGAATTATTTATTATTTTAAATGTAAAATTGGTATTATATAACCATATAAAATAAATAAGGTCCATTGAATTACAATATGCCTCAATGAAATGAAATTGAGATGGAATCCCTTACCTTATGATCCCCTTTGGTGTAACATAATTTAACCTCCTATATAATGGTTTTATACATGTTAAATACATATTATAGAACCATATTAATATTTATGGTATCATATATGATCATTTTATAACAAAATATTACCCTTTCATTAAAAATCATTAATTATTTGGATTGTTTCGGGTGTTAATTGCCTTGTTTTTTGAACATGTTTGGAATTGTAATTTTTTATTCCTCTTACATTGATTGGTATTTCATAATTTAAATAATTTAGATCCTAATATAAATATCCTATGTATTCATTGTTGATTTATTTATAGTAATCCATAATATTTAGTGATAGGAAATGAAATGCATCATTCTTGGAGACAGTGGGTCGTGCATACACATAAACCATTGTTCCATTTTCTTATCATATTAATGAATGAAAAGTAAATTATATAAATGTTAATTATCCTTATAAATTCATTTTAATTTCATATATATAATATTTTTTTAAACCATCATTAATAAATTCCATGTAAATTTTCAATTAATCACATCTCTTTGCGAGATAGTAGTCTTCCAAACATAAGAACAATGTTATCTTATTCTCATAAAATGGAAATTATGATGTTATGTAACATATAATAATTATAGAAGCATAAATATATCAAAAATATTATATATTAATAGTATTTAAATCACTCTTCCCAAATGTGAAAGGTGGTGATGGAAAATAGTACGACATCAGTTTGTGAGGATGTAGTTCACCGTACACTTGAATAATGAATTTCTAACACATTTCATGGAATTGTGTAAAGTTTTAGTTATAAAAATACTATAAAAACATATCAATATATTTAAGATACTATGTATTTCATATATTATTGATATAAAAATAATTTAAATTGGTGAAGAAGGAAATAAAATAGAAACACTTTTTGAAAAAGTTCATGTCTTCTTCGTGTATCATCAATTGGTTTGCAGTAATTCCTTCTGAATTTGAATTTATTCCCAGTATAAGGACTATATGGTTTAATGGACTTAATTCTTTATTTTATTTATTATTTTATAATCCCCCTATCAAGGGATGTTGGGAACCCTTACAGTGTCTGTAGGCTTAGTGAATTATATAACCCAAAGGTCATAAAGGAATTTATCATATGCATGACTAATTAGAAATTCCCCGATTCAGTGTCTAGAATGTTTCTGAAAATATGTGGAATTATGGTTTTAGGTGAGGTGATAGTGGTGACCTTTTATAATTTCGGGAGAGGACATAGTTTGAATTTTTTAAATAAAGATAGTTGGACCCACATTTTCACCTAAAAAAGAACTAAATAATGAAGAAATTGATCCCTAAAGAGCTAAGGTATAAATATTTCCATAAAATTGGGATTTTAAAAGTATTTGTTAGTTCTTACTCTTTCTATTATATGTTTAACCACTAAGGAAACACGTTTTTATAATAATCACTGTAATTAATTTTAATTGTTTCCACGACTCACTTTAAAAAAAAATTATATTTGATTTATCATTCATAATAAATTATTTTGATTAGAAATATACAAATAATTTTTCTAAATTCAATTAATATTAGTGGAAAAAAGTAATTTAAAATTAATCCCACAAGAAAAATGAGAAATTATGTTTTTAAAGTAATCATTTTCAAAAGTTTAATTTTTTTTTATAATCTAAATATAAAAATGATTCTAATGACCTATTTTCTATTAAAATATTTATAATTTATATAATTTTACTTCAAATCTAATATAATATATAAATTAAAATTTAAAATTATTTATATTATTTGTTAGTTACCTATAAAAAAGGAGTATTTTCCACATTTCATCAAAAAATGAATCTTCTCAGAAAAATACAAAAAAACTCACTCATAGATAATTTGGACATTATTATATAAACAATTATGTTTATTTTTTCAAATAAAATTTGAAAGTGATCAAAAATGAATTTTAGTAAATGATCTCCATTTGAAAGAAGAAATACAGCCTTTAGAAAATTACTTATTTTTAGAAATATAATTGTATTTTATTTTATCTTATCCTTATCAAATTAATTTGATGAATGTAAAATCACTATATTGAATATTGAACATATAAAATTCGATAAAAACATTCTATAATATTAATCAAATTATTTTATCAAAATAAATCCTTTATAGGCGCATAAAAATAGTTCTTTATAAAAACATTTCATTTAAATTCAATTAGTTTTTATCTTATTTTTAATTAACTGTTAACCACATGTTTATATAAGTTATTTAATCTTAATAATAAATTCAAATTTAATGTCTCACAGAAAATTTCCATTTTAAATAATAGTATTAATAGTATAAGGTAATCCTCGGTCTTTCTTATAATGCAAACTATCAATGAAAGTCAATGTTTCATGTAACACAAGCTAACGTAGTGTAGTGTTAATAGAGAGTTACAGAATATATTTAGTTTAATTACATATTATATATATATATCATAAATTATTAGGAAGTTATATTCACTTATATGCTTGGTGTTGCATCTAACATATGAAATTGAATAAAATGTTATTATTTTATAATTTTAGGGAACTACACCTATAAATTACTACCTATAGAGAATAAATATGATAGATATAATTTTATTTTAAACAATGCCTATCAAAAATTCAAGGTTCTATGGTGAAACCACTAATATAGAGATGATATGTGACATATTGAGGATATAATGAGGTATATGTAACCTATGTTGTTTTTCTCAAAGTGAAAGAATTTTAAAGGATAAAATTATTTTAAAGGGGTAGAATGCAATAACCTACTATTTTAAAAATATTTTTTACAGAATTTTTTTTATTTCATACATTACGCATAACATCGAGTTTTTACAAACCATGATATATTGTTTAAAATATTATCACTTAATCAATATTATTATAACTGAGATGCTAATATTTTATTATGAATAAGTATACCCAAATATTAAAGAAAATAATAATGAATGATTTAGATAAATAAATTATATTCATAAACAATTACTTAAATTTTGGAATCTCTTTATATTAATTGAAAATACATTTTTCATAAAAAATGATTTTTATTCTATATTGTTAATAATTTATAAATTTATTTATTTTATTATTATATAAAATATACTTGTAAAAATGAACTAAATTTTTTGAATAGAAATGATAAAAATAAATTACGTTGAAATTTTGGAATTTTTTAAAAAGTATAAATTTTTAATTAATAATGAAAAACTAATGATTGTTATTAAAAACTCCCTTTCATTTTAATGAATTTTGATTTTCCATTTTATTTTATGATTATTTTAAAATTAAAATTAAGTAAATTATATCATTATTAATCATATTCAGGTCACAGGAATCAATTTTATATATATTTTTGATTTTAAAACTTCAAATACATATGAAAACTCTTTTATTATAAAACTATTTTGTCATCTCTTATGCCTGTTTAATTTGGAATAAAAATACGAATTTTTTTTGAATTTATTTTGAAAATTTGTATTCTACATTTTTAATCAATATTAATAATGTAACAAGGCTAACTTAATTTTTTTTCATAATGATAATTAAATACAATAAAACTTATTTATCAAAGTTATGGTTAAAATGAGCTTCCCAAGGATTAAACTAAAAATATAAGTGTTTAAATGACCAATTTTTTTTACAAAATAAAATTTACATTCAATATTTAGTAATTATATTTTGTATTGTTTTGTAATTATTATAATTTTTTCCTTTTTGAATTCTTATCACATTGGTATTCCTTTTTATTTTTAAAAATTTCAAGTGTCCCCTCTTTCCCACTTATAAATGAGCACCCTCATTGCTCTCCACTTCAGTCATGCCATGACATTTTTTTCTACCAATAACTAGCCAAATAAAATCACTAATTTTATCCAAACATCCAATATTATGTATTTTTGATTTTTATATACTCATAAGAATTGTTTTGGTGATAACATAAAGAAGTTGTCCGAAGAAGAGGTATCATTCTTGACCATGCTATTTTATTTTATTCCTTATTACACCTACTTAAAATTAATATAAAATATTATTAAATATTAATATAATTATATCTAAAATAATTATATTTTATTATGTTATTTTCATAAACTAAATCCACCACCTCCTCTATTAAATGTGAAATGAAATCTTCTATGGTGTGTATGATGGACTACCGTTTCACGAACCTATGTAATTAGTTTTCTATCATTGACTCTAACAGCTACATATAATGATGCGTTTAAAATTTATATATTATATATAAGAAATTTTCAAAATCTATGAATTATAATATCTTATATACCTTCTTTACTCCCAATTCGTTGTAAAACTATAACATGACTATTGTGTACGTGTGGACTATCTTCTCCATAAAGAAATACGATATGTTTTTCATTTTATATTGGCCTGGATGGTAATAAGATTATATTAAATGAATATATATTATAAATATGATATAAAAATTAATTTTTAATGGTGAATTAATATTTAACAGTAATTTATTATATTGATCATATAAATTTGAAGAGCATTCATGTCTACGTACGACTGAATATCTCCATGAATGGTGTAATCATTTTTGTTCTCTTTATATTTTATGGATTAGTATAAATATGTATAAAATGAATATATATATTATTAATACCAGGATTAAATATTTTGAGATGATGAAACCATGATAAAATTTAAATTACTCTAAAATAAAATACCAAAACATACGTGAAAAAATAATTATTTATTACCCGAAACATGATTTTAATAATGAATTATTTATAAAAGAGTAATAAAAGGTCATAAGAAAATAATATGTGGTATGATATATAAAATTATTTTTATATGGTTCATTTATAATGGAATTGTAATTATTATTCTATAGGTTTGAATGTGTTATATTGATGTTGAGACATGTGGTAAGGGATATTTATCTCACTTTTATTTTAGTGAGACACATGCCATATTCAGAACTTGGTTCATTTTTATGGTGTTTAGAATTACCATGATAGTATTTTATGAATAATATTACAAAATTTATTGATATTTATGTTTCTGTTTGTTTTAATTTCCTTCGGGAGTATTATAGTTCAAAAGTTACCAAAGTTGTAAGGCTTTGATGTCACAATCTCATTGTTTATAGGGATTATTTATAATAATGATGTCAATGATGAAATAGTATGATAAATATCTTAATAAAACCATAATTTATTTTTATTTTATTCATGAATAAAATTGTGTTACCTTCATTTTCCCCTCATTCTCTTCTAAGGGGTCCAATTCATTTTTATCTTAAACAGACTTTATTTCTCTCTTTAGTCAAATTTTTTTACCATGTCCATGTATTATAGAAATGATTTAAAGAATATTATAAATATTAAAATTGATTTATTAAAGTCTTTTAAAACATTTTTTACTTTTTAAAATTTCTCTTAAATGAATCATTTGGTTTTTTTCTGAACACGGAACATTAGACTTTTTTCCAAAAATAATAAAGTAATCATTATTTTAACATTTATGGAAAGAATGGTATTTCCCATCATCATGAAATCCCAATTATTTATTTCCTTTTTTACCTGTTTCCAAGTTTATCATCACATAAAACAATTTCTTCCACATTTTGGAGTTTTTCATATTTTAAAGAATTTATTTCAAAGTGTAAAGGACATTTTCATTAAGATATGTCCCATTTGATCTTTTATAATCATTTTACAACTAAAATGAAATCTATTGAGGTCAATTAATATTTTTTTAGATATAATCCCATGATACCATCCTTATCATATTTCTGTAATGTTTCTGATTATGATGACATGATTCATATGGAACCCATTTCATTTATTTGGATTGTATTTATAAAAACCATTTCTTTTACATGAGGTATAGTATAATATTATTATTAAAAGTTTATGAAACCCATTTATATTCTATGTGTTATGTTATAAGGAAATATAAAAAAACAACTACATTCTATGGATTATTATATGAGGAATGTTTTATGATTTGGTGCAATACATTTATATGATTTTTATTATGTGATTTTAGGGATCATATCTCCCTCAAATGTGTTGGGTAAAGATTGATATTTCATGGGATAAATAGGATTGCAATGGGGAGTGAACCCAGTTCATTAAGTTACATTTTTCACTATGGTAGTATTGTGAGAGAACCAAGATAAATATGGTGGTTGGGGAGTGAACTCGTTCCCCAATGATTTTTGTTCATTTAGTACTTGATTACTATGTATATTATTTTATATATTTATGTGTATGCCAAAAATCTATGTCATATAAAAATTTTATATTATAATAGATTATGTTCGTTGATACCTTTAGTATTATTTCATTCATAAAAACAATGATTTATTCCATGACTCATTTTTACAATCTATGATATGTTGGGTAAGGTTTTTAAAATTTTATTATCATGTTCACATACCCCCATGCTCAAGTTATATTGATATATCACTTATTTAATTTTATTGATCATATGAGGTAACACAAACTTATTTTATATTTCACTGGGTTATGAAGAAAGTCCTTATATATTATTTATCTATGAATGGTTCTCATAATGAAGAACTTAGAGGGGCATGATATAGTTCACTTATAAACTACTTGTTTATGTATCTAATTTTACAAAGCCACTATACATAAATTATTCTGGAGTAGATAGATATATTATGTAATGAATATTCTTATACTATTATGTGATGTTTATTGATGAAATTTGTGGGTCACTATAGATATTGATAAAGTTGTAGAAAAAACAATTTCTTGGGAGAAGCATCAGAGTTTTACTAGAATCCAGTTCAGATATTACCAAATTTACTATGGTGAGAATGTAAATACCGAACCCACTACTAGGAGGTGAGTCTTGGGTGTTGGGGATTTGGTGGCTCATTAAAACACTTGTATGATTCATCAGATCACTGGTTGAATACACTATAAAAAATTATTTGGATGTATTTTTTAACAATTTTTATTAAAAAAGTGATAATATATTTATATGGGGAGATAACTAGACAATGAGGTTATTATGATGTTCCCATTACTCTTATTATTATCCCTTATGTTGGATATATCCATAGATAAATTCAATTTAAAAAATTATAGTATATCAATTTCTATAAGCACCAAATATGGAATCTACGATACTTATAAAAAACATTTCTCTAATCAATTCAATCCTTAGATATGGATTATAATAGAAAATGTTTTGTTGCCTTTGAAAATATTCGTCTCATTTATTTTATAAATGTGCGGTTAGATATACAATTTTAGAACAATCATTATATATGGAATATAATATGAAAAATTATATATTTTAAACCATGTGTTGTGTGTATTTGGTTTGGTGTGCTATGAATTAATGGTTAAATGGGCCCCTGATAACCAAATAAGAGAAAACTAGTTTCAAATATATATATAAAATTTAAGGGAATCCTATTATGACTATTGTTGATATTACACACATGAGAATTAAATTATAAGGATTCTTTTGTGACCTTATTTCTTATTATAAATGAGATATGTTCATTCTGTAAGTATTAAAAGGGACATTGGGAATGGTATAAATGATCAGGCTCCTAGGTGAACCTTGTGTTACCATGATAGAGAGTCAAAAATGTTGATTAAATTATTTACAAGGGTAATTTATTGATTAGAATCCTTAAGAAATGATCAATATTTTATTTGTATTCCTAGAATTGTGTTAATATTTAGGGGACTCATGTAGGATATTATAAACAATTTATGAATACTAATAGTGGTATGTTAATGAGGTGATTTCGTAGTGAATATATCACTAGTAAATATATTTATAATGAATTGTTAATAATGGAGCCTATATACTATATATCAATTTTACTTCCAATGTTAGTGGTATGTGTGATGACTTGTAAGTTATATTGGTGAAGAGACAAGAACTAAGTTAAGGGTAGACTAACATGAGGGTGGATTTGTAATGGATACTATGAGAAGCAATTAATATAATTAGGGTACTAATATAAAATTAAACAATTTTTTCACAAGGTAAAAGTAAAAATGAATTAATTGTTTTTAAATCTCCCATAGGAGTTTTTCTACGATCATCGATGATAGATGTGGTACGGTAGGGTAGGGTGATAATAGATCAAAAAAACTTTGTTTACAACATATTCGTGATATAAAATTGTCATATTACGATAGTTTAAAACAGGATAATGTTTATGATAATGAATGTATCAATGTTTTAATTGGTAATGTAACAATGGCTTCAAGTGATTATCGAATATTGAGGCTATGGTTGAAACATTCCATCAGGGTCATGATAAGGCTTGGTAATTAGAACCAATATATGTTAATTACATTGGTTATGAAAAAATTTCTGTAGGGGGAATGAATATAATAGTTATAAGGCCATACTATAATAATTACATGAGGTAAAGTTAATATTATTCATTAGGTCGAGAATGGATAATTCCACAGAGTCCACATTTTAAAATGTCCAAAGGGTTCCTTGAGTGATATGATATATGGGGCTAAAGATATTATATAAGATTTATAGATAATAGAGTTAGTCAAATTGTGTATTATATAAACAATTAGGGTTGAACTATGATAAACCAATAGAGTTTAATTATTATTATATAAAAATTGGTATAATCCTGAAAAACACATCAATTTTGGTTAATGTAGGTTTGGTCGACCATCATGTTTTCCTAGTTAATAGATGATGAATTAATTTTTATTTTATGCATATCTTCTTATAATTTTAAACTAAATTGTATATTCACTCAAAAAAATACATTATGAAAAAAGATGTGGATACGTTTTTGGTGTACTATTGATTTTTATGTATACACCTTGCATGAGTACCCAAATGGATATGTAGGATTTTTTTTTGGGAAGTTATTCAAGGAATTGGATAATTATTTATGTTGTTGATGACATAACATCGAGTATAGACTAAGATATATAGGAAAAAAACTATAAAATTTACATATTTTAAGATGTTTTATTACCCTGTATTTTCTTCTAGACATAGGGTATCTTTAAAGGAAATTCTTATATCATTTATAAAAAATGTTAAAATATAGGATATCGTATAACAATCATAGTAACGATATTTTATTTTATAATTTTTTATATTTATTCAATTATATTATTTATTATTAATTTTTTTATTTATTTTATTTTATGGATATGATATTTTGGTCATACTATCTCTATGATAAATATCAAGAACTTCCAGCCAGTTAAAAACATGTTGTGTATAAGCTGGTGTGCTTGTGGTGATGTTGTGACAACAAATCAGGCATCAGGGTTGAGTAAACTACTATAATTCCAATTTTATGTCATGAAAATTAATTTCAAAATACTTACATCCTAATAAATTTATACACAATACAATATTATAATATCATGAGAAAAATTAATGTTTCCTAAAAAGGTTATATTTTTTAAAAATAATTAATTTTAATATCATAATTCTAAGAATATGCATTTACATATAAAATATTTTTAACATATTCTATACATGAATATAATATTATAATAAATATACATAATCACAAAGTACCATGATGTATATTCAAAGGGATAGTTAGCGAATGGTGTTACTTCTATTAGGTGGATCTGCATCTATGGACCTCAAAGTGATATCCACAATGTTAAATTTTACCTTTATGTATTTCTATTCCTGATTCACTGTAACGACCCGAAATTTTGAATAAATATTGTTTCCTAATTTTTTGTGTTATTTTATTTTATTTTTTATACTCAACAAAAATGTTTCATTTGCTAACATTAGTATAATAAAAATGAGACCGTTGGGATTTGACTGTTATATGACCATTGGTCAATATGACCACTGGAAACTAATGTTTTTGATTATTACCTCTAAATACAAGTAATCTTGGTTAATTATTATAGAAAGAAGATTCGATGGCCGCACCCAGTAGTCTTGGACCGATCAAAGCCAATCTAACAGAACTTGGGAAGGAGGTAGCACCACTGGGCTTTGCTCTGGACCAAACCCAAGCCTAACTTTATCGTGTGAAGCTAGAACGGAATCGCCTTTGCGAGAAGTTCAAACTAATAGAAATGACTACTCATGCGATGTTAGTCGAGCCTCCCTCAGATTCTCTCACCTTAGCACACCTTACACTTAGGTCCTATGCTAGTGTGATAAGGGGCTATGTAAGGAGACCATAACTGCCTTGTGTAATCCATTGTTTTAAATAAAAATTGGGATTTCGTCTTATGAGGAAGTTTATGAATATTCAAATTATCGGATAAATATAGTATGCATATTTTTGATGAATTTTAGAAAAAGGATATTTTAAAAATGGTTGTGTAAACCTTAAATAATTAAAAATGTGTAATGATTTTAGAAAAATGGTCTTCTACAATTATGTTCAGTACAAAATTTAGAGTCTAATAAGATCAACATAATTTTTGATGAATAGTAAATTATGAATAGTGATTTTATGATTAGGATTAGTAATGTGTCCAAATAGATCAGTAATCTCACTTAAAGAAAGTATTAATATAATCTAGGCACCTTGATTAAGTATTGTGATTCAATAAAATGGTTAAATAACGGTCTTATAAATTATTATTCAAGTATTGTTTTTTTCAGGTGAATAGTGTTTTTTAATTAAAAATATAATTACAAATATTTAGAATTTTTTTTATAAAACAGATTTCATTTTTGAACTCAGAGCACCGATATTATGCTATGGTAATTTTTAGGGTTTTTTCTGAAAAAAATGAATTTACGGTGAATAGTGTTTTTATTTAAAAATTAAATTAAAAATATTTAGAAAATTATTTTTATGAAATGGAGTTCATATTTGTAATCAGAGCGCTGATATTTGGTTAAGGTGAAATTTTGGGATTATTCTGAGAAAGTTAAATTTTCGATGAATAGTGAAAATACAGTTTTTAAGTTACGGGTGTCTAATGACATCATTAAATGATGTATTAAGTATGTAATCAATATGGTCGACTTATGAATAGTAAAATAAGGTATGAGGTGTCCCAAGTGGCCAATACTATGGAAAAATACCATGGGCAAGCCCATGGTTTTTCCAAAACCACTAATGAGGTGTCCATTGGCCATTAATGCCTTGTCCCCTCACTTTCCCTATAAATACCAAGCCATCCTCTCATCCATTCGCCTCCCCACTCACCCCAACGAAGTTATGGTCTCATTACCTCCCAAGGATTCCTCCCATGGTTCCCCCAAGCCCTCAAGGTCCCAACCTTTGAGTTTTAAGAGTTATGTTTTAAGGTAAGGGATCTGATGTCTCTCTTTATATTCAAGAAATCTCTTTTATGTAATTTCTTTTATGCTCCATGTTCTTATGTTAAAGGTTTTTATTTTATACTCCTCTTACAGCCCTTTTCATGTTCACATAATGAGATATCCCCTATTTCTCTCATTATTTCGTTTTATGAAGTTTTAAGTGGCGTCGTTAAGCTGCCGAAATTTTTGTAACAGATTCTTTCTCCCTTCTCTTTTTTCAAGATCTATTATCATGTAAAGTATTTAAAATTCCTTTTTATTATGTTGGGGTATGATATCTAAATTTATCATACTGATATTTTATGATCATATGATGAGAGACCCCATTTGATCTCTACAATTCAGTATTTTGAAGTTTTAAGAGGCGTCGTTAGGCTTCCGAATTTTTAAGTGGTTCTTCACCCATCTCGTTTTGAAGTTCTACTTTCATGTCAGTTCTTTCAAGTTCCATTTTGTTATGTTGGGGTATGATCTCTATATCGATCATTCTTTACTCTTATGTTCATATGATGAGAGACCCTATTTGATCTCATCAATTCATTTTTTTTGGAGTTTATGTGACGTTGTTAGGCTGCCGAATATTTAAGGGATTCTTTCACCCTTCTCCTTTTCAAAGTTCTAATTCCATGTAAAGTCTTGAAATTTCCTTTTTATTATGTTGGGGAATGATCTCTATATCTATCTTACTGATCATTTATGTTCATATGATGAGAGACCCTATTTGACATCATCAATTCATTTTTTGGTTGAAGTTTATGTAACGCTGTTAGGCTGATGAATTTTCATAAGAGAAATCTTATTTTTGTCTTCCTTTCATGTTCTTCATTTCATATGGAATATTTTCAAATTTAATTAACATGTTCTTAAATACCTTATATTCTGTCCCTCTACTTTTTTATGGGTCATTTATCATTGTTTTACTCATGTCCCCTATCTTTTCAATGTTTTCTAAAACCCTGTAACGTAGCCGTTGTGCTGCAGAATTTTCATCTCAAAATTTCTCTCTCTTTTTCTCGAAATTACTTCGTGTTATTAAGTGAATACTCAATGATCTTATTTCTACAGGTCTATTCACATATATACAAAAATGTTCTATTTTATATTCTTGGATTTACATATATGATACCCTCTTTCCCTTTCCGTGGGTTTAAAGTGATGTAAAGATCATGTCTTTAAAGAATTTTTAAAACGTTATGATTGTGAAATGAAACCCATTTCTTTTATTCTATATGGGTTGTTTATGAAATTATTTATGATGATATATGTGGCTCACATGATAATAATGGAAAATTTAAGGGTGTGCCCTGATAGCGCTCCAATGCATTGGGTAATGATGTAACTACTAGAGATTACATTTTTCACGATACCTTGGTGAATAACCTTGGTAATTTTCAAATTACACCTTGGGGATGGACCTTAGTGATATGTTCCTGATTGTCTATGTTAAATGATGTAACCACATCTTTAAGTTATGAAAATTTTATTTTTATTATGATATGCCTCATGATTTCATTCTCATGCCTTAAAGTTCTTTTCATGACCTTATTGAAGTATCTCAAGTTCACATGTAAAATGTCTTTTGTTTCCCTTACTGAGATTTTTGAACACCCTTTCTTTTGATGTATGTCCCCAGGTTATGTGATGTAGTAACGAACCTAGGATGAACATGAGGAGAAGCCTTTCATGTGTTTTAGAAGAATGTTTTTTGTTTTCATGTTTAAAGTTCTTGGTTTCCAAGACACTAAACCTTAAAGATCCTCAGTTTTGTAAAATGTAATGAAAGTATAAGTGATAAAAAGGCGGGATGCTATAGTTAGTATCAAAGGATGGTTTAGTTATTTGTGGAAATTAGGATGTGAAAACTCTAGGAAGAACCCTATAGAAAAGTTAAAAAAATAGGAAATCTTCCTGGTATTTTGGTGAGGATTGAGTAAGGGGTTGCCAAGAAAATACATCCCTATCTGGATACGAGCAGGTAGAGGTGGCTGTGGCATAGATGTACATAGGGGTAAAACCCGAAAACACCGCTTTGAGATATACTTAAACGGGAACAGGTACACGACAACGGGCCTTGCTGCACTCTTGGTTACGACACTCCCGGGGGATATGCTTTGGTAAATTCATAAGCATATTATGAACCATTGTTAAAGAAACAAATATAAAATATAATAAAGATTCACATAAGAATATATGATCATGGATAACCTATATGGGAACCTAGGGGATCACAAGTTAGGGTATACTTTTCTTCCACAAGTTATCCTTATATGCTTTTAGTACCTTTTCATGATTATTGGCTAAGTACTTAATCCCCTAATTATGTTTTCCCTTCTTAGTTAATGGTGGGAAATGGAAGAACATGTACCAAAAACCAATGTGATAGGAAATGCGACGATTGTCGTATTAATATGACAGGGATGATCAAGGGATTAAAATATGATTATTATTTCGAAAGACGTTCACTATTTTGGGGACCCTATATGATCGAGGTAAATAGATTACTACGGTATTTTCATTGAGGAGTAAGGTTGACTTATATTTTGAATAATTGATGAATTTAAGGTGGACTTATAGTAATTTAGGTTACTTATGGGAATGATTAACCTATCTTGGGTAAAATATGTTTAGGTTAGATAATTTTGTTATAATATGTTTGGAGTGGTTGATGTTGTTTGGAGATGAACAATGAAGTTTATTTTGAAAGACTATGTTATCAAATCCTTCTTGTATTTGGGTTTCAATCTTAGTTTGGTTTATTTTGAGGAATTTTAAGGACCGTTATTTATGGAATTGACTATGATGAACTTTGGGTTTTACCATGGAACTTTGAAGATTTAAAAGTAGTTTCCATTCCTATGGGATTATTTCTTTTTGAAGAGTTGTTTTACCTTACCCTTTCTGTTTTTGGGATAATATTTAAAGATATAAGAAATAGGTAGTTAATCTTTTGTGGATTATGAAGATGATTCATGTGTTTTGATGAGACGAAGTAGTTTTTAATGCTCCTAGTTTGGAGAAAAGATTAGTTTTGGGTGGAATCTTATTAAAGGATGAAACTCTACATGAAGATAGGTATATTTTCTTATGTTTTTGTTTTATGTAGTAAATTAATTCCTCAAAATTATGAAAAGGAACGTAAAACAAAAACGTTGTTGGTTTATGTTTCCTACTAGGTAATCAAAGACCGTTTACACACATCATAAGTTTGGGATTTTATTATGGATAACATTCTCCTAATCATGTTCTCTATCACTCTCCCCCAGAACATAACCCTTTTTTTTTCTTCCATGTCCATGTTTTCCTCCATGGAATCCTAGTATTGGTTAACTCGGGTGACCTTTGTACTTCCCTTTTTTTAAAGTAATAGTATTTCTGACTCTTTTTCTGATGTGGGACTTTCAATGAAATTTTAAACCTGATTTTTTTAAAAAAAATTGAAAAGATGCAATTTATTAAGGGGGAAAGATTGTAACGACCCGAAATTTTGAATAAATATTGTTTCCTAATTTTGTGTGTTATTTTATTTTATTTTTTATACTCAACATAAATGTTTCATTTGATAACATGAGTATAATTAAAATGAGACCTTTGGGATTTGACTGTTATATGACCATTGGTCAATATGACCACTGAAAACTAAACGTTTAGATTATTACCTCTAAATACAAGTAATCTTGGTTAATTATTATAGAAAGAAGATTCGATGGCCGCACCTAGTAGTCTTGGACCGATCAAAGCCAATCTAACAGAACTTGGGAAGGAGGTAGCACCACTGGGCTTTGCTCTGGACCAAACCCAAGCCTAACTTTATCGTGTGAAGCTAGAACGGAATCGCCTTTGCGAGAAGTTCAAACTAATAGAAATGACTACTCATGCGATGTTAGTCGAGCCTCCCTCAGATTCTCTCACCTTAGCACACCTTACACTTAGGTCCTATGCTGGTGTGATAAGGGGCTATGTAAGGAGACCGTAACTGCCTTGTGTAATCCATTGTTTTAAATAAAAATTGGGATTTCGTCTTATGATGAAGTTTATGAATATTCAAATTATCGGATAAATATAGTATGCATATTTTTGATGAATTTTAGAAAAAGGATATTTTAAAAATGGTTGTGTAAACCTTAAAAAAATAAAAATGTGTAATGATTTTAGAAAAATGGTCTTCTACAATTATGTTCAGTACGAAATTTAGAGTCTAATAAGATCAACATAATTTTTGATGAATAGTAAATTATGAATAGTGATTTTTTGATTAGGATTAGTAATGTGTCCAAATAGATCAGTAATCTCACTTAAAGAAAGTATTAATATAATCTAGGCACCTTGATTAAGTATTGTGATTCAATAAAATGGTTAAATAACGGTCTTATAAATTATTATTCAAGTATTATTTTTTTCAGGTGAATAGTGTTTTTTAATTAAAAATATAATTAAAAATATTTAGAATTTTTTTTATAAAACAGATTTCATTTTTGAACTCAGAGCACCGATATTATGCTATGGTAATTTTTAGGGTTTTTTCTGAAAAAAATGAATTTACGGTGAATAGTGTTTTTATTTAAAAATTAAATTAAAAATATTTAGAAAATTATTTTTATGAAATGGAGTTCATATTTGTAATCAGAGCGCTGATATTTGGTTAAGGTGAAATTTTGGGATTATTCTGAGAAAGTTAAATTTTCGATGAATAGTGAAAATACAGTTTTTAAGTTACGGGTGTCTAATGACATCATTAAATGATGTATTAAGTATGTAATCAATATGGTCGACTTATGAATAGTAAAATAAGGTATGAGGTGTCCCAAGTGGCCAATACTATGGGAAAATACCATGGGCAAGCCCATGGTTTTTCCAAAACCACTAATGAGGTGTCCATTGGCCATTAATGCCTTGTCCCCTCACTTTCCCTATAAATACCAAGCCATCCTCTCATCCATTCGACTCCCCACTCACCCCAACGAAGTTATGGTCTCATTACCTCCCAAGGATTCCTCCCATGGTTCCCCCAAGCCCTCAAGGTCCCAACCTTTGAGTTTTAAGAGTTATGTTTTAAGGTAAGGGATCTGATGTCTCTCTTTATATTCAAGAAATCTCTTTTATGTAATTTCTATTATGCTCCATGTTCTTATGTTAAAGGTTTTTATTTTATACTCCTATTACAGCCCTTTTCATGTTCACATAATGAGATATCCCCTATTTCTCTCATTATTTCGTTTTATGAAGTTTTAAGTGGCGTCGTTAAGCTGCCGAAATTTTTGTAACAGATTCTTTCTCCCTTCTCTTTTTTCAAGATCTATTATCATGTAAAGTATTTAAAATTCCTTTTTATTATGTTGGGGTATGATATCTAAATTTATCATACTGATATTTTATGATCATATGATGAGAGACCCCATTTGATCTCTACAATTCAGTATTTTGAAGTTTTAAGAGGCGTCGTTAGGCTTCCGAATTTTTAAGTGGTTCTTCACCCATCTCGTTTTGAAGTTCTACTTTCATGTCAGTTCTTTCAAGTTCCATTTTGTTATGTTGGGGTATGATCTCTATATCTATCATTCTTTACTCTTATGTTCATATGATGAGAGACCCTATTTGATCTCATCAATTCATTTTTTTTGGAGTTTATGTGACGTTGTTAGGCTGCCGAATATTTAAGGGATTCTTTCACCCTTCTCCTTTTCAAAGTTCTAATTCCATGTAAAGTCTTGAAATTTCCTTTTTATTATGTTGGGGAATGATCTCTATATCTATCTTACTGATCATTTATGTTCATATGATGAGAGACCCTATTTGACATCATCAATTCATTTTTTGGTTGAAGTTTATGTAACACTGTTAGGCTGATGAATTTTCATAAGAGAAATCTTATTTTTGTCTTCCTTTCATGTTCTTCATTTCATATGGAATATTTTCAAATTTAATTAACATGTTCTTAAATACCTTATATTCTGTCCCTCTACTTTTTTATGGGTCATTTATCATTGTTTTACTCATGTCCCCTATCTTTTCAATGTTTTCTAAAACCCTGTAACGTAGCCGTTGTGCTGCAGAATTTTCATCTCAAAATTTCTCTCTCTTTTTCTCGAAATTACTTCGTGTTATTAAGTGAATACTCAATGATCTTATTTCTACAGGTCTATTCACATATATACAAAAATGTTCTATTTTATATTCTTGGATTTACATATATGATACCCTCTTTCCCTTTCCGTGGGTTTAAAGTGATGTAAAGATCATGTCTTTAAAGAATTTTTAAAACGTTATGATTGTGAAATGAAACCCATTTCTTTTATTCTATATGGGTTGTTTATGAAATTATTTATGATGATATATGTGGCTCACATGATAATAATGGAAAATTTAAGGGTGTGCCCTGATAGCGCTCCAATGCATTGGGTAATGATGTAACTACTAGAGATTACATTTTTCACGATACCTTGGTGAATAACCTTGGTAATTTTCAAATTACACCTTGGGGATAGACCTTAGTGATATGTTCCTGATTGTCTATGTTAAATGATGTAACCACATCTTCAAGTTATGAAAATTTTATTTTTATTATGATATGCCTCATGATTTCATTCTCATGCCTTAAAGTTCTTTTCATGACCTTATTGAAGTATCTCAAGTTCACATGTAAAATGTCTTTTGTTTCCCTTACTGAGACTTTTGATCACCCTTTCTTTTGATGTATGTCCCCAGGTTATGTGATGTAGTAACGAACCTAGGATGAACATGAGGAGAAGCCTTTCATGTGTTTTAGAAGAATGTTTTTTGTTTTCATGTTTAAAGTTCTTCGTTTCCAAGACACTAAACCTTAAAGATCCTCAGTTTTGTAAAATGTAATGAAAGTATAAGTGATAAAAAGGCGGGATGCTATAGTTGGTATCAAAGGATGGTTTAGTTATTTGTGGAAATTAGGATGTGAAAACTCTAGGAAGAACCCTATAGAAAAGTTAAAAAAATAGGAAATCTTCCTGGTATTTTGGTGAGTATTGAGTAAGGGGTTGCCAAGAAAATACATCCCTATCTGGATACGAGCAGGTAGAGGTGGTTGTGGCATAGATGTACATAGGGGTAAAACCCGAAAACACCGCTTTGAGATATACTTAAATGGGAACAGGTACACGACAACGGGCCTTGCTGCACTCTTGGTTACGACACTCCCGGGGGATATGCTTTGGTAAATTCATAAGCATATTATGAACCATTGTTAAAGAAACAAATATAAAATATAATAAAGATTCACATAAGAATATATGATCATGGATAACCTAGATGGGAACCTAGGGGATCACAAGTTAGGGTATACTTTTCTTCCACAAGTTATCCTTATATGCTTTTAGTACCTTTTCATGATTATTGGCTAAGTACTTAAGCCCCTAATTATGTTTTCCCTTCTTAGTTAATGGTGGGAAATGGAAGAACATGTACCAAAAACCAATGTGATAGGAAATGCGACGATTGTCGTATTAATATGATAGGGATGATCAAGGGATTAAAATATGATTATTATTTCGAAAGACGTTCACTATTTTGGGGACCCTATATGATCGAGGTAAATAGATTACTACGGTATTTTCATTGAGGAGTAAGGTTGACTTATATTTTGAATAATTGATGAATTTAAGGTGGACTTATAGTAATTTAGGTTACTTATGGGAATGATTAACCTATCTTGGGTAAAATATGTTTAGGTTAGATAATTTTGTTATAATATGTTTGGAGTGGTTGATGTTGTTTGGAGATGAACAATGAAGTTTATTTTGAAAGACTATGTTATCAAATCCTTCTTGTATTTGGGTTTCAATCTTAGTTTGGTTTATTTTGAGGAATTTTAAGGACCGTTATTTATGGAATTGACTATGATGAACTTTGGGTTTTACCATGGAACATTGAAGATTTAAAAGTAGTTTCCATTCCTATGGGATTATTTCTTTTTGAAGAGTTGTTTTACCTTACCCTTTCTGTTTTTGGGATAATATTTAAAGATATAAGAAATAGGTAGTTAATCTTTTGTGGATTATGAAGATGATTCATGTGTTTTGATGAGACGAAGTAGTTTTGAATGCTCCTAGTTTGGAGAAAAGATTAGTTTTGGGTGGAATCTTATTAAAGGATGAAACTCTACATGAAGATAGGTATATTTTCTTATGTTTTTGTTTTATGTAGTAAATTAATTCCTCAAAATTATGAAAAGGAACGTAAAACAAAAACGTTGTTGGTTTATGTTTCCTACTAGGTAATCAAAGACCGTTTACACACATCATAAGTTTGGGATTTTATTATGGATAACATTCTCCTAATCATGTTCTCTATCACTCTCCCCCAGAACATATCCCTTTGTTTTTCTTCCATGTCCATGTTTTCCTCCATGGAATCCTAGTATTGGTTAACTTGGGTGACCTTTGTACTTCCCTTTTTTTTAAAGTAATAGTATTTCTGACTCTTTTTCTGATGTGGGACTTTCAAAGAAATTTCAAACCTGATTTTTTAAAAAAAATTGCAAAGATGCAATTTATTAAGGGGGAAAGATTGTAACGACCCGAAATTTTGAATAAATATTGTTTCCTAATTTTGTGTGTTATTTTATTTTATTTTTTATACTCAACATAAATGTTTCATTTGATAACATGAGTATAATTAAAATGAGACCTTTGGGCTTTGACTGTTATATGACCATTGGTCAATATGACCACTGAAAACTAAACATTTTGATTATTACCTCTACATACAAGTAATCTTGGTTAATTATTATAGAAAGAAGATTCGATGGCCTCCCCCAGTAGTCTTGGACCGATCAAAGACCATCTAACAGAACTTGGGAAAGAGGTAGCCCCATGGGCTTTGCTCTAGACCAAACCCAAGCAGAACTTCATCGTGTGAAGCTAGAACGAAATCTCCTTTGCGAGAAGTTCAAACTAATAGAAATTACTACTCATGCAATGTTAGCCGAGCCTCCCTCAGATTCTCTCACCTTAGCACACCTTACACTTAGGTCCTATGCTGGTGTGATAAGGGGATATGTAAGGAGACCGTAACTGCCTTGTGTAATCCATTGTTTTAAATAAAAATTGGGATTTCGTCTTATGATGAAGTTTATGAATATTCAAATTATCGGATAAATATAGTATGCATATTTTTGATGAATTTTAGAAAAAGGATATTTTAAAAAAGGTTGTGTAAACCTTAAAAAAATAAAAATGTGTAATGATTTTAGAAAAATGGTCTTCTACAATTATGTTCAGTACGAAATTTAGAGTCTAATAAGATCAACATAATTTTTGATGAATAGTAAATTATGAATAGTGATTTTATGATTAGGATTAGTAATGTGTCCAAATAGATCATTAATCTCACTTAAAGAAAGTATTAATATAATCTAGGCACCTTGATTAAGTATTGTGATTCAATAAAATGGTTAAATAACGGTCTTATAAATTATTATTCAAGTATTATTTTTTTCAGGTGAATAGTGTTTTTTAATTAAAAATATAATTAAAAATATTTAGAATTTTTTTTATAAAACAGATTTCATTTTTGAACTCAGAGCACCGATATTATGCTATGGTAATTTTTAGGGTTTTTTCTGAAAAAAATGAATTTACGGTGAATAGTGTTTTTATTTAAAAATTAAATTAAAAATATTTAGAAAATTATTTTTATGAAATGGAGTTCATATTTGTAATCAGAGCGCTGATATTTGGTTAAGGTGAAATTTTGGGATTATTCTGAGAAAGTTAAATTTTCGATGAATAGTGAAAATACAGTTTTTAAGTTACGGGTGTCTAATGACATCATTAAATGATGTATTAAGTATGTAATCAATATGGTCGACTTATGAATAGTAAAATAAGGTATGAGGTGTCCCAAGTGGCCAATACTATGGGAAAATACCATGGGAAAGCCCATGGTTTTTCCAAAACCACTAATGAGGTGTCCATTGGCCATTAATGCCTTGTCCCCTCACTTTCCCAATAAATACCAAGCCATCCTCTCATCCATTCGACTCCCCACTCACCCCAACGAAGTTATGGTCTCATTACCTCCCAAGGATTCCTCCCATGGTTCCCCCAAGCCCTCAAGGTCCCAACCTTTGAGTTTTAAGAGTTATGTTTTAAGGTAAGGGATCTGATGTCTCTCTTTATATTCAAGAAATCTCTTTTATGTAATTTCTATTATGCTCCATGTTCTTATGTTAAAGGTTTTTATTTTATACTCCTATTACAACCCTTTTCATGTTCACATAATGAGATATCCCCTATTTCTCTCATTATTTCGTTTTATGAAGTTTTAAGTGGCGTCGTTAAGCTGCCGAAATTTTTGTAACAGATTCTTTCTCCCTTCTCTTTTTTCAAGATCTATTATCATGTAAAGTATTTAAAATTCCTTTTTATTATGTTGGGGTATGATATCTAAATTTATCATACTGATATTTTATGATCATATGATGAGAGACCCCATTTGATCTCTACAATTCAGTATTTTGAAGTTTTAAGAGGTGTCGTTAGGCTTCCGAATTTTTAAGTGGTTCTTCACCCATCTCGTTTTGAAGTTCTACTTTCATGTCAGTTCTTTCAAGTTCCATTTTGTTATGTTGGGGTATGATCTCTATATCTATCATTCTTTACTCTTATGTTCATATGATGAGAGACCCTATTTGATCTCATCAATTCATTTTTTTTGGAGTTTATGTGACGTTGTTAGGCTGCCGAATATTTAAGGGATTCTTTCACCCTTCTCCTTTTCAAAGTTCTAATTCCAAGTAAAGTCTTGAAATTTCCTTTTTATTATGTTGGGGAATGATCTCTATATCTATCTTACTGATCATTTATGTTCATATGATGAGAGACCCTATTTGACATCATCAATTCATTTTTTGGTTGAAGTTTATGTAACGCTGTTAGGCTGATGAATTTTCATAAGAGAAATCTTATTTTTGTCTTCCTTTCATGTTCTTCATTTCATATGGAATATTTTCAAATTTAATTAACATGTTCTTAAATACCTTATATTCTGTCCCTCTACTGTTTTATGGGTCATTTATCATTGTTTTACTCATGTCCCCTATCTTTTCAATGTTTTCTAAAACCCTGTAACGTAGCCGTTGTGCTGCAGAATTTTCATCTCAAAATTTCTCTCTCTTTTTCTCGAAATTACTTCGTGTTATTAAGTGAATACTCAATGATCTTATTTCTACAGGTCTATTCACATATATACAAAAATGTTCTATTTTATATTCTTGGATTTACATATATGATACCCTCTTTCCCTTTCCGTGGGTTTAAAGTGATGTAAAGATCATGTCTTTAAAGAATTTTTAAAACGTTATGATTGTGAAATGAAACCCATTTCTTTTATTCTATATGGGTTGTTTATGAAATTATTTATGATGATATATGTGGCTCACATGATAATAATGGAAAATTTAAGGGTGTGCCCTGATAGCGCTCCAATGCATTGGGTAATGATGTAACTACTAGAGATTACATTTTTCACGATACCTTGGTGAATAACCTTGGTAATTTTCAAATTACACCTTGGGGATGGACCTTAGTGATATGTTCCTGATTGTCTATGTTAAATGATGTAACCACATCTTCAAGTTATGAAAATGTTATTTTTATTATGATATGCCTCATGATTTCATTCTCATGCCTTAAAGTTCTTTTCATGACCTTATTGAAGTATCTCAAGTTCACATGTAAAATGTCGTTTGTTTCCCTTACTGAGATTTTTGATCACCCTTTCTTTTGATGTATGTCCCCAGGTTATGTGATGTAGTAACGAACCTAGGATGAACATGAGGAGAAGCCTTTCATGTGTTTTAGAAGAATGTTTTTTGTTTTCATGTTTAAAGTTCTTGGTTTCCAAGACACTAAACCTTAAAGATCCTCAGTTTTGTAAAATGTAATGAAAGTATATGTGATAAAAAGGCGGGATGCTATAGTTGGTATCAAAGGATGGTTTAGTTATTTGTGGAAATTAGGATGTGAAAACTCTAGGAAGAACCCTATAGAAAAGTTAAAAAAATAGGAAATCTTCCTGGTATTTTGGTGAGTATTGAGTAAGGGGTTTCCAAGAAAATACATCCCTATCTGGATACGAGCAGGTAGAGGTGGCTGTGGCATAGATGTACATAGGGGTAAAACCCGAAAACACCGCTTTGAGATATACTTAAACAGGAACAGGTACACGACAACGGGCCTTGCTGCACTCTTGGTTACGACACTCCCGGGGGATATGCTTTGGTAAATTCATAAGCATATTATGAACCATTGTTAAAGAAACAAATATAAAATATAATAAAGATTCACATAAGAATATATGATCATGGATAACCTAGATGGGAACCTAGGGGATCACAAGTTAGGGTATACTTTTCTTCCACAAGTTATCCTTATATGCTTTTAGTACCTTTTCATGATTATTGGCTAAGTACTTAAGCCCCTAATTATGTTTTCCCTTCGTAGTTAATGGTGGGAAATGGAAGAACATGTACCAAAAACCAATGTGATAGGAAATGCGACGATTGTCGTATTAATATGACAGGGATGATCAAGGGATTAAAATATGATTATTATTTCGAAAGACGTTCACTATTTTGGGGACCCTATATGATCGAGGTAAATAGATTACTACGGTATTTTCATTGAGGAGTAAGGTTGACTTATATTTTGAATAATTGATGAATTTAAGGTGGACTTATAGTAATTTAGGTTACTTATGGGAATGATTAACCTATCTTGGGTAAAATATGTTTAGGTTAGATAATTTTGTTATAATATGTTTGGAGTGGTTGATGTTGTTTGGAGATGAACAATGAAGTTTATTTTGAAAGACTATGTTATCAAATCCTTCTTGTATTTCGGTTTCAATCTTAGTTTGGTTTATTTTGAGGAATTTTAAGGACCGTTATTTATGGAATTGACTATGATGAACTTTGGGTTTTACCATGGAACTTTGAAGATTTAAAAGTAGTTTCCATTCCTATGGGATTATTTCTTTTTGAAGAGTTGTTTTACCTTACCCTTTCTGTTTTTGGGATAATATTTAAAGATATAAGAAATAGGTAGTTAATCTTTTGTGGATTATGAAGATGATTTATGTGTTTTGATGAGACGAAGTAGTTTTGAATGCTCCTAGTTTGGAGAAAAGATTAGTTTTGGGTGGAATCTTATTAAAGGATGAAACTCTACATGAAGATAGGTATATTTTCTTATGTTTTTGTTTTATGTAGTAAATTAATTCCTCAAAATTATGAAAAGGAACGTAAAACAAAAACGTTGTTGGTTTATGTTTCCTACTAGGTAATCAAAGACCGTTTACACACATCATAAGTTTGGGATTTTATTATGGATAACATTCTCCTAATCATGTTCTCTATCACTCTCCCCCAGAACATAACCCTTTGTTTTTCTTCCATGTCCATGTTTTCCTCCATGGAATCCTAGTATTGGTTAACTCGGGTGACCTTTGTACTTCCCTTTTTTTTATAGTAATAGTATTTCTAACTCTTTTTCTGATGTGGGACTTTCAAAGTAATTTCAAACCTGATTTTTTAAAAAAAATTGCAAAGATGCAATTTATTAAGGGGGAAAGATTGTAACGACCCGAAATTTTGAATAAATATTGTTTCCTAATTTTGTGTGTTATTTTATTTTATTTTTTATACTCAACATAAATGTTTCATTTGATAACATGAGTATAATTAAAATGAGACCTTTGGGCTTTGACTGTTATATGACCATTGGTCAATATGACCACTGAAAACTAAACGTTTTGATTATTACCTCTACATACAAGTAATCTTGGTTAATTATTATAGAAAGAAGATTCGATGGCCTCCCCCAGTAGTCTTGGACCGATCAAAGACCATCTAACAGAACTTGGGAAAGAGGTAGCACCATTGGGCTTTGCTCTAGACCAAACCCAAGCAGAACTTCATCGTGTGAAGCTAGAACGAAATCTCCTTTGCGAGAAGTTCAAACTAATAGAAATTACTACTCATGCAATGTTAGCCGAGCCTCCCTCAGATTCTCTCACCTTAGCACACCTTACACTTAGGTCCTATGCTGGTGTGATAAGGGGCTATGTAAGGAGACCATAACTGCCTTGTGTAATCCATTGTTTTAAATAAAAATTGGGATTTCTTCTTATGATGAAGTCTATGAATACTCATATGACCGGATAAATATAGTATTCATATTTTTGATGATTTTTAGAAAAAGGATATTTTAAAAATGGTTGTGTAAACCTTAAATAATAAAAAATGTGTAATGATTTTAGAAAAATGGTCTTCTACAATTATGTTCAGTACGAAATTTAGAGTCTAATAAGATCAACTTAATTTTTGATGAATAGTAAATTATGAATAGTGATTTACTGATTAGGATTAATAATGTGTCCAAATGGATTAGTAATCTCACTTATAAAAATTATTAATATAATCTAGGCACCTTGATTAAGTAATGTGATTCAATAAAATGGTTAAATAACGGTCTCGTAAATTATTATTCAAGTATTAGTTTTTTCGTGTGAATAGTGTGTTTTAATTAAAAATCTAATTAAAAATATTTATAAAAATATTTTTATAAAACGGATTTCATTTTTGAACTCAGAGCACCAATATTATGCTATGGTAATTTTTGGGGTTTTTTCTGAAAAAAATGAATTTTCGGTGAATAGTGTTTTTATTTAAAAATTAAATTAAAAATATTTAAAAAATTATTTTTATAAAATGGAGTTCATATTTTTAATCAGAGCGTTGATATTTGGTTGAGGTGAAATTTTTGGATTATTCTGAGAAACATGAATTTTCGATGAATAGTGAAAATACAGTTTTTAAGTTACGGGTGTCTAATGACATCATTAAATTATTTATTAAGTATGTAATCAATATGGTCGACTTATGAATAGTAACATAAGGTATTAGGTCTCCCAAGTGGCCAATACCATGGGCAAATACCATGGGAAAGCCCATGGTTTTTCCAAAACCACTAATGAGGTGTCCCTTGGCCATTAATGCCTTGTCCCCTCACTTTCCCTATAAATACCAAGACATCCTCTCATCCATTCAACTCCCCACTCTCCCCCAACAAAGTTATGGTCTCATTACCTCCCAAGGAGTCCTCCCATGGTGCCCCCAAGCCCTCAAGGTCCCATCCTTTGAGTTTTAATAGTTATGTTTTAAGGTAAGGGATCTGATCTCTCTCTTTCTTTTTAAGAAATCTCTTTTCTGTAATTTATTTTATGCTCCATGTTCTTATGTTAATGGGTGTTATTTTATACTCCTCTTACTTCCCTTTTCATGTTCACATAATGAGAGATCCCCTCTTTCTCTCATTATTTCGTTTTATGATGTTTTAAGTGGCACCGTTAGGCTGCCGAAATTTTTGTAACAGATTCTTTCTCCCTTCTCATTTTTCAAGATCTATTATCATGTAAAGTATTTCAAGTTCCTTTTTATTATGTTGGGGTATGATCTCTAAATTTTTCATACTGATCTTTTATGATAATATTATGATAGACCCCATTTTATCTCTTCAATTCAGTATTTTGAAGTTATAAGTGGCGTTGTTAGGCTGTCGAATTTTTAAGTGGTTCTTCACCCTTCTCGTTTTGAAGTTCTACTTTCATGTCAGTTCTTTCACGTTCATTTTTGTTATGTTGGGGTATGATCTCTATATATATCATACTGTACTCTTATTTTCATATTATGAGAGACCCTATTTGATCTCATCAATTCATTTTTTGTTGATGTTTAAGTGACGCCATTAGGATGCCGAATTTTTAAGGGATTTTTTCACCCTTCTCATTTTCAAAGTTCTAATTCCATGTCAAGTCTTACAAGTTCCTTTTTATTATGTTGGGGTTTGATATCATTATCTATCTTACTGATCTTTTTTGTTCATATGATTAGAGACCCTATTTGACATCATCAATTCATTTTGTGGGTTGATGTTTATGTAACGCTGTTAGGCTGCTGAATTTTCATAAGAGAAATCTTATTTATGTCTTCCTTTCATGTTCTTCATTTCATATGGTATATTTTAAAATTTAATTAAAATGTTCTTAAATCCCTTATATTCTATCCCTCTACTATTTTATGGGTCATTTATCATTGTTTGACTCATGTCCCCTCTCTTTTCAACATTTTCTAAAACCCTGTAACGTAGCCATTGTGGTGCAGAATTTTCGTCTCAAAATGTATCTCTCTTTTTCTCAAAATTACGTCATGTTATTAAGTGAATACTCAAAGAACTTATTTCTACAGGTTTATTCACATATATAAAAAAATGTTCTATTTTAAATTCTGGGGTTTACATACATGATACCCGCTTTCCCTTTCCATTTGTTTAAAGTGATGTAAAGATCATGTCTTTAAAGGAGTTTTTAAAACGTTGTGATTATGAAATGAAACCCATTTCTTTTATGCTATATGGGTTGTTTATGAAATTATTTATGATGATATATGTGGCTCTCATGATAATAAAGGCAAATTTAAGGGTGCGCCCTGATATCACTCCAATGCATTGGGTAATGATGTAACCACTAGAGATTACAATTTTCACGATACCTTGGCGAATAACCTTGGTAATTTTCAAATGACACCTTGGGGATGGACCTTGGTGATATGTTCATGATTGTCTATGTTAAATGATGTAGACACATGTTCATGTTATGAATATTTTATTTTTATTATGATATGCCTCATGATTTCATTCTCATGCCTTAAAGTTCTTTTCATGACCTTATTGAAGTATCTCAAGTTCACATGTAAAATGTTTCTCTTTTTTCCCTTACTGGGCTTTTTGCTCACCCTTTCTTTTGATGTATGTCCCCAGGTTATGTGATGCAGTAACAAACCTAGGATGAACATGAGGAGAATCCTTTAAAGTGTTTTAGAAGAATGTTTTATGTTTTCATGTTTAAAGTTCCTGGTTTCCAAGACACTAAACCTTAAAGATCCTCGGTTTTGTAAAATGTAATGAACGTTTATCTGATAAAAAGGCGGGATGCTATATTCACATATTATAATTTATTTTTAATTTTGTATAGATAAAATTTATAAGGCCCCAGCCTTAAAAAATAATTAATCTTGAGATATTTCAAGAATACAGATTCATGATCTTTTCAGGTTTAGAGTTTTAGAGAATTAGATCATAAAACATTCATTACATTCCACATTTAAACAAAGTGGTTACATAAAAGATATTATTCATTTTTCCAATCAACGAAAACATATTTAAAATAAAACATGGATTCTTTCTTGACACTTCCTTGACACTATCATCATATCATGTACCTTTCCCCAGACCTGTGAAAAACATTTCCAAAACATAGGATGAGCATAAAAAGCTCAGTAAGGGTTATAAAAATATGGAAAGGAAACTTGAGGACATATATACATAATAATGAAATAATACTTTACCCATAAAACATAAGAACTTTAACATACCTCATCAAATCATGAATAAATCATTAAAATCATAAGACATAAAGGTAAATTGAGGCATTCATAACATTCTTATGTAGGGAGTAACCCTCTTGGTTACGTTTGGAATACCCATCACAGTATATTCCCTAAATCTATTCGGAGAAACCATAATGTTTAACTCCTTCACGTTACACAATGCATTGGAGAGCTATATCGGGATCACCCGCCCATAGTTTATCACAGAACCACTCATCTTCATAAACAATTCCCAAGAACCAGAACATAATCATAGCACATAAATTAATCATAAAGTAAATATAACATTCCCACATTGCAATAACAATATAACATAATAAGATATTTGAAATAATGAATCCATTCTAAAACCATTTTCAAAACCTTTTAAATCATTTAATAAAGATATTTTTGAATCAAAGTGTCCCATACCACTTTATGCTTATAAAATTTTAAACCATTAATATCCATATAAATAAATCCATAAAATCAACTTGAAAACATGGATATTAAGGAGATATATTTATAAGAATAAATCATTAAAACATTTAAAATGATATTTTAGTTAAAGGGTTTCTAACAAAATAAGAGACACTTGAATACAATAACTGACGAATAACTTTTAATGAGAACATTATAATATCATGAGAATAAAGGGATTCATGATATAATATTCCAAAGGATAGTATATACACCATATAAGAGTTAATTGGTGCATAACAAAAATTAAGTCTCAATAGAAATGTAAAATGAGATGAAATCCCTTAAAAATAAGGTATCCATAAATTAAGGATAAATCAATCTCATAATTATGTGTGAAAAATATAAATACACCCAATATAATTGAATATTATGTGTAAAACAACCAGAGGTCATTCACACATATTCATAGGATGGCATATTCGATAACATGAAGTTGAACCCAAAGAAATCAAAATTGGGTTAAGAAGTTCCTTTGGTAAAATTCGACACTCTAACGACATCACTTTAAAGTTCATAAAATTAGTTTATGAGAGAGAAAATGGTATCTCATCCCTTTTACATAAAATTTACATCAATAAGGATATAGAAGAACACATCCCAACATAAAAAGACGTAAATTAAAAGACATGACAAAATAAGTCTTTTAAAAAGAGGAGTGTGAAAGGTTCGTTGACCGATTTGGGCAAATTTTGAAACGTACACCCCATGAAATATGGGTCATAAAATGAAGATGTAAATACCCATATAGTAAAATAATGGGCAGTAAATACACCACACAAAAGGAAATAGTGGCCAATGTAGTATGAATCTCATGGGAATAAAAAGTGAGATGAAAATCCACTTATGAAAATTCGGGAGCCTAACGGCGCCACATAAAACATCCAAAAATGGATTGATGAGATAAAATAGGGTATCTCATCATATTAACATTAAATGTACAGAACAATTAATATAAAATAACATCCCCCAACATAAGAAATATGAGCTTAAAAGAAATGTCATAAAAGAGAGTACTTAAAAAGAAAGAGAGAGGTCAGATCCCTTACCTCATGTCCGACTTGTCTTGGTCGTTTCTTTATATTCCTGAATAATAAACTGTTGTAAATTTATAATTTCTTAAGTACCTCATTTAATGTTTATTATTCAATTCATATCACTTATTATTATTCAATTATCTAAGTTCACATCAAATGTTTTTGTCGATGTTTGGTACATGAGTAAAAAATGAACTTGTTTGAAAAGAATCATCCATGTAGTTATAAGTACATCATCTAGAGAATATTATTAATGATTGAAATATCATATATATATCCATTAAATAAACATTTTATAGTATTACATAACATTTGGAGATAAAAAGAAATGAAATGCACCATTCATGGAGACGGTAGGCCATACGCAGGCCTGAACGCTACTTTCATTTCTTTTTCATATTAATGGAATTAAAAAAAATTTAGATATATATATATATATATATATTATAATTCCAGTATAATATATATTTTATATTGGTCACATAATTTAATTAATGTCATTATTTATACATTCCATGTACTGCATGAATGAGTCGCATCACTTGAGGGGGCGGTATTCCGCACTTCCTCATATGAAATTATCGCATTTGCACAACATGAAAAGAATAAAGTTATGATTTAAATATAAAATAAAGAAGCATATATAAAACATAAATACCATATATATCATATATAAAATATAGTTACATCATAATGGCTACCTTTAGAGGTGTTAAAAGAATATTGAACAAGCATTGTTTTGTGAGGCAGCAATTCGCCATCCACAGAAACAGTATGTTATTTAACCATTAGACGGATGTGTGTGTAAGTGTATCTCTAATAATTCTTATAACAACATCCTAGTATAATTAAGATACTGGAGGTATTACAAATGAAAGAATAAAAAGAGTTTAGGGGGCTGGAGAAGCAAAATAAAACAAAAGAACACAAGTGAAGACATTACCTTAAAATCGTGTAACTCTCTTTGGTTTGATCCAAAAGGGTTTCTTGAAAAGAATCCTGCCTAAGTTAAGGATTCTAGGATGAGGAGAGATGTGTGGAGAGACAATATTATCAGAGCTTGGCAGAGACAAAGGCTTCAGAGGTGTGGATATGGAGGTAGAGGTGGGGGCCTTTTATAAGAGGAGAGGAGTGGCACTCTTGGAAAGGTAAAAAATGTTACTTTATTTTCAAATGTTTTTCGGATTTTAAAGGTCCCACATTGATTTATTTCAAGGATAAGATGATAAGAGTTCTAAATACATCCATAAAATAGGTTTTTGACATGTGTAGGACTTATATTTCACATTATCGTTTCATTTTATTTAAATCGTTAAATAATGAGGTAATCACTTCATCATCATGATGTCAGAAACAATTTAATTTTTTTAATGTCTTAGAATTATAAAAAATACTATGATGTATTAAATATTTTTATCTTTCCAATTACTATTTATAGTGAAAAATATTACTTTTATAACCCCATGTAAAAATTGTTTTAGTAAAAAAATACATCTTTGTGTCATTTTTACTTTCACTTTAAATAAAAGGCATTAATGTCATTATCTTACCCATGTGGCTCCATGGGGTCCCAAAAATTGACCCATGGGATGTCTTGGTCAGACATGACACATCCAGTAGGGTTAGGACAAGTGTCAGTATACTTTCAATTTATTATAATATCATTTTTACCTTAAATCACACTAATTACCTTTAATTGTGATTAATCAAACTTAAAAGTTACTTTTCATCAAAAATTATTTTCATCCCATTGAACCAAATTTTACTTAATAATTAAAATCATTTATATTGGATTTTTGAAATTCAAATCACAGAAGTGGTAATGTTCCATTTAATCGAAAAATCAGTTTTTGTAACTACCACTTTGTGGTTTCACTATTCATAAAAAATTATAGTTCTTCCAAAAAATACCAAAAATTCACCCTAAGGTATATTTGATATTCCGAATTCAGAAATGATGAATATTTTACCTAATTCATAACATAGAAGTTGAATTAATTAATTTTATAATGAAATCCTGTTGTCAAATCAAATAGCGTGTTTTTAAAGAACAATATCTATCAAAAGATTGACACTCGTTTTTGTCCAATCTCAAAGTGATATTAATTCCAATGACCACCATTGGATTAAATGGTAACAATATATTCTAATTTAAATTTAAAACCAATTAAAAATATAAACTAACTATATAAATAAATTATATTAAAAAGTGGTTTTGAATTAAAATACAACAATTTTCACTATTCATTAAAAATGATCATTATCAGAAAAATACTAGATATTTATCCAAAGTAAATTTCAATGTCACAATAATAAAGAATATGTTTATTTTGAAAAATATATCTTATAAAATTGTCAAAATATAGATTAAAAAAATGGTTCTCCATCCAGAGGCGGTAAAAAAATATTTTAAAAATATTAGAGTATTTATTCTTAAAATTGGATTCATTTGGATTTTAAGCCTCTATCATTTTTTGGATAAATGTAAAATTTTTAACAAACATATGTAATCATTTTGTAGTTATTTCTGTTCATTCCCTCCATTACAATGGCTTGGCGTTAACTGTTATAATATTATTATATTATTAGTGTGCAACGTAAGATTTCAACGAAACTCGTTGTTGCATATTGGGTACGCCATCGAGCATAGCATTCCATTTAAAGTAGTATTAACATTTTATTCAAAAATATTTATAAACAATAGAATGTAATATTATTTATTTACCTAGGATGTTACAAAATTATAGTGATCCTACCAGCTTTTCATGTTTGAACATTTTAACTTATTATCGAATGATCCTACTACTCGAGGACATGGTTCCCATTTTATTTATGATTTTTATTATATTAGCAGTGATATTTTAGCCACTTCATCAATGAAAAACAATAATGAATTTATTTCTAAAAGGTATAGTATAATGGATAATCTATACCTATATATTGGTCATGAGACAACTATATCCACCATTTATTTTTTTAAAAATTTCATTTATATTATAATTTAATGCTACATATCTAAAAATTTCAGTTCTATGGCTTATATAGTTTATAATTTTTACAATTCAACTATTTGTTATGATGATTATTGTAGACAATGAGATATTAATGTTCAATATTTTTTTATTATATATATTTATATTTTTTCATGATTTTATTCATAGTACTTATGTTTCGTATTGTCCTTGGAATATATTTTTCTTTAATTTTATAATGAGATATTTCTTATATTTCCATTTTTTTTTATTTTTTATTTATGGATATAGTAGTCTCTAGTGACATAAAATATGAAATTAATTAAATCGAAAAAATTTATAGTAAAAGGAAATAAATTCAATAAATATTATTGGTTATAAAATCCTCCTCAAAACAAATTTTACCCATTAAATGTTTACATTTATCTCAAAGGAGGTGGTAGTGTTATCCAATTATTATTTTATATGGATCCCACATTATATTTTTGAACTTTTTAGTTTCAATATCACACTTCCTCAAATATAAATAATGAATTTAGAAAAGGATACATTATTTTATCATTTATTTTTATTCACTATTCTATATATAAAGAAAGATTATCTAGTATACCTCCTTCAATATTGAGTATATGAGTTGGGTTTAATATATATTTTTTAAATAGTTAACATATTGGACATCATGAGAAATGGGAAGGTTATGTGGAAAATATAAATAATATATAGTAATGAAAATATGTTGTATAATCATTAATGGACCAATGTATAATGGGATTAATTTCCCTATTTATAAATCTCGTTATTCCATTTAAAAATACATCACGATTAAGACATGGTTTGAAATAATAAACTTCAAATAATGTCATCATTATTTACCATAAAACACTTTAGGAATGTATATTTCTTTAATATAATTTTTTATTTCTCATAAATGATCATAAATTCTTGAAATAATTTTGGATTCAATAAATATATTTCTATATATTAAACTAAACATGTTGGAGTTTGATATATTTTACCATAATGAATTCCATAAGGAAAAATTTTTATTCTCGTGTAGAATATATTATTATAGGTGAATTCACCTAAAAATGATATTGGTCTTAGAATCCCTATATGAAATGTTAAAAATTTATTAACATGTCCTATAACATTAAGCTAAACTATTTAGACTTCCTATTAGTTTTAGGGTATTAAGTGATTCTATAGTTTACGCTAGATTTCATTTCGATATGAATAATGCTAAAAAATAGAGATATAAATATCCGATCATGGTATGATATGATTAATAGTTTTTCATTATGTAGCCTCACCAATTTTTGTAAATAAAATAATTTAAATAAAGGGATAAATAACTACATATTATGATTAAGTTAGTGGATTTAGTTATCCAATAAATAATCACCCTAATGGAATTACATCCTTTTAATGTTATTGGAAGACTATTAAAAAATTTACAATGATGTTATTCTATATAAATATATTTAATGATTGTGGTTTTACTATGTCTTTCTATAGTTTTCATTCTACATAAAATATTTTCATATCAAAGGCCTTATAGAATATTCAGAAATATTCTCATTATTATGTTAATCTTTTTTTCTTGTCATATATAGAAATTTATTTTTAGGTGGATTTATTTAAAAAAACCTTTCATTGTCTATATAGTGGATTATATTCCTAGTATTAACAATAAAATCATAATAACATCCAGGTCAATAGTGAGGTCATGGGTCAATCAATAGTATAATTCTTTAATATTATTTTACATTAGAAGTTATTATTATTATTATTCTTTGATATTATATACTAAAGATGATCAATTAATCGTTTGAGGTTGTCGTGATTTTGTCCTTTACCCTATTATTTTGATGTAAATAATTACCAATTCTTGAATCAATAGATCTCATTTAAACCATATCATCATAAAAATTACAATAACATAAATAATTTTTATATTGTTTATTTATTGATAGTTTAATAAATTTTAGATTAATTTAAATTAAATGTATTAATTAATATGAAATTAATATTTTTGGTTTCCCTCCAAACCAACTATGGAATTTTAATCCCAATTCAGGTTTTTAATAATCACTATGAAAAAAATAAGGAACCAAAATTCAATTTAGAGACCCAAAGCGTGACGTACATAGAAAATACATTACATTTTCAGAATACTTAATACATGACAAAAATAGATGTCCAAAGACTGTATTAGATTAGTTTTTTGGAAACTCGAAACATAATATTCTAATCATGGTGAAATATCTTCAACATCTCCCATTAAGATGTTTCCCTTTTGTATTCTTACCTAAAACCATTATTTATATCTTGGGGAAAAGAAAACATAAAACGGGTGAGCTCAAATGCTTATCAAGGGTAAACATGGAGAACATAAAACAATCCCTAAACAATTGAACGTAAGAACATGAACATAAAACATCAAAATCATGAGTAATAACATAAATCTTTGTAGTGCATAAGGCATAAATAAAAAAGAAACATTAATCATGATAAAATAGCATGGTAATCAAACATGTAATTGTGGAAATCCATTAAACACATGATATTATTTCCATAGTATCCAAGGCAATGCTGCGAAGACCATCATAGTGGACAAAGTCCATTACTGAACCGGGTTAACTTGTCATTCCATCCCTGTATTACTGAACTGTATTTTACATGCCATTCCTGCCATGTTTATCTCATGAGAAATAAACTTTTACCCAATGAATTTGAGGGAGATATAGGTCTCACCCATCTCATAATAAAATCATTATTTCGTGTGCCACAAAATAAAAATAAATCATTAATCATTACCTAATGAATAAAATTGGTTTCATAAACATCATCTTATCGTGAAATAATCTATATAAAACAAATGGATATAATTTGATCATAATAAAAATAAAACCATGTAAATAATAAAGTAATTATACATTAAACATAAACATGATATATAATTTCATCTTAGATGGAAAATAGTTTTAACAAAACACTTGAAATGAATTCTTGAGGAAAATATCCTTTCTTCTTCAAAATCATTTTCTTTCCAAAAAATGAAACACACTTTTAAAAGAAAAGGATTTTATTGAAAAAAATCATGAAATATTATATAGTATGATTCATGAATAAAATTGGATATGAAGCAGTAAAAATTCATTCATACCATATAAGTTAAAAAAACATTCTCCTCGTACTTTTTCATAAAAAAGTCAAAAAGTACCTCAAATGGTAAATAAAAGAAAGATTCCATCCATAACACAATGTAAAAGTCAAAAAGTGGTAACATGACTTTAAACATAAATAGAATAATATTAAACACTTTATGAAAACATTTTTATGGACATGGATGAAAAATATAACCCCAGTAAATACTTATGTATACGCAATCCCAGATAAAAATGAGATTGAAATATTTTCCCTTACCATAGTTCCAATTTATTCCATACGTGTCCGAAATTCTTGTATAATGGGTTTAATCATATTATTAACTTGTAACAGAACCATAATAATATTTATGATATCATATATGATTCACATAGGACTTTATATTACCTATTCTTTTGTCAATTCCATTTTAAAACAACGTTTTGGGTAATATCGTTTCATTTACCGTACGTCTTTGACTAGTTGTTACTGATATTATTACTTATATCATAATTTAAATAATTCTAGAATGTAAAAAATGATTTATATATAATATATATTCAGCATTTTAATATATATTATTGATCGATAAATGAAATGAAATTCACCGTCCATGGAGACAATAGGTCGTATGTACGACTGAACACTGTTTTCGTTTCCTTATTGAATTGAATGTCATTAAGTAAATGAAACATATATGTACATAAATCAAGTATAATTTTTAAGTAATATCTTCCATTATTATTTATTATATCTATTTTATTATCATACTATAATGGTATATCATGGATAATGAATCTAATCGCGCCGTGGAGACGGTAGTCCGTACGTACGCACGAGCGATGATATCATCCCCATAATTATTGAATCAAATTATAGTGGATGATATAATTTATCAGAATCATTATGATGGTATAATAATCATATATATTTATTATTTCCACCATTATACCCATCCATGTAAGGTGGTGGTGGAAAACAGATTACACCACGATGTGGAGACGGTATTCCATACGTACGAAAATGCGGTTATTTAATTTTCTATATGATGGATAAAAGGTGAAATAGGGTTGTTTAATATTTATAATAACATATCATTATATGAGTGATACTTATGTTATTACTTTATAATTAAACAAATAAAGAAGATGAAGTAGAAGAAGAAATAAATTTGAAAGAATCGGTAATGGATATTACCTCTTCTTCGACACGCCTAGTCTAATCCTCCACTTAGGGAACTAAATTTGGTCTTTGAAGAAGAACAAGACCAATAATATGTTTCATGGGAAGTGGAGAAGAAAAATGGACAGGTTTTGGTGGAGATTTCTGGCTCTAAATGTTGTGAGGAGGAGAGGGAGGAGGTGCCCTTTTATAAGGGAGGAGAGGGGCACCTTTGGAAACATAAGAAACATTAATTTTCAATAAATTCAAACCCGACATAAAAACATCCAAAAATGATTAACATTAAATTATGAGATGAGATAGGGTTTTAATCTCATCAGAAAATAAAATTTAGTCATGTTGGGAATTTATTTTAAACCTTATCAACTTGATTTATCATAATTTTATCTACTTAATTTTATTTATGGTAATAATATTATAAATTATAAATTGTTATAAATAATTACTTCTGTGTTATGAGTTTTCCATAATTATATACATTATGAAATTGTAGAACATATAAATTTTAATTTATAATTTTTAAATATTTTTGTGATTTTTAAACAATTTTATCATATGTTATTTTTATAAAATAACAATAGCGTAAATTTTGACATTATTCATTTTTTTGAATTTAAATAAAATCCACACCGAAGATACATTCGAAATAAAATATTTAATAGATTTATAACAAGTCATGTTTATCAATAAAATTCATTTAACACATTAAATAGCTCATATAATATTTATTTTAATATTTTTAAAACCATTTATTTGATATTTCAATCAACAACAATAATTTCAACATCACCATTGTGTCATTATTAATGATAATTATTTAATCCCTAAAAATTAAAAATAAACTCACATGATGTAGATAATTTTATTATATTTCTTGAGACAATTCATTTTTGTAGTTTTATGATGTTTATCACTAAATTAAAATTATTACGCTTATAAGATATATGAGAGTGTCATGTCGTCACATTCTTTGGTTTTAATAATAATTATATAATTTTCATCATCAAAACTCCATGAAATGAATCTATTCAGAAACATTGGTGATATTGTTAGAATTTTACTCATCCAATAGAATTTTTTTTAGGTTTTAGCGTAATTTTATAATCTTATTCATACCCTTAATTACCATATTTACCATTAACTGTAGTAAATGAAAATTACCGTAGTTACAATTGAAAATATCAAAAAATTAAAAGTAACCTATTAACATAATTTGGACCAAATGAATCCAAACATGGAATCCATTTTTCAAAATTCAAAACACATAAGTTGCAGTAATTAATTTAGAAAAAATCCCTTCGTTAAGAAAACGAGTTTTAAAAGTTAAAACATTGTTAAAGATTGAGATGTTTTAACATATGAATTCAATGTAAAATTAATAGAAATGAATTGAGTTATATTAAATGGTAAAAATATATTCTATTTATACTTTAAAACCCTTCAATATTATAATTTAACCATATACAAAATCTTGATGAAAAAAGTTCTTTTTAATTAAAATTTATCGTACATTTACTATTCATCAAAATATGAAAGTTAAAAGAAAAATATAAAAAATTATCCAAAGTAAATTTTTATATCCTCATTTAAATGATTATGTTTATTTTGTCTAATTGAACTTATAAACATGTAAAAACTATATTTAAAGTGAGTGCTCTATCAAAAGGTGACAAAACTACATTTTTTAAAAAAAATATTTTGTTCTCATACGATGTTCTAGTATATGCTTAAGATGAATTATTATGTATTAAAATTCAAAATGTAGTTAATACTATTCATAACCACTAGTTAATAACAATATTTCGTTGTTTAGTGAAACTCAGTATTGCATACAACAGAAACTATTGAAGAAGTTCTCTCTTGCGTGCAACACAAGCCAAGAATAGTGTTTGCATATACTAAAAGATAATATGGTGTTGCGTATAGTGCAAGGTAATCTTAGGTAAGAGTACAACACAAGATGTAAAAGAAATTAAAAATAATATTTCTCATAAAATCTTGGGGTGTTACATTCTACCCCCCCTTAAAATGAATTTCACCCTTGAAATTCGTTAGAGTTATTAATCGTTTACTACTTGAAGGTTTCTTTCATTGAATCCCACATCGTAAAACTGAATACTAAAACTTTATTTTAAAAAGGAACATTAGAACCATAACATATAACTAAAGTAACTCATCAATGGGTTCCCACATAAGAAGATATAGGTGAAAATATGGATATAGATGAGAAATCTAACCATCATGTTCTGATGGAGAGTGGTAGAAAACATGGATATGAAAAATCCAATGATCACAAAGCCATAAATTTAGGATTATCTAAGGTACCATCTGATTCATTAGATATGAGGGCACTAGGACAACATTTTTGGTTTTCATGATCATTTCTCTAAAGTTGATGAATTTTCTCATAAGGAGAAATACTTACTTGATTTCAGTGTAATATCATTATTGTCCATTTCAAAAAAAAAAAACAAATTTACACTTCATCTCTTATTTAAATAAATGATGTGGAATTTGTCATTATTGAAGTGTTAGCAGATCATGTGATAGAATGATACGTCATTCCATCTGTATTTATCACAAAAACATTAAGCAAAAATTATAAAATATTCATAAGTCCATTTATGGTGAGATTAACTATATATGACTCCATAAAATTTACTTATACTTCATATATCATACCGCTTAATAGAATAAAAATAATTTACACAAAAAATGGACTTCCTGTAGGCCAGTGGTAGGTGATGAAGGCCCGTCTCACCTTGGTTGTGGGTTTGACTCCCATAACCTTGTCTGAAGTGACGAGTTGCCTCCCGTCCTACGGGTTGTACTTTTCTAAAACTACACTATTACAAAATTCGAGAAATAATATCATGAATTTATAGCCCTAAAAAATACTATCTGATGTCCAACTTAATGCATTCCAGCCTTTAGGCTTATCGAAAATACTTCTGTCGAATCTCATATTATAAAGAAAATGACAACTAGAAATGTCATCTACAGAGAATGTTAATACCATCATTTATCCCCCATATATCATACGATATATCTTGTTGTTCACATTAAAAACATATTAATACCTTAATCATGTATTATCTTGAAACATGAATTATCATAGAACCATAGTGAAAACATGAATTCTGTCAAAAGTTAACTCTTTCCACATACTAAAATCCAAAAAATACAATATACTCAAACCATGATATCACTTTGTCCTTATATCAGTCATGAGATCAATAGAAATATCCAACATATTATTTTCTTCATATCCTTTCATTATTCCTGTATCATCTACTTTCCAAAAACATCTGAATAACCTTTCACGGTTACCGGTCCCATTCAATATATACTTTATAATACATTTGAAAAAACAATAGTGTAACAATCCATAGATGTTTCTTTATTCCATAGTACCATTAAATTACATATAAAACATAAATCTTGAGAAACATACAATCATTCTACTACATTATTAAACCATTGAGTGAGCTTCATCATTTTATTCCTAAACACTTTTTTCATCTCATATATCATTTGTAGTCTCTTCATCATCATCTACATAAATACAACCTGTACGACCTTGAAGATTCTCTTCATGAGATTTTACCTTAGGAAATTTTTTTTCATAATGCCCATAAATTCTACATTTAAAACATTTTACTGTTGTTTATGTCTTAGAAATACCATTATCCTTGTCCATTGTGTTAAATGAAACTTTTACTTTGCAATTTATGGATTTGTATCCTTCTTTTCCACACCTAAAGAATCTTCCAATTCCTTTGAAAAATTCTGCTTTATGCCTCTTCCGACATTATTTACATGAGGGAAATTGAACGTTCTATCCTTAATGATCATCATGAATCTCCATATTTCTCTTATTAGCCGAGTCAGGATACTTTCAAAATTTGATATTATTGATCATATTATGATAATGCCGATTATACATTATAACGATGTTTCTCCTTCCAATTCCAGTTTCATTTGGTTTCTTATGAATAACATTATTCCATTGTCCATCATATTCTCCATTAACATGAATCTTCCTCTTTCCAGGCATTTTCTAAAACCCAAAAAAGAATAGTGTGATAGGAAAAATTTATACTAGGAAAACAACATAAGAAAGGGGGAGTACCTTCAATATATAACATCTTAGGTTTAATTATAAGATTGTTGCCATGATTCTAGGACTATAACCTATACTTATACTTAACCTTAGAGACAACCCTAGACATACTATAGAAATATCTCTAGGGATTTCCCTAATGTTTTCGCATCCTAGTTTTCAAAGGTTAACTAAACCTTCTCTCTAATACCAACTGTAGAGACCCAAAGCTTGACGTACATAGAAATTACATTAATTTTTCAGAATACATAATAAATGACAAAATAATACGCCCAAAGACCATATTAGTTTAGTGTCTTTGGAAACACAGAACATAATATTCTAGTCACGGTGAAAGATCTTCAACATCTACCATAAAGATCACCCCCATTGGTTTTCATACCTAAAACCTTTCATTATATCCTATGGAAAAGAAAACCTAAAAAGGGTGAGCTCAAATTCATAGTAAGGGTAATAATGGAGAACATAAAAGAATCCCAAAACATTTGAACGTACGTACATGAACATAAAACATCAAAATCAAGAGTAATTCCATAAATCATTATAGTGCGTAAGGCATATATCATAAAAAACCTTAATCATGATAAAATATCATGGGAATAAAACATGTAATTGTGGAAAATCATTAATCACATGATATGATTTCAATAGTATCCAAGGCATTGCTGCCAAGACCATCATAGTGGACAAATTCCATTACTGAACCAGGTTTACTTGCCGTTCTAGGCATGTATTAATGTATTGGATTTTACATGTCGTTCCAGACATCTCTATATCATGATATATAAATCTTTACACAATAAATTTGAGGGAGATATAGGTCTCATGCATCTCATAATGAAATCATTCTTTCATGTGCCATAAAATAAAAATAAATCATTCATCATAAGACAATGAATAAAATGGGTTTCATAAACATCATCTCATTGTGAAATAATCAATATAAAACAAATGGATATCATTTCATCATAATAAAAATCAAACCATTTAAATAATAGAGAAATTATACTTTAAACACAAACATGCTAAATAATTTCATCTTTGATGGAAAATAATTTTGACAAAACACTTGAAATGAATTCTTGTGGAAAATATCCTTTCTTCTTCAAAATCATTATCTTTTCAAAAAATACCACACACTTTTAAAAGAAATGTATTTTATTGAAACTAATCATGAAATTATGTAGAGTAAGATTCATGACGAAAAGTCTATATGAAATCGTAAATATCCATTCATGTCGTATAAGTTAAAAAAACATTCTCCTCATACTTTTATCGAAAAAGTCAAAAAGATCATTGTATTGTAAACAAAAGAAAGATTCCATCCATAACACAAAGTAAAAGTAAAAAAGGGGTAAAAGTGACTTTAAACATACATTGAATATTATTAAACACTTTATGAAATCATTTTTATGGACATGGATGAAAAATATAACCCCCGTAAATACTTACATATAAGCAATCCTAGATAAAAATGGGATTGCAAAATTTTCCTTTACCTTAGGTCCAATTTCTTCCATACGTGTCCAAAACTCTGGTATAGTGTGTATAAACATATTATTAACTTGTAACAGGACCATAATAATAATTATGATATCATATATGACTCACATAGGGCATTATATTACCCGTTCTTTTGTCAATTCCATGTTAAATCATCATTTTGGGTAAAAAAAATTCATTTATCGTACATGTTTCGACTTTTTTTTCTTGGTATTATTACTTATATCCTGATTTCCATAATTCTAGAATGTAAAACATGATTTATATATAATTTATAATTAGCATATATATATATATATGATAGATCGATAAATGAAATGAAATACACCGTTCATGGAGACGGTAGGTCGTACGTACGCATAAACACTGTTTTCATTTCCTTATAGAATTGAATAGAATTAAGTAAATGAAAAATATATGTACATAAAACCAGTATAATTATTATTTAATGTATTTCATGATTATTTATTATATATAATTTATAATCATACTTTAATGGTTAATCCTAGAGAATGAATCTCATTGTGGTGTGGAGATGGTAATCCATACGTACGCACGAGCGATGATATCATTCCCATAATTATTGAATGGATTTGGAGTGGATGATATAATTTATTAGAATCAGTATGATGTTATAATAATCATATATAGTTATTATTTCCGCCAGTATATTCATACATGTCAGGTGGTGGTGGAAAACAGATTATACGATGGCGTGGAGACGATATTCCGTACGTACGCACGTGCAGTGATTTCACTTTCCTTTGGATGGATAGAAGGTGAAATAGGGTTGTTTCATATTTATAATAACATATCATTATATGAGTTATACTGATGTTATTACTTTATAACTAAACAAATATAGAACATAAAGTAGAAGAAGAAATAAATTTGAAATAATCGGTAAAGGATATTACCTCTTCTTTGACGCGCCTCTTCTAAACCACCTCTTAGGGCACTAAAGATGGTCTTTGAAGAAAATCAGGACCTCTAGTATGTTTCTAGGGAAGTTTAGAAGAGAGATGGATAGGTTTTGGCTGATATTGATGGATTGAAATGTTGTGAGGAGGATAGGGAGGAGGTGGCCTTTTATGTGGGATGAGAGGGGCACCTTTGGAAACATAAGAAATATTAATTTATAATAAATTCCAAACCCACTTAAAAACATCCAAAATGATTCAAATTCTTTGATGAGATGATATAGGTTCGGAATATCATCATCCAATAAAATTTAGTCATTTTGGGAATTTATATTAAACATTATCAACTTGATTTATTCTTATTTAATATATTCAATTTTATTTGCTGTAATAATATTCTAAATTTTAAATTGATATAAATAATTACTTATGTGTTTTTAATTTTCAATAATTTTATAATTTAGGACCTTTTCGAACATATAAATTTCAATTTATAATTTTTAAATATTTTTTTGATTTTTAAATTTTTTTATAATATGTTATTTTTATAAAATAACAATAGTGTCAATTTTGACACTATTCATTTATTTGAATTTAAATAAAATGCACACAGAATATATGTTCAAAAAAAAGATTTAATAGATTAATAACATGTCATAATTACCTATAATATTCTGGTAGCCCATTAAATAGTTCATATAATATTTAATTTAATGTTTTTAAAACCATTTATTTGATAATTCAATCAATAAAATAATTTCAACCTTACTATTGTGTCATAATTAATGATAATTATTTAATCCCTAAAAATTACAAAAAGACTCACCTGATGTAGATAATTTTATTAAATGACTATAAACTATTCATGTTTGATGTTTTATGAAGTTTATCACTCAATTAAAAATTATTACACTTATAAGACATAAGAGAGTGACATGTTGTCACTTTCTTTGGTTCTAATAATAATTATGAATTTTCATGGTCCAAAGTCCATGAAATTAATATATTCTGACCCTTAGGTGATATAGGTCTACTTTTATTCATCCAATAGAATTTTTCAGGTGTTAGGGTAATTCTATAATATTATTTTTACCCATAATTACCCGATTTACCTTTAACTGTAGTAAATAAAAATTATCATAGTTACTATTCATAATATTAAAAAATTAAAAGTAAAAATTAACATAATTTGGACCCAATGAATCCAAATATGAAATCCATTTTTAAAAATTCAAAATATATAATTTGCAGAAATAAATTTATAATTAATCCATTTGTTAAGAAAATGGGTTTTAAAAGTTATAACATTATCAAAGATCGAAATGTTTTTACCTATGAATTCAATGTAAAATTAATGGAAATGACTTGCATTTTATTAAATGGTAAAAATTTATTCTATTAATACTTTAAAACATATCAATATTATAATTTAACCATATAAATTATCTTGCTGAAAAATGTTTTTTTAATTAAAATGTAGCGTACTTTTACAATTCATCCAAATATGAAAGATAAAAGAAAAATATAAAAAATTTATCCAAAGTAAATATATATATCCATATTTCAATGAATAAGTTAATTTTGTCTTATTGAACTTATAAATGTATCAAAACTAGATTTAAAGGTGGTGTGCCACCAAAAGGTGGCAAAACTGCATTTTTTGAAAAATTTATTTTGTTCTAATACAGTGTTCTAGAATATGTGTAAGATGAATTATTATGTAATAAAATTTAAAATATAGTTTATAATATACACAATGTCTAGTTCATAACAATATTCCGTTGTTTAGTGAAACTCGGTATTGCGTACAACACAAGCTATTAAGGAAGGTCGCTCTTGCATGCAACACAAGCCAAGAATAGTGTTTGCGTATACTACAAGCTAATATGTTGTTTTGTATAGTGCAAGGTGCTTTTGGTGAAGTGTAAAACACATGATGTCAAAAAAATTAAAAATAATATTTCTCATAAAATCTTGGGGTGTTACATTCAACCAACATTGTTTCTATTTCTCCGGACTACATAGTCCCAAATTCTCTACATATAGTCTCCTCACCCCGAATCCATCAACAAAAGAGCTCCATATTATGGTTTTTTCCTAATCATCCATTTAGATAATTGAACATCCTAATATAAAAACATGGTAATGTTGATTGGGAATAAAATATTCATTATAACTTAGAATAGTTCAATGTGTTCATAGTGTAATCAGGTTACAATGGGATATTAAAGAATTTTTTTTAGAAAATTCTAAATGGATTTGATCTTTAGTAAATAAGATACCAATAGTTCATTGGCTATATAATATAAATTTAGTTTTATTAGATTATCATTAAAATATTTAGGCTGCATATATTATATAAATTTGCCACTTGAGGGATTTTTTACACCATTAATGATATATAATTACTATATTGAAATTTTAATGTATTTCATATTATTTTTTATATTAAAAAGTTTGAATTTTTTTTAATTTATTAATAATTTATTTTTATTCAATAAAATAAATGTATTATCTTTATATTTAATATATATGTAATTAAAAAAATTTATATCATTTTTTTGTTTTATTAATTTTACATTTGATAAAATAAAATATGTTATGTATTTTAAATGGTTAGGGAGGAATATGTTTTGTATTATTTATTAATTTATTAATATAAATCATTGATTTAATTGAATTTGATTAGTGTTTTATATTTTAATAATTTAAATAAAATAATTTTAATTTTTTTAAAAAAAATCCATTAAAAAGATTTTTTCTGATTTTAAATTAAAATTATTATATAATGTTAATTAAAAAATGTACATTATATTATTTTAACTATATAATCAATAGGTTTTAATACGGGAAGATTACTATTTTTGGTGGAGTGGAGGACCCAAATTATCCCTTTTTTGTGTGATTGAATGATCTCATTTAACTAGAATGTATTAATATAGTTAAGACCTTTTTATCAAATCATTTAGTTAGTTATAACCCAAAAAATTCTAATTTAACATGTTTTTTAAATAAATTATTACTTTATTCAATAATCATGTCTAACTATTTATATATATATATTATAAAGATCCAATATATACTAATTATATGATAATCATCTACTCATTATACCGGTGATCATTCTATATTTCGAGTTAATTTTAGTTATTCAAATTATATTATCGAATTACTTTTTTAAAATTAAATTTTAAATTATTTATAGTTAATGTTATTCTATAACTGAATATTCATAACAATCATTCCAAAAAAATCTCTAATTGTAGGACATCATAAAATTTAATGTATTATATTTTTCATTTTAGAATTTATAAAATATATACTTGGTTAATTAGATTTCATGAGATTCTATGAACATAAAAAACCCATAATTATAAGATTTATCATTAATATTTCACTTTTTATATACCTAAGTCCATTTTGGTTTAGTGTTTAATAGTAAAATAAAAAACACTTACAATTAAAAAAGCCATATTTTCCACATAAATTGACACTATTTATCTACCAAACAAGAAACCTTTAGTGACAAATAATAATAGTCCAAAATCTCCCCCATGATTCTCCACTCATGATAACCATAAATAAATTTCATTCATAACTATCTTCTTTATTTCCCTATGTAATGGTAAAATAATAATGGGTAATCTAAAATTACGAGTAAGGGTAAACATAAGTGATAACAACAAATGATTGATTGTGATCATAATATAACAACGTGGGTAAAATAATATAATCATGTTATACAAATATACCATAAGGTAATATTTTCGGATAAAATAAAAATCACAAATTATGAGACTTAGTGTAAAGTATTTTCTAAAAAATAAAACATGGGATATATAAGTGTGAAACTATGAGTCAGTTATCCTGAGCAATGAAAATATAAAATCTATATAAAAATATTGCATACGAATTTTGAATATAAATAATCATAAAAAATAATTTCCATTTTCAAGGATCAATACCAATAAATCACAACATTGTGGTCAAATATTATACATAAATTGTTTAAAAGATATCATCATATTCACATATGAAATATGTGTAAAAATCATCATTATATATTATGTGAAAAATTATGCATCATGTTCACATATGATACAAAATATATCATGGGATATATAACATTATCCAATGACTTAGAGAACTATATAATTCTTGTAACATCTTCCACTAAATTAACAACCATATATATGTATATAAATATTATACATGAATGTATTCGAAGATTAATTAAATCATAATCTACCCATGATAATGAAATTAAAACACACAGTAAACAAAAAGGAAATGAATGTGGTCATATGTCATCCATATAAATAAGATGAATGGAATTAATAAAATATGATATTAGGTTAATGAAATAAAAATTTATAGAAAATAAAATTGGAATACAATAAAATAAAATTTTTGGATATATTTTTACCATCATAGAAGAATGAATATGAATAAGAGGGATTATAGCTCAACTAAATGAGATGTAGTTATCAAAAAAAGTCAAAACATTACAATTCATGATTTGAGAGATAATTGATGAGGATTTAATGAGAAATAAATATAAATCCCATGAAAAAAGTGATATTAAAATATAATTCAGTCATAGTGTATAATGATACCATCATAAAATAATGGTGTTCAAGAAGAAACATTATAACTCAATGAATGAAATTAAGTTAAAAAATACCCATAAAACATTTTAAATGAATGTATAAATTTAAAATTAGAGATAGATAATGAAATTAAACCTTAAATACCTTGAATATAAATATAATATTGATATAATACATCAAATACGTTGTATAAAAACTATATAAATGTAAATATGATTATTATATTTCTACATAGAAAATAATGAAATGAAAAACCACTTTGAATATTGTATTGTTTAAAACAATACAAATTTAATGAATACAATGATATGGAATTTAAATTATCATCAAATAAAAGAGTTTTATTATACATGAAAACAATAGGGTGGTAATTACACCATAGAAAAAATAATCTGGTATATAATATAAAATGCATCATAAGGAATTCAAATTGAGACAAAGAAACCCCCACCTTATATTTCTAATTTGTCAAACATAATTTAAATTACTATATAATAAACAATAAATCATTAATAATCGAGTTAAAATCCATATTGACGTTTAATAATTCTCTTATTTATCATTTATATACTTTTTGTACATTTATGTTAATTATTTTTAGTTTATATTGATCTTTGGTTCTTAATTATTTCAACCATTCCTTATCAATTCTTATATAATGGTGCCAATAGTCATTATATGATCCTAAGATAATAAAATATTTGATAGTAATTGTGTGAGAATATATGTCACATAATGATATATGCAGCTCTAGATTATTTTAGTGGATCTTTGGTGTATAATTCATAATGATGAAACCCATATTGTTCTTATTTTTTTTATTTTTTAATGAACAAAATGTTCTGAATTAATAATGAGTTAAATATTAAAATTACTATTAATGAATAATAAATAAGAAAATATTTTCTTATTAATGTAGTATAATACAATTAATTATATTTCTATTATCATCCGGGATAATATTTTATTTCATTAGACATGTATGTGGTTAAACTGACCGAAACAAGAACATTATATAATCAATTGATGAGTTTGATTTTATAATGGTTTTACTAAAATTTCACTATAATTTAATTTTAATGATGTATGATCCCATGTTTTATTAGTTGGATTGTTTATACAGAATCTTAATTTTCAATTTTTGGATTGGTCAAAAATTTATTGAATAATAGGAACAAAATATCAAAGCTTGTAGTGCTTTAATATAATGATTTTTGAGAAGGTTTGGGCCCTAAGAGGTGCTCTAGTTTCCCAGTTAAATCCTACAATTTTTATGCTTCGATAAACTAGTTATAGGAGATACAACATGAGGCTCATTTTTGGGGAAAAGTTACTGTTAACCGTTCACACCAAAAAATAAAACCTATTTATATGGTCACATACTTTGTTTAAAGAATTATAGGAGCTCCATAATGATTTCTACCCCCTTTTCTCCCCATTTCACCCAACATCTCCCCCACATGTTCCCTCATCCATATCCCTTCTTCCATGGCAGACCTCCCTCATTCCTGATCTAAATCGAAAACCATCATATGCATTCGAAGCATAGAGGTAAGTCTTCAATTATGATATCCTCCAGTGTGTTCTTCTCCCACTTCCATTTAATTTTGTTTCACTGGTTAGGTATTTTGGTAATGATTCCAATAGTGAATTGTGGAATCAGATATTGGTGATATGTATTTTACTATTCTTATGGAAAGGGATACATGTGAGGCCATCTATGCATCGCTACATACAATTTCAATGAGGTATGCCTCCATTATTAAATTTCATAGGTATTTCTCATAAATTAATTTAAATTAATAAAATATTTAATTCGTTTGATAGTTTTTTACCTTGGAATGGTTCCGAGGTACCACTGGGTATGATTTCACATGGTTTCTCAAATATTTTCACAATGAAAAGGGTGTACAGTGGGATATCACCATTATGTCATTTTGATTTTTATTTAACAATATATAATTTAATATTTTAATTGATGTTTTTGGACTATTATTGGATTTCCTATTATTAGGTAGGGTCATAGAATCCAATGCATCATGTATGAGACAACTTTGGGCATGGGCAACCCATGGAGAGCCTGGATGGAGTTGTCAAGAGTGGAATATAAATGGATTTAATCTTATTTGAGGTGGGTGGTATTCTATACATTCTCAATGGTATTTATTAATGTGTAGGGTTGTATATGAGTAATTGGTCCCAACCACAAAGATGAATCCCCCAATTTATAACTTTTCAAATGAAGAGTTAATTAAATTAAATTTATAAATTATAATGATTGGATTATAGGGGTCACTAATAACACCTATATGTTAACATCATGACTTGTCCCTAATTCTAGATATAGATACCCTTTAGATATTAAGTGTCCTCCAGACCACATATGAGGTGTAATTACACATAGTGAGTAATGTTAGCTATTATATAGAGAAATTTTAGAAGACCTAAGATGGACTGTGGTTGGGATGGGTTTGTGGACTACCTTGGCCGACCATGAGTACCATGATGGGACTCAAACCACATATTGACCATTTCTATGATAGAGAGACCACATGTAATCAAAACCTACATACTACATATTTTATGATCCCATGTGGCATGATTTCCTTGGGCTCCTTATGTTGAATCAAGATTGTGATACAATCCTAGAAGAATCTAAGGGGGATTCCTTTAAAAAATTTCAAACATCAAGAATCCTAGAAGGGATCCCTCTCCAATGTATTATCCTAAGGGACCCCAGTGGATATATTATTGGTTGATTTAACATGGTTTAGGGTAACATTGGAATAAGTAGAGATGGTATGGGTATCACCTAGAACTGTTACCGAACATGTATGCCTAAGAGGTTGTGGTAATTGTGATTTGTTTAGATGTTCAACCAACCTCACTCTTTATTTTATTCACACAATTAGTTAACATTGATGTAATTATTATTACTAAATATTCTTCCTATTACTCTAATAATGAGCCTAAGGTGATGTGATTTATAGTGGGAGTTTCTAGTGGAATTTTCTAGGATCATGCTCATAAGACGTATTGATTGAATGTTTATATTAGAAAAATTCCAATTTGTCAATTGGATTCCTCTATGAACATAGATATCAGACGAGGTTCCTGAGAGTGTCTTAAATCTCCCATTACTCTAACATCACCCCATAGATGTATAGTTTTCTCGGATATAGATTAATCCATAGGTTGACGGGTTATCATACATCCCCAAAACATGGAATTATGATGTCACTCCCAAGTATGGATGGTAATATCCTTGATTTATGTCATTTATACTCTCTAAGATTAGTGGGTAACCATTACTACATTGAAATAAGTGATTTGGGGATGTGTTTTTTATCCAATTATTGAATTAATGTTGAATTGTAACCTTATATTAAGAGATTATATATAAAATATAATATAAAGGTCATCCACAATAGATATTATCTAATTCCCAATGCCATGACTTTATATGTATCAGGACCTAGGAATCATACATCATAAAGGATTACATGAGGATTAATTAGAATGGGATCCATCTCAATGCCTTATTTGTAAGATATCTAGCTGATCCATGAAATCTCTCTTCATACAAGTAGGTTAGTGAGGGTGATCCCATGTCTAATACATAGATCCTTTTATAGTGGTGTAGCTTTACCATATAAATTTATGCACTAGTCAATGATGGTATGTTTGATCAAGATCATAAAAATAAGGATCAATTTGATCACATAAGGCTTGAGTGGTATCATATCTATCTCAATGACTTATTCAGATGATTTCTAGTTGATCAGGATCATGAATTCTAAGATCGACTATGGATTGATTTTATTTTTTAACTCTAGTTTTATCTCAGTTATCCTAATAAAATTGGGTAGGTATTAACTCATTATAACATGTATGGTCAACCAAGGATTCTATTAGGCTCCAATTCGTAAATTTGGTAACCTAGTTAATATTCAATATTAATTATTATTACTATTTTTGGTTGATTTGTTCAGTTATTAAAACAAATCTCTTATCTATTAAATATATGATCACATTTGTGATTCACAATTGAGTTTTTCACTCACACCCTACTTGTGATGCCCTTGCACATAGATACATGAGTTGATGCTAAATTGGTTTTACATACAGAATTTCTTGAGGTCCATGATTGATTGAGCAGATGGTTTAGACATATACATAGAGCATGTTATGTGATATAGTTTGGTTTGGGTAGTATAACCTTGTACATTATTTTATTTTTAATAATATATTAATTTTTATGGGGTTATATTTTTCTTAGATCAATTTTTTATGTATGATATGGTTATTCAGAAATTTATTACCTTTGATTCTTTATTAAAGCTATGTTTATATTAATTTCTTTTCCACTACAACTATTAACTAATTTGGTTCATGTGGGGTTAATTACACTATTTTATAACTATAATACAATGGAACATTTTTCAATGGAAAGCTCCAAGGACCTCATTGGTAGTTGATAGCCCATTACTTATGAGTAGGTGTGCATGAGGCCTAGTCTCAAACTGATTCGACCATAGGTCACTGTGTGTGCTAAGTCAATATGTGGAAAAATGGTATCAAATGTTCTTACTTTGCAACTGTAATACAATTTGGAATATTCTATACATGAATATTAGGAATGTTTTAGAGCTTATGATGGATATTGGGCTACTATTTTGAGAACAATTATTTTGGTAATAAGTCCAAGTATCCAAGGATATGGTATTTTTTTGGGATATGAATTGTTATAATAATATATGACTTTCACTTTTAGTTACACACACATTGTGTTGTTCATGATTTATTACAGATTTATAGATTGTATACCATTCAAAATAGGTAAGTGGTTTATTTTAACTTTTGGGAAGCAGATGATAGACACTAGTTTATGCTTCACATTTGGGACATAGGGGCCACAAGGTATAGGTCATCAAGATTGAGATTTTAGAATATAAATGATACTGACTATTTATCATTGAATCAAAAACCTAGATCTTGTTTTCACACATATTTTCTTGGTGGAATTATATTTAATTGGATTACCTTTTTGTGTCTCTAATAGGTCTCTAGGGGAATTTGATGCCTTAGAAAGGATTTTTAGGAGAACTATGTTGACCTTATTAGTTAATTCCCTCTAAGTATAACATTTTAAGGGTGTATCCTTTTATGTTTTTGTTAACAAATGATTCAAAATAACCTATGTATTGTTTTACCATATATCATGATATGATATATTTCATAACCAACCATTGCTTGTGGTTATGTAGTCGAATCATATTGATTTATTTTCGATTGGAACATGAGTGATTATTTATGAACTAGAATATTAGAGATGCATTATCATATACTAATATAGGGAGATGATCTATTTCTTATATTAATTATACTAGAAATTATGAACCTCTGGGGAGAACAAATCTATAAGGATTCTTTATTTGGATCAGGGCCTAGTATACATATTCTTTGAATGTGATTCCTTAAATTTTCAAGAGACTAGACTCCTACCGGAGTTATGACTTACCAATGGGTTTCACTTAAATGGGTATACAATTAAAACAATAAGATATTTTTACTCTATAAAATAGAATTGAAATCCTATTTAATGAAACCAATATTAATTGGTTTTGACTCTCATAGGTTGATAATTTAATTAAATTCCATTTTTACCTCATTTAGAGAGTGTTTATCGGTTTATTGGATGTCTTTAAATGGTTGATTTAGGTTCTTGAGTGATGGCTCCTTAGACGTGACCATGGTGAGATGTTTAAACAAAGGGATAGGTTGTAGGACCTTGTAAACCTAATTTGAGACCTAACTAGTATGGATAGTTTTTAAACCATGAGGAACCTATATTTGACTCAAACCCAAGTGAGTTAGTAGTTATTTTGATAGATGGTAACCAACTAGTGGGGTTATCCTGGTTTTATGGACTCCATTAAAAGTAATGATATAGGTATTATGATTTTTTTAGACCGAGGCATGTGAGGTTCTTTGGTATTAAATTATAGGTGGTGTGATGCATTCTGTTTTAATGGAACCACCTAGGGTTTTGGGTTTATGAACTTGTCTTCAATGAGGACTATTTGGGTACCTGGTATTATTGATCAGTGGTTGTGCAGAAGACTCTCAAATATCAAAGTGTGATATCATGAGATAGTTGCCCGTGGAATAAATTTTGGAACGAGATAGGTGCCTAATTCTGAAGAGGGGTTTTTAGGGAGAATCTAGAAAGGTAAAATCTATTTTCTATAGATTAAGACAAAATTAGACAAATTTTGGAATGAATCATGTGGGGATGATTCATTCGATGAACATGGTGGTATGTGATGTACACCCACTATATATGGAGAGTTTGGTTTTACTAGTTTAGTGTGGATACATTTTCTAAAATAAGAATAGTGAGAGTCCTAGTACTAGATGAGGATCAATGGTTTCAAATCTATATCTTGTGGATTAGGTGAGAAAGGTCCTTTGTTAAAGATGATGATCCTTATGATGATAGATATCTAAGAACTAAATCTTATTCCATATGGAGTTTAAACTAGGGCCGGACCAAGACACACTTTTTTTGGATATGTGGTGTTAGGTTTGGTTAATGGTTGGTATAGACTGGTTTAATGTTAGTGCTGTATGAGGGTAGAGATACAAAGCTATCGATGATATCAGAGTTTACACCCATCCAAGAGTTGAAAACACCAAATATCTAGACATTATTTTTAGCATTCTAAGTGATCATAGAAAATACGTAAAGAAATATAATATTATGTTCTTCTCTAATGAAGGGATTTCTTGGAAGTTTCACATGAAGAGAAGTATATTGTATGTTATATGGTGGAGAGTGAACCATTGGTAATTTGCGATATAACCATAATTATGAGAATAAAATTGGCAGACTGAAAATTAATTTTTTGTTATCATAATCCAATTTTAATGGGTGATGGGAAAACCAACATGACACCAAGGACATCAAACATTAATTATGTAGTAACAACCCCAAAATCATTAACAAACAGAAAAGGCCCACAAGAACAGCTCTAACCCATCATAAAAAACATAATGTCCAGGTTCCACCTTCTCATCAATGTATAGTTAGATGTCTCGTGTAGTTCTTCACGAGCTTAGCACACATGAAAAAATCCATATCCTCTCAAATGTCCAAATCCAGATAGTAATGGGTAAGTCAAAACATTATGCTATGAACCTCATCTCAATCCTTACCTTGAAGAAGTCCTCAATGCATATGCCCTTAGACGCAGGTCACAAGTCAAGAAGAACCACCACAAAAAAACACAATGATAGAAAAAAACCATTTAGAAAGTCAACAACAACAAATACAGCCTCCTAGACAGCATAATCTTTGCTAAAAAATATCCCCGCTTGAACTACCTTCAAGGAACCCTTCACAACTGAATCCATAGATGAACCAGTCGGAGATGACAGAAACTCCTAGATGTGATAAGACAAGTCAACGTCACCCTGGACTAGAATAACCTATAGCCACACCAAAGGAATGTCACCAAAGAGGGGAACCACATTGATCTGGTCTAGAACTGCCACTATGGGCTTGAATCTAATCAGATCAAATACTCGAAATAACCTACACCATAGTCCAAAATGAGTAAAAGAGAAGGAAGTGAGAGGGATACACATGAGGTATGAGAAAAAGGACACCCAAGAAATGTCTATGACACAAATCAACTCAAATACCAACACCACTATGAAAATTGCACCTAGGAACCACAACAATCCAACCAACGAAAGATCCTTGTCAGAGCATGATACTGTAGAATAGGACGGTCGCAGAAGAACTAATATTAACCATACTCATAACAACAGATCCCACTGGATAATACTTAGAACTGTTGAAGCATGATAAAAGATGTGTCTCCAACCCTAATGATATAGAAACCCTAGAAGCCACCGTAGACCTAGAACCTGACTGCCAAGGAAGACAACCCCTTCCTAGAAGACAAGGAATCTGCCATGGAGCCGTGAAATAACAGATCCTAACCCAACCACCATGGTGGAAGCCAACCCCATCTAGGAAGAGTACGATCCCACCACAGAGCTATGGAATTCCAGATTGCAACCCAGCCACTAGTGAAGAAGCCACCCCCTCCTAGAATAAGGATCCCACCATGAAGTCACTGGTGAATTGATCTCGACCCTAACACCCATTGTTGAACCAAAAAAGGGTCGAGCCCTACATCGATGCCACACTGAGAGGGTAAATAAAGGGAGGGAAGGTGTTTGTGGTAGAGATTGAGAATGAGAAGGTTCTTTTTCATGCCAAATATTATGTCTAAAAATGGATAGGTCATGGTATATGATAAATGGAAGTTGTTTTATAAGTGTGACAACTACAATGATCGTAAACTGGGGAGTGTATTGTCATTCAATAGTGGGGAACCCTCATGTGATAAGGGTTGTGGGACCTTGAGACCATTCATTAGATGGTTATTTTGTCTTTCAAATTTCATTGGTTGAGTAGAACAATATATGACTTGATTTATCATTAAATTCTAGGTACATGTTCTAATCGATACATTGGTGGAATCATAGTGTGAGTGTCATTCTCAAGATAATGGTCACGATCTATGGGTGGTGGATAGAGAATTTGCATGCGTTAATTCCATGGAATGAACATGAAATTGGATATGGGATAGTTCATCAAGAAGATGTCAGTGGAATTCAGTTATTGGATTTGGTGACCACTCTTTGAATGATCAAGATGTTCTATTAGGTAAATGATTTTGAAATTTAGGTTTGGTTAATATTTAGTAGTAGGATATGAGATTACAGAGAAAGGAAAACTATTTTCTATTTTTACTTGATTTATATCAGTTAGTTTCGTGTGGTTGATTAGGAACCTCATATGGAACGTCATTAGGATGCGATGGGTGTAGTATGAGGGTTAGATGATGCTCATAAACTAAAATTAAGAATGAATAAGCCATGTTAATTCTTTTGAAATTAATCTATTAAGATTAATTGAGGACTGATATGGGTGTAATCATGTGTGATCGGGTGTAGTGAGTTTAGAAATAGATTAAGAACATCATTAGGACTCTAACAATGTGATTTTGTATGAAATTACAATAGTAAACTCCATGTTCTTTATAATTTTCTGTTGAAATCTAGAATCTATTGTGGGGAGCACAATATGTTTGTAGATGAATGAGATGCTAACATGATCATGTATCATGTTTGATGATCTCATATAATAATTATCTTCATGTTTTATTTTTTGTAATGTTCATTGGATTAGGTCATTGAGTGTTAAGAATCATACATTTATAGTGAATATTGGAAGAGTATAAGAAATTGGGAACTGAAACATTACAATTTTAGTGGGAATTTGTCACCCATGTATGCCGGGTTATTCCAATGGATGAGAAATAAAGATTCATGAGGGAAAAAAGCATTGTGATTGGGAGGTTGTAAAATCCTATGTTATGGATATTTCGAAATTCATAAGGAATTTATATTTTCAATTTCAGGATGGCTCAAATATTGATTAGATATTTGGAACAGAGTATTGATTGTAATAGTGATTAAAAATAATGATTGTTAGAGATGGTTTCACCCCAAGAGAGGTCAATCAAGTTCTTTATTCCTTATCTAGTGTTTCTTCACTCAAAACATATTTTTGGGAGAAAGTAAATGGGGTAAATGGTAGGTTTCTAGTTATAACTTAGTTAGAAATAATCGTACCCCCAAAACATGAAAAATTATTAAAAGAGAACACAATTTATTTAAACTAAATAGGGGGAACTAGAAATATTTGTTGTTAGTGTAGGGGTGTAGAGGGGCTTACATGGATGGTGTATCATTTTCTTAACTGTGCATTGAAAACATGAGAGGTGAATGTGTTCAGATAGATAATCCAACATGATTGGAGAATGGTATTCCTAAATTTCCAACTTAACCATGTGCCTCATTAGAAATGACCAAAATTAATATTTCCCCCATTAGAAACATAAAACATTCTACCCCATTTACCAATCCATTTCACCCATTTTATCCTCTGTGTGCAGCCACCACCTTTTCTATTAGTCTTTGGGAGATCTCTCTCTTTCATGGTCTATATCGAATGTTGTTAGGGGTGATTTCTCAGACTAGTAATAATTCCACTCCACTAGCCTCAAATTTTTTCTTCACCTGATTACATTATTTTTGGATTCAATATTTAAGGATTTTGGTCTAGATTCAAGTTAATCATGGTGGAATCAAATACAGATGACATGTCATTTGACTCACTTATAATGAGGGTATCTCAGGAGGTTTTATAAACTTCACATCATATCATTTTGATGAGGAATGACTTGATTGTTATTTTTTATAGTTTTTTATCAAAATTAAATTAATTTAACAGCAGGTTTCCACCATTAGTAATGCATTTAACTATGAACGGATCTATAGGTTCCCTGGAGACCTCTTTTATGTTGTTTCTCCTATTTTTCACGAATAAATGAGAACCTCGTGAGATATCATCATTATGTTATTTAAAATATCTTATAATGATTTATTTAATTTTTAAGTGATGTTTATAGACTGTGTTCTTCCTGTCCAATTCTAGGATGGGTCCTAGAAGTGAATTCACCTTATCTCTAACTTCTACTTTGTTAGATGAACCATGGAGATCTTAGATGGAGATTCTGGGAGTTATATATAAATGGTTTAAATCAATTTTTATGTATGTGGTCTATCATACCTTCCCTATGGTATTTTATCATGTTTATGTAAGTATATAAATTTGTGGGCTCATTTCTAAGGTTGATTCTCTTATTTAATATTACTCAAATTAAATTTTTAGTAAACTAATATTATCAATTATAGTGAATGGATGCTAGGAGATGCTAACTAAACTTGTGTTATAGCTTCAAGAAATGATCTTAATGACTGTGAAGGAGACCCTTGAGAACCAAAGTGGACTAAAAACCTCTTATAATTTTGGGCTTTATTGGGAAAGGCATAATATCCTTCATATAGAGCTAGGCTGGAAGACCATAGCTTGTTCGGGACTAGGCTAGGTATGTGGACTACAAAAAACATACCATTTTTACCAGGACTAAATCTAATCCATATAATTAATGTTTACATAGTGGAAAGACCCAATGTATCCAGGAAGTCTATGCTACCTTTATAACGATGTCATGAGAAATGATGTCTTAGGGTATTAGGTGTGGACCTGAGACCATTGATCCATCCTAAAGGATTCTAAGGGGAATGAATATAATTTATTTTAGATATCAATGGTTCATTAAGGGATGTCTCTCCTTTACCCTAGTGGAATACGTAATGTTTTTTCAACCCTTAGTTAGGTAATCATGGGTTTGGGTAGATTTGGTAGTGGGTTTCCTGGATATTTAGATTTTATGGAAGTATTTTTGGGTATTTTAATACATAGATTTCATTATTTAAATGACCCATATAACAAATATTGGGAATGTTTGAGTTATTTTTTATTTTATGATAGGATACAAAGGATATTTGAAAAAGGAAAAAACTGAATAAAATTGAAGATAAAAACAAATAATATGCCCTGTCCATCACTCATGGAGGGGCACTAGATTTTTGATATGAAATGAAATCATTACATGAAGGAAGATAGAAATGTGAAAATATAGGATGGAAGTTTACACGTCATGTATTTCATTAGGACATTTGAGTTTATCAGGAAAATCCATCAGCATCTATTGGGTGTCTTGATTGATTTCAATGTTTAAAAATCCATTACACGTCATGTACACTATACATTACCTAATAGTTCGAGACAAAAAGAAGATTGGAGAAATCCATTAATAACATGGATTAAGCATATTCGATTTGTCAGGAATTGAAAAAATAAAGATACATGAGATTTATAGGGTGAAGGATTGACGAAACCCTTATAAATTAACCCCTCAACCACACCTAGGGAGATAATCGATTGGGATAGTAGTGACATAGATGACATCATCCCAAGGAAAACTACTGTGGAGCGCTACTGTTGTTCCTACTCTATAAGTTTCTTCTAATTCTTTTCTACACCCCATCATGGCTAGTATTATGGGGTTATTTCTTTGTGCCTCATCTAGCGTGATGAACATAGATTGAATAATTAAGGTAAATTATTTTTAATTTAAAGTTATATAGGATTTAAAATTTTCTCTTTATTGGAATCTCCTTCTAAATTCTTCTTTCATGACCATTTTGATAGGGGTTTGGATGTGGGTATTATTTCATTATTTATTTGGGCATGATAATTTCTTTATTTAACTGATTTCCTTTATTTAATTTGTGGTCTAGGGTTTAGACTTCCACCATAAACATTGGGTTTGTCTTTCATTATGTTGTAATAAGGTTTTGTGTTACCCAATTATTGTAATTTGATGTATCATTCCATGAGAGAAGAAAAATAGAGTATGAAGAGTAGTTACCATGATAATTGGATGCTCTAAAACCAAATTATGATGGCTACATGATTTTTAATTTAATATTTCGTACATTATTTTTCAATGAAATTGGACTCATTGCTTATCAACACACATATTCTATTTTCTTCTCCCACATTATGCACCAACCACAAGCTCAATTACATAGATTAAATTTCTTTATATCACAAAATTTTTAGGTATTTTTTATATAATTAATATTTTATCCAACCATGTCCTTTTGTTTCAAACTCAAACTTTCAATTCCTATACTAGCATAATATTATGTGGTTTCTTTGTTTTATGTTATATATTTTTAAATTCCCTTACCCTGTATTAAATAACAACCCCCAAGGGATATTATAATTTAGGCATTGTTCCTGAGGATTGGAATAGAAAATTTATTAGTATAACAATTTATGAAAAATATATTTTTTCTTCTATATTTATTAATTTTTACCTAGTATTTTTTTATTCTTTGTTTATTTATTATTTTTTAATGTTTTGGTTATTTTTTGTTGTGATGGTAGGGCAATAGGGAATGATGAATACTATAAATTTGTTGGATTTCATGTTGGATGATATGTAAAAGCCACTCAAAGAAGCTAGAATAATGAAAAATAATTCCAATGATTGCCCACGACCATACAAATGCATTGAATACAAAGAACCCCATATCCTGGAGTCATAATTAAATAAGAAGAACCATGAAAAAATAATCATGGATAATTAAGTGCAGGTAATTATATCTTATAATGATTATATATATTCAAACCATGAAACCGTTGATTTTGAATATTCTTATGATGATGAATATGGAGACCCAACTTCCTAACATGACTGGGTCAATGAAAAATTCATAAACCAACTAGAAGAAGAGGAATAATAAATAAAGGATGAAGATACCTCACCTGTTGATATGCTACAAATATTCTTTTCAAAAATATAAATTTAAATGAAGAAATAATTAAAGGATCTATCTCTGCCCAGTGATTAGTATACATGTTAACACAAAGAATATTTAGTATAAGATGATTTTTATGTTCTGGAGGATGAACACAAAGAAAACATTGAATAAATTCAACACATGCAACCAATAGTTTAGAAGGAATGTTTTTACTGAGTTTGGGATGATTATGATAACTTGTTAGTGATACTCATACTATACAGACTATGGACACATCCTCATAGTTCCATTAAAATTTAATTACAGAGATTTCGTGCTGAGGTGGGTGGATATCAAAATTTTAATTTGGTGAATATAAGATGTTTTGCTCTATACCACACTCCAATATGCTAACCTAGAAATGGTAGAGCTAAATTACCATTGAAAAAATAATAACATATGGGAGGAAGAATAATATTTTCTGCATTCAAGGATTTTTGATTTATATGTTTCTTAGTATGTAATTTTATATTAGGATTGAATTTCATTCCCCATTATATTTTGTGAATATTGAAAGGACACATACATTAACATGGTTCAATTAGTTTTCAGGTTAATCAAAGTCACTAGAACCACTAATAGGTAGAATTTACAGTATAATTAGGTACATGTAAGAGATGCTGAAGAACCATTTCACATTTTCAATGTCTCTCACATCATGAAACAATCTAAATAAACATCATGATTTTCATATATATCATTAATCTAGTGCAGGAAGAACATATACATCCCATGATTGAAAATTCAATTTGAAGGGTAGTATCCGTTTCAATTATAAATTTTTCTACTATATTCCACACATTTAATCGTTTAGAACAATAACTACAGATTGCATTCCCTAAGTTGATTTTTTCTTTACTCAACTGAACTATGATACATGAAACTGCTTAGGATAATCACCATGCACGAAATATTAATTTCATTGTCAATAAATTTTATTGACAAAAATATGGTAAATAATATATAGGGATAATCATATGGATTAGGATTTGTAAAATAATTATTTTTGGAAGAAAAAAAAATTAAATGAAATTTCTATGATATTTGGGATGACTTAAATTTATGATATTTTCATTCATTGATTTTTTATTTATATTTATTTACAAGATTGACTTTCCAAATACTTTATCTCATTATTGAGTCATTATCTAATACAATATTAACCATTTTCTACAACATATTTCTTGTGATACATGAACATGGTTTCTTATAGAATATTCTATGGATTTTATTTAATTTATGACTGAACATAGTCACTTTTAAAATATTTGAAGCGTTCTTTTTTTAACCCGTTATCAGTGGACACACAATACTATAATCCTTTTTAATCTCATAAAATCAATTAATACCATTTTTATGAAATGAGCCAGAGTATAATAATATATTATCCATTCCTACCTTCCCCTAAATATATTTCATGATTTTTAAAGATTAAGTGTGGGGGGGGGGGATTTTCTAGGGCGTATCAGGATATACATTGCTGAGGATATTATTTTGGGAAATTTTCCATTTTTATTTTGATAATGGTCATGTATTTTTCATTGTATTATATTTTCACCTATTTTTATAAAAAATATATAACAAAATTACAAAATTAAATGAAAAAATATGTGTTTCATGGGAGGATAAAAATATTCCTCTTCACAAATAAATATATCTTGATCATATGTGGTTTGGATGAGGATGTATTATTTTTCCTAAGACTATATTTTGAGAAAAATAGAAATGAAAAAAGATTAAGAGAGGACGAATCATTCATTGTGATTACATATTTCAAGAGAAAACATTGAGATTTTGGGCTGGGAGATGGGCATAGAGATATGAAATTTTTTTAGGGATAATTTTTATTGTTATTATCTAATGATGTCATAGAATGTTTTTATATTAAAAACTCCATTTTGATTTGTATATTTTACATAATTTACCAACCTACCCTAAGCATTAAATTCTTCTGATCCTAATAGTTAATCCCTCATGTTTACTTTTTATCTTTGTCTTTATGCATTAGAGATATCATTTTCATTATAAGACAATTGTAATTGATATGTTATTGAGGTATGGGTCAAATTATATTTAAAATTGTATCATAATGATTAATAGATAATTCAAATGAAGGTAAATTGAATATGTCATTTATATTATTAATTATTTGAAAAATGAAAATGGTTTATTGAAAATGCCGGAAAATTTCAATAGGGAATACTAAAATACTTTCCCGAATAGTTTCTTTAAAATTTAATGCTTTCAAAAAATTTCTACATGTTGTGTGTGAATTTTTTAATTTTCCATATTATTAATATATTTTTTTAACATTGAGTTTTAATAATGATAATGTGAACATCATTTTTAATATATTAAGATTATGTTCTTGAGGAAAAGTAAGAATTAATGTTTGGGGGTATCTGATATGTGTATATCATGCATGTATTTTATGTTATTTTAATATTTATTTTTGAGTATTTAAAATTTTAGTCTTGATAATATTGCAATTGTTTGACATGATTTATGTTTTGTGGTAGGATATTGTGGGTATTTTAAAAAAGTAAAAATGTGAATATAATTGAATAGAAAAAGACACTTCATGGAATGAGATTTTCTTATACATGACATTAAATTTATGATTCCAAATGACTACATTACAAGAAGGTATAACATGCTACAGAACTGAAGGAAGCCATTTACACATCATGTATTTTATTACACAAGATGTGTTTCTTAAGAGAAGATGCCTCCACTTGTTACATGTAATTGAAGATTTTATGTTGTTAAAATCCATTACATTTCATGTACAAAATACATGACATGAATGTTCAGGATAGAAATTAGATATGAAAAATCCATTACATAAATTTATTAATTGTCATTTTAATATACACATTTTCTATTTACCATAAAGTTGAAAATTATAAATATATGTGATTTTTGAAGTTAGTTGATGCTTTGACCAAAACCCTTATAAAATAACCCCTCATCCATATATCTAGATATGATCATAATGGGGAGGAAAACATGGACAACACCATCCCAAGACAGACCACCAAAGAGCCCTGCTACTACTGCTCTGTAGGTTTGATTATTTTCATCCTTTCTAGACCCTCTAATTGCTAGAATTGGGATTTATTGTTTTCTATTCATTATGATCTCTTCCTTAATTCATATTACAGGAACATTGTGAGTGGGGTGAGGAAGTTAGTTTCATTTCATTATTTATTTGATATTGAACATTTCTTAAGATGGTTGAATGATTTTTTTTAATGTGAAGTATACATTTTATAATTCTACCATGACCATTTGTTTTGTCTTTTCCAAATATTTATATATTGTTTTGGGTTACCAATTATTTGTAATCTGGTGTACCTAACCATGATAAAGGGGAAACATAGAATGTATATCATTTAGCATGACCATTAGAATCTTTATGACCTGTTTCTAATGACTGCATTATTTTTAATTAATTATTCCTGATATTTTTATACAATGAATAAGGATTCATTGATGCCCGACATTATTTTTCTATTTTCTTCTCCCAAGATCTTCACCAATCACATGCTGAATATCTTAGATTCAATTTCATAATATCTCAATTATTATGCTTTTATTATTTAATTAATATTTTATCCTACCCTATCTCTATGGGTTTATCCTCATACATGAAAATCCTATACTACCCTCTATTTTAGTGTTTTGTCTGTTTCATGTTATAAATATCTAAATTCAGAAAATATTTTGGATATAAATACTCCCCAATGGCTATCAGTAACCTAGAACATGTATTGATCATGTTATCCTCTGATGTTGAAGTTTTAGTGATGGGTCTACGCATTCAGGAAATATCACTTTGTATTTTTTACTCTCACTCTTTTACTATTGATGTTGTTAATATTTATAGAGATTATTCCTGGTAAATGACTAATAATCTTCTTGAGATCTGATTTATAGTTGGAATTTATATAGGTACTTTTAGGGTTCCCACTTATGAACCATATTGATTTAATTTCACTATTACTTGAAGTCTCATATTTCACTAGGATTCCTCCAATCATAGGGATTTCAAAGGAGGCTGAATAGTGTCTATCAAAACAACTCTTACACTAGTGTCATCCTGTGGGTGGCTTGTTTTCTAAGATTTATATAATGATAGTGGTTTCTTCATTGGTGTAAATACCTTGAGCATAGGATGATAACATCATTCCTGAGTATGGATTATAATCTCCCCAATTGATTCATATGAGACTGCCCGTGATCAGTGGACACACTAGTACATCATTTCCAACTATTATTTGGAGATGAGGCTATTGAGACATTAATTTAATTAATTTCGAGTTATTGTATTGGACCAGGAGATAATATAATAAACATCACTTAAGGGTAGTCCCCCATAGGGATTATTCGATTCCGAATTCCATGAATAACTATATAGCGAGACAAAGAAATCAGACATCAGATTGGATTACATGAGGATTGACTAGAATGACAACTTTCTCAAAGCCTAGTCCAAATGATACCAAGAACCCCTCCTCCAATAGTGGAGGGTAGTATGGTTAATCCCATTGATAAGAATCATATCCCCCTATAGTGACAATTTTTTCTGAGATACATCACAACACTGGCCAAAAAGGTTATATTTAATCAGTATCATGGACTGATGGATCGATTATATTGCACACGATTTGAGTGCTATGACATACAACTCAATGCCAAATTCAAAATATGTCCATTCGATTAATATTTTGAATAAAAAAAATATAATTTGGTATCTTTTATTATTTATTCATGTCATATTTCAACTTTCCTGAGAATATTTCATGAACATGAACTCATGATAGCTAGTATGGTCACACAAGTGTAGCCATCAGACCATAATAATGACATTAGGTTATGAAGAATCTTGTTTGTAGTTTATTATTATTATTAATAATTGAGTAGATAAATTATATATAAAATGAATTTATTTTCTATATACACGACTATGTTGGATGTTTTGTACTAATTATTGAACACACACCATGTTATAGCGAACATTACATAGGGGTTCCCAAGAAGATTTTCACTTGGTTGTAGGCATAGGATGGGATGAAGCTTAATGATCAGGAAGATGGATCAAAAACAAAAGTGGAGTTAGCTATGTGATATGGTTTAGTTTCTGATGTATTTCCTTTTACATTAATTATTTTTATGTTATTTTTCCTATATACGAGGTTAGCCTATTGTGTTATCAATGTTGTTTGTCTTACATGACAATCTAAGACTTTACCACATTTAATATCATATCACATTCATGTTTTTATTTATTACTTACTAACTATTCATATTTTACTCTATGGTTTTTTTATTTACTCTATTTTTCCTATTCTAATTAGAGGGAATAGTCTCCCTATGGACACACCCTAGGCCATCACTACTTGTAGGAATCCACTAGCATATGTGGGGGCATGCTTCAAGACATATCACAAACCAATTCCACAACCGTTCCTAGTGTGAGTCAAGTCATTAAAATAGAAATGTTGTTATTTAGATGATATTAATGTGATATATAACATTTGAAATGATTTAAAATGATAAACAAATTGAAAATTTAGGATAAGGAGTCATTTTATATAAAGAATAAATTATATCACCTCTTAGAATCCTACTAGGTTTTGAATGTATTAGGGTCATCCCGTAGAACAAATGTAAATATAGTTTGATATATTGGTTGGTAAATGAACTTATGTGGGGGGATCATTGTGAGTTACTTTTAAGCCATTTTAAACTTGAATTTTTTTATCCATTTTCTCTTTACCTTCATAACTAGTTAATATGAATGTATTTAATTTAATTTACTCCCAAATTAGATCATACTCATTATAAAACCAAACATATAAAAACACATGATAGAGAAAAATAATTTACAAGGTTAACCTATTTAGATGATAAATATAATCCTTCATGTTATCTATTAAAACCCAATTTTAAAAAACCTACTAGTAAAACACTATGATTTGTAAACTATTATCTCCCAACAATTTGGACTGTGTATACCGCATATTAACAAGAAAATTCGGAGACAGGAAAAAAATCCTAATCCTTCAAAATAAATTAAAATTAAAAAAGAAAGAGTACATGCAAGTTCAAGAAGGTGCTTTACAAAGATGTGTACAAACATAACCACGTAAATCAGCTTGAACAAAGCTGTCACAAAAAGAAGGCATAATAATAGAAAACTTGACCCTACCTCCATAATCACTCGTTTGGAATGAACATCTACAACCTTGTTTGCTTCACGATAGACATGAAGAACTTCCACAGAAATAGATTCCGTAAGCCAAAGGCACTCCACCCACGCCGAGAGCATCCTCCATGGAACATTTCGGGATCTCTCTAGTTGAATTTTCATAGAAGTGGATGAATATGATTGAATAAAAATATCATTCCATCCATGGAAGACATCGTACCTGATAGCTTTAATGATCTCCCATAGCTCCGCTTCAATAGAAAATACATTTCCAATGTAATGATAAAAACATCCTTTAATGAACCCCTATGTGTGCGGAATACTCCTCCACAACCAGCTGAGCCAGGTGTCCCAGATGTTTCACCGTCAACATTTAGTTTTAGCCAGTGTGAAATTATAGGGATCCATCTAACATGCTTCATCATTCGAGGCTTTTCACCCTACCGTTAACACCAAGAGATCTAAGTAGTGTAAAATCATCAACATAATTTTTCATAGCCCCTGTTTGGATATAGTTAGCAGTCCGAATAGAAGAATGAATGGAAAAAATTCTAACATGCAAGGAAGGGGCATGACTACTAAACAATATTCCATTCCTAGATTTCCTGATAAAACAAACCAGCCCAGCTATCGCTGCATATAGCAGTGATATAATCAGCTCACTGTATTCTAAATTGCTCAGTGATCAGAATAAATCATCAAATGAAGTGGTTTCTAACCTGCATTTGAGAATATCCTACAAATAATTCCAGACTTTTACAGAAAAAGTGCATGTGAAGAAAATATGAAAATCAGAATCAGCCTTATTTAAGCAGAAAAAAACAAACAGGGGAAAGTTGGATTCCAACTTTCTGCAAAGATGGTTGAAGGGGAAGCCGCCTGCTCTATATCCTCCACATGAGCAGTGATGCAATAGGTGGAATAAAAGGCTTATGAAAAGTTATAGCCCAAGAAGGTGTCTACAAGGAATGCCCACAAATAATTATATACCAATTTTTGGTAGTGAATTTTCCATTCAAATTAGACATCCAGATCAGTAAAACATTATCACGTAAAGTAAATCATTCAATTTCATAACCGACCTGACTCGGGATAGTGAAAATAGTGGTATTATTTTGATAATAAGCAATAGTCAGATCCTTTAAATGGATAGGGATAGAAACATGATCAGCTATCGGCCACGATAACCAGTGAGTATTCCAGAAATTTAGAGCTGAATTTTTTAAAACCATCCATTTCGAAGTTAACATCAATTCTGAATAAGACTTCTTCATTGCAGGCCAAATGGTTGAACATAAATAATTTGAATACCCTTTAAACAGTTTTTCAACAAATCTTCTCTGAAGAAATTCCAAAGAGCCACTATGAGACGCAATTAGGTTCTAGGTAAACTTGTTTATCAATGTATCATTGAAAAGACGAATATCATTAACGCCTATTCCTCCCATTTGAATGGGATTGATGCAGTTTTTTCAAGCAACAGTGATCAGATTCCTCCTGTGTATTGATCTAGTCCAGATAAAATTTCTGATCTTAATGGAAATATCCTTAATTAGAGCTCTTTGCAAATGGTAAACTGAGAATGAGTACACAAACATCGATGTTATCACATCATTGACTAAGAAGATTCTTCCTACTTGAGATAGGTTTTTCCCTTTCTAATTGGAAAGATGATCCATAATTTTCAACATTATATTCTCAAGAAACCCTCTCCGGATTCTTCCCCAAAATAGAGTTACACCATGATAAATAAAAGGGAAAACACCCTTCTTAACCCCAAGCTGTCGAGCCACCCTGGATTGCATTGAAGCAGAGATTCCATTACCAAACATGATTGAGGATTTTTTTTATTGTTAATTACCTGACCCAAGACCTTTTCATATTGAGAGAATATTCCTTTAATACAAGAGATAGTGCATTTATCCTCTCTTCCAAAATGAGAATATCATCATTATAAAAAAAATCTGAAGGAGAAAGCAGGTCACGTTGAACTTTCATTCTCTGAAGCCACCCATAAATTGAGAGATCCATGAGACACCAGCTCAGAGAATCCTCTGAAAAGGTAAAGAGTAATCCATAAATGGGGTCACCCTTGCTGACACCTCTTGATCATTTAAATAATCCCCTGGGGGATCCATTAACAATTATGGATAGTCTGGAACTAGTAAGAATGGTTTTAACATGGTCAATAAACGTTAGAGAGAATCCATGCATTCAAAGGATATGGAAATTGAATCTCCATCTAATAGCGTCAAAGTCTTTTGAAATAAAAATTTTCAATGCTTTGTTACAATCCTTGACTTTCCTTCTCATCACATTAACACACTCTGAAGCAGTGCATAAACAAATCGAATGTTCCTCCCAGGGACAAATCCAAACTGATTGCTTGATATATTCTCCCTGGCAATATTACCCAACCGATGAGTAATAATCATACTGATGAGCTTTGAAAAAGTATTCCCAATCACCAATAGTCTGAAATCATTTATGTCAATAGCATTATCCTTTTTTGGAATCAGATAAATAGAGCATGAGTTCATACCAAAAGGTATATTGGAAGATCTGAAAAAATCTATCACAGCATTGGTCACCTCACCTTGAAGGATGACCTAGTAAAACATGAAAAAATTATTGGTGATGCCATCAGGTCCTTCCACACTATCAATGTTTAGGGAGAATAAAGAATCATGAATCTCTATAGCATTGGGGTTATCAACTAGCATTTTTTTGATCATTATCAATAGAGGGCTCAAAACATTGGATAATCTTGTCTGAAACTTCCTCCTTAGAGTGAGAGTATAATTGTTCAAAATACTTAACAATTTCATTAGCAATCTCCATTTCAGAAGAAAATAGTTTGATTCAATTGTTAGTGAATTCCTCATATAGGTATATCTTATTTCATCAAATTTAATTTTAGGGGTTAGGAAAAAGTTATTCTAACACAATTTTATAATATTTTCTTTGTAATTAATGTTTTCTGCTACTTCTTCTTCTATCCTTGCCTAGTAAATGTCACTTCTTATGTTTCTATTCACGTCACTATAGAAAAAATCTTCTTCTTATTCATTATTGTAGAATAATATGATACAACTTATTAATTATATTCATTGTTATGAAAAATTAAATTAGAAACCCTCATCCTCACTTTTCTTGTTTTGTAGGATTTATGGTAATAATATTTCCTCTTCTGATGCTATCCATGAATGATTAGTTGGTTTCCTCTTCCATATCTACCTTGATTTTTTCTCTTCCTCAATGAAAATAAAAAATATATAGAAATATATATTATTTTATGCTTATTATACATCAGTGAACAAAAATAATTTCTTTAATTATTTATCATACTCGATAGCAATTGAATTATTTGATTGAGTAATTATCATATTAACTCTCTATTGGAATGAAAACCTATTATATTTTGGAAAATTTCTCACCAAAACACCCATATTTAATAGCCTATAAACATATTTATATGATAATAAAGATCACCAAAATTAGTTACTTATTATCTTTTATCTTCAATCTATAATTTACACAACCACATATACATATTTAATTCAAATATCCCGATTTCTCGACAACTCCAATATTTTGTAATAGTGGATTTAGATAATTTGAATTCTGATAATAAGTTCTATAATAAGTAACTTCCATGAATAAATTTAACCAAATATATATATGCATTATTATTATAGGATTCCTATTCCGTTTATCAATGATTCAAACCTCTTAAAATCAAAATTTATACATTAATAAATACATTTAATAGTGATGGGATTATTCTAAATTCAATCATCAAATTCATCCTCATAAATCCATAAAATTAACATCTCTTTATTTCCACAATATTTTCAATGAATTTTTGGTTTCATATTGAAATATACTTTCTTACGGTTCGTTATTATATTATTCTCAAATTAATCTCATTCTAATCAAGATATTCAGCATATATTTATAGTATGCATAAAATTTTATATTCTTGAATGAAATGTGTTCATAGTATATCCGTATGTGCTCCAATGTTCCTTACACTCATCTAATTATTTTAATACTGCATCAAATGTGATGTATTTTTTATCCTTATTCTATTAAACACAAAATTAGATCACATTCATCTATCCATTATGGTTTTAATTAATTAAATATATATTGACATCAATACATATAGGTCATGGATTCCACCTAATTCAGCGAAAAAAAATGTTATGGACTTATTATTTCAAAATGAACTCCATCCATGCACCACCTTATGGGAATAAAAATTTTGAATCACTTATAATCTAGTATAATTATAGCCATATCATGGTGTATATAAAACATTTAGAAACACAATACATTTGATCAATTATATTAATCTTTTTCTTTATTTTCTTATTTATAGAATCCATACATAATCATTTGTACATAGATTATCACCATCTCTATGATATGAAGCTTCTTACACTTTACCTCCCACTTCCCCTTCTTTTGATTAGTATATTACAATGAAAATTTCATGACACTAAATTCTCAAAATTCTTGAAAAATATCATATCTTCTTATTCTTCATGGATAAAACATATGAAATTTAATAATGTGATCTACCACATAGAATGTGGTCACATGAACTATCATAACTCATGTTGTTGGTCTTCCCATCATAGGATCGTTTAATGTCTCACTGCATTATACCACTAATAGATAATTTGATCAGTAGTCAAAAGTGTACCATCGACACACCTGTCCATGTTTCAGAGGTTATTGACAAGAATCATGATTCTAAAGAGGTATTATGAGGATAACACACCTATATATTTGTGTAAAACCCTAGTGGAGATAATGTAAATAATACAAACTATCATAATACAAAAGGATCAAACAAATACTCAGGGTAGTGCCAAAAAATAAACAAATTAAACATGATAATATAAATGAATCCTAAATTACAACTACTCAATCATAAAAATCAGATCATGTATAGAATCATAAAAGACCAAAAAAATTGGATAAAAGCCTAAAAAAGTATCTATGTCTAAGACCAATCCCAAAATTCCATGCTCTATCCTAGAAACCCTACCCACAATCATGTGGCATCAGTAATGATACCCAAGTGTCCTGGCAGCCCAAGCAATGTTTGTGTAAATCCCAATAGTACACCTAAAATATTATCCCTAACTAATACTAGTATAATAAATATAGTTCAAGTGAGGTATTATAAATAAATATTTCCCTGAAATTTAAATCAAATGTGGTAAATAACCAGTGATGCATGGGCTCTGTGGAGACCTAAGAGACCAAACTATTCTATCATTGATCCCTTGGTATGTGTACTGATTGAAAAATACTTATTCCAAAATTTAAGGGGTATCTATTATTACACCACATAGACCTTTCTACTATATTATCATAACCAACTTTTAGGTTATTTTCATATGGGTTTCACAGCCAACTTATATAGAATATACACAACCTCCCACAATGAGAGTTTTCATGAGCACCCTTACTAGTGTTTTTACTACCACCATTTATGGAGTTTTTAGGAACTCTCCAAGGGAGTTTTATATAAACCCGCATGAACACCCTATAGGGTGATTTCATGAACACCCAAGAGACAACTTTCAATATCATTTCAAAAATAAAAATACAAAACAAAAATCACCATTTTACATTATATGGTTTATTTATCGAACTAAACCCATTTTTACCAATTATCATAATCAATGTAAATTCAATCTTTAAAAACAAACATACACTTTAATTTCACACATAAAATTTATTCATTATTATATATTTTTGTATCATTCTTAATTTATATATTTATATTTACCATATTATTTTACAATTTCACGTCACTTAACAATTCATTACACCATAAAATCTATTACCCTTTTTTAGGATACATAGATTATCAATTTATAAATCAGAATAAAAATTCATCTCAAAATTTTATTTTATATAGTGACCATTTCCATCCACCATGGAATTTTATTATTTAAGGACTGAATTACAAATATAAGGAATTATCATATGTAATTACTTTCAAATAATCACTTCAACAAAATGGATAAGGTGTATGAATCAATTCCCATTAAAAATACACAATTTAATTTCATATCTATGTCATGATTTACAATTTCAATGCTATTATAACATTTTAGTGTTTAGTAATCATTAAAAAGTAATTATAGCTCTCTACACAACTTTTCCAATTAAATAACTAATTTAAAAACATGGGTAACCCTTTGGGAAACCATTCAATTTATAAGGAAGACACATCATTCTCATTAAAGTATTTATTCATTTAAGGGTAAAATTATAAATTTGGTAACCCATTAATGATCAACCTCTTTTTTGATCATTTAGTATATTTATTAAGGGAATTACATCATGATAGGACATATGATAAAAACTAATTTAAATTTAATTTCTTCTATTGAAAAACCGATGAGAATTCCCAAAACATGAATATTAAATTAAAGAGACGCTATGGTTAAGAGATTAGGTACCACCTACCTTATCCTATGTTGGTATCATAAAATTATCCCCACACATTTTTCCATATAATTCCATTTGTGATCCTCACTTAGAGTACACATGTCGAGTTTGAGTAGAAGTGTTACTAAATATTAGAAGAAGAAATAAAATTGATTTCCTTATTCTAGAAGATGGAGCACATGAGGATTTTAATTATAAATATTAACCTATATGGTGGAATGTTAAGGAGAGCCTCCCTCTAATGGTAATCCATTGATTTCGTAAATTGCAGAAAAAAGGTATGTATTCCTTAAAACAATTAGGGTCTTATTGACACTTTACAGCATATAAAAACCCATTAGAGGATGTATACACTATATATATGTGTGTATTTCTCTTTGGGGGATTAAATTTTACATTCCATGAATCCCAAATAGAATTATAGATCAAATTTTAGGGTTATTAGAAGTCATGAATTTTTATAATGGAATTCATGTAATCAAGAAAATTCTTTTCCAATATTACGCAAGTCCCACTATTTCTATGAAACCTATAGGGATAGGTAATGTAAGAGTATTTACATTAATTAGCCTTTGTGGAAAACCTGTGTAGAGAAACCTTCATTTAACCACCTATGAAAAGCACCGGTGTGGATTACATGTGTGAACCAACATGTGGGACAAGTGCCTTACATAGGTCCCACCTATGTAAGAGACCTGCATTGGTGACCTCCAAGAACTGACTCCTTTATATAAGGTACTAAGACCTCCTATAAATAAGAACCTTTGGCTCCCCATTTTAAAATTACCAGAATTAAATATGATCGTGTGGAGCTATACTCATCCTAGTCCATCACCCATCTCATCAAAACCCTCCAAGTATCTTTATGTTATTCAAAATATGATTTCAATAATGAGATTACAAATATTAGATACCATTTATGGTCAAGGAAACTTAAGACCAACATGTGGAGACACTTCCCCCTATTCCATAATTACTTGGAATAATTCCCCTTCTGAAACTCTAGATGTTCATAAGACCCTTCTAGAGGCACCTAATGAGACCCTTGGAGTTCCAATCAGGGTCTCACAAAAGTTTTCCCCAGTTTTTATTCATCCACATTAACCCAAGTAATACTTTCGTGAAGAGACCTCCTATATCTCCCATCTATCTTCTGGGTGAATCTGAATCCATCTCTCCCATGTATCACTTGGGTGAGGTACTCTCTATCTCATCTAGGCCTCACTATTGTGAATCCCCTATTAGTCCTACTTTTTTACATATGTAATGACAAGGAACCCCTTTACCCTGGTTCCCCAATTAAGGGATGTTAACAAAATAATTCATACAAAGCCTTTCTATATGTATGATCAGATTATAGGAAATACTAGTATGTCATATTGATCATACATTCTTATAGGAATTGATGTCCCACATTTATCCTCCCAGGTAGGCAGGGTCCTCAGAATGATCATTATCCTACATTCTTGTGGTAATGACAATTCCAATCATAGGGATGGTGACATATTGATTCTCAGGACATGTGGTGACATTATTTTCCTAAAATTTTAAGAAAATCATATGAAAGTACATTATTTTCTTTTATAGAAACTCCCACTTCCCCTCTTGCACATGTTGGAATGAGTGGAAAAATGGGAATCCCTCATAGAGTAAGACCCATGTATTTCTTGTAGGACATCTCCTACCCCTATACTCATCCTCCAGTGGATGATTGATATTGTGGGAAATGTTAGATTATCCACTTCCTCTTTTTTCTTATACTAAGAAAGACTCACATTGGATTTTGGGGTAGGGGATATCATCACAATAGAATGATCAAATACACCCAAATGGCCCTCTTCTATAGGTGTAAGAAACATCCTTCCAAATCAATGTTTTATTTGATTCCAATGGAAATGGTATACATATGGAGACTATCAGATGTTAAATCCCAACACCACAAAATCACACTAATGTTCTCTAGGCCATATTCCTTTTTGGTTTATATCAATCATGGAGGGACTTATTCCCTTTCGTTCCCTCAATTGTTATCCTTATTAGGACCTATTCCAAATAAGATAATTCCTTGTACGTAGGAGGCCATATATCTTCTAGGTACTGATCATCCAATCCACATCAGTCTATTTTCAGGGTTCAGAACACCATCATAGTGCTAAACCACCTTCTAGATAAACCACAAAGGGCATCTTCAGTCTATGTGCCATCCAAGAATTGACTAGGCCCCTTTAAACTATATGTATTTTCTACATGAATTCAATATACATGGTTCCATTTTTTCGCATTACCATAAATATGAAAAACCTATCTTAGAAAGAGACACTAGACAACATGGGCTCAGATTCATCTCACAAGGATATGAAGTAATATTCTATCATGATATTGATCCCAATATAAGGAAACTCTTTTCTTAGTGGGTGATGATAAATTCAACACCTCTTATCCTTGTGGCTTAAAACTATAATTGTAAAAAAATTAATCATGATAGAGAACCTCTTATATATACAGTTGGTTCTAGTGGTGGAGAACCTTTAATACATATACGTGGTTCAATCGATGTAGAACCTCAGATACATGCATATGGTTTTCTATAAATAGATATATATAATTCATGGATAATAAATAGGGGTGACCAGTTCTATATTTTTAATTTTGAAGCGATTTTTGAATATAATTTAAATCCTCAAGACAATCATAAAGTAGGAAATAATTCCCCAAAAAAATTTGTTCTGTGTATGATTTCCCATACTATCTACTAATGGGAGTTATTAAGTGTTTTTGGTTATGTACCCTAGAGACATAATATCTTTTGGGAATAATACCCATGATCCATCATGGATATGTGATCTATGAGGTGTTTCTATTTTAACAAATAAACCCCATTGGAAGTTAAGCCACCACAAAAGGATGTATAATTTTTTTTTGAAACCGATAGGAATCTTTTGATCACAGTTCCATCTCTATGTTAGGACCATTCATACCATCACGAAATGAAAAGTGGGAAAATAATGATATTTTAATACCACTAATTAGACATTCATTCCATTACTATGATGATTATTTGAAAAAAAAAATTGGTATGTTTAGTCTAGGAACATTCACCAGAAATATCCTCCTTCCAATGGGGACCAACAAACTAACACAAAAATATATATTAACTAATAAAAAATGTGGATCCTCAAATAACTAAATAAAAAAATTTCTTAACCATGTTTTTGAAATTAGTCGATCAAATACATTTTTTTGAGCTACCACCTCAATTTTACAGGTTCAATATTGGAGGCCACACACATAAACCTCTATGATATAAATCCTTACCAACCATCAAACTATATAGGTCTACTGACTGAAAAGATTATGATACCCATCACCATCTAAAACCATTTCAGAAGATATTCCCCCAAACATAACAACATGTTCCTACCTTACATTAATGAAGTGGACCAGGGGGACACTTATGGAATCAACTAAATAGCACAGCTATCACCACAAAAGTCTCCTACCAACAAAGAACACTGATAATATATGAGGAACAAAGTCCTCAACATGATGAGTATGTTTCCCTACGGAAATAGTCTTAGGTCACTCAGACCTGAGTTCCTAGGATAGCCCACCAAGGCCAATTATCAAAAAAACTAGGAAGAGGCTCACATTACTATTCCTACAAGAGAATACATCAAATAATACATGATGGAATCCTATTAAGGGTCCCATATATATCCTCACACACATCAAGCCTACCAATACAATTTTTCAGCCACTTGAGGAACCTCAGAGTGTATCATCCCTGCTCCGAAATCCATCGAGAGGCGCCCTATACCCGATTGGTGCCATGGCCTCAAGCATATTTCCCCAAACGCCAGAGGGTACCAACTAGAAGTGAGGGCCTTGGGTGAGATGGTGGGGAAACTATTCCCTCATTGGCAGATTACACAATAGAAGACTAATAGAGAAATAACTGGAGCAGAAATATATATAAATGATGCATGATACATATATCTCTAGGAACGTAGGAAAACAAGTCACAATGCTAAATAAAGTAATAAACCAATGTAAAAAATAAAAACAGATGAGAAACTCCTCATCATCTCAAGCCTCGGCTTGGTCCCACGCTCTCTAGCTCCAGAGCAATCAAGTTCCTAAAGTCGAAGGGTGCTTTACCTTGTCTATACCTACAGCAATATAATCTATTTGGGCCCAAAAGGATGGCCCAAACAGGGTGTGGGACTAAATCCCAGTAGGCAACCACCCGAAGATCTGTGCCTAACAGTCATTGAGTATATGGCAGGTAAAAGTACAGAAAGCAACAAACAAGGAATCACTATGTAGTAAAAAATCCACAGTTTAAGCATTCAAAACACCACACAACATGCAAAAAAAATAGTTAACAAAATAAGTAACCCAATGGGAAGTACCCACAGCCTATCCAATCTGGTCCTACCTATCAAGCACTAGCAACCTTCTAGGTGACACACACAGTCTCACCCCTCTGGTTCATATAAAGTAAAGACTCTTTGGGGAATCACTCAACGTCAATTCCCCCTATAGTCTCGTATCATACAAAAGGCGCTCTAGGGAATAAATCAACATCAATTCCCCCTATGGATCATGTTGAGGAACTACAAACACTCTGGGGAAGAAATCAACATCAATTCCCCTTGTGGTCTCGCGTCGTATAATTATAAAGACACTCTGAGGAAGCCATCAATGTCAATTTTCCCTATGGTCTTTACACTAGTTTCTCATGGCCCTATATAATTCAATCAAGAATTGAATATCTTAACGGACAAAGAAAACCTCAAGAACTATTTCTCTAGTAGTCTACAACATATCATCGTGTTAGATCAAAAGTCACTCCATCCTACAATACTAGGCACTTGAAAGTAATCAACAACCTAAGAGGAAAAAAAGACCCAAAGGTCAAAATAGGGAAAACATGCATAGGAAAAACATCCTAAGAAAAAAAATTCAACCTATTCTCAATCAATAATCATCTACTCAGGAATACCAGTATAGTATAGAAACAACAGGGTCAAAATGGTAAACATGCAATACCACGTTCAAAGGTATTGGTGAAAATTTCACATAATACTCCAAGAATTTATACAGAAAGGCACAAACCCCCTACCTCGGGGTTAGGAGATCAATATACATGAACCTTGAAGCATGATTATCCTTAAAATCTCATAGTTATATGAAAATACATAAAATATTTATCCCACCATAACATGGAAAATATGAGGAATTGGAAAACGATGTTCTAGAAGAAGAGAGAACTAACCGTTGTGATTCCAACACAATCAATGGTTCTCGAATCAGAGGACGGAAGTAGGACTGGGGTCACATTGAAGATCCATGGCTACTCGGTGCTCTCAGAAGAATGAAACCTAGAGGAGGCGTGTTCTGTCCACCAGACATGACCTCGGTGCATATAATGAAAAAAAATCAAAATTCACGGTGTGTAATTTTGGAGTACACGGTGTGTACTTGAAGTTTCTATAAACCACATTAGGAGGCCTCGACGTCACCCCACATGACTGTGTGTGTGGACATGAAACTGCCATCACACGGCCTCCTACGGCAACGATGTACACAGTTTGTACTCATAAAGTACACGGAGTGTACTTCAAAAATTTCTAGAAACTCCTCTTTTCTCAAAAACTCCCTTAAAATGAAAAAAAAACATGAAATGAAGGTCCATGTTCTTATAAACTTCCCCCCTTAAATAAATTCATCCCTGAGTTTCCCATGCGTGGTGTAGAAGAGGAAATCCCAAATAGTTCTGGCCACTGCGCTCGTACATGAGCCTCCCTCTCCCTTGACTCATCCTACACCCGCCCGTGCTTCCATATCACACGTACCAGAGGAACAGACCGGCAATAGAGAACCTTCATACTACGATAGGCAATCCAGATAGGATGATCCTTGAAATATTGATCCTCCTCCAACTTGACTTCCTCAGGTTGCAAAGCATGAGACATGTCCGAAAAGTAACATTGGAGCTGAGAAAAGTGGAAGACGTCGTGAATAGCTCAGTACCTCTGAGGTAACTGCAACCGATAGGCAACCAGCCCAACTCCCTCCAACACCTCAAATGGACCAACGTACCTCGGTGAATGCTTAACCTATCTTTTAATCCTCTTGTGTCCCAACCTCAGTGTGACATGCAAGAAAACCTGATCCCCGACGTCGAACTCTAGAGGTTGTCTCCATTGATCAGCATATGATTTTTGACGAGACTGTTTAGTAGCCATCTTCTTCCGAATCAACTATATCTGCTTTGTGGTCTCCTAAACAAGATGAGGACCTAGTAAAGCTGCCTCTTCTACCTCCATCCAACATAAAGGTGATCGGCATGGACTACGATACAATTCCTCATAAGGTTCTATCTAAATATTCACTTGAAAAATATTATTGTAGGACAACTCCACAAGAGGTATTTGCTTATCCCAAGAACCAACAAAATCCAGAATGCATGCTCGAAGCATATCCTCAAGCACCTGAATCATACACTCAAACTGGCCATCTGTCTAAGGATGGTATGCTGTACTCAAAAGTACCTATGGGCCCAAAGCCTTCTGAAGCCCCTGTCAAACCCGACAAGTAAAACATGCATCCTTGTCTGAAACAATGGAGTGTGGAATCCAATGCAGAGGTACAATCTCTTGAATATACAACCATCTTAGCTAATTAACATTGAAGGTATCCTTGATCGTCAAGAAGTGAGCACCCTTTGTGATCATGTCAGCAAAAACCCAAACCTTGTCATCCCCAAATGGAGACCTTTGAAAAATGGTCATGAAGTCCATCGTGACATCATTCCACTTCCACTTGGGAATGGGTAACAGCTATAAAATCCCTGCTAGTCGTTGATGATCCACCTTCACCTACTAAAAATTGGAACACATCATGACGAAACCAGAAACGTCTCTCTTCATACCTGGCCACCAATACTAATGGTGTAGATCATGATACATCGTGGTGATGCCACGATGAATGGCCAAAACTGAGGAATGAAAGTCCCGAATCAACTCCTCAGGTATATCTGCAGAAACCCATACATGTCCCTGGAATCTCAGGATCTCATCCTCACCTATGGTCCACCCAGTAATAGGGTCCTCTCCTGACAGGCTTTCTCGTAGGACTAGACCATCAGAATCTGATAGCTACCTCATTCGTACTCGATCATGAAGGGTAGAGGTAACAGCTACATAAGATAGAAATGTCTGCCCCCTGTTTATCATGCTCATCCAAATGCATCTTAGAGAACAGATCCATAAGCTGCCACTCACAGCTGGCCTCCCGAACCGCCTATATATGAGTCCTCTGGCTCAACGAATCATCCATTGCATTGAATTTATCTGGCGTATAGGAAATCTCAAAGTCAAAAGTCTGAAGGTACTCAACCTACCTTTGCTATCTCAAATTCAGATCACGCTGAGTGAAGATATACTTGAGATGCTTGTGTTCGGTGAAAACCACAATGTGCTCTCCCATAAGATCATTTCTTCAGCAGCATAGGGTATGAAAAACAACTACCAACTCTAGATCATGCATCGGGTAATTCCTTTTATGTGGCCTCAACTACTGAGACCCATACACAAAGTCTCCATCTCTCTGAATAAGCAAAACTCCTAGCTCGATACCTGATGCATCGTAGTAAACAGTATAGCTCGTGCCTAGATCTGTAAAGACTAGTAATGGTGCAGAAGTCAACCTCTCTTTGAGCTCCTGAAAGGCTGACTCACAAGAATCTGACCATAAGATCTTCACACACTTCTTGGTTAGACCTGTCAGCGGTGCTGCTAATCATGAAACGTCCTGTATTAAATATCTATAATATACAGCTCGCCCTAGGAAACTCCGAACCTCAAAGGCGTTCTTTGTCTACTCCCAAGAAACTACTTACCTCACTTTCCCTGGGTCTACTGACCCTCTAATATTATAGATAACATGACCCATGAAGTAAATTTGGTCCATCCAAAAGTGTCATTTTGAGAGCTTATCATATAACTGATTCTCCCTCAGTGTACTCAAAACGATATCAATATGGGTATCATGGTCGTATCGAGTGTTATAGTACACCAAGATATCATCCACAAAAACAACCACGAAGAATCCAATTATGGATGGAACACTTATTTCATCAGTGCCACGAAAACTGTAGGCATGTTCATGAGACCAAACAACATCACCATATACTATTATAGACCATACCTACTCCGGAAAGCTGTAAGAGGTATATCAGATGGTCTAACATGCAATTAATGATATCCGGACCTCAAATCGATCTTCGATAACACCCAGGATCCTCGAAGATGATCAAAGAGGTCATCAATCCTTGGAAAGGGATATCAGTTCTTGGACTTCAACTGGGTCAACATCCAATAGTCCACAAAAAGAGTGAGGGTACGGTCTACCTTCTTCGCAAATAAGACAGGTGAACCCCATGGAGAAGTACTGGGTTGGATAAAACCCTTTTCCTGCAACTCCTCCAACTACTTCTTGAGCTCCTACAACCTAGGTGTAGCCATCCTATTAAAAGTAATGGACACCAGTGATGCTCCTGGAACAAGATCAATCGAGAATTCTACCTCACACTATGGAGTCAAACATGAAAAGACCTTTGGAAAGACATCTCTGAAACGATCCACCACTGGTGGAAAGTCTAACTGTGAAGTCCCCGGGTCATGCAGATAAAGACTATCAATCTGGGTTGTAACTCCTCCCAACCCACGATGCTATGGACCCACTCTACTTGAATGGACATCCCATTTTCCCTTATGAAGAAAAGATCCACCGTCTGGTGATATGAAACTCACCCCACGATGATAACAGTGATGATTGCCTGGAATGGAACCAGCCTGTCCATTCCGAGAATGACATCATAGCATGTCATCCCCAGAACATAATGATCCCAAAGGAAGTGAGACCCACCAACCTCAATAGGGAACTCTTTGAACTAATGTACAATAGATGTTCTTGTCCCCAAAGGAGTTTCTAGTGTCAAAAAATCGGTAGAAGAAATGATATAGAGCCTAAGACTCTCCACAACAGCGATAGATATAAAGCTATGTGTAGCACCAGTATCGAAAAGTGTTGAAGATAAAAATGAGGCAACTAGGATAGAACCTTGAATAGTACATGGGCCAGGATCCTACTCCTAATGGGTCTGCTCCACTGCAAATATATGAACAGCTCCGTGGCCCTGTGACGCTGCCTGACTACTCTGAGCTGATCCACCCTGCTATCACTGGTGGCCTGTTGACTAACCACCATGGCCACAACCTCCACCTCAGCATGAACATCCAGAAGAACATTAGTTCCCAAACTGGTGAGAAACTGGCAGAGCTACTCCGATATGAGGATTCATAGCTGAACCCCTATCACCAGCTACTGCTGAACAGATCTGACAGAAATTCTGATGGTGACCAATCTTACTGCAAGATCAGCACTCCACTAGGTCTTTTGGGCAATGTGGCCTCATAAGTACGCCTCTTACACCCTAGTACCACACAACCTGGCTACCGGAAGATGCATCCTACCTCGTCATAATGTCTTCATGAACCTAATAAAACCCTCTCCGAACTGTACATCAACACATGTGTCTAGAAGATGGTTGGTTCCAAGACTGTCACAACAGGAGGACGTCTCGGTTGCATGACTCTCCGAGGTCAAGAGAAAACCTTATATTAATAATTCCTGCACTAGATACAAGTGCATGATGGTGGAGTTTGTCAATCATGTTTAATGATGAGGTGAATCATTCATATAAATGGTTAGAGTAGTTATTCAAAGATGATTTCTCACTAGTTATTCTCAGGTATGTGCATATTCAGAAGCTTCTATATCTCCAGCAAGGTATTGTGTCAGTGGATAATTATTCATTGAGATTCACCAGCCTTTCCAGGTACTACATAGATATGGTTAGAGATTAATACAATAAGGATAAAACCTTTGAGTGAGGTATACATAGAGACATCCAAGCCAGTGTTTCCATCTAAGAATTTGGATCTATACTAGGGGTGTTTGAGTGGGTTTTTGTGGTTGACGGATTCATGGAAGAGCAGATATAGTCGGTGACAATCAGTAGTTGGAAAAAAGAGCCTAGGCATTAGTAGTAGGGAGTCGACCTCATCCCTATGTAACTCGAGGTGGGATACATTCCAAGGGGTGGTACTGGGATAGATGATCTGTGGTTATGTGCTCATAGGGTGGGTCCAGTCTTCTTAGAGAGAGGCGGTTTTATTCATGTGATAGTAGGGGCCATATCACTTGATATTATCTAACCCTCCATACTGCTAACAGGAAGACTATGGATAGACCATTGAGGAAGAGACATCGACAAGAGACTGAATATTCATAGATAGGTAGATGTGGCAGAGGAATTTAGAGAGAAGTAGGAGGTGGACGATGCATAGAATATGGTACAACCACCACCCCTAGGTGGTCCATTCAATTCTCAAGGAGATTAAGGTAGGGTAGGACAACTACATGCAGTCGAGGCATATGACCTTGGAGCTCCATGAATGATTCGAGATATGATATGTGTAATTTTTTATCATAGTATTTGTACTGATAGAAATATGTTCTAGTCATTCATCTATCACCACAAATCTTGTACAAGACCTAGAGATTCCAGTTGAACCATTGAGTCAACCCTTACACTTATAGACATCTACCGAGGATACTCAATGATCACAAACATATGTCAGTAGTGTGACCTATCCCTTGGAGGTGAGAGTTTGGTTGGAACTCTTAGTGGAGGAATCCAGGAATTAAATTTTAATTCTTTTTATGGATTGGTTATCTACATTCCATGCGACGATTGACAGTTTTGGGTGTAGGGTGTGGTGTGTCTATACTGATGGAATGAGGTTTACCTTTTTCTATGAATAGGAAGTTCAGGATAAATACGATGAACTCGTGCATAGGAGGGTTCATCTGATTACTCATCAGTTGGATAACCTAAACCTCAATGTAGTAGATGTTATGAGCTTACAGTTTCCAAAAATGGTGGTAGAGTATGCGAAAGTCCTTTCGGAATATGTTCCAAGATTAACTCTCGTCGAGGAGATAGTCTTTTTCATTGATTAACACCCTGATATGACACTGATATCTACACAATAATATCTTATGGATCCCACATAGCTTCACAAGCTAAGGGTGAAGTTGGAGGACTTATAGAGTAAGGGCTTCGTGTGACCTAGTGTTTTACCCTGGGTAGCCATAGTTTTATTTCCTAAAAAGGAATACATGAGATTTAGATGTTGTGTGGATGACTGACACATGATCCAAGTGATTTTGAAGAACAAGTATCTACTACCAAGGAATAATGACCTATTTTATCTGTTGAAAGGGGAATAATTGTTCTCGAATTTTGACCTCAAATCTAGCTATCACCAACTATGATTATGGGATGATGATATACCAAAGACGACCTTGAGACGCATTTATCATCACTATGAATATTTTTGGATTCCTTATGGTGTAATTAATTCCCCATTAGTGTTAATGGGACCCATGAACCAAATATTTCATCCTTATATATATTGGTACATGGTAGTCTTCATTGATGATATCCTTGTGTGCTCAGCGTTAGAGGAGGATAAAACGATACAATTATGGATGGTTCTAGAGATACATGAGAGAACCAACTATATGAGAAAATCATGATGTTCAAATTATGGATTCAGTAGGTCCAAATTCTAGGAAATATCATCTTAGTGAATGGAGTGGTAGTCGTACTCTACATAGTTGATGCAATGTTAGCATGGGATTCACCAAAGAAGGTGACATAGATGTGAGATTCCCCAAGCTAGTGGGCTATTATCAGTTATTCATATCTAATTTCTCCAAGATATCATCACCTATGAAATCATTGACCCGAAAGAGGTGGCCTTTTGTGTTGAAAGAGAAGTGATAGTAGGATTTTCAATAGCAGAGGTAGTGTTTGATGAGAACACATATATTGAGATTTCAAGAGGAGGGTGTCGAGTATGTAGTTCTCAGTGATGCATCAGGAACCGAGCTTGGTTGTGTCCAGATGTAGATTTATGTGTTTATTGTCTATGGTTTATTCTATTTGAGATGAAATCATGAGATACACGAGAACCATGACCATGAGTTAGTAGTGGTAGTCTTCACATAGAAGATGTGGTGACACTAAATAATGGGCGAGGAGTTGATCATCTACTTTCATCAGAAGAGTCTCATGTATATATTCTCTTAGAAGGATTGGACCTTGAGACATAGGTGATGGATAGAGTTCCTCCAAGACTATGACATAGAGAATTTTTATACTCTTGGTAAGGGAAAAATTATGGATGATTCACTCATTATGAGATCTATTTTGATGTTTTTGAATGAGGTGTCAGAGAATTTGGAATCATTTTAGTTATCCTGTATGGATGGAGATGGATTAGCTTACCTATAGTCGATGGTAGTTACACCTCCACAATTACGTTGAGTTAGGGAGGCACAACATGGGGATACCAAATACAAGAACCTACATGCTTTGATATCCAAAGATGATGCTCCTGATTAATATTCAAAATGTGGGGAGCAAACCATTCTTTTCAAAGTATGTACAATAGTACCAGTGGCATTGTTGGAGGATGTTCTGAAGGAGTTTCATACATCCCATATAATTGTATATCCCGGTGTGGTGATAATGTACTAGGACCACCAATGAAAATTGTGGTGGTCAATGATGATAAAGAGAGTGGAAATGTTTATTTATATATTTCTTAATTATCGGTAACTGAATGCCGAGCATAAGGTTCCAAATAGTTTACATCAACACCTTGAGGTGATGAAATGGAAGGGGGATAGAGTACAAATAGACATTGTGGAGGTTTTACCCCATATTTCATGGGGAAACAATTCTATCTGAGTGATCATTGATTGACTAACCAAGTCTTCCCACTTCTTATCAATTTGATAATAGAGTTCGGTAGATATATTAGGATGCCTCTATGTTCATCAGATCATTCTACTCCATGGAGTTCTATTGAATGTTGTTTTAGATCCTGATGTATTCTTTATATACTAGTTGTGAAATGGAATATAGGAAGAATTTTGGACCCATTATTCTTGAGCACATCATTTCACCAAAAAAGGATGTCCAAATTGAGAAGACCATTTTGGTTCTGGAGAACATGTTGTGGGATTTCTTTTTAGATATCAATCACTATTGAGAGGATCACCTACCACTAGTGGAATTTCTGTACAATAATATCTAAAATTTAAACTTTGGTATGGAACCATTTGAGGATTTTTATGGGATACCCTGTAGGTCAATACTTTTCTAAACTCACCCAGGAGTGTTAGCACTTATGGGCCTTGTGTTGGTGTGAACTACTACCGAGAAGGTTCAGATCATCTATGAGAAGACGGGGACTACATAGAGCCCCCATGAGTCTTATTTTTATAGGTGGTGGATTCCTTTTTTGATTGAGGAGGGAGACCATATGTTCATACGGGTTTCACCTCAACATGGATTGTAGCGATTTGGTTGGGAAGGTAAGCTATCTACGAGATTCATTAGCCCTTTTTAGATACATTGTAGAGGTGGAGAGGTGGCATACCACTTAGATCTACCTCCGCAGTTATATCGGGTACACAATGTCTTCCATGTGTCATAGATGATGTGGTATGTGAATAACCCATTGCACGCCATCGACTAGGGTGAGATGGATATCAAGGATGGAGAGAATTTTGCTGAGTAACTAGTAGATATCAAGGATAGGTTGGGGAGGATTTTTTGTGGCTGATCGATTCCTTTAGTGTGTGTCTGAGGATAGTGGTGGGAATCTCTAGGAGAGAAATTGGGTATTGGAGACTATGAATCCTCCTCAGTACCCTCAAATTTTTAAGTAGCCTTTGTTTTATATTTTTGGAGGTGTAAATCTCTAAGGTGGAGATAATTTAATGTCTCATATTTTTCTCTATAAATTTTTAAAATAATAAATGGATTCATTTTGAGACTAAGAACTAATAAGGTGTGTGATTACGAGGCCCATTATTCCTAGAATAAATTTAGAAATAGATAAAAATATTAAATAAAAAAAGACATTGATTTCTTGAAAAAGTAGAATAAATTAAAAACAGGTGCTCGTATGAAAAATATGTGGGAACCATTGTTTTTAGAAGAACAAATTTAATATAGGAATGACCAAACATTGGTAGGTTTGGTTCTTCTATGAAAAAATTATTGCAGGAGAAAAAAATGAAAAAAATAAATTAATAAAATTTATGTTATTTAAAATATTGACGTAGAGACCTTTTAAATTATAAATAAGCCCATTTGTCATATATCTAGGGTTATCCTTATAACCATAGACTTCAATGGACTATAGATAGATGATCAATAGATAATTATAGGGTTTGAATAATTATCTTAAAATGAACATCTTTCTATGGAAGAAAATCATTACTAAATAATAACTCTGAATCTAAATCTTGTTGAAGGATCACTAGAAAATTTAGTTAAACCTTGGATCTCAGTCTGGTACAATAGAATTTTCAACACTATGATACGTTACTACATTGTTAATTTATATTCTAGGAGGATAATAAATAGAAAATTCTTCTTTTATATAATTAATTTTTTTGATTTTATAATGAAATCATCTACATCAAAATTAAAAATATGGCCTTTAGTTTTTTTTATTCAATGACCAAATACATGGTAATGGTTTAACATATCCAATATGGAACAGGTAATGGTTGAGCAATATCATTAGACAATTATAACTCTTCCATAACTTATTGACATACCAAGAACCAATATGGATACTCTTAAATATCTATTTTCATGATGTCCGCCAAAAAACAATCGTTCATAAATCTACACATCATCATACTTATAAAATGAATTGATAATGATAGACCACGGAAGTCATCCACAAATCATTCTAAAAATAGGGTAAGGACATGAAATATTCATTTTTCATAAAAATTACCATTCAATTTCAATCATGATTGATCTTACGAACAATTATCACAATTTTTTATAGTTATATATAATCCATTTCCCCGTATTTAATCATAAAATGGATAGATGGTTGAACACTCATTTAAGAAAAAATATATAAGTCCCCTTCCTTCAATATTTCTAGGTCATTATTTAAAAATCATGAAATATTAGATATTTTTTTGTCCTCATCATAGATAAACTTGAAAGATCATTTAGACTCACATCATTATCCACGTTGTTCGCATTCCCATGGTGGTATTGTATTGCGAAATAATAAAATTTAATCAACTCAAACCAACTTTTCTGGTGAATATTCAAATATTTATGAGTGAATATATAAATTATTCCATTCTAATAAGTGAATATATCACACCTTTCTCCATAATGATCATTCCCCACATCTTCCATGTAAAAATTACCATATCTATGTCCAATCATGAGTTGGGTAATTTTAATCATGAACTTTTAGTTTCCATGCGGCTTATACTATAACCATATCATTCGGTAAGAGAATTAATCATATTCCTTTATTCAGGGTATCATAATAGATAACATAACCTTTTACATTATAGGTTAGTGTAAGAACATGTATGATGACTAACATTATTTTCAGGTTCATGAATGTTTCTTCACATTCATCTATCTAAATAAACATGAGACCATTCAAATTTAACATGGTTATTGGATTATATATTAATGATAAATAATACAAAAATCATTAATAATATCTCATTAATCCATGAAAACCATGTATCTCAATCATCATGGCCAGTATACTATGTTTTTCGACAAATTTTTTCTTTGATAGATCCAAATATGTGCCCTCAAATTAGATTATATGGACCAAAATGAATATTTTTGTATCCAAAATTCAAACATCCTAAATTTTAAAATCAACTTCTCCTTCTTAGGGTGTTTAGTATAATCATCGAGCAGTCTTCATTCTCACCCTTTCTATCAGAGTATTGATGAATACCTTCTATAAATAATATCATAAATGGGTCATGGTAATATGTAAATAATCGATTCTTTAAATATTTTAAAATTGATTGGGTATTATTATAAAAAAATTCATTCACTATAAATAAATATTTTCCATACCTCATATGGATGGCTATTTGGGGTATTTTATAACTATTAAATATTAGTTTATAATTTCAATATTGAATATAACTCAAGGAAAAATAATTAATTCCTTATAGTTGATCAAAAAATAATCAATATAGGAGATTAGATACTTATCCTTGATGGTGATCTTTTTATGCTACTGATAATTAAAAAAGTGTCACATTGATCTATATTTCTTCATAATGGAAATAACTGGTGATCCTCATGGTGAAACACATGGCCAAATGAGTCCCTTAACAAGATTATCCTAGAGGTTCTTCTTCAATTTTAACATGTCAATTAGGTCTATTCTCTATGCAGTCTTTGAAGTAGGTGTATATTGAGTTATGCATTTTGTTTAAAAGTAAATGAAATTATTTAGAGTAGGAATGTGAATCTATTACAAAAAAAATTAACATACATTGACATAATAGTAATATAATTTATTTTGAGCTTCTCCCCAAACATATGAGGTTAACACACCTTTTAGATATACAGAAAGATCAATATAATTGATGAAATTTCCATTAAAAGATCATATGTATCATCACCTAGACAAATGATCATAAGATTTTTTAGAATATCAAATGTGACTTCCCATCATCATAAATTAAAATGGAATTTATGTAATGAAATACAATCCATGCCTAAGATAACAACAAATTCAACTGAAGGGTGAATAATGAGATTTGTATGAAACACATAACCACAATCCTGAATTAGAAAAGAATCATGGACTTAGGATGTGATTATTGTACTATTAAATGTATTCACATCACATTCAACATATAATCATTGAGGTGGTATTGTGAGACCATTATTAAATTATTCATAAGTAGAGTTTGTAGGCTTAGAATAAAATTAGACACTATTAGTTCTATAGTGAATGATATCTGTACCTTTCACCACTTCATCATTGGTCCCAACATCAACATTACTTATCATGTGAGATTTCCATTATTTCTCTAAGAATATGTTCTTGAAGATATTGGTCATATTAATTAACCATATTATTTGATAAATAGATATCATAATTCCCAAATTATTTTTATTTGAAAAAATATAGTGTTGTTAGTGCATGATTTGGTACATTCTCTCCATCATTAACTAACATCTAATTTCATTCAATTCAACATTTAACTTCCTGATAACCATAATTTACACACTTCGGACATTTATTTTCCCCTTTATGGGAATTTATAGCATGTTTACTTGCACAGATCAATAATATGCAAAATATCATATAATCCTCCCCATGGTTTTAATTATTATAATTTCCATTGAATTCCATAACTAATTTCTTATAAAAACCCATTATAATGATTGGTAACTAAAAAATCCATTTCCAAATTTATTTTACATCAAATGATTTTTTTAATAGATACTAAAGTCTCTAATGTATAATTCCCTTCATAGGTTATGTTTTAATTAGCAATGAATAAATAAATGTAACACTTATTTTGGATGATAATATGATAAATGTACCTCAGAAGTCCTCTATAAAATTTCTTATGGGTATGAGGTGATTCATCATCATTAAACATTATCTGAAGTAATTCCTTCTCCATTTTCATATTAATAATATTAGGAATATACTTATCGAAAAATATGCTCTTAAACTCTTCCCACTCTTTGAATTGAATTCCTTCATATTGCCTCATGTTATTGATAAGAGATCAACAATAATATTATTCTCCGAGCATATGAGAAACAACCACAATAAAAATTTCAAATTACAAACTCTGGATGATAGAAAAATTATTTTTCATGGTTCTAAAATATTTTTCATCTTATTGTTGAAAATAAATCTATCTTTGTGAAGGTGTGTTTTTTCTTATGAAAGACTCAACATAATGTTTTTCACACCTTTTATTTTTTGGGAAGATCAATACGATTCCTGGCTTGATAATATTTCATTGTCATATGAATGAAATATTTCATTCTAAATCCAATAATAGTTGGTTGTTCAGGATAAAAATCATTACATTATCTTCTACAATTGCCATTAATACTATTAATTTATTTTCTATCCATTGTCTAAAACAACAAATCATAGTGTGAGAATCTATAATTCTAGTGGGAAAATAAAAAATCTCTACATTACTAAAACATTAAGATATTATATTATAAATAAACATATCACCATGGTAGTCACTAAATTTATCTAATATGAGTTTCCAAATGTAACTAAACCTTTTTCTCATACCAAATATAGAAAACCGTTATTTTAATTAAAAAATATTACATCATAGTAGATTAATATTCAATAAAAATCATTATGATCAACTCCAAAATCGTACGGTATTAATATCATTGGAATCTTAATATATAATTAACAAATAAATCATTTCTCTACATTTTTTGGTCATTTTTCATCACAAATACCACCCTAATAAGATATATCATAATCAAAATAATTCTTCATATCCTGGAGAAGGTAATCAAAATAAAGAGTGATCTCATATACTCTATAAGGTTAAAAAAGAGAGAAACTAATAATCACTTAATAATAATATGATAATAAGTGTATGGGAAAGTGATCAAATCATTGGAAACCATCCCAATCATATCATATATCATAATCTCAAATCATGTCATGAAGAAAAGAAGATAGAAATACATAAATCATAAAGGAATCAAAGGTCATGAGACATAAGAGAACAACATTGGAAGAAGGCATATGTTTTTTAAATACACATAAGAATATAAAATTATCTCATTAATCATGTATCACTACCAATACTATCATAGTGGAATGGGTTAACTCCCCATTACATATTATCCTTAGTCATGGTTCACTCCCAAGACTACAATTATGGAAAGTGTCCAATACTAAAATAGGATCACTCCCCTTTGAATAATATATAATCTCATGAGATATTCATCTTTACCCAATGCATTGGATGGATATATAATTTTATTCTCACTAATCACATAAGATAAATAATATATATGTTTTCCATAAGATCATAAAACATTCATCATATCATATCTAGTATAAATGAAACATGTCTCATAGTCGTTAAAAAATTTAATCATAGCATAACCCTTTTAAAATAAACAACATTTATAAACCCCTTATCAATATAATATAATACCATCTAAGGAAATAAAAATGACGTTATCATGGGATGATATTCCCAATAAATCAAAATTAACCTCAAAAGATTTCCTCGAAGATGAAAAATACAATTAAAAGAACACTTGGATGGTTTATTAAGGAAAATAATATTTTCACATTGAAAAAAACTTATTTAAAATATAAAAAATCCCCAAATATTAAATATAACTCTTTCATTGAAAATAACCCACTCATAATGCATGCCTCAAATCAATAGGATTTCATTATTATGGGAAATTCGATTAATTACATGTATTTTAAATTATGAATTCCTTCAGCATTGATAGTAAAAACTCAAAATTACATCATTTAAAAATATCAAGTTGGTTACTTTTTACACATTTTGTAAAAATCCAGTTATTCGTAAAAATAATGTTGCACTATAAAATAATACTTGTATTTATTTAAATGAAAACATGTTTAGGAATCATGTATGTGGGAGAAAAGTTATTCCCTATTAAAAATTGAAATAATGTTGGTTTTCCATATAAAAATTATTTCAATTTCTAGAACAAATAAAGAGAGGAAATCAAATGAAAAAATTTATTCTTCTAGATATAACTAGAGGAGAAGAAAATCCACACTAAAATAACTATAATTTAGTAAATTTTTAGTTATTGTTTTCTAAAAACATTGTAAATTTTTAAATTTAGCGACGTTTTTCAGGAAACGTCGCTAATTAAGCTATGTTTTTTTGAAAACATCGCTAATTTATCGATTCATATTGAAAATGTCTCTGAAATAACGACACATCATGAAAAGTTATGCTAAATTGGTGACTCTTCTAGAAAAGTGTCTCTAAATTAGAAACACTTCTTGAAAAGTGTCCCCAAGTTAGCAATGCTTTGTGAAAAGTGCCTCTAAATATGAGACGTTTCCTAGAATTCATCACAAAATTAGTGAGGCTTCCTGAAAGGCATCACTAAGTTAGTGACACTTTATGAAACATATATGTAATTTAGCAATGCTTCCTGAAAAGAATCTCTAAATTTGGGATTCTTCATGAAAATCATCACTAATTTAGCGATCCATCTAGAAAGGAATTTATAAATTAGTGATGGATCTTTAAAATATTCTCAAAATTAGCACCACTTCATGAAAAGAATAGAGAAATTAGCGATGCTTTCGAAAAAACATTTCTAAATTATCGATTATTCCAAAAAAGAATCACTAATTTAGTGAATCTTTTAATGGGTCTTGTAGCCCCCAAGTCACATAGTCACCAAGTGACATAGTCACCAAGTCACAATGTCCCCATGTCGCAACCAATTAAAGGATTCTTCTCGTAGCGTGCTTGTATTGGGAGAACCTACACCTCAAGACAATTTATCATATTCCACCTTTAAAAAAGACTCACGTAGATTTTCTGAAATTGACCATCTCATCTAAAGGGTCTAAACTCTTTAAATAGATTGTTAAATAGACACATGGTTTTAATGATATGGTTGTTTTTGTAAGACAGCCTGACCTGAAGCCGATCTATGTTTGATATGACTTGTTGGACCTAACCCTACCCATGGCTAACCAAGCTCAGTCTGAATGACCTGACCTGACTTAGTTCCTATCAGCCCGACAGGCCACTAGAGCGGCCCACCTCATCTGGTCTATCCCACCTCATGTGGGCTGGTTTGGGGGCATCGGATGCCGCCCACCCAGGCCGCATTCCTCGAGTCAATTCGGAGCCTTGCCACATTTCACATAGCTGGCCCACCAACACCTCCTTGTACCATGGCCTCACCGCAACTGCATGATACCCTCATACATGGATCCAAGCCATGTCCAACTACCACCGTTCATGCCTCTTATCGCGGTGCGCGCCACTGTAGGTTCCATCCAATACAGTCTTTCCTGGACCCCGTGCTAGTTATTCTTCCAAGTGCCCTGTTGGCAACTTGTCCAACTATGCTACACCTAGCCTGGACTCCCCTGCTAGGCCACTACATCATCCAGCACTGGATAGCTATCGGTGGCCGGTTTTCTCCTCGTTCTCCTCCAGGACTGGGACCACTAGCCATGTCCTTCCATCAACACTGGTCGGCCTGCCAGTGGTCTACGTTATTCATTCGAAAGTATCCGCCTCCCACAAACCATTCCATTCTCTCATCACACCTCTTTTATGTGATCACGGGGTCAAACCTTTGAACTCATGAAATTACTCCATTGATAAGGGGTGAAATAGTTAATTTTTCACATAGGGGTATCAAGGGAAAAAACATACAGATAACATAATAGATTTAGGGCAGAGAGATAAAGAACATGAATTCCAAATGAATAGATCTTCTCCTTTTTTGTGTTGGCCTTGAACCATTCATGTTATAAGGTTTAACGAAGAACAAATCAACCCACATATCTAATCCACAATCAAACCCCTGAAGCATAACACCCATCCCGCTAGAGATAAAATCAAGGATCAACATATTTATTGGTTGGTCCCCATTCATTTTAGGATCTAAGAAGGGGAAAGGAAATCACAAAGAGGGTCAACATCCTAAATCATGGTTGGATCAGTCATTTATGAAAAACAAAGATCGGTGTAACCATTGATCCTTGATCCTCCTTTATCCATCATCGAGAGAGTTTCCTTCCATGCCTCAAATGAATTTTTTGGGTTATACTAATACGCATAAATTCTTGAATAATTTTTCATTAAAAATAGATACTTTGTTGCATCAAATAAAAAATTTTAATTAAAATATTTTAATGACAGTTATGTCCATATTATATGTTTCACAGTCGACCAGTGCTAGTCATTATTGGTCTGCACCTAAGGAAAAGTTTCTACTCTGATCCTAACGATGCCCTCAAATTTCTGATCTAGATAAAATTTTAGAAGTTATCCCCATTTTAAAGATGATCCTCCCATGTGCTTTATTAAAAACACAACATTTTTAATTGTATCATTCCGATCAGACCAGTCCTCAAAATATCATATCATCTCCTTGTGTGTTATAATAATTTTCCAAATTAATTTATAAAATTAATATTGGAGAAAATATGAATCATTATGTTCTCCCCACCTTAGGACATTGTGTCCCCAAAAGAAAAAATAAGGGATACTCCACAAAAATATGAGGATACTGCGCATGAATATCTTCCTCCTGCTCTAATGTTATCTCTTACAGATTCTCATTTTCCCTCCTAATGCGCACCAGAGAAATAAACCACCCACTAATCATCCTCTCCTATAGATCCTTTATCTCCACCATGTACTTTGCAAAATTCTCCCCATCTTCAATTTCCAACTATCTCTATTCAAAGGAATGTGATGGATCCTGAACATACCTCCTGATCTGTGACACTTGGAAGACATCTTGCACCTGCTGCAACTACAGGGGTAGTGCTAAACAGACATCACCTCTCTAAATCTACCAAAAATATGAAAAGGGATGATGTATCTCAGTTATAAATTTTAAAATAATTCAAATCTCCACAATTATCATCAAGGTGAGACCCAAATGAACACATGGTATCCCTACATAAACTCTAGAGGACTTTGTCTCCTATCAGCATACAACTTCTACTAGCTATATCCAGTCCTCATATGTTCCCAGTTGATCTGAACATTCTTAGTGGTAGCCCGAACCAACTCTGGACCCACGATTTTTGACTCCACTAAGTCCATCCATCATAGTTGATACCTAAATGGTCACCCGTACAAGGTTTCGAATAGTTCCATACCAATGGTGGAGTAATTGATGTTGTTATATGAAAAATACACAAATTTTAGGTGATCCTCCCAACTATATCCAATTTATATGATGATCACATACAATTAGTGGAGTTTTCATACACCAATTACTATTACTCAAACATAGGTATGGCACCATTTGAGGCATTGTGTGGGAAACCTTGATTGTAACCACTATTCAAGATGAACTAAGAGGAGTCTGCATTAATGGGTCCAGAGTTTGTGTGGGATACCAAAAAGAAGGTGTAGATCATCCAGGAGAAGATGATAATGACACATAGCTTGTATAAGTTATATTATATAGGATACAAAGGCCCCTAGAGTTCTAGTATGGAGACCATGTTTTCCTCCAGGTCTCACAGAGATGGGGATTTTAGATATTTGGCTAAGGTTGAATGTTATCTCTGACACACATCATCCCTTTTCAGATTCTATGTAGAGTTGGCGAGTCATCATACCATCTATCTCTACCGCTGATGTTGCATCAGGTGTGCTATGTCTTCCATGTTTCATAGCTGTGGAGGTAAAGGCATGATCTACCACATGTAATAGACTAGGGAGATATGGACATTGAATATGGGGAAACTTTTGTGGCTTAGATAGTGGAGATCATGGATATTTCGGAGAGGATACTTCATGGGTGGTTGATTTTTTTTGTCACATTAGCTAGAATCCTGATAATCTCTGAGAGAGTACTTGGGAGCAGGAGGCTCAGATTTGTGCTTTGCACCCTCATCTTTTTGTTGAGTATACCATGTTTTGGATATTGGGAACATATACCCCTAAGGTGGGTGGAATGTAATGAATTGGATTTCCATAGTTTTTTAATAAATTAATTAGGAAAATTCCAAGACCAGACACTATGTTGACCTGAAATTCTGAGGACTGATGTTCCTGTAATGATACGATGAAAAATGTAACGTTTTTAATAAATCATGTGGGAGATTTTTATTAAGAATTAATTAAAATATAAACATGTTCCCATATTATAAATATTAGAGAACCATTTTGTTTAGTGAAGTGACTTTACCTTAGGAGGGGCCTAACATCTACTAGGGTGGGTGAACTTTGAGGGCTATAATTTGGACGCAACCGTCATTTAAATATTTAATAAAAATATTTTATTTGATGAAAATTAGTTTTTATTTTTAGTGAAACTTTTTTCATGAATTCAGGGTTATCTCTATAACCCAATAAATTCCTCTGATTCATGGAATGAATATCTCTTGATGATGAATGTATGTGGATAAAGGATTGATGATGACACAATCCTTCATTATCCATCAACAAATGATCCAAAAATGAGGTACGATGTTGATTATCCATGTGATTTCCTTTCTGCTTCATAGATCCAATGGTAAAGTTGGATGAACCAATGAACACGTATATGAGAGTCCATGGATGAGATATTGGCACTGATTAGGCATATCACACTAATATGATGCATTTCTCTAGGTACCTGTACACACACAAACATCGCTAAGCCCGAAATGATGAAATGAAAAATCACTAAGTAATCAATGCTTGAATACACTAAGATACCATCCAAATAGTCAAAAAATAGTAAAAAAGGAGAGTATACATGGTCATAATAATATCCAACCAAAAGAAAGAGTCTGATAAAGTGAATGCACAAGTTCCTAAAACATTTCAACATAAAGAAGTACTTGAAGGGTAGGTGTAGGAAAAATATATGATGTTGTAGGATAAAAATATGTCTGTTTGATCCCTCTATGATCCACCTTTCCTTTTTCCACATATAACTCTATCAAATCATCAATATTCTTCACAAGACATGAAATGTGTAGGAAACTCCTTTTTAGGGATGAGTAAAACAATACTCAGTAGGACACCCCGAAACCACAAAGGAATTCCAATAAGAAATACATGTAGTACACCAAAAATAAATACAATGTATATCAAAAAGGAAACAAATTAAGTGAATTCATCTCACATTGGTATAAGTCTAAATCTCAAATAAAATGATACTAATAGAGGATAGATGATTCCTGGAGTGTCGATGGAGCACAGTGTGTCGGTGGCACTCAGAGCATCGATGACACCATGTGCATTGATGGAACGTGTAGTCTTGGTGGTTCACAAAGAAACAATGGCACATAGAAAATCGATGGAACTTGGAACCACTAGAGAAGAGATTTTGTGACTACCCCAAGCTCGCTTCCAATAGGCTAGAGGCCAGAGACTAGCACTGAGTAGGCTTATCCCACAAATGGGAGAAATTTCTTAAGTACATATACAAATGCACGCATCACCAAGCCCAAAATGCAGAAATGTAAAAACACTATGTAAACATGCATTCATATCACTAAGATACCGAAAAAAGAGTACAATAGTAGATAAAAATAATGTAAATAGGGAATGAATACAACCCAACCAAAATTAATAGTCTATAAAAGTGGACATACATGTTCTTGAAACTCATCCATAGAAAACCCAACTAGAATTGTAGATATGGGGACACATGTTTGAAGATATAGGATCACACCCCAATTATTTAATCTCTCTAAGAACCACCAGTTCTTGGTCTACCTAGGACTCCAAAAAATCATAAAATGTTTGTACAAGACATGACACATGCAGGAAAATCCCTTTCAGGGGTGAGTAAAGTGATACTCAATTGGACACCCTGAAACCACAAAAGAATACTACTAAGAAATACGTGATGTAAACCATAATGAAATATGTGAAGTACCTAAAAAATAAATACATGAAAGAACACCATTAAGGAACCCCACAAAGGAGAACCACTAAGGAACACTATGATGGAACACCATGAAGGAACACTAGGATGGAACACCACTAAGGAACACCACGACAGAACACCACGAAGGAAAACCAAGAATGAACACCACAAACGAACACCACTAAAGAAAACCATTAAAGAACAGTACTATGGAACACCACGAAGGAACACCACAAAGTAACACCATTAAGGAACATCACTATGGAACACCACGAAGGATCATTACAAAGGAACACCACGATAGAACACTATTAAGGAATACAACGAAGGAAAACCATGAAGGATCAGAATGAAAGAAAACCATAGAGGAACATCATGAAGGAACACAACTATGTAACACCACTAAGGAATACCATGAAGGAACACTATGAAGGAACACCATGAAGGAACACCACTAAGGAACACTACTTTGGAACACTATCAATGAACACCACTAAGGGACACCACGAAGGAACACCATGAAGGAACACCACAAAGGAACACCAAGAAAGAAAACCACTGAGGAACACCAACAAGGATACCAAATAGAAATATGTGAATTATAACACACATAAATACATGAAGTATAGTCATATCACATATGTATAAGTCTAAAGCACGAATAGAAGGTTTTTTAGTTGTAGTCCACAGATCTTCCAATTTCCTTGACACACAAAATGTCGATGATACACATATAATTGATGGTGCAAGAAGCGTAAATGGCACATGGAGCATCGATGGTGCAAGGAGAATCGATGGTGAATAGAGTTTCAATGGTAAATGGATCATTTATGGTACACAGAGCATTTCTGGAGCATGGAGTGTCGATGGCGCATGGAGCGTCATGGGCGCATGAAGCGTCGATGGAACATCAATAATTGATGGGATATGTAGCTCCAAAACCACATAGTCACTAAGACACATAGTAAAAATGTCATAATGTCACAAATTCACATATTCACTAAGTCACTTAGTCACCATGTTTCAGAGTCACCAAGTCACATTATTATAAGTCAACGTAGTCACCAAATCACAGTCAGCCACATGAATCCACTCATAAGGATATTGTACCAAGAGAACCTACTCCTCAAGCCACTATGTTGAATTCTAATTTCCATATAAACTCTATTATATCATATAAAAAAGTCTATCTCACCAAAAGGGTCCAAATTCCAAAAACGGTTCATCAAATAGACACACAGTTCAAAAGATACATCCATTTTTTTTAAAAGTCATATCTAGATCCAACCCGACCTGGTCCAACATACCCAACCCAACCCAATCTGGTTCGGTCAGTCTAGAACTGGCCTACCTCACTAGGCTGATGGAGTAGCTCAACCACCCTAGCATGGACCACAATACAGGATGGTTTACTCTGCCAGACATGACCCGCCCGGGCCACCCCTAGTTCAGAGTGTCTGCCCGGACCACGTGGCTTCCCCCATGTCACCTGGTCACTCATGTCTCGCCGCAGTATCCTACGACCCCCGTGTGATTACCCCCTACACTCTATGAATCTCCCATGTGCTCTCCACCTCCACTCCACATGAATCCCATATGGCTCAACTGCCACATCCCGCTAGTGTTCTAACCACCAAGCCATGTTACTCCAGTCACCACCTTCAGTCCCTCCAGACCCCGACTCCATCTCACCTTCAATTGGATTAGGGGAAGAGACTAGAACTGATTAGGAATATCCCACAAATGGAAGGAATTTTAAAAAGTACCTGGACACACACATACACACACACTCATGTCTCCAAGGCCAAAATGATGAAATGAAAAAACACTAAGTAAAAATTGCATACATATACTAAGATACCAACAACATAGTCAGAAAGATGGAAAATAGGAAGGGAGAAACGGATAGAAAAAACCCCACCAAAAGAAATAATCTTCAAATGTGAATTCACAAGTTCCTGAATTCATCTGTAAAAATCCCTACCTAAAGGGTATGTGTAGGACAGCTCCCTAACATCATAAGAGAACAACACATCTGCTTGATCCATCAAAGAACAACATGATTTTGGTCCACCTAGAAGTCCATAAAAACATTGATCATCTTAAGAAGACAGAAAAAGTGCAGGTAAATCATATCAGGGGTAAGTAAAACTATACTCTGTAAGAAACCCTAAAACAACAATGGAATACAACTATGAAATACACTATGTTCACCCCAATGAAATACGAGGTATACCACAAAGTAAATATATGATATATAGTCAGGTCACAAAGGTATAAGTCTAAAGAATGAAGATATGGATATTAATATAGAATCAATATCGCATTGTGGTTCGATGGTTCATGGAGTATCGATGGTGCATAGAGCGGCGATGGTGCCAGGATCATCGATGGCCCCTGGAGAATCGATAGCGTTAGGAGAATCGATGGCGCACAGAGCATCGATGGCACACAGTACATCGATGGCACATGAATCATCAATGGCGCAAGGAGGATCGATGGGGATAATACCAATGATGGATCATGGAACCCCCAAGACACATATTCAACAAGTCACATAGTCACCAAGTCATGTAGTCACAAAGTCACAACCACCCACAGGATTCCACTTGTAGTATTATTGTACCGGGAGAACCCACTCCTCAATCCATTAGTTCATATTACCTCTTATAGAAATACTCAAATGGAGTATCTAAAATGTATCTTCCTATATTAAGGGTCCCAACGCCTCAAATGACTCATCAAATAGACACACAGTTTGAATTAAATGGTCATTTTGGTAAAATGGCTCGACCAGGGCCTGGTCTGAGTCTGATCCGATCCGTCGAACATAGAATGACCCAACCCAGTTCCAACAACCTGACCCAACACAGTTCCACTAGGCCCAAAATTTCTTAGGTCATTGGGATGGCTGGGTTGCGAGAGTAGCTCGATTAGTCTAGTCTGGCTTGCCGCAAGCGAGCCTCTTTGGTTATGTCAAACACCGCCCACCATGGCTGTATCCCTCATGTCAACATGGAGTCGTGAACCTTTTCACATGACCGGACCACCTATTTTCCTGGTCTCATGGCCTCACTGCCACCACAGGCCCCCCTTCGATGCAACTCTAAGTTGCCTCTTGATGTCTCCTCCATAGTCCCTGACGCAGCCGGTTTCCTTCGACGCAGTCCGTCCTGGACCACGCCCCATTGCGGCTATTAGCCGCCCTTCTGATGGCCCACCCGGTTGTTCACTTCCTAGCTCGGTCTCCCTTACTGGGCCATTACGGGCTCCAACAACGACAGCGTGATTCCCACTCCGCTAGCCAGTCTGTCGACGGTCTACCTTGTACTCTTTTAAGTTGTCTCCTTGCCCGAACCATACCAAACTCCTGTTGCACCTATGTTATTCCATCGTAGGGTGAAATGTTCGATCTCGGACCACTGAGTCGTGGATTAGGGTTACAAATGTCATTATATTACCTAGGATTTTCAAGGGTGAAGAGTGTACGAAGAACACAATCGATTGATTGGGGGAGTAAGAGAACATGAAAACCTAATGAACATATATTGGCCTTGTTAATCTCAACCTTAATATGTTCATTTTATATGGTTTAACGAAGAACCAATCGACCAACATATCTAATCCCTAATCAAGCCCTACAAGCATAACACCCATTCCGCAAGCGATCGAACCACATATAAACCTGTTAGTTGGTTGGTTTGCATTTTTTTCGGAACTATGAAGGGGAAAGGAATTAGAAAAGAGAATCAACTTCCTACCTTGTGGTTGGATCTATCATTGATGATGAAAAGAGTTCCATGTCGTCATCTATCATTGATCCTCCTACATTCGTCATTGAGAGACCTTCCTTCCATGCCTCAGAGGAATTTTGAGGGTTATTGGGATAAACCTGAATTTTAGACAATGGTTTCATTAAGATGAAACCTATGTGGGGTCAACTAAATTTTTTTAATAAAAAAGTTTAATGATTGTTACGCCCAAATTCTAACATTCACGGTCATCCCCTATCGATGGATGTTAGGCCCCACCTAAGGATATGTTGCTTCTCTAAATGCAACGGTTTCGTCAAATTTCTAATTTGGGCACACTCTTAGAAGTTATTAACACTTTAAAGAAATATTGTCTGTGCACTTTATTAAAAACATAACATTTTTCATCGTATCTTCCAGGCACACCATGCCTTTGAATCTCAGACCGTTGTAGGACCTAATCTTGGAATTTTCCTAATTAATTTATATAAATAAAGCAATAGAAAATCTAAGTCAATACAAATTTAATAAAACATGGATAATTATATTTATATAAAATTATTATTATAATTATATATATGTATACATAGATATATATATTTACCCACACAAACACATATATAAACATATATACATATATACATATATACATATAAACACAGACATATATATTAATATCAATATATAATAAATATAATATATATATATAATATAAACACACACACACAGATATATATATAATATAATATAAATATATATATAATCATAAAATATGAACATATATATAATATAAAAAAACACACACACACATATATATATTTACATAAAAATAAAAACACACACACACAATATATAAAAATATATATAGTATAAAATATAAATATATCAAAATATAAAACATAAAATATAAAATATAAAATATAAAATATAAATTATAAAATATAATATATATATATATATAATGTTAAATATTAAATATTGAAATGTATTTATATATATATATATAACATAATACAATGAAATATTTCTAATTAGTTAGGTTTTAATGAAAATGTGGCTATTTTAGTTTCATTTGTTCCAACATTTTAAAAAGTGTATAATTATACCCACAGACATACACATAAAAACACACATAGAAACACAAACACAAATAGATATATATTGATTTAAAAATATAATATAAATATCAAAACATATATATATTTATATATAATAATCACATATATATCAATAATAAATATAAAAATAAATAAATAAATTTTTTTATTTTTTTATAAACTAAAATATATATATATATATATAACAGAATACAATTATGTATCAATAGCTCAAATGGGTTAGTTGGTAGAGTACTACCGGAAAAGCCGCACGTCACCAGATCGATTCCTAGTAGGCTTCCATTTTTAAAAGAATTTTGAGAATGGATGTACAAGATGATGGAGTGTGTAAGGCGTGTAAATGGATGTACAAGATGTGGCATGAGGGAGTCAGGATGCAGTGAAAGCATGGGAGGGTAAGGGGTGAACATGAGAGGACAGAAGGTAGAGAAGAGGATGCATGGGAGGGAGGGGCTAGTGGGGTGTACAGGTGGTGGGGTGAGACTATCGGAATGAGATGGCTTGGTATAGTAGTACAGGAGGTGGGGGTGATGGGGCGAGATGCATGGGAGAGAAGGGTTATTATATGTAGCTGGGAAATAGGGAGGGTCCATTGGGGTGTACATGCAGTGGGGCATGACACATGGGAGGGGAGGGCAAGAAATTGTTTTTTATTTAATAAAAAAAATACACATTTAAAAAAATATGCATTTCAAAAACAAAATATAATATAATATCGACTTTTTATTCAAACTTCGTTAATTGAATTTTTATTTAATAATGATTACTTATTTACATTTCAAGAAATCATCGGAAAATGAGGTGTTTCTAATTAGCAACATTTTAAAACATCACTAATTTTTTGATGTAAATTTACTGACATTTTAAGAAAATGTCAGAAATGAGGTGTCCCTAATTTAGAAATATTTATAAGAAATTATAATAGGCAATGTTCAAAAGAATCATTAAATTAGAAATCTTATAAAACATTGATAAATTAGGGACACCACAATTAGAGATGATTTCTAGAAACATCAGAAAAGTAATTAGAGATGTTTTAGAACATTACTATTGCAAAAAAACATCAACAATAGAGATTTTATAATGTCATGGGATTCATTAGAGATCTTTCATAAAGTTTAACTGTTGAAAACATAATCATAATCAAACCTAATAAATAATGACATTGTAACAAAAATATATTACCTCAAGTTAAACATGCTTCGAAACATCTTTAACCTATTGTAGAATAAGTTAAAATTTATCCGAAATATGTACATAAATCATGTATATACTATATAAAATCATATTTTATACAAATATAACATTTCAACACCCATTTATTAATAATGATTTATTTAAAACGTCCTTTTGTGGTGTCAATAGTTTCATTTTTCCTGGAGGTTTCTATTCTACAGATCCATACCATATACTTTGATAACTTTTCCATTATCTCCAAAATGATAACCATGATAAAAATAAAATATATATTTATAGTCATCAATAAAATGTGGATATATAAAAATGAAATACACCGTACATAGAGATGGAAGGTCGTACGTACACATAAACATTGATTCCATTTTTATTATTATAGAATAATAAAAAGGTAATTAAAAACTAACCAATATATAAACATAATAATATCATAAATATAGTATATTTTTTTATATCCATAATTTAAAATTTCCTTATAATGTGATAATGGAAAATTTACTACATTTTTATGTGGAAGTGGTAAGCCGCATATACGCACGAGTGATGTTTTCACTTTATGTAGGATTAAAAGAAGGTGGAGAATGGTTTTCACAAAATATTAGTTAAATTTTGGTATATTTATGATACGTAATTAATTATTTTTTTAATATAAATTATGTATTTATAGGATTTAGAAGAACAAATTTAATTGAACGTATTTGGTTTAGAGTTATACCTCTTTGTTGAGAAACCACTTTTGGATTAAAAATTATTACTTGAATTGATGGACTTTTAGAAATAAAATAATATAATGGAAATGGGTATGTATATTAGCAAGGTATTATAGTAGCTATTGGTAGATATATAAGGATAAAAAGGTTTGATAAAGAGAGGATTAGTGGTTCCCTTTTATATGTGAGGGTATGAGGATTCTTATAATTACTTATAGTATTAAATAAATATAATGTATTTTTCAAAATCTTGTGTCTCAAAATTAGAATATATAAAATAAAGGATGAGGATAAGTAATAATTTTCTCAACAAAATAAATTTTGAAAGGTTTATATAATTTTTTATCCCTTATCTATTTATTTTAAGAAATGTTAACCATTTTGAGAATTACCAAAATATCATTATTTTTTATTCTATAGGAGGCAATAATGGTACCAAAATATACACCTAACCCATAAATTGAACATATTTAATATTTCCAAGTATATATCACTCTATTTTCCAATGAGAGAGTTTTTATAAATTAATATATTTTTATAAAATATTTTTTATTGTAAAATTTTATCAGTGTCATTTATTGAAGTATTAATTCTCATTAAATTTAAAATCATCATTGTTTTAATTGAATTAAAATATAAATCATTCACAGAACAATAATATGATATATTTTTCTTAAAAATTCATTGAAAACAATAATTTATAAGAAAAATAAATACTTTTAATATTTGTAATATCAGTAATTTTATTTTTATATTAATTTAATAAATACAATGTGGGTGTTGTATAATAATTTAAGGTAAATATTCAATTGATAAAAACTTAAAAAAATTACTATGATAAAAATTATAATATATTTCATATAAACATTTATAATGGATCATTACCAATTCTTATCCTTATGTGAATTTTTTGGTGAAATTAATGTCAATATAGTGAGATTTTGTATGTAATATTTTCTTAAAATATTATACAGTAATAATCAATGAAAAATATACCCAAGTGGTTATATTTTAGAATAATGGAAAATAATGGAAAAAATAATCCAATATGATAAATGATAGTGCAAGAGAAATTTTAAAACCTTATTCAAATGTTTTAACGTAGTTTTACCCATATTAATTTTTTGGTGAAAACTATTTACCATAGTTACTACTCATAATGAGGAAAAACAAAAGGGTTATATCTAGAAAATCACACCCTCCAGATTCAAAATATTGAATCCATTATTCATTATAAAATTAAGTTAAATGGAATAAATTAATTTAAAATTATACAAGAAAAACCAATTGAAAATAGGTTCTAGAAGAATTTTTTTTTTCTGAAGTATAAAAGTATTTATACGAATATATAATTTAAAATTCATTAAAAGAAAATAAATATTTTATAAATATTAAAAGTGAACTAATATTAATTTTAAAATTATTTTATTCTAATGTTGAACTTTTTATGTTCTTTGTATAAATATATATTTTTCATTGAAATTTGATATTTTTATATTTTCAAAAAATATATTATCAAAACAATTATGAAAAATAAACTACATGATAATTGGGAAATTAAAATCTAAAAAATGAAGTTCCCTTTTTCAAATATATTTTTTAAAAGTGTATGAATTTGATTATATTAATTTCTCCTAAAAACAAATAAATCCCATTTTGAGGAAAAATGTATTTTGAAAGAAAATAATTATGTTATTGTAATTATATTTTCATCACATAAAATCTTTATACATTATTTTTAAAAAATGTGTTTATTATTCATCATTCCATGAAATTAATGGTTAGCTTATAATGGTATACTATCTTACAAATCACTTAGAGTTAAGATTGTATATATAACAAGCAATTTAATATATCTAAAAATTGTATCCTAAAATATTACGGTGTTATAGGTGGCACTGAAGTAGCCTTGCTACTATCTCGTACCTCTCATAGCCCCTAAAAGAAAAATCAATTTAAACACCTTAAACAATCTCCACTTTTATCAGATTCATGAAGAATAAAATCATTTTAGTTTATTTTCGAAGACTAAAAATAATTGAAAAATTCTTATACCTCTATCAAGGGTGGGATCATAAAAAATCCCCTCAATATAAACAACTATCATTGAGATATTTCACTCGGTATCCCAAATAGTATAACTAATACACATTGCAATTTCAAACAACATATCCTATAGGTGAGTGCATCCATCATATTTGAACATGGGTGTTTCTCAGTCATGGTGACACCCAAAATAACTCATTGAAATTTAACTCAATATCACTGTGTCAGTGACACCGATTCTTATAAAGTATTTTCATACTATAGTTAATCACTATTCCTTCATTAGGTCATCAAAACACACCACACGATATTCTATAACGAACTTGGTCCAACAAAATTATACATTTTCCGCATATTCGTTAGGTTCATAACAGTACAACACCTGAACAAACTCCACTACTTAAAGCCTCATTGTCTTGGGTATCAAATAACTAATTATTTTAATCAAATTCACAATTATTCTCCTATTATAGTGATATTCTCAGTTTTATAATGAATTAAAACTAACAATGTAACTTCATATACCATCTTTAATGTTTGGCCATAACACACCATTATGTTGATAGTCTAAAATCAATGAAGCCTAAAATAACTAGAATCAATAGTATCCCACGTCTTAAAAATTTCCTCATGGTTATATTAGTCAACCATTTCCCATATCTAGCTATTTTCAACTACCAACACACATACATCACCCAAAAAAAAACAAACTGGTTCATCAGAACTCAAACCCCACATTCCAATAACAATCCTGATGCAGTTTCCACCTCACTATATGTAAATGTGCCGAACATCACAAGTTAGAACACCACCAACTAACTCTACTAAAGGGAACTCTGTTACAACCTCTGATACACTACCACACCTCTAGATCACAATTCCAATTTCATGTGGGCATCCCAAGACCATCAAATAAACAAAATTTTAATTTTATCTTCGATCTAAGAGCCATTCCATTATTAAGATGCCATCTTACCAGAACTATCTCTGTGTTTTGCTACAAGAAATGATGCACCCTTGATCCAACTCCGGGATGGATCAAAAAATTATACCTTAATTACTATAATTACATATAGACCCTCAAAAAATCTATATTCAATCTCCAAATTTGGAAATCGCCACAAGAAAAAATAATATATATTTTTTGGCACACTTGTATCCATAATCATTTTGACCATCCACTTACTGGTCTCAAAACATCCATGGTCCCATCGACATGATTTCCCAGTAAGGAAAGATTCAATACTCCCCAGCAAAAAAATATCCGTATCATCATTGAAATAAATAAAAAAACTAGGATCCACAATTCATTAAATGTCCATTAATATATTCAATAACCAGATGTGGCCAACCAACTCATACATGAGAGAGAGAACAAAAAACCAACCATGACCTCCTCTCATCTTCCCAAGATTGTTTACCACAACATCCTTCAGGTATCATTTATAACACATGAAAGATCCTCAACTAGAAGATGGTGTAATCTATTTTATAAGTCCTCACTTATATAGATACTCAAGCATGAATTTGATAGGATAATTTATCAGAAAAAGTATATAACTACTCTTGATCCATGCCCATTCACCACATTATTCCCTAATAAGGATCATGCCCAAATCAAACATTCCCCTACAACACTACTCATCCATGTTATCAATCTCACATTATAAAACTCACGAATGTCCTCAAAGGCCTCAAGATACTAGGATCTAAAGGCCCTAATTTTATCTGAATTGTTCCCTAACATAGAAACACGATTCCTTGATTATTTAAGAATCAAGGTCATTATATTACACACCATTCAATAAAAAATCCCAATATAATAGTTATTTTACATTTCACACCTACTTCAATGATCTCACAAAATCCCAATGGTTTCATTCTCCCAGGAAACATGATAAAGAATCCACGACTAAAATTTTTGTGAGTCAAATCCCATGAAACTGGGCTTACTCTCCCTAAACATTGGACCTTCTCCCTCTATCACTATAAAAAATTACATTAGAAATGTTTTGTTATAATTATGGCCTTTTTTAAATGTTCCTAAGACATTTATTGTTCATTCTAAGAAACAACAACACATGACACCTCACATACCATTATTTTTAATAATTCATTGAAAATAAGTAAAAGAAATGGATTTTTTGGAATATTAAATTTCCTTGCTAATTTTATAAACATTTTATATTAATATGTTTGTAAACATAGAAACTATTGACAAACCATTTACCATAATTTTTAATAATGATACTAAATTATTATTTTTTGAAATATATAATTTTTTTTAAAATAAATACCCCATGATCCCCCCTCCACCTCCAAAATGTAATTCCCCTCCCCCACCTTCCATCCCCTTGAGAGACCCCCTCACACTCCCTAACACAGGAGCTCCCATCCCATTCACCCATACCTCATTCCTCCTCGACTTCCCTAGCTATCATGTAGTTCTAATATATATAGAAATGTTTGATAAAAAATCCTAGATGATTTATCAATGTTTCTGGAAAAAAATTGATAAATTTGAGACTTTCCAAAATACAACAATAATGAAAAAATAGGTGGCATTTTAAAATGTGGCTAAATGTTTTTTATATTTGGGCCATTTTTTATAAATGTCACTAAATTCAAGTTTTTTTGTTCTTATGTGTATGTTAGTATCACCAATTGAAATAAATATTATTACTTTCATAATTAAATCATCTCTAAAAACCAAAACCAATCAAATTACCACTCAAAACATGATCATAATTTCATGTCCTAAAGTAACTAATCCCACTCTACTCATGCTATATTCGACCACCTAGGGATACAATTGACCATAATTTAATAAACTATACAGAAAATTGAATTTCCTTGGTAACTAAATGATAATAACCTCTAATACTGACCTTCGTACAAAAAAACACAAGGAATATAGTTTCTCTATCTCAGACCCATCCAATGGTGACAAAAAAATATAGGGGAACACAAGCCCAGATATTATTATGGAATCTACCTAATATTTTATAAACACTAAAAAACCATCCCTGCATCAGTTTTAAAGGTGAGAGATTATCTAGGATCCTTTTACTAAAGTAACTTACATTCATATGCCAAATCCTCTCCCAAATTACACTAGATTATCAAAATTCACCAATTCCCTATTATCATGAGCTACACCTCCAAGGACACTAGGCTCCCACACCTAGTCCTAGAGAAAAAGTATGACACATAGTTTTATGGTTTCTATAATCTACCCACTATCTCATTCCAATAATAACCCACAATGTTCACAGAATTTCACATCCCAATAAAATCTCATGGAAATGACTAAAAAAGACAAAAAATTCAAGATATACTACTTTATTATACATCCCATATCATAAACTCCTCAAATCATGTACCCCCCCCCCCCCACTGTACAAAAATTTTCATCCTATAAGCTCAGTCCATGAACACTATGACCTACACTAAACCAAACTCCAATAAAAATTATTCCCAATGTTATAGCTTACTAAAAGGGATAACATGAACAATGGCCCACCATTCTCAATAGCTCGCATTATAGGTATATCAAATAACATGGGCAATCTGAACAGCCTCAAATACATATAAACTAGGTCAAACTATATTTACTCATTATATCTACATCATATATATATATATATTAAAAAGGATCCATACTCTTATACATTTCCATTTTACATTAACCAAAATGTGTCATAATAGTGATTCAGTTAAATTAAATTTCAAGTACATGTTATGGAGATAAATTCTATAAAAGTTCTACTTGGAATTTTATTTACCCAGTGCCACATAAAAATAATGATATGTGATAACATAGTTTTCATTTAAAAATTTTATTTAACAAAAACGTTTCATATACAATGTTCGGGTAGATGAAATATTAGTTAAAATTTACAGAGGAAAACACTCTATAAGTTGTAATAGATATTTTGATTAGCCAAGCCCTTTTAATAACACTGGAAAAATATCACATAACATGAATTTATCCTGTTAGATGATTAATTAAATAAAATTCAACTATATATGTTTACATGAAAACACTGTATAATTTTTTTGGAGACATTAAATAGCCAACCTATTTCATGGTCCAAAAAATCAGATAATAAATCTTATTGAATCCTGAAAATTACATGTGAATCCTACATGACTTGTATGATGTATGTAAACATGATATCTTATTGTATATACCATGATAAAACACCCACAAACCACTATCCTCATAATTATTTGTATACCTGAAGATGAAATCATATCAACAGTAACAATAACAACATGAACAACATCACATTCCTTGACAACATGTACTTTACTCAAATATGAGGTGGCCAATATGAGGATGAAGTTCCATAACCTGTATCTAAAAAATTTATATATTTTATAATTTACCCTAAATTTCCTAAAAAAATCATTGATAACAACTATAATGTCACATACCATATTCCAATAACCCACACTCAGACCTGTGGTCCACACTATAAAATAGTCACTCCTTCATGTAGTCTAGATATAGTTGAATAATAGTGAGAGACTAAGGATTTATGGTGAGGAGAATAGTACCTCATTTTGGGGTTAAATAGAATTGTAAACAAAGGTAACCATATTCACCTTCAAACAAAATATGTAGTAAAAAAATAAAATTCAATTGACAATAAATAATTAAAAAAATGTTCTCTACTAAATGATACTATAAACTGCATGTCAAGAAGATATACATTTACATAAGATCATATAAAACATATCAAAAATCTTGGAGACAAATGATAAAATCAATCAAAAATGATTTTAGTAATAGACTACTCCAAAAACCCATTCTTCATCCCAGTATCCCAACCTAAAATCAAGTAGAATATTCTCAGGCACATATGTGTCATAGAATACTATGTATTCTGTGTGTAAAAATCAATATTCCACCACAAATGACATCCCTAACAATAATAATTATAAAAAATATAGTTAAAAGAATGTGATAAAATAAAAAAATATGTACAATTCAAATGAAAATCTGTAAATAACCTCTAATTATAGGGCTCTATAGTGACACCCATGATCAGAATGTAACATCATTGATCTTATTGTTTTTCACCCAATTTACCATGACTAATTATGACCATGTGTTGGTGTCTCTAAGGATGTTTTGGTGAATTTTATAGCCACATTATCATGAATAATATTTAATGTGTTTTCCATATAAGTATAAAAAACACCCCATATGGCTTTTTCATATCCCCCCACATGGGGGGGGGGGGGGGGTTCCTTAACCACCCTTACAGGTGTTTTCACAACCTTATCATAGGGAGTTTTCATAACCTCCATTAGGAATATTTCTATATATTTTCCTTACCACCCAAATGTGTGATCCCATGACCAATACATAGGCTATTCTATATGAAATTCCAAATGTCAAAATGTCAAAAAACACATCACTTTGTTACATCACAAGGTTCCTTTAAGTGAAAATAAAATACTTTTTTACCAATTATGACTATCACACGCATTTCATAATGGACATATCAACATAACATTTCATTTATATATTACAATTTCTGTATACATTACCTTTTAGACACATATAAAATTTCTCATATTAACATTTACCATTTTTTATTTTAATTTCACTTCAATTCATAACTCATCACATCATAACATCCATTACCCACTTTCAAAAACAAGGTTTATGAAGAAAATATATAGACATAAAAACTGTGTATCAAATTTCCATTTTATATAAAGAAAAATTGGCCTTCAAAAAAACATTATTTAATTTATGGTGGAAATATATAAAATGGATCATTCTTCTTTGGGAAACACTTCAAATATTTTCATTCATATAAGGGATAATGTATATGTCATAAATTTTTATTCACAAGACAGATGTATGTTTTAAGACACATTCATCATTTACCATTTGAAAACTCCCACAAAATTTTACAATATACAAACCATTATTAAATTATATATATATATATATAGTTCAATTATCAAATTTAAGATTTAATTTTAACTCATTGGTAACCCCTTGAACAACCCATCATTTTATATGGATGAAACAACGTTTTTATTAATGAGATTGACCATTTTGGAGTCAACAAATAAATTTGGGATCCCCTATCGGATCTCCTATCATTTAGGTCCTTTTAAAAAATTATTAGGGAAAATATATCAATCTAATCCAAATTAAAATGTAAAATTTATAATAATTTTCACTATTAGAAAATCAAGTGAGAACACCCAACACATGCACCTTAATTTAAACCAAGATTGTGGTATCCAAAAATGTCTATCGATTTGAGGGAAAATTAAAAACCATGAACTAAACTAAAATCTTGAAAATATGACTAATTTTATAAAATTGGTGAGGGGAATCTTGATAATGAATGAGATTATGAATATAATTTAGCAGATATTATGAAAAAACTCCAGCTCTATAACACATCTGGTGAAAGGCGAAACAGACAATACATAAGGGTGATCATACCATGTAAGAGAGGGAGGATGTGAGTGTTGAACATTTATGTTCACGTTATTAGGAGGGTGGAAGGGGGTAAAAATGGGAAGCAGGGGAAATTTGAAAAATTTCCCTTTTAAAACTCCCATGTATCCCACCATCATTCTTCTAAAATGCACTTACTAGCCATTGAACTAATGGGACTCTGTTGATCCCTAAATCTCTCTAGTGATATTGGAATTTAAATGGATAGTTGGTGGCCCTATATGGGAATGATAATGTAACTAAAGTATACATGATGTAGGCCTTTTCTTATCTAGAGACCCCCAAAATCATTTGAGATCACATTGAATCCCTAAAAAAATATCGATATGACATGTTTTCTAGATTGGTACCCCTATTATAAGTCATTAAAGAATGATAAAAATTAAATTAAATATACAAATACCTAAATGAAATGATATGATCCTACAACCTTTCCACAATATAACATGTAGTCCCTAAGCTATTATTCTAAGAATCAAAATTCTTTATCACTGATCCAAATTAAAAAAATTTCTATCATCAAATATAGGGATAGGCTTCCCTCTCTTCCAATCATCTTGATTTCCAAGAATTGGAGACAGCTGAAAGAATTTTATTTTTCAAAAAATTAAAACTCTATATGTTGATCAAACAGTTATACATAAGATCTTTTCTAGATCTGGGAAATCGGTATAATTTCCAAAGTCAAACAGAAGACACCGTAAGATCATTTATATGACACTTTAAGAAATAATGTTAAATAAGAATCTTCATGATAGTATGGTTCATGAAAAAACAGTACTTAAACCAAAACATGTACTCAACTCCCCTATAGTACATTCATCATAGTGTAAACCATTTCCAATAACATCACTACGATGACCCACCTCTAGAGGAAATCTTGGTTTTCCACACCATAAAAAATCACTGTCTCACTCAAGATTTTATGCATAAATTTTGTCATAAACTCACCAATATTTAATTAATCTAACACTGGAAAACTCATCCCCACATACCCAGTAACTCTAATTACCTTGGTTATGGAAATTTCCAATCTGATAGATCACTTAACCAATACCTGCATCTAGTGATTGTTAATTAACAATACATAGACTTCACAAATAAATAACACATTCATCAAAATTAAAACCACATGTTTGAATGATGTGCCTTATGATATTTATACCTTGCAACAACAAACTACAAATAATTTTACTCATCAGACCCCCTTTGGTTTATTCTCCTCATGAGTGCTCAATTACTCCCACAAACATGCTTCTACATTTCCCGATCACAACACCTACCTCCTGAAGGAACCCTATGAACATACTAGCATTAACACTATCAACCAAGCCTAAATCCTTGTGACAATGAATAAAAACTCAAATGACTAGAACTTCCATCATGATAGATCATGATCACTTATTCTTCATCAATTTAAATCCCTCTTGGATCCAAAAATTCTTCCCCAATTTCAATTCTATCGTTTAGACTCCCATAAACCCCATGTACAATCTCAACCCGTTTTACTATCTACAAAACCAAATAAAATATTTTTCTCCTCACACCATAATTTGAGATTCACATCAACCATGCACCTACTCGTATCACTACATATGTGTTCTTTACCACACAGAACCACCCCTAACACTAAGTGATACTCCCTACACAAAAGTACCCTCATTCTCACTCTACAAAACCAATGATCCATGTTCCATGGAACATCCTGTATAAATTTCTATATAAAAAGATTGTATGTGATCAGACTACTTGTACCTATGTGAGAGTGTGAAACACCAACCACCACATGCAGTAGGCTTACTAGGAATGTTTCCCATGAAATCTATTAATCCTTTTTTCAGAACATGTTCCACATCCTCAACTATGCAATGATGTAATCCCCTCTATAAGGCCTCACATATTCCACTCTCCAAACTAGACCTTAATAGGATCCACCCTCAAAACTAGGTATCTCTCATATCTTTTCACTATTACATACCAATTTATTTCACAAACAGGGTCAAGATCTTATATACCATGTGACCAGACCACTACCGATCTATATTCACTTTATCAACACAAAAAAATTATGATTACAAACCAATGAAATAAATCTACATGCCCAACATACCTCCATTGAATCCACATCAACATCTATTATAAAAATATGATGAATTCCACATTTTGGCGTCATGATCACACACTTATATAACACCCCATCCATATGGAAAATATAACAACTCTTCTCCAACACACACCTACTTCTCTAATCATGTAAATGATGAATGGTTTAAAACTTATACGTAAAATGATCATGATTAACTCAGTCAAATTCCAATATCTCACATATCATAAAATATAGGTCAATTAGATGAAAAACATGCCATGGTTCAACTACATGATAATATAACCAAGAAAATGAACCCTTAGTACTTTTAGGAATGATATTATATCACTAAAACAAGATCATTTAGATTATCACACATAACTAGAGAATAATTATAAGACCTGAATAATATAACTATGAAATACTCTCCCTATATTCTTTGACACATAGTTACCATATAATATATGATTAATTCCCTCTATAGTAATATATCGAGATATAAAACTAAAAAATCATACCCTTCATGACAATTCTTGATACCAAATTCTCTGGAAGGCATCCACCTTACCATGGTTGAACCCATTCAACTGTATCCATAAAATTAGTGCAACATAAGAAAAAACTATCTAAAGGAATATTACAAAACATTTAATAATATTAACAAAACATTCCATTAATTTTTATTAAACAAAAATATTTACCAAAACTATTAATTCCTGATGTTCTTGTGTTCATGGTAAAACCCCTATCTAAGGTTACCCATGATCATAAATATTCTTTGAGTCCCTACAATCCTAATTCCCACCTTTAAGGACACTAAAAACATGAACCTAGTCCAAAATACCATGTCACACACACTATTTTTATCTATATATACATTACTCACCCTCTCATGTTAAGCATAACAACCAAGATTCACATACTGTAGTTTCACACCACAATCCAGAGGGCACAACTCAAACATAAATCACAACAAACAAGCATTTGGATATCCTATGCACCAAATATCTGATAGCTTAAAACATGTTCTCTCTGTTTAGTGCACTTTTTTCATCTAACAAGATTTGGTAGTGAACACTATGACCTAATCAAGACCATATTCAAATAAACACGATTCCCAACATTAAATCCAATGAAAAGTGATAACATGAAAAACACCCATTTTTATCTATATACCAGATCAAAAAAACATCATATATCTATATTTATATCAACATCCTAAAATTCCTACACATGGGGTCAAAAAAAATTCCATTATATCTATATCATATATATATATATTCATAATAATTCACAATTTTTCAATATTTTATTTTAACTTTACTATAATTTTTTATAATAAGGGCTCGGTTAAATGAATTTTCCTGAACATGTTATGGAGTAAAATTCAATATAAATTGTACTTATCATTTTATATAGATAAATTAGAATAAAAATTATGATTTATGATCATGTGAATAACTTCTAACCATTTAATTTCAGATGATATTATCATAGCTATGTCTCAGTTAGTTGAAAAATCAATTATAATTTATAGAGTATAATTCATACTAAATTATAAGTGTAATTTTATTTAACTTATACACTGTAATAACGAAGGAAAAAATATCACATAAAATGCATCAATCCTTTTAAAACATCATTTATGTTTTATGTCTCCATTCAATTATACATGAAAACACCCTATTAATGGATGCACACAATTTAGATATCCAATCCATGACATGGTCTCGGAAATGAAATAATCCTTCACAAAAAATAATAGAAATTACATGTTAATCCAAGATTCCAGTTATGATTCATAAAAACCCACCATAATCTAATATCATCAAAGATATAAAACCTCCAAAATCATTATCCTCATAATAATGTGTATCACTTGACAAGAAATCATATTGGAAATAATAGTAAATATCATTAACAATAATATCATCTTTGGAAATATTGACTTCCCTTATATGAGGGTGGCTAGTCCAAAGTATAAGATCAATACAATATCCTAAAAATACTATATTTTATGTACATTCCCAAAATAGTCCAATCCAATAAAATTATTCTTTAATACCACTTTATGGAATCCAGTTCCACCAATCCACTTATTTATTATTTGACTGGTGGTCACCACTTTATATATGGTGCACCTCCATGTATTCTAGAGGCTATCGACTTGTACTATGGTACATATGTGGTTTTGTGTTTATAATATATCCACATTATAGAATAAAAAAATCCAGAATAAAGGAAATCATATACACCATCCAGATAAATAAGTAGTAAAATAAATTCCAAGGCATGGGACTTTAAATAATCGAAATGAAAAATTATATAATAAATGAAACTACACCCTACATTCATGGAGGGAATAAATCAATAGAAGAACATATACAATAATTCAAAATACCAAAATAATTTTTTTAATCCATAAATATTTTCGTATTCCTTACATAGACATAGACTCCCACACTGTATCCTAATAGACCAACACTTAATCTTGTAGCATCATATTAGGTACCATTATGACATGAAATCTTGTGGAAGGTGTGATTACAAATTAGTACTCCCCCACAAACAAAATCCATAACTATAACCAGTTTAATAAATAGATTTCATGGGAGGGGTAAAATTATATATTTTTAGGAAATGTAAATAAAATGAAGTAAACAACCCTAATTCTTAGGAACCTCAATGAAACCTGATATCATTTTATACCATCATTTATCATAGGGTTTATGAATCAATTGACCATACATACCTCAACTAGTTTGGGGGTATCTATGAGAATTTCATATTGACCATTCTATCTATTATACCATAACATAAAATTCAATTATTTTAAATATATGCATCATGATTACACCATTGGGTTCTTTCACAACCACCGACAGTGGGAGAATTCATGACCACTCTTTCAGAGGTTTTCCCAAAATCCCCATTAGATGTTTTTAGGACCATCCCTTGGGAGTTTTCCATATAGTATCAACACTGTAATAAATGTCAAATTCTTGAAAAATATTAATTTTTTTATATTTCAATTAAAAATTCAATATTATAGAACCCAAATCACTATTTTATATCACAAGGATGATTTATATCAGCATAAAAAGTTTTTTTTACCAATTATCATTATTTGGGTCATTTTATAAAATAGAGACCAACTTACAAATTCATTTTTTATATACCATATCATTATCCTTTACAATTTATAACAGAAGAAAATTTCTTATATTACTATTCTATATTTCAATTCACAATTTCACATTAATTCACTTGTCATAGTACAACCACATATATTGTGAATATTCACAACGAATTGTTTAATAATTTTCATTAACATAATAAAAAATAAACTTATCTTATCCTTTTTAAAATATATATTTCTTCTACTATGAAATATAGACATTTAAGGTCCCAATTTACAAGCTATGAAATTCCCCTTGGGAACTAAATCAAAATAATCTCTTTAACATAATGTATATGGTGTATGTCATTTATTATCATTCACAAGACACCAGTCAATTTCAAAACACTTTCATAATTTACTATTTCAAAAATCCCATTACCATTCATAAGTTAGTAACTATTCTTAAATGAATTCCATATCTATATATATAATTTCCAATAAAATATTTAATATCCATCCATGATTTACCCTTTCGGTGACCCTTTATTTTATAAGGAATCCACATTGTGCTCATAAAAGGAATTATCAATTTGGGGTTCAAATTTTGATGTATAAAACCTTTCTGGGATCACCCACTCCATAGGTTATTTAGTATATGTAATTGTGGAGGTTGATTAAGACAAAACATATTATGATACCCAATATAAATTAAAGGTCACCACACATTTTATATTTTATATCTCCCAACAAACACAATATAAATGAAGGAAATACTATTGGTAAAATCATATGGACCTCCCATATTTTACACATAGGATTATAATCATCAAACATTTACATTTAGTTTGAGATAAAATGATAAAATGTGACTATGAATATAAATGATCCTAAGATATGTAATATTATACAAAACCAGTGAGATGCATCTTGATAAGAATGGAAATGAATAATTGAATATAGGAGACACTTATAATTTCCTCCATCTATATAATGCATTAGGTGGAAGAAAAATTGGACAATAGATGAGGGAGGTTGTACCATAAAATAGAAAATGGGATGAAGGAAGGGAGGGTCTTTCATGATTATCTCTATATGAGTAGAGGAGGAAAAAGAGGTAAGAGGGCATCGACATGGGAAATTAAAAAATATCACTAAAAAACACCCCAGTATCCTAACAATGAGATATTGTGATCCTTCAACTAGCCTCTAGATTTAATGATATCCTATCATTTCTAACATCCCTCTAGCACCACTATATTTTAACAATATAGATGGTATCTTTTCACCGGATAGCATGTGGAACTATATTTTCCTTGATGTGGGCCCTTACCACTCCATGGCCCCCTGAAATCTTTCTAGATCACACCAAACACCCGAAAATCTCAAGGTGTATGTAAAATTATAAAATGATACATCAATTATAGGTCATATGAGATTCCAATAAATGAATTCATGTAGATTTATATCACTCTAAAGGGCTAGTATCTTATAGGTCAGTCATCCAATTTTGCAGTTCATTGACATTACATGATGTCCATGATCACAACACATATTATGAATTTTCATGGTGGATTAAACTATAATATTTGATCATTATTATATTAATATAATCAATGAAAATTTCATCATGTTGTTGATAAATGTTTCTTTATGAGGTTGTTCTAAATTACCATATATGATTGGTTTCTAAAAGTACTTTCACCTACCATGAAAATCACATAATTAATCTTCTTATTCTTCTAATTATTATGTACACATATTAGTTTACAAATTGCAGAATTCTTATCCATTTAATTATATTTTGTATATCACCCATCATGATCCTAATATGATAGATGTCGAAATTATGGCATTATTCCAAACTTTGAGAAATTTGTAATCATAGATCATCACTCGATGTTAAAGGAAATAGATGTATAATATTTTTATTTGGTGTAAAATCATAATAGATTATGTTCACCATGTATTTAATATATATAGTATATAAATTGGCTGATTCCTATATAATAACCACATTTATCATGATTCTTCTTAATAATAGGATTAATTCTAATTTTTGGAATTCAAGAAAGTAAGGGTTCCAGAGATAACCATCTTCCCTCAATGCCACCTCATATGATAGAGGCTAAACATTACATGTTCATGTATGCCTACTTGTGAACAACCCATGTTCCATATGTGTACTATATATGGGACCCATATATAAAATTAAAAGTCTATTACTCAACAATTCTACCATGGAATCCATGGTAAACTAGCTTATATGCATTTGAATTTATTCCCAGATATACAATTGTGCTAGTTATTTGATATTTTATTGTAAATACCATTATTTTTATAAAATACCATTAAAACCATAATGAAATACGAATTACAAAGAGACCATGAATTAAAGGTTTCTTTCTTCCTCATAAATATTACTCTGTTAAATTTCATCTAATTTTATAAATCCTTAACACAAATCATGGAATTGTCTTCATTAAAGATCCTTCATAATAGATATATAAAAATATTTATAAATATTTTCATTCTCCATGAAACTCTAAAATAACCAAATAATCACATTATTTCAATAATAGAAGAATATTTAAAGAACATTCCAAGGATATTAATTCTTCTTATTCTAATTCATTTTTTTATATAGGTAATGAAATTTAAAATCAAACAAAAATAAAACAAGTTTTTTTCATAAAATGATTATGTGTTAATGAATTTGACACCCTACAAGGGAATTAGTTTTTTATCATAATATTGGGTGAATAAAATATTATTTATTAATAATTATTCTACATATTTACATACTTTTAACAAAAATACAACTTACTAAAAAGTTTACTCAAAGACTCCCACATTATATATATTTTTGAAATACATTCTAAATGTTTTACCAATATGTGATTCTCTATTCATTTCTTCTGTCTCCTTTCTAATTAAACAATAATTTAACTTTATCTCCCCCATATTTATATGAAATAAAAATTACATTGGATAGAGGTACAAATTTTGGATTAGAAATGTTCTATCAAACATTAAAATTTAAGTACACTTATGTCAATAATAGTGTTGAAAAAAAGATAGATAGATCTAGATGATAAAGGTAATCCTTTGATGACAATGATTCCAAAAAAATTTAGGGTATTTAAAATTGTATTTGGTTGTGAAAAGTGATCATAAAACACGAGATTAGATTTTATCTTGAAATATATAAACTTGATTGTTACTATACCAACTTGAATAAATTGATTAGAAAATTCAAAAAAAGGGTGGATTTAAAATATTTTTGGAACATCATAAAGGATCTCATTTAATGTCATTGATAAATTAAATTTACACCATTAATTTATATATATGATTTTATTAACCAATATTTAATTAAAATGAAAATGAATATATTTATTGATTCCTTATTCAATAAAATTCTAGAATATTCATATCTTCATGAGATGATAATTATGGACCTCTTTTATATAAGCTTATATTCTCTCTACCATAAGGGGATAATCCTAAAAACATTATGTTTCTCCAAAATATTGGAAACAAACCCACATATTTCATCAAGGATAATAATTTATTTGTAATTTACAAAATACCCACATAGGAATCATTTCATTGATGATAAATTCATTACAATTCTTTACATAATTGATATAACTCACTTCAAATTCACTAAATATGATTTTCTACTAATTTTTATTTTTAAATCCATTTGATAAAGATTTATAAAATGGTGTATTACTAAAATTATTTTGTCTAGTGTATAGAAATCATAAATTGTCTCATTTAATACATTTGTTACCATCTATCACCTTCCATTACCATTAATGAATGATCAAAAAAAATACTCAAATGTTAATAGAGTTCGATGGATCTTTATACACCTCATTCAGAAACGCAATGTTGAGATGATCTTCTCATACATGTTTCTCTATTCATCATGAATGAAATTTTTTTTATAAGATTTGAATTTTTTATATATAGTATAAATATTCTCACATCATCTATTTTTTTTTGAAATGATTTTTCCTTCATTAGTTATCAAATCATAGGCACCACCATGTAAATTATTTATTCTTTTGATGGATTCTTCTTATGATAGAACTATATTAAGACAAAATCTTATAGTGTTCCCACCTTAATGAATGATTTATATAGAAATAATTAAAAAATGGTTTATTATAAATTGAAAATAGATAATGAAATTTGGGTTCTTCATATGAACTACTAATTATCAGTTCAAATAATCTTTTTATTCTTCTTCCTCTAACTTTCTTTCCCTCTCTAATCAGATTAGAGAAATGACTGAAATTCTATTCTGTAAATTGGTATCCGTATTGGAGTTTTGAAATGGAATCTTTTGAGTTCTTTTATCATTATAAATAATTTTAGATGAATAAATATTTATTATATTATTTCTATTTTTACCCCAAGATAAATTATAATCTTTTTTGTAATTTTTAAGGGACTATCTATAATTTCGTAACCCGTTAATTTCATTTTCATGCTCGTAACATCATCATTATATTTTAGAATAGTTTTAATTTTTAAATTTTATAGACACTAGGATTATCATGAACCACTGTTCTAAAAAAACTTTTACAAAAATAAAAAAATTCATTATCATCATCAAATCTATTTGAATTTAATACACATTTCATCCAATGTTAATGTTGAAAGTTCTCATGATTTATCTCCCTTAAAGTGAAATGTCTAAAAAATTTAGAATTCAATTTTTTCCCAAAAAATATATTGAAAAATTTAAAAACCAATGGAATAACCATTAAATCCTCACAAAACAAGATTTTATTTTATCCACTCCATGCTACCCAAAATTTCCAACATAATGAGTATGTTTTTTTGAGCCCTATTCACAGTGTTTTGGGATATTTATAATGAATAAACATTTATTTTCCTCATTAAATCAAAAAATAAATATGGTGGAAGGCATATATCAAAATTTAATCATCCATATATTTATTGATTTATCCTTTAATCATGTATCATTTGAACCCCCCATGATTATATATATTTCCATTGAAATAAATCTTGATGTACACAATAGCGTTATTTATTGACAACCCCAATTCAATATGAATTTTGATATTGTATAATATCATATAATATCTGTTAAATTGGTAGATATTAAAATTAATAACAAATATATGAAAATTTATTTAAAAATGTTTTAATAAAAAAATTAAATTAATATTTAATAAAAACTCCCACAATTTTTCATAATTTCATTTTATGCTTCACAAATATATTTCCTTCAATAGTGGTTTTAATCACATTTTTTCTCATGAATATTATAATTAATTTCATAAATTTTTTGAAATCTTTTATTATTATATTAATATAATTTCTGAAATCATTATTTTAATATTAAATTAAGGTGATATTTTATGATTTTTCTATAGAGTTAATATTCAGTGATTAGGGAAAAATACAAAAAAATAATTAAAAAATAATTTATTTTCATATAAATTTACTATTATGTTTTGAATTTCATATCAGAGAAACATAAGTATCCTTTAAATGGAAACAAAATTCTCAATTACAAAATAATTAATTAGATTATTCTTATTTTATATGTTATATTTGGGCATACAAAACATTTTTCTAAAAAACAAATTTTATAGTTGCAAATTGTTTATATCATAATGAATTAATTTAATATACATTTAATATAATTTTTAATTAAATATATAAATATATTCTCTATATGAAATTTCAACCTTCATTTCATGGTTTTATAGGGCGTGAAATTCAGTTAAAATAAGTTTTGCGCTTAATATTGTTTTCTGAAACAAATTTTCATTACTATTTGAACACTTAATTTAAATTAAATTGGAACATATATATATATATATATATATATAATTTATAAAAATGGATTAAATATTTGTAATAATAATAATAGTTAATATATTTTATTATTTACAACTTAATTTTTGGTTATATTTAATAGTTATACTAATAAAATTTTATTACCACGGTGAAGGTTAAATTTGGTTTTATAGGGTCATTAAACCATGTGATAGGGGTAAGATGAGAAAATATATGCTAAATTATAATTTTTTAAGATATTTCTACATTATAATATGATTCCTTTAAATATATATCCATTTGGAAGTATGTTCCGATTAATGTTTCCTTAAATCATTGAATCTATTTACAAAATTCAACGGTTGTCTGTCACCTCACCTAAAAGGGATCCTATTCTCACCAATTATTCAAATAATTTGATCCTAATAGATAATTAAATTAAAGAAAAAAATAATAATATAATAATTATTTCCATCCGAGAACTTCTATACTTCTTCTATGACCAATCATTCATGTCTTCCAAAGTAATCCAAAGGAGGTCTCTCAAATGAGAGTTATAGATCATAACAATGTCCTTCAAATTTATTCCTTCTTTAACATCCTATGATAATTTTGAATTAAAAAACATTATGAATCCAATATAACCATTATAATTTTTTTTCATTATAAGGATATTATAACTATTTATGATATCTTACCAATCTAATGGGAGATGAAAGTATAACTCTTACGTTTGTGTGGACTACCACCTATAAGTAGCGATACTTCTCATTTTACACCACAATAATTCATGATTGGTTATTATGATATATTTAATGTTTATATATTATATTTATTCAATAATATATATCCTATAATGACGAATTAATATTTTTACCATTATTTCATTTCATTGATCAAAAAAATTTAATGTCACTTGTGTATACATATAGTCTACCATCTTCATGTAGTGATGTAATTCATTTTTCAACAATGATTTTTATAAATAGTAATAAAAATTCATATAGTGAATATATATATATATATATTACATGGATAATATTATTAAAATTATATATATGAATGAATCATTATCATTATTCATGGAATACAGCCTCAAAACAATAACAAACATGAAAAATGAAGTAGTTTCCACCTATAATGTTAATGATAATGAATGATTTTTAATAAAAGAGTGATAATATGTTATAATTTAATTGTGTATGGTATATTATGAATGATTTATTTTATTATTTAATTATAATAAAATTAAATTTATTATATAAGAGGATATATCACTTATGAATAAATACAATCATGAGGTACGAGTTTTATTATACCATCTCAATTTCCCTAATAGTGTGTTTCATTAAATATTCTAATGATGAAATTATATGATCTCTATCACCAAAATATTATTTATTTTCTTATACATTGGTTATATGAAAATCTTCCATGTTTTACTTTTATTTTCTTCTATTTAAGTACTCATGTTACCAAAAGAATATTTTTATGTTAAACTAACCGTCTTTTTCCCATGAGTAGACATTCATTAACTCGAAGTATGTATATTTTTAAAACGGTTTTCAATAATTCTTTTAATATTTTTCAAATATTAATTAATTTCATTTTGTAATATATTTTAATTTTTCTAAAATGTGTAAATAGGTACCGTCTTGTCATTTTCAAATCATGGAGATTTTAACTTTTTACCAAAAATGTGAATTTTGTTTTTAGAAATATGATGTAATAATGGCATTCCCCTCCATAATTTATAATTATTTTTGAAGATATTAATTTCATATTTTCATTTCCCATTTTAAAATTTATTTATTTTTTTAAATACTGAAATTTTTAGATTCTAAATATATTTTTGAAAATAAAAATATTATTTACCTCTCAAAATATTAATGTGAAATTTTAAAGGTATTTTTATCTATAATATAATTCTTTTATATTTTTTATGATTAAATTGGGATATATTCAAATGTAACCATATTTATTCTTCCTTTTTATGGTTTATGATTATAATTATGGAATTTTTATGAAACCCATATCCTTTCCATGGTTTCTTATTTGATTAGATAATTAATTTTTTATAATATTGTGAAACACATATGTATGGTTTTCATTTTGATATGGATCAGATAGAAATTATACACCCCATTAAATTGGGTAAGTAATGATATCTCATCATATAATAAGGACTATAATAATAAGTGATCCCTATTCAGTGTGGTACATTACCGAATAAAGTTATTCTTGGTAGTGAACATAGTCTAAGTAAATGATGTAAATGTGAGTGAACTCAATCCACAATGATAGTCTTAGAAGTAATCCTTGTCCAATAAAATGATTTTATAATATTATGTGCCTGATAAAAACATATTCCTTATGCTTATGATATGTTTTCATGACTCATGGTTGACTATTGATTATTCTTTAATAAAATGTCTTATGAAATTTCAGTAACAAATACTTCCCCCATGTTTAATGATTAATGTTCTTTGACTTATTATAAATTATTATTCAATGTCTTGATCATGTTATATTTACCTTATGAATATATTATTCTCAATTATTATCATTTATTGACACCTTTTATGTCTTCACATACTGAGTATATGAGATAACTATTTGTTATGTTTCCCTTCCCCATGTTATAAATATTTTTTTTGTATCATATACCAAAAAAAGATTCTAGATCTAAATAACTTAATCCAAAATGATTTATATTTTTTATGTACTAGTTGTTTACATATCTACGATTCAAAATATACAAAACCTATATGGTCCCTAGACTTCTATTAGTATTAAATTAATAAAATACTCATCTATAACTATTTAATAATTATGTATAAAATGTATTTTTCAATATAGTTGGTAGTAAATAAACAATTAGTAAATTTTTGAAACTTGGATGATGGATATTTAGTGGTACCCCTTTAGATAATACTATGTAGTGTTGAATATAATATTCTGTTGTAATGAAATGAGTGTTATTTCCCTAACAAAATATATCCATGTCTGGATACTACATGGTTATGTGGTTTGGGCATGTATTCATAAAGAGGTAATAACCCATAAAATATTAATTTGAGTATATCTTGATCATCATTCTAGTCCATGTTGAATGGGAATTTATTGTGCACCTATTTAGACACTCCCAAGAGATAGTATTAGATTATTTAATATTTTCTTTAAGATCAATAATGATGGATACGAATATATAATGACCTTTTATGACCTATAAAAGTATTAGAGCCATAAAAATTGGAAGATATATTTAATTAAAATTGAATAAAAAAATATACATTCCCAACGAACATTTAGGTTTAGAGTTTTGGATAATTATTTAATAAAAAATATATAAAACTAATATATTAAAAGTAGACACTTTCCCTCAATATCAATTTTTCACAATATTATATTTTAAAACAAATCATGATTTCTTTCAATTACATAACATAATTACATTAAACATTTTTAATTCATTTCATCTACACATCCCTAAACCCAATGGAAAACATTTTAATAATTAATATGTGAAAAAACTCAGATTAATTTACATAATAATGAAGATATAAACTACTAGTACATTGATGAAAATAGTTTCAACAAGTTATAAATTTTACACATAAAACTCAATTACTTTAGCTTACCCTATGAAATCATAAGTTACTTGTAAAACCATGAAAAGAATACCTAAATCATAAAGGTAACTTTTGGAATAATTTTAATATCACAATTATATATAATGTATCTATCTTGGCTACATAGAGAGTAACCATCCTGGTTACACTTGGAATAACCATCTTAGTATATTCCTATAATATCTTTAGAGAAACATAATTGGATATAACTGCCTCTGTACCAAATTAAATTGAGAGAAATGAAATTCTCACCTTCCCTCATTTCCTTATGCAACCAACTTTCCCATAAAAAATTACCAATAATGATAACATATTAATAACACATTAAGTTTTCTTTAAAAATCATTCTTATGGAAAATAACATTTCTATTTTGAGAAATAGTTTTAATTTTCTACAAAGCCACAAAAACATAAATGAAATAATTTTAATTGTATATAATATTGTAAACAAGTAACAGAAGATTTAAAACATTTAATCCTCATGAAATAGGTAAATTCTATTCATGATGTATATATAAAAAACATTAATTTTGTCTTTTGTAATAAATATTTTAATGAGTAACATTAAAATTATATTTAAAAAACCCATACAATGAGTTTGACTCATCGCAAACAATATCTATCATCCTGAATAACAAAATTAGGTTATTTGTTACTTTCTTAAAATCATTTTACAAATTAATTATTTCTTTTATATCAATTATTACCATGATATATATTATTTATGTTCAGGTTAGATATTTGGATGATATTTTGTAAACAACTCCAAAACGTCCTTGTTCGATTGACTATGGAAAAAGAGGCCATTATTAAATAATATCCACAATAATATTAATTTAATATGAATCATATATATTTATCATTCTAGTCAATATAACCATCCAAATGATACAGTGATAAAAAAATCACACTACTGATTTGAGGCAGTATGTTGTATATAAGCACACATGGTTCATTTTTTGTAGTATTGATAAAACATGGAATAAGTTTATCCCATAATCATAATAAAATATTTAATAATATATGATACTGGATTTGTAAATATAAAACGAGTACAAAAAATTATAATGAAGTGTATGAAGAAATAATCATAAAAAGAGTCGATCAAGATGATTAGGTCATTGCTAAAGGTCTTCTTTTAATCTCTTATTAAGGGATCTAGGGATGGTCTCTTGATAAAAACATAACATAAATAATAAAAATAATTATGATTAGAAGAGAAATTGATAGGGTTTTATTGAGTTATAAGGATAAATTTGGTGAAATGAAGTGATAGAAGGAGTGTCCTTTTATAATTGAGGTGCGGTGCACACTTGGAAATCTTCAAAATATTAAATTATAATAAATTTATTTCAAATATAAAAACCAAAAATGGACATGGATTCAATTATGATATCAGATTATATTTGAATATAATCATTTAAAAAAATTTAAACATGTTTGGAATATATTTCGAACCTTATCCTTTTGATTAACATCAGATAACCTATTTAAATTATTATTATGGTAAAATTTTACATAATACTCAATGTTGTTAATTGTTACATTCAAAATATCAGTTGGAATTTAAATGGATTTTTTATTACATTTTATATTAAAAATAATCATATTTTATTTTTAAAATTTGTTATATCAATTTGGAATAATTTACTAATATATCATTTTGATAAAATATCATTAGTTTCAATTTAAAAACTATTCATAATTTTGATTTTAAGAAAAAAAATAAAGTAATATAACTTATAAAAAAATTTAATACAACCCTAATATTCCATTGTCATCCATAAAACACATATAGCAGCTTAATTAATTCATGTTTTATTTATTTTAATATTTTGGATATCATTTATATGTTTTTTTCATTAGTAGAATCATTATTACATCATTATTGTATTATTATTTAAGGAAATATTTGATTAAATAAAACTGAAAACTAAAATACAATTATAATGATAAATAAACAAAAATATTATATGTAAAGTAGAATATATCTTTTAAATAACACCATACTAAAAATATTATATTTATTAAAAATATGAATGTGACACCTTTGTCTTTTCTTAAAATGAAATTTTATAAATATCATAACCTCATCCAAATGGTCCCAAAAATTGATAAAAAAATTTATATCATGAAATTGACATTATTAAGTTCAAAAGGTACCTTTTTATGTGTTCTAAGACAACTGTTTCTCCCCTGTGGACACATAAAAGTTTTTTAAGAAAAGGAAAGTGTCATTTTGGGAATTTCATTAATTGAAATAATATCAAAGTTATTTTTAGGGAAACAATTACATTGAAATTCTAAAATTTTTAACTTATTTTTTAAGTTTGATTATATATCATCTAATAAATTTGGTACATGTGTTATGGTAATTTATGCTATTTTTACCCTTAATTGCCTGATTTATCCTTTAAAATGATAAAAAATTAACCAATGTTACAATTTATATTGACAAAATATAAAAGGTTACTATTTACTAAATTTGAACCCCATAATTCCAGATATGAAATCCATTTTTGGAAATTCAAAACACATAAGTGCAAAATCTTACTTTAAAATTTAATTGAAAAAATGAACCAAAAATTGGTTTCAAAAAAATGTCTCATTTGAAATAAAATAAGATTCTATAATAAATTAATGTATAAAAGCAACTAAAAACCATAATTTTGTTAGTTTAAATACCTAATAACTAAAAGAAAAACTAGTAAAAAGAATAATTTGACCTTGTAAATAAAATATAGATTTCAATAAAATCATAATTGTTACCTAATTATGGAAAAATCATTATTTTCATAAAAATATATAAAATTCATTGTATGACTATTTTTATATGATGAATTGAAAAATAAAATTTATTTTTTCTATAAAATTAATTTTAATCTTAAATACTATAAAAATGTTACTAAATATTAAATTTTTTAATCTATTATTACCTAGGTCATTACACTCTCCCCCTTTTAGAAATTTCATCCTCAAAATTTCATTCACTTATTAAAATAAGTGATGATAACTTTATCTCATAGAATATCTAGATACCCAGGTTGCTTCTTCAACCATGTTGTTTCTCAAGAAACCATAAATAGGTGAAATTATTTATTCTAAAATACATTCACTTTATGATTAGGAATTTGAACTGGTGGTTCCTCTTGAGAAATGGTATCTTCTAACTAAACTACTTATTCGATCAAAAAATGAGATGAATTCATAACATAATTTCTTAATACTGAAACATGGAAAAAAATATGTCACTAGGACAAACGTTGAGGGAAATCCATTTCTAGGAAACTAATGAATCATTCTCTAGGATTTCATATATTCCACTGACCCATAAATATATCATTCTCTCATTACCTAAACGCATTATCATTTTCAATGGAGGAAATTTAAGATAAACATAGCCACCTACTTCAAAATAAATATCTTTCCTCCAATTATATTCATAACTTTTCTACCCACTCAATGATGTCCTCATGTGGTACTAAATCATATTTACAATTTCAACCATGTATTCTACTAATTCAACTCCCAACAATGTCATTTCCATAACTTCATCCCAATTTTTTGAAGATTGACTTGTATTTCAATAAAATTCTTCAAAAGGATCCATTTATATTCTTTAATTAAAATTGTTTTTATATGAAAACCCATCCAATTAAAGATGACGATCTTGACTGCCCTGGTAATCCATTGAACATTCTGAAATAATGTCATCCATAGTCCAAATTGTTGGCTTTGAAATTCAATTAAATTGAGTATGAAATATAGTGATTATATTTAATACAATCACCATTTCTTTATGTATGAATTTATAGAAATTACAGGTAAATTTGGGATCATGATATGATACAATAGAGATGAGGACTCTATGTAATGCAATTATCTCTTTAATATAATGTTTATAATGTTAATCCGAGGACATAATAAGTTTACTATGAAGAAAGTGAGAAGAGTTACTTAATTGTTCAATAATTACCCAAATCACATTTTTACCTTTTTATGTCTTTTTCAAGTCCATGAAAAAACCATGGATATGTTCCCCAATTTCCCCTCTGGCAATGTAAAATGATAAATCCTTCCCTTTGGTAATATTAAATCAGCTTAAAACTATTGAAAATTTAAATATATCATTTTAAGTTAAGTAATATCTCTTTTCATTCCATCCCACTAGTAATAATCTCAATGGTATCTTTACATCATAGTGTTTCCCTGATGAACATAAAACACAATACTATATGATTTATTAAATAACTCTTTCTTTACCTAATAATCACAAGGAACATATTCTATTTTTTCAAATCATAAAACACGTCATTTATCTATATTTAACTCAAGAAACATACACATCCTACCAAATTCTAACTTTTACATCAACTCACTATATTCCTTCTGGGTTTTTATAAATATATCTAATAGAGGATATTGCAATGACACCTAAAAAAGAGAGGAATTTCCAACACTAAATAATTCCAAACCAAAAATCATCAAAATAAATAAGAAAAGGTTCATGTTCCAAATGTAATATGGATCATTTTCCATTATTTTTTTGACTCAAATCATTGACCACAATTTTTAACATTTGGGATGATAATATGTTGCGTGATAATTATCATTTATTAGTTCCCACCATATTCCCTATATCATGTTGAACTCTTTATATGTAAATATACATTTCAAACATTTTTTATCTATATATATTTCACATTTTGATCCATATAAATAATTCCAATAATTTTTCAATGAAAAAAATAGAAGTATCAAATTCTAGATCATGAGTCGGATAATTTAAATCATGCAGTTTATGTTTCTTTAAATTATAATAAATTACCTGATCATTCAAGAAAAAACACAACCAAGCACCATCAATTAATAGTCACTTTAGATGAAAAAAAATCACCACTTATAGAGGGTTGATCCAAAAAATGAGCATTCACAAATCTCCATTTATAATTCCTAAAAATAAACAACACATTATTCTATCAAATAAATTTATCCCCTTTTCATGTTAACATAGTTAGTGGGATAGATAACCTTAAATGTTTTTAAAAAACATTAGTAATATCCTTCTAATTCATGAAAACTAAAAATCATAGAAACATTTAAAGTCCTCAATTTGTCAAAAAATAGTCTTTGTAGGATAAACTATTATTCAGTTTTTATTTACCATGTGTCCATGGTAATAAATATATTTTAACTAAATATCACATTTTCTAAACATTCCATATAATTTATATTCTTTGAAGTTTTTCAGAAAAATACATTACCTATTTTCATAATAATCAAATATTATTGAATAAACCAAAATATCATCAACAAAAACAACAAAAAAATTATCAAAAAACTCAAAATAAATCTATTCCTTAAATACATATATATATAAGAGTAATATTTTCAACTAAAGGGAATAACTATAAAATTAAAATATCTGTATATAGTATGAAATGTTGTTTTTGGACTACAATCATTCTTCACATTCAGTTGATGGTACCCTAATCTCAATTAGACCTTCTAGAAATACTTAACTCCCCATAGCTGATAAAAAATCCATTAATAATGGGAAATGGATGTTTATTATTAATAATAATATAATTAAATTATCTGTCACAACCCCCTCCAAACAAGGTGCTCCCCTCCAAGGCAGTAATGTGAGAAGGGAGATAGTGACCTCGAGTCCTACCTCCAGTAGCCGCCGGGTTGGCGACTAGTACTGAGGGTATAGTAATCACACAAATGGGAGGAATTATACTCTAAGAGAATAGATGTGAAAGGGATAAATAAGACAAACACAAACCAACTCCAACCCAGCCTAAAATATAAAAGAAATCCCATGTACACATATGTAATGTCATGAAAACCCACTACAACTAGATGGGAAACTGCAGGTACCAAAGAAAGTAAAAAGAGTTGCAACCACAAAGCCCAAACCGCTCCTACAACCTAAATCTTGTAGTAACCTGCATGATATCTAACCTGCACCAAGTGACCTGAAAAATAGTTTATATATACATAGTGTGAGTATAATAGCGTACTCAGTAGGATCATCCCCAGATCCTCTCATACAAAAGTAAGGAAAGAATGCTTAATCACAGTGAACAAAACGTGAAACTAACTCATAACCTAAACATTTATACTATATTCCAAGCCTCACCATGTATATTGTCACCAAGTATCTCTTACAAGATTATATAATATAATAAATAATGACAAGGGTTCCCCACTACTACTTCCCCAATAGTTTACCACATTTCTCCAACATCGGACATCTTAATCATCTCTGTCCAAAACTCTTGCCTATAGACACCTGGGATAAGCCCCACAACATGAAACTCATGAAAAAAGATCACAACATCCACATATGAAATGTAACAAGCTAGTTTATGGGATCCAACATAGATCGCATAGCATGTATCATTTTTTGAGTATTAAACCACAAGCCATTATATCCCATACACCGAGTAAGGATTCTTAAGACACAATAGCCTATACATGTTACACCTATAGTAGTTAAAATGAAACTATATCCAGAATATATGTGTTTGAATAACCACAATCCATTATAGCCCTCTACACAAATATATGGGAAAAACATACAATTGTGCCTACCAGCACAAGTAACTACCATGATAAGAGAGTGGGGACAAATGGGGTAGATAGCCATCCATCTTCCCACCAGAATGTTGTGGAAAACATCCACCGGGGCTCAAAATCCCAGGGGCATCAGTTTTCCTAATGGACAAGCTATAGTAGAGTATAGAAACTTAGAAATTATAGAATATTTTATAGCACACAACCACACTATAGGCATAACCTAGTCTTTTAATCAATTGTAGCTAACATCTCTCGGACTCTTGGCTGCCACATCTAAGACTATGTATCCAATAATCACACAACCATTTCAATAGCTTTATTACATTACTTCATTCCCATTTTATCAGTTTCAATTTACATTAATTAATTATTTAATCATTAATTAACCATTAAAAATTCCACATTATATTTTATTATCATCCCACCCAACGTCCATTGTTCCGTTAAAATGTATCCTCAATATGGCGCCCCAGCAAACTCCAACCTTATGTTAATCATCATTCATTAAATCAATATTTAACATCATTATTACTTTCCCATACTCTTAGGAATTCTAAAAAAGCATTATAAGCAACCAAACACAACAAGGCTCAACTTGATGAGTATATAAACTATCCATCAAGTCTTTTCCACCTATAGAAAGAGCGTATACCCATCCCCCCTTGAAAATCTAAACATGTAAAGCATGTGGCATACCCCACACATCTTTTCCCCTTTTAGAAGGAGGGCAAGCAAATCCATCATCCTTGATTAGTGGGGAAAGTAAAGAAGATAAAAAAATCAACAATAACCAAGAAGCATCCAAACATTCTCATTCAACCTGTTTCATCATCCCATGTGTCCTCCCTAACACCCACATGGATAAACCTATGCATCTCACCACTCTGGGAATCAATTTCTACCACAACTAATTGGCCTCCCTGCCCCACATATTTCAACATCAATCCAAGATCACATCACAACCCAAGATACAAGAAAAAAAACATCAAAACAATTGGGCTATTGGCCTTGAAACACGACATCCAACCTTCAAACATAATGAACTCTCACAACTCTATGCATAAGTCTCTAAGCCTTTACAAGAAAAAGGGTTACATAGAAATCTACAAGGAATTATCTTTTTATCAAAATTATGCTCTTTAATACATCTAGAAATAACCTATTTATTATTTATTGGTTCCCACTATGGGTAACCTAAAAAGAAATCTATCATAATGATAAAACATTTATTAAACATTCTTAATACATCAATTTGACTAACATCAAATTACAACAACAAAAACTAGATTCATTTTCATGCTTCTTTATCTTTAGCTAAATAATTATCAATTAATTCCATCTTTACGTTCTTTAACAATTTCTATCAAGAACAAAAAACTAAACAAAATAAGCATAGATATCACACTATCAATAAAAACAATTGGAAATAACATGCGATCAATATCAATTTATTAATCTGATTTAAATGTTTATTTTATCCATTATATTGTGATCATGTGATCAAGAACATGATAACTATACTCTTTAAATTAAAATAAAAGAGAATCCATGAATCCCCTTCCTCAATTGGTTTCTGATGCTCATTGAATGAGAATAGAACAACAAAACAGATCACGGTCACCTCTATCTGAGGAATTCATCCACCCAAGTATGAAGATACACCACCACACCACCTAACACCAAATAAATTTCTATTTGGAACATGGATATCGAATTCCATAAAATAGAAAGGAGAAACAGGAGAAGATGAACAAAAAATAACAATGATAAATCATTCCTTATATCAACGATTGATCGATACTGCTTGGTTGCACAAAAACAGGGGGTCCAGATGCAGTAGGAAGAAAATTAAAGGGGAAACCATCCAAGGATTAAGTGTTGATCACACCCCTCCCATGGGAAGGAAAAAAGGCTTGAGTGCCTTGCACTAGAAATCAAATAGAAAGAACAAGGTAGGAAGATATCTCATCCCTTTATATGATTTAACAAAGCAACAATTTATGATATGCTAGATTCTCCTTTTAATGTGGAACATATTAAACCACACGGTTTGACCAATTAAAGGATTTCCTATCCTTATAGAAATGAATATAGGCATTCTGGGATTTGAATAGGCCTCAAATCCCTTAGAATGTTGCTTTTAATGAGTTTTTTGTCAAAGAAGATGTTAAATCGGCGTATTTAGAAAAATTTGAAAATTTGAAAAAAGAAATATGAAACTGATATGGAAACACTATAGACTCACTGGTCTGGAAATATTGTTGACTCACAATTTCTATGACACTATTTCTATATCACTGTTTTTGTGACACCGTTTCGGTGACACGGTGAAACTGTTCACAAAACCTGAAACACTGGAGACTCACCATTTCTATGAAACTGTTTCTATGACACTATTTTGGTGACACTATGACAATGTTCATAAAATATGAAACATTGTAGACTCACCATTTCTATGACATCATTTCTGTTACAACGTTTTTGTGACACAATTTCAGTGACACCGTGATCCTGGTCATAAAACTAGAAACACTGTATAGTCACTATTTATGTGATGCCATTTCGATTACACCGTTTCGGTGAAACCATGATACTTTTCATAAAACTGAAAACATTTTTCATAGAACATGAAATTTTGAAAAGTGTTGGGGATGAGTAACCGTGACCTCCCAAAACACCTCAACCACCCTATTTTAGCAAGGGCATGGAAAATAGAGATCAGGTCCATTACATCAGATACCTCCCAAAACATTCTCGTCCTCGAGAATCCAAAAACAACCCAAAGTGAAACATAAAAGGGGTTTGAACAACCACACATCAAGATACATCTCAGAAGAGAGAAATCCACAAGAAGAAACAAAAGAAATCCATATTACAAACAAAAAAGTTCTATAACCTCAAATAGAACAATTTTACATTAAAAGAGTTAAGCATCAAAAAAATCGAAGTACTGAGCACATATCTGCGACTCACATTCCTAGGCACTCTCCTTAATGCCACAATATCGCCCCAAAAAAGAAACTGAGGGGATAGAACATCCACACAACACCTTATTTTTGCAGTCCTGCATCTCCATAGGCCACTCCATGAAGGTCACATCATTGTCATCATAGATCTCTCCCCAATCAATGATGTGAGAGTCATCATGAAGATAACGACGGAGATGTGACCGATGAAAAACATCATGTATCCAGATAATATATGGGGGAAGTGATACTCAATATTCCATGACTCAAACACTAGAAAAAACCTCAAATGTACCAATTAATTGGGGGTAAATCTTACTCCAACAACCAAACCTTCACTACAAAAGACAGGGAGTCCCCATCAGAAACAAATGATCCCCAAAATAAAAATCTGAAGGTCTCCTCCTTTGATCATCATATGATTTCATATAATCCAATGTTGTCTTAATCCTCTCATGAATCACATGATAAATCTCTTTTGTATTCTGCACTAGTTCCTATACGAGAATTGCAGACTCTCCAACCCCTGTCCATCACAATGGAGATTAGAAAGGTCAGCAATACAAGGCTTCAAACAGCTCCAAATCAATAGTGGAGTGAAAAATATTATTGTAATAAAATCCCACCAAGGGTAAGTTTCTCATCCACAAACCTCCAAAATCTAGAAAACAAGAGCGCAACATGTCTTCAAGAGTTGGGATAGTCTGCTCTGTCTGAATTTCCATCTGCGGATGAAAAGTAGTGCTAAGGAATAGCTGACAACCAAAAGAATTTTGGAGACCTCTCCACACCCTAGAGGTTAAATGAGTATCTGGGTTGGAAATGATCATCCTTAAGACTTCGAGGAGTCTCCCCACCTCCTCCAGATATTGGGTCGAAAAAAAACCATTGAGATCAACTCCTTGACTACTTTGAAGTGGGATGATTTGGTTAAACAATTCATTACCACCCAATTAGCATCATGTCCTCCGTAAGCTCAAGTTAAACCTTTAAAAATGTCCCTTGAGATGTTTTCCCTCATCCACGGATGAATTAAAGGGGTTGGAGAAGACCACTAGGGACATGATGTTTGACATTCATCTTTTTTCATACAAAACATCGAGAAACAAACTCGGCAACTACACGGTCCAACCCAGGCCATAAAAACTGACTCTTCAAGCCTTTGTACATCATTTTTATTCCAGGATGAACCACTAATGGTGAACTATAGAACTCTCTGAGAACCGTCTCATGAATCACCAAAGGAATACAAAGCCTTCTATGATATAACACCCTGTGATGTTCATCCTCAGACCAACCATCAGGGGACTCCCCACAAACAACTTGCTCTCTCCAGACCACCACCTTTATATCCCCCAACTGGGAATCTTCCATCAGATGCACTAGAGATGACTACACCGTCATCTGAAAAATACAACCTCTACCCCCATCTTCTATTATATTGATATGTAATACATAATGTTCTTACATTATAATCTATGAATCACCAGATTCATGAATTGCATCACTAAATGACTTTTTTCTTAGAGCATCAGCTACAACATTCCCTTTCCTAGGTGTACACATGATTTAGAAGTCGTATTCTTATAAGAACACCATCCATAGACATTGTCACAAATTCCAGTCATGTTTGGAGAAAACATACCTCAGGATCTTATGATCGATGAAAAACACAAAGCGCTCTTCAATGAGGTAATGTCTCTACAACATCATAGAAAACACCACCACCATTAACTCGTGATAATGGTTGACACAAATTCTGAGACCCATAAAAATGACCGACCTCTAATGTATTAAAACACAACCTAACCCCAAATGTGAAATATCGCAATAAACATAAAACTGAATTCCCTATGATGGAAGACAAAGAACTATAGCACTTACCAACTTCTCGTTTAAATACTCGAAATCTTCCTAACACTGATTATTCCACACAAATGCCTAATCTTTCTGGGTAAATGCTATTATAGGAGTCGCAACCTGTGATAAATCATCTACGAACCTCCTATATTATCCTGTGAGACCAAGTAAACATGGAAACTCTACAACTTTCTTGGGGGATAATCAATATTCAAATACATATATCTTTCCTAGATCCACATAGACTCCTAGTTGGGAGACAACATTCCACAATAAACGGACTTCTCAAGCCCAAAAGTCAGACTTCGACAACTTCCAAAATAGTGGTTATTAATGAAGAACTCCCAAAACATCATGTACATGCTCTGAATGATCCTCCTCATATGTGGACACAAGGATTTAATTGATGAAAAAAACCTGAAATTATCTAAGAAATCATAGAACACAGTGTTCATCAATCCCATGAACACAATTGTATCATTCATCCCCCCAAATGACATTAAAATGAATTGGTAATTCCTATGACGATAAAGGAAAGAAGCCTTCGGGATATCCTCATCCTTCACATGAATTTGATGCTAACCTAACCACATATATTTCTTTGAGAGGAAACATTCACACTTCATTGGATTGAATAAATCACCAATCCATGGAAGGTGATAGTGATTCTTCATTGTCATGTTGTTCATGTGATGATAACAAATACAAACCACAAACTACAATCATCCTTATTGTTGAAAAAAACTGGTGCTCCCCATGGTGACATACTTGTACGGATAAACCTACATTGTAACAGACCATCAAGCTGTATATGCCACTCCTGTAACTCAGAATATGTTATCCTATATTAAGACATATAGATAAGAGATTCAACACGTTGTAGTTCGATCTCAAACTTGATCTCTCGTTGAGGGGGTAATGCTACAAACTCTTCTATAAAGACATCAGGTTACTCTTCTACGACCCCGAGAAACACCAACTATTGAACCTCTGAATAACATAGCATCAGCTCATTCATCAAGGATGATAAGGACAGAACGCGCCTTTGTCAAATCTGAGGGCCTCGCTCACCAACAAACATCGTTGTCTCTACATCTGCATCGAAGAACACCACCTGCATGCTGATGCGATCCCCAATAGCCTGAACTGAATAAAACCAATCCATTCCAAGGATAAAATCATATGATTGTATTTGTAAACAAAGGAAATGTCCCTAAGTGCGGTTCTTCCCCATCACTTTCTCAAAGTCTCTACATACTTCAAACATGTTAGCTTGACCTCCAACACACATAGTCAACACCAAGGGAACTGGAAACCTCTATACCTCAGGTCCCAAAGAATGGACATGGGTTGGTAATATGAAGGAGTGTGTTGCTTTGGAATCAAACAAGGAATACACCCATGTAGAAAACAAGCAAAGGGTACCTCAAATGACATCTGGCTCAGATGGTGCTATGAATACTAAATCTTGAAGAAGACTATGACCTCCTCCACATCCCCTATGACCCTGATGATGAACACCACCATAGATACACTCTGTTCTATGAGGAAAAGGATAATTACATGGATATACTCTTCCTACCCCATCTTCTCTCAGTTGTTTCAAAGCTGGTGAAACCTACTGCTGCTACCTCGGCTAGAACTACATCATCGGAGGAACCTAGAGAGAAACGCCTATTGCATGATGATTGATCTGAATGGTCAAGCACTCTCACTAATGATGACCTCTTACTACATAGGAAAAACTAGTGCATGATCCCTTGGAATAGGCATGAGATCCACTACCCCAAGAGAAATGAGATGCTGAGGGATGGGACCTACCCCTGGTCGAACTGAAATTCTTCTGCCTTGAAAACTGGGAACCTCTAACCACATATCCTCTTCGTGAGGAATGATGATAACTCCCCTCTCGTGATGATTGGGTTCAAGACAAAGTCTTCTTGATGTCCTCTTCCCTTTTTAGCACCACAAGATATGTCTTCAACATAAACATGGTGAATTGGTGATGGATCTCTGGATGCAAATCCTCCTCGAAATGTCTCAACCTAGACTCATCATTTGGAAACATGTTTGATGAATATTGTAAAAGGTTCCTTAAATGGATTCTAAACTCTCACACACTGGAGCTCCCCTATCGAAGGGTAAGAAGCTCCTACTGAGTGCACACCTTTGTGGTCGAGGAGAGAAACATGACTCTAAACATGTCTTGGAACTCCTCCCAAGATATCACTAACTCCACGAGATCCCCAAGGAACAGGAACCAGCACTGCCTCACTACTCCATGAAGAATCGTCACAACCAAAGACACCCAATACTACTTCCAAGCACGGATCGAACTAAAGTCTATCTCGACCTCCTCCAACTAGGATTTTGGGACTACATCTGAAATGGAGCCATAATACTTCAACAAAATCTTGCTCTAAAACTCTCATAGTGTGCCCCACCAAGTGTCATCGTCTTCAACCACTGTCCTACAATGATCTGTTGGTCAAACCTACTGTATATCTTATGCAAGAACTTGATAAGGACATCCACCTGGATCAATAACAATAAAATAACATGCATTTAATGCCCCAAAACCTAGAATATAGAAGACTCAACAATAATTAATTAATTTTTTTCATTAATTAATTAAAATTTAATGTGTCACAAGTTGTCCCCAATCAAACATAGGCACAAAGAAGAAAGATGTATGATCCATTCCGAAGTCTCTTCCCGGTGACTAGAATCACCTTGATTAGTATCCATTGTAAACTTAATGGTCCGTGCACCAGATCACAGGGGGCCCTAAACACATATGTCTCAGCCAGTCTCCAATGTTTACATCACTTTGTAAACTCGACTGACCCCATTTCCCTACCAACCCATGAAACCCCACCTTTGCCTCACACCAGAATCTATCATATCCCTCAACCAGACCTCTAATACCAATCATTCATGAACCATCACCACATGGTGTACCCTTCCTGGGCCAGAAATGTTGGAAGAGAGTGATCCCTGATTCTCTCCCCCAGTATGCCCTAGGATTGGGACTAGCACCGAGGGTATATTAAACACACAAATAGGAGGCATTACCCTCTAAGTGAAAACATATGAAAGAGTGAGATAAGAATGACAACATCGAAATCCATCCTAGACTGTAATAAATAATAAATCCCAAGTACACATATGTAATTTCATGCAAAACTACTACAACTGGAAGGGAAAACTGCTAGTACCAAAGGAAAGTAAAAATAATAGTGATCACGAAGCACAAACAGCTCCTACAACCCCAAAATAATAGTTATCAACATGATCTTCAACCTTCTCCAAGTGACCTAAAAAAAGTTTATATATACATAGGTTGAGTATAACAGTATACTCAATGGATCCTCCCCGAAGCCTCTCGTGCAAAAGTAAAGACAGTATGATAAATCAAAGTGAAAAACATGTGAAACTATCTGGTCACCCAAACAGGTGTCCTAATTTCCCAGCCTCACCCTGGATACTCTCACCAAGTATAAAATACAAGAGTATATAATATAATAAATAGTATCAAGGGGACCTGAATACTACTTCTACACTAGTTTTCCACTTTACCCCAATGTCGGACACCCTAAGCTTCTCTCACAAAAAGGCTTGCCTGTAGTCAACTGAACGATGCACCACAACATACATCTCGTGAAACAAAACCACCATTTCCACATAAGCAAAGTAACAAGGTAGTTTCTGAGATCCACCACAACTCACATAACAAGTGACATATGTCGGGTATTAAACTTGTTTCCATTATATCCCATTCACCGAGTAAGGGTCCTCAAGCCATCATATCATATACACGTTACACCTATATTATACCATAGGAAACTATATCAAAAATATATGTGTGTGAATAAAGAAAATATATTATATCCATCTATAAACATATATGGGGAAAACTAATATTTGTTCTTAATAGCACAAGTAACTACCAATAGAAGAGAGAAGGTCTAAAGGGGGTAGTCAATCATCCATCCTCCAACCAGAATGTTGCGGAAAACACCACCATGGCCTAGAGTCCCTGAACTGTTAGTTTCCCTAACTGATGGGGTGGAGTATCGTATAGAAACAAAAACATTTGAAGAATATAATATTTCTCATAGCCACACTATTAGAATAAACTAGTCTTGGACTAAACTACATATAACATCTCTCATAGTCAAAAAATCCACTTCTAAGACTAGGTATCCTATAAAAAACAACCATTTAAAGAGATTTATGACATTACATAATTACCTTTTTATCAGTTTCACTTTACATTAATTAATTCTTTAAACATTAAATAACAGTTAACAATTACACATTATATTTCACTAACATCACAGACAAAGTACATTGTTCCCTTAAAATGTATCTTCAATATTTCTCCTTAACAAACTCCAACCCCATGGTTAATAAACACTCATTAAATAATTTATAAACTTCATTATTACTTTCCTATATACTCATGAATTCTAGAAAAACATTCTAAACTACTAAACACAAGTGGGGTCAACTTGGTGAGTAGATGAACTACCTGTCATGTCTTTTCGACCTATAATAAGAGCAAATACCCATCCAACCTCAATAAGATAAAAACAGAAAGCATGTGGAATACTCCACACATCTTCGCACCATTTAGATGTAGGGTAAGAAAAACCAGCTTCCTTGAGAATTGGGGGAAGTAAAGAAGATAAACAACCAACATGAATTAGTAGGCATCCAAAAATTCACATCTATCCCATTTCGTCATCACTGGTGTCCTCCCCAAAACCCACATGCAAAAATCGATGCCTCTTGCCACTCTAGGAGTCAACTGATACCACAACCAATGGGCCTCCCTTCTTCACATGTCACAAAAGCAATCTAGGATCACATCACAACTCAAGTAGTAGGAAAACAAGAATCAAATAAATTAGGCTCTTTTCCAATAAACAAGGTATCCAATCTTCAAACACAATGAGTTCTCACAGATTTACACATAAGGCTCTTGGCCTTTACAAGAAATTGGTTAACTATAAACCCGACGAATCATTACTCTTTTATTAAGAATATAGTTATTTAATCCATCTTGAATCAACCGATTTATTATTTGTAGGTTAAAACTATGGGAAACCTAAAACGTGAGCTATCATGGCTATAAGAAATTTATTAAACATGCTTAAAAAATCAATTTGATTAACATAAAATTACAACAACCACAACCAAATTCATTTACATTCCTCTTTATATTTAGAAAAATAATTATCAATTAATTCCAGATTTATGTTCCTTACAAACTTCCATCAAGAATGAAAAGATAAACAAAGAAAGCATATATATCACAGTATCTATCAAAACAAGATGCAATAACATACGATCTATATCTATTAATTTATCTAGTTCAAATGTTTATTATGTCAATTCCACTATGATCTAGTGGGATAAAACATGCTAGCTCTATAATTGCATGTAAATGAAAAGAGAATCCAATAATTCCCTACCTCAAAAGGTTTCAGATGCTCTTTGAATGAGAATAGACCAACAAAACAGATCATGATCACCTCTCTTGGAGTACTGTATCCACCCAAGGATGCAGATACACCACCACACCAGCCAACACCCAAGAAAATTCCATTATGACATGTTGATTTCATACCATAACATGTATAGGAGAAACATGAGAAGATAAACCCAAAATAATGATGATAAATCATTCCATATATCGAATATTGATCGATACTGCTTTGTTTCACCAAAATAGGGGTTGTGCATGAAGCAGGAAGATGATTCATGAGGAAATTATCTAAGTATTAGGGGTTAACAACACCACTCCCATAGGAAGGAGGAAAGGTTTGAGAATATCACACTAGGGAACAAGGATGAAGAACAATCGAGGAAGATATATCATCTATATAGAAGATTTAATGGAGCAACGATTTAAGATAAGTAGGATTTTTCCTTAAAAGTGGATCACATTAAACTATGTTGTTTGACCAAGTAAAGGAATCCCGATCCATAGGAAAATTAATATAGGTGTTATAAACTGTGAATCAACATTAAATATAATAAAATAAGGATTTTAATGGGTTTTTAATCAATGAAAATGATTAATTGGAAAATATATAAAAATATGGAAATTTGGATAAGGAAATATGAAATCATTTTGGATACACTGTAGACCCACTAGTCTAGAAACACTGTAGACTCACCTATCTGGAAACACTATAGACTCAAATTTTTTGTGACACTATTTCTGTGACACCATTTCTGTGACACTGTTTCGGTGGCACTGTGACACTGTTCATGAAACTTGTCACGACCCATCCTAGTGGGGCCCGAGACGCAACTCCCCAATCCCACCGTCAATAGGAAAGGGGCTAGTGACAAGCACCGAAAAGGCATGCTACTAACATGGGAGGCATTTCCTATAAACCTGTACATACGCACAAACATCTCCAAGCCCACAAAGCTAAAAAGTAAAAACTGATAAAAGGAAAACATGCATGCATACAATAAAACCCAACCAACGGAGTACGACAGGGAAGTAATGTACAAGAAAGTAAAACCCTGGGCCAAAAGTTGAATCCCACCAAAAAGAGAGTCTGTAACAAATTCCCACCTATAAAGAAAGGTGCTGGGACTATAGTCTGTAGCTGTAGGAACACACCTCAGACTGTCTGATATCACCGAGTGCCGTCCGGTCCTGGTCCGTATAGAATCCAATGAAAGGCTCGCTCATCTGCACAAGACACGTCACGTGCGGGAAAAGCCAGTGCAAGGGTGAGTATAACAATAACCAGTAGGACACCCCAAAACCACAATGGAAATTCAACAAGGGAAATACCACAATAGAAAGGTACAATCAGCTCTACAGAGTATATGTTTACGGAATATAAAACAAGAATATCCAGATATTCTGATACCCAATGACCATTGAGAAACCACCACTAGGATCCATCTTGAAGATTCCACTAAGCATGAAACCAGGAGAACAAACTCCTAAGTATGAAGAATGAGATATGAAGTACTCATTCTGGGAGAACACACTCCACAAGTACTTTAAGAACATGATGCTCAGATGAGGATCACAACCAAGTAATGGGGCGATTCCAAAAACTCAGTCGGAGCTGATCCGCTAATCTGAGGATTGGCGCTTGGGTAAAGTAGGTCACATCGATACCAACAACTCGACCTAGGGTTCTAGGGATGAATAGATGATCCTGCCCTATGTCTCATAGAGGGGATTTCAACAACTCTATTCAGGAAGTACCACTAAAGGGATCATACTCCTATATAAAGGAAATTATACCAGAACCTTCAAGGAGAAGACCAAGGGTACAAACCCAAAGAAAAATATTCCAAGTCACAGAAGTCAATTGGCTCAAGCCATGTAAGATTTGGTACATGGAATGTAGTATGGTTACATGCCATTTTCGTTAACTCTGGGTACTGCCTATGAAAACGTCCCGTGTCATCCGTTCAAGCAGTTTAAAACTCAACTACATGATGTGTAGAAGAATCACACGTCGTGTTCCTTGACTCCGAGTACTGCCCGTGTCATCCGTCCAAGCTGTTTAAAACACATCTACATGGTGTGTAGAAGGATCAAATGCCGCGTTCCTTGACTCTGGGTACTGCCCTTGTAAACGGCCCATGTCATTCAGCTTGTCTGATAGAAGGTAATGACACATCTTGTAGAAGACTCCCACGCCGTGTCCGAGCACCTGGGGCTCGCTCCGTGTATGATGGCCATGAGCTCGTACACGGTCTTTGTCCGTGTCCATGCCGCCTTCCTATGTACCAGTACACCGGGTATCCATTGTATCTGGTCACATCTAGATGGGGAGGTGTATACATTCCGTGTCCTTGGTTGTGTACCCAACCCATGTTCATGTACTCCAGGAGTACACGCCAGGTGATTGGCTGATGAACACACACCGTGTAGCCTATACTACACGCCGTGTAGTTGGGAAATTTCTAGAAGCATCGTCTTCCTCCTCGCGCCTCAGCCGATTCTACGGATTGCATTTCTATGGTTTGTTTTCCGCGAAACTCAAGCTCAAGGGTCTCTTCATCGTCATGATGCCGAATCCGTGGGTTTCGGACCATTGATTGGCACCAAAATCTGACTCTGGCCATCCATGCAGAAATTTTTCGAAGAACAATATCTTCCGATCCGTTTCGATCCATTCGTCGCCACCGTAGCTGCCCCTTCGTAGGGTTGTACCGACACCAAATATTCAATTTGGGATCTTTTCATTGCACAACGGATGCGAAACAATCCGTCGTTCATATACCCATGAAGAACTCATAGAACGCGAATTAAGAACGTGAGAAATTGGGGAAGAAAGGAACTATAAATCGAGAGGGAAGAACCTCGATCGATGAACGTGTCGATCTTGGTTTGTCACTATTAGAAGATTAATAATCCAAATTAATCCAAGAATCAAAATCCCCAAAATCCCTATAAAAGCCCATCTCTCAAATACGATCAATCCGCGGGCTAATATGTTCATGGATTAGTCTATGTTCCTCATAGGAATCAAGAACATGATAGAATTCCCAAGGAGATCAAATTCCCTACCTGGATTCGCGCTGTTTGTTGGCGAAGATCCGGTCGTCGCGTCGTTGTTGCTGGCGAAGCTCGTCAAGAACACCATCACCGCTTAGGGTGGTTTTCTCCAGTGCTCTCCATGGAAATTAATAGTTATGGGAATTTTAACCCTTACCCCTCCCCTATGAAAACTCTATTTAAAAAAATAAAAAGATTTCGCTGCAACAAGGATTTAATAAAACATTTTAATTAAATATTTTATTACAGTTACGTCCAAAAACTAGATTTCACCACCGACCTGAGACGGCCGATGTTAGGCCTTGCCTAAGGTAAAATCAATGTTCTAAACGCAATTTTGCCCTCAAATTTATAATCCGAGTGCCTGTTCAAGAGTTATTACACTTTTTCAGGAAAACCGCACGTGCGCGTAATTTAATTATTAAATTAAATTCAAACATTTGTTCTGGGCTCACCGCGCCTCGGAACTGCACGCCATCTCTGTGCCTGGTCTCTAATTAATATATATATATAATATTAAAATAAGACAAGGAAAACTCTAGGACATTACATCACACCCACCTTAAGGATTTTACGTCCCCGAAAAACCAAAAAAAGGGCTACTCAAAAAGATGTGGGTACTGCACACGAATCTGAGCCTCCCGCTCCCACGTGATCTCCTAGAGATTCCCATGCTGCCACTGGACACACACTATGGGAATAGCTCATCCACTATAGATCTTCTCCTGCCGGTCCTCGATCTCCCCTGGCTACTTAGTAAAGGTCGCTCCATGATCAATGTCCAGCTCTCCCCAGTCGATGACATGCGATAGATCATGGACATACCTCCATAGCTATGAATCATGGACGATGTTGTGTACCCAGTCCATCTGAGGAGGTAGATCCAAGCGATACACCACCTCTCCAACTCTACTCAGAATCTGAAAAGGGCCAATGAAACTCGGAGATATCTTGCCGCCTTAACTAAATATCTGCAATCCCCGTTGAGGAGAGACTCAAAGGAACACATGGTCTACTTACTCAAACTCCACGGGCCTCCACCTCTTGTCGGCATATGACTTTTTCCGACTCTGTACAGTATTCATCCGCTCTGGGATGACCAGAACCTTCTTTGTAGTAGCTCACACTATCTCTGGGCACATGAGTGCTGACTCTCCTAGGTCAGTCCATCAAAGTGGTGACCTACAAGGTCTCCCGTACAGAGCCTCGAATGGTGCCATACCAATAGTGGAATGATAACTATTGTTATAATAAAATTACACTAGTGGTAGGTGATCCTCCCAGCTATGACCGAGGTCAAGTATGCATGCTCGAAACATATCCTCCAGGACCTGGATGGTATGCTAGGTCTGACCATCTGCCAAAGGATGCAACGCTGTGCTCAAGCGTAACTGAGTCCCAAAAGATTCTTGAAATCCCCTCCACAACCGGGATGTGAAATGAGAATCACGATCTGAGACGATCATGGATGGAACTCCATGAATTCAAACTGTCTCTTCCACATAGAGGCGTCCCAAGATTTTTATTCGACTCTGCTCCCATATGGATAGAAAATGGTCCGACATGGTGAGATGGTCAACGATTACCCAGATGGCGTCGTGTACCTTGGAAATACGTGGTAGACACGTCACGAAGTCCATGGATATCTCGTCCCACTTCCACTCTGGCACCGTAAGGGGATGAGTCAAACCTGCAGACACCTAGTGCTCAACCTTTACTAGCTGACAAGTAAGGCACCGAGAAACAAACTTTTCCACACCCTTCTTCATTCCTGGCCACTAGAACTGAAGTAATAGGTCCTGGTACATCATTGCAACGCCTGGATGTACCACAAAAAGAGATTTTTGGAACTACCTCAGAACCTCCTCTCGTAACATCACTGGTACTACAATACACCCCCTGAAAAGAACAATGTGATACCCACCTTCTGAATGTCTGTCAGCCGCAGAACCTATGGATATTTGAGCATGTAGATTCTCATAGCTAGCATCCTCGCACTGTGCTTCCCTGACTCGATGTAAGAGTGGAGAGGTAAAAACCATTGACTGAAGGAAATATCCCTCATCTCTATCCAAGAAGGATAACTGTAAGGAGGCCAACTGTCTTGTTGCTTCATCTAGAAACTGCGAACTGGATCTCCTACTGAGAGCATCTGCCACAACGTTCCCCTTCCAAGGAGTATAAACGATCTCAAAGTCATAATCCTGGAGGAACTCAAGGGATCGTCTTTGTCTAAAATTAAGATCCTTCTTTGAAAAGATATATCTGATACTCTTGTGATTAGAGAAGAAAATAAACTACTCACCCATCAGGTAGTGTCGCCACATCTTCAACGTGAAGACTACCGCTGTCCACTCAACTACATGGTGTGTAGAAGAATCACACGCCGTGTTCCTTCACTCGGGGTACTGCCCGTGTAAATGGCCCATCTCATCTGTCCAAGATGTGTAAAACACAACTACACGGTGTGTAGAAGGATCACACACCGTGTTTCTTGACTCCGGGTACTACCCGTGTAAACGGATCGTGTCATTCGGCTTGTTTGATAGAAATTAACTACACGATGTGTAGAAGACTCACAATCCATGTCAGAGAAACTGGGGCCCGCTCCATGTAGGCTTTCCATGTGCCCGTACACCGTATATGTCCTTGTCCGTGTCGCCTGCCCTTGTACCAGTACACAGGGTATCCCGTGTATCTGGCCAGGGAGGGGTATACACACTGTGTCTTTGGCCATGTACCCAACCCGTTTCCGTGTATTCCTAGAGTACATGACAGTTGATCCTCCGAAGAACACATGTCGTGCAGCCCATACTACACACCATGTAGTTGGGAAATTTCCAGAAGCGTAATCTTCCTCCTTACGCCTCAACCTATTCTCTAGATCACGTTTCTCTGGTCCGTTTTCCGCGAAACTCAAGATCATGGATCTCTTTGTCGTCGTGATGCCGAATTCGTGGGATTCAAGCCCCCGATCGGCTCCAAAATCCGATTCTACCCATCTATGCAGAAATCGTTCAAAGAATGATATCTTCCGATCTCCTTCGATCTGTCCGTCTCCACCGCACCCACACCTCCGTAGGGTTGTCCCGATGCCATATCTTTAATTTGGGATCTTTGCATCGCACAACGGATGCGCAACGATCTGTCCTTCATATCCTCATGGAGAACGCATAGAAACCACACGAAGAGCGTCAGAAATCGTGGAATAAAGGCACCAAAAATCGAGAGGGACAAACCTCGATCGATGTTCGTGTCGATCTTGGTTCATCACCGTTAGATGATTAATGAACCAAATTAACTCAAGAATCAAAATCCCCTAAATCCTCGCAAAATCCCATCCTGGAAATATGATCGATCCGTGGGATAATGTGTTCGTGGATTAGTCTACATTCGTTGTAGTAATCAGGAAAGGGAAAGAATTCATAGGGAGATCAAATGCCCTACCTGGATTCACGGCGTTTGTTGGAGAAGATCCGGTCACCGCGTCGTCATCACCGGCGAAGCTCGTCAAGAACACATTCACCACGTTGGGAGGGTTTCTCCAGAGCACTACAGTAAAATTCAGGGTTATGAGAATTGTAACCCTGACCCCTCCCCTACGAAATCTCTATTTAAAAGAATAAAAAGATTTCACAGCAATAAGTATTTAATAAAACATTTTAATTAAATATTTTATTATGGTTACGTTCAAAAAATGGATTTCACCAGCATCATGCACTGGCCGATGTTAGGCCTCACCTAAAGTAAAATCATTGTTCCGAACGCAACAGTGGACTCATATTTATGATCTGAGCACCCGTTCATGAGTTATTGCACTTTTTCAGGAAAATATCACGTGCACATAATTTAATTATTAAATTAAAATTAATCATTTATTCCGGGATCACGGGGCATCAGAACTACACACCGTCTCTGAGCCTCGTCTCGAATTAATTCCTATATAATATTAAAATAATACATGGAAAAATTCGGGACATTACAAAACTGGAAACAATATAGACTCACAGTTTCTATGGCACTATTTCTGTGACACCATTTCTATGACACTGTTTTGGTGACACTATGACGCAGTTCATAAAACTAGTAACACTGTAGGCTCACCATTTCTGTCACACCGTATCTATGACACATTTTCTATGAAGTCACATTGGTGACACCATGACACTATTCATAAAACTAGAAACACTATACACTCACTATTTTTGTGACATCATTTTTGTGGCAGTATTCCTAAAATATGAATAACTATTCACAGAACTAGAAATTTGGAAATGTGTTGGGGATGAGTCACATTGGCTTTCCAGAAAACCTCATCAACTATATTTCAACTAGGGAATAAACCAGAGAGGTCCGGGCCATTACATTATGTATAATAAAATCAATAACCGCTAGAACAATCTTTCTTTTTAAAAAACAAAATATGATCTCTTTAAAGGGAAGTGCTAGGTTGAATAAAACTATTAATTAAAAACTGAAGTAACAAATTTTTCATTTCTAGAAGTTCTAAATAAGCCATTGGATATAGGTTTTCTTCAATTTAATTAGCATTATGTAATAAATCAATTGTAAATTCAACTTCCTGAGTAACTATAACATAAGAAAACTCATCAGAAAAAACATCAGGTACTCAATTACTACTAGATCATCATTAATATGAATAGTTACCTTTTTAAAGAAATATGTGAAAGATAACTTTTATGTCTATATTTTTATAGATTGTCATCTTCCTAATAAGTTATCAATTATATAGATTTATTCCTGAAAATAAACTGAAACTCTTTTTGATAAAAACTTCTTTTTCTATAGAATCAATTATAGAATTAAAATTAGAAATCCTATCAATAACAAAAATAACATAAAAGTCTAATATGGATAAGAAAAAACGATTTATAGGTAAATAATTTCCTTAAATAATAATACGAATATTTTTTGTGAATCCCCTTTCCATAAAATTTATCCCTATTGTTTTTACCGTATGTTATTCCTTCATTTATCTAGGTGGAATTTTGAATTTAATAGAAATTTTTTCCGAAATTAAAGAATTAGTATTCCCCATATCAAACAAGACATTTTCACAATTTGAATAAAAATATTGTTAATAATACTTCTTTTTATGGCCATACAACTTCTGGATTAGATGAAAATTATTTTACCACACCTTTCTTCTTATAGTTTGGATGCTTCCCATCATTAATGTTCAACTACAATCACTCATTTTAGTAGTGAACCATCTCATTTAATTTAAAACATTTTATAATATATATAATAGAATTGTTCTTACCAATACCATGATTTTTTCAATTCAATTTCAATCCATATTCTTAACCATTCCACAATTAAAACACTTACCGGACATCGAAAGGAAATCCCTAGTGTATATTTTACCACAATTCTCATGAAATAATAAAATAAATTTCATACCATCAATCCTCTTGGATGAATTATTCCCTTTTTTATTCCACATAAACCTCTATATTTGATTAATTTAAAATAACTAATGATTATTTGGAATCTCCATTTCCACCGTCCTTGCACATGGAAAATGTTTTTTTGAAATTTTTTAATTCATGAGAAGCTCATACCCCTTGAGAAGCACATTCCCCTTAATCCTATATAAAAACATTTATTTTGAAATATGGATATAGGATAAAATTTAGTGTTTACCTTTCCAATTTGGTGAATTTTTCTATATATGAATCCTTTGAATCCTCCTCCTATATCAATTCTATGAATTATTTTTCCATCCTAATTCAAATTTATATAATTATATATTTCTTAGTATTTTTATAATTCATACCATTCAAAATCATCAATTTCCTCTCTATATTTTATTTTCATAACCATCGAGCACCACTCTATAAATTAATCATCAAAACAAAAAATAACAAGACTAACCATCTGATGGTTTCAACACCCCATGATTTCAGAAATATTTTCTAACGATTTACTCCATCCTCCAGCTTCCACTGGTTCATAAGATCCACTAAATGTTGGAGGGTGTTCCCTTATAAAATGTTCATCTATCATCATGTTCCTATATTGTAGATCTAAATGATCAATAGAGTGTATGACACCATAATTTATGTCCCAGGTCAACAAATCCATCACAACCAAAATATCTTAGTTCTAATTCTAATCATTCTAGGTACATATTTTAGAAGGATATCGTCGTCTCGTGGCTTTCCAGCTTTAGCTACCATATTTCCTCAGTGGAATACTGTTATGAACAAGAATAGTTTAGTGAAAGAAACAATATAATCCAAAATTCTATGTCATTTAAATTTTTTGAAAAAGTAAAAAAAATTTAATGGTATTCTATTATAATTATCCAAACCTCTATAGTTATATAATCCTTTTCCGGATACCAACTATAAGGACCCAACCATTAAACATTACATTAGCTAGTTAATTCAACTAGAATTCGCATTCAAAAATTCCAAATTATCTTTTCAGTTTATATTTTTAGATAATTAGGTCATGAAACATACATTTAAACTCTAATGTTACATGTATATATTTCTACTCAATTTCCATTTTTCACTATATGAGAATTTTAAAATAAGACATGATTTATTTTTTTAACGAAACCTTATGACATTAAACATGAATTATTCCATTCCATTACTCATCCATAGCCACTGTGAAATAGATTTAAAAAAATTAGAGGATAAAAAATGCTCAGTAAGGGATATAAAAAATTAATAAAGAAACTGTTATTCCCTTTGGGTTTTTTAAAAATATATAAATTTTAATTATAAAATATAAGCCATTAACTAAACTTATGAAATCAAAATATTCCTGTAAAAAATAGAAAGCATAAATAAATCAAAAATGTTACTTCTGGAATAATTTTCATATCACTCTTACATATAATGTACATCTCCTAGCTACATAAGGAGATACCATCATGATTACACTTGGAATAACCATCACATTATATTCTTATAATCACTTAGGAGAAACAAAACTTGTTAATTTTGACTATTTACCCATTATATTGGAATGCTATAATGATATCACTTACCCTTAGTTTATCACAAAACTAGCATCCTCATAAATAATTCCCATAAACCATAACATAAGAATACCAGATAAATATATCTTATAAGAAACATTCTTTAAGAAAATATCTTTTTCATTTTGAAATTAATTTTCATCTTTTTCAAAGTCACACACTCATAAAAAAATGTTTTATTTTAAAATAAAATAATTTATTTCTAAAGGAAGAATGATAATATTAAATATTCATGATTGAGGGATTTTTTTAGATGACATATATATATAAATGTCGTCTGGATTTTGTAATAATCAGTTGACAGAGTAGAATTAAAAGTGGAATTTAACAAAAGACCCCTACCATGAGTTTGAATCGTCATGTAAAATTGTTATATTCCTAAATAATAAAATTAGGTTAATATATTATTTTATAAGAAAAAATTTAAAATATATTATTACTTTTCTATAACTTTTTAACATATTATTAAACATTTAAGTTCACATAAAATTCATGGATGATATTTGGTTTACATGTCCAAAATGACTTTGTTCGTTGGAGAATGATCAAAGTTGAAATTATTTCATCTTGTACAGAATAATATTCATTTAATATTTATCATATTTATTTTCCATTTCCATCATTATATCCATCCATGTAAAGTGGTGGTGAAAAACAAATCACGCCACAATGTAGAGACGATAGGTCTTACGTACGCATTAAGGGTACTTTTATTTTTTTATTTGATGGATATAAGGAGGGATATAGTTGTCCCACAATAATAATAAAATATTTTATTCTAGTTGATAATGTAATTATTACTTTATCATGGAAAAAATACTTTAAGAGTTAGTGAAATAATAAATAATCTTGAAAGAGTCGATAAAGTTGATTACCTATTCATTGGTGGAATTATTTTAATATCTTATCATGGTTTCTAGGGATAAACTTATGGTAGGACGACAACATCAATAGATTTAATTAGGATGTTTAGAAGTGAAATGGACATAGTTTTGTTTATTTATAATTCACAAGGAGGTGAAATGAAGATATGTAATGAGTTTCATTTTGTAATTGAGGGGAGGGTCACCCTTGGAAATCCTAAAAACAATAATTTATAATAAATTTATTTTCTATCCTAATACCAAAAAATAGAAAAGTATTTTATGATGAGAATATATATGTTTATAATTACATCAAAAAATAATTTTTTAACATGTTTGGGTTATATTTTAACATTATCATTTTGATTACTGTTAGTAAACAAATTTTAATTTTAATTATGGTAACAATTTATTTAATACTAAAAAGGTGGTAGTTTTTAATTATAAAAATAAAAATTGATAATAAATGAATAATTTAGGAAATTTTAGAAAAAAATATAATATACTTTTAGTTTTAATGTTTTTAATGAATTTAAAATAATTTAATATGTTTTGTTTAGATGAAAGGCCTTTTGTGTCGATTAGAACAATATTCATTAGATTGACTGTAATAAAAGTAAGAATTAAATATAAATCAAACTAAAAAAATTAATACAACCATAATATTTCATATTAATACAAAAAATATGGAGAGAAAATTAATTAATTAAAATTTTATATATTTTATTATTTTTAATATGATTTAATTGATTGTTTCATTAATTGAATAATTATTGCATCATCGTTGTTTAATAGTTTAAGGTAATTATTTAATTGCTAAAAATTATAAATAAAATAACTTGATATAGATAAATATTTTATATTTAAAAATAATATCTATTTTATAATATATATTATGAATCAAACCATATTAAAATTAATATAGTTATAAAAATATGATTGTGACATCTTTTACTTTTCTTTTAATAAAAATTTGTAAATCTCATATCTACATCCAAATGGTCCCAAAAAATCATAAATAAATTTATAACACTAAGTTTATTGTATTAGTTTTAAAATTAAAACTTATATTCTTTCTTAACCCACCTTCATCCCCATGTGTACACCTATGAGATTTTTAAGGCAAGGAAATTGATATTTGTTGATTTTATTCAATTTAAAATATATCAAAGTCATTTTATAGGAAAAAGTAAATTAATTAAATCAAATTTTAACAATATTTTTTCTTGGTCAAATATATATCATCCAATATAAGTTTTACATCTGTTATTGTAATTATATGTTATAATATTACCCTTATTTACCTAACTTACCCTTTACCGTGTTAATAAAAATTTACCAAAGTTACTATTAATATTGAACAAACATAAAAGGGTAATATTTAAAAAATTTGTACCCTATGATTTAAAATATAAAATATATTTTTTATAAATTCAAAAATACTGAATGGTATAATTTTATTTAAAATAAAAATGAAAAAATGCACCCAAATTTTTTTATGTTGAAAAAATGCTTCATTTGAAATATCTAATGTTTCTATAAGAAATTAATGTAAAAAACATGTAAAAACCATATTTATATATTTTGTAATGTAAAATTGAAGTAATTTGAAACTAATCCCAATAATCATTTGAGTATTTAAATAAAATTCATTTTTCAATAAAACAAATATATTTTACTATTCATTTAAAAATAAAATATTTTTAGCAAATTCGAAAAATTTCATTTGAAGTTAATTTTGAAAAGTTGAATTTAAAAATAAAATTGAATTTGTTTGATTTATTTTTTATAACATAAAAAATAAACATAAATATTATAAGAATGAAACCAAATATCAATGTATTAACTCTATCATTACCTAGGCTATTTAAACATAGATTAAACCTAAGGTGTTTTATATTGAAAAAATGATTCATGATTTAGATATCCAATAAAATATTTTGATGACTATACGATTTCCCATTATGAATAATTTTTTTCAAACTATTCCTTTTCATTTTATTCAATGTATATATGTATAAATAATTCTATTAACACTAAATATGATGGAAAATGTTATTATTGTTCCCCTAACAAATAAAATGTTATTGGAAATGGAATGAAAAATCATATTTATATACTTAAATATGTTTCTGAGGACATGAATCATGATGATATTCCAACTGAGAAACAAAAAAAGAAATGTACTTCTAAATCCTTGATGGGTAAAGTTTATCTTATATTATTCAGTCTATAAATATACAATTTTTTTATCAATGTATTCGCACCACTAAAAATATATTTTCCATTCAGTAGTTATAGAAACACAAAAATATTATCTTAGATACTTATCTTCTAGAAGGTGAAATAAAGAATGAGGGTAATATTATAAATAATAAGAGGTAGTGGGATGAAATTAACTCCATTGAGTTGGATGAGTTTTGAGCATAATTTTCAATATGTAGTTTCCCTATTTTTTTCATATGAAATTGGAAAAGTAATTTCTTGAGATTAACTAGATTGATGATGAATTTGTTGATACCTTTTTGGAAAATCATGAAATACTTTAGGGGATTTATTAAAGTATTATTATTAAACTAGAAAATTTGATTTATTTATTTTTCACGATATATAAAACTAGTCTCTAAAAAGAATTATGCATAAGATAATTCAGTACCTTTGTAAAAATCATCTGATGCGTTATCATGGTCGAAACGAAGATTTGAGTCACCCTTTGGTCTCATGATTCGATATGATGATAAATATGGAATTTAAATTTAATTCCATTAAAACCCATGGAGGGAAGATAATGATGTTCCCTTTTATGCTAGATGTGTGGGAAAAGTCATGGAGCATATTGTCTTAGGTGGACTAGAAAATGACTTAAGTGTAAAAAATATGTCCATTGGGAAATTGAATGTCAAAGTAGAGCTATGTTATTAGATAGTGATTCCAATAAATGAAAATGTACATAGAATGAAACAACCACACTCCGATTAAATAATGAAAATGATGATGGACATTATTCCCACCAGTTCATGAATGCATGGGTTAACGATGATCAAAAATGTCAACAAGCTCTTCTTATTAGAGACAGAGGAAAATCCAATTCCATCACAATTGTTTATATGGAGTGTGATAATGATGTTTTTAATAGTACATATAACAACCAATCTAGAACTACTAATGAATTATTTAACTAAATTTATATACAATCTTTTATATATTAGATTTTCTATAATTATATTACATTAGATCCGAAGTTAATATATGTGAAAATAGCAGTAAAAAAATTTAATGGAATGGTGATCACATATCTATGCTATGAATCTTCCCTAATTAATGTTTGTGGGGATTTTGTTCCTAAAAATATTTTTATTATTCCTCTTGATTAATAAATTATGATTTTATTAATTGGTTAGATTTATTTGTATATATATCCTATATCAATATTAAATTATGTGAATCCACATTTTAAATTCTGATCAAACCATTGATTGACTTTAAGTTGTAGGATAAATGTAAACATGAAATGAAAATTAAAACTATTTCATGGATGGTTATTCTTATTCATATTTGGTAATTAACTAATTTTTTAGGAAGGAACTCAATGACTATCATATACCTATTTTATAGAAGTTTTTTATGAAATAATGGAAGAGCTTCTAAATCTTCCTGGAAATTTTTTATTTGATTATTCAATATAAAACAAACAAGATATTACACCCATTTCAATGAATCAATAGAAAATATCCTCTATTGAGTTCTATTAATTAAATAAGAAAAACTAGTAGAATCTTAATAATGAGTTTATTCATCCAAGACCATCATGATGGGGAACATTTATAATTATTAATAAGAGTAAGTATTTATAAATGTGACTCTTCATTGATTATAAATAACAAAACAAGATCAAGATAAGTTGTAAGTATCCTCTATATCATATTGATGATTTAATACATCAACTTTTGGTGGTGGAATATTTTTCCTTGACAGATTATTTTTCTGGATAATATTACATGAGGTTCAAAGATAATGGTATACCCAAGAAATATTTCTATTCTAGGTATGGATACTATGAATTTATTATGATGTCATTTGGTCTTAGAAAATCCCCAGTAACATCATGGTGTTATTGAATATAGTCTTTTGAGATTACCTCAATCAATATTAAATAGTCTTTAAAGATGATATTATTATATATTATAAGATAATGGAAGATAATTGAGAACAATTGAATATTTAATATATACAAAAAATAAAGGAGTAGATGGGTTAAAAATTACCACGTATAGATTTTTTCTAGACAATGATACATTTTTGAGTAATATAATCCTATTATAATGTATATTGGTAGATCCATAAAAGATGTATGTTATTCAACAACGATGTAGAACATCTTTTATGGATGAAATCTATAGTTTTCATGGTTTGGTGGTATATTATAAATGAATTGGGATTTATTTCTCAAATTTATCTAATCCACTCACCTAGAAGATATGAAATTTAGCATCTTTCTATTGGACTGATGAGTGTGAAGAAAATTTCAAGGAAATGAAGTGATGGTTGGTGGTTGCAGGTATGTTTACACTCAATTATGATGGATAAGGGGTTTTAATTTATAGCAATTCATTATTCAGAGTTATGGGATTTTTTTCCCATGAAGAATTATATGGTGATAGGATATGCCTCTTAAAAATGGAAGGTTCTTGAAAAATATTATATGACTCATTATTTGGAGTTATAAATAGTAATATTTGAATTGAATATATTGAGGAAGTGTTTTTATTGATAGCAATTTGACATATATACTGATCTTAAGCTTTTAATGTATATATTCATCATAAAAGATATTTATATGAAACAATGTAGAAGGATAGAGTTTATTAAATATTTTGACTTCTCAATACACCACCACCATGGGAAAGTGACAAAGTTAGATGATGCATTGAGTTGAAAAGATCCAAATAGATTATCTATACTAATTATCACAAAAGGTCAAATATTTATGAATTTGAAAAAGTTATATAATTTTATGTTAATATAATGTCTGAAATATTGTCTTTCTTAAATTATTTTTAAACCTTCTATCCATTTATTTATTATATTAGAATAAATAGGATATTTAGTTGCAAAATTAGGTGAGAAATATCATAGATATTAACATTGATTATGATGAAATGATATGTTTCATGATCCAAGTTGTATCCCATAAGTAATATACATGTGAAATGAACTATTTTTAAAATCTAATAGGGCACCATTCCCTAATAAATCAAGAATTAAAAATATATATACATATATGAAAGTGAATTTCTAGTCAGAAAAAATGTATAAGGGAATTACATAGTATGTATCCTAGTGCTCAGTATTTCATCATGCTTAGGTGGAGATACATAATTATAAGGGGGATTTACACCATTGTTGATACAATATTGGAAATTGGAAAACAACATCATGCATTTCTTTTTAAAACTCCCAAAACATTTAAACACCATAATGTTATTTGTGATATAATTGATAACCATATAACGTTAGTGTAATTAATTAATATTTGAAACCAACTCTATCTTTATCAACTTCTCATTATAAAAATTTCAATTGAAGTATAGTTACATGGTTTAACACATTATATTTTATGTAATTATTGTATGACATTTACATTAATGTTCAGGAAAGGTTTTTAGTGAGATCTAGAAATAGAGTTTTGTTTTTGTAATGTTTTTCATCATCAGATAGATACTCAGTTTGGGGGGAATATTCAAACAAAAAGGTTATTTTTTATCATGTTATACATATTTAAAAGGTGGTTAGGATAATCCCATTCCACTTTTAAAATTTTTAAGGAATAATCGCTTTCACTAGGGAATTTTGATAGATCTTTTTGAAAATCAGTATGGAAATAAGTGCATAAATATGATATATCTATATTATGTTGGAGAAATAAATCTATTGAGACCTAATATGGAAAAGTATATTTCATAAAAGTTATATCTATTAAATAGTATATGATAGAAGATCATAGTTGAAAGATAAGTTATGTTGACAATAAATGGTAAAATATAGAATTCACTCTTTGTGAGAAGGTTTTCCTATGAATTTATCCTTTGAAATAAGTTATTAGATTCTGAATGAATGGGATGATTATCACTAGTAATGTTAGTATATTCAATATTCTTGAACGATTAGGGATTGTATCTTATAACTTTACACTCTCAGAAAAACTTTATCAAGATCACAATATATTCCATTTATATTTATTAAGGAACTACATTCATAATCCTTAACATGTAATGAACTCATAGATTATACTCATAAAGCTTAGTCCTTCCTATTAAGAAAAAATAGTAGAAATAATTTATTTTATATATAATTTTATATGGAACAAAAAAACTCACATGGATGCTGTTCATTGGAGGATCCATAAATTTATGGAAGCTATATGGGTACCTGAGGATGTGATAAAGTGGAAATATCCTCAGTTGTTTTTACCAGAATGACATAATTTTTAGGGTGATAGTAATTTTAATATGTTTTTCTATTGTAAAGACCTCATATTTTATATTTCATTTTTCAAAATAAAATATGATGTATTTTATAGTATTTCATATAGGAAACCATAAGCCTACATGAAATGTGATACAGTGTATTGTTTTATCAGAGTCATTAAATTGGAAGGAATGAGTAGTAATGATTTTTTTTTAAATAAGTATAACGGTGTTTTATTAACTGAAAATTATTTATTTATTCAGATTAAATAATTTTAAAATTTTTAGTAATTCCATCTTACAAAACAAAAATATGTTATTTTTATGAATTGATTTATCATGTTTTCAAGAAAAACATTGTAAAAAATTTCTATAATTTTAAAAAAATGAGGCAAATGTTTACATTTGTATCATTATCATGTTAATATTATATTTGGGTCAATTTTTAGTATATTCAGGAAAATATTTTTTTTAATAAATAGTTTTAAATACATATTTTGATAAATATTATTGTTTATTTCCCAAAATATTTCCAATTCTCACTTTAATTTAATCAAAATATAACCTTTGTATAATTAAATTATAAATATTATAATTGATTACATATTAAAAATCATTAACTGTAATCTTGGTTTATGTTAATTTATATCCTTAGGAATATATTTGTTAATATAAATATTTTTTTGCATGAAATGTGTTTTTAACATAATGAATTAATTTAATCCCTCTTTTTAATGGTTCTAATTAATTATAAAGAATATATATATTCTAAAATATTATAAAATTAATTTTATGGTTTTTACAAGGCTATAAATTGATGTAAATTATATTTTAAGTTTAAAAATATTCTTTTAGAAAATGGGGTTTCATTGCGGTCTGTACACTTTATTAAAACTGAATTCTATCACTTATAGAAATTGAATCCATTAAAATGGTTTCATAATTTTTAGTTAAAATAATTAATATAATTTAAAATGATCCACATAATATTTTCGATGGCTAATTGAAAAAGAGAGAAATTTAACTATCATTGTTGAGGATTAAACATGTTTAATTTGGAGGGGTGGAGGGTTAAACCAAGGGATAATTGTAGGATTTACACCCACACCTATAAGATTATTATTGGTCTAATATATTATATCTTTATATTTTATTACCTATTAATCCATGACCATTTTTATTATATTTACAAAGAAATTAACCTTAAATCCTTGAAATATTTTTTGAAATTCCATGTGTGTCCCCACATCCCATATATTGTGGAACCTTCTCTCCTAACATATTCAAAAAACCTATGCATTTTATCTAAAAATATCATAGTTTTAAAATCATAATATAATCATTACCTTCAACCAATTTATTCTTTTATTCCCATATGTCCAATCCTTCCTGGCATATGGGTTATTCTAAAGGTTATATATCATTACAGAGATCTTTCAATTTTAATTATTAATATACTTCATCCAATGTTTTTGTAACAATAAAATCATGATGAATCCAATATCAAATTTATTATTTGAAGTTAATATTATGATGCAACAAACATTTACCACCTATTCCAAATCCAATGGGATTTTAATGTATCACCTATTGTTATGTGTGGAATTACACCTCTAAATAAGGATAAAACTCATTTTCCATAAACAACATTCATGGATGGTTATTATAAAATATTTAATCTTTTTATATGATATTTTGTATAATATTTATTCTTTAAAAATTAAATAATATCGAAATTTAACTTGTTATATCCATTGAATAATGGAAGCTTCAATTGTGGGACTTTACTTACTACCATATCCACATAGTGATGTAATTAAATTTTCATCACCGATTTGTATGATTACTAATAAAAATATATATAATGAAATTATTTTAAATTTATAAATTGATTTAAATTATGAAGATATATGAAATTGGATCAAAGTACAATGATAATAACTTCCATGCCAAGAAGTACACGTATGATAAATTTGTGAACACTTGAAATTTTGAAGATAATTAAATATTTTTAAATAATGAGTTTTAAGATGTTATATTTAAACCTTTTAAGTAATTATAGATATTATTATGGTTTATTTATATTATTATAATATATTAAATTTATATAAAAATGGTGTTAGAGTTTTTACAAATCAGGACGAATATGATGTAATGGTTTTATATTATAGTATCATTTTTACTGGGATTATATTTGCTTAAATTTTATGATTATGAAATTATATGACCAATGTATCCAAAGTTTTATGTATTTTATTTTAATAAAATTATTTATTTATAAATAATTTTTTCAATTCATTTTCCTCATAATATGTACTGAAGATTCCAAAACAGTCATTGATTTCTACTTTTGTTGAGAATCATCTATTTTGTGCCCTTTTTTTCATTAAAATATTCTTATGTTATTTATAATAATCCAATGATTATTGAATGTGATTTTTTACTTTATTTTAATTTCTATAGAAATTTTGAAATTTAACCTTCTCATCATTTTACAAACGTGGTACTCTTGTCTATTTAATAAAAATGTGAAAGTAATTTTAATTTTTATATACATCGTATAAATGGCTTTCACCGCCATCATTAACACTACTTCTAATAAAACATAATATATATGTATCCTTTTTAAAAAATGTTTCCTTAATATTTTATAAATCTTTAGATTCAAAAGAAGTGACTTAAAATGAAAAGTTTATCATCCTCAAGAATTGTTCTAGCCATCTTTCAAAGGTATTTTTTTTATATAAACATAATTTTTTATTTTGTATGATTTATTATTGATATGATCCAATTATTATATATTCATTATTATAGTGTATGTTTTGTGATTATGGTAATGAAATTGTTATTTGACCTGTATCCTCTTAATGACTTATGATTTATTGTTTTAATGATATTTTTATGATCTTATGGAAAATGAATGTATTATTTTTATTAAGATATGGGTTGGTTTCTAACGATATATCCCCATAATTAATTGTTTAATGATTTATATATAATTAATTAATTATTATTAGAATAGGTAAGTATGCTAGTTCAATAAGGTTGTAACATCCTTAAATTTTATGAAATATATTTTCTCAAATTAATTTAATTTTGTTAATGGGTTACGTTAGACGCTATACATAGTATATCTTACATCACACACAATATCATGTTTATTACGTATTACATGCAAGATTGACTACCTTTGATGACTTATGTAATAACAAGCCTAAGTCTCAAAAAACAACAATATACAACTCTAATTATTTTAATAGTAATTACCTAGCTAATTGAATAACGAGAATGAATGGGATTAACTAAATTTTGAAATTATAGTTTACGCATTTTTATAAGGAGAAATCATATCATATAAATTAATTATAAATAAAAATAATGAGAAATTTAATATAAATGATGTAACATCATGGGTAATGATAGAATAATTATTTTTTATATTTATTAATTTTTTTGAATTAAATAGAAATTTTACCCTAAAAGTGAAGAAATGTCCAGTAGAGTACATGACATGAAAAAAAGTGTTTCATGGAGGTCTTTTATTGCAAGAAAGATAGAGTTATACCAAAAAATTATATACCATTAATATTATTATTTAATATGGTTGTTTTGGGGACTTTTAATGGTGAAACTATTATAAATCAAATTTTCGAGACTTGTATAATTTTTATATGAAAAAATAAACTTATTTTTTGAAAATAAAATACCAATATTTTCTTTGCATAATTTGTCTTCTATTTTTCGGAGAAAATTACTTTTTTATGAATAGTGAATAATACTAAATTTTAGTTCAAAACATTTTTTATTCCAATTTAGATATATAGTTAATTATTTATTTCAATAATATTTAATGTATAATTTGATAAATTTTTATTCATAGAAATGAAGTTTTTTAATTTGAGTCAATTTCATATTCAATTTAGATTTAAAATCCTATGAAATCATTTAACATTTTTTCTTTAACAACCCACCTTGTCATCCCATTTGTGGGTTTACATTTTAAATACTTTTTGCAACTTTTTTTATTGGAATTTCAAAAAATGGATTCTGTATTTAGAATCATAATAATTTATAATGAATAATATGTTCAACTACATTTTTTACCTTAAATACTTGTAATTTAATTAAAATTTAATTATGAAGATAAAGATGGAAATTAAAATAACAATGGACTAAACATTAATCATAATATACAAAATGTATTGGAAACATGAACAAAATAAATTGTATATTTATATTCTTAAAATATCCTCCACTTTCTGTAATTTTGACCATTATTGGAGAAAATTGATATGGGAAAAATGTGGGTGGGATTCCATTTTAATATTTTTTATGAATTACATTCATCCTCCACTATAAAAAAGAACTCCCAATTTCCATCTCTTCACTTATATCAAGCCCATTTAGACTATCCAAACCATACAAAAATAATATATAAATATCCCTAAACTCACCCTAGAGGCCTCACCTTTGTGTGAAATGCAACCAAGAAGTCCTTTGCTGCAAACCAAAAAGTGGATACCTAAAGAATAGGTAATATTCATCAACATGCATTTTTAAATTTGTTTCCTTATATAGACACTTAATTTATTATTATTACTTGATTATATAATTATATAATTTTCCTAAATGTACCCATATGTTTATATTTTATTTTTCATAACAACATCTATACACACTTCCATAAAACGGGAAACAAAATTACTATTCGTTTATGAGAAACTACCACCTCATGCAATGATGTCATTATTTGTTTCCTTTTACACATATCATTGTTGGGAATTATGATGGAAACAATATGTTTATAATATGTATATATATATGATATTTATGATGTATTCATACATCTATAATTTTTATATACACATGCCTTTTTTCTTTATATTTTGTGAAAATAAGATAACGTCGTTTGTTGAGGTGTTAACTACTGGCTCAATAAAGCAGTGTGATATCTTCAAATATTAAATTGAATGTAATAATGATGAGGTCAATTAAAAATATATGGAATAAATAATTTATATATTATATTCATAACAAAATCACCATGATGTAAATACAATATTTCATTATCTTTATTACATTTTCACACACTAAAAAAATGATAACGTGGTTTGTGGATGTGTGGACTCCCACCTCCTTGATGTGACGTGATTAATTTTACATAACAATAATTATATAAATAAGTATATATTAATAAATAAACTTTTGTTTATAATATAACTATAATTATGGAAATATAATTGTTACTTACCATTTTTTCATACCGATCATTGAAATAAGGGGATATTACTCATGTGTATGTATGACCTACTGTCTCCAAGATTGTAACGTTTGTTCATTATTCATAACCATCATTAATTATTCTTTTTTAAAATTTAATTTTGGTATAAATATTATAATTATGAAATTTTTGTTATTCTAGATATGATTATATGATAAACCCTTTGACCATAGATAACCTACCAAATCTGGTTCTGACACATAAACCAAATATGGACAAAACACCTGACTAAACATAATTTTTTATGTAGTTATTTAAAACATGGTAAAAGGTGAAACGAAAATTATAATAAATTTGAAAAGGTTTATTGATCAAGTAAATAATCAACATATATTTATTATTCAAGAAGATAAATACACTCGTGAAAAGTCGGACTCAAGGTAATTAAATTTAATCTCACTTTTTACATATATGAGATAAATGTCATAATCACCACTAAATTCATTTTCTTGGTGTGTATACTGACCCATTAGAAATAATATATACTTAATTATTTTATATTCATGTTATTTAAATGTTTCATTTTAAGATTATTATTTTAGGGGTTAGCAATTAAATGCTACAACAGTTGTAAGTGATTTCATCTCAATCTCCATTCATTGAGAAAGTTCTTATTTATATGCACCTTAATTTTTTTATAATATGTTTTAAATAATATTTGAAGTTAAATTTAAATATTATATCTATTATCATGTTGATTATTTTTTTAAAATTTTCTTTTACTTTTAACTTATATTTAAATGATCAAAGAGGTAATGGACACTTTAAATATTTAGAAATATAATTTCAAAATAATATCCCAATGTCAATATTATTGTAATTATTTAAATAATTTGTATGGATATAAATGGTTTATAAAGAAATTTTTTATTTTTATTTTTAATTTAATACGTTGTTTTTAATAGGAATTTCTTTACTTGTTTTATAATTTTTTTTTGAAAAACAAAAAATGGAACATTCAATTATTAATGTACACAGTGACAATGAATTTTCTACCATCATGGGAACAAATTTATTTTTGTAATACATTTCAAGATTTAATGTTTCCTTAAATCAAAAACCATACTTATATTTTTGTTATTTTGGTATCGAAAATGGATTTTCAAATAAAATGGTGTTTTAGTATCGCATATGGGATCATGAAAGAAAAGTATATTTTTATCTGAAAGTGATTTTAATATGGGTTAAGAATATTTTTAAAAATGGTTTTATAAAGTTAGTATTTTACCCTTTATATAGTAATTCAGAATTATATGAAATGGGTGAGCCCAATATATCTTATAAAAATGGTTTATCCCCATTATAGTCATGGGTGAGTCAGATAAAGCTTATATGAAGGGTTGATCTCTATTATAGCTAGAAGGAAAAGGGTGAGACTGATACCACCCATAAAAAGGATTGATAAACATTATTGCTCTCCGATGAGCTCTATATATCTTATACGATAGGTGATATACATTATAGTTATCTAATTCATTAGGTAATGATAATGTTGGAAGTCGGCCTTATAATTGTTCCAATTAAAAGCTTATGATAGGGTTTTGTGTGTATGATGCTCTAATTCACCAAAAGAGCATTAATTGATTCCTATGGGATTTGATGATTTTCTTTGAGAAATATGTTTTTGTTTTATTCTTGTGAAAATTTATTATTTCATATTCTGAATGATATTTGAACATAAAGGTAAAGGTTATATGACTTTTTATTTTTTTACTGATCTAACAATTTCATTTATTTTTTACATACCTTAATGAATTTTTCTTTTCATCCCATGTATTTTTAGAATATATCAAGGTTTAGGGATGTGTAAGGAAAATGAATAATTATACTTGGAATTCATGGAAAATTTCCATGAAAGTAAATCATATATTATTTTAAAAAATTTATATGGTGGAAAAAATCAAAACTAGTTCAAAGACTCCACCTTTTATTTTTTGTTTTTGTTATGTATTATTAATGGAATAATTAATTAAATTAATAAACCCCAATATATCCTCAAGGTGAAATTTAGTGATTACATGACTAAAACTAATTATATTTTAATGTTTAAGGTCAGATCCTTATATTTGGTATCAAGGGAATGGTTTATGAAACAATAGTTGTTAAGATAGTGTTAATATGTCTCTATTAGAAAATATTACTTTATAGTTATATTAAAATGATATATCATTTTATATATACATGTTGATTCCTTTAAAATAAGTTTGTTTTGAAATATTTTATGTAATAAAACTTGAAAGAGATTGTGGGAATGAATCATGAGAAAAAATCCTTCAAAATTAGCATTCTGGTATGGTTGGAATTAGAACATAGTAGTTTGTTGCTATGATGGATCAGTTGACACAAGCTATAAATAGATGTGTAATCTATTCTAAATATATACTTGAACATAGATGAAGGAACATGAAGATAGTGGTGTATTTAACGAGGAAAAATCCCCCATAATTCAATGGATCATCTGACCAAGTGGTAGCTGAAGGATGGATCAATACCTTAGAGGAGATATTTGATGTCATGGGATGTTTAAAATGAAAAAGATAACTACTTCCATATGTCATTGTGAAGGAGAATTTGATTGGTGGTTGGATTTGTAAAATAATATCAGAGATAAATATTATCATTATTACATGTAATGGGAAATATTTAAGTATACATTGTTTGAGAAATATTTCCTATGGTTTCTCGACATAGGATAGAGAAGCATGTTTTAAAATTAAATTAAAAGGATGGTAATTTAGATTATTCATATGAAGAAAACTTCTCATGATATTCTAGGTATGTTCAAGATTTTATTCATGAAACTGACAACAAAATTAATATATTTTAATTAGGATTGAAAACAATTCATAAAATAACCATAGACTATCAAATATTTAAATGTTAGGAAAATTTGGTCATTGTTCTTAGAAAATTAAAATGGATTTTTCCAAAACATATATTCAATGAGATAAAAATATTAATAAATATTCTAGGTGGAAGGAAATAGAGATGAAACTGAATAATAATTATGGAGGTAATCCTAAAACCTGTTCCAAGTGTGTTGAATTAAATTTAGGGGAATTTATGTCAGAATATAAAGAGTGTTACATGTGTGGTATGATTTGTCCTAAGGTTCATGACTAAAAGGAAAATTTCCATGAATAATCCAGTGATGAGATTACAAATAGCTAGTCAAAAGTATGATGTTTTAGATACAAGGAGTTGGGACATTATGTTTATGTTTGTTAGAAGAAACTTACTGAGGGTGGAAGTCATTATGATCCAAAAGAAAAAAAGAATGGAAAAATAATTTTCTACTTCTATAGTTGATGTAGGTCCATATGGGGAAGTGATGGATCCTCCATGGAGTCTTATATTTCATAAAGGTTGACATTTACCAAAATATATTATGCACCCGTAATTCATTATTTTAAATAATTTATGTATTTTGGGAGACATTTATTGAGTTTCTCTAGTTGTATGAGGTATATTTTGAAATTTTATTTGAGGAATAATACCTCTAATTATGTGGATGTAGGTTTAATGGTTTTGGTGACCATTAGGGTTATATATATAAATATATGGAATGATTTAGTTTTATCTTTATGTGTTATTACTGATCTATAGATATTTATGTATTATCATATCAGATTAAAGTTTGATGTATAATACTATAAGCTAACCATGTTGGTTTTGGTTATTATCTAAAGATATTGGAATATCATGTTATCCCTTTGAGGATTATATGATCTATTAGAAGTTTATTTTAGTGTTTCAGGCATGAAAAGTCATCTAGGGTACTCAATGGTTGGTGAAAGAGATGAGTTTTGGGGGGAAATTGATTAAAGCATTAATATCTACTCATAACGTAAGTATATTTACTTATACTCATAGGATAGATAGTGAATGAAACCTTCAAGTCAATGAAAAGTATTTTGAAAAAAAATTATCCTATTACCATCATTTATAACCATATTTATGACCTTGTACAGAACTATTTCTCTTGGGGCTTTTCTTCATTTACTTTATCATCACCAACTTCTCAATATTTATATATTATTCCATAGTAATTAGTTTCCCCTTACTAATACATATTTTAATTTCCCTCTAATGTTCACCCAATGTGGAGTCCTAGTTTTGTGTAACTTCTACTGATCTTTATTTTTCTATGATTCAAATTTTGAGGATTTTTTATTAACCATATTTATGATGTAGGTATCAATAAAGGAATTCTAGTAATGTTAATAATTTTATTATCAAGAAGAATTTTGAGTGTGAATTTCATTTTATGGGGGGGTTTGATGTAAAATCCCCTGATGTTATGAAATATATATTTTTGAAATTATTTTAAATTCATTTTTTTATTGTGATACATGATATATATATTTTATCTTGTATCAAAATCAATACCATGTTTATCTTGTAAAGCAAAAAATGTATTCTACCTTTCATGACTTATTTTACAATAAGACTGAGTCTTACTAGACAACAATATACTATTAATATTATTATAACAGTTATCACCTAGCTTTTGGAATTAAGGGAATGAAAGAGACTGACAAAATTATAAAATTATAGCTTAAAATTTTTATAATATAAATCCATTGGTTACTAATTAATTATAAATAAAAATAATGACCCAATGAATATAATGTATGTGACATACCGGTTAATGATAGAATTATTTAGTTTCATATTTATTAATATTTATTTATTAAATATTAATTTTAACGTAAAATTTTCTCTATGTAAAATATTTTACATGACCTAAAAGCATTAGTATCTAATAAATATTTTGTTTCATGCAATAATGAGTTATACCAAACAATAATATATTCTTAATATTAATATGTAATATAATCATTTTTCTTCCTCTTAACGGGACACTTGTATATTTAATTTATTTAAAATTTTGTAATTTTTATTTAATAAAATAGTACTTTTTGAAATAGAATTATCAAAATTAACTTTGGGATATATTTTGGAATTTTAAAGAGAACATTCATATTTTTATGAATAATGAATAATACTTATTTTTAGTTCAAATATTCTTTTTATTACAATTTATCTGTATTATTAAATTCTGTTTCAATTTGTTTTAAAGTATTAATAAATCATTTTTACATTATTTAAACAAATTTACATTATTGGAGGATATTTAACATTGATTTTAGATATTGAACCCTATAAAACTTCTTAAATATTTTTACTTTGAAAACCTACTTTGTCATCCCATATTAGGGATTAAATATATATATATTAAATTCTACTAATTATATGATTGGAATTTTGTAAAATGGAATCCATATTTTGAATTATAAAAATTTATAATTTATAATAAAATGAATATAGTTTAATAAAACTATTTGTGATTGTAATTAAAATATATTATAGTGATTAAGTGGAAAATTACCATAACAAAGGAAAAAACCATAAAATTAAAAGGTAAATGTCCAAGAAACTTATATAATAACCATTGGATGTTTATAATCCAACCCTATCATCTTTTTTTTCTAATTTAGGCCATTATTTGGTCCACTCGACTTGGTAAAAATGAGAGTGTAATTTCCTGTTCGAAAATTTACTAGAATGACACTGCTTCTCTACAATAAGAAGGCCCTCACACTTCCCATTTCTTCACACATCTCAAGTCCATTATTATCATAAAAACCTACCCAAGTAAATAAAAAATAAATCCCCTCCCAAGATTCATAAACATTGGTATAAATCCATCAAAAAGACTATCTATACAAACAAAAAAGGAGTTACCTGAAGAAGAGGTAACATTCGTCAACATGAATTTTTAAATCATTTCCCTATCCACCTTCCTTATTTTATTATATTACATGATTATATAATAAAATAAGTATCATAAATATATATATATATGTTATTATATTAATTTTTTTTCCAAAACATACACACACTTTCATAAAATGTGTAATAAAATTACAGTTTGTTCATGGTGAAATTTATCCCCATGTGAAAATGTCGTTCATTTTCCCTTCACCACCAATCATGGTTGGGAGTTATGATGGAAAATATTTTTATTTGATATATATATATATATATATTTATTATTATTTATGTTATTTTTCTTCATTATGGAATTTTTATATGCACATACATTCTTCATTTCTTTTTTTATACAATAACGTCGTTTGGGGACGTGTTGACGTGTAGACTATAACCTCCTAAAAGTGATGAGATGTGCTCAGATATTTCATAGAATATAATAAGGAATAGTTTAATTAAATATATTTTTAATAAATAACAACTATATTATATTCATCACATAATTACATTTATATATTTATAATGTATCACTATATTTCCTTTTCACACACTGAAAAAGTGATAACGTCGTTCATGGATGTGTGGAATACCATCTTCTCGATGTGATGTCATTAATTTTACATGACAAGAGTTTTATATATAATTATACAGGAACAAATAACATGGTATTTACTATATATTTATCATTTTTGAAATATAAATGTTACTTATCTTTTTTCCATAACGATCATTGAAAAATGGGAATGTTACTCTTGCATAAGTATGTCCTGTCTTGGCCATGATTGTAATGTTAGATAATTTTTCAAAACCATCATTCATGATTGGATTTAAAATATAATTTATATATATAAATGATAATTATTTGATTATTACTATTCCTTATATGATTATATAATAATCCCTTTGACCAAATTTGACCTACCAAAGTCGTTTTTTACACATAAACCCAACATGGTCAAAACGCCCGACACAAACATAATTGATTATGTAGTTATTTAAGACAAGGTAATAAGTGAAAAATATGTAATAATAAACATTAAAATGGTATTGAATCAAGTAACTAGTTAACAATGTTTTATTATTTAGGAAGTTAAAGACACACATGACTAGTTAGACTCATGGTAAGGGTTTTCCATCTCACTTTTTACATCTGTGTGATTAATTTCATAGTAACCACTAACTTTTTTTATGGTGTATGTGATAAATATTTTTAAATATTATATAATTAATTATTTTACCTTTAGGGTATTCAAATGTTTCATCTTATGATAATTACTTTTTGGGTTTCCAATTTATATATTACCACAATTTTAAGGGATTTTGTCTCAATATATATTCATTGAGACATTTCATGATGATATAAAGCTTTATTATTTTATAAATTTTATATATAGACCCTTTGATATTATAGATCAATATTATATCTTTTATAATTATATATAGTTTTTTGTTAAAAGTTATTCTTTAATGTGGCATATTATTTAAATTATCAAAGTGGTATATGACACTTTGAATGTATAAATACTTAATTACAAAATATTTTATCCATGTTAATATTTTTTATATTATTTTACATATTTATATGGTTATAACAGGGTCATTATATATATTTTAGGTATTTTTTTAATTTAATTCAAAAAAATTCAAACATATTCTTTTTACTTGTTTTATACAAAACATATTGGCAAACAAAAAAATATATGTTTGATTCTTAATATAAACGAATATAATTATATTTCTACCACTATAGCCATTTTTTATATAATGTATTAATTAAGAAGATATTTTGTTCCCTTAAATGAAAAACCGTTCTTTTCATTTTGTTATTTTATATTTGAAAATGAGTTTTTCATGAAAATGTTGAATTGGTGTTGAAAATGGTTTCTTAAAATAAAATTTTATTTTTATCTGTTTTTTATAAGGGTATAAAAAGAGTTTTTCAAAGGGCTTCATGATGAGAGTATATTACTGTTGATATTGTATCTTTTCATTATATGAAACTGGTGACCCTATTATAGCTTCTATGAAGGTTTTATCTCAATTATAGCTCATGGGTGAGTCCGATATAGCTTATACAAGGGGTTGAGCCCCATTATTTCTTGAGGAAATGGGTGAGCCAAATAGATCTCATATAAAGGGTTGAGCCCCATTATAGATCCTAGAAGGGCCCAATATACCATATATGAATGGATATCCCCATTATATATCTCTTATGCATTTGGTAATGATAAATTTGGAAGTCATACATCTGGTTATTATAATTAGAAGAGTAGTTAAAGGGTTTTATGTATACGATTATCAATGTCAAAAAAAGTTTTTTAATTTCTTGTTATGGGGTTTAATGAAATTCATTGAGAAAAATGTTTTTTATTGATTTGACGATTTTATATTTCATATTCTCAAAGAAATTTGAATATAAAGACAAATATTTTATGAATTTTAATTTTTTTGTGAACTAATGGTTTTCTTTTTTTATACCCATTACCATGATTTTGTGCTCATCCTATGTTTTTAATATTTTTAATAGGTTTTAAGGAGGGGTAATGGAATGGATGAACTCATGTTGTAAGTCTTGTGTATTTTTCATGAAATGATTTCATTCTTTATTTTAAAAGTTTTATATGGTGGAAAAATGGATACTATTCATAAGTTTCTAATTTGAATTTTATGGGTTTTTTATGTTTGAGTGATGTCCTAATTATCTAAAACTCTAATCTCAAAATTATCCTCAATGTGAGAGAGTGTAATTTATTGACTAAAACTCAATATTATGTAATTTTTATTGTCAGGTCCTTATAATATTACTTTTTCTAATAATATTGTATCGGGAGTGAACCTTGACTACCAAAAAGAAGTGATGGGTAGTGAACCTAATCTATAAAGATAGACATTGAAGTTAGACGTGAATAAGGAAATGATTTTCCATGAAAATTTTTATTCCAAAAACTTATTTATAATTCCTATAATATGTTCTAATTTCTATGTATTGACTATTTATGAGTCCATACACTTATATATTTGTTAATTCGATTCACAAAACCATATAAATTGATTCATGATTAAAGATATTTATCTAATAGGGAATGATTATTATATTTCTTGAAAATATTATCATACCGTTGTTTTATATTATGATCACATATAATCCTTTATTGATATCTATTTTATTGACCCTTATCGAGTTTGTAATATCACACTTTCTTTGGATTCTATTCACGGGGTTATGAATAATTTTTTATATAGACATGTTTATAAATCATGATAGTTGTGAAACACATGATCGGAAGTGGTATAGATGTTTTATATATAAGTTTTTCACTATTAAAAGTTTTCAAATAGAGTACACCTTTATGGTACCCCATGAATATTATTTTATTAAATGTTTTGAGTATTCATCTAAAATGATGTAATATTTTTCTTTGAAATTTATGGGTTAGTATATAATTTATGAGAATAGACATAATACAAACATTTTAATTAATTACTAATAGTACCAATTTCTTAATATATTCCTAAGAAAAATAGGTTATGATGTACTTATATTTTTTCATAAATAATTCATTCCTTTTTATATTACATTTATGTTTAGAAACATATTGGTTTGGATTTTCTATTTCATTAACTCCTTTTGAATGAAAATCTTTAGTAAATTCAATGTTTGTTAATGTAACCTCATGAAAAATATTCTTCATATATAGAATAATCATTTGATCCAAATTTATTACTATATATTCTGCATCATAAATAACCATTTATACTTATTAATCATTGATTTTTTATCATCCCATGTAATAATGTGTCAATCCCCTTCACCGTCTTGAATTTTATTTCAAACTATGAATCCATTAAATCATTGATATTTTTAATATTTCTTTCTAATAAATGGATATTCTTCTCAAATATATTAGTGGACTCATACTTCTCATGGATTTTACAAAGAAACTCCTCTTTAAACTAGTATCACATCACTTCAGGATCCTTATTGATTACATCTTTATCTTTAGCCTATTTAGGGAACTTTATCCGTGATATGTACATTTAATAATAAGAGTTATCTGTATTTAATTTTTCACCTTCAATTTGAGTGATCCCATCCAAAATTATTTATAAAATCACGTAATTAAGATAATCTACTTATTAGAGAAAGTAAAAAAATAATATATTTTTCTTTTTCAAATAATATATCATCCGAATAAGAATATGTATGATCATTTCAACATGTATCTTCTCAAGAAAATATTAAATAAGGTATTGCACTTACCTCATGATAAATTTATCTTCCTAAACCTATTGAGGTTGAAGTACCATACAACAAATTGGGAGTATACTGATCCCCATGGTCTTCTATATCATGTACAAATCAACATACATTAGAATTTTGGATTAAAGGAACTTATTTATTAGACAATCGGGGAATTGTATTCATTATTATTTTTAGTTTCATTCTATTGTTCATTAAAATGTTATTAGTGATTGAAATCTACTCTTATATGGATATAGATTGACCAAAACTATAAAAATTATGAATCAGTATATAAACATAAAATCGTTAAAGATAAAACAACATTCAGAATAAAGAATCTAGTATAGGTGAAGGGGGATCTGATACCATTTGAATAGACCATTTGATATATGAAAAACAATGAGAGGGGTTGAATTAGTGTTAGTTAATTTTAAACTAATTTCATTATTAATAATTTTATCCTCGTTATTTTTATTACTTCCACTTGTTAAATTTAATGGCTCTCTTTGTTCCCTCTTAACACTTTCATTATTTCAAAAAATAGAACCAAATGCATACAAACAATATGAAGAAAAATTTACATGGTTGGACTGTCAATTTGAGATGGATAATCCATATTTTGATATGATAAAACTACAAGTCACAAAATAGATTATTAAATCCACTTGATATTTACTCTATTTTCACCTATCATTGAATGTTGTGCATCATGTACATTGGTTTTGTTCATCTCACAATCAGGCACATATCATAACATTACAATGAATTATAAGGATAACAAAATGATATTATAACCCAAATTTATAATATTTAATTTTAATTAATTTTTTGTCTCTTCTTCTAATTCAAATTACTTTCAATTTACTGGGAAAATTATTATCTTTTCAAGCACAACACAATGTAAAGACTCTTATTATTATTTATAGTAGAAAACATGTATACTAATACGTCTTCATTCTCTTAATAAATCTATAAAATGAACTGATGAACACTTTTACTCTCCTCTATTATTCATTATGAACATGTGAAAACAAATTTGTTCATCTAATGATGAACTTTATTACCAAATTGGTATCTTATTGTTATTTCGGTTCACTAACCTTTTATCATCCTATGTGAAACAAAAAATAATTGGATCTCCCTCTTCATTTATATATCTTCTAATTTGTTCAAAAAATTTGTTGAGTTGGTTCTTTATCTTATTTTATATTAATATATTTCTTTTATTGAGGCTACTATAGGATATGCTCTATAATGGTACATAAAAAATTATTTCCAAAGTATTTTCAAACAGTCACACCCTTCTTCAATAGCATGTAAATATATATAAATATAATAATAATATTCATAAAAAATATTTTCTGATTCTTATCATTCATATTACTAAAAATATTTACAAAAGTTTATAAATAAATTTAATTTGAAACTCCATATTCTTTTGAAATTTAAAACACTAATAACACCATATCTTTGAAATTTGAATGCTCATGGTAATTTTCATAATTAGGAAAATCCATGTTTAATTGTAACTATATGAAAGCCTATCAAATTATCACTGTCTTCCTATTCCATTTATCAATGAGTAATACCTCTTAAAATCACCAATTATGCATTAAAACATTCGTGTTAAAAAAGTACAAAGTCATGCCAACATTATTCTTTTTATTCTTCCTTTTACATATATTGAACCCATTTATCTCCCATTAAAAAATAAATTGAAAACATTTATGTTTTAATATTAAAATATACAACCACATGGTTCCTTATTCATTCATCATTTTTTATACAACTTCTAATATATATAATAAACATTTATTTACAATATATAAAAAATTAATTATGCATGGATGAACCATTTTAGTGGTACATCCATGGTTTCCCCAATTGTTCCTATAATGTAATTATTAATTTAGTATTTAATCTATTGTGAAGTAATTTCTTCATATAATAATCATTTGAAATTATACACAAGGTATTATTTATCCATCTAAAATGTTTTTCATGTGTTCAAAAAAAATTTATTTTCATGAATAATGATCTTATCTTCCCCATGTTGCAGTAAAGAAAACCTAGAATAAAATATTCCATCAAAAATAAAACTATTGATTCCCAATTAGGTGGGAATCAACATTTTACATATCCTATATTAAAGGATCATGAAAACATCATCATTATGTATATATAATATTGAAGTGAACTTTTATTTTTCATTTAATGGATTATTATTATTTATTTATCTTTATCTTCATAGAATCTACAAATGAACATTTATACACTGGTCATTATCATCCTTAATATTTTATGATTCTACCACTTCATTTCATTCTTCTTCTTCTCTTTATTCATATATTACCTTTAATATCACATACCATAGTTTTTCCCAAATATTGAAAAACTATGGGATCTTCTTATTCTTCTTGGATCAACCATGAGACTTATGGTTACAAGATATACTATAATTCATGTGATCAATTCACCTTGGAAAAGCCATGTAGTAATCCCTCTCATCATGTATCTGATCATAACATCAAATAGCAGATCAACCTACCATAAATACCGTGGTCACTAAATATAACATGCCTGATCACAGTTACTATAACAAAAAAGTTAAATCATCCACTTATTCAAGTGTTTTATCTATGATTATTCATATGGTCATTCCATGTTTTGTCTTATGGTCGGTACAAATTACTTCATGTTGTCAGATGCTCATTGTAGATTCAATTTTTAGGCAATCGATATTATTACCCATATTCATATTATGTGTTCTTGTTACTTTACACACACTATAATTCAAAAGAATCTAATTACTATCTATTTGTCACTCATCGTGATCACAATAAAACCATAACAAATAAAATGATGTTCATACACTCTTATAACAATCCATATATAACGATGCTCACTCATGGTTGACGGTAACTAACCTAATGGATTTTAATTTTTTTGTAGATCTATTTAAAACCAACATGGTCCATGTATTAAATATCGTTAATATGTATCATTTCTAAGTCCACAATAGAACCTCATTCATCATATACCTGCTTAATAATAGAATCCACTCCAATGTTGGGAATCCAGCAAAATAATTGACTAGATGTTCTCTCCCATCCTCCCATGCCACCCCACATGTGAGATACTAAACTCTATATATACCAATAGACCGGATTGTGTGTTCCCCAAGGATTCTGAATGCACTATGTGTGTTCCACTATCATACTATGTGTATTCTTTGCATCCAACAAGCTACTCTAGCTTTCCAGGTTGAAATAAATCCATCATGGTCGACTTTCTTCCTATATGTTCCATTGACCTATTTCCTTAATTGGTTATTGGATGGTAAATTTTTTTATAAATTCAATTAAAATATTATTTTAATATGAATGAAAATATAAACAATGTCTTCAAGTCTTATTTTTTACCTTCAACACTATTAAAGCATTAAAATACATTCATTTTGTTTAAAATTAATCTCATCAATCCTAAATTGGTAATTTTCTAAACACCTTCATCATAGATATCTCAAAATCATCATCAAAAAAGTAATTCTCAACAGAACTAAAAAATCATTAAACAATTATTTTACTTCAAGAGTAAAATAATATTTCTATAACAATCAAAGGAAATTACTAATTCAATTGTTCTTATACATTTCATATAAATAATTACATGAATAATAGAACACCAATATTCCATGATATATCATCCATTAATTATATATTAATAATGGTGACATCATAATTGAGAACTTATTCATCATCTAAATCTTCAGTTGAAAAAATCTTCAAAGAGACTTTTTTATCTTAATGAAATTCATTAACAACAAATAAAATATACAATAAATCCATATCTACATATATTATAAGACTTTTAATTTTTCATATTTCTTGTATGGGGTGGTGGTGGGGTTATTATATAATTGAGAAAGGGTGGAGATTAAGAATATAGTAGTATTTATTTTAATATTTATTCTATTAAAAATTATTACTATTGGTTACCATAACATTTACTTGTTAATTATTAAAACAATTGGTTGTTATTTTACATTAAAACAAATTATAAAATAAAATTTCATCTTTGAATCACATAATTAATGTTATGTAATTAAAAAATGTAGTTTATTATAAAAACAAGTAATTTAGGTTAAAAAATGTATAATGTATTTTTATAAATTCATTATACATTTAAATTATAAAGATAAAAATATGATAAACATAGAAAATAAATTACAATGAAAACCTACCCAATTACATTTACCATGGAAACTAACTTTTTCCTAAGTAGCATATTATTTGGCCTATGATTATTATTCAACATATTAATTTTTTTAGAAAAATTCATATACCAAATATAAAATCCATTTTAATAGATTTATTTTTTAAATGTGAAAAAATAAATTTTATATAAAAACACATAACACATTTTTTTTTTGAAAATTTTTATTGTTAACATTATAAATTTTTCTATTATTACTAACTATTTAATAATCCTTTGATTAATATTAGTTAATTTGATTATATATTTATGAAATATATTTAATTACATTTCACTCTCTAAATATGAGAAATTTAACATTCAACTAATGTTTTCAAAAAAATGGTAAAGACATTTATTTAAAATAAAGGATATTTTATTTTAAAATAAAAAACTAGATTATTGGTTAATAACATGATAATTTATTTATACTAATACGATAATAATACATTTTAATATAAATCTGCATAATTATCATATATAAACATTTATAAAATATCAAATATTTAGGTAAATTTTTATATTGGTTACAAAATCATGTTTAATAACTATATTAAACCATTAAATAAAACATATTTATATCAATAATTATAAAAAATAATATTAAATTTAATCAAGATAACTAATTAAATATAAACTACATTTATTATAATTAAATCATTTACAAAATAATTAGAAAATTTAAAAATTATAAATTCTTTACATTAATACTAATAAAATATCTTTTTTAAAAATAATATCTTTTTACCCACTCCACACCTTAGATAAATTAATTCCTCAAAATTTTAACACCTTTACAATAATTCCATATTTCAATTATTTTATAGGTCCAAATGGGAAAGGGTTTTTGAAGTGAATAAATACATTAAAAAGTTTTAAAATAAAACTATATTTGTTAAATTTGACATTGAAAACTATATTATCAAAATATGTCAATATAGTAGATCATTTATTTGAAATAAATTTAATGAGAATAATCTTTTATAGAAATAAAAGATAAATATGTATTCATGGAATGAAATACCTTTTAGACTATGTAAAACGTTTTAGGGAAATAAAACACCAATAAAAGAAACATAAAATTTTCTTTTTATCAAATATAATGTAAAATATGAAGGCTTCTAAAAATAATACTTATTAACCTTTAAAAAATTATAATTCTATAAGAAATATAAAGTTGGATGATATACTATTTAATAAAATAAAAAAAAATTAAAATAATGGTGATGTGAAAAAAAACCTTAAAAATCTTGAATTCTATGATAAAAAGAACACCAAAAATAAATTTATTACTTCTCATTGAAATTATTAAACCTCAATAATCATAAAAATATTTCAAACTAAATTTATATTACAAAAAATCATGATTACCATTGTCTCAAATTTTCATAATAATAAACAAAACATTTATCCATCATATAATATCAACTACTTAGACACAAAATCATACATTAACCAAGATATTCCATAAATCCAAAAAGTACAATTAATTAATCTAAAAAGACAATAACCACCTAGATAAAAAAATCAAATTTTTCCATCATGGTTATCTATACTACTATATTTTTTACAAGAAGAAAATAACCCTTTTCCGAAAATAACCATAACTACATAAACATAAACTATAATTCCATATCTAAATCTTATTCATACATAAATGATGTATTTTAAATAAAAACCCCATACATGTAAACATTATAATAAAATCAAATAAGACCTGAAATTAATTTATGTATCCTTGATTTATGATAACACATACACTTATTAAACCATGATGATACTTTACAACATTTCTTTTCCACGAATTATAAAATTATAACCTATAATAATATCTAATAATTTACTTGATACCGACTATGACACACTTAAAATAACCAACATATAATTACATAATGCTTTAAAAATATTTCATAAAATATATAGCCAATGACTTTTGGATTAGAGTTTTAAAAAATTTGGCAAAATACATAAATAATAAAACCAATATTTTCTCAATAAAAGAACATTATTTTTTCACCAAACCAAAATTATATAATGAAAAAATATATCAACGTAAATTATCCCTATTAAATCTACATCCATGATACCCCCATATACCATTCATTTATAGTACTATTTATTATATACCTAGGGAATAGAAAAAAAGAAAGGATGAGCCCAAATGAATCGTATGGGTAAACATAAATGATAACAATAAAATATCATAAGTGATCATAGGAAAATAATTTGTTTGAGGGAATATAATCATGGATCCAAATTTTACATAAGATAATATTACCAGATAAAACACGGTACAAGATAATGATTCATGGAACAATTAGTGTTTTACCAAATTTTATGTGTTCTATATGAGTGTGGAAACATGATTCGCCAATCATGATACCTGGAAACATAACATAAGCCTATTAGTATTGAAAATGAACTTTGAATATGAATTTGATACATTCACAGGAGTCAAAAAAATTCCATTATTAATTCTCACTACAAATACATCATAACATTAATGCCAAATCCAAAACACAAATTGTGAAAAAAGACTTCTATAATCATGTTCATGAATAATATTTGTATACAAATCATTATTATAAAATATTTCAACAAATATAAAAACATGATCTTAATAATAATCATAATACCATGAGATATATCAAATCACATAATTCATTGGATGGGTATATTATTCTAGGAATATACAGCACTTAAAAACTATAAATTTGTTTTCCACTTGAAAAAATTTATAATTTCATCAAATTATATTTATAATATAAGAATGTAATTGGTTTAACAATGGTTTCCACAAAACAGGATCATAATCTATCCAAATAAAGATGATTTATGGTATTAATCAAAGATATAATTATAAGAAATAAATAAAAATACCAAGTAAATAATAATAACTAAATCATAATATAATCATAAGGTATAATAAGACCAACAAATAAAAATGAAGACTAATAAGTGGGATTATAAGTTAACTATTATAAATTTAGTATTAAAAAACCCTCAAAACATAATATTTCACAAAGTAAAAATAAATTAAAAATGATTTTAAAAGAATGAAACGTAAATCCATAGAAAAAATATAATGTAAAAAATAAAAAAAATCCTTTTTTTGATGTAAAACTAACTATATTAATGATGTCTTGGAAGAAAAATTAGAATTAAATGAAAGGAAATATAGTTTATAAATACCCATAAAAAAATATTAATAAATATGGTAATTTAATATGAGAGAGATAACATGAAATAGTATATTAAATATCATGTATATAATGATAATGATAATAAAATAAATAAAATATGTAGTACTTGAACCATATAAATGAACATGTGTTCATTATATGAAACATCTAACAAAGAAGGAAACTTGGGATGAAAACACCACACAACTATTGTATTAGATGAATCAAAATAACCCAAAAGATAAATAATTATAATGAATTTAATATATCACATGATATTGTTTTTTCATTATACATTATGATAATATTTTATAAATTACACCGCATAAATGAATCCATAGTGCATAATATATAATGTGTCTCATGGAAATGGAATTATAAAAAATAAACCCTTAGACACACATTAGCAACCTATATAATAAAATAAACTAATTAATAATATATTTAGGTCTGATTTTCTTGTTTATTATCAATAATATTAATCATTTATATTCATTTATTACACATTAAATGATAATTTTTTGTCTACATTGATCATAAGTTTTATGTAGTTTGATTCATTCCATGTCTATTTCGATATAATATTGTTAGTCATCACTACACTTTTAGGAGTTCAATATATAAAAAATTAAATTTAAAATAATTCAAGTTCCATAATTATTTATAAATATATTAGTTACTCCATTTATGTTTAAGCAACAATTATTAAGGATTAAATCCATAATGATATAGTTTTAGTAATTGATATTGATGAAATAGTGTTAGGTAACTAATGACTTAAATATTAATGTTACCATTAAGGAATAAAAGATAAAAAATTATTTTCTTATAATTATCATAAAATAATATTAAATAGTGTTCCATAACCATCCATGATAAAACATTATAACATTCTTCATGTTTGTTATTAAACTGGCCTAAACAAAAACATGTTATAATCTTTGGATGGGTATGAATATTTGGTGGTTTTACCAATATATCACAATTATAAAATTTTAATGATATTATTTATATGTTACTGAGGAGAAATCCAAATCGGTAATGTAAAGGCCCAAATCCTTATAGAACATGCCTTCACATGTGACTAAGGATGGAGGTTATGGAGGAGGTCTATGGTAAGATTTGGTGTGTTTAGGAGCTGAAATTTGGAATTATGAAAATTTATTGACCATAACATTTTTTTATGTGAGAGTTCATTTAGTATCCCATATAGAGGTTCTTGGCTAATGTGAGGGTGGTTTAAGGGTGTAATTCATGACATGGACCACTAATTCACATCATGAATATATGAGGCATAAAGTTTCTCAATTATATATATGAAATCCCATGACATGAATTTATAGTTCACAACAAGATTTATTCATACGTTTGGAGGAATTGGGAGACATTGATTTTTGAGAATTTTAAAATCAAACCATTAATGATTTTAGTTCCCCATTCAAACCATGCATATCCTTCAGGAAGAATTCATATAATGATGAAACCAAATGATAGTTAGGTAAAAATAACCTCAGATCACCACATATCACCATAGATCAAATGTAGGAATCTGGGTATCAATATCCTCTCAATGTTCTTCAATACACCTTGATATAGATCAATGGGATTCCTAGAGTATGGAGAGAATTAGAGGGTTGAAAAAAAGTGTGTTAGGTCGGGATTTATCAAAATCCATCATGATGGTATTTCATGGTGTGAATTGGTCCATCATAGCATGTATGGGTTATCCATCTTCTGAATGGGATGAATTTAATTCCTTCTAAAAAAATATCACACAGATCCAAAAACCATTTCATTAATTCACATTTTAAACTACATAATATTGTTTTTAGTTTTTGGATACTAATTCATGTTATCAAATTAATCATACATTCACATCATGATCTTATTGTTTATGTTGTGAATTTCACCCTATGAATCACTATCACTCAAGAGGTGAAATTATATTTGGTCCATGAACCAAAATATCAAATCGTTAATATATTTCATGTCATGAAAATCAATTTATTTTTTATTCCACCTTTGAAACTACCTTGATCCTACTGCATGATTCCTCTAATCACTACATACCTCATATACACTCAATGTAATGGGATAGAAGGGTATAGTCCCTTAAATCAGATACCTATCAAATAATTCCAATCCTTGAGAATCTAAAACAATAATTTTTTAATATGAAAAAATGGTTCATCTAAATAGCCACATCATGAGATAACTCTCAATATTATCTCCATCATAGGTGCTATACCACCTCACATAGAGGAGGAAAACAAAAAAATACCACAATAGTAGATAAAATCTCCCTAAATCAATCTTATGAGAGACAACAACCAACCAAGATACAAGGAAAAAATAGAGCATCAAGAAAGAGTAAACCATCTCATAACCCTACCAAATGTTGACAACCACAAAATTAACATCATTACAAGCGATTTGTTTTAAAAAAAATATCCTGATAATAAGTGTGTATCTAAAACTCATGTTACCGTGTTCTCTCACATATTCCATCGTGGAACCAAAGGACACAAACTAGTGGAATACTATTTATGTGCAATACCTTAATCTAGATGTCCTAAATCTCTATAGTCTTCTCCTAGAAGGTTACATAATTTTAAATATTTATCTCACCCTAATGGATGATGTTAGAGTATTCATGAAGATAATAGTGATGTTCTGATATTTGGAATACATCATGTATATATATCATCTATGGGGGATCTCATATGTGATTAAAAATGGATCCAAAAAAATAAAACTACTAAAATTTCCAAAAAAAAGTTATAATAATAACTACTGTGATCTAACCCACACTTACCATGACTGGGAGTCAAGTTTGACAATATTTGATCTCTAACATCAAACTCTATAGGCCAACTACTTTAACGGAATAAGACATCTTAAAATACATTACTACCTTCATAATCTAATTAATCACCTAAAATATCTACTTCATGGTAGACAATATTTCCATCCTAATAATTGATAACACTTTGACCCCATTCTAACAGAAAAAAGGATGATAATTTCATCCACAGAAATCTTCCAATGGATCCATTACAGTGGTAGGTCAAAATCATTTTTCATATGAAAACTCAACCAAAGGTTGGAGCCTCATCCATGAACCTATACAATCTTGTAAACAGGTGTGTGAAATATCCTCAAAACTGTAAATGCTTTGGGTTATCTGATTGTAATTTTGGTGATAGAAATTTTTGCTAAGTTGTAATTGAGATTCAAAGGTATTTTAGAGACCACTTCACACCACTGTGAGAAAAAGAAGGATCAGATTAAAATTTTTTCATCCTCCTGACTCTGTGGATTCTCACCCCCTCCTCCAGGAACCACCTCAACAAATATTCCACAAAAATATCTCCTTGGTTTCAATAATGCCATATGATTTCCTGAAATTGTACACATTCACTCATATAACATCAATGAAAACCTAATATTAATTTATACATGTGCTCATTTCAGTTGATTTGTCCCCCACATACCCTAAGGAATAAACGATAGATGGATTAACCCACATGGAACATGGTGCTCAACTATCAACTTGAGGGAGACCTAACATCGAGTTACAAACTCTACAACTGAATGTTTCAACCCAGGGCACCAAAAAATCCTCTCATAGATCTGTATATATTTTACACAGTTAAATGTACCAAAAAATGTGAGATATAGAACTCACATAGAATCATTTCTCACATCACTAAAGGATCAACAATCCTCCAACAAAATAACATGCAATATTTTATATCCTACAACCAACCATTTAGTGTATCAGCATTGAAAACTCAGTCTCTCTATAAATCCACTTTATAATTATAGAAATAGGAGTCCTCCACCATCTACACAAAATATGAATACAATGTCATATGAATAACATAACCTCTTCTAATAACATATCTTATAAAATGATGTTTCAATGAGAGTTCTTATATCACAGTCCATGAAACTACATATTTCAAGAAGACCTCACTATATGAAATCCTTCCCAGTGGCTCAACCACAAACACTATAAGAAATTCATGGAACAATGATGTTTTTTTGTTATTGAGGTAGTTTAAACATCCGTCTTATGATTCTACGACAATTTCAAAAAAACCACCTCTAAATTTGAAGTTGGAGTTCAATACACGGAGGTTTCTTCATTTTTTTGGTAGTTTTTGGAAACTGTCATAGTAAACACATTTAGTGGTGGTTGGTGTGGTCTTCCCAGGGGTTTGGCTTGAAAAATACAGAAGAGTTTTTAGTATCTGTTTTAACCGACCATAAAAAAGTTTCATTTTTTCCCCAGGAAACACTGTGAAAACCACACCAACCTCTACTAAATGATAACATAAAATGAGAGGCCTTTTTCTTTGGTTTTAACTACTGCTAAAAAATCCATGTTTTGTAATGTACAGAAACAACCACTAAATTGATTCTAAATCGTAGAAACCACTGCATATTGAATATCAACTCCAAATTTAGTGGTGGTTTTTTGATACTAACCCAGAACCATAAGATGGATGTTTAAAGAGATACTATTTGGTGATTTTCATGTAGTGGTTATATCTGAGGCACTGAGAAGGATTTCATGTATTGATGGATTGGGGAAATTTTTAGTTTTTGGGACTGTGATATAAGAACTCTCAATGATGAATCATTTTATTAGAGAGGTTATTGGAAGAGGTTATGTAATTAATATAAATACACAGTCATATTTGGTGTAGATGATGGAGGATTCTTATTTATATTATTATTAGGTGGAATTATAGAGAGATCGATTTTTGGATGCTGATACACTTAACGGTTGGTTATTGGATAGAAAACATTGTGCATTGTTTAGTGGGAGTATTGTTGTTCCATTAGTGATGTGAGGAATGATTCAATGTGAGTTAAATATTTTATATTTTGGGTAAATTTATTTGTGTAAAATATATACCGATCACTGAGAGGTTATTTTAGGTTCCCTAGATTGAAACATTCTATTATTGAGTTTATGACAACATGTTTGGTCACCCACAAGATTATAGTCGAGCACCATGTTCTCTATGGTTTACCCTATCCATAGTATGTTCCGTAGGGTAAGTGGGGGACATATCAACAGATATGATAACTAGTTTAATAAATATTAGGTTTTCTTCAATGCTATATGGGTGATAGTGTACCATTTTAGGAAATCATCTGGATTTATTGAAGCTATAGAGATGAGATGAGTGGAATATTTGTTGAGGTAGTACCTAGAGGAGGGGGTGAGAGTCCATAGAGTAATGTAGATGATAAAATCTTATTGTGATCATTTTTTGTCAAAAATTTGTATATAGATCTCTAAAATACCTTTGGATCTCAATTGAAACATAGAACAAATTTCTATCTCTAAAATGGCAGTCATATAAACCATTTAATTTACAGTATTGAGGAAAGGTCACACACCTATCTCATGAATTTTATAGGGTCATGAATGAGGCACCTAACTTTGGTTGAGATTTCATATGAAAAATGATTTTGATCAACCATTGTAATGGATCCATTGGAAGATTTTGATGAATGAAATTATCATTATATTTTGTGTTGGACTGGGGTCAAACTGTTATCAATTCATTGTATGGATCTATTATCGAACCTAAAGTTGATATTTTAGGTGATTCCTAAGATGATGAAGGTAGTAAATGGTCTTAAGATGTCTTATTCTATTCAAATTAGTTAGCCTCTAGAGTTTGATATTGGAGATCCGTTGTTCTTAAACTTGACTCCTAGTCATGGTAAGTGATAGTTTGATAATAGTAGTTATTATTATACCTAGATTATTTTAAAATTTAGTAGTTGTTGATGTTGGTTCCATTTTGATAAACATATTAGATTCCCCATAGATGATAGATATATGTGATGTATTCCAAATGTCACAACACCACCATTATCTTCATGAAAAATCATATATTGTCCATTAGGGTGAGATCAATATTAGAAATTATGTGACCTTCTAAGAGAAGACTATGGAGATCTAGGACCTACTAAAGAATGTATTGCACATGAATTTTATTCCACTGGTTTGTGTCTTTTTGTTCCATGATGGAATATATAATAGAACATGGTTACATGAGTTATAGATACACACTCATTCTCAGGAGTTTTTTACATTTATCTCTTCTCTGGTAATGATGTCCATTTTTTGGTCGTAAATCTATGTCAGGGTTATGGGATGGTTTAATCTTCCTTGATGCCCTATTTCTGTTATCGATCTTTCTTGGATGTTATTTTCAATAAGATTTATTTTTGGAGATGGTATGTAGTGTTGTGATTTTTGTTTTTGTTTTTCCTTCTATGTGACGAGGTATAACACCTATGATAGTGATAATATTTAGAGGTATTTCATGGGGTGGATATTTGGATGACCCAATTTTTCTACCTTTCAATATTTGTTTTAAATTATCATGAATTAAAATTATTTGATAGGTATCTAATATAAAGGACTAGACCCTTTAATCCCATTACTTTATCTATCTAATGTACATAGAGATTGTAGGAAGCTAACAGTAGGATGAAGGCAGTTTCAGAGATGGAATAGAAAATCAAGTAAATTTAATGACATTAACTATATTAATGTTGTGATGTTTTTGGTTAATAGACAAAATAAAATTTCAACTCCTGTGTGATGTTGGATAATAGGGTAAAATTAACAACATAAATGATCAGTTCATGAAGTGAATAGATGATCAGTTTGATATTATGAATCAGTATCCAAAAACTAAAAATAAGAATGTGTAGTTAAAAATTCGAATTATTGCAGGATTTGGTGGATCCGTGTGATAGTTTCTTCAAAACGAGTTAAACTCAGCCCATCCAGAAGATGGGTAAACCATTCTTTTTATGAAGGAAAAATTCATGCCATGAAATACCATTTGGAATAATTCCTATAATAGCCACCCTAACATTAATTTTTCTCAATCTTATAATTCTATCCATATTCTAGGAATCCAATAGATCTTTATCAAGGTTTATTGAAGCACATTGAAAAGATATTTATACTTGTATTCTGATGTTTGATTGGTGGGGATCTGAGGCGATTGTTACCTATTTCTCATGTGGTTTTAATATTTCATAACTTTTTCTTGAGGTAAATTCATGTTCTGAATGGGGAATTTGAATCATTAATGGTTTGAGTTTAATAAACTAAAAAATACATGTCTCAAAATTCCACCAAACCTATGAATAAATCATGTTATAAACTATAATATAATGTCATGGGATTTCAAATATATATTTGAGAAATATGACTCCTCATTTACTCATGTTGCTAAATAATGGTCCCTGTCATGAATTAAACCCTTCAAACCACACTAAAATTTGTCAAAAACCTCTATAGGGGCTACGAAATGAACTCTCACATCACGAAAAATATTTAGGTCATGGAATTTTCATAATTACAAATTCCTACTCCCAATCACTCGTAATTCTACCCTAGACCTCCTGAGAACCCACCATCATTAGCAACATGTGAAGGTATTTTCTACAAGGATTTGGGCCTTTACATTACCAATTACGAATTTTCCTTATTAACATATAAATAATATCATAAAAAATTTATAATAGTTATATATTTGTAAAATCCCCACATATTAATAGCCATTCATCGATTATATCATGTTCTTGTTTAGCCTAGTTTCACAACATACATGAAAAATGATATAATGTTTTATCATGGATGGTTATGGAAGACTAATTAATATTATTATAAGATAAAAATATGATAATAATGTTTTATTTATTATTCTTTAATGGTAATATTAATATTAATTCATTAGTAACATACCACCTTTCCATCAATAACAATTACTAAAACAAGCACATTATGGATTTCATCCTAAATAATTGTAGCTATAACATCAATGGAAAAACATGGATATTTATAAATCATTATAGAACATAAATTATTTTAAATTTATTTTTTTATATGTTGAAATCATAAAATATTAATGATGACTGACACCATTATATCAAAATAGACATGGAATGAATGTAACTACATACAACTAATGATCAATATAGACAAAAAATTATCAATTACTGTTTAATAAATGAATCTAAATGAATACTAAAAATTCTAATAAACACAAAAATAGTACCTAAATATATTATTAATGAGTTTTATTTTATTATATATGGTGATAATGTGTGTATGAGAATCACAGAATCCATGTCATGTGTTTATTGGTCTTAATTTCACTTCCTTGAGACACATTTCATATTATACACTATGCTTTCATTTATGTGGTGTAATTAATAAACTATTATCATAATGTATAATGAAAATCCACTATCGCATGATATTTTAAATTCCTTCTCCTGATATATATTTTTGGTTCATTTAATTCTTATAATACAAAAGTGATTTGGTTTTTTCGTCCCAAATTTCCTTCTTTGTTACATGTTTTATATAATGAACCCATGTTCATTTATATGGTCCACGTACTACCTATTTGATTTATTTTATCATCATTATCATTATATATATGGTATTTAATGTCCCATTTAATGTTATCTCTCTCATTTTAATTTTCATTATTTATTAATACTATTTTATGGGTATTTATAAACTACATTTCCTTTCATTGAATTGTAATGTATATTCCAAAACAAATTCATTATAGGTTGGGTTCATTAAAACTAATGATTATAGTATTTCTTACATCATATTTGTTTCTAAGGATTTCCATTTCATTCTTATAAAATTATTTTAAATTGATTCTTACATTATGAAATATTATTTTTTGATGGTTTTTGATAACTCAATTTACAATAGTTGATTTATAATCCCACTTGTTTAAATTCATATTTATATGGTTTTCATATTCTAAACTATGATTATATTATTATTTATTTCCTATTTTTTACTTGGTGTTTTAATTTATTTCTTATAAATCTATCATTGATTAATACCATAAATCATATTTCTTTCGATGGATTATGATTCTGTTATGTAAAAATCATTATAGAACCAATTACTTTCTTATGTTATAAATATACTTTGATGAAATTATGAATGTTTCCAATTGGAAAACTAATGTATAGTTTCTATGTGATGTATAGTCCTCTAATAATATACCCATTCAATGACATTGGTAATTTGATATATCTCATGATATTTTGTTTATTATTATATATCATGATGTTATCTATGTTCACATTTTTTTAATGATGATTTGTATACAAATGTTATTCATGAACGTGATAATAGTCTTTTTGTCACAATTGTTTTTTGATTTGGACCAAATTTTATGATGTCTTGGTATTGAGAATTAACAAGGGAAATTATTTTTGACTCCTATGAATGAATCTCATTCATATTCTATATTCATGGTCATTATTATTATCCTTATGTTATGTTTCCATGTATCATGATTGATGAATGATGTTTCCACACTCATATAGAACATATCAAATTTTGTGAAACTCTAATTATGCCATGAATCAGGATTTTGAATCGTGTTTTTGTTGGTAAAATTATCTTACATTTTATTTAGGATTTTTGATTATATTCCATCTTCCACATTATTATCATGCGATCATTTATGATATTTGATAGTTATCACTTATGATTACCCATTCTATTCATTTTGGCTCACCAATTTTTTATTCCCAAGGTAAATGATAAATAGTATTGTTAATGGAGCATTTATAGGGGTATCGTGTGCTTAGATTTAATAGGGAGATATTATAGTGTTATATTTTATCACTATAATTTTGGTTTGGTGAAAAAATAATGCTCTTTTAGTGGGAAAATGTTGGTTTTTTAGGTAAGGATTTTGACTATTTTTTTAAAAGTATAAACCCAAAAGGCATTGGGATTATATTTTATGAAATATTTTTAAGACATTATTTAATTATGGGTTGGTTAAGTTAAGTGTGTCATAGTTGGTATTAAAGAACGGATTAAATAGTAGTATATATTATAATTTTATCTTTCATGGAAAATAAATTGTTGCAAGTATCATCCTGGTATAATAACTGTATGTGTTATCATAAATCAATCTTATATAAATTAATTTTAGGCTATACTTGATTTTATAAAAATGTTTACATGTTCTATTTTTTTGGGTAAAAATACATCATTTATTTATAAATAACATTTGGATTTGGCCAGTGATTTTATGTTGATTTAATTGAGGTTATTTTTGTCAAAGGGTTATTTGATTTTTGGGAAAATAATTAAGTAGTATAGATAACCATGGGGACTAAAAATTGATTTGGGTAACTTGGTGGTTATTTTTTTTGAGATTAATGCATTTTATTTTTTATATTTATGGAATATATTGGTTTCTATATGATTTTAGATCTAGGTGTTCGATATTATTTGATGGATAAATATTATGTTAATTATTATATTAAAATTTGACCAATGTAATCATGATTTTTGGACATATAAATTTAGTATGAAATATTTTTATGACTACTGAGGTTTAATATTTTCTTCGATAAATAATATATTGATTTTGGGAGAACTTATTATCATAGTATTCAATATTTTTAGAGTATCTTTTTCATGAAACCATTATTTTAAATTATTTTAATTTTATTAAATATTATATACTCCATGTATATGTTTCTTATATCAGTATATATATTTTTTCTTTTGGATGGTTAAAAAGTATTATTTTCAAAACAATTCATATTTCACATTATCTTTGTAGAAATTAAAATCTTATTCTTCTTTTATTGATATTTTATTTCCTTGAAACTTTTTACACAATCTAAAAGGTATTCCATTCCATTTATACATATTTATTTTATATTTCCATCAATTATTATTCTCCTAAACATTATTTTATATAACTTTTCGATTATTTTGACATCATTTGATAATATAGTCTTCTAAGTCCCCTTTCAGTGATTGAACTTTATTGTTAAAATTTGTAATGTATTTATCCACTTCATAAACCCTTTCCCATTAGGACCTACAAAATAATTGAAATTTGGAATTATTTTAATGGTTTTAAAATTTTGAGGACATAATTTATTTAAGGGGTAGAGTGTATGAAATGAAATTATTTTAAATATTTATAATTTATTAATATATATGTTAAGTTTTTATATTTTTTAATTAAATATTTATTTTATAGATGATTTCATGTTACTAAAATGTATTATTTAACTATTTATGTACCTTTAGTACATTTAATATTATTTTTTCCACTTCTTGATATAAATTTATTTTTTTACTTGATTAATATATTTGATAAACTTTATTTTTTTAACAATTTAAAAATTTACTATAATATTAGATATTATAGAAATGGTTATTTATTATACATATGTTGATTTATATTGAAATTTATTATTATGGTATTAGTATAAATAGTTGATCATGTTATTATTTAATAATTTTGATTATTTTAAAATAAAATATCTTTTATTTTAAACCAATGGCCTTTCCCTATTTTATATTACATTATTTAAAAGTTAAATTTATCATATTTAGAGAGTGAAATATAATGAAATATATTTCTTATATATATAATCTAATGAGTAAAAAATAAAAAAAATGATTATTAATTAGTTAGTAATAAAAAAACAATAATCATAATAATAATACTTTTGAAATAATTTTGTTTTTGTGTTATGTGTTCTAATATATAAATTAATATTCCACATTTCAGGATTAAATTCATTAAAATGGATTTTATATTTGGAATAAGAATTTACATGTTTTTTAAATATGTTGAATATTAATCTTAGACATAAAAATATGCTACTGAGGAATAGGTTAGTTTCCACGGTAAATATAATTGGATAACATTTCAATGAAATTTATTTTTTTTATATTTATTAAATTATTATCTTTATAATTAAATTCTATAATGAATTTATAAAAATAAATTATATATTTTTTAACCTAAATTATTTGTTATAATAATAAACTAAAATTTCTGATTACATAACATTAATTAAGAGATTCTAAGATGATATTCTATTTTAGAATGGTTTTAATGTAAAATGACATGCATTCTTTTAATAATTAACAAGTAAATTTTATGGGAACCAATAGTAATCATATTATATGGACCAATTGTTAAAATAAATAGTAACATATTCTTAAATTACACCCATTATTTTTTATAAAATAACCCCTCCACCAACCCATACAAGAAATACGAAAAATTAAAATTCCAACATATAATCTATATAGATACCCATTTATTGTATCTTGTATGTGTTGTCAATTAATTTCAAAAAGATAAATAATTATCTTGGAATATTTGGTCAACTAATGATTTTGATGATGAATAAGTTCCAATGTATGCTGTCACCAATATTAATGTACAAAAAATGGATGACATATCATGGAATATTGGTGTTCTAAGATTCATGAAATTATATCTATGAAAAATAAAATATCAATGGAAAATGTAATTTCCTTTGATTGTTATAGAAATACTATTTTACTCTTGATGTAAAATTATTTTTTAATGATATTTTAGTTCTATTGAGAATTAACTTTCTGATGATTATTTTGATATATCTATGGTGTCATTCCCTGTCCCCTGGGGCCCGTGCCATGACTACCCCAAGCCCCCCTTCCATAGGCCAGGGGCTAGCGACTATCACCAATGGAGTAATTCCCTAATACATTGAAGGCATTGCTTTTATAACCTGAAAACACACACAACAGATATGATCAAGAGTAAACTGAATAACCGACAAGTGAGTACAGTATGTAAAAAGGGGCCAGAATACATGCCCAACTGGAAAGGACAAGAAACTAAAATTACAAGTACAATTGAGTAAATAGGAAAAACAGCCACTAGGTCATCCTCTGAGTTTCCTACCTAAAGGGTAGGTACAGATCGCCTCCTCATCACTCCATGTCCATCTGTCTCATCCATGTACCCACTCTTCATAAAGTTCACCTCCGGGTACTGTCCAATCCTGGTACTCTCAACCTCGGTTTGTGTTGTCCGTCGTCTACATCCAACACAACGATGTGCGGGTATTTACCGTGTAGGGGTGAGTATAACGATACTCAGTAGGGTCCTAGAGACCCTCAAGGTCTCACAAAATCCAACAAGGATAAACCAAAAAGTTTGAAATCAACCAATAATCCCACTTAGGTATATGCCCGTACATATACCTATGTTATCAAGTAATCCATCTCAATCACGAGGAAAACAAAAAAGTTACTGACTTAGCTCAACCGGGATTTTTATTCACATTGTCGAAATCACGGATACTGGAGAACTCCTCCTATGTTGAGTACAGTAGGAATGATGTGACACCAAGGCACTTCCCACTAAAATTGGACTGTAGAGGTACTCTTCCTGTTGAGTATAGTTTGTCTACTACGTCACCAAGGCACTCCCCACTATGGTTCTGCACCCAAAACCAGGTGCTCCCCCCAATAGCCTACAGAGTTAGTCTTACTGTCGAGTACCGTGGGTCTGCCACCACAACCAGGAACTCCCCACTAGGCTAGTCGAGTCACTCTGAGTCAATCGGTCAGCAGTCATCAAGTCTCAACCAGCTACTAGGTCTCTGCACTCTGTCTTCTCATCTCTGGAAGGATCCTCTCCTCGAGATACTTGTTGATACTCTTAATATCCTGAATTTCCATGAATAAGTATATGAATGGTTGTCCACATCATAGAGGTCTCAATGCAACAGACGGCGCGTCAATCGAACGCCCGATCTGTGAGTTATTAGCCTTTTAGTCCAGGGGGCCTGATTGGATTCGTGCACGATCCAACCTGACCGTATCTCAAATATACCCCAAACTCTAGTGTGGTATACTCAAAGGGACCATCATACTACATGATTACTAGGGCCGCTGATGATTCGTCAAACAGATACCTGTTGCCAATGATTTGGAAAAAAAAGTAAACGGTAGTAGTGGGCCCTTGTCCGGTCCGACCCGGTCAGACTGACCCGGTCTGACCCAGTCTGGGCTGACCTAGTCTGGTTTAACCTAGCCTGACCCATTGGGTCTGACTCGGGCCGTTGAGTGGGACAACCCATTAGGTTCGGCCTGACCAACTAGGCCCAGCCCAGCAGGCCACGAGAGCGCGGACTGGTCGCGAGGGCGCGGACCGGCCACAGGTTGGCCTGATGGTTGTTCGGACCGGAGGGCTCCGTGTGGGAGTCTCGACATGGAGGTCACCTCAAGGACACTGCATAGCTTGGAGGGAAACATTAGGGGCTGGCTCGGGGCAGCTCGGCCCGGGGATGGGGCGGCGTGGCCCGGAGGCCGGCTCGGCAGGGAGGCGCAGGCGGCCAAGAGTCGGGGGCGGCTGGGAGGGCGCCACAGTTCGACCCATGGCGGTGAAGCCAGTTCGGTTGGTGGACATGGTGACCAGCGCCAGTTTGGCCAGTTTGGTTGGGCAGTGGGCACGACCAGGTTAGTATGGATGGAGTGCGGCGCGGTCAAGGCCAGTTCGGCTAGGATGCGGCGCGACTCGGGCTGGTTCGGCCGGTGGGTGGCGTGACCAGTGGGAAGTGCGGGTTGCGAAGGATACAGGTAGTGCAACCATTACATTTTTCACATTCTTTATCTCATCACCTCATCTCCATTCCGAAGAAAATGTAAAACAAGAATGGCAAAGGGGTCGGGACATGTTATTTTGGCCCGTACCCTCTGCGTTTTGGGTGTTAGCAATGGTTTCATCATGAAAATAAATCAAAAACAAGCATGGAAGATATCTTAAATACATCAATTCCCATAATCCCTAATTAACAACATATTCCCATACCGCAAGGTAAAAAATTGGCAGATCTACTTGATAATAAGTTGGTACACGTTCATTGTTTTGGATGGAAAGAAACAAGGTAATAATATCATACTTAAATAAAATCCCTACATTGATCATTGTTTGTCAATGGAGTCAGGGGGAAGAAGATGGAGTTTTCGTCATTCGTCACATCTTCCACACACTGCCAATCCATGATTGTGCATCTGTTCGTTGATGTCGATGAGGTGGGAAGGTCGATCACCGAAGACGTCCCACGTTGGTTTCCTCCACAAGGTGCTTCTGAGTAATAAGTCGAATACACTCGTCACCTGCATTCTTTGTGGAGGAATTTCATCGTTGGAGAGATTTCTCTCTATTTCCACCTCTCCCAAATTCCACTGATTTGAATATGCCAAGCCAAAATAATAGATTAAGTTTATATATTATTTAATTGTTTTCATAGAATTCAAAAAACTTTAAAAATAATTAATTTTTGTGCTCAATTAATTAATAGGGAGGATTTGGCACATTAATGGCAAGTGCTTTGGCAGAATTAAAAGAGAGGAAGGGTTGACACCATTAAAGAGGTGGGGTGGAGAGACTCTCCCTCATTAATGAGGGGTGTTGAGAGGTTTTCCTCTCCCACCATTATTAGGGGTTTTAGTTCTGTGTGGTCCCCACATCGTAGCCTCTCGTGGCGGTTAGGTTCAGGTGTGCCCCACCACCATAACGTCTCATGGGAGGTAAAGGTGTGGTGGTCCCCACCTCCAACTTCCACATGGGTGGTTATAACAGATAAAAATAAAATAAAACATGTATTTATTCTATTTTATTATTTCGACGAAAAACCCATAATCTATCTTCCACCCTCGACCAACTACCATCGAGGTGAAGGTATTCTTATGCAAATATCGGTGTTGGGAGTTCAATTGTGCCCTCAGATTAAATTCCAAGCACCGGTTAAAAAGTTATAAAAACCTGATCGTATGTCTACTGAATGTACTCGAAAAAAAACTCTAAAAATTGATTCTGGGCACTCTGGGCCTCGGAGTCACATGTCATCAACTTTCACAGATTCGTAAAATTCAAATTTATGAAATAACAATTTCATGGAAATTCACGGTCTTTACATTCTCCCAACCTCAGGGCTTTATGTCACCATAATCTACAACTCATAACTAAGGGAACAAGTGGGGGTACTAAGCACGCATTTGAGCATGCCACTCCCATGTGCTCTCTTGCATGTTCATGTGCTGCAAGAAAATGCACCCAAACGGTATTGACCATCCATGATTGACCCAATCCTGTCAATCCTCAATCTCTACTAGAACCTCCGTAAAATACTCCCCATCATTGAAGTCTAGATCACTATGGTCAATGATGTGGGAAGGTTCATGAACATATCTCCTCAGCTGGGTTACGTGAATGGCGTCGTTCACCAGGTGTAACTGAGGTGGAAGGTCTAAGCGGTAAGACACCTTGACAACTCTGCTGAGGACCTGAAAAGGTCCGATTAATCTCAGAGTTAACCTGCTGCCTCTGCCAAATATCTATAGACCTTATCAAGGTGAGACCCATAGAAAGACATGGTCTCCATCCTCGAACTCCTTAGGTCTCCATCTCTGGTCAACATATGACTTCTACCAGCTTTATGCAGTCTTCATCCACTCCTGGATGATCTGCCCCTATTTGTTGTATCCCGTATCATCTCGAGTTCCACTCCTGCTGACTCCCCTAGGTCAGTCAAGCACAATGGTGATCTACAAGGTCAACCATACAACCTCTCGAAAGGTTCCATCCCAATAGTGGAGTGATAGTTGTTTTTTATGAAAAATAAACCAATGGAAAGTGATCCTCCCAGTTGGGACCGAATTCCAGAACACAAGTACGCAACAGGTCCTCGAGGGCCTGAATGGTCTGCTCAGTCTGCCCATCGGTCTAAGGATAGAAGGTGGTGCTCAAATTAAGTTTCATTCCAAAAAATTCCTACAACCCCTTCCATAGTCGGGAAGTAAATCGTGCATCACAATTGGATACAATTTTCGAAGTTACTCCATATATTCTTACAATCTCCTACACATAGAGGTGTCCCAAGCTCTCTACTGAATCCTACTCTTTGATCGATAGGAAGTGGGCCGACTTGGTGAGTCGGTTGATGATCACCCAGATCGAGTCATAACCCATAGATGTATGTTGAAGTCCTGTCACGAAATACATGGATATTCCTTCCCACTTCCACTCAGAGACCTCTAAAGGATGAACCAAGCCTACAGGTAACTGTCGCTCCGCCATCACTTGCTGACAAGTGAGTCACCGAGAAACAAACTTTGCAACTACTTTCTTTATTTTTGGCCACCAGTTCTTTCATCATAGATCCTGGTACATCTTCGCCACTACTAGATGTACCACTAGATGGGATGTGTGGAAATCCCTCAAAACTTCCTCCTGAAGTGACACTAGTACCATAGTACGTCCTCTTAAGAGGATGACGTGCTCCCCACCTTCAGAAAATCCATCAGGTGCCTATCCTGTGGATATCAGAGCACATTGTGTCTCGCAATCAGCATCCCCATGTTGTGTCTCCCTGACTCGCTGAAGAAGTGGGGGAGTGATTGTAAAAGTCTGATGAAAGGCTGCTCCATCTGTATCCACAAATAATATCTTTAAAGCAGCTAGATGCTCAGTCACCTAGCCTAACAGCTGTATACCTGTTCTCCTACAGATAGCATCTGCAACAAAATTCCCCTTCCCAGGAGTATAGAATATCTCAAAGTCATAGACCTGGAGGAACTCAATCCAACGTCGATGTCTTAGGTTCAGGTCCTTCTGAGAGAAGATATACTATAGAAATTTGTGATCAGAGTACAAGATAAAACGTTTTCCCATCAGATAGTGTCTTCACATCTTCAGGGCGAAGACCACAACTGCTAACTCTAAGTTATTGGTAGAGTAGTTCTGCTCATTATATCTCAGATGACGAGAACCTTATGCGATCACTGCTCACTCCTACATCAGTTCACATCTGAGCCTGGTCCCTGATGCATCATAGCAGACTACGTACCACACACCTTCCTCTGGATGCCTCAAGATGGGGGTACTAATCAACCTCTACCTCAGCTCCTGAGAGCTCTTCTGGCATCTCTCTGAACACACTAAGTGTTTCCCCTTCATCTTCAAGGCTCGTTGCAGTGTTGCAACTTTGGAGAAGTCTGTCATAAATCTTCGGTAATAACCAGCCAAACTCAGGAAACTACGTACCTCCGTCACACTCTTGGGTGGCTCTCAATCAAGTACCGCCTAAATATTTTCTGGATCCACTGCAAATCTAGCCTCTGGTATGAGATGTCCTAGAAATTGGACCTCTCAGATATAGAACTATCACTTTGATATCTTACCATAAATATAGTGCTCTCAAAGCGTGTCTAGTACTACCCGCAAATGATAGGCATGCTCCTCCTCCGTAGTCGAGTACATCAGATTGTCATCGATGAAGACTATAACAAATCGATCGAGGTATGGAAAAAAGTTCGTGTTCATGAGTCCCATGAACACTGCTAGAGAGTTGGTTATGCTGAATGGAATAACAAAGAACTAATATTGGTTGTACCGACATCTGAAGTCCATCTTCTGTATATCCTCATCTCGAACTCTGAGCTGGTGATAGCTTGATCTAAGTTCTATCTTTGAGAACCACTGGGCTCCCTTCTACTGATCAAAGAGGTCGTCAATCCATGAGAGTGGGTACTTTTTCATCATGGTCACCTGGTTTAGGTGTTGATTGTCAACAAAAAGCCTCAATCTCCCATCCACAATCATGGAAAATAGAATTGGGGCATCCCAGGGAGAAACACTGGGCCGGATGAATCCCGTCCCCTGCAAGTCCTCAAGCTATAACTATAGCTCACGAGGCTCCACAAGAGCTATCCAATATGTTGGAGTAGATATTTGTGCCTTCCAGGGGTAGAAGTAAATGTAATAGTCTACCTCCTTGCGAGGGGGTAGACATAATACATCATCAGGGAAAACATACGTGTAATGGTCCACCACTATCGAAGATGACATCGTAAGGCCTCTACACTACTACTAGAAGATCCTAGAAGAATCTCTCACCTCCTAGTGTAATCTCACACTGCTGGCACCAGTGCGTAACAATCAAGTCTTCTCCCATAGGAATCACTAGCTGTAAGGATCGAGCCAATGGATCCGTCAGAATCTCCGAGCTTCCAATGAGTGAAGTGGAAATGAAAGAGTGACATGAACCTATGTCTATATGAACTATATATAAGGTGGAATAGACACGGATTGTACCTCGTATCATCTTTAGAGCACTGTGATCGTAAGCCTCAGCTTCCTGGAGCTGAACTCTCCCCTGTCGACCTACTCCCTGTGGTCGAGGTGGACCCCTTGGTTGTGGTGGCAGTAACCCCTCAAAATGTTGTCCACCGCCAGCTACACAACCAGCTCCTCTACCATGCCTTCTGGCTCCCTAATAACCACCTCGATCGAATATATGTCTCTTCTAGGTTGGTCTTTCAACCATCTGATGATCGTCTGAATGGCAGTTTAGACATTAATGAGTCATGTGACCCTGCCCGCCACATGTGAAACATTGACTTCTCCTATCATGTATGTCTCTACTCCGGGTACCCCCGCACAACCGATCATGAGTAATGTGGTCATCCACCTCTAGGTCAAGTCCTATTGGACCTCTATGACATCTATCTACAACCATCTATAGAAGACTCTGCTACGTGTCTAATGGTGTGGGGTCTCACTACTAGAGACTACTAAGAAAAGAAAATCTCCACTATGAGGGCTCTCTCTAACACCCATGCCTGCCTCTGGATGCTGAATGAGATCACTGATGCCCTAATATCCTACCTTATTCCCTACTCGAAGGTCCGGGCCCTTAAAAAAGGGTCCCATATCATATCATTGGAGTGGCATGAGAGGTCTGTGAACCTCACTGAGTACTAAGCTACAGTTAAGATTCCCTGCTGCAGATGAAGTATCTCATGTATACGCACCGCGCAAAGAGTCAATGGGATAAAATCTGCTCGAAACAGGCTCTTGAAGTCATCCCAGAGGATCCTCATCTCATCGTGAACATGGAGCATCAAGCTCCACTATCTAGCTACTACTTCCTATAAAAGGCTGGAAGCAAGAATCAGCATGAGGTCTGCTGGTAACCCTACCAGTCGGAAAACTATTTCCATAGCCTCCAACCAATCATCATCTTCCTGTGGGTCCTTCTATCCCCTGATCCTGTGTGGCCTATGTTGCTAGAACTCATGCAATGTGCTCAAGAGGCGGGCATTGTCAACTTCTGTAGATGGTGGCATTGGTGGCCCAAGGAGGAGTGGTATCGCTGGTGCCTCCGCTGGAAAAGGGCCCTCCACTGAGGCCTCATCACTCATTGGGCTATCTGTGTGTACAATTCTCGGGACTCTAGATGGTCGTCCGTGGGGAGGCATCCTGAAATAAAAAGATGTGACATGGTCAAAAGATTATTCCTGGTGAGTGGACTTGGATGAGTTGACTTAAATAAAACTTTTGAAAATACACATGCAATCAGTGTTTTGGTGCACTGAGTCAGAAATTTGAAGTCAGGGCCCTAGTGTATGGATACGTTAGCCGCCGCACCAACACAGGAATCCCTTAACTAAAAACCACACTCAATTATAATAACTATGTTTCTTAATAGAAAATAACGATCAGATTCCTAAGATTTGTGGTATAACTGACTCCTCTGATACCAATTTTTCACGACCCGTCCACTGGGGCCCATGTCGTGACTACCCCAAGCCCACGTTCCATAGGCCAGGGGCCGGCGACCAGCACCAAAAGAGTAATTCCCTAAAACTGGGAAGGCATTGTCTTCATAACCTGTATACACACATAGTAGATATGATCATGAGTAAACTAAATAACCAAAAAGCTAGTACAGTACGTAAAATGGGGCCAGAATAAAATCCCAACTAGAAAGTACAAGACACAAAAAGTACAATTACAACTGGGGAAAAAGGAAAAACAGATAGTAGGTCATACTCCAAGGTTACTATATGATGTGTAGGTATATATCACATCCTCAGCACTCTATGTCTCTCCATCTCCTTCGTGTATCGACACGTCGTAAAGTCCACCTCTGGCCACCGTTCAGTCTTGGTACTCTCATATTCAGTCTGCACTGTCTATCATCTGCATCCAACACAACGCAGTGCGGGCATAGCCCAGGAAGGGGTGAGTATAACAATACTCAGTAGGGACCTTGAGTCCCTCAAGGTCTCACAAAATCCATCAAGAATAATCCACAATGTATGAAATCAACAAATAACCCCACTTAGGTATATGCCCATACATATACCTAAGTTCTCAAGTAATCCATCTAAATCATGAGCCAATCACAAATGATACCGACTCAGCTCAACCAAGATTTTCATTCACATTTTCAAAACCATGGATACTAGAGAACTCCCCCTCTGTCGAGTACAGGGGGCCTGCCGTGACACCATGGTGCTTCCTAATAACCTTGGATTGCTGAGGTACTCCTCCTGTCTAGTACCGTGGGTCTGCTGTGTCACCAAGGTGCTCCCCACTATGGGTCTACCGCCACAACCATGCGCTCATCCTCTATGGGTCTGCCGCCACAAAAAGGCACTCCCCACTAGGCTAGTCGAGTCACTCAAATTCAATCGGTCAGCAGTCGTCAAGTCTCAGCCAACTACTTGGTCTCCAAACTCTGTCTGCTCGTCTCTTGAAGGATCTTCTCCATGAGCTAATGGTTGATACACCAACTATAACAACATCCAACGAATAAGTATCTCAATGGTCTATCATTTCATTGAGGTCTCAACGCAACAGACGACACATCAGTCGGATGCCCGGTCTATGATTTATTATCTTTTTTGTCCAGGGGGGGCCAGTTGGATTCGTGGGCGATCCAACCTATCCATGTCTCAAGTATACCCCAAAATCTATTGGGGCATACTAAAAGGGACCTTCATGATCATATATTACTAGGTTCACTGATGGCTTGTCAAACAGATTCCCAGTGCCAAAGATATGGCCAAAAAAACTAAAGGGTCGTAGTGGGCCTGTGTCCGGTCTGACCCGGTCGAACCAATCCGGTCTGGGTCGACCTGGCCTGACTCATTGGGTCTAAACTGGTCCATTAGGTGGGCCAGACTATTATGTTTGTCTTGGAACACTAGGCCCAGCCCATCAGGCCATGAGAGCGTGGACTGGTCATGAAGGGACGGACCCGAAACAGGTTAGAGTGAGGGTGGTTCGCCCCGGAGGGCGCCATTAGGGCAGCTCATCCCAAAGGGAAACAAGATGTCGTGGATAGGCTTGGAGTGAACTATGAGGGGCCAGCTCAGGGCAGCAAGGCTAGGGGTTAGGGTGGTGTGGCCAGGGCCGGGAGTTTGGCTTGGCCGGGAGGCACAGTCAGCTGGGAGGGCACCGTGGTTCGGCTCGAGGCAGCAGAGCGGGTTCGGCCGGTGGACGGGGTGGCCGGGGCTTGTTTGGCTTGTTCAGTCGGGTGGAGGGAACGACCATGGTGGCATGACTGGGGTACGACACGACTGAGGAAGGTGCGGCTGGGGCACGACATGGCTTGGGCCGGTTCAGCTGGCGGGTTGTGCCGCCGGTGGGCGGCGCAGGTCACGGAGGCCATGGGTAGCGCAGTCGTTTCCTTCGTTGCATTGGTTGTCTCGTCGCCTCGTCACCATTCTAAAGAACATTAAAAATAGTAATGACAGAGGGGTCGATCCATGTAAGTTTGGTCCACACCCTCCGCATTTAGTGTGGTCGCAAATGGTTCATCAATAACATAAACAAAGAATGATCATGGAAGATATCTTATAAACATCAATTCCCATAATACCTCATTAACAATATATTCCCAACCCTCAAGGTAAACCATCTGCTGATCAACTTGATAATAATTTGATCCACGTTCCTTGTTTTGGAAGGAATGAAACAAGGGAATAATATCATACATTAACAAAATCCCTACCTTGATCATTGTTCACCAACAGAGTCGTGGGCAAGAAGACGGAGTTGTCGTTGTTCATCACATCCACCCTACACTTCCAATCTAAGCTCGTACTTTGGTTCACTGATGATGATGAGGAGGGAAGGTTGGACATCGAAAACGTCCCACGTCGGTTACCTCCACAAGGTGCTTCCGAGGAAGAAGTCGAAGAAACTCCTTGCAGGAGTCCTTCGTGGATGAATTTATTCATTGGAGAGCTTACTCCCTATGTTCTCCTCTCCCAATTTCCACCATGATGAATATGCCAAGCCAAAATAATAGATTAATTTTATCTATTATTTAATTATTGGCACAAAATTCAAAACGATTTAAAAATAATTAATTGATGTGATCAATTAATTAATTGGGAGGATTTGGCACATTAATGGAAAGTGCGTTAGTAGAATTAATGGAGAGGAATGGTTGAAACCATTAAAGGAGGGGGTTGGAGAGACTCTCCCTCATTAATGAGGGGATTTGAGGGGTTTTCCTCTCCAACCATTATTAGTGGGCTTAGTCCAGGGAGGTCCCAGCATCATAACATCTTGTGGGAGTTTAGGTTCGGGTGGTCCCCACCACCATAACCTCTCATGGGAGGTTAAGGTATGGTGTTCCCCACCTTCAAATTCCACTTGGTTGGTTATAATAGAAATGAAATAAAATAAAACATGCGTTTATTATTTTTTATTATTCCCACGAAAAGCCCAAAAACTATCTTCCACCCTAGACCAACTGTCGTCGAGGTGAATGTCTTCTTAAGAGAATACCGGTGTTGTGTGTTCAATAGTTCCCTCTGATTTTATATCCAAGCTCCGGTTCAAACGTTAAAAAAACCCGCACATATGTTTGCTGGATATAACGACCCACACTTTACATACATTGTTAATACTTCAAAATTGAATTACACTTATTACAACATATGACAAAACCACAAAGGACCGTATAGGTATAGTGTCTTTAGAAACTGGGAAACATAAACAACTGGTTCATAAATCTTCTACAGTGTCTCCCATTTATTTCATCATATCTTGGGTCCCTTTTAGCATATTCTACTTAATATCCATCTTCCTGGCCTGGGGAAAAGAAAACATAAAAGGGTGAGCTCAAATGCTCAGCAAGGGCAAATAAAGGAAATAAAAATCATATCATATCTTTTTGAAAATTAAAACCTGCAAAAGAGATCATAATATCATAACATGGAATAAATCATAGAAGTGAAAATGAGATCCCCATAATCATAACATAAAACTTGAATCTTTGTGGCATGCACACATAATCATGGAAAATCATTTCTTTTTAGTCATGACTTATTGCCAAGACTATCTTAGTGGACAAAGTCCCTTTCTGAACCGAGTTCACTCCTCGTTTCAGTCATGTATCACTGAACCGAAATAACCTTCCGTTCCAGCCATGTCTATCTCATGAGATATAAAATCATTACCCAATGCATTGGAGGGAGATATAGGTCCCACCCATCTTATAATGAATCCTTTCTTATGTGTGCCACATAATCATAAAACATACATCATCGCATAACACATATAACAAAAATGGGATTCTTGAAACATCATGACATCATAAATCAATTCATATATGATAAAGGAATTAATAAACATAATTCCATCACAATATATTCAAACCAATGTAAAAATATGGATAGAAACAGAACCCTTTATTATCTTAGATGGAAAATAATTTTGATAAAACACTTGAATTGAATTCTTGAGGAAAATATCCTTTCTTCTTCAAAAACATTTTTCCTTTCATAACATGTAATACAACTTTAAAATAAAAGAAGTTGATTAAAAATAAACTTGAAAACTTGTAAAGTAAGCTTCTTTGAAGTAATGTTTTAAAAATCCATTCATGCCGTATAAGTTAAAAAAAACATTCTTCGTACTTTTGTCGGAAAAGTCAAAAAGTACCTCGTACGGAAAAACGACAAAAGATTCCTTTCATATTCTTTACTAAAAACTCACCTAAGGGTAAAATTGGATTTAAACTATTTCAAGTGGATGGAAACAATATTACATATTGAGGGAACATGGATGTGGATGATAAAATACACCCCAGTAAATACTTACGAATAAACAATCTCGGATAAAAATGAGATTGTGATATTTCCCTTACCTTAGGTCCGATTTGCTTTATTTGTGTCCGAAGCTCCTGTATAATGGTTTAAATAATGTTATTGACTTATTCCAGAATCATACATATTGATATGAGATCATATATGGTCATATTATTAGCTTCTTGTTAGTAATATTTCATTGTTACTTGTTACTCGGGTCTTTATAACTTTTTGTTCTTATGCGTGTTTTGTCGAATAAATTCTTATTCTTATCTTTAGGTTATAGATAATTCATTTCCTGAATGGTATTAGTGTATTATATACCATATTCATTCATTCAATTCATTTATATAATCATTATGAAATGAAGATCATGTAGAACGAGTCGCATCACATCGTGGAGACGGTATTCCGTACGTACGCACGAGTGATGATATCGTTCCTATGATCGTGGAATTGTATTGGAGTATATATATATATTATTTCAGTATCAATATTACTTAATAATAATCATATATAGTTACTTATTACACCATTATACCCATCCTTGTAAGGTGATGGTGGAAAATAGATTACACCACGGCGTGGAGACGGTATTCCGTACGTACGCACGCGCGGTGATTTCATTTTTCCGTAGGATGGATAGAAGGTGAATTAGGGTTGTTTCATATTTATAATAACATATCAGTATTTAAGTAATACTGATGTTATTACTTTATCATGAAACAACTAAAGAAGAAGAAGTTGAAGAAGAAAGAAATTGAAAAGATCGGTAATGGATATTACCTCTTCTTTGGAACGCCTTTTTGAATCCTCCATTTAAGGAACTAAGAATGGTCTTCGGAGAAGACCAGGACCTCTAGGATTATTCTAGGGAAGTGGAGAAGGGAAAATGGCAGGGTTTGGCCGAGCTTGAGTGCTCAAATTGGTGTGAGGAGGAGGGGGAGGAGGTGCCCTTTTATAAGGGAGGAGAGGGGCACCTTAGGAATATCTCAAAATATTATTTTATATTAAAGTCAAAATCGGTTTATAATGGTTCCAAAGGGTCTTATTTCGAAGCTAAAGTGGGGATGGGTCGAAATCCTATCAACCAATAGGATTTAGACAAGTTTAGGGTATTATTTTAACCTTATCAATTAGATTTAACTCTAAGTTAATTAATTTAACTTTTACCGTGTCTTTTTGTTTTCTTTCACTATATGGTTAATACACTTACTATAACATGCCAAACGAACCCCAAATTGTTTATTATTAATATATATATCCTTATCTAAGTCATTTGGCCGAACCTTAGATTTTTAGGAATAAAATAACAATTAATAATATAATATTTGATTTAAAAACTATTTTGTGTCAATTTTGACACTATTTGATATATGATTTTTGTGAAATTAATAACAGAATTATATGTTCGAACCAAGTTGATTAAATCAATACTAATATATCATAGTAACCTAGAAAATTAGTGGAATTCATAAAAAGTCTCAAATTACATTTATTTGTGTATTTATATTATCAATTTTGTCAATATTTCATTAATAAGATAATTACTGCATCATCGTTGTGTCATAAATAAATTAAATTATTTGATGTCTAAAAATTACAAATAAAATACCATCATGTAGGAAATCTTTTTATCGTTCTAATGAATATTTACAATCGAATTTATCTTATGTATAACCCTATATTAAAAATGATTTACTTATTAAACTTTGATTTTAACTATTTTAACCCTTCTTTAAATAAATTAATAATAAATGTCCTAATCTAATCCAAGTGGGCCTAAATGGTCATATTTTATTCCTAAGTTTGTTTTTGGTCGAATTACACTTGTCCAATAGAATTAGGACATGTGTTAGGGTAATATTAATATCATATTTACCCTTAGTTACCCTATTTACTATTAACCGCGGTAAAAATAGTAAAAAGTTACTATTCACCAAAAAATTATTTTCATCTCATTGAACCACATTTTAGTCCTTGATATTAACCGTGTCTCTCGGATTTTTGAAATTCCATTCACAGAAGTGGTAAAATTATGTTTTATGAAAAATTCAGTTTTTAACCTACCACTTAGTGGTTTCACTATTCATCAAAAATTGAAAGTTTTCAGAAAAATACCAAAATTTCACCCTAGGATAATTTCGATATTCTGAGTCCAAAAATGAAGTCCATTTTGAAAAATAAAATTTATAAAATTTCAAAAAGTGGTTATTACTATTCATAACGGCTAGTTTTAATAGCATATTGTTGTTTAGTGAAACTCGGTATTGCGTACGACGCAAGCTATCGAGGAAGGTCGCGATTGCGTGTAAAGCAAGCCAAGCAAGTGTTGTGTAGAAAAAGATTCCTTTGATGATTTATATAACATAAAAGTCTCGGGTGTTACATTCTACCCCCCTTAAAAAGAATTTCGCCCTCGAAATTCGTCACTTTGCAACAAACAAATGAGGATACTTCTCCCTCATCATATCCTCAAGCTCCCATGTTGCTTCTTCAAGTTGGTGGTTTCTCCATAAAACTTTCACCAAGCGAGTGGTCTTGTTTCGTAGGACTTTTTCGCTACGATCCAGAATCTCTATCGGCTGTTCTTCATAAGAAAGATCTTGCTCCAGCGGTACAACTTCTGAGCTGAGTACATGTGAAGGATCTGGTATGTACTTTCTCAGGAGAGATACATGGAACACATCGTGAACTTGAGAGAGATTCGGTGGAAGCGCCAATCGGTAAGCTACCTTCCCAACACGATCCAGTATTTCAAAAGGACCGATATATCTAGGGCTCAACTTCCCCTTCTTTCCAAATCTCATAACCCTCTTCAGGGAGATATTCGTAAGAACACTTTATCACCCACTTCAAACTCTAGGTCTTTTCTTCGGTTGTCGGCATAACTTTTCTGTCGACTCTGAGCTGCTCTTATGTGTTATTGAATAGATCTGACCTTTTCTGCCATTTCATCAACGAGATCAAGTCCTAATAGCTTTCTTTCCCCAACTTCATCCCAGCAAGTTGGAGTCCGGCATTTCTTTCCATAGAGTGCTTCATAAGGAGCCATCTGAATACTGGAGTGAAAGCTATTATTATAAGAAAATTCCACCAAAGGTAGGTGTTGATCCCAACCTCCTTTGAAATCCATAGAGCAAGCTCTCAACATATCTTCTAGGGTTTGAATTGTTCTCTCAGACTGACCGTCTGTCTGGGGATGATAAGCAGTGCTGAAACTCAACTCTGTATCCAGAGTATGCTGAAGACTTCGCCAAAACATCGAGGTAAATCTCGGATCTCGATCAGATATAATAGAAAGTGGTACTCCATGCAATCTTACCACTTCCTTTACATATATCCTGGAAAGCTGATCTAGAGAGAAATCCTCTCTAATAGCAATGAAGTGTGCAGACTTTGTAAGACGATCAACTATGACCCAGATAGCATTATTGCCTTTGGATGTTTTAGGAAGTCCTGTGACAAAGTCCATAGTGATGTTTTCCCATTTCCATTCGGGTATGGGTAATGGTTGTAACATCCCCTTAGACTTCTGTCTCTCAGCTTTAACTTGTTGACAAACCAAGCATTGAGAGACATATTCAGCAACATCTCTTTTCATGCCATCCCACCAGAAGTACTCTTTCAGGTCCCTATACATCTTCGTGCTTCCAGGATGAATAGAGAATGAAGAACTATGAGCCTCATCGAGCAGCTCTTTCTTTAATTCGGGGATGGGAAGAACACAAACCCGATTCCTGAACTTTATTATCCCATCACAATCAAGGTTGAATTCAGGAACATTTCTCACCTTCTTTTGTAAATCGACATCTTCTTTCTGTGCCTCTTTAATCTTCACATGTATAGATGGTTGAACATTCATTTGAGAAAGATAAGATTTTTCCCCTTCCATTATAATTCCAAGATCCATCCTTTGTAAATCCATAAATATTGGATCTTTTGTGATCCTCATCATGGATAAACTAGCATGGTCTTGTCGACTTAATGCATCTGCCACCTTGTTTGCTTTCCCAGGGTGGTAATGGATTGAGCAGTCATAATCCTTAATCAGCTCCAACCATCTTCTTTGGCGCATATTCAGCTCCTTTTGTGTGAAAATATACTTTAAACTTTTATGATCAGTATAAATATCACACCTTTCACCATAAAGGTAATGCCTCCAAATCTTTAATGCAAAGATTACCGCAGCCAACTCCAAATCATGTGTTGGGTAATTTTGCTCATGGATTTTCAACTGTCGTGAGGCATAAGCTATCAGCATATCATTTTGCATAAGAACACACCCCAATCCCTTCTTGGATGCATCACTGTAGATCACAAACCTTTCTCCACTACAAGGCAGTGTGAGCACAGGTGCACTGGATAACCTTCTTTTCAACTCCTTGAAATTCTCTTCACATTCCTCTGTCTAGACAAACTTAACTCCTTTCCGAGTCAACTTGGTGAGTGGATTAGATAATCGTGAAAAATCTTTTACAAAACGTCGATAATATCCAGCCAAACCAAGAAAACTTCGGATCTCAGTTACTGTTGTTGGTCTTGACCATCTTTCGATAACCTCTGTTTTTGCTGGATCCACAGATATCCCCTCTTTTGAGATTATATGACCCAAAAATGCAACTTTTTGAAGCCAAAATTCACACTTGGTAAATTTGGCATAAAGCTTCTCCTTTCTCAGGGTCTTCAATATAATTCTCAAGTGATCTTCATGCTCTTCCTTGCTCTTTGAATAGACAAGAATATCGTCTATAAAGAATACCACAAATTGATCAAGATAGTCTCTAAAGACTCTATTCATTAGATCCATGAAGATAGAATGGGCATTAGTAAGACCAAATGGCATCACTATAAATTCATAGTGTCCATACCTTGTACGGAAAGCCGTCTTTGGTATAACCTCCCTTTGATACCAACTATAACGACCCACACATTACATACATTGTTAATACTTCAAAATTGAAATACACTTATTACAACATATGACAAAACCACAAAGGACCGTATAGGTATAGTGTCTTTAGAAACTGGGAAACATAAACAACTGGTTCATAAATCTTCTACAGTGTCTCCCATTTATTTCATCATATCTAGGGTCCCTTTTAGCATATTCTACTTAATATCCATCTTCCTGGCCTGGGGAAAAGAAAACATAAAAGGGTGAGCTCAAATGCTCAGCAAGGGCAAATAAAGGAAATAAAAATCATATCATATCTTTTTGAAAATTAAAACCTGCAAAAGAGATCATAATATCTTAACATGGAATAAATCATAGAAGTGAAAATGAGATCCCCATAATCATAACATAAAACTTGAATCTTTGTGGCATGCACACATAATCATGGAAAATCATTTCTTGTTAGTCATGACTTATTGCCAAGACTATCTTAGTGGACAAAGTCCCTTTCTGAACCGAGTTCACATCTCGTTTCAGTCCTGTATCACTGAACCGAAATAACCTTCCGTTCCAGCCATGTCTATCTCATGAGATATAAAATCATTACCCAATGCATTGGAGGGAGATATAGGTCCCACCCATCTTATAATGAATCCTTTATTATGTGTGCCACATAATCATAAAACATACATCATCGCATAACACATATAACAAAAATGGGATTCTTGAAACATCATGACATCATAAATCAATTCATATATGATAAAGGAATTCATAAACATAATTCCATCACAATATAGTCAAACCAATGTAAAAATATGGATAGAAACAGAACCCTTTATTATCTTAGATGGAAAATAATTTTGATAAAACACTTGAATTGAATTCTTGAGGAAAATATCCTTTCTTCTTCAAAAACATTTTTCCTTTCATAACATGTAATACAACTTTAAAATAAAAGAAGTTGATTAAAAATAAACTTGAAAACTTGTAAAGTAAGCTTCTTTGAAGTAATGTTTTAAAAATCCATTCATGCCGTATAAGTTAAAAAAACATTCTTCGTACTTTTGTCGGAAAAGTCAAAAAGTACCTCGTACGGAAAAACGACAAAAGATTCCTTTCATATTCTTTACTAAAAACTCACCTAAGGGTAAAATTGGATTTAAACTATTTCAAGTGGATGGAAACAATATTACATATTTAGGGAACATGGATGTGGATGATAAAATACACCCCAGTAAATACTTACGAATAAACAATCTCGGATAAAAATGAGATTGTGATATTTCCCTTACCTTAGGTTCGATTTGCTTTATTCGTGTCCGAAGCTCCTGTATAATGGTTTAAATAATGTTATTGACTTATTCCAGAATCATACATATTGATATGAGATCATATATTGTCATATTATTAGCTTCTTGTTAGTAATATTTCATTGTTACTTGTTACTCGGGTCTTTATAACTTTTTGTTCTTATGCGTGTTTTGTCGAATAAATTCTTATTCTTATCTTTAGGTTATAGATAATTCATTTACATAATGGTATTAGTGTAGTATATACCATATTCATTCATTCAATTCATTTATATAATCATTATGAAATGAAGATCATGTAGAACGAGTCGCATCACATCGTGGAGACGGTATTCCGTACGTACGCACGAGTGATGATATCGTTCCTATGATCATGGAATTGTATTGGAGTATATATATATATTATTTCAGTATCAATATTACATAATAATAATCATATATAGTTACTGATTACACCATTATACCCATCCTTGTAAGGTGATGGTGGAAAATAGATTACACCACGGCGTGGAGACGGTATTCCGTACGTCCGCACGCGCGGTGATTTCATTTTTCCGTAGGATGGATAGAAGGTGAATTAGGGTTGTTTCATATTTATAATAACATATCAGTATGTAAGTAATACTGATGTTATTACTTTATCATGAAACAACTAAAGAAGAAGAAGTTGAAGAAGAACGAAATTGAAAAGATCGGTAATGGATATTACCTCTTCTTTGGAACGCCTTTTTGAATCCTCCACTTAAGGAACTAAGATTGGTCTTTGGAGAAGACCAGGACCTCTAGGATTATTCTAGGGAAGTGGAGAAGGGAAAATGGCAGGGTTTTGCCGAGCTTGAGTGCTCAAATTGGTGTGAGGAGGAGGGGGAGGAGGTTCCCTTTTATAAGGGAGGAGAGGGGCACCTTAGGAATATCTCAAAATATTATTTTATATTAAAGTCAAAATCGGTTTATAATGGTTCCAAAGGGTCTTATTTCGAAGCTAAAGTGGGGATGGGTCGAAATCCTATCAACCAATAGGATTTAGACAAGTTTAGGGTATTATTTTAACCTTATCAATTAGATTTAACTCTAAGTTAATTAATTTAACTTTTACCGTGTCTTTTTGTTTTCTTTCACTATATGGTTAATACACTTACTATAACATGCCAAACGAACCCCAAATTGTTTATTATTAATATATATATATCCTTATCTAAGTCATTTGGCCGAACCTTAGATTTTTAGGAATAAAATAACAATTAATAATATAATATTTGATTTAAAAACTATTTTGTGTCAATTTTGACACTATTTGATATATGATTTTTGTGAAAGTCATAACAGAATTATATGTTCGAACCAAGTTGAATAAATCAATACTAATATATCATAGTAACCTAGAAAATTAGTGGAATTCATAAAAAGTCTCAAATTACATTTATTTTTGTATTTATATTATCAATTTTGTCAATATTTCATTAATAAGATAATTACTGCATCATCGTTGTGTCATAAATAAATTAAATTATTTGATGTCTAAAAATTACAAATAAAATACCATCATGTAGGAAATCTTTTTAGCTTTATAATGAATATTTACAATCGAATGTATCTTATGTATAACCCTATATTAAAAATGATTTACTTATTAAACTTTGATTTTAACTATTTTAACCCTTCTTTAAATAAATTAATAATAAATGTCCTAATCTAATCCAAGTGGGCCTAAATGGTCATATTTTATTCCTAAGTTTGTTTTTGGTCGAATTACACTTGTCCAATAGAATTAGGACATGTGTTAGGGTAATATTAATATCATATTTACCCTTAGTTACACTATTTACTATTAACCGCGGTAAAAATAGTAAAAAGTTACTATTCACCAAAAAATTATTTTCATCTCATTGAACCACATTTTAGTCCTTGATATTAACCGTGTCTCTCGGATTTTTGAAATTCCATTCACAGAAGCGGTAAAATTAAGTTTTATGCAAAATTCAGTTTTTAACCTACCACTTAGTGGTTTCACTATTCATCAAAAATTGAAAGTTTTCAGAAAAATACCAAAATTTCACCCTAAGATAATTTCGATATTCTGAGTCCAAAAATGAAGTCCATTTTGAAAAATAAAATTTATAAAATTTCAAAAAGTGTTTATTACTATTCATAACGGCTAGTTTTAATAGCATATTGTTGTTTAGTGAAACTCGGTATTGCGTACGACGCAAGCTATCGAGGAAGGTCGCGATTGCGTGTAAAGCAAGCCAAGCAAGTGTTGTGTAGAAAAAGATTCCTTTGACGATTTATATAACATAAAAGTCTCGGGTGTTACACTGGACGTACCCAATCAAAACTTCAAAAATTGATTCAGTGCATTCTGGGCCATGGAATCACACGCCGTCAACTTTCATGGACTCGTAAAATTACCATTGAATTAAAAAAAATACAAGGAAATTTCGGGTCATTACATATGGTGAATATATTTAGAAAATGACCCATTCTTCAATTTTGAGATTAATTTTAAAAAAATCTAGGTATTTTAATGTTGTATTGTTACTGAAGATCGAAAATAAGTCTTGAAGGAATGGTATTTATTTTCTTTCATATTTTACTGATTTTTAATTGTATTTTATTAAAAAATCGACAATCTAATAACCAACCAAGTAAATAGCTTAATGGAACATATAGGAACAATGTTAACCATGAGGGATCTAATCCCACATGGCCAGCTAAGGTAGCTGGGTGGACGAATATCATACACATAGGCTGAAATTGGAACACACATAGGGAATTTAAAACACCTGGGGAACACAAAAGAAGAAGTTCTTGTATATATGGAGTTTAGTGTCACACATGTGGGGTGGAATGGGAGGATGGGAGAGAACATCAATTCACTTATTATGAAAGATTCGTGACATATGAGAGGATTATATTATTATGCAGCAATAGGATGAATGAGGTTATAATGTGGGACTTATAAATGAGATATATTATTCAAATTTAATACATGGAGTTGGTTTGTTTGGAATTATTATAAAGAAAATTAAAATCCATCATGTATATTAACATAAAACATGAGCAAGGATCTCTATATATGGATTTTTATTAGGGTGGATGAACATAATTGTGATTATTATTATCAAATTGGGATCACAATGAGTGATAAACAGATTATAATTAGATGCTTTAGAATTATAGTGTGTGTAAAGTAACATGAATCCATTAAATGAATAATGTTAGAGGTGTGGATTCCATGATCAGTGAAGCTAAAATGAGCATATGACCACATGAAGTAATGTGTACTGACTACATGAAAAAATTTGGAATGAAGATATGAATAATCATAGATAAAACACATGAATAATATGATGATTTACCTTTTTTGTTATAGTAACTATGATAATGCATGGTAGATTTCGTGACTATGGCCTTTATGGTAGGGTGATCTACTATAGGATGTGATGATTGAATACATAATGGGAGGAATTACTGAATGCCTTATCCTAGGTAAAGTGATAACATGACTTATATTATATCATGTAACCGCAAGTTGAAAAGATGATTTTTGAAGAATAACAAGATCCCATATTTCTTCAATATTTGGGAAAAAATTGTGATATGTAATTTTCAATGTAATATTTGAATCAAGAGATAGAGAAGAAAGCAGTGTAGTGAGACAACATTGAAATATGATGGATGATAATGATGTTTTTATAAATTATCATATGTAAATTCTATGAAGATGAAGATAAATAATGAATAATTATCTCTAAAAAGAAAAGAAATGTTTTTTCCAATATTATATATACATCCTGGAGACGTTATCTTGGTCCTTTCATATAGGATATGTAAAATGTAGATTCCCACCTTGTGGGGCATCAGTAGTTTTATTTTTGATGTAATATATTATTATTGGTTTTCTTCACTACAATATGGGGAAGATAAGATCTTTATTCATGAATTTCAATGATGAGTAAAGACATGAAAAATATTTTAGATAACTAAATAATACCTTGTGTATAATTTCAAATAATTATGATTTGTAGATTTTACTTCACACTATATTATATACTAAATTAAGAATAATATTATAGGAACTATTAGGGAATAAATATATGTACCATTTAAATAGTTCATTCATGCATATATAGTATTTTTTATTGTAAAAAATGTTTATTATATTTATTAGACATTCTATGAATAATAATGAAGGAATAAGGAACCGAGTGGATGTATATGTTAATATGAAACCATAAATATTTGAAATTTATTATGTAAAGGGTGAGAATTGGGTTAAATAGATTTATAAGGAAGAAATAAAAGAATGATATTGGCATGACTGTATACTTTTGTACCATGTATGTATTAATTCATACTTTGGGATATTTATAGGTATTCCTAATTGATAAATGGGAGAGGAAGACTGTGATAATTTGGTATGCTTACATATAGGTACAATTATTAATGGATGTTCCTTATTGGGGAAATTACACAGTGCATTCAAATTTCCATGATTTTGTAGTATTGGTGTTTTATATTTCCCTGGAACATGGTGTTTTGAATTAAATAAATTTATAAAATTATATAAATATATTGATGAATAAATATTTAAAATAAGCTAACAATATTTCTTATGAATATTATTATATATTTTTTTTCATGCTATCGAAGATGGGTGTGACTATTTTAAACTATTTCTGAAATACAATAATTTTTATGTACCATGATAGAGCTTATACGATACTTGACTCAATCAAGGAAATATTATTATATTAAATAATAAAAGGAACCAACACAACAACATTTTTGAACATAATTAGAAGAAATATAAACGATGTGGGAGATCTAATGCTTTTTTGTTTCAATTAGGATGATAATATTTCAGCGAAAAAAAAATAAAAGTTTATGATATATTTGGTAATTAAGTTAATCATTAGAAGAATGAATTTGTTCTCCAATGTTCATACGAATGAATATAGGAGATGAAAAGTGATTTTTGTTTCATTTTATAGAGTAATTTAGGGAATGAAGAAGTAGTACTATACATGTTTTCTACTATAATGAATAATAACAGGTTTTACAGTGTAATTTACATGAAACGATAATAATTTTCCCTCTAAAGTGAAAGGAATTTCTATTAGAAGAAGGAAGAAAAAATTAAATAAATTTAAATAGAATAAATTAGGGTTAGAATATAATTTTATTATCCTTATAATTCCTTGTAATGTTATGATATGTGGCTGAATGTGAGATAGAAAAAACCTATGTACATGATGTACACAATATAATGTCTTGTGACTATAGTGTAAAAATCATAATGATTTAGTAGTTTATTTTTTGACTTGTAGTTTTATTAGATAACACTATGGATTATCCATTTTAAATTGAGAGGCGAGCCTTGTAAAATTTTCTTTATATTATTTTTATATGTTTGGTTTTATTATGTAAAATAATGAATGTGTTAATAGATAACTCAAAGTCCCATTAAATTTAACTAGTGGATATAAAAAAAAGTACTGGGATAAAATTATTAATGATGAAATTGGATTAAAATTCCCCAACACTAATTCACCATGTCTTAGTGTGGTTCACATCTGAAATAGTTCACTCATTTAGTATCAAATCTCTATTAACCTCTACTAGATTCTCTATTCTAGATTTGTTCTCTCTTTAACTATTTTATGTTTATATACTGATTTGCAATTTAGTTTAGTTTTGGTGTATCAATATCTATCTAAGAGTTGACTTCAATCACTACTAATATTTTTATGGAAAATATAATGAAAATAAAAGGAATGATGATGAAGATGAAATTCTTGTCTAACAAATAAGTTCCTCTAATCCATAATTCTAATGTATGATGATCTGGACCAGAAAGATAAGAACATGGTGATCAGTCTACCACTAATTTATTTTATGGCCCTTCAACCTCAATAGGTTTATGAAGAATAATGGATCTTGAGGTAAGTGTAAAACCATATTCAATCTTTTTTAAATAAGTAACATTTTTAAATGATCATACATATTCTTATTCTGAAGATATATTATTTGAAAAGGTAAAATATATTATTTATTCGTTTCTCTAATATATAACTTATCTTACTTGTAACGACACGAAATTTTGAATAAATCTTGATTCCTAATTTTGTGTGTTATTTTATTTTTATACTCAATAAATCTGTTTCATTTGATAACATGAGTATAATTAAAATGAGACCATTGGGTTTTGACTGTTATGTGACCATTGGTCAATATGACCACTGGAAACTAAACGTTTCGATTATTGTCTCTAAATGAAAGTGATCTTGGTAAATTAATATAGAAAGAATATTTGATGGCCTCATCCAGTAGTCTCGGGCCAATAGAATCCCATATAAAGGAACTTGGGAAGGAGGTAGCACCATTGGGCTTTGCTCTGGACCAAACCCAAGCCTAACTTCATTGTGTGAAGCTAGAAAGGAATCGCCTTCACGAGAAGTTCAAACTGATAGAAATTACTACTCATGCAATGTTGGCCGATCCACCCCAAGATTCTCTTACCTTAGTAAACCTTACTCTTAGGTCCTATGCTTGTGTTATAAGGGGCTATGTAAGGAGACCATAACTACCTTCTATAATCCTTTGTTTTAAATAAAAAACTTTATTTCTTCTTATGATGACGCTTATGAATTTTCAAATGTTCGGATAAATATACTATCTATATTTTTGATGAATTTTAGAGAAAGGATATTTTAAAAATGGTTATATAAACCTTAAATGTTTAAAAATGTGTAATGATTTTCAAAAAATGGTCTTCTACAATTATGTTCAGTACGAAATTTATAGTCTAATAAGATAAACTTAATATTTGATGAATATTAAATTATGAATAGTGATTTTATGTTTAGGATTAGTAATGTGACCAAATGGATTAGTAATCTCACATAATGTAATTATTAATATAATCTAGGAACCTTGATTAAAGTAATGGGATTCAATAAAATGGTTAAATAATGGTTTCATAAATTATTAGTCAAGTATTAGTTTTTTCAGTTGAATAGTGATTTTTAATTAAAAATTAAATAAAAATTATTTAGAAAATTATTTTTATAAAATGGACTTTATTTTTGAATTCATAACATCGATATTATGCTAAGATAATTTTTGGGGATTTTTCTAAAAAGAATGAATTTTTGGTGAATAGTATATTTATTTAAAAATTAAATTAAAAATATTTATAAAAATATTTTTATAAAATTGATTTCATTTTTGAAATCAGAGTATCAATATTTGGTTAAGGTGAAATTTTGGGATTTTTCTGAGAAAGGTGAATTTTTTATGAATAGTGAAAATACAGTTTTTAAGATACAGGTGTTTAATGACATCATTAAATGATGTATTAAGTATGTAATCAATATGGTCGACTTATGAATAGTAAGATAAGGAATGAGGTGTCCCAATTGGCCAATACCATGGGAAAATACCATGGTAAAGCCCATGGGTTTTCCAAAACCACCAATGAGGTGTCCCTTGGCCATTAATGCCTTGTCCCCTCACTTTCACTATAAATACGAAGACATCCTCTCATCCATTCGACTCCAAACTCTCCCCCAACGAAGATATGTTCTCATTACCTCCCAAGGAGTCCTACCAAGGATCCCCCAAGCCCTCAAGGTCCCAACCATTGAGTTTTAAGAGTTACGTTTTAAGGTAAGGGATTTTACCTCTCTCTTTCTTTTCAAGTAATCTATTTTATGTCATTTCTTTTATGCTCTAGGATCTTATGTTGTACGATGTTCTTTTATATTCCTCGTACTTCCCTTTTCATGTTCATATGATGATAGACACCCTCTTTCTCTAATCAATTCGTTTTAATATTGTTTAAGTGGCGCCGTTAGGCTGCCTAATTTTTAAGGGATTCTTTCACCTTTCACATTTTTCAAAGATCTACTTTCATGTCAAGTCTTTCAAGTTCCTTCTTATTATGTTAGGGTATGATCTCTATATCTACCACACTTATCATTTATGTTCATATGATTAGAGACCATATTTGATCCCATCAATTCATTTTTGTTGAAGTTTAAGTGGCGCTGTTAGGCTGCCGAATATTTAAGGGATTCTTTCACCTTTCTCATTTTTTAATGTTCTAATTTCATGTCTAGTCATTCAAGTTATTTTTTATTATTTTGGGGTATGATCTTTATATATATCATACTGATCTTATATGTTCATATAATTAGAAACCCTATTTTATCTAGTTAATTAATTTATGTTGATGTTTTAGTGGCGTCGTTAGGCTACGGAATTTTTATGGGATTCTTTCACCTTTCTCATTTTTCAAAGTTATACTTTCATGTCAATTCCTTAAAGTTCCATCTTATTATGTTATGGCATGATCTATATATCTATCATACTGATATTTTATTTTCATATTATGAGATAACCTATTTGATCTCTTCAGTTCATTTTGTTGATGTTTAAGTGACGCTGTTAGGCTGCCGAATTTTCCTAAGAGAAATCTTATTTTTGTCTTCCCTCCATGTTTTTCATTTCATATGGTATGTCTTTAAAATCTCATTTCCATGTTCTTATATCCATTATATTCTGTCCCTCTACTTTTTTCTGGATCATTTATTAGTGTGTGACCAATGTACCCTCTCTTTTCAATGTTTTCTAAAACCTCGAAGCATAGTCGTTATGCTGCAGAATTTCCGTCTCAAATGTCTCTCTCTTTTTCTCAAATTATTTTATTTTATTAAGTGAATACACAAATATCTTCCTTCTAAAGGGGTATTCACATATAAACCAAAATTTTCTATTTTAAATTCTGGGATTTAGATACATGAGACCCTCTTTCCTTTTCCATGGGTTTAAAGTGACATGAAGATCATGTCTTTAAAGCAGTTTTTAAAACGTTATGATTATGAAATGAAACACATTTCATTTATAATATTTGGGTTGTTTATGAAATTATTGATGATGATATATGTGGATGACATGATAATAAATACAAATTAATGGTGTGCCCTCAATGCTCTCCAATGCATTGGGTAAAGACATAATCTCTAGAGATGACAATTTTTAACGACGCCTTGGTGAATAACCTTGGTAAATTTTAATGACACATAGGGGATGGACCATGGTGAAACAGAAACGATTATAAATATTATATTTTGTAGTCACATATTTATGTTATGAAATAAATTATTTTTATTATGATATTACTCATGATTTCTTTCTCCTGCCTTAAAGTTCTTTTTCATGGCATTTTTTATGTATCTCAAGTTTACATGTTAAATGTTTCCCCTTGTTTCCCTTACTAGGCATTTTACCCACCCTTTCTTTTGACGTATGTCCCCAGGTTATGAGATGCAGTAATGAACCTAGGATGAACATAATGAGAATCATTTCAAGTTTTTATGAATAATGTTTTATGATTTCATGTTTTAAGTTACTAGTTTCCAAGACACTAAACCTTAATGATCCTTGGTTTTGTAAAATGTAATGAAAAGTTATGTTATAAAAAGGAGGGATGCCATAGTTGGTATCAAATGATGGTTTAGTTATTTGTGTAAATTAAGATATAAAAACTTTAGGAATAACGCTATATAAAAGTTTAAATATAGGAAATCTTCATGGTATTTTGGTGAGTATTGAGTAAGGGATTTCTAAGAAAATATATCCATGTCTGGATACGAGAAGGTAGAGGTGGCTCTAGCACAGATGTATATAGGGGTAAAACCCGAAAACACCGCTATGAGAGAGACTAGAATGGGAACTCATACATGACAATGGGACTTGATGCACTCTTGGTTATGACACTACTGAGGGATATGATCTGGTAAATTCATATGCTTAGTATGAACCATTATTAAAGGAACAAATATTAAATAATATAATGATTCACTTAAGAATACATGATCATGGATAATCTAGATTGGGACCTAGGGGATCACAAGTTAGGGTATGCTTTCCTTCTAATACTTTATCCTTATATTCTTTATGTTTCCTTTTCATGATTATTGGATAAGTATTTAAGCCCCCTAATTATACATTATTTTCTTAGTTAATGGAGGGAAATGGAAGAGCATGTCCCAATAACCAATGTGATAGGAAATGTGACGATTTCCCTATTAATGTGACTGAGATGACGAAATATCATGTCGAACATATTGTGATTATACCAAAAAAGTTATCCAAAATCACAATTAATAATTGGTACCTAGTTGAATGCCCAAATTCATCAAGATAGAAGAAGACAAAGTCTCAAGGATGTTCATATGATAAATTTGATAAGGGAAAGAAGATAGAATTCCATTTTTGCAAAAAGTGTGGGAAGAGGCACCAAGGATAATTTCACAAAGGAACGAGGAGATGTTTTAAGTGTGGGAAGATAGGGCATAATGTAGCCAATTTCTTTAAAAAATGGATAATGTGATGAATGGAGATAAGGTTCGATCTAATGTACCTTATACATTTCGATCTCATAAATGTGGAGAAGTTAGACATTATCCAAGGCAATGCTCTCCTGGAATGGGTGAGAAGCATGAAGAGCATCAAAAATATTCGAGGACAAGGGAACAATGCAAGTCCTATGCTGAGATGGATCATGATGACTGAAGTACATGTAACTTCTTCGGAATAATTGTCTATGTCATGTTGTATTTTAGTTCGTGCTCTATAAGGATATCTTTTATGTTTTTCAGATCATCGAGTCACTACCTAAGATGATTTTAAATCATTATGGAAAACATATATTGTTATGTAGCACATGTTTATGTAGTGAAGCTGTTCTTCTTAAAAAAGGGTTATTAGGGGATTAAAAGATGATAATTATTTTGGAAGACATTTACTATTTTGGGAACCCTATTTGATCGAGGTAAATATATTACTACGGAATATTCTTTGAGGAGTAAGGGTTACCTTATATTTTTAAGAATCTATGAATTTAAGGCGAACATATAGTAATTTAGGTTACATATGGAAATGATTAAACCATCTTGGGGAAAATGTGATTAGGTTAGTTACTAATTTTATAAGATGATAAGAGTGGTTGATGTTGTTTGGAGATGAAAGATAAATTCTATCTTGGAAGACTATGTTATGAGATCATTCTTATAATTGGGTTTCAATCATAGTTTGGTTTATTTTGAGGAATTTAAAGGACAGTTATTTATGGAATGGTCTATGATGATCTTTGGGTAGTACCATGGAACATTGAAGATTTAAAAGTAGTTTCCCTTCCTATGGGATTCTTTCTTTCTTAAGAGTTGTTTTGTCTTACCCTTTCTGTTTTTGGGATAATGTTTGAAGATAAAAGAAATTGATAGTTAAACTCTTGTGGATTACGTGACTCTCAAGAATATGATTCTTGTGTTTTGATGAGGCCAAGTCTTTTTGAATGCTCATCGTTTGGAGAGAAGATTAGTTTTGATAGTAACTTATTAAAGGATGAAACTCTACTTAAAGGTAGGTATATTCCCTTATGTTTTTGTTCTATGTAGAAAATGAATTCCTCAAAATTATGAAATGGAATGTAAAACAAAAACATTTTTGGTTTACGTTTCCTACTAGGAAATCATAGACCGTTTACACACATAATAAGTTTGTTATTTTCTTGTGGTTAACATTCACCTAATCATGTTTTCTATCACTCTCCCTCAGAACATGACCCTTTTTTTCTCCTCCATTTCCATGTTTTCCTATATGAAATCCTAGTGTGGGATAACTCTTGTGACCTTTGTACTTATCTTTCTTTCGTTTAAAGTAATAGTTTTACTGACTCCTTTTTCGATGTGGGAATTTCAATGAAATTTCACACCCCAATTTTAAAAATGGTGACGACGCAATTTCTTAAGGGGGGAAGATTATAACGATCCAAGATTTTGAAAAAATCTTGTTTCCTAATTTTGTGTGTAATTTTATTTTTATACTCAACAAAACTGTTTCACTTGATAACATGTGTATAATTAAAATGAGACCGTTGGGTTTTGACTATTATATGACCATTGGTCAATATGACCGCTAAAAACTAAACGTTTCAATTATTGTCTCTAAATTCAAGTGATCTAGGTTAATTAATATAGAAACAAGATTCGATGGCCTCATCCAGTAGCCTCGGGCCAATCAAAGCCCATCTAACGGAACATGGGAAGGAGGTATCCCCACTGGGCCTTGCTCTGGACCAAACCCAAGCCGAAGATCATCATGTGATGCTAGAATGGGATCCCCTTCGCGAGAAGTTTAAACTGATAGAAATTACTACTCATGCAATGTTGGTCGAGCCGCCCCAAGATTCTTTCACCTTAGCACACACTACTCTTAGGTCGTATTCTGGTGTTATAAGGGGCTATGTAAGGGGACCGTAACTTCCTTGTGTAATCCTTTTTTTTGAATAAAATTTTTGATTTCTTCTTATGATGAAGCTTATGAATTTTCAAATTCCCTGATAAATATAGTATGCATATTTTTGATGAATTTTTGGGAAAGGATATGTTAAAAAATTTTATGTAAACCTTAAACAATTAAAAATGTGTAATGATTTTCAAAAATGGTCTTCTACAATTATGTTCAGTACGAAATTTAGAGTCTAATAAGATCAACTTAATTGTTGATGAATAGTAAATTATGAATAGTGATTTTATGCTTAGGATTAGTAATGTGACCAAATGGATTAGTAATCTCACCTAATGAAATTATTAATATATTCTACGCACCTTGATTAATGTAATGGGATTGAATAAAATGGTTAAATAATGGTTTCATAAATTATTAGTCAAGTATTAGTTTTTTCGGATGAATAGTTATTTTTAATTTGAAAATTAAATAAAAAATATTTAAAAAATTATTTTTATAAAATGGACTTTATTTTTGAATTCAGAACATCGATATTATGCTATGGTAATTTTTTGTGGATTTTTTTGATAAAAATGAATTTTCGGTGAATAGTGTATTTATTTAAAAATTAAATTAAAAATACATAGAAAAATAATTTTATAAAATTGAGTTCATTTTTGAAATCATAACATCGATATTTGGTTAAGGTGAAATTTTGGATTTTTTCTGAGAAAGCTGAATTTTCGATGAATAGTGAAAATACAGTTTTTAAGTTACAGGTGTTTAATGACATCATTAAATGATGCAATAAGTATGTAATAAATATGGTAGAATTATGAATAGTAAGATAAGGTATGAGGTGTCCCATGTGGCCAATACCATGGGCAAATACCATAGGCAAGCCCATGGTTTTTCCAAAACCACCAATGAGCTGTCCCATGGCCATTAATGCCTTGCCCCCTCACTTTCCCTATAAATTCCAAGCCATCCTCTCATCCATTCGACTACCAAATCTCCTCCAACAAAGCTCTGGTCACATTACCTCCAATGGAGTCCTCCAATGGTGCCCCCAAGACTTCAAGGTCCCAACCATTGAGTTTTAAGAGTTGCGTTTTATGGTAAGGGATCATACCTCTCTCTTTCTTTTCAAGAAATCTCTTTTATGATCCATGATATTATGTTGGAGTATGTTATTTTATATTCCTCTTACTTCCCTTTTCCTTTTCATATGATGACATGCCCCCTCTTTATCTCATCAATTTGTTTTAAGAATGTTTAAGCGGCACCGTTAGGCTGCCGAATTTTTAAGGGATTCATTCACCTTTCTCATTTTTCAAAGTTCTACTTTCATGTCAAGTCTTTCAAGTTCCATTTCATTATGTTGGGGTATGATATCTATATCTATCATATTGATCAATTATTTTCATATTATGAGAGTCCCTATTTTATCTCTTCAATTCATTTTTTTTGAAGTTTAAGTTGTGCCGTAAGGCTGCCGAATTTTTAAGGGATTCTTTCACATTTCTCAATTTTAATGTTCTACTTTCATATCAAGTATTTCAAGTTATTTTTTATTATGTTGGGGTATTATATCTATATCTATCATACTGATATTCTATGTTCATATGATGAGAGACCCTATTTTATCTCAATAATTCATTTTTTTGAAGTTTAAGTGGCGCTGTTAGGCTGCCGAATTTTTAAAGGATTCTTTCACCTTTCTCATTTTTCAAAGTTCTACTTTCATGTAAAGTATTTCAAGTTACTTTTCATTATGTTGGGGTATTACCTATATATATATATATCATTATGATCTTCTATGTTACTATTATTAGAGATCCAATATTATCTCTTCATTTCATTTTGTTGATGTTTATGTGACGCCGTTAGGCTGCCAAATTTTCATAAGAGAAATCATATTTTTGTCTTCCCTCCATGTTTTTCATTTCATATGTTATATCTTTCAAATATCATTACCATGTTCTTATATCCATTATATTATATCCCTATACTTTTTTTTGGATCATTTATGGGTGGGTGACCTATGTCCCCTCTCTTTTCAATGTTTTCTAAAACCCCAAAGCATAGCTGTTATGCTGCAGAATTTCCGTCTCAAATGTCACTCTCTTTTTCTCAAATTATTTTATTTTATTAAGTGAATACTCAAATATCTTCCATATAAAGGGGTATTCACATATATACCAAAATTTTCTATTTTAAATTCTTGTATTTACATACATGAGACCCGCTTTCCTTTTCTATGGGTTTAAAGTGACATAAAGATCATGTCTTTAATGCAGTTTTTAAAACATTATGATTATGAAATGAAAACCATTTCTTTTATGCTATATGGGTTGTTTATGAAATGATTGATGATGATATATGTGGCTCACATGATAATAAAGACAAATAAATGGTGCTCCATGATAGCGCTCCAATGCATTGGGTAATGACTTAATCTCTAGTGATGACCATTTTTAACGAAGCCTTGGTGAATAACCTTGGTAATTTTTAATGTCACCGTGGGGACGGACCATGGTGAAACATAAATTATTGTCAATATTAAATGTTGTAGTCACATCTTCAAGTTATGAAATACGTTAATTTTATTATGATATGCCTCATGATTTCGTTCTCATTCCTTAAAGTTCTTTTTCATGACATTGTTGATGTATCTCATGTTCACATGTTAAATGTTTCCCCTTGTTTCCCTTACTGGGCCTTCTGCTCACCCGTTCTTTTGATGTATGTCCCCAGGTTATGAGATGTAGTAATGAACCTAGGATGAACATAAAGAGAATCCTTTCAAGTTTTTAAGAATAATTTTTTTATGTTTTAATGTTTTAAGTTCCCGGTTTCTAAGACACTAAACCTTAACAATCCTTGGTTTTGTAAAATTTAATGAAATGTTATGTTATAAAAAGGGGGGATTCCATATTACTTGTGTTATTTTATAAATATTTTTGGATGGGATCACTCGGACTGATGGTGAGGAAGTAAATTTGGATATCTCTTAATATTAAAAGGATATAACAGGGATAATGATTCCAAATATGGTTACATAGAAAATTTGTATCAATAAGGATGCTCAAGTGATACGATACTAGTTTACATATGATTTTCTTTTCAAAATACATGATAAGTATGAGTCTAATAATAAATTTTAGAATAATATTCATTCATTAGACACAAATATGAAACATTTCATTGATTTCATGAATTCATATTTATAAATCAAATCAATTAGGGTTGTGGGGATTGACACATTATTTTATTTGAAGATAAAAAATAAATGATGAATAACTAGAAAGGGTTAGGAATGGTGAATAACAGATAATGATAATTTATGATGGAATGAGTATTCTACATATAAATAATTTTTTTCATGATGTTACATTAACAACCATTTAATTTCTATGAGATTTTTATTCAAAATGAGTTAATGAAATAGAAAATCCCAACAGATATGTTTCTAAAGATAAATGTTATATCACAAGGAATCAATTATGTGGGAAAAAATATTATTACATTATAAACTATTTCCACATGAATATATGATGAAATTTGTATCTTTAGTCTTAAATTTAATTGTATGAATTATGTTTATTCTCATAAATGATATAGTAAGCCATGAATTTAAAACACAAATATTATATCATTTTAGATGAATATTCAAAAAAAAAATTAAAAATAAAATTCATGGGTACCATAGAGGTTAACTATATTTCGAAACATTTAAATGTGAAAAACTTGTATATAGAAGATCTATACCACTTTCTATTATGTTTCTCACAAATATGACACTTCTTAAACATGTCTACATAAAACCATTCTTCATAACCTGGAGAATGGAATCTTAAGAAAGCGTGATATAAAAATATCAATAAGGGTCAATAAAATAGATATCAATCAACGATTATATGTGATCATAAGATAAAATAAGTGTATGATAATATGTTCAATACATATAGTAATCATTCTCAATTAGACAAATATCTTTAATTATGAATCATTATATTTGGTTTTTTCAAAAACATACATAATAAATAAGAGTATGGACTCATCATGTAATGAACCGCTGATTCTCACTGGCTTTAGTGCTCAACGTGTCATTACTAGGCCTTAAGAGACATCCCCAAGATGCCAAAGGATGGAAATTAATGTCGAAGGGTTTGAAATACAAGTTAGGGGAAGAATTAACATTTTAGAAATAACCCATAAACCAACCATAACCAGACATTAACTATATGATGCATGAAAAAATGATAGACCAATAAAAAAGTCATTTATATCAAACTACTTCAAGGTACAAAATAGCGTAAGACCAAACTAAGAATCAAAGTACACAGCAGATGAACAACACAGGACTCTGAAAAGGCACTACAACTCCTTGCACCGCAAGCTCCATGCTCCACAACATATCCCAAGCATCACAATGATCCACTAGAAATAAGATGATTTACCTTTACTTGTGTCTCAAAATACGACATCTGTAAAAGCACCAATGTGAAAAAGTAGGGGTGAGTATAAAACTCAGTAGGTTTTCCCCAATGACTTCCCTACTCATGCCACTAGCATAGAAGAGTTGTCCACATTTATATAAAATCAATATATATAAAACATTTCTCCAAAGAAGTTTAGAGCTAAATATAAACAAGTTTCCAAAACCATTAATAAATAAAGTCATTCCAAGAGAAATTGAAACCAATTTTCCAACAAGTTATTTTTCCAGAAAAATAACCAAACGAGCTTAGGATCCCTTTCACAAAATTTCTTTTTGTCACACCAACAACCATTCCACAAACCCATGAAACCAACCATTCATGATACATAGAAGAGGGGGGAATCCCTAACCCTTATTCATCCAAACCATGATGGGGGAGACATCATACCCTTATCGAACCCAAATTCACATGAATGTTTGACGGGGGAGAGCCATAACCCTCATCCATCCCAACACAGATGGGTGTGACCCCTAACCCTTATCCATCCCGAATTTAATATGAATGTTTTATGGGGGAGTGCCCTAACCCTTATCCATACCAACACTAAAGGGGGAAACTTCTAACCCTTATCCTTCACACATGCATGTGTACACACGCTACCATCATGTCAAAAAACCAAGTGTGTTCAACCAATTCAAACCATTTCAATGCTTAGCCATTTAAATTCCAAACCATTTTAATAAAACTCCCTTTTTATTGAAAAACAAATCCATCAATGTCATTTCCAATCTCAAGCCATTTCAATAAAACACATTTTTTATTGAAAAACCAAGTTACATCAAACTATCTATAATTTCAGAAAATCCATACATTAAAATCAATACATTAAATTCAACAACCCAAATCACATTGCACAACAATTCACCACAATTTCACAATCTCATCAAAACCATAAATCATCACTAAAGAAGATTTATTCCATGATTTTCACAATCAAAACCATTCAAATAAAACAATTTGAAACTAATCTAATAAATTATAACAAGAGAAGTCGAGAGTGAACCATCCTACCTCATTGGTTTTGACGAAAACCCTAACAAACGGATAATGCACAGGAAAACCGGGTTGATTCGTCAAAACATGCCTTAGATATCTTTTCATAGCCATATCATGACCAAATCTCACCTTATTTGGCATACATACACATATATATACCCATAACGGGCATAGATCTATGAAACTAAGAGAAAAGGAGAAGTAGATATAAGTAGATATATGAAACCGATCAAGAATGATGAAGAATGATCACATACCTCATGAACACATCTATGATTTTCCAAGAAAAGCTTTCAGATCACCTCTGGAATGATGGGAGAACCCTCTTTGACCTTAGGAGAAGGAAAATCCTGAGTTAGGGCCACTTAGCTGAAAAAATGATCCACTTAGAGGAAAAAATGCGTGAGATCCAGCTTTATAGGATCTTGTTAACGTGGCCGCATGGTTTGCTCGCATGGTTAGACAATCCATGCGCTAACTGTGGGTTAGCTACTTCCTCGGGCACCCTTCTCGCATAGTTTGGCCTCACAGTTAAACAAACCGTGCACTGACCATGCAGATTCTACTGCCTCCAAGACCTACTATTCACGGTTTGGCCGCATGGTTTAGACAAACCGTGCGCCTCCCGTGCGACTTCCTCTTTTTTCCACAAAACTCCATTCCATTTTCTCACGACTCTCTCATTCATCACACATAACTTTATAAACATTAAAAGAATCAATAAAGGGTTACATACCAGTAACTGGGGGTACTACATTCTCCCCACCATTGGTCTTTCCATCCTCGTAAGGTATAAATCCTTCAGCCAACTGAAAGAGTTCTGGCCACTGCTCTTTCATTTCCTTTTCACGTTCCCGAGTCTCTTCCTAAATCTGACCATACTGCCATAAAACCTGCACTAGACCGATTATTTTTCCATTAAATCCTTTCTCTTGCCTATCCACAATCTGTTCCAGCATATGTATCAACGAAGCTTCCGGATCTAGGTCAATGTGATCCCATCTGATCACATGGTCAGGATCAGGTTGATACTTTTTCAACTGAGATACATGGAACACATTATGCACCGAACTAAACCACAGTGGTAATTCCAACAGATATTCCACCTCTCCAACCTATTCCAGTATCTCAAAAGGGCCAATGTATCTAGGAGATATCATGCCCTGCTTCCCAAAATGATGATGTCTAAGCCTTATAGAGATCCTCAAGAAGACATGATCACCCACAACAAATGACAACAGTCTTCGATGGTGATCTGCATAAGATTTCTAACAACTATGAGCTATCTCCATCCTCTTTCTAATCAATTAGATCTTATCTATTGTCTCATGGACATGGCTCGGCCCAACTAGTGATGTTTCACTAGTTTCCACAAAACATAGTGGAGAACAACAAGGACACCCATATAATTCTTCAAACAAAGCCAGGCGTATCGAGGCTTGATAACTGTTATTCTATGAGAACTCCACTAAGGGTATATGTTCCTACCATGAGCAATCAAAATCAATTAAACAATCCCATGACATATCTTCCAATGTTTGTATCGTCTACTCGGATTGCACATCCGTCTGAGGATGATACGTTGTGCTCATAGTCAACTGAGTTCTGAGGGCTTGTTGTAATGATTTCCCGAAATGAGATGTGATCCTCAGATCTCTATTTGATACTATATACATTTGTACAACATGCCTCATTGCCACTTCACAGATATAGATTTTCGAAATATCTTCCACCGTATGAGTTTCACAAATTGGGATGAAATGGGCCGACTTGGTTTGACGATCCCCTATCACCCAAATGGAATTATGTTTCTAAACCATTAATGGAAGACCTATAATGAAATCCATTTCTATCTGGTCTAATTTCCGCACTAGGATAGGTAAATATTGTAACTTACCATCTGGTCTCTGATGCTCTGCTTTAACTTCCTGACAATTTAAACAACGTGAGAGGAACTCGGCCAACTTCCTTTTCATGTCGCTCCACCAAAACTGTGCCTTCAAGGCCTTATACATATTTTGTGTACCTGAGTGTACAAACCATCTTGAATGGTGTTAAGAATGAAGTATTAGTTCCTGAAAAACCATATGTACAACAATCCGATCTCTGAAACACCAAACTGAACCCCTATCAAGTTTCCAGGCATCAATGGTCTCCCCACCCCTGAGTTTTGAACTTACATCTAGAAAATCTAAATCAAAAGTTTGTGCTTATTTGATCATATTTACTGAATCAGGAACAAATGTAGCTGAAAAGAAAATAGCAACATCACCTCAGTATTCACATTCCACATGCATGTCGGCTAATACCGACATCAACTTCCATTCATCTGAAGCTACTTTTTCTAACAAGGAATATGACTTTCTACTCAACACATCTACCTCTGAATTTCCTATTCCTTGTGTTTACATCAAGTCGATGTCAAAGATCTCAAGATACTCCATCCATCTCCTTTGCCTTCGATTAAAATCTCGTTTTGAGAAAATGTGTTTCAAGATTTTGTTATATTTAAACGTAGTAAATTTCTCACCAAAGAGATAATGTCTCCATATTTTCAAATCATGGATGACTACTGCTAACTCCAAATCATGTGTTGGGTAATTTTTCTAATGCACCCTAAACTACCTTGAACCATACGAAACCACATGATCTCTTTCATGAGAACACAACCCAACCCCAATCATGAAGCAATAAAACACCCCACATAGCCCTATCCTGATTCCGGAATGATCAAGATAGGTGTCGATGTAATCCAAACAATCAGTTCCTTGATAGACTTCTAAAATTCTTCTTTCCATTGTAATATAGCATTCTTCTTTGTCGGAGCTATCATTTGTGAAGATAGTCATGAGAAATCACCCAGAAAGCATTGGTAGTATCCAGCTAGACTAAGAAAACTTCGTATCTCAGACACATTATTCAGTGGTTTCCAAGAGATAACAGTTTCTATCTTTTCAGAATCAACAAGAACTCAATTCTCAAAAATGAAATTGCCAATGAAACGTACTTCCTGTATCGAAAATTCAGAATTTAATAATTTGGCATAAAAACGATTTTCTCTCAATATTTGTAACACTGTTTCTAGGTTCACCTCATGATCAGTCCTTGTCTTTGAATAAACCAAGATATCATCCACAAACACTACAAAAAAAGAATCCAGATATCATTGAAATATTCAATTCATCAACACCATGAAGACTAATGGTGAATTTGTTAGACCAAAAGTCATGACTACATATTCATAGTGGACATATCTACTTCAGAAAGCTTCCTTTGAAATATCCTCCTTTTGAACTCGCAATTAGTGATATCCTAATCGCATGTCAGTCATAGAGAACCACTGAGCTCCCCTTAATTGATCGAACAGATCATAAATGCGTGGAAGTGGATATCTATTCATTATCGTAACTTAGTTAAGCTTACAACAATTAACACACATCATAAGAGTTCCATATACCTTCTTCACAAACAAAACCGGTACTGCCCATATAGAAGTGCCCGGTCGGATGAAAACATTTCTTTCCAGTTCCTCTAACTGCACTTTCAATTCCCGCTACTCAGTTGGTGCAATCCTATAAGATGGAAGAGAAATAGGACTGGTCCCCGAAAAGAGATCAACCATAAACTCCACTTCCCATAGAGGTGGTAACCTTGAGATGTTTTTGGGAAAGACATTTGGAAATTTATCCACAACAACTGGAAAAATATATTACTCAATCTTTTCCATTCATTCCAAAGCCAACGATACTGATTCATAAGAGTTAGTTCCCACCATTGGTTCCAACAATATCTTTGAACCTTTCTTTACCATCCTCTCTCCTCTAAAGATGTGGTTAATGCAGTTCTCAGTCGGGAAGCTAACCATTCTTCTATAACAGTTGATGTGAGCCTTAAACATTGTTAACCAATCTGTACCCAAGATTACATCATATACATCAATTTCCAACATCTAGAAGTCATATTTTATCTCAACTCCATCAACAATTATAGCACATGCTCTACAAACAAAGGCTTGACATTCTCTTTCACCAAGAGGAGTTTTTAGTTTCAACACAGAAGGCATCATTTCTAGTTTTAAACATAGCATGTCAACAACACGATATGCAATGAAGTAATGTGATTTACCATTATCAAAGAGAACTTGAAAAATTGTAGAATTCAAATGAATTTTACCTCTCACCATAGATGGTACAACCTGATCATCGACCATCATCAGGTCAGCTCCATATAGTTGCTTTATCGCTATACTGTTCTCCTTATTTCCTTATTGAGATTGCCTAGGTTGATGAGTCTTGGTATTTCAAGAATCACCATGGATAGCTCTATTATGATGATGAGACTGATTCTACTTTCCTCATCCTATCGAAACATATGATGCTTGCGATGCCTAAGAAGTGTCACGTGCACCCATCCTTGGAGCATTCCAATAATATAGCTATAGATGCCCCATATTCATGCGATTGTGACATGATCTAAGTTGCTCCGTACAATCTCGCCTTTTGTGGTCAAGTGAACCACATTGAAAACAACCTACTTTGCTCTGGAGTCGTGGAGGAAGGTTCACTGATCCCACTGTTTAATACTGATTTCCACATGCACTATGGAAATACGTGTCCCTTTTCCACTAGTTCCCAGAGGATGAGTTCCCACAGTCTCCTATAGGTATAAACATGCCTCCACCCATCCATCCCAAGATATCACGTTCAACTACAGTATCTCTGTTCACCATCTCTGTATAATATATAACATAGAGCACTGAAATTTTCGATCGAATCTCTTACCTTATCCCTGATTAGAAGATGTTTTCTTTCAACGATGCACTTACCACAACCACTGGTGAAAAATGGACTATGTTCATGAACTTATCCACATACTATGTGACAAAGAGGCTCTCCTGCTTCAGCTAATGATGTTCGTTGTTTTCTGGATCTTGAACTTGTGAGGGTATAATTTGTTGTTGAACAATTCTTCAAAATCATCCCATGTAAGGCCTTCATAAAATTTAGCATGCACCGCTAAATCCCACCATTGATGGTGTGTGGATGAAATAGAAGATACCAATCATCCTACATATCCACACCTCCGCCTTTTCGGGTTCAACATAACCCCGAATGTTCGGTGGATTCTGATTCATGAACTGGTTTGTATGATCCACATGCCATGGTTCATTCTTCTGATTCCCTATATCCACAACTTGAAAAGCATGGACAATACACTAAAACATCTATTGGTTCACCCATGGTTCAGGTGAAACCACATTCTCTACAGCTTCTTCAGGTTGGTTCCGAAGACCTCTACAGGGTGCCATTTCTAAACCAACAACAACCTCCGTCAATCTCACTCTATAGAAACTGAGGGCATAGAATTTAGAATTCTATCACATTTTCTATCACAATATTGTTTTCAAAAAAACCTTTTTCCCATGTTCAAACATTTTTTAAAACATTCCTCATTCCTTTTGAAAATCAACCCATTTTCAAAATAATTAAAATACCCTGTTTTCAAAATCTATCACATGAAATCAATTTCTGCATTTTTCAAGAATTCTCACCATGCACAACATCCTTACTCATTCATAACAATGAGATATGAAATCATTGTGGGAATTCATTCTTCTACAATGCATGTCATGCTCCTCTCATTGGCTAAACCGATGACAATGAGGTTTCCAACATTATAGTAGTGTATCCAAAATTGTTATGTACCCAACACCCCGGTAACTTGAAGTTAAGCATAAATAGGATAGCTACGTCCTTTTATTCTATAAATTTCATGCTAAAAAATCCTAATCCTATCAACGATTTCGATCCAAGGAATAAAAAAAATGAATTTCAACTCCAAGACCAAGAACATCAATGACTACTTGTTAGGAAAGGACAGAACAAGCTGATACCATTTGTAATGACCCACCAATTTTCATTGGCTTGAGAGCTCAACAAGTCATTACTTGGCCTTAAGAGATATCCCCAAGATTCCAAAGGGTGTCACTAAATGCCGAAGGGTTTCAAATTGTAGTTGGGGGGGGGGGGAGATTTGCCATTTTAGAAATAACCCATAAACCAACCATAACTAAAAATTCACTATATGATTCATGAACAAATGAAAGACCAATAAACAATTAATTTATATCAAACTACATAGAGGTACACAACAGCGGAAGACCAAACTAAGCATAAAAGCACACAGCAAATAAAAAACTCAAGACTCTTAAAAGGCACTACAACACCATGCACCACAAGCTCCAAGATCCACAAAATCTCCCAAGAATCACCACGAGCCACTAGTAATAAGATTCATTACCGTTACCTGTGTCTCAGAATATGACATCTACAAATGAACCAATGTGCAAAAGCAGGGGTGAGTATAAAACATAGTAGGTTTTCCCCAATGACTTCCGTACTCATGCCACTTGGATAGAAGAGTTAGCCACATTTATATAAAAATGTTTATATAAAACATTTCTCAAGAGCAGTTTATAACTAAATGTAAACAAGTATCCAAAACCATTCATAACCAAAGGCATTCCAAGAGTAATTGAAACCAATTTTCCAGAAAGTGTTTTTCCCTGAAAAATAACCAAACGAGATTAAAAGCCATTTCACAAACATTTCTTTTTGGAACACCCAAAACCATTCAAAAACCCATGCAACAAACCATCCATGCTACCTCGAAGAGGGGTGAATCCCTAACCCTTAACAATCCCAACCATGATGGGGGAGACTTCTTACCCTTATCCAACCCAAATGAAAATGAATTCTTGATGGTGGAGAGTCCAAACCCTTATCCATCCCAACACTGATGGGGGAGACCCCTAACACTTATCCATCCAGAATAGAATATGAATGTTTGACAGGGGAGATCCCTAACCTTCTTCCATCCCAACACTGATGGGGGAGTCTTCTAACCCTTATCAGTCCCACATGCCCCTGAACACACACAACCATCATGTCAAAAACCAACTATGTTCAAATAATTCAAACCATTTCAATGCTTAACCAATTCAATTCCAAACCATTTCATTAAAACTACCTTTTTATTGAAAACCAAATCCATCAACGTTGTTTCTAAACTCAACCCATTTCAATAAAACAACTTTTTTTTATTAAAACCACACTTTTCATCAAACAATATACAATTTCAGAAAATCCATAATTTAAAACCAACATTTAAAATTAAATAAGCCAAATCTCTTTGCACAACAATTCACCAAGATTTCACAATCTCATCAAAACCATAAATCATTACTAAAGAAGATTTATTTCCTTGATTTTCACAATAAAAACCATTCAAATGAAACAATTTGAAACTAAGACAATCAATTATAACAAGAGGATTTGGGAGTGAATCCTCCTACCTCAATGGTTTTGACGAAAACCCTAACAAACGTAGAACACACATGAAAACTGGACCGATTCTTCAAAACTCACCTTAGATCTCTTCTCCTAGTAAGATCAATATAAAATCTCATCATATTTGGAATTAATAGACATTGATCTACCCATAACAGACATAGATCTAAGAAATATATATAATATGAGAAGTAGATCTAAGTATATCTAAGAAACCGATCAAGAACAATCAAGAATGATCACATACCTCAAGAATTCGACTTTGATTTTCCAAGAGAAGCCTTCAGATCACCTCCAAAAGAATGGGAGAACCCTCTTCAACATTAGGAGAAGAAAAATCCTATGTTAAGGCTGCTTAAGAGGAAAACAATCCACTTAGAGGAAAACATGCATGAGATCCACCTTTATAGGATCTCGTTTAAGTGGCCACATGATTTGCTCGCGCGGTTAGACAAACCATGCAATAACCATGTGTTAGCTACTACCTCGACCACCCTTCTCGCACATTTTGGATGCATGGTTAGACCTACCGTGTGCCAACTATGCAGAAGCTACTGCCTCCAAGACCTACTACGCATGGATTGGAAGCACGGTTTTGAAAAACTGTGCACCACCTGTGTGACTTCCACTTTTTCCTCAAAACTCCATTCCAACATTTCTCGACTCTCTCATTCGTCACCCTTAACTTTATAAACATTAAAAGCACCAATGAAGGGTTACATACCAGAAACCGGTGGTACTACACATCAATAATCAATAATGAGAAATTTGAACTTATTATTGTAATAATAATTATGTTTTTGGAATAAAAGTTTTCATAGAAAATCATTTCCTTATTCAGCTATAACTGCCAATTCTATCATTATAGATTAGGTTCACAACCCATTACCTCATTTTTTTAGACAGGGTTCACTCCTGAGATTATATTATTTGAAAAAATAAATTTATAAGAACTAAACCATAAACATTTCATAATATTGAGTTTTATTCAACAAATTACACTCTTTAAAATTGACGATATTATTGAGATTAAAGTTTTAGAGAATTAGGCCATAGCTTAGACATAAAAAACCCAAAAAACAATTATCAAATTCTAAATAGTATCCATTTTTCACCCATATAAAACAATTAATATAAACATGAAATCTATTCCTGTAAAAACCCTCAAGACTACCAACATGAATTAAACCTTTTCTATACCTATCCTTAAACCATATAAAGAAATATTAAAAACCTAGGATGAGCAAAAAACGTAGTAAAGGATTTAAAAATCAAAGGAAACTATTCTTTAAAAAAACATAAAAACATATATAAAATTTACCATTATCTTTAAATTTATTTGAGAATATGAAATAAAAACATTTCAAATGAATAAAAAAACATTTTCCTCAAATAATTTCATCAAAATCCATAGCGAGCAGTTAAAAATATTTTTTTTACATTGATAATCGTATACATAAAACCCTTTCAAATACCTTCTAATTATAATAAACATAAGGATGATTTATATAGTATAATTACACAATGAATCATAGATATATAATGGGGATCACACATCATATAAGGTATAGAAGTATCATCCATAATATATAATAGTTCTAAAACCTTCATATAAGATCTATCAGACTCAATCGTTTCCTCAAACTACTATTGGGCTCAACCCCTTGTATAAACTATACCAGACTCTCCCATGAGCTATAATATATATCAATCCATTTTATAAGCCTTAACAGGCTCACCCATTTCATATAATGAAAACGTTCTATATCGAGATTAAAATACTCTCAACATGAATCCCATTGAAAAACTCTTTTTATACCCCTAAAAAACTAATAAAAATGTCCTTTTCTTTTAAGAACACATTGTCTACACCAAACCATCATTTTCATTAGAAAATAATTTTAAATAATAAAATACCCAAAAAAGGATTGCTTTTTAATTTAAGGAAACCACAAATAATGTTAATTAATCTAGAAATAAAATAATGACCATAGCGGCAGAACAGTCCCTATCTTCGTGTATATTAATAATCGAACATTGATTTTTTCATTTGTCAAACATTTCTATATTAAAAAATTAAAAAGAATTGGTTTTCATTTTTTGAATTAAATGAAAAAATATTCCAAAAATATATATTATTAAACTATTATATAAATATAAATATGTAAAATAATATCCAAAATATTGACATGGATAAAATATTTAGTAATTAAATCTTTATACATTCAAAGTGTCTCGTAACACTCTGAACATTTAGCTCATAGACCACATTAAAGAATAAAATTTAACAAATCACTGAAAAAAATTATTATATATATAATATGGTTAAATAATATCAAAGGGTATATATATAATCTATATAAAATAATAATGCTTCATATCATCAAGAAAAGTCTCAATGAATTGATATTGAGATAAAATCCATTACAATTGTGGTAATATATTAATTAGAAACCCAAAAAGTTATAATTATAAAACGAAACATTAAAATATCCAAAAGATAAAATAATTAACTATATAATATTTCAAAATGGGTAGTAGATACAACAAAAAAATAAGTAAAAGGTTATTATGACATTTATCTCACAGATGTAAAAAGTGAGATGGAAATCCCTTATTTTGATTCTGACTTGTCATGTTTTTCTTTATCTTCCTAAATAATAATCCTATTTTAACTAGTTACATGATTCAATATCATTTTAAATTTTTTAATAACCATTTTTTGACTTATTACCATCTCTTTAAAAACTATATAAACAGTTATTTTTATATTTGGTGTTTGGACGATATTGGGTATATGTGTCAAAAACATCTTTGGTAAGTCAACTTTGGTGAAATAGGTCATTATATAAACATATATAGAATATTAATCATGAAATAATTATCATTTATATATATAAATTATATTTTTAAAACCAATATTCAATGATGGTTATGAAAAATGAACCAACGTTACAATCATATAGACAACAGGCTATACCTATGCATGAGTAACGCTTCCATTTTTTAAGGATCATTATGGAAATATGGTAAGAAAACATTTATCATTGAATAATGATAAATATATAATAAATACTATTTTATTTATTCATTTATACTTATTTATAAAATTCTTGTGATGTAATAGTAATGACATCACATCCCGAAGATGGTAGTCTACATGTCCATGAATGAAATTATCAATTTTTCAGTGTTTGAAAAGGTAATAAATAAAGATATAAATTATATCTCTATAATGGTAATTATTTCCTAAATATAATATATTTTTATTTATGAAAAATATATTTAATTAAACCCGAAATTATTATATTCTATGAAACGTGGGAGCGTATCTCATCGCATTAAGGAGGTTATAGTCCACACGTCCACAAACACCATTATTGAATAAAAAAGAATCGAATAAAGTAGGTGTATATAAAAATTACGTAATTATGAATACATCATAAATATAATATATATATATATATCATATAAAAATATTTTTTTCCGTCATAATTCCCAAAAATGATAGGTGGTGAAGAAATAATAAATACATTGTTACGTGAGGCTGTTGTTCGCCATGCATAAATAGTAAATTTGTTACCCATTTGATCAAAATGTGTGTAGGTTTCAGTATAACCATTAATAAAAAAAATATAAGTATATTTTTGATAATTATTTTATTATAAAATCATGTAATAAAAATACATTAATGGAGTGGAGAAGGAAACAATTTAAAAATTATGTTTGATGAAAATTACATCTTCTTCGGGTAACTCCTTTTTTTGCAGCAAGAGACTTTTTGATAGATTTGTACATGTGTATTAACTCTTGGTTAATTTTATTGATTTTTGGATCTTATTTGGATAGGTTTGTTATGATAAAAATGTTCTTGAGATGTGTGATGAAATGGAATGCGTGAGTGCCTTTTTATTGTAGATGAGGAGTGGCATTCTTGTAAACTTTTGAACAGGGAATTCCACTCCATTTTTACCAAGTTTAGTGGAACAAATAATGGCCTAAAATAGATCCAATGGTTTATTTGGTTGGATTATCAACATCCAAAGGATATTTTATGAGAATTTTGGAAATTTTGTCTCTTGAGTTAATGGTTTTACAATGGTTATGCTGATTTTTGTCTTAATCACTATAATAAATTTTAGTTACATTTACAATTAATTTAAAAAAAACTATGTTCAATTAATTATAAATTATAAATTATTCTAATTCTAAATATGGAATCCATTTTTCAAATTCCAGTCATATATGTGTTTAAATTTAATTTATATTTAAACCTAATGATGATATGACAAATTAGGTTTTCAATGTAAAAATGTAGAGAAGCTTGTTAGGTTTCTATATGTAAAATCAATTTGAAATTGAATGGAATAATGTAAATTCGTTTAAATGATGTTCAGACTACCTAATTATAATTTAAAATCAATTTAAACATAATTTAAAAATAAAATTAATCATACAAAAAGAATATTTGAACATAAAATCAGAATTATTCATTAATCATCAAAATAATAATGTTCTTAAAAAATAAAAAAAAATTAACCCAATGAAAATTTGGATAATTATATTTTGTAAAAATTTATTTTATTAAATAAAAATTATTAAATTTTAAAAAAAATTAAAAAAAAGTGTTCCATTAAGAGTTGAAAAAATAACCATATTAAATAATACAATTAAGAGTATATTATTATTGGTATAACTCATTCTTGAGTGAAACACAAGAATTATGAGAAACTAATTATTTCTTGTCATGTAGGATATTGTACATAGCATAAATTTTATGTTAAGATTAATATTTTATCAGTAAATATTAATAAATATAAAAAGAAATTATCTTATCATTAAGGAGGATGTCACATTCTCTATATTCATTGGGTCAATATTTTTATTTATAAATAATTTGTAACTAATGGATTAATATTATTAATATGTGTAAGATATAAATTTATATTTTTTAGTCTCTTTTATTCCCTTTATTCTAAAATCTAAGTATAACTATCATAATAATATTAATAGTATATTGTTTTCTGGTAAGACTCAGTCTTGTTGTAATATAAGTCATCAAAGGCTATCAATGTTGTATGATTTACAAGATAAACGTGGTATTTCATGTGATATAAGATAAAATAAATATATCATGTTGCATAATCCATTATGGAATGTAAATTAATTTGAAATAATATGGTTCGTAAAATCACGGGATGTTACATCCAACCCCTCATAAAATGAATTTCATCCTCAAAATTCTACAAGATAATCAAATTATTTAAATTAATAGAATTCCATTATTAAAACCCTCATCATCAAAAGAGTTAACGAAAAATCCTCAAAATGGGTAACTTAAAAAAATAAAGATCACTAGAAGTTACACAAAACTGGGATTCCACATATGGTGAACATTAGTGAGAAATTAAAAGATGTATTTCGAAGGGAAAAATAATTATTGTGGCCTAATAGAGAGTGATAGAGAACATGGTTAAGATCATGTATATTAAGACAAACCACAGGACAAATAATTGTGTACAAGGTCATAAATATCGTTAGAAATGATTGTAATAAGATAACATTTTATTTCATAATCCTTTTCTAGAGTTGATGGTTTTATTCTCTATCTATACTCAGTGGACAAGAAAATATAGTTATGTCATCTGTAGATATTAATCCTTTAATCAATTTCCACAGAAAACTCATCTCTTTCACTAAAAATTGAGTATCCAAGATGAATTATCATGCCTGAACCACTCGAATCAACTTATAATGGATCACGTAATCCTCAAAAGGATAATAAGATATTCCCTTTATCATAAGATATTAACCTAAACCAACTAGGATTTCATATATTATGATACATCAAACATTCATGTGATGAGATAATACATCAATATCTATATATCAATAGTAATACATAAATTTTAAACTAAATCATTCCATATATATATAACCCTACTAGTGACCAATTCCATTAAAAAGTCATCAAAAAAATTAGAGGTATTCTTCCTCAAAAAAAATTTCAAAATATACCACAATCATCTACAAAAACTCAATAAATGCCCCCCAAAAGAACATTAATTATTTAAAACAATAAATGAGGGGAGCCTAATTCATTGGGATTAATGTCATTCCTTGAAAAATATATAACTCCAGGGATCTTCCATCACTTCACTATATAGACATACATCAACTGTAGAAGTATAAAATGATTTTCCCGTCCCTTTATTCCTTATAATCATAATTATTTCCTCCCTGAGTAAGTTTCATCCGACACACATTAAAATAATGTTACTACTCATTATATCAAAATAATCTTAATTTTGAAAGGATATCTGTAATATCACTGTAGGATTATTCATGGAACTTTTACTTGTAGTCCTGAACCTTGTGACCAAACTTACCACAAAGGTAATACTTTCTATATTCTGACATAAATTCCTTGAAATTTAATTTAACTCACATGGAACATGTTTTAGGATTACCTACACAATTCTTTGTTGGTTGCTTCACTATTTACATCAACCTTGAATATTTATTACTCTTTTTATCTAAGGGAATATATTTTCTAGAAAAATCCATTTCAACATTATTAGTACAATGACCAACTTTATCATAAAATTTACATTTTTTGGAGTCCGAGGCTATTCGAAGATTTGGTTTCAATCTTAACTAATATATATTAATTTATTTACAATGTCATGATTAAAATCCACAATATACCTAGAAAACCATGAAAAGTTTAATTTATATGAGGTAACTTAATTCCCATCATTTTTATTTAATTCTGAAATATGGTTCTCTATCCAAGGTCAAGAAACCATTGGAAAATATTTCTCAAATAAAGTATTCATAAATATTTCCCATTCCATGTAATGAAGATCATCTTTATCTCTCATATTCATTAAAAAATATCCCCATAAATAAAAATCACCTTCAAAATGATATATGGATGTTGTTTCCATTATTATTTTTTAACATCTCATGACATCAAATATCTTCTCTAGGGCATTGATCCATCCTTCATCTACCACTAGGTCAGATGACCCATGGAATAATGGGGGATGTTTCATCATAAAATACACCACTATCATCATGTTCCATCATTTATGTTTAGTTATATATTTAGAATAGATACCACGACTATTTATTTCTTGATTCAAATGATCCATCACAGTAACAAATTACTCAGTTCTAATTCCAACCCTCTCTAAATGCTGATTTGGAAGGACTTTTCCTATGATTCCATCACACAATATCATTCATTTTTTCTTTCACAAAACCATTCTGAAAATAAATAAATTAAATTAATAAATAGAGGATAAGATATTATTAATATGACTCCCTTATAAAAACATGTTTATTCATTTAATTTATGTTTGTTCAGAAATGTTTTTTTGTAAGAAAACATGAAAGAAATTGTGGGAAAAATAATGAGAAAAAATCCCTTCAAATTAGCATTCCGAGATGGTTGTAATTATAACTGTGTAGTTTTTTTTGTAGTGGTGGATCAGTTGACAAAATTTATAAGTTGAGGTGGAATATATTCTAAATATATACCTCCATATACATGAAGTGACATGAACATAGTGAAGTATTTAACAAGGTAACATCCTCCATTATTCAATGGATAATCTAGCCTAATGGAAGCCGAAGGATAGATCAATTCCCAAGAGAAGATATTTGATGTTATTAGATGTTCAAAATGAAAAAGGTAACTACTTCCATATATCATTTTGTAGTTGAAGTTGATTGATGGGGGTGTTTGGTAAAAACAATAGAGATAAAGATGATCTGGATTACAAAAAATGGGAATTATTTAAGAATACTTTACATGATAAATATTTCCTTATGGTTTTTTATATATGATGGAGAACCATATTTCATAATTAAATCATAATGATGTTAATTCAGTTACTACATATGAAGAAAAGTTATCATGATCGATAAGGTATGTTTTGGATCATATTCAAGAAACTAATAGTAAAATTAATATATTTTACATAAGATTGAAACCAATTATTCGAATCACCCCGGACTCTAAAAAATGTAAATGTTATGAAAAATTTGTTAATAATTCTATGAAAGTTGAAATAGAATCTTACGAAACATAATTTCACAATATTAAAAGATTAATAAATATTCAATATTGAAGGAAATAAAGAAACAACCATCTACGAATTAAAGAGGTAATCCAAAAACTTTTTCCATCCGTGTTAAATTAAATTTTAAGGAAGTAATGTCAGAATATGGAAAGTGTTACTAGTGTGAAATGTTTGGTCCCAAGGCTCATGAGTATAAGGAAATGTTCCATGAATAATCCAAAAATGAGATTACTGATAGCCATCCAAAATTAATATGATATAGCTATAGTGAGTTGGATATTATGTTAACTTGTGTCTAAAGAATCATTCAGAGGGAGAAAATCATTATGATCAAAAGGGAAAAGGGATGGGAATATCTTTTTCTACTTCTAAAGTTTATGTTGGTCTATATGGTGATGTGATGGAAGCTCCATTAATTCATATATTTTTCAAAGGTTGATATTAATCCCAATGTATTTGGAACCACTCATTTATTGTTTTAAATAATTATAGTACATTTGGGAGATATCTGTTGAGTTTCTATAGAGATATGAGGTATATTATGAAAAGTCATTTGAGGAAGAATACCTATACTTGTGTGGATGTATGTTTAATGGAATTGGTACTATTAATGTTATATATTTATAAGGAATGACATTGTTTTAACTTTATGTATTACTATTGATCTATAAATTTTGATATATTATCTTATCATATGAATGTTTGATGTATCATAATATGTGCTAACCATGTTTTTTTGTCAATATATAATGAAAAGGGAAATTTTGCGTTATCGTTTTGAGTATTATGTTATCAATTAAAAGTTAATTTGAGTGGATTAGGCATGAAAAGTCATCTTGGATACTCAATGTTTCGTTAAAGAGATGGTTTTTTGGTGGAAATTTATTAGAGGATTAATATATAATCATCACGTATGTATATCTTCTTATTCACTTAGGATAAATAGTGAATGAAATCTTCAACTCCAGGAAAAGGATTAATAAAAAAATTATCATATTCCCATTATTTCTGATGATATATACGACCCTGTACACAACTATTTGGATTTTGGTTTTCCATCAATTACTTTATGTTGACAATGTTCTCTATTAGTATATATTAGAACATAATAATTAGTTTTCCTTTCCAAATATATCTTCTAATTTGAAACCAATGTTCACCGTATGGGGAATACTAGTTTTGTGTAACTTCTAGTGATCTTTATTTTTCATAGTTTACCATTTTTGGGGATTTTTTCTTAACCCTTTTTTTGATTTGGGTTTCAAAAAATTAATTCTAGTAATGTTAACAATTTTATTATCAAGATTAATTTCAGGGGTGAAATTCATTTTATGGGGGGATGGATGTAACATCCCATGATTTTATGAAATATACTATTTAAAATTTATTTAATTTCCTTAATGGATTGTGCTACATGATATATATATATTTTCCTGTATCACATGAACTACCTTGTTTATCATGTAAATCACACAACATCAAATACCTTTGATGACATCTGTTACAACAAGATCGAGACTTACATAACAGTAATATACTATTAACATTATTATCATAGTTATCACATAGATTTTGGAATAAATGGAATGAAATAGAGTAAAAAAATTATAAAATTTTATGTTAGACATGTTTATAATATAAATCCTTTGGTAACCAATTAATTATAAATAAAAATAATTACCCAATGAATATAAATAATGTGACATCCCTGTTAATGATATAATCATTTATTTTCATATTTATTAATATTTATTGATTAAATAATAATTTTAACATAAAATGTATTATATAAAAAATATCCTAAATTATATGAAACAATTAGTTTTTCATAATTCTTGCGCTTCATGCAATAATGAGTTATTCCCAACAATAATATACTCATAATATTATTACTTAATATGGTTATTTTTCAGCCTCTTAATGGAATAACTATTTATTTATTTATCTTTTACAATTTTACAATTTTTATTTAATAAAATATATATTTTTTTCAATAAAATTATGAAATTTTACTTTGGGTTAATTTTTGGTATTTTTTTGGATAACATTCATATTTTGATGAATAATGAAAAATACCGATTTTTCGTTCAAATATTCTTATTCATAGAATTTATTTTTATAGTTAAGTTATGTTTTAATTGGTTTTAAAGTATAATTAGTCCATTTTTACATCATTTAAACCAATTTATGTTATTGGAAGAAATTTCACATTTATTTTAGATATATAAACCTTACAAACTTCTAAACATTATTACATTGAAAACCTACTTGGTCGTCCAATCTTTGGGTTTAAATATAAATTAAATTCTACCACTTATATGGCTGTAATTTTCCAAAATTGATTACACAATTGGAATTAGGATAATTTTTAATTTAAAATAAATTGAAAATATCCTTTAAAAAACTATTTGTGAATGTAATTAAAATTTATTAGAGTGATTAAGATGAAAATTAGCATAACATGGGACAAAACATTAAACTTAAGAGACATAATATCCAAGATACACATCCTATATCCATTATATGTTTATAATACATCCCCATCATCCATTGGATATAATTTAAGACATTATTTGTGACACTATACTTTTTAAAAATTAGAGTAGAATTCCCAATTAAAAAAGTTACCAGAATGAAAATCCTCTTCTACAATAAAAAGGTAGTCACAATTTCCATTTCTTCACACATTTCAAGACCATTTTTTTCACAAAAAACCTATATAAATAATATCTAAAAATAAATACACTCACCCGATTCTCATAAATATTTGTAGAAATCTATCCAAAAGTCTGTTGCTGCAAGCAATAAAGGTGTTACCCGAAGAAGAGGTAACATTCATCAACATGATTTTCTAAATTGTTTCATTCTCTAGTCCCATAATTTATTATTATTACATGATTATATAATAAAATAATAATATTAAATACACTTATATGTTGTTATATTAATGGTTATACCAAAACCTACACACACTTCCATCTAATGGGTAACAAAATTACTATTTGTGCATAGAAAACTACAACCTCAGGTAACAATATAGTTCGTTTTTCCTTGACCACCTATCATGGTTGGGAATTGTGATGGAATAAAATATTTTTATATTTTATATATATATATGTATTATTTATGATTTATTAATAATTATGTAATTTTTATATACATATACCTTCTTCAATTCTTTTTATAAACAATAATGTCATTTGTTGATGTGTGGACTATAGCCTTCTCAAAGCGATGAGACACACTCACATATTTCATAGAATATATTAAGGATGGGTTTAATTAAATATATTTTCCAAAATAAAAAACATATTATATTCATGAAATAGTTACCTTAATAGATATATAATTCATCACTTTCTTTGTTACATTTTCATACACTGAGAAATTTATAATGTTGTTCATGGATGTGTGGACTACCATCTTCTGGATGGGATGTCATTCCTTTGACATCACAAGGATATTATATATAATTATAAATAAATAAAAATAAATTTTATTTATTATATAACAATAATTTTTTAATGATAAATGTTACATACCTTTTTCCATAATGATCATAGAAAAATTGGAACATTACTCATACAAATATAGGGCTTGTCGTCTCCATGATTGTAATGTTGGTTCATTTTTCAAAAACATCATTCAAGATTGAATTTAAAAATAAAATTTATATATATAAATTATAATATATTCCTGATTAATATTCTATATAAGTTTATATAATGACCACTTTGACCAAAGATGACCTACGAATGCCATTTTTGACACATAATCCCAATATGGTCAAAACAGTCGACCTAAACATAATTGTTTATGTAGTTTTTTGAAACATGTTAATAATTGAAATGGAGGAAATTATAAAATATAAAGGTCTCTTGAATAATATAACTAGTGAAAATAGGTTTATTATTTGTGAAGATAAATACACTCATGACAAGTCATACTCAATGTAATGGATTTCCATCTCACTTTTTGCATCTGTGAGATAAATGTCATAATAACCACTTACATATTTTTTTATGTGTCTATTGCCCCTTTTGAAATATTATATCCTTAATTATTTTATCTTCAAGGTATTTAAATGTTTAATTTTATGATTATATAATTTTGGGTTTCCAATTCATATTTTACCATAATTTATAGGGATTTTTTCTCTATCTCTATTCATTGAGATAGTTCTGGATGATATAAAGATTTATTATTTTATAAATTGTTTACAATGAACATTTTAGATTATATATCCATATTATATCTATTATAATGTTATTTAGTAATTTTTTTTAATTTCATTATATTAATTAGTTAAATTATTTAAATGGTCAAAGTTGTATGGGGCACTTTAGATGTATAAATATTTAGTTACCAAATATTCTCTCCATGTGAATATTTTTGAAACGATTTTACATATTTATATGGATATATCGGAGTTATAATAAATACATTAGGTATTTTTTAAAATGTATTTCCAAAAAATTAAAACATATTTTTTACTTATTTTATTCAAAAACATTTGACAAAGAACAAAAGAAATGTTTGATTCTTGATATACACAATGATAATGACTTTTCTTCAGCTGTGGCCATGATTTTGGTTTTGAATTAATTAACAAGATTTTAAGTTTTCTTTAATTAAAATCCGTCCTTTTATTTTTTGGTATTTTGTTACTGAAAATGCGTATTCAATGAAATTTTTTTTTGGTGTTGAAGTTGGGTTCTTAAAAGAAAATGATATTTTTATCTGTTTTTTATATGGGTATAAACAGATTTTTTGAAAGAGTTTCATGATGAGAGTATTTTAGTCTTGATATGGTACCTTCTCATTATATGAAATTGGTGGTCCTATTATAGCATATACAATGGTTTGGTCAAAATTATTGTTCATGGGTGAGTCCAATATAGCCTTTACAAGTAGATGAGCCCCATTATAGCTTGAGGAAACGGGTGAGCCTGATAGATCTTATATGAAGGGTTGAGCCCCATTATAGATCCTAGATGTTCCCGATATACCTTATATTAATGGTGATCCCCATTATATATCTCTGATGCCTTGGGTAATGATAATGTAGTTAGTCATCCTTATGATCATTATAATGAAAATGGATTTGAAAGGGATTAATATATATGATTCTCAAAGAAATTTTTTTTAACTTGACTGCTATTGGTTTTAATGACATTTTTTGAAAAAAATGATTTTTTATTCATTTGATTTTTTAATTTCATATTGTCATATTAATTTTACGATAAAGCTAAATTTTATATGATTTTTCTGGTTTTTATGAACTAATTATTTCCTTTGTTTTTCATATCCTTTACAAAGATTTGGTTCTCATCCTATGTTTTTAATATTTTTTCGCCGGGTTTAAGGATGGGTAAGGGAAAGGATGAATTCATGTTGGATGTCTTGGGGTTTTTTTATGAAATTATTTCATGATTTGTTTAAAAGGTTTTATATGGTGGAAAAAGGATATAATTCTGAAGTTTTTAATTTGTATTTTATGGGTTTTTTATGTGTGATTTATGGCCCAATTCTCTAAAACTATAACCTCAAAAACATCCCCGATCTGAAAGAGTGTTATTTTTTTATAAAAACACAATTTTATGTATTATTTATGGTCAGTTCCTTATAATGTTAATTTTTCCAATAATATTGTCTTGAGATTGAACCTTGTCTATGAAATTGAAGTAATGGGTAGTGAACCTAATCTATAATGATAAACAGGGTTGTTAGACTTGAATAAGGAAATGATTTTCTAAGAAAACTTTTATGCCAACAACTTATTTTTTATTCCGAAAATATTTATAATTTCTCATTATTGATTATGGATGAGTCCATACTCTTATGTCTTATGTATTTTGATTGACAAATCCATGAACAATGATTCATGATTAATGATTTTAGTCTCATTGAGAAGGATTATTATATGTCCTGAACATATTATCATATCCCTATTTTATCTTATGATCACATATAATCATTAATTAATATCTGTTTTGTTCACCCTAATTGATTTTGTAATATCACCCTTTCTTATGATTCTAGTCACCAGTTTATGAAGAACAGTTCTATGTAGACATGTTTATAAAGTGTGATAGATGTTAAAAACATGATCAGAAGCTGTATAGATCTTTTAAATATATGTTTTCACATTTGAATGTTTCCAAATACAGTTAACCTCTATGGTACCCATGAATTATATATATTTAAATGTTTTGAATAGACATCTAAAATGATGTAATATTTATGTTTGGAATGTAGGGGTTAGTGTGTCATTTTTGATAATAGACATATTAGAAACATTTAAATTTAATACTAATGGTACAAAATTCATCATATATTCATGAGAAAAATAGTTTATGACATACTCATATTTTTTCACACAAAATTGATTACTTTTGATATAACATTTATCTTAAGAAACTTCACTGTTATGATTTTCTATTTCATCTACTGCTTTTGAATAAACATCTTGAGGAAATTCAATGTTTGTTAATGTAACCTCATGAAAAATGATCTTCATAGAGGGAAGACTCATTTCATATTATGTTATCATTATCTATTAATCACCAACATTAACCCTCTCTACATATTTATCATTGATTTTCTATCTTCCTATATAATCATTTTTCAATCTCTATAACCCTCTTGGATTTGATTTCTAACTATAAATTCATGAAATCAATTAAAATTTTCATATTTGTTTTCTAATGACTTGATATTCTTATTAAATTTACTAGTGGACTCATACATCAAATGAATTTTACTATGAAATTCATCTTTATACAAGTATCATATCACCTAGGGATATTTATTGATACCATAATTCTTTTTAACCTATTTGGGGAACATTATCTTTGTTATACCCTTTTAATATTATGAGTTATCTATATTTCATTACTCACTATTAATATGAGCGATCCCATCCAAAATTATTTGTAAAATCCGACAAGTAGTATATTATAATTATTTGATAATGTAATAAATTACATATTTTAATTTTTCAAATAATATATCATTGGAATCGAAATATGTATGATCATTTCAACATGTTTCTTCTTTAAAAAATATTGAATAAGGTATTACACCTACCATAAGATAAATTTATCATCCCATACATATTGAGGTTGAAGGGCTATCCAATAAATTTTTGGTAGACCAATCACCATGTTTTTCTCTATAATGTCCAGATCAACATACATTAGAATTATTGATTAGGGGAACTTATTTGTTAGAAAAGAAGGGAATCTTATAAATAATTATTATAGTTTCTTTGTATTTTTCATAAAAATATTAGTAGATATGGAAATGTACTCTTAGATATATATTTATTTATATTCACAAAAACTAAACTAATTTATGAATAAGTATATAAACATAAAATTGTTAAAGAGAGAATGGAATCCATAATAGAGAATATAGTAGAAGTGAATAGGGCTATGATACTAATTAAATGAAAATTTTGAGATATTGACCTCACTAAGAGGGGGTGAATTTGTTTGGGGGAAATTTAAACCAATTTCCTCATTAATAATTTTGTCCTAGTTCTTTTTATTACTTCGACTGGTTTAATTTAATGGGTTTCTTTGTTCTCTATTAACAATTTCATTCTTTCACATAACGTATCCAATCATATAAAAACTATACGAAGAACAATTTACATGGTTATCCTATTAATATGATATGTCTAATCCATAGTGTGATCTGATAAGACTACAAGTCACAAAATAAAGTATCAAATCCTTTTGATATTAACACTAATTTCACCCAACATTATATAGTGTGCATAATGTACATATGTTTTATACATCTCACAATAATGCACATATCATAACATTATAGTTAATTATAAGGATAATAAAATGATATTCAAACCCTAATTTATAATATTTAATTTTGATTATTTTTTCCCATATTCTTATAAAAATTCCACACACTTTAGTGGGAAATTTGTTATCTTTTTATTCATAGAATGACGTAAAAAATCTTTTTATTCTTTATAGTAGAAAATATGTGTGCTTCAAATTCATCATTCTCTTAATTACATAAAAAAATGAAATTATAATCAATTTTCGTCTCCTATATTCTTCCATATGAAAATGGGAGAAAAAATTTGTTCACCTAATGATGAACATTATTACCAACTCAACCGCTTATTATTATTTCAGTTCGCTCAAATTTTATCATCCTAAGTGAAAAAAAAGAATTTGATATCCCACTTCATTTATATTTCTTCTAATTTTGTTCAAAAAAGTTTTTGTGTTGGTTCTTTAGCTTCTTATATATAAATATATTTCTTTTATTTAGGCTCATATTAGATAAGATCAATAATGGAACATAATAGATATTATATTTCTAAAATATTTTCAAATAGTCACATCCATATTCGATAGCATGTAAATATATCTATATAATAATATTCATAATAAATATTGGATTTTTTATCTCATTATTATTCATTAAAATATTTACATAATTTTATAAATAAATTAAATTCGAAACACTATATTCTGTGGTAATTTAAATCACCAATAATACCATATTATTGAAATTGGAATGATCATGGTAATTTCCCTGAGAAAGAACATCTAGAACTAATTGTAACTATATATAATAATACCTAATTATCACTTTATTCCTCCTCTATTTATCAATGTAGAAAACCACTTAAAGTCACAAAGTATGAATTAATACATTAAAGGTATAAAATCACACAGTTATACCAACATCATTCTTTTAATTCTTCATTTTAAATCAATTGAACCCCTTTCTCAATCATTACAAAATAAATTGAAAACTTTTATGGCTGGATAATAAAATATAAATCCGCTCAATTCATTATTTCATCATTATATTCTTATAAAACATCTAATATATATAGTAAATATTTATTTATAATATATAAAAAAATTTATATGAGTGGATGAAATAATTTAGTGGTACATCCATTTTTTCCTAAATTGTTCCTATAATATTATTCGTAATTCAGTATTCAATCTAATGTGAAGTAATTTCTCCATATAATAATTATTTGAAATTATACACAAGGTATCATTTATCTATCTAATTTTTTTTTCATATTTTCTATCATCATTGATACACATAAATAATGATCTTATCCTCCCCATGTTGCAGTGAATAAATCCTAAATTAACATATTCCATCAATAATAAAACTATTAATGCCCTACTTGGTGGTAATAAACATTTTACTTATCCTTTTAAAAAGGACCAAGATAACTTCATCATGATGTATATATAATATTAAAGAGAAAAATTTTCATTCAATGGATTATTATTCCTTACATATCTTCATCTTCATTGAATCTACACATGACAATTTATAAACAGATCATTATCTTCCCTCATATTTCATGATTCTTCCACTTCACTACTTTCTTATTCTTCTATTGATTCATATATTACATTGAAAATTACATATCATAATTGTATCTCGGATATTGAAAAAATATTGGATCTTCTTATTATTATTTTTTCAACCTTATGACTTATGATTACGTGATCTACTATAAGTCATGTGATCACTTGACCTAGGATAAGGTATGCAGTCCGTCCTCCCATCATGTAGTTGATCATCACATCATGTAGTAGATCAACCTACTATAAAGACCATGGTCAGTAAATATACCTTGCATGATCAAAGATACAATAACAACAAAGGGAAATCATCTGCTTCTCTATGTGTTTTATCTATGATTATTCATATGTTCAGTCCATATTTTTTCTTGTGGTTGGTACACATTACCTCATGTGGTCTGATTCTCATTATAACTTCACTTATAATGAAATAAACACCGTTACCCTTATTCATTTTATGTATTCATGTTACTTTATGCAAACTATAGTTCTATAGAATCTAATTATACTATATTAATCACTCATCGTGATCCTAATATGATCATAATAAACACAATTATGATCTTCCAAACTTATAATAATCTATATATTTCAATCCTCACTCATGGTTGAAGGTAATGTGCATAATGGATTTTAATTTTCTGTTGGATCATTTAAAACCAACATACTCCATATATTAAATACAAATAATATATCTCATTTCTACGTCCCACATTATAACCTCATTCATCATATTATTTCTTAATAATGAAATCCACTCCAATGTCGGCAATCCAGAATAATACGTGAATTAATGTTCTCTCTCATCCTCCCATGCCACCCCACATGTGAGATACTATACTCAATATAAACAAGTACAATACTCGTGTGTTCCCCATGTGTTCTAAATGCACTATTTGTGTTACAAAATTAGCCTATTTATATGCTATGCGTCCACCAAGATACCTTAGCTTTCTAGGTTTAATTAGAACCCTCATAGATGAATTTATTCCTATATGTTCCATTTATCTATATTTTTTATTGGTTATTGGTTACCATAACATTTACATGTTAATTATTAAACAAATTAGTGTTATTTTAAATAAAAACAATTCTAAAATAGAATATCATCATTCAATCACTTAATTAATGTTATGTAATAAAAAAATGTAGTTTATTAAAATAAAAAATAATTTCATTTAAAAAATGTATAATTTATTTTTATAAATTAATTATACATTTAAATTAAAAATATATACATATACTAAACATAGTAAAATAAATTTCATTGAAAGGATGCCCAATTTCATTTACGGTGGCAACTAACCTTTTCCACAGTAGCATATTTTTATGACTATATTAATATACAACCTATTGAAAATTTTGTAAATTATTATTCCAAATACAAAATCCATTATAATTGATTTAATATTCTAAATGTGAAAAATTAAATTTTATATAAGAACACATATCACATAAAAAAATTATTTGATAATTTTTTTTATTAACATTATAATCTTCTTATTATTACTAAATATTTAATAATAATTTTTTAAATTTTTATTCATTAAATTATATATATTAGAAATATATTTCATTACATTTCACTCTATAAATACGAAAAATTTATATTTTAACTAATGTTATATTAAAATGGTAAAGCTTTTTATTTAAAATAATAAGTTATTTTATTTTAAAATAAAAAGCAATATTATTGATTAATACCACAATCAAATATTTATACTAACAACATAATAAGAAATATAATTATAAATTTATAGAAGTTTCTTAAATAACCATTTCTATAATATCAAATATTTATGTATTTTTTAAATAGATTAAAAAATCATGTTTAACAAATATATTAATGCATTAAATAAAACATATATATATCAAGAAGTAGAAAAAATAATATTAAATTTAATGAAGTAACCTAATTGATTATGTTATACTATTTAGTAACATGAAAGCATTTTTAAAATAAATATTTAATTAAAAAATTAAATACATAACATGAATATGATTAAATTATCATTATTAAAAATAATATGGTTTTACACTCTCCACCCCTTAAATAAATCATCTCTTCAAAATTTTAACACTTTTAAATTAAATCAAAATTCCAAATATTTTATACTTTCAAATGGGAAAGTGTTTATAAAGTGAATAAATACATTAAAAAGTATTAAAATTAAATTCAATGGGTTAAAGGGGACTTAGAAAACGATATTCTCAAGTGATTTCAAAATAATAGAACATTTATATGAAATAAATGTTATTAGAAGAATAGTTTAAGGAAAGGTAAAATATTTATTTATACATGGAATGAAATACATTTTCTACCTTGTAAAATGTATGAATGAAAAAAATCAATAATAAAAATATAATTTTTTCAATTCAACAAAGATAATGTGAAATATAAATGGCTCTGAAAATAATACTTATTAACCTTCGAAAACAAAACATAAATTATACTACTAGAGGAAACATATACATACAGGATATAATATTTAATAAAATAAATATAAATTAATATAATGGATCCATGAAAAAGAAACCCTAAAAATCATGAATACCATTATAATAAGTTCTCCAAAAATCAATATATTATTTCTCATAGAAATTATTAAACCCCAATAATCAAAAAAATATTTCATAATAAATTTATATGTCCAAAAATATTGATTACCTTCATCATATATTTTCATAATAATTAACATAAAATTTATCCATCAAATAATATCAACTACTTAGACCTAAAATATAAAAGTAACTAACATATATTCCATAAATCCAAAAAATAATTGGAATTAAAATCAAAAAACAATAACCACCTAGTTACGAAAAATCAGTTTTTGTTCCCCATGGTTATCTATACAACTCAATTTTTTTACAAAAAAAATCAAATAAGCCTTTTTCTAAAATAACCATAATTAAATAAAAATATAATCACCTGCCAAATATAAATGTTATTTATACCTAAATGATGTGTTTTTAAAAAAAACCAATACATTTAAACATTATAATAATGCCACATATTAAGTAAAATTAATTTATATAACATAGATTTATGAAAACACAAACACTTATTAAACCATGATTATACTTACAACAATTTACTTTCTATGAATGATATAATTATAACCTATACTATCATATAATCATTTCTTTTATACCTATTGTGACAGACATAACTTAACCAACCCATAATTACATAATTCCTTAAAATGTTTTCATAAAATATATACCAAATTTATTTTGGGTTTATTGTTTTATAAAATTAGGAAAAATCCTTACCTAATATAACCACTATTTTCCCACTAAAAGTATATTATTTTTTCCCCAAACCAAAATGATATAATGATAAAATATAAAACTCCACCATCACTCTATTAAATCTACAGACATGATACCCTTATAGACACATCATTTAAAAAAATATTTATCCTTTACATGTGGAATAGAAAAAACAAAAGGGTGAACCCCAATGAATTATATGGGGAATCATATGTGATAACAGTCAAATTTCATAAATGATTATAGGATAAAAATGTCGGTGAGGTAATATAAAAGAGGATCATAAATATAAGATAAGACAATTTTACTAGATAAAACATGATACAAAATCATGATTCACGGAACAATTATAGTTTCAAATAATATGATATGTTCTATAAAAGTGTGGAAACAAGAGTCATCAATCATGATACATGGAAACATAACATAACACTAAGAATATTGAACATGAATATAGAATATGAATGTAATACATTCGTAGGAGACAAAAAATCATTTCCCTTGTAAATTCTCACTATCAAGACATCATAAGATAATCGAAAAATCCAAAAAAAATTGTGAAACAAATTCTATCATCATGTTTATGAATAACATTTTTATAAAAATCGTTATTGTAAAAAATTAGAACAAAGATAACAATAATATCATTAATAATAAATATAATATCATGAGATATATCAAATTAACTAATTTAATATATGGGTATATTATTCTTGGTGAATAAATCACTTAAAAACAATACATTAGTTTTACACTTTAAAAAATTCATGATTTCATCAATTTATATTTATAACATAAGAATGTAATTGCTTCCACAATGACTTCCACAAAATAGGATCATAATAAATCCAAAGAAAGACCATTTATGGTACTAATCAAAGATATAATTATAAAAAATAAATAAAAAAACCAAGTAAAAATAGGAAATAAATCATAATATAATCATAGGGTATAAGAAGACCCGTAGAGAAAAATGAATATAAACAAGTAGGATTATAAATCAACTAATTTAAATTGAGTTATCAAATACCCTCAAAACATTATATTTTACAAAGTAAGAAACAATTGAAAATTATTTTATAAGAATTAAATCAAAATCCATAGGAAAAAATATGATGAAAAAATACTACAATCATTAGTATGAAGGAACCCAACTAATAATAATGATGTTTTGGAAGAAACATTAGAATTAAATGAAATGAAATTTAGTTTATAAATATCCATAAATAGTATTAATAAATATGAAAATTTAAAATGATAGATATAACATGAAATGGGACATTACATACCATGTATATAATGACAATAATGATAAAATAAATCAAATAGGTAGTACATAAACCATATAAATGAACATGTGTTGATTATATGAACCAGGAAACAAATAAGGAAATTTGGGATGAAAAAACCAGAGAACTTATTTATTATATGAATCAAAAGAACCCAAAAGATATATCATGAGAAGGAATTTAAAATATCATGTGATAAAGGATCTTCATTATAAATTATGATAAAAGTTTATTAATTACACCAAATAAATGAAAGAATAGTGCATAATATGAAATGTGTCTCAAGGAATTGAAATAAAGACTGATAAATCCTTAACATTGATTCCATGTTTCTCAGACACACATTAACACCCTATATAATAAAACTATAGTCATTAATAATATATTTAGGTAAAATTTTCATGTTTATAAGAATTTATATTAATAATTTATATTCATTTATTACATAGTAATTGATAATTGTTTCTATATTGATCATCAGTTATATGTAGTTTCATTCATTCCTTGTATATTTCGATATAATGGTGTCAGTCATCATTTCACATTTATGAGTTCAACATATAAAAAATTAAATTTAAAAGAATTCAAGTTCCATAATGATTTATAAATATCCATGTTATTCAATGGATGTTATAGCTATAATTATTAAGGATGAAATCAATAATGTGATTATTTTAGTAATTATTATTGATGAAAAGGTGGTGTGTTACTAATGATTTAATTATTAAAATTACCATTAAAAAATAATAAATAAAACATTTTTTTTTTATTATAATATAATAATATTTATTATTCTTCCATAACCATCCATGATAAAAAAAATTATCATTGTTTGAGAATGTTGTTAAATTGGCCGAAACAAGAACGTGTTATAATCCAGGGATGGGTATTAATATGTGGTGGTTTTACCAATATATCACAGTTATAAAATTTAATGATATTATTTATATGTAAATAAGGAGAAATCCAAATCGGTAATGTAGAGGCCCGAATCCTTATAGAACCAACCTTCACATGTAACTACAGATGATGGTGTTAGAGGGAGTCTATGGTAGGATTACTGATGTTTAAGAGCTGGAATTTGGAATTAGTAAAATTTCATGACCTAAACATTGTTAGTGATGTGAGTGTTCATTTTGTAGCCCATATAGTGGTTCATGACGAATGTGAGGATGGTTTGAAGGGTGTAATTAAAGACATTGACCATTAATTCACAACATGAATATTTGATGAGTCATATTCCCGAATATATATCTGAAATCCCATGACATGAATTTATAGTTCAAAACATGATTTATTAATAGGTTTTTTAGAATTGGGAGAAATTTATGTTTTATTGTATTAAACTCAAACCATTAATGATTTAAATTCCCCATTAAACCCATGAAAGTCCTTCAGGAATAATTCATATAACTTTGAAACCAAATGACAATTGGGTAAAAATCACCTCAAATCACCACATATCAAACACAAGAATATAGGTACCAATATCTTTTCAAAGTGATTTAATACACCTCAATAGAGATCAAATGGATTCCATGAGTTTGGAGAGAATTATTGGATTGAGAAAAATTGATGTTACTATGGGATTTATACGAATTCTTCTAGATGGTATTTCATGGAGTGAATGGGTCCTTAATATCATGAATCAGTTATCCATCTTTTGAATGGGACGGTTTTAATTAATTTTAGAAAAAAAAATATCACACAGATTCAACAAAATTTATAGTAATTCACATTGTGAACTATAAATTCATGTTGTTAGTTTTTGGACATTGATTCCTGATATCAAACTACTCATCCATTCACATAAATAACTGATCATTTTTGTTGTGAATTTCACCCTATGAACCACCATCACTCAATAAGTGAATTTCTATTTGGTCCATGATCCAAAATATCACATCATTAATATAGTTCATTTCATGAAATTCCCATTATTTTTTATTCCATATTTAAATCACCCTTTATCCTACAACATAATTCCTCCAATCACTATGTACCTTAGATACACACAAAGAAATGTGATAGAAGGTTCATGTCCCTTACATATGTTACCTATCAAATAAATCTAATCCATGATAATTTAAAATAAATATTGAAATATAGAAAAAAATGGTTCATCCTAATATCCAACTCATGAGATACAACTCAATATTATCACCATCATAGGTGCTAGAACACCTCACATAGAGGAAAAAACAAAATGTTTCATAACACTAGATATAATCATCCCAAAAATAAATCCTCTTGGAGATAACAACCAAACAAGATCCAAAACACAAATAGGGCATCATGGAAGAGTAAACCATCTCATAACAGTGAAAAATGTTGACAAACAAAAAATGAACATCGTTTTAAGGGAAGATATAAATCTAAAAAAACTCATGATAATGAGTGTGTATTTATAACTCATGTCACCATGTATTATCACATATGAAATTATGGAAATAAAGGACACAATATAGTCGAATAAAATTCATTTTCAATACCTACTCCTAGAGGTCCTAGATCGCCATAGTCTTCTCCTATAATGTCACATAGTTTTCAATATTGATCTCACCCTAATGGAAGATGTTAGTGTTTTAATGAAGATAATAGTGATGTTGTTCCGTTTGGAATACATCATGTATATGTATCATCTATGGGGGACATGATATGTGATTCACAATGGATCCAATGTAATAAAAATTATTAAATGTCTAAACAATCTTGGTATAATAATACATACTATGATCAAACCCTCACTTACCATGACTGGGAGTCAAGTTTTAGAAGATATGATCTCTATCATCAAACTCTAGAGGCCAAAAAATTTGAATGAAAAAAGATTTATTAGGATATTTTATTACCATTATCATCTCATGAATCACAAAAACTATCTAATTCATGGTCAAAAATAGTTCTATACAACGAATTTATAACCTTTTGACCCAAGTCCAACCCAAAAAATAATGATAATGTCATCCATAGATACTTTCCAATGGATCCATTATAATGGTTGACTGTAATCATTTTTCATATAAAATATCAACAAAAGGTAGTTGCCTCATACACGAACCTATAAAATCCTAGAAATACATGTGTGACCGATCCTCAAAACTCTAAATGGTATGGTCTATCTGACTATCAGTTTAGAGATGGAAATTTGTACAAAGTTGTAATCGAGATACAAAGGTATTTTAGAGACCTCTTAACAACTTTTTGAGAAAAAAAGATCATAATAAAATTTTATCATACTCATTACTCTATGGAGTCTCACCCCCTCCTCTAGGTACTTCCACAACAAATATTCCACTAATCTCATCTCAATAGTTTCAATAAACCTAGAAGATTTCCTGAAATAGTACACTATCAACCATATGGAATTGAGGAAATCATAATATTTATTTAAACTAGTAATCCTGTTGATTGATATGTCCCCAACATAACCTAAGGAGCATACGATAAATGGAGTAAACCATAGGGAACACACTACAAGAGTGTCATCTTCCGGGAGACCTAACATTGAGTCACAAACTCTACAACTAAAATTTTCAATCCAGGGCTCCAAAACTGACCTTTCAGAGATCATTATAATTTTAAAAACATAAATTTACCCAAAATGTAAGTTATGTAACTCACATAGAAGAATTTATAAAATCACTAAAGGAACAATAATACTCCCACTGAAAATTGCACAATGTTTTATATCCTATAACCAACCATTAAGTGTATCATCATTGATAACTTAGTATCTCTATAATGCCACATTATAATTCTAGGAATAGGACTCCTCTACAATATACACCAAATATGACTACACTATCATATGAATAACATAAACTCTTCCAATAACCTCTACCGTATCATGATACACCACTGAGAGTTCTTATATCATAGCCCAGGAAAATCAATTTTTTTAAAAGACATCACTACATAAAATCCTTCCCAGTTCCTTAGCTAAAACTACAATAACAAATTCACCAAATAGTAGAGGTTTTTTTATGGCAGTAGTTCAAACTAATACCTTATTCTTCTAATGAGGTTTCAAAAAACTACAACTAAATTTTGTGTCTGCATTCAATATGTGGTGATTTCATAAATTTAGCGATAGTTTCTGGAAACTGTCCTAGTAAACACATTTTTCGATGGATTTAACATCTGCTAAAAAATGTTTCAATTTTCTACGGGAAATGCTTCAAAAATGAACCCAAACTCATCTAAATTATAATATAAAATGAGAATCCTTTAGTAGAAGTTATATCCGCCGCTAAAAAATATCCATTTTTTGCATGAACATCACCCCAAAAGCACAAAACTACCTCTAAATTGTGTTGTGTATATATTTAGTGCTAATTTAAGATTCCGTTAAAGGTATATTTAAATTAAATAAATTCTTCTAATTATGCCACCCCAGTACTAGTACCGTGAAAAAAATGTGCAAAATTCATATAGCACCTGGGATAATCGGGGTACATGTATAAATCAATAAACACATATAATTCAAACACACAAACAGATATATATATATATATATGTATATATATATATATATCCACATACATACCAATATTATGAGTTCATAATAGGAGTTCCAATTTACATCCACCATTTTTACAACCACTAAATTCATAACAACATAAAAGAAATATGAGAGAAACAATTTACAACCACCTTTATTTTAAAGTTAACATCATGGCCAAATCTCCAATCGTTATATGTAATTGGAAGGGAAACCAGCTCTTCACCTAGCTATACTAGAATTTGTCCATGAAATCATACAGTGTAATCTGTAGGGACCCCATAGGAATCAAACGGGACAACAATCTTCACTCTTTTCAGATTCCATACATATGAACATTTAATATTTTCTCCCATACTAGCATTGTTTCCATATTTTGTGAACAAATCGTCTGTTTAAAAAAATTTCAATAAATTTGGTCATATTAAAATTTTAACCTATAATAGTCACACCCTAGTATCCCTATGATGAACTAGATGTGGAACCCCACTTTCTCCTTAGCATTCCTGCCATATAATCAAATAAAATTATGATCAGAAAATATATTTCAAAAAATTTATGCAGTGAAAAATTAGAAATGATTACATATTTATAGTACTAACAAACAAAATATACACAACAATGATATTGAATAACTACACAAATGAAATAAGTGGTTTCTAAATGAATTTATAATGGTACATACAATAATTTTCCCCTTTAACCATATCTATTTCCTGCTCCATTACATCATCCACTTCATCCACCCTTTATAGAATAATATTTTCAATACCATGATTCAAAAATATGTCAACTTTTTAGTATTGATGAGATTCAATGTTTGAGGTCAAATCACCCACTTCATTACCCATATCATATTAATATCTTTATTTTATGTGAACAACTACACTCCACATTATTTCCATAACATCATTAAAATAAAATACCATTTTATCTTGCGATGATAAGATATATGTATCATGAAATTCAGGATCACCAACATCCATAAAGCAAGAGAAGTTCACAGAATTAAATTGAAAGGAATCTCTTTTAACACCTCTGACAACATTGACCCATATTCATTTGAATAAAACAATTGAATAATGGTTGTTGTAGTTTAATTTGGTAATATCAGTCAGCATTATATAGTATCCTAGTTCAGAAAATGTAAATATACAACTATTTTGTGTTTTCAGACCCTCTTCTTGATCGACTGTACAAATTCTAAAGCCATTCACACTATAAGCGTCAATCTTTTTAAGTTGTTTTAGGGGGCATTGAGAATAAAACATAAAATCTTCTGAGAAATTTGCTCATGTATTAGTATTAATTATATATAAAAAAAGAAATATACATTATTATATTTAAATTGTATATGTGTCAAACTAATATCTGTATTTATTGAAATAATTTTGAACTTCCACATCTTGCAAATCATTCTGCAAGCTCTTTATTAACAGCTTTCATTATATATTTCTCATTTCAGGTTTGGCCTCTCATTTATCTCTTTTATTTATCCTTAACTCTTAAATAAATGGATATTCAATTTAACTATTCCATATCACATATCTAAGTGCCTATAATAATTCAATTTCTGTTAGTGTAACATTTGAGGTCCTCCCAACTGATCAAACAATAGTAAGAAATATTTTTCATTTCCCATATATTTGAGATTGATTTGATGTGTCATCAACACACCCAACTAGTTTATATATTATATCAATATCATCCAAGTATCTGGAATAAAAGATAAGACACTCCTCTGCCAAATACACATCTTAAATAGAGCCTTCAGGTTGAGGTTTATTTGTCAGAATTGATTTAAAATGCCCAAGATATCTATGAAATAAAATAAAAAAAATAATTATGAATTTCATTAAGTGCTTCTAAATTTTTACATATCTATGAAAAAAATAAATAGTGTACCTCTCAATTGTATAAATCCATCGATAATGTACGGGGCCTCTAAATTTATCCTCCTTAACAAAATGAAAAATTAAATGCACCATGACATTAAAAACAGAGGAAAGATCATATACATTGTGAAAAGTGTCAATAAAACTTTATTCTATAGGTTGTAAAGATCATATGGATGTATAAATTTCTCAAATAGTTGTCTAAAAAATGTTCAGAATTGTAGAAAAAATGTAGTAACCTTTTCAGGTAATAATGTATGCAATGTCAATGGTAGTTAGTAATGTAAAAAATATGTGAATCGTGAGTTTTCAATCAATATATCCTACAATTCTTTAAGTCAACACACCATGAGATGTTACTTGAATACCCATCAGATACCTTCACATGCTTTCAAATTCCACGGAATGTAACTTTATCCTTATTTTTCATCGCAACAATTTTCGAATCATACTTTTCATTCTCATTTGGCAAGAGATCACAATTTATTTTCATTGAATATAAGTATTTTTGAGCAATGATATGATCCTTAAATGTTCTATTCTCATTAATAAATGTGAAGATGAAATTTACACAAACATTCTTCTTAATATGCATCACATCATGATTATGCAGCGACAAATTAAATTCCCTATACGATTGTTTGAAGAATATAATTTTTTACTTCTATTATAGCATGCCGATTCCCTTTGACGATGCACTTCAAACTTATTTATCACTATCATTAAAATGATGCACCTCCCCAATTTATGTTTCAACATTTCCAAGTTGTTCAAATATTTCAGAACCAGTTAACAACTTTGGTGGTGGTCTATTATCAATAAAACCATTGACTTTTGACCTGTTTAGCTGAAATCTAAGATATGCATCAAGAAATATTTGATGACAGATGAAGAACCATTATATAATATGACATAGTCATTTGTGGTCAAAATAATAGTTACAAACTGTAAAATGAAAACCCATGTATATGTTTCAGTCAGCTAAATTCCCAAGTCCAGGGAAGTCACTAATGGACCACATTAGAGAAAAAAGCATTTTGAACATTGATTTAGATTAAGAATCATATATCTCAACACTGTGGCTCCATAACTCTATCAATTCTTTAATTAAAGACTACATGTATACATAAATATCATTTAAATGCATTTCTTCCCTAAATAATCATCAAAATAATAAAATTTTTTGTTTCATACTCATCTACAAAGGTATATTGTAAAGGATCAAAACAACTGGCCAAATTCTATAACTAGTAATCAAAGTCTCAAATGTGTTAAATTAATCGAAAAAAAATCCCAATAAAACCTTCCTAGGATTAGATGATAAATATAGATTTAATGAGTCAAATTTATTCCATGATTGTGAATCTCATGGGTGTCGCATTATCCCATAATTGTTATTATCTAAAGAATGCCACTTCACATGTTCAGTGGTGTTTTTGTGACATGAATAAAATATTAAATGGAAGATTTAATGTAATATAATGAAAACGTATAGCAGTTGGGTTCATTTTCTTCTTCTCTAGGGTATTATGTTGATTCATACTTACAACATCACCCATTTACTTCCATCTAGAAGAATGTCATTTTTTTCAATCATGTCTCCTCGAATCCTCTCAATAATAAACCATAAAATCATTCAGACAAAGATGTATTTTTGAATAATTCAGACAAATCCTATTAAATTTTTTTTTCATATCATAAAAAGTCTTAGGGATTTTTTCTTTAGAAAATGAAAAAACATCTACAGAAAATAATGTTTCTAATATTTCGAACATCCATTATACCACACTTGATTACCGTCATCAACTAAACCATGAAACATATTTTTCTCAATGATGTTTCTATTACATTACTCTCCACAAAATAAAGAGTAGGATCCAGTGACATATTACAATCTTGATCTAGTTGTGTAATAGTCTAAAAAACATCACTTGTCACATGGCTATTTGTAGCACCCTCAACTGGTTGTTCTGAGAAGTTTTGATGTTGGTGATGGTGTCTTGTAATGAAAAATTAATCCTTTATACGGTTTTTCATTTCATCTTCCATTTTTGATGATGTTGGGAGATCATTCGGTGGATTGAAATCAGTGCTCATCATTTTTGTATCATTCAATTATCCGTGACAAATATAACACAAATATTGAGCAGGTAATTGCTTCAATATCAAGTGTTCAAAATCTTAATCTCTCTTCCACCATCTACTAAATTCTCTTTTAGGACATAGAAATATTATTCTCCCTTAAACGGATCGATTAAAAATTCAAAAAACTAAAAACGCTTCCAAACACATAGCATACTGAGGTGTGTTCCTCTGTAATGTGATCCAGCTTGTATCCATGTATATCATAATATTCCTACACAATGTAAAAAAATGAAAACACATAACTATTAAAAAATATCTAACGAGATTCATATATACGAGATGAAAAAAAGAATATGTTAAATAAGGTTTTCCTATATAAATAAATATTGTAAATAATGAAGTATTTTAAATAAGGGTTTCCATTGTATTATTTCTACAACCTTTTTTATAGGCTACTCTAGAGGATTCCATGAAAATATTTGGTGTATTTATAAAATATACACAAATGAAATAAATTTTTTTCAAAGTATAAAATGAATCATAAAAAATTTTACATTCAACATGTGGATATACAGTTGAAGAAACTAAAAAAACAAACAACACTGATGGTAAATGATTGAATGGATGATAGTTGGAGTATCATATAAAAATGGTCAAATCCAAAATGAATATTAACATGGATTGAGGAACTCTGAAGTCATAACAGTCAGTAATTCAACAAAATTTAATGGTGCAAGCCATTTCAAGGAGGGTGATTGAATTATTAGCATTTTTTAGGACGTTTTAACTTGGATGGAAGAAGGGATATCTAAATCCTACTATAATAATTTTCATTATGGCATGGTGTGTGTGTTTAATAAGATTAAATTTTGGGATTATAGGAAATCACAACAAAACATTGGTTTTTTTCTATAAATCTTAATTTAGGAGAATGTTTCACATTAAAAACAAATGGTTTCATCCTAATGTGTACATTGGTGGAGTTTTTGCAAGTTTCCCTTGGGTGGTTGGTTGTGCCTTGTTTCCCTGGTCATGCTGCAATGTGTGGTTAGGATGTTATTGGTGTTTTTATAGGGTTGATTTGTAAGACATGATACATTGGGTAATTCTAAAAAAACCATATATATTTGGAATTAATACATTCCCCCACGGTCTATGTTCAAATAGTCATTCAGTCCTATTTTTTTAAGGGTTAGACAAGATACTTGCGGACCGGTTATACCTTCTTTATCTAGCTTGGTTCTTTAAAGTGGTAATTTTTTAGCCATGTCCCCCATTTTCCCACTATTTTGATCCCCATTACCCATTATTGGAGGTTGATTATAAGTTTTTTCATCATACTAAAGCTATGTAATCTTATCCACCCATCTTCTCTCATTCTCTATGTTTCTTTCCTCTAATTTTGGATGGTTTCATCTATGGATTTAACGAAAATTACACCAAATAAGGGTGGTGTATTCTTTGATTCATAGTGATTTATGGTATCATGGATAAAGGATTCCTAAGTAGAATAAATGTTGTTTTTTTTATCATTTGAAAAATGGATTGCTGATGTATTATTTTGGGAATTCCACAAGATTAGATTGGTATTGATGGTCAATTCATGGAGATTTTGTTCAAAGGAGATATAGATGAATGATATGAGCCTTTCAAACATCATTTCTCGATAATTATTTGTCGCGATGATTCTTGGTGATTTATCAATGGTTATTCATTACTGGATTATGTTGGGTAATTATTTATAAATTTTTATAATTAACTATTGGAGCCTTGATGTATGGGAAAGGGGCTCAAGAACATAGTGATTCTTAGTCTAATCCTGGATAGTGATAGTTAAAGGGCTATGGAATGTGGTAAATATAACATCCTATTAGTTATCCCCTTGAATACATAGATATAGTCATTCTTGAACGCACATGTATGTTAATTATTGGGGATTGGGATCAGGAATGTGGGTATGGATTAGTTGGGCTCAAAGTTTCTAATGTGGCATGGGATGAAATAGATAAAATAAATTTGGGTATTTTATACTCGGTTGATGAATTTTGAAAATCATCAATGGCTATTCCAGTTGGGATTATGGAATCATGAACAGATTGATATACCTCTGTGTTGTCTTTATTGGTGTGATGACATGTGTTTGGAATGGGGAGATCCTTAGTGAGTTAATTTAGGAGTATTCATGTGGTTAACCCTGTAGAAATGGAGTACATATCATTAGTGATTGGGATTTTCCTTAGAAAATATAAATTAAATGACCCTAAACCTAGAAACACCTTAATTGAGAGGGATAAGATTTTGTTAAGAAGTCTAGTAGCTTGTGATAAGCTATTGGTGTTGGGATGATCATAGGATTATATAGTAGAGGTGATTAACCACTCACTATATTTTTCTTAGATTAAATAGGTGATAATGACATTAATTCTTAAGATTCCTTATCCTAATGGTTCTTGAAGGAATCAGATGGAATCTTTGTAAATTTTTAGACACCTTAGTTTGTGGTTGTATCCTAGTGTTTTTCTAGTGGTGGTCATTGGTAATGTAATATACTACATGATTAACTTTGAGGGGGTGTATGGACTCCAAGAGTCTTAATGTTTAATGTGGATATATATTACATATTATTCATGATTTTATGTTGGGTAAGGACTAAGTTCTTGTAATTTTATTTAGATATTATGTACCTATATTTAATGATAATGATGGATGGGTGGTTGAGATAGGTCAAGGTTGAGATTAGTCATGGTGTAAGAACAAAATAAACATATAGGATATATACCAACATTCAAATATGGATATTCCCGCATCTAATGGAACAACCATTTGGTATCTCGAAAAAATAGAAGGCTCCAATTTAGAAATAATAAGGAACATTTTATCCGTCTATATGAATTTACAAATTGTCCTCAATCCAAAAAAAGGAAACCAAATCACTCACCTAACTCAATTTCACATGAGAACCAACATAAAAAAATCAACCAAGGTAAAAATAATCAAAAAACACTCAATTAAACTTTAGAATCTAACATGATATTTTATAAAACTCTTTAGATGCACACATATATGTTATTACTAAATGAAATCCCTTGCAACCCCAATTTCATCATAAATTTAACATGAAAACACCACTATAATCTAAAAAAATACACCATTATCATGAGAAGTCATTTAGAATTTATATAGTAATGATAAATAATTGAACTATTATTCCAGAAAGGTTCTGGATAGATAAACCTACATCAACAGTGTGAGAATTAAATAAAACTCTCATAGATGGAAGAACAAGTCTTCTGGAACAATCCTCACACCATATAATCTATGAAAATTAAACTAAACATCCAACATTCCCTTATAACCAAGGGAAGTAAAAGAAGAGAAGATGAAAAAAAAAACTTAAATCTAGGAATAAAATTCCTAATAACCTTGAGTAGGCTTCAATGGAGGATCGAGAGTAAGGGAGGCACGATGAAACTATGATGCATGGTGAGGCGCAGCGAGGTGCGGTGAGTGGTGGTGGTAAGGTGCGGTGAGGTGTGGTGAAGGGGGAGGTAGGGCATTGAGGAGTTGGGGGGGTGGGGTTAGGTAGTCAGGGGAGTCTAGGTAGGGGGATAGTGTTGTATCTTAAAATAATTAATGGTTTAGTGGTGGTTTTTTATAAACCGACCCTAAATTATTTTAAAAAAAATATAACAATGGTTTAAAAAAGCGCCGCTAAACTATTAGTTTGGTGTGGTGAACGTAAATCATTTCCAATGTGTATAAAATGATGAATTTTTTATCTTTTAATAATTCCATCTACTTACACAATCATAATTATAAGCCACGATAGGGGAATACATAACTCAGGATCTTGTGAATAGTAATATCTAAAAAATTATCACTAATGAGGTAATGTAATCACAACAACATATAAAACATGTCTTCTAATAACTAGAGCTCATGTGTAGAATGGTTACACTCATTAGTAGATAACTTATGAGACCCATAAGAAACAATGTAATATTTATATATAATAATGAATACCAATCCAAAAGGTGGAACATCATAGAAAATATCACACAGAACTCCCACATTTTGAAAATGAAGAATTGGGGTGCTGACCCTCTTCTCCTTAAGTCACTAAAAAGTTTAATGAAACTGGTTAGTCCAAAATAACTATAAGGACCCATGTCTTTGAAATATATTATTTCATTATTCATAGTCTTAAATAACCATTAATATAACACAAAAATCATATGTTCTAGGTTTTTTTGGAACATTTGGTTCATAAAACATGAATGTCATACCAAGTAAATATAATAGTCTATTTTATTCTCTCTATAATTACCCAAACCATATAATGCTCTTAAAATATATGATATATCTTAGGGAATACATTGAAATAAGGGGTGACCAAAAATCCAATTAAGGGAAAAAACAAGACAAGGAAACACCACTCGTGACTCAAAATTATAATATTATTTCATAAAGAGAAAGATAATGATTAATCGCATGGAAGAATAACATAATGAAAATGGAATAAATTGACTATGATATCATAATAAATCCGAAAACAAGAAAAATCATGAAACAAACACGAGCCAAGGAATACTCCCTGGAAAAAATCACATGGTGTAAAAAGTCTCAAAGGGATTAGGATTTCTCCCAAATCCTGTACATGGTGTCTCATGAATCAATAAAACTATCCAATGAATTGGAGTTCTATATGGGTACACCCATTATAAAATATTTTTTTACTATGTGTTACACATAAAGGGAATAAATCTTAATTCCAAACAAATAAATTAACTATGTAGAAGAAATGGGTAACATAATATTAAAACATTTTATATTCAAAATAAATACCATAGTGATGGAATCTGAGAAATAATCATATGATGTGTATTAACCCATCAAATGAAGGATGAATAAACCTGGTATATATATATGAAAGAAATATATAAATATTTTATAATTAATCCATAACCTCAAAGGTATTTTCCCATGAAGATAATAATTTTATGAAAACTATAAATAGTCTTGATGAAAATAAACTATTCACAGTGTGTAACAACAAAGGTTGTTATCATAGACGGAAAATGATCTTGAATGATCACTTGATCTTTTCATGAGGAAACTATCCATCCCATTTGAATACAGTAATTCAACATCTAAAACATTATCATGAATTTAATAAAAAAAATTGGAAGATAAAATTTCAAGAAAAAGAAGGAATATTTAAAATATTTAGTTTTCTTGATGGAGGAAGAGTTCTTTTCAAGATGAATATGTAAAAAAACAATTATTCCATTCCATATTTATCATGAAATGTAAAAAATTACATTGTTTAGAAAGAAATGAGTTGATTCATTTATCATTTTATTAAAATACTAATACGGGTAAAATGACATTAATCAATCATTGTAAAAAATTTATGAAAATATTTCTTGAACAAATGGACTTTGATGAATAATGATTTTTGATGGAAGAGATAAATGAAATAAAATTTTATTAAAATTGATTTCTCAATAATTTTTAGTAAAAAAGGAACTAAAAGGGATTCTTTACATTAAAACTTCATGAATAACTAGAGGATTATAAAATTGTAGGGTTTTATTATTAGATTATCAAATAATTTCTGTAAATTAATATTCAAGATTAAAAAATTATAATTAAAATGATAACAAAAAATAAACTCTTACTATTTAATTAAATTTTGAGTCATAACATACCATGAAGGATGTAGATACATTTCACATAAAATAATAAATTATTTAAGATTAATTATATATTATGTAAAACCATATTATATACACTATTTAAAGGAGAGTGGGTGTGTAAAAACATTACTCTCAAAGAAGGATGTTTTGAGATAAAACTTTTAGAAAGTTTATGTAATTGGTGTTAGGGTTAATCAATGATGTTATTATGTAAAAAATGATAATGCACCTAAGGAAAATTTTAAATACTATCATATATTAATAAAATAAAATTTCACACTTAATCTTGGAATTATAAAATCAATAATATATATATATATAACACAATGAATGGAAATTGAGTCAATACACTCCTTGGATCATGCTTTCACTTAGTTATGTTCCCTTTAACTAGAGATATACTTGTTTCGAACATTTTATTAACATATTGCAGAATCATATTATTATTTGTAATCTAAAAAATCATCCTTTTATAACATCTTATTACCGATCCATTAACAATACTACATTATCACTATTGTTCCAAATGATAATTTCCATCCTTTCTACGAATCATTACATAATAAAAGTTTCACATCAAGAACAATCATTATAGTTCCATAATATATATAATAATATCATTGTTATAAATATAATATTTTTTCATTATATATATAATACCCTGAGATTTTGTAAATTATTATTTGTTGAATTAGTTAAATATTTTTTGACATTTTACAATTCATGTAATACTGAATATAGTTTTTTATTATTACCTAAGAGAACAATGTTTGGATTACCTTATATAACACACCATGTTAAGCTTACACTACATGAATGGCCAACTTTTCTTGTGCTACACGCAACACTCATTATCTGAGAAACATCAAACTGTTATTATAAATATTCAAATGGGATAAATGTAGAATAACCGTTAAAATTATTAATATTGAAAATAATTACTAATTTTAAAATATTATTTATAATGATTATTTATAAAATAAATACTACTGATAATGCAAAACATAATAATTTTTGTTAACATCATTATATGTTTATAAATAGTATTTTCTTAAAGGAACTACTTTTTATGTCCTTTTATGAACAATAATAAAAGTAAATTCATAAACATAGAAATTTTATTTGATAAAATAAGTACCATTTTTGAATCTTTAATTTCAAAATTAACATAGGTTAAATTATTTTTATTTTTTAAAAAAATTATTTTTTGGATGAATAGTTAATAATAATCCATTGTAGTTAAAATTTTCATTCTTAATTTAAATAATTATCATATTTAAAATTGAATTTAAAGTCCCGATATTTCAATTATACATATATTAATCAATTGTAGGTCATTGGAAACCTTTTTTATTAAAATAATATGTATAATCTTTTTATCTTTTAAACATTCTTTTTATCACATTCTCATCACATCTGCAGGATCAATTTTAAATTTCATTATTCTGAATCTATGAATCAAATTCCTCAAACTGTAAATACATGGTTTTAATCAGTAATAAATTTGTGGCATATTAGGGTCAAATTTATTTTTTCAGTGAATTATAACTTTAGTATTTTTTATTTTCAACATTTATGGGTAAATTAGGTAATTTATGGAAAACATAATACTAAAATACTATAAAATTACACTAAAAATTGTCTTAATTTCATTGCATGGGTGTTTATCAAATAAAATAATACATAGGAAGAAATTTTATCCTTTTTAATCCAATTGAGTATGAATATGACATTTATTATATTTTATTTAAACATAAGATTAAAATGTTATTATCAAATTTTTAATAAATAAATAATTTTTAATATAACGTTATACAAAATAGAAATTCAGCTATAAATATGAATTTTAAATATAATAAATTTATATTTATTATCATAATTTATTTGTAATTTTTATAGAAAAAATAATTTAATTAATCTATTGCATAACGATGAGTCATTAATTCTTTAATCAATGTAAATATCAAATAAATAATTTTAAAAATAGTATAGAAAAAATAATTTAATATCATTAATGATATAAATTAACTTTATAGAAAAATATTAAAATCTTATTGAGTTATTTGAATGGTTAATTCTTTGTTATCATGTTAATATGATGTTTTAAAATAGGTATATAATGAATATTATCAAAATTGACATAAAGGATACATGAAAATAAATAATTTCTAATTAAATTTTATAAAATTAATAAAAATAAAAAAAATTGACAAATAACTAGGATATGTTTAAAAATTTAATCAATTATCTATTTTGGGTTCTTTTGGCATTTTATTGTAATTATATTGACCCTAATGAATGAAAATCCAATGTATCATGGTAAAAGTCAAAGGGTTTAACTGAGGGTTAAAGATAAAAGATAAGGATAATATTGTCACCTAAACATGTCTCAAAATAACTTTTTGAGATTAGTTAGACATGTACTCATATTAGATTATATATAATTCAATTCTAATCTTTTTTAAATCCAAAATAAATTTCTATTAATTTAAAATTTATGATTTTTCTAAAGTACCCCTCACATCAATTATCAATGGGAGCCTCCTCCATCACATATTCACATCACGTTGAGCTTTAAAGACCAACTTAGCCATAAAAGTTTCTATATAAAACTATTCTTCATAACTTGGTTGATGGAATCATAAGAAGGGGTGATATTACAAACTCAATAAGGGTCAATAAAATAGATATCGATCAACGATTATATGTGATCATAAGATAAAATAAGTGTATGATAATATGTTCAAGAAATATAATAATCATTCCCAATTAGACAAATATCTTTTATTATGAATCAATGTATTTGGTTTTGTCAAAAAAAATACATAATACATAAGATTATGGACTCATTTATAATCAATAATGAGAAATTAGAAATTATTATTGAAATAATAAATAAGTATTTTGAATAAAAGTTTCCAATGAAAATCATTTCCTTATTCAAGTATAATGGCCAAGTCTATCATTATAGATTAGGATCACTACCCATTAATTCATTTTTTAGTCAAGGTTCACTCCTAAGATTATATTATTAGAAAAATTAAACTTAAAAGAACTCAACCATAAACATTGAATAATATTGAATTTCCGTTATCAAATTACACTCTGTCACATTGACGATCTTATTGAGATTATAGTTTTATAGAATCAGCCATAACTAACTCATAAAAAACCTAAAAATAAAAATTATAAATATATAAATAGTATCCATTTTCCACCATATAAAACTATTAAAATAAACATGGAATTCTTTCATGGAAAATCTGCAAGACTTCCAACATTAATTCAACCTATCCCTTACCCATCCTTAAACCCTAATAAAAAATATTAAAAACCTAGGATTAGCCAAAAACATAGTAAAGGATTAAAAAAAGGTAACTATTCTCCCAAAAAAACATAAAAACTTATATAACATTTACAGTTATCTTTAAATTTCTTTGAGAATATGAAATAAAAAAATTTCAATGGAATAAAAAAGACATTTTCCGCAAATAATTTCATCAAAAACAATAGAAATCAATTAAAAATATTTTTTTTACTTTAAGAATTGTATGCATTAAACCCTTTCAAATAATTTCTAATTATAATAAACATAAGGATGACTTCCAACATTATAATTACCTAATAAATCAGAGATACATAATGGGGATCACACTTCATATAAGGTATATTAGTATCATCCTTGATCTATAATGGGGCTCCACCCTTCATCTAAGATCTATCAGACTCACCCTTTGCCTCGATCTATAATGGGGCTCAACCCCTTGTATAAGCTATATCAGACTCACCCATGAGCTAAAATAGAGACCAAACCATCGTATAAGCTATAATAGGATCACCCATTTCATATAATGAAAAGGTAATATATCAAAAAAAAAATACTCTCAACATGAAACCCATTAAAAAACTCTTTTATACCCCTATAAATAGAAAAAAATATCAATGTTTAAGAACCCATTATTAACACCAAAACAACATTTTCATTGAAACATAATTTTATATACCAAAATACCCAGAAAATGATTTTTTTCATTTAAAGATACCACAAATCATATTAATTAATCAAAAAATAATATAATTTCCACAATAGAAGAAAATTCTTTATATTAGTGTATATTAGGAATTGAACATTGATTTTTTCATTTGTCAAACGGTTTGTATATTAAAAAAGTAAAAAGAATTCGATACAAGTTTTTGAATTAAATTACAAATCAACCAAAAAATAGATTATAACCCTGTTATATCCATATAAATATATCAAATAATATCAAATATATTCATGTGGAGAAAATATTTTGTAATTAAATTTTTATACATTAAAAGTGTCTCATACCAATTTGAACATTTAACTCATAGGCCACATTAAAGAATAAAATTTAACAAAACACTAAATAACATTATAATAGATATACTATGGATAAATAATCTCAAAGTGTACATATATCATCTTTATAAAAGAATAAATCTTCATATCATCAAGAAATGTATCAATGAATTGAGATTGCAACAAAATCCAATGCAATTGTGGTAATATATTAATTAGAAACCCAAAAAGTAATAATTATAAAATGAAAAATTTAAATACGCTAACGATAAAATAATTAATGATATAATTTTTAAAATGGGGTAGTAGATACATCATAAAAATTAATTTAGTGGTTATTATAACATTTATCTCATAGATGTAAAAAATTGAGATGGAAATACCTTACCTTGATTCTAACATGTCAGGTTTGTTTTAATATTCAAGAGTAATAGAACTATTTTAACAAGTTTCATGATTAAAAAAACTTTTAAATTTTACCATTACCTTTATTTCACTTATTACTATCTCTTAAACACCTACATAAACAATTTTTTTATGTTGGTTGTTTTCACTATATTGGGTTTATGTGTCAAAAACATCTTTGGTAGGTCAACTTTGGTCAAAGAGGATATTATATAAACATATAAATAATAAAAATCATGAAATAATTATCATTTATATATATATAAATTATATTTTTAAAACCAATCTGTAATGATGGTTTTGAAAAAATTACCAATGTTAAAATCATAGAGATGACATTCTATACGTTTGAATGAGTAACATTCCTATTTGTTAATGATCATTATGGAAAAAGGTTAAGTAACATATTATCTTTCAATAATGATAATTTTATAATAAATACTATGTTATTTATTCATGTATACTTATATATAAAATTATTGCAAAGTAAAAGTAACGACATCACATCCAGAAGATGGTAGTCCACACGACTAGGAATGACGTTATCACTTTTTTAGTGTGTGAAAAGGTTATAAAAATGTTAAAAATTATATCTCTATAAAGGTAATTAATTACTTAATATAATATATATTATTTTTGTAAATATATTTAATTAAACCCAACTTTATTATATTCTATGAAATGTGTGAGCGTATCTCATCGCTTTTATGAGGCTATAGTCCACACGTCCAAGAACGACGATATCGTATAAAAAATGAATAGAATAAGATATGTGTATATAAAAATTACATAGTTATGAATAAATCATAAATATAATATAATATATATATATATATATATCATATAAAAATATTTTCTTCCATCATAATTCACAACAATGAATGGTGGTGAAGGAAAAACGAATGACATTGTTATGTCAGGTTGTAGTTCACCATGCAGAAACAGTAAATTTGTTACCCATTTGATCGAAGTGTGTCTAGGATGTTGGGTCGGAAGAAACACGGGGAAAGAATGATGGAAAGAGGGGGGTGAATTTCCTTTTAAAAAATTTGATAGACAAATTAAAAATCAAAGTATAAATGCAGCGGAAATAAAGAGGCAAGACACGCAAATTGATAACGGAGTTCGGCCAAAAATCCGGCCTACGTCTCCGCTCCCAACTCAACCGTTGAGAGATTCTACCGCTTGCTTTTCAATGGTTTTAGCAAGAAACCCACTAGGCTTTGAGGTAGCACTAGGACCTATTACAGCTTGCTTTTGATGGTTAAGCAAGAACCCACTTGCTTTCAATGGAATAGCAAGAACCCACTAGCCTTTTTAACGGGTGAAGGCTAGCTCACCGAAACACAAGCCTTTTAAAAGGAAAGGCTTGAAGAAACCTCTTCACACCTTAATGGTGGTGTGATAACCCAAAAGAAAGGGGGAAGAGAAAAGGTGTTGGGGTTTGTAGGCATAAACCCAAAATTAAAGCTCAAAAAGATAAAATAATAAAAACCGTATTGTTGAGAAGCCTTGGGCGCCAAAGGTTGAATGGAGTTGAAGACGTGCACTCCCAAGCTTCTATGGTGGTGCTCCTTGGATTGGAAATGGATTGGAGCAGTTGTGGTTCCCTTGGAGCAATCCGCCGGAGGTTTGCCAAATGAGGAGAATTGTGTTCGTTGGCTTCACAATGCTTAATTATGGTCCGGCAATTGTTACGGGGCTTCAAGGTCCTTTATTTATAGAGGGGGAACCCTCATATGGCCGTTGGAGGCCTTTGGAGCCGTTGGAAAGGCTTTCGGAGCCGTTGGGAGGCAAGTGGAGCAGCCTGGTCAAAGCTCCAACGGCTAGTTTGACTGGATCCACCGGCTGGACGGTACAGTCCCACCGGCTGGCCGGTGTGTGCAAAAAGGCATAGGATTCTTGTCCAGGGGCCACCGGCTGACCGGTACATCTCCACCGGCTGGCCGGTGCCTTGGTAGAGAAGAAGAGTCTTGATCCAGGCTCTACCGGTCGACCGGTGCAGAGCCACCGGCTGGCCGGTGGCAAGACAGTAGCAAACACTATTTGAGCTGGGTGCCACAGGTCGACCGGTGGCAGAGCCACCGGTCGACCGGTGGGAAGGCAGTAGCTTCCACTGTTTGGTCTGGATGCCACCGGCTGGCCGGTGGTGAAGCCACCGGTCGGCCGGTGGACTGAATTTCAGTCCATTTCTGCCTCTTCCTTGGTCAACTTCTTGGCAATCAAATGCCTATCAACACAAACACTTAAAACACAATGTTAGATAAAAATGAAAGTGATTGTGATCATGAAAATCAAACAACGAGAGGTTCGAGATGTACAACAATCTCCCCCTATTTTGATGATCACAATCACTTAAACAATTAAAGTAAAAACATGAATTGAAAGGAATGCTTAAATAAAAATGAAATGTAAAGCAAAGCATGATCAAAAAAGTTTCTCCCCCAATCAATCAAGAAATTCTCCCCCTTTGTGATTATCAAAATAGAGTGGGGCATAAAACTTGATTGAGGGAAATTTTGAAAAACAAGGGATGAGATTTGAAAATCAATTGAAATTTTGGAAATTGAATGATTTGAAACAAAAATTGAATAACAGTTTGAATTGAAAGTTTTGAATCAAAAACCAATTCGATACCAACTGTTGGAAACTAATTGAAAATTGAAAATTCTAAATTGAATTTTAAAAAGAATTGAAAATTGAAATTTGAAACCAAATGAAATTTTTGAATTTTGAGATTTTAAATCAAAAATGAGAAAGTTCTCCCCCTAAATAAAAAGAACTAATCACCGGGGAGTGGTTTTTGAAACCGAAACAAATTTAGGCCCGGAGAGACTTGCCAATAGGGATTTTTCAATCCATACTTGCCTCATGGCGGGTCTTCTCCTATAAAATTCATCGGAATAGAAAATCGATTTGGGTTGGCCGTACCGGGCGTTTTTACAATTACATTCATAAATGAGATGCCCGGATTTTTTGCAATAGTTACAAAATTTAAAGCGAGAGCTCCCCCTTACAAAAACAGTGGGTGCATGGGAGGAGGAGGCTTGGTTGGTATAGCCAAGTCCATTGGTGGTTCGGGAAACCCTTTGTGAACCAAGCAAATTGTTCAAATTTTGTTCACCTTGGGTGAACTTGGCTAGGGTCTCTCTTAGGTCTTTGATGGTTGATTCCATGGAATCAACATTTGGAAAATTTTGGATTTTAAGGGACATCTCCTCCTTCTCTTTGAGAAGTTGGTCTTTTTCGGAGGAGAGTTTTTTGAAAGACTTTTTCAAAGCAACAAATTTTGAAGATAGTTCATGAAAACCATTTTCTAGTTGATCTCTAGCATGTGAGAGTTCTTCATAAGATAAATGATTTAAAGAATTTGAATTTGAAGAACAAGAGGAGGAGTAATCGGAAGATGTTACCTCATGGAATTCCATTAGGCATTTTGTACCGTTGTCGCTCGAGGAAGACGAGGAGGATGATGAAGAGGAGGTGTCACTCCATGTGGCCTTGAGGACCTTCTTCTTTCCTTTTTCCTTTGGCGTGGCCCGTTTCTTGTTGAGTGGGCAATCGGGCTTGTAATGGCCCTTTTCGCCGCACCCGTAGCATTTCACCTTGGGCTCGGGTCTTGCGGTGGGTTCTTGCTTTCGATGCTTGCGGGATTTCTTCTTCTTCTTGTGCATCTTCATGAATTTTTGCATTTGGCGGGCGAGATTCTCCATTTCTGAGTCGCCGCTTGATGATGAGGAAGGAGATGAGGAAGAAGATGAGGAGGAGCTTACTTCCTTTTGTACCTTGAGGGCGATGTTCTTTGGGGTCTTGATTGGTGTGCCCTCCTTTTGAGCTTGCCTCCTCATCGTGATCTCATAAGTCATGAGAGATCCGATGAGCTCCTCTACCGGCATATTTTTGATGTCTTTTGCTTCTTGAATCGCCGTGACCTTCGGTGCCCATTTGCTTGGTAGGATCCATAGGATCTTCTTCACCATAGTTTCAGCTGAAACATCATCACCAAGGGACATTCTCCCATTGCACACGTCAGTAAATCGTGTAAACATTTCAGAAATAGACTCATTTGGATGCATTGAAAAAGATTCAAAATCCTGTCTATACATATCTAATCTAGTATCCTTGACTTTATTAGTGCCTTCATGGGTCACTTCTAAAAGCTTCCAAATTTCATGTGCGGAGGTGCAAGTGGATACACGATTAAATTCATTTCTATCTAACCCGCAATGAAGAGCATTCATGGCTTTGCCATCAAGCTCAAAATTTTTAATATCGGCGGGGGTCCATTTGGATTCGTCGGGGGAAGAGAGAGTGTAACCTTGCATGACTATTTTAAAAATGGGATATCCTATACTTCTCAAAAAGGTGGTCATGCGGGTTTTCCAATAATTATAGTCGGTCCCATCAAAAAATGGAGCCCGACCCAATGAGTAGCCCTCGGGGGCGAAAGAAGTTGATGCCATCAAAAAAAGATCTTAACTTTGAAACCGGGTTAAGGAATTACTCAAAGGTACCTCTGATACCAATTGTTGGGTCGGAAGAAACACGGGGAAAGAATGATGGAAAGAGGGGGGTGAATTTCCTTTTAAAAAATTTGATAGACAAATTAAAAATCAAAGTATAAATGCAGCGGAAATAAAGAGGCAAGACACGCAAATTGATAACGGAGTTCGGCCAAAAATCCGGCCTACGTCTCCGCTCCCAACTCAACCGTTGAGAGATTCTACCGCTTGCTTTTCAATGGTTTTAGCAAGAAACCCACTAGGCTTTGAGGTAGCACTAGGACCTATTACAGCTTGCTTTTGATGGTTAAGCAAGAACCCACTTGCTTTCAATGGAATAGCAAGAACCCACTAGCCTTTTTAACGGGTGAAGGCTAGCTCACCGAAACACAAGCCTTTTAAAAGGAAAGGCTTGAAGAAACCTCTTCACACCTTAATGGTGGTGTGATAACCCAAAAGAAAGGGGGAAGAGAAAAGGTGTTGGGGTTTGTAGGCATAAACCCAAAATTAAAGCTCAAAAAGATAAAATAATAAAAACCGTATTGTTGAGAAGCCTTGGGCGCCAAAGGTTGAATGGAGTTGAAGACGTGCACTCCCAAGCTTCTATGGTGGTGCTCCTTGGATTGGAAATGGATTGGAGCAGTTGTGGTTCCCTTGGAGCAATCCGCCGGAGGTTTGCCAAATGAGGAGAATTGTGTTCGTTGGCTTCACAATGCTTAATTATGGTCCGGCAATTGTTACGGGGCTTCAAGGTCCTTTATTTATAGAGGGGGAACCCTCATATGGCCGTTGGAGGCCTTTGGAGCCGTTGGAAAGGCTTTCGGAGCCGTTGGGAGGCAAGTGGAGCAGCCTGGTCAAAGCTCCAACGGCTAGTTTGACTGGATCCACCGGCTGGACGGTACAGTCCCACCGGCTGGCCGGTGTGTGCAAAAAGGCATAGGATTCTTGTCCAGGGGCCACCGGCTGACCGGTACATCTCCACCGGCTGGCCGGTGCCTTGGTAGAGAAGAAGAGTCTTGATCCAGGCTCTACCGGTCGACCGGTGCAGAGCCACCGGCTGGCCGGTGGCAAGACAGTAGCAAACACTATTTGAGCTGGGTGCCACAGGTCGACCGGTGGCAGAGCCACCGGTCGACCGGTGGGAAGGCAGTAGCTTCCACTGTTTGGTCTGGATGCCACCGGCTGGCCGGTGGTGAAGCCACCGGTCGGCCGGTGGACTGAATTTCAGTCCATTTCTGCCTCTTCCTTGGTCAACTTCTTGGCAATCAAATGCCTATCAACACAAACACTTAAAACACAATGTTAGATAAAAATGAAAGTGATTGTGATCATGAAAATCAAACAACGAGAGGTTCGAGATGTACAACAATCTCCCCCTATTTTGATGATCACAATCACTTAAACAATTAAAGTAAAAACATGAATTGAAAGGAATGCTTAAATAAAAATGAAATGTAAAGCAAAGCATGATCAAAAAAGTTTCTCCCCCAATCAATCAAGAAATTCTCCCCCTTTGTGATTATCAAAATAGAGTGGGGCATAAAACTTGATTGAGGGAAATTTTGAAAAACAAGGGATGAGATTTGAAAATCAATTGAAATTTTGGAAATTGAATGATTTGAAACAAAAATTGAATAACAGTTTGAATTGAAAGTTTTGAATCAAAAACCAATTCGATACCAACTGTTGGAAACTAATTGAAAATTGAAAATTCTAAATTGAATTTTAAAAAGAATTGAAAATTGAAATTTGAAACCAAATGAAATTTTTGAATTTTGAGATTTTAAATCAAAAATGAGAAAGTTCTCCCCCTAAATAAAAAGAACTAATCACCGGGGAGTGGTTTTTGAAACCGAAACAAATTTAGGCCCGGAGAGACTTGCCAATAGGGATTTTTCAATCCATACTTGCCTCATGGCGGGTCTTCTCCTATAAAATTCATCGGAATAGAAAATCGATTTGGGTTGGCCGTACCGGGCGTTTTTACAATTACATTCATAAATGAGATGCCCGGATTTTTTGCAATAGTTACAAAATTTAAAGCGAGAGCTCCCCCTTACAAAAACAGTGGGTGCATGGGAGGAGGAGGCTTGGTTGGTATAGCCAAGTCCATTGGTGGTTCGGGAAACCCTTTGTGAACCAAGCAAATTGTTCAAATTTTGTTCACCTTGGGTGAACTTGGCTAGGGTCTCTCTTAGGTCTTTGATGGTTGATTCCATGGAATCAACATTTGGAAAATTTTGGATTTTAAGGGACATCTCCTCCTTCTCTTTGAGAAGTTGGTCTTTTTCGGAGGAGAGTTTTTTGAAAGACTTTTTCAAAGCAACAAATTTTGAAGATAGTTCATGAAAACCATTTTCTAGTTGATCTCTAGCATGTGAGAGTTCTTCATAAGATAAATGATTTAAAGAATTTGAATTTGAAGAACAAGAGGAGGAGTAATCGGAAGATGTTACCTCATGGAATTCCATTAGGCATTTTGTACCGTTGTCGCTCGAGGAAGACGAGGAGGATGATGAAGAGGAGGTGTCACTCCATGTGGCCTTGAGGACCTTCTTCTTTCCTTTTTCCTTTGGCGTGGCCCGTTTCTTGTTGAGTGGGCAATCGGGCTTGTAATGGCCCTTTTCGCCGCACCCGTAGCATTTCACCTTGGGCTCGGGTCTTGCGGTGGGTTCTTGCTTTCGATGCTTGCGGGATTTCTTCTTCTTCTTGTGCATCTTCATGAATTTTTGCATTTGGCGGGCGAGATTCTCCATTTCTGAGTCGCCGCTTGATGATGAGGAAGGAGATGAGGAAGAAGATGAGGAGGAGCTTACTTCCTTTTGTACCTTGAGGGCGATGTTCTTTGGGGTCTTGATTGGTGTGCCCTCCTTTTGAGCTTGCCTCCTCATCGTGATCTCATAAGTCATGAGAGATCCGATGAGCTCCTCTACCGGCATATTTTTGATGTCTTTTGCTTCTTGAATCGCCGTGACCTTCGGTGCCCATTTGCTTGGTAGGATCCATAGGATCTTCTTCACCATAGTTTCAGCTGAAACATCATCACCAAGGGACATTCTCCCATTGCACACGTCAGTAAATCGTGTAAACATTTCAGAAATAGACTCATTTGGATGCATTGAAAAAGATTCAAAATCCTGTCTATACATATCTAATCTAGTATCCTTGACTTTATTAGTGCCTTCATGGGTCACTTCTAAAAGCTTCCAAATTTCATGTGCGGAGGTGCAAGTGGATACACGATTAAATTCATTTCTATCTAACCCGCAATGAAGAGCATTCATGGCTTTGCCATCAAGCTCAAAATTTTTAATATCGGCGGGGGTCCATTTGGATTCGTCGGGGGAAGAGAGAGTGTAACCTTGCATGACTATTTTAAAAATGGGATATCCTATACTTCTCAAAAAGGTGGTCATGCGGGTTTTCCAATAATTATAGTCGGTCCCATCAAAAAATGGAGCCCGACCCAATGAGTAGCCCTCGGGGGCGAAAGAAGTTGATGCCATCAAAAAAAGATCTTAACTTTGAAACCGGGTTAAGGAATTACTCAAAGGTCCCTCTGATACCAATTGTTGGGTCGGAAGAAACACGGGGAAAGAATGATGGAAAGAGGGGGGTGAATTTCCTTTTAAAAAATTTGATAGACAAATTAAAAATCAAAGTATAAATGCAGCGGAAATAAAGAGGCAAGACACGCAAATTGATAACGGAGTTCGGCCAAAAATCCGGCCTACGTCTCCGCTCCCAACTCAACCGTTGAGAGATTCTACCGCTTGCTTTTCAATGGTTTTAGCAAGAAACCCACTAGGCTTTGAGGTAGCACTAGGACCTATTACAGCTTGCTTTTGATGGTTAAGCAAGAACCCACTTGCTTTCAATGGAATAGCAAGAACCCACTAGCCTTTTTAACGGGTGAAGGCTAGCTCACCGAAACACAAGCCTTTTAAAAGGAAAGGCTTGAAGAAACCTCTTCACACCTTAATGGTGGTGTGATAACCCAAAAGAAAGGGGGAAGAGAAAAGGTGTTGGGGTTTGTAGGCATAAACCCAAAATTAAAGCTCAAAAAGATAAAATAATAAAAACCGTATTGTTGAGAAGCCTTGGGCGCCAAAGGTTGAATGGAGTTGAAGACGTGCACTCCCAAGCTTCTATGGTGGTGCTCCTTGGATTGGAAATGGATTGGAGCAGTTGTGGTTCCCTTGGAGCAATCCGCCGGAGGTTTGCCAAATGAGGAGAATTGTGTTCGTTGGCTTCACAATGCTTAATTATGGTCCGGCAATTGTTACGGGGCTTCAAGGTCCTTTATTTATAGAGGGGGAACCCTCATATGGCCGTTGGAGGCCTTTGGAGCCGTTGGAAAGGCTTTCGGAGCCGTTGGGAGGCAAGTGGAGCAGCCTGGTCAAAGCTCCAACGGCTAGTTTGACTGGATCCACCGGCTGGACGGTACAGTCCCACCGGCTGGCCGGTGTGTGCAAAAAGGCATAGGATTCTTGTCCAGGGGCCACCGGCTGACCGGTACATCTCCACCGGCTGGCCGGTGCCTTGGTAGAGAAGAAGAGTCTTGATCCAGGCTCTACCGGTCGACCGGTGCAGAGCCACCGGCTGGCCGGTGGCAAGACAGTAGCAAACACTATTTGAGCTGGGTGCCACAGGTCGACCGGTGGCAGAGCCACCGGTCGACCGGTGGGAAGGCAGTAGCTTCCACTGTTTGGTCTGGATGCCACCGGCTGGCCGGTGGTGAAGCCACCGGTCGGCCGGTGGACTGAATTTCAGTCCATTTCTGCCTCTTCCTTGGTCAACTTCTTGGCAATCAAATGCCTATCAACACAAACACTTAAAACACAATGTTAGATAAAAATGAAAGTGATTGTGATCATGAAAATCAAACAACGAGAGGTTCGAGATGTACAACATAGGATTCAGCATACAAATTAATATAAAAAATAAAATAAAATTTAGGATACTTATTTTATTATATAATCATGTAATAACAATAAATTAATGGAGTGGAGAAGGAAACAATTTAAAAATTCATATTGATGAAAATTACATCTTCTTTAGGTATCTCCTTTTTTGTTTGTAGCAACCTACTTTTGGATGGATTTGTAAATATTTTTATGACTCTTGGGTAAGGTTATTTATTTTTAAATATTATTTGGATAGGTTTTTTATGATAGAAATTCTCTTGAGATTTGTGATAAAATGGGAAGCGTGAGTGCATTTTTATTGTAGATGAGGAGTGGCATTCTTGAAAATTTTTAAACAGGGAATTCCATTCCATTATTACCAAGTTGTGTGGAACAAATAATGATGTAAATTAAGTCCAATGGTTGATAGGGTTGGATTATCAACATCCATTGGATATTATATGAGTGTCTTGGACATTTTGCCTCTTATATTTATGGATTTCCCCTTATTACACTAATTTTTGTCTTAATCACTGTAATAAATATTAATTAAATTCAAAGAAAGTATTTTTTGTAAAACGATTTTCAATTAATTATAAATTATAAATTATTCTAATTAAAATTATGGAAAACATTTTCTAAAATTCCGGTTATATAAGTGGTTTAATTTAATTTATATTTAAACCCAAGGATGATATGACAAATTAGGTTTTCAATGTAAAAATATTGAGAAGTTGGTTAGGTTTTTATATCTAAAATCAATGTAAAATTGCTTCAAATAATGTAAATTGGATTAAATTATGTAAAAATACCTAATTATAATTTAAAACCAATTTAAACATAACTTATATATAAAATTAAATTTTTATAAAAAATAATATTTGACCTTAATACAAGTATTATTCATAATTTATCAAAATATTAACATTCATAAAAAATAAAAAAAATTAACCAAAAGTAAATTTGGATAATTCTATTTTGAAAATTTCAATTTTATTAAATAAAAACTATAAAATTGTGAAAAAAATTAAATAAAAAATTTGTTGTATTTAGAGGTTAAAAAATGACCATATTAAATAATAATATTAAGAGAATATTATTATTTGATATAACTCATTCTTCAGTGATACACAAGAATTAATAGAATAAAATTGTTTAATGTCATGTAATATATTGTACATAGCATAAATTTTAAGTTAAAATTAATATTTATTCAATAAATATTAATAAATATGAATAGGAAATATTCTATCATTAATGAGGATGTCACATTCTTTAAATTCATTGGGTCATTAATTTTATTTAAAAATAATCGGTAACCAATGGATTCATATTATAAACATGTGCATGATATAATTTTATAATTTTTTTGTCTCTTTCATTCCCTTCAGTGTAAAATCTATATGATAACTATCATAATAACATCAATAGTATATTGTTTTCTGGTAAGAATCAGTCTTGTTATAATATATGTCATCAAAGGCAGTCGATGTGGTGTTCTTTACAATATAAGTGTGGTATTTCATGTGATATAAGATAAAATATATATATCATGTATCATAATCCATTATTGAATATAAATAAATTTAAAATAACTTGTTTCATAAAATCATGGGATGCTACATCCAACCCCTCATAAAATGTATTTCACCCTCAAAATTCAACATGATAATAAAATTATTTACATTAATAAAGTTACTCTATTAATACCCACAAGATAAAAAGGGTTAACAAAAAAAATATTCAAAATGGGTAACTTGGAAAAATATAGATCAATAGATGTTACACAAAACTGGGATTCTACATTGGGTGAACATAAGTAGGAAATTAAAAGATGTATTTGGAAGGGAAAACTATTTATTATGGCCTAATAAAGAGTGATAGAGAACATGTTTAAGAGCATGTAAATGAAGAAAAACCACAAGCCAAATAGTTTTGAACAAGGTCATAAATATCATTAGAAATGATGGTGATAGGATAACATTTTATTTCATAATCCTTTTCCTAGAGTTGAAGGTTGAATTCTCTATTTATCCTAAGTGTACAATGAAAAATACTTATGTCATGTGTACATATTAATACTTTAGTGGATTTCAACAAAAAAATCACCACTTTCAGTAAAAATTGAGTATCCAAGATGACATTTCATGCCTGAACCACTCGAATCCACTTCTAATGGATCACGTAATCCTCAAAAGGATAACAAGATATTCTTTGTATCTTAATATATTAACCTAAACAAACTAGGATATCATATACTTTGATACATCAAACATTCATCTGATGAGATAATAAATCAATATCTATAGATTAAGAGTAATACATAAATTTTAAACAAAATAAATCCATATATAAATAACCCTAATGGACACCAATAACATTAAACACTTATCCAAACAATTATAGGTATTCTTCATCAAATAACTTTTCAAAATGTACCTCCACCATCTACAGAAACTCAACAAATATCTCCCAAAATAACTTTAATTATTTAAAACAATAAATGAGGGGTGCCTAATTTATTGGGATTAATGTCATCCTTTGAAAAATATAGAACTCCAAGGATCTTCCGTCACTTCAGTATATTGACCAACATCAACTGTAGAAGTATAAAATGATTTTTCCATCCATTTTTCATTCGAATCATAATGATTTCCTCCATATGTATGTTCCTTCAGACATAGGTTAACATAATGTCCGAACTCGTTATATCTAAATCATATTACTTTCGATAGGCTATCTGTAATCTCATTGTAGGATTATTCATGGAACATTTACTTGTAGTCCTGAACCTTGTGACAAAAATTACGACACTGATAACACTTTCTATATTCTGACATAAATTCCTTGAAATTTTATATGACACACATCGAACATGTTTTAGGAGTACATGAATATTTATTAGTTTGTTTCATCTATATTTCCATCCACCATGATTATTTATTACTCCTTCCATCTCATGGAATACATGTTCTGGAAAAATACATTTCAAATTTATTAGTACAATTAACAAATTTTTCATAACATTTACATTTTTGGGAGTCTAAGGCTATTCGAATAATTGGTTTCAATCCTAACTAAAATATATTAATTTGTTTATAATTTCATGAATATAATCTGAAATATATCTATACAACCATGTGATGTTTTCTATATATGATGTAACTGAATTACTATCCACATATGAATCATTTTTGAAAACAGGTTCTCCATCCAAGGTCGAAAAACCATAGGTAAATATTTCTACATAAAGTATTCTTAAATATTTCCCATTCCATGTAATCGAGATCATATTTATCTCTAATATTCTATACCAAATACCACAATCAACGAACATCACCTTCAAAATGATATATGTAAGTAGTTTCCTTTTTATCTTTTTGAACATATCATGACATCAAATATCTTCTCTAGGGAATTGATCCATCCTTCATCTACCACTTGGTCAGATGATCCTTTGAATGATGGGGGATGTTTCCTCATAAAATACACCACTATCTTCATGTCCATTCACATAAATTCAGGTATATATTTAGAATAGATACTGCCACTATTTATAACTTATTTCAACTGATTGATCACAATAATAAATTGCTCAGTTCTAATTTCAACCATCTCTAAATGTATATTTGGAATGACTTTTTCCAATGATTCCAACCCACAATCTCATTCATGTTTTCTTGCATAAAACCAATCTGAAAAAACATACATTAAATTAATAAATAGAGGATAATATATAGTCAATATAACTCCCTTATAAGAACATGTTGATTCTTTTAAAGTATGTTTGTTTAGAATAGTTTTATGCAAGAAAACATGAAAGATATTGTGGAAAAAAATAATGAGAAAAAATCATTCCAAATCAACATTCCATGATGGTTGTAATTAGAAATGAGTAGTTTGTTATTGTGATGGATCTATTAACACAAGCTATAAATTGTGGTGGCACTTATTCTAAGTATACACCTAAACATACATGAAGTAACATGAAGATAGTGTAGTATTTAACAAGGTAACATCCCCCATCATTCGATGGATCATCTGGCCCAGTGGTAGTAGGAGGATGGATCAATGCTCAATAGAAGATATTTGATGTCAAGGGATATTCAAAATGAAATATGTATCTTCATACACATATCATTTAGAATTTAAAGTTAATTGATGGTGGTATTTGGTAAAAATACTAGAGATAAAGATGATCTTGATTACACAGAATGGGAAATATTTAAGAATACTTTACTTGATAAATATTTCTATATGGGTTTTTATATAGAATGGAGAACCATGTTTTAGAATTAAATCAAAAGGATGTTAATTCAGTTACTGAATATGACTAAAATTTCACATGATCGATATTGTATGTTTTGGATCATAATGATGACATTGATTGTAAAATTAATATATTTTACTTAGGATTTAAACCAATTCATCGAATCTTCTTAGACTCACTAAAATGTAAATGTTATGAAAAATTTGTTCAGCATGCTATGATTGATGAAATGGAATTTTCCAAAACATATATTCCACGAGATGAAAAGAGTAATAAATATTGAAGATTGATGGAAATAGAGAAACAATAAACTACGAATTTTGGAGGTAATCCTAAAACATGTTCAATGTATGTTAAATTATATTTCAGGGAATTTATATCAGAATATAAAAAGTGTTACCAGTGTGGTATGTTTAGTCACAAGGTTCATGACTACAAGGAAAAGTGCCATTAATAATCCAAGAATTAGATTACTGATATCCATAGAAAATTAATATGATATAGCTATAATTATTTGGGATATTATGAAAACGTGTGTCTAACTAATCATACAAAGGGTGAAAATCATTATGATCAAAAGGGAAAAGGGATAGAAAAATCATTTACTACATCCATAGTTTATGTTGGTCCATATGGTGATGTGATGTAAGCTCCATTGTGTCATATATTTTTCAAAGTATGATATCAATCCCAAGATATTAGGTGCCCCTCATTTATTGTTTTAAATAATTAAAGAACATTTGGGGGACATCTATTGAGTTTCTATAGATATCTGAGGTAAATTATGAAAAGTCATTTGTGGAACAATACCTCTTCTTTTTTGGATTTATTTTTAATGGTATTGGTGACCATTAGGGTTATACACACACACACACACACACACACACATATATATATATAAATATTTAGATATAACTTTATATAATACTATTGATCTATATATTTTGATATATTATCTTATCAGATGAATGTTTTATGGGTCATACAATGTGCTAACCATGTTTGCTTTGGTTAATATCTAAAGATAAGGGGAATATTGAATTATCCTTTTGAGGATTATGTGAACCATTATAATTTAATTTGAGTGGTTTAGGCATGACAAGTCATCTTGAATACTCAATGTTTGGTGAAAGAGATGAGTTTTTGGTAGAAATTGATTATAGGATTAATTTATACTCGTCACTTAAGTATATTTCCTTATTCACATAAGATAAATAGTGACTGAATCCTTTAACTCTAGGAAAAGGATTATTAAAAAAATTTATCATATTACCATGATTTCTGATGATATCAATGACCATGTACACAACAATTTGGATTTTGGTTTGCCATCAATTACTTTATGTTGGCTATGCTCTCTATTAATATCTATTATTCCATAATAATTAGTTTTCCTATCTAAATACATCTTTTAATTTCCCACAAATGATCACCGTATGTGGAATTCTAGTTTTGTGTAACTTCTAGTGATATTTATTTTTCCTAGTTTCCCATTTTTGAGGATTTTTTCTTATTCCTTTTTATGATATGGGATTCAATAAAGTAATTCTAGTAATGTTAACAATTTGATTATCAAGATTAATTTCGAGGGTCAAATTCATTTTATGGGGGGTTGGATGTAACATCCCGTGATTTAATGAAATACATTATTTAAAATTAATTTAATTTCTGTAAAGGATTGTGCTATATGATATATATATATATTTTCTTGTATCACATGTAATACATTGTTTATCAGGTAAAGCACACAATATCAACTAAATTTGATGACATATGTTACAACAAGACCAAGTCTTACCAAACAACAATATACTATTAATATTTTTATGATAGTTATCACCAAGATTTTGGAATGAATATAATTAAAGAGACTAAAAAAATAATAAAATTATATCTTAGACATTTTTATAATAAAAATCCATTGATAACCAATTAATTATAAATAAAAATAATTAAATATTGAATATAAAGAATGTGACATCCCCGTTATTTATAGAATCATTTATTTTCATATTTATTAATATTTACTGATTAAATATTAATTTTAACATAAATGTTGGGCTATGTAAAATAACCTATAAGACATGAAACAATTATTTTCTCATAATTATTGTGTTTCATTTAATAATGAGTTATACACAACAAAAATATACTCTTAATATTATTACTTAATAAGTTTATTTTTTCCCCTCTTATTGGAAAACCTATATTTTTATTTATTTTTTACAATTTTATAATTTTTATTTAATAAAATTGAATTTTTAAATACAACTATGATAATTTACTTTCGGTTTTTTTTTTGGTATTTGTTTGGAGAACATTCATATTTTTATGTATAATGTATAATACCGATTTCTAGTTCAAATATTCTTATTCTTACTAATTATTTTTATAGTTAAATTATGTTTTAATTAGTATTAAAGGATAATTAGATCATTTTTTACATCATTTAAAGAAATTTATGTTATTGGATGAAATATCACATTTATTTTAGATATATAAACCTGACCAACGTCTCAACATTTTTACATTGAAAACCAACTTTGTCGTCCCATCATTGGGTTTAGATATAAATTAAATTCTACCACTTATATGACTGGAATTTTCCAAAATAGATTCCATAATTGGATTCATAATAATTTATAATTAAAAATAAATTTAAAATAGTCTTTAAAATCACTATTTGTGAATGTAATTAAAATTTATTAGAGTCATTAAGAGGAAAATTAGCATAACAAGGGATAAAACATCAAATTTAAGAGACAAAATGTCCAAGACACACATCCAATATCCATTCGATGTTTATAATCCAACCTTATAATCCATTGGATTTAATTTAAGCCATTATTTGTGAAACTATACTTTGTAAAAATGTGAGTAGAATTCTCTGTTAAAAAATGTACAAGAATGCAAATCCTCCTCTGCAATAAAAAGGTAGTCACGCTTCCCATTTCACTACAGATATCAGGTCCATTTTTATAACAAAAAACCTACAACAATAAGATCCAAAATTCAATACCCTCACCATATAGTCATAAATATTGGTAGAAATCTATCCAAATGACTGTTGCTGCAAACAAAAAAGGTGTTGCCCGAAGAAGAGGAAACATTCATCAACATGATGTTTTTAATTGTTTCATTCTCCACAACCTTAATTTATTATTATTACATTATTAAATAATAAAATAAGTATCTTAAATACACTTATACGATGTTATATTAATGGTTATACCAAAACCTACACACAATTCCATCAAATGGGTAACAAAATCACTGTTTGTTCATAGCGAACTACTGCCTCAGGAAACAATGTTGTGAGTTTTTTCATCACCACTTATCATGGTTGGGAATTATGTTGGAAAAAATATTTTTATATTATATATATATATATTATTTATGATGTACTCATAATTATGTAATTTTTATATATAGATACCTTCTTTATTTATGTTTTTAAAATATAACATCGTTTGTTGATGTGAGGACTATAACCTTCTCAAACCGATGAGATACGCTCACACATTTCACGGAATATAATAAGGATGGGTTTAATTAAATATATTTTTGAAAAATAAATACTATATTATATTCCTAATATAATTACCTTTATAGATATATAATTCATCACTTTCTTCATTACCTTTTCATACACTGATAAAGTTATAATGTTGATCATGGATGTGTGGACTACCATCTTCTGGATGTGATGTAATTCCTTTTACATCACAAGTATATTATATATATATATAAATTAATTAATAACATGGTATTTATTATATTATAATCATTTTTGAATGATAAATGATACATAACTTTTTCCGTAATGATCATTGAAAAATGGGAACATTACTCATGCATACGTAGGGCTTGTCTTCTCCATGACTGTAATGTTGGTTCATTTTTCATAAACATAAATCAAGATAGGTTTTAAAAATAAAATTTTTATATCTAAATTACAATTACATCATTATTAATATTATTTATATGTTTATATAATGAACCATTTGACCAAAGATGACCTTCCAATGACATTTTTGACACATAATCCCAATATGGTCAAAACACTCCACCTAAACATAATTAGTTATGTTGTTTTTAAGACATGTTTATAAGTGAAATAAAGGTAATTATAAACCTTAAAGGTTTTTTGAATCATGTTACTAGTTAAAATAGGTTTATTATTTGTGAAGATAAAGACACACATGACAGGTTAGACTCAGTGACATGGATTTCCATCTCACTTTTTACATAGGTGAGATAAATGTCATAATAACCACTTACATATTTTTTTGATGTATCTAATATCCCTTTTGAAATATTATATACTTAAATATTTTAGATTCAAGGTATTTAAATTTTTAATTTTATGATTATAACTTTTTGGGTTTTAAATCATATATTACCATAATTGTAAGGCATTTTTTCTCAATCTCTATTCATTGGGACAGTTCTTGATGATATGAAGATTTATTCTTTTATAATGTGTATACGCTGACCCTTTTAGATTATATATCCATATTATATCTATTAGAATGTTATTTATTGTTTTTTTAAATTTATTCTTTTAATTAGGAAAATGATTTAAATGTTCAAAGTTGTATGGGACAGTTTGAATGTATAAAGATTTAATTACAAAATATTCTCTCCATGTCAATATTTTTGATATAATTTTACATATTTATATGGATATAATAGGGTTATAATCAATACATTAGTACTTTTTTTAATATAATTAAAAAAATAAAATATATTTTTTAACTTATTTTATATAGAAACTTTTGACAAAGAATAATATAAATGTTTCATTCTTAATATACACAAAGATAATGAATTTTCTACCGCTATGGCCATGATTTTATTCTTGGATTAATTAACAAAAATTTTAGTTTTCTTAAATGAAAAACCATCATTTTATTTTGGTTAATTTGTTATTGAATATGAGTTTTCAATGAAAATGTTGTTTTGGTGTTGAAAATGGGTTCTTAAAAGAAAATGATATTTTTATTTGTTTTTTATGTGGGTATAAAAAGTGTTTCTCAATGTTTTTCATGATGAGAGTATTTTACTCTTAATATGGTACCTTTTATTTTTATGAAACTGGTGATCCTGTTATAGCTTATAATAAGGTTTAATCTCAATTATAACTCATGGGTGAGTCCAATATATCCTTTATAAGGGGTTGAGCCCCATTATAGCTTGAGGAAACGAGTGAGCCCGATAGATCTTATATGAAGGGTTGAGCCCCGTTATAGATCTTAGATGTGCACTATATAACTTATATGAAGGGTGATCCCCATTATATATCTCTGATTCCTTGGGTAATGATAACGTATGTACTCATCCTTATGGTTATTATAATTATAAAGGATTTTAAAGGGTTTAATTTATATGATTCTAAAAGTCAAAAAATATTTTTAATTGATTGCTATAGGTTTTAGTGACATTGTTTGATAAAAATGTTTTTTATTCATTTTATTTTTTTATTTCATACTGTCACATAAATTTTTAGATAAAGGTAAATATTATATGAGTTTTTAGGTTTTTATGAACTAATGGTTTCTTTTGTTATTTATATCCTTTACCAAGGTTTTGGGTTCATCTGATGTTTTTAATATTTTTTCACAGGATTTAAGGATGGGTAAGGGAAAGGATGAATTCATGTTGGATGTCTAGGGGATTTTTTATGAAATTATTTCATTAATTATTTTAAAAGATTTATATGTTGGAAAAAGGGATACTACTAAGAAGTTTCTAATTTTTATTTTATGGGTTCTTTATGTTGGAGTTATGGCCAAATTCTCTAAAACTATAACCGCAAAAAGATCCATGATGTTAAAGAGTGTTATTTTTTTACTAAAACACAATATTATGTAATATTTAGGGTCGGGTCTTTATAATGTTACTTTTTCCAATAATATTGTCTCAAGAGTGAATGTTGACTATGAAATTGAAGTAATTGGTAGTGAACCTAATATATAATGATAAACAAGGCAGTTGTACTGGAATAAAGAAATGATTTTCTATGAAAAATTATATTCCAAAAACATATTTATTATTCGTATAATAGTTATAATTTCTCATTATAAATTATTGTTGAGTCCATAATCTTTTGTCTTATGTATTTTGATTGAAAAACCCATGAATAATGATTCATGATTAAAGATATTCATCTAATTGGGCATGATTATTATATGTCTTGAACATATTCTCATACAATTATTTTATCTTATGATCACATAAAATAATTAATTTATAACTATTTTATTGACCCTTAATGATTTTGTAATATCACCCTTTCTTATGATTCCAGTCACCTGTTTATGAAGAATGGTTCTATGTAGACAAATTTATGTAGTGTGATTTTTCTGAAAAACATGATCAGAAGATGTATAGATCTTTTAAATAAAATTTTTCCACATTTAAAATTGTCCAAATATAGTTAACCTCTATGGTACCCATGAATTTTATATTTTTAAATGTTTTAAATATTCATCTAAAATGATGTAATATTTATGTTTGAATTGTATGGGATAGAATATCATTTGTGAGAATAGACATAATATAAACATTTGAATTTAATACTAATGGTACAAATGTATTCATATATTCATGAGACAAATAGTATATGATGTTCTCATATTTTTTCACACTTAATTTATTCCTTCTGATATAACATTTATCTTTAGAAACGTCCCTGTTAGGATTTTCAATTTCATCAACTACTTTTGAATAAAATCCTTGAGGAAATTCAATTTTTGTTAATGTAACCTCATGAAAAATGTTCTTCATATATAGAATACTCATTTCATCCTAAATTTTCATTATCTATTATTCAACATCATTAACCCTTTCTACTTATTCATAATTTATTTTTAATCTTCCCATATAATAATTATTCAATCTCTTTGACCCTCTTGGATTTTTTTTCTAACTATGAAATCATGAAATTAATTAAAATTTTCATATTTGTTTCTAATGAATTGATATTATTCTTTTATTTATTTGGGAACTCATACTTCAAATTAATTTTATTATGAAACTCATCTTTAAACTAGTATCATATCACTTCAGGATCTTTTTTGATTCGATCATTCTTTTTAACCTATTTGTGGAACAATATCCAAGTTATATACTTCTAATATTATGAGTTATCCATATTTCTTTCCACACATTTAATCTAAGTGATCCATCAAAAATTATTTATAAAATCCAAGAAGTAGTATATTCTAATTATTTTATAAAGTAATAAATAATTTATTTCACTTTTCAAAATAATATATATTTGGAATCAGAATATGTATGATCACTTCAACATGTTTCTTCTTTAGAAAAGATTGAATACGTATTACACCTACCAGAAGATAAATTTATCTTCCCAAACCTATTTATATTGAAGGACCATCCAAAAAATTGTGGGTAGACAAATCACCATGTTCTTCTATATGATGTACAAATCAACATACATTAGAATTATTGATTATAGTAATGTATTTGTTAGACTAGAAGGGAATATTCTTAATATTTTTTAATTTTATTTTTATTGTTCGTAATAATATTAGTAGTGATTGAAATATACTCTTAGATATATATATATATATATATATTCATAATAAATATTGGATGCTTCTTCTCATTCTTATTCATTAAAATATTTATGTATATTTATAAATAAATAGTATTCAAAACTCCATATTCCGTGGACATTTAAGACACTATTATTACCATAGCACCGAAATTGTACTGCTCATGGTAATTTTCATGATAAAGAACTTACATAACTAATTGAAACTATATACATGCATACCTAATTATCAAAATCCTCCTCCTATATTTATCAATGTGAAATACATCTTAAAATCTCAAAGTATGAATTAATACATTAATGGTATAAATGTACACAGTCATGCGAACATTGTTCTTTTAATTCTACATTTTAAATCAAGTGAACCCATTTCTCAATCATTACAAAATAAATTGAAAACATTTAAGGTAGTATATTAATATATAAATCCACATTGTTTATTATTACTTCATTATATTCTTATACAAATTCTAAAAAATATAATAAACATTTATTTACAATATATAAAAAATTATATAGGCATGGATGAACTATTTTAGTGGTACATCCATTTTTCCCAAATTTTTCTTATATAATTATTCATAATTCTGTATTCAATCTAATGTGATGTAATTTTTCCATATCACAATTATTGAAAATTATACACATGGTATTATTTATCTATCTAAAATGTTTTCCATATGTTCAATAATCAGTGATATGCATGAATAATGATCTTATCCTAAACTTGTTTCAGTGAATAAAACCTTAAATAAAATATTCCATCAATAATAAAACTATTAATGCCCCACTTGTTAGGAAGCCACATTTTACTTATCCTATAAAAAAGGACCAAGATAACTTCATCATCATGTATATATAATATTTAAGAGAACTTTATTTTCATTTAATGGATTATTATTCCTTACATATCTTCTTCTTCATAGAAACTACACATGATCCATTATATACAGATCATCATCATCCCTCATATTTCACGATTATTCCACTTCAATACTATCTTATTCTTCTCTTGATTCATATATTACATTGAAAATAACACATCATAATTTTATCCCAAATATTGAAAAAATATTGGATCATCAAATTCTTAATGGATCAACCTTATGACTTATGATTACATGATCTACTATAAGTCATGTGATCACTTTACCTAGGATATGGCATGCAGTCTTTCCTACCATCAAGTAGTCAATCATCACATCATGTAGTAGATCAACCTACCATAAAGACCACGGTCACTAAATCTACCTTTCATAATCAGAGTTACTATAACAACAAAGGTAAATAATTTTCTTCTCCATGTGTTTTATCTAGGATTATTCATATGTTCATTCCATATTTTGTCTTGTGGTTGGTACACATTACCTCATGTGGTCTGATTCTCATTATAACTTAACTTATCATTAAATCCACACCATAACCCTTATTCATTTTTTGTATTCATGTTTCTTTAAAGACCCTAGAGTTCTAGAGAATCTAATTATACTATATTTATCACTCAACGTGATCCCAATATGATCATAATAAACACAATGATGTTCTCCCAATCTCATAAAAATCTATATATTAGGATCCTCAGTCATGATATATAGTAACGTACATGATGAATTTTAATTTTTTCATGAATCATTTAAAACCAACATACTCTATGTATTAAATATGAATAATATATCTAATTTCTAAGTCTCCCATTAAAACCTCATTCATCATATTACTGCTTAATAATAGAATCCACTCCAATGCGAAGAATCCAGGATAATAAGTGAATTAATGTTCACTCTCAGCCTCCCATGCCACCCCACATGTGAGATACTAAACTCCATATATACCAGTACACATGATCATGAGATCCTCATGTGTTGTAAATGCTTTATTTATGTTCCAAAATTAGCCTATATGTATGTTATGCATCCACTAGGCTACCTTAGCTTTCCAGGTTGAATTAGATCCCTCATGGAAAACCATGTTCTTATATGTTCCATTTACCTATATATTTGGTTGGTTATTGGTTCCCATAACATTTACATGTTATTTATTAAAAAAATGAGTGTCATTTTACATTAAAATAATTCTAAAATAGAATATCATCATTGAATCACTTAATTAATTTCATGGAATCAAAAAATGTAGTTTATTAAATTAAAAAAATTTAGTTTTAAAATTCTATAATTTATATTTATAAATTAATTCTACATTTAAATTATAAATATAAAAATATAATAAAAATATTAAAGTAAATTTCATTGAATTTTTACCCAATTACATATACTTTGGAAACTAACCTTCTCCTCATAAGCATATTATTTTCCTATGATTAATAATCTCCCTATTAATTTTTTTGTAAATTCTTATTCAAAATATAATATCCATTTTAATGGATTTAATTTTTAAATGTGAAATATTAATCTTTATATAAGAACACATATGACAACAAAAAAAATATTTGATAATTTTTATTATTATAATTTTAATATTTTTATTATTTCTAACTAATTAATAATCATTTGAATAATTTTTATTCATTAGATTATATGTATAAGAAAAATATTTCATTACTTCTCACTCTCTAAATATTATAAACATAACCTTTAACTAATGTTATATAAAACATGGTAAAGCCATTTATTTAAAATAGAATGTTATTTTATTTTAAAATAAAAAACAGTATTATTGATTAATACCATGATAAATTATTTATACTAACACCATAATAATAAATATCAATATAAATATATATATGTATCATAAATAACCATGTCTAAAATATAAAATATTTAGGTATTTTTTTTGATAGATTAAAAAATGCTCGATTAAAAAATATATTAAAGCATTAAATATAACATATTTATATCAAGAACTTGAAAAAATAAAATGAAATTTAATCAAGTTACCTAATTGATTATGTGAAACGATTTAGTAACATGAAATCATATATCAAATAAATATTTAATTAAAAATATAAATACATAACATGAATATTAATAAATTATCATTATTAAAAATAATATGTTTTCACACACTCCACCCATTAAAAAAATTATGTCCTCAAAATTTTAAAACAATTAAAATAAATCCAAATTTCAAATATTTTATACTTTTTAATGGGAAAGGGTATATAATGTGAATAAATACATTAAAAATTTTTAAAATAAATTTCAATGAGTAAAAGGGGAATTAGAAAATGATATTATCAAATGATGTCAAAATTATAGAACAATTATATGAAATAAATTTTAAGGGAAGAATAGTAGAAGGAAAGATAAAATATATACACACACATGGAATTAAATACATTTTCATCCATGTAAAAAGTATCAATGAAAAAATCAATAAAATAAATATAATTTTTTCATTTGACCAAAGACAATGTGAAATATGAATGGTTCTGAAAACAATACTTTTTAACCATAAAAAAACATAAATTATACTACTAGAAGAAACATATACATGGAGGATATACTATTTTACCAAATAAAAACAATTTAAAATAATGGTTCCATGAAAAAAACCCTAAAAATCATGAATACTGTGATAATAAGTTCTCCAAAAATAGATATATTATTTCTCATAGAAATTATTAAACCACAATAATAAAAATAAAATATCCTACTAAATTTATATGTCCAAAAAAGACGATTACCTTCATTATATATTTTCATAATAATTAACATAATATTTATCAATGAAATAATATCCACTACTTCGACCTAAATTCAAAAAGTAACCAATATATTCCTTATATCAAAAAAAATTAATTGATCTAAAAAAACCACCTAGTTACCAATATTCAATTTTTGGTCCCCATGGTTTTTTATACTACTCAATTTTTTTTCAAAAAATAAAATTACCCTTTTTCTAAAATAAAAATAATTATATTAAAATAAAATAAAATTCCAAATATAAATGTTATTTAAACATAAATGAATTATTTTTAATATAAATCCAATACATTTAAATATTATAATAAAATCACATATGAACTAAAATAAATTTATATAACCTTGATTTATGATAACACAAACACTTATTAAACCATGATGATACGTACAACAATTTATTTTCTACGAATGATAAAATTATGACCTATAATATCATATAATACATTATTTCATACCAAATGTGAGAGACATAACATAAACAACCCATAATTACATAATTACTTAAAAATATTTCATAAATTATATATCCAATTCCTTTTGGGTTTGTGGTTTTAGAAAATTATGATCAATACCTAATAAAACCAGTATTTTCCCACTAAAAGAAAATTATTTTTTCACAAAAAATAAATGATCTAATGATAAAATATAACACTCCACCATCTCCCTATTAAATCTTTACACATGAAACCCCTCTAGACACATCATTTATAATAATATTTATCATTTACTTGGGGAATAGAAAAAAATTAAAGGGTGAGCCCAAATGAAAAATATGGGTAATCATAAGTTATAAAATTCAAATATCATAAATGATCATAATATAATAATGTGGGTGAGGTAATATAAAAAAGGATCCTAAATATAACATATGGTAATTTTAAAAAATAAAACACGATAAAAAATAATGATTCATAAAATAAATAGAGTTTCATAGAATATTATATGTTCTATGTAAGTGTGGAAACAAGAGTCATCAATCATGATACAAGGATACATAACATAATCATAAAAAAATTCGACATGAATATAGAATATGAATGAGATTCATTCATAGGAGTAAAAAAATCATTTCCCTTGTTAATTATCACTACCAAGACATCATGACATAAGGGAAAAATCAAAAACACTAATTGTAAAAAAAATCATATCGCCATGTTTATGAATAAAATTTTTATGAAAATAATAATTGTAAAAACATTGATCAAAGATAACAATAGGATCATTAATAATAAACATAATATCATGAGATATATCAAATTAACTATGTTATTGTATGGGTATATTATTCTAGGACTATACATCACATAAAAACTATACATTAGTTTTCCACATTAAAACATTCATAATTTCACCAAATTATATTTATACCATAAGAAAGTAAATGGTTCCACAATGATTTCCACAAAATATGATCATAATCAATCCAAATAAAGACGATTTATGGTACTAATCAGAGGTATAATTTTATGAAATAAATAAAAATACCAAGTAAAAGTAGGAAAAATAATAATATAATCATAGGGTACAAGAAGACCAATATAGAAAAATGAATATAAACTAGTGGGATTATAAATCAACTAATGTAAATTGAGTTATCAAATACCCTAAAAACATAATATTTCACAAAGTAAGAATCAATTGAAAATGATTTTATAAGAATGAAAACTAAATCCATAGAAAAAAATATGATGTAAAAATACTACAATCATTAGTTTTAAGAACCCAGCATATAATAATGATGTTTAGGAAGAAGCATTAAAATTCAATGAAAGGAAATTTGATTTATAAATACCCATAAAATAGTATTAATAAATATGAAAAATTTAAAATGAGGGATATAACATGAAATGGGACATTAAATACCATTTATATAATGAAAATTATGATAAAATAAATCAAAGAGGTAGTACATGAACCATATAAATGAACATTTGTTAATTATATGAACCATGAAACAAAGATGGAAATTAGGGATGAAAGAACCACACAACTTTTTTATTATATGAATCAAAAGAACCCAAAATATAGATCATGAGAAGGAATTTAAAATATCATGTGATAAATTATTTTCATTAAAAAATTACGATAATAGTTTATTAATTACACCACAAAAATGAAATCATAGAGCATAATATGAAATGTGTCTCAAGGAATTTAAATTGAGGACAATAAACCCTTAACATGGATTCCATGTTTCTATGACACACATTAACACCATATATAATAAAATAATACTCATTAATAATATATTTATGTACCATTTTCATGTTTATTATCATTTATATTAACCATTTATATTCATTCATTACATAATAATTGATACTTTTTTATATTGATCATCAGTTGTATGTAGTTTCATTCATTCCATGTCTATTTTGATATAAGGGTGCCATCCAGCATTACACATTTAAGAGTTCAACATATAAAAAATTAATTTTAAAAGAATTTGAGTTCCATAATGATTTATAAATATCCATGTTATTCCATGGATGTTATAGCTATAATTCTTTAGGATGAAATCCCTAATGTGATTATTTTAGTAATTATTATTGATGAAAAGTTGGTATATTACTAATGAGTTAATTATTAATATTACCATTAAAAAATAAGAAAAAAAACATTATTTGTTATTATAATATAATAATATTAATTAGTCTTCCATAACCATTCATGATAAAAATTTATATCATTTTTCGTGTATGTTGTTAAACTGGCCTAAACAAGAATATTTTATAATCAAGGGAAGGGTATTAATATGTGGTGGTTTTACCAATATATTACTATTATAAAATTTTAATGATATTATTTATATGTTAATAAAGAAAAATTCAATTCTGTAATGTAAAGGCTCGAAACCTTATAGATACTACCTTCACATGTAACTAAGGATGATGATATTAGAGGGAGCCTATGGTAGGATTACGAGTGTTTATGGGTTGGAATTTGGAATTAGGAAAATTTCATGACATGAACTTTTTTTGTGATTTGGGTGTTTAGTTCATATCCCATATAGAGGTTCTCGACTAATGTGAGGGTGGTTTGAAGGGTGTAATTTAAGACAGTGACAATTAATTCACAACATGAATATATAATGAGTCATATTCTCAAATATATATCTGAAATCCCATGACATGAATTTATAGTTCAAAACATGATTTATTCATAGGATTTGTAGAATTAGAATAAATCTTTTTTTTTGTATTAAACTCAAACCATTAATGATTTAAATGCCACATTCAGACCACGAATTTCCTTCATGAAGAATTCATATAATTTTGAAACCAAATGAGAATTAGTTAAAACTCACCTCAGGTCACCACATATCAACAACATGAATCTAGGTACCAATATACATTCAATGTTATTTAATACACCTCAATAGAGATCCAATGGATTCGAAGAGTATGGATAGAATTAGAGGATTGAGAAAAATTGATGTAACTATGGGATTTATTGGAATTATTCTAGATGGTATTTCATGGAGTGAATGGGTCCTTCATAGAATGAATTAGTTATGGTCTATACAAGTATACAGTTATGTTGTTCAGTCTCATGAATGCGCCTGCTATTTTAATGGCACTGAAGAACTGTGTGTTCCGTCTATACTTGGATTCCTTCGTGGCTATCTTCATGGACGATATCTTGGTGTACTATCACACTCGACACGACTATACCACACATCTTGAGATAATTATGAGTACACTGAGAGAGCATTAATTATAATCTATGTTCACCAAATGCCACTTTTTGATGGATCAGATTCATTTCATGGGTCTTGTTATCTCAGAGACAAGAGTATTAGTAGACCCAAAGAAAGAAAGAGAAGTAGTTTCTTGGGAGCAGCCAAAGAATTTCTTTGAGGTGCGTAGTTTTTTTGGGATGGATGGATACAACAGACGCTTGATACATGACTTTTCATGCTCAACAGCACCGTTGACAGGTTTTACTAAGAAGGGATCGATGTTTTTATGTTCAAATTCATGTCAGTCGGCCATTCAGGTGATGAAAGGGAGGTTGAATTCAGCACCAATACTAGTCTTTTCAGAGCTGGGAAAGAGGTATATTTTCTACTGTGATGCTTTAGGTATCGGTTTGGGAGAAGTGCTTATGGAGGGAGATGGAGTCATTGCGTACGTGTCTCGGCAGTTGATGCCACAAGAGAGAAACTACCCAACACATGATCTAGTGTTGGTAGCTGTTGTTCATTCCTTTCACTATTGGACGCATTATCTTCTAGGAGAGCACATTGAGGTTTTCACCGACCACAAGTGTCTAAAGTATATCTTCTCTCAGCGTGATCATAATTTGAGACAATGAAGGTGGGTTGAGTACCTTCAATAATTTGACTTTGAGCTTTCCTATATGCTAGGGAAAGGAAACACATTGGATGATGAATTGTGTAGGAGGACTCATATGTAGGCAGTTCGGGAGGCTAGTAGTGAGTGGCATCTTATGGCTCTGTTATCTGAGATGCATCAAGAGGTGCACGACCAACAAGGGCGGACTTTTCTATCTTCTATAGCTACTACCTCTATGCTTATTGTCCGAGTTTGAATAAGGATGCTATCAAATTCATAAAGCCTAGTCCTAAGGGAGAGTGTGTCAGGAGAGGACCCTTTTCCTAGATGAGCCATAAGCAAGTATTAGATCTTGTGTTTCTAGGGATGCATATGGGTGCCACCAGATTTATGTGAGGAGCTGATGTGGGATTTTCATTAATCAGTTTGGGCAGTTCATCCAGGATTCACCAAGATGTATCATGATCTTCACCACTAGTATTGGTGGCTAGGTAAGAAGATAGAATTTGTTGTTCTCATCATGAGATGTTCTACTTGTCAGTAGGAGAAGGCGGAACATCAGTGACCATCATGAATTTTACAGTAGTTACCCATTCCTGAGTGGAAGTGGAATGACGCCGTGATGGACTTCATTACAGGGTTGCCGAGATCACCTCAATTGAATGATGTTGTATGGTTTATATTTTAAAGACTTTCGATGGTCAATCACTTCTTGTCAGCCAAGGAGATGTTCGATGTTGATGAACTGGGACGATTGTACATCTGTGAGATTGTACGTCTGCATGGGGTTCCACACTCCATTATTTCATAAAATAATGTACGTTTTACTTCTCATGTCCGGAAGGGGATACATAAAGCTTTGGGTACACAGGTTCTTCTGAGTATAGCTTACCATCCTCAGACAGATGACCAATTTGAGCGTACGATTCAGGTTCTTGAGGATATGCTCAGGGTAGGCATTATAGATTTTGAAGGTTCTTTGGAGAAGCATATACCTCTTGTGGAGTTTTTCTACAATAATATTTTTCGAGAAACTATTCAGAAGGAAACATATGAGTCTTTGTACGGTAGGCCATACCAATCACCCTTATGTTGGATGGAGGTAGGAGAGGTATATTTCCTGGGACCTCATTGTGTTCAGGAGACCACAGAGCAGATAGAGTTGATTCTGAAGAGGATGGATACTGCATAGTCTCATCAGAAGTGTTATGCTGATCAGTGTAGATGACATTTGGAGTTCAGGGTCGGGGATCATGTTTTCTTGCATGTGACCCTGAGGTTGGGGCATAGGAAGATTAGAAGATAGGTTAAGCTTTCACTGAGGTACGTCGGACAATTTTAGTTGTTGGAGAGAGTTGGGTTGGTTGCATATCGGTTGTAGTTACCTCAGAGGTATCAAGCCATGCACGACTTTTTTCAGGTTTCTGAGCTCTAACGTTACTTTTCAGACCCCTCTCATGTCTGTCAACCCGAAGAGATTGAGCTTGATGTGGTTACATCATTCATCGAGAATCTGATCTGGACTTTTGATCGCAGTACTAAGGTTCTCAATGGCCAATATGTTCCTCTGGTATGAGTACTATAGCCGCACGGATGGGTACAGGACAAGACATGGGAGAGGGAGGCCGATGTGCCAGCATAGTGGCCAGAGCTATTCTGGGTTTCGTATTCTATGATGTGCTAGGGAAAATCGAGGATCAATTTCTCTAGGGGGGGATTTTGTAAGTACTATTATCTCCTTTTCAGGTATGTTTTTACTTTCTAGTCATTTTTGAGGAAAAGTGGGAAATCTAGAAATTTTTAATGTACACGTTGTGTTCTTTAAGAGTACACGCAGTGGACGTCGATTCCCCTAGAGGTCGTGTGTGGGTCATGTCATGGCCACACACACATCCATGTATGGGTGACATTGAGGCCACCTAATGCGGAGTATGTAATAGGTGAGTAGACGCCGTGTACTCCAAAAGTACACACCATGAAATTTCTTTTTTCTTTTCATTAAATGCACCATGGTCACGTATAATCTCCAAAATCGACTTCTTTTATGTCTTCTTCATCCGAGAGCACCGAGAAGCCTCGAATCATCAAAGAGCCCCCGAACCTCCGTCCATTCTCCGATTCAAAAACTGGTGAGTGTGTTGGAATCACACTAGTGAGTTATCTCGTCTCATAGAGCATCATTTCCCAATTATTTGCCTTTTCCATGTTATCGTCGGTTGAAAATTTGAGAAGTATTTGTAGATCTTCAATGCTCTAAGGCAATTCCAGCCCCATGGTTCAATTATATCTACCTCCCAACATCAAGGTAGGCGGTTTATGCATTCCTGTTGAAAGACATTGAATATTTTGTGAAAATTCTACCAGTACCCTTGAATAGGGTATTGAAAGTTTACCATTTTAGCCCTATTTATTTCCTGCTTTGCTTGTATGCTGGATCAGAGGATTTTTATTATGTTTTGGGCTAATTTTTAGGCTTTAGAAGTGGTTTCCATGCATGTTCCTTCCATCCTGGACCATTGGGTCTAGTTTACCTTTTTGACTGCTGCATTTTCCCATGCCTAGTATTGTAGGATGGTGTGATTGTTGTTCTTCCATGCTGAGATGTTGTATAATTATAGCCAAGTAGTCCTTGAGTTTACTTTGGCCAATATGTGTGCTATGCTTATTTTACATACACAGGGCCGTGAGAGCCTAGTGTCATAGACCACTGGGATAATGGGCTTAAGGGCCTGTCTAGAGTGTCTTTATAATATGATGCGAGACCACAAGGGTAATTGACATTGAGGGCTTCCACAGAGTGTCTGTATTACCTTGACGTGGGCCATAGGGGGGTGAGATGTTGAGTGCTTCCCCAGAGCGCCTTTATTACGATACAAGACTATAGGGTGAATTTATATTGAGTGCTTCCCTAGAGAGCCTATTCTTTAGCTGTACGAGAGTGGTGAGATGGTATGTGCCTCCCATAGGGTTGCTAGTACTTGTTGGTTGAACTATAGGGGTTAGGAAGATAGAACTACATAGAGGGTTACCTGTTTGTTCTACTTTCATGAGTGGATACTTACTTGTTTTCAAATTAAATGATAGAAACTGTGGATTGGTTGTTGTTGAGTACTTTCCTATTTACTGCTTTTTGTACTTTTACCTACCATATATTCACTAACTTTTAGGCATAGATCTTTGGGTGGTTTCCTACTGGGATTATTCCCACACCCTATTTGGGTCATGCTTTTGGGCCCAAATAGATTATAATTTTTCAGGTATAGATAAGGTCAAGCACCCTTCTACTTCAGGTTCTTGATTGTTGTGGAGATGGAGAGCATGGGACAAGGCTATGGATTATGATTCTGAGGAGTTTATCTTCTTTATTTTACAATTTAGTTTAGCAATATTTTATTTCAGAATTGTGACATTTTTGATTGTTTTCCTAGACATTTATGTAACATGCACCATTTATATATATATTTTGCTCCAGTTGTTTCTTTATCAGTTTTCCACTGTTTACGGTTGTTGGATATTTACTACTTCCGCTATTGTGTGGTGTTTACTTTCACTGTATACTCTTCCAATGATGTCATAGTTTCCCCACTATCACACCCAAGGCCCTCACTTCTTCTTGGAAGCCTCTGGTGTTCGGGATAATGTGCTTGATTCCTTGTGACCAACTGGGTACGGGGCACCTCTGGGTGGCTTCTGGAACCGGGATGTTACAGAATCAGATGGAGTCTATTTAACTAGTTAGACACCATAGTTTGTGGTTGGATCCTAGTGTTTTTATAGTATTCATAGTTGGTGATGTAATATACTCCATCATTAACTTAGAGGGGGTGTATGGACTCCAAAAGGATTAATGATTAGTTTGGATAGATATTACCAATTATTCATGAATTTATTTTGGGTAAGGACAATGTTCTTGGAATTTTATTGAGATCTTTTGTACCTATATTTTATGATCATGATGGTTGGGATGTTGAGATTGGTCATTGTTGTGATTGGTCATGTTGTAAGATAAAAATAAAAATATAAGATATATTCCCTCATTCACATATGGATATTCCAACAATTAATAGAACACCCATATGGTATCTCATAATCATAAATGACTCCCGTTTAAAATCATAAGGAACATTGTAACCATTTATATGAATTTACAAATTGCCCTCAATCCAAAAAAGGAAACCAAATCCATCACCTAACTCAATTTCATATGAGAACCAACTAAAAAAATTCAATCAAGGTTAAATTAATCAAAAATAAATAAATTACACTTTATAATCTAACATGACATTTTATAAAACTCTTTATATGCACACATATATGGGATACTAAATGAAATTCCTTGCCTCCCATATTTCATCAAAAATTTAACATGAAAAAACCACTATAATCAATAAATATACAATATAATCATGATAAAATCATTTAGAATTTATTTAGGAATGATCAAGATTTGAAATATTATTCTGGAAAGGTACTGGATTGAGGAACCTACGTCAAAAGAGTGAGAAGGAAATAAAACTCTCATATATGGAAGAACTAGTCTTGAGGAACAATCCTCAAACCGTATAATCTATGAATATTAAAACAAACATTAAACATTTTCTTATAACTAAGTGACGAAAAAGAGGATATGATGAAGAACACCTTAAAACTAATAATAACATTCATAAGAACCATTAGGAGGATTTAATGGAGGATCGGGAGTAAGGGAGGCATGGTGAAACTGTGAGGCAAGGCGAGGCGCAGCGAGGGCGGTTAAGTGTGGTGAGGGGTGGTGGTAAGGTGTAGTGTGGGGTGGTGAAGGGGGAGGTAGGGCTTTGAGGAGTCATGGGGTTTAGGGGATCGAGGGGTACCGAGGGAGGGTGAGAGTGTTCTGTCTTAAAAATTTAATGGTTTAGTGGTAGTTTTTTATAAACCGCCGCAAAATTATTTAAAAAAATATAAAAGCAGTTTAAAAAAGTGTTGTTAAACCATCAGTTTGGTGTAGTGAACATAAACCTTTACCAATGTGTATAAAATGATGAATTTTTAATCTTGGAATAATTCCATCTACTATCACAATCATAATTATAATCCTTGATAGGAGAAGAGATAACTCAGGATCTTGTGAATAGTAACATCTAATAAATTATCACTAATGAGGTATTATTGTCATGACAATATATAAAACATGACTTCTAAAGACTAGAGTTCATTTGTCGAATGTTTAAACTCGTGAGTAAATAACTTATGAGAACCATAAGAAAAAATGTAATCATTATACATACAAATAAATACCAATAAAAAATGTGGGTCATCAAATAAAATATCATACAGATCTCCCACATTTGGGAAATGAAGAATTGGTGTGCTAATCATCTTCTCTATATGTTACTAAAAAGTTGACTGAAACTGGTCAGTCCAAAAGAACTATGAGGACCCAAGCCTTTGAAAAATATTATTTCACTATTCATAAACATAACTAACCGTTAATATAACACAGGGATCATATATTCTAGGTATTTTTGGAACATTTATTTCATAAAACATCAATGTTATACTAATTAAATAAAAATTTCTATTTTATTCTCTCTCATAATCCCCAAAACCCGTTAAATATATTAAAATATATGGGATATCCTAGGGAATACATTGAAATAAGGGGTTACCAAAAATACATGTAAGGGAAAAACAAGACAAATAAACACAACTTGTGACTCAAAATTGAAATATTATTTCAAAAAGAGATGGCTCGTGAGTAATCACATGGAAGCATAAAGAAAATGGAATCAATTAATTATGCTATAATAATAAATCAGACAACAACAAAAAACATGAAACAAACATGATCCAAGTATTACCACCTAGACAAATTCACATGGAGGAAAAAGACCCAAAGGGATTAGGATTTCTCATAAAGCCCATAAATGGTGTCTCATGAATCTATAACATTTCCCAATGAATTAGAGATCTATAAGGGTAAAACCAATATAACATGTTTATTTTCTACGTGTTCCAAATTAAGGTAATAAATCTTAATTCAAAACAAATAAATTAACTATGGAGAGAAAATGGGTAACATAATATTACAATATTTAATTTTCAAAATAAATACCATAAGGATGGAGTTTGAGAAGTAATCATTTGAGGTGTATTAACCCATAAAATGAAGGAAGAATAAACATGGAACATATATATATATATATATATATATATATGAGAGACATATATAAATATTTTATAAGTAATCCATATCCCCAAAGGAATTTTCCTATAATGACAATAATTTTAAAAAACTATTAATAGTCTTAAAGAAATTAATCCTTTTCACAATGATTAATAATAAAGGTTATTATCATGGATGGAAAATGATCTTGAATGATCACTTGAAATTTTCAAGAGGAAATTATACATTCCATTTGAAAAAAAATTATAAATCTAAAAAATTATCATGGATTTAAAATAAATGGAACATATATTTTCATGAAAAGGAAGGAATATTTAAAATATTGAGTTTTCTTGATAGTAGAAGAGTTCATTTCAAGATGAATTTGTAAAAAACATGGATTTAATTCCCTATTATTCATGAAATGATAAAAACGTACATTTTTCAGAATGAAATGAGTAGAATTATTTATCTTTTTTTGAAAAATTACTAATAATGGTAAAAATGAAATTAAAAGAACATTTTAAAACATTTATGAGAACATTTCATGAAAAAATGGACTTTGATGAGTAATTATTTTCGATCGATGAGATTAATGAATTCAAATTTTATTAAATGTGATATCTCACTAATTATAAGTAAAAAAGTGAAGTAAATGGTTACATTACATTAAAACATCATGAATAACTATAGGATTATAAACTTGTAGGGATTTATTAGTATATGATCAAATAATTTCTATAAAATGATATTCATGTTTAAAAAATCATGAATAAAATGAAAATGAAAAATAAAATCTTACCGATTAATTATCATTTGAGTCATAACATAACATGAATGATGTAGATTCATTTTAACTTAAAATAATAAATTTTGTATTATTAGTTATATATTATGTAACGGTATATTATATTCACTATTTAAAAGAGATTGGGTGTGTTAAAGAACATGTGTCTCAAAGAAGGATTTTTTGAGATAAAACATATATAAAGTTTATATAATTGATGTTAGAGTTAATCAATGATGTGACTATGTAAAAAAGGATAATAAATCTAAGGAAAATTTTAAATACAATAATATAGTAATAAAATGAAATTTCACGCATAATCTTAGAATTATATAACCAATAAAAAATATATATAACCCAATGAATGGAAATTGAGTCAACACAACCCTTACATCATGATTCCCCTTGGTTATGTGAAATTTAAATTCCTATATTATTGTTTAAAATAATTTATTAACATATGAAAGAATCATATTATTATTTATATTCTTATATATCATTCTTTTATAACATCTAATTACATATCCATTAACAATACTACATTATCACTATTGTTTCAGATGATCATTTCCTTATTTTCTATGAATCATTACAAAATAAATGTTTCAAATTAATAAAAATAGTTATCATTCTATCATATAAAAAATAATATCAACGTTATAAAAATTATATTTTGTTTATTATATATGTTACACCCTCAGATGTTGTAAATTATTATTCTTTGAATTTGTTAAATATATTTTGATATTTTACACTTTATGTAATACTGAATATAGTTTTTTATTATTACATAAGATAAAAATTATTGGATTACCGTATATAACACACCATGTTAAGCTTACAGTAAATGTAAGACCATCTTTTATTGTGATACATGAAACACTCAGTATCTGAGAAACAACACATTGTTATTATAAATATTCAAATGGAATAGATATAGAATAACCATTAAAATTAATAATATTATTCAAACTAAATAATTTTCAAATATTATTTATAATTATTCTGTATAAAATAAAAAATATTGATAATGATAAACATAATAATTTTTGGTAATATCTTTATATGTTTAGAAATACAATTTTCTTAAAGGAACTACTTTTTATGTCCATCTACGAACAATAATAAAAGTAATTTTACACACTCTTAGAAATTTAATTTGATAAAATAAGTATTATTTTTTAATTTTTTATTTCAAAATTAACTAAGGTTAAATTATTTCTATTTTTTATAAAATTTATTTTATTGATGAATGGTTAAAAATTTTGAATTGTAGTTAAAAATTTAGTTTTCAATTTAAATAATTACCAAATATTAAATTGATTTTAAAGTCAAAATATATCAATTGTATATATATTAATCCATTTTTAGTCATTTGGTACTTTTTTATATAGAACTAATATATAAAAACTTTAGATCTTTTAACCAGTTTTTATCACCTTCTTATCACATCTGCAAGATCAGTGTTAAATTTAATTGTTCCAAATTTGTGATTCAAATGTATATAAATATAAATACATGGTTGTAATTAGTAATAAATTTGTGTCTTAATAGGATCAACATTTTTTTTAGTGAATAATAACTTTAGTATTTTTTATTTACCAAATTTAAGGGTAAATTAGGTAATTAATGGTAAAATATTTTTTATAATATTATTAAATTACACTAAAAATTGTTTTAATTTCATTAGATGAGTTTTTATCAAACAAAATAAAACATAGGGTTAAATTTTATCCTTTTTAATCCAATAGAGTAAGAATATGAAATTTATTATATTTTATTTAAACATAAGTTAAAAATGGAAGTATCATAATTTTAATAAGTAAATAATTTTTAATATAGGGTTATAAATAATAGAAATTTTTCTATAAATATTCATTTGAAATCTAATAAATTTATATTTATTATCATAATTTATTTTTAATTCTAAGAGAAAAAATAATTTAAACAATGTCCTGTATAACGATGATGCATTAATTGTTTAATCAATGGTAATATCAAATAAATGATATTAAAAATATTATAGTAAATATTATTTAATATCATTAATGATATAAATTAACTTTATAGATAAATTTTAAAATCTTATTAAGTTATTTGATGTGTTAGTTCTATGTTATCCAGTTAATATGATGTTTTATAAAAGTTAAATAATGAATAGTATCAAAATTGACATAAATGAGACTTTAAAATAAATAATATCTAATTAAATGTAATAAAATTAATAAAAAAGTAAAATTTTGAAAAATAACTAGAATATGTTTAAAAATTTCATAAGTTATCCATTTTGGGTTCTTTTGGAATTTTATAGTAATTATATTGACCCTAATAATTGGAAATCCAACGTATCATTGTAAACGTTAAAGGGATTAACTGAGGGTTAAAGACAAAAGATAAGGAGATGATTGTGACCTAAACATGCCTAAAAATTAGTTTTTGAGATTAGTTATAGCTATAACCATCTTATGTTTGATATAATTCAAATTGGATATTTTTTAAATCCAAAATAATTTCTACTAATTAAATATTATAATGTTTTCATAAAGTTCCCCTAAACTAAATTATCAAAGGGAACCTCCAAAATAACTTATTCACATCATGTTGTGCCTTAAATATCAACTAAAACATGAAAATATCCATTATAAACATCTGTATTACCTCTTTATAGGTTCTACTCTTCTCAGAATATAAACTCTAGTGTCCCTAAGAGGGGATCTATAGGGAGATCATGGAAAAACCGATAATCTCCTTACTGGATATTTCAAAATGGTTTCTTTATATTCATCCTCTTTATGTGTTGATTCAATTATAATGTAATAATTATAATATCAAAAATATTCTGAAATCTTATTATGATTATGAAAAAAATATTTCATCATTTATTAATCCTATGAAAAATGATAGTTCCATGGGTGTGTACGTACGATTTACCATCTCCACAGTACAATGTTATCTATTTTTCAGGATTAATTTATTTTTAGGGGTATAATGATGATTATAATGGATATAAATAATATATATGTCAGGATATTTATTATATTAAATTAATATATCATCTAATTCCTTACCCTTTTACGATTAGGAGACAGATATTATTGCTCGTGTGTACGTACGACCTACCGTCTCCACGATGTAATGAGATTCATCTTCCATGATAACCATTTCAAGATTGATTGTAAATAAATTTATCATTGGAATTAATATTAAATATATGACATAATAAGGAGAATAAAATTATATATATTTTTATATACAAATATTTTATTTACATTCTACCATTCAATACTATAAGAAAACATAAATAACGTTCATGAATACATATGACTTACAGTCTCCATGAATGCTATATTCAATTTCATATATCTATATTACATATTTATATAATAAAATATATATATATATATCATGCTTTAAATTATTTAATATGTCAATTATGATCTAAGAATTAGTATCAAGAATAAAATGTCCAAACACATATGATAAAGAAAGCGGTTATTATCAGAAACATTGCTTTAACATGAGATTATTAATAAATAGATAATATAATGTCTCAAATTAATAATATATGATATCATAAATATTATTATGATTATGGTATAAGTAAGTAAAATGTTAAAGAACACTGTACCTGAGTTTCAGACATGTATGGAGGGAATCAAACCTAAGGTAAGGGATTTTTTCCTTACCTTTACTTCTATGAGACACATGCCTCAAACAGAACTTGTTTATTCTATGTGGTGTATATACTGCCCATGATTGTTTTATATGTGTATTAATAAAAATATTATCGAATTTTCATGTCTATATAATTATATTTCATTAATTTTTCATACGATTCTACAAATTATAAAGTTGTAAGGGTTGTTTCACAATCTCATTATCATTTTATATTACTTATATGTAAGTATCTACTATGGAATATTTATCATCCATGTCAATAATTCTCAACAAAATGTTTTCAAAAATATTTTTACTATATTCCAACAAAATTTTATTATTTTTTAACCTTGTTCTAACTTTTATAAAAATATTTTAAAATAATTTTTTTGTCATTTTTCAAACATGGTACTTTCAGAATTTTCTAAAAAAAGAAAAAGGGAAATGTTGTTTATCTTATACAAAAATAAAATATTTTAGTGATTTTGTTATGAATTATTTCTTTGAGGCGTCCCTTTCATTATTTCAATGTCAGTTCCAATGAAATTTTGTTATTTTAACATCTCATGACATTTTATGTAAAGAAAATGATTTCTAAGTAGAAAAGCTATATTCCAAAATAATTTTTTTCAAGAGATATCTAAAAATTATATACTTTCTATGATAAATCTAAGATAAATTTTTTGATTTAATTTATGTTTTACTATATATATTCTTCAAATTTTCTATTTCATTCTATGAATGGTTTTTGTTTATAATGTAATGATATTTATGAATCCTATATTTTGATAGGGATTATATTATGATTGAATGATGTTTGGGAGATCAATTTCATTCCATGTGTTCTGATTTAGTGTATGATTTATATTCTTGTGGCACACATATGTATGGTTTTAATTATTCTATTGGAAGGACCTATATCAACCTCTAATTAATTGGGTAAATATGGAGAACTCATAAGGAACATATGTTATGCGTGAACCATATTTCAAGTTCACAATTTTATTTGTGGACCTTGTTTTCATGTCCATAATTTTATGTGTGGAACTTTTTTTCATTTTCACTTTTTTATTAAAGGTAATGATATCATGACCTTAATTTAATGAGTGATCATGATACTATTAAAACATGTTCACAAAGTTACCAGTTTATGTGTATACAATGATTTTATTCTTATGTTAATGCTATAATTTCATGGATTATGTTCACTATTTCCTTATTATTCATGTCTTATGAACTACAAATATTCATTACATGACTTAGTAATATGATCTTTTGATACGAAGGGTATGATATTAAAATGAATCCCATATTTTCGTACTCTTATGTTCGTATTATGCTTACATATCCTACTTGTATACCCTTTCTGAGCATTTAATATCACCCTTTCAAATGCTTCCTTTCCCTTGGTTATTAAGAATGGTTTTAGGTAGGGGTTGAAAAGGGGTTAATATTTATAGGAAATGTAGAATATTTCTCACCAAATAAAAATAATGCATTTTATGTTTCCAAAGTAACAAAACTAATATGATCTATTGGAATTTATTTCATTAATTTATTAAGTAATTACTAAAATGTAATTTAATCTTAATGTATGAAAGGTGAGGGTAACTATAGTTGTTTTCAGTGAAGATTTTTAGTCAACCATTGGATACTATATTGAGAAAACCATAGTGGGAACCGTAAGTACATGTCTGTGGATAAGTCTAAGGATACATAAAAAGTCTAGGAACATGTATTTGAATTTTAGTAAGGGATAGAAAAAGTGGTATTCTATAAAAACATATTCATTTGGATACTAAAAGTTGATGCGGATCTCGAATATATGTACCTTGGGGTAACAACTCCGACAAGGTGAATTAGGCCTAACTCATTTGTAACCGGGAACATGACAACATGCCTTTCTACACACCTAGTTTGAGACTCCTAAGGGTTATTACTTGGTAATTCACAGACTGTTCCTGACCCATTCAGAATTATTTAAATAAAATTTTTCTATGAATAACCTAGGATGAACCTGAGGTGTCATAGATTAAGGATGGTGTCACAATTTAGACATCCTATAAGTCAATTTTCATTATTATGTGGATTTTTATTATGATAAATGTTTCTCAGAATATGAATTTTGGTTTTAGTCCATGGTTGGAACCAAAAGGAACCATATTAATGAAGAAGGTCATGGAAAACCCAATGGTTTACCACATGAAAAATATAAATGATATGGGAGATAAAATAAAAAATATTATAGATATACTCAAATAATATATGAATTATTCTTTACATACTAATGATCAGAGGAGGGAACAAATTTATGTTGATTCCTTCATGAAAAAATGCCCACATTATTTTAGTGGGTATTTCGATCCCCTTGTTTCTAAAAAATGGATCAGTACCACTGAAAATATATATTCTATTAATCAATGTTTGGAACATGAAAAAGTTATTTGGTCTATTTATAGTCTAAAAGGTGAATCTGATCAGTGGTTGAATCCTATTAAAAACATGAGCAAATAAGAAGAAATTTAATCTATGGAATGGGATGAGTGTAAGGGGATATTTTTTAGTATGAACTTCCTTCATATTATATGAAAACATACGAGGAAGTAATTCCTTGTGCATAATAAAAAGAATGATGAATCTATTTGTACCAATGGAGGTAATTTTACAAGACTTTCAAGGTACACATCTATGTTAGTCATCCACACGAGAATGAAAAGCGAATGGTTTTCTTGAGGCCTAAAACAAATTCTCCAAAAGGCCTTTTCAATAAATAACTTCAGAATACTTGATGAAATTGTTTAGTGTGAACTAAATTTGGAAATGGAAGAAGGTAACTCTCATGGTTTTGGGGATAAGAAATGTAAGATGGCGCATAATGGAAGCTATAGTGGAATTCAATATGGAGGGAAGAAAAGGTTTGAACCTTTTACTTTCAAAAAATGTGGAAGGAAACACTCGGGGGAATTCCAAAAAGTAACAAGAAGATTCTTCAAGTGTGGGAATCATGTACATCAAGGAAAACAATGTTAACGTTATTTAATGAGTCCAGTCGATAAAATGAGCTCTTAATGAAAAAGTAAAATAATGTCTCATGGAATCACTATTGGTTATGTGGAGTATGACAATGATGTTGAAGAATAATTGTTTGTTTATTTATTGGAGTTAAATAATAATGTTTCAAATGTACCTTTATAGTATTATGGAATAATAAAACATCTATGTTTTCCCAAAAGGATATAAGAGAATATATTGAATGGAACTGGTAACTATAAAAATTGATTTAGGAAATAAGTTGGTATTTTTTTTCTGAAAAAAATTAATGGAGGGATAAACCTTAATATGAGCATGTAGATATGATAATGATATTTGGATAAATATATTTTGGATATGAATAATCAAATTTGATGATACTGGTAACCTTGGAAATAATTAAGGATTTATTAGCATTCGGGTTATGCTATCATGGATGAATTTTACAATAGTGTGTACATAATAATTAAAAAACATGCACATTTTCAATAAGGATGTATGGTAAATTAGGTTATTATCGTGTTTAAATAGAATAAATGATTAAGGTATACAAATTTTTGGAATATGAAAACCTAGATCTATAGTACGAGATATTGGAGATAAATGTTAGGTTTATTTAGTTCACCTATTTCTAATATTTTGGATTTTTAAATTTTAGAATGATTAAAAGTATATATATTAATGGAATTTTTAAGAGAAACATTAGATGAAGTTTTTTAGATTAAATTGTTATCTCGCTATAAGAGATATTATGAATATTTTATCACTTTTGTGAGCCATTTTTTTTAGCATAGATGAAATGACTTATCATTCTATTGATAGATATCATGATATACTAATGATTCTAGAGTGATAAACTCAACATCATTTATTAAAATTAGAGATGAAGTGAAAATTATCCAAGGAACCAAAAAACGATATGATTATGCTGAAGTCAAGTAAGTATATCTCCTCTTGAAAATTAGTAAACATTAGTAAAAGGGATCCTGATATAAAAGGGTGTGTTATTATAAAATCACCATAAAACATGTCATAAATTCATTGTATGAGTGGGGTTTGGTAAAAATAAACCATAGGCTGATATTACAATCTTTTTAATCCACATGTGTAAGAATATGGAAATTTTTTTATTTTATTGAAAGATAAGTTTGAAATTTTGAATTCATGATATTGATAAGTAAATAATGTTTTATATAGGTTCATACATAAGATAAAATCAAATGTAAATAATAATTTCAATTTAGGTAAAATTATCTTCATCATGATAATTTATTTCTAATTTTTAAGGAATGAATAATTTATTCAATGGCATGCATAGTGATGATGCATCAATTGTTTAATCAGTGGAAATGTCAAATAAATTATATTAAAAAGATTATAATAAATAAAATTTAATATCATTACTGACATCCAAGAATTTAATAAATAAATTTGGCAAATTATTGAGATATTATATTTTTTCCGACATTATAATGTTAATATGAAATTCTATAAAAGAAAATTAATGATTAATAAAGGATACTTCAAAATAAATAATATTTTATTAAAGGATATAAAATTCATAAAAATATAAAATTCGGTCAACTAAGTAGATAAAGGTTAAAAATATCATAAATTAATAATTTGGGGTTGTTTTTCCATTTTATGGAAACTATATTAACCCAAAAGTGTGAAAATCCACTGGGACATGGTTAAAGACAAAGGGATTATGTAATGGTTAAACCGAAAAGATAAGGTTAAAATTATGACCTAAAATGTATAAAAATCCTTTCCTCGGAGGATTAAGACCCATAATAATCTTATATTCAATATAATTCACTTTTGAACCATTAATAATTGATTATAAAATTATATTTATTTAATATTTTAAGAGATTCCTAAATTTCCCTCACCACAATTATAAAAGGGCACCTCCTACCTCACTTCACCACATAACTTTGTGCCTTAAAACTCGACCAAGACATGCCCATTTCCATTATAAACTTCCCTAGTAACATTATATAGGTTCTTTTATTCTCTAAAGACAATCTCTAGTATCCCTAAGAGGAGATCTAGAGCGATATCATCGAAGAAGAGGTAATCTATTTGCCGAATCTTTCAAAATTGTTTCTTCTTCAACATCCACTTCATGTATTGATTCCATTTTAAATTAATAACTACAGTATGAAAAATATTTTGAGCTGTTAAAAATATTATGGAAAAACCATATTATATATTTTATTCAACCTATGAAAAAAGAATGTACCATGCGTGTTTTTGTAAAACATACCATCATCAAAATATGGTATAATCTTTTTTTCATCATTGCATTATTTGGATGCGTATAATGATCGATATAATGGATATAAATAATAAATATTACATTATATTGGTTCCTTTTAATTAATATATCTTCTAATTTCTCACACTTTTACTATTAAGATTTTTATATCATTGTTCTTGTGTACGTCCGACCTACCGTCTCCATAACACAATGAGATTCATCTTCCATGATGTCAATTTCAAGATTGATTGTACAAAAATGATTATAATGAATAAATATAAAATATATGAATGAATAATGGAAATTAAATAATATATATATATAGTAACACCATAAGAATTTACATATAAATTTAATTTTGAATGTAAGTCATGTCATGCTGAGTATCTGCGAAACAACACTTTGATATAAAAATTATCTAAATAATATAGTTAAAACCCAGTCTTTAAACACAGTAATATTAATAGTTATAAATTTAATTAAATGTTATTTATAATGGTTTCACACAAATAAAACTCATTTATAATGAAATATATAATTTTTATTAAAATACAAACCATTTTCTCAAAATTATCACATGGTGAATTTTCCGTACTTTTCTGAGAAGTTTCATTTTTTGATTAACCGCGAAACATACTTAATTTTTGTTAAAAAATATGTTTTTAATTTAAATAATAACTATACATTAAATTTTTAAATTATAGATTTATTAATCCATTGTATATCATTTGATTCATTTTTAATAAAATTATATGCAAATACATATTGACCTTTTGAACGTTCTTTTTACCCACCCTCTCCCCACACCTGTAGGATTAGCATTAAACATAATTTTTCCACCTCAATAAATTGAATTTTTAAAAATAGGCATAAAATGATGAAATTATTATTACATTTAGTGTATTATAGAATCAACATAATTTTTTTTGGTGAATAGTAACTTGACCCTTTGGAATAGTAATGTTACCCTAACAGATGGTAATATGACCATTATGAATAGTAAATTGGCCAAATGAAATGTAACCTCTCCAATTAATTTATAAATAAAAGATATGAGTCTTATAAATAAACATATGATATAATAATATCATACCATAATTAAATTAATATTTTAAAAATTGTCAATTAAGTGTTTGTATTTTTTGTAAGTCATAAATATTTAATTACAAATTTATAATTTATAAAATTATATTAAAAAACTTATTTTCATGAAATATATTCCTAATATTTTTTCTATTGTTATATTATTATAATTTTAGATGACCTTAGTTATTTTTTTTGTGTTATAAAATGTGTTATAAATTTAAAATTTGATTTTTTCGAGTAAATGATTGTTTTAATTAAAAATTAAATATATCATATTTATAAAAAAATTTCAAAAGGTTGAGTAAACTTTTTAATTCTATGCATCTAAAAATAATTAGGTTATTTTTTTTGATTTTTCTAAAATACACTTATTTTTTGGTGAATTGTATAATATGACCTTTTACGATATGAATTGATTATAAGTTAAGTACACTATTCCTTGACTCATGAATAAAATACTCAATAAACACCACTCTCCTCTACTATAAATATCACACCTCACCACCCTTTCTCCTCACACCATCCAATATTTTAGCAGGTTAAAATCTATACCCAAAACTCTTCCCAAGACTCTAACTAACATCCATGATATCTTGGCCTTAAAAAATAAAAAAAAGAATCACCTTAAAGGGCTTCTCAAGGAGGAGTATTGAAGTGGTAAAATCATCTTCATTTGCTTTTTAATTTCGTTTCAAATTCTTTTCTTTTATTATTATCTCCTCACATCATCCCGCCAAATGAGAATGATAAATATAGAATCACATATATAATTAAATGACATCATATTAACAGAATATAATTCCCCAAACTCCATTCACTCATTCTCTCTCTCTCTCTTTCTGGAAAAACGAAATCATAGTCTGTGAGCCGCAAATTTACAACCTTAATGGGTGACAGATTATCATTCTTCAATTTATACTTCAAGGATGGTAATGAAACCATATATATGGTTAAACCAGAATATAATAAATTTATTAAAATATTTATTATGTTCTATAAGTAACATATTTTTGTAATACTAAATGATAAAACAAAATGAGTTCGTTATGATAAATATCAGTTGTAATATTATAAAGGATTATCACTGAATGTCCTATCTAATGATTAATTCTCACACCACATAGAAAATGTTATATATAAACATGTAAAATTATATATGATCATTAATATAATATAAATTCAATTGTGGAAAATTATACCTATTCCATATGAACTTCCATACTCATATAGAAGTGTTCATATCGTGAAAAGCAAGGAAACGATTTCTCCCGAGCAATAAAATTGTATATTATAACACATAAAAAATTCAATATATTAACATAATTAAATTAATATAAATAGAATAAAATCAGATATGGTTCTTAATTAATTAATTAATTGATTTAAATTTATTATCTTGATTTTATTTGGAATTGAAGAACACATTTAGACATAAGGTAAGTGTTTTCTTCCTGAACCTCCATTTTCATTCAAGTTGTGAATTATTCCTCTAGACGTCAATGTTATTCTTCATTATTTTAATGTAATTATTATAAATTATATATATGTTCCAAAATCATAAATCCTTATCTCTTCATCAATATTTTTTGGGTTATTATTTTTTTAAATGCTTCCATTTTCATTTCTTCCCGATACTCATCCCTGTTTAATGTGAACATCTCAATTTATTACACATTTTCAAGTACCATACATAATATATTTTAAAACAAAATTATAATTCTATGGTCAATAATTTTATCATGAAATACATTATTTTTTCAATTATTTTTCTACATAATTCACCATGACAAAAAAATGTTTTTTTGGAAAAAAACTATTCTTTATAATGTAAAAAATAGTATTTCACTCAAGAATTCCTTGATGATATCATTAGAATATGTTAATATATGTCAACATATTTCTAGAATTTTTTTTGATATTTATGTCTTTTTATTGTTATGTTCTATATGTTATTAAATGTTTTTTTACTGGCATGAATGTGGATGTGCTATCACGATACCACTCTCCATTATACTCGTACTAGTAAGTTATTTTTATTAATGTTTAAGGAATGTTATTTACTTATAAAATATTAATGTTGTTTATATTTATCCACCTTCATATTATAAAATTCATTGTACATATAAGTTTATATGTGGGGACAACTATATCCCCTAAATTCATCAACTTTTCTCATAAAAGAAAATAGATTTGGGTTTTGGTCAAGGCCATACCCAATTATTTTTAGACATCTTGGTTGTGGCTTTGACAATAGGTTTCAGATGTCTGGCCTTATGCATTCTCTCATTATGATATTAGTATTTAATAAACCGTGTAATTTTTCACTAGGATAATACCCATGATTATGTTTCATTGTATTATTATTAATTATATGTATTCATTCTCAACTTTCATTCCCACCATATTACACTCATGTTTTAATTTTAAAGGACTGTGTTTTTAGTTATTCACCATGCCTAATGTTTATGTTTATGATAAATTTAGAGGAATTAATTATCCTTACTGAGCATATAAGGTCACTTCATTATGATTTCATATTTTTACCCATGATGAAAAGATAAATATTATGAATTACTTGAAAGTATAATCTAAATGTTATGGATGTTTCCAAATGAATTTCTATATTGTATTTTCTTTCATGTTGTAATTTAAATCTTCTGTATTATCTAGTTTTCAAAAACAACTGAACTACTAAATCCATAATGATATTATATATATTTATTTTATAAAATTTATTAAGTTAAGGAACCTTCTTTGGGATAATAGGGTTGAGGTATTTACATATACAAATATATTTCATTTACCTTCTGTCATTTAGTTTGATAAGAAAACAGAATCAATGTTCATGTGTACGTACGGATTACCATCTCCATGAATGGTGTTTTCAATATAATATATCTATATTATATATATATATATATATAATAAATTATATATTAAACATTTTTTACATTTTGGATGTAATTAAATTATTATATAAGCAATAGGATCAATAATAACAAGTCAAAACATGTGTGATAAACAAAGTGGTTAATACCTTAAATGCTTCTTTAACATTTAATTAATAAATAATAGGTAATATAACGTCATATATTAAACATAAATGTTATCATAAATATTATTAATATTTTATAATAAGTTTATAATTTTTTTAAAACCATTATACATGAGTTTCAGACAAATATGGAGGTAATTAGACATAAGGTGTGAGATGTTTTTCTCACCATTACTTATGTGAGACAAATTCCTCACACACTACATGTTTCTTCTTCTTGGGGTTTATATTTTCCATTAATGCATTTTATGAGTCTTAACCATAATATTATAGTATTATCAAATCCATTTTATTTTCATTTTTTCATGGGGTATACAATTATACTATAATAAATTTCTAAGGGTTTCTTCACAATCACATTGTTATTCGATATTTTTTTAATTAATTATCTAATTTTGAATATTTATCATCCATTTCCACGTTTCTTAAATAAATTCCATAATATTTTAATTGTATTTATAATAATGTTTAAGTCCCTTTTACCCATGTTTTAAATTTTATAACACTGTTTGAAAGGAATCTTTTTGATGTTCTTCAAACGAGGATATTTTTAAAATTTCTTGATAAATAATGAGAAGAATGATTTTTAAATTATAACCAATCAATGGATATTAATGATATAATGTTGAATTAATTAATTTATTATTTCCTTACAATATTACATGGCTATTTTCAAAGAAAATATTTCATTTTTAAACTGTGTGAAGTTTAAATTAATGAAAATGTTTTCAATACAAAAATGATAGTTTCCTCAATAATTATTTTCAAGATAGATCTCATTATTTTTATCCATATAAGGTATAATTTTTTTTGAAATTACTAATGTTTTACTTTTGATGTGATTCAATGTTTTAATTACTTTCTATTAATGGTTTATGATTATGATGGAATGCTATTTATGAAACACATTCCTTTTCATGGGTTATATGGTCATTTATTGATGTTTATAAAATCAATTTCATTTAACGGGTTATAATATGAAGAATGATTTATATTATTGTGGAACAAATATGAATGTTAATCATTATGTGAGGTATGGGACCTATATCTACCTCCAATGCATTGGTGATATATGGATAACTAATGAGGTATATATGATATAAGTGAACCTAATTTCATGTTCACAATTTTATGCATGGAAAAAGTTTTCATGTCCATAATTTTATGCGTAGACATAGTTTTCATGTCCATATGTTTTTGCAATGGCCTGATTTCATGACCCTAATTTAATGAGTGAACTTTATATTATTTATACTTGTTCATAAAGTTATGTGTTTATGTGAATGTTACAATTTCATTCCTATGTTAATGAAATCATTTCATGGATTATGATCTTTATTTCCATATGATTTTGGTCTTATGAACTACAAATATTTTTTCTCGTACTCATGAATATGATCATTTTATATGAAAGGTATGATGTTCAAATGTTATTATCATGTTTTCATACCCTTTTGTTCTTATTATGACTATAGTTATTTTATATTTAACCATTCTGTGAATCTATGCTCACCCTTCTTACAATTCTTTACATCATGTTATAAAAAATTTGTGTAGTTAGGTGTACTAAATGGAAATATCTTTATGGGAGATGTTTAAGATTGTCCACCACATTAGAAGAATGTGTTCCATGTTTCCTAAGGCATTAAACTAATATGGACTTTGGGAATTTTTTGTGTAATTTATTGTGTAATTACAATAAGTTAATGTAATGTTAATTTATAAAAATCCAGAGTCTATATGATATGTATATTAAGAATCACTATTCAATTTTGAACATAGAGAAATAATCACATTGCTTTATAATAATGGTTAGTCATACATATACATGAGTGATATTATAATTTACTTAATGGGTGAATGATTAAGAAATTGGATTGTATATTAATTTTAAAAAGTGAATATCATATCATTTACATCACATATACTGACTAAATATATAAATTTTTACCTACCATGTAAAGGATTAGTGAAAAACAAATCACATCGCTTCGAGAGGCTATTACTCTGTACACATGATCATTGTTACCAAATTATCAATATAATGGAAAGTGTTTTATATTTATGTTATTATAGTTATATAAGTATAAAAATATCATTAATATCAAAAATATACTTTAGATACATCATTATATCAATCTGTGGGAAGAGGTGATGGGAAATAAATTAGCTCAGTTTGCAATGAGGTAGTCCACCGTAGAAATGATAAATATATTTTTTCCTTTTGATAGAGGAGGATATACTAATATATAATTACACTATAAAAAAACTATAGATATTTGGATGATTCAAATTATATTATATTATCATTTTTAATAATATTTGAAAGAGGAATATGGAGAAATAAAATAAAATGCTCGGTTAAAAGCATTACCTCTTCTTCAAACCACATCATTTGGTTATAAAAGAAATAATTCCTAGGATATATTTTTTACCAAAAAAATGTAGGATTAATTTATTGAATTAGTTAAGTGATTTGTTCATGTATTTGATGAACCAACTAGTTTTGGTAGAGTGAAAAGGAGGGGACATGGGGTGGCCTTTTTTAAATGGGGGAGATGACACACATGTAATTTTCAAGAAGAAAGAATTCAATCCAAGTATTTATCATTGAAAAAGTATAAAAAATCATTTTATCCCTTGATGATATAAGGTAATAAATTAACATTAAATAGAAATTTGAATTTTTTCTTCATTTTTAACACTTATATTTTGTGTTTAGACCCTAAAAACTTATTTTACAATTAAATAATATTTACTATTTTAACTATTTATTATGGTGAAAATTATTTTTGGATTTTTAGATTGTATGAATTATTATTATAAATAAGAAATTCATTTTTCCAAATTCACCTCATATAATTGGTAGATTCAAATTTAAAATTAAACCTACAGAACTGTTCCACAAATGGGTTTTCAAGAAATGCATTTTTAAGGGAATGATGTTATCATATTAACTATATGACTTGTAATAATTAAAAGATTAATTTAAATTCATATTTATAGATATAAAATCAATACATTTAAATTAAATAATTTATGATTAGTTGTTATTTTAATTATTTAAAATATATATACATTATAAACATTGAAACAATTTTAAGTAAAAAGGTTTTTAAAAGACCAAAAATAAACATATACTAAAATGTATTATAAATTTTTTTTAAATGTAATTAATTTTATTTTAAAAAGATAAATAATTATTGGGTTTATTTTAAATAAAATGAAATAAATAATGGAACCTAATTTGTTAAAAATAAATGAAAATGTTATAAAAGTCGGTATTTTCACTATTGAAAAAGTTTGATTTTCCAAAAAATCCAAAAAAAATTTCCATAAGTTAAAATAAATATAATAATATCAAAAACAATTTATACTTTCAAATAAACTTTCTGAAATCGTGAAAAATTATTTTCAAATTATATATTCAATGGTTAACTAAACCAACTTTTAAAATGTATTTTTTTCTATAAAAAAATTTTATTTATCAAATGTTTATTAAATTATTTATAATCAATAGATTACCATTGAATTTATTTAATAAATTTTTAAACAATATAATTTTCAGAATTTAGTAATTCCTATCCATACCATCCAACATAATGGCTAGGTTATAATTTTCATGTTTAAATAATAATATTTTAATTTAGTATCATGTCTCGTTTAAGCCCAATATTCTATGCATCACAAGGTATTGATGATATTGAATTCAATTTAAATTAAACATTTATTAAAGTCTTGGGGTATTAACTTCTATTATAAGAATTTAATTTCATGTCATATATTCTATTGAAAATTATGTTCCTTTTTAAAAATATCAATTTGAATCATTATACCACCTTAAATAAATTACACTATCATAATTTATTCTTGATATTGATAATCTAGGGATTAAAATATAAAAATACATTGTTTTCAATCCAATATGAAAATGGGTTAAAAAAACATCATCTTGAAAATATAGAATGGGATTTTTGAGGTAATCCAGAATGACACATTATTAGATTTCCATGGAGGAGAATATTAGTGGAAACTAACGATATAAATTTGGATGAAAAAATAAATAATTATTTTGGGTGATTGTGATCATTGATCAAAAGAAAGTGAATTAATCTTTAGGACCTAAATACTATAAAAATGTGTTTATTTATAATACCATTTTGATTCATATGATATAAAGTTAATATGTAGACATTTTTGTTTCATAATACTTTTCTTAATTTTGAGGTGTTATTTTATTATCTACGAATATGAGGAAATATAATTATTTCATATTATTCTATTTCATAAGCACATTTTCTTCCATTGGTGGTGATTCGATAAATTTCCACATCCTTATTACTCTAAAAATGAATATCCAAAAATGAATTTTGTTCTGCCCAAAGAAAAAAAATAAATTTTAATGAATCATAAGATCCATAAAAGAGTAAAAAGTTATTCCTACTGAATTTATTAAAAACAAAATAGTTATCACAATGTTAGTTATTATCCAAAATTAATATGAATCTATTAGTCTCAAATATTATACAGTGAAACAAAAGGATTAACATTGATCATTCCTTAAAAAAATAAACCTATATAAAAAATAAATTCAATAACCTCAACAAGAATGATGATTTTAATCTAAAATTATATATCTTACCCTTTAACCATTAATTGAAAAAATAATATAAGTTTCCCAAATAAAACTTAAAATTGATCCAAAAGATTATATATTCATTAAAATAATAATTTGTCTCCTGAATTATCATTAGTCACCCCAAAAATAAAATAAAATCATCCTATATTATGTTTTCAAATATTAAATTAATATTTAACCATCTAAATATATAATAAAAAAAATTATACTAACCAATAAATCATTTTTTACAATGTTATGTGTTACAAATATATCACCCTTTGGTTGTGGGTTCATGCATCATGACATTTCCATATACGATGGGTTTTCACCCGACGTGTGGTTTTTCCTTTTTAAAAAATTTATGGAAAAATGTATGTGATAATCATATTAATAATTCTACATTTTCGTATATTTTTCTCAAGAATATGATGATCATCTTAGAAAAATAACATTATTAATTACCTCAAATTAATTACAACTAGGGTTTTCTCTATAATTCATTCTTTTCCAAAAAAATAACTAATTACCTCATCACCAAAAACATATCCAAGATTATATTTTCCTCAATTCTGTATTTTTCTATAGAGTACCAACTTTATATTAAATCTTTTTTAGGTCATTAGTATCATTCAACATATTTTTCTAAATCCATAATGAATAACTAGTATAGTATGACCCTTATTTGTGTATATATATTTAATTTTTCAAATAAATATAGAATTATAGAACATGAACATTTCAAATATTCCAATTCATTTATAAACAACTAATTAGGATTCACCACCATATTTGTTAATACCTTTTAATTTTTATACATTATTTTGAAGTATCTTCATAATTAGTAACAAAAACATTACCCATGAATCCCTATTGATCACCTTCTTAACATTCCCCATAAGTCATCTATTTACTTAATGACAATTCTTTCTACATTTAAAACATTTAAACAATGATGATTCCTTAAAAAACCATTATTCACATCAATTGAATTGACTAATATTTTAATAATTCCTATGCAATTACATAATAATTTAATTTCTTCTAAACATTTAAAACAACTTCTCATTCCTTGGATATATACCCATGAGTTCTTCTTTCAACATTCTCGAAATATATGAAAGTGAATCTTCATTCATTCATGGTCTCCACTACCTGAAATCTAATTTATATTTATCCTTAATTTCATTGTTAAATTCAGTAATTTGATAAGGTTTATGTTGTTAATTATATATCAAGATAATTTATTTGGAATTACTAGAATATATTTTACTCTAGTCATAATCCCATTTGGTTTCTCATCAATACAATTTTTATCACATTCAGAATAAACCTAGTCCATTCTTGTTCTCACCGCCGAATAAACCATAATAAATAGACTGAGAAAAAATATTCATACTTGGAAATATCATAATTAAAAAAATTACTTATATTGTTTCTAAATCATTAAATCTACATTTCAATCAAGGCACCTTAGGTTTATCATATTCCATCCATGATAATAATCTCTTAAAACACTTCATTATGTTTTATAAAGTGTTTTTAAATTTCCAAAACACATCCCCTAAGAGTGTCATACAATTTGTGATGTAATGAAAATTTTCAGGCACCATGAAATGCTCAATCCATGGTTGAAACAACATTGTTAGAGTAATTAACAAATAAAACATCTATTCTAGAACCAAATTAAATTGTATTATCTAGAAAGGGATTTAATTTCAAGAAACTATTATATCTATACTAAACCAATATTCTGAGGTATTTTTCAATACATTGAATTATATTTATACTTACCCTTATAGTTCACAAAAAAGTTTTCTCATACATGTTTATAATGGAAAACTAAACCTATATATGATACCATCTATGTGGACACATGCACATTACAAATTTTATTACATCATTATTAAACCTAAAAATTCATGAATATAACACAAGTATTTTTATGTACTAGTGTCTTTGGATGACTTGGTTCATAAAACATAAAATATTAAATATTAAATTTAAAAATATTTTTTTATTCTCCAAAACGAGCTCTGAAATCCTATATAGATCCTAAACTAAATGGAATTACATGTTGAATTCCTAGAAAATGTGGCTAGGTAAAATCCTAGTAAGGTAATAAAAATGATAAAGAAACATAATTTGTTAGTAAAATAAAAATATGATATAATAAATATAATTATCAAGAGTAATCTCATGGAATTATAACATAAATAACATGGCATCAATGGATCATAGTAGGATAGAAAATGTGTTAAAAAATTACATAAACATGTGTGAAGTATTACTAATTAGAACATCTCAAATGTAAAAAATGTCACATAATGGATTATGTTTACTATCCAATCCCAAAAAAGATATCCCATGAGACTAAAACATTGACCAATTTGTTGGAGTGATATCTAGGTACACCATTCATAACATGTTCATAGTATATGTGTCCATCATAAAGGGAATATATCATAACTAAAAACATAAAATTTACCCATGGATAGTAATTAGGTTGCATACTGTTATTGCATATCATATTCAAAAGAAATTTTATATCTAATGAATTTTTGAAATGGTTATAAGGCATGTATTTCCATATCAAAGGAAGTTAAAATAATCTTGGATATTTTTTAAGGGACACATATAAATATTTTAGAATAAATCCATAACATGAAATGTTATTATCATTGATTAAAATACATTCCAAAATATTATCAACTTTCTTATGCAAAATAATTTTTTCACCTTGAGTGACACAAAATGATATCATCATAGATTGAAAATGATTTTGAAATATCAATTTGAATATTTATTGACGAAATACAATTTTCAATTGAAAACAATTATTTAAAATGAAAAACATTATCAAACATTAAATAATACATTTTTTAAAACAATATTTGTATCATAAAAAGTATTCTTAAAAACATTGAGTGGTAATGATTGCAGAAGAGTTTTTTTCATGTATAATATGTTAAAAATAAAAATATTTCTTTAATATTTTTGAAAGAAAAGTAAAAAATCACATTGTTTAGAAAACAATTGTGATGATAACATTTACATTTTTGTAAAAATACAATTAAGGGTAAAACTGATCTTAATCATTCATAATAGAACATATTTGAAATCATTTTTAGAGAAAATTAATATTGATGAAAATGTTTTTCCGACTGAAGAGATAAATAGTCATATTTTTTTTTTAAATTCGGTCATTTTATATAAAAAAGTTTGAAAATGGTACAATTAATATAAGAAATCCTGAAAAACATTGTTTCATAAACTTTAAGTACATTATTTTGAAATTAAAAAATAGTTTCTAAAAATAGAAATCCAAGAATAAAAAATCCCGATTAAAATGGGATTGAAAGATAAACTCTTACTAGTTCTGTAACTTTTTAATCATATATAACATATAATGAAGTAGATAAATTTTCACTTAAAAAATATTGAAATAGGAAGGAATGTTAATAAATAATAAAATTTTTAATTATATCCACTATTTAATATATATTAGTCTTGTAAAATAACATATGTCTTAAAGAAGGGGGTTTTGAGATGATACATTTATAATGTTCATGTTAATGAAGTGGGTGTTTATCAATGAAGTTATTATATGTTAAAAATGAAAATCCAGAAAAATATATGTGTAAATACAATGATAATGCAATAAAATGTCATTTCAATATAATATTCTAATAATATAATCAACAAAGGGTACATATAACCCATTAAATGGAAATTGTGTCATCAAACCCCTTACATCATGATTTCTTTTAGTTGAGAACCGTTTAACATTGTGTATAACAGTTTAAAATATTATACTAACTTATAAAAAAATCTTTTATTTTTTATAATATCGTATATTATGTTTTTATAACATCTTATTATTTGATCGTTAATAATAATACATTATCACTATTGTTTTGGCTATTAACTACATCATTTTCTACAACATGTTTCATTCAAAATGTTCCTAATCATTATCATATATCTTGGTTCCATAATATATAAAATGATATTAATATTATTGATATAATATTTTTCATTAAATACATGTTTAGAATTAGTATTTAATTTTTAACATGGATAATGAATCACATCACATTGTGGAGATGGTAGGTCTTAATGACACGTGAGGGAAATTATCATTTCATTAATGGTTAAAATGTAATTAAGTTATCTATATATTAATTTAAAATAAAATACATTGTGATATATATTACATATATAAATTAATGTTTTCATTTTTTTCCTTTAATGAAAAGAGTTACAGAAAAATGAATTTCATCGCTTCGTGAACTGGTACTCTTCTATACACACGAGCGAAGTCATTTTATCCTCTTTGGAATAGAAATTATATATATATATAGTATTATAATTAAATAAGTGAAATTATATCATAAATATCATATTTAAAAATTATATATGTCACTATATTCATCCGCAATAAGCAGTGATGGAAAATAAATTATGTTGGTTTGCAAGGTGGTAGTTTGTTATAAACACGATCAAAGATTTAATTTCCTATTTGAGAGATGTGGTGATGGTTGTTGTAAATTATCATATATAAAAAACTTAAAAGTATATTTAAAAAACATTGGTAATTATATCATCATGATTTAATGATATTTTATGGAGTTGGGGGAAGGAATTACATAAAATGATCGATTAAGGACGATACATCTTCTTCAGAAAACTTCTTTTGGTTTTCACCAAAACCATTACTAGGTTTTATTTATGACCAAACCATAGATTCTAGGAAGACGGTACTTAATTAATGATAATATTTTGTCTATAATTGTCTTATTCATTTTTTATATAAATTTGGAATGTATTGGAGTGTGGGTGGCCTCATATATGTGGGGGATATGACTCACATTAATTTTTTTCAAAATAATGCATTCCATCCATATTTTTTGATTCCCTGGGGATAAAAATGAGACATTTTTTATTCTAAAACTTATTAAGTTCTAAATATGACTATAAAATTGTAATTATAAATGTTTTTGTGTTGTTTTAAACACTTAAATTTTGATTTTAACATTTGGTACCCCCATTTTTAACTTAAACACATTAAATAATTTTAAATATTTTCACTATTTATTTTGGTCAAAATTTTAGTAGAACATATTTGATAGTATAAATTTTTATGATTCAACATATGGAATCTATTTATCCAAATTTAACTCCAAAAAGGTAAATAATTTAATTTAAAATTAAACATAATGAAATTTTGTTAAAATAGTGTTTTATGAAATTCATTTTTTAAGATAAATATGATATGATATTAACTATATGAATTGTAATCATAATTAGATGAATTAAAATTTAAATTCATAGGTTTATAATATATAAATTTAATTTATAATATTTATAACGATATGTTATTGAAATTATTTATAATAGATAAACATTTTAAAATTTAAAATAGTTTTCAGAAAAAAGATTTTAAAAGCCAAAAAATAAACTTATACTAAAATATAGTTTAAAGATTATTTGAATGTAATTTTTCAATATTTATATAACTAAATAATACTTATGTTAAATTTTAATCAAATTAAAATAATAATGATACTTATTTTTTATAAAAGTTAATTAATATTTAAAAACTGATATTTCACTATTAACTGAAAACATATTGTTTTCCAAAATAATCCCAAAATTTCAACATAAGTTAATTTCAATATGATTATGTAATAAATTATTTTTCATTGAACTTTTTTTTCTGATACTGGTAAAAATTAATTTTATATTATATCTACAAATCCCAAATAAACAACCATTTAGAAAAATATTTTTTTTTCTACAAAAAATTATTTTTATTTCAAATGGTTCTTATTTTATTTATAATTAAGGTAGAAACATTGAATTTATTCAAAATATGTGTAAACTATATAATTTTCATAATTTAGTTTGTCCAATTCATTCCCAATAACATAATGGATTGTTGATAATGGTAAAATATAAATTATAATATTTTAATAGAGTATCATGTTTCATTTAAACCTGGTGTTGTTTGCGTGACATTATATTTTAGAGATTGAATTTATTTAAAACAAAAATATCACTTAATTTCTTGGGGTGAAATCTTCTCATATAATATTATTTCATATATTCTATTCAATGTGATGTTCCTTTTTTAAAATTTCAGAGTGTTATAAGAATAAAGGATCCTTTTTAGTCTGGGATGTCTGAGTATTCACATCCCCTGGAAAATTGTATACAAACATCCTATAATAGCTTATAATACCAAAGATACTCCACGCCTATATATCTGTCTTAGGGGATTCAAAATAAATTTCCATCTCAGTAATTAATGGATTTAAAGCTACACCACACTGGGAAATTGTATGACCCATGAAATATACATAATGACCATAAAACTCACACTTTGATAGCTTCCTAAATAATTGTGGAAGATATAGAACTCTCAAAACCACATGTAGATTCTCTTTGTTCTTCTCCTTAAGAGTGGAGTATATAAATATTTCAAAGATAAAAACCACCATGAACTGATCAATTAACCCTCTAAAAACTATTTTCATCAAACCAAAGAACATGGATAGACCGGTTATAACACCAATTGACATAAAAACAAAATCATAATTCAAATAGTGACATAAAAAATTGGTCTTCGGTATATCCCCATCTTTTATGGACATCTAATGATTTCCATACAACAATTCAATGATAGAGAACCAGCATTCTCATTTCATTAATTAGAACACATCATTAATATAAATAATAGGATTTAGGTACCTCAATATCACCTAGAAAAATCACAGATCACATATAAGGGTTCATAGACTACCATAGAATTTCTTCACAAATATAACTAGAGAACCCCAAGATGAAAATCTCATCCACCAGAAATCTCCCTAAAAACCATTGACCTATACTCGTAGCTCAACTAACTCATAAGGTTCTGTCCTATATACAAAATTGAGAGCATAAAATTTCCTTACTGAATCTCTATTTCATACTTAATCTACCATCAAGGGGGAAATGAAATAACCTCCTTAGGATGGGCATCAGGTTACTCATCCTATCCATTGGATACACAGTATTATGGGTCATTGAAGGACTCTAAATCATCTCATCCGTAATGTGAAATAATTTCAAAACACACCTCTATCCCATCCAAGGATATCATGGGCCAATAAATAATTATGGATCTCTACCAGCATCAGAGAACAAAATCTTCTATATGTAATAATCCATGATATCTTACATTGAATACAAAAAGTGCATCCCAAAAACAATTGTCATATGGATGTATATGTAAAAAAATAAAGTCTCCCCTTGGGATGTGATTACCCATAACTAGCACCAAATATCAATAAATATCATATATATAATATCAAACTCCTATTTGAATTGGTTGTGTTCTAGTAATTAGAAGCCTCTCCACCTCATTAGAAAATGAATAGACTAGAGCATGTGATGTGATAGAGTGAGTACCTTCGGATTCAAAAAAATTAATCCCCTAAGTATAATATAAGCATTGAGTACCCCGAATTACATATGGCTTTCCAATTGTTATAATACCAAATGAATACATATTACCATGACATTATCCACAACCTCTCTAAAAATGAAAAGACCACCCCCTTGGCAATGATTTTTTCTCCGAGGATGGGAGACATATTGGGGATATCCTATAAATTCAATATCTCCTCTATACAGATACATATTTTTGAATACCATGAACGTTATTCCTTAAATGAATCAAAATTGGGATATTTATATGTAAAAGAACACATGTTACATGCTTCCTACTCGGAATGGTAAGGAAATATGACTACTCATGATCTTTTCCTTTACTTGAAAACCATGCCTTTGATCACTTGATAGGGTTCTGAGAACTGGAATCCCTATAGAATCTATTATATGTGGTCTATAACATATCAAATTTATGAATTCACCTTTATCAAGGAAAATGGAACCCCATACCAAATATATTACCTATGAGTAATCCCGATGACTCCCCTTTCACGAAAATACAATCCCACGTATTGTAGAATTAATGAAATATCCTCTCTCTAGAACCTTGAGATATGTTGACATCATATATAGGGTGAACATTCACATGAAAATGTGATAAAAATACTCCTCGAATATACTCATCCAAGCATTTAAATCTCGAAATTGGAGTAATGCATAATAAAGAAGTACATGGTAATTGATATATAAATGCCACATGTTGGAAATACTCTGTAAAAGGGAAATAAAATTCTAGAGACTGACCACATTCATAGTCAATGTAAGAATAATTCCTAAATTTTTTTCTAAGAACTACTTATTACTAGCTACTCCATGTAGTTCCATGAATACTAACAAAATTGTGCTCTACTTTCAAGAACAGATCAATCTAAAGGTTATATCTATATAATCTAATAATTCCACTATCAATGTTAATTAAACGAATGCCTCATACATCTAAATAAAATGAAACTGAAACTCAGGGAGTGTCCTACATTATGTGTAGTTATTTTCATCTAATTGTCTCTAGAGATCAACTAGAACATCCTACATTACATATTCTGTGATAAATTGATGAGAACATCAACCTATATCCATATATGATGATGAAACAAATTAAGAGACTCCTAAAACTAGAATATACAATATTTCATATAGATTTTATTTATTATTTATTTCTGGATGAAATTAATCCAATGTTCTACCCATTTTATTCATGGTTGTAAGGAATAATTATGCAAGACAATTTTCTATATTTCTTCCCTGAAACAAGCATCACATAACTTGGTAGGATTTGTAAAATAACTAGTAAGTGAATCAAATAAAAAGATGAAAAAAAGTCTGGACCAATACCCCAAGGCACATGAAGTGACCGCCCCATGCCCTCCTCCAAGAGGAAAGGGGATGGTGACTAGTGCTGAAGGCATAAACCTGAAAGTGGGAGGAATTTTCCCGGATAAATTTACACACACGCAAACCTAACAAAGTACCAAATCAAAAGAAAAGTGATTGTATACCATTGAGTGAAAATTGAGTATGGTCACAGCTGAAATTATGTGGCCTAGAATACAAACCCCAACAAAAAGTATTGAAAACAGTAAAGTACAAGAGTGCTCAAATGGCCATCCACAAAAAGCCAGACCTGATCATTGGTGTAGTGTAGCTACTACAAGCCGAGGGAGTACGACTCATATTTCAGATCTCACTGTGGCCCACCTAGTCCCACGCCACTAAGTATGTCCTCGAAGCCTCGATTGTCTGCACGGGACACATCACACATGTAGGCATGGCCCATTAAGGGTTTGAGTAACACTAAACTCAGTAGGGACACCATAAAATACAAGGAAAAACCACACCTCAAATAGGAAGTATAGCACAAAAAAAAGTATACCACACAAGTCATCTAACAAGATGTTTCACTTTATGTCAAGGATAGAAGAATCATCGTATCTTCGAACTCCTCCTCTAACAAGCATCGTGGGTATCTGGTACATATAGAGCTGCCTCCCACTAACCTTGGACTGATGTGGTACTCATCCAAGATGGGCATCGTGGTCATGCCGGACCATATTGAGTTGCTCCCCACTATGGGCATGCTGGGTCACATAGAGCCGCTTTCCATTATCCATGGACTGTAGTGGTACTCATCCCTGATGGGTATCGTGGGGATGCAGAGTCACACAGAGCTGCTTCCCACCTTGGCCGGACAGAGGTACACAACCCTGATGGGTACTGTGGGAATTCTAGGTCAAACATAGATGCTTCCCTCTATGGGCCTACTGCTTCACACATATCCGCTTCCCACTGGGCTAGTCATCAAGTCGTAAGGTGTCCACAATCAACAGGCTTCAGGTCTCTGTTAGCTGTTGGGTTTCATACAAGGTCTTCTTAGGGGAATATCTCCTCAATCGACTCTCCAAATCATTATATCCATAGAAGTGACCACGTGGTGTCCCAAAATATTTATCTCTTCAATAGAGTCCCAACGCCGAAAATGGATCATCGATCGAATGCATAGTTTTCATGATATGGGCATTTTAATGCAGAGTGCCTGGTTGGATTCATGTTCAATCCAACCTGGCCATACCCCATCTTTCTCTAAAACTCTAGTGGAGTATCTCAAAAGTAACACCTTATCCTAAGGATCCTGATGTCGTAGACAGTTCATAAACGGTCTTCCAGTTTAGAACTAATGGACCGTTTTGTGTAACTGGTTGGTACTGGGTTCAGATCTGGCCCACCTTGGTCGGATCGGCTCGACCCGGTGGTGCCACCCACTTGGTGGCGTGGGATTCTAGGGACACCCAAACACAGCGCGTTTTGGTAGGGCTGATTGGGTGGGGAGCCGCGTCAATGGGTCAACCCACAGGGGTTTACCCAACGTAGTTCGAAGTGGCGCCAAAGGTCCCTCCATGCCGCGGCGGACCGGTCGCGGCTTCGTCGTCGGGCGCGCCACTGGCGAGCGCCCCGTCCTCTGACCATTAGTCAAACCGGCATCCCCTTCTTCTACCATAGCCAAAGTAGGTCGCGACCCAACTATAGCATGGGCATACCACAAGGGCGTTCACCCGACCCTAGTTCCGCCACCACCCTGGGTGGTGGTCAGTACTTCCACCTGGCACATGGTCGGTGCCGCCACATTCCGTTATCGCACCTCCGTGTGCCGGTAGCAGTTGGATACTCACCGGGCTGCCAGCCACACACCGGTGGCCTGGTTACTGCACCGTCTGCACCTGTGGCCTCCTCGGATAGATTTCTTCACTGGGGAAGGACCTGATTCATCTTGTCTCCAACATAAAATTTGTTGATCACAATCAAAGAACAAGTGGAGGGGCTCGAGCCTTGTTCGTGTCAGCCCATGCCCTCAGTGTTATAGATTAACGAAGGGGTTCAGGGAAGAGTTTTTCAACTTGATTTCATGCCTTAATTTCAATCCTAATCCCAATAATAAAACACACCCTCCAGCTTGTATGTCAAATAACATATCAACTTGTTCATGAATTAATCCGTTCTTATCATTTGAAAATGTGTTGTAGGGAAAAAAATAATCAACGCCACCCCATCCTCAAATTGTTAGAGAGAAATCATGATTAAGGAAGTATCATTGTTTATCATCTCCAAAACAATCCACCCTTGTCAACACATTGATATTCAATCTCTGGTTTGGGGTTTCAGTGTCACACCTCATTGCTAGCCAGAACCGGCTCCTCCCTTCATGAGTTTGTTGTCTCAATACTCCTTCAGCACTTCACTGCTTGGTGAAGTCATTCCATCATCTCCCCTCAAGCTCAATAAAAATATGAGATGGGGAGTGTATGTAATTACATTTGGAATAAATGGGTAATCATTAATTAGGAATCTTTATAACATCCCCAACGTTTTTATTACATAGATTGGAGGGTCAATCCATTAAATGTATTGACACATCGCAAGTACCACCTCCACTTTTCTGTTGGAGGATAAGTTAAAATAAAATAATAAAGTTATTTTATTTGAATTATTTTAAATGGTAAAAACATAACTTTTTCTCTAGACCTACTGAAATCAATGTAAAGTCTCCCATAATCAAATTGTAGAATTGAGGATTCAACAATTCCATTGGATTTTTAATCTGAGCATCGATTCATATGTTAGAAAATGTTTCTGTTGCATTTACTAAAAGTACCATAAAATAATTTTCAAAAACTAATTATGGGGGTACCGGGCATCTAAATCATGCTCCATCAATTTGTTCAGACTCATAATAATTCTATATAATTAAAAACAATTCATGGAAAATCTGGGCCTTTACATTCTCTTCACCTTACAGATTTTCTTCCCTGAAAGCCACAACATAGAATAAGAAAAAAATGGGGGTACTGAGAACAAATCTGAACCTTCTGCTAAAAAGATCTCTTCCTGTGGTTCTCATGCTCCCAAAGAGTGCACAATAGAGGTATCGACCACCCATGAAGGACTCGCTCCTGTCGATCATCAATCACTACTGGATCCTTCCTCAACATCACCCCATCAACCAAGTCCAGCCCACCATGGTTGATGACATGAGATGGGTTGTGCACTTATGTCCCCAGTTGGGATACATGGAAGACGTCGTGCACCCTCTCCAACTACGGTGGAAGTGCCAAGCGGTATTCAACCTATCCTATCCTCCAATGTATCCAAAATGTTCTGATAAACCTCAGTGATAACTTGTCACCGCAGCTAAATATCATATTCCTCACTAAGGGGAGACTCACAAGAATATGTTGTCCCCCTCCTCAAACTCCAAAGGTCATTGCCTTCTGTCGGCATTGAAATTATCATTGCCCTACGTAGTCTACATAGGCTCCTAGATGATCATCACCTTCTCAGTGGTATCCCGTTCCAACTGTAGACTCATAGGTAATGAATCCCATGGGTCTTTCAAATATAGTGGTGATATGAAAGGTTTAACATATATGGCCTCGAATAGAGCCATTCCGATGGTGAAGTGATAAATATATTTTTAATAAACCTCCACAAAGTCTAAGTGATCCTCCAAACTATGGCCAAAATATCGGATGCATGGACTAAGAATGTCCTTGAATGTCTGAATCATCCACTCCGTCTAAACATTTGACTGAGGATGAAATGCAGTGCTCAAACTTATCTGAGTCTTGAATTCCTCCTACAATCCCTTCCAAAACTGGGATTTAAAATGTGCATCAAGGTCACATAGGATCACTGATGGAACACCCTGAAATCGCACCATGTATTTCACATAGTGCTATCTCAAGCCCTCTATTGATCCCTGCTCTTAGATATGTAGGATGTGGTTTGACTTGGTGAGTCGGTCAACGATCACCCAGATAGAAGCATGTCCCCTGGACATTGTTGGAAGCCCTGTCACAAAGTCATTTTAGATCCCATCCCACTTCCACTCTGGAACCTCTAGTGGCTGAGATAATCTTTCTAGAACGTGATGCTCGGTAATCACATGATGGTAGGTGAGGCATCACGAAACAAACTCTACCACTGCCTTCTTCATCCCAAGCCACTAGTGTGGATGCCAGATGTCCTGGAACATATTCGCCACACCGGGATGTACCGCCATAGGGGACGTATGGAACTCCCTCAACACCTCCTCTCGTAGCACCATTGGTATGATGTTATGTCATATGAAGTGGATTAAATTCTCCCCACCTTCAGAAAATCCATAATGTCCATGTCCTGAGAATATCTAAGCATGTCAAGCCTCACATTTAAAGTCCCCAAGATGTGCCTCCCTGACTCACTAAATGAGTGGGGGAGTTAATGTCATATAATAGAGGTAAGTTACTCCATCTCTATCTATGAAGGATATCTGTAATGCGACTAGCTACTATGTCATCTCACTCGACAACTGTAGACCAGACCTCCTTATGAGTGCATCTTCAATCACATTACCCTTCCCTAGAGTATAGACTATCTCAAAGTCATAGTCCCGGAGGAACTATAGCCATTGTTTTTTTTCTAAGGTTCAAGTCCTTCCGAGAGAAGATATACCTGAGAATCTTCTGATCAGAGTAGACTATAAAATGTTCTCCCATAAAGTAATGTCGCCACATCTTCATGGAGAGGACCACTGCTGCTGTCTATAGAACATGGGTAGCGTAGTTCTGCTAATGCTGTCTTAGCTGTATTGATATATAGGTGATCAATGCTCTCTCTTTCTACAGGAAACACTCATGTCTTGTCCCTGATGTGTCACAGTAGACTACATACCCAACACCCTCTTCTGGTATCCTCAAGATGGGAGCATTCGTCAGTCTATTCCACATCTCCTAAAAACTCTGATGGAATCTATCCATCTACATGAAGGGTAGTCTCTTAATCTTTAACAATGAAAAGGGTGCTACAGCTTTGGAAAATTTTGGCACGAATCACTGGTAGCATGCATCCAACCCCAGTAAACTTCATACCGCGGTCACAATCCTGGGTGGCTCCCAAGAAAGAACAACCTCTATCTTTGCTGGATCCACTGCAACTATATCTTCTGAGATGACATGTCCAAGAAAGTGGACCTCTCATATCCAGATCTAGCACTTTGAGAGAATACCATAAAGCTGGTGCTCTCAGAGAATATCCATAACTATCTTCATATGATAGGAATTCTCCTCCTCTATAAGTGTGTATATCGAGATGTCATCGATGAACACCACCACAAAGCGATTGAGGTTTGGCTGAAAGATCATGTTCATGAGTCCCATAAAAATTATTGGGTCATTGGAAACCCTAAATGACATAATAAAGAACTCATAGTGTCTATATCAACACATGAAGGTCATCTTCTACACATCCTCATCTTGTATCATGAGTTGATGATATCTTGATCTGAGGTATATCTTTGAAAATCAACTGGCTCCCATCAGCTAATCCAAGAGATCATCAATCCTCAAAAGTGGATACTAGTTCATAACGGTCACATGGTTCAGGAACCAATAGTCAACACAGAGTCTCAAACTCACATCTTCCTTCATAACCAACAAAATTAGGGTTTCCCATGAAGAAGTATTGGGCTTTATGAACCCATTTCCATGCAAGTCCTTCAACTGTAACTATAACTCATGAAGCCACACGGGAGTGATCTGATATGCTGGTGTAGATTTCAGCGCCATCATGGGGTACATGTCGATGTAATTGTCTACCTCTCTGCATAAAGGTAGTCTTGGAACATCATCAGGAAAGACATTAGCATACTCGTCCACCACTATTGGATAGTTTGGACTCTCGCCATCAACTAATATGAGGGTAAGGATTTCCAACTATTGAGTAATCAGCTGCACCTTCCTCTGGGTATGTCCATCCTATACTGTAAAGGTTATCTTGTTGCAGGTTATGTAAAACCTAGTCATATCCAGGTATACACATGACATTTTGTGCATAATACAGTCAATCTGAGCATGGACTGTGGATAACTAGTCCATACCCAAGATGACGTTGTAAGGCCTCAACACTTCTACTAGGAGATCCTAGCCGATTCTTTCACCTACCAAAGTAAGCTCACATTACCAGCATGGTTGTGTAATCATAGAATATGCCCCCTTAGGAGAATCTAGCCATACGGATCGATCCAACGACTCCACCCGAATCTTCGAGCTTTGAATGAGGGTCATGGAAATAAAAAGTTGACTACATTCTGTGTCTATAAGTACTACAACTAAGGTGTAATAGTCACAGATCGTACATATAATCATTATAGGATCACGGTGGTCGTTGTCCTCTACAGCATGAAGCTGATCTCGCCCCTCTCTACCTGCTCCCTATGGTCGGGTAGAGCTCAAGGAGGTGGTGGTGGTAGAACCTCGAATCGCATCCCACTACCTGTTGCATGGATATCTCCCCTTCCACATCCTCCTAATGCCTGTGGACCTACTTGATAAATCACTACATCTATCTCGGAGGTCCCTCGACCATCTTGAGGTCATCGGTACAGCGTGTCAGGATGACATGAGCCATGTGGGACTGCCCACCGCACGTATAGCATTATCTACCTCTTTGCAGACTCCACCTGGAATGGGAGCCCCATACTGCCAACCCGGAGTCTGGGAGATTAGCTATGAAAGACCTGGCCTGCTTGGGCCCCCACGCCTGATGCCTGCTGCCTACCAAATAATCTGTTGCCTGGGGTCTGATAGCGGCAATAGTTGTCGGCACCTACTCCGTCAGGAAGCTCTCCATAAGAAGGTCCAAATACATCACCCCAACATGGGTGGGGATGATGAGGTTCACCACTAGAGCCCTTGTCTCATCATGAGCCCCTGCTCGAAGGCTCGATCCTTGATGAAATGGTCTTACACCATATCTATGAAGTAGTTGTAAAATCTTTGTGATCCTTCTTGAGTACTCAACCACTGTCATGCTACCCTACTGAAGGTGAAGCAACTCCTGAATGCATATAGAGAAAAAACTCGCAAGGAAAATCTAATCCAGAATAATCTTCTTGATGTCAATACAAGTGAGGGTCACCTCATCAAGAACCTGGATGGTCAAACTCCACCAGCTTCTAACTAATCCCTACAGATGTATGGCCGCCATGATCGACATCTGGTCTGGCGGTGTCCTCACTTAGAGGAAGACCTGCGTCACGACCTCTAGCAAGTCCTCACAGACTCAAGTATATGTCCCTCCCCTGAACATGGGTGGTCTCTACCTCTAAAAATCATGTAGGGAACTGAGCTTACGAACGTACTCTACCAGAACCGCTGGTAGCAGGGATTATCTATCATGTGGTGGTAGCACTGGGACATCACCCGGTGGGGCCATCTCCAACACTGGTACCTGGACGGATGCCTTGTCGCTGGTGGGGTTTTCCACATTCATTTTGATCCTGGATAGTCATCCTTATGGTGGCATCCTTAGAAAATCATGATGTTCCATAGTTAGAACATTATACCTGGTGAGATATCTTTTTTCTATATCACAAAATGAAAATGCAATCAGCATTTTCATGCATTGAGCTAAAAAGTAGGACACTAGGTTCTAGTGTGTGGATATGTTGACCGTTGCACCAACCCGGAATTCCTGAAACCTAAAGGTCAGACTCATATTTCTCCTCATTATTTCTTAAAAACAAAAAACACAAACTCATTGTCTTTGAGGTTGAACCGACCACCACTGATATTACATTTTCATGACCCATCCCCTAGGGACCATGTCATGACTACCCAAATCCCACCTCTCAAAGGCTAGTGGTTGGAAACTTGTGGAAAAGGCGTAAACCTGCATGTGGGAGGCATTTTCTCGGATACCTGTACATACACTCAAACCCAACCAAGTACCAACTAACAAGAAAAGAGATAGCATACCACTGAGAGAAAACTGAGTATGGTTATAGCTGAAAGTATGTGGGCCAGAATAAATACCCCAAAAGAATTTTCTAAAAACCGTAAAGTACAATAGTTCTCTAATCGCCATCCTCAGAAAACCCGACATGATTGTAGGAGTAGTGTAGCTACTGGAAGCTGAGCGAGTATGTCTCATCTGTTGGATCTCACATTGGCCCACTTGGCCCAACGCCCCCAAATTCCATCATTTAAGCATTAATTGTCTTCATGGGTCATGACACACACATGGTCTTGGCCAGTGTAGGGGGTGAGAAACACTAAACTTAGTTGGGACCCCCAAAATAAAAAGGAAGGACCACACATCAAACAAGAAGTATGGCACGAAGAAAAAGAAGACCAACCATTTCAGTGCACAATAGGTATCAATTTATGTCAAGGATATAATAATAATCATATCATAAAACACCTTGTTTACAAGAGAACTCCTCCTATGACAAGCATCGTGGGCCTGCCATGTCACATTGAGCCACCTCCGACTAACCTTGGACTATTGTGAAACTCATCACTAATGGGTACCATGGGAATGCTAGGTCACACAGAGTTTCCTCCCATTGTGGGCATACTGGGTCACATAGATCCACTTCCCACTACCTTTTACTACTTTTTTACTCATCCCTGATGGGTACCGTGAGCATTTCATGTCACACAGAGCCGCTTCCCACCGTGGGCCTGCCTGTTCACACCAAGCCACTTCCCACCATGGCCGGACTGAGGTATGTATCACTGATGGATACAAATTTCATACTGGGTCACATAGATCCACATACCATTGTGGTCATGTGGGGTGACATAGTGCCGCTTCTCACTAGGCTAGTCGTCAAGTCATAAGGTGTCCAAATTCAATAGTTTTCATGTCTCAGGCAGCCGTAGGTTTTTGTAAAAGTTATTATTGAGAGAACCACTCCTCAATCCACTCTCCACATTTTGATATCCATGGAAGCCACCAAAAGGTGTTCCAAAATATCCATCTCCTCAAAATAGTCCCAAAGCCTCAAACAACTTGTCAATTGGATGCACGATTGGCAAGATACATGTGTTCTAATGCCGAGGACCCGGTTGGATTCGAGTTTGATCCAACACGGACATACCCCAAAATTCTCCAAAACTCCAGTGACGTATCACAAAATGATCTCCTGGTCCAAAGGATCCTGAAGCCATAGATGGTTCATCAAACGTACGTCTGGTTTAGATGTTAAGGCATGTTTGGTGTAACTGGTCGGTATTAGGTCTTGGTTCGGTCCATTGTTGTCAGACCGGCCCGACCTAGTTTGGCATGGTCTAAACCGATTAATCAGGGTCTAACTGGTATGATTCAGGTCTAACCTGACCCGTGTCCACCCGGCCTAGCCCAACCTTCCCACGGGTCAATCCGCTGGGATGACCTGGTTGTGCCACCCGCCTAGTGGCGTGGGCCACCAGGGATACCCAGATGCAGCGCGTCTGGGTAGGGTTGACGTGGCACAAAGCAACATTAGCGGGTCAACCCATGATTATTGACCCAACTTAGTGCCATGTGGCTCCACGGGTCCCTCTATTCTACAGCTTTTCAGCCGCACGCGCCACTGGCGTGCCCCCATTCTCCGGCCGCCGGTCGAACCGACGACCCCTGCTCCTACCGCAACCGACGCAGGTCGTGGCCCTGCAACCACGTGGGTGCGCCGCCGTGGGGTTCTCCACAACATGGTTCCACCACTTTCCATAGTAGCGGTCAGTTATTCGATCGGGAACACACCGACGAAGTCACGTGCCGCCGCTGGGCACCACCGCCGGTGCCGACGACAGGGTGCTCGCTGGGCTGCTGGTCACACCCCAGTGGTCCGTTTCCTGTGTTGGCTATTCCTTCAGCCTCCAGGATCATTTTCTAAACTATGGTAGGTCCTGATGCATCTTGTCGCCAACAGAAAATTGGGCGATCACAATTGACACACAAGTGGAGGCGCTCAGGCCTTGTTCGTGTCGGCCAGCACTGTCCGTGTTAGAGATAAACCCGAGGGGGAAGTTCGGGGAAGAGTTATTCAACTGGATTTCATGCCTTAATTTAAATCATGATCCCAAAAATAAAATACACCCTCCCACTTGTATATCAAATATTAGATCCACTTTTTCAGGATTTGATCGGTTATTATCTTTTTAGATTGGGTTGTGGGGAAAAAAATAATCAACACCACCACTACCTAGAATCATTAGAGAGCGCTTGCAATTGGGGAAGTCTCGTTGTTCGTCATCCCCAAAACAAGCTTCCCCGTCACTACATCAAATTCCAATCATCGGTTCAGGGTTTTCGTGTCACACATCACCGCTCTCCAAAACCGCCTACACCCATCAAGATTTTGGCATCTCTGTACTCCTTCATCACTTCACTACATTGTGAAACACAACCATCTCCTCCACTCAATCACTATATAAATTGGAGTGGGGATGGTAAGTAACGATGTTGGTAATTAATGGGACTCATTAATTAGGAATCTTTCAATCTTCCACAACGTTTTTGTTACATAGATTGGAGGTTCTAGCCATTCAATGGCTTGACACATCGTCGGTCCCACCTCTGCATGTCTGTTAGAGGATAAGTTAAAATAAAATAATAATTTTGTTTTATTTTATTTATTTTAAAAGGTAAAAACATAAAATTTTCTCCAAACCTACTGTGGTCAATGTATTTTCTCCCTTAAGAGAATCACGACAAAACGGATTCACTAGTGCCATCATATTTTTAATCTGAGGACCAGATCAAAAGATAGAAAATTATGCTCATGTGTTTACTGAACGTACCAAAAAATAAAGTTCAGAAATTAATTCTGACCACACTAGGCCTCACAATCACACTCCTTCTGTTTTTGCAGGCTTTTAATAATTCCACATAATTAAAAAAATTACATGGAAAATCCAGGTCTTTACACAAAAATAATTATGTCCAAGTTGGTTTGTCTTTTTGGGATTTATTACAAAACATAGCTCACAATTATCCCTACTAACCCAAATTGTCCTCACATGTTGTTACAAATAAACTTTTTCACATCCGTACCCATTGTCCTTTTATACAACTATTTCATGATCCCTAGTTTTCCCTCCTTGGATATCAATGAGAAAAGTGATGTAATTTTTACCCAATCCCATCTCAATTGGGATATGGGATGAAATAATGAACCAGTGGTATATATCCATAAAAAATGGGATGCATTATCCTCTATGATATGTTAATAATGAGATAAGATTGAATCACCAAACAATTACTTGAGAAGAAAAAAATATCCCTAATAAATTTAACTTATTAAAAAAAACTAGGAAACTAAAAAAAGGAACTATATGAACTAATATCTAAGTCTCAAAAATGAACATGAAACCCACAATATCTCATGAAAAACCCACAATCTTAAAAATTATATCCTGATCCCCAACAATCTCTTAAAAATTTAAATTATATATATATAGGTGGTTATTAACATATTCAAATAGTATGATACACTATGGATCCTAATTTGAAAAATGTTACAAAATAATTCTAATTCTTTTTGAAAAACATGTGAAGAAAACTCAACAGTTAAATAGGTATGATATGTTCCCTAACACACCACAAATATCTCTCACCATGCAACTAAAATAAGCTAACATATAAAATTATATCAAAGAAAGGTGCCCTGAAACTAATTCCCTACTTTTTTCTACTCTACCCCTATAGTGTCCTAGGATATGATTGGATCCACTGAGATTTGAGTGATGAATCTATGGTACACATAGTTTACATATTCAAATTCTATTTAACCTCTTAAACTTGTTAAGGTTCTCAATACCCTAATTATTATGTATAAATATCACCATGTGTGAAATTTTAATAATTGGGAGATTAACATACAATATTTAAAAGGATCATAAAAATGAAATACTTATCTCAATTATGGTTATACCCCCGAATATGGATTTTACACAATATTCATCACAAAATCTATAACACATAATCCACCATATTCTTTATACTTTTGGAGTCCTCTATAAAAAACAACCACACACCAACAACGAATAACCAACAACAAGCGACTTATAGTAAGCTCAATGTTATAGTTTCAACTCATGATGATAATATATCTCCAGTAGAACATGGATATATAGGTCATTATATGTATACATTCTTTATGATCATAAAAATATAATTGTTGTTCTTGAAACTATCACCAAATCTTGATACAATGCTTTATCAAATTTTCTCATGGTTCATTTTTTATAAAACAAACTACATCACCTACATGCACCTAATTACTCACACTATGATCAATTTTTGTGCATCTCATATATCATTATTTTTAATATTTAAAAGTGATATAAATAATGCATTAATTTTTCATTAATATGAATACCCACATTAGGTTGGGTATTATATTTGATCATTTTAAATATTAATACCTTAAGGGTGTTGGGTATTATATTTTTCAAATATTGAAAACATATTATTCTATATGTATTATAAATATTAATGTAGCTGATTTGAAAAAAATAATGGTTTTGGGTTTTCCATGTTTATTCACATGGAATGACATCATAAATGGTTGTGTGGCCTACATTTTTATTACCCAAAGGAATTGGGTTATCTTAATTTTCAATGCTGATAAATAAATTATGTGACTCATCTCCTATTAATTTATTATCCAAAAAGATATATTTAATCATTATTTAAATACTAGGATTATAACACAGTCTCATTAAAGCATTCATACTCAGTAGAATAAGAGTATGTTAACTATCATGTATAATTTCTACAAAACATGGGATTTTAAATTTTTATTCCTTGAATTTATAAAGTTTAATGATTTTATCAAACATATTTCATTACATGCAATATTCATTATTCAATATGGTTCGATTTTCATTTCATCATATGAATTTATTATAATATGGTTCCATGACCCTTAAAATAAGAATTTATCAGAGGATTAATCATTCCTTTACACTATTTCTATTTCTTTGGAAGGTTTGATTTATTAACTGGTGATGTCATGACCTGAGTAATATAGGTCATGAAATAAAAATTCCTGAATTTCATATGAAATTTTTGATTTTTACTCTCCTTTTTATAATACGGTCAATGTATTTGATAATTGATGTGTCATTCGTCATTCAGTAGCTCACAACTCATACATGAATAATATTTTGTCTAACCCTTATGAATCATCCATGTACCATTATGTTATCTCATTTTCCCCTTATGTAGGTAATAAATTCTATTTGTGCAGCCTTTTAAAAAAACTTCTTTCCATTAAATAGGTAACCATACATAATGTAATTACCCTCCTATAGCCTTGTTACCTTTATTCATGTACCCTTTCATGGCCTATATTACCCTTATATAGGTGTCCCAAGACACTTTTGTCACCTATGTATTGAAAGAATTACCCATGTGCAAGTTAGTCTATTTATTTATATAGTAAGTGTGATGTTCATCTAACCATACATGAGCTGATTAACCCTTATGGAGGTTATGGACTACATTTATAAAAGTGGATGATGACCCTTAGGCAGTGGGTTTTACCATTATGTAGTGAATATACCCTTACCCCTCTGAGGTATTTCCCTTACAAAATGATATGTAGCATTATGTGATCTTCTTGTACCCTTACATAAGTAATGAATTTCCATTATGTATTTGTTGGTACTCTTACAAAACTGCCTATTTATTCAATATTCCAATATATTCGAATCTAAACCGTATCATACTCTCTCAATCCCTTCAATAAAACCTTCTATCAAGAAAATAAGTATTTGAATTGTCTTCCCCATTATTTAATGTCATAGAAAATGTTCCTTCTCCAATCAACACTTTTATTTAGTCTACTTGAATTTTATGATAATAATCACCAATTTTAAAATAATAATTTATTAATTATAACATCCAATTCTATTAAATAAATCCATACCAGTTCGATAAGAATCATTACTTCACGTATTTTATCACTAAAAACCAAATGATACACCAGGGATCATCAATATCTTCCTTTTTATTTTTTATCAATATATCATCACAATATAAAATAAAATCTGTATACTAAAATATTTTCTCACACTTATTGATATTATAATGAAAATGATATGTGTGGGTCTTCAAATATCATCAATATTTTCCGTTGGAATCTCTTTACGTGGAGTATGTTTGAAACATCCTTTTTTTAATGATAAAAAACTATGAATATTTTAGTACTAGTGATTCATAGGTTGTATGATATAATTTTAAATGGCAAGAGTATTTTTATGATAATTATGCTATATACTATGGAGAGTCACCATTAGCTTAGAGACACATCCAACCTCATTTTCATCAGAGGAGCTACTACTAGAGGAACTACAACCAGAGGAGCTACTACCATGATGAGCTACCACAAGACTCTAAGTCTCTTCCACCATCAGCCTGTGCTACCACTAGTTTGAGATATCTATAGATAATGAGTCAGCATCAGCATCTTGGAACCATTTCTATCTGAGGAATTTCACATAAATAGATCAATGACTATTTCTATTCATGGATCATTTTTCAAGACTTCAAGTATTAGTAAAATCGGATTTGAGGATTATGGTTATCCTCCAACTGATAATGATATACATACATGAAAGACATATCCCTCTCTGAACTCGACACATATGTCATATAGAGAATTTAATGTTTTATATAAAAGTGTTCCACTAAATCATTTAATCATCAAGAAAATACTAATTCCTTTTTGTTGAACATCAATGACACATAAGCAAAGAAATAATTACAAATATTGGTTGAGACACTGATCGAGATAAAATAGATTAGTCCTACATTCTCCTAAAATTATACATTCTTTTATGATTTTCTAGAATGATGATCAACATCCTCAAAAATTCTAATTTGAGTAATATGACAATTAAAATCATATCAGTCTGGGCTTTAAAAAATTCTTTACAGTTATTTCCCTTTAGTTCATTCACCTTTAAGAAGTGAGTTGTTACTATATTATCTAACACACACTATCTCTTGTACCTTACTAGAGAATACTTCTCATTATCTCTTTTGTTTTACCTCAATATTCCCACTATGTTTGTGGAAGAAGACCCTATTTGACATGTGCTATAATTTCTCGCCACGTGTTACTATAAAAGAGGCCCTTTATCTTGGAAATCTTGTAGCTGTTGATTATATAACTAATCTAGGTTGTGGATATATTTGATTATAATTCTAATATTTTTAGTAGTAGGTGGCTTCCAAGTGGAAGAGTTTGTGTCTCATATTGAGACTGAACCAATTTTTTATTCCATTGTGTCATTGTGTAATTGTTTTTTGTATTATTAATAAAACCTAGATATTATTTGAAATCTATAAACTAAATTATTACATGGATAATTAATCTTAACGAGTGTTTATATTTTTATTCAACTTAAATTTATTACAAAAGTTAATGTATATATAAATATAATTTTAATTGATACTTAATCACTATTTTATGAATATTTTAAAATAAAAGATCTTATATCAATATTCTGTTTTGATTAATTTTCCAGTTTATTTTATTAAGGGTTTTTTATATCAACATAATCTTAAATAGATTTTTTATGGGAACTAAATTTACCCAACTCTTGAGATACTCATCCCAAACAACATTTTGTATGACAGGAATCATTAAATTAACGTTTTCAACTATGATTTTAGTTGTATTCTAAAAGATCTCAAATTTATATCAATTCTATAATTTATCTCTTTATGTATAAAAAGACAGGAAGGATATTCCACCTACATAACACCTTATTTTAATGGGAGAAATTATGATTAATATATAATCAAAATGAAAATGAATTTAGAAATTTAGGTTTTGAAATTTGGATTTTATTAGAATATTAGTATGAAATTCCACAAAATGGAAAAATTACACAGAACAATGCTACAAAAGCTACTTAAAATAATAATTATAAAGCTATGAATTCTTTTTTATGTTCCTTGGGTGATTATGAATTGAAATAATATATACCTACAAATATTGTTTTGAAATATAGGACACCCTATCTATTTCACGTGAAGGAACATAAAATGCCAATGATATGATATTGAATACAAACACAACCAAGAATGGTACTTTTGAAATTAAATATGACGAACATATTTTTGATTTTTATCACAAGATCAATGAAATAGTAAATAAAATTCACTAACATGTAAAACAAGTGAGAGATAAAGATCATGTGAGGAGATTGCTCATATGCTTACTAGATAGATAGAGAAGAACATCTGTGTCAAATATAGAATATTGTAATGTGAGTAAACTATCTTTCAAGAAATTGATAGTAAAACTGATGATTTGTGAAGAATAAATTAAATTCAAAAAAGATATTGATGAAGTCAAACCCAAAAGAAAGTCAGTAGCCTTCAAAACTACTAAAACTAGACAATGAGAAAAGGTGAAAACTAAAGAGACCAGTGAAGAAGAATATCCTAATGAATGTGATGAACAGATGACCCTCATGGATAGAAGATTCATGAAATTTTATGGGAATAATATGTTCTAAATAAATAAAATTTCAAATAAAATTATGACAATAAAGAAAAGTGGAAAAAATATTGATAAAAGATGGATACTCAAAATGAGATCACCTACTATTAATATAAAAGGAAAGAAGACATTAAAGTTTACTGTCCAAAATTAAAGTATAAAAATAATTATGAGGATAATGATAGAAGATACAAGATATCAATGAAACAAAATTGGATTGCCTCTAAAGATATCTTCAGTTATACAGATACTAATAAAGAAGATAATTCTGATATGTAAAATATGTGATTTGTAGCAAATACATCGTAGCTGAAAATTATTCTTCATGTTTATCCTACTAATAGTTTAAATATTTAAAAAATTGAATAAAATGTATATAATGAAGAAAAAATTACTATAAAAGATCTGTAAAATTAATATAACATGATGGAAGATACCTTTCATGAGTTAAAATCTAAATATAATTTTGTTAATAACAACATTATTTAAAGGTAAATGTTTAAACCAATCGTACGATTTAAAAAGAGAAATGATAAAATGTTGAAAGAGAACAAGGAATTAAAATTTCCTAAAGAACAATTATAAAAATACATAGAAGTGTTTACCAACGGTGGGAAACCATTAACTAAAATTGTGGGAAATAATGTTTCTCCCTAGTATAAACCTAGAATAGGTTACCAACCATTACTATGAAAAATTAAAAAACCCATATTTAAATCATATAACTATTAATAATTTAATATGCTACCAATACCTACTCAACTTGACTTAATATATTATATATTTCTAGAAACATACATACTTTAATTGGAGTACTATTCTATAATTTTGGATTTAAATATATATTATTACTAACATATCTGGACCCAATAGGATTTTGGTACAAAATCATTTTTTTCATAAACATTGTTTTGTAGGAAGACTATATGAAAACATCTTAAAAAAGGATTATGGTATTTGGAGAGTGGATGTTCCAATCATATGTATGGTGAGTATTCAAAAATCATGAATTTGATCAAGGTTGATGGTGTTCTAGTAACTTTTGTTGGAAATACTAAAGCAAAAATCATCAACCTTGGATAAATTGGTAACTCTGATTCAGTATTAATTTTTCAATGTTTTATAAGTAAATGGTTTGAAATATAATATACTAAACATATCTCAATTATGTGATGATGGATTTTCTATAAAATTTTAAATCAATTCATGTCATGTTTTTTATGACAAAAATGTATTAATTTTTACTATTTTAAGAAATGATAATATATATATTGTGGATTTTAATTCACTATCTTCTAAACAGATTTCATTCTTAATTTCCTTTCATAAATAACAGTGTATTTGGACAAGGATACTAGGGTATATCAAAAGTATTTCCCATAGAATGATAACCAGGAATGGATTAGTTAGAGATCTACCAAAACATGAATTTTAAAGTGATAGATTTTGTAATCCCTTCCAAAAAGGTAAGCCTTATAAGATTAATATTAAATCTAAGAAATAATATTCATCCTATAAGCCTCTAGAGTTAGTTCATATGGAAGAATTTGGACCTTCAATATTTTTTGGCCTAAATGGGAAACATTATGTCTATGTTCTTATAGATGAATTCTCTAGATACACTTGGATAATCATTCTAGTTCAATGAAGTGAAGATTATTCATACTTAATTAATTATTCCAAATATATAGAAGAACATTATGAGCTTAGGATTAAGACCATATGACGTGATCATTTTCAAGAATTTGAAAATCATGACTTTGATTCATTTTGTTCTCCAAATGGTTATAATCAAAATATTTCAGCACCTATGACACCATGGGAAAATAGTGTGTATGATAGAAGAAATAGTAATTTTCAAGAAACATTGTGAACTATGATAAAGGAGTATGACTTCACTATCTACTTTTGGGAAAAAGCTATCAATACAGTCTTTTATATTATAAATAGAGTTTTAATTAGGCCTCTCTAAAAAAGAAAACCTTATGAATTATTGAATAATTGAAATCCAATGGTTATTTACTTCAGATATTATTTTTGCAATGTTATTATTCTTAAAAGAAAGGATAATCTTGAAAATATTTCTACAAAGAGTGATGATGTGATTTTACATGGTTATTCAACTTCTCGTAATTCTTATAGAGTGTTTAATATGATATCCAGAACATGGAAGAATTTTTTCACATCAAATCTGAAGAGACTAATCCAAATGAACTTAAGACTATCTTAAAAACCCATGAGGATGATCTTTAAACTATAAATCTTAATTCTAAACCTTTAGAATGTTATTTTAAACAAAAAGATAGTTCACCTGATAAAATACCATAATCCAAACATAAAGAATAACATGATGCATCCAACCCTTCTTTTCGAAGGCTCATTAGGACTCATAGAAACCACCAATTAGTTGTATTTATAGGAATCTATGATAGTGGATTCCATACTAGATCATCTCTTAGGAATGAAATTGATCACCAATCCTTCTTGCCACATATTAAACCTATGATCATTAGTTATTCCATAAACAATGAATTCTATGTTCTAACTATGCAACAGGAACATAATTAATTTGAGAGAAAAAATGTTTCGGAACTATTTGATAGACCAAAAGATACAATAACTATTGAAACTAAGTGGGTATTTAGAAAAAATGTTGAAAAGTCCGGAAATATAGTATGAAACAATTCCAGACCAGTTATGCAATGTTATAAACAAGAATAAGGTTTTGATTATGATAAAAAAATTTCACATGTGGTATGAATTGAATCCATTTGGATACTACTTTCATATGCATCAAATTTTGATTTCTAATTATATCAAATGGATATTATAAGTACATTAATAAATGGATTTATAATTGAGGATGTTTATTTTTGAACAACCCCCTTGATTTCAAAATAAATATTTTCAAAATCATGTTTCTAAACATACAGAAGCTCTAATTTGGTTAAAAAGGCTCCAAGAGCTTGGTATGATTTGCTTAATATTTTTATTATTTAATTTTTTTAAAAGTTGTTTATGGTACAACTCTATTTATAAAAATAATTTTAAAATATGGTTTAATAGTACAAATATATGTAGATGATCTTATTTTTGAATTTACTAAATATTCTCTAAGTAATGATTTCTCAAACTAATGAAAAATGAATTTTATATGACTTTAATTTGTGAACTCAAATTCTTTCATGGATTATACATTTTTCAAAATAAGTAAAGCATTGTCTTAAATGAAATTAAATAAAATATACACCCCTTAAAACGTTTTGGATTACATAGTACTAAAAGTAGTGATACTCCCCTAGGTACCACTTATAATCTAGATCTTGATGATGCTAGGGAATTGTTAGATCAAACTTGTTATAGAGGAATGATTTATAGTCTCTTGTAATTAACAAATAGTGATCCTGATATTATGATTATTGTGTGTATGTTTTCTCGCTTTCATGAAAATCCATAAGAGTCACATTTAATAAATGTCAAAAGAATTTTTACATACCTGAAGTATAAACCCAATTTAGGATTGTTCTATCTAAGAGGGAATTCTTTTAATTTAGTAAGTTACACAGATACTGATTCTGTTGGTTTTATGTAAGATAAAAAAAGAATATTAGGAACATGTCTCCATTTAGGAAAATATCTAGTATCATGATGTAGTAGGAAACAAAATTATGTTTCACTATCCAATGCCGAAGAAGAATATATATATATGTAAGTAGTTACAATGAAAAAATATTATGATTGAAACTTAATTTACTAGACTTTGGATACCAATTTCAATATATGCCATAAATATAGATAAACAAAGTGTGATAAACACTACCAAATATCTATTATCTCACTCTAGAACAAAGAATATTGATGTAATACGTCACTTTTTGAGAGATCATTAACAAAATGTGATATAACATTATAATTTATTAGAACGGAACACCAACATGCTATTATCATCCTAAAGCCCTTGAGTTATAAGAGATTAAACTACATCAAACATTAACTAGGAATGATATTCAGGTTGATGATTCACAGTTGATGATTCACCATTGATGAGTCACCATTGATGAGTTTTTGTTGATAAGTTAGAACTAATGCGTCATCTTTGATGAGTCACCATATATGAGCCACCATTGATGAGTCAATGTTGATGAGTCATAGTCGATAAGTCACCATGGATGAGTTACCATTAAAGAGTCACCATTGAAGAGTCAATGTTGATGAGTAATCATTGATGAATCTCATTGATGAGTCATCCTTGATGATTCAACATAGAGGAGGCATAATGAATGAACCACCATTGATTAATCACCATTGATGAGTCATCGATGATGAGTCACTGCAGATGAGTAACCACTGACAATTCATAGTTGAACAAGTCACAATTCCTTTTAGTTTCCATTGTTTTATTGATGTTTATATTCTATTTCTTATTAAATTTTTATTGTTTTAAATTTATTATTGTTTATTTAGAATCTATAAATGATAAAACTATCTGGGTAAATCATATCAATTAACGTCTATTAATATCATTGATCTCCCAAACCATTTCCTTCATATGGACCTGATTATCTTTCTCCCATATTCCACAACAGCATTCAATTGATCTGAATGGGCTATGTGTAGTGAGTAGTATAATCAACTATGGAAGATACTAGGAAAACCATGAAATGAAAATTATATTCCGGATGTTTGGATATTGTTCTTCAGAACCCACATCGGGAAAATGGGTTTTCGAGGAATAAAAGGATGTCGATGCTCAATGACTTCTATATTGAAATACGCTAGTATTTAAAGTTATAAAAGAACAAAAATGTATGAAGTAGTTCACATTGGAACACTGAGTTTATTATCCATGGTTAGTCTATGATTTCTAACATATTACTGAGTTAATGTTCAAAAAGAAAATTGATGTGATAAAATCTCTCATTAACGAACAATAGATTTATTTCTCTTTATGAAATGATCAAAATTATTAAATGTACCTCATGAAATAGTATATGTTGATTTTCAATGAATTATTCCAAGTGAGAGTGATATTTTAAAATATGCAGAGTCTCTCCAATAGTTTACTATATATGGTACACTCAGGAGACCTATTTATGCACAACATGATGGTGAATGTAAGCTTTTATTCACATTTAAAAAACAGGATTTGTGTCCTAGGAATGGATACATCCATACCATGAAATTAAAAAATGTTTAATTTCTATTTATAATGAAATACGGGAAAAGAATCAATATATATAGATTTCTAATGATTCATATGTATGATATTTTCAAGAAGAGATCAAGATAAAACTTCTTAATATATCCTAAGATGATATCCGCCATCTTAAATTATAAGGGATATGTCAAAGAAGGAGAATAAGGTAAAGCTAAGGTTATTGATTTTATTTCAAAGACCATTTATAAAATGGTTAATGTACACTGGAATCTATGGAAAAAATTGTGGGTAAGAGACAATGGAAAAATTTATGATGATTTCAACCCTACTGATCATCCATCAATTCCTAAGGACATCATGGATCTTTGTCTTTATCCTGATGAGTTGGATGACTAATCTAATGAAGAGTGTGAAATAGTTGAACCACAAGTCGAAGAGGATGAATAAGACTTTTTAGGGGATGTGTGGAATGATATTGAAATTCCCAAATCCCCTCTTATGGTATCTAAGGAATCTATCTATTCACTATATTCTTTTCCTACCCTATAATATCATTTAGATGAAAATGATGATTAAAAAATGGATGTATCTAGAGAGGCTCGATTTGAGTTATCTTCAAATAAAACATCATGTGGCCAGATTAATAATGAAAATGATATTAATGAAAAGAATTATAAGGAGGAATATGGTGATCAGTCATATGGTGATCATGATCATGAGAAATCTGATGGAAATGATATTGAAGATAATTATTATCATGATGTTGGGGTTAATGATATTGGATATGATCAAGGAGATGATCATGGAAATAATCATTATGGTAAAAATTAAAATAATAGAGATTATCCTGATGATCCAGGTCCTCAAATAACATAAATACATCTTTCATCACAAATAGTGTAAATTTTTACTTGAAATTAGATTCCAGATAATGACACTAAGATGGATGATTTAAGCCATGTTCGTGAAGATTTTATGAAAGATTCAAGCGATGGGGAGAACACTCCAAACACTTTTGATCAGTCAGCACAAATGGATCATTAGAACCAAAGGATATCATGTACAACAATCTTACAAAACCTGCCACTACTGTTCTAAAAGGTGGTCAAACCTCTCAAGTACCCAGATAATTTCCATTACATACTTATACAAGAACTAATGATTGTTCTATTGAATAATGGGAAATGTATCTATGTTTTGTTAGAGTTGGTATGGATTATAGTGACTCATATAATTACACTGAAAATAAAGTCAGATCAAAGGGATCCTTAGTGGATCAAGATGACCAAGCTAGTGAGTTACAAAATTTTACTCCCATATAGACCAATAGATGAGTATATGTTGAAGTTCCTCATGTGAAAAATAAGAATTTATTATTCTTAAGCTGTTATACATCCTAATTTGGTAACCCAAGATTATTTAGATTATTTTCAAAAAAATCATTTTTTCTTGGACTCCTTGAGACAGAATTAGTTTCCGATTTTACAACATTCTTGAACTCCCAACCATCTCTAATTTCCTAACTCAGTGAATAATGAACTGGATATTTGGATGAATTGGATATATCACATATAAAATCAACGGTAAGATTTCATATTCACAAATTTGAAATAGAGAGTATTAGATTTTTAATAGAGTTATAACGTTATAAAACATTAGTCAAGGGTATGAAATCCTCTTTTTTAGAATATATGAAATATATTTCTCTAAAATTTTGATGAATGACTATTTCTTCCTCTACATCAACAGAAAATCCTTCGGATCTGTTTCAAATTTATACAGATATATTCCCACAAGTTCTTAGGGAAGAGATTCACAATATTCTTAGTGATGTGACCACTAATGTGGAACAAATATTGTAGATAGATTATCATGGAGAGAATGCATATTAGATGATAGGATATTATTCCATTGATCTCGGGAATAATAAGTACATCATCAAGAAAGTGATAAAATATTATATTTCAAGGATTTATAAAATGAATGATATGTCTGATAATATCAAATTTATCAATGAGAATTTTAGATTTATACCAGTGACGGGAGTATTCAAAGAGAAAGTGATTCAACTAAAGGTTCTCACCATCTCGTCCAATATTCATGGATGAGAAATCAAATTTTTTTATTGTTATGGAGAGAAGAGGTAATATAATTAGGGATTTTATCAACCTCATGAAACCCTTAATCCGGGTCCATAGTATAGATGTTATTGTAAGACAATCAATTCAAGTGACCGTAGTTCATTCCACCGCAACCATAGAGCATGTTCAATACATACCTATAGTGATAACTCAGTTATATGCTTGACTACATCAACTCATTAAGCCTATGATTTTTTCTCTAGATAATGTAATTAGGGACCTCGAACTAGTTCTTGTGTGTGAAAAACTTCTTAATAATACAACCATACCTTTGATTACCACCTATGCTCTAACATTCACCACTACTGTCTCCACTTTGGACATAGACAACGATAAAGGGAATGGAAAAGTTGATCAGCCACCATCCATTAACTGATGAATATATTTGGATGCATTATTTCTGATAGGGATTCTATTTTTTTATTTTTCCTCATTATATTTGTGTAAAAAACATTTTTTTGGCTCCTTTGAAAGGAAACATCTTAATGTTATTCTACTTTCTTTTCTCATTATATTTTATTCATTTTTTCCTTTTTGATAATCCCAAAGGGGGAGATAAATTGGAATTTATATTCATACGGGGAACATATCCCAAAATACAATTTATTTTTTGACACCATAAGTATAAATTTCTATATTTTAATCTAAATATTTTATCTGAGTCATATATCATATTAAATGATTTCAAAATTTTCATTAACATAAATACATCACTAATTATTTATGATTACTCATTTAGTACATGTTTTATAAAAGGCCATGTTTTGTGATCATAAAAATGGGGAGAATGTGGTAATCTTCATGTGTGAAATATTATTGATACATTATTATTTTATAGATCTCAAACATTTATTCTTTCCGTACCAATTATTCACATGTTGTATGATTACATTTTATATGGTAAGACTATTTTTTTGATAAATTTGATGTGTATTATAGTGAGTCACCATTACACAGGAGTCACCACAAGCCTTTTCACTACCAGACTTGTTACCACTAGAAGAGCTACCCCATGAGTAGATACTCTTAGAGGATCTACCACCAGGATGTGATATCACTAGACTATGATTTATTGTCACTGTCATCCTATGCTACTTCGAGTTTGATATACTTCTAGATGATGAGTCACAAAAAGCATCTTGTTATCATTGCTATGTGAGGAATTTGGCATGAATAGATAATTTTCTATTTTTTTCCTTGGTTAATTTGAACAAACCTTATTCAAATAGTAAAATCTGATCCTAGTATTTTGGATCTTCTGCAAAAAATTCATCTATATATACACAAATGTCATCTCTTTCCCTGTACTCGATACATATGAATTATACCACATTTACTGACCTACAAAAAAATTGAGGGATTGAATATATGAATTATCACTAACTTATTGATTCTTATTATGTAAACATCAATTACATAACATCACAACATTTATTGAGACAATGTCCAAGATCAACTAGAACATTCATGCAGACTCTGACAGTTCTCTGTTCTGCAACTATTGTCTTTAATGAACCTTAATCTCTTAACCAATGCTAATTTGAGGACTAAGAACATTTTGAACATATCAGACTAATATTTACTAAATTATTTAATATTCTTTATACTTATTTCATTTCACTTTTAACATTGTGTTATTAATATTTTATCAAACACACACTGCTCCTACACCATAACAGAGAATACTTGTTATTCTCTCCTTTATTTACATATGTTTCCCCAATGTGTTTGTTGAAGATGTCCATGAATGAAATGTACTATTATTTCTCAACACGTATGTCTTTAGAAGATTCTATTTATATTGGAAAACTTGTAGCTGTTGATTGTATACCTATCCTAGGTTATGGATTTATCTGATTATAATTACAATATTCATGGTAGAAGGTGATTGAAAAGTTGAGGGGATTAAGTCTCATATTTATACCAAACCTACAGTTTATTCTTTTGTGTCATTTTTTTGTGTTTTTTTATTTTTATATCCTTTATTGTTTTTAAATATATAAAAAAATTTTACTTCAATAATTAATCATAATTATTGTTTATATTTTTCAATGTCATTTTATTTCTAAAGTTAAGGTATTTCTAGAAATTACTTTAGATGATACTTAATAATACATTAAGTAATGTTTTAAAAGGACAAACCTTATATCAATATCCTATTTTGATTAATTTGAAATTTTATTTTGTTAATGGGTTTTTATATCAACTTAATCATTAATATAAATTTTTTTGGGAACTCAATTCACCCACCTCTTAACTTACTCACTCCGACTAACATTTTCAGATAACCTTCTCTTTTATTAATAGAGAGTATGATATATAATAATACATATAAATTAACCCTTCTTTAATCAAAAAATATACTAAATGGGCTATCCTACTTTAGAAAATATGGGAGATATAACCAATGTTGTCTGTGTAGTCAACATAATACTCACATGTGATATCATCCTCAAAAATTGTAAATTCTCAAGATGGGGACAATTATGTTAAGAAATGTATGATCTTATACACAATTTAACAAACAAATCAATAATTTAATGTTCACAAGAACAAATTCCCCACTTTCTCATATTTTCATTAATCAATAGTCCTCTAAAATATTAGAATTATTAAATTTATGAAGGGTTATAAATTTTTATTTTCTTACCTCATTAGACATGAAATCCCCCCCTCCCTCATGGGATGGAATAATGTTATTTACCATGGTGTTTTTCCAACCATGAATTACAATAAAAAATTTCATCAACATTATTTATTTAATTTAACACATCAACCTTCTAATTTAAATACATTCATGTTATTTTGATAAAACACCTAATGTAATATGTGATCAAGAGAAAAATAATTGTGTTTCTATATGACATGATTAAGATTATAATATTTACTCAAAAAAGGCTTAATTTTATTTTAATACTCTTCATCAGTGGTTTATCATTAATTTCCCACAACGAGAAAGGAAAATTCATCTTTTTATAAATTATATGCTTCAAAATAATTCATATTGTGTTGGTTGACTAGTCAATAAATGTTTTTATTCGTGCACGATTTATTGAAATATTTCATATCTTTTAAAGAATTTTTCATTTTCTCACCAAATCATCTTATTTACTCTTTACACTAACCTTTTAATGACATATATATAAATAAGAAGAATCATTGTAACAATACCATCCATAACTCCACAAATAACATCTATATTTTTATAGTATAGATTGTCTCTAAATTTTATAAAATTGTTTGATTATTTTATTACTATATAATAAGTCTTATTTATTTCATGTAAGAAAGTGATTCCATAGAAAATTACTCTCTTCCCATGGTCTGAAATATTTCCTCTTAATACGAACATCCTTTTCTTCATGATCTAGTTTAATTTCATTCTTATCCTTTTCAGTAGTTTCGATTTTGTTTTATTGACAAAAATTTTTTAATGCTTTGTCCATGTAATCTTCTCCATTCTATATTTCAATATTTCGTTAAGTATTTATTAAATATTTAACCATTATACTCTGACATTATCACTAAATGTGGATTCAAATCCACACTCAACCTGAGAAAGGTGACTGATTTCATTTTTTGAATCACTAGTTGAGTCATCCATATTATTATTGTTTATAAATATTCTACTTTTGATGGGGGGGTACATATTCTTATTATCTCCTTTCTTCCTCTTAGGCCTATCCATTTCATATAAATTCATATAAATCCTTCTATAGGAAACCGTCGACAATATTACAACTATAGTCACATTTATAACACCAAAATAATTACATAACTTTTACTTTACATTTTTCCTTTTGGTTTCCATATGAAGGAAGATCCATCATCTTACTAAAGTACTGTTCATATTCTTTGGTGTTTGAGTCACTTTATTCATTAATATCTAATTTTACATTGAATTTTCTATTTAACATAACCATAATAACCACCTCATCCTTGTATTTCTTCTTTAAGGAATTATTCTTTGTCATTTCATACAGAATGAGTGTATCATGTATCTCATCAACATTCAAATATTCTTTGTAATCGATGACTGATATTTTGGGATAAAAACAATTTGAAAATTCCTTAACTATAGTTTAACAATAATATAATAATCATTATTCTCACCAAACCCCCTGATATTGTTCCCAATATCATTAAATATTCTGAAATAATTGTCAATGTCTTCATTGATATCCAATTCTATATCATCAATTTTTTTCTCAATTCCCATAGTTTGTTTTAAATGACCCCAATTTTCCTTCATAATTGTTCCAAAATTTCACCCAGATTTATTTAAAAGTTATAAGACCTATAACCAAGGGTAAAATTAGTTTCAATGAGGACAATGAAATAGAATTTCATTCCATTCAATCTGTGAAAAAATTATTATTATCAGCACGATTCATTGGAAAATCCTCATCAATGGATATAAACCCCACTATGTCTTCATCTTATTATGTTCCTACTCATTTTTAATTTGGTTATACCAATAAACATGTATTCTACAATACCTTAAACACATATTCTACAAAAAAATCAATTATTCCCTCACTAATATTAAATTAAAATCGAATAAACAATAACAATTCCAAAATTAAAATCCAAAAAATTTAATACTTATAGTAATATCCAAGTGATATTTTTACCCCTTGATTATAAGGCCCAAACCTTAAACTTTATTTAATATTTAATTAAATTAATAATTCACATTGAGGATCTTTTCAGGTTTACAGTTTTAGAGAATTTGATCATAAATCATGAATTACATTCCATAGTTAAACAAAGTGGTTTCATAAATGATAGTATTCGTTTTTCCCCATAAACGGAAACATATTTAAAATAAAACATGGATTATTTCTGGACACTTACTTGACACTATCATCATTACGTGCACCTTTCCCTTGACCTGTGAAAAATATTTCAAAAACATGGGATGAGAATAAAAAGCTCAGTAAGGGATATAAAAGTACGAAAATAAAACATTAGTCCATGTATGAAATCATAGATTACTCATTAAGAATATTCATTTTAACATACCTCATAAAATCATGAATAAATCATAGAAATAATAAGGCATAATGTTAACTTGAGGCATTCATAACATTCTTATGTAGTGAGTAACCCTCTTGGTTACGTTTGGAATACCCATCATAGTATATTCCCTAAATCTCTTCGAAGAAACCTTAACGTTTAACCCCTTCGTGTTACCCAATGCATTAGAGAGCTATATCGGGCTCACCCACCCACAGTTTATCACAGAACCACCTGTCTTCATAATAATGCCCAAGAACCATAACATAATCGTATCACATAAAACATGCATAAAGGAAACATAACATTTCCACTTTTTAATCACAAGATATCAATACAAAACATTGATATAAAAACATTATGAAAACCATTTTCAATACCAAAATAAAAGAAAATTAAAACACGGTATTTATTTTTCTTTTAAAAAAATGGTATGGCTTGTAGAGGAAGCCGAAACTCAAATAATGGTCACGGCGGTGGAGAAGTCATTGTCGCCGCATACGTACGACAAAAAAAACATTCTGTTTTGTAGTTTAGTAAAATGCTTCATATAGAAAGATTACATTTGAATAAACAAAAATTCAAAGTGGTTTATATGCCGTATAAAAGAAATTTGTGTATAAAACAAAATATGCCTCAATTAAAGAATATTGAGACGATGTCCATTACAAAGACAGTATCCTTGGATTAGGGATAAATAAATTACATAATTATGTGTGACAAAAGAATACACCACATATAAGTGGATATTAAGTGTAAAACAAACAGAGGACATTCAAAAATATTCATAAAATGTCATATTCAAGTATTATAAGTTTATCCTAGAGAATCAAAATTGGGTTAATAAGTTTCCTTTCAAAAAATCGACAGCCTAACGACATCACTTCAAAATTCAGAATAAGAGTCAATGAGAGATGAAAAGGGTATCTCATCACTTGGACATAAAATTTACATCAATAAGGATATAGAAGATCATTTCCCAACATAATAGTATGTGAATTAAAAGACATTACAAAATAAGTCTTTTAAAAAGAGGAGGGTGAAAGGTTCCCTTACCGACTTGGGTAACTTTCGAAATGTACACCCCATGGATGAAAGATCATACAATGAAGATGTATATACCCATAAATGAAATTATACTAAAAAAATTGTATAATAATGGGCAGTACATACACCACTCAAATTAAATAGTGAAAAGCGTAGCATAAATGTCAAAGGAATAAAAGTGAGATGAAAAATCTCTTACGAAAACTCGGCAGCCTAACGGCGCCACTTAAAACATCCAAAAATGGATTTATGAGATAAAATAGGGTCTCTCATAATATGAACATTATAATTTCAGTACGAGGAATATAAAAGAACATACCCAAACATAAGAAATATGAGCTTAAAAGAAATGACATAAAAAAGAGTACTTAAAAATAAAGAGAGAGGTTGGATCTCTTACAAAAATTCGGCATTCTAACGGCGCCAGTCAAAACTCCCAAAACGGATTGATGAGAGAAAATAGGGTCTCTCACCATATGAAAATAAAAATTATAGTAGGATTTATATAATATAACATACCAATCATAAGAAAGATGAGCTTAAAAGGAATGACATAAAAGAGTGTACTTAAAAAGAAAGAGAGGGGTAGGATCCCTTACCAAAAGTCTGACATGTCTTCTTCCTTTATTTTTATTCCGGAATAATAAACATTGGTAAATTTATAATTTCTTAAGTACCTCCTTTAAATATTATTATTCAGTTCATATCACATATTATAATGTTATAATAATTGTTTAATAATGTTAGATCATATCAGAAGTTTTTGCTGATGTTTGGTACATGAGTAAAAAAATGAACTTGTTTGAAAATGATTGCCCATGTAGTGATAAGTAAATAATTTAAAAAATATTATTAATGATTAAAATATCAAATATATCCATTAAATATTCATTTTGTACTATTCCATAACATTTGGAGACAAAAAAATGAAAAGCACCGTCCATGGAGACAGTAGGCCGTACGTATGCATGAACGCTACTTTCATTTTTTTGTTATATTAATGGAATTAAAAATAAATGAGATATATATATATATTATAATTCCAGTACAATATATATGTTATATAGGTCACATATCTTCATTAATTTCATTCTATATACATTCCATTTATTGCATGAATGAGTCACATCACTTGAGGGGGCGGTAGTCCACACTTCCTCGTATGAAATTATCACATTTGCACAACATGAAAAGAATAAAGGTATGTTTTAAATATAAAATATAGAAGAATATAGTAAACATAAATACCATATATATCATATATAAAATACAGTGACATCATAATGGTCTCCTTTAAATGTGTTAAAAGAATATTGAACAATCATCGTTTCGTGAGGCCGAAAATCGCCAACCACAGAAGCAGTATGTTCTTTAACCATTAGACGAAGGTGTGTGAAAGTGTAGCTAGAATAATTTTTATAAAAACATCCTAGTATATTTAATATACTGGTGTTTTTATAAAAAAATTAATAAAAAGAGTTTATGGGTTTGGAGAAGCAATATAAAACAAAAGAACACAAGGCAAGACATTACCTTTAAATCGGGTAACTCTCTTTGATTTAAGCTCAAAGGATTCCTTGGAAAGGGTAATTCCAAAATTTAGGCATCAATGAAGAAGAGAGGGATGTGTAGAGATGAAATGGGTAGGGTTTAGCCAAGCCAAAGGCTTGAGAGGTTTGGGTATGGTATTAGAGGTGGGGGCCTTATATAAGAGGAGAGGAGGGGCACTCTAGGAAAGGTACAAAATGTTACTTTATTTTCAATTGAGTTTCGGATTTTAAAGGTCCCACATTGATTTATTTAAAGGATATGGTGGTAAGGGTTCGAAATATACTCATCCAATAGGTCTTTTACAACTGTATGTTATGGTTTTGACATTATCTTTTAATTTTATTTAAATCCTTTATTAATGAGGTAATCGCTGCACCATTATGATGTCATAAATAATTTAATTTATTTAATATCCAAAAATTATAAAAAAACATCATGATATAGGAAATCTTTTTATATTTAGAATGAATAATTATAGTCAAAAATTTGACTTGTATAACCCCATTTACTTTTTTTAGTAAAACAACTCATGCTTGTTACATTTTTATTTTAACATAAAATTAAAAGTTATTTATGTCATTTTCCAACCAAAGTGGCTCCATGGGGTCCCCAAGTTGACCCATGGATTGTCTTTGTCGTCCATTACACATCCAATGAGGGTAGGACATGTGTCTAGGTCACTTTATATTATTAAAACATTATTTTTATCTTAAATTACAATAGTTACATCTAATCGCGATTAAAAAATTAAAAGTTACTATTCACCATAATATTATTTTAATCCCATTGAACCACATTTTACATCCTAATGACAACCATGTATTTTGGATTTTTGGAATTCAAATCATAGAAGTGGTAAAGTTTCATTTAAATGAAAAATCAGTTTTTAAACAACCACCTAGTGGTTTCACTATTCATCAAAAATTGACGTTTTTCATAAAAATACCAAAAATTCACCCTAAGCTATATTTGATATTCCAAATTAAAAAATTATTTCTATATTAAAAAATTCAAAACATATATGATACATTAATTAATTTAATAATTAATTTCCGCTTTCAAAACAAATAGCGTGTTTTTAAGAAACAATATCTATTAAAAGATTGACACTAGTTTAAGTCCAATTTCAATTAGAAATTAATATCAATGACCACTATTGGATTAAACGGTAAAAATATATTCTAATTTAACTTAAAAAAAATTCAAAAGATAATCTAAAAATATAAATAAATTAGATTAAATAGAGGTTTTGAATTAAAATACAACATTTTTCACTATTCATTAAAAATGAACATTATCGGAAAAATACCACACATTTATACAAAGTAAATTTTGATGTCCCTATTCTAAAGAAGAATTTTATTTTTTTCAAATATAACACATAAAATTTTCAAAAAGTGGATTTAAAAGTGGTTCTCCATCAAAAGGCGGTTAATCGACCTTTTAAAAAATATTAGAATGTTTACGCTTAAAATTGGATTCAATAGCATTTTCAATCCTCTAACATTTATTGTAAAAAGTAAAAATATTTGACAAAAATATATAATCATTTTTTAGTTAGATCTGTTCATTCCCTCCATTACAACGGCTAGGCGTTATCTACCATTTAAAATAATATAATTTTATTATTATAGTGCAACGTAAGATTCTCAAGAAACAAGTTGTTGCGTATTGGGTACACCACCGAGCATAGAGTCCCCTTTAAAGTAATGTTAATATTTTATTCAAAAATATGGATAAATGTGAAAATGTCATATTCTTTATTTACCTGGTGTGTTACTTCCTTCCCCCATTTTGTGAATGCGTTCCCGCAATTTTAAAATTGGGCTTGGAAACTTCATTGAAAATCCCACATCAGAACAAGAGTCAGTAAAACAATCACTTTAAAATAAAGAGAAGTACAAATGTCACCCGAGTTAACCCATACTAGGATTCCATGTAAAAGAACATGGATATGGAGGAAAAAACAAAGGTCCATGTTCTGAGGGAGAGTGATATAAAACATTTATAGGAGAAAGTTAACCACAAGAAAATCACACACATGTGGTGGGTTAAACATTATTCAGTTCCCCTATAGGAAAATTTAATAGAAAACATTTTCGTTTTAAGTTACATTTCATTGAGGAATTTATTTTTGATCTTAAGGAAACATACTTACTTGTCATGTTGACTTTCAACTTTTACTATATTTCTTTCACAATCTCGTACTTTCCCCAAATGATGAGTATTTTGGAAGACTTGTCTACATTAAGAGAGCTATAGTCAACTACTAGAGAATCACTTAATCCACAAAAGAGAACTATATACTTCCCATGTCTTCAGACCTTAACCAAAACTAAAACAAAGAAGGTTAGTATGAGATTAGATAATACCCCAAAAGGATAATCCTTTATAAAAAATCTATTCTTAATCACCAAAATTTGTCAAACAATATAAAAAGTTCAATAAAGACCTTTCAATACAAATCTATCCATAAAATTCATCAATGTAATTAAAACTAAGACTGAAACCCAAATCTCTGAAGGATTTAATCACATAGTCTTCCAAGGTACAAATTAACACATATCTCCAAATAACATTAGTTGCTCTTAAAGTCTCATATTGGTAGGTAATAAACATAATCACATATCCTCCATAATAGGTTAATAATTTCTATAGATAACCCAAAATCAACTTACTCCTAATTCATAAAATCATGTAACTAAAAAGAATAAATCATCCTAACTAGGGACTTCACGTAGTTCAGTGGTAGGCGATAAATACCAGTCGCACTGTGGTTGTGGGTTCAATTCCCACAGCTATGTCCGACATGACGGATTGTCACATGATCTTCCTATTGTCCTTTTTAACAAACTCCAAAAATAACCCTAACATGTTTTAACCTCAATTGTTTCCTTATACCTCTCATTTTCATCCAAATTCATTACGATCTCAACATCATAATTCTTTGAAGTCTTATTTCACCACCATGAGATAAAATAAAACAATTCCCAAAATGAATAACATCATACCTTGATCATGGCATCCACTCAGTTTCATCGTCATCTTTCTCACGTATGTAAAAGTCCCATGCATTACAACAATTATTTAGAGATCATTCAAAATCATCTGGTTCCTCCATCCAAATACACCTTGTACAACATGGGTCATATGGGTGTTCACAGAAAAACAGTTTTGGTAAATAATAATGTATAACATATAATTCCAAAACATCTAATAAAACATGATTTCTATAAAATAGTTGGACAGAATTTGAGTTGAAACTTTCTATTATTGGTCCTTTTAAAATACCATAAGTATGTGCTGAGAGACTGTATTTTAAAATCAACTATAAATAGGTACCCCAAGGGTCTCCTTCCTCAGCACCATTTTTAAAATCATAATATTCTTCAAATTCTTGTGATAAGTTAAAATATTTTAAAATACCTTGATAATATTTACCTATCTTGAAAATATGAGAATATTTTTAGAATAGTATTTGTCTAAGTACAACCCATGATCCACGATGATAACGAGGTATAGTGGAGGTGTTTGATATCTCGAACAACTTCTTGCAAGTGAGTTGTATGTTAGAAAAAGTTTCACAATCTTCCGAACATTACATTGTAATAATTATTGAATGCATGTCATCATGAAGAGATAGGAATGTCATTTTAGATCCTTCTCCGTCCATTCGTTACTAGCTTTACTTGACCTGAAAAAAGTTATAAAACAAGGATTTAACTGAAATAATAGATATAGGGACTAATCATGTGTCTAACAAAAGCTCATAATCCCTAAAGTTGTCTAAACCGACCTCTAATACCAACTATAAGTCCAAAACCATAAACCTTACATAATATTGAATTAAATGAAAAATTCACATTGAGGATCATTTCAGGTTTAGAGTTCTAGAGAATTAGATCATAAATCATGAATTACATTCCACATTTAAACCAAGTGGTTACATAAAAGATAGTATTCTTTTTTTCCAATCAATGAAAACATATTTAAAATAAAACATGGATTCTTTCATGACACTTCCTTAACACTATCATCATAACATGCACCATTCCCTTTACCTGTAAAAAACATTTCAAAAAAATGGGATGAGCATAAAAAACTCAGTAAGGGATATAAATGTAAGAAAAGAAAACATTAGTCCATGTATGAAATCATACATTACTCATAAAACATAATAATTGTATCATACCTCATAAAATAATGAATAAGTCATAGAAATCATAAGGCATAATGGTAACTTGAGGCATTCATAACATTCTTACGTAGGGAGTAACCCTCTTGGTTACGTTTGGAATACCCATCATAGTATATTCCCTAAATCTCTTCGGAGAAACCTTAATGTTTATCCCCTTCGCGTTACCCAATGCATTGGAGAGCTATATCGGGCTCGCACGCCCTTAGTTTATCACAGAACCACCTGTCTTCATAATAATGCCCAAGAACCATAAAATAATCGTATCAAATAAAACATGCATAAAGGAAACCAAACATTTCCACTTTTCAATAATAAGATATAAATACAACACATTGATATAAAAACATTATGAAAACAATTTTCAATACTAAAATAATAGAAAATTAAAACATGGTATTTATTTTTCTTTTAAAAAAGGTATGGCTTGTAGAGAAAGCTGAAACTCAAATAATGGTCACGGCGGTGGAGAAGTCGTTGTCACTGCATACGTACGACAAAAAAACATTCCTTTTTTTAGTTTAGTAAAACGGTTCGTATAAAAAGATTCCTTTTGAATAAATGAAAATTCAAAGGGGTTTATACACCGTATAAAAGAAATTTGTGTATAAAACAAAATACGCCTCAATGAATGGAGATTGAGACGATGTCCCTTACAAAGATGGTATCCTTGGTTTAGGAATAAATCAATTACATAATTATGTGTGAAAAATGAATACAGCACATATAAGTGTATATCAAGTGTAAAACCAACAGAGGAAATTCAAACATATTCATAGAACGACATATTCAAGGAGTACAAGTTTATCCCAAAGAAACAAAATTAGGTTAAGAAGCTTCCTTGCAAATATTTGACAGCATAACGATGTCACTTCAAAATTCAGAAAAAGAGTTTTTGATGGATAAAAAGGGCATCTCATCACTGGGACATAAAATTTACATCAATAAGGATATATAAGAACATATCCCAACATAATAGTATGTGAATTAAAAGACATAACAAAAGAAGTATTTTAAAAAAAGGAGGGTGAAAGGTTCCCTTACCGACTGGGGTAACTTTCGAAACGTACACCCCATGGAATAAGGGTCATACAATAAAGATGTAAATACCCATAAATGAAAATATACTAAAAAAAGTGTATAATAATGGGTAGTACATACACCACTCAATGTAAATAGTGGCAAACGTAGCATAAATTTCACATGAATAAAAGTGAGATGAAAAATCTCTTACGAAAACTCAGCAGCCTAACGGTGCAACTTAAAACAACCAAAAATGGAATTATGAGATCAAATAGGGTCTCTAATAATATGAAAATAAAAATTTAATTATGAGGAATATAAACAAACATCCCCAAACATAAAAAATATGATCTTAAAAGAAATGACATAAAAGAGAGTACTTAAAAAGAAAGAGAAAGGTTGGATCTCTTACGAAAATTCGGCAGCCTAACGGCGCTACTCAAAACTCCCAAAATGGATTGATGAGACAAAATAGGGTCTCTAACTATATGAAAATAAAAATTAAAGTATGATTAATATAATAGAACAACCCAATCATAAGAAAGATGATCTTAAAAGGAATGACATAAAAGAGTGTACTTAAAAAGAAAGAGAGGGGTAGGATCCCTTACCTCAAGTCTGACTTGTCTTTTTCGTTTGTTTATATTCCTGAATAATAAACTTTGTTCAATTTATAATTGATTAAGGAACTCTTGTAACGATTATTATTTAGTTCATATCACATATTATAATGTTATAATAATTTTTTAATAATGTTAGTTAATATCAGACGTTTTTGCCGATGTTTGGTACATGAGTAAAAAAATGATCTTGTTTGAAAATGATTGCCCATGTAGTTATAATTAAATCCTTTACAGAATAGTATTCATTATTAAAATATCATATATATCCAGTAAATATTCATTTTATACTATTCCATAAAATTTGGAGACAAAAAAATGAAAAGCACCGTTCATGGAGACGGTAGGTCGTACGTACGCATGAACGCTACTTTCATTTTTTTGTTATATTAATGGAATTAAAAATAAATGAGATATATATGTATATTATAATTACAGTATAATATATATGTTATATAGTTCACATATGTTCATTAATTTCATTCTTTATACATTCCATGTATTGCATGAACGAGTCACATCACTTGAGAGGGCGGTAGTCCACACTTCCTCACATGAAATTATCACATTTTCACAACATGAAATGAATAAAGGTATGTTTTAAATATAAAATACATAAGCATATAGTAAACATAAATACCATATATATCATATATAAAATACAGTGACATCATAATGCCCACCTTTAAAGGTGTTAAAAAAATATTGAACAATCATCATTTCGTGATGCAGAAAATCGCCAACCACAGAAGCAGTATGTTCTTTAACCATTAGATGAAGGTGTGTGAAATTTGAGCTCGAATACATCTTATAAAAACATCCTAGTAGAATTTATATACTGGTTTTGTTACAAAAAAAAGTAATAAAAAGAGTTTAGGGGTTTGGAGAAGAAAAATAAAACAAAAGAACACAAGGGAAGACATTACCTTTAAATTGGGTAACTCTCTTTGAATTTAGATCAAAGGTTTACTTGGAAAGGATTATGCCCAAAGTGAGGCTTCAAAGAAGAAGAGAGGGATGTGGAGAGATGAAATGGGTAGGGGTTGGCCAAGCCAAAGGCTTGAGAGGTGTGGGTAAGGTGGTATAGGTGGGGGCCTTTTATAGGAGGAGAGGAGGGGCACTCTTGGAAAGTTACAAAATGTTACTTTATTTGCAAATGAGTTTTGGATTTTAAAGGTCCCAAATTGATGTATTTCGAGGATAATGTGGTAAGGGTTAGAAATATACTCATCCAATAGGTCTTTTACAAGTGTATGTTATAGTTTTAACATTATCTTTTCATTTTATTTAAATCCTTTATTAATGAGGTAATCGCAGCATCATCATCATGTCATAAATAATTTAATTTATTTAATGTCCAAAAATTATAAAAAATATATCATGATGTAGGAAATATTTCTATATTTCTAATGAATATTTATAGTCAAAAATATGAATTTTATAACCCCATTTGAAAATTATTTTAGTAAAACAACTCATGTTTGTGACATTTTTATTTTAACTTAAAATAAAAAGTTATTTATGTCATTTTCCAAAAAAAGTGGTTCCATGGGGTCCCCAAGTTGACCCATTTATTTTATTGGTCGGCCATGACACATCCAATGAGGGCAGGACATGTGTCTAGGTCACTTCATATTATTAAAATTTTATTTTTACCTTAAATTACACTAATTACCTCTAATCGCGATTAAAAACATATATGTTACTATTCACCAAAAAAAATATTTTTAATCCCATTGAACCACATATTAAATCCTAATGACAACCATGTATGTTGGATTTTTGAAATTCAAATCACTGAAGTGTTAAATTTTCATATAAACAAAAAATCAGTTTTTAAACTACCACTTAGTGGTTTCACTATTCATCAAAAATTGAAGTTTTTCATAAAAATTCAGAAACTTCACCCTAATCTATGCTTGATATTCCAAATTCAAAAATGATTTATATATTACAAAATTGAAAAAATATATGTTTCATTAATTAATTTAATAATTAATTCCCGCTGTCAAAACAAATAGTGTGTTTTTAAGAGACAATATCTATTAAAAGATTAACACTAGTTTAAGTCAAATTTCAAAGTAAAATTAATACCAATGACCACTATTGGATTAAATGGTGAAAATATATTCTAACTTCACTTTAAAAACAATTCAAAAGATAATTTAATAATATAAATAAATTATATTAAAAAGAGGTTTTGAATTAAAATACAACATTTTTCACTATTCATTAAAAATGAACTTTATCAGAAAAATACCAAAAATTAAGACAAAGTAAATTTTGATGTCCCTATTCTAAAGAATAATTTTATTTTCTCAAATATAACACATAAAATTGTCAAAAAGTGGATTTAAAAGAGGTTTTCCATCAAAAGGCGGTTTATCGACCTTTTAAAAAATATTAGAATGTTTACGTTTAAAATAGGATTCATTCCCATTTTTAATCCTCTAACATTTATTGTAAAAAGTAAAAATATTTGACAAACATATATAATCATTTTGTAGTTATTTCTGTTCAATCCAGCCATTATAACGGCTAGGCGTTAACTACCATTTAATATAATACTATTTTATTATTAGAGTGCAACGTAAGATTTCAAAGAAACTCGTTGTTGTGTATTGGGTTCGCCATCGAGCATAGCGTCCCCTTTAAAGTAATATTAATATTTTATTCACAAATATGGATAAATGTGAAAATGTAATATTATTTATTTACCTGGGGTGTTACGTTGATGATAATTATTCTCTATGAGAAGATAGATCAGAATGGAGTTACATGTGCACATTCTTCATGATTATCAACCAATTATTTTTTTCAAAAAAAGGCACACAAAATATTAGCACACTATTTTATCAAATTCTAAAATGATTTGTTATTCCTCATCTGTACATCATAATCGATAAGAAAAAATTTATACAAAGGAAAAATAATTATTATGGATGTGAAATTTCATTTATTTCTTGATTAAATTGTTTTTTGTATCACATCGTGATTATTCAACACTAATACCATGTTTAATAGAGTATATGACACACAAAACCATGATTAAAATGTAAGGTTAAACGTTGAGACATTTTTATATATTTATTTTTTATATAAATTCAATATCTTTAATAGACGGTGTTCCACAAAACACTAGGTTTAAAAGAAACGTGATAATATATTAAAATATTATTATTTAAATATGAACTTTTTAGCCTCGCAGTAAAGTTTGTGGGAATGAATAAAATTAACTAAATTATAAAAATTATATGTTTTTCACATATATAAAATCAATTCAATGTTTATCTATTAATTATAAATAAAATAAGAACCATTTGAAAAAAATAAATGTTTTCTGAAAACATTATTTTTCTAAAAGGTGGTTTACCGTTGCTTTGTTTGGATAATATAAAATTAATTTTAACCAATTTACTAAAATATATTTTAAAACCCAAATTAAATATTTTAAATTACTACAGTTAAATAAACTAATTGCGAAATTTTGGGATTTTACATAAATAGTTACTTTTTCAGTGAAGAGTGATAATACAAATTTTAATGGAATTGACATTTTTTAATAAATTATGACATATTTTTTTTAAAATTGATTTCAAATTAATCGAATTATTATATAGTTATATTAATTCCAATTAATTATATTATATTCATATTTATACATGTTTGTTATAAGTTTTTATGCATTTAAACACCTTTTCTCTAAAAACTATGTTAATGTGTTAAATGTTAATATATTTAAAATACCAAAAGACCCCAAATCATGAAAAATTTACATAAAAATTGTAGATAATATTTCTGTAGTAATTGATTTAAATTCATATAATTATGATTAATTTTCATATAGTATATATGAGATCATCTTTCCCTTAAAATTAATGTCTTGAAAAAATATATTTTCGACATGTCTGCTGGTTTAATTTTTAATTAAATTCTATCACTTCAATGCATTTAATTGATAGAAATGTATTTTATAATAGGAATCACAAAAAAATTATACTATATATAAGGGTAAAAATAAATTTTTACCATATTTAAAAGTGGAAATATTAATTAATTTTAACCTTGGTTAAGGTTAAAATAGTTTTACTAGGCTACAAATTCAAAATTTATGTTTTCAAAATGACCCAAAACAAGTCAAAGTCTTGTTTAATAGTCATATTTTTACCTTAAATATTATAAGGATGGAAAATGTTCCATATCTGAGATATGCTTTATGAGTAAAACATATGTGGAATTCTTTCTCTTCATAAATTTCATGTGTTCCCACTTCCTTACTTATAATAGACCACACCTTCTCCCCTCCATTATACACACGAGAAACATGTTGGTTCTGCCATCACCCAAAAAAATAACATTCTTAATTACCTTACATCATCATATAATAAATTTTTCGTCATAAATCCCACCATGGTAGGATTTTTCTTAAAACCAAATGAAGTTATTTAAAGAACATTTAATGTCTTTAACCTATCATTTTATTTTATTTCACCTCCACCTCTATGAAATATATATTTCAAACATGAATATATAATAACATTGTTATATTAATTATAATGATATTTTTAATTAATAAGGTAATTACATACAACCGTCCCCTCGTCCCTCAAATGGAAAATGAAACAGTTGATCATGTGTACGGTGGCCTACCGTCTCACGAACTAATGTGATTTTTTTTCCATCAATTCTTATCAAAACTAGATATAATCATTTATCCAATATTTTTTAATTATATTTATGAAATTATTATTATTTATTAATTTCAATATAATATATATCTTTTGAGGTTCTATTTCTAATATAATACGATAATGGTGCCCATGTGTAAGGAAGACAACGACTTTACGAAGTGATGGAATTCATTTTCCACTAGCACTTTACATTAATGGTTAAAAATGATAAATTTTATTAATATATGTGATATATATTACATAATAATGGTTATGTAAAATTTAAATAAAATCTCATTCCATTCCCAATATCTTGTTAAAGAAATGATTATATCTCTTGTGCTTATGTATGACATGTCATCTCCATTAAGTGATGTGATTTATTCTCCATATTAAAAAAATAAATATTGGTTATAACGAAAAATATAATGAAAAATGATATATATATATATATATATAATATTAAAATCATTATTTAGATGATGTAACTATACCCTTTTTTTAGGATCATGAAATTTCATAATGAAACAGTTTATAGAAAAGAAGATAATAAACACTTAATAATTATAGATAATTTAATATTATTAAATAATAGGTAATAAGATGTTATGAAAGGATCATATATGATTATATAAATAATAATATTATTATATTAAAATTTAATAACATTTTGAAAACAAATATACAATATATTAAAGATCACTCGGCTAAAGGGAAGCTCGAGGTAGGGGTTTGTTGACTCCATTTCCATTCAATGGGTTCTATGTGTACTTTATTGATTAAATTATTACATGATCATGTGATAAATTTACTTTTAATGATTATGGATTTTATTTACAAATTTATTTCTGTATATTTATCTTTTTAACAAAAAAAATCATTATATATTATCCCTCACTTCATTTATATACCTTTGTAAAGGTTTCATCTTACAAATTCATTTTTGGAGAGATATGTTATTTTAAGCACCTGATCTATGTTCACTAGTGCATATACTTCCCCTTAACATTGAATATTTAAAATCATTCCAATGTAATTATATTTTAAGATATAATGGAAATACATAATTCATAGGATGTTAATATTAAAATGTTAAAAAATTTGTATGGTTTTATGTTTCAATATCATTTTAATCAAGACTGTTTATGATTAAATATCCATTCTCTGAAATTATTTGATCATTTCCTTATAAAATCATTCCAGTTAGTTATACTCTATTTATTTGAGGATTTTTCATGTAATAGTACAATTTCACTCTATTTGGTACTAAACATTATGGATAAAATGTCTTTTTATAAAATCTAATTTCATTTCTCTATTTGGAAAAATTAATTTTTAGTCCCAATAATTGTTTTCTAAAAATGATATCAAAAATGATTTACTATGATTGGTCTGATATACTTTTACCCTTAATTTTATTTTTTAAAAAAATTAATATTAATCATCCATTTTTTCTGTAAATGGTTCATTTTAACTTTTTGTTAAAAATTGGGAATGAAATATTTGTTTTTTTACATATCTAGAATGAATGGTACTCTCCAATTGTCATGACAACTCAATGTTTCAAAAATTCCTTTTTGTGATTAAATTTATTTTTTCAAAAATGTTTTCATCAATTTTTTATATTTTTTTTATCTTGAATATTTTTTTCAAATGGAAAGGAGATTTTACTAAATAAGTTTTCATAGTGATACTTCAAAAAAAATTCCATCTAAAATGAAATCATTTTATGTTGCTCAAATTTAAAAGGTTAATTTACTCAATAATGTTGGTAATACTTTTAGTTTTTTTTCAATAGAAACAAACATTAATATTAAGGATTTATTTTTAATTTTGTATTTATGCCTCTCACATATATACCATATTTATTATCCCTTCCATTGATAGGGTAATACATGCCTTATAATTATTTATCAAATTAATTAATTATGAATTATCTGTTGAATATGACATGAAGAAGGTATATGAATCCCATTTTCAATCTAGAGGTAATTTTTTTTCGTGCATATTGATTTATTCCCTTTACATAGAACACATTGATCAAGAACAAGTTATGATGGCTATGCCCAAATAGATATCCAATGCATTTGGTAAAGCATTATTCTCATGAGATGTCATCTATAGAATTAGAATGTAAAGCTAATCTATTATGGAAATTTTTACTTCCTATAATTTTTTCATGGGAGATATCCTTAACGTGGGTTTATGTCAGGTTTTTTGTTGTGTATAAATTTATTGTTCTACCATGATCTATTGAAACCATGTTTATTATGTTATCATTCCATGCAATTTCTTATGAGTCTTTTCTTTATGATATCATGTTGTACTTTCTACACACACTTTTTTCTCCTTATCATGCTTCTTTCAATATTAATATTTTTGGATCGCCCCTTTTTCTATGTATTCTATAGGTTTTCTGAAGAACATTAGGAGATATTAAAGGTTTTAGATATTGTTATGATTAATAAAATAAAAGGTTTTAATTTTTTTTATCACATTGATGTTTTATGAGCATATTATTCCAAAAGGCATTATGAATTTATAATCATGTCATTTATTAATGTTTTTTATGTTTGAGAATCATGTATGAGAATGAGTAAATGGTTTGTGCCCTCATAGTTGGTATCATTGAAAAGATTTATAAAACCTTTTGAATTGAGGATAAGAAAAATTTAGGGACAACAATGTGGATAAGTTTAAGGATAAAACATACCATAAATAATATTCTAGAATCATAATGAAGTTTAGATAAAGTGGAATTAATGAAATTACATTAATGTATTGATATTATATTTGGATATGGATCTAATATATATGTTTCTAGGGGAATTAACTTTGAAAAGGTGTGTTGGTCTTGAACGGAGTGTTACCCTGTAGATGACAATATGCCTTTTTGTGCACCTAGTTTGACTATCCCAGGGGTATTTTTTTGTAAATTCAAAAATTTATTACAAACAATCCCGAAGGATTTGAAAATATGGTGATCATCGATAAACTTGGTTATAATTAGTGTATCATCGATTAAAATATAGGATTCCTGATTTAGAAATATTATTAAAAATTTTCTTTTGTTATTATTTCCAAATATGATTATTTTTTTCGCACACTATGTGTTATGGGATTAGTCAACGGCGGGAACTAGAAAAGATTGGGTTAATGTTGAATTTTATAGATAATGTTTTTATGGGAAACCAAATGGGATAAAGACTCGAGTAAAGGATATTTTGATTATTAAAAATCAGTTACATTGATATATAATTACCCACATAAACCTTAAACAACTTATTAATTCAATAAAAAAGAGAAATATACAGTTCAATGAGATTTTTGGTGGTTGATACTATAATGGAAATAAGATTCATTTTTCTATATTTCTAGAATACAAGAAGAATCATTTAAGGTAATGTATAAAAGGAATGAAAAGATGTTTTTTTTAGAGGAATAAGTGGAGAAAATGAGAAATTTTGTAGGAAAAAATAATAGTTTTGTTAATGAAATTGTTGACAATAATGGTATCCCTAAGGATTCAACAATGAATGATTGTTTTAATTTTGGATATAATGGGAATTTCTCAAATTTACTTCATATTGGGAAAGACGAAGATGATGATCAACCAAATTTTATGTAGCTCATTCATTTCCCAAAAATAAACAAATTAACTCGATGTCATGTATATATCCAAGATTAACTTTTGTTCAATTATATGATTATTCATTAATTTAAACATCCAACATTGAATAGTTAATCATAGGGTTCCTTTATAAAATGATAAAATAACAAATGTAGGGTTCAACTATGTGGAGTTCATTATCCAAATGTATGGTTGAAAATGTAAGGTTAATCATAAATGTATGTTTTATGAACCATAAATTTTTTTATCATAAGTAGGGTTCATTACTTATATTGGGTTTGTTGAAAAAACATTATCCTCTTAATAAACGTAATTTTCCATAAAATGGTAAAGTCCTTTAAGTATTCTTTTTTGAAAACATAGGGTTAATAAATTTTATGTACTGTTATGAATATAGGGTTCATATCATACATGGTTTTCCATGTGCAGGGTTCTTCCTGACATTAAACTTATCGAAGTAGGGTATGGAATATGTTTCTAGAAAACATAGAAATGTGTTCCATTCTCTTTGAATACTAATCCTCAGAAATTAATACATTGAATATAATTCAAGAATAAATATTCCAAAGGATATTAATTTAATGAAATACACATAATTTAATAACATTAGTAAAACAATCAGGGGTATATATGAGCGTCAAAATCATTGAGATTTATAGATTATTGTTGAGAAAATACATTCCCAACAATCCCACCTTTTTAATGATCAAAAAACCCCAAAAATAATTTATAAAACAAATTTTTAAACACCTAGGAAATAATATTTTTAAGAAAAAAGAGTTGTTTCCTTAATGGTAATTTAATCAAAGAAATATTTTAATTTCATAGAACAATTTTGATTAAAATAATAATAATTTTGAGTTTGAATGATTTATTTACCCAATTTTATCCCCCTTCTGTGATATTAATAAGAAAGTAGAAAACAAATTTTAAAACACTTTTAATTTTTTAGGGTCCAATAAATAAGTGTTTTTATTTCACAATTTAGATAGATAAGACATGGGTTCGGCCAATAGAGATATACATATAATAAAATATATGAATGATTTAAAGAATAAAATAAATAGCAGAATTTTTTATAAAAATTATAAAAATTAAATAGTTGCATTGGCCTGAGAAAAATACATACCATCAAGGACCTCTGTCATTTATCTAGAGATAGATGCATTTCTATCTATAGATTGACCAATGGTAGAGAAAACATATATTTTAATAATATCAGGTGTCTCAGTTATCTATTTCTTGAACTTGTTGATCTTCTTGATTAGTTTCTTGTTGTTAATCTGGTTGTGGAATAACTCAATTTTTTTTAACTTGACATTCTTCTTGTTGACCCGGTACATGATCTTGTTCTTTAAAATTGACTAAACGATCTGAATATCATGATCCTAACACTGGATCCTCGTGATGGGATTGCTACCTATCTTTTGTTTTTAAGACAAGTTACTCTTGAATTCATTCATATTACCATTCATCATAAAGATATGTAACATAATAATGAAGCTTTCTTTTGGTAGGCTAAGCAATACCTTGTATTTGGGATTCTCCAACTTCTTCATTTAATATTTTAACTTAGCCTCTATACTTTCCGATTCCTTACTCCCCCTGAGAAAAAGACACTGATTTTTGTTAGTTATCCAAACCATCAAGAATCATCTAAACTTTTACTATAATAATAAACAACTCAAACTATATTAGAGTATAAACATTTAAAACATTGTTGTGATGACATTTGACTTGAGAATCAAAAAGACGAATCATATTTTCCCATAAAAAAAATAAGATAATGTATCTATCCATATGGATAGAATTACATCCATGCATCTAAATGAAAACAATAACTCATATATTCATTATTATATCTAGGAAATTTTAACATGATGTCAAAAATAAATAGAAAATTAGTATACATATCTAGGTATAAAATATTATCTATCTAATAAATGCTTGTGGCAATTGATTTTTGAATAAACAATACCAAAACCTTTTGTTCTGCATCAGCATCAATTAAAAACATTTTCCTAATATTTTGTGATCCAAATAGGATATGATATGATATATTGTCATTTGTGATATTTATTTACAATTGATCGAAGGTAAAAATAGAATACATCGTTAGGAGATAATTTAATAATCTGATTGATTTATACTAAGTTGATCGAAAAATCCGTACAATATATTTGAGAAAATATTAAATCCTTAGTTTCCAGAAAATTATACTAAATATCATTATAAAACATCTTCAATTATATATCTTAATGAAAATACTTATTTTCATCATTAATAAAAATTTCCATACCTTAAAACACTGGAGAATTATTTTAAAGAAGGTTTGTCTTATACAACCATTCAAAATATACAAATTTTCCTTAAAGAATAATCCTAAAAGGGACACTATAATTCTTCATATTTATTAGGTCAACTTCATATGTTCTCTTGGTCTTCATCAATTCTAAGAATCAGAAGGTTGAAGGTTTTCATATTCTAGGTTTTGTGAGAAAGATGAGGACTATGGTTTGTTAAATGGTTCGAAAATGGGTAAGTAAAGTTGAAGGATTTTATAAAGAATGATGACATGGTCTAGTTTCGTCGGCCTATTATGATGGGAAATCATTGTATTTTTAATTTTGAAAACATGTGGTCTAGAACTAAAAGATAAATTTATATTTAATCAAAAAATGAATATTTTAAAAAATGAAAAATAAATTAACAAAATAAATTAAAATAAAATAATAAATTTTTTTTGAAAATAAAATAAACCTAACATCCACTTAATAAAATAAAAACATGGTGTGGGAAGTGATTTAGTGAAAATATCTACTAATTTATATTCGGTAGTTTCATTTCTAAAGATATATCCTTTTTACAAAAATGATCCCTTAGAAAATGATTTCATATGTTTATATACTTAGTCCTATGAAGACTAATAGGTTTTTTAAAATATTTAAGGCACTAGTATTATCATATGAAATAGGAATATTATTAAAATATTGTCCAAATTCTAGTATAGTGTTTTTCTTCTACAACACTTGTGCACATTAATAGCCTGTAGACACACATTTTTCCTTGGTTGTTGAAAGGGAAACTGAGTGTTGTTTCTTTCTCGACCATGATACTAATCATTTTCCTATAAATTTATAGGTTCCTAAGGTTCTTTTCTATTCTTTTGTCTTTTTAATACATAATCAACTAATCATTTATTAGTTTTGGTACCCATATATTCATGGGATCTACAGTTTCCGTGAGAAATGATCTGATAATCATGATCTTCATTATTTCTAAAAATTTATATCACTTGCTTCAAATATGTTTTCATCAACAAAATCCCTTTTAATAATACTAATTTTAGTATTTTTGGAATATAAATTTCTAGTGAAATTTACTTTTTAAAATAATATTAGGTTCCATTTTTTGAATTGGGGAGAAATAATTTTTGTATATTTTGGATTTTCTAACCTTGATTATTATTCCAAATTTTACGCTTTTAAAAAAATTCATTCAAAAAATATCATTTTTTATTTTTTAGACATTAGTTGATGTTATTAGTTTTCTTTTATAAGTTTCTACTTCATCAAACAATTCTTTTATCCTTTTTAAGGATTAATATAGTTTGATGTAAAAGAATTGAATTTTTCAAATAGTTTTTGATGTTGTTTTAGAATTGTTTTTCATTAAACTAAAACAACATTTTGAATACATTACAATGATGTATTATTCATTAATAACGAATCATATCTATCTTATATCATTTAATAGTAAGAAGCTAATTTATCATTAGAGAAACTATCAGAGTCATAAATAGAAGAGTAATAGGTTTGTACCACTTCTTCTTTATTATAAATAATGCACATATTAGCATTGACCTTTTCTGTCTGTTTTTCAAAATAATATTTTGAAGAGATACAGTATTATTCAGATACATTCCACATAGCTATCATATATTTTTTCATTTTATGCTCTTAATTACCATTTTTTTATATTTATTTTATGTCCACTTTATTTCATATTTCAATTGAGGTTAATCAGCTCTCATATAACCGAATTTTTTCCATTCATAGAATCTTACTTCATGAGGTTATATTTCATCTTTCTTAAAAGATTTTTTGAACAAAATTATATTTTTGTATATTTTTCAAACATTATGGACACCAGGGCCAATTCCATTTTAGAATATGAGGAATATTAATTTTAGTATATTTTTACTTCTTCTTTTCTTTTTTGATATGATTATAAGATGAAACATTGAGAGTAGTATTTTAACATATAAATATAATTTTTTAGAGTTCACATTAAACTTTTATTTCTACTTCATACATCATCAATGTTAAAATTAATTCCCTCATAGTCAAATTCATGATTAGTGATGATTTTTGAATTACTTCAATTATGCAATTCTATTTTGAGGGAAGTACTCTAAGTACTTTCTATGGTTGATCTGGTTGGCTGATGGGATATCCCAATGCATTAATATTATTAACAATATTTGTTACCCTTCCATTTATTTGTGTGATTATTTCACCATAAAACATTATAATAGATTAAAAAATTATCTTAGTGGTAGAGTATATCATCTATCAAATATTATTTGTTCTATTATAAGAGATAGTTGTTGTCTAAAACATTTCATTGGTAGCAGGGTACTGTGATACTATATTAAACTAATCAGGAGGAAGTCCACACATTATGGAATTAATTTCCTTAAAATTGATGTCATATTTGGCGTTTTCTATAGTTTCCCAGTTCACTGGTTTCTCTGGAATTGTATAGAGATTTATGATCTTAAAATATAATTTGTAGAAATCTTTTTTAGATAAATGATCCAATGTGATTTCCATCATCCACAGTTTTCACTATTAAAATATATAGCAAGAACCATAAACATAACTTCTTTCGAATCCACCAATTTCATCTTTTTTTATACCATTATCTATTAATAAATTCTATAGATTTATTTAAAAATATCACCTCTAAAACAAATTATTAGGTTAGAATAATATATAGACTATACAAGAGGGGGTGAATTCTGTATTTTCAATAAACTACACAAATTATATCTTTTTAATATCTTTTCAATATATGAAGATTTGCAACATTATCCCCTATGATAAGCATCAGAAATTTATAAATAGAAAGAATGAACCTAAAAATTTTATAGTGGTTCAAGGCACAAATATCCCGTAGTCTAATCCACCAGGGCTCCCTCTATGGGATTTTAATATTTTACTAAAAATTTATTCATATCATAAGACCATAAAATCTGAAACTATGTGGAGGTAGTTTAAACTTTTTAAAATCAAGTCCAAAACAAGTCCTTTTGGTTCTTTTATAGGGAACCAGTTATCCAATGCTTAGTACAAGAAGCTGATACTCAAACCAAAACTGAGTACGAGTAGTTGAAAATTCAGTAAATAAAAAGAATCTAATTTTTTGATGGTTTAGTCTAATGTTCACAACTAAAACTTAAATAATTGATAGTATATGAATCTTCATCTTCAGATATGAAAATCTCAAGAAAGAATAAATGTAAAGAGATCCTAGTTTCAAATGAACATCAATTTGAGTAGAAATAATAACTATAATACTCTAACAATTGTATTAGGTAAAATATGCATTACTATCAATGCATATCATCTTTCATAAATAATAGATTCGATCGTTCATTTCAGAAGTAATTTAAAAGATATTCAAAAGAATATTATTGTATTTATAATTGAATATTTCAAAAAAATTCTTATAGAATTTATAGATAAGGCATTTGCCTTTAGTATTCTAGATCCATGAAAATCACATAATAGATCGTACATATTCAAAAATGAAATAATTAGTGGAGTCATAAGATCCCTTAATAATATGAATTATTTTCTATGTTGAATTAAGTTCTTTTAATTAATCAAAACGATATTTTAATCAGTTATAAAAAATATTTTATGAGATATTTAATTCTATCAAGACCGTTGAATAAATATCGGAGAAAATCAGGAATTTAAACTTCCTTAATTGAATAGTAAAATGTAGTGTTCCTTTATAAAACGAAAAAATACAAAATATAGGGACTAACTACATAGTGTTCATTCTCTGAACATAAGGTTGATAATGTAAGGTTGATCATAAAATTAAGGTTGATGAACTATAATTTTGTTTCCCAAAAATTGGGATACATACTTAAATAGGGGTTTTAACCATACTTTATTCTCATAAAAAACTCAAGGTTCCATCCAAACATATGGTTCCTTAACCATACATAAATGAAAATATTGGATTTATGATCAATATGTACTATTCAAAATGTAGGGTTCATGTAACATTATAGATAAATAAAGAATATGAAATTTTAATATTTATTAATATTTTTGAATTAAATATTAATTTTACATTAAATGGTATGTTATGTTTGATGGAATACCCGATATTGAACAATGGGTTTCTTTGGAATCTTACGTTGCACACAATGTAGAGTTATACCAAATAAAAAAAATATTATTAATTTTATTTTAAATGGTATTTAACGAAAAGACAATGTATTGGAATGAATGAACATAACTAACTACAATATGATAACACATTTTTTTAAATGTTTTTAAATTTATCTAATAATAGTTAGAGGCTTAAAATGTGAATGAATCTAATTTTAAGCATAAAGACTCTAACATTCTTTAAAAGGTCGATTTACCACCTTTTGATGGCGAACCATTTTTAAATCTAGTTTTTGTAACTTTTATATGTTCTGTTTGAAAAAATATTATTATTATTTAGAATCGCGACATCAAAATTCACTTCGGATGAAATTTGGTATTTTTCAAATAATGTTCATTTTTTATGAATAGTGAAAAATACGACAATTTAATTCACAACTAACTTTTAATCTAATTAATTTATATGGATATATTATATTTTTAATTATCATTAAAGTGTAATTAGATTATATTTTTATCATTTAATCCTATTTATGTCATTAAAATTAAATTTCATTTGAAATTGGACATAAAAAAAGTTCAATCTTTTCATAGGTAATATTTCTTAAAAACCCCATTTTTGGTTTTTACAATGGGAATTAATTTAAAATTAATTTCTACCACTTTTGTGTTTTGAATTTGGAAAAATTGATACCATATTCTGAATCAAGATATCCTAATATTGTAAATAGGTAACATTTATTTTTTGAAATTATGAAGATTTACTTCTGTAAATATTTTATTTACATTGGTTAAATAGTAAAGCTCATAAATAAGGGTGAAAAATAATATTATAATAATATTAAATTACCCATAAAACTTGTACTCAAACTATTGGATGATATATATCCGAACAAAGGAATACCATGGTCTATTTGGGTACCCCATGGAGCCACATGAGAGTGATAATGACACTTTATAATAATTAATTTAATGTAAAGACAAAAGAAACATGAACATATATCTTTTAGTAAAACAATTTTTATATATGGATATATAAGCGCTATATTAGATTGTAAATATTATTTCTAAATATAATAATATTACATAAATCATGGTATTTTATTTAAAATTGTTAGACATTAAATAAATAATGTTAATTATGATATAATGGTGATGCAGTAATTGCTTCATTAATAAAGGATTCAAATAAATGATATTATTATTATTAAAATAAATTTATTTGAAAACTTTTTATGCAATACACAATTTTTATAGATAATAATGACTTGTTAGATATTTATTATGAAAGTATTTTTTGAAATATTCATGTTGTTATAGATTTTTTAAAAGTCATGATTTAAATAGTTTATAAATTGACATAAATGGGTTTTTTAAACATTTAATATTTCATTAAATGATAAAATAATCCTAAAAATCTACGAATCGACCAACGAACATATATTATGTTAAAAATGACACAAATTATCCATTTGGGGTCTCTTTCCATTCTATACTAAATATATTACCCTTATAGTGTGAATATGGTAAAAGATAAATAAGATAACAAAAGGTTAAATAAAAAAGATAATGAATAAAAAAATCCAAAACCTATCCAATTCTAATTGGATGATATTTTTCTGACTTATATGAACCTTATAATTGAAGTAAATATGTTTTGGATATTTTGAAACCGAAATTCATTTCATATTAAAATAATAGTTTCAAACTTTCCCAAAGAGCCCCACCTCCACCTTATAAAAATCCACCACCTCTAACCCTTACTGACACCTCTCAATCCTCCGTGGCTCATCCAAAATCTGCCCAAATAATCTTCCAACATCCCTATATTCCTCCTATAATCCTTAACATAGAAATAAGGCCCTTCAAGAATGTTTTTTGGTTCAAACCAAATGGAGTTACGCAATTTAAGGGTAATCTCTTCTCTCAAGTTCCATTCTTTTATTTTCATTCTCCAACCCCTTAAACATTCTTAATTAAATTACTTTATAACAAAAATAGTTACTTAAATATAATAGGTTGTTTTTAAGAGAATAATTAGACCTAAACATACACACACCCCTATTTAATGGATAAGAACATACTGTTTATGTAGACGGTGAACTACTGCCTCATGAAACAATGATTGTTCAATATTATTTTTCTACCTCTCATGTTGCCCATTATGATGGAAATGTAATTATATATGATAAAATTTTTATTTTATTCTGTAAATATACTTCTATAATTCTCATTTAGAACATACCTTTATGGTTTCCATGTTTAATAGATATGATAATTTCATTTGAGGAAGTGCGGACTACCGCCCCCTCAAAGTGATATGACTCGTTTCTAACATACATGGTATAAATAAATGATGTTGTTAATGAAATTATGTAACATATATAAAATATGACATTATAATTTAATTATAACATACCAATGAATAATTATTTTTCCATTTCATTAAAAATTAAAAAAGAAATGAAAGTAGTGTTCATGCGTACGTATGGCTTACCGTCTCCATTAGCGGTGCATTTCATTTCTTATTTCCAAATGTTATTGACTATTATTAATACATTATACACTAGATATATATGATATATATGATATATAAATCATTAATATAATTCTTCAGATAATGTACTTTTGACCACATGGACAAATTGTAATTATAACTAGTTCATTTTTAACTCATATTCTGAACATCGACAAAATGTCCGATATGAACTCAAAAAATTAAATAATTGTTATTTATAGGTTATAAGTGATATAAAAGGAATAATAAACTTAAAAAATTATCTTAAGAAAGTATAAATTAACATAATATTATAATTTTTTATGAACATGGGACAAACGAGTAAAGTCGGACACGAGGTAAGGGGTTTTTGTCTAATTTTTTATTTCCATGAGATTCATTATATTATTTCCACTATTTCCTTTTTTGTGCTAAGTGTACTTCCCATGATTGTATTATTTCTGTAATATAATTTGATTTTTTGGTATTTACATCTTCATTGAATGATCCTTCCTTCATGGGGTGTATGTTTCATAAATTACCAACGAGTAAAAGAAACCTTTCACCCTTTCTCTTTTAGTTAAAGACATATTTTATCTTATGTGATTAAATTTCAATTATCAAATGATTGGATAGGTTATTATATAACTTTATTTCTGTTCATTTTAAGTCCACGTGATGAGAGACCCTTTTTATCTCTCATCAACTAATTTTCTAAATTTTTATGTGGCTTCATTAGGCTGCCAAATTTTTTGTAAGTGAACTTTTTTACCCAATTCCTATTCTTTGGGTTAAAGTTATACTTATTGATTATGAAATGATATGAATATCTGTGAATAAAGTGTAACGACCCGTGTCCGGAGCCCCTCTGCTAGTGCCCCGTACCCGGTTCGCCACATGTCCTCAAGGGCGTTTCCCTGAACGCCAGATGCTGCTGACTAGTAGTGAGGGTCTTGGTAAGTTATTGGGAAAACTATGCCCCCATTCGATAAGGTATAAAGGGTAAAAAAACAATAATAAATAGCGGAAGTTGTAAACAACATGCATAACAATAGAAACCAAATAGCGGAAGCAATGTAGATATATAACAACGATGACAATGATGCAGCAGGTACAAGTATCTTTGGAAAGCAGCAAACACAAAAACGTTTTAAAATACAACTCAAACTAAGTGCAAAAGAAAACAAAGTAGACTCCTCAGCATCACGAGCCACAGCTCAGTCCCATGCTCTCCAGCTCCAGTGCATTCACGAACCTGATGTAGAAGGGTGCTTTCCCTTATCTATACCTACAGTAACATAATCTGCTTGGCCCCAAAATCATGGCCCAAACAGGGTGCGAGATAAAATACCTGCAGGAATTTACCCAAAGATTTGTGCCTAACAGTCAATGAATACATGGAAGTTAATAAACAATAATAAGTAAAAAGGAAAGCACAAGCAGCTACAATCCATAGTTCTAACAAGTAATGTACACAAGTAATCAACCAGCAACAAAAAGAAAACAGGTAACCCTATGGGTATCTCCCACAGCCTAACCCCTATGGTTCAACCTGTAGTACTAGCAACCCTCTAAGAGGCACACACAATCTCACCCCTCTGGTTTAGCTATGAAATTAATAGACTCTCTAGGGAAGCACTCACCGTCAATTCCACCTATAGTCTCGTATCGTGCTAAAGGCTCTCTGGGGAAGCACTCAATGTCAATTCCTCTTGTGGCCTGCGTCGAGGAACTACAGACTCTCTGGGGAAGCACTCAACGTCAATTCCCCCTATGGTCTCACATCATAATTAAAAGACACTATGGAGAAGCCCTTCAGTCAATTCTCCCTTTGGTCTACTACACTAGGCTCTCACAGTCCCAATTTATTAGTAAAACATACTCAGCATGTGTGTACATCGTCTCGGTAAACCTCAAGAACTACTTGGCTATCAACAAAGGCTCAACAGCATAACAAGGTAACGGTTCCACTGTCCTACGACTAAGCATGGAAATTGGAAAAACACCAAACATGAAGTACAAGAATAGAAAACATCCAAGGCACATTAAAGCTACAATAATCACAGGAAAAACATATACTCTAGAAATCTAGCAAAGCAGGCAATACTACAAGGCAAAAACAGGAACACACAATACCTCGTTCAGAGGTATTGGTGGAATTTGCACATAATATTCATCAACATTCCACAGAAAGGAACAAACCACCTACCTTGATCCTAGGAGATCGATATACATGAATGACGATGACAGATTCCCCTTAGAACGACGTAGATCGGAGAAAACACACAAAACCATCAACCTATTGTAACATGTAAATGAAAAGGAATCATGAAACAAGGATAAAGAATAAGTAAGAACACATCGTTGCGATTCCAACACAACTGACCATGCTCGAATTGGAAAACAGATGGTGAGGTGGGAGATCATCGAAGATCCGGCCGTACGATCACTCTAGGACAGACGGATTCTAGAGAAGAATATGAACTCGAGGGTTAGGCGCAGCCCCGGTCCGTTTAATGAAAAAAAAGAAAGTACAGGTTGTTTACTTCTTGAGTACACAGTTTGTACATTAGTTTTTCGTACTCCGAATTAACCGGCCTCCGCCTCACCCTTACACACCATGTGTGTGGCACGGGCATGTCCATAACATGGCTTCGAGCTGGAGAAGATTACACGGAGTGTACTCAGAAAGTACACGACGTGTACATAGAAAATTTATAGAAAGTTCATTTTTCTCCAAAACTCCAGAAAAAGGAAAAACGTACCTGAAATTAAGATCCAGGTTCTTAAAAACTTCTCCCCTTAAGTAATTTCATCACCGAATTTCCCTAATGAGGCAGAGATGGAGAAACTCCAAACAGCTCTGGCCACTATGATCGTACATCGGTCTCCCTCTCCCAGGTCTCATCCTGCACTCGCCTGTGCTATCATAGCACCTGTACTAGAGGAACAGACCACCCGAGGAGAAACTTCGTACTGCGATCGACAATCCGGATAGGATTCTCCTCAAACGACGCAACCGTTTCAAGCTCAAATTCCTCAGTCTGAAAGACATGAGACGTGTCTAAAATGTAACGTCGAAGATGAGAGATGTGGAAGACATCGTACATGGCCTGATACCGCTAATGTAGCTGCAACCGATAGGAAACCAGCCCAACTCTCTCCAAAACCACAAACGGCCCGACGTACCATGGTGAATTATTACCCTGTCTCTGAATCATCTTGCGTCCCAACCTCAGAGAGACACGCAAGAAAACCTGATCACCGACCTCAAAATCTAGAGGTCGTCTCCACTGATCAGCATAAGATTTCTTCAGATACTGTGTTGTATCCATCCTCTTCCGAATCGGCTCTATCAGCTCTAAAGTCTCCTGCACAAGATGAGGTCCCAGCAAAGCTAACTCTCCTACCTCCATCCAGCATAATGGTGATTGGCATGGCCTACCATACAAATCCTCGTATGGTTCCATCTAGATGTTCGCATGGAAATTATTGTTGTAGTCGAACTCCACCAGATGGATATGCTTTTCCCAAGAACCGCCGAAGTCTAAAATGCAAGCTCGGAGCATATCCTCAAGCACTTGGATCATGTGCTGAGACTGCCCATCAGTCTGGGGATGGTATGCTGCACTCAAAAGTAGCTTTATACCCAAGGCCTTCTGAAGTCCCTTCCAGAACCGATAGGTAATGCGCACATCTCTCTCTGAAACAATTGAGCATGGAACTCCATGCAGACGAATGATCTCTCTGATGTAAATTCGTCCCAGATCATCGTCACTGAAGGTCTCCTTGATCGTAAAGAAGTGGGAAACCTTCGCGAGCCTGTCGACGACAACCCAAACATCATTGTTTCCCCAACGTGATCTTGGCAACCCAGTCATAAAGTCCATCACAACATCATTCCACTTCCACTCCGGAATGGGTAATTGCTATAAAAGCCCCGCTAGTTGATGATGCTCTGCATTCACCTACTGACAAGTAGAATATCTCATGACAAAACCAGCAACATCCTTATTCATACCTGGCCACCAGTATTGGCGATGAAGTTCCCGATACATCTTGGTGATGCCAGAATGAACTACCCAAATAGATGAATGGGAATCCCGCATCAGCTCCTCGCGTATGTCTGTTGGCACCCATATACGTCCCTGGAAATGCAAGATCTCATCATCGCCCACTGTCCATCCACAAAGAGGGTCCTCTCTGGACACACTCTCCCACTAGACTAAGCCTTCTGAGGCTGATAGCTACCTCATCTGTACCCGATCAAGTAGTGTGGAGGCAACAACTACAGAAGATATAAAAGTCTATCCCCGTCAGTCATACACCTCCAGATGAATCTCCAAGAACAGAAGCATCAGTTGTCACTCACTACTGGCCTCATGAACATCCTGAATCTGAGTTCTCCGACTCAATTCATCTTCCATGGTGTAGCCCTTTCCTGGCGTATAGGCAAGCTCGAAATCAAAAGACTGAAGATACTTAACCCACCTGCGCTGCCTCAGATTCAGATCATGCTGAGTAAAGATATAGATGAGACTCTTGTGGTCAGTGAAGACCGCAATGTGCTCTCCCAGAAGATAGTGTCTCCAACAACTCAAGGCATTAAAACGCCTACCAACTCCAGATCGTGTGTCAGTTAGTTCCTCTCATGTGGCCTCAACTGCCGAGACCTGTACGAAATGACTCCATCTCCCTGCATAAGCAAAGCTCCTGGCCTGATACCTGAAGCATCACAATAAACAGTGTAGCTCATTCCTGGCCCTGGTAAGACTAGTATAGGTGTTGACGTCATCCTCTATTTCATCTCCTGAAAGGCTGACTCACAAGAATCTGACCATAAAAACTTCTCCCACTTCATGGTTAGACCTGTCAAGGGTGCTGCTAGACAAGGAAAGTCCCGAATTAAGCGTCTGTAGTATCCAGCCAGCCCTAGGAATCTCCATACCTCAAAGCTGTTCTTCAGCTGCTTCCAGGAAACTACATCTCTCACTTTTTATGGGTCCACAGATACTCCTGCCTCTGAGATGACGTGACCTAAGAAGTGAATCAGATCCATCCATAACTGGCACTTCGAGAGTTTAGCATTAAGCCGATGCTATTTCAGTGTAGCCAGAACGATCTCAATATGTGTGGCATGGTCGTGTCGATTGTGAGAGTACACCAAGATATCGTCCACAAAGACCACAACGAAGGATTCCAAGTAAGGATGGAACACTCGGTTAATCAGTTCCATGAAAACTGTAGGTACATTCATGAGACCGAACGGAATAACTGTATACTCTTATAGACCATACATTCTCTGGAAGGCTATCATGGGTATATCTGATGTTATAACACGCAACTGATGATAGCTAGAACTCAAGTCAATCTTCGAGAATACCCGGGCACCTCGAAGCTGATCAAAGAGGTCATTAATCCGCGAAAATGGATATCGGTTCTTGACCGCCAACTGGTTCAGCTTCCGATAATCCACACAAAGCCGAAGTGTACCGTCTTCCTTCTTCGTAAACATGACAGACGAACCCCAAGGAGAAGTACTGGGTTGGATGAAACCCTTTTCCTGCAACTCCTCCAACTACTTCATGAGCTCCTGTAACTCAGGTGTGGCCATCCTATAGGGAGGAATGGACACCGGTGTCACTCCTGGCATGAGCTCAATAGAGAATTCTAACTCATGCTCTATAGGTAATCCTGAAAAGTCCTCTAGAAAGACATACCTGATGCGATCCGCCACTAGAGGAAAGTCCAACTGTGGAGTCCCCTAATCATCTGGATAAAGACTAGGAATCATGGCTGTCACCCTTCCTAGCCCATTATGCTCGAGTCCCGCCCGACTCACCCGAATATCCCATTCACCTCAATGAAGAAAAGGCTCACCCTCTGGTGAGATTAAACTGACTCTGCGGTAATAACAGTCAACGACTACCTGAAATGGAATCAACCAATCCATGTTGAGGATTGCATCATAGCATGTCATCTCTAGGACATAGAGATATCATAAGAAATGATAACCTTCAACATCGAGAGGGAACTCTCTACACTGGCTTACATTAGATGTCCTCGTTCCCAAAGGTGTGTCTAGTGTCAACGAGTCGGCAAGAAGAAAAGATGTAGAGCCCAAGGCTCTCCACGACAGCAACAGAGATAAAGCTATGCATAGCACCAGTATCTTAAATGGATGAAGATATAACTAAGGATACTAAAATCGTACCTCAAACAGTAGAAGGGTCGGGATCCTGCTCCTGATAAGTCTTCTCCACAGCGAAAGACAGGCCTGAACCACATGCATGTGCCCCTGGATGACCACTCTGAGCTGAAACTCCCTACTAGTGCTGAGGAACTGGTGGCTGACCGCCACGACCTCGACCTCCTCCTCAGCCCGAACGGCTGGAAGAACTCCAGTTTCCCAACTCGTGAGAAACTGGTGGGGGTTCTCCTGTTGTAGGAGTAATGGAAGAACCCCGATCACTAGCTACTGGTGAGAAAAATTGACAGAAACGTTGAAGGTGAACCAACATGCCGCATGATAGTCACTCCACAGGGTCTCTTTGGCACTGCAGCCTCATGTGCCCTGACTGGCCACACTGGTATCATGTCACCTGGATGCCTTCCAAGGCATCTCGCATCCTTGAATCACCGTGTATAGGCTCTCTACGGTGCTTCTTGATGTCATCTGGAGGAAAACTAGATCTGGAATTAGAACCGCCCTGACTCGCAGCTCTAGAGACTCTCAGATTGTGCTCTGCAATCAGTGCCTGGTTGACGATGGAAGTAATGGAAGTCAGCTGGAAGATGTTCACCTGCGAGCAGATCTCCCACCTGACTCCATCCTCAAACTTCCTCGCCAGGAACACCCCACTCCCATCTCGGAGGGGTGTGAAGTGCTACAGCTCGGTGAAACGAGTGGAATACTCTATAACAAAAAGAGTACCCTGCTCTAAGCTCATGAACTCCCAGGCTCGAACGGCCCTCAGGGTCTCTGGGTAGAAGTAGTCATAGAACACACGCTAGAACTCCTCCTAAGTCATAGCATGCTGTTGACCCGCCTGTGAGATCACATCCCACCACCTCTTGGCGGAGTCTCGGACCATGTAGGTGGCGAGCTTGACCCGCCACTCTGGAGGCGTCTCCAGATGCTCGAAGATAGTCAGCATGGCTTCCAGCCATGACTCTGCAGCCTGAGGTCCTCCCTCTGCCAAGAACATGGGAGGATGTTGCGGCTGAAAGATAGAAACTACAGGAATAGAGAAAACAAGAGTACAAAACATGAACTGGGGAAGAAAAACAATCAAGATTAATAAACACGACTACACGATGTGTATAAAACTACACGACATGTCTTTTTAAACCACTGACATTGGCATGTACTCCTACCCTACAAGTTGTGTACACCTCAAACTACAAGGCGTGTGGATCTCAACACATGGTGTGTGCTTGAAAAATATTCCCCTACCCGAGTCTCTTTACACGGCTAACCCACACGGTCCGACTTAACCCGACACTACACAACATGTTCTAAAAAAACACGGTGTGTACTAGACGAGGCTTCGACAGCCCATGTTGTTGAGTACACGACCATCTACATGGCTGACCCTTACACGGCGTGCTCCGAACAAAAATGGCATGTATAGGTGAAGGCGACACCATCCCGTGTTATTCGTGACACGACTGGGTACCTGGAGAGACTACACAACATGTTCCGAACAAACACGGCATGTGGAAAGGAACCTAATGCCGACCCGTGTAGTTTGTGACACGTCCAGGTACCGGGACAGGACTACACGACTGGTTCCCCATGGACACAACGTGTTCTACGTGAGCTTCCCTGACATGTGTTGTTGGTGACACAGCCAGGTACATGGCTCCGAACCTAAACGGAATGTAGCTATCGTACACGGCGTGTTCCAAAATTTACTTTCACGACACCGTGTTCTGATCACACGATCAGTGACACGGCCTAAAAACTACACAGTGTGTATCCGAAAAGTAAATGCCATGTATTCTGGGTTTTTCTGGGCAATATCTCAGAAGCTACACAAAACCCCAAAAACACTAAAAACAAGGCAAAGAGGCACCAAATTCCGATATGTGAGGGCCCATACTCCCCAAAAATAAAATCTTGGCATCTCCCACAGTCATATACAGGAGATAACAGTATCATTTTTAACCAAAGAAAAAAAACAATTTTATTAACATAAAAGAAGAGAATCTATCTACCAACTATCACAACAGCATGCATAATCTACACACAGTCTATCACAACATCATGAAATCTCCAATGCACCCTAGATGGAATGACAAGAATGCATGGAATGTGATTTCTACTAGTGCCTATATGATGCATGAGATGGAATACTCTCATCTAATCAGGTTGAGACAAAAATAAAACCAAAATATCAATACAGTAATAGCAAAATCCATGTGAATCACACTAGGTGAAATCGGGTCAACTATAAATCCTTATAGTCATCAATCTGCAATTAATGAGGTAGAATGGCTCTTCCCTATACACGGGTTAACTACTCTTGATCACAGCTTAATTCCATGTACCGAATCCATACTATCCCTGGCTAAGGTCTCCCAATAGTAAAGCAAGAGAAAAGAACTCCTTTGATACCACTTTGAAATGACCTGAGTCCGGAGCCCATCCACTAGTGCCCCATACCTGGTTCAACGCATGACCTCAAGAACGTTTCCCTGAATTCCAGAGGCTTCCGACTAGCAGCGAGGGCCATGGTAAGTTATTGGGGAAACTATGCCCTCATTAGTTAAGGTATTAATGGTAAGAAAACAACACTAAACAGTGGAAGCAGTAAACAACATGCATAACAACAGAAACCAAACAACAGAAGTAATGTAGATATATAACAATGATGACAATGATGCAGCAGGTACAAGTATCCATGGAAAGAAGAAAACTCAACAATGTGCTGAAATACAACTGAAACCAAGTGCAAAAGAAAACAAAGTAGACTCCTCAGCATCGCGAGCCACAGCTCGGTCCCATGCTCTCCAGCTCTAGTGCAATCAAGAACCTGATGTAGAAGGGCGCTTTCCCTTATCTATATCTGAAGCAACATAGTCTACTTGGGCCCAAAAGCATGGCCCAAATAGGGTGTGAGATACAATCCCAGTAGGAAATCACCCAAAGATTTGTGCCTAACGGTCAATTAATACATGGCAGTAAATAAACAAGATGCAGTACATAGGAAAGAACAAGCTGCTACAATCCACAGTTATAGCAAGTAAACTACATAAGTAAGCAACCAGCAACAAAAAGAAAAAAGGTCACCCTCTGGGTAGCTCTCACAGTCTAACCCCTATGGTTCAACCTATAGTACTAGCAACCCTATGGGAGGCACACACAGTCTCACCCATCTGGTTCATCTATGAAATTAATAGACTCTCTAGGGATGCACTCACCATCAATTCCCCCTATAGACTCGTATCGTGCTAAAGTATCTCTAGGGAAGCACTCAATGTCAATTCCCCCTGTGGCCCATTTTGAGGAACTACAGAATCTCTAGGGAATCACTCAAAATCATTTCCCCTTGTGGTCTCGCATCGTAATTAATAGACAATCTGGAGAATGCATTCAGTCAATTCTCCCTTTAGTATACTACTCTAGTCTCTCACAGTTCCGAGTGATCGGTAAAACATGCTCAGCGTGCATGTACATCATCCAAGTAAACCTGAAGAACTACTTGGTTATCAACTAAGGCTCAGCAGCATAACAAGGCAGTAGTTCCACTGTCCTATGACTAAGCATGGCAACTAGAAAAACGCAAAACAAGCAGTACAAGGATAGGAAACATCCAAGGCACAGTAAAGCTACCATAATCATAGGAAAAACATCTACTCTAGCAATAAAGAAAAGCAGGAAATACTACAAGGGAAAAACCGGAACACACAATACACCGTTCAAGGGTATTGGTGGAATTGTCACATAATATTCATCAACTTTGCACATAAAGGCACAAACCACCAAAATCAATATTAGGAAATCGATATACATGAATGACGATGAAAGATTCCCCTTAGAATGAAGTAGATCTAAGAAAATGCACAAAATTATCAACCTACGATAACATGTAAACGAGAAAGAATCATGAAACAAGGCTAAAGAAGAAGGAAGAACTCACTACTTCGATTCCAACACAACTGACCGTGCTCGAATCGGAGAATGGACGACGAGGCAGGATCTCATCAAAGATCCGGTCGTACGGTCACTCTCAGACGGACAAAATCTAGAGAAGAAGATGAATTTGGGGGTTAGGCACGACTCCATTCTGTTTGATGAAAAAAATAAACGACATGTGCTTCTTGAGTACACGACGTGTACTTCAGTTTTCCATACTCCGAAATAACCGGCTTCCATCTCACCCTTACACATCGTGTGTGTGGCCCGGGCATGGCCAGCACACGGCTTCTAGCTAGAGAAGAGTACACGGTGTGTAATCAGAAAGTACACGACGTGTACTTCGAAAATTTCCAGAATGTTAATTTTTCTCAAAAACTCTAAATAACGGAAGAACGTACCAGAAAGGAAGATCCGGGTTCTTACATAAACTCTGATTGTTTTTCACTTAATATCTAATTATATTTGGTGTCTTTATATTTTTCACACATTATAATGTTATTAATTTATCCTTAATCTAAGGATATCGTATTTATAAGGGACTTTATCTCAATCTCTTTTCATTGAGGGATATTATAATTTATACACGTATTTATTTTATACGGTATATAAACACAATTGAATTTTTATTTCATTCAATTGGAATATTTTTCTACGAAGAATTTTACTAAATGAAAAAATTCAATTTTTCTTTTTAACGTATGCAGTGACAATGGCATTTCCACCACAGAGATTATTATATGATCTTTGGATTCCTTAATAAGACATAGTGTTTTTATAAAGGAGTATAAATATAATATACCCTTTTGTGTATATGGTTATAGAAAACGGTTTTGAGAAAAAATTGATTATTTTAATACCATTAAATGATATATTGTGATTTTAATGTTGAAATGTTATCTTTCCTTTATGATTGTTTAATGTGTTATGAATATGTTATGGTTCTTGGGAATTGTTTATTTATACGGGTGGTTTCATGATAAACCTAGGTCGGGAGATCTTGATATAGCTCTTTAAGGCATTGTGTAACGTGTAGGAGGTATACAATAATGTTTGTCCTAAGATATTGAGAGAATATACTATGATGGGTATTCCAAATATAACACCCAACAAAGATGTTAAAGCTAATAGATAAGTATGTTATGTATTCCATAAGTTACCTTTACGATTTATGCTTTCTATGTGTTATTCATAAATCTTATGATTTCATGAGGTATGTTATGAATGAAAAGCGTGGTTTCTATTATGGGTTAATGTTTCCTATTCTTATTTTATAACCCTTACTGAGCTTTTTATTCTAATTCCACGGTTTAAAATGTTTTTTATAGAACATAAAGATTAATTGGGTCAACGATGGGATCAATGAAAATTCAAACTATCTAAAACCTAGAACTAGATATGTTTCATTTTTTATTGTTTTTATTTTATTAAAAAAATGGAAACTGAGTAGAATTGTCTACTTGGTAATTTTCGAAATTTAATGTAATAGTTATGGATTCATTCTCTAAAACATTAAAAATAAAAATATCATCAATATGAATTCTTGAGATAACTGATGTTTTTGTAATGTTTAAGGTTGGGTCCTTATAGCTCATTCCTTATGTGTTGATCTATGAATATTGTTTTTTCCTTAAGGCATGTTTATCAATGTATGGTATGAATAGTGTTTCTAGAAAACAAAAAAACCCATTCTAATAACATTAAAGAATAACATATATAGATTAATACTTTGAATATAATTTTATAATAAATATTGTGAATAATATTTATTACCTAAAATACACATAATTTAATATCATTAGTAAAAAACAATGGTATTTGTGAGAATCAAAATTAGTTAGATTTATAAAGTATTTTTGAGAAAATACATGCAAAACATTCCCATTTCATCTGGAAAGGTTGTTGAGCATAAACAATTAATGAGAGGTAATGTTGTATAACCTTCCAACAGTGTATATAATGAACTGGTTAGAATATTTTTTTAAAATATATGATTTGATGGTAAAATATTAAATTTTTTTCAAATATATTACTACATCACGTAATTTGATTTTAGTTGGCTAATGATATTTCAGTAGTATTTTTACTAGGATAAAGCATATATAACCTTTTGTTTTATAGTAAAGGATTATTTTGTGAGAATTATATTTTGTTTTTGGTATGTAAGATGAACGACTAAGATATATCCTTTGATTTTAAGAACTTTTTTCATGATGAGGATATTAATGTTAATTGGGATATAGATTCATTTATTTATAGAATGATGTATGTGAATCCATTGGTTTCACTATGTAATTATATATGTTAATAGATTCATATTAATTTTTGATATTATCATTAGTTTTCCTAACCATTTAAATTTTAATAATTATAGGAGTAATATATTGTTACACTTTTATTGATCTCACGATCCTCTAAAACTTTATTGTAGTACATCTGGCATTAAAAATTGATTTATTGACATTAATTTTTTGTTGTAATAGATGAGGTGGAAATTGATCAAAACGCAACCAAAGGATGAAATTGGGCTCAAGAAATATAAATATGTGAAGTATATTTCTTTATATTCATATAAAATAAATGAATTCATGAAAACTAGGAAAATGATCTTAAAACAAAAAGAATTATCATATTACATTTACATAAAACGAAAAAATAGTCTTTAAAATCATAATATATTTATGGTTTTATGGTCTTTAACATCCCATAGTTTATTAAATTTTTTATGATAAATTATCTTTATCACTCTAAATAATTATTTACTTTTTTCTTCCATGTCCATATATTTACATTCCTATAATGTTCTCCTATATGAAAACCTAAAAATCTATTATTATGGATGACCTATGTATATCCTCTTATCTAATATTAAAAGGATTATTATTAACCCTTTTAACATTTTGGGTTTCTATAAAATTCTTTTTCAAATTTCAATCCCTTGATTAGTGGGATCAACATTATATTACAAGGATGAAATTTATTTAAAGGGGACGAATATAACCCACTGTTATTTTAAAAAAGAGCTACATATTCAATTGTATGTGTGACATGAAATTCAAATCATAAAAGAGAAGGAATTTCCTAGTGAATTTATTATATATTTATTATTAAATCAACTCAATCTCTTTGATATCCTTTGATGCATGCATCCTCACATTTCAGTGCAGTGTGATACTCTATTAAAATATTATAATTTAAAAATGATCCTTATATCATATTTATTAATTTGTATGGTATAAACATGAAAAAATAAATTATTAAAACTATATGTTTTACACAGTTATAAAATAAATTCAATGGTTATATATTGACTAAAAATTAAATAAGAACCATTTGAAAAAAAATATTTTCAAAACTCTATTTTTTAATCGGTGGTATAGTCACTCACTATGAACATAATATAAAATTTATCTCATCTATATTAAGATAATTTATTTGATAAAAAACATAATTTATGAAATCCTAATATAGATATTTACTTTTGGTTAATTATTGTATTTTTTGGAAAATAGAACTTTTTTACGGAATAGTGGAAATTCAAATTTTTTTAAAATTGTGATTTATTTTTAATGAATTATTTCCCATAACTATGATCACATTATTTATAATATATTAATTGATTATTATTATATAATAAACAAAAATAAAAATAATTATATTATCTTTATAATATATTTTTGTATAAGTTTATTTTTCATCATTTAAACACATTTCTTATAATGTGTCTTTTAATGTGCCCAATGTTTATCTATGTTAAATATTTATAATAACATAACATTAGTAATTATTTAATTTTCATAGTTTAAATTGATATAAATTTTACTTTTAATTCATCTAATTATGATTACTTGTAAAATAGTTTATATGAGATCATCTTTCCCTTAAAATATCATTTTTGAAAATAGGTTTCTCTAACATATCTTTGAGTTTAATTTCAAATTAAAATATACCACTTATGTGGGTAAAATTTTGAAAAATGGATTAAATATTCGGAATAATCGTAATATAAACTATATAATATGGTAAACTTAATTCCATATAATAATTAATTGTGAATGTTTTACAAATTATTTATCTGGGTTAACATAAATATAGGTTTACGGGAGGTTAAACAGAAAAGATAAGTTACAAATTAACCAAAACATTTATAATTATTATTTAAATTAATTATTTAGTCCTTATATATTATAAAGATCTAAAATAAAGCATTTTTTACATTATTAATAAGAAAAACAAGATTTCAGTTACTTCTTTTAAAAAAAACTAAGTGTTCCCTCTACCCCACATAAAACATTTCACCCAATGTCATCTCCTTTAAAAAGCTCAAAAACCCATTGGTGAGGATAATACATATCCAATGGACATACCTAATTCCCTAACATCATTATAAAATCTATTTTTTCGTTATAAATTTATTGTAGGAATGATATTTTTGCAAACCAAAAAAAAATTTCTGAAGAAGAGGTAACATCTTTAACTGAGCATTTTATTTTATTTCTTCTTCCACCATAATGAAATAATATTAAACCATAATGATATTATAAACTATGTATAGATTATATAATTTTATTTTTTTAATGATATGTTCATGATATAATCCATCTCCACCTCCATTAATTGGTAAATGAAATCGTTGATTGTGTGTACAACAGACAAATGAATCGTTAACTGATGTAATTTGATTTCCATCACCGATTATTATGGATGAATATAATGATGTATCTAATATTTATATATAATATTTATGATTAAATTATACATATTCAATGATAATATATTATATACCTTCTTAATTTTCAATCCTTATTCAATATAATTCTGTCACATTTCTATACGACGGACTACCTCCTCACGAACGTGATGTGAGCTGTTTTTCACTAACTCTTTATATTGAAGTAAAGAAGTAAAAATATAATGAATATATGTGACATATATAGAAATTTATTAATTTTAAAAAATTAATATAAAATAACTTTTTTTTACCTTTCACTGGTTAATGAAATAAAAACATTTCTTCTACATATGTATAACCTACCCTCTCCACAAAGTGATATGATTCATCCTCCATGTTCAAAATTCAATAATGATTATAAATATTTATATAATTAAATATATATATATATATATAGTTGATATTATTTTTTAGAATATGGATCTATAACCTGTGTTCATGATCGAAATCATTTATGATGAAATGTTCCATAGAAAATAAGGCAATTATCACCGGAAACAATACTGATAATGAAATATTATTAACAAATGGATAATGAGATGTTATAAAAGGATAATATATGTTAGTATAAATAGTAATATGACTTTTTTATAATATAAAAACATGTTTAAAACAACTAATAAATATTTTAAATACATCTCAACTAGAAGTAATCATGTGGTAAGGGGTTTCTTGAAATTGTTTCCATTAATTGGGATAGATTTCTACTTGGTTGATTATATTATTCTATAATAACATGTGAAATGATATTTTATTAAATTAAAATTTTGTTTACACTAATTATTTTGACATTAATTTTTGTACACATAATCACATCATTTATTATCCTTCACATAAATTATATAATCTTTGAAAAGGATTCATCTCAAAAATTCCTTCTTTGGGACGAATGTACTTTTACATGCCTAATATCATTCAAAAGGTTTATATAATACCAATTTACATACTATATAATAAATATTTCCTAATTCATTACGTTTTATGTTGAAATTTATATAATTATTTCATAATATATGATGTTTAAAATGTTATATAAGTTGTAAGTATTTATTTTTCAGTGTCATTTTAATATGGATTTTTTAAGATTGAATTTATATATTTATGTATTATCCAATCATTCCCTAATAAAAACATAAAATTTTATTCTCCGCTATACATCAATGAATATTTCAAGTAATATTACAATTTTTAATATTTCGTACTTAATATGATAGTGAAAATGTTTTTAGGAAAATCCAACTTCATTTATCTCTTCAACCAAAAATCATATTTCATCAAAATCCATGTTTAAAAAAATCAAAAATGTTTTTTATTGATTATTTTAAATAAATTTTTCCCTTAATTTTATTTTTAATAAATTTATTAAATGGATTATAAACATATATTTCAGGATTTTGTTTCCTAAAAAAGGTTCAAGGAATCTTTGTTTTTAACATATTGGGCGTGAATATAACACTTCTAGAGCCCTGATAACTAAATGTTACAAATTTTCCACTTTACATCGTGAAATTTATTTACAAAAATCCTTCTTGTTTGATAATGTTTAATATTTTAAATAAAATATTTCAAATGTAAATTATATTTTATCTTCATTTCATAGGGTAATACATGACTTATGATAATTTCTCTAATGCCTTCATTATGAAAGTTCCATTGAATAAGATAAGAAGAATGATTAAGAAAATTAATTTTTATCCACTGGTAATATTTAGGTTATTCATTATGATTGAGTCACATTATATAGAACACATATATCAGGAATATGTTCAGATGGGTCAGCACAAATAGTGCTCCAATTTAATGGGTAATTTTATATTATTTTGATATTTCATGTGTAGGATTAAGGAGTAATCCTAATCCATTATTTTTTTCTCCTATGTTTTTTTGTCAATGAAGTTATCATTGAATTATTTTTATTTCATTTTTTTCATTCACATCTCCAATGAGATGATGATATTTTGATACAATGGTCCATATGTTATGATTACACTTGATTACTAATGTGGCTTCTCTTTATGATATCATGTTATACTATTGGCACAGACGTTAGGTTTACTAATCATTTTCATTATCACACAATGATTTTGAGCTCATCCCTTTTGTCACTGTATTCTCCAAGTCATTCCATGCACTTTGTGATCTTGAATCGATTTAGGAGCTTTATAAAAGGAATAAGAAACAAAAACATTTATTTTTTAGTCACACATTGTTAATTTATAATCTAATTCCACTGAAGACACAAGTACATTGTGATCCTTGGGTTTTATTAATATATTTTTATTTTTAGACATTCAGAATAAAAAATTAGTAAATGGGTTTGGTCTACATATTTATTAATAACACATTTATTATTCCACAATATAAATAGACACATGGTGTTGGGTATGGTATTTACTCAGTTTAAATATAAATATGTATATTTTTTTTGTATTATAATTACTCAAATTGAATATTTTTTTACTTAATGATTATTATGAATCATCATGATACTCATTTGAGAGACCTAGTGGTTTCAAGTTTTCCTTATTTTTTCACAGGTCATTCCCTCATGCCATGTACGGTGGCCTTCATTTTGATTAACCGAATGAATTTGTTCTCTTCATTTTCCATGTGGATAAAAAACACTATGACTCATATTTTATATATTAAGTATAAAAAACCAATATTTTATCCTAATTTAAATATTAGTATCATCATGTGGTTTTCTTCAAGCATTACTACTTGACATATTGAGCATGCATTAATTCCCATTTGAATTTTATACAGAACGCAGGCATTTCTATTTTAATACCATTCAATTTTAATAATAAAACATTTTGGGAGAACCCATTACTTTACACTACATCATCAATCTCAAATACATTTGGCCACATATTTAATCACGGGTCATCATTATCTTATGGTTCCATGATTATCTCATTTGTATTTATATCGAGTTTACCCATGAACTTATCGTTAATATATTCCATTCAATGGTTTGAATTCATTATAGTATATGTAAAAAATAATCTTCTACTACCAATGAATCAAAGATATGTGAATATCATATAAAAATTTATTCTCAATACTCGACATGATCTTAGGAGGTCAATGGATTTTATCATAGAAGCATCAATCTTTATTCTATAGATAATAACTCATATGTAAATGATATTTTGTCTTACCCTTACAGGAAACCCACATACCTTTATATATAATCAATTTATCCTTTTATAGGTAATTACATTCCATTACAAATCCTTTACAATGGTATACTTTCCTTTATTAAGGTATACCTACACAACCTTGTTACCCTTGCACATCCACATTACCCTTACACTAGTACCCTTATTTAGCCTCTATAGCCGTTAAGTAGGTGTCCTATGAACTCTATGTTGTAGTGTGTTGAGTAGTACAACCTTACTCATGTCTTGATATACCTTTCTTGGGTAGAGTCCTTGTTTATTACACTTAGGCATACTAAAATGCCCTTATTCACTTTAGGGAGTACCTATACATTACTTTATATTAGACAATTTCATAGTGGGTTGATAACCTTATGTGATGGAATGAACCGTTAAATGGTTGAGGATTTACATTTATTAATTCATATATACCCTTTTATATGGTACTTATACCCTTAGGTAATTAATTTATTATATTTATATAAATTTAGTTATACTTTTATAGAAGACTATTTCTTCAAAATTTCACTATAATAACTTTATAATGTTCTCAATCTCCCCCAATCACATATTCAAAACATCCCTTCAAAAAAATAAATATTTACATTGTCTTCCCCTGCAAAATAAGTATTATACAATGTTCCCCCAGTAATGAATATTTTTATTTAGTTTCTTGGAAGATTTGAAAAACAAATTATCACATTTACAAGGATAATTTATCATGAAGGACATCGAATTACTTTAAAATATTTCATAACAATTTTCTATGAATTATTATTTCACATGTTGAATCATTGAAAATAAATTCCACACATGGACTCTAAAATATCACCATTTCAATTTTTTTCTGTATTCCATTACATTGTAAATGCAAAAATGTGTGATAAAATATTTTATCAACCTTATTGGTAGTCAATTTCAAAAGGATATGTGGGGTTATTCACATCTCATCAATCATCCAAAATTAGATTCAATTGATTTTATTATAATTGATGAAATAAAATGATATATATAAAAGAGACTCCAGTTATTAAACTTTATGTCTACATTGGATAACCTTGTGTAGAAAAAAAGAGTGATATAACCATATTTTCTTATGTATCCGTAATGTAATAACATATGACATTGGGATCATAAATTCCAAAATTATGAGGATATGTGTTGTTATAAAAATAAATACATTATCATTTACCCTCATTAATAATCACATTTAAATTTTCATGTAAACATAAATAGATCCCCATTTGTTTTATATTAATATTAACCAAAACTCCTTAAAAATTATCAAAATAATATAATTAATGAATATATATAAAGTTTAATTTTAATACCATATCACTCATGAAATATACCCCTATAATGAAGGACACATGTTCCTCATCGCGGTGAGTTTCCAACCCTAAAACATCAACTAATAAATCGACATTATTTTTATCGACAAATTAGATCATCAAGGCTCTCCTTTAATTACTATCACATTTTATAAAGAAACATAAAATAATATGGAATAATTAGGAACCTCATTATGATCCTTTAAAGAACTCTCATGTTGAGAATTTTATCTCAACCATTACTTCTTATTCATTTTAGAGTCATTATGGGTGACTCTTTCATTATTTGACTCATAGAAAATGTATTTTTAATAATTTCATTCTAGATTAAGTATCCTAGTAAATTAATCTAGGTATAAAAGAATCATCATCTAATGTTTTGAGTAATTCCAAATTTCCAAAAATCATTCCACATTTTTTTATTTTTTTTAGTTTAATTTTCAAAATAACCTATTGCCACTTTTCTATTTACTCATAAGGAAATATTTTTCTAACATGAATAAGAATAGTGATCATACTTTCCCCAATGAAACTAATAACATCTAAATTGTGATCTTCTTGATTAGTTCGTGATTTATACAGAATTTCGTTGTAGCTATCCTACTTTAGAATATTCATATTTTCCTAGGAGGAGATTATTTCCTTGGAACATTATTGTCATCCACTATTGTGAAAGACTACCTCTTAATATAAAACTCCACTTTATCTTTAATAATTACTATTTCATTATAATTCTTTTTAGTTGTTAGTTTCTTTTTTTCTATGATCAGATTATTTTTTAATTACATATGTAATATACTCAAAAAAATCAACCATACCATTATATTCCCATATGATATCTATCATTATTGTACATTAATTATTACTATATGATGAATCAAATTCTATCTCAGCATGAGAAAATGGAGTGAATTCATTATCTAAATCACTAGACTATTAATTCTTATATTTATTTCTTAAAAAATCTCATTTGTGAGTTTGATTACTTATTCTTCTTCTTATCACTTTTGTTACTCCTGGGTCTCTCTTTATATGAGCCATATTATTTATCTCCCTTTTGGGATTTTTTTTCAATATAACTAATTCTATCACAGTTATAAGATCTTTATATTTTCATAAATTCTCATTCTAGCTTCAATTATTGATTAAAATTTATATAAAATCCAAATACTTTTTTATTTCATGTTTATCTTCCATGGTGTCAATGTTAGTTATTTTATTAACCACTAATTCTCTAAGTACTTTTCACATTTTCATAGATTGAAATACCATATCATTGTTAAAATTCATGTTGAATAAATGACCATATATAATTGCATATTAAATTTTTATATTATGTACCTCAACAATATTTAAATCTTATTTATCATATAGGGTATTTATATTTGGATCAAACTGATTTGGAAAAACATCAATATTTTTTGTATAAAAATATATTCATCCTCATTCTCACTAAACTCATGGATATTGTTTATAAAATAGATAAATAATTTGAATTAACTATCAATGTTTTCATAATGATACATATTTTATATGAACAAATATACCTGTATGGATCGGTGGCTTAGATTCCTAGAAATTTATGTTTCATTCCAAATTGCTCCTCAATTTCTCCGAGAGTTCTTTTACAGTGTAGAGAAACATAGCATTGGAGATTTTTTTCATAAAGGCATAGAGAAAATTTATTTCCTTCTATACATCTATATATTTTTCTTATCAAAATCAGTAATGAGGTAATAATTATAAATGGATTGATTTCCCATGATAGTAAAATCTCAATCTTCATGTCCAACTGAAAGGAGGTAAGGCAGCATTGTGTTTCGCCAACGATAGAAATTTATAATATCAAATATTGGAACTCCTCATTAGTTAATATATTTTAATTTCTCCATTATCAATTGATTATTTATATCATTTTTGAATCCTAGTATATAATAAAAATTATTATGTTGAAGAACCTATTAGGTTCCACTAAGGGTTATAAGGGTGAATAAATGGTACACTTATTTTAAAATTGTTCAATTTAACCTCCTAAACTTGTTAATTTTCTCAATACACTACATATAATCTATAAATGTAACCTAATTTGGAGTTTTAATAATATCTATAGAAAAAAATATTATTTAAGAAAATCATCTAAAAAGCCTTATAATTTCCATGTCGGTATTTCCCCCATCTAGGATTCTCAACAATCTTCAAAACAAATTCAACAAAATAGATGCTATTACACCCTATATTATTTTATATTGCACTAAATTAAAATATAATACTTAAAAAATAATATTCAAAATGAATGAAATCAATTAATATTATGGTTTTAGTTTAAAATTTTGATGACACTACTTCTCCGTCATTAGATGGATCAGGAGGTCAATAATTTTGAACATTCATAATGTTCTGATAGAGCTAATATTTTCCACATTTTTTGTATGTATTTAAATTGTTTTAATCATCCCAAATAATCAATCTGTGTGTATATTAATCAATTTTGAATTTATGAAGTGTTTTGAGCCAAATGGTGAAAATCCCCAAATTCTGGATTTTATACAGATTTTTTCATCAAGGGTATTTTAGTCATTTCCTAAAAAATATAATTCCAAATTTTTTGCTAAAACTTTTTTTACAATCCATATTTTATTTTCTTCATTTTTGTATTTCGTACTAGGGGATGAATCGATCTTTTGTAGGTCGTAAAGAATCAATGAGTTTGAATGTTTTTCTGGGTAGATAACGTAGACCCCACTACTGTAACAGACGTCCATCACCGCCTACACACATTCAAAAGAATTTATTACACTTGGGGATGAAAGAAGACTAAATGGGGAGCTTTTAAAATATATTACCTGGTGTTTTGAATCCATTAAGGTATCCATTGAATGATATATTTTGGAAGGAATCGGTCTTGATCCTTCAACTAGAAATAGAAACCCCTGAATAAAAACTCATAACTCCTACAATCGGTGAGAAAATGTGATCAATTTCGGATGATGAATGGCCTACACATTAATTAAAAAGTATCATGAAGGTGTCCATGCATTATTCGTCCATTTACTGGGTCAACAACACGACAATCTCTGAAGCATTAGAATCTGACTATAAAAGGAGAGGATCTCCTATCTCTCAATTCATTCCAATCATTCCTAAAACCATTCGGTGCACCAAGGATAAGAGGCAAGGGCAATTTATATTTTTGTTCTTTCTTTATTTTATTTTTATATTGGTTTTTATTTCTATTTTAATTCAATTATATTTTTTATATTAAAGTGTTTCCCATTCTTTTTTCGCCCATTTTCTCTTCCAATATCAATCTCTTTTTCTCTTTTTCATCTTTCCATCATGATCTATGTGCACCCCATCATGGAAAGTAACTAACTCAAGGACTGGACCTGGTGGAGGACTCATGATGTTATTAATTATTTCACTTCAAGTTAAAATGTTTTAAATTTATTTGTGGTGGATTGAAGAGTATTGCACGGGTGCGGTGATCATCCACCATGACACTATTTGAAAATCCATTACTTTTCATTGATTCTTTCTTTTTCCCTCCATTATCATAGGAAAACCCTTCATACGATGGAGTTGGGGATTCCATAAGGGATGAAATGGCATATGGTGGAGCCGGTTCTTTTTGGGATAGCATTCTCGGTTGAGGTATTATCCTAGTTTACTATTGGAGGAGGTGTTGTTTGGTATTCCAAAAGAATGCTAAAATTACACACTCAAAAAAATCAAGGGAAAGTAACTCATTAATGATGTTTCACTAAATTATTTAACAATAAAATTTAAAAAAATAGTTAATGAACCCGTTTTATCCAACCCATGGACCAAGACCTTTCTTCCCTAATTTCAGTCAGTCTACAGCTGCATCTACATTTAGATTTAAAGTTTTCATTCCATTATTTAAATTTCAATAATTTTACAAAACCCCGAAAACCATCATTATATTAAATTTTAAAATAAAACAAAAAAATTATAATAGTTTAACTATAATCAATGATTGTACCGACTACAAATGCCCCTCAAGTGAGACGACCCTGGTCAGCCACTATGCTGCATTAGGAATATGAATTTTCTTTTTCCATGCCCTACGGTAGGCATGCGTCAAAACCATGGCCGTTGATTGGGATCTAATCAGTTGTTTAATTTATATAGTCTATTTTCAAATTTTATATATTTTTCATTATTTTTTAAAAAAAAATTAAAAAAATTAATTTTCCATGATGTATTCAAATTCAAATTATTATGCATAGGATGATTACTCATATGTGAAATATCATGAACTAGAAGTGGATTATTGTAATTTAAATTCTTGGGTGGATAGGATTATCAATACTCAAGATGACATGTGGAGAAAAATGAAAATATAATTTGACTATGGTCGATCACAATGTTAGCAACACAAGCTTGAACCGGAGAAATATTCGGAGCATGTTGTAAAAGAAATGTCCCCAATAGATTTTTTTGTTGGAGAACATGTGAAGGTAAAATAGGATATTCCTTAATATAAATTCCACCTCTCTCAACCATTACTGGAGGATATATATGAAATATCATTTTCTAATAATTTACAATAGGGAGATCATATGAATTTGGAGAAATTTTGGAGTGCCTAGATAGAAATTGAAATGCAACATGATCTCCTAATTCTTCACAATGTAGAAGAGAAACCACCATTATACCTCTCTCTAGAATTGGAAGATGAAGAAACTACCCATGTGGGAGAATACTAAGAAATACTGGAGGGGCCTGACTACCGACTTCCATCAAGTGAAGATCGACTCCAAGAGGCACATATCAATAAACAAGTGATTGAACCAGAAGCAGCTCAGGGAGATGATTCTTTCTTGAACTCTATCTTTTCTAATTTCATCCAATCTTATTTGAGTATCACTTATTATGATTTTTAATTTTCTGATTCGTTCAATCCTTCTATCACCTAGGCGGAATATGAAGAAGGAGAAATTTCACCTCTTGAAGAACACCTGGAGCTCCCCGAGGATATTGATAATCTACTTGAGGAATCCCATAAAGATATACAAGTGGTTATGCCTGATGAACCAAATATACAACATGCCTACCTTAAAAGGTATTATTTTGAAATTAATATTTCAAATTTAAATTTTGAATCTCTCTTTGATTCTTTTTTTCATGCAGCACATCTGGAGAAACCACTCAATTTTGAAGAAGATGTTTCACAAGTAGTATATGAAGAGGAGGAGGTTCCATACTTCATCCTACCCCCACCATGCATGCTATATCAAATTGTGAAGGGGTGTATATGGTGTACTCTAAACATGTAATTATCCTCAACAAGAACAAATAACTACAATCTAGGAAAAAGAACATGCTGTGGTTACTGTCCAAAAAGATCCACCCACCATAGGATTATGGATAATAGCACATACTGCCCGTTGGAGGTAGTAAAAGAATCTGGGGCCCAATTGGGGGATCATACCATGACATATCTTTACTTTATTTCTAGTAATTTATATTCCAATTTCCTTTCATAGAATTATATTAGCATGCGGCACCTCCCTTCTATATTTTTTAGCTTTAATGGCATGATTATTTCACTTAATAGAGTAATTCTATTTTGTTGGTTCATGATAGTAGAATGGGACCCCAAAATATAAAAAAATCTTCATTTCAAAAGGGAGTTCACTTTTAATGATTAAATTTAACAATCCTTGCATTTTTTGTGATCTAAACTAATATTTAATTCCCACACTTGAATTATGTTGTATTAACATATGAAATAGACATGAGTTTCATAGGAATCCAGTGATTCCATATTTTAGATTTCAATGTTAATGATATTGAATGAGTAAAGTGGATAATTGGATGATTAATGTAAATAATGAATATTGAAATGAGGACTCGTGATTCGATGGAATTAATTAATTCATGTAAATGAAATTTCCCTTCCATTTTTCATCCATTGAATTTCTGAAATTCATGTGAATTATTTTGTTATTATTAAACATTCCATGAGTGATTTTATAAGATTATATTCCAATTATTTAGAGGATTTCTATACCAAATATTTCCTATTTTATCGTAAGCATATTTCTTGAGTGGTCTTGGGACGTGCCACCTGATAGAACTTGTATTGAAAATTGTCAAATATATGATGGAGAAAAAACACATTTAAAATGATTGAGGCACTACTTTGGATAGCCCAATTTTTACCTAAGACCCACCATTATATTTATCCTTATTTATCCCATAGATGCAATGAATTTATTTATAGGATTATGCCACATTATAAGGTGATATTTCCATACCTACCTATACTTTTAGTTTTTTTGCATAGATATTTCATGTTTGAGTGTGGGGGAAGGTCATTTCGTGTGTGTTCATTGGGATGAGTATTTTTTTTGGTGGTGTGAGGAGTGCGTAATAATTTTGGCAATCTATTATTTGAAAATTGGGCATGAGTAATCCTTTCATTATGCTTCTTTAATTTTATTCTGTTTTCCTAAAAAAAATAGAAAATAAAGCTATGCCTTTTTGGAGCATTAAAAAAAGGAAAAATATAGTTGTGCCTTTCTAGAGATTATTTAAAAAGATGGAGAACTTGTATGATATCATTATTTGTAATCATTTATTGACTCATGTCCCATATCATTAAAAGGGGGTGGTGTTGCGCTTCACATTATCAATGGCATTTGAGTAAGGATTATCCTGTTTTTTCACTTGATTAATCATGTATTGTACTAAAGAGTCAATCCTCCTAATTCTAGACATAAATTATTTCAATCATTTACCCATCTACAATAATCCATAGAGTCATTTGAACCTTTATTTCAAGTCCTCGTGATTTAATGAGCATTCTTTCTTTACAATATAGTGAAATTAGTTCCTTTACAATCCTATCGATAAGAATAATGTTATCATGATATGAGCATAACTACACTATTAATTGTATCATGAGGGATGAGATAAAAGATTCAAAAGAGAGGTAGATCCTGATTTAACATGTCTCATAATAATAAATTGAGATGCTTGAATGAATGAAAGGAGAAAATCAATCATTTTTAAAAGGGGAAAAGTAAAAGGTTTGAATTGATTTATCTTTGAAAAATGGGAAATTTAATTGATATTTTTTTGTGGAACAGGAAATTTTGATTGGACATTGATAATTTTAAACTTTTTCTGAAATATTAATATTAGTAACATTGGTTCCTTTTAAATTCCATTTTGAGATTTTATGCTTTTGGAAAAGCATTGTTTAAGTGTGGGGAAATTGATAGAGATAATTTTTTACACATTTTTTATGCATTTAAATTGTTTTAATCATAAAAAATAATCAATTTGAACTTATTTGAATCAATTTTGTATTTATGAATTTTTTTTGAAAAAAATAGTAAAAACCCATAATTCTGGATTTTAGACAGATTTTTGCGTCAATGGAATATTGGATATTTCGTGAAAAATATAATTCCAATTTTTTTATTTAAAATTTTTTTAGAATCATTATTTTATTTCCTTCAGTTTTGTCTTCTGGACCATGGGATGAATCCGTATTCTAGAGGCCGTAAAAATCAATGAAGTTGATGATTTTTTCAGGTGGATTGTGTGGACCCCACCACGGTAACTGACGTTCTTTTTATCCTACAAAACTTCACATGCGTTGATTCTACTTGGGGATTAAAGAGGAATAAATGGGTAATTTATAAAATAAATTATATGGAGTTTTGAATACATAAAGGAAGCCATTGAATAACATATTTTGGAAGGTAGTTGTCTGGATCCTTCAACCAGAAACAGACACCTCCAAAGAAAAAATCATAAATCCTACAATTGGTGGCCAAATGAGATTATTTTCTGGATGAGAACGACCAACAAACTATTTAACAACTTTCGTGAATGGGTCCATACGTTATTCATCCATTTAATGGGCCAAAAACACCACAAACTCTAGAGGATAAGAATCATCCTTTAAAATGAGAGGATCTCCTACCTCTCAATTCCTTACAATCCATCCCAAATCCATTCAAGGAACAATATAGAGGAGGCCAAGGGACATTTAGATTTCAGTTCATTATTTATTTTCTTTTTCTTTTAGTTTTAATTTCCTTTTTAATGCATTTATATTTTTTATATTAAAGTGTTTCCCTTTCTTCATCCACCCATTCTCTCTTCCAATCTCAATCTCATTTTCTATCTTCCATCTTTCCATATGTTCTCTATGCACTTAGTCATGGAAGGTGACTAACTCAAGGCTTGGACCTAGGGGAGGACTTATGGTGCTCTTCATTATTTCATTTCAATTTAAAATGTTTTAAATTTATTTGTGGTGGATTGAGGAGTATTGAATGGGTGCGGCGATCATCCACCGCAACACTATGTCAAAATCCATTCAATTCTGTTGATTCATTCTTTTTATCTCCCCTTTCTTAGGACAATCCTTCATACGGTGGGGATGGGGTTTTCATAAGGGATGAAACGGAAGATGGTGGAGCCAGGTATTTTTGGGATTACATTCTCGGATGAGGTCTAATCCTAGTTTCATATTAGGGGAGGTGTGGTTTGTTGTGCCGGAAGACTGTTAAAATCACACACTCAAAAATTTACAATGGAAATTAATTAATTAATGAGGTTTTACTTAATTAATTATCAAATTAAATTTAAATTAATAGATAAATAATGAATCAACCCGTTTTATCCAACCCAAAGACCATGAATTTTCTTCACTAATTTCATTATATCTCCTTCTGCATCTACATTTTGATTTAAAGTTTTCATTTCATTATTTTAATTTCACTATTTTCCAAATCCCCTAAAAAAATCATTTTTAGTAAATTTTAAAAACAAACAACAATAATTAGAATAGGTGAACTAGAATTAGTGATTGAACTGACTACAAATTCTTTTCATGTGAAAAGTCCCTGGTCAGCCACTGTGCTGCATTAGGAATATTAATTTTCTTTTGGCATGCCCTACTATAGGTGTGTGTCAAGAACAATAAAAACTTCTTTTTGGTATTGAAACGCTCCCCATGTCATGATTAAATTTTATATCAAACTATTAATGAATTTTTTTTCTTAACGTAACATGAACACCTATATGAACACATTTATACACAATAGGAACAATAATTTTTTTGTGACTTATAATTGATTTCATGATTTAAATATTTTATAAACAAAAAAATTTATATGACATCAATATGAATACTTGTAATGTTTTTAGTATTATATTTCACATTTTTAATATGAAACAAATCCTATTTTTGGTATTATATATACTTATATACAAATATAGATTAATCTAAGGGTATTATAAATATTTATGAAGATCAGTTGAAAAACATAAAGGTTTGGAGTTTTTTTATTTGTTCGCATATAAAAAAATCCTTCCATGTAGTGTGTCCTTATTTTAAAATTCCCAGTGGATCAGGTTATCATTATTTTCAATGATGATAACTATATAATAGGGCTCACCTCATATTATTATATTATTAAACAACATATAATTGATCCTCATTTAAATACCTATATCATCATGTTTCTTCCTTCATGCAATCATAGTTAGAAGAGTTAACATGAATTAATTTTCATGTATAATTCCAATATAACTCATTACTTTACATTCAAATACCTTGAAATTTTAATATAAAAATGATTTAGGAAATCTTATTTCATAACACCACATCATCATTCTTGAATACCCATGGATTCACATTTCATTACACGACCACCTAATTGTATGATGTTGTGACCCTACTACTATGATTTTTGTTTATTTTTTCATGCATTTATCATACCTTTTTGATGATTATTAATCATTATAGGAGACGACATAGCTTGGGTTGTAATTTTATGTCTATATGATGATTGAATATTACATATAATGTGTGATTTTTACTCTTCATGATCTTAGCAGGTTGATGGATTTGATCATGGAAGTAATATTCATCATTAGGAATCTAATAACACTAATGTAATTGTTATTTTCATTGAATCATATTCATCATCCACATATCATTATATATCCACAATGTCCCCTTATACATTTAATGGATTATGTTTATGTAGCCTTCTTTATGATCATCTTACTTTTACATAGGTATATTTACACAAACTTCTTACCCGTACACAACCGTGTTACCCTTACATCAGAACCCTAATATACCCTCTGTTACCATTAGAATGAAATCCCCTAAACCATTCTATAATGACCCATAATATTATAAGAATAGTTTTCTTCTTTTTAATACTGATTTTTTATAAATTAGTATTTAATATTATTGTGGAGTAATATGTTACCTTAAGATTTGTAAAATATTATTTTGATATTCATATTGACAATGTATCATACATTAAAAAAATAAAATTAATTTTAATTGTGAAGTAACATTATATTTTACAAAAATATATAAAATGACAAGATTATAAACCACAAATATATATATATATATATATTTTAAATTAGTAAATTATAAAAATTAATGAAAATAAAATGGGGACTCATTTGTTATGAAAGAAAAATTAAAAACATGAAAAATAAATATACATGATAAGTGAAGTGTGTGTGTGTAATGAATGGAACAAAAAAAAGAAAAAAAATGTGATATATACTTATATATATAATTTTATATACATATAATATGAGAAAAATGTATATATAAGATAATATCATTATATTATAATTATAAATAAGTTATAAACGTTTTATTAGAATATATTTTTCATATACATATATTTGTGTGTGTGTGTGTGTGATTTATAAATGTAAGTAATAAACATTTCCTAATTAATATACATATTTATATACAATTATGAAAAAAAATTTTGCGTTCATGTTAAGGAAATAGAAAAACAAAAAATTAACTTAACATGAAGGAAAAAAGTACAACCCTAATTTGAAGTCTTTCTAAATAATTTTTAAAAATAAAAAATAAATAAATTATTTTTTTTTCAATTTTTGGTACTTATAAGTAGAACCTCCTCTCGAAGTTCTGCACCCAACAACTCATAAGAAGTCTCACTAAAAAATATACATGTTTCCCAATTTATGATTTTAGTAAGAGTGTGAGTTTAGTCTTTGTGGTTGGATGTTCAACTCATATTCAAATACGCAAGATGTTTCATAATCATTTTAAGGAAAAGGGATATATTTTATTTTCGTGTTATAAGATTATTCATTTAAAAATATATAATTTTGTATGGTATATTTTATTTAAAATATATTATATCTTATGTATTATTTAATAAAACCATTTTATGTAAGGTTTTTTGGTTTTAAAAGCATTTAAATTCATGTTTTCCAAAACCCTTCCTGGTAAAGGTGTCATAATTTCAATATTATTTTTTCCAAACATCTTTTTATGTAAGGGGATATATATATATATATATATATATATATATATATATAATTTTAATATTATAAGTTTATTGATTTTTAAAAATTAAAACTTTTTAAGAGGTATTTTATATTCAAAATCTAATATATTATGTATTATCTTCAAAACCCATGTATATAATGGTGATTTGTTTTATTGATTATAAAATTCATGGTTTTAGAAAACACCTTTAATATAAAGGATTTTTTTATAAAGGAATTATATATACAAAAATATATTATTTTATGAAAACTAATTTTAATATTTTCAATATCCAATTTTAAACAATACATATAAAAATTTTTATATGATAAGATTTTTTTTAAACAAATTAAGTTGTTTTTAAATAATAATGGAATAATTTTAATGTGAAATATTTATTTTAAAAATTATGAATTTCATGTGTGATCATAGAATTTGAAATAAAAATATATTTATTAATGAAATTTCACGCATATAAATATAATCATGTTTATAACCACAAATATTTATTTACACGAATAATGTTCAAACTATAGTTTATAGATTATGGATTTTAAAAAAATTAGAATAGGGATTTTTTTATAAAATCCTATTTTTAAAATTATATTTCATCTAAAATTATTTTTTATTGAACATACCTTATATGGTTTCTAATGTTTTATTTTTAATGTAAATTAAATGTAAAAATAAAACCTAACAAAAATATTATTTTCATAAAAAAATAGCACTTGGGAATCGAACTAGATTACAATGAATAAGGTCCAAACCTACCAATATAAGATAAAATTGTATAGATGTGATATATAAGGATTCCATATGGTTTTATTAAGGTTTTTATATTATCACTTCATCTTCTATAAAATTGATTATTTTCAAAAATAATGGTTTTGAAAATGGGAAGGATAAATATAGGTATTTTAATATCTTATTATAATATGGAAAAGCTTTTTCGAAATAATTTTTCCTTAGAATTTATTATTTTAAAATGAATTTTTTAATTGTATTTTCAAAAAAAATTAAATTTTTTTTTAAAACCCGTAATTGAGAAATTTTATGCTCACCCTTTGGTTAAAAAATTCAGGATCATTTAATTTTTTCAGAGGTGTTTCACTTTGTTAAGGAGATAGGGAATAATAAATAAACTTTATTGGTTAATATTTTTTTAAAACATTGATATATTATAATTGTTTTTTAATTTTTCTCTAAAAACAATATCAAAAAATTATTTTTTTAATAAAGGACAGTATTTTATTTAGTTTATATTCAAAAAATTTAAATGTAGTTTTTTTTTCTGGAACAAAAAGTGCAGGTCTCAAGTCACTACACATGGAATCAATTAAAAAATTAAGAAAAGTACAAAGACTAGGCATTTGAATTTTAGGAAAAGAAATTTAAATTTTCTTGTGGTTGTAGATAATTAAATTTTATCTTACTATTAGTAATTTAAGAGTTTTTGAATATCTAGTTTTCATAATTCCTAAAATTGATATTCATTATTTTGATTAGGTGTAAGAAAATAATTTCAAGCACCAATTCATTTTATGTGGCGTAAAATGTAACAACCCATAAAATTTTAAGCAAAATTATCATTATTTAATAATGATTTTGGATACTGAATTATTTATTATTAATGTGTAGTAATATGTTACCTTAAAAATAGTAAAAAATTAATTTGATTTTAAAATTAAAAATGTAACATATATTAAAAAATAAAAAAATTATTTTTATTTTTTAAGTAATTTTATATTTTTTAATATAAATAAATAAATGATAAGAGTAAAATATATATATATATATATATATCCTTTAAAAAATAAATTAAATTTTATAAATGAAATGAAAGGTTGAGAGTTGTGTGTGTTATAAGTAATATAGGAAAGAGAAAAAATGAGCATATAAAATAAGTGATGTGTGTTTATGTGAACCGAGGAACAGAAAAAGAAAATATATATATATATATATATATATAATGTTATATACCTATAAAATGTAATATATATATATGTTAAAAAATTTATATTATAAATATAAATATTTTATAAATGATAAATTAGAATAAATTGGTCCCAAATATATGCTATTAATATATATATTATATATTTCTTAATTTAATATATCTATTTATATATAGATGATGGTAAAAATGATCATTAAGTGTTATGTAGTTAAAAAATAATCTAAATCTGATATAAAATTTCTTCATGGGCCTGTAAAAAAGTATATCCACTATTTATATGTTTTTTTCAAATATTTTTCTATGAAAAATAAATAAATAAATTATTTATTCAATTTTTGGGGCATATAGATAGAATACATTCCCTTAGGTTCAGCACCTAATGACTCACTTCTAATCTCTCATAAAAAATACATGAGTTTTTTTGGATGCAATGAAAGTGCGAGTGTGAGTTTAGTCTTTAGAGACGGAGGTTGGCTGAGTTTAAAATAAAAGAGATGTTTCGTTATCTATTTATGTTAAGGTGATATATATTATTTTCAAATTATTAGATGATTTATTTTTATTAAATAATTCTATTTATATATATGTTTTTTTAATTTCAAAATATTATACCTTATGTTTTATTTTCAAAACCTCTTTTTATGTTAGGTTCATTTATTTTTAAACGTATTAAATTCATGTTTACCAAAACCCCTCCCATGAATGGGTGTCATAATTTCAATATTGTCATTTTCAAACCAATTTTTATATAAGTGGATATATATAAGAATTTTAATATATATGATTATTTATTTTTAAATCTCATAATTTTGTAATAGATATTATATTTTCAAAATCTAATATCTTATGTATTATTTTTACAAACCCATTTTAATGGTTATCTATTTTAATGCATTAAAAATTCATGGTTTTATAAAACCCCTTTTGGGGGAGGGATTTATTTCGAGATGAATTCTATTTTCAAAACGGGTATTATTTTATTAATGGAAATTTTGTATAATCATAGTCCTACTTTTAACATATATGTATAAATGTTTTTATTTTAGAATAATATTTCATAAAAATTAATGGTATTTTGAAATATTAATGTTATGATTTTATGTGAAAAATCTCATTTAAAAATCTAGAATGGAATTCATGATCATAGTTATGGAAATTAACTATATTTATTCATGACATTTCATGCATATAAATACAAAAAGTTTAATGAAAAAATTATTTCTTTATATGAATTATTTTATAAGTATTGTTTATAAATTGTGTATTTATCCTATTTTATGTTAAAACTGGGTGCTTTAAATATGTGTTTTTTACTAAATGTATATTTTATGTAAAATCATTTTCTTTTTATGCTAATTTATAGTCATTTTAAAAGGCTTTTTTAGTGGAAATTAAATGAGAATGTAAACCAAATTAAACTTTTTTTTCTAAAACATTTGCACTTGGGTATCAAATGAGTTTATCAGGAATGGGTAGTGAACTTGCTTCCTCTTAAAGAAATTATCCACATGTGATAATACAAGTGGAAATTTGGAATTCATAAGTTTTTATATTTTTATTTTATTTCAATAAAAGTTAATCATTTAAAAAGTAATGGGTTTTAAAATTTAAAGGATAAATCATTTTATTTTAAAAAGATATTAAAATTTTAAAAGGTGTTTTTAACATAATGAGTTCTAAAAAATAAGTACGTTAAAATTTTATTATAATTTGGGAAAGCATTTTCAAACTAATGTTATCAAAGAATTATTTATTTTCAAAAGTTATTATATTTTCTAAATTATTTTCCAAATAATTCATTCCATGAAATATATATTTCCCTATTTTATTATATTTCGGAAAATTGATTTCAAAATAATTTTTTTCAAATAAATAGGTATTCTATATTTAGATTTTAAATATTATTTTCAAAAAAGGGATTCCATTTTTTTAAAACCCCATATTGGGGAATTTTATTCATTCTATGTGTTTTTTAAAAATAATTCGGATCATTTAGATGTTTTCAGAAGAGATTATATTTGTTACAGAGATGTCATGAGTGAAAACATATGTGTTCATTTGTTTATTTTGAAGTCTGGTATGTGTTATTGTTTTTCCATTGCTATCAAATATCATTATTGAAAAAGAATTTTTTTGAAAAGGATTAAATATATTTTATTTTATATTTTAGAAAAAATATACACCATTTTTTGTACCAGATCTTGAAGGTCGGGTATTAGGTCACTGTAATTATGTAGATATTATATTGAGAGGATTACATTTACACAAGTAAGTGTGTAACTATTAATGGGTAATGCACTTTTAGTATTCCATTATGTGAGTTGATATACCCTTTTTAAAGTGTAGGGGTACCTTTACAAAAGTAGTAGTTGCAACTTATATATTGATTTTTTACCTTAAAATAGTGGTCTATTCCTTGACATGGAGAAGGATTTATCCTTATGAAAGCATTAATACCCTTACCCGAGACAGTCTTACCCTTACATAAGTTGTGGATTTCATTTATGTACAAGTGGGTACCCATATATAACTGTTATTATCTTCCATATTTGACAATATAAAAATAAGGACCTTCTCAAACCCAAACCAACTGGACAAAAAATTCATTCCCTAATGAAAATAAATATTTTCATTGCCTTACACCATGATAAATTATAGAGACAATTTTCCTCCTCACATCAACATATTTTTTGAGTTTCAATTAAAATAATCTTAAGAGTCTTCTCTTTTCACAGGGTAATTTCCAAATAATTACATCTAATGACATTAAATGAATCCACAACAAATTTTGCAGAACCATCACTTCACAAATTGACTCCTTTTAAATACATGAAACACATGGGACCTACAACCCCAAATCCGCATGTATTGAAGAATCTATTTCTTTAGAAGTAATCCGATAAAAAAAAAATAGGCTAAAGTATCATTTGATGCATCTCGTGGATCATATTATCTCTTCACATTACATTCACATTTCATATCACTTCATCTAATCATATCTCCATATGGTAACCAAGTTGTCTCTGGGAGCCATCACAACACATTTTTCATGTATTATATATCAATAAATCACATCCTATACACGTTATATATATAATAATACATAGTATACTATATCAAAATATATTTGTGTCTAATAAAAAAAAGTAATAACACCCCACTACACCCATATATGGGGAAATATTACCACCATTGTTAATATTAAAAAACAATAAAACAAGAATATATTTGTTCCAGATTTTTTGGTCATCCTTCTATTCCAGACCAATCTCAATTTTGGGGAAAACACCATCCATGATTCAAAGTGGTTTTTTCACCCATCCAATACGGGTTGGTTTTCATATGAAATAAAAAAACATATGGAGACCCATAATTTTCATACATAGATATCACATATTAATTGATGAATATTCATAACCTAACAAGACAATCAATGATATAATCGTATAGGTCTAGTGCCTTTAGGAACATGGATACATAAATGACTAGTTCATATGTGAACTACATCATGTCCCGCCATATTCTTTATAACTAGAACTCTTTCTAAAAATATCTTAAATAGTAATTGTATTCATAAAATCAGGATGGGAAACATAAAAAAGGTTGAACATGTATTTTCATCAATGGTATGGAAGTTAGACATCAATAATCACATAAGATTAACGGTATGAAATTAGAATCAAAACGTTGGAAAACCATACATTACATATCAAAGATCAAATCCTTGAGTTTCGTCATAATGATTTGTAGTTAATAACACATGAATCAAAATTGAATAAATGAACATAATCTATGATACAATACCATTGGTTAAAGAAATAGACTTGTGTCGTACACATAATCACAAAAAAAATCTTATATTAAGGTGACCCAAAAACACATTATTCACATGTTTGGTTTGGTATAACCACCTTTGTTCCTTATTAAGGAATGGGATAACCTTCTATATACCCATTTTTGGGATGGGATAACCTCTCAAGTATCCTTTTTTTCGTATTTGGAATTTCCTCCCATGTACTCTCTTTTATGTTTCGGATAACCTCTTGTATACCCTCTTTTGGGAATGGGATAACTTCATGTGTACCCTTTAATATCATATAAAATTAATCATTATCCAATAACTTATAGGGATTTATAGTTACCACCTATCACATAATACAAAAATTTAATTTCCACAGGATAATAAAAAATTCATCATATCATAACCTATGAAAATGAAATGGGATTCGTAAACATTCAATCATAGAATAACCTGTGAGAAATAAATTGGTGTCGTAATTTTTTTCATCATAATTATAAACAATCGATAGAATTAATATGGTTGGTATCATTTTATTATATCCTTAGTAATGATTAGCTAAAATCAAATGATTTCATCTTATATGGAAAATTAATTTTGAATGATCACTTGGAATATTTCATGATGAAAATATCCATTCCACTTTGAGAACACTTACTTAAAACAGACAAATTTCCAAATCATTAAAGAAATAATTTTCTTTGAAAGTAAACAAGGAAACATTTATATTAATTATTTTACCATTGAGTGGTAATGATATTGAAAATACAGTTGTTGTCATATGTGTTAAAAAGAAAATCTCTACCACATTTTTGGTAAAAAGTAAAATAGACAATTTCAAAAAATGATAACAATTTTTGTTACAAAACATTTTGAAAAAAATGTGTAATAAATTATTTAAAAAAATAAATGATCCATTTCAAAATATTTATATAAAACATTATTTGAAAACATAGGGATTGATGAAAAATTATTTCTGACAAAAGAGTGAAATAGTGTAAATTTTTTAACAAACAGTCTTTTGGAATCTTGAGTTCATAAATAGGTGATAATGAAATGGAAGAATTTATTATAACGAAATAACTAAATGATAAGGAAATATATGTTATTATTTATATTTAATAATAATATTTCCTCATCTAAATCATAATCATACACAATCTTGATAAAAAAATATATTCTAAAATAAATCCATTTCCACTTTAGTAATATTTGAACCATAATCCCCAAGAAATAAATAGCCATAAATTGATATTAAAACCAAAAAAAAAATTTATAATAAAAATAATAAATTACATTTATTGGATGAATACAAACCACAAAATTGAAACAAGTGGTGAATATGGCATGTCTTTAATAGAAATAAACGTGAGACGGAAATGCATCACCCCTTTGGAAAATATTGAATCATAATACCAACTAAAGAATAATATAAAATGGGAAATTAAATATCATTAAAATAAGGATATTCATGATATCAAATTTCAATGAAGAAATATATAAACCAAAAGATTTTAATGATGGGGGAATTTGGAATATGTCTCCCGGAAATAATAGAGGGACTAAAAATCTCATACATCAGTTATTAAATTTATTTATATAAATTTGAACATCTTTTATAGTGAATATAATTTAGAAAAAAAATATTACCGAAAAATACTCAAATTTATTAATCCAGATGTGATATAATTATAACTATTTATGAAATTTACATTAACAATTACTAGTTAAAATTTTGTTTCTAGTAATAACTTCATCATTTTTCTTCTTTGTTTCCATTTTTATTTTCAATAATTTTACATTGATTATGATTCCAAAATATAAATATTTTTTACAATGATATAAATATCATATATAAATATATATATTAATTATAAAATTATTTACTGCAATCAATAAATTTTGTAGATAGAAAATTAATTACACCATTCATGGAGATGGTAAGTCATACATACACAGGAATATTGTTTCAATTTTCTTGAATAATTGAATGAAATGAAGGAAAATATTAATTAAACATGAAGATATGATTTATACATAGTACATATCATAAATATTAGTTAAATATACCCTCATTACCATCCATTTTTAAATAAAATTGAAAATGTACCACATCAATTCGTGTAGATGGTATTCGACACATCCAAACGAGAGACTTTATCATATTATAATGGATTAGAAGATTATAAATGTATCTGTGTTATTATAATTAATTTTGTTAACTATTTAATTTTTCTTCCGTAAATATTTTAAATCCGTCATATTATTCATACTTGAGAGGTGGTGATGGAAATTGAATTGCAATGGTTCATGAGGTGGTTGTCCACCATACACATGATTGATTATTTTATTACCCACTTGACTGATTATTACATGTATATAGGTTATTCCGTAAACATAATAAAATATATTTATATAATATATATTGGTTATATTATATGGAAATTATTATGACATTAATTAAGGTGGTAAAAGAATGTGTAAAAAAATGAAATTATTGAAGATAAAATCTGTCACTTAGAATGGCCGCCTTTAGATATCATATTAAGTACACTAGGGTTGGTATTTTGGGAGGAAAAAATAGATTAATAACATAGATAAGTAATTTTTTGAGATACTTTTATTATTTCTAGTTGATAAAAAATATATTATGAGGTGTGAATTAGTGAGGGGAGGAGGTATCTTGATATAATTGTGTATTATTGGAATTTTTTTAAATACATAACACTATTCAATAATGGGAAGTAAATATCAACAAATGTTCACAAAAAATTAATAAATAATTTATTGGATGAATTTAATGGGCCAGAAACATATCCAAGATGAATAAAAAATATTTTTAACATGTTTTCCCTCAATCAATAATTTTTACTAACTTTTACAACTCTAGTTTTCACAACTGTAATTCATTACATTTCATACCATTGTAATTTATCCCCTAATTCAAAACATAATTGGGTATATTAAAATAATTTATACCAACTATTTCTACTAATGATTTGATATTTCTTAAATAAAAATATTTTGTGTGTGGAAAATAATGTTTTACACAAACACTGGTAATGAAGGAAGCCCATAACTTTATCCTTAACAATGATAATTAATTTTCTTATGTTATTATTGATAATTATGAATAATGTTCACTTATTATCTAAATTCAATTATTAATATTCTAAATATATAATCCATTTATCCAAATTCATTTCCTAGATATGGAATAATTTAATTTAACATCAAACCCACATTTCTTGCAAAAAAGTATTTTTCTAAAGAGAAAATTTTATAAGTACAAAATAATTATATATAATATTTAAAAATAAAATTTATTTAATGAATCTAATATAATTTAATATAATTTATTTTAATTTATTTTATATTTAAATTTTTTAAACAATTAACTTCTAATATTCTTCATAGGAAATTGTGGCTTTGAATTGGAAACAATATTTTTCACTATTCATTGAGAATTTAATCATTCCAGCAAGTTTTAAAGAATTAAATACAAGATTATTTATAAATAAAGATTTAACAATTAATTTCTTTTTTAAAATTTCATTTTCTAGAAGTGGAAAATTGAATTTTATAATAAGTTTGAAAATTTAGATGAAACCTCTTTTAGAGAGAAAATATTTTAAAGCTGAAATATTGATTTATTAATATATAATTAATATAAAAAATATCAGATGAATAATATAAAAATTGAGTAAATATATAATATTGAAATTTCTTTGAAACAATTCTATAATAGCGATTAATTTATTTTATTATGCTGACAGCACTTTACGTACAAAAAAATATTTTTTTCGAAAAACACTTCCTTTACTTTTGAATGAGTTTTGTTTATTTAATATAGATTGATATCCAATGAATTTATTTTATAGATTTGTACACTACATAATTTCCATAATTTATTTAATCTGCTTCACACATGCTAATTTAATGGGTGGGTGATGACTATCATGTTAAATAATAATATTATAATGGTATTTCATGGTAAGATTGAACATATTGTGCATATAATTAATGATATAAAAAAATTAAATTTATTTTGAAATACATAGTTCATAAAATATCACGGTTATGAAATACAAGGAATAATATAGCTCAAAAATACACTATGGTCATTAACCCAGCCAACAGATCAACTATAATTATCACGTCTCGGACACCCGGTTTCCAACACTAAGAACTACATTTCATATAAGAAAACATACCTTCAATGAGATACATTTATCTCATTCATCCCATTATAAATTTCTTATTACATTAGTTATTATAATTATCCATTATAAAATTCTTTTACATTTCATTAACATAATCACAAACTGATTCCTAAACACTTAATGAATAAAAAAACTAATCCCGTGATTTCTCAAGATTAACCTTCATTGTATTCTAATAAATCCATTAAATCCATAGGATAAACTATTTATTATTTATTATCATTATATAATTTTAGGAAATATAGGAAACATAATTATATAACAAATGTTATATGAATATCCTATAAAATACTAGAACATCAAGTTGTGGGGAAAGGAATGTTGGTAAACCATCAATTCACCTATCTGATCATTATTGCAGAAAATTTTAAACAATGCATCATATATTTTAGTATGACAGTAGGATATTATATATATGACCCATTCCAACAATTCTAGTTCCAACACCACAACAACCAGATATAACATCATGTATCTCTCCATCCCATTAATCTAATGATTCCACAATGCAATGCCTCCAAGTCAATGTCCCTTCAAACATCATCCATCACATGATCCTTTCACATTTCATGGAGAGTATCTCATCTAGAGAAAATATTTATGGAATTAGACTTTAAATTGACTCAAAATGTAATTAATGAACAAAAATATGGCATCTGAACTTAAAATTAAAATGGGATCACTCAGCACCAGAAAATTATCTGTATCAAACAACTTATTCTTTACCATACTATATTTATTGATTCATTAATCATAGGTTATATATGTAGGAATTTTATGTTATCAGTTATTAAAATATATACATTAATTAATCACTCTCAAAAATAATAACATCAAATTAAAAAAACATTATTTAATAAAAATCCATTAATATGCGTCATTAATTTTATAAAAAAATAATAAATTCCAAATTCATGTTCTTTACCCAATTCCATTAACATGTAGAAGAAATATTTTAATTAAACATGAATAGGGAGTTATTTAATTACCATAAAATTATAAAGATCAACATATTTAATAAATATCCCTCTTTAATTATTTATCAACAACATTACCAGCATTATGGTTAAAACCATTTTCATCAAATTATCAGGACAAACTAAAGATTAAAAAAAATTTTAAACAAAGAATAAAAATTGATAATACAATATAGTGGAAATTAAGAACCATTTAATTATCATGGTTGAATCAGATGATATCAATAAAATTTTATACCATTTCATTCATTAATATAATGTTGTTTTGATGATAGTTTAAAAGTTATTTATTCCTAACATACGATGATTGATCCATGGTTATCCCAGTTTTCTTTTCACTCTTTATCTCATGCGTTCTTCATCGATTTGTTTTTTTCATCCCATTATTTCATACCATCATATTGGGGTCCATCCCCTTTATTTATAAAGAGATACTTTGATGTTTTTTGTGTGATTATGGTAATATGGTTTTAGGGGGATGTGGTTAAATTTATGGATAATTGATTTGAGTTCTAAATTATTGATATATTCTTGATCATTGAACATTCAAAGCCTTGAGGTAAGGTATTTGTTGGTTCTGTTATTATTTTATGTTAAATCATATATTAATCCTTATTCATCTCTTTGAGTGATGGTTGAATTAACCTTTATAAGGAATTAACCAAATAAATTAATATGAATGGCTATGGTTTTTGTGATAACATGTGACTCCACTAAGTTAATGGTTTTCCTCTTTATTTCCTTAATAATGTGATTTCAATATCTATGATTTGATTATAATGTTATTTATTCTTGATATTAGAATATTAATTTAATATAAATTGTTATGAATTTAAAGTTGGTAATGCTATTTAGATACTAAACATCAAAAATTTATTTATTCAATTTATTGTATTATTTTTATGGAAATTAAAATACTCTTGATGGATGTCATATTAAAATTATTCTGCCACTTGTAAATAGAATTGGATAAAGAACATGAAGGAGTATGTTATCATTGATGATAATATTTTATTGTATTTTTATTGTATTTTTTCCTTTCATAATGATTGTTAAAACTGGATTCTATGATTTAGATAATGATTAAATAACTTATATCATTAAATAGGTGATTCCTTAGGGATCATATGGTTATAACCTATGATAAATGGATTAGTTAATTCAATATGGTAAAGAAATAGTTGTTTGACAAAGATAAATTTTTGCAGAGGAGTGATCCCATTTTAATGTTAAGGATTAAGGCCATATTTTAGGTCCTAGATTAAATATTGACTTTGTTTCACCGTGATTATAATCTGTCAAAACCCTTCTTTAAGAACATACACATTTCTTCTTGTGGATTCTACGGTCATCATTAGTGATAGTGGAAAATATCTATAACTTTTAATCATTTGATATCTGTTAATTTTTAGTTTCCTCCTTTCAGGGAATTTTATATGAGGTAGTAGAAGTAGGGTGATCCATAATTGTGAAGTAGATAGGATATGGGGAAGATAGAGGACAACCATTCAATGATAAGTTCGATCATAAATTAAAGCATGAACATAGAAGTATTTGTTATCAGTTCAGGGAGGTTACGGAGCAGACTATTTAATGATTCGTATTCTAGAGATACAAGTATTAGTTGAGTCGAATATCATTTAAGGCATCCTTTATTTCTTTTCTACTTATTTGTATGATTTTTTTATTAATCACATACACACTCCATTATATAACTTTCCCATGTCTGTGATTTGGGACATGAGGTAGAGAGGATTTTAGTGACACTATAATTTACTATAAAATATAAAGACCAATATTATAATATATTGATAAAATATATATATATATAGTGAGACTATTCTTCGACAACTCCTCTCTTGTAGAGACATCATATTTTTTACGGATATATCCATATGTCATCATCCGCAGTATGGTCTTGTTATTTTCATTATAGGCTATCATGGATTTACTAAGGAATAATAAATTTTTTTATGATTCCAATTGAGAGTCTGTCATGTTCCATGGAGTTTGAGACCCTCGAATGTGCCAGTTGACCATTTCATGCTTCTCTTCCATTATGACTGAGTTGATACTGAGTTCATCAGAGGATCAACCAAGGATGCTTTATAAGGTTATGGAATTATACCACTATGTATCCCCAAAGGATGTTATAGTGTTACCGCCTAGATGAGATATTGAGTTTTCAATATTGATTCAGCCACATGACTCTAAAACCATGATGTCTTTATATAAGATGGAGCCTTATGAGTTGACAGATTTTGGGTACATATCAAAAATATTTTTAGAGAGTTATTTAAGATGAACATATCACATTAGGGTGATCCAATGTAGTTTATGAAGAATACCAATGAAATGAGACATATAATTATTTATTATCATCATTTCAATTATGTTATAGGGATTAAACATTATCCACTTCTGTAGATTGAATATTCATTTCATTAGATGAAATGGTATAGTTTTTTCTTAAAGTCTAATCTGTAGTGAGTTTATCATCTGATGCTGGTAAAAGATGAATAAATTTTATAGAATGAATTCATATTTAACTATTTTGATTTCAATTTCATTGTGATACTTTTTTATGTGAGGTCTTTTCTATCCATGTTTATGGATTTATTGAACATTGTTCGTAGAGAGTTTCTAGATCATTTCATAGTGGTGTTATCAATGAAAAAATATTTAACTTTGTGTATGAGTAGGAGTATACATAAAATATTCCTATCATTTTGGGAGGTTGTTATCTTTATAATCAATTTAGAAATATTTTGATGTGTGATTTCTTATCCTTTGATGATTTTTCCATGGGTATAGTATGTTCTAAAATTATCTAGAGAGGGGTCATTTTATGATGGATGTCTTAATTTCTTGAGCATCCCCCCCCCCCCCGAGACACTTATTGATGTGTATATTTTCTTTGGACTTATAGGATCTTATAGGAGGTTCAAATTTGATTTCTCTTAGTATGAAGGTCCTCTAACATCCTTGACCAAAAATATTTATGCATTATTTTTTACGGATTAGTGTTAGGTATCTTTCATGTTATTCAAGGAAAAGTTGGTCAACTATTTACTACATCATTTTCATGAAGAGGGTGTTCAGTACATGATTTTTTTGGAATTCGTTTCATTATGGTTTAGTCTGTGTTTAGATATAGAAGAACATATTTGTTTCTTATGGGTCTAAATGGTTACATTCCCATGAACATAAACATTTTACCTATGGTATCGAGTTATAAGTAGTGTTATTTTCAATGATTTTATAGGAATGTTTCGTCATCAGTGAGCATTTTATACTTTTTTTAACCATCACTAGATCATGTGTTTTGACTTCTTCTAGTGTAACATATCATCTGATAATGATGGTGGTATAATTCATGGAATTGTACAACATTGATATATCATATACACCAAAAATTTTTAATGTTTTTGTTTATGTGATAATTAGGTAGTCATGTAGTAATATCATTAATGAATTTAGAGATTCTTATACATTTATGGACGAATACATAGAAATGAAACTTGTTATGGGAGAGGTTGTGGTAAAAGTTTATATTTTTGGAATGATAGTGCAGTCTTTTTTGGTGAGTGGTTGGAGGATTCCCAGCATGGGGATTTTGACGTGGAGTTGTGGATATATTGAGTTTTATATGGTAATTCCCCTAATTTTTTGTCTGAGGATAAAAAATAATTATTTTTTTCTGGTGATTTATTTTCATCCCATTAAATATACATGAGGTGGTTCTCCATGTGTTTTCTATATCACCCATAGAAGGCTATCCTAGAATTATAATGATAATTAAACCTTTAATAGTTTATTATTTGGGGCTTAGTATGATTCTTTCAGTTTCATATTAAGTGATTTTATGTGTGGTATTCCTGTAGGTAACGGTTGGGCACCAAGTTCCTAGTATTTTGATATTGCCATTTGATGTTTCCCTTTGGATGTTTTAAATAATATTGATGGACATCATCACTACTTTACCTTGATCTCAGGGATTCTTTTATTTCATATTGGTGATAGTACCCCATTTAATTAATTCATTCCACTTTATATTGATCTTAGTGGAGTTTTTGATGATGAAATTACTTTTAGGGGTGGTGAGTATTCATGGAGTCCAAATGATGATTTTTTGAGATCGTGATCCTTGTTTTATATCCATTTATTGGAGAGGTATCCATTAATATTTTGTCACTAATTTTCAACATTAAACTACTTTTGAACCATATGATGATGGTTAGATAGGGAGAGCTATCTAGAATCCTAAAGACATGTTGTTTTCTTGTGTCCTATATTTGGATACACAGGGATGAAGAAACTATATTTGGTCTTATTTTAATGAAATTTTTTTTCATTCAACCATTGGTATTCCTCTATTTTAAGATTTTTATAAACAACCATCACATTCTCCATTATGTAGGATAGGGTTTGGAGAGTCAAAAATTCTAAGACCCGAAATAGTGTAGGGAATTACAGAGGTGTTTTAGTTGTTTCATGAGAGGATAAAGGAAGTGTAGGATATTTTGAAGTCCCATTATAATCATAGGAGGATACATATTGAGTGTAACATTTGATTCCATGTTTTTCTAATGGTTTAACCTCATCATGGTTAGTGGAGGTTTAGACATGGAAGTAATCCTTCTACCTAGTTTTTGGGCATTTATAGATTGTTTCTCTAGTTGGATCCATTTTATAAGAGACAAAAATTATTCCATAAAAGATAAAGATACATGAAACCGTTAATGTGTCAAAAAATTAATATTTTCTTTATGACGACTCTAACATCATTGATTTTCAGAAATCGATGTTGATACCTTCTAATCATTTTTTTTTCATTTCAAATGGCCAGTTTAAGGGGTTTCCGGTACCCAAACACTATTTCACCACATCCAGTAACTTCAACACATCCAAAACAAAACCGCATTTCAAATATCAAAACCAAATTCAAATCCCCACCATCTGCCTCGAGCCATGAACCAAGTGTCAATGTACACAGACCTAGAGCCGCGCACCTGCCACAACAGTCCTTGTCTGCTCAGTCCACACGCCATGCGAAGACCATGCGACATCCTGTCCTTGATCCGTGGGGCTGCACCGCCTCGAGCCACGCACCTACACTAGGTCTGAAACAACAACCGGATCACCGGCGAGCTTCTCCATCCTCCATCGACACCGCATCGCCATCTTCCCTTCGGCATCACCACTTAATCACCACTGGTGGAATCACAGTGGTTACTTTCACTCACAAACAATCAACAGCATCACTGGCATGAACCATCCACGCCGTCTCCATCGCCATCTCCAAATACATCGCCTCACCAAACGCACCAAAAGACACATAAACGATTGAAAAACAAATCCAAAATACTTGACCATCTATACATCACCTCACCAAGAAACGAGATGAAAGGAAGGATCAAAAACCATTTCTGAATGGATAGAAATCACAGTAGCACCACCCAACTGCACAAGAAATACCTTGAATATGAAGATCCCACCGCTACTGACCAAAACGACTACTTCAGACACGATGAAACCCCACCACACTCACCTGAGAAAGGCCAGGACCCCAAGCACTGCCGATGCAAGAGTGCGACCATCACACGTAGAGAGTCACACCTCAGGACACGAGCAAGCTGCCGAGAAGAAACCCAGGAATGCTCCTAAGAGTATGCCGTCGACGGGGACCGGTCTTACACCCGCAGGATTGAACCAGCAACCACCGAAGCCCAAAGAGAAGCTCCACATCAAGGGAAGACCACAAAACCGCACGGCACCGCAGAGAACCTGGCTGAATCCCTTAGCACGAGAGGAAGTGCCGCGTCATCCGCAGCGAAGTGGCGGCGGCAGCGAGAGGAAAACCCTAGCTTGGGAGCCCTTTACATGTTGATATCATTTGACCATTGAGGAGAAACCTGGGGAGGTCCATGACATCATGGATAATGTTTTGTGTAAGTGTCGAATTAATTTAGTTTCTGTATATTAGATGCGTGGTGGCATGGTTGGATGAAAATTGGAACATGTTTCATAAATTCATTCTCGTTATCCTGTATCGTTATATGATTATCTCCACTCTTGCAATGATACTCCTTTGGATATTTTTTACCGATATCTAAAATATGAGATGGCATTGTATTTTTTAATTTTTTTTGCCATAGCCATATTTTAATGGTATCCCCACTATGATTGAGGTAAGGATCTAATTGTTGGTTTTTATAGTTTTTATCGTTGTTCCTCTAAGTACGGTGGTTGAGATTTTGTGATGGAATGATTCATCAGAGGAATCTCATAGGTAGAATATTCAGATGATGCATATTCTTTTAATTATCTCCAATTTTTGTATAAATTTTATAGGATTATAATTGCATGAGTGGTATATATTATAAAGGAATGGATAATTATATCCAGTTCCTTCTCTTGTATCTATATTATGTGTCTCTTGGGGGAGTCCTACTATAGGATTAGTAGAGCTTGGCATATGGAATCTCGAAGAAAGTGAAGATTATGACATGAACCGTATTTATGAGGAGAGAGTTCATTTCAAAACCTAAATAGATTTTCATGACATGGGTGAGGGTGGTTTGCAGGGTGCAATTAAAGTCATGAAGCATTGATTCCTAACACAAATGGATAAGTAAATTTATTTCTAAAATAATTCTTTTATAACTCAGGAATTTATCTATTAGTTTTTGGAATGAAATAATATATGGAATAGGGTACTTGAGAAATGTTATTATGGGACTTTAACTAATAACATTTAAAACATGAATTAGTATTCATAGTTTTAAATTTCAACTTAAAAAATTCATATAATTCCTTCCACCCAGACTAATTTTCTCAAAACCTATGAATCTACACCAAAACTATATGGAAATAAGAGATTCATAATGGGGTTAAGAATCTATTTTAAAATATATTGATCACCATATAACCCTGTTTGATATATGGATATATGAGTTGAGTTATTGATCTTTATATTGTGGTTTCTTATTTGCATGGTCTTCATTCCTCTTGTTCATCACATAAATTCTATTATTTTAAATCTTCCTTTTATAATGGGATTTATTTATTTTTTTGGGGGTTATGTTCTTGTAGGGAAGTAGATTCCTTATGAGTGAGGTGATCAATGATCTAAATTTTCATTCCATTTTCATTTGATTAAAGATTAAAAACTAATGTTTTGAGATTTTTTTTATTTTTATTTTATATTAAATTATGATAAAAAATATTTTATCTCTTCTAACAATAGTAAAACTAACCTTATCGAAGAATAAAATAGATTAATGTAATGAAATAATTTATGGTTGTAGTGATCATTGGGTTGTCCTCCATAATGTTGGTTTAGCATTTATTTTTTTAATGATTCTATGTTATATATGTTTATTGGTTGATATTAATGTTTCTAATGATTTTGGTTTAGCATGGAAAAATGATGAAAATGGACAGAGATTATAATGTCGGTAATGTTTTTGGATATGAAAATAAAAAAATTTGTATATTAAATCTATTAATTATTTTAATTTAATAGATGTGAAATTATGCTTGATAAATGTTTAATTGAAATTTTGATACATATGTTAATGAAATTATTTATAGAACCTAAATCGAGTAAATATATATAAAAATAATAATAATGAGTCATTTTAGTGGAATTTTCCTTCCTTAATGTTTGTTGAATCTGGAAGTTTTGCTTGAAACCATATTAAAATAATTTATAGCTTTTAATAACAAATTATATAGGATACCTATGGTTGTACCCTATGATAAATTATTCGTTTAATCAATGATGATAATAACAATTATTTTATGATAAAGATAAATCATTGGGGATGAGAAATCATATTTTACTATAAAGGATAGATTCCTTGATATTTAAGGGAAATTGTTCCCTATTGTATCTACTTTATCTTTCTACACTACATTTATTTTTTTCTATGATGTGATCCATGAAATGTTATATGATTTGATTTTATAATTTCTATTTGTTTGATGACATATGTGTAGGGAGGCCTGGGGTTTGGGGAATCATTTGATATTAATGATGGTGGGGTGGTTATACAATGATATACACGGTGGTTTCGAAGATAACACTGAAACTAATGTAATGGGATGAAGATATATTTTTCCCTTATTGTATTGAATTATGGAGATGTTAAATTGACAATTTTATTCTTTAAAGTCAATAGAATTGTGTCGTTTGTATACCTTAATTCATTTCCCCACTGCTTGTGGTAGCCAAATTTGATTTTTTCTTCATATTTTTTTGGATTCATTGGATGTTTTGTAGAGTATGTAGAATCTTGTAATAATATTGATTAATAAATTTTTTAACCCATAGGGTTGGTTCATGAATGGAACGAAAGTATTGAAAATATTTTTTAACTGTGGAATTTTATAGATTATTCCCATAGGTCATGTACTTCACATGGTAGTGAACAAAATTGAAATACAATAATTTTAATTAATCTTTAATTATTTTATTTACGTAACGTGAAACGTTAAAAATGAATTAATTAAATGAATATCCTTTAATTCTTATGAACTTGGAGGAAATATAGTTAAAAATGATGGTATTAGGCAATCCAAGAGAAGATAATTTGAATTGAGACTCTGTATGGATTATTTCACATATAGGGGTTCTATGTTGTAATATATCCTATATGTTATGTGATCTCATATGTTACCCCACCAATACAGGTAGGGTGAATGAGACCTAGTAGATACTAGGTGTGATTTCCCCTAATATCTAGAATGGTGAGGAACATATGGTTCATTACCCCTTTATACCATCTCACATTTCCTCATAGTAATGCATAATAGTATGCATGATGGTTATCATTCCCTTTTATGTCTGTATTGGGCCATAATGACTTGTGGTGATTTCACACACATGTACATCTAGATATAGAGTTATATGGATTATTATTTTCATGATGTGTATAGGAAGTGATTTATTGTGTTATAAAAGATGACATAATGGTTGTGGTGGATCCTGAAAGAACTCAATTAATATATATCGATGTGGTCTTAGAAGATGAAATTATGTGACACACATGGTTCTTGTAATTTTATGATATGATATAATTTTTTGGGGTGAATGGTTTGATAAATTAACCTTGGTTTCATTAGTATTGATTAATTTTAGAGATATATGGATTTGGATTCGAGATGTTGGGGATGATCAGAAACCCATGGGAGATGTAGTAGTGGGGTGACAACTTTTTAATTTTATTGTACTGCCAATTTTATTTTATACATTATTATAAATTTCCATGGGGAGACTAGGACCTTAGAAAACTTTTATAGTTGATGATTTATCTTTACCTTTTGGTCCCCGTGGATTAGCATGTTTTCATTGTACTTTATAGTAGAGGTTACATGGACGGTGCATCTGAATATACATGTTATACTCACCATGTTTATATATATATAAACTATTTTATAGAGTGGAAGGAGAAGGATTGGGATCAAGAAAGAAATTACTAGCTTGGGGTTTGTTCAAGAGTTATTTGGGCAATCACATTCACTATTGAAATTTGTTTTTTGGTTCTTGTTATTCCCATTCTGCAGTTCATCTGTTCTATGACATTATATTCATGTAGTTGGGATCTTTTAATTTTATTTGGAGCTAGTGTTGTTGTTTGTTTCTATATGATGTATCTCTTATCATTTCATAGAGTTTAATGCCTCATATCTATTTTTATGATATACCGTGTAATGAACCAAACTTTTATCAATAGAATTTATCCCTTTATATTGTAATTTCATATAGTATAAATAACGTATAATCACTTATGGACCATAATAAAGACTTTATAAACAAAAAAAATAATGAAAAAATAAGTATTTCTAGATGTTAAGGATCAAATACTAATCAAATAATAACATGACCATAGGAATAGTAATATGACCCTTTGGAATAAAAAAAGAAGTCAAATGAATCAAAATCCCACCCATAAAAATATAAATAAAATTTATGAATCTTATTAGTAAAAATATGATATAATTATATCATAGTATAAGTTGGTAAATATTTTAAAAATTATTAATTATGTTATGGTATTATTATAAGTCATTAATATTTAATTACAATTTTATGAATAATTTATTAATTTAAGGTAACATTTATTTTTATAAAATGTATACATAAATTAATATTTATATGTATTATGAGTTTAAGATAATTTTATGAGACCATATGTTAATTTTCAATGTGTTATAACATTATTTATAATTTAAAAATCTGTATTTTCCATGAAAATGATTATTTTAATTAAAAAAATTACTCACTCAAATTTATGAAATTATTTTCATAAAATGGAGTTCATTTTCAATATTTCACCTATAAAAAATTGTAGGATGAATTTTTGGGATTTTTCTGAAATATGGGAATTTTTTTTGTATAATAAAATACAATAATTTTCAATAAATGCTAAATACATGAATTTTTTAGTCATTGTTGATGTAAGGATGATGTAAGAACCAGAATATCGAAAAATACCTAATTATTTAATTATATTCAAAGCTAATAATAAATATTTTAATTTTATTGAACTAAAATAATAAAAAATGAATACAATATTTAAAAAACACCCCTCTCCACCACTATAAATACAACCATGCCCCCTCTTCTCCCCACACTTCGCTGGATTTGAGAATTTCCTATATTATTCCCAATAATAATTCATACAACCTCCCAAAAATCTATTATATCTTGGTCTCATCATAATAAGATAACCTTTTACCTATAGTGGTTCTCAAGGAGGAAAAATCCAACAGGTAAAATAATATCCATTTTTCTTTTAATTCCTTTTAATTTTTATTTATTTTCCTACATTCTCCAAAAATCCCATCATCCAAAAGAAATTGTAACTTTGGTATAATTAATATAATATAATTATAAAATTTTAATATAATAACCATCATTAAAATATTATATGATCATCTTTTATTAGAAAAATGAAATTGTCACCCGTGATGTGTCAATTTATCGACATCATGTCTGATGCACTATAATTTTCATTTAACACCTTCAACACTGTGAACAAAGCCACTAAATGGATAAAAAATATATTTTATTCTATTTTATATAAGCCATTTTATGTTCTTGAACTAACTTATATACATTATACTAAATGAAAAAACAAAACGAGTTCACTGCGATAAAAAACTGCCAAAATTAACATAAAACTATTATCATTAATTTTTATATAATTATTAACCATTATTCCATAAAAAAATTATAATACCATTAAAAAATATGTAATATTATTGAAAAAATATATAAACAATTCTGTATGTCAATCCTCATTTTACATGAACTTGCATTCTGTTATACAAATGAACTAGTCATGAAAACAATGAAAACGAACACTCCCAAACGATGAAATTAGACTATATAACTCTCCAAATGGCCCATTAAATAAAATAATAAAATCATAATGATTCAAATTCAGGTATAAATTGATATATGATTCTAAATTAGTGAAATCAATGTGATTATATGAGATGGTAATGTGATGTAATCCGCGAGACACAAGGTAAAGGGAATTCCCTAACCCAACTCTTTTTAAGGTTTTCCCTCATTAACACAATTTTCAGTATTAAAATTCCTTAAAAAAATTTATTATTAATTATATTACCTTTTCTAAGATGTAAATGTTGTATACTTGAGTGTATGACATGTACAATGATTTTCAAATGAACTCTTCTTTAAAAAAACGCACCTTTTACTTCTCAAGATTGGTCCTTCTTCACTCAAGGTTGATGATTCATGTACAATTATTCCCTATTTCATTTGGGAACCCAAATTTTAAGAATACATGATTTATATATTAAAACCATTCCATTCCATTTATTATCTTATGTTCTCGATTGATATATGTTCTATGTGTCATGTATTATAATGTAAAGGTTATGACGTGACTGGTGCACTCAGAATTATATAGCGTAATGAAAATTTTGTGATGTGATGGTTGTGTCTATAATAAAATAGCACTCCAATGAATTGTTTAGTGAGATTTATCTCATGAGAATTTTAAATGTTCTTGAAGATGATAAAATATTTTTTCACAACTATGGGTGGTTTTTTACCACTAAGACATGATGTTTTATTTTAGGATTTTCCATATTCAAATACTTTTCTCAATTAATCCTTTCCAGATTATGACCATATGGAGATGTTATGATGATAATTATTATTCTCAACCAATATTATATTGTCCATTTTTTTATATATCCTCTTACTGGGATTTTATCTCAACACTATTTGATTTATCCTTAGGTGATTACTTATACTAAGGAGAATAAAAATACCACTAAGAATCTAAATAAGTAGTAATTAAATAAATGTTTATGTATTATTTTTTAAAGGTTATATATGGTCATAATTTTAGTATGAAAATATACCTTTGGATCCTCATGGTGTAATGATTTTTTTATTTAAAATTATTTAATAGTAATGTGAGAAAAAGATGAAGAATTATATACCCCTAGTTCATGTAGTTAACCCATTACCTACTTGAGTTGGGATTTGGGTGAAATTATCTCCCATGGATATTTCTAGTCTAATAGGGGTACCCATGGGAGACTGGGTAAGGAAAAGTAATATTTATAAGTGTAATATAACTGAAAATAATGGATAATTGGTCATTACTGAAAAATAAGAAATTATACCTTCTCTTGGAATTGTTCTTAATTTTAATTGAAATATGGTAATACCATGATACCATAAGCTAACCAAAAAATAGTTGGATTATTTTAGAAATTTATATGTTTGATTATAGTAATGAATTCTAATTTTGGGTATCATTTGGATGTTGTGGTGCATCAGTGATCATATAAGTGATAAGGGGGGGGGGAATTTTTGAATAAGATATTCGTTGTATTATTATTTAATGAAATAAATATGACTAGTATTGATTACCCTGACATTGATTGGTTTATTATTAAACCATTCAGGTTTTTTCACATTAATCCAATTCCAAAAATGAATTGAATCATTTGATATGTTAATTAATGATATTGAATATTTTTTTTATTGCATTAAAATATAAATTGTGTTTCAAAATATAAAACATAATATTATAAATTAATATTCCTTATTTAAGGGATTTATTTTACTCCTTGAATAAATATTTAGACCCAAATAGGTTTTATAAATTTTTCTTTCATATGTATATCATGATTATGTAAAAAAATTAAACTATTTGTAATAAACCTATTTTTACTATTCATTAAAACTTTTTTAAAAAATAGATGTTTTATATTTATATACATATTTTTATATAATTTTATGATTATGGAATGGTAAACTATAAAACCTATACATTTTTCAAGGTATTTTCCATTAAATAATAATCTATTTGGCCGATCATGATACACAAAACACCAAACTAATGAGAATAATGCTTTTATTATAATACAAAATAAATAAGTTCACAAGAGGAATAAATGAAACATAATTGAAAATAAATAATTTTTTAAAATTAAAATTCTTCTATTACTTATAGGAAAATATCAATGATTTTAGAGAAAAAGATTTTTAAATTGTTTTGATAGAATATACATTTTTGTTAAATATTATAATTTAGAGGAATAATAAAATTTTAAAATAAAATAAAATTAATGATTTTTAAAAAAATTATACCATCAATGTACTTTTCATTTTATGATAAATAATACGAATTTTAAAATTATTTTCCAAATAGAAATGTTTTTAAAAAAAATTATATATATTATATGTTATATTTAAAAGATAAATTTCACTTATTTAGAGTATTAAAATTACTAAAAAATTGGTTTTTACATTTAAACTACTGAAAAATAATTCATACATTGATTATTAATTTTTTTTGAAATTTTGAAAAATCATTTGATGATAAAAATAGATATTTATCACAATTTAGTTTTTAAATGAACAATGAATTTCTTAACCTTAAAAATAAATTAAATCATTATTTATTAATGATATTTGAGAATTTTATTGATAATATATTCAATAAAATAAATTTAAAAAATCATTTATTGGTTATTACTAGCCAATTAATGAGAATATATTTATTTTTTAATTCCAAAAAAAATATTTTCTAAAAATGACTTTACAGTGTTTTACACCCGGATATAAGAATAAATGTATAAAAAAAATATAAATTTTATTTTGAAAAATTGACTTCATTTTTTAATATATCAATTCAAAAATATCATAGGTTTAATTTTTTTATTTTTATGAAAATGTTGGGTTTTAAGTTAATGTTAAATAATTGTAGTTTTATAAATATTTTATCTTTTATTACATTATTCTGATATAAGATTTACAGGATTGTGTATAAAACACTTTTTATATAACAAATACATATTTAAAAAGTAATATAGTATATTTAATAAAGTAATCTTCAACTTGGATATATATTTTTCACATTTTAGAAATCTTTGTAATATTTTAATTAAAATAAATGATAATATTTGTTGTTAAGTTTTAATCATGTATTCAAAAGATTCAGTTTGTTTTTCCTTTGGTTTGAATAAAAATTAAAGATAATTTAATTTAACCAAATCAAATTAATTTACTGTGAAATAATATTACAACTGATTTTCAGAAAAAGTCCTTTAGTATGCTTAAAAGAAACATTTTTACTATATATTGTTTTTATTTTTTTCATGAACATTTAATAAAAGTGATGCTTTCAAATTTTTTAAATTGAATCCAAGAAAAATTATAAATTATTTTGAATCAATATGTTTATATTCGGTAATATTTTTAATTTCATTTTTACTCATAATGAATAGTTGTAGTGGTAAAAGTTTTTCATTGTGGTTTGGGTAAAAAGGATTTAAGAAGCGTGGTTAAACTAAGTGATATGTTTTATGATATCTATAAAATCGATAAAATCATCCATTTTGATTTTACTTTTACCTTAAATTACTCTATATTTCAAATTTTACTAAATTATATCCACCTTCCATTAGAAAAAACATTTTTTATATTTTGAGGTTTATAATATTTAAAAATATGGAACTTCTCTCATTATAAATGGATACATCTGATCCACAAACTCAATAAAAATTTTATAACATTATATCTATAAATCTCTATGAAAATTACGACCAAAATCTAATTCTCATGTCCCATAGGTCTTGGTCTAACTAAAGGATCAATTATAAAAGTCGTAAAGTGTATGCACTAAAAAGATATCCAAAGAGAAAGTACAGGTATTAACAGAAATATTCTATGTTTATTTATTACACTTCCTCTTAAATGTTTTTTTCCAAACATCCTAATTTAAATAAATCACTATATTAACAATATTTAAAAGTTAATAATTTTATGTAATATATTTTTTACCTTGAATCCACCACGTGGATAATAAAAATGTCACTCCTACATAGGTGCAAACTACCGACTCCTGGAAGTGATATGTTTAATTTTCCATAACCTTAAAACATGAATAGATTTAAATATTAAATTAATGAATACATATGATTTTTATAAGATAATTATTATTTATATATTTAAATATTTTCTACCTCTGTACCCTCACATCCATTGGAAAATGATAACATCACATGTGTGTAAATGTGTACTACCACATCCACAAAGTGATGTAATTCAGTTTTCATTACCGAATAAAATGAATATTCATACATATAGATTTTGAGAATAAATATAATATTAATAATATTATTATAACTATATAATGGTAAATATTTATTTTCTTTATTTTATTTTCATCCATTAGACCAATGAAACTGTCACTCATGCGTTCCTGTAGGCAACTACCTCCTTGAACGGTGACTTCCATTTTTCAGTTCTACCATAAATTTTTTAAAACAATAATTAATATATAAAAATTATAATAATAAAATTATTAATATTATAAATTTTATTAAAACCTAACACCTTTTACAACAGACCACACACCAATGCTGTTTTGGACTGAAAGACCGAAAAATTTCTGATGTGATCAAAAAAATTTACTAAACAAATTTATCATGATAATAAATGAAAATAAGAAAAAATTAAATTGGAATGAAAATATATAATTTTTCTTAAAATAATATAATTAATATGAAATTATTATTCTAGAATGTAAAATACATTATATGTATGTTCAGAATCAATATAAAGAGATTTTTAGCAATCTTTCCTTCCATTTTTCTATATAACATCATCAATGACCATGTTATTTGATGAATTTTTGTGTTATAAAGTAAAATTGTTTTATATTTTATTTAAAATTTTATATGAGTATTTACATTTTGGTCCACATAATAACTTCATTTATGTGTTTTATATATGAAATGTTAGGACTTTATGAGGGTTTCTTGGAAGTAATTTCAATTCGTCGAGATGAATTTCATTTTGCGAACCATGATTTATTTTATATATTAAAATTATTTCCCCATCATTTTATATTTTCCATATTATTTAATGGAAATAATTGGTTTTAAATAATCTTATTATGTTCCTTAAATTAATGGATTTTTTATTCAATCATTACCAATGTGGTAAGGGATTTTCATCTCAAAACTCCTTTAATATATGTGTTTATTGGTGTATCTATATTATTTTGTGTGGATTATGAAATACCCATTTGACATATAATATCATGAATTAATTTATAATCATTTTATTTTAGTGTCCCTTTTCTTGTTTTATCTTTAAAATTTGTTTTTTATTTCAATATTTGTATAGGAATTTTGGTTTAAACTATATTATAATGTTTTCCTTCCAACCCATTCTCCCCATATTGATTATCTTAAAAATGTATCAAGAATTTTCTTTTATAAAATCTAATGTTATTTTTGATTCAATTTAAAAAAAACTACAATCATGAAAATTATTCTAAAAATGAATCTTTTAAATTTTTTCGTACGAGAATTTTTTTTGTTTTTTAACGAAGTTACAAGGAATGTTTTTTGAGTTTTACTATATGAAAATATTTTGAACAAATAATATTTATAAATAATTTTAATTAATCCTAAAAAAAATTCATGGTTTTTTTAATAATATTTTCCAACAAATAATATATGGATCTTTTGTTTGTAAATTTTTTTCCAAAAGAAATGGAAATTTCATCATATTTCAAAAGTATATTTCATGGTCGTTTAAATAGATATTTTTCATCTATGTAAACATAATATAAATGATAATTATCCATAAACACCAATATATTATAATTATTTCTATAATCGTTATTATATGGATATATTATAATTATATATTAATGAAATTTAGATGAACCTCATTTCATTTACATGGGTTAATAAACAATAATGTGATGATGATTGATTTTATAAGTTTTCTGTTGAACTGTAATACCAATATGATTTTTCAAAGTTATATTTCTTTGATATTATAAATTGTTATTGATGATACTTGGATACCAGTATCCTCTGAATTTTGTAATTATTATTTCTTGGGATAATTGTTAATTTTATTTAATTAGTTATGAGTTATTCAATATGATTGAAACATGAGTGGAAAAATGGATGAAAATAATATCTGAATATGGAAATATTTATTATCATATCTTTTTTTTAGTTTTAAGGAAAAAAATTTATATTTCATGATTAAGTTATAAAATCATTAATAAGAGAATGTTTTTATTTTGGGAAAATTATTTTCAAGGGTGAACATGATTTTCCCATTATTTCATTATAGTTTTTATATTAATTCTTTATGTTTGAAAGGTTTTATTTTAGAAAATATTTATTTTCTCTTATAATAAATATTAATTTATTACCATCAATTTTTATTGGGTAAAGGGTAAATTTTTTTATGGGATTCATTTTTTTTACTATAATTACTTATTTAAATTATTTTTATATGTCTTATTGACCATTTGGTTTCCATCCTACATCTTCCATTTTTTTTCAAATGAACTAAGAATTATAGGAACGGTGGAATGACCAATAATTTTTTCATGGTGACTCTTTTTAAAAGAAGTAAATGTTTCTTGATTGAAACTGATGTTTATATTTTAGAACCACTTTTTATGGGAAAAAATTACACTTTGTGGATATTCCGACATTGTTATGTAACAGTTTTATTAATTGTATTAAACTCTAAACATAAAAGATCATAGATATATAAGAATATGTAATCCTTTATATTAAATAAATAATTATATTTTTTAGGGGATAAGGTATTATTGACCGAATCAGTGAAAATTTTTAGATAAAATTATAATATAAGATGTTATTATATGTTTATAAATTAGTATATTATATAACTATAATGTATAGTATGTTATGTAGAATTTTTTTTTATTTTTTTTGTTTAATGTTTGAACTGAAAAAAATTAAAATAAGGTTACATAGTTACGTATATCATAATATTTTTCATCCTCATTATTTCATTTGTTATGATTTTATTTTATACAGATAAACACTTATTATTTGTTTCTATTAAATAGATAGAACTAGTTGAAACCATATTAAAATAGATGTGAAGGAAAATACAGAGTATATATAAATGAGAAACAAAATCGGATATGACCTAGCATTAATACTCTATTCATTATTCCATATTTGAAATCATGATTTATAATTTATAAACTAATCCAAGGTGAGTTTCCTAATACAACAAATATGATAAAAATATATTTTCATAGAAATTTAGTTGATAAATATCATGAAGGAAAAAAGATTCATAATTCTAGTTTTCAATAATGTGGGAAGATTCTCCCAAAGAAAATGTCTCAATGGAAAATAAAGATGCTTCATATATATTAACGTTGTTAATACTTGAATAAACATTCATGAAAAACTACTATTTATATGGTTAACAAAATCTAGGGGAATAGATTTCTTCTTAGGATATCCATTAAATGTTATAAATGTTGGATTTATGGGAAATACAATAATCAATTTCCTATGAGGACTGATTTTGAAAGGGATCATCATATCCATACGACTAAAGGTTTAGAAAATTTAAATTCTATTACAGTTAAAGATGATGATAACAACGAATAATATATATAACTTATGAATTTCATTTATTATGTTTAAATTATAAAAAATTATTATATTGATATTTATGAATCATATAACATGATTTATATTTTTTATTGTTGTAAGGAATTATTATTGAATAAGTTGAAAAATCTTGGTTAAATGGTTATGATAGAATTTGAATGATTAAAGTATACACATATAGAGTTTGAGGAGTTATAATTTAGTTGAATTTTATATATGGGTTGATAAATTAATTGATTATATTTAGTACAAGGTATAGATACACTATTATGGTACTATATGAATTTGATGTTATTAATGCATTTTTGGATTTATTAATTTTGTTTTAATAAATGAAGAGGTATATGTAACTCTTTGGTTAATAATGTTATTTACAATGATTGTAATTTGATAATAATGTTAATATATTTGTGATTGATGATTTAAGGTGAAGATAACTATTTGTTTAATGTGATCTTGGATGTTCATGTAATTATGGTGAACTAGGATAAATGATTATTATATTTTTTGGAATATAGGTTTTATCGTATAGATAGGCATGGTGTTTAAATGTGATTTGGGTGTTTTGTTTTTATTGTTAATTTTTTTTGTATATTTTTACTATATTATTGTACATATTATATTGAAAATAAGGGCTACTATGTAATTTTATAGTTATCATTATTTATAGTTTATAAAATTAATTTCTGTAGAACCATTTAAGAATTTTTTTTGGTGATTAGGGTTAGTTTTTGAAAATAATAACATATTTTTTAGAATATATGTCTACGGATAATCCGTTTTCTTCTATGCGACATTACGAGTTATTATTGTAGTTTGGAGTTATACTTGATGTTGATTTTAGAAGGGTGTATGATCAAACATTTCTCATTTTTTCATTTTCAAATTTTTCAATAGTTTATTGAAATGTTTTTGGGTTATTTTTTGTGAATTATGTAATATAATATTGTATGTTATTGTTTAGGTTTTAAAGATTATTATATTATTTTTTCATATAAGGATTTATTCATATTTCTCTATTTATTAAATTGACTCATTATATCCATTTGTTCTATTTTTTGATAGAAAAAAGAGGAATGACTTTTCAAACTCCATAGAATCTTAAAATACATAAATAGATAATTTTAGAGATTTATGACTTGAAAAGAAACAATGTCTAATTATAATTTAGAATATTAGATTAATTAAAAGTGGAAATGGTTCTAAAATAGGGGAAGATTAAATTTCACTTAAGAAATTAAATAGAGAAAATATATATTTTCCTATTCTATATCATTAATATAATATGATTCTTTAAACAATACCAGAGTAAGATAAATATTTTGATTCCTATCATAGAGATACTGAGGTTTTATTTTGGAAAACTCATTAAAAATAATGGTTTTAATAATATTTATGTAACATATAAATTACATATCATGATAAAATAAACATTTATATTTATTGTTGTGTATTGAAACTCTCATTCGTTAATGATAAATTAAAATTATGAGGAATTATTTATTTGGAGGTGAATGTAACATCCTGAGATATTATAATGTATTTTAATTTTCAAGATAATATTTTTAATAACTTCTAATACATAACCACCAAACTAATTTTAATAATCATATATTATAATAAAAAATTACATAGGTCATAATAGGTTTCAATTAATTAAAATTTACAAAATAAATAATTTTTTAAATTTAAAAAGGTTTTATTTCTATTTGGAAATAAAATTTGATTCTGAGAAATTTTTATATAATATTTTTATAAATTTTTTATTTCTTAAAATTCAATACATTCTCGGAATGATAAAAATGTATTGATAAAACTTCAAGAAATTCTTGATCCTCGATATAATTTGTTATTAATATATTAATAAGTACTAGTGGATGAAGTGGAAATACCTAGGGAATTATTTTTGATTCATCTATTGTTATTAGATTTCATGGATGCAAATTCTCCTTATAACTCAGATGATTGTGTGTGCTGGTCATAATTTCTAGTTTCATGTTATATGATGTTTTCAAAATAATAAAAAAAGTGTATAATATATGGGAAAAAATAAAATATTTATTTTCATGTAGATATGTATACATGGTTATTAAATAATATGAATCAATGTTTTATTTTTTATATGGGAATTAAGATGGCCAATTTGAAAAAAAATATTATTTCACGGTGAATTTAAGGATATATTTTAGAATAGAATAATTAAGTATTTGGATGGAATTTATTGAGATATATTTTTATTATTTTAAATAATTAACATTTTTATAAGTATTTTATTGTGTCATTTTGTTAATAATGTGTTCATACTTCTGGCCATACATGGCCATAGAACATCCACATGCTCAACATAGAACAATGTCTGACAATCCCAGTGATAGGTAGCATCGTCCAGACAGAAGGTAGTTGGTCCAGGTATAAGCCCATAATGTGACCAAGTATAAGGACCATATGAGCAGATGGGCACATGGAACATGCACACAGGGTGTCGTTTGCCACATAAGAACACGATAGTGGTGGTGTATGTGATGGGTGTGACCAATGATGATCCTTGGTACCTAGCATGATCCCCATTCCACATTCATTTATTGATTAACCATAATGATGAATTTTAGCAATGTTGATGTTGGAAACGAGTAGCAGGGAACTATTCCTACATCATTTAAATGTCATACATAAACAGGTCCACTCGATCAACCTATATGATCCTTCAATTAAATCTTTCACCACACCATTTAAAATGATACTATTATCTCCAAACTGTCGATGATCTCACAAATCACGTGAATCTTGCAAAAACTGGCCACTACATGGCAATTGAGACAATGATCGAACAATTAGAATCAAGGATTGAAACTTCATCATACATGTGTAAAATTGTCATGAGTCCATCACAAGAACAGTGTAATCACAAGATGTTTTAAAATAAAACTAGAAACTCATCAGATGATGATCTTATAGTTTAGAAAAAAATGGAGAAAATCAACTATCTCTCACAATAAGGTTTTATAAGAACTAAATAGAATCACTAAAATGTCGCATTAATATCAAGGGTCAAGAGAAGCCTATATCTCAAAAAATATCCTTAAATTATTGATAGGATGTCCTATGTGCCTAAATGATATGTTGCATAAAGTCATTTTACTGTTCCTTATGCCATCATAATAAGACTACTAATGCATTCATGATCAATGATTTGATAATGCAATAAAGAAGAAGCTACGATACAGATCACATTATTGTTCTATAGATAAGAAGAATATGTGGTGTTAATGATATCCGATGATCTTTAGGGTATTGAATTTTTCCTCAAATCAGCATATAAAATAGAGATAGGCATTTTAATTCTTTCCTTTAAAAAATAGGATGTCACGACCTGTCCCCCAGCGCATGTGTCGTGACTACCCCATGTCTGCCTTCTATAGGCTAGGGGCTGGCGACTATCACTAAAAGGAATATCCCTAAAAGAGAAAGGCATTGCCTTTAAACCTGTACAAACTCAATGAGTAGAACACTACAAGAGGCAACCACACATACTATAATGCAAAAAGAAAATGGTGAAGTAAACTGCTGTAGTAAAGAGTGCTAAAATTAAAGGGGGCGTAATACAATCCCAAATGGAAAAAATACAAGTACAACTAAAAAAAGTTCAAAATAGAAGAAAAGTGAATGGAATCTCCTGGATCATCCACCATGGATCCTACTTGAAGGGTAGGAACAACTAATTATTTGTAGTCCATGCGTCACATCAAGTCAAAAAGGTCCAGCTTGAAGAACCGCCCAGTCCTAAATCCCACAACCTCGATCAACATTGTACATAGTCAACACCAGACACAACAAGCTGTAGGTGAATCCCATTTAGGGGTGAGTGTGATGATACTCAGTGGGGACCCCGATACCCCCGTAGGTCTACTAGAGTTCTACAAAGGATAAACCACAAAGAAAGAAACATAAGTAGAAAACATAAGTGAGCTCACAGCAGGTATCAATTTCAGTTAAGGATAGAAGGGTTATCACATCATCGAATCCTATTCTGTGGGAGAACTCATCCTCTATCAAGTAAAAATATCCCGCTAGGACAATCATAGTTTCTTCCACTAACCATGAACTGTTGTGGTACCCATCCTAGATGGGTACCATGGGCATGTTGGGTGGCATAGATCCACTTCCCAGCATAGGCATGTCAGGTATCACAAATCCTCTTCCCACCTTTGACAAACAGAGGTACTCCTCTTTTCATATAACATGGGTATGTCTGGTCACATAGAGTCGCTCCCCATCATGGCCCTGCATTGTCACATAGATCCGCTTCCCACAGGGCCAATTTTCAAGCAGTCTTCAGGTCTCAACCAACCACAGGTTTCCATACATAGTGTTCTTGGGAGAACAACAACTCAATACAATTTATGCATCTTAATATCCATGTAAGTCATCACAAATCATGCAAAAATATTTTTCTCCTCAAGAGTGTCCTAAATCTACAAACGACTGATCAATGGGATGCACATATTGTGAGATACATGTGTTTTAGTGCCGAGACCTGGGTTGGATTCATATTATATCCTTCCCAACCATGCCCCAAATTTCTCTAAAACTCAGGTTGATTGTCTAAAAAAGGACCACCTCATCCCAAGGGTCCTGACGCCATATATGGTTTGTCAAAAGGACGTCTGGTTTGGAAGTTAGGGCATTTTTTGGGTAACTAGGAGCTACTATGTCAGGGTCCGGTTCCCCTCAGTTAGACCGGACCAAACCAGTTCGGCATGGGAAGATTCGGTTCGACCTGGGTCTACATAGCCTAACACGAATCAGACTGACTCAGGTCAAACTGGCCCGCTGGGCCCGACCTGACCCGGCTGGGCCGTGGGTCAGCCCGCCGGTCCATGGGTCGACCTGCTGGGTGGCGGCTCGGCCCGTTGGACCGACCCGGCGGTACCACCCACCAGGCTGGGCGGGCTTCCAGGGACTCCCAGACATGATGTGTCCAGGTAGGGATGACGTGGCACAGGGCCACCTCTACGGGTTAACCCTCAGGGGTTGGGTCCTCCACGTTAAGGCCGACAGGATGCAGGTCCTCTGCGCCATGACCGATGAGCTGTGGGTACCCAGCCAGACACACTGCTAACGTGTGGCCCATCCAGTGGCGACCAGTCATACCAGTGTCTTTTGCTGCCACTGTGGTGATTGCAGGTTCTATCCCTGCTACCACGTAGGCATGCAGCCAGGGACGCGTCTCTACTCTGCTCAACTGTCGCCCTCGGTGGTAGAAGATCTTCCACCAGCCACATTTCAGGTCTCTCCTCATGCCACTATCATGCCACTGTGCTCCATTTCTGGCACCGGTGCCAAAGGCAGGGTGTTCATTGGGTCGTCGGTCGCACACCAATGGACAACTTTTTTGTGCCATCAGTGCTTGCGATTTTTGGGGATCGCGCTCTTTGATGGGGAAGGTCCTAATTCAGATTTTCACCAACTTCAAAAAGGGTGATCACATAAAACATAGGAATGGAGGGGCCTTGGCCTTGTTCATGTCGGCTCACACCCTCCCCGTTAAAAATAATTCTGTGGGAGTTTCGGGGTAATGTTCAACTAAATTTCATGCGTCAGTTTCAATTCCTAACCCCAATGATAAAGAACACCCTCTCACATATAAATATAAAATAAAATAATGGTTCATCTTGTTTGTGAGTTGATCCGTTAATATATTTTTATAATGGGATGTGGGTAAAAAACAAAATCAACGCAACCCCTACCTTGAACCGTTGGAGAGTGATCACGGTTGTGGGAGTCTCATTGTTCGTTGGCCCTGCAACAAGCCACCCTCTCTGCCGATCAAACATTAAACTCAAGGTCGGTTATTTGGTGTCGTACATCACCTCATTCTATGGTCAGATTTTTCCTCTATGGGCTTTGTATTTCGACACTCCAATAGAACTTCCCTTCTTGGTAATTCTTGTTCGATACCACTCTCCCAAGATCTATATTTATAGGAGAGGGGGAGAGTAAGTAACGATATGGGAAGTTATTGGGGCTCATTAATAATAAGCTTCCCAATTTCCCCAAACATTTTTGTTACTTATATTGGATGTTCAAGCCATTTATTGACATGACACATCATCAGTTCCACCTTACCACTTGTCCGTTGGAGGAATAGAATAAAATAAAATAATAATGTTATTTTATTTATTATATTAAAAAGTTCCAATAGTTAACATTTTCTCTGGACCTACTATGGTCTAAGTGAAGCCTCCTTTAAATGATTCTTGGTGTTTTGGAATCAACGGTGCGCTTAGATTTTTAATCTGTGCAATGGTTAAAAATTTAGAAAATTCCACTCACGTGTTTACTAAACGTACCAAAAAAAGTTCAAAAAATCATTCGGGGCACATCGAGACTCAAAATCATGCGTCGTTGATTTTCATGGACTCATAAAATCTATATAATTATTAAAAATGATACATGGAAATACCAGGTCTTTACATTCTCCACACCTTAGGACTTTACATCCCCAAAAGCCACAACATAGACTAAAGAAACAAATGGGGGTACTAAGCACGAATCTGAGCCTCCCGCTCCCATGTGCTCTCATGGATCTTGTCATGTTTCTAGTGAATTTGCACTAGAGGTATTGACCACCCACAAAGGACCCACTCTTATCGATCCTCAATCTCTGTTGGAACCTCCGTAAATGTCGCCCCATCGTCCATGTCCATCACTCCTTGGTCGATGACATGAGATGGGTCGTGAACGTATCCCCTAAGTTGGGATACGTGGATGACATCATACACCCTTTCCAACTGCGGTGGTAGTTCCAAGTGTTACTCCACCTCGCAAATCCACCAAAGTATTCGAAAAGGTCTGATAAACCTCGGTGATAACGTTCCACCTCAGGAAAATCTTCATAGTCCCCATCATGGGGAGACTCACAAGAATATATGGCCCCCCTCCAGGAACACCAAGGGTATCCTCCTCCTGTCCGTGTAAGACTTTTTTATGCTTTGCGTAGTATTCATATTCTCCTAGATGATCTACACCATCTCATTTGGTAGCTCGTACCAACTCTGGACCCATAAGTACTGACTCCCCAATGTTTTTCCAGCATTGAGGTGATCTGCAAGGTCGACCGTACAAGGCCTCTAATGGTGCCATGCCAATGGTGGAGTGGTAATTGTTGTTGTAAAAAAACCACCAAGGGAAAATGATCATCCCAAATGTAGAAAAAATCTAAGACACATGCACGTAGCATGTCTTCCAGTGTCTAAATGGTCCGCTCTGTCTGACCATCCATTTGAGGATGGAAGGCAGTGCTCAGACGTAGCTGAGTCAGGAAAGCCACCTGCAAACCCTTCCATAATAGGGATGTGAAATGTTAATCACGGTCACAGATGATCATCGATGGAACCCCATGGAATCACACAATCTCCTCCACATAGTGGCATCCCATGACCTTTAATGACCCCATTACTCTGATAGGTAGGATGTGGGATGGCTTGGTGAGTCGGTCAATGATCACCCAGATAGAATTCTGTCCCATCGACGTACGTGGAAGCCCTATCACAATGTCTATGGAGATCTCATCCCACTACCTCTCTGGCTCCTCTAGTGGATGTGTTAATCCTTCTGGTACCTGATATTTGGCCTTCACTTGCTGACATGTGAGGCATCATGAAGAAAACTTCTCTATAGCCTTCTTCATCCATAGCTACCAGTGGTGACATTGGATATCCTAGTACAAGTTTTCCACAGCTGGATGTACCTCTAAAGGGGACCTATGGAACTCCCTCAACACCTCCTCCCATTGCACCACCAGTACCAGGGTACGTCCATGGAATAGGATGATGTGCTCTCCACCTTCAAATAATCCATTGGGTGCCTGCCCTAAGGAAATCTGATCATATCAAGCCCCACAGTCAATGTCCACAAGCTGCACCTCCCGGACTCAGTGAAGGAGTGGGGGAGCGACTATCAAAGATATTAGGTAGGCTACTCCATCTCTATCTATGAAGGATATCTGCAACGCGGCTAGCTGTTAGGTCACCTCACTCAGTAACTGTATACCCGAACACCTGCTATGTGCATCTTCTACCATGCTCCCCTCCCAGGAATATAGACTATCTCAAAGTCATAGTCCTGGAGGAACTTTATCCGACACTGATGTATCGGGTTTAGGTCCTTCTTAGAGAATATATACCTGAGAATCTCATGATCAGAGAAGACTGTAAAACATTCTCCCATAATGTAATGAGGCCATATCTTTAGGGAGAAGACCACTCCTACTAACTCTAGGTCATGGGTAGTGTAGTTTTTCTCATGTTTTGTCAGTTGTTGCGAGCCATATGTGATCAGTGCTTGCTCCTACATCAGGACACACCCATGCCTGGCCCCTGATGCGTCGCAGTAGACACTGTACCCAATAAATTCTTTTGGTAGCCTCAAGTTGGGAGCACTCGTCAGTTTCTTCCTCAGATCCTAATAACTCCACTGGAATCTCTCCATCCATTTGATGGGTTTCCCCTTCTTCATCAATTTGGAAAAGTATTTTGCAACTCTATAAAATTAATGCACGTATCAATTGTGATATCCATCCAACCCTAGGAAACTCTGCACCTCAGTCACACTGATTGGTGGTTCCCAATAACGTACAGCCTCTATCTTCACTGGATCAACTACAAATCCAGTGTCCGAGATAATGTGTCCTAGAATGTGGACCTCACATATCCAAAACTGGCACTTCGAGAGCTTACCATGAAGTTGGTGCTCTCAGAGTGTATCTAGAACTATCTGCAGATGATAGTAATGATCCTACCCCATCACTGACTATATCGGGATGTCGTTGATGAAGACCACCACAATGTGATTTAGGTATGGCTATAATATCTTGTTAACTAGTACCATGATCATTTTAAGAGGATTGGTCGTGCCGAAAGGCATAACCAAGAACTCCCAGTGGCCATAACATCATTTGAAGGCTGTCTTCTGCACATCATAATCTTGTAACCAGAGCTGATAATACCCTGATCTGAGGTCTGTTATCAAAAAACCAATTAGATCCATTCAGCTAATATAAAATATCATCATTTCTCGGAAGTGGATACTTTTTTATCTTGGTCACATACACCGATAGTCCACACAGAGTCTCAAACTCCCATCTACCTTCATGGCGAACAAAATAAGGGATGCTCATGGAGAAACGTTGGTCTTATGAACCCCATACATTGCATGTCCTATAACTATACCCATATCTCACAGAACTCCATGGGATCCAACTGATATGCTGGTGTAGATATCTGTGTCGTTCTGGTGTATAGGTTGATGTAAAAGTCTACCTCTCTACGTAGAGTTAGTCATGGTATATCATCAAGTAAGACATCAGCATATTGGTCCACCACTACAGGATAACGTAGACTCTCAAAATCCAAAGCCTTGAGGGTTAGGCTAGCCAACTGATGGGTGATCGGCGGCACCCTCCTCTGGGTAATTTCATCCTGTGCTGCAAATATTCCCCTCCGTTAGTGAAGGATAACCTAGTCCCATCCGTCTGGATGCACCACACTTTACATCTAATGCAATCAATCTAATCATGGACTTTGGATAACCAGTCCATACCCAGGATGATGCCATAATGCCTTGACACCGCTACTAGGAGATCACAACCGAAGCTCTCTCCTACTAGATTAAGCTCACACTGCCGCCACCAGTGGGTAATCATCAAATACACTCCCATAGGAGTCTCTAGCCGTAAGGATCGAGCCAACATGTTTGTCGGAATCTCGAAGTTCTGAATGAGGGCCATGGAAACAAAAGAGTGAATGGTAGTTGTGTCTATACGAACTATATCTAGGGTGGAGTAGACATAGATCGTACCTATAATCATCTCTTGAGTGTCGTGTTCATAGGCCTCAGCTAACTGGTGCTGATTTCACCCCTGTCATCCTGCTCCCTATGATCGAGGTGGACCTCCTAAATGTGGTGGTGGTAGCACCTCGAATCGCTGCCCACCACTTACTACCTGGCTAGCACCCCACCACACCTGTAACCCAACATACCTCTTTTCTCAAACCTATGACTATGCCTTAGCAGTCCCTCGACCTTCCCCTGGTAATTTGTATGGCGAGTCAGGCAGTCTGGAGCCTTGTGACCCTATCCACCACACCTAAAGCACTATCTGGCTCCCAGCTGACTCCCTCGGAACTGTGAGCCTCGATCTACCAACTCGGTTTCATAGGTTATCCCTCTAAAATAATTGGGCCACTTGGTCCCACACACCTGATGCCTGCTGCTTTCCAACGACTCTGCTTCCTGGGGTCTACTGTCGTCTCTAGTTGCCAGCGCATGCTCTGACTAGAATCTCTCCACACGAAGGGCCCACTCGAGTACACCTGGCTAGGTGGGGATGGAGAGGGTCACCACTGATGTCCTGATCTCCCTCCTAAGCCCCTTATTTAATCCTCGAACATTGAATGAAGGTTCACGCACCATATCCATACAGTAGCAAGGATGGTCTGTAAACCTCGCCGAGTACTCGGCCACAGTCATGCTGCCTGGCTGAAGGTGAAGCAGCTCCGGAATGCGCACAAAGCGCAACGTCACGGGGAAAAACTCCTCTAGAAAGATTATCTCACAGTCAACCCAGGTGAGGTTCTCTTCATTGTGAACCTGGATGGTCAAACGCCACAATCTCCCAACAGATTCCTACAGAAGGCTCGCTGCCAAGATCTCCATATGGTTAGGCAGTGTCCTCACTAAGTGAAAGACCCACGTCACATCCACTAGACAGTCCTTAGTGACTCGAGGGTCTGTCTCACCCCTGAACCTATGAGGTATCTTTCTCTAAAACTCATGTAAGTTGCTGAGCCTATGAACGCCACTAGCCAAAACTGCCGGTAGCAGGGGCTGACCATCGGGTGGTGGTGGCACTAGGGCACCACCCTGTGGGGCCATCTCAAACACTTGTCCCTAGACAGACACCTCATTGCAGATGGGGTTGTCGTCATGCATCTGGATCGTGGTTGGTTGTCCTCATGGAGGAATCATGAGATAAATCAAGATGTTCCACAGTTAGAACATTATACCTGGTGAGATGAAAATTATTCAATATCACAAAATGAAAACACAACCGGTATTTTCATGCATTGAGCCAAAAAGTAGGACATAAGGTTCCCGTGTATGGATACGTCGGCCGCTGCACCAACCTTTCACTCCACAAACCTGAAGGTCAGACTCGCAACACTCAACACTATTACATTAAATCAAAAACACAGACTCCCAGTCAGTAATGAATAACTTACCACCATTGATACCACTTTTTCATGACCCATCCCTCAGGGCCCGTGCTATGACTACTCCAAACCCGCCTTCCAAATGCTATGGGCTGCTGACTAGCACCAAAAGGCGTATCCCGAAAATGGGAAGGCATCACCTTTTGACCTATGAAAACACACAGATTACAATTCCACAAGAGGAAACCACAGAGACTACAACATAACAAAAGAAATTGTGAAGTAAACTACTGTAATAAAGAGTGCTGAAAATAAGGGATCCGTAATACATGCCCAACTAGAAAAAGTACAAGTAAAACTGGAAAAATTACAAAATAGCTAAAATGTGAAAGGAATCTTTTGGATCGTCCACCACATATCTTACCAGAAGGGTAGGCACCGCTCAAGGACTGTAGTACCTACTTCACATCACGATAAAATGGTCCAACTTCAAGAACCTCCCAGTTCTAGATCCCTCAGCATCAATTAACATTGTACGTCATCTACACCAGACACAATAAGGTGCAGGCGAAGCCCATGCAGGGGTGCGTATGATGATACTCAATAGGGACCCCGAGACCTCCTAAGGTCGCCTAGAGTTCTACAAAGGATAAACCACAAAGAATGAAGTAAAAGTACAAAACACAAGTCAGATCACACTCGGTATCACTTTAGATCAAGGATAGAAGGGTTATCACATCATCTAAATCCATGGGTGCGGGAGAACTCCTCATCTATCGAGTACAGTGGGTCGTCCAGGTCACACAGAGCTGCTTCCTAGTAAACTTGAACTGTAGTGGTACCCATCCCCAATGGGTAATGTGGGCATTTTGGGTCACATCGATCCACTTCCCACCATTGGCATGCGGGGTCACATAGATTCACTTCCCAACATGGCTGAACTGAGGTAATCCCCCTATCACGTACCATGGTTATGTCGGGTGAAACAGATATACTCCCCACCATGGTCCTGTTGGGTGACATAGAGCTGCTTCCCACTGCGCCAATTCTCAAGTAGTATTTAGGTCTCATCCAACCCCTGGGTTCCATATGTATTCTTCTTGAGAGAACCACTCCTCAAGCCACTTTCTGATTCTTGATAACCATTAAAGTCACCAAAAATTATTCCAAAATATCTTTCTCCTCAATAGAGTCCCAAAGACACAAACTGCTCATCAATCGGATGCACGGTTTGCAAGATACAGGTGTTTTAGTGTCGAGGGACTAGTTGGATTCGTATTTGATCCAACCCGGCCATGCCTGAACATTCTCCAAAACATAGGTGGAGCATCCCAGAAAGGACCGCCTCACCCTAAGGGTCGCGATTCCATAGAGGGGTCGTTAAATGGATGTCCAATATAGAAGTTAGGGCATGTTTTGTGTAACCAGTCTGTACGGGGTCCGGGTCTGGTCTGCCGCGGTCGGACCGGCCTGAACCAGTTCAGCATGGGCCGATCTGGTTCGACCTGGGTCGACCCGGCCTGACTCGAGTCCGACTTGAATCATGTCAAACTAGCCCACTGGGCTCGGCCAGACGCGGTAGGGCCGCGGGTTAGCCCATGGGTTTTTGGGTCGGCATGCTGGGCGGCAGGTCCATCCACTAGACCGACCCGGCGGTGCCACCTGCCTGTATGGGTGGTCCACCAGAGACACCTAGACGAGATGCATCAGTGTAGGGCTGACGTTGCATGGGGCGATGTTAGCAGGTCAACCTTCGGGGATTGAACCAATGCGGTTCCATGTGGTAGCAGAGGTCCTCTGCGCCGCGGCCGACGGGTCGCGGGTCATCTTCCAGGCACACCACTCGTGTGGTCCCCTTCCATCAGCTATCAGTCGTACTGGCATCTCTTTCTCCCACTACGACCATCATAGGCTGCGACCCTACTACCGTGTGGGCATGCCTGTAGGGGGCACACCACTCATATCCTCAAACGCTGCCTGGGGCGATGGCCGATCTTCCACCGAGCATGTGGTCGGTGCCTCCGCATACCGCTGTCACACCGCAGTGCACCACTGCCAGTGCTGATGCCAGCGGCAGGGTGTTCTTCAGGCTGCCAGTTGCGCACCGATGGCCCAAATTTTCTACTTCGTCAGTGCTTGCGGTTTCCTGGGATCATGCTCTTCATTGGGGTAGGTCCATCTTTGGGTTTTCACCAACTTCAAAATGGGTGATCACAAACAACACAAGAAGGGAGGGGCTCATGCCTTGTTCTTGTTGGTCTACGCCCTCCACATTAGAGATAATTCCGTGGGATTTTCAAGGATAATTTTAAATGAATTTCATGCCTCGGTTTCAATTCCTGAACACAATGATAATTCACACCCTCTTTCATATAAAAATAAAATAAAATAATGTTTCAACTTGTTTGTGTGTTGATCCGTACTTATGTTTCTAGAAAGAAAAGTGGAGAAAAACCAAAATCAATGCAATACCCTACCTTGAAACATTGGAGAGCGCCCACGGTTTTGGGAGTCGCATTGTTCTCCATCCCTACAATAAGATTCTCTCACCATCACTAGAACATAAAATTCTAGTTTGGGGTTTCGGCATCGCATGTCACCTCTTGATGGGGTTAGCTCCATCCTCTAAGGGCTCAACATTACGACACTCCAACAAAGCATCTCTACTTGATGAAGTTTGTCTGATACACCACCATCATGCTCTATATTTATAGGAGAGGGGGAGAGTAAGTAACGACGTGGGGAGTTATTGGGTATCATTAATAGAAATATTCTTAATTACCCCCAATATTGTTATTATATAAATTGGTGGGCCAAGACATTTATTGGATTGACACGTCACCTATCCCACCATACCTATTGACCATTGTAAGAATAGAATAAAATAAATTAACATTGTTATTTTATGTATTCTGTTAAAAAGTTCCAAAAACTAATGTTTTCTCTAGACCTACTACGGTTGAAGTGAAGTTTCCTTTAAGCAAATCTCGGTGCTGCAGATTCGACAGTTCCCTCTGATTTATAATCTGAACAACTGTTCAAATGTTAGAAAATGCCGCTAAGGTGTTTACTGAACATGCCTAGAAAAAATTTCAGAAATTCATTCCGGGCACACCGGGTCTCAGAGTCACACGCCGTCAAATTTTTCGGACTCGTAAAATTCCATATAATTTGAAAAGTACATGGACAATCGATGTCTTTAAATTGGATTGGTCAGACAAAGTGTCTTCTATAGCATTCATATACTGAGAGAGATAGATAGCTCACATGAAAATGGAGAGGCTGAATGATTTGACCATGTATAGGTATTTCTTACGAAGCACACTAGCTATGAAGCATATAAGGGGTCCACGAGATCCTCATATTGTGAAGAAAAAATCTCACAGTACTTTTCACCTTAATATAGTGTATTTTTTCGAAGGTATACATGATAAAAACATGTATTTTGAAGAGTTTATGAAATTATCATGGACAAAAACTCTAGTACTAAGAAGGGTCACTTAGAAAGCTATTGTATAACATAGAAGAACACACAATACATCAGGTCTTATAAAGAGGTTGAGACTGTAACCCATAAACACAACCTATGTCACATGCTTGTAACAAACAATAAAAAATGGTCTTACAAAATTATTGAAAAGAATCCTGTGAACTCCAAATCTTTTAATTAAAGGAACTTGGAGAAAATATATTCCTTTTGCAATGTAAATAAAGAATAACACAAGGAAATACAACCTCTCTCGTCGAGTAAAGTATATTTCAAACCATTATAATGAAAAGTATTATCATGAAGAAGACTTTATATCACATGATATCTTCATGAGAAGGAAGGTGGAGAATTTTTGAGCCACACTTGGTTCATGTGAAGGAAGTGATTTGATCACATATACATTGATAGATCTTGTGAATAGTACAATACATCGAATAATGGATGAAGAAAGAGGTTTCATAAAATTCATTCAATAAATTTCATTTAATACATCAATAAAAGTTGATTAAACGTTCATAACCATTCTGGTTAATACACAAGCCACTAAAACATGAAGTTATACAGTGCATGAGAACATGAACATGTGAATAATAATTTGAGATGATGAGATAAAAAAATTGTAATTGTTAAGAACACAATAATAATTTTCATAACTAAATGTTCTAAGGTTTTCAATTCGATGAAATCCATGCATTATGTGTGCATATTTGGATATTTAATCTAGATATAATATCATGTGAGATTATATCTGATTTGATTGTTTTTAAGAATTTAAGAATATAAATGCATATAGAAGTGTGAAAATAATTCTTGAATATAATATTCATGAATAATTTATGTGAAAAACGTGCACATATATCTATGAGTATGATAATTCATCATCATATGGGAGAATAGAACCGATGATTTGTTTCCCTAAGGAAACTAATCAAATATAGGTTTTCAGAGATTTGTGAGCAAGACTGGAATAAAAGGAAAAGATACATGAAAATGTATATGAGAAATTTTGATCTACAATACTCATGGATAAAGATAATTATATCATCCTACAGTATATCATGTCTATAATAATGGATAATGTGTCTCATGTGGATTAGGGAGAATAATTCTATTGGGTACCTTATGAGAAGATGGCTCTAGTGTGGATTTTGGAGTAGGAAAGTGTGGATTCTGGTAGCATTGTGGGATGAAGTATAAATTACTTCCTATATGGATTTAAGAGACATACAATGTGAATCTAATTTAACCACATTAATTGATTATTATATTATAGTGGACAATCTGTGATGGGGAGAATAACCTACATGGAAAAAGTATTTCGTTGTACTGAAATGTTTAAATACCATATGTTGTTCTCTCCCTTATATATTTTTATTTTAAATAGAGAATTTTTCATATCACTGAGTGGTTTAAGAAACTCAATATGTTCAAAATGTTTAATTAAAAAATATATAATTTCTATAAAATAAACCATTCATCCACCCCCCCCCCCCCTCAGTGGTAAGTTTGACCTGGGGTACTATAATTAGTATCATAATGTAGGTTACCTATAATGATCTCAGAGGGTTTTTATGAAGATTTAATTTTATGAAATTAAGAGAACTCATATGGGAAAAATTATGTTACTATTATGAATAATAATCATTAAATTTCTATTAAGACTCATACAAATAAAATTATGAGAATGGAATGAATGTTGAAGAATAATACGCTCTACTGACAGAGATAACTAAAAGTTAATATCATAAAAATTATATATTTTTTTATGAATTTTTTTAGTATTGTTTTTAAAATGATTCTTACTCAAGCTGTGAAAATATAGTATCACATAGTGATATACTCTATGAATTCAAAGAACATTTAATGAATGATCCAAAATATGTAATAAAGAATATTATTGAAGGTTTCAGGGGTATTTGGGATGAAAATCACCACTTGAATGAGAGTACAATTCTGTCAAAGATTCATTGTCTAAAATAATTTTTTAAAAAATTCATATCACAAAATATTTGAAAGAATAGAATGAATCAATTTTATTTTTCAATGAATGATATATAGAAATTGCTGATGAATTTAAATGAGATTTTGTGACAAATATTTCATTGAGATTATATTTGTATAAGATTTCCATGCCTTTAAAAACATTACAAGGTTTCTATGGTATTCTATATTTATCAACGGAATAAAGGAGATAATATGTTAATGGATATTGATAACTATTTAAAATAATAAATAACTGTAGATGAATAAAAAATTAATATGCTGAAGGATGAGGGGGGGTGCTAATTTGATATCTATTTATGATGAGAAGAACTCCCTCAAAATGAATCTTTTATAGACGGAGTTGAGAATGAAAAAATATGAATCACAACAAACAGTAACATGTCAAATTACTAAAATACTACATTCTTAAACTCATGTCTTCATTAAGGATCTGGATTTCATAAATAACATGAGTTCATATACTAATGAAACATCATCATCCTCCATAACGAAGTTATCCCATAACATAGAAATTGTTTTATGTAATTATGATGTTTCTTGAGTTTGTATATGATTTGAACCAAGAAATAGAAAATTATGGATAGTAAAAAATATTTTCAAATCATCCACATTAAGGGAGGATGAGAAAATAAACTATGATGAACTACTCCTCTAAAAGCATCCCAATGATTGTTAATGTCTCTCAAAAGTAACAAGTTTTAATATCAATGAAAAAAACAGTACAAAAAAATAAATGAATAAGGTTATTATATATTTCTGGTGCTTCTTGATGTTTGGTCATGAAGCTTTGAAATGATTTTATGACATTAAAATTCATGAAAATAATATAAAGGAAATATTTAGGTCCAGAAATTCTGAAGAAAAGTGAAAACCTGCATCTGAGAACAAATATTAATATAAAATGAATCTCTCTTCAAAGAATATATTTTAAAAATTTGAATATTTATATATGTTCTATATCATAAGTGGTCACTATTATGATCAGTTCTAGAATATACCAATTAAGAACAAATCATCAGATTATGTGAAGATAAGACCATAATCAAAGGAAATGTGTATTAGAAAAGAAGGTGATAAGTAAATCATGAGATGTGAACAAAACAAAAATTATGTTAAATAAAATTTTACTAAGAATAATAATGAGACATAAACTATTATATAAAAGGTTTAAATAAATGATTAATGTAAATCGTTACCACTAGGAAAAAGATGTCATTGTTTGAAGAAGAAAAGTGACAACATGTTCCTAGAAAGAATACATATCAAGATGTAAGATATCAATATTTTTTCTAGTGGTATTAATTATTTGGGGAAACATCATACTAATAATGGTATAACATGTCATTTTTAGAAAATAAGTATGATGTAAGGGTGATTCATGGTGAAAAAATTAGAATATAATCTCAAAGAATGAACTATGTTACCATAAATTAATCAAAACTTCCAAGAAAAAATATATATGAAGGATTAATAGAAGTTGGTATAAAATATAAATATAATGGTCAGAAAGTTATGAAATTAGTCAAAATACTACAATTAAATATTCCCAATTCTTGGAAAGGGAAGTCACTACAACATAAAAAAGTGGTGAGTCATGTGAAAATTATGAAAAGAAAGAAAATGAAAACAAAGGGAACATATTTTTTTATCCAAATGAATTTAAATTGACTAGTTATTTTATAAATATTAAAAATATTTTGAGGATAAAGTAAGGAATTTTTATATAGAAATTTTCATGGAAAAATTTATTCCATACAAAGATGGTGACATGTGTGTTAGATTTTATAAATATAGACATGCTCCATTCAACTATATAGATATTCTCCCTAATATTTGGGGGATGATTAATATTAAATTAATGTAGTAGAGATATCATGTACTCAAATGACTACAAAAGAAAATGAGACTTCACACAAAAAAAATATTGAGATTGGGAGAAAATAATGTCCAAGGTAGAGAGACAACTCTCCGCCTGAATGTTACTCTGGATGAATAATAAGGTCCCTATTTATTCCATTATATACTAATGATTTATTACTAACACACATTAAATTGAAGTATATGGATGTATCCCTTGATGGTGAGAATTAATGGGAGAAATATGTTAATCACTCATAAATAGTGAATTTGAAACTTCCCAAGAGATTTATAAAATAGGAAGATGAGGTACTCCAATCACAATTCCATCCATTATCAATTATTTCATTAACTATATCAAATAAGGAGGAGTTTTTGGTTGATGAAAAGATAATACATAGGTAGATATATATAATTTTCACTTGAACATTAAATTCTTTTTGATTAATGTGTTGGATTTAGCATGACATTGATAAATAAGATTATTTCCAGTATTTTTAATAATAATTGAGAATTTCGAAGCATGATTTCACATGCATTGTATTTTATGGATAGATTATACTTAATTTGTTGTATCTGTCTTGTTTTCAACATCTGTTTATGCCACATAGACATAGATTTGTTTAACTAGTGGATCTTTACTAACATAACAAGTGAGACATTCCCCTAATTGAAGTGATCCTGAAATTTTCATATAAAGGATATTATCATGTTTTTTAAAAGATGACGAGTTTATAACACCCTATCTCAGTTTTCATATTGATTTTCAATGAGTGGGAGAAAGTAAGATCCATATATTGAATTATGATGTGTGCGTATATTGAAACAAAAATAACAACCGGGTATTTTTGAGGATAGATTATTTTTTTTCAATAATTCATTATGAATTGGTGGATTAGGTTGTTATTCCTTGAGAATTGATATGTATTCATCTAATATAATTGCATTTCATGCTTTAACAATTCATCTCATAACTAGGAAAATTGGTTTTGATGTTGTTAATTATCAATACAATGTGTTAATGAGTGTGTGCATTGATATAACTAGTGTAAAAGTTTTGGGGGTCATGAAAATATTGAATTTCATTAAGATATATTTAGAACATAATTCACTAATATGAGTTTATGATTTATATATTTTTTTAAAAACAATGTCTTGGTCAAAGCCCAAGACACGATTTATTTAAAATTCAAGAAAGGAAATACAAAAGTCTGAAAGAAGGGATTTTTATACAATTTTTTCATAGAAAGGGAAAAGATCAATCAGTGAATTGTCACACCATGTAATTTCCTGCTTGATTCCCTTATTAGAAAGACCATCAACCACCATGTTTTCTTCTCAATAGGTATGTGAGGAAATATATCTGAGCTCCAGAAGTGAGTTAAGGAAATTCATCCAGGGCATTGTTAGAGGCCAAGCAATGTGAACCACACCATTCCAGATTTCTTTAACAAGGGTGGTGGAGTCACTTTCAATCTAGATGTTGTTAAAGCCTTTTTTCTTGACAAATGTAATAGCCTAAATCGCAACCAACATCTCTGCTTCAAGGGAAAAGAAAATGACACATCTTCTGTAGAAACAACCATGAAACTGACCGAGGGAGTCCCTAAAGATGTCCCCACAGCCCACAGGTCTCAGATTTCCATTGGAAGCACCATCAACATTGATTTTAATCCATCTAGTAAGAGAATCTTTCCGGAACACCTCAGAATAGTGCTTCAGTTTTTGGATGATCCCATCAACTCTAAGCCGTCTGAGGATCATAAAATCACCAACCAAGTTATCGTAATGTGCTTTCTGAAGCATGGAAACATCCCAAATGGAAATAAGAATTCTAATGTGACCTACATTAAGGTAAAATGAGTAGTTATTGGGAATAATAGAATTTATATAATATGAAATAATGTGGAGGATCTCAGCAACAACGGATAATAAGAGGTTCTTGATTTGTCGCGAAGTGTCAAGATCCACACACCATTTTAGATGGGACCAAATAGTGTTAGAGAATAACCATCTGTACTCAAACATGTCAGTAATAAAATTCCAAAGAGCAGAGGTAGTAGCACGTGAAAAAAAATAAATGATTGGTTTCTGCTCTATGTTTATGAAAAATGTGACATTTAGAGCAGTGTTGGATACCAAAAGACAAGGGACAAACCTCCGTTGGAATAGGGTTTTGAACAAAACGCCAGACTAGATTTTTTCTTGAGGGTTTAATCCAAGGATTACCAAAAAAATATAATCAATAAAAATTAGAAACAGAGTTAGTGAAGTAATTATTGTAAAAATTTCTGGAATAAATAATACCATTGTGGGCAGGTTTCCAAATAAAAAATCTACATTATTTGAAAATGATTAATCATCAACAACCTACACAATTAGATCTGGTAGCTCTAGATTACAAGCATTCATAACAACTTTTATAGTGTAGATAATGCTATCCAGATAGGTTTTAGGAGGCAACATTGAAATGAGAGGGGGGCCAGTCCAATTTTCAAGCCAGAAGCTCATGGTAGATTCCCAGAAGACCATTCATCTGGGGTTATGCATGATATTTACAAAGGAGCTTCTAATGGATGGAAAAATTGAGGAATTTACATAGTGAAAATTTCATTTTTCATGCTTCTCCACAAATGTATTTCTACGAAAATCTATGGAGTCATTTTTATTATTGATTAGTCTTCAGGTGAGTCTGGATTGAAGGGCCTCATTAAAAAGTTTGAGATTTTTAATGCCAAGGACACCTCTCTCAAGAGGTTTACAACCGGTAGACTAGGGAATTGTAACAAGATTTTGTTCAATAATACTACCAATCCAAACTGTGTTTCTAATGTATGCATTAATTTTCATGAGAATACTAGCATTCCATTTGTAAATCATCAACAAGTATACCATTTTATAAACAATAGTATATTTCACTATACAGATCATGTTAGACAGGAAAATGGATTTCTCCCTCTAGGAATAAATTTGAATAATAATGTGATCAAAAATGGCATTGAAATAAATGAATTTTAGCCTTCCCAAATATATGGGAACCCTGAAGTAGTTAAAGGGTGTGGATCCTTCTTTGATTCGAAGGCTTTTAATGATGTGACTTTTCCTAATTGGAGGGAATTTTTTTTCAAATAGCACAAAATATTTTCTCTAACTAATGGATTGACACAAGACTTTTTCAAAGTGTGATAAGGAATTTTAGAGTTAAGGATATTTATTTTACTTACATTAAGGAACAAAATTATATCATCATCATAAAGAAGATGGGATGGAACACTAAGATTTCTAGTATCCGGTATAGGATTGAGTTTTCTAGGAAGAACAAGGCCAGTGATAAGTCTTCTATGATAATCCTCTAAAATGAAAAAAAGAGTAGCAAACAGGGGATCACCTTATCGAACCACCATTAAGCATTTAATGTATCCCACAGTGGATCCATTTATGAGGATTGAGATAAAGGCCGATTTTGGAAGGGATTTTATCATGTTAATGAAGACATCATTGAAACAAAAACTCGGACGAAATTTGAATAAAAAGTTGTAGTCTATGGTATCAAACGCTTTATGAATGCCATGTTTAATGGAAATATTGCCTCCTATGGAGAAAATATTAAGAGATTTAGTGCATTATGAAGCAAACCAAATGAAATATTTATGGACCTACCTTTGATGAACCCAAATTGATTCCAAGATATGATTCTGCTACAAAGAGATTAAAGTCTATTGTCAAAGAAGTTAGTAATTCTTTTATAAACGGAGATGATGAGGGAATAGGGTGGAATAACTGAATTTCAGAGGCATTAGTTTCATTGGGAAATAAGGTAAGGAATTGAACAATGATAACATAAGGGAGGACACCATTAGAAAAGATACATTTTACAAGCGTACAAACATTTAAACGGACGTCCTCCTGGTGGGGTTGAAAAAAACCGTTATTGAAACTGTCATCAGGAGCACTACTAGGGTTTAGGCGAAAGATAGTGGTGTTGATTTCATGTTCTAAGGGAGTGAAAAAAAAGAGATATTTTATCATCCTCATTGACTAAGGCCTGAATGATCCCAAGAAGAATATCATTATTTACATTTGGCCTATTAAAAAATTGTCAAAATAATTGACGATGTAATTAGCTATGGAAGGCTCATAGTCATAGTGCTTGTCATTGTCTTTAATGAACGATAGAGGGCGACAAACTTTCCTAACCCTCTCAAGGGCATTGTAAAACATGGCGTTTCTATCACCATCCGAAAGCCACTTAGTTTTTAAGACTTTTTTGACAATTTTTTCTTTGATCACTAGAACAGAATTGATTTTCACAGGGACATTTATTTAATTTTGGGAATTAGAGGATGAGTCAAAGTCAATAGAACTATTTTGAATTTGATTGTTCTTGTTATCAAGGGTGGATATGTCTTGGTCAATTTGTTTAGATTTATCCCCGCACAAACCCTTGATGCAGTGCTTAAGATTCTTTATATTAGTAATACAAGAAAAAATATATGAGTAATGAGAGATAGACTCTGAACACCTTTTAATAAGGTGACAGAAATCCAAATCTTCAGACCAAGAGTTTTTTATTTGAAAGGGATATTTACCTTGTCTCTCTTAGAGTGAATTCTAACAGGAATTGGAGGATGATCCATGTTAATTTTAGGTATAGTGATGCTAGAGATGGTATCCCACACATCCAGAGTCAGGATTTTTACAAGGTCCCTATCAAGTTTGCTGGAAATGTCCCTATTATAATGCCTTTAGTACCAAGTGAACTTGGCACCTATGAGATTGATTTCAACCAGGTTACAGTCCTTTATCGTGACTTTGAATTCTCTAGAAAAATATGAGAATGAGAAGGATCTAGCTTCTCACTGGGTGAAATAATATCATTTATTTCTCCAATAACCAACCATGGGTCTTGGATGGAACAAGCCAAAATAGATAAATCATTCTAGAGAGGGCTATGGTCTTGATATCTATTCTTTTCATAAATAAGGGTGTAGAAAAAAGTGCAATCTACCATGATTAAAATCACAAGAGAACACTTGGCCAGAGAAATTGAAAACTTTAACATCTAGAAAAGAGGAGTGTTAAAAGATACAGAGAGATTCAATAGCACAACTGTTATTTAAAGAACCATGCTATTTATAACTAGAAGCATAAAGATGCATAAATTTAACAGAAAAATGAGTTTTGGGCTCAACAAGCACCAATATTTTGGGTTTATGAGTCAAAATAATTTTTTTAAGAACTGAAAGAGTGGAATGATTTGCTATACCCTGACAATACCAAAAAATAACATCCATTAAAACGTATTTCTGGAGAAAGAGATCCCCTTTTTCTTCTTATGACCACTAAATCCCTTATTCCTCTAGGATATTGTATGCTTTGAATAGGAGGTCAGAGGTGTCTTCATGTCCTGTTTTCTCATAGTTGAAGTAGAAAAAATGTTAGCAGCACCTGAGTGATTAACATACATGATGCTATCAGGTGAATTTGATGGCCTAGGGGTGATTATTTTTTCATCATGAGTGTCACCTGTTAAGCCCATATTCTAAGGAACAATAGGCAGGACAGGAATGGCATGTATGCCTATTATCCCGATAGCCTCAGTGGGTGATTCCATATTGGTTATATCATTTGAATTTGAATTCAAATAAGACACCCTATCAGCAGTTCACAACTAAGAGACATGTTGGGAGCTCTCTATTACCCTGTGATCAATAAATGGAACTGGAATAGTATAAGAAACCATACCAGGAATGTTATGCAGAGGAGATTGTGTATGATGTGCTTCTGTCTGGGTAGCTTCCAGAGAATCATTATTCGTGACTAGAGATTCATGTGGATCCACTAAACCATCTGCATCTAGATGCACAACCTATTTGGTAACATCCATCCTCAAATGCTCTTGGGGATGTTCATACTTCATAGGTAGTGGGTGATCAACCATTTTAAGCATCAACTGCATAGAGGCATCATTAGGGGACAAATCCAGAGGCTGGTCAAAGACTTATAACACCATTTGTTTGATATCTTTCAAAATTCCAAGATCAATATCAGGGTTATATTCCTCCTCAAACATTGATTTTCAAACCATAGTGAATAATTACGCCAAATTAGATGTGGGATGTGAGAAGAAGGGAATTTTTCCTGCATCATTTAAATTTCAAACATAACCAACTATGCTTAATCTACGAAATCTGAGTATTCATTTGAATTTTGAGCCCCACTAGTTTAAATGATATCATGGTTTTAAAACTCTCAATGGGGTCACTTCTCAAAATTAGAATAGAATAATATTCCACTATAATTACATTTATACAATGTTCAAGACAATAGAATAATGGCAAGGAACTTTGTCTTGAATGCATGAAATTTTCATAAAGTCATCTCAAGAACAACGACATCATAGGAAGTTATCGCGTGAAACTCACAACTTATTTCATGATTATCTTAAGATGAAATCAGCCAATGATTAAAATCAATAAACTATTAGAAGATGGTTCAAAAAAATTAACACAATCACTGAGACAAAGAATTAATAGTAATGGTATTGAGAAGCATTTATCTTTATAGAATCATCATAGGATTATCAAAAGGATGTCCAACATACATTCAAGAGACCTAACATGGAGGCATGCCAATGTTCATTGTTCCATCACATGAAGACTACCAAGGAATCACATGATCAGTGAGGTGATAATTGTTTGAAGAAGAATATATCATATGTATCAAGTGTTCATTGCATATAGAAGTCAAAAGACTCATCATTTTTCATATCCTAAGATCATATAAGGGTTTAATATATCCTTATATCACTTTATAAAAAATATATATAGGTATTTTAATCCATTCCATTAAAAATTCGGGCATATCCAAGTGAATTGGTTGTGGATAAATTGATAAAATGAGAGGGAAAAAGATAGAGATCTCAGGAAAATAGAGTATCCACATGATTCGATCACACAAATTTGTATCTCAAGAAGGACAATTCCTTGGTGAAGTAAAAGAATTATTTGTGAACCTATTCATGTAAAGGTCAACTATAAAACACTATTTATCATCCATGCATAATTCATTATGAAAAAGGTATATTTGGGAAACCTTATCTCATGTAGATATAGAGATAAACCCATGGTATTCACCTCTGGTCTTATGAAGGGTACGATAGACGCCTATTTTCTTGTGAATAAGAACATTTGAGACACAAGACTTGTGATTAAGTTGAGATAGTATCCCACAGATACAAATAATGTCATGAAAAAGTAACCCATAAGATATACTAGTCTTGAGAAGTGAATGAAACAAAAACCCACTGACACACAATCCTTTCACATGAAGTAACTCATGGTCAAGCGCTTAATTTTTCAAATTTAATTATGGTGAATCTATAGAAATATCTCCTATTTTGAAGAAGAAACTATGGAAAAAACCTTGATCATGTGAAGGATTAGCATAAATAATAAATAACATATCATGTCCACTTAATGAAAACAATGTAATATAATATATGGTCCACACATGGGTCATGAGATTGTAGTGAGAAGATCACATATACATGGATAGATCTTATGCTTCGAAAGATACAGTGAAGAAGGGAGTGTAATGGCCTATAGTTTATCAAAGATATGGATTTTGTTTTTCATAAATTAGTTTTCATACCCCTAGTAATGGTAAATAATGGATCCATAGAGATTATAATGGTGTTTGGTGCTGGTTTGGATTTTGGAGGGCCAATAGATTAAGGGGTAGTAGAAACAGCATATCCTAGCCTAGATGGTCACCCCTAACCGTGCAGGGAGTTTTAGTGGGGAATAAGGGAACATACATGGTTTATTAATCCATTAATCCTACGGTGCATGGCCGTGAGATAATTTCATACATCTTGACAGTGATATTTCTCTTGGATAGTGCATGGTTAAGAGATCCATGCACCTTTCTTGTGTAGGGCCCCTCCATAGGAAAAACTAGGCAAGCCATAATTTCACAGTTTATCAAACCTATGGAAAAACCATAAAACCCATGGAATTATGGGAAAAATAATATTTTCCCTTCATTATTCTTATACCCTCATCCCTCTCTCAATTATTTTTTCTAATGGGAAGAACTCCACTATTTTTACCTCCGGAGCTCTCTACCTCCTCTACATATGGATCTTGAGTCCCCCTTTTCCTACACTCCAAACATATCACCATTATAATTATTTGATATATATAGTAATTTTATTCAATCATCTTGATTCACTTATTTATTTGTCATTAAATATCTTATTATATTTTGGTGTGAGCTCATTCGTCCTATTTTTAAGGAAATGGTCTATCCCTAAGTTCTCCTATTTTTCTTCAAATATGAAGCTAATAATAGATTATAAGTCATATAAAAACCTATAGTATGTGATATAGATTTAATTTTCAAGTTTTATTGAGTTTTCCTAGAAATAATTAATGGATCGAATGAAATAAACATCCATGCATCACCAAAAAATGTGTTATTCATTTCTAAATAATCGTATGAATGTTGTTATACTTTCATAGATCCATGATAAGTGTTTATAGGGTTATTCGATCAATCAATGCCACCCCTTTAGGAGTGGATAATGAAATTTTGTCATTCAATCAAATTGTTTAAATGGAAAAACACTACCTAAGTGATTACCTAGAAATAGAAATGTAATTTCCTTTTTTCATTTAATTGTTGAATAGTTCATAACACCATCTAAGTGTACTTCATGACCCTAAAATGGATTTTACTTTAATAATTAATTAAATAGAATAAGTTAAATGATAAATAATGGGTGTATAGGAAACAACAAGTGATGCATGGTTGAATTTATTCGTTATTTGAACAACAATTCCATGGTTTTATTGATGATTGATGATTTTAATGTGTTTTTTGGTGATCCCTCTTGATATTATTATTATTATTATTATTATGGGTATTAAATTAATAATGGAGAGTGAATGATGGTTAAGGGGCCCATCATGAATGGAATTTCATGCATTCTTACATCGGGTGTTGATCATGATGTCTCTCACCGTTATAATTTCATAAGAGATATGTACATTACGTTCCACATTCCTCCATATCGTGTGTTGGGCATGAAATATCACCCCACCAATATCATGTGATGAGAATTATGTCTCACACTAATATGAAATAATGGTCTTATACCCTCTTTATGGATCCTATCACTCATTAGAACAGTACCTAGTAATAATGTATATGGCTCTAAACATCATCTTGTATACTATGAATAAATATGTATACAATATAAAACTATATATACATATGATTAATAAGTATATATATATATATGAATAATTATTAGACTCTTACACCACCCAATGTAGAAGAAGGTATAGCTATCCAGGTTTCCTATAGAAACCAAAGTCGTATATAATTTATTATTTCCTTGTCATTAGTTATTACTTTTACATGCACATTACATAGCTATATACACTAGTTAAATTATATCTAGACACCATTAATGGTGGCCTACTATGTTTATATCCCTCCTTAATCAGGCAACCATTGTTACATGATTAGACCACATGAATGTAGGTTTTGATAATTGAAATATCATTACTACATAGGATTGATTTATTTCTCTTATAGCATAGAGCATGAGAGTAGGGTACTGTGCATATGCTCTGGATTTTAGTGTAGAATTATTTTTTTCATTTTTTATTTCATTGTGTAGAATGTTGTATGTGAATGGACCCTATTTCCCCAGTATGTATAAAATCATTATATGACTTCATTGTACATGACTCGACCTTTGGGCATTTGATTATTTTTATTATTGTTCATTTATACTTCAACTGTTAATCATTGTATTTACTTCCATTTTTCAATCTATTATATCAGGATTCCAATATTTTCTATTTATTTATAATTATCTGATGTTCCACTTTGATATGATGGAATTATCTCCCCACAGTATCACCTTAGACCTTCGTTTCTAGTCAGAAGCCTCTGGGGTACGACGATGTGCGCTGGAGACCATGTGTCCCACCAGCTCACAACATCAGTAGAGTGGTTCTTATGTTCGAAAATTACAAAGTGTAATCAGAGTAATCTTTTTTCCATTATCCTTAAATTTGAGGTAATAAAAAAGAGACCTGATATATTGGAATTTTGTAATTAGACGATTTTTTGGGAGTATCTAACCATCATATAGTGGAAATACAAATTACATGGGATGTGTTATTGTTGTTCTGATTTTTCACCTATTATAGCTGATATGGTTTAACTATTGGGGTGTGAAATTTCCTTGGGATATTATTATTTATGATTTTATTGATTTATATCTTGTTCTATGTCCTGAAATGGCATGTAATTAGCATCTCTTGCATCATTATAGGCACATTATAAATAATATGCCCTGAATTTTTTCATACCATGTCTACATTCTGCATGCATTTACCTACTGCATATGGTTTAGTTCCAGATTATTACATATTTTAATGTCCTGAAATTTCATTCAAGGATAATATAATTAAAATAATGACTGTTTCTAAATGATTATAAATAGTAGTTTCCCACATATATCGGTGATTCCACCTTAATTAGGAAATTATATGATGAAGTGGGTTCTGAACCAACTAGTTTTTGTCTTTGATAGACTCTTATATTTATATAAACGAGTATGAACTCACATGAATTATTATGTTTTAATTAAATATCTTACCAATAAATGGGATTCCAATTGTAATGTAGTGTTTATTTTCCTGTATACATAAAAATTGAAATTCCCTATACTTGAACATATATTGATTGGTATGAGAACTACACCTGAACCGAACCTTACTAGTGGGTAAAAGAGAGTGCCTCTTATGTTCTTATGGATTTTTATGATCATTCTGTTTCATCAAGTCCTCGATTTTGGAGGCGAATATAGGTTTTAACTTTTTCATGGAAAGGATGCCTTCTAATACATTTTACTATCTGAATTTTTTTCAACTGTTAAATTCTCTTCTAAGGAATGAATTTGGAATTTTAGAATCATCACATTATGGGAGCCTCAATTAATATTCCAAGAAGGTAGTGATGACCATGGACTAAAGGTTGTGGTCCCTAAGAAGCTAGTGATACCTCCTATAGTGCCACCTATTTCCAAATTGATTTTCTTAATATCGGTAGAGATGCCCAATTTCAAGAGGCATTCATCCATTTGATATAAATTTTTCAAGTTGTTTCTTGAATTTCCCTGACTATGGCAGAGTTAACTCACGATCTGAAGAAGTAGCTTCCACCCCCATTTTAGGGAAATAGAGGAACATCTACTATTGAGTCATGGATTGAGGTTGTGATTACAATTTAGAGCATATATAGATTCCTCCAAAGTGAAGGGTCAATATTATAACCAATATGCTATAATATTTTCCCGTGCTATGTTGGGTTTTCATTACCTATGTTGACCAACATCGGGGCCAGATGTGGATGGATTTCAAAATGGTATTCTATGATTACATATTTCCACATACTTTGAGGGTTTCATGGGATATAGATTTTTTGAAACCCCAGTAGGGATCCCATCCTATCATGGAATATTCTACTCATTTCACTATATTGAAGTGTTTTTCTCCTACTATATCATGTTTTGATCTTGTGATCGTGAGGTGATTAGAGGATGGGATGGTGTAAGCAATACGATCCAGGATCAATGTCATTTGGTTGAAAAAAAACTGAATGAATCACCCAAGCCCTCATTAGTGAGTGAAATTTGATGTAAATTGATGGTGGTAACAATAATTGTTCATCGAATTGGCTAACTAGTGTTTCTTCTATCAGGTGAAAGTTAATTTTTTAGGTTTCTTATAGGGTGAAAAGCAGTCAAAAGGCTTGTAATGATCATTTACATTTATGTCACTAGTATGGGAAATAAGGTCATACCAAATATTAGTGTATGTAATATCAAGTGGGATGAAGAGGTTCTGGTACGATCAGGAATATCTTGTTCTTTTGTAGGAATTTTCCATCGGTACATAGTGAGTGAGGATCTCAAACTACCCCATGTTCTATAACAGGTCCAATAGTATATCATCAGGAAGTAAGTTGGATTACCACTGGAATCCCAAGCTAAAGAGATGGTATAGGAAGTGGTAATAAGAATCAATACTTACAGTGAAAATAATCTGACGCTTCTTGGGTCATTCTGGTTGTGAATCAGGGTTACAGTATGTGACAGTTTCATGCAGTGTAGCCTATATAAGGGGAGAAGAGAAAAAAACCTTCATTGTTTGAGGTACTATTATAGTATCCTCTAATTTGGATTTTTTTTGTTTTAAATTGGAAAATAACACTGCATTATATCATACAAAATTATTGAGAGTTTGGGCATCAAGATGGAATACTTATTTGGTGTGATGTCTCTTGATACCCCATTGGGTATCCGATTAGAGAGTGTTCATTGTTCTAATGATTGTCTCATAGATATGGGTATGTATCTATTCATATAGAATATATTCATCCTCATCAAGATAGAGTTTTATTTAATCATTTCGATGGAATGGTTAGTTCTCTATCAGGACCATATTGATTTTTATTACTAGAGGGTGACTTTTACATCACTAGAGGGCAGTAGACATGTGAATAAGGGAGAGTGGTATATCAATGCATCTCCAGAAGGACCTGAACATTAGGGTTTGGGATGAGTCAAAGATTAGATTTATAGTCCTTTCATGGATGACTAGGTGTTACAACCCATTATATCCCTCCCCTAGTTGATTGATTCAAGAATGTCTCCCCTGAATACTTTTTTAGGCTACCTTCAGCTAGAGAGGTAGGGCTCACAATTGAGCTACATCTAGTAGTAGCACCATTTTTTATTCCTCCTTAAAATATGAAACCTATCGTGATTCAGGGGCTCAATAAAGATATGGATGACCTGAAGGATAATGGTTTTATTTACTCTAGCAATTCTCCTCATGGTTCACCAGTCATTTTTTTTAATAAGGCTAATGATACCCTCAGGAATTTTGTGGATTACCGATGGTTAAACAAGCATACAATGAAGAACTCATATTAGCTAACTTGAATATATGAACACATTGATCAATTTTGAGTAAAAATAATGTATTCAATGTTTTATATGAGGTCAATCTGACATCAAGTATGTTAGATATCTTCATACATACCTTGAATAACATTATAAATTTGTTATGGTATTTACGAGTACAGTGTAATTTCTTTCAATCATACGAAATTTCCTTTTATTTTTAAAGCTTTATTGAATTAGGTTTTCCACCTGTATGTGGTTTCATTTGTGGAAGTCTTTTTGGAAGAAATATTAGTTTATTATTTTTCATGAAACTACCATGATAACCAAATTATAATCATGTTGAATACACTGAAAGAGAATAATACTTACACAAATCTCAATTAATAAACATTTTGGATCTAAAAATTCCACTTATATGGTCTTATCATCAAGGTGTAAAACGTTTTAGTAGAACCATTGAATGTGGGAGTTTTAGCATCTAGTTATCACCTTATGAAATAATCTAATATAAGGAGTTTCTTGAGGGTAGTCGTGTATTACAAATGCTTCATACAAGATTTCTCATGATTAATTGTACCTATTATGGGACTGAATAAGAAGGATGTAAAATTCTTATATAATCATTTTTGAAAAGGCCTTTAAAAATATCAATGGAATGTTGACTTTAGCTCTGATTTTGATTTTCCTAGAGAAAATAATGTTCTATATTGTTTACTGTGACACATCAGTTACCAGGGTGGGTGAATTTCTAATGTATAATGGGAAAGTATAGGTGTATGAGTCTCATCTGTTATGTACTTCCAAGTGAAATTACTCATCACCTGACCTCGAGATAGTGGCTACGGTTCATGCATTATGTTGTTGGAGGAACTATTCACTAGGTGGGAATTTTGTGATATTAATTGATCATAAAATGCACAAATATATATATACATAGTGTGATTTAATATCAAACATTGGAGATGTGTTGAATTCCTAAAATCCTTTGATTTTGAGATTTCCTATATTTCTAGAGAAGGAAATGATGTAGTTGATGATTGGAATTGGAAGACTAAGACACATGTTGTTCAAGAGGGTAGTGGAGAGTGGAAACTCATGACCTTATTTTCAAATATGGACATTCATATAGTGAAGTATCATGGTCAGAAAATCCTCTTCGATTTAGCAGTGATCTCTACCCATATGGAATGGGTGATAATGAGGAAACTCTCAGATTATAAGGGCTTAATATTGAGTGAGTGCATCTTAGATAGTGATTCAACTTTGAGTAGGACCATAGATGGTTATTAAACGATACTATCGTGCACATGTTTGGGTAGTATATTCTAGAGTCACAAAGATGTATTGATACATATAGTTCTATGAAATGATAGATTACTAGATTTATCACTCGGTGTCCCTCCTGTTAGCAGGAAGTCAGAACATCAGTGGAAAGTAGTACTTTTACATCCATTATACATTCCAAAGTGGAAATGGAATAATGTATCTATGGGATTATTATAAGAGTTTCATTGATTTAATCATGTAAATTATATAGTTTGGCTATTTATTGACCATTTGAAGAAGGTATCATGATTTTTCACCTATTCTAGAGAACTTTTTGGTAGAATATCTAGAGAGAATATATGTAAAATAGGACATATATATTCATGGTTCTCAATGATCTATAATATGTGAAAAGGATTTTCACTTCACATATTTATTCTCAATAGGGTTTCAGAAGGCCTTGGGTACATGGGTTCTTATGAACACGACATCTCACCATTAAATAACAAAAAAAATAATATATGATGCTGGTATTAGAGGAAATGATGCTTACATGTGTCCATGATTTTAGGGGTTCGTGGGAGAAACTAATACCCTTTATTGAGTTTGGTTATAAAAATAGAATTCAAGATACAATTTATATGGATACATATGATGACTTATATGATAGTTCTTACTGATCTCCTTTTTGATGGATAAAGGCATGGGATGCAGTTTGAATTGGACGAAATCTTATCTAGGAGACTTTAGAGTGGGCCCTATTGATCATGAAGAGCATGTTGAGAACTCAGTATAAGAAACAATCAATTGTAAATCAAATATTTAGACTAATTGAGATTGATTTTATTGATCGAGTTTTATTTTGTGTATCTCCCATGTTGGACAATCGATGAATATAGAGGCAGGGTAATGATTCACCTCAATTCGTTGGATGCCTTAAGATTTTGAAATGAATCGGGCCAGTTTCTAACTAGAAAGAACATCCTCAGAGATTCCAGTATATGAATAATTACATTAACATATCTCATCATCACAAGTAATATCTGGACCTGAAACTTGATTTTCATCTTGATAGGTTTGAGTTACATATGGATTCTTATTTTAAGGAGTACCTCAGGCATAATGTGGATTGGATCATAAAGGAACATTGAGGTAGGTCATTTTCTTTTCTATGTGAACTATAGTATCACAGATGAGTACAATGTGTGACATGGGAATTATAAGATGATATGTGATCCCAATGGCTATATATTTTGTTGGATGATCTCCCTTCTCAATCATTAGACCAACAGGTGTATAATTCTCTTTATATATGAGAGGTTGTAAGAACCTAACATTTCTCAAATCTATGACTCATCTTTTTTTTATTAAATCCCTTATTTAGGACCTATTAATGGTATATAACAGAGTAACTGAGCTGATGAGGGTGTTAAATTATTTTTTGGAGCACGAAGCCCTAGACTTTGGGGAAATAGACAGGGTTTCACGATTTTTATAAATAGAACTACCCAACGGACACAATATCCCCTAACCGTAAAGGGACTTTTAGAGTAGAACAATGGGCAGAGTGTTTTTTCGAAACTGTGTGAGCCAATGTTTACACCCATTCATAAATTTAGGACATATTGATAGTGTAATTTCTTATGGCATTCTCGTGTTTTGGAAAGCTATGTGCCCAGCCCATGCGTGTCCCTCAACAAGCATAACTGGGAACACAGGTGGCACACTATTAGGCCAACAGTGTAGAATAATCATGAAAACTAGTTATTTTAATGTAAAAATACCATTTCCCCATTAGCTATCCTGAATCCCTCACACCTCACTCTTTTTCTATCCAGTGGATAGGAATCCCCCATTTTCACCAGTAGGAGCTCTCTTCCTCCACTACATAGGGATCTTGAGTGCTCCTTTATTCAGAATCCAAATGGTTCACAGTATAAAGAAACAATTAGCTAGAGGTAGGATTTTAAATCCTATTTATTCTATTATTTGTTTATCTTTCCATTCTTTTTATATTTTAGTGCAATATCATTATCCCTATTTTAAGGGGAACTGATAGTTTATCATATTTAATTTGTTCTACTTCAAATATGATATTGATATTGGATGAGTAGTAACCTATGATTCTAAGGTATGTGGTCTATTTTTCATTTTTAAAAGGTTTATTGTTTTCATAGTTTTATCCTTTATGTGGCATTCTAGACATTTCAACACCCCTTTTTAATTTTTTTTCTTTCTAAATAAATATATGCATGTTGTTATACTATTGTAAACCCGTGTTATGTGTTTTGAGGATGATATCCTCAATCATATTCACACATTTGGTTTTTCTGAATGAAATTAATATTTATATCAAATTTTTTGAATGTAAAAACACTTCATAAATGTTTTAATTGGATTCTAAATGGAATTTAATTCTTTAATATAATGTTCAAATTGACAGGAACACAGTCTAAGTGTCTGTATTACCACTTAAATTTGTTTTCCATTCTTAAGTAATTAAAATTATTAATTTAATTTATTTATAATGGTTGGTAAGGAACACAATGTGATACATGATTTTATTTTTGGATTATATGAACTTTGATGCCTTAGTTTTATTAGGTATTAATGATTATCATTCATTTGAGGTGATCCCTCATGATATTATTATTATTATGAGTATGCCATTATTACTGGCTAGTGAATGATGATTAAGGGACATGTTGAGCATGTTGTTTCAATATCCCTTATATCCAGTATTGAGCATGACATCTCTAACTGTAATAATTATATTTGGATAATGGTAAAAACATTCCAAAATATTTCGTATCATGTGTTGGGCATGACATCTCAACCCACCTATCTCAAATGAAGAGCATGACATCTCACACCCATCTAATATTATGGGCTTGTACCCTCTTGATGGAGACTATAACTCGTTAGAGTAGTCATGGACACCTATGTTTTTCCTCGGGTCTATCTAGCACTTAGTATCCCTATAAATGGCTCTAAACATCTTCACATATTGTGTGCATATATGTGTATACAATATATAACCATATATATTTATGATTAATATATAAATATATATGTTTAGTGATTATAATCTTACACCATCTTATTCCAATGCTCGTAGTACTAGCCAGGTGTCTAATATGGACCTGATGAGGTGAATATTTATTATTTCAGCATTATGGATAATTCTTTTTACCTGCACATTTCTTAGCTACACCTATTGGATGTATTATTACAAAATTCCATTGGTTTTTTCTTATTGAGTTTATTTCACACCCAATATGGACCGCCTTTGGTACCTGATTAGACCTCATTTATGTAGGTAAAGATAAGAGTATATTTCCTACTACATATGTTTTATTTATTTAACTTATATATTGGATCATGGTAGTAGAGTAGAGAGTGTAAGTTCATGATACTAGTGGAGATGTCTTTTTGCATTTTTCAATTTTGTATAGCGTGTTTTATATGTATTTCCAATGTTTCCCCTTTTGTGTACCATCTTGAAAATATATATTGGTATATGAATCAAGCATTTTATTCTTCATTATTAATATTAGTTATTTATGATTATGTAGTTAGTAATTTTATTTGTCTCCAATATTCCATTTGTTATATCATGATTCTCCTAATGTCTGTTTAGTTTTAATTATCCACTACACCACTCTGAAATAAGGGTGTAGTCTCTCCACTATACCACCTTATACCTTCACTGCTAGTCAGTAGCTTCTTACATATAGGGAGGTGTTCCAGAGGCCAATTAACGCACAAGCTTAGAGAACTCTTTTATATGTTCCTAGGTTAGAATATTTAAAAATGCAACATGAAATTCATGAAATAAAATCCATGAAACAAGGAAATAAAAGGGAACAAAATGTTAGTACCCTTTTTTTCACATGACACTAAAGCCTAGAGGTGGACATTACATGAGTACAAGAACAAATAAATAATCACTGTGAAGTAAGGATACCTTAAACATAATTGACAATTACAAAATAATAATGATCTGACCTGAATGTTCTATGGTTTTTGATTCCATAAAATATATTCCTGAAGTATTATTAATTTGATAATATAACCTCATATAATATTTTAAGATCTTATATTCAAGTTTATATTTGTCATGAACTCATGAAGATATACTTCAGTGTCATTGTTAATGATCATTATTTTAGTTCATATTCTTAAATAATTTGTTTTCACCGATTTCACGCAACTCAATGAGTCCAAAACATCACCATAACAATGAAATATAGCCCCAATAATTTGTAACATTGGTGAAAATAATAAAATATTTGTGATAATAGATTTCTTGGAAGACTAGAAAGCTTTTAAAAGGTACTTGAATAGGTGCTCGATCATATGGTGTTAGTAAGGATCATGAAACAAGCTCAAAAAATCAACATATAGTGGATCAAACATGGAATAAAATATAATTAATCTTCTTTGGATTCAGGATCATAAGAAACTTATGTGACTCAGGAGTATAAGACTCTATTTTGGATTCAATAGTATGCCAAAATTCATTATAGTAACATTGTGGGATTAAATATATAAAACCTCTTATGTATATTCAAGATAGATTTCGTGTGAATTTTTATTGATCATTGTAATTGATTATTATATAATAGTGGGGAATCCATGTTTTGGATAATAAGCATCATGTAAAGGAGTAATCCTTTATAATGAACACTATAAATATCATGTATTGGGATTTTTTTATAATTTCTACATTTTAATTGATACTGTGAGATATAACAAACTGGATCAACCACCTTAACAAGATAAAGATGTTGAATTCAAAAGAAATAATTATTAAATCTAAACCACTGATTCACCCCCTCTCCCCCCCTTAAGAGGTTAATCAAACTAGAGGAACCATATAAATCAGTATTAAAATAAATTAATACAATTCTTGAAATAATTATTTAAATATAACGAATACTAATATAATAATTTTTGGCTAAACTGAAATATTTTCTAAATAACCATGTTTTTGTAATATATTTTCTATTTTATTTAAAATATTTATTCTTATTATTTAGATTATAAAATTTATTTAGAAATAATTTTTTTATAAAATTAAACTATTTAATAATAATAAAACATTTATTATCAATTTTTTATAAAGGAAGATAAATTTTTTGATAATAAAGGGAGAAATTTTACTTTGTAGATATTTTAGGTTTTTAAAGTATATTTTATCTTAATAAATCAAATTAATAATTCGTGATTAATAATTTTGAATAAATATGTTTATATTTATTAAATAAAATAAATTAAAATTCATTCAAGGTTTATTTTTATAAAAATAATCATAATAAATTCATTTTATGTTTCAAAATTAATTTTTTTCTAAAAATGGTTTTTATGCATTTTATGTAAGTATATTTAAATTAAAAATGAAATTTTTATTGATTTAATATGATACCAACAAATAAATATTTAAAATCATAATTTAATAATTATCTTAAGATAAATATTTTGAATTTTTCTCAGAAGGTTTATTTTTAGGTAAATACAGAAAAATAATAATTTTAAAAATACTATCACTTTTATGAAATTATCATGACATAAAAATTTCATAAGATTTTATTAGTTTTTTATAGAATATATGTATAAATAATATTGAAATATATTTTTTAAAATATATAATATTTAATATTGAAATAAATGTTTCACATTTTGGAAATCAAAAAGATGTTTATATTCAAATAAAAAATAATTTTTTGTTCTTCTCTTTTGATGATGTTTTCAAATGGTTCCTTTCAGTGTAGGTTTGGTTTTAAATTAAAATAAGCCTCATTTTATATATAATAATACAAATAATTTAATTTTAATTACTATTATATGTTATTTTTGAGAAAAATAATTTTCATGCATTAAAATGGGACTTCTATAATTACTTTCTTTGTATCATTTTGGGAATTTATATTAAAAGTGATTGTTTAAACTTTTGAAAATTGATTCCAAGATAATTCATTACATATTTTAAATTATCATTTTTGAGTTTGGTAATTTTTTCAATTTAATTTTTTTCATAATGAATAGTTACGATGGTAAAATGTTTTCAGTGCTATATGACTTAAAAGGGTTAAAGAGGGGGTTAAACTAACAAATAATGTGTGAAATACATATTTAAAATGAGTAAATTTAAATTTACCAATTTTTTAGATAGTAAATTTTACAGTATCTTAAATTGGACGAAATTTCATCCACCATTATTGAGAAATATATTTATTATATTTTATTGATTTAATATTAACAATGGTACCACTACTATCACATATAAAAGGGAGAATCACTTCCTCACATCATAATTGACTTTCAAAACCATAGATCAAACATGATATATTCAAATACATCATAAACTATAATCTCCAAATCCTTGGGGTCAAAACACTAAAAATAACATATACTAAGAAGAGTAAAGAGTAAGTCACGGAAGCTATCCATCGAAGAGGTATAAGACTTCACCGAGTACATTCTTGATTATTTATTCTTATACCCAATTAAAACATATTATATAAAAATTAGTTTACAAATATATTATTATAACGACCCAAATATTCATTAATAGAAATTCCTCTTGATCTAAATAAATATCTTATTATGGTTATATAAAATGTGAACATCATTGGTTTTATGTTTCTGGATTTTAAAACATAGTTTTTAATTGTGACCATTGTTAATATAGTCGTTGAATAGTGATCACAGGATTAGTATAAATATAGGGCTTTAACAAATCCAATTTAGTCAGACAAAGGAAGTCATGGCCTCATCTAGTATAATTTCCATGTATGAAGCCCATTTGTTGGTTATCATAAAGGAGGTGGTGTCATTGGGATTCTCTCTTGACCAAGCCCAAGCTGAGCTTGAACACGTTAAGCTTGAGCAAAACCGACTACAAGAGAAGTGGAAGTTAATAGGGATTACCACCCAAGCGATGTTATCCAAGCCACCCCAAGAGTCTATCAACATCACACACCTAACCCTTCGGTCTTATGTGGGTGTCATAAGGGGTTATGTAACAATACCCTAGCACTATGAATTTTTACATTATTTTTGTATAAATAATGTGCATTCATTTTATTATTGTTACCTTGTAAATAGTTTTTAAAGCACCAATAGTATCTTTAGTTAATATTCACCTATGAAATCTATTTTGATAAATTAATGGATTTTTAATTATATAAAATATTAATAAAATATTATTATAAATTAATTAATTTTTATTAAATATAAATGATCATATAAATTTATGAATGGAATTTTAATTTTTATTAAGGTTTGAAAGTTGTATTTGTCAAAACCCATGAATTTTCGATAAATAATGGTTTTTATTTTAAAAGTAAAAATTCACCAATTTAGATAATTATTTAGATAAAATTAATGTTATTTTTGGAATCAAGATGTTGAAATTATCTAACGGTTAATTTTTCATAATTTTCTGAGATAGTCGAATTTTTCGATTAAAATTAAATTCCGTTTAAATATATAATGTGTTTTATGACATCATAATGACCCAATAGTTATGTAATAAAATACTATAAACATTATTTTCGTCCAATATGTGTTTTATAATTAAAATAATTTTATTTTATATTTGTTTGGTTTTTCTTACAAAGCATTGGTGGACCCTTCAAGGCTTATAAAACATTTTGTCTTTTTAAATTGTTTTCCTTGAGAGTGTGACTCACCTCTACATAAGTAACCATATTATTTTAAGATCTTCGGCCATTGGACAAATAAAATATTTTTTTCCACTCCCCTTTGTAAAAAACATTATGAAAAAACCATGGTCTGGTTTGTGGTATCTATTAGTTTAATGTGTGATGATCAATACCTAAATAATAAAGAATTCTCTCTCCTTTCCTATATAAACCCTCCCAAGATCTCAATTACTCTTAACTAAAAGACTTTAAAGGTTGAAAAACCTCTACCCTACTCTCACTATAATCCTAAAAAGTTTCCCCAAGCTCCCAATAATCCTCTCTCAATCCTCCACCAAGCCTTTGGGATCACACTTCCAAGTAAGGGATTTCTTCCTTTAACATTTTTGTCCAATATTCTTTAAGTTGTTATGCCCTTTTGTTTTCAATTAAAAATATTGTGGAATTATTTTTCACCTCCCCCATGCTTCCCTATTTATTTTGGAATGATTTTATACCCCTTTCTCTCTCATTAATTCCTCCCATGTACACCTGTTACCATGCCAAAATCCACGGAGTGATTTCCCTCTCCTCTTTTACATCCAAGTAATTCTTTTTGAATTATGAATCAAAATTTTATTAAATTTGTTGGGACATGTGTCTATATGACCCCCTTACTATCCATTTCATGTAAATATGATGATACACCACTTTATATCTCATCAACCATTTTTTAGGAGTTCTTATTTCATGTCGTTTTGCTGCTGAAATTCCACTACGATTTTCCAAGCCAATGTCATTGTGTAGTGAATACCATGCCCATTTCCCTTTCAAGGGCATTCACATTTATGAACATTTACTTACTGATCATAAATATTCATGAACTTATTGTACATACCTTTATCGTGGAATAAAGTATGATGATTGATTCCATGTTATATTATTTATGTGGCACACTTATGCATGAAATCAAATGTTTAAGAAGGGGTGCCCTGATAGCGCTCCAATGCATTGGGTAATGTATAGTATCATGATAAATCATGTGAAAAGGGTGTTGAATAATCATAATTAATGTGCAATGAGGTTTTACTTATGCTTCATTTGCAATTAGTGTTTACTCATGCTCTATGAGCAATGAGCCTTCGCTCATGCTAATTCCATGTTAAGTGTTGTTGCGAGATTTCAATGTTATGATTATAATGATTTATCTTTCCTTTATGTTATTGTTTCTCTTGTGCTCCATTGATTTTCCTATTTTCTAACACGTATTTTATTCCTCATTTTATTCTATTTTTATTCCCTTAATAGGCTTTATAACCCACCCTTTTCTTATGCATGCTCTCAGGATAACCCATGCAATGCTAAGTACGAGGGAATGTAGTGGCCATGTAAAGGATGTTTTCAATAAAGATGTTGTGTATTTCATGTTATAATTTCTCATGTAATTATCCTAAGCCCTAAATACAGTAGACCAATCGATATTCCATGTTTTATCAAGTGAAGAGTTTATTTAATAAATCATGTTTATGTTTGTAATAAAAGAGCAGGGTTGTTATAGTTGGTATCAGAGGATCAGATTAGTTGTTTTTGGAATTAGAATTTGAAAACCATATTAAACACATTGAGACATTAATAAGTATAATAAAAACGTCACTATGTATTGGTGAAAATTTAGTAAGTGGTTTATTAATAAAATATGTCCCTGTCTGGATATGAGCAGGTAGAGAAAGCTCTTGCACATATGTATCATAGGGGTAAAACCCGAAAACACTTTTTTGAGATAGAATCGAATGGAAACTGGTGCAGGACAATGAGCCTTACTGCACTATTTGTTATGACACTCCTGGGGGATATTCTTTGGTATATTCAAAAGCATAATATGAACCCTTATTAAGGTAATTAAAAAAAATTCCCTAAGAATATATGTTATAAAGTAAATCATGGATAACATACATTGAGGCCTATGTATTTATAATTCAAGGGAATAAATGTTCATTATAAGTAATCAGTTTTGTCCTCGGATTACCCTTTATTTGTTACCCCTAACATTCCTTTTTATTCCAGCCAATTTCCTGTAATAGAAGGACTCGGGCTAACAACCGATGTGAAGATCAATGTGATGACTGTGCTAATGAGATGCCCAATCCAATGGGAGTGGGAATCGTGAACTTTGCCACACATATCTCTTAGTTAACACATGTTTTGAATAGAAACATGGGTCAAGAGAAATGTTCAACCCCCCCCCCCCCCCGCCCCCTAAGAAAGAACTAGTCTCTATCGAGAGCTTTATGAGGCAAAGGCCTCCTACATTTAAGGGATCATCTGATACCTCAATCACCGAACAATAGATCAACTCCATTGAAAAGATCTTCTCTCTTCATAAATGTTCTAAACATAAGAGGGTTCTCCATGCTGGTTATCATATGGAGGGTGAAGATGATCAATGTTGGGCATTGATAAAAAATACTAAGACTGAGGAGGATATCGAGGCGATGGAATGGAAGGATTTCCAGATGATGTTTTTTGATAAATATTTTCCACGAACCCTCCGGCTTAAGATGGAAAATGACTTCCTTGCCCTCAAGAAATATGATTATAAATATGTTGGAGTATATGAAGAAAAAATCACAGGGCTTGCACGATACACCTCCTTGTCTTTACCCCTAAAAGCAAGGTTGACCGTTTCATTATTGGGATGAAACCTAGCCAACGGAAAGCGCTGGCGATCTGTGACTTTGACAGCTATAAGGAAATTGTCAAATGTGCCCTCATGGTCGAAATAGAGATCAGATAATCATAGGGGTATCATGGGGATAAGAAGTGTAAGGTGGACATCAATATTGGTGGTCTGATGGATAAATCCAATGGTGCTAAGAATGTCCAGCACCCCAATTGCCAAAGGTGCAGAAAGAAGCACCCTAGAAATAGCCTAAAGGGGATGAGGAAATGCTTTAGGTGTGGAAGAGAAGGGAAGATAGCTATTAACTGTCAATAAGAAAAACCAGCGGCTGTAACATAGGGGAAGAACAATCCATTTGAACCTTAGTGGGGTTTTTCATTTCTACAACTAAATGGAACCAAAAAAAATTGAAAATCAGTTCCCTAATCCATGTTTTTTCGGAGGAAACCAACATACAACAAGGTAGTAAGGGAGTGATTTTTCCATCACTACTGCCTAAGTGAACCCCGAAAATGAAGTGTTGATAGGTACACTTGTTATTCATTCAATAATAAAGAATGTACAATTTCACTCAGGTTCTACAGATTCTTTCATATCCCAAAATATTAGTAGAACAATCATTGAACCACCATAAATCATGGAAGTAAAGATGTCAGTGAGTATGGAAAATGGTTAAATCATTGCATCCCATGAATATAACTCCTCCCCTATCATAATCTATGGATTTAATTTCCCAGAGAACCTCTTCATACTCCCTCTGGTGGAATTTGATGTAATTCATTGAATTCATTGTCTTTCCATATATAGAGCCAATATAAATTGTTGTGAGAGGGAAATCACTATCCATTAGGAGAATCGACCCCCGATTCTATATAAGTGAAAGGAGGAAGATGAATCTTCTTTAGCTCCATCATCTCAAATGTTGAAATTACTGCCATATGAGCACACATATCTGTATTATATGACTGATTTTAATCATGAAACCATCCTTGAATACATGCCTATTGTGAGGTAATTTGCTGAAGTGTTTCCTGAGGAAATTCTTGATCTTCCTCCTAGAATAGATGTTAAATTCTCAATTGATCTTATACCTGGGACATTACCAATATCCAAGACTCTATATATAATGGATGTTGTGGAGCATGAGGAGCTGAATAAACAACTATAACACAATTTGGATAAATGGTTTATATGCCCAAGTGCTTCACCATGGGGTGCACCAGTCCTCTAATCATGGAGAAGGATGGGTCAATGCGCCTTTGCATCGATTATCCTGAGTTTAAAAAAATCACAATAAAGAAGACGTAACATCTCCCACAAATTGATGACTTGTTCAATTAGCTTCGTGGAGCACAATACTTCTCCAAGGTGGATTTGCGGTTAGGATATTATCAAGTAAGGGTGAAGAGGGAAGATATCCCCAAGACTACTTTTCATACAAGATACGGGAACTATGGATTCATAGTAATTCCTTTCAGACTCACTAATTCTCCAGAAATCTTTATTGACTTGATGAATAGAGACATTTGGTATTAACTTGACAAATTTGTTTTAATCTTTATAGATGATAGTCTGATATACTCCAAAACCAATTAGGATCATGAGGAGAATCTAAGAACTATACTAGAGACCTTGTGAAAGGATAATCTCTATGAAAACTACAGAAAGTGTGAGATTTAGTTGACGGGGGTATCATTCTTGGGCCATATCATCACAAGAAATGGGATATCTGTGGATTCCTCCAAAACAGATGCAATTAAGGGATGATCAAGGTCAACATTGGTAATGAATATCTATAGCTTCATAGGGTTAGCTGGATATTATAGACGATTTGTGAGAGATTTCTCATGATTTCTAAACCTCTTATCAGGATTACTCAAAATGGAGTAATGTTTTCTTGGTGTGATGAATGCAAATAAATCATTGAGGAGTCTAAAAGGAGGCTTATCACTTTACCTATGCTCACATTACCCCCAAGTGGAGAAATTTTTGTGCTATTTAGTGATTCTTAGAAGAAGGGTATGGGTTGGGTGTTGATGCAAAATGAAATATTCATCACCTATGATTCAAGTCAATTGAATGTTCATGGCCAGAATTATCCAACACATGATTTGGAGTTCCCTGCGGTGATATTTGCATTAAATTTTTTTTGGCGTTATCTATTTTGGGAGAAGTGTAAAATATATATGGACTACAAAAGCCTCATGTTTAATTTCACACAGAAAGAGTTGAACATGCACCAACAAAGATGGATAGAGCTGATTAAAGACTATGATTGCTCAATCTATTTCCACCCAGTAGATGAGAACATGGTGGAATATGTTCTATGTAGAATGGAACCAGCAATTCTATCATTGATGAGAATTTAGATGGACCCAATCTTCTTAGATTTGATAAATATGGAAATGGGAATCATAAAGAAGGGAACATAATCAATACTTTCACAATTTATTTCTCATCCATCTCTTTTGGAAATATTAAATGATGCACAAAGGATGATGTTGGAATTTAGAAGAGAGTTGAAGATTTCAGAAAAGGGAAATTCCCAGAGTTATGTGTTAATGGAGAAGGAATTGTGAGATTTGGGAAAGTACTATGTGTTCCATCAAGTCCAGAGCTAAAGAAGGATATTTGGGATGATGCTCATAGTTCAAATTTCTCTATTCACCTTAGAAACAAAAATATGTATCAATATCTTCAAGAGAATTATTGGTGGGATAATATGAAGAAGGAGATCGCGAGTATACATCAATGTGCCTGGTGCGTCATTAAGTGAAGGCAGATAAGAAAAAGTCTAAGGGGATGATGCAACCATTTCCCATACTAGCATGGAAATGGGAGAACATCACCATGGACTTTGTCACTAGATATTCGAAGACATCCAAAGAAAACAATGTAATATGGGTTGTTGTGGATCGTCTTACAATGTCTTCACACGTCACTTCAATTTGGGGGGATTTCTCATTGGTTCAGCTGGAATGGATATATTTTAGGGAAGTGGTAAATATTCATGGAGTAGCAGTATCTATTGTATCCAATCGAGATCCTTGATTCACCTTTATGTTTTTGAAGTGTCTTCGACATGCTCTGGATACTGAATAGAACTTCAGTACGACCTATCATAATCAACCTGATGCCCAATCTGAGCGAACTATTCAGACACTAGCGGTTATGTTAAGATCATGTTTTATGGACTTCAAATGAGGTTAGGACCAACAACTTCCACTGGTTTAATCCTCCTACTATAACAGTTTCTAATCAAGCATCCAAATGGAACTATATGAATACCTTTATGGGAAGAGGTGCAGAACAACGACATGTTGGGATGAAGTCGGTGAGTGTAAGATCCAAGGACTAGAAATGGTCGATGAAATGGTGGAGAAGGTTAAAACCATTCAGAAGCATGTTAAGACAACCCAGAGTCGACAGAAGTGTTATGATGACAACAATCGATTCTTGAGCACAAACAGAGGAGTGATAAAATCAGCACTTTGGCTCGAAAAATTCGCATGCATGGGTCCATGCATGCTGATCCGGTTAACAAGAACATATGGATTTTTTGAAATAGGTAGTGGTCAGTGGATTTGGTTGATGCAGGATATCATCTCATCACATCGAAAGTGAGGAGGGGATGGAATGTTTCTTCTTATCGTCCGTGTATGGAAGCTGTTATCCTCAGGAACGTAAAACTTTGTTGCAAGGTCTCGGGGCCTTTAATCCAGCAGACACACCCTAGATTGTTGCGGGGGATTTTAACTCCATTTTGGACCCCCAGGAGAAGAAGGGTAGAGGTGCATTCCCTCGGAGGGATAGCATGGACTTTGCTCAGTTCCTTTCGGATAAAGGATTACTCGACCTTGGCTACTCAGGGGACAATTTCACATGGTGAAATAACCAAGCAGGCAGGAGAAGATGCAAGAGGAGGATTGATCGGTGCTTGGCTGACAACAACACGATCTGCGTGTTTCTGGATTCAAAGGTTAAACTCTTAGTGTGAGGGTTATCTGATCACTCGCCGATTCTGGTTTCTCTGGTTCCCAGTAAGGATCACTAGGAGTCGTTTTTCTTCATCCCTCGATCGGATCAATGGAATAGATATCTTCGGTTTGTGGAGGAGTTTTGGAGGGAACCAGTTCAGGGGCACACGTGGGTGGCAATCCATAATAAGCTCAGGCGTTTGAGATAGGGGCTGATGTCTTGGGATAGGGAGCTTCCTCATTTTGATTAGATCCTAGAAAATCATAAATAGAGTATCAAAGTTTTGGAGGCTATCTTGGAGGAGGAGTGGTATGGATTGGTTTTTGATGACCTTATGGCTAAAAAGGACTGATGGGCTGTGGACATTCTCAAACAGGAAAGGATGGTTCGGGACCGCTCTTGGGTGAGTTGGCTTCAAGAGGGGGACCGTAACTCGGATTACATCCATGCATGTATCAGAGAGAGAAAGCGCCTATCCATTCCGAACCTGCTGCTGGATGATGGTTTTTATTCCTATGATAGGGATACAGTGGGGGGTTTGGCAGATTCACTCTTTATGGATCTTCATGTTGGACCTAAGATGGGAATGGACTCAGGGTATCCTAGTGGCCAATGCATTCTGTGGGAGGCAATTCCAAAGTGTGTCTCCCAACTGGATAATGTGTTCCTTGAGGCTACCCCTGATGAGGAATAGATCTTTGCGGCCATGCAACATCTCAACCCGGATATTGTCCCTCGACCTGACAGCTTCCCATGATCCTTCTACAGGGGGAATGGGGAGTGGTTAAGGGGGATTTCATTTTTGCGGTTCAGGATTTTTTTTCGGGGGGGGGGGGGGAAGTATTGCCAGGGTGGCAAGTTCAACCACTATGGTGCTTATACCAATGGTTTGTAATCCTTCTTCTTTGTCTCATTATAGGCCCATGATTTTATGCAATTTCCCATATAATATTATGGCGACTATCATTAATCAGAGGCTGGAAAAGTTTCTTCCTGTTTGGATTTGTCCAGAACAGCATGGTTTTGTGAAAGGGCACTCTATCCAGGGAGCGATAGCTCATTCTTAAGAGATGTTAAGGGATATTTATTTGAAAACTCATGGATTTAACTTGGAAATCAAGGGGGATATGAACAAGGCTTCTGACAGGCTTCAATGGATCTTCATTAACAGAGTTCTTTCCTGTATCGGCTTATTGGACAATTTGGTGGATCTTCTATTCAGGTGTTTCAGCTCTTCATGGCTAGAGATGGCTATTATGGGGAAGGTCCACGGTTTCTTCAAGTCTACCATAGGTCTCTGATAGGGAGATCCTCTTTCTCCCAGCATCTTCATCTTGGTGCAAGACTCCCTCAGCAGGCTCATTAACAGAAGTTTAACCCAAGGGAGAATAGTTCCTTCCAGGGGGAGGATGAAGGTTCCCTCGGTTTCCCATCTTATTTTTGCGGATGATACCATAATTTTCAATAATGGTATGAAGGATTAGGTGAGAGTAATCATGATAATCCTTACATCTTATTTTTATTGGAGTGGAAAGAGCATCAACTCTTCGAAGAGAAATTTCATTATCCCGAAGGAGATCACTGATATTCGGGCTACTTCCTTATGTAGACGGCTGGACATGCAGCGTGGGGAGATGCCTCTAGAATACCAGGGAATCCCAATTTCCACAAGGAGACTTCAGGTACGTGACTTTGATCCTATTGTGTGTAGGATATCAAATATAATCTTGAACTGGAAAAAAAAATTTCTTTCGTTTGGTGGCCGGATAGTTCTGGTTAATAGTGTCATATCTGCCATTCCCATGCACACGATGGCTGCTTCCAATGTACCAAAAGGTGTGGTCAATTCCATTGATAGGATTCATTGTAAATTTTTTTGGTATTACGAGGAATAGTTTAAGAGGCACTGGGTCTGTTGGGGTAAAATGGCGAGGCTAGTTGCGGAGGGAGGGATTGGTGTTAGGAGACTTCGTAACTCGATCAACATAATTCATGAAAAGTTGGCATGGGAAGTACTAGTGGAGTGTACTTTATGGGGGAAATCCATGTCAAAGATAGGTGGGGAACGAAAAACAATAACTCATGGTTACAAGTCTCCCCTATGGGTAAAGATTTACCCCCTAATTTAGCTTTTGCTTCCGTACGCTCGATGGATTGTCGGTGTAGGGGATCTATTTTTCTGGCATAAGATATGGGCTGGTTCATCACTTTCCTTCCCAAGATGCCATGTCCTTTTGATCATGGTGAAGGAGGTAATTCATCATCCCGGTTTTACTAAGGCGGTGCTGAGACTGGATCAGCAGTATCTTCTTGTGTCCATTGAGTTAACTTCAGGACTATATCTATGTTTGTTTTCTCCTACGTCCTTGGGTGTTTTTTCTATCTAAGTGTATCGAAGGTTGGCTTCGGATCAGAGTCATCAGGATGAGTGGAATGGTGTGGTACAGTGTCGCTTTATTCCTAAAAAATACAACTTCTTTCGTTGGTGCATCAGGAGGATGGAAATGGCCACAGATGAGAACGTTAGGAAACATGGCTTGCATTTACCATAGGCATGCCATTGCTGTAGGAGGAGGAATGAGGAGAGTGTGAGCCATTTATTTTTTGAAGGGGAATGGGAATTAGCCATGTGGAAGTACTTCTAAGGCCCTATTTTTAACATGGCATGATAGTGGGATGTCTCATCATTCCTGAGGGAATGGTTTCAGGGCTCTAACATCCTGGTGAAGGAAAATATGGCTCGGACAGGGATTCTGAACACAGGGTGTTGGTGTTTGTGGAAAGCTAGGAACCAGGTGCGGTTTAAAGGTGTAGAGTCTTCAGCATGATCCATTATAGAAAGGATGAGATTATTTCTCCTGGACTGGATATCTCTTCACATGGATTGGAGGGATGCTTCCTCATTTGGCAGCGTTTAGGTCAGAGGCCTCTGATCCCTCTCATCTGCTGTTGAGGTGTGGGGGAGATGGGTGTCTTGGCATCCACCTGCTTCTGGTTACAAATTGAACATGGATCAGTCATGTTTTTCTAGTGTTATGAAATGAGGAGGAGTGGTTCAATACTCTCAGGGAGATGTTAGGTTGGCCTTCTCTTCTAATTTTGGCATGGGAAACCCTCTTATGGAGGAGACCATGGCAATGCTCACAGGGCTCTTATTATCCATTTAAGAGGGTGTGGTTTTATCTCAGGCCGAGACATACTCCCTTATTCTTCATGCTTCTTTACTGGGTAAGGGTGGTGTCTCGTGGTCCATTTAATATCCAATAAGGAAGTGGAGATCAATGATTCAGGATTCCATCTATGTCTCACACACCTGGAGGGAGGGCAATAAGGTGGCCGATCACTTGGCTTCCATAGCTGAGCAGACGGCAGGGCAAGTGTGCCTCATTCATCTTAACAGTTTGAATACAGAGTTGGTGAACTTAATTAGAGGGGATTACCATGGTTTACATTACTTCAAACCTCCTTGATTAGGGGGGTTCTTTTGTAGGTCTCGACTCTTTTCTTGAATAAAAATTTATCTAGGATGGATGGAAGTTAAGTCCTAGGTACATCGTCCCCTTTGAGATTCTTGATCGTGTTGGGGTTGTGGCCTATCGACTAATACTTCCACCTACCATGGACAATGTACATGATTTCTTTCATGTATCTCTTTTAAGGATGTTTATACCAAACCCTTCACATGTACTCTCTTTAATTGTAGTATAGCTATAGGATGATCATTCTTACAAGGAGAAACCGGTGATGATCTTAGATCATAGAGAAAACATTCTACGAAATAAGAAAATTCTTCTCATCAAGGTGTTTTGGTGAAACCACGAGTTTGAAGAAGTAATGTGGGAATCAGAATAAGGGATGAAGTAGAGTTACCCACATTTGTTTTAGTGTGGTAAAAGAGAATATCGAGGGTGAAATTTCTTAATGGGTGGGGGGGTTGTAATGAACCAAACATTCATTAATGTAAATTTATCTTAATATAATTAATTTTTTTATTATTGCTATAAAAATTTGAACTTCACTGGTTTTATGTTTCTAGATTTTAAAATACCGTTATGAATTGTTACCATTTCTAATATAGCCTTTGAATAGTAATCCCATGATTAGTATAAATATAGGGCTTTAACAAATACAATTTACTCATACAAACGAAGCGATAGCCTCAACGAGTAGACTTGCTCCACAAAAATCCCATTTTTCAGATCATGGAATGGAGGTTGTGTCATTGGTCATCACTCTTGACCAATCCCATGTAGTGCATGAACACATTAAGCTTGCGAGGAACCAACTACGGGAGAAGTGCAAGTTAATAGAGATTACAACCTGAGCAATGTTATCCAAGCCACCTCATGAGTCTGTAACCATCGCACACCTTACCCATCGGTCTTATACGGGAGTTATAACGGGTTTTGTAACAATACCCTAGCACTATGACTATGTACATTTTTTTTATAAATATTGTGCATCCATTTTAATATTGTCACTTTGTAAATAGTTTTTAAAGCACATATTTCATTTTTAGTTATTATTCAACTAAGATATCTATTTTGATTAATTAATATACATTTAAATTAAATATTATTTTATAAAAAATTATTATAATTAAATTACTTTTTATTAAATAAAATTTATCATATAATTTGATGAATGAAATTGTAATTTTTATGAAGGTTTGAAAGCTGTTTTTGGAAAAACCCATGAATTCTCCAAAAATGTCGGTTATTATTTTGAAAGTAAAAATTGACATATTTGAAAAATTATTTTGATAAAATCAATATTATATTTGTAATCAGGATGTTGAAATTATCCAACCACGAATTTTTCATAATTTTCTGTGACAGTCGAATTTTTGTTTAAAAATTAAATACATTTTAAATATATAATGTATTTTATTACATCATAATGACCCAATAGTGATGTAATAAAACTCTATAAAAATTTTGTTCTACCTATATATTATTTTTCATTAAAATATTGTGATTTTATATTTTTTTGATTTATTTTACAATGCATTAGTGGACCATTCAAGTCTTATAAAACATATTGTCTTTTTAAATTGTTTCATTGAGAGTGTGACTCACCACCACATAATAAACCCTATTATTTCAAGATTTTTGGACATTTTCCATATAAAATATTTTTTCCCACTCCCCTTTGTAAAAACCATATGAAAACATCATGGTCTGGTTTGTGGTATTGATTAGTTTAATGTTTGGTGACCAAAACCTAAATAATTAAGAATTCACTGTCCTTTCCTATATAATCCCACCAAAACCCCCACTTCCACATCACTAAAAGACTTTGGAGTTTCACCAACCACTTCCCTAATCTCTATATAATCCTCCTACAGTTCCCCAAGATCCCATGAAGCCTCTCTCAAGCCCCTCCCAGGCCTTTGGGTTCACACTTCCTTGTAAGGGATTTCGTCCTTTCACATTTTTGTCCAATTTTCTTTATGTTGTTATTCCCTTTTGTTTTCAATTAAAAAATTTGGGGTATGATTTTTCACCTCCACCATACAGAAAAATTTATGTTTTTATGATGGGAGACCCCTTTCTCTCTCATTAATGACTCCCATGTACACCTATTTCCATGCCGAAATTCTGTGGGGGATTTCTCTCTCCTCTTTTACATCCAAGTAATTATTTTGAATTATAATTCTAAATTCTATTTCATTTGTTGGGAAATTTATCAATATGACACCCTTACTGTCTATTTTATGTAAATATGATGAGACATCCATTTCTCTCTCATCAACCATTTTTTATGAGTTCTTATTTGACATTGTTATGCTACCGAAATTGCACTACAATTTTCCCAGCCAATGTCATTGTGTAGTGAATACCATTCCCATTTCTCTATCAAGGGTATTCACCATTATGAAAATTAACATATTTATTATAAATATTCATTTATTTATTCCTCATCTATTTATCTTGAAAAAAATGATGATTATTTATTCCATGTTATATGATCCATGTGGCAGACTTATGCATGAAATAAAATGTTTAAGAAGGGTGTTCCCTGATAGTGCTCTAATGCATTGGGTAAAGTATAGTATCCTGATACGTCATGTGAAATGGGTGTTGACTCATGATAATTCATGTGAAATGAGGTTTTACTCGTTCTTCAAGTTCAATGAGGCTTTACTCATGCTCCATGTTCAATAATCATTGGATCATGCTAATTCCATGTTAAGTGTTGTTGCCACATTTACATGTTATTATTATCATGCTTTATCATGACTTTATGTTCATGTTTCTCTTTTGCTCCATTGGTATTCCTATTGTCTAACATGTATTGTATTCCTCATGTTATTCAATGTTTATTCCCTTAATGGGTTGTATATATCACCCTTTTCTTATACATGTCCTCAGTTTATCTCATCCAATGCTAAGTATGAGGGAATGTAGTGGTCATGTAAAGGATGTTTTCAATAAAGATGTTGTGTGTTTAATATTTTAAGTTGTTATGTAATAATCGTAATCCTCAAATAAACTAGACCTTTCGATCTTCCATGTTTTATCATGTGATGATTTTATGTAATAAATCATGTTTATGTTTTTGATAAAAAGTAGGGTTGTGATAAATATTCTATACTGAAATATAATGTTATTATATTAGTGTATAAATTATTTTCTTCCTCTTCACAATCTTATAAAAATGAAAACCTCGCATGTGTGTACATACAGACTACCACTTACACGAAGTGATTTGATTCTATTCCATCGCCAACCCATATGGATAGTTACAAATATTTACCTTTATAAAAGAATATTATTTTATAAATATAATCAATTATCTACCTTATTACCCTCTAATCTGTTGGATAATGATAACATTTCAAGTGTGTTTGTGTGCAAAACCACCATTATCAATCAATTAAATTTTTTTTCATTCTAACGTCACATAGATGGTCATATGATTGATTTTTTAAATTAATATGATAATTATAATATAATTATGATTTATTTATTGTTTACCTTATTATTTTTTATTTTCCTTTTATCATTAAGAAAATTTAAAACCTCTCCCATGTGTACATATAGGGTATCACCTCAATGAATAATATATCTCATTTAAAATTACCAATTTTGTATGGATGGATTTAATAGAACATTAATTGTTTTAAAAAATAATTATTTCGGTTTTATTATTCCTATTATGATGTAATAATGACCCCTTGGACCAAATATAACACAACAATGCTATTTTTTACCAAACAGCCTCAAAACACTTGAGTGAAATAAATCGATTTAGTAAATAAATAGAAAATGACAATTAGTAAAATAAAAAAAATAATGACAATTTTATTAACATTAAAAGGGCTATTAATTACGTTAATATCTAAGATATTTTTATTGAACATCAATTTAAAATAAACATGTGGCATTTCAGGACTCAATGTAAGGGAATTCTTAACCCAATTTCTATTAATTAGTTTATATCACTGGATCATTGAGTATGTTATACCAAGACTTTTTTATTTGCATCTAGTAATTTTTTATATATTTTAAATTTTTATGTAGATTTATTTTTTATCACATAATAAGTTCATAGATTAATGTACTTTTAAAAATGGTTTGATGTTTATAAAAGTTTCTAGATATCAATTTCAATTACATCAGGCATAGTTCACAAGTTCCACCATGATTTATTACATATTTTTTAAGAAATACCCCGATAACATATTTGGAAATATTATTTCATTTAATTAATGGGTTTTTATGAATGAAATTATGTTCCTTCATTCGATGTATGTTTTATTCAGGCATTACAAATGATTTAAGTGTGTCTCAAACCTCCATCTTTAAGACATATTTTGAATAATGAACCAATTTTCATTTATATATTTTACCTAACTCCAAATTGAAATATAATATCAGGAATCTCCTAATGACTATGGTATTTTGTTTTCCTCCTCCATACCTATCTTTCAAAAGTATTTTTTATTTAAAAATAATAGATTTTTTTAATTCCCTATTCAAATGTTTTCCTTCCAAATCCTTTTCCTCTATAAATATTTTCTTAAAAATATTTCACTAATGTTTTAAAGAAAGTAAAATTAATTTTAGAAATTAATTTACATATTTTATATATTATTTATAAATATTTTAAAATATAATAGTTGTAATTTGTTTTATACAGATCACTTTTGGCTCATTTTACCAAAATAAAAAATAATTTTTAATAAAAATGAATAGATGACATACTTTTATCATTTTTATGTCTATAGTTTATTATCATGATTAATATATATGTTTTCATGTTTTTTCAAAAAAATATAAATCTAATTATTATATGAAATTTTAATTTCTAAAAAATTTTCCAATAGAAAAGGTTATTCTTTATTATTTAAAAATTACATTTAAAATGCTTTTATAATGGTGTCATTCCAATATGTCAACGTAATTTAAATGATTCTTATTCTACTATATGTATATATTATAATGGTTCCATCCACCTTAATTATTTAGATGGCTTATGATGATATTTTAATTAAAGACACATCCAACCAATTTCTTTTCATGGTTTAATAAATATCAAAACAAATAATAGTTGTATTATGGGTTGAATATTAAAATAAAAGAACTATGAGTTTGGTTATTACTATGGTTTCTAGATATTATATATAATGATCAGCTAGTAATATAATAATCTCTATGATGAATTTTGTAATGATTTATTATATAATGAATTGAAAATTAAAATTAACTAATTATGATTTATTCTATAATAGTTAACATCAGTGATTAATATAATATACTATGGTGAAAAAGGGAGTTTCATTGCTTGGAATAAGTTTTAATGCAAATATTTTTGATTTCAATAAGAAGTTATAATATCCTTCAAAATAGAATTTTATTTTTCTTGGAAAATCATTTTAATGGGTTATCGTGCTTTTCCAAAGAAACCTTTATATTTTGGTTATTATTAATATGGAAATTAGTGGATTTATTTGTTAAAATGTTTGTTTTTATTTATTAATATTACTTATTTTATACAGTAAAGGATTATGGTGATAAATGTTAAGATTTTAATTTTTTTCATTATTGTTTATAAGATTAAATATGAACCACTATTTTTATACAACTTATATTTCATTTTATTCTCATTTAATAATTAATAAAATAATATGATCTAAGGATATATGGGAACTATTGAAAAAAAATCATTCTAGTTTGGTGAATTATCCTAAAGGAAGTAAGTATTCCTGGAATATAATAGGGGTTCAAATATAAAAACATGATCTTGTGAGAAAATATATGCACTCTGTGTATGTTTCTACTTTTTATATACTAGTTTTCATAATTCTCTAATTCACTAATCCTAAAACGTCTTTGGAATGTATGAATGTGAAATTTTTGAAATTAATATCATTTTTATGGTTTTACTATGTTACAAAATTTTTTATAGGTAGCAAAAGATTTATTTATATTCTAAAACATCATAGAGACTAGAAAACAAACGGGGTTTATTGTGACTAAATAAGAAATGATTTTTATTAAAATTAGTAAACACTTAATTCACACCCACCCATATAGTTGTGTATATATTTTTTTTATTAGTAACATAATGGTATATCATATCCTATTTTCCCTCTAATTTGATATACTACAACTGATATCTGATTATAATTATCCATATTTTACTGAACTATAGATTTTTTCCATAGGGTATTTTCACATTAATATATGATTTAAATATTTTTATATTGATTAAAAATATAAAATGATCATCGAATGGAATAAAATGTTTTCCAAGAATTTTAAAATGGTCTATATATTTCAATAAATTATTATAAAAAATATAAATTAAATATGAAAACAAGTGTAGAAAAATATTAAAAGGGGGATCAGCCATTAGCTGAATATGATTAAAGTTGTATGTTTCATAAAACTTATGTTGTTAATGATTCCTAAGGTGAATCTAGTTCAATCTAAAAAGTTTATTTTTTTTGTGTAACTTTGTAACTTTTATTCCGTAATTAAAAGACACTTGAATAAAATTCCCATGTGATGTTTCTATAGATATATTTTCTTACATCATGGGACCAATTGATTATAAATATTAACTAGAAAAAAATTATAGTTATATTAAGAATGAGTTTTAAATTATTATGAGTTTATGAAACACTCTAAAAAATATCATTAAAGTCAAGGAGAAATCTAGTCTACATTGATGTTAAAAATGTCACTCATTAATGATTAATTAAAAAGGAATGTGTATGATAAATCTGTGTTCTGAAAAAAATTTGATGTTGGTATTCAATTACTTTAAAACATATCTTAATATATCCAGAGATTACATGTATTACTAGCTATGTTTAAATTGATATATTATATGGGATGGAAAATTACTATTTTTGATAAAAGAAAAATTCACGAGGATTAAATTCAATTGATGAATATTGTTTCGAAAGGAAGCTCGATATTAGTTTAGAGCGATACTTATATATAAATATTATGTTTCTTGATATGGATTTATAAAATGAGAAAACTATAATTTATAATAATTGAGTCATCACAATTAGTATAGAAACAATGTCTACCACAAAAACCATAGATGAGGGTCTGGAATTAAAAAGAAATATAAGTGGTGAAAGAAGAGATGGAGATCATTTATAGAAGAATCCACCTCTATATTATAAATATTTGGAAGTAGAATAATTCTCAAATATTCAACTTTTCATAAATGGTGAAATTAATTATTTATTATACCCACAATAGTGTCTAAAATAGTGACTTTTGAATCAAAATTAACAAGGAATAAAATCAAGATAGATTACACTTAATATGAAAAAATAGATTAATTGGTAGATGTTAATATATCATGTGGTTTGGAAAAAACTCCATTTATTACTAGAGCAATAAATTAGATTATAAAATTCCATAGATGGATAAATATTGCGGATAAAAACTAAATGTAGAAAGAAACCTATTGATGTGAAGCATACCTCACTAAAAATGATCAGTTTTTTTATGTGGAACAGATTTTTTATATTTGAGAATTAATTTTGAATGTGAAAAATGGGGGTTATATATTACGATATATACTACTAAAACCCTATAATGTATCATACACATTTAAAAGTGATGATAGAACCACCATAATCTGAGAATTAATTGATGAAATATTTTTATTATTACACGGTAGATAAATCAATGATTTTTTTCTAAATAATTCACTACAATGAAGGTAATAAATAAATATATATAGAATGTTTAAAATACAAGTATGATGTAATTATATTTTAGTAATATATTTATCACTGTGAATTATCACTAGTTAATATTGGGTGGTGATCTGTTTCACAGATGCATGGGGGAAGGCAATTTTTCTATAAAATGAATTAATCGTCTTATAAGAAAAATGAAGAACATAAGAAATGTTCATATGGGTCATAATTCCAAGAAAGTAGCAATACTGAAGGATTCATCACACATAATGGAGACCAAACATTGGAAAATATTTTTTGTAATATTTCTAAATTAGTTTTAAGAGTTTCAGATGTTGGATAAATAGAATAAGAATCATACCAACCTAATTTCTGAAGATGAGGATCCTATTTTTTGTAGGAAGAAAAGTGAAATCATGATACTATTTTTTATTCCCAATGAGAAATAGTTGTATAAAATAAAAGGAGTTTACATGAGGAATTATCATGTTGTTAGATCTCTTAAGAAAAAGATACAAGGGTCAAGGAACATGTCTCAGTCCAACTCCACCAATTGAGAACCAGAAGGTCCATCACATTCCCATATCTATTTTCCTGTCCATAAATGACTATATTTGAATTATAATATGTTTCAAGAGTATCCCTTGGGATTTATATATATAATGAGTCCTTAAATACTTATAAACCTCTATTGAATTGTAAATTCTTGATATACCATTCAATATATGAATGATGAGGTATGATTTTCATTATCAGATAAAATTATTGATTTTTATATATTATTTTACAAAGGGATAGTTATTATCAAAAAAAAGGTAGAAAACAATAAACAAGGATTATTTTTAGGTGTATTTTTTGTGCGTCAATTATTATGAATATCTATTAAAAATCTACTTGAGAGGAACCTTGTGATTGAAAGATAAAATATTGTACTATATTATGGGTCACTTATAGCTTTTCGAGTTATATAAATGTATCGCCCTTTTTTCCACAATATGATATCCTATATTAACATAGAGTTGATTAGTAGATGAATATTCATAGAAGATATGTGATTCCTCTTTTATTTTTCATAATTATTTTCTATCCTAAATAAATTATAATCTATTTAAATTGGATAACTCTGATTCTAATTCATATATTTATCCTATGGAACATAAGGGTGTAATATGTGTTTTTATAATAAATAAAAGAATACCCTTCCCATAATATAAGAATGGGGTAATTACAATTATATGTCCAGTTATTGATTTTTAATTAGGGTGAAGAATACATTTCAATTTGAAATTTCCAAAAATTAGGGGGAGAATAATTACATTGACTAATAGAGATTTTTTGGAACTAAAAGAACAGAGGAATAGGGACATTGAGATATATAGGGTTGTTTTGATTTATATTTTTTCATTTTGAGATGGTTTCATGTATCTTCTCATTTTAATTAATTGTAATGTTATTTCATAATTATTGTATAATGTATCACCCCAAAAAATTAATTTTTTTCCATTCCATTCATGGTAATGACAAAATGATTTTTTTAAACCCGATGAAGTCCTCTCTGGATTGATTATAGGTAGAGGTTAATAAATAAAATTTTTGTTACCAATATTCTCAAGTATTTAGAGGATATTTTTTTGTTTGATAGGGAATAATAGTCTGTTAAAAATTAAATGTGATGATTTGAGTGCTATTTTGAATTTTTGAGGGATATAATACACTGGTATAAAATAATTTTCTTCAAAAGGAACATCCAAAGTTCAAGATTTGAGGGAAGCTAGTTACTACACCTATACTGAAAAAAAAATTATAATTTCAATTTTTATATTATATAATAGATCCAATTTTTATAGAAAATATAACCTTGAAGACTATGATATATCAATTATTGTCTTCTGTGATGAAATAATTCTAATGTAAGATTTATAAAGGATTAAATGATAAAGGATATATGTACATATAATAATTACCTAAAATTATCGATCCTTTGAATTTTATATTTTTCAATGATTTAGAATAAAATTAATGGTAATTTTAATTATTTAAATAATTCCAAAAAATATTTTTAGATGATATATATTTATTTTAAACTGAACAGAATCTTTTAGGGTTAATTTGATGAAATTATGTGTTGGTTTGAAGGAATATATAAATCTTATATTGTAGAAAGAAATATTTCAATCCAAATTATCCTCCATTACCATCCTATAAAAAAATTATTCTACAAAAAATGCATATTTTTTTAACATATGATATTTGAATTTTAAATATTTCCAATATATAAGAGCTACAAAATATTAAATATAATTTTCCAATGGAAATGTTTTTTAAGAAATTATATCCACCTGTATGAAATCTATGTAGCTAAAATGACATTTTACAATGTTGATTTTTTAAAAGGGTAAAATTTACATGGAATATGAAATTTAATTTATTTTTGAGATATTTTGAGATAATATTAATTAAATTGGTATAAAATTATGATATTTTAACATTAATAATAGGATTTATTGTCTAGTATAATAATTTTGTGCCCGTAGAAGATTTATAAATTGTGAAAAACACTTCTAATTAAATTTTTTTAATTTTGATAATGATATTCAATAATCTCTTTAGACTAAAAAAATGATTTTCTATAATTTTGAAATTCTGTAAAATAATTTTGGATCCCTCTTTTCCAATCGTCAAAGACAAAAACATCACGTAATAATATGATACAACCATTAAGTGAAATAATGAAAAGATCTTCAATTTGAGGTAGAATATGACTAATGTTTGGAAAAGTTTCTACAATATTCAAATTTAATTTGATGAATATATGTTACATTAAATAACAATTCATAAAATATTGATTCAAAATATTACTTTTTCATAAATTCATTAATCAATTTTTAGGTGGTCTACTTAAGAAGAAAAAAGAATAAATATTTTATGAGTTTCTATTTATTTAAATATAATCAATCCATGGTATGTACAGGTTTCAAAATTTTCAGTCATTCTAAAAAAGTTGTTCTTTACGGAATGTTACTGTCGATCCTTATAAATTATATACTACTATGGTTAATGAGGTGAGAATTATGCTTAAGAGTTTTGGGATGCTTTGAATTGTAATTGTTTCATTCATTACTAATAAGAATGAATATTATAGGAATTAAAAAAAGCACATATAATTCAAAATGAAATATTTTTTTTACCATGAAATGAGATTTTATTGAGTATTTTTCGAATAAATGTTAGATAAAAATTGATGTTTGATGAAAATCATAAGAATAAAAAAACTCTTCAATACTAATGCTTTAGAGAAAATAGAATATTTTACCAACATACATACCATTTATAGATATTGAAAACGAAATTATACATTTAATACAGTGGATAATGCCTAGATTAATGGTATAATCAATTATTGATACATAGAGAAAGGAGCTACCCACTGGTGAAAATTATTATTGTGAATGGAGAAGCGTAGTTCTCGGGAAGTAATAGAATGATAGAACTGAGATGCTCATGGGGAAGAAGAATTATAATCATATATTTTATATCATTATGATAAAGGAATCTGATTCTGTTTGAGTATAAAAATATCATCTGAATATCGATGAAAAAAAGGTAAAGATATCGGACCAACAACCTGAGTTTTTTTATTAATGAATATGTTATAAGAAGATTAGAAATTCGATCGAACAGAATTGGTGGAAGTATAGAGTGATACAAGACATGTGTATATCCTAGTTTATCATTAAGATATATTTTAAGGTTATGGATTAGAAAATTAAATCCATGTAAAATATTTTATGGGATTTTTATTGTTAAGTGGGTGGTAGAAGTTAGTGAACCGATTAAGAAGAACTACTAATTAAGTAAAATATTACTAACCAAGTTGTATGTGAAGTTGTTAAAGATGTTGAGGAAGTAGAGGATTCAATATTTTTGGATTTTGATCATCTTTTATATGTTTTTATATTTCATTGGACATGTTGTTGATCTATATCAATGTGAAGGACAAGAGTTGGATTCAAATAGGTTCTAGAGAATTTAATATGATGTATAAATATCCATTCACATTTGAATTATAGTGGCTGATTATTAGCTATATATTATGCGTATCAAACATGTGTAGGATTATATAAACATGGATTGATGATAATCCATGACTACCAAATTGAATTTTGTGATTCCAATATTAGTGGAGAATCAATGTCTATATAGGAGTTTAACACAACAAAGATTTGGTTCCCGACATTAAAGTAATTCATTATAGAAAAACATGTTTGTGATTTACTTTTAGTATATGTATTTCATATTGTTTTATGGTACTATAAAAAAAGTTGTCCATTTAATTCATAATATGTTATAGAGGTTAAAAACCATGGGTATTTAATATAACTATGGAATAATATGTTTTTTGTAAAATTTGGTGCACACATGATTTATCCCCTCCTAGGTTTGTTTTCATGGTCCACAAAGAAATAAAATCCAATAGTCCCCCTAAGAAAATATTAACATATTTAACACAAAAATGATTTTTCTTCTATCAAATTCAAAATCAATAATTTAGAAATTTAAATTTCATATCAATAAATACAATATATTGAAAAACTATTTTTATTTAAATTATAACTTTAAAAAATTAAGAATTATTATTATTATTTCATATATATTATAAATTAAATGAGTTTTGTTTTATTTTTTTAAAATTTTATTATTTTATTGTATTAATATTCTATAATTATTAAATATCATTTAATTTTATAAAAATATATTCCACTTAGAAAATAAAAGTTTTTTAAAAAATAACCTCTTTCCCTTAAGCATGGTAACTAAGATTTACATTATTATATTATTTTGATGTTTAAAAATTAAATTTATATCCTTACATAATTTAAAAATAATTATTCATAAAAACATAATTTATTTAATTTCTATTGGTTATAAAATATAATTTTAATATAAAAATGTGCAACATAATAATAAATAAATATTGGAGTAAATTTTATTCCATCATTAAATGATTTTATCAATTTTTAAAAATTAGTTAATAATAATTTAATGAATTTTTATTCATTGATTAATAAATATGTTAAATAAATTTAATTATGTATCATTCTATAAGTATAATAAATTCATCTTTTAAATAAATTCATTTAATACATTGGAAAATAATTTATTTAAAGAAAAAACACTTCCATTTTTAGATAGAAACAATACTATTTTTTTATACCTGAATAAATTATTTAAAAGTCTATCATATTATTAAATTTTAATATGAATCCATATATTTTTCATAAATTTATGTTTTTAAAGAATCCCATAATTAAATAATTATTTAGATAGAATAAAATAAAAATCATATTATAATAATATATTTTTTCTATAAATAAAATATATTTTATGTCATCAAGTTCACATAATAATTGTATATGTACCATTGATATTTAATTTATTATATAATATCATACAATGATCTGAAATCATTTTTAAAATAAATTTTTCTTTAAATAAATTTATGTTCCCAACATTTATAATAATAAAATCATTTTATAAAATACTGAGGTTGTTGAATTAATCTTATTATTTTGATAGAATAATTTGAAACAGGAACAACACCTTATGGTTTCACATTTTCAAGATCCTTTATTGAAAAAATCTTAATTGTATATCCATTTTTTGATTATTATGGTATGTAATTCAATAATAATTTGTTTCAATAAATGATTTTGTTTCAAGATTCCTTAATTATCTAATTTCATTATCATGTTATATATACCAATAATAAGGAATCCAAATAAATTTTTATCCAATTTAACATGATTAATTTTTTAATAATAAATTTATTCTTATAATAAAATCAATGAATATGTTAACTACTAATCCAATATAAGTAAATTATTAAAAAACATATAGAGAATCACTCGTGATAGAGTAGCCTCCATACCTTCTCATTTAGTGCCTCCTACAATAGAATGGGATTGATATAACTAAACTTCTCTATTGTTTACATATCCATCTTTCTCCCCCTCTTCCAACCCTGATTTACTACTCTCCTCCGTACATAAAATTATTCTATCTTCTAAATATCCTTCACTGAATGAAGACTTCCCGAAGCTTCATATATCTTCATTAGAATTCACAGAATCATTAACATATTTGGACCTTTCCTTGATCTGTTGGTTTTCAAATCTTTATTCATTAGTGAAATATTTTTATGGTTTTATATTTTGATCATGGGGTTTCCAAGGAAGGGTGATTGTAGGTCTCTAGTATTTTCATCATTTTATAATACAATTCATTATAGAGGATGATATGATCAGGTCTACGTTTAATGATATTATCCTCTTCAATGGGTTTATGTTATAATTAATTAGATGTTCAGTTTATTTTAATTTAAATAAGGATTAAAAAATACAAAAAATATGGGTTCATTATCATGAATTTTATCTTCTTTTCTAAAAGTGGATATCCCCCGGATGATAAATAATTTGGTTTTTTGATTCTTATGAACTCATAGTTGTACTCATTCACTCTATTATCCAATAAATCATCAAATATATTTCATATTAGATTCCTCAAATCCTATAAAAACCAAGGATTTCCATACATTGATATTAAATAATTTAGATGAATATTCATTACAATACACAGACATATGCATGAATATCATAAAAGTATTTTGCCTTTGGAAACATGGAAACACCAAAAATAGGATCATATGTAAGCCACATAATCTCCCACTAATTTCATCATAACAATCACCCATATTAGACATATCATAAAAAATACATTTATTCATAACATTGGAAAAGGAAACATACAAAAGGGTGTGGTCAGATTAACAGTATGGTTAGAAAAGGGAGGTATATAAGAATAACATGAACATACGGGTATAAGAACAGCTGAATAAGATTTTCAAACCATAAATTTTTTATAAAAGATCCTAATCATGAGTATTTTAACAAATAATGGTATTTCATAAGATATTAATCATAATGATATCAATATAAAAGATACATGAGAGCATAACATTGGAATGTGACATAACATTATGTAATATACAAAATCATATAAATTACTATTTCATGGCTACCCACACAGACATTCAAAAAATGTTAGGATTTGTATATACTCCCATGTACGTGCTTCAGGCATGGTATAACCTCTAGTGTACACTCTTTCAGGCTTAGTATAACCTCTCATTTACCCACTTCTAGGCTTAGGATAATATCCACTATATCATTTGATCTCATATAACATATATCATTACCCAATATAGTGGATAGATATATAGATCCCACCCATAATATTATTATTATAAAACAAAGATGTTCTAAAATATCATAAAACATTTATCATTTCATAACCCATGAAGGGAAATTGGTTTCATACCCATTTTATCAATTTGTAAAAAAATAACCCATGAAAAAAATGGTGTTACATAGGAAATTTTTCATGGTATAATACATGAAAGGGATTTTTTTAAAAACAACCTCTCATAATAAAACTAAATTATCTAATTTAAAAATAGTATTCATGGATTATATCTCTATTAAATCATACGTAACATAAAAGTATATCATGTTATTTGCAATATTTTTTGGAAAAAAAATCACATTGAACATTTCTTTTGGAAATTAAATTTTCATTGGAAATCACATTTTATTAAATTTTAAATTCATATAATTTTATAGAACTATTTTGATTCTAAATAAACATGAAAATTTAAAAAGGATCCATAAAGACAAATAATGTTGATGGTGCCCTGAAATTTCTATTCATGTCGTACATGTTAAACCAATGATTCCATTCACATTTTTTATAAAATCCAAAAGGAACATTTTTGTAAAAGTTCATAATGATTACTTTTTGTATATTTATATTCATTAAAACTAGGGTAAAAATGAATTTAAATTACCATATAGGAACACTAACATATTTTCTAAATCATTTTCGGAAAACATAGATGTAGATGAGAAATTATTTTTGACCAATGAGAGAAATCAAATATGTTATAGTGAAAAACACTTGGTTGAAATATTTAGCAGACAAAGAGAGAAAATGAAATAAAAACATGTATTTTCATATCATATCAAGTGAAGAATAAAATTCTTGGGTATCGTTGGTGATGGATTATAATATTTCATCTTCTTAAACATAATCATAAAGAACCCCGATAAATGATGAGATTATATCATAATAACATTACCACTATGTTAACATTGAATCCTAAGTACATTTGAATAAGAACATTAAGTTAAACATTAAATATAATTAAATTAATTATATTCAAGATATAACATGTAAAAAGGGATGTATATATATTTCTCATAAAATAAGATAGGGGCATAACATAACATATGTATCAAAAAGGAATATGTACATAAAAATCCATTACAGTAAGTCTTGAAATCCTTTTTGCACATTTAAAAATCATCTATAATAAATATAAGTTTATGAAAAATCCATTATAAAACTGTAATTATAAATTTAATAACATATATAATTCACTTATTACATTTTATTTCTCATTTTTTAATAATTCAATGTTGAAGTTACCTTTTGGGAAATGACGGCTTTGTTTTCTGTGAATATTTTGATTTGTTATTTTTGGTCCCATTACATTGATCATGGTTTCATTATATCAAAAAATATAATCATGATATATATATATATATATCAAATTTATTCATTACATATGTATTTAGAGTGATCCTTAAATGATAGAGATGGAAAATTAAATAAATCATTCATAGAGACGGTTGTTCATACATATGCATGAATGTTATTTCCATTTCCTTGAGGGATTGAAATAATGAAATGTAAATAATATAGTAACATTAAAGATTCATTTTTATCACATATATATATATATTTTATTTTGGTTTAATCCATCCTTATTACCATCCATGTAAAGTGTGAGTAAATAACATCGCTTCGTGAGGTGGTAGTCCACCATACACCAGATCAACATATCAGATTCACATAGAATGAAAATTATGAAGGTGTATGTGATATAATAATTACATAAGTATAATATTATTAAAAATATTATATGTAAAAAATTAATAAAACATTATAGTTAGTTGTGAGAGGTGGTTATCTAAAACAAATAACATCAGTATGTGAGGCGGTAGTCCACCGTACACATGAATGGTTATTTTGTATCCCATTTAATGGACGAGGTGATGGATTTACATCATTAACATAACATAAAAACATATCATCATTTATAAGATATTTATGTTATTATACCATCATGTTTTATTAATAATTTAAGGTTTTTAAGGAATGAAAATAATAATAACTCAATTAGGGTTGTTGCTTCATCTTTAGAAATATTATATTGGTTTTTCGAAAAAGGCTTCTAAGGATGAATTTATGAAAAAAATAAGGATTATAAGATTAAATAAAGTATGTGTGTAAGTGATTTTTTAAATGATTTTCTATGTCAATGGGATTTTTGAATTTTCAAAAGAAGAGGATAGGGGTGACCATTTATAATTGTGGTGAGTTGAACACTTGTAATTTTGGAAAAGAAAACGATGTACCCACGTTATTAACTTTCAAAAGGATCCAAAATGGGAAATTAGAAATTTAATAAGATATAAGGTTGAAATATTTCCATATAATGTATTTTTTACTTTTTTGGGTTCATTTTTAACCCTTGTCATTTTATTTTAACCCTCCTATGAACCCATTTTTATCTAAACCAAGGGAAATATTATTATTTTATCATTTTAAATATGGTTAAAAATTATGTTGACTATATTAAATAAAATAAATTTTGTTGATTAAAATTAATGAATAAATTATTATAAATTCCATTAATATAAGTGTAAAATATTAATTTAAAACTAATATCTTAAACATGATGATAAAGTGTGATTTTAAATAGAAAATGTTCATAATATTAAAAATTATTTATATCAGAATTCAATATGAAAATGGTTCAAATGAAATTATTTGAATTAATTGATATATAATTGATATAATGTTACATTTAAACCCATTTTAAAATTAATATTATTTTTTAAAATTATTTAAATAAAAAGTCTTTTTAAAAAATATTATTTTTCCCAATTCACTGTGAAATTAATATTTTCTGAAATATCAAAAAATTTAACCATAAGATAATGTATAATTATTAAATAATTTTTGTATGCAATAAAAATTTATATATGTTTGAAAAAATTATTTTATTATGGTTCACAAAAAAATATAAAAAATATTTTGTAGAAAAAATATTATTTTTGAAAAATATAAAGACTTTAAAAAAAATTACGTATTTTTAAAATAATAATTTAAATATATAAAATAATTATACTTAATATTTATTGAGTTGTTATTTCTATTCATACCCATTTTTTAATGACTTGGATATAATGGTCACATTTCAATAATGACATTAATAATATATCATGGTATTTTAAAACTTTGTGTTTCACGTAATGCAAGATATCAATGAATTTTAATTTATTTGAAAAAAATTTATAAAAACTCAGGGTGTTAAATTATACCACCAAAAAAATAAATTTCTTCATTATAAATTATTCACTTAGATATAAATAAATTGGGATAATTTGTCCTTATCATTTCATCAGGATCCCATATATAATCATCAAATTAGCCATTTCAACACATACCTTTCACTAGGTGAGTGGTATTATTTCAAAGAAAATTCTATGTACAATATAGAATATCCAAAAGTTTTCCATTTATAAATTATCTTGATTCAGTGGTATAACCTATGATTTTAGTACATGGTATGTATCTAGTATGTAAATTCTTAGAAGAGATACATGGAACACATCTTGAATTTTCGATAGGTTTGATGGATGTGACAACCGATTAGTTGTCCTCCCAATACAATCAAGAATTTTAAGGGGAACAATATAACTAGGTCTTAGTTTCAATTTTTTTCAGATTTACATAACCATGTTCCATGAAGAAAATTTTAGAAACTCCTTTTCAACAGCATAAAATTCATGATCACCTTAGTGATTTTAATAACAAATTTTCTTTTGAGTCAGAGCTACCATTATGTGTTTCTGAATAACTCTATCACTCTCTTCAATTTATTTACTATATCATTTTACAATATCTTTCTTTGTCCAAAATGATTCAAACATATTGTATCATTACACTTATATCCATATAGGGATTCAAAATTTGTGATATAGATGAATGAGTGAAGTTTATTTTTGTTTGAAAACTCAACTAGTTGAAGGTATTGATCCCAAACACAATTGAAATCCATAAAACAACATCTGATCATACCCTCTAGTATTTAAACAGTTCTCTCATACAAAACATATATATGACATTGATATGCATTACTGAAACATAACTCTATAACTAAATCTTGTTAAAGACTTCACCAAAATATTGAAGTAATCCTTGGATCCATATCATAAACAAATTAATGTTGTACCCCATGAATCCTCACTAATTAATTAATGTATTTTCTAGAGAGATAATTAATTAAAAATTCCTATATGAGAGTAATGAAGAGTGGTAACATTGTTAGGTAGTCAACTAAAACACATATAAAATTTTGTTCATTATATGTTGTGGGGATTATAATAACAAAATATATGGTGATGTTTTCCCATTTACTTTCATATATGGTTAATGGATGTAACATTCCCTTAGAATTTATTACCAAATCCATAACTTTCTGGCATACCATGCACTGACTTACAAACACTATGATGTCCCACTTTTTTCCATCCTACCAAATATGATCTTTCAAATATCTATACATACACATACTTCTTAGATGAATAGGGAATAATGAACTGTGGGATTCCTCTAAAAACAACCTCTTAAATTATGGTGATGATGTAATACAAACATGCTTCCTGAACGTTATCATTCCATTATTATCAAGGTTAAACATCAAAACATTTCTATCATTCATTTTTAGATATACATATTCCTTTGAAACTCTTTAATATATACATGTATAGATGGTTGAACATTAAATTTAGAAAGATAACATATCTTCCCTTCCTTAAAGATTTCTCGATCTATTATTTGAAAATATATAAATAAAAAAATTGTTTTAGGCAACATGGTTAAGCTAGAATGATCTTGTTAACTCAAGGCATCAGCGTCGTATTTTCTTTCCAATATTGGTAATTTTATGATAAATATTTATCTTCAATCATATCTAATCATATTTTATAGCACTTATTCAACTCCTTAATGGTCATAAAATATTATAAAATTTTTTATTTGTATATATAAAACACTTTTCTTGGAAAAGATAATACCTCAATAACATTAATAAAAAATTACCATAACTAACTCAAAATCATGTATTGGGTAATATTTCTCATGAACCATAATTTTGATGAGGAATAAGATATAATCATTTCATTCTACAAAATAATACATCCAAATCCTCTTATAGATATATCACTATAAATTATAAACCCTTATACACTACAGGGTAATGTAATACCATGTACGGTTACTAATCTAATAATCAGTTCTTAGAAATTTTCCATATATTAATACATATAGAATAACTTGGAACCCTTATGAGTTATCCTATTGAGTGAATTAAATAGTTGTGAGAAATTCTCCACAACTCATCAATAATGTCCAACTAAACCATGAAAACTAAATCTCTCATTCATCATGGTTGGTATGGGTCAACACCTAATAGGCATTTCCTTTGTAGGGTTTATTAAGGTACCCTAACATGAAATTATATGACACAACATTTAATCCATTTTCATCCAAAATTTAAACTTTTTAAAATTTTCATGTAGTTTCTCCTTCCATAGGATATTCATCAAAATTATCAAGTGATCTTGATGCTCGTACATTTAATTTTAATAGATAATAATATCATCTATAAAGACTACCAATAACTAATCCTGGTAATATCTAAAGTCTCTATTCAATATATATATATGAAGATATCAGGATGATTCATATGGTTGAATGGAATAATAATATATTAATAATGTTCATACCAAGTATGGAATTCTAACATGGGTATAAACTCTTTATTATAACTCAATTTATGATATCTAGAAAGGTGGTCTATCATAGAAAAGTATTGATCTCTTCACAGTTGATCACATTGGACATCAATATAGTGTAAAGGATACCTTTTATTTATCAAGATCTTATTCCACAATGAATAATTAATTCATATTTACATCAAACCATCTTCCTTATTATAAAAAAATAGGTTCACCCCAAGGTGAAATGGTTGTCCAACGGAATCTCTTATCAAGGTTCTCCTGGTGTTTCTTTTTCTATTCATGTAACTTGATTGGGTCCATTCCATAGAATGTATTTTAAAATTGGAGTAGCCCCATTTATGAGTTCTATTGAAAAATCAACTCCAGAATTCACTAGAACGCCATGAAATTATTCTAAAAAGAAAAAAACACTAACATAATAGGCATATCATTGAATTATTCTTTCTCCCCAACCATCTGAGATAAACATCCAATCCAAATAAGAATTATGACCTATATAATGGATATGATCTACATCACATGTTCATACTTATTATCACATTGATTTGTGTATAGAGGTTGGTTTCAAATATCAAACATGGAATCCATTCTATGACAATTGATGTGGGATTTATCTAGAGAAACAAATCCATGCTTATGATAAACTCAAATTCAACTATAGGAATAATGAAAGTATTTCTTGGATGAACATTCCAAAAAATTTCATCTTATGATAAATCATATACATGAGATGTGATAATCATACAATTTGGTATTTCACTAATAATTCAACATCTAATAATTTTTTTTAATCTCGATGCACATAGAAAATTCAACATATAAGAAATAATAGTGGTATCCATTTTCAAATAAATCATTAGAATTTCTTGAGTACATGTTAAGTATTCCATTGAACACATAATTATTTCACCCCTAATAAAAAATAGTTATCACATGAGATTTACTATTATATCTAATCTTAAAATATTTTTAATGAGGATAATTTTCATCAACCATTATATTTGGGAACTTGTAATCATAATTCCAAAACTCATAGTAATTGAAACATTAAATTGTGGGTGGTTCATTTCGTGGATCTTTCTCATTATTTTTACCATTATCTTACTATATACAATAATATTAGTATTAATCCATTTTATGACCATTTTCCAAAAATAAAACATTTATTTGTACAATTACAATAAGTTCCTCAATGTTTCCTTCAACAATTTGATCATAAGGGAAATCCCATCTTCTTAACTCTATAGTTTTTAAAATTTTAAATCTATTGTATAAATATTTTATATCAAAACATTGGAATTGATTGATCAATTCGATATCGATTTACACCGTGATGGAAAAATGAATGATTTTTTCATAGCTAATAAAGTACCTTATGGATAAAACCCTTCAGAGACTTGGTATTAAGACACTAAAAATATTATCAACCATACATTATATGTGGATGATAATTACATATTCATATCTTGCAAGTATTTTAAAATATTCCTCATATGTTCCACTATATTCATAATTTTTTTACACTACCTAAAGTAATTCAATTTCAATATTTGAATGAATAATCCAATAGATGTACTTGTTTAAAAATTTCCGTATAAACTCATCCCACTCCCTGGATTCTATTCCACCATGATAAAATGTATTCTTGAAGAGATACCCCAACTGATCTGCTTAACCATCAAAATGATAAAGAGCCAAATTAATTTCTCATGTTCTAAACATTGGAGAATGTAAAATATATTTTCATTAGTATTAATTCAATTTTTTCAACTATTTGATGATCCATAGATCCACTAAAGGACGTTTGACGTTTCATCGTGAAGGATTCAATAAAAAATTATTCTCTCTTTTTCTCATCTGTAAGGTCATTATTATTCATGGCTTGAGAATTTTATGTTACAATAACTACATGATTTTTCAATCCATCTCCCTTAACATTTGGCCACATAGAAATGAAATAATTGTACTTTCATTCACACATAGCATTAACATGGTTCCTTCGGGTTCCATCCATTGACTAAAATGAAAATAGAAATTTGTATGATATAATAATCATACTGGAGAACCACATTATCCTGAAAAATCATGTATTTGATGTCTAAATCATGAGATATTCTTTTCATCCCTAATACCTTAGGTATATCCTTCTCTATTAATTGTAATTGTCTATATAAATCCATCAATAGTTTTCTTAAATAGGTTGTGAATGTCCAAATCATATCCACTCATAGTGCCAAACTAGGTGTACAACAATTCCTATATTAATGCAATAGATGATGATGGATTCATGATCAATTTTTTATTTTCAATGTTTTTACCCATAGATCTATCTATTCCCAAGGAACATAAAGTTTTATTTTCTATTCAGGTATGTAATTTTATAGAAACCACTCAATCTATCATTTACCAAAAATTAAAGGAGATTTTACTATTCTTTGTCTCATCATTAGACTTATCATTAGACATGTTTTTTTGGATATTAATAATTTTTTATCATTAAAATTTCAAATATCAACTATACCTTTCCCTTTATACCAACTATAGGGACACATTATTTTCATACATAGATATTACATCATTTAGATGAATATTAATTAGATTACACAAAATCATGCATGTGGATCATAAAGGTATAGTTCCTTTGGAAACATTGAAGAAAAAAAGGGTGATATTTGGACTACATAATTACAAAAAAAATTCATCATAATTATAATACTTATTTGAAAGAACATAAATAATAAATAACATTATAACATAGAGAAATGGAAAATTAGAATATGTGAGCTTTGAGGAACGTAAGGTCCGTATAACGTAACAGTAAAATTTGAAAACCATAACCTGAATATAAAATTTCATAATCATTAGTAATGGGAGAAATTTTGTTCTTTCATAAGACATGAATCATAAGTAAATCAATGAAAACGGGCCGTGATAGAATAACATTTTCATAAGATATAACGTTGTGGCATATTCTTAATCCTAGAAAATATTTTTTGAAAGAAACGAAACAGTATATTAATAACATGTTAGGTGTAGAATAACCAACTCTATAACTATATCATCCTTGGGATAACCTACCAAGTACCCTCTTTTAGTCATGGGACAATCTTCATTGTAATCTCTATTGGGTTTGGGATAACCTCATGTGTACCCTTTTAAATCCCAAAACATTAATCATTAACCAATTCATTAGAGGGAGATATAGGTCCCATACATCGCATGAGAAAAATCATACATACATGTTCCAAATTATAATATAACATTCATCAAACCAAAACCCAATAAAATAATTGGGTTCCATAATCATTTTTTTATTTCCCCTAAGCAAAACCAATGTTAAATGAAATGGATTTCATAAGAATTTAATTATGGTATAACCCATGGATAAGAAATGGGTTTCATAAACATATTTGTATCAAAAAAATTAAAAATACTGAGAAATAATAATAATATAATCCTTGGTTCATATCCCCATCAAATCATAAGTAACATTATTGGATTCCATCTTATATGGAAAATGATTTTGAAATAAAAAAACACATGGAACGTTTCATTTGGAAAATATCTTATAATTGCAATTTACATGCTTTAAAAATGAAAATTCATAAAATATTGTTTAAATATAATTAAATATCCATAAAATTTTAAACTTATAATGGAATATCAATTTGAAATAATGTTCATGTTGTTTAAAAATTTCTGTCCAGGTCATAGAAGTTAAAACAATGATTCCTCTCAAACTTTTTATAAAATCCAAACAGACCATAATTGGAAAAGGAAATAAAGATTATTTTTAAAATTATTGTATAAAGTTAAAAAAACCATAAAAATTGAATCATAAAAACGTGGATTATGATTAAAAAATTATTTAATTTTTTTCATTAAACATAGACATATAAGGAAAATGGTTTTTTACCGAAGATAAAAATAAAGTTAATTTTCTTTAAAAATATTCATTCCAAATACAATGTGTATAAAAATATGAAGATGAAGTTATGACATTTATTATCATTACATAACCATATATTAATAAAATTCATGATTTTATTGAGATATTTATTATAATATTTCATTTCTTAAAACATAACCACAAAAATTCCTGATAAAAGATGGTATTGTATCATAAAACCCTTACGGCTTTGGTAACATTACATCGTAAGTGAAATTAAAAAATAAATTCAAATTAAAAAATATATCATTAATTTAAAAATATTAATGATATAATATGTCAATGGGGAAGTATATAATCCTCATAAAAGAAGATTGGTGCATAATATAACATGTCTCGAAGGTAGAAAATTTAGACAAAAATCATTTACCTTAAGTATTTATTTCCATCATAAAAGCTAAAAACTAATGTATAATAAATATAATTCTTTTATAAATATTATATATATAAATATATATATAACAATATATGATTTACATATGATCATTTATTATAAAGTTATTAAAAATTCCATGTTAAAGTCATGTTTCATCCAATAACAACTTTGTTTATCGTCTGTGTTTTGATTTTTTATTTTTTGTTCAATTTAATTTATCATTTTAAAATTGAAAATAAAAATGAACCATGAAATAAATATAATATATATTATCTATATATATATTTATATTGATCCATAATTTAGAGATAGAAAATTAAATGCACCGCTCTTCGAGATAGTTGGTTATACGACACATGAATGTTTTTTCTGTATTCTTGATGGATTGAAAGAATAAAATTTAAATAATATATTAGAATAATATAATAATTTTTATTCCATATATATCAAATATTATTATTAAAACTATCCTTTTTACATAACTTGTAAAGCGTGAATGAATCACATCACTTTGTGTTGTGATAGACCACTATACACTCGAGCGATGTTATGGCATTCTAATTGAATGGAAGTTATTTAGGTAAATGTTATATAATAAAAAAATAAATTTAATATTATCATATATATAATATATAAAAAATTAATCCATAATTATATATTTCCAAAATATATGGTGATGGTAAATGAATAAGAGAGGTCAGCAAGGAAATAGTTTGATGTACACATGAAAGATGATTTACCATACCTTTTGATAGAAGGGGATATGGTGGTAGTTATTTCCAATAAAATAAAAAAATTGATCATTTGGAAGATAATTAGGCTTTTATATCTGCTTTTTTATAGTATTTTATAGTGGTGGAGGAAGAAATAAAATTAAATGCTCAATTAGGGGTGTTACTTCTTTTCGGAAAACATCTTATGGGTTTCACCCAATGGAATCATAACAAGTATTTATTACCACAATAAGTATTATAGTATTATTATATTGAATTAATGATGTTATTTAGGTAGGTATTGGCTAAAATAATAAGTTTTGAAGTGTAATGGGGATAGGATATCTGGTGGCCATTTATTAGTGGGGTGAATGGTATACTTGTAATTTTTGAAAAAAATTATTTTACCACATTTTCAAGATTCCAAAAGGCTCAAAATTGTCCATTTATTATTATAGTATCAATAAGCTCTAAATACGGCCATTGAATTGGTTTGGTGGAATGTTTTGGATTATTTTTAACCAATATCATTTATATTTAACACGATGATAAACCCAATTTTGCTTTAACCTTAGAAAATAATTTTACTATTTTAACATTAATTATAGTAAATACTTATTTTTACCATATTAGATAATATAAAATATTATTATTCCAAATATTCATCCCATTTTTAAAAATTCCATTCACAGAAGTAGAAAATGTTAATTTACAATTAATCCCACTAACACAATAAGAAATCACTTATTTGAAGATAAAGTATTCAAACCTTTAAAAATATTTTATATCAAAATTCAATATGAAATGATTAAAATGACTTAAAATAGATTAACTAATATATATTTTACATAATTTTAATTTCTAACACATTTAAAACAAAAAATAACATAAAAATTTCTTCAAACCAAAATGATGTTTTCAATAAAAAGCAGTATTTTTCATTACTAACTAAAAAAAATATCCTTTCCATAAAAATCTCAAAAAATACAAACATATATAATTTTTACATTAAAATTTAATTTTTTTTTTCAAACTAATTTTTTAAATATTTCAAAATTTATGTTTATTATTGTTCCCAGAAATAAATGAATAACATTTATTTTTTGTGAAAATATTAATTTCGAATTATATAAATATTGTAACAAAAAGTAAGTATTTTTTATCAATATGGATTCTTTTGATTATTAATATATACTAATTATTTAATAATTTTTTATTACTATTTATCCCTCTATTTTTATTTTCTAGGTTATAATGTTCACATTTAAATACTAATGTAAATAATATATCTCTATTGTTTAAAAATAGGTATTCCCAGTAACACAAGATTAACTCATTATTATGAGTAACATATGAAATTAATGAAATTTAATTTATTCAAAAAAAATCATAAAAACATTGGGTTTTACAATTTCAGCTATGGATTTGGTTTGCATTGAAATTGATCGGGTGTATCATTAGAAAAACTAGTTTGGTTTGAATCCTGAGTTGATTTTTTCTTTATGCAATAGTTTTCATCCTCTTATTCAAAATTTATAGAGAATAAAATTGTATGTTGATACTTGATATGTTCTCTCCTCTAAGTAAATCCTCTTTAGAGTCAATTTTTGTTTTGACTAAACCATATAGGGTGTAACTACTTAAAATTCTATCAAAGAATTTGTGAAAAAAGAAGTATTAAATATGTAAGAAGGTGAAATTTATTATTATATTAGTGTTAGTCTTATACCAAGTCCTTCTAGGTATTCTATTTATAATTTTTGTTTTTCTAAAATGGTATTATCTTCGGGGAAGAATGTGTGTCCATAATAACCTAATATGCCTGTATTTTATATATTTTCTACTAAGAGGTGATATATTGAACGTCCAAAGACTCATGTGTAGGGTTGGAATAATAATCATAATAAATCAATAATCAACATGAATCTATAGCATACATACATAAACCACTTCCCAAAAGATATAAATTTAGGGTACCCTTCTTATGTAGTAGTACTGTATTCCATTTTTCAATTTAAAATAATCATCTGACTATTGAAGAAAATAGAAATTTAATCTCTTTGCTAGTAACTTCTCCAATTTGTAATCTATATTCTATCATTCAGGTCTTGATAGGGGTTTATAATATAGATAAATTTTTATATAAAGGGAAATACTATAATCAAAATTACATGATAGCCTATCATTGAAAATATGCACTTAGGAACATGTATGAATTAATACTACAAGGATAATGTGATAATGAGGGATATGATATTGTATGAAATTGTATAAAAAAATTACTTGTTATTGGGGAAATTTAATGGATATATGGAAATTCCTTTGTTTCATATTGAAATGTGGAATCACATATAATAGATTCTTCTATTGAGGGAGGGAATGGTAATGATGTGTCTTACCAGACATCCCCTGACTATGAGGACCTCAGACAAGATGAATAATATCTCCACTATGGTTAAAAAATTGGAAGAAATGGGGGTTAATGTGAAGGGATCCAATATAAAAAATGGAAGAAAAAGGAAGCTATTGTACTCTTAATGATATCTAAACTGGAGGTCACAATATCAAAAAGTTACGCCATTATGTCTAAAAACATGGTATGTCATGGTATAAAGGGATTAATGAGCCTATGTATGCCATGGGTCACCTTCAACATCGTAATTAAAATAGAGATGAAGCATAAGAGACCAAAACTATAGACACTTTTTCTCAAAAAAATGTGTATATTTTGATCATGATGTAAATGAATGTTTTAATGACATCCTTGTGTCCAAATTATAATATCCATGTGATATATACTAGTATGAAAAAGGATGGAGTTTAGGATGGAATAATGATGATGATATCACTAATACCGTATCCTTAGACCATCTTATGCACTCTAAGAATAAGGTGAAGAAAAATGAATTTATCATTAACATTTTAAATGAATAAATCATAATTGTGTATTATATTATGATTCTAATTTTCACAAATTATAGTCAATCACAATCAATTAACTCTCAAGAACATTTTTTACAATGTTTCATTGGTGATGGATATATAAATTTAGAGGATTATTCAAGGATCTATTTATTTATGGTGTTAATCTTCAAGGATCATATTCTTGAGTACATGATTTGGATTAATCATTTTACCAATTGGAGTGTATACATTGTTTGTTGGTCCAATTACTTCATATTATTTTTGAATGACTTTTTATTTTCCATTGAAATTGAAATTTAAAATATTTTTCATTATCTTTTTCAATTCGTGCATAACATTTTAATTTTGTTTTTAGAAAAATAATTAAAAATATAAATTGGATGTAATATATTCAATGGTGATTAACCTGGGAATAAAATAATTTTTGGTTTGGTTGTTGTAACAAATGTTCCATTATGATCAATGTTTAAATGCCCCTATTTAACACAAATGTATAATATAATTTGTATAAATCATTAAACTATATTTTATTGAATATAAGGAATTCAATTACATATAGAGTAATTTCATATCAAATTAAGAATGAACAAACCTCGTTATATTTATGGTTTGGAGATGTTTTTATATTATTCAATTAAAAATACATATATTGATGGGAGAATAAAAAATAAAATATGCAATGAAATATTTATATTATGTTTTAATGGATATGATATATATGATCTATGGATATTTAAATAGTTAAATTCATGACATGTTCAGTTTATTTGGCATGGGGAACTAAAATTTAGAGAATTTATATTATTGATTTCAATTAACAGAATGAACGTGTTACATACTTCGAAGTATTGAGAAAAACATTTTACAGTAAAGATGATAATTTTGGTACATTGAGTCAATATCATAATCATAGTAACATATCACTAGATCCTCATACTAATTTTGGGAATATTAATTTGATAAAATAATTTTTACAAACTATATGTAAACATGATTAATATTGTAACATATTAGTGGATCCCCTTTTAAATATAATGGATATTAATATATTTAAAAATAAATTGAGGAAAAAAATATTTTATGAATAAATTGGATACATAAAAAATAATTATATAAAGAATGAGACCAATATCGAAATCATTTTTTTCATTTAAAATTGAACCATATTTATTACTCATATGCAATAAAATTGAATAATTAATTTCTAGGATGTTTGAATTTATTCAATACTAATTTAGAGAAGATAAGAACCCAGATAAATTTTATATGATGATGAGTGTTATTGATAATAATAAATAATATATTATGCATATACAAGAAATGATAATCAAAATCTATCAGAATTTTTTACTCTTCAAATGATATCATCAATTGGATGATTCTTGAAAATTATTTTGTAACTCATAAAATGAAATTGGATTTATTTAATGCAATTTAAATACTATAATTTCAAAACCTCATTATTATAAATTTTAAATTTTCATATCATAATCTTAAAATTATACACATTGATACGAATTTTCTTTTTAATTTCTTTTTTGTATGATAGTTCTGAGATGGGGAAAATGCATTGTCTATATGTGGTGAATGAACCAGAATTAAAATTTATAATAGTTCAATTAATTATCATAATCAATTATCAATGATAATTATTAAATTAAATTAATATTCATGAAAAACAAAAAAATAGTAGAAAATTAAATTATTAATTATGCTATTTTCTACAATAGTAATTTGGTTTAATTTATTCCTAATATACTCTCACACCTCTTTACTCATTAAAATATTTTTTTTTCACTACCTTATTTTTAATGAGTAATCATTACCAAATTAAAACCTACTTTTTCTATAGGATGTACAAAATAATCATTATCTATTATGTCGTAGTCACAAAAAAATTGAAATAAAGATGTTAGATATAAGGCATAACAACCCAAATGGGCTTGACATTAGAATACTTGTGTCACAATTCAAAGAGAAAGAAATTTTTTTTAGGAAACCATAGAAAAATTGTTTAAGAATAATCTAGAAGATAGGATGAATTAATTTAGTGTTGGATAGAACCTGATAGAGAAGAATTTGATAAAGAAAGGTGAAGAATAACCTCTAATTAATTATGTAATAGATCAGTTTGTCACCCCAAAATAGTAGTGTCATTTGAATTTTTTTTGGTACCCCCTGTGATATCATCATGTAGATTAGAATAGGTTTATATAGGATTTTAAAATTTCAGGAAACATTGAAAGTTAAAAATATTAAGTCAAAAGTGCATCATTTCATTCTCTCCATTATTTATTGATCTGTACCTATTTAAATAAGATCTAAAAAATTGTAAAAAATATTCATATGGGTAAAAAATAAAAAAATATTAACAACACACAATTTTCATATAGAAAGACAAACAATGTAAAAACTTATCATCGATAGATAGTAGTATTAGCTTCATTTAAATTTCAAAAAACTTATTCATTCAAATTATTTTTATTATTTAGAAATATATCACCATAATAATAGGCCAATGATATACCCCATAATACTAGATAGCAGATCATAAACTTTAATATTCAAAATTTAAAATAATTCCCTAAAATATGTATTTGTGTATATAAAAAATTGAATTAATAATAACAGTACATTAAAATCCATAAAACAAGATTATATATTTTAATAATTTTACAAAATTATTTTAGAATATACTATTGTAATAAAATTAACTAATATTAAAATAAATTAAATTTTATGAAAAATATATTGTATGTTTATGTTTGAAACTAGAAAAAATTTAATATTGTTTTAGAAATATTTAAAATACAATAAATTCCCATCATGTGGTCTCTACATAAGACATATAAATTTATGGAATTTAAAAAATAATTAAAAATATTAATATAAGAAGACCTGAATTTATAATTCAAAGAAAAATGAAAAATATAGTATTATTATTTTTATAATACTCATAAATATATATTTAAAACCTACCTATTTTTAAACTTAAAAACTTATGTAATGGACTTCTGTTAAACCTACGTATAGGAATTATAAATTGACACATAAATGTGATAGAAAATCAATAATCATGGGTAAATAATCCCTATACAGGAAGGCGAATAAGAGAAAAAAAATAATATTTTATACAAGTGATATATTAAATCCTCTATATGGGTATATAATAAATTCCAAGAATATTATTACTAAAATTATGTATCCAATATTAAATCCTATAAATAGTGTTTCAAAATTTTGGTTAATTAATTATATTATATTTTAAATTATTCAAATATCTCCTCAATCTAACATTGATCTCAAGTTATCACTGAAAATCGGTAGTAATATTATATAAAACTATAGAATAAAAAAATTATCTAGATTTTGAACACATTTCTAACATTCTTCTAATTTGATCCAATCATTAGAATTGATAAAAAATATATATATAATCTTTACATCTATCTATTTTATTAATAATTATTCAACTATGAATTTTATATATAATGTTATGACCAAATCTTAGTATCAAATATAATGAAAAATAGGATTTCAAAGAAAAATTTCATATTTTTGAGTTACAAAAAGTTTTTATTACCTATATATAGGTAACCAAATATGGTCATATAAATGTTATATTAATTTTCAAAATATTAGTTAAAGGTAAAATTAGGTTTCTGTATTGTTTGAAATTGTAAATTAATGTTTTTAAATTTTCAGCCAATGTAAAATAATTCTTCTATATGTTATTTAGATGTAAAATAAAACATTACAAATTTAAATTTTATCAAAAATATATCCATTATTATTATAAGTACTAATTAGTATAAAAAATATAAAATAATAGTTAAACACATATATTGAAAATTATTTTTGAAATTATTTATATTAAAAAACATTTAATATTAACAAAAAACAACTTGAAAATTATTAAAATTAAAAAAACTCAATCTTAAAAAACTCCAAGAACTAATAAGATCTCCCCTTTTGAAAATTAAAAGTAAAAACCATTATTTAATAAAATTAACACTTTTTTTAATTTATCAAAAATTAAAGTATATAAAAAATACTTGTAAATTTAAAACCATTATGTTAATTCATATATGAGAATAACAAAATATCTCCCATAATAAATGTTTATTAATTAAAATCTATAAACAATAGTATAAAAAACCTTATATTAAACCTCTAATATATGAATATAAAAACTTATTTTCTTAATCATTGTATAATCCAACAATCTAGTAAATATTTCACGATCTTGTTTTTTTAAAAATGTAAAAGAATAATACCCCCAATGTTAATATAATCTAATATAAAATAAAACACCATTCCCATATTATTTTTTTTATCAATTATTGTATAGGATATTTTTAAATTAAAATGAATGATAAATTATCACAATAAATTGGAATTTTTTCAAAATTAAGATCATAATCTGACAAGGATTATTTAATCTATAATAGTTAATAACTACATGAATAGGGAAAAATATATTTACTCTCATTAATGGATAAATTAATTAAATTTTACATTACCAAAATTTTTGAAATTAAACTTTTACAAATAAAATGATATAAACCTGATGTGCTTTTTTAACAAGTTTTCATCCTCTAAAATCAAAATTAGAATAACTAATCAAATCAAAATAGTTCAGTCTAGAATAAAAAAGCTTACATTTAGTAGAAACATTTTTATTTATAATAATTTGTTACAAATATTTTAAATAATATTACTTATTTTCAGATTGAAAACATTCTCATAAAAAACAGAACATAATATCAGGTTTTAAAGCATCCAAATATGACTAACTAATAATCACTCAGCAAAACTATTTCAAATCAACTGATTTTCTTGATTTAACTGAATTTAAAAAAAATTAGACTCATAGGGATTCTAAAATGATAACCACATACATAACAAAACCTATTAACTAAAATATTATCATATATACTTTATTAAGAAAATATTCCATAATTCTTTTTATTGACATTATGAACCAAAAATAATTTATGTTCTCTCATAAACACATATAAAATACTCAATACCTAAACATTAATAATTATTTCCATTTAAATTCCCATGGGGATCCAATAATAGTGTCATCAACAAAAATTTGAGAAAATAATATATAATTTGAAGAATTTATAAAAAATAAAGAAGGATATATTTTACCTTTAAAAAAGAATAATTTTAAAAAAAATGAATCAATCAAACAAAGAATGATGTGATTCATTAAGACTGCCAATATACATTAATAATTTAAAAACATGATTAATAAATTTCAATTTTTCAAAAACTAGTTTCTTAGAAACGTAAACTTCATCAAAATAAAACCACTCAAAAATCACTTTTAACATTAAATTGAAATAATTTAAAATCATAAAAATATATAAAAGCTAACAAAACTCTACTAAATTAAGCAAATAATTAAAATCAAAAAAAACTTTAAATATATATAGATTATTATTGAGAAAAAAATTCTATATTTCTAGATTTAATATTCATTATTTGAAAATATTAACAATTATATTACAAAAAACCATGTTAGTTTCAATAACGTGCTTACCTAGAGCAGTTTTTACTAAAAGCTGAAAAAATATTTGTATCAATTTTTTTCATATTGAATATAAATAATAAAATTATAAACATTCACAAAATCACATACATAATTTAAATAAATTTCAGAAACTAAAACAGACCCCATATAAAATTTAAAATACAATTTTTAGTATTGATACCTAAATCATCATTATCAATAAAATTAAAAAAAAATGTGGTATTTATGATTTTAACATGACAGTGAAATATAATTTTAATGTGTAAACACCCATAATTAATTACATTATCATATTGAGCTATTTCTAGACATGAATTAATATCATTAAATTCTTCTAGAATATTCTAAAAAAATAAATTTTTTTCAAATCATCCAGATCAAGTTTATCATAAACAGATTGTTCTATAATAATTGATATTTTTTGTGAAATATATAAAACTTATTTTATCTTTTTTACCATGATATATTAATTCGTCACTTTTAAAATTTATTTTATTAAATTTGTCCTTAGATGTTAAAATAAAAACATTATTCAAAAAATTCTGAAATATCCCATATTAGGATTTTAATAATTATACAATTCATAATGGATTTTCATTGAAAAAGTATAATTATAACTATAATTAGAATATAAAAATATGTATTAAAATATTCATCCAAAATATAATATTTCAATTATATAAATATAACATATTTATATCAATTTCTAGAAGTGATCTATTTTTTAATTCCCCAAAAACATTTTTTTGTAGTGTATTTGCTGCAAAAAGAAAGGATTATATCAGATTTCTTCACAAAAAAATTTAAATTATAAATTATAAAATTCCCCATAATTATTAATTCTAATTGATACTATGAAATAATAATTTTTATTTTGAAAAAACATAAAAAAATCATGAAATTGTGGTAAATGATTAATTTTATGAGATATAAAATAAAACACAATAATTTTTTAAAATATCATCAATAATCATAAATAATATTTATTTACTCTTAAACAAGTAATATGTATTAACAAATCAACATGTATATGTTATAATGGTCTTGATGTTTTATCTGTATTTATAAATATAAAAAATTGTTTTTATGTTTTCATTTAAAACAGGAATCACAAATAACAGACTCACTAGTATCCAAATCACGTGGATGTTGAAAATGTCCTTTCATTGATAGTTTGTGAAATAGAAAAATGTTCATATGGTTGTGCCTCTAATTCCAAAATATAAAATCTATTTTCATTGAATTATTATAGTTTACATTATGGTTAGTTAATTCAAAAGAATCAAAGAAGTGTTATTTTATTCTCTATAAGCATAAAAATAAAATACATTCATTCTTTTTAAAATATAATCATTAAATTTAACACTAATTCTACCATGGAATAATTGAGAAATAATAGTTAAATTATGTTCTAAAAACTAAATATATAATACTTTAGAAATCAAAATAAGGACAAAAATACATAGTCCCAAAAATACATTAACCTTATATTTTTTCACGATATTCCGTAGAGACACCATAAAATAAATTATATTATATTATTTCTGATGGATATCCAGTCATATTTATCATTTAGTAATTTTCCATGTACCATGTATCATTTAATATCTTATGGAATGTTTCAAAAAAACTATATAAGTATAAAATATTTTTGGTACTCATCTATATTAAGTCCATTCGGGTTTGTATGAGACATGTTTAGTAACTATAAAATACTTAAACAAGTATTTATGGGTGTTCTAGTAGATAAATTCATTATAATAACATATTCAATATAGTATAATGACTTGGGAATTCTAAATGACCATTCCATAGCTTAATGACCATTCATACCACATCTAAATAAAGTAATATTAGAAAAATATCCTTCAGTATTCTTAAAAATAATAATTCTATACAAATTATTTATTTGATTATTATAACCAAAAAAGATTTTATTATTATTTGTATTCATTATATACTTCATCTTATCCCACTTCTCTTTACCTAGAGAAAATGAAGATATATTTTCCTTAAAAAATAAAATTTTCTTCTTAATATTTTTTTATCTCTTTGAAAAAAATGTAAATAATTACAAATTTTCTGATTTTAATAGGAATATGTATTTAAATATACTAAATTTTCTTGATTAAATATACTAAATAGTTATGATATTATTTGAGTTATCATTTTAATTTTTTTAATTTAAAATTGGTAATTCATAAAAATTGATTTTTTTTTCTATTTTACACTTTTCATAGTTAATTATATGATATTATGTCTTGTTGAGTCAGAATGATAAGAAATACAATCAAAATAATTACTAACAAAATTTTTACATTGAGCCATCAAATATAGCTCAACCATTTCCTTTTTATTTTTGTTTCATCATGTGAATCAGATTCATCTATACTATATCATCCATCTATCAAGACATTTTCCCACTTTAATAATATTTAATATATTTTCATGAATTATTTAACATAATAGAGTTGGTCTTTATGTGTCACATAATTATTTAATGATTTCAATTTACTTTATAAACATCATTAAAATATTTATTATATTTCTTCTTTTGATCATCCATTTTATTAACATTTCAAACAAAATTATCAATTCCTACACTAATTATTATCATTTTTTAAACAAATTTATAGTCATTTACTAATACCCTTATCACATTTCCTTGATTCATAATTAGAAGATTTATAAGAATTATTTATTATTAATTTTAAAAAATTATTGTTCTTTTTTTATTTCCCCTCTTCTGTTACGTTATTTTGATCCACTTTGTAATGAAGTAACTATCCAATGAGTTCATACACTGTGTTTTCCATAAATAATTTGGATGTATAAGATACTACGTTATTACCATGACACATATTTGGTAAAAATATATATACTATTTCATTATGAATTGTGTTACCCAAATATTATTAAAGGGAATTAAATCCATTCATGATGCCAGTGAATCAGTGGAACATATTATTCAAACATTTAGATTTATCAATCTTGAAATAATAGTACTTATACCAATGAATACAGAGCATAGTTATGATAATATTATTAAATCCATCTGATTTATTTAAATAAGATTCTAAATCTCACGCATTCTCTTACGTTTATAAATATAAATCAATACATTTATGTTAATAACACAATATAAAATGTTTATAATTTTTTATTTTAAAATATACTTAGTAGTATCATTTCACGTATGATAGTCCATGTCAAAATTAGGATATATTTAAGGATTTACTATTATACTCTATTGATAAATTTTGAGTTTCTTTTTGTATGCCTACATTTAGGATTACTATTATCTATAATAAATATTATAAATGAGTGGTATCATCTAATAAATTGAATCATAATTTACATTCATTCATGTCAACTTATAATGATCTAGTTCCTTAGGCTGTGTGATTTATGATGTATACGTTAGCACAATAAAATATGGAGACAAAACCAATATCCAAGAGCGTCAATTATGATACCAAGTGTTATGGCCATATTGGCGATAATATATGTTATATAGGTAGGTATATTAACAACAAATTTTTTTTTGATTTAATTATCTAAATCAGTTATAAAATCTAATTATCAAATTAAATTATAATGTATAAATGTGATAATATGCAGTGTAAAATTATTGAATAAACACATGTATTTTTATAGTGGTTTTATCCAATTTTTACCATATGTACAATTATACGTATCTATTATATATGTAATTTAGTGTTCCCTAAAATCATTTTTAGGGGAAATCGTCAACCAATTACCACTAACTTTTGCTATTCAAAGTATAACAAAGAAAGATGTATTTTTGATGAGGATTCACAACCTATTACATGTAATGAATTTATATAATAAGAGTTATAGCCCCAATAGTCTAGAATTTATAATTTGGGAGTTATAATCCATTGAGATTGGAATTATTTTGTTTCGAAAAATCCTAAACTAAAGGATTGTACATAGGTGGTAAGATTGAATGAATTAATACAGACTTAGAAATTAAATGAAAATTAATATATTGACAAATAGATATGAAGAAAATCCTATTTTTAATTGATTAAAGTATTAGATTGGTCACCATAGTATTATTCATAGTTGAATATGTTTTGGTTCCCCTTGAGAGATCATCAAGTAGATGAAAATTGTTTCACACGTGATAATAGAATCACACAACACTTTAAAATTTCAAAAGATCATGTCAAAATTATATATTATCAGTCTCTTCATGATGAAGTTTTTGATACATCTATCAAAATAAAAGAAAAAAACTAACAATAAATCTATAACAAGTTAAAAATAAATCAAAAATAATAATAACCGTCTGGTATTTTTGCAAGGAGGTGGAAAAGGTATTTTTCAAAAACAATCATCGATTAGTAATATTAGAAGATAAATTTATTATTTAAATACATATTCAATTAAAAATAATTTTATTATTTGAAAATATATCTAAATTATAATAAGTCAATTATATCCCAAGAATCTTGGACTACGGATCTTCTGTTGGAATATTAAAAATATAAAATATTTTTCAAAAAATTTCCAATAAATAACTAGAGAACTTAACAATAATTAGAAAAACCATAAAAAATATAAAACTTGATTTAATTTATTAATTAGTTTCAAAATTTAATTTATAACCAATTATAGATAATAAATCAAGATGTATTAAAATATATTAAAATTTATGTAGTTTATATTAAAGGTTTATGTGTGAATTAAGAAAAAAATGAAATTTTCATTCAAATATATTTATGATCATAAAATATTAACTCATATTTATTAAATGTAATTAATATGTATTTTTATAATGAATATAACTTTTTAATCTATTAATAAAATAGTTCACCAATTCAAAATTCATAGAAAAATGAAAAATTATTTATGAATATTTTCAAAATTTTCAAGAATGTGTCTTAAAAAATTTATATATAGGTAGAAATTAAAAATAATGTAAGGTTAATCATTTAAACAAATATATGGGTGGCATAAATATTTTTATAAAGTTTATATAACAAATTATTATATCAATGGGAATAGGTTTGGTCTGAATATGTGATAAAAATAAATATATAATCTTGTGGACAATTTGTATTTAAAATCTCTCATAATGGAGAATAAGAAATTATTAGAAGATTCTCAATTGAATGTTAGGTCCAATATTAGAAAATTTAAAACTAATTTTTAACTTATTGTTGTAGAATCATCTTTTCATTCAAACACATTAAATATCTCCTCAATCTGAAATCTATACCTCGTGTTTTCACTAAAAATGGCAGAAAATATAATTTTAAAATAAATGAAAAAAAACCATAAAGGGACATTAGAATAAATTTTTGAAATACCAATGATAAATTCATCCTTACATTTAGTTTAAGGGAACATATATAATAATCCAATCTATTCAACTAAATAAGTATCATTCAATTATAAATGGTTTATTAGACGTTATGATCAAAATACTATAGATAAATTAATTTGGATATCTAGATTTCACATGAAAATTTTCATTTCTTTGAGTTATATAAGTATATGTCAAAATTACTAGTACCTATAATATGATTGGTTGACATGATATATATAGTTAAAAATATTATCCAATAAAAAATTATTATATTTATTGATTACATTGTAATATTAATTTTATTCAATGTTCTTTAACCCTGGATTTTTCAAATTTTCTAATTAAAACTTAATTTCCCATAATATGTGCAATTCTTGTCTTTAGGGAATAAATTTTGTAGCAGTAACAAATAATATTTTGGAATATATCTATTTCATTATTTTAATTTGATATTTTATGAAACGTTTTGTCACATTGCGTGGAATATTTTATCGTTTAAGAATTGTGGATAAATATTATGGAGATATGGACATCATTTCCTATGGATACAGAAATTTATAGCTAAATCAGATTGGGCCTCATTACCATAAAATATATATGGAACACTAAAATAAATCATATTGAATATTAAACCATAATTTTATAATTATTATATAATGTGTAACATTTAATTTAAAAAATTATAAATATAATTATTATGTTCTAAAGTGGATATAGGCTGCCCAATTTAATCATTAAATTGTGGGCATGATTTGTTGAATAAAAAAAATATACCAACAATTATTATCATAAAATCTATAATAATTAAAAAACTAGACTGAAATGTTAAAATATATTATAGTACATATGGAATAAAATCTTTTTCTAAAAAACCATTATATAATTAGGTGCCTTAAAATCCAATTTTTCATGTCAATTAGGGTGGATAAATTTTGTGTGAATTTTGTGGTCAAAATTTAAACTTCCTATCTCCATTTATTAATAAAAATAATTGAAAATACTAATAATTTTGTATTAAATAATATGATGGTAGATCAAACCTTGTCTCCTTAAAATCATATTTAAATTTTTTATATTCATTGAATTAAGACTTCATTTGTAGTTCCTTCAGTTTTAATGTTATACTTTCATTTTTCAATCATAATATCATTTTTCTTAAGTAAGTTGTTCGAATCACAATATATTATTAATTAAATTTATTCTTATTTTTTTAAATTTTCCTTTTGTTTTCCATAATACATTGATCTAGTTTCTATATGGTCGGAATTATTTAGACAAAAATTTGTGAAATTCTTTTCATGAAGGTGGAGTGGTCATTATTTTATTATCCTTACTTTTTTAATCCATATTATTTAAGGAAAATATCATATTCCATTGAGAGGTTTTAATCAATTTATGTCTAACAAATTTATATACTGAAACTAGTGCAAATATGATCGTTATCTGTATTTGAAAAGGGCATTAAGAGTGCTAGAAAAGCGCTGTTAATCGAGAAGATGACAAGGGGGTCCCCCTTATCAGCACTCAAAAAAATCACTATTAAAGGCCCCTTTTATCAGCACTAAGAATAATTTCTAATAAAATGGTTCATTTATCATCGCTTAAAAAAATCACTGATAAAATGGTCTATTATCAGATCTGTTTTTTAGCGCTGATAAAAGACCCATTTTAGAAGCTCTTTCTTTAAGTGATGATAAAAGTTAAAAAAACAATTAAGTTAAAAATGAATATATAATTGAGGGATATTTTAACAGCTCTTGACCCCCCCCCCCTTATCAGAGCTAGGCGGATCCCCCTCTCTCTCACTACACGTTTCCCTTGACCATGAAACCCCCTTCCACTTGCATGCACGCCCTTGCTTCCACCAAAACTTGAACCTGCAACCTCCACCCTCGCGCGACTACTCCTTTACAACTAATCCATTTAGTTTTTTTCTACATTTATTGATATATCTATATATAAAAATATAGTTAAATTTATTCATATATTAACATAGATTCATATTAATATAAATATATTTAGATATATTAATATATATATATATTTATTAATATATTAATATATATATATATATTTGCATATATCTATTTATGTATATATTTTTAGATATAATTTTTTATTAGTATAATTTTTTGTATATTAATATATATTTATAATATTACTTTTAAATAAATTTATAAAATATTTTTTTATGTGTTTATAAATAAATGAATACATACATACATAAATATATACAAAACACACACACACATAGAAACATACACACAAACACACATATTAATATATATATACACACACACAAGAATAAGTACATTTATATGTGTATCTGAAAAGCCATGGAATGTTAAAACGACCATAACTTCTAATCCTGAAGTCTGTTTCAACTCCAAAACTAGTTCAATTTAGGTAATGGTACAATCTTCGATATAATATGTGTTAAATTCCTATAAGACATCCAGATTAGAAGTTATAGTTGTTTTAATGTTAAAAAATTGGGGTATCCCGACTAAAAACTCAGTTTTGGAGAAATCCTGTGCCTTTTTTCCCTCAATAAAAGTGTATAAGGTTACCTTGGGTAATTAGCATGTAGATATCATCACAAGCTTCGATTTGATTTGTCCTAGAGCTCAACCAGACAAATGAATCAAAAGTTATGTTCGTTGGAAGTTTGAGTTAAATATTCAACTTATTTTACATCTTTTATTATTTTTTTTATTTTTTGTGTCTTCGAAATATTATAAAATTATTTATAGACAATGATAGCTAGAAAATTATTAATTAATAATATTTTTTAAAATAATTTAAATCCATTTTCACTAAATTTATTATATATTAAATGTAATAGTATATTTATGCTTATCTAAAACATATTTAAAAATTATATATTATATTTATATCAATATAAATATACATATATTTAAGTGTATTATTTTATCATTATTTTTTTAAATCTAAAAATTATCAGCTCTAGGAAAAAGAAGTGATAAAGCCCCCCATTTATCATCACTACTAAAAAAGTTCAGATAAATGGGTACCCTTTAATAGTGATAAAAAATCACTGATAAAGGGGGTGCCTATATCATTACTAAAAAAATCCCTGATAAAGGTAACTTTTAATAGAACTTATTAGCATTGTAAAAAGTACCCTTTATCAGTTCTATTTTAGTATTGTTAAAGGGTGGCACTGCAGAAACACTGTTTAGTTGTTGTGTGATCATAATGAGTATATTCAGGATGTATTGGATGTTATATCTTGTGATTTAATGATATAATTAGTTAAACCATTGTTTAAATCCATTTAAAGATTTATTTTATTCATTATCCTAATGGATTTTATTGAATAAATATTTATATATATATAGTACTGTAAAAATCAATGGAGTGATCCTAAAATTGATCTTCTAACAGAATTTTGGGTTATCCTTAAAATTGTGTCAGAATTAAATCAATGAATGATGTGAGGGAACTTATTTCAATTGTGAGATTCTTCTAGAAATAATGGGATGAAATTTCCTAATAAAACAAATGCATCCAATCTAACCCTAGTGGTAACTTTTGATCAATACATGTTTCCTAGTTTTTTGATCTAAATATTTATATATTTATACCTTTATTTATTGAAAATACTTTTTAAAATCCACAAAATCAACATAGGTGGTCACCTAATAAACAAGATCCTGATAATTATTCATTGTCTCAAGGTTACTTCTTTGGACTATATGGATTCAACCCCACCCTTTACTACAATGACCACTTCTATATATTGGCTAATTTGGGTAGGACTATATTTTGGAACTCTTTTTGGGGAGTATGTATGTTATCTGATACACTACCATCCAATTCTCACCCCACTTATCTATTCAAAACCATGATTTATAATATCATTTCCCCTTTTTGATCATACATCCATTTTTAAAAAATAGGATATTGAAACAACATATTTAGGTTTGAGAATCTCATGGTTATGAATCTAATAAATCTAGAATAAATCCACATTTGGATCTAAAAATTCTAGATAACCCTATGTGTTAATCTGATTTTAGTATTATGGACAACTTTTTGAACAAATAAAAACATGGGGAACCTGTGTCAATATTTAATATGCATCACGAATTGTTTTTTATAATTATAATCCAAGATTTTATTGGTGGGATAATCAAAAACCATGTTAGTTGAATTTTTTTAATACCAACCCTCAATAACAAAATCATACCAATAATCAATTTCAATGAAAAACGATCCAATACCAACATCCCCAAGATAATTCCAAAAAATCATTGAACAACCCATAGAATAAAAAATTTATCCTCCTATGATAGGATAACCCATTGAATCTTCTACCCAATAAATCTAACAAACATTACCAAAGAACTTTATCAAGAAAATAAGGATATTTATTTATAAGGAATAATAATTTATATTTGAATTAAAAAGTATTAAAAATATTTAGACACACACCCTCACATAGGTACTCCCATACTAAATCCTAAAGGAATAATCTTGAATCACAAACTACATAGGGTCATATTAAATATAAGCATACATTAATGAGTGGTAACATTATTGAAAAACCTTCACCAATGATTCCCAATATATCATAGGCTTAACAATATCATGAAATGGCTGACAAAGCATCAATATAATATATAAAAATATAAATAGGATAATTTATAGAATTTTTTTCGAAATACTAAATTTTAACCTATGGAAGATCATGGAGTTTTCAAAAGATGTTTAATTTAAAATAAAATTTCATTAAACTACTCACATGAGGTATATTTCTCATCCTAGATTAAATATCCTGAATATAACACCATTAAAATATTTATTAGAAAAAAGATCATTGAAAAAAAAATTAATTCAGGAATATTTCGCCTATACTGATCCCTAAAATTCATTTGATTATGTTTTTGGTTTAAGAATATCTTCTAAAAGAACAAATTATTTCTAAAAAAATTAAAAATAAATTTATTTTGATTCGTGTTCCTATTTTATTTTAGGAAGTTTCAACTAACCTTTTCCTGAATTCAATATTATACCTACCACAAACATGTAAACATTAAAATGGGTTTATCACAACCTTCCTCTAATCATCAATAAAATAAAATAATCAAACCAAAAAAATGGTAATAGATTTTCTAGGAATTATTAAGGAAGAAATTGGATGGAATCTTATTGAAATTACTAAGAATATACCACTCAATGAGACTAAGAGTTTTGTTCTTAAATCAGAATATAAGCCTTAACAAAACCCCTAGTATATAATAAATCCAAATAAAATTGAAGGGTTGTAAAAACATGATGTCTAAGGTTACAAGTTCGCATGTTGTGGTGGTCCATGTGGAGCTAATAAGTTAAACAAAATATCAATCTAGGAGGAAACCTGACTTAAACATTGATTTTAATTTACTTCTTTCTTTTTTTATTTGTGCATTATTGTTAATGGATACCATAGGGGTTTCAAATGTGATCTAATATTTCATTTGTGTGAGAATTAGTAGCTGAAGTAGTGTATAATTTTTAAATAAATCACATTTATTATAAAATGTCAAACAAAATATATTATTATAAATGAGTTTTCTATGAGTGAAATAGAGGATATAAGATCAGGTTGTTTCTATATTGAATTTTTTTTGAGATATGAGGTCCAATTGTTCCATAACCTTATTTTAACATAAATTTTAGATATCCTAACACCAAAATTTTCCCATTATTTATTTTTTTTATCTGTAATAAATGGGGAACATTTTATTTTATTATTCTAGCGGTGAAAAGATAGAAATAATATATAAATTTTTTATATGTAAAAAAACATGCTCTATGTGTGAACCTGGTGAAAAAATAAATGTTTGTGTGCATATACACTAAATAAATATCTTTAGCCTTCAAAAATATTATAAAAATTGGAATCATTGAAACTAAATATAAAATAATGTTACATCACATCATCATAAATTAAGTTCAATTTTATTTTCACAAGCATAATTTTTGTTATGTACAGTTATCCAATGATATTTTTCAATGTAATCACTTTGATCATTTTAATCAAAATTTCACGATCCACATATTTTGGATTGTGGGGTATTAGTTTGTGTTCATGGGATCCCATAATAAATAACATATGTTTTATAACCATTTTAAATTTTTTAAGTGTATTCCAAAAAACTAAAAATAAATAAATAAATAATAAATTCAATAAATGAGAAAGGTGTTGACATAATGTGTGGATTTCATCACTTGGAGATCATAACAACTTATTTTTATAGCCCAATGATGGGAAATTTATCTACATTGTTGTTAATTTGAATTTATTATTGATTTATATTATAGAAGATAATTCTAGAGTATGTGAACATCACTTGGTTCCCAATTGTTTTTGATCAATGGAGTCATCATCAGAGTATTTCTAGAGGGTTTGACTAGATTGAGTGTAGTTTGATGTACGATAGAAAAGTTTTAAAAAATTAATTAATGACCTTATGATTAAAATGCGATTCAACCTAGAGGTCTGATATTTCCCCATATAATATAATTAAACCCCTATGTCTATTGTGATACATAACAAATCATCATGTTTAATTGAATTTGGTTAAAATTTGATGATGAAATAGAACAGTGGAATGAGATTGGTCTTAGGATGTGATTGTGAAACTAGAGCATGTCAAATTATTTTGATTGCCTTTTGGACTATTTGACGTGATTTCTTTTGGTTATCGGTTTATGTTTAAACATTTTATAAATTTTAATTCTATATAAATATTTTTTATTTATTTTTTGTTTGGAAAATAATAACACAAGTTGGGGGTGTGATTAGATAGTAAAACAACCTAATTTTAACTTTTTTATTTTAATATTCATGTCATTGAATTTGTATAAACTCATGTTTTAATTAATATTACTGATTTTAACATCAACTATCATGATATGTGCATTTCATGTTAAATTATTATCAATTTGGGCCTAATAAATCATTATCGTGTGGAATATATTATTTTTATTATTTGAGATTTATATTTAAGTATATTATTGATCAATTTTGGTGGAAAATTTTGCTTTTTGGATAATTTTAATAATCATAAATTGGTATAGGAACTTTTTCCCAAGAATTTAGAAATTTATGGACAAAAAAGACTAGAAATTATAGAATTAAAATAGATTTTTTGTATAATAAACATGTTTAATAAAGTATAAATTTTAACAAGATATAAAGGATATTATGGGGAATGGTTCATCAAACTATGGAAAAATTTAATTTAGATGTTTTCAAGGGGATAAAGGTAGACTAAGATGATGATTAAATTAATGGACAGATTTCAAGGAACAAAATTTTAATTGACCATTTTGTTCGTAACATATGAATGAATGATACAATTGGGTTTAAATTTTTAAAACTATTATAAGAAATCATGGAAAAAAATTCATTTATATTAATTCACTATAAAATTCCATTTTCAATTATTAGTTTGTGTGTAAATTGGGGGGATGAATCCAGTCTGATTTTTTAGTCATGTTTAAAAGTTTACTTTTAATTTCTTCCAACACAGCTTTAACTATCATAATTAATTGGAATGAAAATAAATTATTGGGTATATAAACAAGGAGCCTAAAATTCATTTTATGGTGGAGGTGGAGATGTAATTAGGATTTCATGTTTTAAATTTCAATTTTAATGTTCATCTTAAATTTTGTAAACATAGATTAGTTTTTCATTAGTGTGTTATTTCAATCACACTATCTTCGAAATAAAATAAATTATTATATTTAAATTTTTTATACAATTTTAATAACATGTTAATATGATGTCTTCAAGGTGAGAATTTTTTCACAAACAAAAGGGTGAATTACTTTTCATAATATAGGGGTGTTTGTTATTATATTTTACCAATATTTAATCCCACTTATTTATGTCATCAATTATCTTCTATTGATAGTTATCATAAATATAAGTATAACACTTTTATGGATTGATTGTTATAAGTTTAATGGGATTGAATTGGATATAATTTTTTATGATTTATAAATATAACTAGTTCAATTATTTTTTACCAAAATTAAATATTTATTTTCTTATTCTTGATAACTAATTTTAGCAAATATGAATTTCCATTTACAGTATGATCCAATTCCATGGAGATATCAAAAAAGTGTCCATTTATGTAATTTAGGGATTGAAAATAAAATTATGTAGGAATTAAATTAGTGAATAATGTGACTAAATTTATCTCATTTATTGGATACTTCTCAAAATAATTAGGGAATATGTTCTATGAAAGAGATACATCCAATCACACCCCAGAGAAAATAAATTATCTACTAATTCTTATTTTTACTTGTACAAATATTTTTGTCCATTTAATTTATTTAAATCGATACATTTTTTCAAAAATCAGCTAAATATAAATATATGGAAACATCACAGATAATATCACTAACAACATTGAGTGTATAGAGGTAACTACTTTTGACTCTATGGATTCCCCCTCTACCAATACTAAAATGAATGATTCTATATATGGGATAAATTTCATAATGAATAAAACAAAATTTTTGACTTGTTATGTAAAGGTAAAATTTTGTTTCTACAAGTTCTATAAATGTAAAATAAATCATTTAAAAATTAATTTTCCCTAAAATATAACCAATATTATTATAACGAAAAATTAAAATAAATAAAAAATAATTTATAAAATAAAAATTTATAGAAAGAAATAGTTTATTTAATTATTCTTTTATAATTCATAATATATAAATTAAAATCATTAGTATAAAATTAGATAACTTAAAAAATCCTAACAGACTAATGAAAGTACATTACATTCGTCAATAAGTAAGTAAAAGAGAAGGATCAAATTAATAATCTTAAATTCTTGAAATACATTTCAAACTATAATGATCTATTGGAAATTAAAAATAGAAAGTATTTTGCAATAATTTCTTGATAAATAATTCAAGAAAAATAACCACCCTTCAATAATTGAAGAATATTTATATTACTGATAGGAATTTGATTGTTCACAATATGATTGTGGTAAAATAGTCAAGAGGTTATGAATTGACCATTATAATAAATTTTAAAAAAAATTAATTATAATTAATCTAATTATGTAGCTAAAATATATATAAATAGACACAATATATTTTTTGCAGTGGTTCATATAATAATAATCATATGCTCTGTCATCACTTCCCTCAAACGAAGAGTTAAATGAAACACAGAAAAATAAAATTTATGAATTTTGATTGGAATTCATAACCCTATAAAACTTCGTTATTAATCATGGTAGGATAAAGGAACGATTTTCCTTTTTAACCCATATAGGCACAATACAACTAGATTAATTTTAATTTGGTTGAAGGAATCAACATTTCATTAATCCAACCCATAGAACAACCAAAAGGACTTACCTTCTTCCTAGTAGGAATAAACCATACATTCCATTTTAGGTTGTTATAGCTTGAAAATTATATATTTTAAGGGTTAGTATAATGCAATAAAATTTTACACATGTAAAATAATTGAATGAATTATCAAAAAAATGATGATGATACAATTACTTATGACATTATGGGTTGTAAATATCAATGGAAACATGATATTATGGTATAGTGGATGACTCATTTAGAGAATCTAGTTTCAAATTTATATGAATTATGTTTGAATATATAAAACAAATTTTTTGTCATTATTGAATACTATCTTAGCAGCCAACTCAGGGATCGAGAAATCAGGGGAGATGATGCAGAGATGTGGGGGTTGCTGCTATAACACCTCCTAGCTAGTATCCCCCCATCAGGGAGATGGTGGAGGGTTTTATAAGCCTCTGATTCCATGTAGGTCTCACATGCTATGAAATATATATTTTTCATACTACCTAGTATGTCTCATGAAGTAGTTGGTAGTCTGGCATCATTTGGTCGGTGGGGCACAATAGGTGCGGGTTATGTAAGGTTCATTTTACTTTTTGGTCACCTTAAACATCAGTTTAAATATTTTTGTATCATATATTTCAGGTATATTCATTACCACACCTTCCTCCACCTCTTTCTTAAAAAATCTTCAGGATTTCGGGTGGATATACACTGAAATCTTTAGAGAATCGTGGTGGAATCAACTATTATTCATCGATTTAGGCCTCCTTCAACCAAATGTTGTGGTGAATCACAATATTTTTCATTATGGATGAATCAATATGGTATGAATTATCACATAAAATTATTTTAATTATCAATTATTTTTGGAAATTTTCTATTTTCATCCTCATGGTTAATGATTGATCACTAGCATTCGCCTTATTAAAAAATCAAATGGATATTCCATTAGATCATGATTAAATTTTCCGAGATTGATTTAACATTTGATCAGTATGGATATAATGTTTCCCATAATTATGAAATAGTGTTTTTAAGGTAGTTTTTAGGTTTCTATGTCCCACCATGAACAATTTTTTTTTCAAAATTTTTGTGAATCAATTATTGTTTGAGGGAATTGATTTTCAGATTTTATTCTTCTTAAAATAGGGAGTGCACCAAGAGTGGATCAAAATATATTGTGTGATTTTGTGTCAAAGTTAAATTTAATGTTATTTACCAAATTATACCAATTTAATTATAATAAAATGGACATTGATGAGTTGTCGTATGATGTAGATTTTCCATGAAATGAGGTTGCTAGCATATTACTAAGCATTAATGGATTGATGGTTGAGGTTTCAAATTAGTTGTGATATATGGTATGTCCTTTGTAATTTTAACCTTTCAACATTGAATGTGAGATTCCATTTAATATTCTAATTAATTGTTCTTTTGTTGTGATTAATTATTTGGAATACATGGGCATATATAGTACCACAATGTAGCCTATAGAGTCCGAATAGACTTAAATAACATGGAAAATTATATTTTTCTTTTCATGAAAGATATTAGAATCTATTTAAGGTAGTTGATTATATGTACATGAACCTAAGTTTTATACATAAAATATATCCATGTGATATGTATTTTTACACCCTTTGGTGGTTGGATTTCATATTCATGAAACAATTATAAACTAAATGAAACCCATATTGACATTTTAAAAAATTTACCCAATAAATTAAATTAATATATATAGTTCCATTTTTTTTATACCTCCCAATCATGAATAATTAAATGAAAAATTTTATTGAATCATTATGGTGAAAGGGGAAACATTTATCCTTGAGAGTTATCATTTTATTAAGCCACTGAATGATAAAGACTGAACACTTGAGTGTGCATGTATATCCCTATTAGAAATATACATGATTTCATTAATTTTTTGGATTTGTGTATACCTAGGAGACCTATTCTTTATTTCAGTCATGTGGTGTTTTTATATCCTTGTGAAACCTATATCTTATTTTTAAACACTACTGGTCTATAAGTGTAGCCTCTAAGACCTATACATTTATTGCTTGTATGTGGATTGTGATGTTTAAGATTTCAACCTGATATGATGTTATTTTAATCTTTTATTTTTCTCTTATATCTCTTGTTCTATTTCTCAATAAATTCTAGTGGAGTGTGTTGGTTCAAACTATTAGACTATCCCTCGAGGAGGATGTTTCTAAAATTGGTTGGCAAGTACTTAGAGTATCCAAACAGGAAGGATGTGTCATGTTTGTTTTTGGTATTTACCATAAAGGGGAATGTTTTAGGAAGATGTTTTATATTATTTCTAGAATGGATATGATAAAGGTGTGGGATGTGTTTATAAAATCTTATTGAGATCATAACTGTTAAAGATATAGGTTTTTTAAATTGTTTTTTTGTGACTACATCTTATACTTGTGGAAATTATGTATTCCCAATTTAATTTCAATATAGATATAGTTTTCACAAGAACATCTCCTATATTTAGTCTACATATAAGGATCCATATTGGTTGTGTCATATTAAGTTGTACTCACACCCTAATTAGGTTTTAATGGAACATTGGTACCCATGTATTCCTTGCCTTTTATATATACATGTTGGGTTGAGGGTTCGTCTGTAATCATCTAGTGGAAGATTAAACTTCAAGTCTAGTGGTTGATAAGGGGTGTGGATATTTATTTTAGATCCACTTTTACTTTTTTTCTCTATCATGCACATGATCATATTCATTGTTGATCTGGTTCTTTATATTCAGTATTGTTTATTGATACTTTTTCTTATATATTAATTCATACAGTTGGTATAGTTTTGGGTTTTCATACTCAGCTTGTATAATGATTACATTATTTTTTTTATTTACTCTAAATCTTGATTTATTTTACCCATTATTCTACTATATACCATCATTTCTCTCTTGAACCCTCTGATGTTTGGGGTTGTGTTCCTGAGTTCATGTGGCATTCTACTCAGACCTGGTGATTTTGGTTGGGATATTAACAATTGTAAAAGAGTGTAGGTTGTATTTTTTCCTATTTTCGTTGAATTAGTTTATAATTGAGATTGGGATGTGTAATTACATGTGAGGAAACATGATATAGTGTGTAAAAAACACATTTCTTAGGAGAAAAATTGTCAAAAACCGTCCCACGGGGCCCATGCTAAAACTACCCAATGCCAGACTTCCATAGGCCAAGGCCAGCCGACTAGCATCAGAAAAATATATCCCAAAAATTGGAAGGAATTTCCTTTAAACCTATATAAACACACAATCCAAGAACACAAAAAGAAGCACCCAGGAAGTAAAATGCTATTGTAAAAAGTGTACTGAAAGTAATGGGACCAGAATACAAGCCCAACATGAAAGTGAAAGTACAACTAAAAATGGAAAAAAACTCCTGGAACGTCCACCAAGGATCCTACATGAAGGGTAGGTACAGATAATGATTAGTAGTCACTACGGCACGTCATGTCAAATGGTCCACCTCTGAGCACTGTCCAGTCCTGTGTCCCACAGCCATGATCAACGATGTTTTTCATCTGCATGAGACATTGCAAGGTGCGGGAAATGCCTTTGCAGGGCTTCATATAATGATAAAGAATAGGGACCCCAAGACCCCCGAAGGTCTCTCATAGTTCCACAAAGGAAAAACCACAAATAAATAACTCAATAAAAAAGCATGAAGCAGTTATCAACTCTACTTTGGTACACGAACACTCATATACCTATGTTATTAAAAGATACTCATCTCATTCATGAAGAAAACATCAGGCTCCACCTTTTAATCCATTTTCATAACATATCCACGAAGGAAGAATTCCACAAAGGTAATACCAAAAAGCTAACACCACTAAGGTGAAACTATCACAAAGGTAACATCATGAAGGTAACAACACAAAGGTAAAAGTACCACACAGAGAATACCATGAGGGTAATATTACCACACAGGTAATAACATGAAGGTAAAATTACCACATAGGTAATTACATGAAGGTAATGAATTAGCTCACACCAAGTATATAAGTAAAGCACAAAAGTATATATGATTAGTTGGGAAGCTAGATCAACTTATTCTGTCAAGAGGCATTGATGATGACTATATAGAGTGTGAACCACACAATATTGATAGGAACTATCCCCCACTGACCCACACAGGATCTGACCCAAATAGGATCGGTATGTGTTATAACGACCCACACTTTACATACATTGTTAATACTTCAAAATTGAATTACACTTATTACAACATATGACAAAACCACAAAGGACCGTATAGGTATAGTGTCTTTAGAAACTGGGAAACATAAACAACTGGTTCATAAATCTTCTACAGTGTCTCTCATTTATTTCATCATATCTAGGGTCCCTTTTAGCATATTCTACTTAATATCCATCTTCCTGGCCTGGGGAAAAGAAAACATAAAAGGGTGAGCTCAAATGCTCAGCAAGGGCAAATAAAGGAAATAAAAATCATATCATATCTTTTTGAAAATTAAAACCTGCAAAAGAGATCATAATATCTTAACATGGAATAAATCATAGAAGTGAAAATGAGAACCCCATAATCATAACATAAAACTTGAATCTTTGTGGCATGCACACATAATCATGGAAAATCATTTCTTGTTAGTCATGACTTATTGCCAAGACTATCTTAGTGGACAAAGTCCCTTTCTGAACCGAGTTCACTCCTCGTTTCAGTCCTGTATCACTGAACCGAAATAACCTTCCATTCCAGCCATGTCTATCTCATGAGATATAAAATCATTACCCAATGCATTGGAGGGAGATATAGGTCCCACCCATCTTATAATGAATCCTTTCTTATGTGTGCCACATAATCATAAAACATACATCATCGCATAACACATATAACAAAAATGGGATTCTTGAAACATCATGACATCATAAATCAATTCATATATGATAAAGGAATTCATAAACATAATTCCATCACAATATAGTCAAACCAATGTAAAAATATGGATAGAAACAGAACCCTTTATTATCTTAGATGGAAAATAATTTTGATAAAACACTTGAATTGAATTCTTGAGGAAAATATCCTTTCTTCTTCAAAAACATTTTTCCTTTCATAACATGTAATACAACTTTAAAATAAAAGAATTTGATTAAAAATAAACTTGAAAACTTGTAAAGTAAGCTTCTTTGAAGTAATGTTTTAAAAATCCATTCATGCCGTATAAGTTAAAAAAAAAACATTCTTCGTACTTTTGTCGGAAAAGTCAAAAAGTACCTCGTACGGAAAAACGACAAAAGATTCCTTTCATATTCTTTACTAAAAACTCACCTAAGGGTAAAATTGGATTTAAAATATTTCAAGTGGATGGAAACAATATTACATATTGAGGGAACATGGATGTGGATGATAAAATACACCCCAGTAAATACTTACGAATAAACAATCTCGGATAAAAATGAGATTGTGATATTTCCCTTACCTTAGGTCCGACTTGCTTTGTAAGTGTCCGAACCTCCTGTATAATGATTTAAATCATGTTATTGACTTATTACAGAATCATACATATTGATATGAGATCATATATGGTCATATTATTAGCTTCTTGTTAGTAATATTTCATTGTTACTTGTTACTCGGGTCTTTATAACTTTTTGTTCTTATGCGTGTTTTGTCGAATAAATTCTTATTCTTATCTTTAGGTTATAGATAATTCATTTCCAGAATGGTATTAGTGTAGTATATACCATATTCATTCATTCAATTCATTTATATAATCATTATGAAATGAAGATCATGTAGAACGAGTCGCATCACATCGTGGAGACGGTATTCCGTACGTACGCACGAGTGATGATATCGTTCCTATGATCGTGGAATTGTATTGGAGTATATATATATATTATTTCAGTATCAATATTACTTAATAATAATCATATATAGTTACTGATTACACCATTATACCCATCCTTGTAAGGTGATGGTGGAAAATAGATTACACCACGGCGTGGAGACGGTATTCCGTACGTACGCACGCGCGGTGATTTCTTTTTCCGTAGGATAGATAGATGGTGAAATAGGGTTGTTTCATACTAATAATAACATATCAGTATATGAGTTATACTGATGTTATTACTTCATAATGAAACAACCTAAGAAGAAGAAGTGGAAGAAGAAATAAAGATGAAAGAATTGGTAACGGTAATTACCTCTTCTTTGAAGTGCCTCTTTGAGACCTCCTCTTAGGGCACTAAAATTGGTCTTTGAGGAATACCAGAACCTCTAGGATGTTGCTAGGGAAGTGGAGAGGAGAAATTGGCAGGGGTTGGACGAGCTTGAGTGCTCAAATTGGTGTGAGGAGGAAGGGGAGGAGGTGTCCTTTTATAAGGGAGGAGAGGGGCACCTTAGGAATATCTCAAAATATTATTTTATATTAAAGTCAAAATCGGTTTATAATGGTTCCAAAGGGTCTTATTTAGAAGCTAAAGTGGGGATGGGTCGAAATCCTATCAACCAATAGGATTTAGACAAGTTTAGGGTATTATTTTAACCTTATCAATTAGATTTAACTCTAAGTTAATTAATTTAACTTTTACCGTGTCTTTTTGTTTTCTTTCACTATATGGTTAATACACTTACTATAACATGCCAAAATAACCCCAAATTGTTTATTATTAATATATATATATCCTTATCTAAGTCATTGGGCCAAACCTTAGATTTTTAGGAATAAAATAACAATTAATAATATAATATTTCATTTAAAAACTATTTTGTGTCAATTTTGACACTATTTGATATATGATTTTTGTGAAAGTCATAACAGAATTATATGTTCGAACCAAGTTGATTAAATCAATACTAATATATCATAGTAACCTAGAAAATTAGTGGAATTCATAGAAAGTCTCAAATTACATTTATGTTTGTATTTATATTATCAATTATGTCAATATTTCATTAATAAGATAATTACTGCATCATCTTTGTGTCATAAATAAATTATATTATTTGATGTCTAAAAATTAAAAATAAAATACCATCATTTAGGAACTCTTTTTAGATTTCTAATGAATATTTATAATCGAATTTATCTTATGTATAACCCCATATTAAAAATGATTTACTTATTAAACTTTGATTTTAACTATTTTAACCATTCTTCAAATAAATTAATAATAAATGTCCTAATCTAATCCAAGTGGGCCTAAATGGTCATATTTTATTCCTAAGTTTGTTTTTGGTCGAATTACACTTTTCCAATAGAATTAGGACATGTGTTAGGGTAATATTAATATCATATTTACCCTTAGTTACCCTATTTACTATTAACCGTGGTAAAAAAAGTAAAAAGTTACTTTTCACCAAAAAATTATTTTCATCTCCTTGAACCACATTTTAGTCCTTGATATTAACCGTGTCTCTCGGATTTTCGAAATTCCATTCACAGAAGCGGTAAAATTAAGTTTTATGCAAAATTCAGTTTTTAACCTACCACTTAGTAGTTTCACTATTCATCAAAAATTGATGTTTTTCAGAACAATGCCAAAATTTTATCCCAAGCTATATTTCATATTCCGAATTCAAAAATGAAGTCTATTTTACCAAATTCATAACATAAAAGTTTCATTAATTAATTTTATTATTAAATCCCGCTGTTAAAACAAATAGCGTGTTTTTAAGAAACAATATCTATCAAAAGATTGACACTTGTTTATGTCTAGTTTAAATGTGAAATTACATCCAATGACCAACAATGTATTAAATTGTAAAAATATATTCTAAATATACTTTAAAACCACTCAAATTAATGATTTATCACTATTAATTATTTCGATTAAAAAAGTAGTTTTTAATTATAATTTAGTAATTTTCACTATTCATCAGAATATGAAAGTTATCCGAAATGTACCAAAATATCACCTTAGGATAAATTCGATACTCCGAATCCAAAAATGAAGTTCATTTTGAAATATAAGATTTACAGAATTTTAAAAAGTGGTTATTACTATTCATAACGGCTAGTTTTAATAATATTTTAATAGCATATCATTGTTTCGTGAAACTCAGGATTACGTACCACACACGCTATCGAGGAAGGTTGCGATTGCGTGTAATGCAAGGCAAGTCAAGGATGCGTGTTGTGCAAGCTCCTTTTGGTGTAGCGTATAACACAAGACATTAGTAAAATAAGAAAGAATATTTTTCATAAAATCTTGGGCTGTTACATTCTACCCGCCTTAAAATGAATTTCGCCCTCGAAATTCGTCGGGGTTATAAATGGTTTACTATTCGAAAGTTTCTTTAATAGAAACCCACATCGTAAAAGGGAATACCAAAACTTGGCTTTAAAAACTAAAGTATGAAATGTAACGATTACCCAAATAAACTAATCACTGGGTTTCCACATAGGTGAAAATATGGATATGGAAGAGAAATCTAACCATCATGTTCTGATGGAGAGTGGTAGAGAACATGGCTATGGAAAAGCCAGTAATCACAAATCCATAGATTTGTGATGATATAAGGTACCATCTGATTCATCATGTATAAGATCACTAGGACAACATTTTTGGTTTTCAAGATCATTTCCCTAAAGTTGAAAATTTGCTTAGAATAAATACTTACTTTATTTTGGTACAATCTCACTTTTGTTCGTGCCTTGAACAATTTCTACTTCATCTCTTAAATAAATGAAGTTGAATTTGTTATACGTGAAGTGTTAGTAGATCATGTGATAGAATGACGGGTCATTCCATCTGTCTCAAACAAAAGGTAAGCAAAAGTTATTAAATATACATAAGTCATTCTATAGTGAGATTAATCATATATAGTTCCTAAAATGGACTTATACTTCATATATCATACTGCTTAATATAATAAAACTAGTTTCTACTAAACAGGGACTTCCTGTAGGTCAGTGGTAGGTGATAAAGGCCAGTCGCACTTCGGTTGTGGGTTCGATTCCTACAGCCTTGTCCGAAGCGATGGGATGTCGCCCGTCCTGCAGGTTGTCCTTTTTATAAAACTATATTACTATAACATCCCATCAATAATATCGAAAAAACTTCTATCCTTAAACAATACTAACTTATGTCCAACATAATCCATTCCAATCTTTAGGCTTATCCATAATACTGCAGTCCATTCTCATAACATAGTGGAAACGATTACCAGAGATTTAATACTGTCGTTGATCCCCTCATATCATAAGATATGTCTTATTGGTCACATTCCGAACATTCAAAGTCCTTAATCGTGTATTCTCTTGAATAACTTAGTGAAGACATGAGTGCAGTTAAAAGTTAACACTTTCCACATACCAAAATCCTCAAAATTCTATATACTCAAACCATGATATCACTTAGTCCTTATATCAATCATGAGCCCATGAATACTATCAAACATTTAATTTTCTCCTTATCCCTTCATTATGCGCATATCATCTACATTCCAAAAATATCTGAATAACCTTTCATGGATAGTGGTACCATTAATCATAAACTTTCATAACTCAAGGAAAGACAACAGTGTAACAATCCTCAGATGTCTCTTTATTCCATAGTACCATGAGATTTCTTATACAACATTACACATGATAAACATGTAATCATTCCACAACATTCTTAAACCATTGACCGAGCTTCAACAATTCTTTCATCTCACATATCATTTGTAGTCTCTTCATCATCATCCACATAAATACTACCCATATGACCATACTGATTCTCTTCATGAGTCTTTCCCTTAGGGCATTTGTTTGCATAATGCCCATACATTCCACATTTAAAACACTTAACCATTTTTGATGTCATAGCAATACCATTATCCTCATCCATGGTGTTAACCGACCCTTTTCCTTTGCACTTACTTGCTTTGTGTCCTTCTTTTCCACACCCAAAGCATCTTCCAGTTCCCTTGAAACATTCTCCTTGATGCCTCTTCCCACATGATTTACATAGGGGAAATTGAACTTTCTTTCCTCTATGATCATCATGGAACTCCATCTTTCTCTTATTAGTCGAGTCTGGAAACTTACCAAATTTTACTTTATTGATCATGTTGTGAGATTGCTGATTCGGCATAATAATGATGTTTGGACATCCAAATCCCATTTCATTTGGTTGCTCAAGAAGAATATCATTCCATTGTCCATCATATCCTCCATTATTGTGAATCATCTTGTTTCCAGCCATTTTCTAAAACCCAAAAAGAATAGTGTTAGATGCAAAAATCATAATAAAGGGGGAGTAACTTAAATATCTATCATCTTTGGTTTAATCTAATATCGTTACCATAGTTCTAGAACTATATCCTATACGTATACTTATCCTTAGGGGCATCCCTAGACATACCGTAGAAATATCTCTAGGGATCTCACTAACGTTTTCGCATCCTAGTTTCCAAAGGTTGACTAAACCTTTCCTCTGATACCAACTGTAAAGACCCGTATCTTGACGTACATTGACATTACATTACTTTTGCGGAATACTTAGTACATAACAAAAACACACACTAAACTATTACGATCCTTTAGTGTGTGTTTTTGTTATGTACTAAGTATTCCGCAAAAGTAATGTAATGTCAATGTACGTTAAGATACGGGTCTTTACATGTGTTGACCCACATAGGATCAATGAGTGCTGACCCACATAGGATCTGACCCGCACAAGATCGGTGCGGACCCACACATGATTTCTCGATACTAACCTCTATATGATGTGTCTCCAACCGCCGCCTCACTACCAGCCACTAGATTCCCACTCATAGTACGTGTGATTCTGAGAGGATCTACTACTCAAGACATAAGTAGCACATCAAAAACCACAAAAATCTCCACTGAGAAGTATTATAAAGGACTACTATGTTTTAATAGTTCCAATGCAACATACTGCGCTTCAATTGGATGCCTGGTCTGTGACTTATAACCATTTTAGTTCTGAGGGCCTGATAGGGTTTGGGTTCGATCTAACCTAACCATAATCCAACATTCTCAAAAACTCATGTGGAGTACACAAAAAGGACCCTCTATCTCTAAGGATCCTATTTCCGTAGAAAGTTCTTCAAATGAACATTGGGATTTCAAGTTATGGATATTTTATGCGAGAGTGGGCCCGGTTGGATCCGGGTCCGGTCCAACCTAGGGGGACCGACTTGGCCCGAACCACTTTGGGTATGGCCCCACTAGGTTGGGCCATGGTGGGCTCTGCCTTTTGGACTGTAGATCGGCCCAACCCATATGGTGGTGCAGCCTGGCTCATGAGGGGGGCCGAGTCTAGCCTACGGAGGGCGCGACCAATAGGGCTCGTGTGGCCCAGCCCGTAGAGGGTGAAGCCCGGCCCACAAAGGGGGGCGGACCGCTGGGCTCACACAACCTGACCTATGAAGGGTGCGACCAACTAGACTCACGCGGACCTACCAATAGTGGGTTGCAGTCAGCTAGGCTCACGGGGCCCGGCATGTCGAGGGGCGCAACCTGTCGGCTAGGGTCCGCCCTAGCTGGCGGGGGGGGGGAGAGCCTCCCCCCCCGTTTCTCCAAACAGTCGAGTCCATTCAGTTTGTGAAGTGGTGGTTCCATGTGGGCACCACATGGTCACCATGGGAAACATAGGTGACGGTCCCTCATCCCCCTCCAAGTCTTTGAGTCGTGACCTTCTCTAGCAGCATGCGATTGCACGCGGCTCTGCATCCTTCTACGGTAGACGGGTGTCGGCAGCTAAGGTCTGATGTGGCATCATCGTGGTCCCCTTCTCCAGTGGCGCACAAGGGCACGCCACCACATCCTTCATATTTGTTCATTGTCGACCACCGCCATCACCCAGCACAGCTACGACGGACACCTTCTTTACTGGCATCGCACAACCACTTTACGCCCTCTCCTCCATGGTTGTTCGTTTCTAGAAACTACTGTCACATGGAGTTCCGGGTTTCATCCAACCTAAATTAAATTCTTGCAATGAAAAAACTAAATTCAAAAAAAAGGCGAAGGGTTCGGGCCTTGTTTTATTGGCCCGCACCCTCCACATTTTCTTGATAGCAATAGGGTAGTATAATCAACAATTATTTTAAGTCTAAAACAAATAAAAACCCTACCTCAAGATCATTGGATAATGCCCACGATTGAGGAAGAGTTTGTGTTATTCATCCCCAAAAGAAGCTACCAACGTTTCTGCTCAATCTTCATCCTTCAATTCGTGATTCGGTGTCTCTCATCACTGATCTCTAAAATTGGCCCCATCCTCTAAGTGGTTGGAGTTGAAACACATTATCATATCTTTGTCTCTTGGTGAAATCGTTCCAATACTCATCCCCGAGCTCCAACTAAATTAGAGAGTGGGAGCGTGAGTAACGCATTTGGAATTAATGGGGGTTCATTTAATAACAACCTTTATAATTCAAACGGCGTTGTTACAAAAGATTTGAGGTGTCAATCCATTTAATTGCTCGACACATAATTGGTCCTTCCACTACCACTGATCAATTGGAGGAAATTAAATGAGAGAAATAAAATAACAAAGTTATTTTATTATTCTTTTAAAATTCCAAAATATAACTTTTTCTCCAAACCTACTATGGTCAAAGTGATGCCTCCCTTAAGTGAATCATGGTGCTACAAATTCGACGGTGCCCACAAATTTTAAATCTGGGCACTGGTTCAATAGATAGAAAATCATATCCATGTGTTTATTTAACGTACCTTAAAACGGGTTAGAAATTCATTCGGGGCACATCAGGCCTCAGAATCATGCTCCATCTATTTTCATAGACTCATAATAATTGCATATAATTAAATAAAGTTATTTGGGAAATCTGGGTATTTACATTCTCCCCACCGTAGGGAATTTCATTCCCAGAATCCACAACATAGACTAAATAAATAGATGGGGGTATTGGGCAAGAATCTAAGCGTCCCACACCCATGTGCTCTCTTGGAGTTTCCCATGCTTCCAGAAAATGAACACTATGGGTTTTGATCATCCACGAAGAACCCACTCCTATAAATCCTCAATCTCTACTGGAACCACGGTAAACATCACCCCTTCATCAAAGTCCAGCTCGTTGTGGTCGATGACGTGAGATGGGTCATGCACGTATCTCCTCCTCTAGGATACGTGGAAGACATTGTGCACCCACTCCAACTACGGTGGTAGTGCCGAGAGGTATTACACCACACAAATCCTCCAATGTATCATAAAAGGCCCGATAAACCTTGTTGGGAGTTTGTATTCTTTTCCAAAACCCCATAAACCTCGTCGAGGTGAGACCCATTGGAAGACATGGTCCCCCTCCTGGAACTCCAGAGGTCTCCATATCCTATAAGAATAAGACTTTTGTCTTCTCTATGTAGACTTGATCTGCTCCCAGATGATCTGCACCTTTTCAGTGGTAGCCCGTACCATCTCTGGACACATAAGTGCTGACTCCCTAGGGTCTGTCCAGTATAGAGGTGCTCTACAAGGTCGACCATATAAGGCCTAAAATTGTTCCATCTCAATGGTGGGGTAATAACTGTTGTTGTATGAGAACTCCACCAAGGGAAAATTATCCTCCCAATTGTGTCCATAATCATGTATGCAAGCATGAAGCATGTCCACAAGTGTTTGAATAGTTCCCTCTATCTGACCATCCATTTGTGGATGAAATGTGGTGGCCAAACGTTGATGAGTCCCAAAATCCTCCTATTACACCATCCACAATCGAGATGTAAACATGTGTCATGGTCAGAGATAATCGTTGAAGGAAGCCCATGATATCTTACAATCTCATGTATTTATAGGCACCTACAGTTTTTTACTGATCCATACTCTCTGATTGGTAGAAAGTGGGCCGACTTGGTGTGTTGGTCAATGATCACCCAGTTGGAATCATGTCCCCTGGATGTCTGTGATAGTCTTATCACGATGTCCATGGGTATATCATCCCACTTCAACTCCAGTACCTCATGTGGATGCACAAATCCTGGTAGAACCTGATGTCCGACCATCAGTTGTTGACAAGTGTGGCCTTGTGAAACAAACTCCGCTACTGCCTTCTTCATCATTGACCCCCTATACTAAAGTCGGAGGTCCTGGTACATCTTCACCACTCCATTATGTACTACTAAAGGGGATGTATAGAACTCCCACAACACCTCCTCTCGTAGCGCCACCAGAACCATGGTGCGTCCTCTAAAGTGGATGACGTGCTCCCCACCTTCAGAAATTTATCAGGTGTCTGCCCTATGGATATTTGAGCAGGTCATGCCTCGCAGTAAAAGTCCCCAAACTATGCCTCTCACGCTCGCTGAAAAATTGGGGGAGTGACAATCATAGACTGGTGGTAAGCTGTTCCAATTCCATCCACAAAGTATATCCGTAATGCGGCTAGCTACTCTGTTGTCTAACTCAGGAGTTGTAGACTATACCTCCTACTAAGTACATCTGCCACTATGTTCCCCTTCCCAAGACTATATACTATCTCTAATTCATAGTCCTGGAGGAATCCATCCATTATTGTTGTCTAAGGTTCAAGTTCTTTTTTGAGAATATATACCTGAGACTCTTATGATCAGAGTAAACAGTAAACCATTCACCCATCAAGTTATGTCACCACACTTTCAAGGTGAAGGCCACTACTACTAACTCCAGGTCATGGGTTTCATAATTATGCTCATACTATCTCAGCAATCATGAACCATAAGCAATATCTTCTCTCTCCTACATTAGTACACATCCATGTCAAGTCCATGATGCTACATAGTAGACTACATACCCAATACCCTCTTATGGTAGCCTCAAGATGGGGGAACTTGTCATTCTCTGCCTCATCTCTTGAAAACAATGCAGAAATATTTCCTTCCATATGAAGTGATGTACCTTATTTATCAATGCAGATAAGGGTGTCATTACTCAAGAAACTTCAGTTATGAATCTCCAGTAGTACCTAGACAACCCCAGGAAACTCCGCAACTTGGTCACACTCCTGGGTGAATCCCAAGCTAGAACAACCTCTATCTTTAACAGATCCACTAATACTCTAGACTCCTGGATAACATGTCCTTGAAAATGAACCTCTCATATCCATAATTGGAACTTAGAGAGTTTACCATAAATCTAGTGCTCTCAGAGTGTGTCCAGTACTATCTGCAAATGATAGGAATGCTCCTCCTCTGTCACTGAGTACACCAAGAAGTTTCAATAAATACCACCACAAAGTGATCGCAGAATGGCTGGAAGATCCTGTTCATGAGTCCCATGAACACTGTAGGGGCATTGGTCACACATAATGGAATATCCATGAACTCCTAGTGGCCATACCAACATCTGAATTTTGTCTTCTGCACATCCTCATCTCGTACACTGAGCAGACGATAGCTCGAGTGGAGGTCTATCATTGAAAACCAAAGAGATCCCTTCAGTTGATCGATAAGATCATCAACCCTCAGAAGTGGATACTTGTTCTTTGTGGTCACTAGGTTCAGGCGCTGATAGTCCACATAGAGTCTCAAACTCCCATTTTACTTCTGGGTAAACAAAATCTGGGCTACCTGGGGAGAAACCTTGGGCCTTATGAACCCCTCCATCTGCAAGTCAACCAACTATACCAGTAACTCATGAAGATCTGTGGGATCCTTATGATATGTTGGTGTAGATATCGTTTCCATCCCAGGGTACATGTCTATATAAAAGTCAACCTCTCTGCGAGGTGGTAGTCCTGGAATATCATCAAGGATAACATCAGCATACTTGTCCACCACTATAGGATATCACAGACTCTCACCATCAACTGTTATGAGGGTAGGGCAAGCCAACTGACATTTGATTGTCTACACCCTCCTCTGGGAAAGTTCTTCTTGTTCTTCAATGGTTCCCTTCTCACCGATGATGGAAAACCTGGTCACATCCTCATGAACACACCACATATTGTGCCTAATACAGTAAATCTAAGCATGGATTGTGGATAAAAAATCTATACCCCAGATTACATCGTAAGGCCTCAACGCCACTACAGAAAGATCCCAGCCAAATATCTCACATACTAGAGTAAGCTCGCACTATGGGGTTCCAGTTTGTGATCATTTAATTTTCTCTAGTAGTAGTATCTAATCATAAGTATCGAGCCAACAGATCCATCATAATCTATGAGCTCCGAACAAGAGTTGTGGAAATGAAAGAGTGACTGACAACTGTGTCTATAAGTACTCAAGATAAGGTGTAGTTGACACAGATAGTACCTCTAATCATCTCTAGAGTGTCGTGGTCATAGGCCTTAGCTTCCTGGAGTAGAGCTCATCCCTGTCCTCCTCCTCCTTGTAGTTGGGGTGGTCCACCTAGAGGTGGTGGTGGTAGAACCTCGAATTGCCACCCACAGACTACTGCTCGACCAACTCCTTTTCCACATCTGCTGCCCTATAAAATTACTCTCTTGAAGCTTTGCCTCTACCTCGGCGATCCCACGACCATCTACTGGTCATCCGTACAATGGGTTGGAAAACTGTGAGCCACGTAACCCTACAGGCCACATGAGTAGCACTGCATATTCCTCGTCTGTACTCCTCTTTTCCGAGAGCCCCACACCACTGACCATATATCTTGAGGTCACCCACAAGATGGTTTGGCCCGCATGGGCCCCTACATCATATGTCTACTACCTCTTATGGATGAATCTGCTACCAAAAGTCCAGTGGAGGATCTCGGTGTTGGTTCTTACTCACCTACTAAGATCTCCACCAAAAGTACTATCTCTATCACCCCACCCTACGTCGGAATATAGAGTGATATCATCGATTCTATGATCTCCCATCAAAGTCCCTACTCAATGGGTTGGGCCATAAATAAAGGGTCTCATACCATATTGGCGTAGTAGTCGGAGAGATCAGTTAAGCATGCCAATTACTAGGCCATGGTCTTGATTCCATATTATAGGTGCAACAACTACTCTATACACACTGATTATAGATTCAATGGGACAAAATATACCCTGAAAAGGCCCTCGTAGTCCAGAAAGGTGATGGTCACCTCATCTTGTAACTGGAGTGTCAGAATCCACCATCTCCTAACTACTTCTTGGAAGAGACTGGCAGGTAGGATCACCATCATATCAGCGGGTGCCCCCACTAAGCGAAAAACACTTCAACAGCCTCCAGGAAGTCCTTACTCGCCTGCATATCGGTCTCACCTCAGAACCAAGGAGGCCACTTCTTCTGAAACTCCTGAAACATGCTCAGTTAGTGTGCACTGTCTACTAGTGGGCTTGGTGGAAATGGCTTTCCTATGGGTAGTGGTGCTGCTGGTACACCACCAGAAGGTGTTAATGCTATAAAAGGGACCCATGTTGAGGCCTCATCACTCGGTGGGCCATCATTGTGTACTCTCTCAGGAATCTTGGATGGTTTTCTATGTGGTCACATCCTAAAATATAACCGGTGTGCTATATTCTATAAGTTATACTGGGTGAGATGACTCAGAATATCATATAAAAAACCATTCAAAACACACAAAATCATTGTTTTCGTGGGCTAAGTCTGAAATCAGAATCCATGGTCATGGTGTATGGATACCTTGGTTGTCGCACCAACACTAGATTTCCCAAACTATAAATCACCCTCATAACATTTAACACTATTTCCACACTAAAAAATTAGATTCCTATTTTTTCAGTAGAAATGACTCCTCTAATAACACTTTGTTATGACCCGTCCCCTAGGGCCCGTGTTGTGACTACACCAAGCATGCCTTCCATATGTCAGGGGATGGCGACTAGCATCAGAAAGGCATATCCCTAAAATGGGAAGGCATTGTCTTTAAACCTGTACAAACACGCAATCTAAGAACACAAAAAGAAGAAACCATGATGTAAAGGGATGTAGTGAAAAAGTGTATTGAAATAAAGGGGCTAGAATACAAGCCCAACTATAAAGTAAAAGAACTACTGAAAACGGAAAACATCTCATGGAACGTCCACCGAGGATCCTACCTAAAGGATAGTTACAGCTCATGATCAGTAGTCACTATGGAACACTACGTCAAATCGTCCACCTATGAGCACCATCCAGTCCTGGCTCCCTCAACCTTAATCAATTCCATCCATCATCTACACAAGACACATCAAGGTGCGGGTGAATCCCATTTAGGGGTGAGTATAGCGATACTCAGTAGGGACCCCTAGATGCCCGATGGTCTCTCAAATTTCCACAAAGTAAAAACCACAAAACAAGACCTCAATAACAAATAATGAAGTTGTCATCAACTCAACCTATATATATTCCCATACATATACCTAAGTTATCAAAATATACTCATCTCATTCATGAGGAAAACTTAAGCCTCCACATTTTAAACCATTTTCACAACTGATCCCCAAAGAAAAAATGTCACCAAGGAAACACAAAGATGGTAACACCATTGAGGTAAAACCACGAAGATGAAAGTACCACAAATTTAACACCATGAAGGTAACACCACAATGGTAAAAGTACCACACTGGTAACACCATGAAGGTAAAAGTACCACACTGGTAATACCATGATGTTAAAAGTACCATACATGTAATACCACAAAGGTAAAGACTTCTATCACACTAGGTATATACATAAATCATAGATGTACATATGATTAGTCCAGAAGTTAAATCATCTTATTATATCGAGAGGTACTACTACTGACTATACAGAGCATGACCCACACTGGATCGGTATACGCTGGCCCACACAGGATCATTATGTGCTGACCCACAGAGGATCTGACCCACACATGATCAATGCTAACGCACACAAGATCACTCAATAATAACCTCCATATGATCTGTCTCTAACCTCCACCTCACTGCCAGCCACTAGATTCCCACTCATATTATGCTCGATTCCAGGAGGATCCGCTGCTCAAGCAATCGGTTGCACCTCAACCACCATGAAGCTCTTTGAAGAAGTATTCCAATGGACCACCATGTCTTAAGGGTTCCAAAATTATTGGAAGTGCGTCAATCAGAGGAATGGTCTTTGACTTGTAAGTATTTTAGTTCAGACGGCTTAGTTCGATTCAGGTTCAATCCAACCCACCCATACTCCAACATTCTCCAAAACTCAAGTGGAGCATTCCAAAATGACCTTCTCACACTAAGGATACTCGTGCAGTAAATAGTTCATCAAATGGATATCTGAAATTCTAGTTATGTATCTTTTATATGAGGTTGGGCCTAGTCGGGTCTGGGTCCGGTCTGACCAGGTTGGACCGACCCGGCCCGACCAAGTCTATGACTGGCCTGACTAGGCTAGGCTATGACATTCTCATCCCACTAGGCTATGGTCTGGGCTAACCCATAGTGGGGCACAGCTCGGCCCGCTTGGGGGGCATGGTCTGGCCCATAGAGGGCGCGACCCACTAGGCCCGCACAGCCTGACTTGTGAAGGGCGCAGCCTGCTAAGCTCACGGGGCCCATCCTGCGAAGGGCATGGCTGGCTGGGCTCACACGGCCTGACCGGCTATGGGGTGCAGTCATCTTGGCTCGCACGACCTGGCCCTTGGAGGGGTTCTGACAGCTGGCTGGGTTCCGTGCCAGCTGGCACGGGGGGAGGGGGGCAGCTCACCCATTGTTTCCCCGAATTGCCCTAGCCGTTCAGTTTGGGAAGCGCTGATGCCACGTTGGTGTCGCACAGTCTCTACGGGACCCACAGGTGTGATTCCCTCCTCCTCCAATGTGGCTTCGAGCCACGACCTTTTCTATCGATGTGTGACGATGGCCCACTCCACCTCCGTCTGTGGCTGGCTGGTTCCATCCCCCATCGTCCGTCGTGACGTCCCTACGTCCCCCTTCTCCAGCAGCACACGACGGCGCACCGCCACTTCCGTCATGTTCAGATGTTTCCAACTTCCACCGTCAACCTCAGTGGCTATGGTCGTGGCCTTCATCCTCGGAAGCGTCCAATGGGGAGCCTCCATCTCCTCTGCTTCCGGCCCCTGCCGTCACCCAGCATTCCATGTTTTGTCAAAACTGAATTAAAATCTTGCAAAGAATGCAACAAATTCCAACAAAAGGAGGAAGGTTCGAGCCTTTTCTAGTTTGTATTTTTTCCTCCGTGTTAGCTTGGTGGAAATAGGGTAGTATAATAAACAATTATTATAAATAAAAAACCAAATAAAAACCCTACCTCAAGATCGTTGGAGAACACCCATGATTGAGGTAGAGTTGGTGTTCGTCATCCCTGCATCAAGACTCCAATGTTGATTCTCATTTGTCTTCCTATGATTCCTTATTTTCTGTCACTCATCACCACTTCCTAGAACTGGTCCCTTCCTCCATGTGGTTGGCATCGTGGAACTTTATCCGAACTTTATCGCTTGGTGAAGCCATGCTAATACTCCTCCCTGAGCTCTATATAAATAAAAGAGGGGGAGGGTGAGTAACACGTGTGAAATTAATGGGGGTTCAGTTATTAGTAACCTTTCCAATTACAACGGTGCAGTTACACATGATTTGAGGATTCAAAAAATTTAATGGCCTAACACGTCGTTGGTCCCGCACCAACCGTATGATCGTTGTAGGAAAAGAAATGAGTGAAATAAAATAGAAAAGTTATTTTTTTATTCTTTTAAATGTCCAAAATATAATTTTTTTCCACCATAAATTCTATATTCGAAGGTTATCCTCTCTTAAGAGAATCCTGGTGTTTTGGATTCAACAGTGACCTTGGATTTTTAATTTGTGCAATGGTTCAATTGATAGAAAACGCCACCCGTGCATTTACATAACATACCTTAAAAAATGTTCTGAAATTCATTTCGGGAACATCGGGCCTCAGAATCATGCACCATAAAATTTCACAGACTCATAATAATTCCATATAATTAAAACATATACATGAAAAATCTAGTTAATTACAAAAATAGGAATATAGGTCATGGGTATGATGTTCCCGGCTTATATAATTAGGAAAACTATTACCTCATGTGTAGTACATGGATTTTGATGATTATAATTTTATATTTATTTCATGTAGTATGCATCAGAAAGTGGTGTAACATTAATCATATTTATCATGTAGTTTTCTCATCACATATATGATACTTTTTTGAGATTGTACTGGAGATGGAGGTCTCACATACTTAATGTTAATAACTTGTATTGTGTTTCAATATTTGAGTTCTTGGTAACGTTTTTATTGGTTGAAATCCAATGTGTGACTTCAACTCATAGAAGTTCATTTTAAACTATGTAATGGTTATCATCAAAGTTTTTAATGATGATTACGATGATGACAATGGTGGAGGTTATGGTGATGCAGTCACTTTGAGTATAGGTGTGGTAGTGTTCTAATAAGGTCCTTGTTGGTAGTTAATTTTCTTAGATAAGAAACACATTTCAGTATTCACTAGATGGGAATAGTTAATTATTTTGGAATCAATATACTTTGATGGTTTACCTATATACCACCTAGTTGAATTATATTTAATAAACCCAAGTATCTACGACCACTCAACTTGGTTACTCTAAGGGAAACGTCATCATAGATTTTTTTTACAAGATTCTAGATGAATTTTCAAGGGTTTTGACCATTGGTGAAGCTTATCAAGGTATGTTTTAGAACTTAAGGACATAAATAAAACATTATTTACTCTATATCTGGTGCTAATACAACATTATGGTAACCTGTTTGAGGATATTATTTATGATGTGACATTCAGTTTTAATTCTTACAAGGAAATTTTAATTTAAAAAATTACACTACACATGCCAGAAAGCATTAAAGGCATTATAAGGAGGTCTTTAAATCTCCATAAAACCTTGTAGTACAGATTATATATAGCACTATTAATTTTTTACAAGTTTGGGTTTTAATGGTTTTGGACTAATGTGATTTAAATGGAAGAACTAGATGTTGAATGTCTATTCAATTTGAAAAGTATTACTCCTTCGATGTCCAGTGAATATTTTAATTGGTCAGACCATGGAATTTCATGGTGTGGGTGAATGATTAGTATATTAAATTAAATCCATTTTGATGAGTGGTTCATTAGTAATATTTTTGTAATGTAGATTCAATGCTGAATTGGGACACTTAGATTAATCAAGCTTGTATGCTAGTTCATATTGCGTGAATGCTAAAAAGGAATGTGAGTTTTCCTTCTATATTTTTGAATCAAGAATAAAAAAATATTAGAGCAAAATGTGGTATTAGAATGCCTATTTTTGGATGCCATAACCTGTGAGATGTCATGATATGTTTATTCATGAAGATGGTTGAATTTTTGGAATTGGTGGTGAGATAATGGTTGTCAAAGTCACAGCTTCTACTGAAAAAACCCAAGGTGGTGCTGATGGATGGTCAAAAAATAATTCGATTTAGGTTCACACCTGTTGTTTAAAACTAGCACATTTTTTATGGACACTTTTCTATATAGACCAAAACATGTGTATGTTGATTTATTGATAGTGGAATATTTCATAAGTGATTTTTTAGTAGACCATGGAAGTATTGTTTGGTCAACCTATTTTTTCTTATTATCAATATTTCATATCCCAAAGTAGTAGAATGTGTAATAAAATGATTCCCTATGTGTTTGGAGACATAACATGGACATAATATTGTAGGTAACATCATCCACATTAAGTATGAATTACTAAATATAGTGGAATACATCCAGAATAATCTAGTTGTCCACAATGAAAATTTATTTCATGTCAATTGGTTTGAATAGTCAGTGATGTTTGGTTATTTAATTTGTAAATAGACTTATTAGGGGTTGGGTGATCAAATTAATGAACTGTTGGGTGACATATAAGGATTCTCCCATAGTGGGGAGTGTTTATTTTATTGTATGTTAATAGACACTCTTATGGCAAAGGTCATGGTCTTACATATGATAAACCATTGAACGATTTTGGAGACTCCAAGTGATCGATATGAAAAACACCTAAGGATATCTAATTCCAGGATGAATACATGATGTCTGGATAAAATATAGAAATGAATGGAGGAAACATTATGGATTCATAATTGGGAAATAATCATTGTGAATTGAGAAGGTATCAGATTGTTAGTTCTTTGATGGTTGGTTTAGATCCATGTGGCTGGAGAATGAGGTTGGTGAATAAACTAGGGAAATGAATTCTAACTTATATTGGACATAAGTAATTATGATAATCTATTTATAGATTCATCCAATTTATAATGAATTATTATCAATATATTTGAGTTGTGTTGGTCTTATAGTGTGCATAATAGTGTAGGTAGGGTACTAGAAGTAAACTGACTTTTGTGATTGCGTGAAGTTTACTGTGATGGGTTGGAACTCCATCAGGATCATCATATTGTCTATGAATAATCTGTTAAATAATTTTCCAACACTCTATGTAATGGAATAAATTTTCATGTTATATTTTTAGTTTAAATACTCATTGGTTCATCTAGGAACCTAGGATGAGTTATTGGTGTTGAATTTTTTTCCAGAATTGTTTATGATCAAGCGTGATGGAACTGAACCACAATGGATGCATTATTGTACGTATGTATTTTAATTCATATGATGATCATTATTTGTGGGAGAACTGTAATTTTTTATATTGAATGTTTTATGAAAAAATGATATTTCATTTATGGATATTTTCATGGAAATTGTCTAGATGTTTGAATAAGAGTCGGATTTTTGTGTTTCTTCTTTTGTTCGGGCATAGAGTCTTATTGGAAGAGCATGATGGTAATCCAGGAGTTAGAACAGAATTTTGGTTATGTGTTGGTGATTGATTATGGGACACTGGTAAATAATTTTTTGGGGATCAGTGTATATCATTAGGTGTTATCCACATGCTACCACAACTTCTTGTGGTCAAATTCTCTACAGTGGTAATATTTTAATGACATGTTTCAATATGTGTTTTAAATCTCATTAAAATCATTAACATCTAATGTAGTGGGTGGATTTTTTGGGGAACCAATATCAGAACGATGATAATTCATGTTTTAATATCTACAATAAATTTTTTGTTTACCTGAATTGAGGATTGATGGTTGACTCGAGTCTTGAGAATTGAGAAGATATGGCTCAAAACTGTCGGTGTGGCTGTAGTTGTACCAACTATCCGATAGGGTTAGTAGAAGACCGTATTACTAATCGGGGCACCCTAGATAGTTTGGGATATTATATCAGCTACATTGTGAGGTAGTTTGTCATATTTCTACTAAGACAGACTCAAATTCGAACCAATGATCCCCCACAAGGTTTTTGGTACACCACTAACCACCTAGCGAAACCTAACCGGCTTAGTGGTAGAGAGTGATGGGTTAGGTTATCAAAGGGAAATATTTTTATTTTTGGCCACTGAGCCACCACTAATTTAATATTTTTGGATGGAATAATTTATAGACATTTTTTCATAGACTATAATCCTACATGATAAAATATATCTTCCTTATTTTAAGTGTATCTAGGCTCAATGCATTATGGAATCCAAGTGTAATCCACCATTTATCATGGATCATGGCCATCTTATTCCTCATGTAGTAGTGAGTCACTTTTTTATTCATCAAGGATGAATCCTATTTTTTGTCCTTATACCATGTGATCAATTTCTGTCTAAATTATCCTTGCATCCTCAATCCATTAATCCTCATAATTTCCTATTGATCATTAATGTGATAATGATTAAAAAATTAGTTTGTAATTCATTTAGATCTTTTTTACAATTGAAAATTATGGATTGATAATTGGAATAGAATGGAAAGAATATTTTAAATTACGGTGAACTTGTTGAAATAATGTAAATTTTATAAAGGTATTTCCCTCCGTTATTTCATATTCGGTTTTGGTTGATTTTGGTAAAATAGCTATCATAAAATGGAATTGATATGAATAGTTTTCTCATTAAATGAAAAATAGTATGGCAGTAGCAGCGTGAACTCATTTGGATAATGATGTAGCTATTGTATTTTTATTTGTAGGATTTCATCAATAGGATCCAATTTAATTATATTAAATTAGCTGATGTTGTTTTGTCATTCGATAAATATTTTCCCCATAATGAAGTCATATGTGTTTTATAAACTTTCCATGGATGGTTGGTTGAGGTCTTGTCTTGGTGGTGATGTCTAGAAATCCCTTCAACATGTATGAATTTAGAATTATAATTTGAGTTTCCTAGTAATCATTTAATTAATTATAGTAGAATTATAAATAATTATTTAAAATTATTATCCATATATAGTTCCTCATTGGGATTGATATTTGATGAATGGACTTAGAAGACATGGAAAATATAGCTTTGATTATCTTGAATTGGTTTGGAAATATTTTTTTCCATTATCAGAAAGCCGGTTTATAGGGGTTGTCGGGACCCAAGGATACAATCAAAACATTTCAAAATTTAAAAAGCCACCCATCAAAAGAAACCGCGTAACACCTCGAGCCGCAAGCCCACGCGCCGCCTAAAAACCTGGGATCACCTGCCACCGCCTCATCATCCTCGGGATACGCCCCTGATGCGACCGGAAACCCCACTTTCACGGGGACACCGGCGAGGTTTACCGGCTCCCGTCGACTCCATCACCGGCGACCGTCGTCGGCCACTGTCGACCGTTGTCTTCTACCGTCGACCGTCGTTGTCACCAACATCACAAACCTTCACCATCCATCGACCTCGCCGGTACAAACATCAGCGGAGCACACCAGATCATCGGTGGACGTCAATGAAATCCCAACATACAGAAAATTCCACTCAAACAAAAACATCATCCTCGAAACAAAGTGGAACAGAATCATCCCATGCTCGCAAAGACGCATGAACATCAAAAATTGCGGCATGAAACCGCCAGATCCATCTATGAAACGACAACACAAATTCACCCATCTATGAACCAGAAGTAGGGAGGACAGAAAGAAAAAACACAAAAACGCAAAAAAACGGAAAAGGACCCAGTAAAAACCAGATCTAGTTCCGAAACCCAGCACCACAAACCATCAGACCCCCGGAAGCCGCGCCCTCACCATATGCATGCGACCACAAACGGTAAGACTCCCTCAACCCTTGGACTCTGGGACTCGGTCATTCGATGCCTGCGCCGCCGTTAAAGAAGGCTAAATCAAGCGCACCATCATGGCAACCGATCCAAGGAAGTACCCGACGCGAACCACAAATAAGGAAGGGGAGGAAGCGGCGCCTGACCGGGGTGAAACCAGGAGGTGGAACCGGGAGAGAAAACCCTCGCGCTGCGTCGCCCCTTACGGGCTCATCCGATCAATTATCCTGTATTAGAGATTAATCTATTAGAGATACGTGTATCGGTATACAAAACCATATGGATTATTCCCTGTTTATTGGCTTTTCAGATGTGGTTATTCCACCTTTGGGATATTGACCTTGAGATTCATTCAATTCCTAGAAACATAATGAAACCCCATTAAGAAATTTTATTTCAATTTTATAATTAATTATAATGATGGGCCTTGTTTCGTGGATAATTATTTTATGAATTACAAATATTAAATAATTAAATGAATATTCCCAATATGATAACAAGGTTCCAAGAGAAATGTTGATCAATGGGTTTTGGCTTATTTCGTGGGCACCTAGGATCAAGGATTGATCGCATGTGTGTGTATATAGGATTATAAGACCTATAAATATTTTTTCCATATGGTGTGTGTATATATAGCCAACTAAGGCATATTCTTGATTTTTTCAATGTTATTTTTATATCTCATGAGACCTATGATATATGTTTAATCATAGGATTTGTGCATGTGTAGACTGTGGGAAATGTACTTATTCAAATTTCATGTGGATTGTGATTATTATTATTCTAGACTAATATGATGTGATTTCAATATGTAACAAATATTTTCAGTTATATTATCTATTTTTTGTTATATATAGTTGAGTGTCCATGTTGAGCATGCATGTTGAGTCTAGTCGAATATCCCCTAGAGGAATGTTTTAGACATTGTTTATCATATACAAAGACGATACAAAGTGGAAGGACGTGTAAAATGAGTTTTCAGGATATCCCATTGAGGGGGATGTGTTTGTTGGATGATGATTATTCTTTCTGGAATAGTGCTACTGCTGGTATGGTTGTGGTTCATAATAGCTAGTTGTGTGCACAACTGATTGACATGCGGGGTTTTTTATTACATGTTAATTGGTTATTACATGTTATTATTGTGAAATTTATGTATATCATGTTTAATTTATACATTTATAGTCTTTTCACATGCACATACATATCATTTACTGATCATGATAGAATTGCATAGGTGGTTTACTTCAAAGATGTACTCACACACATCTTAGGTGGTCATGATATTAGGGTACCAAAAAAATCCTCGCATATTATGGAAAAATTTATGTTTGATGTCTGAGTTTGATCATCTCGTAGGGTATCTCACTGTGAATTTAGTATCCATGATGAGGTGAGTTAGGTAGTTTTAGTTCCTCTTATAATTTTCCTTTTTTGATAATATGTGTTATTAGATAAATGGGTGATTAGTTTCCCTACATAAGGTTATGATTATTGAGTTTTCTGATTTTATAATCATTCATGTAGTCGGAATGTTTATTGATATGTTTACTCTAATCGTATACTAGTTATATATTTCGTTATATATTAGTTATTGTTCACTCTGGTTGAGGGTATATTCCTCTCTGTGTTCAACCCCAAAATAATCAATACTATTCTCCATTCTCTAGTATGTGGGGATCTGTGGTTTAGGACATGTGTAATTCTAGATTAGAAAAAATTATTTGGGTCAGGATATTATTGATGAAAACATGATTCTTATATTATAGATGTAACGTTCTTGGGGAGAGAAGTATATTATTTCACGATGATGATAATATATGTGATTTTTATTTATAGTAATCTTCAATGAAGATATTGTGAAAATATTATATCTCTTAAGGATCAAATTTTTTCCACTAGTTTAGTCTAATTTTGTTTATAGAGGTCTCTATCGTGGAACTCTTCATTGATAAAAATTTAATTCTTCATAACCATTGAGTTCCCCATTTTCAAAATCCATATATGAAAAATTTATTCCAATGGAGATATTCCATAGGATACAACATCATCATTCTTAGAATGGATTTGTAATCCACTATAAAAAAATGAACTCATGATCACAATGTTCATATTATACATTCCATGCAATTCAAATTTTTTTAAAAATTATAATTAACTTAATTAAATTTGAATGAAAGAAATTAAACTCATATCTATAATAGCATTCAAGAACTACAATATGGATAAACTCTATAATTTTTTTTTAATATTTAGTGGAAAACACAGTTAGTACTATGGTCTGTTTAACTCTAGTAATCTATTTTTCTTTGGGATTTGAAAAACCAAAAATTTTCTAAATATATCCAAATGCCTTTAAGGTGTCATGATGACCATTTTATATTTCATTTACTTTTTATTTTCAATCCTAAATAATAAACAATGGAATATGGATTTTATTAAATAGAAGTATACCTCATGGTGTTTCACAATTTCACCTGTGAGTTACCATCATTAGATCTGATGTGTGGTCAACAAAGGATAGATATGTTTTCTCTTTGAATTTTAATGAAGAAATATAATTCACCACAACATTTGTATCTTCAAAATTAATACTCTCAATTAATCCTTTTAAAAAATGTAATTATGAAAAAAAATTCTTTCCAACATGATTTTTTTCGTAAAGAAAACCCAATTTTTATATTTCCTTAAACTCTAAACTTCTTTAGTTAGACATAATTCTACTACATAGCTTTATGAAGTTTAAAAAATAATTAAACATAATTCTCACATAGTGAAAGTATATAATATTTAATTTTGGAATAGATAAAACGAAGAAAACTAAAAATATAAATATGCAGCAAATCTGAATATGAAAAGAATAGTAAAATTGACATTATTTTATTATTTTTGAAATAAATGTGTAGAATCTGAACGTATTTCAAGATACTACCATGAAATTACCCCCATTTTTTATGGATTTAATTTTTTTCACTTAATATATAATATAATTTCTATTTACGTTGATGTTTTCATAGTACTTATCTAGAAATCATATAACGTCACATATTTTCATAGTACTCTAAAGTACATTTTTTAGGACATTGAGAACTATTTTATTTTTCTACATGAATTTTCCAGAAAACAATTTTTATATGTCTTTCAAAAAAAGTGTATGAATTTAAAAACCATTTTATATGTCATAAAATAAAACCCTATTGATATTATAGTCCTATAAGAAAACAAAATATAATCATAATTAAAAAAAAGTAAGAAAAAATATAAAAATTAATCTAGGGATATACCTAATTAAAATTTGATAAATTATAATTATCTAATAAATAGAATATATTTATAACACCAAATTTATAGCTAACAATATAAATTATTTTTTAAATTTATCCAAACATGAAGTAGTTAATATAAACACAATTACAATATATAGATAATATTTCAAAATGTGTTCACTTAAATCATTATACCATAATCAGATTAAAATTTCATAAATCTTATATTTTAGTGGTGAAATTTCTAATATTCACCAAATTCAATTATATTTTTTAGAGATAATTAAAAGTAGATGATTTTGAATAACATTATTTCTGTTTTTTAAATTGAAATTAATTATTTTTAGATAATATTTTGCCCCTCATATTTCATAGTAATGATTAATTTGAATTTAAATTTTTCCAAGAAGTCTATAGTTGGAAGATGTATAGTTAATCAATGGATATATAATATTGAAAGGTATTTTAATATAATTTCCTTCCTCAGTACTGAATTAAAAATTTTCAAGACATTACATATATGGTTTACTCCATTTCATTAAATATTTTATTAGATAGTTGAATAATTTCATGTATTGTGAGAAAAATAAAGCTCAACCATAAGGTTTTGTTGCTAATTGTAAAATATGTGAAGAGGGAAACACCTCTTTCACAATTTATATAGATATAATAGAGTCATTTTTAATTACTTGTACTTGTTGATAATAATATATGTCACTCATTTATAAATAATAAATCACAAATATTTACAATTTTATGTCCACGTGTTTGAATGAAATCATCATATTTAATTGATGATTGTAATTATTAATAAAAAAAGAAAACAGTTAATTTAATGGTGTTTTTATTCATATATTAATCTAATAATTGAAGTTAAAAATAAATGTCTTAAGATTTTTCCTTAAGATATTACAAATATAAGAATATTTATTAAAAAATATTTTTTTCTTCCTTCTATTTATGTTCATAATCAATTATATATTTTTAATTATTTTTTAATATCTTATGCATGTAAATAAATTAAAAATTAATTGTTATTAATATTTAAAACTAATAAAAAATCATACGATTTGATGTATTTTTCTTATGTTATACTAAGGTAGGAAAATAAATTTGCTTCTTACATTGTTAGTGGAATAAATTTTCATAAATATAACCAAGATTAATTTTTAAAATAATAAACGTGTGATATAATTACAATAGTGTGCATATATATTATAAAAGTATCTTTTATATTAATGAATTAATTTTTCAAGGAAAATTTTATGATGTGTTTCTCAAACGAAAGAGTGTAAATGTTTATAGGGGTATAAGGGAAAATAAATTATATTTTGAGTATGTCATATTATCTTGGATAAATTATTCTGGTGATATTGGAGAAAAATATCCATGTATATATATTTTCTATATAAAAAAGAAATGATAAATTAGGTAGATGATGGAGTGTATTAATTCTGTTTTCTTTTTATCCAAATGAATCCAAGGGGCATGGATAATATTCACGATGAATTGGATGTATTTTATTATATTTGACCCAATAAACACAACTAAATATAAATTTTATTTGAAATGATTTTGAAAATGATGTTGTTTTAAGTGTATCACCCATATTACAGAGAAAATTATAAATGTTGGAGTAAGTATATTTGGTCAGTTTTTTGAGGTTTTTAGGAGTTTGAATGTCCATAGAGTTGTTAAGAATGGGTAAATATGGTCGTGTAGATTTTAGAGATGAATATAAGTGTTTTTAGAGGATTTTGGGATGGTTCATGGTCATTTCACAGTCTCAAGAAGCATACATTATCCCTAAAGAAATCATAAAAAGTTCATTGGGAGAGGAAGGGAAGGGGAGATGGTCAATGTATTGTTACATGGGACTATTTGGTATAGTTTTTCATCCCAAAAATATTATTATAAATGAAAACATCAAAGTTGATGAGTGATCACCAAGGCTCATGTGGTTACATCAATACCCACTAAATGATTCTGTATTTACTCAATATAAATATAAAATTTCAAATTATCTAATTTTTTTTAAGGATATCTATTTAAGTATTATTTTAGGTTGTTTCTTCAATATCAATCCCTCTAGATCTCTTATCATTCAAATCATGGGATTTTTGGTTGTCAAATCAATGGTATGATACTCCTTTTTCTTCCCATGTTCATTTTCTCTCTAGAACTAAGGTTTTAACCTTTGTTTTTCACTAAATAAAGTAGGAACAATTTTTATATAAATAAATTTTATTAATAGGTGTTTTAAAAAGCTAAAATTAATGAGGCCTTTTTGTTGGTGGCCTAATTCATTCTCGACATATTTATTCTGACAGGTGGATTTTCACTAATGTATTTGTGTGAAAAAAACACATCATCTAGAAAAAAAATTTAGGTAAATTTTTGTTGTGGAATTAAAATAATTTATTTATGATTTTTAATTTGATATTGGTTAAAAAGTGATTTTTGTTTGTGTTTTCAGTGAATGGTAAATTGGGGGTTTCCTAGTGGGTGTGTGGTTTTTTATAAAGTTAAGTGATTTATTATGTGATATTTTAAATGGGTTTATTTATTGAAAAAATCTATTAGTTTGGTTTTATTATTTAATATTTATGATGTGAAGTTTTTAGATTCTTAATTAATATTATTCGAGGAATTTATTTTGTTATGGAATGTTATTGGGGTGGATTTTTCATTTTCACTAATTTGAAATATTAATTATTTCAAAATAGGTGTAGGAAACCAAACATATCCTCAAAGAGGATTAAATTTGATTAACTCAATACTGTCATTAAATAGTAATTTTTTAAAATCATATAGGATTTACCAAGAACAATAAAAGACATTCATGTGGTTATCTAGGACCCCTTGAAAGAAAATATATCTTCCACCACATTTATTCATGTCAGAACTATTAGATATCTTTTTGTTGATCCATAATGTTGTTTCAAATCCATATAAAATACATATAATTTTATCGGTCATATTTAGGTATGTATTATACAATAACATCAATTATGGATTATTCCCACTACTTCAAGTGGTATTTTTATATGTCCCCAACCTTAAACATTACTTAATCTTGAGATATGCCATCAATTGACTTTAATTCACATCAAGGATCTTTTTAGGTTTAGTGTTTTAAAAAATTAGGTCATAATTCCAACATAGTAACTTAAATATTACAAGTAGAAACTTCTACTCACTTTGATTTTTCAAAAACAAAAACTCTTTAAAAAGAAACATGGTATCGTTTCATGTTTTAATAGAATAACTTTTCCCCAATCTCATCATTGACTCTATTATTCATTAAGTCCTGTGAAAAACATTTCAAAACTTGGGATGAGCATAAAAAGATCAGTAAGGGATATATAAAGAAGGGAGAAAATTAGTCTTGGGAAAAATACAAATCCATGAATATTTTATAATAATGTAATACATTTCACCTCAATGAAGTATTAAATATACTTCACCGAATATAAGCACATTGCATTCCATTTTTATCCAAAATATTACCAAATATCCCATAAAAAGAAACATATAACATATAAAGGTATCTTTGGAGATAAGAATACTTAAATGTAATAACCATACCTTTGACTTCCACACATAACACCAAATGGAATATCCATATGACTAACTTCCATACCCAATACTGTAGAGATTATAACTGAACCCCCCATCACTGGTTTATAACACCACCACCCATCAATTGGTTTATAACGTAACCACCCGTGTTGGATTATCATGTAACAACCCATAAAATGTTTCATTACCATTTAATAATCAAAACATGTAAAACATTAATAAAAGAAAAATAACATTTCCACACTACAACAACAAGAGATCATTTTATTATATTTAAATATTCAACCCATTTCCAAAACCATATAAAACATTTAATAAAGTGAATATTGAATAAAAGTGTCCCATACCAATTTTTAACTTTTTAAATACATTATAATTTTGAAACATTAATGTCTATATAAATAAATTCGTAATACCATTTTGAAAACATTTACATGAAATAAAATTTTTTCAATGCATAAATCTATAAAACATTAAAAATAATGTTTTAGATAAAGAGTCCATGGCCACTTGAGAAACACTTGAATAAAAATTATTAAAGGAATTAAATTAAATAGAACTTTAAATATAATTAAAATGTACTTATTCTTTATATATAGAGTCAAAATGGCTGTATATACACCTTATAGGATAATAAATTTACATTACAACAAGATATGCCTCAAAGAAAGGTGATTGAAATGAAATCCCTTAATGAGATCCTATAAATAGATTAAGGATAAATCAATTACATAATTATGTGTGAAAAATATAAATAAACCCAATATAAGTGTATATTAGTTTAAAAACTATTAGAAATCATTCACACATATTTTGGAAAAACAAAATGAATGACATGGATATTTAAATAATGAATGTAGATTGAGATAAGATTTCCATTATATTGAGCCCGACTCTTCACATTTAATAATTATGTACCTTAATATTAAACATAGGTTAATTTATACTTTTATGAAAACATTTTCATGTTTATTATTAATTTTTTTTTTCACTTTTTACCATGTTATAAAAATTATATAATTGTTTATGTTTATATTTGACATTTTGTTGATCTTCGGTACTTTAGTTGAAAATGAACTTGTTTTGATATTACTTTTCCATGTATTTAAAAGTAAAAAAATATCTAGAATATTATTATTCATGATTTAAATATCATATTTATCCATAATATATGTATTTAATATGTCCATAAAATTTGGAGATATGAAAATAAATGCACAATTCAAGGAGAGTGTAGGTCGTACGTACACATGGACACTGCATTCCCTTCTTTGTTATGTTAAAATAATGATTAATAAATGATACATAGGTATATTATAATCTAGGTTATATATCTTACATAATTTCATAAGATTCATCCTTTCTATGTTCCACGTATGTCATTAACGAGTCATATCACATTGAGGGGGCTCCAGTCCACACTTTCTCAAATAAAATTATCGCATTTAATCATTATGGAAGGCATAACGGAATATTATAAGTAAAAATTTCATAAGAATTGAGAAAATAGAAATTAAATATATATCATATATAAATATAGTTCTATAATAATTGCCACCATGAGAGGTCGTATGAGAAAATTGAACAATCATCGTTTCGTGAGGTATTAGTTCGTCGTACATGGAATCAGTATGTTCTTACCCATTATATGGAGTCATTTGTAAGAGTAGTTATAATAAAACTCATGAAAATATAATATTATATTTATAATATTGGTGTTGTTATTTATTCAAAGAATAAGAATAGAATAGGGAGTGGATAATGTAAATAAAGGAAAGGAACATGAGAAACGATTTTACCTCTAAATCATGTAACTCCTTTTGATTTGAGCCAAATGATTTATTGAATTGGTTTATTCCCATGATAAGGATTCTAGGATGAATTTATGGATGTTAAGAGATTATGATAGCTGTATTTGGATGATCCAATTGGATTTAGAGGTGTTATTATGTGAGTAGACGTGGTGTCCTTTTATAATAGGGTGGTGGGACAGTTTAGGAATGTCCTGAAATATTATTTTATTGAAAATTTACTTTATAATTATAATAGATCCAATCTTATATAAATCATGGATAAGATTACTATGGGTCTAAATCCTCTCAAAAAATAGTTTTTTGAATAGTTTAGGTCATAAAATTAACCTTATCTTTTAGCTTTAACCCATAGTTGAAAACATTACCTCTTTCAAGTTCTTCTTGTATTTTCAAAATATATGGTTACTATACATACAATGGAAAACCAATCAAATAAAAAGTGGATAAATAATGAAATTATTAACATTATATAAGCCACTTTATAAAATATTAGATTTTTGTACGATTATATCATTTAATAAAATAATTTTTTTTAACTCATTCATGGAAAGTTTGACACTATTTAATAATTGATATTTGTTAAAGTCAAAACAACTTGTTTTTTTAAACCAAATGAATTAAAATATCCCTAAAATATAAATTTCATCCAAATAATTATTTTATGTATTCAAAATGTTCAAATTAAATTTATTATAATATTTATAATATCATGTATTGGAATCTTTCATCAATAAGGTAATCACTATATTATCATTGGGTCATAAATAAAGTAATTTTTTAATGTATAAAAATTATAAATAAAATACCATGATGTTGGAAATATATTTATATTTATAATTAATTTATATAGTCAAATATATCAATTATATAACCCCACATTAATTTTTTTTTGTAAAAAGATAAATGTTTGTGTTCTATTTCTCTTTACATTAAATTAATTATTATAACATGTCATTTTCATACCCTAGTGGATCCCTAATGACAAACGTCAATCCTAAGGAGTTTTTTTTCGGTCATGACTCATAAAATAATTTTGGGACACGTTTTAGGGTAGTTTTATATTATTATTATATTATTTTTACCCTTATTTACATAATTTCCCTTTTATCATGGTATATATAAAATAATTATTGAAGTTACTATTCAAAATGTCATAAAATAAAAGGTATCTTTTTAAAAAAAATACTCTATTATTCCAAATATGGAATCATTTTTTCCAAATTAAGAACAATAAAAATGTAGTAATTAATTTAAAACTATTCACCGTTGTCAAAATTGGAAAGCGGGTTTTTAAGAAGTATAAAATATCAAAATATTGACATGTGTTTATGTCCAATTTAAATGTTAAATTACATACAATGACAAACATTGGATTAAATTATTAAAAATTAATCTAATTAAGTTTTTAAAAAAAAATAAAAGGATAATCTATCTAAATAAATAAATTAGATGAAAAAGCATCATTAAATTAAAATGTAGTATTTTTTCACTATTTATTAAAATACTAATTTTATTAGTAAAATATAAAAATTTCATCCAAAGTAAATTGTGATGTCCCATTTATATATAAGAAATTTATTTTGACATGTTGAACATATAAAAGTGTCAAAACTAGATTTAAAATGATTCACCAATAAATGTGGGTAAAACTAGCTTTTAAAAATAAAAGACCATTTCATGCTTAAATTGGATTCATTCTCATTTTAAGCCCCTATAATTTATTGGAAAATGTAAAATAATTTAACAAACATGTGTAATAATATTTTTTTTTGCTGTTTTTATTCCCACCAATACAACGACTTAGAATTAAACACTATATAAAATACTAATAATATTATTAAATAACTTTTTTGTATAACTCAATATTCTTTGAAACGTAAGATTTTGAAGAAACCCATTGTTGTGTGTCGAGTATGCTATAGGAAAAAGATTCACATTTAACATAAAATTAATATCTTATTCATAATTATTCATAGATATAAGTTAGAATTATTCAATAAATACACGGGATGTTAAATCATTCCCCCCTTTAGAAACATGTTTCCTTATAATTTTAAAAATTATCGCGGTAACATCATTGAAAATCCAACATCAGAAAAAGAGTAAATAAAACTACCACTTTAAAATAATGATAGAGAAGTAAAAATGTCACTTGAGATAACACATACTCGTATTCCATGTAGGAAAACATGTATATTAAAGATAAACTAACCATCATGTTCTGATATATAGTGATAGAAAACATGATCATGATAAAACTAACAACTACCAAACAAGAAACATGTTATTGTTTAAATGGTCATAGATTTCATAGATGGAAATGTAAAATTATAAAAACATTGATTTAAAATCATTTTTATAAAGTTGAGTAATTATTTTTCTACTTCGATAAAGAACATAAGGAAATATACTTACATAAAAATTAAAGTTTCATCATTTAATAAATTTCAACCACACTGTCTTATTTTTTACAAACAATTAGTATTCAAGATGACTTGGTCACACCTGAAGTACTTGAATAAACTTATAGAGAATCACATAATCAAAAAAATGATGAACTATATATTTCCCCTATCATTGGACATTAACCAAAACCAAAATGGTTAGTAAAATAAGAGATAATCCATCAAAAATAATAATCCTTTATAAGTAGAAGGACTAATTTTAATATCCAAAATTCAACAGTAATACCCAAGTTCTACATAGACTATTCAACAAACATAAGTCCTTAAAAGTTCTAAAAAATAAAACAAACTAATATTGAAACCCAAAATTTAGAAGGATTTGATCATATATTTTCCAAGATAAATTTTAACATTAATCACTAAATAACATCAACCACTCTTAATTTCTCATACCTAAAATTAATTAACCTAATCACATTTTCTCCATGATAAGTTAATAATTTCCACAAATAACCCAAATAAAATTTTTTTCACAATAAAAACAAATATTATTTTAAAAGAAAATTCAACCATTACTCTTTAAATGAAATCCCATAGTTTTCTATTTTTTCCTCTGGCATATAATGTTCCCAAAAGAGCTAACGTGTTCCAAAATAACATTTATCACATAGTCACAAAATCATCTTACTATACTAAGGACATCCATTTCATAAAACCTATGTTCCAAAAATCAACTTATTCATGATCTATAATGTCATTTAACTAAAGAGAATAATTCATAATAACCAGGGACTTCATGTAGTTCAGTTGTTGGCGATACGCCCTTGTTGCCCTTCAGATGTGGATTTGATTACTGCGGCTTTTTAGGAAACGATGAATAATCACCCATAATGTGGGTTTTCTATTTAAAAAAACTATATAATTATTAGAAAATTCCAAACATGAGATAAAAACATCAAATTAACCATTACATAATTTAAACTCATCTTTATACGATGGATGTCAAATTTTAATAACATGTAGTTGTCTCAAGTTGATGGATCTATAAATGATATTTATAACTATATCCACAGAAGAAAATATAAATCTTCATCATTTTTACATAACAAACATATTGGATACCCGTACGATAATTCTTCCAATTTAATCCCATCATTAATACATTTTAAAATATCATCATCCTTATATCCAACAAAACACTTCAATTCCAAAAATGTTGACACTTTAATAATAAAAAATTATTCATGATTATTTACCCTTGGATTTGAATCATATTCTTTAATACATATTTCCTAAAAACAAAATAATTCATAATGTCCAAATATTTAATAATGTCCAAACATTAGCTAAGAAATAATTCATACCATTCATAAGTCATTTTCAGTTTCTTGGTCATCAATAGGAATTTAATTAGGTATTGGTAAACATATATTAGTACAATCCTACTAATCTCTATCCCAAACCTTATTCATAGGACATGTATTGGTGTAATGACCATTCAAACAACATTTAAAACATTCAATATATCCCTCAAAAAGAAATTATTTCCCTTTCATGGATTCAATTGAATATATCTGTTTTCCATTTCAGGTTATTGATTTATAACCTTCATTGCGACATACATAACATATTATCATCCCTCTAAGTCATTTTCCTAAGTGTTTCTTTCCAAATCATTGACACATAGGTTGTTGATATACTAACTTTTATGATTATTATATGAAATTCAATAGGGATTTATTTCATATAAATATGATGCCTAAGAAAAATCCCCATGTTTCAATTGTTCAATATTGACTAAAGATATTTGATTTAGAATAACCATAATAGTTCTAATTGTATCTCCCATTTAATTTTTTTTTCTTATTCAAAAAACCACCACAGTTTCCTTCACATCTATTTTTTTACTTTGGTGCTTGATATATACATTCGTTTACTAAAACCAAAATGGGGTATGTGTGAGTATATCTATAAAAACATCATATATTATCATATGAAGAGGATAAACACTATGATATACATATTCATGTTTTCTCAAACTCATTAAATTTCTCTATACTAACTATGATTATTTATAACATTCTAACCATTGTGATTATATAAAACATGTAACTCATGCTTAAATAACACCCTAACCTCTATGGTTATCTATACTAAAATCTGATACCAACAATAAATACTTATCCTTATACATTACTTAATCTTAAGAGAAGACAATAACTGACTTTAATATACTTCAAAGTTATTTACAGGTTTATAGTTTTAGATAATTAAGACATAACTCATACATAGAAACATAAATATTACATGTAGACACTTCAACTCAATATCCATTTTCTACAGATAAAAACTCTTTAAAAAGATACATGGTGTTATTTAATGTTTTAATATAATAAATTTTCCTTGACCCTAGCCATGACTCCATTCTTCTTTAAGTGATATGAAAAACAAATCAAAACTTGGGTTGAGAATAAAAAGCTCAGTAAAGGATACAAATTGAAGGAAAAATTTTAGTCTTGGGAAAACACAAAAACCATGAATAATTTATCATAAATTGATATTTTTTACCTTTAATAAGTAGGGAACATACTTCAATAAATATAAGCTCAATGTATACCATTTTTTTAACTAAAAGATTACCATAAATCCCATTGAAAGAAACATATAACATATAAAGTTAACCTAGGACATAAAAATACATAAATGTAATTACGATATGGTCAAATTCCACATATATCACTAACTTTGAATAGCCATATGGACAACTTCCATACCCAATGCATTGAAGGTTATATCGTAACCACTCGTCCATGATTTATCATAGAACCACCCGTATTTTGGTTTATCACGTAACCAATCATCTTAGTTTATCTCATAATCACCTATAAAATGTCCATGTACCATTTTATAATCCTAAAAAATATAAAAATCATAGAGTAAAAATAATATTTCCACATTGCAACAACAAGAGATCATTTTAAGATATATAAATATTCAACCCATTTCCAAAACCATTTAAAACATTTAATAAAGAGAATTTTTAATCAATGTTTCCCATACCACATTGAAACTTTTGAAATAAATTATAATTTTATAACATTCATGGTCATATAAATGAATTCTTAAAAACAATTTTGAAAATATGGACATGAAATATGAGGTTTTAATTAAATAAATAATTAAAACCTTTAAAATGATGTTTTTGATAAAGAGTCCATTGCCACATGAAAACACTTGAATACTAATAGTTTTGGAATAAAATTAAATAGAATGTTAAAAATAATGAGAATATAATAATTCATGATATAATGAGTTGAAAGGGTTGTATATACACATTATATGGTAATAAATGTACATGACAACAAGATATGCCTCAATGAAATGATACTGAGATGAAATCCCTTACAAAGAGCGTATTATCAGATTAATTATAAATAAATGACATAATTTTGTGTGAAAAAATATATATACACACAAAATATTTTTATATTAATTTTAAAAAAATTATAGTTCATTCACAAACATTATTTTAAAAAAATCCTTGACATGGATCTTTATCTCATTTAATGGATATTGAGTTATGATTTCCCTTACCTTGACACCGAATCTTCATGTCCAATTGTTATGTTCCTGAATAATAAATTTCGGTTAACGTAAAATTACATTAGAACCATTTTCAATTATATTATTCCTTTTATATCTCTTCTTACCATGTCTTAAAAATTACCTATTTATTTAAGTTCATATCAGTTGTTTTATCGATATACAGTACTTGATTAGTAAATGAACATGTTTTGATGTAACTTATACATGTAGTAAAAATTTCTCCATCTCCATAATATTATTAATTATTTAAATATCATATATATACAATATATATATATTTAATATATCCCTAATATTTGGAGATAATAAATGAAATGTACTATTTTTGGGAGATGGTAGTTCGTACGTACGCATGAACGCTCCTTTAATTTCTTGGTCACATTAAAATAATGAAAACTAAATGATTCATAGGAATATTTTAATATATGTTATATATTATTAATATGTTCATTAAATTTATCCTTTATACATTCCAGGTCTGGTATGAATGAATCATATCACTTTGAAGGGAATGTAGTCCACACTTCCTCAAATGAAATTATCATATTTACATATTATGTAAAGCATAAAGGTATTTTGTAAATATAACATTCAAAATAATATAGAAAATATAAATATAATATATATCATATATAAATAATTTTCTATCATAATGGACACCAAGTGTGGTGGTATGATAAAATTGAACATTCATCATTTCCTGAGGAAGTAGTTCATCATACATAGAAACAGTATGATCGTATCCATTAGATAGAGTTGTGTGTAAGTGTAGTTTGAATCCATCTCATCATAACAACCAAGTATATTTTGATACTATTTTTGTTATGTAATAATATAATAATAATATAATAGTGAGTGGAGTAGAAAAAAAAAGTAAATAGGAGAGAGAAGATGACACCTCTATACCAGGTAACTCCTTTTTATTTGAGTAAAATGGATTTCTTGAATTTCTGTATGCCCATGTTAAGGCTTATAGGAGTAAGAGAGGGATTTTGGGAGATTATGTGAGAATTAAATGGACAAACCAAGGGGTTCATAGGTGTGAGTTATTGAGTAGAGATGGTGGCCTTTTATATGTTTGAGGAGGGGCAGATTAGGAATCTCTGAAAATTATTTCATGAAAAATATATTTTAAAATTAAAATAGCTCCAAAGTTATTTAATTATAGTATAATATTAGTATGAGTATAAATACTCTAAAATAATAAGTTTTATACACTTTTAGTTCATAAAATTAAACTTATATTTTAGCTTTAACTCTTAGTTAAAAACATTAACTCTTACCATGTCTTTATATATTTTCATAATATATGGTTACTATTGTTACTATAAAATGCCAATCGAACTGAAAGCGGATCATTAAAGATATTTTTAAGATTATATAAATAATTTTTTTGAATATTAAAATTTAAGGAATATGATATATTTTAATAAAATATAAATTATTTTAAAAATTCATTTTTTTCAATTTTTACACTATTTTGTAATTGATTTTTTAAGTCATAAAAATTGATTCCATCGAACCAAAAGCATTAACTCATAAAAAACATTTCATTTGGATCCAAAAAACACGTTTATGGCATCATAATGTTCAAATTACATTTATTTTTATATTTATAATATCATTCATTTCAACCATTCATTAATAAGGTATTCTTTACATCATAATTGAGTAATTAATAAATTAAATTATTTAATGTATAAAAATTATAAATAAAATACCATGATGTATGAAATATTTTTAAATTTTTAATTACTATTTTAAGTAAAATAGATCAATTATATAACTTCTCATTAAAATTTTATTAGTGAAAAGATACATGATTGTGTTATATTTCCTTTAAATTAAATTAATAATTATAATATGTCATTTTCATACCCATGTAGCACCCTAATGACAATAGTTCAGCCAATATAATTTTTTTGGTCACCCATGACTCATAAAATAATATTGGGACCTATGTTGGGGTAGTTTTGTAATATTATAATATAATTTTTACCCTTATTTACCTAATTTACCCTTTAACAGTGGTAAATAAATTAATTATTGAAGTTATTATTAATAATGTCCAAAAATAAAAGGTACATATTTAAAAAATACGTATATTATGATTGAAAATATGTAATATATTTTTATAAAAATTCAGAACATAGAAATTTTAGTAATTAATTTAAAATTATTTCTTGTTGTCCAAACCAGAAAGTGAGTTTTAATTAGTAAAAACTATCAAAAGATTAACATGTGTTTATGTACAATTTAAATGTGAGATTGCCTCCAATGACAAACATTGGGTTAAATGATAAAACAATAATCCAATTACACATTAAAACCAATTAATAGTACAATATAACTATATAAATAAATTATATGAAAAGGCAGTTTTGAATTAAAATGTAGTATTTTTCACTATTCATTAAAATCTGAATTTTTTCCGAAAAAAACCAAAATTTCAAAAGAACTAAATTTTGATGTCCAACTACTAAATTAGAAGTATATTGTTTCATATGTAATATATAAAAGTGATAAAAAATATATTTAAAAATCTTTTTCCATCAAAAGACTGTAATACTAGCTTTTAAAAATATTAGAGTATTTTATTTGTAATATTGGATTCATTCTCTTTTTAGGCCTCTATAATTAACTATATAAATGTAAAATCATTTAAATAACACGTGTAACCATATTTTAGTTATTTATGATCATTCCCTTTAGCACAATGGCTAGTAATTGAATACCATTTAAAATAATTATATTTTTATGGTATTATTTTTTTATAACTCAATGTTGTGTGCAACAAATGATTTCATAGAAACCTGTTGTTGTGTGTCATGTATGCTATCATGAAAAAAATTCCCTTTATTTTAAAATTTACACATTATTCATTAATATAGATAGATATGAAAAAGTATTATTTGATAAATACCTGGAATGTTACAATATTGAACTCATTTCAAACAGTATGACCTATTTGGAATTCATGACCCTGTAGTGTTAGGGTGTTTCATTCCCCCATTTAATAATTAATGATAATATTATCAATACCATGTTTCGATAAATGATCCCCTTATTGTGCATGATACCTTGATTATAGGATTTTTCAGTTTTCATATTGTAACGACGGGTAGAAGGTTTGTAGCTGATATAATAACCATGATCATTTTTCATCATGGTTTAGGAAGATTATTAGTTTGGAAATTAATGTACCATTAGTGATAATGATGGAGTATTATATTGTTATTTTCATGTTTTATGTTTATTGATTGTGCAAGGAGTTTTATGATGGATATTATTTTGTGTGTGAACTGAGTATCATGGGTTTTATGATATTATGGTTTGTGTGTTGAGTTAACTAAGATTTTTATATTATTATTGATGTTGTATATTGGTTTTGGTGAGGGATTAAATGTGATAATTGTACACACTCTATTGGGAGGAGATACGTTGTCTATCATGAGGATATGAGGTGGTTCCCATATCTTAATTTGTTATGGGGATCTTATCAAAAAAGAAAACTTGAGGTTTAGTGGGAGTGGTTCCTCTCACTACTTGGTTATACCAATCCATAGATATTACACATAAAATAAGGGATAACATGGGTTTGGTAGTATACATGGTTGTTTATATGTTTTATGGAAATGTTTTTGTGTTGATATTCCTATTGTGAAATATTAGAATCATGTTAACTGTTGATATGTTTATTTTATCTTCTCGTTTAAAATTTTCATGTGTTATCTTGTTAGTGTATTCGTTATTAACATTATGAAAAGCTTTCATAACCTTTAATGGGTTGGGGAAATGTTTTTTAAAATTAATTTATAGAAAGGTAATTTTTTACATGAATGAGGTTCATGGGATGCTTTGGGAAAATCCTACCAGGTCTTGTACTCAACCACTATATGTGAATATTTGTTAATATGATATTATTATATAGTAAAGGATGTAACAGTATTTCTAATGATTTTCTATAACTAACTAGAGTTATAATTTATCAATGACTTTATTGTGAGGTTGTTATACTTATGTATTATAATTTTATCAATGTTCATTCATGATATGACATTACAAATCATGTTTCAATGTAATGTGTTGGTTGATCAGGCTCAATTAAAACCCCATTCATCATTGTGATACATTAGTGATTTGATTTATCTAACAAGAATTTAGTTTTTGAGGTGTGTTTCCAATGGATGATTAGAATTTCAATTCATCTTAAGGTCAAATCTGAATAGCCTGACTGAGTTGTAATGTTACAAATGGTACCAATTTTGTTTTATTAGGGTTAGGTAGGTGTAGATATTGGATTAATCAGGAGTCGGAGGGTTTATTATAAAACATTAGAAACAAATATATATATATATAGTGATACTTTCTTTTATAGGAAAGTATAAGAATGTGAGGTATTGCTTACCTATGAAATATATATCTTTTTTTGGTTTTTCCTTAGTGATGTTTCATTATCATAGTGGAATGAGATGTATTATCTATTCTATTCCATGGTATTTATTTCATGGCATAAATCTAAATTCATGTGATTTCTTATATTTTATAAAGAAATAAATTTGTATCTGTGAATAGGTAAAGGGTTATACCATTTTTTACGATTTTTACAAGTGGACTATTTTATATATTATATTTATTCTATCAATTATTAAATAAAATAATAATATTATTCTAGGAGTAAATATATGGTTTTTAATTATATTCATAGGTACTTCATTAGTTTTGGTTCATAATATATAAGCTTGTGTATTAGATTTGATATAATGGTCTATAATTCTCTACATGTTATTTGGATTATTAGTATTGTTATATAATTATTAAATCTAGGATTATATAAATTTATAAAGGTATTAAAAAACTATCATTAAATAATGGGTGAAACTTAAGGATAAAATGTCCATTTGTTGGTTACCAAATTATTCTAATGACAGAAGCCCATTTTACAAGATAGTTATCATTGATTTTGTAAATTATTTTGTACGATTAATTAGATTTTCTTATGGTTCTATGAAAAAGGATTATTTTATTTTAATGAGGTTAAATGATGGTTTTTAATAGCTATATTTTTATGTTAAATATTTTTGTATGGTCTTAACCATTTAATCTGGAAATGCGAATTTGGTGTTTAGACCTTTTACTTTATACCAAATTTGGAAAATGAAGTGGTTTTTGTGTTTCAAAATAATTTTATACAAGGTAAATATCATGGAGGATAGAAGGGATATTTTCAAAAATATTGAGTGGTATAATTGGTGGTTTTAAAGGAAAAAATTTATTTTAAACATATTGGCTCATTTATCTATATTCAGGAAAAAGGTATCATTATTTTGTAATGATTCGGGACCTTGGTCCCCAAAAATGTTTCCGAAAAATATTTTTTTACTAAATATTTTTTTTCTGAGCTAATGGATATTTTTGTAGGGGAGGGGGTTTAAATTTTGGGCAGTTAAGTTTTTTTATTTCTTATTATTGTTTTTTGGGTGTTATAGATTTTGTAATAGAATTTCTATTTTAGTGAATTTTCATCAAACCTAATTGGTGAGTTTATTTTTATTAGATCCAATTATTAAAAATGAATTCTATTTGAATATGTAAATGAAATAAGTGTACTCCGAGTTTTTTTCTTTGATGTTCAGGTTGGTAGTTGTCTATTAACATTTTATATGGTATGGATTAAAATGTTAAGGGTTTAACATTGACAATTTTTTTAAAATAATTTAATTTAAAATGGTTAGAAATGGGTGTCAATATTTTGTGAGTCCTAGTATTAGTAATTGTTAAGTATTTGTAACATGGAATTAAAATGGATTTGGCCAGTGTTATATTTGAAAAAGGTGTTTTCTTGCACTAAAAGTGGGTTTTTATTAAATTATTAGTTTTCAGTCATGTGTGAATGTTGGTAATGTTGGTTGGTGATGATTATTTCTATAAAAAAATTTATTAGATAGTTGGTGGGTTACATGGTGTGGAGTGGGGTTTATCATTGCTTTGATGATGGTATTGGGTAGGTTTGCCTATAGTGTAAATGGTTTTATCTTCACTTTGAGGTGTATTGTGGTTGGGATATCCATAAGAGGAGTGGTTTGACATGTTGAATATAATAGTTTCCATTTTTTATTGTATATACATGTATGATGTCTTGGTATAGAGTAGTGTTCCTATTTCATGAAAAATGGAGGGTTCTTTTTCACTTTTATGGTGGTGGATGATCCAATTTTGGATTGTGGATGGTGTATCAAATATTTTTGGATAAATTTTTGTGTAATTCAGTCTATGTTTCCATTTACCTATATGTAAACTACTTTTAATGAACGGATTGTGGTATGGATTGATTGGGCTAGGAAACATTTCATTTTACATAGTGATTCAATTTTTTAACCTTGGTTTTCCTGAGATCATGATATTGGTTGTACATTTTGAATTTGTTTACTAGACTATGGTTCTTTTATTGTCTAATTTCTTCATGGAAATATGTTTTTTTCTATGTAAAGTAAATATTATTTGTTATTATATTGTTTTTTATATGGTATGAGGCTCTACAAAAGGATCAGTGGTTAATAATTATTCTATAAGGGGTTGGATTAGAAATGATGTTGTTGGAGAAAAATTGGTCTTTTTAATGTGTAAAATTTGACCTTAGAAAAATAGTTAATTGTTAATGTGGATATGAGGAATTTTTATAATCAAAATTTTATGATTCTTAAAAAAATACGGGGGAGGGATTGTATCATGACTTTATGGTAGTAGATAAAAGGATTTAGGATATGTAACTAGGGGTTCATAATGTAGAAAATGTTTTATGTTTGGATTTAAGAGACATGGGTAGAAAAAAGTAATATCAAAAGTATTGTGAATGTAGGTTGCATTTATATTACATGTTATATTTCATTTAGAATATCTCTCATGGGATTTTCTGAATTACCATATATCCCTTAAATGTGGTTGTGAACCCAAAACACATAATAATACATCTCCATGAATCAAACACATTTGTTTATCTAAAAAACATAACATAATAAGGTGAATCATAAAAGACTAAATATAAGTATCTTCCCCCATCATAATTGATGGAGTGTGCTAGATTAATGACATTAAGATAATCCAATGAATTAATTATACCTATTAGGGGGAACACTATCCAAAAGATTCATGAATTCATTATAAAGACTCATAAATTATAGATGGGGTTATAGAGACTTAAAAGAGAGATGAATAGGCTTCATTATGATAAGATTTATTATAATATGGGTAAATAATGTCTCACACATTCTACCACTATTATATTCACTTAGACAACTCGATAAGAGATTGATAATATACACTATTTAGGCTTTTTTTCTCTTCATTAAATATAGAGTGTCAACCATACGTAATGGCACAAGAGACATTGTATGAAATCGATCCATTATATCTTGTTTGTGATTATTCATTTCACATGTAAATTGATGACATATGATGACCATAAACAAACTAACCTTTAGGTTTGGAACTGAATAAAAATTATTAAAGAAGGGAAATGTTTCCACATGCATCACATTATTAGTAAAACTAATGTGGTTATTGACCCTGACATTTTATATACCACCAAAACATAGTGGTTGATATTTTAGTACACATTCAATAATATCCAATTGGAACTATAATTATATATTAAATTTCTATAATACTTGTTAACTATTTGTGAATCCATAAAAACTTCATTAGATATTGTTTTATCAAAAAAATCATTATTTTGGGTAAAATATTTTATCCAAAATATAATCATTTTCCAAGACATTAACTATGTGACCCTATGGACATCAGTAATACTAAAAATAAATACTAAACGATATTTCATTGATGTCATTAAAAAGTATCCTATAACAATACATTAATGATACTAAAAATAAAAAGGATTCAAGTAAGTTCCCCTTACAAAATACTCATATATATATATATATACAAACATGAAAATAAAAATATGTATCATATACATCATTTGTATACCTATATAATCACATTTACATAATTTATAGTATGAAAAAGACATTTAACATGTTAACATATTATATAAACTCGTATGTAATTAATTATTCAAAAAAACATACCATATTGATGAATAAATGACATATCATTAATCTTAAAGTTGATTAAATCCCATGAACATAATATAAGTTGGTTAAAACATCATTTATGACTCAAATAATCATATCTATACACTTCTTTAGTCTATTTTAATCATGATATGTATGATTTTTCATGACATATTAGTGTAAAAAATACCATCTTGGCTTCCTTGCATCAAATGAAATGATTAAAAACATACCCAAAAACCCTAAAATAGCAATATTATTTTAAAACATGAATTCGTATAATATAAATGTTTTTAGTTTATCATGTTTGGTATCTCAATAAAATATGGTAATAATGATTTATAACAACCATACAACGCTATGTATATCAATAGAATTATGACATTCCCTGATATATACAATGGTGGGTTTATCTAAGTAATAAGACTGTATTTATTAACTCGTGAATCTAATATTAATATTTCTTATACACCTATTTATACTAAATAAAAGATTCAATTAACTCTAATATTTTCATATCACAATAACTTATAACACTCAATAATGATCCTTTTTAGAGAAAACTCAAATACATACATGTAGGGGATATTATCATTCAATTCATTATGTAAAATAAATTTCAACACACATAAATGATGGATAAATTGATATTTACATAATTATACAATCCTAGGAGTTTTATACATATATATTTAATATATTTAAATGAATATTTTTTACATTGAAAAAAAACACACATGTGGTGCGAAAAGGTATAATGACTTTGGAAACATAGAACACAAACTTCTTATTTCGTGAAAGAGCATCAATATAACCCAAAAAAATCTTCTAACATAGTACTTCCTTTAGAAACACCATACCTAAAACCTTCTTCATAATCTAGGGATGAATACATTATAAAGGATGAGCTTATATGCTAAGTAATGATTAACATAAGGGATATCAATCAATGATCGTATGAAATCATAAGATTATAATAAGGGTACCCAATCATGAACATAAGTTATGAAGTAAAATTTGACCTATCACAGATCATAAACATGAGACTTTTCATGAACTTAGTCATATCAAAATACATGTTATATAAGAGTGAAAAATCACAATAAAACAAGCATCAACCAAAAGATTGTGTCATAAAAGTGTGTGATAATCTTATATATAGAAAACCATTTAATATGGGATGGTTAACTACCAATAACATAAACATTATGGATTAGGGAATATAACCAGTTTCCCACTATGGATCATGATACACATGTTTCTCATAGTGGATCATATTTTACATGTTTCCCATTGTAAATCAGGACACAACTATTTCCCATCATGGATGAGGACTCACATATTTCTCATTATTACCTCATGAGATATAAATGTTTACCCAATTCATTGTAGGGATATATAGGACGCACCCACCAAATTATTAAAATCATTTGTATGTATGATGTAAGATCATAATTACATCATCATAACATAACCCATGAAATAAAATCGGTTTCATATAAATTTTTTTATATAGAAACCTATGGAAAAGTGAATAGTTTAATATTTGATTATTAATTTAATTATAGAATTACCAGTGGAAAAATAATTGGGATTCATAGTATATTCTTCATGGTATAACTCATGGAAGAGAAATGAGTTTCATATACATATTTTTATCAAAAACCATTAAAATAAAATTTAATAATAGAATCCTTCGACAATTTCATAATTAATGAATGATTTGAATCTTTGGATTTATTCCTATAAGAAAAATTTTTTGGAATGATAAATCCCTTGGAACGTTTCTTAAGGGAAATAAAATTTCATTTATAATTAAATTTTAAAACAAAAAATTAGTAAAAAATATTTTGGTAATCATTTTCCTTGAAAAAAAACATGAATAAATATAATGTAATCATTAAATCAATGTGATTTCCAGACTGTGGAGAATTTTGTACATGTCGTATAAGTTAAAACAATTATTCCTTCCACATCATCAGTAAAATACAATCAAGAATTGTTTGTAAACCTCTATGAAGATTCTGTTCAAAAAATTTTGAAAAAAAATGAAAATCATGGTTAAAAATTATTTTATAAATTTATTGGATAATTATAAAAAAACATTCATCAAAACGATTTTTGAAAACAATCTTTTCGATGAAACCTCATTTTTTTTACTGAAGAGTGGAATAAAGAACATTTTACTTAAGAACAACTTTGGAAATATTGAGTACATAAAGAGAAGAAAATTATGACAAAAATGTATTCTAATAACATAAAACTCTGAGAATAATATTCCTAAATTTATATAGTGAAAGAATAAGATTTAAAAATTGAGAAAATAATCATAAATAATCTTGCTAAAGGTTGATATTGAATCAAAAAATATTTCTCAATTTGGTAATGATGAATTGTAATCCCCACAAAGGAATAAAATTAAATGAAACTAAAAATATGAAGATAATGAATATATTCATTATATTAAATTTATAAGGTTTTTTATATACACCTCAAAAATTAATATAGGTACATAAAAAAACATATGTATCATGGAAGGAAAATATAGGAAAAATATCATCCCAATTTGAGAACTGTTGAACCTTAAAACCCATTATTGAGAAATAAAAATTGAAATGTAAATATAAATAATTTCTTGTATAATAAACATAAAATATATTTCATTGTAGTATGTAGACCATATAAAATAAAGGGTTGGTAAATGTGGCATGTGTTTCACAAAAGTAAAAAGTGTGACCCAAATCCACTACCTCATTAGTATTATTTTGGGTTGTAGTCCTCAATAAATAATAATATAAAATTAGAATTAAAATATCATCAATATAATTATATTTATGAAATATAATATTAATGTTGAATCATATACACCACACAAAATAAAAGAGTTTTGAATTTGAATATGTCTCTCTAAAATAAAAGAGCAACTTGAAATTCCTTAACTTAAGTCTTGAATTTCATTTAATACATTAAAACATATTATATTATAAATTTAATTTTACTAACAATATAGTACATATATATATCATACCATATAACATTTTCATATATCCTTTTATTACCCATTTATCAACAATTCAATTTGAAGCCTTGTTTCGAGCGATAACTTTTTATTTTTCATGTATGTATTGATTAGTTATTTTTTACCTAAAAATTTTATTGTGATTATATCATATCTATAATTATAAAAATCATATAAATATCATATATATTGAATATATATGATTTTAGATTAATTAATATTATTTTGAGAAAGAAATTCAAATACACTATTCATGGAGGCGGTAGGTTCTACAAACCTGTGGACATTGTTTACATTTCCTCAACAGATTGAAAGAAAGATATTTAAATAATATATTACCATTAAAAATCATTATTTTCATATATATAACATATTTTCATTAAATTAATCTTTGTTACCATCCATTTCATGTGTGAACAAATCACATAACTTCACGATGTTGTAGTCCTCCAAACCGATTAGAAATATTATCATACTCCCAAAGAAAGGAAGGAATGAAGTTATATGTGATATAATTGTTCCATAATTATAATAATATATATATTATCATTTATAAATGTTTAATGTATCGTTATATCTATCCCAGATAGGTGTTATGAAAAATGAATAACATTGGTTTGCAAGGTGGTTGTCCGCCTTACACACGAATAATGATTTTGTATACGATTTGAGAGAAGGGGATATGTTTTTAGGTTATGAAATTAACATAACTACATATCAGTATATGTATTATAATGATTTTATTCTATCATAATGGTTCAATAATAATTTAATTAGATTTAATAAAAAAAATTAGACGCTTGATTAGGGACATTACCTCTTCTTCAGAAAACTTCTTTTAGATTTCACTAGAAGACTTCATAGGTTGGGTTTATGAAAAAATAAGCATTTTATGATTAACTTTTTCAACTAAGGAGGTTATTTGGGTACTTATTTTCCTAAAAATGGGTTTTGGAAGTGTAACACCCCAATATTTCCTTGTATATTATCTCATTAAATTAATTCAAAAGCTTGCGCTACACACAATACCGAGTTCGAGCGCACCACAACAAACCAAAATGGCCTTTTAAAAAGTTGTTATGAATAGTATTAACTGAATTTTGAATCTTATATACTCTATATAATTCTAACATTTGTAATATGTGTTTCATAGACATAATATAAGAACAAATTCATTTTTCAGATAAAAGAAATATTTTTCAAAAAATGTAATTCTTCCATCTATTAATGGCGAACCCTTTTTAAAAAAACTATTTTAAACTTTTATATATTTAATTTAATAAAATTAAATTCCTCTTTAGAAGAAGGATAAAATAAATTTAGTTTGGATAAATTTTTGGTACATTTCAGATAACATTCATATTTTGATGAATAGTTAAAAATAATATGTTTTAATTGAAAACAAAATTTTTAATCGAAATAATTTATAGTGTTAAATTATGAATTTGAAAGGTTTTGAAGTATATTTAGATTAGTTTTTATTATTTAATATATTTTAGGTAATTATAAGTTATTTCTCATTTAAATTTGACATAAACACATATCAACCTTTTGATAGTATTTACTTTTTAAAAACCCATTTTTTTATTTTGACTATAGGAATTATTCTTAAATTAATAAATATAACTTCTATGTTTAGAATTTGGTAAAATAGAATTCATTTTTGAGTTCGGAAAATCAAAATTATCTTAGGGTGAATTTTTGTTATTTTTCTGAGAACTTTCAATTTTTGAAGAATAGTTAAAAATAGTGTGTTGTTATTTATAAGATAATTTTTATTTAAATAATTATTTATTTTATTTAAATTTATTTTAAGTCAAAATTTCTATCTAATACCAATATAAGTTCATTGTAATTAATTGGTGCAATTTTATAATAAAATGATGTATAAAATTTTATTGAACTTTTAACATCTTCTTCCAACCTTCTAGGCATGTTACCAAATTTTCATAAAACATAATTTTACTACTTCTATGAGTTGAATTTAAAATATACGACAGACATTAATGAAATCATTATGTAAATTTTGATTCAATAAGATGAAAATAGTTTTTGTTGAATAGTAACTTTCGACTTTTTTTTACCATGGTTAAAAATAAATAGGGTTATTAATGGTAAAAATGATATTATAATTATCCTAACACATGTAATAATTCTATTTGATAAGTGAAATTTGACCAAAAACAATCTTATGAATAAAATATGATCCTTTAGGTCATCATGGATTTCATTAGGACATTTATTATTATTTTATTTAAAGAAGAGTTAAAAGAGTTAAATTTAATGTTTAATAACTAAACCTTTTTTAATATAGGATTACACACAATATAAATTTGTATATAAATATTCTATAGAAATATAAAAATATTTCCGACATAATGTTATTTTATTTATAATTTTTAGAAATTAAATAATTTAATTTATTTATGACTCAATGATGATGCTGTAATTACCTTATTGATAAAATATTAAAAAATTGATATTAAAAATATCCAAATAAATGTAAATTGAGACTTATGATGAATTCCAATAATTTTCATGGGTAATATGATATGTTATTGTTTTCTAAATAAATTTTATTCTAAGTTATAATGTTTTAATTTATTTCAAAAAACAAATACTAAATAGTGTCAAAATTGACATAATTGAGTTTTTAAAACAAATACTGTATTATTAAAAGATTTAATATTTCTAAAAATATAAATTTCGGTCAAAGGACATATATTAGTCTATATATATTAATAATGAACCACTTGGGGTTCTCGTGGTAGTTAATAGAATTTTTTTAACCATATAATATAAAACATAGAGAGACATGGTAAATGTTGAACTATTTACCTAAGAGTTAAATATAAAATATAAGTTTAATATTGTGACCTAAACTTATCTAAAACCTATTGGTTGAGAAATTTTATATTTATCCCCACCATAGACTCTATATAAATCATTTTTGAGCCATTAGATAGCGAAAATTATTTTATTATAAAATAATATTTCAAGCTTTTCCTAATGGGACCATCACCTCTCTTATAAAAGGGAACTTCCACTTCTCTTGATTTCACACCTCCAAAGGAATTTGTCTCAGCCAACCCCTGACAAAATATCCTCCCAATATCCTTAAAATCAACTTAGTGTCCATTAATTGATCAGAAAACCAACATAAGGAGCCCTTTTGATCAACTCAGAAGGAAACACCAGAGTAAGAGGTAATAATTTCACCACCCTCTTTCAAGTTCTTTTTTTCTTCCAGTTCCTCTTTTTTTTGTTGTTTCCATAACAAAATAATCACTCCAGTAACTCCTAAATACTTTAATTTTTCAATAATTATCGTACAACCATATTCATTATTCAATCCATCCTATAAATAACAAAGTCACCAAACGTGCGTATATAAGGCTTACCGTCTCCACATCATGGTGTAGTTTGTTATTCTAGCACTTCATTATTTGGATTGGTATAATAAAGCGTATAACGAATGTAAATAATAAATATAAAAGGATAATTATATGGTATATATGATATACCATCCAATTAAATACAATTTCATAATCAATATAATTAGATTGTTGCTCGTGCGTGCGTACGGATTACCGTCTCCACGACGCGATGAGATTCATTACCATGTTCAGCATTCAACAAGGATTATAAAAATATATATTATTAATAAGTATGTAATATATGAAATAATATTGCTACTTGAGAAGTATATATATGTGTGTGTTTACATTTATATTTCTTTTTCACTTACTTCTATTCAATATGATATGAAAATGGAAACAACATTTATGCGTACGTACGGCCTACCATCTATATAAATGGTGCCCTTCGTTTCATATATCTATCTATTATAAATATTTATATTATAAATATATATGATATATAAATCACGGATTATGTTCTAGAATTATTTAAATTGTGATCTAAATTATACAATCAAGAATAACAAGTCAAAACACATATGATAAAGAAAGCGATTATTACCCAAAATGTTAATTTAACATGGAAATCATTATTAAATGGATAGTTTAAAGTAATAAATGAATCATTTATGATATATTAAAAATTAATATGGTTATGGTATAATTTAATAACATACTATGGTGATTAAAGGGGAGGTTCAACGTACCCTCGACCAAAGGAAAGTGTAAGGTAAGGGTAAATTTCACAATCTCTTTATTATTTGAGGTTATTTTTACGTAGGTGCCTATTGGGACCTATTTATTATCCATGTCCATGTTTCATAAAAGTGATTTCAAAGGGTTTATTTTTAAGGGACTTTTTAATAAAACATCTTTTTAAATGTTTTAATGATTTATTCTTCTAAATTGTTCTCATTAATGTCAATGTATTCAAAATGGTTTTAAGGATTTATTTTTATGAACATGGATGTTTTAAAATGATAATTACTTTCAAAAGATTCAAATTTGTATGGGAAACTTCTGTTTGAAACTATATTTTAAATGACTTCCTATATATGACTTTTAAATGATTTCATAAAAAAGGGTTGTTTCTATAAAATATTTTCACTGATCATTTTCAACTCTGTCAGCATCCTTTATGGGATATTATTCTTGATAGAGGTTAATTTGTTATGATACAAGTCCTCCATTTTTTATTGCAGGTTTTATGATATGTTTTACAGTGGATGTATTATTTTTCTACTACTCATGGTTTATGGATAAAATATTAACATTTTTATACTAGTATTAATACGAATGTTTATGTTATGTTTAAAAATTTTCATATGAGGAATTCATTGGACATAGTAAGTGATTGGTGGTGCCTGCTATATCTCCTTGATGTGTCGGTATGTCTCATGAGAAATTATAGGGTCTTGGAATAGGGCCTTGAAAAAATCTTTTTTGTAGTCTTGGAACAAGTCCTTGAGTATTTGGTTTTGTAGTATGTCATTATACATTCCATCATTATAAAAGTGGCTATTGATATTGAATGTGATTATTCGGATTGTAGAATATCCATTTGAATAAGTAAATGGAATTATTTGATATTAACTTTTCCATATTATGATTAAGTCTAAGTTTAAAAGGATTTTGTTTTAGTCTTATATATTGCTATAAATGTTTATGCTTATTTATGAAAGTTTCGGATATATTGTTATCCTTACTGAGCATCTGAGCTCACCTATTTCTATGTTTTATTTTCCCCAGGATGTGAAGAAGTATTTTATAGTTAACCAGAATGGATAGGCTAAGGATGTAAGTGTGTTCAATAGGCGGAAAATGTTGTTGATGTTTTTCATTTTATAATGTAATGTAATGTTTATGTATGTAATCTATTTTTCAAGACTACTAAACTAATCGGTCCTTCAGTTGGTATCAGAGTGAGGTTTAGTACAATCCTTGGAAACTAGATTTAGAAAAACACTTATTAGAGAACATTACCGTAAGATAGACTTTGAGGATTAATATATAAGAACATCCATAAATTTTGGTACTGTAGATATTTTTGGAGTTTTCCAAGAAATTCATCCCTTTCTAGATGGGAGAAGGTAGAGGCGGCTCTGGCATAGATTTACCTAGGATTAAAACTCGAAAACACCTCTTTGAGCTAGACTCGAATGGGAACTGGTGCACAACAACGAGCCTTATTGCACTCTTGGTTACGACACTCTCGGGGGATATGCTTAGGATAATTTTCATTTTCTTTAGAACCCATTATTAAGGATTTATGAGTATATACCTCAATAATGAGATCATTTTTGTGATTATGGATTATATACATCAACTGTTAAATATATGTTACGTGGTTTAAAAGTTCAAAATTATGTATTTTTGTTCATAAACTAATCTATTGTATGCCATTATTTAGAAATGGCACCTAGTAGAAGGATGGAGAACTCCACCAATATGAGTGATCCAAAGAATAAGATGGATCATATCTGTCATGGTATTAAGCCAACATTTATAAGAGAAATAGTTTACCACGTAGTATCATCTTATAAAGAAATAATGTCATGTGTTAATAAGATATGTAAATAAGTATCTGAGTCATATGGCCTTGAAGGGAAGCAATAAAAGAAAATGATGGAAAGGAGAAAGATGGATAAAGGGAAGAGGGGAAAGAAAGATTTTCCCATATGTGATAACTGTGGGAAGAATCACCTTGGTAAATGCATGAAGGGAATGGGAGTTTGTTATTGTTATGGAGAAAATGGACACCAAGTACATGATTGGATGGTTAGAAAATGTTTCAAATGTACAATGCTTCATCAGCAAGGAGTTGGGACACTACGCGAATCAATGACCAAATCATTAAAGTATACCTCAAATGATGCTATTGGATAATAATCATGTTATGATACTACCAGAGATAAAGTGGAATGATTATATTTCATAGGTTGTTGTTAAATTATTGTGTCATTTGAGTATTGTATTACATGATATAAGAATTATATAGTATATAAGGATTGTACTGCAGTACTATTTCATTAAAGACTTGAGATTGTGTGGAACCAAGATATGTGACTCAATAGTAGGTTAAAGTTTTTTGAAAATACTAGGTTGAAAGAATGATAAACTAAATATGGTTTTGATACGATGGTAGTGATTTTGTAATAATATATGATTGATTTGGATAAATTATATTGGATATTCTTGACTACATTGAAACTGATTTGTACATTCCATTATTGTTGGAGTTTACAACATTTTCATATTGAAGGAGTATATCCAGTATTCTATATGAAATAAGGGAGCATGTATGTAATCAATAAGTTTTTATGGTAATTCAGGGTGGTACAGTGTTTTAAAATAATACATGATGAAAGTTTTCAAATGTTATTACGTGGCAAAAGGATCTTCATTGTGTTTACCTTCCTTATAAATTTTGGGTTTTGAGTTTACACATAATTATTTTGGATTTGTTTAATTGTTGGAATCTATTATGCCTGACATTGGATACTATTGTTAAGGTTAAATCATTTCTTGAGATTATTTTTGGATTTTCATAAAATGGACAACTCTGGGGTCAGGCGACAACCCATCATATCTAGCAAGGTTGTGAGACTTGAAGCCACTATAGAAGGGAGACAATGGTGCATCACTGATCACAAACCTATGTGATGTCCTAATTTGTATAATGTTTTTCCCTATAAAAATTCTGATAAATGAATTATTAATTCCCTATTTTTGGAACCCTATACGGATAGGATAAATAGAATATTTTTGAATTGTATTGTCTTTTAGAGTGAAAGATGAGTTTGTGGTTGGAATTAGTTGAAGGATGAAACTCTACTTTCCTTGTATATTTTTTTCCTCTAATTATATGAATAAATAAATTCTTAAACATTATAGAATATATCATAAAACCAAAAATGTGTTATCCTAATACCATATGTTTTATTGAACCAATGATATTTTAAATCATCAGATATTTATGGCTTTGAGGCCCTAAATTTTATAATTGTTTGAGATTGATGACCTCAATCATTCCCTAAAAATATTTATGTTTTCCCTCTAATTATGTGTCTTTAATTTCTACCAATGTTCTCCTAATCGACATCAAAAATTGGGGGTGACTTTTTTATTTCCCTTTCCCTCTTATTAAGACTAAATGTTTTTAACCCAATTTCTGTTGTGGGTTTTCCACAAAGGAATTTTTCTATTTGTAACCTTTTATTTTAGAAGAACAATTTCATCTTGCAATGACGAAATTTATTGAAGGAGCGTAGAATGTAACACCCCATGATTTCATAGTATGTAATCTCATTAATCTAATTCAATATCTTGCGCTACACGCAACACCGAGTTCGAGTGCACCACATCTTACCAAAAAAGCCATTCAAAAAGTGGTTATGAATAGTATTAAATGAATTTTTTATCTTATATACTCTATATAATTTTAACATAAATATTATGTGTTTCAAAGACATAATATAAAAACAAATTCATATCTTCAGATAAAAGAAGTATTTTTCAGAAAATGAAATATTACCGCCTTTTAGTGGTGGTCCCTTATTAAAACCAATATATTACACTTTTATATATTCAATTTAATAAAATAAATTCATCTTTAGAATTGGGACATAAAAATTAATTTGGATAAATTTTTGGTACTTTTCCGATAACATTCATATTTTGACAAATAGTGAAAAGTACTATGTTTTAATTGAAAACAACATTAATAATAGAAATAATATACGGTGTTAAATTATTAATTTGAAAGGTTTTGAAGTATAATTAGATTATATTTTTCTCATTTAATACTGTGTAGTTCATTATAAGTAATTTTACTTTTAAATTTGACATAAACGGATGTCAATATTTGGATAGTTTTTACTTTTTAAAAACCTAATATTTGGTTTTTACAACGGGAATTAATTTTAAATTATTAAATTATACTTATATGTTTTTATTTTGATAAAAGAGAATTCATTTTGAATTTAGAATATGAAAATTATATTATGGGGAATTTTTGGAATTTTTTGGAAAAATTACAATTTTTGATGAATAGTGAAAAACACTGCGATATAATTTATAACTGGCTTTTTATTTAAATTATTATTTATTGTATTTAAATTTATTTTAAGTCAAAATATATATATAATACTTATATAACTTCTATGTAATTAATTAGAGTAATTTTATAAAAAAATAATATATAGAAAATTTTATTGAACTGTTATCCTCTTTTACCCACCTTCTAGGCACGTTACCAAATTTGCATAAAACATAATTTTACCACCTTTGTGAGTTGAATTTAAAAAATACAAGAGACACGGATGACATCAGTATGTAAGATTTGATTCAATAAGATGAAAACAATTTTAGGTGAATAGTAACTTTTGACTTTTATTTACCGCGGTTATAAGTAAATATGGTAATTAAAGGTAAAAAAGATATTATAATTACCCTAAAACATGTCATAATTCAATTTTATAAGTTTAATTCGACCAAAAAAACATCACGAATAAAATATGATCCTTTACCTCCCCTTGGATTAGATTAGAACATTTATTATTATTTTATTTAACGATGAGTTAAAAGAGTTAAATTAAAATTCTAATAACTAAACCATTTTTAATATTGGGATACACACAATATAAATTCTACTATAAATATTATTTTTAAAGATAGAAATATCTCATACATATTGGTATTTTATTTATAATTTTTAGACATTAGATAATTTAATTTATTTATGACATAATGATTATGTAATAATTGCCTTATTAATGAAATATTAAAATAATTGATATTATAAATATCCAAATAAATGTAAATTGAGACTTATGATGAATTAACCTTATTTAATAGATTAATATTACATGTTAGGGTTGGTTAAATATATTTTATTCTAAGTGATTATGTTTTAATGTCTTAAAAAATCAAATACTCAATAGTGTAAAAATTGACATAATTGTGTTTTTAAAACAAATAATGTATTATTAATTGATTTAAAATTTAAAAAAATTATGGATTGGACATAAGACCTAGATAATTTTATATAAATTAATAAGGAACGACTTGGGGTTCTCTTGGTAGTTTATAGTATGTTTATTAACCATATAATATAAAAATACCAAGAGACATGGTATATGTCAAGCTATTTAGCTAAGAGTAAAATCTAAAAGATAAGCTTAATATGATGAAATAAACCTATATAAAACCTATTGGTTGATATTTATTTAAACCATGCCCACCTTATACTCTAAATAAATCATTTTGGAGCCATTAGAAACCGAAAATGATTTTATTATAAAATAATATTTCAAGATTTTCTAGAAGTGACCCTCACCTCTCTTATAAAAGGAAACTTCCCCTTATATTAATTTTAAACCTCCAAATCCATTTGGATCGACCAAAACCTACCCAAATATCCTCCAAAATTCCTTCACATCAACCTAGAGTCCTTACTTTGATCATAAATCCAACCTAAGGTGCCCTTTTTATCAACTCAAAAGGAAACACCTGAGAAAGAGGTAATAACTTCACCAACCTCATTCAAGTTCTTTTCTTCTTATAGTTCCTATTTATTTGTTGTTTCCATACCAAAATAATTACTCCAGTACCTCCTAGATAGTACAATTTCACAATAAACATGGTATAACCATATTCGTTAATCTATCCATCCTATAAATGAGAAAGTCACAATACTTGCGTATGTACAGCTTATTGTCTCCACGTCATGGTGTAGTTTGTTATTCAAACACTTCATTATTTGGATTGGTATAATAATGAGTATAACTAATTTAAATAATAATTATAACAAGTTATTTATTTTTTAAATACTATATACCATCCAATTACAAATTATTTCACCATCAATATAATTATATTGTAGCTCGTGTGTACGTACGGATTGTCGTCTCCACGAGGCGATGAGATTCATTTCCAAATTCACCATTAAATGACGATTATAAAAATATATATTATTAATTATTATGTAATATATGAAATAATAATTGTACTCGATATATATGTGTGTGTTTGTACTTATATATATCTTATTCACTTACTTCCGTTCAATATGATATGAAAACAGAAACTGTGTTAATGCGTACGTACAACCTACCGTCTCCATAAACGCTGACTTCCATTTCATATATCTATATATTATAAATATTTATATTCTAAATATATATGAAATATAAATCAAGGATTATATTCTGGATGTATTTAAATCACGATCTAAATGATACGATCAAGAATAACAAGTTAAAACTTGCACGATAAAGAAAGCAATTATTACACAAAATGTTAATTTAACTTGGAAATCATTGTTAAATGGAAAGTATAATGTCATAAATGAATCATGTATGATATAATAAAAATTAATATGGTTCTGTTATAATTTAATAACATACTATGGTCATTATACAAGAGTTTAAACGTACCCTCTACCAATAAAAAGTGCAAGGTAAGGGTTGATTTCACAATCTCATTATTATTAGAGGTTTTTTTACGTATGTATCTACTAGGAAATATCTATTATCCATTAAAATATTTAATAAAATTGTTTTAAATGTGATTATTTTTAAGTTACTTTTTACTAAAACCTCATTTTTAAATTTTTAAATATGTATTCACTTAAACTCTTCTCGTTAAGGTCTATGTTTTCAAAATGGTTTTAAGTATTTCTTTATATGGACATGAATGTTTTAAAATTTTTATTGAATTAAAAAGTTTCAAATTGGTATGAGAAAATTTGATTCCAAACTATATTTTAAATGACTTCCTTTATATGAAATGTAAATTATTTTATGAAAAAGGGGTATTTATCTCAAAGATTTTTACTGATCATTTTCAACTATGTGAAAATATTTTACAGGATATTATTCTGGATCGAGGTTGATTTATTATGATACAAATCTTCAATATTTTATTGAAGCTTTTGTGATATTTTTGACTGTGGATGTGTTATTTTTATACCATACATGGTTTATAGATAAAGTATTGATATTTCATATTCTTGTTTTAATGAAAATTTTTGTGTTATGTTTAATCCTTTTCATATGAGGAATACATTGGGATTAGTAAGCGATGGGTGGAGCTCGCTATAGCTCCTCGATGCATTGGTTTGTCTAATGAGATAAACTAGATTCTCAGTACAAGACCTTGACAAAATATTATTTTTATTCTTGGCACAAGACATTGAAAATAAGGTTATGAATTCTGGAATTATTCATTCCATCATTATTAAAGTGGCTATTGGTATTGCATGGGATTATTTAACTAGTAGAATATCCCTGTGAATATGTTAATGTAATTATTTTATTATATCTTTTCCATATTATTCTGATGTTTATGTTTAAAAGGCTTTTGTTTTAGTCTTATACATTGTCGTGAATGTTTATTCTTATTTATAAAAGTTTCCACTATATTTTTATCCTTACTGAGCATCTAAGCTCACCCCTTTCTATGTTTTATTTTTTCCGGGATGTGAAGAAGTATTTAATGGTTGACCTGCAGGGATAGGATAAGGTTATAAGTGTGTTCAAAAGGGGACAAAATGTTGTTGATGTTTTTTATTTTATAATGAAATGTAACGTTACTGTATGTAATATATTTTCCAAGACTGCTAAACCGATCGGTCCTTCAGGACTTGATTCCTTATGATCATGCCAATATTATCTAATAATCCACTCACTCAGGGTAACAGGGGTCGGGGAATTATAGGATGTGTGAAGAGGAGAAGAGGGGGTGACATTTTTTAAGTATGGTGAGTGACACGCTGGTAATTCTCTATAATGAAAATTATGTACCCACCTTTTTTTAATGAAAAAGGAACCGGAATGAAAAATTACCCTCTTTAGAAGATTAAAGGTATAAATATGACCATATATTGAGGTTTTTATATGTTTTGTGTCATTCATAACACTTAACATTTTTGTTTAACCCCTGGAAATCCAATTTTTAGCTTAATAATTGTAAATTATTTTTTCTAGCATTTCATTATGGAAAATATTATGCTGAAAAAATAGATAATATATATAATTATTATACCAAATATAGAATCCATTTTTCAAAATTTTATATATATAATTACAAAAAAAAATATTTAAAATTATTTTCACACACATGATTACAAATTATGTTTTAAAAGAGAAAATGTTAAATAGTTTAAAAGGGATGTATATCAAAATATAATATGAAAATTAATCTAATAAAAAAATTATTTATATATATATATATAATTTAAATAATATTTATTTTAAAACAATCTTAAAACTATTTTATTTTTTTAAAATTTTAAAAATAAATGATAATTCTTAAAACACCAGTATTTCTCACTAATCATTAAAAAAATAATCATCTCAAAAAATTATAAAAAATTAGCCCTATATTAATTTTAAAATAATTATTTAAAGATTGAAAATTTGTTTTTAAAATATATTTTCCAAAATCATCCAAAACTATTTTTAAAATATGTTCACAAAAGGGTGTAATACTTTTTATGAGAAGAAATGTGTTTTTAAGATTATAATTGGACTCATTATTATCCATTATATAGAAAATAAATATGAAAGTGTTAAAGAACATTTCTGATTTTATAATATAATAATTTCATTACATTATTATCTGAATGTATTTTTTTAATTTATTGAGTAAAAAACGTTTTGATCCTGAAAATAGTTCTTACACAAAAATAGTACCTTTATTTTCAACTGGTTTTTATTTTCAATTTTAGTAAATTGGTCATCAATAAATTCATTATATATATATATATATGTGATATTAATAAATTTTCATAATTTATTTCATCTTATTAATAAAATGAATTCCAACGGCGTCATGATCACTATCATAGTAAATAATAATTTCAATAATAGTAAGACATGTTTCGGGTAAACATTACATTTTCTATTAGAGAAGATATGATCAGTGTTTCATGTAGCACAATCTAAACTTATTATTTCTTGTAACACAAGATAAACTTAGTATTTCATATAACATAATTCAAAATTAGTATTTCTTGTAAAAAAATATAGAAAAGAATTAATTTATATGGAAAAATTCATTTCACAAAATATCATGGTGTATCATTCTTCCTCCATTAAAATGAATTTTCCCTTGAAAATTATCACATTTGTTCCAAAAACTGTGGAAAAATCTAAGAAATTACATCATGGTGTTCCCACATAGCATAATCAAGATTGTATTTTCACCCTAAAATAATTACCAGGTTAGTGATCACATTTCTTAGCATATTTATTGAATAATTACTAATATTATCCAATTGGTTTTATTAAGAATGATCTTTCTCTAGTGTTACAACCTATGAGTTTAGTACCCATGAAGGATCTAATATTTACTTTCAAAATATATGTACATAAAAAATTCATAAACCTGAGAAAGGTATAGTGGAAGCACCAGACGATAAGTTATTTTCTCGATATGATCATGTATTTCAAAGGGGAATATGTACTTTGGGATTAGATTTTAATTTTATTAAAAACACAATTTTATCATTTGGTTCTAATTATATCAATAACCACTTCATCTCTTACTCCATGAAATTTTGATAAATTAGTTTTTATGCCAAAAGCATCAATCGATCATATGATCTATAAGAAAATTCTATGTCATTCCATACATCTATATTCATAATAAAAATTAATATAACTGGTTTTCTAATATGGATAAATATTCATTTGGTCAATTAATACATTAATCACTAAACCCACAACCACAGTTCATCATTAAAAATTTAATAAATTTTTAACCTTAACGACCTACCAAATTTTGGAAGTCATGAACATTATAAATAAGGTCACTAAATTTATAAACCAAAATTATCATTAATCCCAAAAACAACATGAAGTATATCTTAATTTTTACATACCAAACTATTTAAAAACTTTATCATGAATTCTTCTGAAACCCAGTAATAACCTTAATTACCATAGACCATATTAAAAATATACATTCTTCTTTATTAATCAAATAAAATATTGATCAAAGGAAATATTCATTAAATTATTAAATATTTTAATCTCGGTTAATAATAAAATAAACTAAATTGTCAAAAATTAATTAATCAGTACAATGATATATTACTATCATATTTACATTATATATATCAATAATATCATTATCTGAACACAATTATCTCAACATCAGGGAAATATTAAGGTTTATATGTCCATTAGTGATGTGTGTTCTAGGAAATATCACTATTCCATCAAAACAATATCATGGTTATAAGCACATATAGGTTATGTTTGTTCTAGGGTCAATTCAATTGTTTTAATTAATTATTATCCCTAAAAATGGATAAATCCTCATATTCTTTAATACCTCCTTCTATTTATATTCTATTTGTGGTCCCTTTATCATTATATTTACAACCACTAATCATACACTAGGTGACAATCAAGTCCATCTGAAAGCATAATTTTAGGATTTATTACCCTTAGGTACCTATTTTTGAGAGATATACCCAATTTTAGTATCCATAAAGGGATGAAATTTCATGGAAAACAATTTCTCTCTCGATAAAAAAATTTACTAACATTTTACTATAAATTTACTTGTTCATAGAATTATCCTTAGTTATATCGCTTGATATATCCTTATAAATATCCATAGGTATTTCACTAGTGTTTCCTCATCATAGTTTCAAAAGGATAACTAATCCTTTCCTCTGATACCAACTATTTAAATATTTAGTATTCATACATATATAACATATCTTTTTAGCTTAATATTAATTACATTACACAAATACACGAATATGTGTCATAAAGGTATAGTGCCTTTGGAAACATGGGACAAATTCTTCTTATTTCAGGAAGGATCTTCAACATCTCCCATATATATCTTCTTATATTGTAATAATATTAGGAATACCCATCCTAGAGCATTCATCATAACCTTTGGAGGGAAACATAGTAATGTGTGAGCTCAAATTATTAGTAAGGGTAAACATATAAGATATAAATCTATGATCTTATTAATGAATAATTTATGAATAAGGTTATGTTAACATGAAAATTACATACTATGTTCATACCCAAACTTTCATAGATTATAAACATGAGTCATGTAATAAAGAATAATAATTTATAGATATATGTTCCATAATAGTGATAAATAATCATAAATAAATCATAAACCATAATCTCATGTCCTAAAATTGTGGAAACATTATAAATATAGAATAATATTTTATATATAAGGGTTAACTAAAAAGAACATAAACATAGTGGATTAGGACTTATCACATGTTTCCTGTTGTGGACTAGGACACACATGTTTCCCATAGTGGATCTAGATAAACTAGATACCCATATTGGATCAGTTCTGAAATATTTCCCATAGTTTACAAGGACTTAGCAGTTCCCCATTATTATCCTATGAGATATAAATCCTTACAAAATGCATTGGATGGAGATATATGTCCCATCCATCATATAATGAATATAATATATATGTGTTCCACAAGATCATAAAATATTCATTATATCATAGCCCATGAAATGATATGGGTTTCATAAACATTTTATAACATCATAGCATATAGAGAAAGAGAGAGGATTCAAAATCACATCAGCATTTCATGATAACATAACCCATTGAAAAAAGATGATATCATAAATCTTTTATCAGGGTATAAATTGTGGAAGAGAAATTTATTTCATAATCATATTTTCATCATAAAAAATTCATAAAAATATTATGAATGTTATACTTGGTTTATACCCCCATTTATGAATAAGTTACATCAAATAATTTCATCATATATGGAAAATTATATTGAATGATAAATCACTTAAAACTTTTCTTGATGAAAATAAAATTTCTTTGAAAATAACACTTTTAACACACAAAAATAAAAATATAATTTATAAATTATTTTATTTGAAAATATGAATGGAAACTTATAAATTAATATTCCAAAAATTGTTAGTTCCTAATTTTAGATAATTATAAACATTTTTTACAAGTTTAAATAATGATTCATTTCAAATTTTTGGTAATTTACAAAATGGTAATTCATTAGAAAAAATTTAAAATTCAATTAAAAAATGATTGGAATGAATTAAAACATGATTAACAATGGATTTAATAAATCCTTTTTATAATTTTAGAAAATATATTTGAGAACTCTTTCAGAAAATGAGGTTTTTTAATAAATACATTTTTCAACTAAAGAGAGAAATAAAGATAATTTGTATTAATAAAAATCAAATATTGGGAACATAAAGAGAGATAAATGAACGGAAAACATGTATTATCATGAATTATATAGAGGATAATAAATTTAATGATATTATGATAGATATATCATATTATTTCATCACTGGAAACATAATCATTAACAATCCTAATAAAAGATTAGATTGTTACATCATGAATTATTTCTTTATTGGGAAAAAGGATGAATAGGGAAAATCAAGGGAGACCAAGAGAATCTAGGGACTAAAATAGTGCAAACTAAGGGAATCCCCTCTAATGGTGTTACCCCCCTCAAGAATAAAAAAATTCATATCATAGAAGTAGGAAATGTCGGAGTTATGAGCCACTAGAGAAGATTGGTGATCTTCCACTTCATTCCCCTCTCGCCTTGTGTGCACCATTCGAATTTTGGTGGATAGCATGCCACGACATTTTCTGATGATTTAGACAATCGACTATGGAGTCGAACCGATGACTTGAAGGGAATTGAGGAGTATAATGGAGTCAGTTTCAGCTGTATAAATGGAGATACTACCCTGGTGGTGGAGGGAGAGACCAATGAGGAGGGTGTGAGCTTCTTCTTATAGAGACAATCCGCATCCAAAACGAGCAGTGAATTACAGGATAACTGAGCCTCTAGAGTCACAGATAGACCCTCCATATTTCATAACCCCTGCTATATAGGACCCATCTATATTAAGTTTTAGACCGATGGGAGGAGGAGGGAATCAGATCCATTGGTCTCGCAGGGCAAAGCCATCGGGAGAGAGGCTCATATGCTGGAAAAAGAAGACGAAGTGATGGAGGCTTTTTTTCATTTGTGAGAGAGTCTGGAAAGGTTGATGAGGAGGTTTCTGACTCTTTAGGTGATGCCTCTTGCTATGGAGTGTATCCCCTCATTTCTTGATTTGTTTCGAGCCTTCCATAAGCACCAACATACAGTGAGCAGGATAATGGAACGTGCCATTTTCTCCAGTCCTTTATCTCCTGATCCTTGGAACCAGTAGTCACAGAATATCTCATAACATAGGTTGTTGGATGAGAATATAGTCAACTCCCCAAAAAGGAAAAAATAGCACATACACATTAACCCTTGAAGAATAGGTGAGCCACAGATTCTATTTTGTGATTGGAACATCAATAGCATCGGGAATCCATGCTAATTCCACATCTTCGAATGTTCTCATCGGTGGGAACCACATTTATCCTAATTCTCCACATAAGAAAGTTGAATTTCGTTGGATTTTCCTTCATCTAGATATCGCTCCAACAGTCGGATTTCCCCTGGAGAAGAAGAGATTTGCGGTAATCCTTTATAGAGAAGACCCCCAACGAGGACAGGGTAAACACGCACATATCCTGATTTGAGTTGAGGTCGATGAGGTTAAAGGTGTCTTACTGGTATGTGTTCATCAAAACCCTGATGAAATCTGTGTAATTTTCTCCTCCCTAAATGAAATGTTGGTGGCTGGGCTTCCTGAAAATCTGAGCACCGTGCCAGCCAAGTTGTGATGCTAGAAGGTCAGATCCCCTACTCCAATACTCTAGCAGGTGTGGGAATGCATCCCATTAAAATGAGGTATAATTGTATACAATAAAGGAGATTCATATATTCTAAGCATCTCAGGGTGATCTACGAAACTGCTGTACATGAACCTACCCCAGAGAGAGCAGCGCTCGGGGTTTTCCTAGGGAAATTTTTTGTGAAAACATAGGAGAGTGTCAATGAGGCTTCAAACAATGATTTCGCCCTCCTGAATTGGCTTCACCATCTTCACCCAGGTCACCCAATGGTGTTTTCCTTTAGTGAGAGCATCCCAGATGAAGTAGGCTATGATGATGTCAATGTTGCTAATGACTTTTTTCAATACTTTGATAGAATATAGGGCATAAACAAGAGATGACAGAAGAATGATATTAACTAGTGAAATCCAAACACCAAAGGAAAGAAATTTGTTCTTCTAGTTGATAATACGGTCAGTGATCTTTTTGGTAATGTGATCTAAGTCATGAATTCAATGTATGCCTGATGATTTGGTAGCCCCAAGATATTCCATGGGAAAACACCCTCTCTGCATATTCAGAAGGAGGCTCAAGGAGGGCACCCGAATTGAAGAGCATCTACAAGATATGGAAAAGTTTCTCTTGGACCTGTTAAAATCCTGCCCACTCCAATGGTATTATTCTTCCATTTCCCTGAGAAGTCAATGGACTGACCTCTTAATAGCATTCATGAAGATTAATGTGTCATCTGCAAACAAGATGTGGAAGATGACCGGAAGAGTCATCCTTCTTCAAAATGGAGATATCTCAACGTTGTGCATGCCTCTATGGATGAGGCGACCATAGTTCTCTAGTGTGAGGATGAAAAGGCTCGGTGATAAGGGATGAACCTGTCTTAGGCCATGGGTCGCCATGAAGAAACTATTATAATTCCCCATAAAAGTAACATTCAGCCACGAGGAGATGAAGCATCTAAAAAGGAGATCAGTATCCCAAGGGGAGAAACCCATACCTAATATCACCTTGTTGATGAAGCTCCATTTGAGTTTGACAAATGCATTGTTCATATCAAGTTTGATGTCCATGTTTGAACCATGGGTCTTTGTATTGAGATCTCTCATCATCCCTTGGGCCAATGCAATGGACCCTTGAATAGAGTGGCCCTTCCCAAAGCCATGTTGTTCAATAGAGACCCACCGAGGAAGGTGAATGGAGATCCTTGAGTTGATGATGATCTCAAGAACATTGTAAGGGATGTTTCCCATGCTAAAAGTTCTATAATGAAAAATTGAAGAGGGGTTCTTCATTTTGGGAATGAGCACCAGTGTAGTGTCACATGCGACTCTAGGTAAGATACCTCCCCTGAAGACGTCCTGAATAGCTTCTCATAAGTCATTTTTTATCCATACCAAGAGGCTATGTTGAACATGTAGGGGAAACCATCTAGACCTAGAACACTATCCGCTTTGAGGTTCATAACTTCCTCAAAGATTTATTTATCCTCAGGGATTGCCCCCATCCTCTCATTATCTTGGATAGATACATGGTTGGAAATGTGATCTAGGATCCCCTCATCACCTCTCTGGTAGCCACTAGGAATTCAAAGATTTTATCCAGTAAGATGATCTTTAAATAAGGAATGAGCAAGGGACCCCACAACATATCTGTCATCCGAACAGGAACCATCATCCATCAGAATATTGGGCTGAACAAAACGCTTCCTCTCTTTGATTCATTCATTGAAATAGGTAGTGTTCCTATCACCCTATCCAAGCTATATGATCCCAAATTTCTCCCTCTCCAGACATTCCTATTTAATGATCACGACTGCAAGAGTTTCCTTCTTAGTGTCAATGTCTTCAATGATCCATTCATTCCAAGCGCCCTCTATACTAGAATCAAGACGGTCAACCTCTTACATGATTGAATCAATTTCCCTATCATTGTGGGAAATGTCCCATATCCATATTTTTATCCTGGTTGTGTGCCTCCTAAGTTTATTATGAATGGAAAACCAATAATTCCCTTGAGTGGGATCATTCCAAGAGTCTCTAACCAACTGATAATAACCCGGGAGGCTAGTCCAATGCTGAAAGAATCTACAGCAATATTGGATCACCTGACTCAAAGAGAGGGGGGCCCAAATAGGTGAGTGATCCGAGATCCCACGCACCAAGTGACTGACCTATGTGTTGGGACATAGAGTAATGGCTTTCATATTTCCAAGTCACTGGTCCAAGTGGCTCTACGAGCGTCGATCCCTGCATTGGTTGTTGCTACAAGTGAAATCATCACCCCGAGTATCTGATGTCCATGTGGCCTTTACCATCCATGAAGTGAGGGAAGTCCAAACTATCATTCCTGAGGAAATTCCCCCTGCCTTTTTTCTCATTTGGGTTGGCGATGAAATTGAAATATCCTTCAAAAAACCAAGGGAGGCCTCCAAGGTCAACCGCATTGAGATCATCTCTTAAAAGTTTCTTATATTGGGCATCACAACTCCCAAAAATGAAGGCAACAAGGAAATATCCCTTGTCAAGGGTAACCTTGGTGGTGATATGCTAGTCACCTGCTTGATCCAGGTCCACTGAGAAGTTCCTATGCTAGAATATCCATATATGGTGATTGGATGGGTCTGCATGAATTGATCCATACACCTCAATTCAACTGTTAAACTCATTGATTTTGGAGATATTCTGCTTATGTTTGAGTACAAAAACAAGAGAAACCTTGAGTTTGGGGATAGTAGGCGAAAGGAAATCGGTTTTTACCCAAGAACCAAGACCATGGGTGTTCCTAATGGGAATTGGAATCATTGAGCAAAGAGCACCCTGGTATTGGCCCCTAGGTTTTTAGCATTTTTAAGAAGAGAGTATATCTATTCCATTAACTTCTTGGACTTGGATCTTGTACGTATACCTGTATTGCTGGAGGGAGGTGAACTAGTGGGGGTGAAAAAAACCAGTGATTCCGAGGATTCGATTAATTTGATCAAAGTGGGTTACCGAAGCTTGGAAGAAACAGCACGGTCTGGGGATCCATCCACAAGAATGGGCCAAGGATATGAGATAAACTCATGCACTTCTTGAGGATTATAATTGGGGAAGGGCCAATGAAAAATTCTTGATTTAGGATGGAGAGGAAGCCTGGTAGAGGGAACTAGACCAGCAGGGGTGGGTAGCGAGTAGGGGTAGGGAGAAAGGGTAGGGCAGGGAAATAGGAAGGGAAGAAGAAGGTCTTCTTAAATGAAGCACAAGATCGAGGTCAAGTGCCATCATAATTTTGTGAACTGAAGGAACTGAAGTGGTATACTGGGAAGGAAAAAACCACCTAAAGGTGGGGGGAAGAAAAATAGATCCAGGAACAATTTTAGTCTCATGCAAGGGGGCTGGAGGATGAGCTGAGGCAGGAGCAGGAGGGGGTATCAGGGACTCCCACTGAGCCAGCATGGGGAGGCACTACTAGAGTGTCATCCAAGGGGCTGTTGACAGAGTAATCCTGAGGAGGGAATCGACGTTTTCCATTATGATGTTTCCTATATACTTGAAGAGAGTTCCCCTAGAGGAGACAATTGGGTAAGAACAGTGGGAAGACTGGATAGAATATGTCCTGGGGCCAACATAAAGAATCATTAACCCGAAGAAAGATCCTATTTGGAAGGTCCATGGATATATCCATTTTAACACAGATACACGCCATCGAGGTATCATCACAGGAATGGGTGCAGTCATCAGAGAAAATAAAACCACCCAGGGATTCACCAATCGCCTTTAGAAAGCCATCATTCTGAAAAGGCAACGGAAGACCATGGAGACTGATCCAGATAGCCGCAATAGAATTATCTTTTCCTTTATGAATCTCAAGTGACCAGTCAGTTGGTTAGATGTGATATCTCCCCTAGGATCGGGGATCCTTGCACCAATAATGAATGGAATCTGAATTTGATCCAAGAACCAAACAGATGGCTTTCCTATGGATGATAGAATCCTTCATCGGGAGAGGAGCTCCCAGGATCTGATGAACCTCTGAAAGACTACGATCGGAGGTTTCTCCACAAAAATTCTTGCAATCAAGGTTCATTTGATTCATGCTTCTGCCTCTGTAAATGTTGAAGCAGGGACTTCCACTGACAAGATAGATCCATCACACGAGACCACTGACAGAGGCATGGAGACAGCTAGGAAGAAAGGTTAACAGGGGGTGATGGTCGGCCCACACACCATGTATTTGAAATAGATACCTGGTTGACAAGATCCGAGGATGGGTTCGGGAGAAGACGAGGGTGCCATGGCGGCAGTAACATCACTAATTGAACCTGGATCGAAGGGCCCTGGGATCAGAGGCACTGGTGCAGGATCAGCAGGAGAGAGAGAAACTGTGGGAATGATTTGAAAATTGGTCAGCGCGTATGGCACTTTCTCATGAGCAGAGCGAGACATTTGACTTAAATATTATTAGATTGTAACATAAAATCTATATCAGTTAAGTAATTGTAAATATTTAGATCAATGGAAGAATAACATTAAAATAAACATATCATATCATGTTAAAAAATGTTATTAAATTTTTATGGTTGTGTATATACACCTCATAGAAGAATATTGTTGCAGAACATATCAATTGTCTCAGGGAAAGAAAATTGATATAAAATATCTAACTGTTTTGGTAACTTTTAAATAGTAAAGACTATGAAATAGGTCTAATAAAATATATAGGTAAATAAGAATTATTTTCATGAAAATTACTATATAATACATTTTTTATATATTTATACGATGAAAAATAAATTAGTTCTGAATATTTAACGTATCTCACGGAAGTAAAAAGTGAGATAGAGACCCATCAATGGTTTAGTAATCATTCTGATCATAATCCCCAATAAATAATAAATTAAAATACTAATTTTAAAATTTTGAAAGTAATTATATTTATGACCTAAAATTTCAATGTTTATTTATATACAACACATAAAATAAATGATTTGTGAATATTCATATTTCTCCCTGTAGTAAAAGAGATACTAAATGTAACACCTCGAGATTTTATGAAAAATATTCTTTTAATTTCATTAATGACTTGTGTTTTATGCTACACCAAGATTACCTTGCACTATACGCAACACTGTATTAGCTTACAGTATACGCAACACTATTCTTGGATCGTGTTATAAACAATTTTGATAATAGTTATTCTATGCCACATTGAGTATATGTATATATATATTCAATGTATAAATGAAATATGGTTGGATTATGTTATACAAAACAACGAAGTATTCTTGCACAACACACAACCCTGACATGGCTTGCATTACACACAATCGCGACCTTCCTCGATAGCGTGTGTTGTACGCAATATCGGATTTTACTATACAACGATATATTATTATAAAATTATTATGAACTAGCCGTTATGAATAGTATTACCTAAATTTTTAATATTATAACATTATTATTTGTCTTAAACATTTTTTAAAACATGGTATAAGAACAAAATAAATTTTTCGGGTAAAATAAGTATTTTAAAAAAAATGTAGTTTTTCAGCCTTTTGATGGCGCACCCACATTATATCTATTTTTTGACATGTTTATTAGTTCAATTTGACAAAATAAAATTCTTCTTTGGAATCATGAAATAAAAATTTACTTTGGATAAATTTTCATATCATTCTGGTAACTTTCATATTTTGATAAATTGTAAAAACACGCTATATTTTAATTAAAAACAACTTTTTTCATCGCAATAATTTATATGTCTAAGTTATAATATTGAATGATTTTAATGTATAAATAGAATATATTTTTACCATTGAATATAATTTATTTCATTATCATTGATTCTACCTTGAATTCGTAGGATAAATCAATTCAATCTTTTGCAATGTTTTAAAGAAAAACTCGTTTTCTTTCGACAACGGGATTAATTTTAATTTAATTTATGCAACTTTTTTGTATTGAATTTGGAAAAATGGATTTCATATTTGGAATCTGTTGATCCAAATTATGTTAATAAGCTACTTTTTTTTGGGAATTATAAATAATAACTACAGTAAATTTTATTTATCACAGTTAAAGGTAAATCGGGTAATTAAGGTTAAATATAATATTATAAAATTACCCTAACACATGTCAAAATCCTATTGTATGACTAAAAGTCGACCCATATCACCTAAGGGTCGGGTTAGATTAATATAATGGACTTTTGTCCTTGAAAATAATTTAATTATTATTAAAAGAAAAGAATGTGACAACATGTCACTTTCTTAAATATTATAAGTATAATAATTTTAATTTAGTGATATAATTCATGAAACTTGGAACATGAATAGTCTCCAGAAATCTAATACAATTATCTACATCATAGGAATTTATTTAGAATTTTTAGGGATTAAATAATTATCATATATTATGACACAAAGATGATGCGGTAATTATCTTATTAATGAAATATTGACATAATTGATGTTATAAATACCCAAATAAATGTAATTTAAGAATTTTTATGAATTAAAAAAAATTATAGGTTAATCTGTCATGTTAGTATTGATTTAATTAACTTTTTTCGAACTAATAATTCTGTTATGATTTTCACAAAAATCAATTACTAAATACTGTCAAAATTGACATAAAATAGTTTTTAAAACAAATATAATATTATTAATTTTTATTTTAATACTAAAAATCTATGGTTCAGCCAAATGACTTAGATAAGGATATATATATTAATAATAAACAACTTGGGGTTCGTTTGTCTTGTTATAGTTTGTTTATTAACCTTATAGTGTAAGAACACAAGAAGACACGGTAAAAGTAAAATTATTTAACTTAATGTTAAATCTAAATGATAAGGTTAAAATAGGAACATAAACTTGTCTAAATTCTATTGGATGAGAGGATTGCGATCCATCCCCACCTTAGCATAGAAATAAATCAATCTGGAGCAATTTAAAACCGAATATGACTTTATAAGAAAATAATATTTTTAGTTTTCCAAAGGAGCCCCTCTCCTCCCTTATAAAAGGACACCTCCTCCCCCTATTCCTCACACCACATTGAGCCTTCAAGATCCGCCAACCCCTGAAAAATTCTCTTCTCCACTTCCTTTTCAACTTCCTAGAGGTTCTGGGCATCTTCATAGACAAATTTTAGTGTCCTAAAAGGAGATCTCAAAGAGGCGCTCCAAAGAAGAGGTAATGTCCGTTACCGATTCTTTCATCTTTATTTCTTCTTCCACTTATTATTCATTAGTTGTTTCATCATGAAGTAATAACATTAATATCACTCATATACTGATATGTTATTATATGTATGAAACAACCATATTTCACCATCTATCCATCCTACGGAAAACGAAATCATTGCGCGTGCGTACGTACGGAATATCGTCTCCACATCGTGGTGTAATCTATTTTCCACCACCACCTTATTTGGATGGGTATAATGGTGTAAATAATAACTATATATGATTACTGTAAAGTGATGTTGATTATGAAATAGTATACATACACTCCAATACAATTCCATGATCATGAGAACGATATCATCGCTCGTGCGTACGTACGGACTACCGTCTCCACGACGCGATGCAATTCATTCTCCTCGTTAACCATTCATGAATGATTATAATGTATATATAATAAGTAATAATGAAATATATTACATAATAATGATTCTGGATTTATGTGTATATATATTTCATCTACTTAATTCTATTCAACTCAATAAGGAAACGAAAACAATGTTCATGCGTACGTACGGCCGACCGTCTCCATGAACGGTGTATTTCAATCCATTTATTGATCTATTATATATATGTATATTCTGAATACATATTATATATAAATATTATCTTACATTCTGGATTTATGTAATCATGATCTAATTAATCATATGAATAATTACAAGTTAAAACACGAATGACAAAGGAGACGATTTTACCCAAAACGATCTTTAACATGGAATTTACAAAAGAACGGGTAATATAAAGTCATAAGTGAACCATATATAATATCATAACAATGGGTATTATTCTAGAATAGGTCAATGACATTATTAAAATCATTATATAATAGGTTCGGACACTTACGAAGCAAATCAGACCTAAGGTAAAGGAAATATCACAGTCTCATTTTTATCCGAGATTGTTTATACATTGAAATTTACTGGGGTGTATTTTATCGTCCACATACATGTTTTCTCAATATGTAATATTATTTCTATCCACCTACAATTGTTTAAATCCAGTTTTACCCTTCAGTGAGTTTTTAGTAAAAGATATGAAAGGAATCTTTTGTCATTTTTCATACAAGATACTTTTTGACTTTTCCGACAAAAGTACTAGAAGAATTTTTTTTCCAACTTATACGACATGAATGGATTTTTAAAACATTATTTCCAATAATCTTCCTTTACATGTTTTCAAATTAATTTTTAATCAACTTCTTTTAGATTATAATTGTATGACATGTTAAGAAAGGAAAAGTGCTTTTTTGAAGTAGAAAGGATATTTTCCTCAAGAATGGAGTTCAAGTGTTTTATCAAAATTGTTTTCCATATAAGATAATAAAGGGTTATATTTCTATCCCTAGTATTACATTGATTTGATTATGTTGTGATGGAATTATTTTTATGAATTCCTTTATCTTATATGAATTTTTTTATGATTTCACAATGTTTAAGAATCCCATTTTTATTACATGGGTTATGCCATGATGTATGGTTTATGATTTTGTAGCACACATAAAAATGGTATCATGATGAGATGGGTGGGACCTATATGTCCCTCCAATGCATTGGGTAACGATTTTATATCTAATGAGATAGACATGGCTTGAATGGTAGGTTATACCGGTTCAGTGAAACAGGACTGAAACGAGGAGTGAACTCGGTTCAGAAATGGACTTTGTCCACTAAGATAGTCTTGGAAATGAGTCTTGAATAATAAGAAATGATTTTCTATGCTTATGTGTGTATTCCAAAATGTTTCATGTTTTATGTTATGAGTATTGGGATTACATTTCACTACTATGATTTATCCCATGTTATGAAATTATGATCTCTTTTGCAGGTTAAGATTTCCAAAAGTTATGTTCTTATGAATATGATGTGATTGATATTTCTTTTGTTTACCCTTACTGAGAATTTAGGTCACCCTTTTATGTTTTCTTTTCCCCAGGATATAAAGAACGGTTTTAGGTAAAAAAGAGGATCTTTATGGGAGATGTTGAAGATCTTTCACCACGATTAGAAGATTATATTCCGAGTTTCCAAAGACACTAATCTATTACGGTCCTTGTGTGTGTGTGTTTTTTGTACTAAGTATTCCGAAAAAGTAATGTAATGTCCATGTACGTCAAGCTTCTGGTCTCTACAGTTGGTATCAGAGGAAACGTTTAGTTAACCTTTGGAAACTAGGATGTGAAAACTTTAGTGAGATCCCTAGAGATATTTCTACGGTATGTCTAGGGATGTCTCTAAGGATAAGTATACGTATAGGTTATAGTCGTAGAATTGCACTAATGATGTTAGAATTTAACCTAAGATGTTAGATATTGAGGGTACTCCCCCTTTTATTATGTTGTTTTCCCTATCATGATTTTTTCCTATAACACTATTCTTTTTGGATTTTAGATGATGGATGGAACCCGAAAGAACCGTGTTGATCAATGAAATGGACAATGCAATGATTGTCCTCCGGAACAAACAAATGTTATGGGAGATGGAGTGAAAAATATTATTTCTATACTTACACAAGCTATGAATCATTCTGGACTTCCAAATGAGTAGAGAAGGGAACAATATTCTATTAAGTCCTTTATGAGGCAACGTCCACCTTCTTTCAGTGGGTCTTCTGATCCACTTGTTGCTGAACAATGGATCAGTACCACTAAAAAGATATTTTCAATTCTTCAATGTTCTAAACATGATAACGTCATCTTAGCAGTATATCGTTTGGAAGGTGAAGCTAATCAATGATGGAATCTTATCAAGAATACGAGGCAAAGAGATGAAATTGAGTCCATGGAATGAGATGAGTTCAAGAACGTATTTTTCAATAAGTACTTCCCTCGTATTCTTCGGACAAAGATGGAGAAGGAGTTTCTTGAACTAAAGCAAAAGGATGATGAATCTGTTGGTATATACGAATCAAATTTTACAAGGCTGTCAAGGTATGCATCTGGATTTATCATCCAACCTGAAAGTAATGTTGATCGATTATTCAGAGGCTTAAAACCAAATCTTAAAAGGGCATTAGCTATAAGAGACTTCAGTATCTATGAAGAAATTGTGCATTGTGCTATCATGGTAGAAATGGAAGTTGGTGATACTTATCCATCTCATAGTTTTGACAAGAAACGAAAGATGGAGTTCAAGGAGAAATATTAGAATAATAGTGAAAAAAAGATGAATGTTTCCTTATGCTCAAAGTGTAGAAAGAAGCATGGTGGAGATTGTCTTAAAGGGACAAGTAAGTGTTCCAAATGTGGAAAGGAATGTCATCGGGCATTTGAATGCCGCAATGATGGGAATAAAATGTCTAATGATGAAAACAAAGGAAGGGATACACAGAATGAACCTACTACACTTCAATGCTTCAAGTGCAAGGAAATGGGGCATTATTTTAATAAATCCCTTAATCGAAGAGTTAGAGATGATCGACATGAGCAACAACATAAGGCAAAGGAGAAAGGGAAGTCACATGCGATCACCATTGGAATTGTTGAATATGAAAACAATGTGGTCGAATGATTAAGTGTTTATGTAATGGGATTCCAAAATAATGTTTTATATAGTATCGTGGAACATTGGAATATTTATGTATTGGTCTATTGTGGTTTTCAATAATTTTATAGTACCGGTAACCATGGAAAGTGATTTTGATATTTTTGGAATAAAAGATGATATGCGCATAATGGAGGGAAAATGAGAAAATGAAATATTTGACAATATTCATGAGCTCATGATTGATATAAGGACTAAGTGATATCATGGTTTGAGGATATAGAATTCTGAGGATTTTGGTATGTGGAAAGTGTTATCTTTTAACTGAATTCATGATTTCACTAAGGTTCAATGGATATTCATTCTTCAAGAGAATACATGATTAAGGTATTCACATGTTTGTAATTTGACCAACAAGATATATCTTATGACATATGGGGGATAAATGATGGCATTCACGTGATCATTTTCTTTATACTATGAGCTTGGACCAAAGTATTTTAGATAAGCCTAAAGATTGGAATGGATTATGTTGGACATAAGTTAGTATTGTTTAAGGATAAAACTTTTTTGATATTGTTGATGGGACGTTATAGTAATATAGCTTTAGAAAAAGGACAACCTACAGGATGGCCGACAACCCATCGCATCGGACAAGGCTGTGGGAATCGAACCCACAACCGAAGTGCGACTGGACTTTATCGCCTACCACTGGCCTATAGGAAGTCCCTGTTTAGTAGAAACTAGTTTCATTATATTAAGCAGTATGATATATGAAGTATAAGTCCATTTTAGGAACCATATATGATTAATCTCACTATAGATGGACTTATGTATTTTTTGATAACTTTTCTAACCTTTTGTTTGAGACAGATGGAATGACCCATCATTCTATCACATGATCTGCTAACACATCACGACTGACAAATTCAACTTCATTTCTTTAATATATGAAGGGGAAATTGTCCAAAGAACGACAAACGGTGAGACTATACCAAAATCACGAAAGTATTTCTTCTAATTCCAATTTCATCAACTTTAGGGAAATGATCATGAAAACCAAAAATGTTGTCCTACTACTATTATACCTGATGAATCAGATGTTACCTTATATCGTCAAAAATTTATGTCTTTGTGATTGCTGGCTTTTCCATAGCCATGTTCTCTACCACTCTCCATCAGAACATGATGGTTAGATTTCTCTTCCATATCCATATTTTCACCTATGTGGAAACCCTGTGATTAGTTTATTTGGGTAACTGTTACGTTTCATACTTTTGTTTTTAAAGATTGGTTTTTGTATTCCTTTTTACGATGTGGGTATCTATTATAGAAACTTTCGAATAGTAAACCATTTATACCCCCTGATGAATTTTGAGGGAGAAATTCATTTTAAGGGGTGTAGAATGTAACACCCCAAGATTTTATGAAAAATATTCTTTTAATTTCATTAATTTCTTTTGTTTTATGCTACACCAAGATTACCTTGCGTTATACGCAACACTGTATTAGCTTGCAGTATACGCAACACTATTCTTGGATCGTGTCACACACAATTTTGATAATAGTTATTCTACGCAACATTGAGTATATATATATATATTCAATGTATAAATGAAATATGGTTTGATTATATTATACGAAACAATGAAGGATTCTTGCACCGCACGCAACCCGGACTTGGCTTGCATTCCACGCAATCGCGACCTTCCTCGATAGCATGTATTGTACGCAATACCGGGTTTTACTAAACAACGATATATTATTATAATATTATTACGAACTATCTGTTATGAATAGAATTAACTAAATTTTGAATCTTATAACATTATTATTCGTCTTTCACATTTTCTAAAACATGGTATAAGAACAAAATAAATTTTTCGGGTAAAATATGTATTTTTCAAAAAATGCAGTTTTGTCGCCATTTGATGGTGCACCCACATTAAATATAGTTTTTGAAATGTTTATAAGTTCAATTTGAAAAAATAAAATTCTTCTTTGGAATCATGAAATAAAAATTTACTTTGGATAAATTTTCATATCATTCTGGTAACTTTCATATTTTGATGAATAGTAAAAACATGCTATATTTTAATTAAAAACAGCTTTTTTCATCGCAATAATTTATATGGTTAAATTACAATATTGAATGATTTTAAATTTTAAATAGAATATATTTTTACCATTTAATATAATTTATTTCATTAGCATTGATTCTACCTTGAATTCGTAGGATAAATCGATTCAATCTTTTGAAATGTTTTAAAGAAAAACCCGTTATTTTTTCGACAACGGGAATAATTTTAATTTAATTTCCACAACTTTTGTGTATTGAATTTGGAAAAATTGATTCCATATTTGGAATCAGTGGATCCAAATTATGTTAATAAGCTACTTTTTATTTTTGGGAATTATGAATAATAACTACGGTAAATTTTATTTACCACAGTAAAAGGTAAATCAGGTAATTAAGGGTAAATATAATATTATAAAATTACCCTAACACATGTGAAAATCCTATTGGATGAATAAACATAGACCCATATCACCTAAGTGTCGGATTAGATTCATTTAATGCACTTTTGTCCATGAAAATAATTTAATTATTATTAAAACCAATGAATGTGACAACATGTCACTTTCTTAAATCTTATATGTATAATAATTTTAATTTAGTGATACACATCATGAAACATCAAACATGAATATTCTCCCGAAATATAATAAAATTATCTACATAATAGGAATATATTTAGAATTTTTAGGGATTAAATAATTATCATTTATTATGACACAAAGATGATGTAGTAATTCTCTTATTAATGAAATATTGACATAATTGATGTTATAAATACCCAAATAAATGTAATTTAAGACTTTTTATGAATTAAACTAATTTTATAGGTTAATATGACATGTTAGTATTTATTTAATTACCTTTTTTTGAACTAATCATTCTTTTATTATTTTCACAAAAAATCAATTACTAAATAGTGTCAAAATTGATATAAAATAGTTTTTAAAACAAATATTATATTATTAATTGTTATTTTATTCCTAAAAATCTAAATATCGGCCAAATGACTTATATACGGTTATAGATATTAATAATAAAAAACTTGGGGTTCGTTTGGCTTGTAATAGCATGTTTATTAACCTTATAGTGTAAGAACACAAGAAGACACGGTAAAAGTAAAATTATTTAACATAATGTTAAATCTAAATGATAAGGTTAAAATAGGAACATAAACTTTTCTAAATTCTATTGTATGAGAGGATTTCGATCCATAACCACCTTATCTTAGAAATAAATCAATTTGGAGCAATTTAAAACCGAATTTGACTTTATAATAAAATAATATTTTTAGTTTTCCAAAGGAGCCCCTCTCCTCCCTTATAAAAGGGAACCTCCTTCCCCTCTTCCTCACACCACTTTGAGCCTTCAAGATCGTAAAAACCCTGCAAAATTCTCTTCTCCACTTCATTATCAACTTCCTATAAGTTGTGTTCTTCTTCAAATACAAATTTTAGTGTCCTAAAATGAGATCTCAAAGTGGAGCTTCAAAGAAGAGGTAACGTCTGTTACCGATTCTTTCATCTTTATTTCTTCTTCCACTTCTTCTTCTTTAGTTGTTTCATCTTGAAGTAATAAAATCAGTATCACTCATATAATGGTATGTTATTATAAGTATGAAACAAACCTTTTGCACCATCTATCCATCCTACGGAAAATGAAATCACTGTGTGTGCGTACGTACGGAATACCGTATCCACGCCATGGTGTAATCAATTTTCCACCACCACATTACTTGGATGGGTATAATGGTGTACCTAATAACTATATATGATTATTTTAAAGTGATTTTGATTCTGAAATAGTATGCATACACTCCAATACAATTCCACAATCATGAGAACGATATCATCGCTCGTGCGTACGTACGGACTACCGTCTCCACGACGCGATGAGATTCATTCTCCACGTTAACCATTCATGAATGATTATAAAGTATATATAATAAGTAATAATGAAATATATGACATAATAATGGTACTGGATTTATTTGTATATATATGTCATCTACTTAATTCCATTCAACTCAATAAGGAAACGAAAACAATGTTCATGCGTACGTATGGCCTACCTTCACCAAGAACGGTGTATTTATTTCCATTTATTGATCTATTATATATATGTATATTCTGAATATATATTATATATAAATAATGTTTTACATTCTGGATTTAAGTAATCATGATCTATGTAATTGTATGAATAATTACAAGTTAAAACATGAACGACAAATGAGACGATTTTACCAAAAACGCTCTTTAACATGGAATTTACAAAAGAACGGGTAATATAAAGTCATAAGTGAACCATATATGATATCATAACAATGAGTATGATTATGGAATAGGTCAATGACATTATTTAAATCATTATACAAGAGGTTTGAACCCTTATGAAGCAAATTGGACCTAAGGTAAGGGAAATATCACAATCTCATTTTTATCCGAGATTGTTTATACTTTGAAATTTACTGGGGTGTATTTTATCGTCCACACCCATGTTTTCTCAATATTTAATATTATTTCCATCCGCCTACAATTGTTTAAATCCAATTTTACCCTTCGATGAGTTTTTAGTAAAAGATATGAAAGGAATATTTTGTCATTTTTCATACGAGATACTTTTTGACTAATCTGATAAAAGTACTAGAAGAATGTTTTTTTCAACTTATACTGCATGAATGTATTTTTAAAACATTATTTCCAAGAATCTTACTTTACATGTTTTCAAGTTAATTTTTAATAAACTTCTTTTAGATTATAATTGTATGACATGTTAAGAAAGGAAAAGTTTTTTTTGAAGTAGAAAGGATATTTTCCTCATGAATGGAGTTCAAGTGTTTTATCAAAATTGTTTTCCATATAAGATAATAAAGGGTTCTGTTTCTATCCCTAGTATTACATTGATTTGATCATGTTGTGATGGAATTATTTTTATGAATTAATTTATCTTATATGAATTTTTTTATGATGTCACAATGTTCAATAATCCCATTTTTATTACATGGGTTATGCTATGATGTATGGTTTATGATTTTGTGGAACACATAAGAATGGTATCATTATGAGATGGGTTGGACCTATATCTCCCTCCAATGCATTGGGTAAAGATTTTATATCTCATGAGATAGACATGGCTGGAACGGTAGGTTATACCGGTTCAGTGAAACAGGACTGAAACGAGGAGTGAACTTGGTTCAGAAATGGCCTTGTCCACTAAAATAGTCTTGGCAATGAGTCTTGACTAATAAGAAATGATTATCTATGATTGTGTGTGTATGCCACAAAGTTTCATGTTTTAAGTTATGAGTATTGGGATTACATTTCACTACTATGATTTATCCCATGTTATGAAATTATGATCTCTTTTGCAGGTTATGATTTCCAAAAGTTATGTTCTTATGAATATGATGTGATTGATATTTCTTTTGTTTACCCTTACTATGCATTTGATCTCACCCTTTTATGTTTTCTTTTCCCTAGGATATAAAGAACGGTTTTAGGTAAAAAAAAGATCTTTATGGGAGATTTTCAAGATCTTTCACCATGATTAGAGGATTATATTCCATGTTTCCAAAGACACTAAACTATTACGGTCCTTGTGTGTGTGTTTTTTTTGTACTATGTATTCCGAAAAAGTAATGTAATGTCTATGTACGTCAAGCTTCGGGTATCTACACTAAAAAACCCTTACCATAAGCTTCAACTTCCTTGGTACAAATTCAAAACAACTACATAATAAAAATATTTTTATTATAAATCAATTATTTAACCAGAGATATGTATATCATACAATATATACTTTTCTTGTGACATTTTATTACACATTTATTAACAATTCCATGAAAATTGCTTGTTTTGGGTAATAACTACTTTGTTTCTATGTATGTTTTTATTTTTAATGTTTGGTCCTATTACATTTTTAATAGATCAAACATGTAAATTATTTTTAACCACGATATAAATATAAAATCTATCAATTTTTTATTTTTTATTAAAAATTATTTTTAGTGATAGAAAATTCAATACAACATTCATAGAGACAATAGTGTATATGTATAGAATAATTCTACTCCCATTTTGTGACAGTTGAAATAAATATGGTTAAATAATATATTACCATTTATGAATAATTTTTATGTCATATATATCACATATTATCTTTAATCTAATATTTATTTATTTCTATATAAAGAAAGAATGAATCACATTGCTTTGCAAGGCAGCAACCAACAATACACTTGAGCGACATTATCATATTCCCAAAGAATGTAAAGTATAATGTTATGTGTTATATAATAATTATATAAGTAGAATAATATCATAAATATAATCAATAAAAATTTAATCCATTATTATATCTAGCTGTGAGTGGTTGTGATTGAAAATTAATAACATCAGTTCGGGTGACGATAGTCTTCCTTGCACACAGATAATGATTCTATATCCCTTTTGATAGAAGTGTATATGGATGTCATTCATGAACATAACATGAAAAATATCAGTATATGGAAGATACAGATATTACTATATGAGTATGGTTTATTTATAATTTAATGAGTTTTATGTAGAAATAAAATAAATTTCATGATTTTGGATCTTACCTTTTCCTGAGAAAACATCTTTTTATTTTCACCAAAATTTTCTTAGGTTGGATTTATGAAAGAAGGACTATATGATGAGATCATGGAATTAAATAAGTAATTTTAGTAGGTATTTTCTAATCCAATGGGGTTTGGAAGTGTGTATATTAGAAGAGAGGGGATGACCTTTCATAAATGGGGTGAGTGGAACACTTGAAAATATTTGAAATAAAAAAAGATGTATCAACTTTTTTATCATGAAAAAATTATCCAAAATGGAATATTATCAATAATATAATAGTAAATTCTTGAATATATATAGGCACTAGGTTTTATAAAATCATGGGTCATTTTTAACCCTTATCATTTCTTTTTGAGCCCTATAAACCTATTTTTACATTAACCACCGTAAATAATTTTTACTCTTTATACTATACATTATGGAAAAAAATTAAGTAGAACATTTAAAAAAATATAAATTAAACTAATTCCAAGTATTAAATCCATTTTCCAAATTTGATTCACATATGTGGTAAAAAAAATTAAATTTAATCCCAGATTTTTTATGAGAAAGCGGGTTTATAAAGAGAAAATTTTCAATATTTTAAGAACATTTCATATCTAAATTCAACATAAAAATTATAAGAAAATGATAAATTGGGTTAATATATATATAATTTAACAAATAATTCATAAAAATATGATAAAATAATTTTTATTATTTTAAAATCCTAAATTTAAATGATATTTCTAAATAAAAAACCCATATTTTCACTATCATCGAAAAATTTAACATCTCATAAAATTACCAAAATTACAACCTCAGATAATTTTGAATTGATTATTTCAAAAATGTATTTTTTTTAAATAAATTTTCTAAAAGTTTAAAAAATTAGTTTGAAAATAATATCTCAAAAGGAGATAATACTAATTTTTAGAAAAAATACATATTTGCTGTGTAAAAATATATTAATTCTTATCTTTTTTTAATAAAATACATAAGATAAATTTTATAAATTTTGTTGAATATTTAACATATAATTTTTATGAAAATCATTCAAAATAGTAATTTAATATAATTATTTTGATAATACATGTTTGTGCACAAAAAAAATATTTTTCAGAAAAAGAATACATTTATTTTAATATTCATTATAATTTCATTTATATTAAATTTATAAGAAATGAATTAATTATATTTATATTTTTAAACCACATATATTCCTAATTTAGTCAACAAAATTCATACCAATTATTTCAAATACTAGGTGATTATAACAATATTAGATAATTTTTATTTAATAGCGAGCCATGTTCCATTTAAACATGATGTTGGCTGTAATGCAAGATGAACTCTGTGTTTTGTGTAACACATGGTAAACATAGGGTTTCCTGTAATAAAAAAAACATAGTGTTTTGTTTAACACAATCTAAAATCAGTGTGTGTGTAATGAAAAATATAAATAAAAATTACAATTACTTTTTTTAATATTTCTCAAAATATCTCAGTGTTACATTAAGTATAGTAACATAATATGTTTTAAAAACAAAAAAATAAATCTATTAAGTGCTTTAGACACAAATAATCTACATAACCCTAATGTGTTTTATAAGGTAATTATTTCATAAATGGATATACTACATTCTTCATTCTAACTACATAACTAATATTTTAATTTCCCCTCAATATGATCACCCTTATGTGAAGGTATTTATGAAGGATGTGTTCAGTCAATAAGAGAGTCTGGGATTCCCTAGACTAAGAAACAACCCTATTGTTATCAAAATATTGATCGATTTCTCCATCAATTCAAGGATCCCATCTAAAATTAATAATGATATTTTTGATCCAAATAGAATCCATTATAGCATTTGACGCAGTGAACTATTACGCCTCCATTATTGATCCCTCCATGGTGTCTTGTTTGGATCTCCTCGAATATATATCCATAATTTAGGGATAACATGATCTCAAATTGAGATATCATATTATCTTTATTATAATGGAAGTCAGTATGTGACCAACCCTTTAAAAAAATTTCATCCTCTCCTCCAAAGACCAAGAATGTATCCTTATTCCCTCTAAATTACATAATGATGCTCTTAATATGAATATAATGGCATTCATTAAAATTTCATTTCTATGTACTACATATGCTCAATATATATAAGACATTTGGTTGAGTGAAAAACATCACATACAAGATAAATAATATGCTTGGAACATAAGGAATGTCATATAACCATTCTAAATAATTAGATGGATTTATAATCATAATAATATTAGAGATACAAAATAGTGTTAAACATCTATGTTTAGATTTCACCATGTTAATATTATTTTTCACATTAAAAAAATGTGTGTTTTGACTCCATTAAAGTAACCTCATAGATCTATCTCTACCCACTATGTAGGATTATTTACCAATGTATTTACTTGGGTAAAATTTACCTAGCCACTTCTTCATAGAATGAAGTGTTGGGATATCATTTTCGATAAGAATTTTTTCTCCTGAAAAATGTATTATAAATTCTACTTCACTCTAATTAACCTACCTATTAACAAATTAATTAAACATGTATTTAATTAAAAAAAACTTTTTTCATTTTATCATCAAATTAAATATTACCAATCTAAGAAGTGTGCTTCAATCCATAAATGTTCATTCAAATCATGTATACCATAACATAATAATTTAGAACATCAAAGCCCTTTAATTTTAATATATACATTTCCCATACTAAATTTAATTTAATTAAGTTGGTTTTAAAATATATTTTTTATATATCATAATCATAATGATATTGCCTGTCATGAAATAACTGAATATAATTTTTCATCATTATAAGTAAAAATGTTTCTTTATAGTCAATACTAATAATTTTGTAAACCATTTTCCACCATGAGTTCTTTATGGATATACAATCTACCATCCATGTCATTTTCATTGTAAAAACAAATATACACCCTATTGGTCTATCCCATTTAGGTGCATCCATAATGTTTCAAATTTAGTTAGTGTTCATGGAGTTCATCTTTGATTCCAGATATTTTAACAGTTTCTTAAAATTAAAACTAACAATAACCACTCAATATGATGTTTTTTCACATAATATAAAGGATATTGCCTCATTATTTTCCATACTAAATCTATATATCTCTGGTTTTATATTGAATCCTACCATATCTTCATGGTTATTTTGGATCATGAGTCATATCTCTTTATATAAATCTTTATAGATCAGACATAACAACCATCTCAGGAACAATTCATTTACATCAGTCATGAATTTTCTATGTTAAAAAATACTCCCAATATCACCATAAATTAAATATTCCATCTAAAATAATATACTAATTATATACACTTACACATATTGTGAAATTGTATTTTAGAAACAATACACTATTGTTTACGTAGTACACCCAAAAAATAAGAATTCACATGATTTATTTCAAATATTAAATGAATAAATTCATTGTATGAGTTCTTTGAAACCCCAAATACACATAAATGACATGTTGGGACATTTCTCAATCGGTATATTATATTTTTTTCATCATGACTACTTTAGTTGGGAAGCAGTTTAGTAATAATTAATCAATCTCCAATAAATAACCCTGTAATGAAACCAAAATGTCACATAAAGTCAATACTGATTGAATCTTGTCTAATATGATTTAATTATTATTCTTATACACACTATTCTATTTTGTTGTATTGGGATTAGGGAGCTTGTAATCAATTTCAAAAACTATAATATTATTTATTAATTCTTAACAAAAGTATTAACCACCCTAGTCAGATTGGAGAATCTGGATGCATTTTCCAAGTTGACTTTTGAATCATTATGAAGAACATTTAACTATTAAAATAGTTCATAATTATAATTCATCATAAATACACAACTATACCAACTAATTCCTTAGATAAAATTATGTAATTTCTATACACCATCAATTACATGACTACTCATTATCCCACATACATCACTTTGTATGAGATCTGATAATGAACTAGCCCTTTCACCTTTTCTCCTAAAAGATGTTTTCTTTAATTCCCCACAATAAAAAAAATTACACAAATTAAATGAATCATTGTTAAATTAATTTACAATTTATATGATTGTGGCGACAATGAAACGGATGTTTGGATAATTATCAACCATTAAATTGCTATTTTTTCCTGTTAAAATTTGAAATCTCTATATCCAAAAAATATTTACCATTCATTATAATATCAACACTATAAAAATTTTAATTCTAATATATATACCATATTTTACATAATAATGAATAAATATAACTATTTTTTCACTCAATAAATGTAAATAAAATTCTATTTTACATTAGGAATATAATTATAGTTTTTCATTTCTAGGAAAAAACTACAATGTCGAATTAGATCATAAGTGAAAAAATCTAATTTAGTGACTCTTGTTACATTTTAGATATGGAGATATACTTTTCCTTTAATCAATTCAATCGTGACTATGATTTTATGTTTTTAGACAAAAATTGGTGACACACAATCAGTACCTAATACACATGATTCAGAGTTTGTGGAATTAATATCTATAACATTAGCATTCAGATGCTTATATTCTTTACCGTGAAATACTTCTAAAAAATGATGTTTCTCTTTAAAAATTTTATAAGTCACACCAATTAATGATTATAAGAGAATTTTGATAAACTATTTTATAATATAAAACAAATGAAAATCATTAAGTGAATATCACGAATTAGATATTTCAATTAATGACATTAAATGAATCTGATCCCACTAAAAATAATTTCCCTATGTGTAATGACCTTCCAATTCTCATTGGCTTGATAGTACAACAAGTCAATACTAGGCCTTAATCGACACCCCAAGATGCCAAACACTTGAAATAAATGCTGAAGGGTTTCAAATACAAGTGTGGGACCATTTACCCTTTAGTAAATAAACCAATAACCCAAAACACTATAAAAAAACATTCACTATATGATGCACGAAAAAATTAAAGACAACTTAATAACTTCATTAACTCAAAACCACATCAAAGTAAGAAACAACAAAAGGATAACCAAGTATCAGAGTACACAACGAATAAACTACGCAAGACTCCCCAAACACCTCAAGGCTCCATGCTCCACATGCATCAAGATCCAAAATCATTGAACATCATACCACCACGAGGTAGTGCTAAAAACGTGTGAAACATTACCTTTTCCCCTTTCTGGGAAGATATACTCTACAAATGCACCAAGGTTCCAAAGAAGGGGTGAGTATAAAACTCAGTTGGTTTTCCCCAATGACTTCCCTATAAATTCCACAAGGATAGAACCGTTAGCAGCATTAATATAAAATTTATTATACAAAACGATTTATCAAAAATATACTATATCTAAATATAAACATATTTTCAAAAACATTCATTACCAAAACCATACAAGAGTAATTGAAACCCATTTTTACAGAAATATATTTTTCAACAAAAATAACCAAACATTCTTTAAAATAATTTCCCAATATCCCTATACTGGCATACCCAACAATTACTCCAACCCATTAAACTAACCATGCATGCTAAGTTATGAAGGTTCCATAATCATGAGCATTTTATCATTGATATAACATGTCATAGCAATGTAATTGTTTCCCATGAGCCATTAATCATTTGACACCGAGAACAAGGTTATATTTCACTCAATCCCCATATATGCAATTCCCATGTGCCATTATACCATTTATACCAAGAAAAAGGTAATATTTTAACCGAGCCCCATATATGCAATATGAACACACAATAGATATTCCCAAAGATCAAGCCAACATAAACCTTCAAATAAAAAACACCTTTTTATTGAAAACTATTTCTGTTAAAACCATTCCAATGAAAAAACATTTATACTCCAAACCACTTCAATAAAACTCCATTTTTATTGAAAAACATTTCTATTGAAAACCCCTTTGTCATCAACCATTTATCAAGTCAAGAAAATCCATAAATTAAAATTATCATTTTAAATTAAACCCCCTTTTGCACAACTATTCACCATGATCATGCAATTTCACATAAACCATTAATCACCACAAATGAATATTTTTCCATGAATTTCATGATCAATAAACCAATGTAAATCTTAGAAAATAAATTATTTCCAGAGGAGTCGAGATACAAGACACCTACATCGAATGTTTTGATGAAACATTAACAATAGAGGAAGATTGCACAATGAAGCGGGTCGATTCTCCAAGAGCATCCTTAGATCTATTATATTAGAAAGAACACAACTGAAAATTGAAATATTTGGAATCCAAAAACATAGATCTAACCACTATAGGTTTAGATCTGAGAAATAATGGAGATCATAGAAGTAGATCTAAGAAGATCTATGAAAACATCACAAATCCATAAATCATGTTAACATACCTCAAGTATCAAAATCGAAATCACCAAAGGAAGGCTTCAGAGTGGCTTAAACTCGTGTGGGGAGGGTTCCCAAGCCTTCTAGGGAGAGTAATATCTAATCATGTGGGTTCTAAAGCCAAAACGAAATAAATTGGGAAAAAAGATTAAGGTCTTAGAAAATAGGATCAAGATTTGACCTCTGTGCTGGATTTGACCACACGGTTTTTTCCAACAATTAATGGATCATTAAACCTTCTTTCTAGTCCCGACACTCCCTAGAAAAACCAAATTCTTCCATCCTTCACCATTACCCCTTTTTATGGAAACATCCCAATTTATGAAAACACCCCAAATTATGGAAACAACACACTTTATAGAAACACCCCACTTTATGGAAACATACCACTTTATAGAAACATTCCACTTTATGGAAACTCTCTATTTTATGGAAACTCTCTATTTTATAAAAACTCTATATTTTATTGGAACTCTCTATTTTTTGGAAACTCACTATTTTATGGAAACCCAATAAAAGACACACCAATTAAAAACCTTAGGAAAGGGGGTTATGTACCCAAAACTGAGGGTACTACATTCTCTTCAACATTGGTCTTTCTGTCCTCGGAATGTAGAAATCCCTTGAAATCCAAAAAAGTGTTCCGGACACTACTCTTTCATTTCCATATCACGTTGCCAATTCTCTTCCGAAATTAGACCATGTTTCCATAAAACCCGCACCAGGCCGATGCTTTTCCCACACAATACGTTCTCTTTTATATCCATGATTCACACTAGAATATGTACCAGTGATGCATCCGATTCTAGATCAACGTGATCCCATATGATCACATGGTCAGGATCAGGATGATAAATTTTCATCTTGGATACATGGAACACATTATGCACCGAACTAAATCATGGTGGTAATTCCAACTGATATGCCACCTCTCCAACCTATTCTAGTATCTCAAAAGGTCCAATGTATCTAAGAGATAACATTCCCTGCTTTCTGAAATAATGATGTCCATGCCTTGGAGAGATCTTCAAGAAGACATGATCACCCACAATGATCAACAAAGGTCTTCGACGATGATTTGAAAAAGATTTCTGACAACTCTGAGCAGTCTTCATTCTATTTCTAATCAACTGGATCTTTTCTGTTGTTTCTTGGACAAGGCGTGGCCTGACTAGTGAAATTTCACCCATTTCCACCCAGCATAGTGGAGAATGTCTAGGACGCCCATACAATGATTCAAATGGAGACATGTGTATTGAGTCTTGATAGCTGTTATTGTATAAGAACTACACTAAGGGTTTATTCTCATCCCATGAGCCACCAAAATCAATTACACATGTTCGCATCATGTCTTCCAATAGTTGTATCGTCCGCTTGGATTTCCCATCTGTTTGAGGATGATATATAGTTCTCATTGTCAAGTGAGTTTCAAGGGCTTGCTGGAATGATTTCTAGAAATGAGATTTCATCCTCAAATCTCAATCTGAGACTATTGAAACTGGTACACCATGAATATTTACCTCTTCTTAGTTATATATTTTTTAAAGATCCTCCACTATATGAGTTTCACGAATAGGGATGAAATGGTCCAAACTGGATAGATGATCCACTATCACCCAAATGGCATCGTGTTTTCGGACCGTTAATGGAAGACATGTAACAAAATACATTTCTATTTTATCTCATTTCCACTGTAGGGTGGGAAAGGATAGTAACATAAAAGCTGGTCACTAATGCTCTACATTAACATGATGACTAGTTATGCACCGTGAGACAAACTCGGTCACCTTAATTTTCATGTCGCTCCACTAAAACTGCACCTTCAACACCATATACATATTCTATGTACCTGGATGTACAACCCATGTTGAATAGTGGTAATCATGAAGGATTTTTTCTTGAAAAACCATAGGTACAAGCATCCGATCTCTGAAATACAAAATTGAACCCCCATCAACTTTCCATCCCTCAATGATCTCCCCACCATTGAGTTTTTAACTTATAACCAAACATTCTACATCAGTTGTTTGTGACTCTTTGATCATTTTTACTAAATAAGGAACAAACGTAGTGGAAAAGAAAACCACAACATCACCTTGATTTTTACAATGCACATGCATCTCGGCTAATACCCACATCAACTTCCATTCATCTAAAGCTTCTTTTGCCAACTGAGCATATCAAATTCTACTAAATGCATCCCCTACCAAATTTCCTTTCCCTGGTTTGCACATGAATTGAGAGGAAAACATTTGGAGATAATCCATCCATCTCCTTTTCCTCAAATTCAAATCTCACTATGAGAAAATGTGTTTCAAGATTTTGTGGTCCGTAAACACAATAAATTTCTCACCAAAGAGATAATGTATCCACATTTTTAAAGCATGGACAAATGCAGTTAACTCCAAATCATGTGTTGGTCAATTCTTCTCATTCACCCTCAACTTATTTGAAACATAAGAAACCACATGATCTCTTTGCATGAGAACACAACCCAAAACTAATCCAGAAGGATCACAATACAACACATACCCCCTTCCAGATTCTATAAAAATCATGATAGGTGCTGATATAAGCCAAACATTCAGTTCCTGGAAATACTTCTAACATTCCATTTTCCATTGGAATGGAGAATTCTTCTTTGTCAGAGCTATCATTGGTGAAGCTAGTCATGGGAAATCATACACAAAGCATCAATAGTAACCAGCTAGACCATGAAAACCTCGTATCTCGAACAGATTCTTCGGTGGTTTCCATGCGATAATGACATCTATCTTTTCAGTATCAAAAGAAATGCATTTATTAGAAATGACATGTCCAAGGAAATGTACTTCCTGTATCCAAAAAACACACATTGATAATTTGGCATACAAACAATGATCTCTCAAGATTTTTAACACTATTTCCAAGTGCACCGCATGATCATCCCTTGTCCTTGAATGGACTAAAATGTTGTCCACAAACACAAGAAAAGAAGAATCTAGATATTTTTGAAATATGAGATTCATCAATTCCATGAAGGCTATTGGGGAATTTTTTAGACCGAAAGGAATGACTAGATATTCATAGTATCCATATCTACTTCTGAAAACTGTCTTTGGAATATCCTCTTTCCGAACTCTCAATTGGTGATATTATGATCATAATTCAATGTTGTAGAACCACTAAGCTCCAATTAGTTGATCAAATAGATCATAAATGAATGGAAATGGATATTTATTCCTTATCATAACATGGTTAAGCTTATGATAATCAACACATATCCAAGGAGTTCCTTCTTCCTTCTTCACAAATAAAACCAGTGATGCCCATAGAGACAAAATTGGTTGAATGAAACCCTTGCTTTCCAGCTCCTCTAACTACACGTTCAATTCATGTAACTCTGTTGGTTCCATCCAATAATATAGAATGAAAATAAGACTTTTCCCAAGAAGTTGATCAATCATAAACTCCACTTCCCATAGTGGTGGTAACCCTGAGAAGTTCTTGGGAAAGACATCTAGAAATTGATCCACAAAAGCTGAAAAAAACTATTTTCCTCGATCTCTTACATTGATGTCAAAGTCAATGCTTCCAATTGGTAAGATATCATTTCCACCATTGGTGCTAACAATCTCTTTTCACCTTTCATTACAATCCTCTCTTCTCTAAAGAGATTCTTGATGTCATCCTCAGTCATGAAACTAACTGTTCTCCAATTACAATCTATTAGAGCCTTGAACGTTGTTATCCAATCCATACTCTGGATTATATCATATACATCCACATCCAACATCGAGAAGTCTCCTTGTAGCTCAGCTCCATCAATAGTTATAGAAAATTCTCTACACAGAATGGCTTCAAATTCTATTTCACCAAGATGAGTTTGTAGTTTCAAAATAGAATGCATCATTTATTGTTCAAAACATATCAAGTCAACATTACGAGAAGAAATAAAGGAATGTGATGCACCAGTATCAATTAACACTTACAAAAAGGTAGAATTCAAAAAGAATCATAACTCTCACTATAGATGGTCCATCCTGATCAACATCAATCATCTGTTTAACTCCATTCAATTGCTTCTTCACTATACTGTTCTCCTTATTTCCATGCTGAGGTTTCCCTAGTTGAGGAGTCATGGTATTTCTGTAATCACCATGGCTAGCTCTACTCTAATGATGAGACTGTTTCTGATGTCCTCATCGAGTTGAAGCATATGATGCTTGCGATTAATCAGAAGTATCTCGACCACCTGACCTTGGAGCACTATGACAATAGTGCCAAAGATGTCCCATCTTGTTAAAATTATGACATGCTCTAAGTTGTGTAAAAAAATCTCGCTTTCTGTTGTCACGTGAACCATATTGAAAACAACCTAATTTTATATGGGTTCATGGAGGAAGGTTTACTGATCCAGTCATTGGGTTCGGATTTCCACTTGCACTATAAAAATATGTGTCCCTTTTCCTCTTGTTCCCAGTAGTTGATTTCCCACCGTTTCTTATAGGTATCATCATGCCCCCAGCAATAGATCATGAGATATCAAGTTCAGCCACATTTTCTATGTTCACCATATCTATATAGTATCTAATACAATGTACTGCAATCTTCGATCGTATCACCCGACGTAGCCCTAATTCGAAGATGCGTTCCTTCGAAGAGGAACTTCCCACGACTTTTGTTGTAAAGCATACTATATTCATGAACATAGAAGCATACTCTCTGGTAGAGATACTCTATTATTTCAGGCTGAAGAAGTCCGCCGTTTTCGGGATCTTGAATGTGTGAGGATAGAATTGTTTGATAAGAAATTCCTCAAAATCCTCCCATGTATGTCCTTCATCCAATTTATCCTGCACCGCTAAATCCTACCACTGACATGAAAGATCCTCGGGAATATACGTCGCAAGTGTGACCTTTAGCTCTACTGGTGTGCAGATGATATTGAAGATACCATTCATCCTACAACACCAAACCTCCACCTTCTTGGGTTCATAATCATGTAGGAAATTAGGTGGATTTGGATTTATGAACTGGATGTTATGATCCACATGTCGTGGCTCGTTCCTCCGACTCCCTTTGTCCACAACATCAAAAGCTTGGACAATACTCTGAACCAGCTCTTGGTTCACATGTGGTTCAGGTGCTACCACATTTTCTGCAGCTTCTTCAAGTTGGTTTCGATGACGCCTAACAGGTGCCATTTTCTAAACTAACAACAAACTCCATTAATCTCACTCTCTAGAAACTTTTGGCGTAGATTTTCAAATAATATCACATCAAATATCACAAAATTGTTTTCTAAATCATTCTTTTACCATGTTAAACAATTTTTGAAACCACTTCACATGCTTTAGATAATTAAATAATTTTCAAAATATTATAATCATTCGCATTTTGAAAATCATTCATTTGAAAACTAATTCCATACTTTTCAAAAATGATCATCTCTAGAAATGATGTATGCACTAATAATGGGAAGTCACTTCTCTATAATGCATGTCATGCTCATCACATGGGCTAAACCCATGAAAATGATATTAAAAAATCCTATAAGTGGCTCCAAACACTTATTTACCCAACTCCTTGGTAACTTGATGTTCTACATAAAAGGGTTAACTACATCTTTTTATGCAATATATTTCATTTTCTGAAAATCCAACTCCTTTCTATGATTCTCACGCAAGGAATAGACATGAAGGTATTTCATCTCCAAAACTAGGAACATCAATGACTACATGTTAAGAAAGGACCGAACAAGCTGATACCATTTGTAATAAGCAACCAATTCTCATTGGCTTGAGAGTACAATGAGTCACTACTAGGCCTTAAGTGACATCCCCAAGATGCCAAAGGTTGGAAATAAATGTCAAAGGGTTTCAAATACAAGTGGGGGACAATTTAACCTTTAGGAAATAAACTATTAAAACTACAAACCATACCCAAAACATCACTATATAATTCATGTACAAATGAAATAAAACTCAATAACATCATGCACTCAAAACCACATCAATGTTGGCAAAAAACAGAAGGATAACCAAGTATTATAGTACGCAATGGATAAACTACACAAGAATCTCCAAATCCCTCAAGACTCCATGATCCACATGCTCCATGATCCAAAATCTCCGAATATCCCAACATCCCGAGGTAGTGTTAAACACGTCTAACACATTAGCTTTCCCCTATCCTGGAAGATAGCATCTGCAAAAGCACCAAAGTGCCAAAGCAGTGGTGAGTATAAAAATCTATAGGATTTCCCCAATGACTTCCCTACTCACGCCATTAGGACAGATGAGATAGAAACAATTATATAAAATAGTTTATGTAAAACAATTTTTCAAAATAATTTTATAACTAAATATAAACAAGTTTCCAAAACCATTCACTACCAAAACCAAACAAGTGCAATTGAAACCAATTTTCACAGCAAGATATTTTTTCAGAAAAATAGCCAAACAATATTTAAAACCATTTCCCAATATCCATATATCGACATACCCTACCATTACTCAAACACATGAAACAAACCATGCATGCTACGTTATAACAGTTTCATACTCATGAATGTTTTCTCATCAATCTATGAAGTCGTCACAAGTTAATTGTTCCCAATGTGCCATTAATCCTTTGGCACTGAGCACATGGTCATATTTCAACCAAGCCCCATATATTCAATTACCATGTGCCATCAAACCTTTGGAACTGAGAACAGGGTCATATTTCAACCAAGCCTGTATATGAAATATGAACAAACAACACATATGCCCAACGATCAATCCAAAATAACCCTTTCAAAAAAACACCTCATTATTGAAAACTATTTCCATCAAAACCATTTCAATGTCAAAACATTTAAACTCCAAACCAATTCAATAAAACTCAATTTTTATTGAAAACCATTTCTAGTTAAACCCACCTTTTCATCAACAATTTAACAATTCCAGAAAATCCATAATTTAAAATCAGCATTTTAAATGACACCCCTATTTGTAGAACTATTCACCAAGATCACATAATTTCACAAAAACCATAAATCATCACAAATGAATATTTTTCCAGGAATTTCACAATCAATAAAGCAATATGAAGCGGGTCGATTCTCCAATAGTGGCCTTAGATCTCTTATCCAAACAAGATCATGACTCATCATTGAAATATTTGGCATCCGAAAATGTAGATTTATCCCCTGTAGCATCATATTGGAGAAAGAATGGAGATCAGGGAAGTAGACCTAAGCACATTTATGAAAACATGAAAAATCTGTAAAGAATGACGACATACCTTAAGAATCAGACTCGAAATAACCTAGGGAATGCTCTAGAATGGATTAAAATCGTATGGGTAGGGTTCTCCAGCATTCTAGGGATATTAATATTGAATTAGTGGCATTTTATATCAAAAAAGAAATAATTATAGAAAAAACGAGTATGCTCCTAAAAAATAGGATCTAGATTTGACCATTGCGCAAGATTTGACCACACAGTTTGGGCCAACCATGTATGGATCATGAAACATTACTTTTGGTCCCAACAATCCCTAAAAAACCACCAAATTCTTCTATAAATCACAATTACCCATTTTTAAGGAAACATCACAATTTATAGAAACACCCCTCTTTATGGAAACAACCCACTTTATGGAAACACCACATTTTATGGAAACACCCCACTTTATGGAAACACCTCACATTATGGAAACTCTCTATTTTATGGGAACTCTCTATTTTAGGGAAACTCTCTATTTTATGGAAAATATCTAATTTATGGAAACTCAGTCAAAGGCACACCAGCTAATAAAACATGTGGAAAGGGGGTTATATACCCAAAACTGGAGGTACTACACTAGGAATCATATATATTTAGTTTTCTATGAAAAATATTTTACTTATTAGTGATTCCATATTAATTTCATATTATCACATAATTATTTATGTATAGAATCATCCCAATCACAAAATTTGATATTCTTGGATTGTATAGCAGATTACTCTTTAGGTAAATCCTTCTAATAGACTCAAACCACTCTTTTCATGATGTATCCTAACCATTAGGTTTTCCTATATAAGTTCCACCAAAAAACAACAACAAAAATTATAACAATGGTAATTCAATGCAATATTGTCTATGGCATGAAACATACCACTAGGACAATCCATATTCATTTATAAAATTATTTTCCCACAAAAGACAACATAGGGGAACCCATTTATATCAAAAAAATTCATGATGGGATTATTTTGGTCTGGAAAAATGTATCATTAAAAGTAATATCACCCATAGTTTTAAGTGGAATAAAATATTATTGTATCAAATATTTAGTATAGATCATGTTTATATTATGTCCATATCTATTGAAAATTATGTAATACGTATTTAATAATTTTTATTAATTTTTTTGTATTCTTGATTTTAATGATTTAGCTTTAAAATCTCTATTCCAATCGCCAAATTAATGTTTTCACACCACATTAATGTGTAACTCGTTACATGACCCATAGGTATTTGTCACTCATCAAAAAATAGAAATAAAATATATTCATAAATATCTAAATGAATCACATTCATTAGGCATATAAAGACATCATATAACATTTTATATATTAATGGTATTTTTACATTCAACACGAGTAATCTTAGAGTGAAAAATAGACAACCGCATTACCTTTTTATAGAGAGGTCATTCAATTCCATAATTTTTGTGTTCTAAGCCCATGTCCCTCGACCATGGAAGACATTACTCAAGAATGAATCCAAATCATGAAATCTCCAACACTTGATATCCATAAAAAATATTCATTAACAATTATAATTTTGTTTTCCTATAAATTATTGTCAAGATAGATAAAATCAAAATTTAATAGATTCATACCTTATATGTAATTCATTGAGATAACTCCAATAATTTGTTTAAAAAAAGTAAGTATCCTCAAAATTAAAATTTCATTACTAATTTATTTTATGTTAATATAATGTAATTTAACAAAAAAATAGACATTTTAATAATTTTATAAAAAATTATATGTTTTTGAACTATCCATAAAAATAATCTAATAGTAAACATTTTATAAATTATATAATTCATAAATATAAATATGTTACAATAAATTTAATATGAACAATTTCCTATATTTTCTATATGTAATTTATATGATATTTAATTAATAATAAACATTTCAGAATTCAATTTATTTTATATAAAAATTTTAAATGATATAAATATCATATAAATTTGTCATTATCTAATCTCTTGATAAAAATATTTTCATGTGGTCAAAATAATTTCCATATAAGGACCATTTTATTTGAAAACATCAATATTAATTATTATTGTCATTTTATAATTATAAATAAAAACATTTTATATATTGGACTAATTTTTAATTTATAACGTCTTTATAAATTTACCAATATGATTTCTAAATAATACATTTTATTTCAACGACATAAAGCAAACCTTTAATTTGTTGTAAAATATGTATTAATATTAACAACTAATATTTAAGAATGTTCTAATTTTATCAAATAACATTATTTAATTATAAAAATTTATAAATAAATAATTTATAAACCATTAATATGTTAAAATATCCCACTATTAATTTTATAATTATTTATACACATTTCATAATACATTTATATAAAAATGATAAAAACATTTATTTAGTACAATTTATGTATCACTAGAGCTTCAAATATGTATGGGTATCAAATCCGAAACCATTTTTCATAAATCCCTTAAAGATAACCAAAATTAATACCTTTATATATATATTTTGTGTAAATATACCCCAGGTAGGAACTTTATTCCAAACAAATTCCAAATAAGTAGTTCAACTACTTATTTTTATAGTCCATCATCATTTGAAATATCATTGTAACATCCATGTTTTTTGAAATTGGTCAAAAACCACTCCCATTTTCAATTTTTTAAATAGTGGATCTTCTATTTTCTAATCCGATGATCAGAAATCAATACTAAGAGTTATATCAGCATTATATGATGGTTTTGGGATAGACTATAAGATTGGAGAGTGTCTCAAGTGTTTTAGTTTTCTTTTGGAAGTGTTTCAGGCCAAATGACCTATTTTGGAATAGTGGGTCAAGGGGAACTGTTTATGGGAAAACTATACCTCCCATTCCAATTAATCGTGTGTCCTAGTTTTGTACAAGATAATAGTTTTTTTAAACTATGCGAGGGAGGTGTACGACTATCTATGGGGTTTCTAACATTGTTTCAGAGGAATCCTCATGTTTCACACACAATTAGTGATAATCATGTGGAAGGTTTCATAGGCACTACCTCATATGTGGTACCTCAATATTGTAGCATGCACGGTTACCGCACGGTTTGGAAATCCTTTCAAGTTAACCATGAAACCTAGTAAATGAGGAAAATTTTCAACTTTTCGTTAATTTTTTTTTCTTCTCCCTCCACATATTTCTCCTAGGTCGTGCACAATGTATAAGGAGAACCCTCATTTCCTCCTACTTCTCTCCTCTGATCAATCTCCTCAAATGGTGGTACATTCTTTGATATGTTGAAGGCCAAAAAACCGCATTTGTAAGGACAATCTCATGATTTATTCTATTCTTATTTCATTTTTTACCTCGTGGAGAGCTAAATATTTTGGCACCATTACCCCCTTTTTTGATGGTGTTGGATGAAAACATTGATCTATCCTAAAAACCATATAATCAGATCATGATATTGAAAATTAAAACTTCTATGACTCTAATGTAGGTGGTTCAAATATTGATTTTTTGTGTACATTTTGGGTGTTAAACTTTTAGCGTGTGTTTTAGTATTTTGAGGGAGACCCTTATTTATGTGTTTATTATATAAAATTGAATGTCTGTCCCTAATGGATTTCATTGGGCATGACCAAATATTTTTCTCTTAAGGGAGATTGGGTTATTTGATGATTCTTCTTATAATGGTTTTGCTGAGGGTGCCATATTAATTTAAATTGATTTGGTTAATTTTTTTGGATTTGGTTAGTCGTATCTGTGACATCCAGGTTCTCTAAATTGAATTTTATGTCTTCTAGTTATTAAATTTAACATTATTAAATTGAATTTCAAATTTAAAGTGAATTATATATGTGTGTGTGTTTTTCTTTAGATGAGTTTCTTGGACCCAAGGGGTCATGATGGTCTTGGCACAGTAAATTGAGATGATATGACTATTAGGATTGAGTAATGATTATCATTGGTTGGTAATGGCTTGAATTGCTTGAGTGGGTTTGACCATAGGATTGGGAAAAGTGGAAATCGGTTAGAGGAAGCAAGATTTTCCGCTTCAACATAGCCCATTATATTGTGATGTCCTGACCATCAAACTTGAGATACATGGTCGTAGGGGCATGAGGTGTCAGTGTTCATGTGGATTATGTATTATTATTAGTGATTGTTCCTCAACCATTGTGGCCAAAGAATTGAATTGAGTCATGTTCACATAATATTAATCCATTTATATGTATGTTTTGACCACTCATATGGGTAGAGGACCCCAGTAGTATGGATTAGGATTTTTGATTAAGGGTTCTTATTGTAGAAAGCGGCATGGATGTTGTAGATACTTCAATTGATAACAATGAGGTTATTGGTTGGGGGGTAAGTCATTCCAATATTGAGTATATGGGTCTTGATTTATTTTAAATACATAAATTGTTATGACTCTGGATGTTGGGATAAAATCTAAAAAGTGATTTTTAGCAGGGTTATGTGGGGAAGGTTACTGGTTTTGGCATGCCTTTGGGACATCTGTGATTTATTTGAGACACGAGGTGTCAGGAAGCATGAGGTGTTGGTTTTCTTATTTGAGGTGGAACAAGAGGGTGCACCTGGGCATGGAATCAAGGGTTCTTTGGGACATGGTCAAGGAATACTCTTAGCTTCTGAGATTCCGACATTGGATGAAGAAACTGACAAATTATTGGTGGATTTTGAGAACTAGAGATTCTTGATTTTTTATTTATCAAATCGAGCTATTATAATTATTAAATTACATTTCTACTGAAACACACATTCTTGGTATGAACCTCTAGGTTGTATCATTCTAAGACTTGTTATCAGACCCTGCACAGGTCCATTAAAACGTGTTTAGATCCTATAAATCTAAATTTAGGTAAGGTATCGGCTTCCAGAGCTAGTTTGTAGTGGTATTTAGAATGTGATGATGACATGGACCTCGAGGTCTTTCCTCTTATAGAGATTTGGTTTAGTTTCTTCTCTATATCATCATGATATATATGTATAGCCTATATAGTCATCCTCTGGAAAAACAATTTTGTATATTGACATGTATGGCCTGTTATGACATGCTTGTTGTCATGTTTAATTTGGTAGTGGATACATGTGGAATGCTGATTTTTTTTATTTATATTCTATTGTAGTTGTTTATTTATTGCTTTGGATATTGCTTGTTATTGACTATAATTCCACCATTGGCAAGTTTGGTGTGAGTATTCTATGTATTTTTTATCCTTATTAATGATATAAATTATTACTCAGGTAATTTTATTATCATTCCAAGAGGTTATATTCTCCTTAGTATACATGTTTACATCCCCTCTATTAGTCTCTATCCTTTGGAGTTTAAGGAGGTTCACCTAAGTCCAGTTCCACCTAGACTGATAGCACTTTTTGGGTGGCTACTCGGGTCGGGGATGTTGCATTCTTTTAAAGTTAAGTGATATTACCATTATTCATTGGTAATGAGGTAATTATTTCTTGAAAATATTTTGAATGAAAATAATTTTTTTATAATTTAATAGATTAGTCATTCTAAGTTATATAATGATTTATTTACATTATGTTAGGAGATTCTTAAATTATGAATTGAATAAAACACCATTAAGAGACATAAATAATTCTTGGTAGGATTCTCTATGATGTAGGATAATATACGGCTCAAATCTAGGGGTTAGAATTGATAATTCATGAAAAAAAATTAAAATAATATTATATAAATCAAAAATATACCATCACAAATGACATATTTACAATGTTGAAATCACATGGAATGCATTATTGAAGAAGGAAAAAAGAAAAACAACACCCTAGGATAGACCAAGAAAAAATCATTGTGTGACACTATGTGTCAGGCCGTGAATCCCTGTAAAGAGAAATATAATTTCATAATTTATTTTTTATTTTATGGTTGATAACAACGTATAATACCTTGGTAACCCAGAATATGAAATTTAACGCATAAAATATATGATAATAAGGAATTTAGGACACACAGGGGTCTATTTTCTCTTAAAAATAAATGGACTGGGTGATCCACTAAAAAATCCAAAATGGATCTTAACCATGATTATAAAGTTCTCCTCATCTATATAGTCTTCCACTAGGATACTCCTATATTAAATTTGAATATATTTTCCCTTTTTTGAAACCTATCATGACTAGAAGGAGGGGGTTATTCCAAATTTGTATCTTGTGATGTAGAAGGGGTGTTGTGTGATTGACTTATCATTCATACACTTTGTTCATTTTTAGGTTGTTGGATCATTTTTAAAACATTATAAACATTATAATTTTTCATTTCATGAAAATTAAAAACAAAAATAATAATGAATAAATTAACACGTTGATTGATCATCCTGAAACAATTTTTTTTTTGATTTAGTAAATTCAGGTTTAAAAATTGTATTGAGAGAATTAATTAATTAATAACATGAACTAATTGATTATAAAAAGTGTATTTTTCATTAAAGGTATACCAAAACCATATATCATTTATCATCTTGAATGTAATAAAAAATATTAAAAAATAAACATAATTTCTAAATTCACTCCCACAAGAACCCAATATTTAAGAAATATCATTTTTTGTAAAAACCAATTACTTTTCTCTGTTTACCTCGAAATATTTAATCAACCAATCGTTTAAAATTCAATAAAATTGACTTAAACCATATAATTTGTTTTACCAAAAAAATTACACATTCTACAAAAATCTTATTATGTGATAATATTTTTAGTTTTTTTATTAAATTCTATTATCCCTATACGAAATTACTATGACATACAAGCAAACAAATTTTTTATTTTTTATACGGATGATTGTAAAATATATTTTGGTTTTTGAATCATTTATTCTATATTAATTAGCCTATTTACAATTGGTATGATCATGGTGTAAATCCATATTTTATTATTGATGGAGAATCACTCTACATGATAAAAAATCAAAAGAAATATTTAAATATCATCCTAAACATGAGGAGAGATTATTATGAATAAATTAAAAAGAAACTATGGATGGAGTATAACAAAACCAATAATTTGATGATGTAGAACCAAGTGATATAGGACTATTAATAGTCATAGATTATGATATACCATAAAACATTAGACTAAAACCAAGAATTCGGTTTCCAACAACTATATTCAACCAATTCAAAATATATTCATCAATCGTCTCAATAATTTCCAACACCGTGCAATTCTATGGACTACCTCACAATGTTTCAAACACTCACCAATTCAGTTTTATTTCACTCTATGATATATTACAATGTAATTTTTTTCATCGTAAATGGTAACACTATATCTAATATGTTTTTTCATAAAATAGAAAGAACACGATTATATTCAATTATTTTAAGGCCACTCCCTCGCCATCTGGGATGAGTTAGTAAGAAAAATTATCTCTAGATTCTTCCCACATAAAAACAAATCTATATTTTGGTCAAAAATAAGAAATTTAAAAATTCAATATGAATAAATATAAACCTCATGGCATAATTTCAATTACCTAATTAGAATGTTCCCCCATTATGGTATTGAAATTATGTTTTTTATTCAATATTTCTATAAAGGCCTACAATATGGGAATATGTCAATTTTTTATGTGGTAGCCGATGGATCACAAATTAAAAAAATGGATATGGAAAGATACATATTATTAAATGATATATAAAGTGTCATTTTCTATTGTAAAGAAAATGAAAAAATTTGAATCGTTAATATGGTATTAAAAAATAAATGGATTATAAAACAAATAGAGGAACTAACAAAAAAATATAACACCATGGAGAACCAACAAAAACCCCAAGGTATGAATCTATATGAAGTCAATAATGCTAGTTACAATCATGATAATAAATTTCAATATTTTTTACCACAATAAAAGATTATCGTTTTCAAAAATTGGTGTCATTTTTTAAAGCATAGGATGGACAATCACACCAAAACCAAATTTTCACAACATAGGTGTCTTTAGTCCCTCCAAATAAATATTTTTTATATTTTCAGAAATCCATTTTAAGGTTAAATGGAAGCAATAAATTCTATGTGAAAAACTATACAACAACTTGATAAAAATCCATATTCAAGATTCAAAAAACATAGACACTAAAGAACCAAATTCAAAATTTGAAAATATTTCATTGATTTCTACAAAGCCTAATCTCCTAAAACCATGAGATCCTTAATATTCGCACTCTTACATGATTTATCATTATAAAAAACATTACAGAATATTGATTTCCCTAGTTGTCATTGTCACCCTAAATCCACCGAAGAGGAATGATTTCTATGATACTATTGAAACCCACTATCTACCATCCTACTAAAGCCCCTCAAGATGCACCCCTTAATAGTTAAAATCAACATCATTGCCTCTAATTCATTGGAATTAGAACCCACCATCCATCATCCCCACAGCATCAAACCACAATCACAGAACACACATGACTTCATAAAACCAAGCCTCAAATGATAAAAATCATTTACTGCACTAGTGGATTATGTTGAACCAATCATCACTAGAAGGTAAAACAAAAATTCAATGATCAAATCTATATTTTATAAAAAACCCATTTTAGAATATTATTTTTTATTATAATAAAAGTTTTCTAAATTATTAGAAATAAATTAATTTGTTACTTTTATAAAGAAAATTGTTTTATGTCATTTCATGAAATTAATTAATATTTTAAAAAAAAAATTAGTTAATGATATATTTTAATGTCATATAAACATAATATAAATAAAAATCAATTATTTTAGGATATAAAATATATTGAAAATAATAATTTTAACATAGAACAATTTTTTGTAAACAATATGTGTATCTTAAAATCCTTTTTTAATCATATTGCATGTTTATTTTTAAAATTTAGTTTTCTTAACCATAGTAATTTTAATTTATTAAAAAAGAATATTATATAGATTAATAATAATTAAAATATTTTTTAAAATTAATATTGTTAAATTAAATTTTAATTAAATAAAAGTTGTGAAATTAAAAAATATCTTGGGAAAAAGTATAAATGGGTAAATTGAAATGTTAATATACAAAGCCAAAAATCACTAAATGGTGTCTCCAAATTTGAAATATGAGATAATATTTGGGAATATCATGGCCCATAATCCATCATTGTTTAGTATGGTGTATTTATCATTAATTGTCTAAATAAATAATTTAATAAATTACTATAATTAAAAATAAAATACCCTTCCCATCAGTTATAGATGCGACCACATACACCAATTCATTACCCACACATATATGTGAATTAAATTGTTAAAAAGGAAAAATATTTTCATCAAATAACCCTATCAAACTAAAAATATCCTATATACATCCTTAATTACCATATGCCCTTAATTTCCAAGGATAATTCCAAGGGAAATAAATGTTACCTACATGAGTCTTATTCTCCTCTTAATCATTCTTTTTTATTTTCATATTCTTAAATATCTTTAAGATTGATAATTAAATGAATTAAAAAACATATATATACTAATAATTTCATTATATTAATTTATAATTGATTATTCATCCATTCTATAGAATCTGCTATGATGAAAAACACATTGATCATGCATATGTGTGGACTACCTCCTTCACGAGACAATGCAATACAATTTTTATTTACCACATTTTTATTTTTGAATAATGTTTTTTTTAATGAGTAATTTTTTTTATTACAATTATAAATTTCATAAATGACCACCTTCTTAATATTATTTTATTCTATACATTCACTGGGGATTGATAAGTATGGGCGGACTACGACCTCTATGATCGAAATTCTTACTTCTTTTTATCCACAAAAAATGGATATAGGAAAAAGAATGACCCATTAGTAAAATTATTTACATATCATTATTATAAATATAAAATGAAAAATTTTCATCCACTAAATCTCTTTCTATCCATTGGGAACTGGATTTTCTAATCATGTGTATGTGTTGACCACCTCCTCTAGGAATGATGAATTTCTTTGTCATCACTAATCAACATTTAAGGTTTGAAGAATGAATTTTTTAGAGCTATATGATATATATTACATTAAGTTTCTTCTATAAATGTTATATTAACATTTTTAAATTAAACTTTTCTCACCCATTCAATCATTATAGGATGCATTTGTTTTGGTTGACTTCGTGCCTACTTGAGTGATATTGTAACATTTATATAGTGAATGACTAAGGAATGTTTTACAATAATTATGGAATGTAAATAATATGGTATTCAATATTTTTTAAAATTTTAGGAGTTATAATATTAAAATCTAAGCATGATAATTATATAACTTCTCTAATAATTTAAAACTATGAATAAAAAATTCCCTGACACTATCATCAAAATTCATAATTATAACACTCTTTGGATGACAGTAGAAAATTATAACTAATTATTTGATATATATTACCTAACAATTGGTAAAATAAATAAATAAATAACTTGGTATAAAATATCAATTAAAATTTTTGACATTATAAATCATGTTCATTCCAAATAAATGTTTCAAAAATTGATTTTAATAAAAATATTTAATAAATCAAAATATTCATATTAAATTATTATATATGAATTATTTAATAGTTTTATACAGGTTAATAAAGTAATAAAGTATATTTTTAAAAAATTATTTTTAATGGGATGTTAGAGTGTGATCAACTAAGTGGTGAAATAAGGAATGATTTTTTTCCTAAACTACCATAATTGAGACACATTTCAATTTATGCACCAATTTAATTTAATGTGGTGTAAAAAATTCAAAATTATTATATTATCATTAAATATATTCAATTAATGCTAGTATAGGTTCATTTTCAATCAAATTTTACCTTATTTATTTTGATTGTCATGTTACATAAGTCACAATATATTTCTCAACTCATGTTATTTCCCCATGAGATATGAATTATGTTTAATTTAATCTCAAACATCTTATTTATCCTGCAAGTTCCATTAACCCATGATTTATTTCATATATCTTTGATTAAATTAATATATTTTACTAAATTTTTTGACTGTGTTGGATCAAATTAACTTTTAAATCATCTAACTAAATGTAATGATCAAAAAATTATGCACATTATTCTTTTTTCATATCCATGTTATACCAATCAAATTTATTTCCTATGATGTTTCATGTAAACATCATACTTCTATTTACCTGTAATTGATAACTGGTTTTATCGTTATTTTTATTATGTAGTTTTCACTAAATTAATTAATGGTTATTAGAATTTTATCATAATATAATTTATTTAATACAATTTCGTATAATGAAATGTTTTAAAATGTTCAATGATGAATTATTTCCCAATTAGTGTAAGGTTATTTATAGAATCATTGACAATCATTAAAAAATTAAATTGAAAGCATGTTAATGTTTTATAGAATTGTTGTTTTCTATTGGAAGAACCTATTATTCAATTTCTCATGTGACAATATCATTCTTCCACCATATTTGATTTCTAAGAGACAACCTCTATATTCTTTAAAGTATTAAAAAAAAGAAATTCTTATTCACATTTTTTAATAATTTATTACTTTTTATATTTCATTCTATTAACAATGGAATATTTTTTTTAAATATTCATAATGATTCTAGGATTTTTATTCATCTAGGTCAATTGATTTATCATAGGAGTTATTAAAATTATTTCATCAAAATTATTTGTCTAGAAATATTATGAAATTTTCCCTTTCATTTATGTGATAATCCATCACTAATTTTTTATTTTCGAGTATTCCTCTTATTTAGGAATTAATTTCTTCAAATGTATTTACTATGTGAATTCACATTGTTTTGTAACATGTTTGATGGTTTATCACCTAGATTCTAGATATATCAATTGATTGGGGATGTTTTTTTGCTAAACTATATATACATTTCCTATATGGTGTAAACAAGATATGAGTATTGATTTTTTTGAGTTTTATTTACCATGGATGAATCATAATGTCATTTTATACCCTTTTATTTTAATCTTTTTTTATCATTTCTTGTTTACTGATGAAATTAGAAATAATTTCTTAGGTAACCACAATAATAGAATGTAAACCTAATTTTATTTCCTTGTTTTTTTACAATAATATGACCGGATTGATGTGGTGCACATATGGATAACATTTAGTTATGATGGGTGTGCTAAATAATAATCCAATTAATTGGGATATATTTTTAACTCATGATATAACATGTTTTGTGGGTATTAAGCCTCTCTAATTAAGGTAATGAATAGTTATCCAAGCCGACTATATTATGTTATTGAGGTAGGGAGCCTTAAATTAAACATATGATATCATTTTTATATTGCTTCCTCCTTTCTATGATGTTATTCTATTATAATATATTGATTCTTATTTCATTATATTTTTTATCTTCCACCATGTATTTATTAAATTATTACAGAGATACCATGTTATGCATCACATCTCTCATTATAAGATTATTTATTTTGTTCATTAATATAGAGCATTTGAGCTAACCCTTTTCTTATGTTTACATTTCCCCAAGTAATGAATGAATGTATTACTTATTCCTATCCTAGAATAGTATACATTGTGGATAATTAATGGGAAACATTGAATACAAATTTTATTAATAATCAGATTCTTACATATTGTATAAAAGATCCATTTGTGGAGAAGATATGTGATTCAGTAATTTATTCTTTTTCATAACTATATAAGAATATACAATTATGGGAAATTATATTATAAAATTGTGAAAAATTCTGTAACCATATATGATTATCAAATCTAGTGATTAATTTTTTTATAATGGTTCCATGAGTATTGGTCTGAGGGTGATATAGTTGGTATTACAGTATTATTTAGATAAATCATAGGTTATGATCATATCTGTTGAGGATGGTTTATGATCATGAAATGAAATCAATATTTAATATGTCAAGTATTATATATCTCTCAGCGATATAGATAAACACTAAGGTTTTTTGTATTGAATATATTATGTTATTGGGAAAACCGATAAAAAACAACAGTAGAAACCCTCTATATTAGTCTAGATATAAGAGAACGTAGATAAATTTTGGTAAATTAGATATTATATTTCTTTCCTAAAAATTACATAACTGTCTTGATAATTGAAATTTTAAGTGGTTTTGGAATATATTTTCTTGTCGATAACAGACCCAAAAAGAGTTGTCCTGGTATATCTTAGACATTATTCCATTGTATGGTGAATGGTCCTTACTAAACACATCGCTAAACCCTCTTTGATGAGTTACTTGGGTTTATTTACATTCTCTTTACAAGCCATTATAAACAATTTGGATATATTCCTTTAAGGAAGTTAACAGGATTACAGAACCAATCAGCATAATGAACATGGATAACCTATATTGAATCTAAAGAATCATAAGCTACAATATCCATATATTTTATGAATTATTTATTCTATGTGCCTTTTTTCACATTGAATATTTACTAATTTAATTTTCGTCAAATTAAAAATTTTATTAATGAAATTAATTGAAAAATAGGGAATGGAGGTAAAATTGAATACAATGGAAAATGTTGTGATTATACCATTATACGATATAATGGGACAAGAATTGGTGTTATAAATCATATTATTATGCCATATAAATTATCCCGCAACATGATTTCCAATTTTATAATATTCAAATACCATAACAGGACAAACATAATAGGGATGAAGACTCATAAAAACTCTTGTGAAAAATTTGATAGAGGGGAAATGATATAATTTCCGACATGTAAAAATTTTGGGAAAAAACACACAGAGGAATGTCTTGAAAGAAATGAAAATAGTAATATGTGTGGAAAAGGAGGAAATAAACTATATAACTACTTACGGAAAATGATGCTTTTAGTTAAATTGGTAGTAGAAGAAAATTTTTCATCATGATTTACATAATATATTTATATAGGCATTAAATAAGAAATTATAACTTATTTCTTATCAATTTAATTGAAATATTTAAATAATTCATTTAAAAAAATCATGAAATAATTTATTTATAGAGATGTTATAAAATATATATATTTTTTGATATATATTTTAAATATTATTATGTTTTATTTTTTTCATCACACACACTAAAATAATGGCTATGATACATTATTAAATTAAAATTGTAATCTTTAAATGATAATTATGAGAACATATAACATGTCATGAACCGAATCTGATTGCCACCAAAACCGATACCAAACCCAACCTATGACAAGGCCCGAAGGGCGTTCCCAATCCCCATGGGCAGGAACAAGTGCCCAGCTATCATAAAATGAGAATTGGGAATGATTTACCCATATATATAAACATAAAACAACAAATGAATCCAATAAAAAGAATCTGGATTTTTGAAACCAAAAAATGTTTTACAAAAATTCAGAACTGAATTGCATAGTCTAACACAACTCACCAGGAATATAACAAAGGTAAAACCCAAAAATTAACATCCCAGGAACCTCAACATGGCATGACTCATCACCCTCAAGCCATCTCCACAACACTGCATCATGAATGGTTGGTGAAAACCCTAACTATTTGCACAAAAGTTGTACCCAATCCTTTGAAAACAAATATAATCAAGTATACTTACACCCAAGGGTGTATGTAGGGTGTGATCCAATGACCAGTAGGATACCACCACTAAGATATTACATGTGATAAACATTCAAATACAAAAATCATGCATGTTTTCAAAAAAATCATATTTCTAGTTTCAATTTCTAAAAGATGCAACTTAAAAAAATCAGTTTTCAAGTGGGCTAATATAATGAATAAATACTTTTAAAATAAATTCAAAATCTACTGAATTTTTTCATCCATATATATTGTATGGCAATGATAAGTATAAAGGATATAATGATCACAAGTAATAGGAGATAACCCCTAGGCACTAGCTAGCTCTGGGTCCCAGGTACCTCGTATCACGGTGAGAGTAACCATAAAAAATATTCGTTCTCATGCAAGAGCCACTAGAAGGGAACATACCCATAACCTAGTGGTCTCTAATAATAATCATCATAGTTTAGTTAGAGTTGTAAGTGTCAATCTTGCTAAGTGAAACTGAGTCCAAACCCCACGGATTCACTAGCTTACTAGTACATGTCCACCCACCTAGATCCCGGGGTTTTCCCTTTGTGCTCAAACAAGTTATACAAGCCATGAAATATATTTTTCACATTAATATATCACTTACACATCACACATTAACAAAATATCCCCATGTACATCACACAAGTCACAAATTCCACTTTTCATTCAAATGCATTTTGAATTCAAACTCAGGCCAAAATAGCCCACAACACTTTTTGCTTAAATTTCACAATCCAACACATCCTTTAACAATTTTATAAAGTCTCTCAAAATATTACAAACATAACATAACATCCAACTCACATGTTTCATAAAACCCTTTTTATAAATAAAATACATTTTTCACATCGCACTCACACAAACAACCCCCATCACGTTCACACCTATTTCACATTTTAGTAAATCCATTAAACATTTTTATAAAACATTTCTAAGAGGATACACATCAAATGAAAAACCTATTCACATTTAAAATGGTTCATTATAAAGTATAATCAATCCAAAATAGTTTTCCAATATGGTTTCACATCTTACATAAATCATTAAACCATTAAAAACATCCATAAAACAATTCTAATGAGTTTACCAAAGATTTTCACATAACACCAAATTCAAAACCATTTTTCCAGGAAAAAATCACAGTAATAAAAATTCCAAACAGAATTGGAAGCCCCAAAAACAATTATTAAACTACCCTCAAGTGTTATAAAAACACCTCAAATAATACTACAAAAGATCCACATGAAAATCACATGTTTTCAAAATCACTTTCAAGAATTACAATAAGGTTTTACACCTTAAACCCATAAAAACCTATTTAAAACCTAATAGAACACCAATACCCTACCAAATAAGAATTTTCATCCCAAAAATCATTAATTAAAACAATTTTATATGTTATAAAACACACCCAAACAATACCCAAAGTGTTACACATGAAAAACACCCAATTTTAAGCTAAAATGAAACTATAAAAATAATTGACTAACCAAATCCAACATAAATAGTTTTACCACCACACACAGTATATTAATAACATTCATAATAATTAATTCAAGCAAACTAAGTCATCTATAAATGATTACACATGGAATCACCTACCTTTTACGTCGAAACACTCAAAACATTGTGCAAAACATCAACCACACCACATCCACAACTCATGGAAGATTAATCCTACCCTAGACCACAATATTTGTCCAAAAAGACACCAAATCAAACCCTAGGATCGAACTTCAACTTCTGGACATGAGGAACTTCAAGAAAGGGTGAAAGAAACCCTATGGAAGGGGAAGAAATCAAGGAAAGAAGCACTTACTTGAAACATCTTGAATCAAACAAACCAAATACACCAAAAGTTTAATCTCCAAGTAACCAAACCTGATATGGAGGATATAATGGGGATTAAAAGGTCAAGTGGGGACTAAAATGGTGGAAAAAGAGTGAAAATTAAAAGATTTATGAAATAATCAACTTACCTTCTGAAAGCTGGACGATTTGAGGAACCCTAAGAAGTGTTTCCCTACTCCGTGAGGCAAATTTGTTCCAAAGTGAATAAATGAACAATGGGGGTGAGTATTGGGATTTTGGCTTCAGGTGGGTGGTAAAATCATAGGAATATAGTAAAAAATGAGTATTTTATTAAAGACATAAAAAACAATTTAAAACTAGAAATGGATCACGGTTTGGCCCAATTTTAAATTAATTCACTCAAACCCAAAATGATGATGGGTTCAAAAAGGGTCCAAATTGAAATGGAGATTTGAATAGGTCATAGGAGGAAAGGTGGGAATTATAATTGATGAAAAATGTTAACAAATTAAGGAGTTATAAAAGAAATAAAATATATTTTTAAATCTGGAATTGTGCTAACAATTTGGCCCAAATTTTGAAAACCCTCCATTTCCAAAAAAAATGAATAGAAACCCCCAAAAGAAAATAATGAATGGAAATTAAATGAAAAATACATTTAAAAGAAGTCATAGATGCGAAAATTATCCCCACTATAAAACATTCCATCCCCAGAAAGCCGCAGCTAGCCCAAATATAAAAACCAAACCCAACTGATAAACCCAGAAATAATTCTTTGCCAAGATTCGCCCCCAATGGCCAAAACACATACAGTGATAAATTTTTGAAGGATTACTCTCACAACCAAAACATAAACCACTTTTATGAAACAATCAAAAACATTAATGTTTTATCCCAAATTAAAACACCTCAAACAATATATGAACAATACTCAATCAATTTCCCTAAAAAAATAACAACATCGAACAATGTTACACTTACACTACTATAACTAAACCATTGGGAACTATCCAATCTCAAAGTTTACTCAAGGAATTTGTTGGTATTTAGATAACTCCAAATGATAATACCAACTTCCAAGACAAGACCAAGGGGAAAAATCACAATTACTCATATGAAGAGACACAAATGGGCTCCCCACAATAAGAGACAACTTAAAATTCATCCCGAGACAGAATCACGACACTAACAGGGGGAGGCCTGAATAGACTCCATAGTACATGGGGTATACATCCATTAGAAATTTCAAAAATAATATGCATGATACCCATGGTGGTATCCCCACCACAAGAACCAACCATCTAAACCGACAGGTGTGGGCCGACATGAAAATACCCCAAAACATTAATGCTTTGGGAAGGCCTCACAGTTAGTCCACACAGTTTTGGAAACCGTGCACTAAGTGTGCAAATCATTTTTTCCACATGGATTCCTAGAACATGGTCACTACTAATTGTGCAAAAACCACGTACTTATCCTATCTAGCCAAATTTGAATCAATTCTCTAAAGACTCAATGGAAACCAATGGGGTGGGGGGAATGATATTGGGTGATGACATGGGTACAAGGCCCTCGGCCTTTTTCCACCGAATGAGAACAACGGAAGAAATATGATGTCACCATAGGTTTAAACTCTTCCTATCTTTCATACTGTGGATAGGAAATTGTACAAGGGTTTAAACGACACTGGGGTTTCCCCTGACTATGCACCAGCTTCACACCGGGACATCTGGCTGGAGCTCAAAATATTGAAGCATCTTCGGCCTCTTCGTTAGGCTATGGAAACCCCTGTGTGGAACATCATATTTTAGTGCCACAAAAAAATACACCGAATACCCCAATGTGTTCACCAAGACATAACACACTCAATAACTCATATTTCCAAAACCTGAAATTTCATTGAAATAAGGGATCAGAAGATGCACACACATCGCACCTTGTTTATTTGGGTGAAAAACAACAGAAGGTAAGGAAACGTATAAACACCTTCTTTTAACATAATGGATTTGATGTTTTTTCCAAGGGAGACATATTCCCAACATAACATAGAACCTCAAATGATTGCGTGACCTTCACCTTTACAGTCAAATGAGGAAACAACATCACAATGCGTCACTGAACATGACCTTCGATATTGATAGAAAAAATACATGGAACGGGACCTTATGCAAAGTCCCTAAACAACAAACATGTTCAAAAAGTGGACACAATATCCTCTCATGACCAAAATCCCAAAATTGGTGGTTGAAAAAGAACTCTTGCTTCAATGAAACTATGAAGAACCCGGAGGCCCTCTTAGACACCGTCTAGACACTCATCCACACTAACAACCCCAGAACACTTCCAACTTTGATGTATTAGGAAAATTAAGATAGTAAGGTCTCTTTAATCCTTCCAAAAGTACTATCCCACAACTAGAGGATCCAGAAATCAATGAAATGAATGGTTGTAGACTCAATCAACAAATATCATTAAAATATTCCCTATACTGATCAACTAGAAGATTTTACAATGGCGAAACAATACGGGTTGCACTTCATTTGGGCATTAACCCTTAATGTGGGTATAACTTATCGAATGAGAGAACCAAATGACCCAACCAAGCTTGTATATTGGAAAAAACATTCCACAAACCAGATCCAAACACATGAAGGGAACCAGAATAAAGGTGTCCCGAAACATATCTCAGAAGATACTACTAACCGATTCCTCTACCCAACATGTCGTCCAAACACAAACCCAAAACACTGTTAGAACAAGAGGGGTTCATGGAATCAAAACATACCACAACATCAACCTTTTCCAAAAACACATAATATACACCTTCCAAAATAATTCAAAAAGACATCATGTTTTTCTTTAAAAACATCTCTTTGAAAATAAAAGGTTCAGTGGTTAGTGTATCAACCAATGGTACCCCAATGGCCTCACACATGCATGTTTCTGTGCCACACCGAGAACCCTCCTCATATCTATCCTGGAAATCATCCAGTCATTCCATCAACCATCCATAATCCCATATAACCCCATTCACGTGGTCTCTCATGAAAATACCAATGGTTAGAATAAAAATGCATTCCTCTTTTCCAAACCAAAATGTTTAACCAACACATCCTTTTTCTCAAAACCGCTAACCACAATATCAAAATATCAATACAAATCTTACAAAACATTTCACAAAGATAAAAACATTTAGAAAAGAACCCAGTTTCATGTTATTTACATAAATTTCAAAAAATCTCATTCAATTAAAACACCCTTTGATTGTTTAGAAAACTATATTGGGAACACTTTTTTAAAACCAACTTTAATATAGTTCCCGATTTCAAAAGAGGTATAAGCTCACCATATTTATTTCAAAATAATTCTGAAAATTTAGTTACACCATTTCATAAATCAAACCATTCCCTATTTATTTGAAAATCATTTCATAATGAATTTTTCTATTCTTAAAACCATGTCACTTTAAAACCAATGTTCCAAAATATCAAAACTAAAGTACACAAAACAATATGAGAGGAAACTAGTTTCAGTGGGTGACTTGGAAATATGGTTGGCGGCCAAATTCCAATCACATCAATATAATAGACAGTGTTCTAGGGAATATCCCTGGCTCCACATGGCTTTCCAGGACCTGTGAGCTCAGAGAGACCATTAACCCAACTCTCTTTTAATTTCCCCTAATCATCATTAAACCCAGAAAACCAAAAGACTCTGAAAGTTCCCAACTTCCCCTATAGACTTGAATCCCATCATGAAGTGTGGTAATTATCCATGCAACTCATAACCAAATTTCCATGTCTTGAAAATCCTAACTCTATACTATCCTGACTATTCCCCAAATAACATGACCCAAATAGAGCGAACCTCCTCTGATACCATTTTGTCACGAACCGAATCTAATTGCCTTCAAAACCGTCACCAATACCAGCCCGTGTCAAGGCCCGAAGGGCTTTCCCGATCCCCACGAGCTGGAACAAGTGCCTGGGTATCATAAAATGTGAATTGGGAATGATTTACCCAAGTTTATAAACATAAAACAACAAATGAATCCAATAAAACAAATCTGGATTTTTCAAACCAAACAATGTTTTACAAAAATTAAGAAGTGAATTAAATAGTCTAAAACAATTCACCAATACTATAACAAAGTTAAAAAACCATAAATGAACAGACCAAGAACCTCAACATTGCAAGAGGCATCGCCCTCAAGCCATCTCTACAACATTGCATCATGAATGACCGGTGAAAACCTGAACTGTTAGCAGAAAGGTTATACCCAAAAATGCGACAAAAAAAACAAGTCTACATACATCCAAGGGTGTAAGTAGGGTGTGATCAAATGCCCAGTAGAATACCACCACTAAGAGATTATATGTGATAAACTTTCAATGACAAAAATCATGCATGTTTTCAAAAACATGAAATTTCTAGTTACAATTTCTAAAAGATGAAACTTAAAAAAAATAAGTTTTGAAGTGGGATAATTTAAAGAATAAACACTTTTAAAATAAATTCAAAATATACTGAATTTTTTCAGCCAAATATATTGTATGCCAGCAGTAAGTATAAATGATCTAATGAGAACAAGCAATAAGAAATAACCCCTATGCACAAGCTAGTTGTTTGTCCAAGGTACCTCGTATCTCAGTGAGAGTAACCACAAAAAATATCTGTTCTCATGAACGAGCCACTAGTAGGGAACATACCCATAACCTAGTGGTCCCATATCATCATCATAGTATTTTAGTTAGAGTTGTAAGTGTCAATCTCGCTAAGTGAAACTGGGGTAAAACCCCACAGATTCACAAGAATACTAGTACACGTCCACCCACCAAGATACCCGGGGTTTCCCTCTGTTCTCAAACAAGTTCAACAAGCCAATAAATATATTTTTCATAAGAAAATATCACTTCCACATCACACATTTACCAAATATCCCCATTTACATCACACAAGTCACAAATTCCACTTTTCATTCAAATGCATTTTGAAATCATACTCACACCAAAATATCCCACAACACTTTTTTGCATAACTTTCACAATCCAACAAATCCTTTAACAATTTTATAAAGTCCCTCAAAATATGCTAAAAATCTCATAACAACCCACTCACATGCTTCATAAAACCCTTTTTATAAACAAAATACATTTTTCACCTCGCACTCACACAAACAGCCCACATAACTTTCACACCTCTTTCCCATTTCTGTAATTCCATTAATCATTTTTATAAAATAGTTCCAAGAGGATACACATCACATGACAGGCCTATTCACATTTAAAATGGTCCATTTTAAAGTATAATCCATCCAAAACAGTTTTCCAATGTGGGTTCACCTCTTACATAAATCATTAAACCTTTCACAACATTCATAAAACAATTCCAAATAGTGTACCAAAGCTTTTCACATAAAACAGATTTTAAAACCATATTTCAAGGAAAATATCACACCAATACAATTTCAAAACAGAATTGGAAGACCCAAAAACATTTATTAAACTACCCTCAACTGTTATACAAACACCTCAAACAATACAAAAAAAAATATTCACAAGAAATTCACACGTTTTCAAAATCACATTCGATAAGTACAATAAGGTTTTACACCTTAAACCCATTAAAAATATTATTTCAAACCAATTGTAACACCAATACTCTACCAAATCATAATTTTCGGCCCAAAAAAGATTTATTAAACCAATTTCATATGTTTTAAATCACACCTAAACAATACCCAAAGGGTTACACATGAAAAAACCCCAATTTTAAGATAAAATGAAACTATAAGAATAAATGTTTAACCAAATCCAACTTAAATTGTTTTCGCACAACACACAAAATTTTAAGAACATGCATAATAATTAATTCAAGAAAACTAACACATCTATAAATGATTACAGATGGAATAACCTACCTTTTATGTCGAAACCCTCAAAGCATGGTGTGAAAAATCAACTGCACCACCGCCGCACCACAAGGAAGATAAATCCTACCCTAAACCACCATATTTGACCAAAAAGACAGCAGATCAAACCCTAGGTTTGATCCTCAACTTCTGAACATTAGGAACTTCAAGAAAGGGTGAAAGAAACCCTAAGGAAGGGGAAGAAATCAAAGAAAGAAACACTCACATGAAACATCTTGAATCAAACGAACCAAATACACCAAACTTTGAATCTCCAAGGAACCGACCCTAATATGGAGGCTCTAATGGGGATGAGAAGGTCATGTGGGGAATGAAATGGGGGAAAAGAGTAAAAATGAAAAGATTTATGATAGAATCAACTTACCTTCTCCAATATAAACGATTTGAGGAACCCTATGACATTTACCATACTCCGCGAGGCAAATGAAGTCCAAAGCGGAAAAATGAATAATGGGGGTGAGGCTCGAGATTTTGGATTCAGGTGGGAGGTGGAATCATGCAAATAATGTAAAAATTTGTATGTTACTAAAGTCATAAAAACAATTTAAAAGTAGAAATGGCTCATGGGTTGGTGCAATTCCAAATTAATTCACTCAAACCCAAAATGCTAATGGGTTCAAAAAGGGTCCAAATGGACATGGTGATTTGGATAGGTCATAGGAGGAAAAGTGGGAAGTGGAATGATTGAAAAATGTTAACAACCGAAGGAGTTATAAAAGAAATAAAAATTATTTTTAAATCTAAAATTGGGCTCACGGTTTGGCCAAAATTGTGAAAACACTCCATTTCCACCATAATGAATGGAAATCCCCAAAACAAAGAAAGAATGAAAATTAAATGAAAAATACATTTAAAAGAAGTCATGTATGTGACATAAAAAATCTATATATTATATAAAATATTAAAATTATTTAATTTAGAAAATTAGATTGAAATAATATTATAAAAACATAATTTGTAAGATGGTATTTTTAAATAAATAGTGTTTATCATTATTTTTACTACAAAAAGTTAAACATATAATTTTTCAGAATTTAAAATGATAAATTTATTTAAAATTTATAATAGAAAAATTTAATATTATTTTTTAACATTTTAAAAAAATATTTATACTTCTTAGAAAAATTCAGTTTTTAGGAAGATTATATTTTTAATGGATTTATCAATATATTGAAATGAAAATGAAGGTAAAAAAATCATTTATTTGAAAAATTAATTATTTAATAAATAAAATTATTAACATTAATACGTTATTTTAACTTTTAAAACCAATGGATTATATTTTTAGAAAATGTAAAATGTTACTTTAATAATGAAATAAATTTTACAACTTTTACTTAATTTATATTTTTTTAAAATTGTTATCTATTTATGTTAAAGACACATAACATTAATTTTATTTAATAATATATAAATTTACTTCATAAAACATATTTATATCAATACTTTGAACTCACAAAAAAACTATTTCTTAAAAATAAAGATATTAGGAAAATTGTTCTTAAGCATTAATTGTGTTAATTTTAAAGATAACATTTCATAATTATATTAATTTGATTGAAAAAATTAATATAATTTTTATGATCATAATAATAAAATTATGTGTTATGGTCAATATTAATAATTATCATTTTAAATGATTAACAAGTGTGAATGTAAAAGATACCATGGGAAAAATAAAAAAAATTAATGTAAACATTTAATTTACAAAAACATTAATCATTGAAAGTTTTATAAAAAAAGATTTTTTTGGAGTAATTTCATCAATATTTTGTCCCATAAACCATATTTTCTATTTATTTTGTTACATTAAAATTAATAATTTAAATATTAATTTGATAAGTTAAGGAAATTCTAAAACTACCCTTCCCTTTTATTATAAGATAGAGGGAAAACATTCACCCCTTCCTTACACACCAATTAAATTGAATTACTTGGTGAAACTATTATAATATATTCATTATATAACCATTTGCAAAGAACTATATCATTTATCTGACCTTAATTAACCTAGGCCATTAATTTCTGATGATAATTCCTAGGAAAACCAATATTTTAAAAGTGAGTATTAATCACCTCTTAGTAATTTATTATAATTTTCATATTTCTAATTTTCTAGTTAATTATTAATATAATTATTTAATATATCATATATTTTCCAAAACGTCATTATATTAATGTATAATAAATTATTCAATAATTATATAGAATCTGATAAGAATAATAAACACATCAACTGTTCATATGTAGAGACTACCACCTTCACGACATGATCTTCTTCATTTATCATTACCACTTCTTATGTATGGTATAAAGTATGGGTTTCTTGAATAATTATTCTACTTATTTCACTTAAATAATTATTTTGTGATCACATTTTTACATTAACCTGCATTCCATCCATTCGTTAGGGAATTAAATCTTTGTCATGTGTACGTGTAGACTACTACCTCCATGAATGACAAGCCTTATTTCATTTCACCACATAACATAGAAGGATATAAATTTTTATTTAATAATATAATATTATTATTAAAAAATTATTTTAATTCAAAAATAATATATTTTTTTGTGTATCATCACTCTAACCATCATTTGGGAAATGTTTTCAATAATTTTTCATACGTGTGAACCACCACCTCCATGAATAATGAATTTCATTTATCAACAACACCCTTCATTGATTTTTTAGTTTGTGGATTTTATGAGTGTAAATGATATATATTACATATATAAGATTCTTTAAATATTATATTAACATTATATGGTTTCAATTTTTTACTCATTCGATCATGATGATATGCCTTTTCATGGTCGATTTACTGTATACTTGAGAGATGTTGTAACATGTATATAGTGAATGAATAAATAATGTTGTATATTATTAGTGAAATGTAATATTATGGTATTAAATATGGTTTAGAGGTTATATATTTATAATATTATCATATATACATCTTAAATAAAATCATATTTATTCATTAAAAATTGTTGAAACAAGTATTTCTCTGACGTAATCTATAAGAGCCGTAAATAAAACAACCATGGGATGAAATTTTATAATTATAAATAATTAGGTGATATATTATAAATAAAAATATGTATACATGGAATTAATAACATCATATCAAAGATTAGGGATATAAATTAACATTACAAATCATGTGCAATACAATTTAAAGTGTTAACATCTAATGTTTAAGATATGGAAGAATAAACAACTATATTAATTGTCAATAAATGAAGTTTATAACATGGTTATAAATATGAATACGTATTCTTAATATATTATTTAGAAAATTTTGGTACTTTTATAGGATATTATTATGATTTTTTTTAGTTTTTAATTTAATATTTTTTTTATGTACATTCTATTTAATGAAATTCATTTCATTTAATAAAATTTTAATCTTCAGTGTATCACATTATCTTTCAAAACATATCACTAAATGTAATTTTCCACAACCTAAGAACATATTTCTTTTTCTCCCATATCAATTTTTTTCATATCGAATGTATTTATTATATTATTTCATGTGACCTTGCTACTTCTTCTCACCACTAATCGATGAATATTTTTGGAACCCTTTTTATGATTTGTGATTTACTATGTTATTTTAATAAAAATATATCATTTTCCACATTTATTTTTCAAACATTATTTATTCCAATATAATTTTTTTAAATCTTCCAAAAACCTTATTTCTAAAATATTTTAAGGTTTTTTTCGACTTCATTGAGTATATAAAAAATGTTTTTAATGAGAATATATTTAATTAATTCCACTTGGGTCATTTTTTTATTGAGGGAATATCATATTCACCATTATGAGTGATTATATCTTTCCAATTGTGTTTCATTTTTTTAGATAATTCCTCTATAATATTGTATTTTTTCAAATAGAAAAGTATTATTCTCATGGTTTAGTAATGTTTTCATTCATTAATGTTTTCAAAGGAGGAAGGAAATTAATATTTTTTATGATATATTTTTATGATTATAAGGGTATTCTTAATCAATGAAAAAATATTTTATCATGGTTATTCAGATAATAAAACCATCCACCATCATTATTTGGAAGGCTTGTAAAATTCCCTTTTATATCTATTGAACTATCCATCCATACATTTTTCCATTCCTAATCATCCTCTTGTGTAGATATGATTTTCATCTAATGTATTTCATCTTTGGTTTTCCTATGTTATCTCAACTAGGCTTAAGGGTATTTAGTTAGATTCAAAAAACCTTAATTGATTTGGTAAAGTGTTGTCTGAACTATAATTCTATTTCCTATATAATGTAAATAACATATGTGTAACCATCTGTGTTGATTTGTATTTACATTGAGTGATGATAGAATTCATTTTAAATCCATTTTTTCTACTAATTAATCACGACTTATTTAATAATTAAATCATGAAAGATTCCTTAGTGAAACACTTGTCAGAAAATATATATCAAGTTTTATTTTAATTCTTTTTTGATATGTTGATTGAAATCATGTGTCGACATATATATGATTTTTCATTATGATGATAATTCATAAATAGTTCCACAATTTATTTGGTAATTTTATTATTTAATAATATATCATGTTTCATGGACAGTAGGACTGGGAAATTATGGGAGTGGATAGTAAACCTAATTAACTATGTTACGTTAATGAGGTAGGGAGCCTTGGCTAATTCTTATGATATAATGTTTTTGTTATTTTGACATTTATATGATTAAATGTTTTTATAATATTATTTATCTTATTCTCTAAACTTATTTTATCATTTTTATGTCTTTATTCCATTCTCATTATGATATTATGTTATTACTCACATTGTTCATGTTATGATTTATTATTATATTCACTCATACTAAGAATTTAATCTCACCCCTTAAGTATATTTCAATTTACCAATGTCATGAGAGACATTTCTAATAATGTTAATCTTATAATATTTTATTGTGTCTAAAATTTATTTTGGATATTGAAGAATCATTAATTTATTATTATATTATATATTGGAGAAAAAACATTTTCATTTATTGATAATACATAATATTTAAATGTTTATAATTTAACATAACTTTATAAACCTATAAAATTAAATTTCCTTGGAATATAAATTTGAGAAATATGCAATAATCATATATTTTTATTAATTCATTACTTTTATATTATGTATCTTAGTCATGATTACAGGGTAGTGAGTCTAGGAGAACTAAAAAGACTTCATCCTCATTCATGATTACCATGAAAACTTATATTTAAGGAAAACCACCTTATAAAAATTCTATAGAGAAGAAATAAAGGAGATGAAGGAGGAATAAAGAGACCAAAGACATACACTTTATAACCATCAATTTCAAGTGTGTCGTATTTCTTAAAAAAATCCAGGGAGATTTATTTTACTACTAAAAATACACCCATAAGTCAACCAATTAAGAGATTTAAAGGACATCAACCACTGAATCATGGGGATAATAGAAGAAAATACTTAACCATGTACGGTAAAATATGAATACTTTAAATAAAAATGAATGAAAAATAAATGGTTTCATAAGAATAATGATAATAACATCCATTATTCAAGATAGGAATACAATTTCCACAGTTTTAAAATTAAGGAATCATTGATTCAAAAAAAGTATATTTCATGAAAATTTTGAATAATGTACAGATAAATAGTAATTTTATATAATCCATTTCAAACATGTTAGCCTATGAAATGTTAATCCAGGAGACTGTATCCAACAAAATTATATGAGAGAAAATTAGTAAGATCCCAATCATAAGGGAATGATCAGTTGTGATTTCAAATTATATCATGAAAAAAAACTAGGACTACATAAATATTATGTTCCAATTAATATTATATATAACTAGTTTGGTAAGACATTATGTGGTACAGGTGATAGTATGAAAATAATGTTCTACAACATAATCAAGACCCTGTAAATTACTAAAAAATAATAAATATCATGTTTTAACATAAAAAATCAAATTTAATGTACCCACATGGACACATTTAAGACAATATGTTAATGTTAGACAATTTATACTTCATTAGGGACTTTATCATTGGTGACTGGAAGTTTATTGATCGATTTTTAGAGTTGTGAACTAGTTTTGAAAAAAATGATTACGATAGTTTCAATAAACATAATATAATGAAGAATTATGATATACGTCAGGAATACATGGAGGAATAAATAATTCCCAATCTATAAGAAGTTTATTTCATCACTACTAGGAATGATAATGTAAAATATGATAAGAAATATAAGGAAATTTGTCACATGATTATGTTAATAGTGGAACAACTATAATATACATGTCTGAAGAGGGTTAGTGGGGATGGATGGTCCAAATTCATGACAATATTTTTTCATTTTCAATAAATCACTAGTGGGTAGGCCTGATAGAGGTTGAGAATATAATACCAACTATAATAGTAAAGCTAATTTTATAAAAATAAATTGGGCCTAAGTATGTAGAGATGACCCAACAGTGATCATCAATTATTCCAAAATGAGTAACTTCCTACCATCCTACCATTAAATGAGATAATAAGAGGTAAAAATGAACTAACAACATTAATCAAAATCACTTATGGGCATGGCCCAATATTTTTTTGAGTTTTTCTTTTTCTTTTTTTTTTGAGAAAACACACTCTCTAAAATAAGTAATATTTTATTGAAAAATTATGTATTTTTCACATGTGTTTTTATTTTCAAGTATGAATGAGTGAACAAGGATGTGATAGTATGGAACAAATAGGTGGATAAACATCAATTAAATTGGGGATTATGTGTTTTAATTTTTGTATTTTTACCTCCCCTATATCTCTGTTTAAATTTTTTAATTATAAATTCCATGACCATACCTTGATTTTTTCTTAATCTTTTATCGAGGAGAAAAATTGTACTTATGGTTATAATTATATAATGGTTTTAAATTTCATCCCAATAATTTTATTAAGATAAATTAGGAAAATAATATATAAATATAAACATTGGGATTTTGATTTTATGATTCTTGATATTGGGAATCAGTTAATATTTTCAAATGAGATTTTTCCATGTTTTTTATGTCATGAAAAATTGAAATTTATATCGATTGATTTATATATAGTTTTCATTTCAATGAGTGATATTAAAAATTATGTGTCTTCATTACTAATTAAATTTCATTTCCAAATTTTTCTAAATTATCTTTGAGAAAAATTTCATTAAATAAGCTCATGCATACTTACATCTAGAACTTCTTTTACATATTTTTTAAGATGTGATTGTAAAAATTAATTTTTACTATGGTTGAGGCATATTTTTTTTATCCAAAATGGAGAACCATACCATTATATTAGTCCATATATCATCTCTTGGAATTTATAAACAACCGTATTAGGGAATAGCCACATTACAATACTATTTTTTCCTTCCTACCCGAATATATTTATTTTGTAACGATTATCAAAACATTTGTGTGGTGGGAGATAATACAATCGTATAAAGGATGTTTTTATTGAAATAAATAAGTTTGGGATATTTTCATGGGATATTATTGTAATGGTTCATGACAATTTGGTAATTTTATTTTATTTGACACCCTATTGATGAAGACAAAAATGAAAAAATAGGGTTGTCTCAGGGTGGGATTAAAATAACAATTTACTTAGCCAATGATCTTTATCATTTCCGGTTGGGTGGTGCATATGAGGCTTGTCCAAACTCAATATTTTAAAAAATGAAAAATATATCATTACAATATGTTTTAAAAGTCATTATACATCATTTATTCTAGATTATAAATTTAGTGTGGTAATGCAAAGATGTTATGTTTTAAGGGAGAATTATTTCATGAGTTATATTTGAGAGTCAAGAAATGTTGTTTATAGATTAGTCTACATTTTAGATTTATTTTTTTTTTCATTTACCCACATACCTTAAAACCTCAAATTCAATTGATCCATATTACTAAACCCACATTATTAAATGTGATTTTTTTCTCTATGGGGTGGATAGTGTTAATACAATACAATCCTATGGATAGAATCCTGACCCCAGTTATGAACCAAAATCCATTTTCAATTGTACATTGATTGAAGACTGAGATAAGAATTCAAAGGGTGAAAATTTTAATGTTTCTTTCAAATTGATAATAAATTGAAAAATGTAAATGGATGAAAGGATATGTGTTGTAATTTTTAAAGGGAATACGTACAATATATGGTTCAATTAATATCTTTAAAAACTGTAGAGTTGTTGATGTTTTCATATATAATGATTAAATATTTAATTCCACCTATAATATCTTAATTTTATGGAAATTAATATTTGAATATTAGTTTAGTGATAATAAATTTTTTTTGATATATCATTTTTTAGGAAAATCATGATATTAAGTGTTGGGATTTTGATGTCAGTATTTTATGCATATATTTTGAATATAAAACTCACTATTTTTATAATGTAATTGATTATTCATGGCCAATTATTTAATTATTTTTTCTACTATGAAATGAGAATTTTTATTTCAATTAGGTTAAACACAATGAAAAGGAGGAGGAGTTCATGGATAATTGGATAGCCAACAATATATGATAAATAAGGTCTCTTTTTCAGTGATTGGAATTTAAGATTCATGAAAAAAGATAAATATGTTGGAAAAAAACAATTTACATCATGAATCACGAATTTACAACAAGAAATTCACCAGGAATTCTTAACATAGGAATGAATAAAGAAAAAAAACAAGGGTTGGACTAAAAAAATCATGGTGGGCCACCATGTTTCACATCGTGAAAACTTGTGACATGAAATTTGAAACTAAATTTTCATCATTTTTTAGTATATCCCCATAAATATTCGGCAGGTGACCATAAATATTGACTTTTCCACATATAATGGATGATTTTTGGGCATATAATCCAACTAGGGCTGTCCATTTTCCCAATAAATACCATACATGGATACTCCTCCAAAAGAATCATTCTAAGATGGGGTTAAGACCTGATTATAATTTGTGGAAATTATTTATTTTCTTACTCCATGTAAGAGTGCTAATTAAATTGTAATTTGTTTCTCAATTTTATCCACCCTTTGATGAATAGCGTGGGGGAGGGGGTAATTCCTATTTTTTTGATGGGGGATATGGATGACGGGGAGTGTGCATGTGAATGATCATTCTTACAATATTCTCATGATATAGTTATTGGATCCATTTTTAATTCATCTAGGATTTATTTATTTTCATTTCATGACCATTAATATCCAAAATTATAATGAAGAATTAATGCAGTTACGAGTCATCTTGAATGTCACATGACTATTGTTTAATTTGGGTCAATCATGAATAAAAACAATAACCACATGTATTTGATAATAATGTGGGTTTTTGTAATGGAGGGGATAATAAGACCATGGTTCTTTCTTCATTTTAACATGAAAAATCACTGTGAAAAATCAATTTAATATCTACATTGTCTTTTACAGAAATATTGAATATAATAAAACCTGGAACATTTTCCCATATTGATTAAAATAAATTACACTCTTTTATTTCTATATCAATAAATATTCAACAATTCAATAATTTAAAATTACCTAAGATAAACTTTCAACATCTCATTGGATTGACCTCACACTTCCCACTTAATTCAAAAAATTAGTTCAGTCGGAAAATTTTGAGATTATATAAAATATGGAATATTATTTTACCCATATGATATAATAACACCTTATATGTGGTCATATTTTTGGTTGTATATTTAGTGATGGTTTCAAAATATTGTTTTTATTTTAAAATGTTTATTGTTTTCCAATTTTAATTTCCCATTTAATACTTGGTGTGCTCGTGTTGTGATTTTAGATTCAATTGTTTATGAAAAACTAATCCACATGATCAAATAGAAAATAAATCATTAAATATACACTTCAACAATAAATATAATTAATTAGGTAGAATAAAACAATGTCTTTGGATAAAATAAACCAAAATATTATTGGGGTCCCACAAATAGTTATAGGGTTGTGAACCCTCAATTATTATTGGATAACCCCAATCATAAGAAAAAACTCAGAATCTTGGTTTTAGTAATCATACAATACCATTTCAAAATCATGTTCGAAAATATACAATGGATTTCAAACAAAGTGAAATTATTAGAACTTCTACATGAAGATTGATCACAAACATAGAATTTTTTCTTGATCATTGTGAAACATTTAAATTTAAAAACATTTAATGTTTTATGTAAGACATAATTTATTTATATTTTAAATAAAAGACTAAAAATGAGAATGTATTTAAGGATTTATAGTCAATTATATCACCATATTGGACTGGTTGGATATAAAATTTCTTACCATATTCTTCCCAAATTCAAAATAAATTAATATTCATGTCAAAATTTTAAATTTTAGTAAATTGGAAGATGAATCATACTACAATTAATGAGAAAATTTTAAATACCTAATTGAAAATATCTTACATCATGGTATTGAAATGTAGTTGTTAATTAAAACATTCTATAATGTTATTCCATATAGAAACATGTCAATTGTCGATGCCATTTTTAGTGGATCACTAATGAAAAAATCATCATAGAAAAGAAATACATTATTAAATAAGATGGAAGTAAATTGATTCTAGTTATAAGTTGAAGGAACACAATGAAGCGGAATGCACATTTTTAAATAATAATGAATGGATGGTAAACTGACCGATGCACTGAAGAAAAAATTGGACATTATGATAGGCCAATAAATTACAGCAATGTATGTACATTAGTGAAGATAATTATATGGATTACAATTGCTGAAATAAATTTTAGGGTTATTTCCACAATAGAAATTTCATTGTTATCAGTAAAAAAAGAGTGTTTTCAATCATAATAATTATGATCACTCTAGAGTAAAATCAACACACAACATGAGACATTGGAATTATTCTTGAGGAGGACAAGACTTATTATTAAATTACTAACATCCAAAAAAAGACCAAGTTGAAAATATCATGGAACAAAATAATCACTCAAGAGACCAAATTATTACACTATGAATGATCAAATTTCAAGTCAATCATATTTCAATACAACATCTAGAGGGACCATGATATGTACTCTATAGAAACATGGAATTCATCCCCCATGGATATTTAAAGTAATTCACACATAGAAGTTGAAAAAAAATAGAATAAAACATTAACCAAAAATGGTACAAGTAAAATAGTTAAAAGAAATTAAGTAAGAAAAATTCTAGTCTGTAGAAGAATGTAGAGAAGAAACCCCACTATTTAATCCAATAAAATAGTTTCTAGTGGAAATGATGTAAGGAAAATATGATACTAAATGAATTATGTATATAAAAAATATTATATAACCAAAAATTAACTTTACTTTCAAAAAATACCACACCAATATAATAACCTATGAGATAATTATTAAGGATCTACTATAAAAAAATATGAAACTAGCATAATTAGACACAATCGAACTCAAATGGGAGTGTTCATATGTGATGCTAAAGGATCTTAAAAAGATATATCTATACCCATAAATATTTTATAATCAGGTAAATATTAGTTATAATGTTTTTGGGAGGGATTTGTGTGATCTATTTAAAATTTTGAACTTAATTTCATACAACATATTAATGGACCTATTTCATGAATATATTAATACCAAGAAAGTCACACTATAATTGGATGACTCAAGGTTAGAGTACCCCTGATGACTCAATAAAGACATTAAATTCATTGTAAGAATGTTCTACATCCTTGTATACATTATCTTTTGTAACATAGATTAATAGATGACATCCGTTATTATATAGATACCATTCATGGTGGCTCTAAGATCATTGATCGATGTCCAATGTGTTCAAATGTGTTCGAAAATAAGATATGGGAAGGTTATTTTATATATGTGATTCCCATGTTTTGAAATTGTAATGAAACATCATAAATAAATATTTAACCACTTATACTTATATAGTGAATTGGTTTCACTAATATATATTTAATTTATTATAACACCCTTAAATAAAGAAGTTGAGTTGAATGAAATACCATATTCTAAATTTGGAAAATGTTATTTTTGTGTTGTAACATATTTGTGGTTATTGTTGTGTATTCTATTTTTGTTGTGTAGATATGATGCCTGGTCAGTTTTATTATTTTGATTCATCTAGGGTAAATGGATGTGATGAAGTTGTTAAATCAGGCTACGATGGTGGTTATGGTTTGGTTGGGTAGTGGGCCTGAAAAAGTGGATATGATGTGATAGAATGTGTAAATTGGATGTGGATGTTCATATATTTTGTTTTTATTATTTTTCTGTATTGTTTTAAAATATTTTCCCAATTAGTATTGTAATTAATATGGATTTTTTAATAGAATAATGAATTGTAACATGATGTGTTGTAAAAATGGTAGGATGTTAAATATAAATTATTGGGATGGAAAGTTTTTAATGAACTGGATGTTTTAATTGAAATTGGTTGATAGTTTATAATAAAGAAATTTAATTTAAATGAAGATGGGTTTTGGATTGTGGATTTTTTTGAGGTTTTATGCATTTAGAGGAAACAAAAAAGTGGTCGAGAATTATGTGTTGGTTGGTACATTTATTGAGGACCACTAGGATAGGCTTTAGTGTAGTTATTATATATACATTTTATATCCATGTTATTTCATTACACGCCCCACCATTATTCATAACTATGTACTGAAAACCATATATATATATATATATATTGGTGGTGTTTACCATCATACAAATGGGAGGATGGATGGATTTCTACCTACTCTTTCCCACTCCCTCTTGCAGATATTAGTGATATACATGGGTTATGATGGCCAAAAATAAAAAATGTTGGTTTCTACTTATGATTTGATGAGATTTGATGGGCCATGGCTCTTTGGGTGAGGTGGGATGATATGGACACAGTTGTGTTTGTTCATGGGAGGATATGTATAGGAGGATGATTTCTATAATGGTCCCAATACCTTACTTCATTGGTTATGAGATGTGATGTGATGTGATGGACCATGTTTCTTCATGTGGGATGTGATATGATATTGTATGAAATATGTGGGAGCACTATGACATATTATTTTTGGGGTGTTCGAGTAGAAATTTACTATGAAAGAGGTGTGGGGAACCCTTTATATATATTATTCATATTATGTTATTATACTGGATGCATTATTTGGTGAGTGATCTATGGTGAGGATGGGTTTTGTCCTTATTCCTAGGTAGCTTCGGTTTGGTTCTACTATTTCCTAATGGTTTCCTTAGTATCCTATTTTAACATATTGATGATTGAATTTGGTAATCCTACTGAGTAAACATATATGATCACCATTCATAAATATACTGATTTTTAGGTTTCTACGAGGTATTCAATGACTATATTTGATATTACTATCTTGGATCTTTGGACAGTTTTTGTGTCGGTAATTTAGTTTTTATTTTCAGTATTTACTTTAGAGACCTTTTTTTTATCAGTTTTATTTACACATGCAGTGTGGGATAGATTTTTTCATTCTTATATATATATAAATATTTCATGGAGTTCATTGTGGTCGATTTCAATTACCTATTAATATTTTTTATATTATTGAGGGAAATTCCTCCAAGGCATGAGATTTTTATTCCTTCAGTTCTAGTCCCCAACTCAAGTCCTACTATAGGCAAGATTCAGGGGTCATTATCTCTCTCCCCTCGTTATGGTATATTTTTATTAAGGGGTTCATGACCTTGGATCCTAAATCATGAAAATAAACATTTAAACTAAATGATCATATTTTCACTCTTTTTGATCAGGGATATTTTTCCCATCTCCATATTTTTGAAAAAAAGTTTACCAATTATTTTTAATCAAACAATTTATCAATGAAATTTTATATTATCATTTACTTTTAAACTAGATTTTGAGTAATTTTTAAAAATTTATTGAAAGTTTCATTTTTGAATTTTTTTACAAAAAGTAAATAAGGAATGATTTTTTTTACCATATGAGATGTAAACTGATTCTCTCGCCATAAAAATGGTTTATAATATTTTATATTATTATTTAATACTCAAAATGGTTTTAAAATGAAAAACTTTAATAAAATCTTATTTTGTAATTTTAATTCAATTTTCATTTATTTCCAAAGGACATGATTTTATTTCAAAACTTATGATTTTAATGAGTTGATTGTTATATTTTATCTATTATTAAATCTTTTTCATTTAATATCTCTTAAAACAATCAATTTAATATAATCTTTTTTTTGGATATTACATTTCTATTAAAAAATATTCCTTGTATCATAAATATGACTAATTCATAATCATTATTCACTTTTTATATATGGTGTTTTACTAATAATGTAATTTTATTGACTTTGGAAATCATAATATTAAATATTATTTACTCAATATGGAATGTTTTCGAAAATTCATATTATTTATGAAAAAAATTTATCATTCAATATTTTATTAATGCATTGGACATGCAGTAAATAGTTGGTACTAGTTATAGATAACCCATCCATTCATCTAAATTACCGTACTCCATATTGACCACTAAGAGGTGAGGGGTTAATTAGTGGATTCATTTTATGAATTTTTATAATTTAAAATTCAACCCATCAAAATTTTTACATTTCTCAATCCACTCAATATTGTATCTTAATATCACCTCATGTGCAGTGGTAGTAATAGAGAGATAAACACAAATTATTTACAAAGATCAGTACAAAGACCTACTCTATCCCATTTTGGTCCCCCAATATAGATTCCTAACAGTCAAACAAGTGATAACAATACTCCATCTCTAATTGAGAGACTCTATTTTCTTACTTATCTAATATAATGACCTCGGATTTGACTCCAACCAAGAGACTCCTTCGGCTCCAAGCTCCAACCCGAAGAATTCAACTTCTCCCAAAACAAAATAGAATAATTCACCTTTAATGAAGCCTTAATCCAATATAGGCTGATCATTAATAATCCTCCATAAATATATTGGATCTGACTTATTCATGTAGACATCATGTATCTTCGATAGAAATTGAACATTTATTTGACCTTGCTCAATCATTAATGATCTCCTGTAATGAATAGACACCTCAACGAAATAATGATCAGGCTAATATTCCTTATTAAGTAAGTATTATAAACACTTAAATGTGTGTAAGTGATGGGGAAAATATTATTCAATATTTTATGCATGAAAAAACTTTCATAAACTCAAAAATATTATTCTTGAATTATCAACTCACTTCAATTAAGTTCTTTTCAAGCATGGATTTATGGAATCCATATTACTTCCGGTATCTCAACTATGCATGAATGGATTTCATGGGTATCTTGGGTTTCATGAAACCTATTTATTCATTTAATTATTAGTTTTTCATGTTATGATCATTATGTAATTAAGGTTATGTGATATTTCACATTCTTTGATTAAACCAAGTGAGGCATACAAATGTCTTCTCGTAAAACAACTGAAACATCATAATATCACCAATGTTATCCACGGGTTGGTGTCTCACTACATTATAATGACACAGTTTTCACATGTGTATATCATATTGAATAACGAAAATGTCAACAATATTGTTTTTGGATTGTTTTTTAATCACCTTTCAGGGCATGGTTGTCTCATGGGTGTCTCATGTGGTTCTTTGTAAGATAAGGGGTGTATCCTCGACCCCATTATGAGTGCCATTTGTCTCACAAGTTATCATTAGAGTGACACTATGTGTGTCCATAGGTATCTCCAAAAACACATTCAAAATATTAGAATTTGTCTTGTGTAATGGCATTACGTGACACTGGGTGTGTCCATGAGTTCACCATTCACTCCGTACAATACCAAATGTATTGGGGGTTTCTTATTCCTTTGTGTTACGTTGGTGTTGTCCACAGGTGTCAGAAACAATTTGGGAGACAATAGAGGATTTTTCATGGGTTTACTTCACATGATAGGATGGGATGTTCAAAACTACCTTCTCATTCACAAGACCCGTGTCTTGCATGCTTCCTCTCTTAAGCATGAAGAGATCTCATGAGTGCTCTTTTTTTAAAAGAACTCTCAATCTATCAATGTTTATAATAATTAACACTTTCTTGACCCTTGATTTATATGGGCAATGTAACTTCGGTTTTTAAGGCGTGAAGAAGAAATATTAAAATGTATATAGATCTAAGCATATCTAATAAATGTCAACGGTTCTCCATGCAGTGTTGAGGGATCACATTAATTATATGAGTGATTTTCATGATAAATTTATTGATCACATGATGACATGATGTACATATTTTATTCAATTATTATATATTTATACTCAACCATTCCAATTATCTTCCAATCATGATGGACATTCTCTCAATAATATAATGATAATTTCTAGAGAAATACCTCTAAAATATGGAAGATTTATGAGGTATTAAATCTTTATGTGGTCTTTTTTGTGTTTTTATTCACTCGATCGTGTGGTTAAAATATTATTAGGAAATGGATTCTTTAAATACTAGATGTTACTATGAGATGACACTAGTTCATATGACGGGATTCGTGTGACAAATTCATGAAAACCATTTATATGCGAGGAATGTTTTTATGATCATATTGGTTTATTCTTCACTGTTTTGATCCTTCAATATGTATCGTGGATATGTCTTGTTATCTCAATCGCACTATGGAAAATTTTCACATTCTTCAAACAATTAGATACCTCATTGAATGGATGATGATGAAAGGTCCTATAAATATTTACAACATGGATTCTAATTGGATGTTAAAGATTAATTTCATTTTGTGTCCCACATTTTGTTTTAAATTTAAATGATGTGGGAACAATAATCATGTACCTTGCATCCAGCAATGAAATGACAATGCAACATGCCTCTGGAATGTTAGCTATGTCATAAACACCACTTTATTGATCTGACAATGGGTTTCTACACTTTTAACTCCTTCCCACACCCACCACCAGGCCTCACGACCCTATAGGATTTTATCCCCACTCTTGCATGGATTCCTTCAGTTATCCACACTATGGGCCCTATATAGAGAAATACTCAGGGTATATACATGGTCGTTCCACCTTTCAGTTGGCTCAGTCTATCTTTAATTGGGCATAGTAGACCCTTATCGAATATGAAAATGTGGTTAAACCTTGGTCTTTTATGTTTAGTGGGTTAAAAACTTTTTTAAAAAAAATTCATTCTAAAATACATCGATAATTTATATGAAATAATTAAATTCAAATACATCCTAAATTGTAAGTTCTAAGACCACTTAAAACCTTATCTATTATTATTATATTTATCACGAATGATATATATTTATATTTTTCCATGGAAATCAATTATTTATTGCATTTTTTAAATAGTTTCCCCCTTCTTAACACATAACTTTTCAATTTATGACCAGAACAATCAATTGTCAAATCTAAACATGAAGACTTCTCAATGTGTGACATCCAATTCCATAAAATGAATCTATAATATTTTTTTAGGCATCATCACTTGTCATCACCATCTTTTCAAAAAAATATTGGAATATAATTGAGAAAAATTAAACATTAGGACCAACAATATCCCCGTTTGTATTTTGTATTAAATGCCTCTTTAGTACAGATTATTGTATTCAATAATTGTGCTCAAACATTCTCTGGCTTAATGAAAATAAAATGAAAATTAAAAGTGTATATTTTTTTAAAAACATGTTACCCTTTCTTTTAGGATTTTTTATTTAATACCTATGTGAGAGGAACGCTGTCACAAAGTTCAATTATCAATGATCCATTAGTTAATAAAATCTAAGTCCATTCGGGATTAATCTGTGTAGAAAACAAGAGAGACAGGAACAAGTTTTTCAATGCCATCTATAAATAACCATAATTCATTAATCATGATCATAATATCTCAATTATCATATTAGGTCTTGTAAATAATCATATTTTTCAAAGAAACGATAAATCTTGCAGACACTCCAATAAACTCCTCCAAAATATTATGTGAGAAATATAAATCTCCTCATAGTCTTTGGCCAACCACTCCCCATTAATTGATATGATAATGAAATTATGAACTAAGGAAATATTTTGATTTACACACCTTGAACATTAATTTTTAATTGATCCAATTGTTTTTATTTCATTCTCAAGGTGTATCACCCTTAATTTATACACACTTTTCATCAATTTCATGGATGTAAGTAGAATCCATGTATAATAATATCATCATTATATCCAGAAATCATAGATACAAAAATAACCTTCAATTACCAACATTTTTAGTTAAAAAACTTAAAATAATATTGAATTAGGAGACAACTCTTGGTTTCTCAAAAGTAACATTCAGACTGTGATCATCCACTGGATCTGGTGCATTATTTTTAAAGAATCTTAGCATGGGAATTTTTCGTTGAAGTCTCTATTTTGTTTTGAGCCTAATTGTTTTTACAATATTTTCAATCCCCTGGAACTTCATCTTTGGTTTGAAAAACTATTTAAAACATATTTTTCAAGATCTTTAAGTTTCCAATTGTGGATAACTTATCATCACCTTCCACTAAATTTTATGATACCACTTTCTTTCCTTCATATTTATCAATTTTATCATCATTCACCAACTGTTAGCCAATATCAACTGATGTGGAAAGAAACTATGCAGTTTTTATTGACATTATATTTTCAAAAAAAAATCATTACATAACCTTTCATTGGTTTTATATTGTAACCACTCCCCATTATTAGTATAACAAAATTATCCTTTAAAATTTTTCATTCATACCTCTTCCTTATTACCATAAAAACAATATCTAAAACAAACTTCATTAAATATATAATTTTTCTGCATATATATGTGGTGTATAAAAGATAAAATAATTTTTTCCTAGATTTGTGCCATATGAATTTTGATTTGTGTGTTTTTTGCCATTGTTTGGGGGTTGTAGCCTTCTTGGAAAAATGTTCTCTTCCCTGAATGTGGGAGATTTCCTTCCATTCAACTTGGACCTCAAATTCTAATATTTTCTATTCATACATGCACTATTTAAAGTAACATATCCATAAAAAAAGATAAAAGTAACTTTTACCTTTCTTCACCCAATCATGAGAAGTTTCTCCCATGATCTCAATGGATTTATTGAAATATTCGTTGGCAATACTCAACTCATATTGAATGGTGACACATATGGATTATTTCTTAAACAAATATTTTTCTCTAGTAGTCATCTTCTCTTCAAGATGAAATATCATCTAATCTTATTCAGAAATTTTTTATTTTTAATTATTGAACTCACTATCAAAATATACTTATTTATTGACCAACTCATTATTTTCATCATCAATAGGAACTATTTATTCTTTATTATTTCTAGTATATAAATTCATATTATCTATCTCATTCCTATTCGTTTTTTTCACTATATATTTGATATATTCCATGTATAATTATAATTTTTATTTCATCTTCCACTCATGTGATTTTCGTTACTCTTCATCACAACTACAACATGATGAATCAATTCTACTTTTTCTAGAGTTATGAAAGAAACTTACTTGTTTAAATAAATACATGATGATGAATGTTTCAAATTCATTATCATGATATTTATCTTATTGATGCTACATTGTTTCTTCTTCTCCTTTTATCATTTCTGTTTATGGGTTCATTCATCAACTAATTCTGATTCTAACTGTGATTCTTTAACCTTCTTCTATAGAAAATGTTTTGGTAAAATCACTAGTGATACCACTTATGAATCCTTTTTGTGGATTTTTTTATCAATTTCCTTCCCTTATACCTTCCCAAACCCTTTTAATATATGGGAAACAATGTTATTGAAGTCATTATCATCTTCATCATTATCTAAATCTTTATATTCTTTGTCCTCTTCTTCTTTAACATTTCTATTTATCAAGGCATCAATGTCCATTTAAATTTTTAATTTCTTCTTAAAAGATGGAATTTTCCTCATATTATAAGCTACGATAATCTTGTGTAGTTAATCTGGAGATAAATTATATCTTTATTCCATGGGTGGGACCATCGAATCAAAAATATCTAAAAAATTTATCATCTATGTTTTGACAATGAGAGAGTCATCCAGCTTCTCACGAAATCCTAAAATGTTTATGACTACCTCATTTACTCTGGGGAAATGGCCATCAATACTTTCTTCTTATTTAATTTTAATGTCCCCAATAATACTCTTCCCGACTAGTTATTTAGATTCCTTGATATTTAAATTCCCTTCAAATATTCTTTAGAGTTTTTCCCATATATACATAGAAATCTTGAGACCCATGAAGTTTGAGTAAAAATTTATTATTAGAGACATAAAAATAGAATTTTGTCCCTATCCATATAACTCCATATTTCCCTTATCATCTTGTGTCATGTATTCTTTATTAATAATGGGTGGAAACCCCACATTAATAGAATATCTCAGTTCTTGGATGAGTGATAGGAGATATGGTAACATCACATTCATAAAACTATGATAATTATTACCACAAAATGCTTGAAAACCAGAAAAATCTACAGAATTAAAATTCTCCATCTATCAAGATTCTTGTTGGATATTTATATAGATCTTGTCTTTTTGAAACCACTTTAAGTACCCCAGGATGGATTGACCACTGATTGGGGAGAGATAAATTAGTGGTTTATTTTTATGAATTAATATTCATTAAATTCAACCTCTATAAAATTTTGATGTTCATGATCCCATCAATATTTTATCTCAATCTCACTTCGTTTGAAATGGTTGTAATATAGAGAGAATAAAATTATATTTATGAGGTTCATTAAAAAGACCTACACCTTTCCAAATTACTCCCAAAACATGTATTCTTTACTATCAAATATGTGATGTAAATGATCTACCTCCAACTAAGAGACATTTTTTTCTTACATCACCAACTAAAAGACTTCTACTTCATCTCCAATTGAGAGACTCCTTCTATGCATGGATACAAATAAATACATCAACTACTCCTCAAACCAACTGTAATACATCACCATTGATGATGGAATTATCCACTATATTATGAACATTAATCTTCCTCCAAAATAATATAGGATATTACATTATCATTTACAATTCATGAATCTTTGATAGTAATTTAATATGTATGTCCACATTTCTCAATTAGTTTTGGTCACCAATAATTACCAGTTTCTTGAGTGATGTAATTATTAGGCTCTATTTCCTTCTGAATGAATTCCATCCCTCACTATTTTTTAAATGATTCAAAAAATATTCTTTACTATTTTATTAATTTAAATACATGAACAAACTGAAGCTGGTTATTCTGGAATTATCAACTCAATTAAATCATGTACACATCATGCTTGGATTACATGAAATATAAATTATTTTGGGTATATCAACTATGAATTCATGGATTTCATGGTTTTCATACAACATTTTTTTTTCATTTATTCTTCATTGTATCACATGAATCACATGATCCAAATATGGTTATGTGACATGTTCAATTCCTTCTTATAATTCATGTGAGGCTTTCCAATTTCTTTTCATAAAAAAAATGCTTCACAATATCTAAAATGCTCTCCTCTGGTTAATGTATCAATATATTCATATGAAATTAATGCTACACATGTATTTCCTTGTGATTCAAAATAAGTCAAGGATATTGTCTGTTGATTATGTTTCAATCACATTACAAGACATAGCTATGTTATAAGTGTTTCTTCATGTTCATTGTGAGACATGGGGTGTCTCCTTAACCCATTCATGGGATCTACCTGGATCATAAGTTATATTTTTGTGTGACACTGGGTGTTTCCATGTATGTATGTACAAAAACCATCCCAAGATCATAGTATGTCTCTGTTAAATGCTTTACGTGACACAAGGTGTGTATGTGATTTCTCCTTTAACTCATTGAAATATCTAGTGTCTTGATGGTTTCTTCTTCTTTTATGTTCCATTGGTGATGTATGAGGGTGTATCAAACTCTACACCAGACAATAGTGATTTTCCCTTGGGTTTCCATCACAACAAAAGAGTTACTATCTATGGATACCTTATTCTTCACCATACATGTGTCTTGTGGCCTTCTTCTACTTTTTGATATGGGATCTTGTGAGTGAACTATTTTAAAAAAGACCTATCAATATATCAAATTTCATAAATATTAACTCTCAAATGAGCCTCAATTTATATATTCAGTATAGTATTGATTTATAAGGTGTGGTGATTATTTATTCACACATATGAAGAACATATCATATCTCATAAATGCATAGGATTACCCATCTAGTGTTGAGGGATTATGTGAACCCCATAAATTGTTCATATGATCACTTTTTTGAACATGTAATGGATATATAGACATCACATGATTCCACAATGATAGTCTATACCCCTTCATATGATGTCTATGACATTCATCGTAGACATTATCTCAATAATATCATGATAATTCACAACAAAAAATATCTCTGAATGATGGATGATTCAAGAGTTCATAAATCTTCATGAGTTAGTTACAATGATTTTCTACACTCAATCACATGATCAAAGGACCACAAAGTGATAGATTCATGCACTAATTGATGTTTTTTTGACCTGGAACTGATACTTGGGATAAGATTCTTGGGATGACTTCATAAAAATCATTCTAATGAAATACTAAATTTCATTATATCTTTAGTCATTCTTCCTTGTTTAGATACTTTGATATGTTGAGTAGAGATATCTAGTTTTCTTTGTCTCATGGTGGCCAGTTTTCATGAGATTCACACATAGAGTGAACTCATTGAAAGGTTTCAGATGGTGGATGATTTAAATATGTACAATGCAGGGTCAAATAAAATGGTTCAAATTAATTTCATTTTATGTCCAACATATGTCTGACAATTAAAGGATATTGGAACAGTACAATCATAACATCAATCAGACATCGAAACATCGAAGCATCTTGCCTTTGGTATATCAGAAATCTTGTGACTACCTCTTTTTAAAGCTGAAAACAGGGTTCATCACCCACACCACCATAACAAGTCTATAACCAGACCTCTTCACCTTATGGAATTCTAGCATAATTCATGAACACGTACTTTCAATCATTCACTCTACAGGACCCATACACAGGCCCAACCATTGCTTACACATAGCCCCACCTCTTTATTTCTTGTTCAGGCTTACTCCCACTAGGAAGGGTTGACCCATGTTCCACATGATCCTTTGTTTGTGCCTTGTCCTTGTTTTCCCAGTTGTTTAGAAACACATTAATAAAGGATATACTAAAATACATAGAAGATTTCATACTAATAAAGAAATTCAAGGACATCCTCAAATGTAATTTCTATACCCACACTATACCTCATAAATTCTTCTCATATTTATCATGAAGGATATAGATTTATATTTTTTCAAGGCCTTTAAATAATCAAATGATTATTATAGAAAATGTCATCCTTCATAATACATGTCTTCATATTTATGATCAGTACAATAAATCACTATATTTAATCATGGAGAGTTTTCCCGGAAAGACATTGAATTCCATTAAATGAGTCAATAGTAATTATTTGGAGTCACTATTTATCATCATAATCTTACCAAACACATACAAAAAATCATTGAAAAAAATGAATCATTGGGAAAAATATATAAGTATCATGAGAAAAATTAATTCTCTAAAATTATTAATTTGATTTTTCGTATACACTATAACATCTATAAAAATTTCATAAAACTATTAGTTGATGGTAAATTTATCACGATATCATAGATTATGATGTCCAAAATTATTAATTTCTTTATTGATAATTTAGTAACCAGTATCCATGATATTACTGCATTAATATTATCTATGGATTCATTTTTTCACATGTTATTGATTAAATTACATGTATTTTTACCTATATACATTTCAATATGTATTATGACTTATTTAGTCATAGTATATTCTAATATACATAACTCTTACTGAGAATCTTATCTCACACATTATTTTTCAATTTACCTTGGTTATATTGAATGATATTATGCATAATATAAAGGATTCTGGAATGTGTGATATACTATGTATTTTATGTTTCTAATGTAATTTGAGAATCATGTTTGTATTTGGATCAATATGAATACTAAAAGGATCATTCCATCAGGATGAGATACATTGTATCTTATTCCAATGTAATAAATTATACCCAACCTATGGATTACTAGATTTGGTTTTTCTACACTATAGACTTACAACAATCATTCACCGAATCATAGTGGACATACCATGCGGTTGGTGTAATATTTGTATTGTCTTATTTATAAGTTCATTATATCTATATATCATCATGTCTAAAACTCTAAAATTTACATACATTTCATCTCCAAATCATAGCGAATATTCTTCCTCTCCATATACATAGAGAATATTTCCTGGCGAATGTAAATTATTTTTCCATGTAATCTAATTATTATTCTTTTTTTATTTTTACCCATATATTAGTAATTTTTTTGTTTGTTTTTTAATTTTAAAAATACTACAGTCACATATTGTTAAGTTAAAATCTTTTCATACAAGTACATAATTCTATAAGGAAATGAGATTGGGGAATGAGGGGGTAGTTAGTCATTCGTTCTTCACTAACTTGGATATTAGGGAAAACCCTTCCCAAAGATCACTAGGTGTTAGTGAACATATAGACATTAATGGGGTACCATATGAAATAAAACATCATAAATGATATATATAATTAAAATGAATACTATTTTCATCATCCAAGTATTACGATAAACTACATATATTTTCTCTTAGATACCATGCTTCCACAATTAAAGAATATATATCCTATAAGAAAAAAATATTTAAAAAATAAATTCATTAAATTAATTATTTTCATTGAACAATTCACATAAAATGAAATATTTATATTAACCATTAAAAATTAACTAACATGTTAATCCAATAAATCTCATTCCCTCTATGAATATAACAATGGATCACATGGTTTTGGAATATTATAATCATTAGCATCACAATAAGTCACCAACACCATGGGTTGAAAATCTAATTATACATTGGAATTTCATAATTCTATGAAAAATATAACTCTTCTAATTCTATCATATTTGAGATATATAAATAATTCACAGCCATCTAATTCATGTAGTGTGTAAAGGAATGAAAAACAAGAATCCCATCTATCCAAACATTAAAAAAAATTATGAAACAAAAATCACATCATTATAACAACAATAGGAATGCATGTGTTGAACAAATATATGTAGTATTGGTTCTATCCTCATCACCACTACGCATATCACTATGAATTTAACCCACTATCACAAGATCCAACTTCAACCACAATCAGGGGCCTCTATAACCACTTCATGATAAACCACCTACCATCACTAACTAACACCCTGTAGGAAATCATGGATAAAATCTAGACAAATTACAATTGGATACATGGTAAAACATATTAAACATGTTATCAAGGCCATAAAAACCATTTTAATGATGCATCATAATAAAATGGGATTTCATATCCCAACAAATTTATCATTATAAAATAATTGGTTCATCACCATAAAAAATTAACCGATTATTTTATCAAAGGTTATGACCATTGGTAAATTAAGGAATTATCTTTCAACTTCTTTGAATTAATTAAAATATTATTTTAGTCATATAATATAGTATAATAAAAAACTAATGAAAAAATTTAGCATTTAAAAGTTCCTCTATAATCATATGATTTCAATCAACTTTTAATGAAAAATGTATTCAAGTTAAATATGTCCCTTTATTATTTATCCAACATGAACTGCATTCATTACATTAATTATGTTGTATCATCATATAACTTATTATAAATCATATATTGAAAAACATTTTAATCCAAAAAATAAGCATTGATCATACATTATCTAGAAAAATTAGAGACAATGATTTAACATGGTGGAAACACAAGTGATGGCTATAACAAAAACCAATGTTCATTACATAACTATATTTATTATACATTAATATTAATTATATATTTACACAAAGAGATAAATCAAGATAAAATTGTTATTTATTATAAAATAATAGGATAAGAAATGAATCCCCTACATCGATTAGATTTTCTGAGTTATTTGCATAAGAATGGGAAATCAAAGGATCACACTCCACTTGAAGAAATTCCACAACCCAAAAGATAGTCTACATGGAAGCCAAAATAAAAAATTAACCATCAATCCGATATGATATTTTCTCCTTGATTCAAATGAAATTTCCACAAAATACACCTAGAAATGATAAGAACAATATTAAATGAAAAAGATGAAGAAAATGGGAACCATGAACCAAGAACATTTTATTATCAAGGATGCCACTAAAAATAAATGTGGAGATTATCAAGGGTAATAAAAGGAGTATTGGAAATTATTTATATAGAAAAAAATATCCATTAACCTATACTCAATAGAATATATCAAGAAACTAAGCCTTGTATTCTTCTAAAGAAAATGGAATTCAAAGGAACACCAAATGGTAGAGTCTTGAATTGGTTATTATAAGAAGAACCCGTCTAAGGTCACATTCAAGACCCCCCATTAATATACAGGATTTTTATGCCATTGAAATTGTTGTGATCTGGAAAAAAAATTTCATTTTATCCACTTGAAATCTTGATTCACTGTCATTATGGATTCCACTAAGCCTTGGTTGTGTACATGTTGTTTCTTCGGCACGCCAGTTCCATTAGTTTATGCTAGTGAGTGTTTCCATCATATAAAGAGTTTTTTACTCACTAAAACCATTAACATATGTTTTTTGACATCACCTTCACATTTATGGACCATTATCCCACTTAATAATCACCCCTAGCATCACTAACTCTCACAAGAATTTTAGTTCTGGTTGTTTTGGATAGAAAAAAATGAGTTCCAAAACAACCATGATAAAAAACATTGAAATATATATTGTGGTCATGGTTCACCTTGAACAACATGTATAGCACAATAAATATTATCCAATCCCTTATCCTTAATATGGACTTCACTACACCATCCACCAGGGCATGATGACACCCAGAATGGACAATACCTCTCCCCAAGCCTCCAGAACATCTCCAAACTCCCTATCATAATAAATGAGCCTTGGGAAAACAAAAATGAATATATGGGGTGGTAGGGAAAATTATAGTTACCTCCCGATAGTGGGATATTAATAGTTGATAAATAAAATTATTAATATTATTTTATGTAATAGGTCCAACCTTTTCAGTGATTATGAATCAGTAATAAAATTTAAAATTAACAAATAATGATTAATATTTGTAGTAGATTATTAAAACATAGAATGATCATGACTCCAAATTAATGAAAGAAATAGTTATTTTTTATTGATGATAATATAAATATTTCATTAAAAAATTCAATCATTTTAGGGTATTTTATAGAGGTAAATTTAGGGAACATAAACTTTTATTTAACATATTAGATATATATTTTCAATTTGTAAATTTTATTTTAGTATAATATAATCTTTTCTCTAGATTGGGTTATAATTCATATGAAGAAAACAAAACCCAACAAAAAAAACACACACACAAAAATTGAATATAGGGAATTCATTCTAATACCACCCTCATAGGGATAACCTATAAAAATTTACTAGAGTAACCTGGTTATCTATAAGACAAACCATAATTGGAAAACATCCACCAAGATAATATCTTAAAGGACAATACAACACAACAATATTTTTTCCATCCATAGTAATTCTACCGTTCTTATCTATAGAACTACAATAGTGTGCTCATCCTTATTGGGGCCATGGTGCTACTACTACAGTTCACCCAAAAAAACACAACTATAGTGTCTACTAAAATACCTATATAATAATTCATACATAATTCCACTTCCGAGTGTTAATAATCAAATATATATGACTTAGCACATGAACCTATAACTAGGTGAAGTAATCATACAATGGTAGGGTGTGATTATGGTCATAATAAACTCTCAGTCATAGAATTTATTGAGGTAGAAAGTAGAGAATATGGAATATAGTAGTTTCAAATCTGTAATATAAAATTATTCAATAGAAAAAAATGACCATTAATTCAATATAAATGTTAATGTATGTAACGTTCGTCGTTCAATTAAATTTTTAAACATGATAATTTTATCTAAATGTTAGTATTTATGTTTATCAAACAAAAAATGAAAAAATACTGATTTATTAGATTAATACATATTTGTTGGTGGTTTATAAATATTATGTTTTTCCTCAATAAAATATTAGTTTTTTATTTATTATATATTTATTACCAATTATGAACATTTAACACATGAATATAATCAAATATGTAATATATATTATTATAGATGGTTATTACATATTTAAATAGATTCAAATTCTAATATTTATCAAAAATAAGGTGTTTATTTTTCAATGAATAATTATTTTTATCCACAATAAATTTATATAAATGATTTATTTTATGGAAATTATTTTTTTAAATGGATATAAATTGTTTCTTCTTGAATGGTAATCATAATAAAAATAAATGATATAATTATTTAGGTAAATTATGTGGAAATTTGTATCACATAGAATAGTAATTATGAACTATCATGATATGTGACTATGATGAAATGTTTTGTTATAAGGCTATAGTTTTTATGATTTAACATAAGAATTAGAAATATTGAAATGAATTCATGAAAATATTATCAACTAATTATTATGAAATAATAGAAATCTAAAATAATAGTTTTTTTATAATGTATCAATTTTATTGACAAGTAACAACTATTTATAATACCTTTTTTGAATTTTCTCATAAATAATAGTCTATATGTCACGATCTGTCCTACTAGTGCTCGTGCCATTACTCCCTAAGCATTCCTCCAATAGGTCTACGTTAGCTGAGTAGCACCTAGTAGGCTTATCACTAATATGGGATGCATTTCCTACATATCTGTATTCACGTACACATCTCCATGCCCACAAATATTGAAATGTGAAACCCACATAGTAAAAAATGAATGCATACCACTATATCCCACAATCAGAGTATGATGGAATGTAATGGAATATAAATATGGCTACAATACAATCCCACCAAAAAGAGCCTATAACAACAATTACAACATGTTTAGAAAAAGGTACTTGGAATATTTTCCATATCATCAGGAATACACCTTGGTCAATCCAGTCTCACAAAGCACCATTTGGTCCTGGTCCACCTATGAATCCATCAAAAGGACGGTCGTCTACACAAGGCACGACACATGTGGGAAAAATCGTGTAGGGTTGAGTATAAAATTACTCTATAGGGCACCATAAAACCTCAAAAAGTAATAAAAAAGGAATGATACAATAATCTCTATAAAGGAATATGTTTATAGAAAATATAACAAAAATATCTAGATGTACTCAACAAAGTCACACAGTCTAGAGGTAAGTCACAACCACTACATTCTGACCCTAGGAATTCAGCTTGATGGTTTCACTAAGAACTCATCTGGGATAACACACTCCCAAGTCCAATAGCATTTTTGTCATCTGTCTGAAAGGTACTTATCATAGGGTCTCACTATGAGAAATATATGTTGATAGGTATGAAGAGAGAGATACAATACAAATAATGAGGATCACAGTGAGGGCCATTAGGTGATACTGACAAATTAATCTAGATTAACTCTCCATTTAGTGGATTGGCCCCTTAAAAGGGTTGGTCATATCGGTACCAAGAACTCCACCAAGGGGACGAATAGTGAATAGAGTATCCTTCTATGAGGCCCTTGATGGATTCCAACAACTCTATCTTAGAAGTCACACTAAAGCGATCATCGTCATATGATTGGGAAATTATTTTTACCTACCATCAAGGAAACGATAATGGGAATGAATGATAACCAAAATCATCTAAGATATAAAGTAAAATTAAATCAAGTGATGTTGAAAGGGGAATACAACATGTTGTAGGGTTACACACCATATCCCTTGACCCCGAGTACTACCCATGTACGATGGCCCATGTCAGTCCAAACTGTGTCATGTAGAGGATGGGTACAAGGAAAGTTGAAGGAGTCACACACTGTGTCCTTCCATCAAGGTTCTTCTCATGTGCTATGGTCGTGTACCAGTACACAATGTCATCTAGTGTATTCCTACCCATGTATAAGCATAATGAGTAGTTTGTGTAACTAGATTAGACCATTCCATGTGTGATAGTACACATTATGTAGGAAACTTGTTTAATACAACTCGTTTCTGTGTAATTCCTATCTACATGACGAGTTTATTGGGAGAGGTAACATATCATGTGATCCTTAACATTATCCCAAAATAATATTCCCCATAATAGGGACCCCAGAAATTGTGTAATACCAGATTATATGATGTGTGGATTGTGATTTTTCAATATTACTAGAGCATCACCCACATGCCTCTACCATTTCTAGACTTTATTCCATTGATCGATCCTCCACAAAACTGGAGATATAAGCTCGTAAAGTCATTAAAATGCCCAAAAAAACTTGTTTCCTCTTCCGATCTGGTCACAAAATGTATTAAAAAGGGTCTTTCTTCATTCCATCAAAGAAAAATGATGAATGTGGATTTTGCGATCCACCATCGTCTGAATCGTTCAATGTGTGTCTTCACAACTTTTTCATTTTGTTCAAATCCCAGATCATTGATATCATATCCTGTTGACAAGAATCGGGTTTCCAATGATTTATTGATCAATATGAGTCAGTTTGTGGTCTATGTGAAGAACAGATGCGACAAATGATTGACGAGGGAGAAAAGAATGATAATCAAGGAAAGGAATGAACCAATATCGTAGTTTGTTTCGATATATTTCTTCCTCCATTTGAATGAAAATTGAATAAATAAAATAATAACAAGGAAAATCTACCATCAAATCTAGTAAATAATTATCCCATCCTGTAAGTGCAAACATTATGTGGGATAATCTATTGGTGGATTAGTCTATGTTCATCATAAGAATCAATAATGGGAAATAATAATCAAAACAACACATCCTACCTAGATTTTGGATCACTCTTTAACAATGATAGGTTGTTTTGTCATCACCATTGGTCAGATCTACCAAGAATTACATTAATCGATCTTTTATTGGAATTTCAATCATCAAATACTTGAGAGGATTCTATAGAGGTTCCTCCCTGCATCTATAGAGAATTCCATGGCTATGCGACTAACCCGGGATAACTTCCAGAGGTATGACTTAAAAGAAACCATGTCTCTACATCTCTCCATCTATGAAATAAATTAAAATAAATTTTCTAATTTATTCAATTCATTTAAGACACCTACAATGAATTTCCACCATCAACCCATGACAACCAATGTTACGTTGTACCTAGGGTAATGCTGCAATTTTTAGTGTAATGTTTCCCACAGTTTTCTATTCAGAGAGCTCGTTTAGAAGTTATTCTACATTCTCAAAAAAAACTGTGTATGTGTGATTATTAATATTTTTATATTTTTCAAACAACTATTCAATCACACAAGGGCTAATAATCGAACGTCTTCTTAGCACTTGTTCTCGTACTCAATCAATATAATTTTTAAAAATAAAAAATATAAAATCCAAGTCATTAAAATATAATCACAGATAAAGTGTTGTTATAGAGAATTTATAGCATTAAATCCAAACCAATTATCATTATATTTAGAATGTACATGTTGGATGAGTAAGAATATCTATTAAAATGTTCAATCCAAACTTTTTATCGATGTATTGTTTTGAAAATTGATTTTTAAAAATAATTGTGTTCCTAGTTACATTTAATAGTGTCATCAAATGTTGAAAACTCACACGAATGTAATGAATATTAGTCTTCTGGGTAAAGATAATGGGATACATAGATATTGAGGTCTTTATGGATTATGGTAAATATTTTAATTCATGTGGGTTAACATATTTGTATATTTTATATTAGATGAAAACCAGGAAAATTTAAAATTGCAGTATTTTAATATTTTGTATATTTTTTTATCTACTGATACATGGTATAAAATTTATTTCTATTATTATTTTTGGTTTTTTTCTTATCGGTTTTATATATTTATTGATGATGGGTTTTATTAATTTAAATACAAGGGTTTCTTTGAGTGGAAAGATTTTGTATTGAGTTTTATTATTTCCTTTCAATGACACAATTACAAATGGTCAAACAATTAAAAATAAAGGTCAATTTTCACTAATTAGATTGTATTGGGTAAAAATGTGTCATATAATGAAAACCCATCGTTGCAAAATTGAAAAATATTAATATTTTAATATATTTATAGAATGTTTTCCAAATGATTGCTTATTATTTTACTGTATTTAGTGTTTTTTAAAGTGGTTACTATTGAAATAAAATGATTATTTAATATGGTCTCTACTTTATTGGGATACACTAAATAAATTCTTTCAGATTAACAATATTGATGAAGATAATAAACTATTGAGAGAATCCTTCATTGTGTTGTATTTTAATTTTTTAAAATATTCAAATTGTTTTATTTGTTGTATTTTTATAAAGGGATTGTATTTTTTGAAATCACACTTTTAAAAGGGTCGGAAAGGACATGTATGTTTTCTATAATACATGTTCATTCTCTAGTAGGTGTGATCTATTGCATATAAATTATCAAATCTGATTAGATAGGCAAGATCAAATATGAAAATTGCATACCAATCCAAAAACAATTATCCACCTATTCAGAATGAGTAATACTAATAATCTAAATTGATGCATCCATGTATATAATATGGAGTCCCCCATTAATGAAATAAAAATTCATACTATTACCATGTATATAATCCTTTAAGAAAATTTGATATTCTCTAAAATCATTCAACTTGAATAAAATGATTCTTTAGTGTGAAATATAAAACACTTCCAATTAATCATATGTCTCTAAATGTTTCATAATAACATATTATACTCTTTGTACATGTATAGAATAATTTAACACCATTTTTCCTAAATAGGTTTATCCAACAACATATTTTACTATCAATTTGATGGGTGTGAATTCTATCTCAAATAGAGGATGAATGTAATGTCCCCCAAAGGGATCCTTCTACCACCATCCATTAATATTAAGGTCTATTATACACTAATATATAAACAATGACCATTATAGTTGATTTTAATCAACATCAATATGGGGATTCTCAAAAACATGATTAAGGGAGATATATTTGATTACAAAAAATTCAAGAGGAGGAAAATGGGGATTCAATTGCTACTTGAATCTCTCAAAATGATTTATTCACATTCAACTCCAAAGCCCCCCTAATCCAAATATTAGTTGATCATGTATCCTATACAAGAAAAATGGGATAATGATGATCTCATGTTTTGGGAACACATATTAAATTCAATAGCTGATGAAATATACCACACATTTAAAAAACTTCTAACCATAAAAGAGATATGGGATTCCTTGGAGCGAAAGTGCATCGCTAAAGATGCAGTGATTAGGAAATTCCATGTTTGAACATTTATTTCTCCAAAAAAATGGAAGATAATAGTTCTATTAATTAGTAATTATAAGTAATATAATGATTTTGATAACACTATAAGAAAAATAATATTTTCATGGATGATTTCCTCTTTATCCCATCCATCATCAATAAGCTCCCCCATTACAGGGACAGTGTTAAAAATTTCAATAAAACCCAAGAAGGATGGTATTTCCATCAATGAGTTATAATAAACTTATGAAATTTTGTGTAATATAAAATAATGAGGATAAAAATGTACCTAAGGATGATAAATCTAACTATATCATGGAAAATAGAGAGGATTTATCTAGGTACACAAAGGTGAAATTTTGTTAAACCATCCTTGAAAAGAAGACATGTAATTCAAAAGGAAGAAAGGTGCATGTTAATTTTATGACATATAAATACACTTCAATGAGATTGTTATTTCAAAAAGAAGTAAGATGGTAAAATTATTTAAAAGATCACATTGTAGTCATTTTATTTAAAGTGATAGTTATTATAGAAAAAACATAATGGTATATCATTTATTATACTACATGGAATGTGTGAAATAAAAAATATTTCCTCAGGATAATAGAATAAATAAATGGTGGGACATCTGTCTAACTAGGAAACTCTACAAGCATTAATGAATAATAAAGGGGTTTCGTTGATATAATGTTTACCTATGGAAATATACACAAATTAAATGATTTCTTGTATGTGATTGAAATATATAGGAAGTTAGTCTCAGGGGGTTTGATATAAAAATATTTTTCTACTTTGTTATCTAAGGTGGATAAAGTTTTTATTTCCAAAGGTGGGATCTTTTTGGGAAATAGTCAACTATAAAACTAATTATTCATATTAAATACAAACATTCACTATGGAAAAATTGAAATTCATGGTTATATATTCATTTCAAATTTAAAAAACCACATCTAAATGATTTATAAATATTTGTAAGAATTGGTTTTTGAAAACCACACTTAAATATGATTTATGTTTAATTAACTTATTTATTTATTTTTAGAGGTGGTTTCTTAAAAACCACTTCCAAAATAATAGAAAAAATATATTAAATATTAAATAATTAATAATTATTTATTATTTATGATTAATGGTTATTATTTATAATAATTTATTATTTATCAATTACAATTTTATTTAATTTTATTCATTAAATATTAATTATGTATAATTATATATAAGTATTTATTTGAAATGTAAATTAATATATGGAAAAGATAAGAATAAAACTTCAACATCAATGGCCATATTTTCTGATTTGTATGTCCACTTTAGCTCTACAACCAATAAAATTTAAGCATATTAAATGAACTACATAGAAATTAGATGTTAGTTTTCTAATAATTAATAGAACAAAATTTATTACTATTTCAAAAGATGCTAAAAATCCTACATCAACATAAAGTAACCATAACATTTGAACCAGATGTCTGTTTTGGGTCCATAAGATTTCAAATTGAAGCATAATAGATAATCTACACCATCTTGTATTTGGTGTATTCCGATGATTCTATTTTTTATGCTAAAAAGGTCCAAAATTCATCCAAAACAGCATTTCTAATTCTGATACCATGATTTTTTATCATATAATGTGATTTGAACTTTCATTAAAAGTATCTTAATATTCTTTTTGGTCCATCTATGATATTACTCCATGGATTTAAATTCATATTATTTTAATGGTGTTGATATATTTGTGGTTTTATCTCTTCTAGTTATTTATTATCCATTATATATATATATATTTCTATACATTAATTTATAAATACTTATAATATATTTAACAATATTTATTTAAAATTATACATAATTTTATTTAATAATAGATTATTAGAGGTATTTATGCATATTGGTTCGTATTTAAATTCATTTATTAATATTTATAAGTATTTTGGATAATATATTTTTATACATTATCTGAGAATATATACATATTTATATTAATGTATAATTATATATGTGCGTGATTTTATATATATTTTTATAATATAAAAATGTGTTTATTTATATTTATGATAATATTGATGTACATATATATATTTATACATATTTGTATACATTTATGTATGTTTATCTACATTAATGGATATTTATATAAATGTTGTCGTTATATATATTAATATATATTCTATTGGTTAGTGTGCATGTGTGTGTCTTTGTGCTCATATTTAAACACATTTATGTAAAAAATTTTGTAAATTTATTTATATAATATAAAAAAAAATATTTAAATATTATTATAAGTAATTAAATATATTTATTTACTATATAAAATTTATTATTTGTATTAATTATTCATTTATTTGTTATTATATATTAATTAAAAATTAAAGTATTAATTTATCTCTTATTTATGATATAATAATTTTTTTTATTATTTATTTATAAAAATGTTAATAAATTAATAAAATAATATTTATATATTTATTTTTTATTTTTTAATGTTACATATTATGTATTATTTCACATTAATGTATAATTTATTATTTATTTTTTATTTATTTTAAATTTTATATTAATTTAATAATATTTATAAATTTAATATTAATTGATTGTTAATGTATTATTTATTAATTTTAATTTTATATTAGTTATTAATTATTTATATATTTAATAATTATGTTTTATAAATTATTAATTATTAATTTATAATATTTTGATTTATTATTTATTATTAATTTATTATTTATTGATTATTTTATATTTATTATTGGTTCTATACTTATTATTGCTTAATATTTATTTATTATATTTCTACTAATTTTTTTTGTTTTTATTAATTGAATATTTATTTATTTCTTAATAATTTATAATTATTATTAATAATTTTTAAATCATTTTTTATTAACTATTATTATTAAAAAATTATTAATTTCATATATATTTTTTTAGGTAATATTATTTATTTATTTTATTTATATATTATAATTCATCATTAAAATTATTATTTATGTAAATGTGTTTATATTTATTTACCTACATAAATATTTATATAAGTATATTAAATTCTTTTTTCACACCACACGAAGTGATTCTTAGAGTGGTGATGTTTTATTGGCAGAGCTAAGAGGTAATAGGTTCATATAGAACCCATCATATATATGTTTTGAATTTTTTCATGTCATGTAGGGAATATATATGCATGGTATAATAGAAAAAAAATAATAGATAATAAATAAATAGTAAAAATAATAATAATAATTACTTTATAAAATGTAAAACTAAATATGGAATAAATAATTAAATATCTAAATAAAAATTGAAAACTTATTAACTAACAAACTGCTACTAAATTGACTACAGCAGTTCAAAAAACTGAGAAATTTTTCGTGACACCACATTATGGGGTGGTATTGGAAAACCACCAAAACATGAATTAGAATTATTTTAGTCGTTTCTAAATAAGAAAAAACCTCCAATAAATTATCTTTTTTACATGGAGATTGCCTAATATAACATTCTAGAGGCTTTTGATTTATAAGATAATCATTTTGGTCTCATTAGTTCTAATAAAATGGCTGACCTGTCAAAATTGAATTATTGCATAGCATGTCACTAATTATCCAAAATGTGTGCCTTTCAGAACAAAAATAAAATAGACTGGAAGCCTTTTCAAATTATAAAATAGAAATTTTATTTTTTATATTAAATACATAGTATTCTATGTGACTTTCATGATACACCCACCATTAGAAATAAAATGCACGTGTCAAAAAAGATTTATTATAATCCAAGATTTTTTTTCAATTCTATATTTTAAATGCTATAAATTAAGTTACATATATGTTTAGTCTATATAAAAAAGGGATTAAAATCGAATTTCATCTTACATTTAAATTCCTCAGTTTCAAAAATGTGTTGAATATTATATTGTTTCATTATTTAAATCCAAAGGTATCATTAATAAAGTGAAAACTCTTTATACATGCTAAAAAAAGGTATAGTTGAGAAAAATAGTCTAATATTAATTGAAATGGAAAATTTGATGATTCTTATATTGGGTCTCGCAAAAATATTTTGAAGAGTTGAATTTTTGACTATATGTCACATCCTAAATAAGGTTCCAAAAAAATGGAATGCTATAAATTAGTATGAATTATATAATTAGAGGATATAAAACAATAATTTCTTGATGTTTTATGATTGTGACACAATTATAAGAGTACGTTAACCTTTGTGGGAAAATTTGTGTCAAATAGGTTTTATTAAAATATAACATTTATATTCACAACATTCAATAGATTATAGATTCATGAATATAGAATATATTGATTTGGGCACTGTCAAATCAATTATAGAATCAATATATGTTCTATTTAATGAATTTAGATTTACCTATATACCTTTTAAATTCCATATAAAATAATCTAGAATAAATAATATAGTATCTCATGATGATACTATCAAGGAGTTTTATAAAGGTAAATGACCTCAAATACCCAAGACATATGGATTTAATTTCTCTATATACCTTTTTTGAAGGATCGAATGATAATTTTATTACATAAACACTTTTTTCTATCAATATATAGTTTTTCCAAAAAAATAAATGAGGCTATGTCATTTTATAATTTTAAATTTTTTATAGAGTCCATATATGATGAAATGGACTCTATAACAATGAAAAGTACATCGATATTAGTTGATGTTTTTCATAGAATACATCCTTTATGCTGTAAGTGCTTATTTAGAATAAAATTAAAATTTATTCTATATTTGGAAAATATAATTCAATATTAGAATCCAAGGGATTTTCAAAAAAAGGGTTGGATTATTTGTTTAGTTCTTGTCACATGGATAGAAGTGATTCTTTTAGAATTATTTTCTACTTTATCATCAATATTTTACATTGAAATTTATAAATTTGTTGTTAAATTATCATACCTAAAGGTTTAATTAGATGATGTAATATATATATGTTCCAACTAGAAGGAATCAATATTACTGGAAAAAAGTAATGATTTTAAATTGTTATGGTACATATATTATTTAAAACTACCTCTTATATAATGGAATGATAAATTTAATGAATTAATTTTAATAGATGGTTTTGTAGATAACCACGAGGAAAAATACATTATAATAGGTTATATAACAACCATTTTATAGTTATTTGTTTTTTTATGATGATATGATAATATTTATAACTAATATGAATCATGTAAATGATGAAAAGACTCTTTTACATGGAAACATTGATATAAAAGACTTACATGAAGATAATGGTATATTGAGAATCAAAATTGTTTGAAACAATAATTTTTTTATTCTTTCAAATTTTAATTTTATTTAGAATATCTTAATGTGGTTGGAATAATTTTATAGTTCACTGTCCTCTACCGGTATTCATTTGGGAGAAAGATTCTACTAAATCCTTGTGGGGTAGTTTCTCAACATGAATATACAGGGGTTATTAGGAGTCTCGGGTATTCCATGTCTTGTAGAAGACCTATTATTGCATATGGTATCAGATTATTGAGCAAGATTTTATGATATTCCTGTTTTTTATAGTGGGATGAAATAAAATGTGTTCACATATATCTTATGGGTACAATAGAGTACTGTATATATTATATTAGATTCCCAATATTGATAGAAGGTTATTCCAGTGAACGACAAATTAAAATTCTCTAGGATCATTAATCTATTAATGGATGAATTTTTACACATATAGGTGGATAGATCAATTAAGGATTAAAGAAAAAACAATTATGGAATACTCCAAAATGGATTTTGAGTTTTTTATGTATGTATCCACTAGAATAAGAAAAATTGGATAGATAAATTTTTTATATCTACGATAGTAGATATGAGTTATAGACATATTGAAATATGATATAGGTATGATTTTTCTCATTTTCAAGTAAATTAGGATTTTCAAGCATGAATATAACATTAAATGTTGTCTTGGACAATATTGGACACTCGATACATTCAAACTTGGTTGTCTATTTTTTATAGAAATTTTTTATAAGATAAAATGGTGATCAGGTGTTTCATTCATATGATGGATTCAGGAGTTGTCTAGTATAGTATTTACTAATGTATTATAATTTCATGAGTAAATTCTATATCCAATGTAGCATTCTGGTGGATTTATAAATTGCTGAAACATGATTGATGTGTGTGTGTGTGTTTGGATGCTTCTTGGATCAAAACACTAGAGACACGATTCATTCTTATTCTTCAGTCTTCACATACAGGATTATAACACATTGCGAAGATGAGAAAAAACACATATGAACATTGATGGATTTGACACAGAGCATGGATACACTATAAATTTAAATATAATTTGGGTACCACATAGTGATCTCTCTAAACCCTACATGTTAGTATTCAAAATTGATGTAGTGGCATCTTCTGTGTATGGTATACACATTTAAAAAATAATTCATCATGAATGATTATTGTAGTTTTATATTTATTTAAATGGGTGATCCTAAGACATGGGGTTAATTGCTTTTACTTTATCTAATAAGTGTGTTCAGTATCCTTCAAAACACTTTAATGGTATCAGTGGACTTCCATGGGTTAGATCTATGAAAACTTATGTTGAAATGATGATGAAATAAAAATAAAGCACCATTTTATAGGGTTCTAAAAATTATGGAAAAAATATTTTACCCTTATGTAGTTGTGAAAAATAAACATAATTCAGTTGTTACTATTCAAATATTAGATTTTTAACGGTAAAAAATGCATTCCTACACCTGAGAGGCTATACAAAATATGATGAGGAGTTTTGTTGGCAATCTAATGTTAACTAAGTACTTCCAATTGTGTGAAGGAGTTCATGTAGTGGTAATGTCATGTTTTAAAGGCTCACATAAAAGTAACAAAGGCCCCATGTAATGGAATTTAATGATATCCATTATACAACATAATGAATTTTATGATTACCCTTATGTAGATGAGTTCTTACGTAAGGGTTGCCTAATCGACATTAGCAACATGTTTCAACTGAATTACGTAAACATGGTAACTTGTTTCTCAGGCTTGAATAAATTTAATTTATGAATTAAATTGACATAATTGGAGGTCTACCATTACAAAACAATGAAAAATTAACCATATTTGGGGGTTCTAGAATTGGATTACCCTTACGGGTAACATCAAAATAAGGATATAAGTAGACTACCATTAAACCAAATAGAGATTATACAAAAGGGTAAAAAAATATTTTAAAATTTCTTGAAAATGTATTTAAACTATAAAATTAGTTAAATTGTTTATAAAGTATTTATAAACCATATTAAGAGGTATTTGGGAATATATTATTAATAATTACTTTGTAAATAAATAAATTAATTATAAAATTATTATAATAAATATAATGTTTTGGAATTATTTTAATTAAATATTAAATGTTAATATGTGGAATACCATTTTAAAAAATATATGTTGCATAAATTATGATATAGAAAAATATGTTTGTGTGTATGAATCAATTGAAATATTTTTTAAAGTGTTATAAATTAAGAAATATGGTTAAGATATAAAATTATTATGTTTAAATTATGAATTTTTCATAATTAATGAATTTGAATTGTTTGAATTAATGGGGAATTATTTATAATGTTATGTTAAACATTTCAAAATGGTTTTTATGATTTATTTGATAAAAGTTTATATGATTATTAAATATGTGATATTAAATTATTTAAAATATGTATATAATTTAAAACTGGATTATAATAATGTTTATAATTAGAAAATATCTTGTATATAAAATAATATTCCATATAATGATGAATACGAATGTGTTAATATTATAATAAAATTAAAATTATTATTCTTTTATTTATGAAATACCCAGAATTTCATGATTAATTTATAAAGTTATTATAATTATATTTTATTATGTATTGTTCATAATTTTTTATCTAGTGTTTAAATATTTTAATTGTTCATTTATTAAAATCATATTCATTTATTTAATCATTGTTATAAAATGTTTTTATGATTAATTTTGAATCCTTTATTTAAAAAATGATAATCTACTTCTAGATAGAACATTTCATTATGTTTTATGAATGACCCTATAATGATTTTTTTCATCTTATATGACCTCAATTTTTATTTGGAGTTATGACATTGAATTTTAGTAGATGGGATTTTTTTTATTAGGGGATAAAATTATTATGACATCAATTATTAATTGAGTAAAGTCTCTCTAGTAATATGGTATTGGGGTCAGACTGTCTACCTACCAGGTGGTCTATTCCTTGTCTTGAAAAGTGAATAGGGAAGTCTATTTGTCTTTATGGGATTACTCATCTGTAGATTTCCAATTTCATATAACAATAATCCATTACATGAAATTTTCATTTATATAATGAATATGAAGAATCGGGTATGTATGAAAATACATGAAATCTCTTTTTGGTTGAGTAAAAAAAAACTTATGGGTTCTGTAAATAGATACACATCAATATGTTTTTTACATAATGATTTTCAGAAGGGAAAAAGAATCTAAAACTAAATCAGTAAAAGAATTCATATAGAAGAGAATAAAATGATGTAATGTGTGAGATTAAATTCCCTTTAAATGTTAAGTGTTATATTCATTCTCAATTTGTTCATATTTATACCTCGATCATCTAACTGGGTAGGTCATGACAAAACATGATGCCCATGAATTATCTTTTGTAAGAAAATCCTGGATAGGTCGCTATTAAAGCCCTCCAGAAGAACATCGGAACAAATGAAGTGAGGAAAATACCGAAAATATAAGTTACACATCAATATAATGAAATTTGGAAAAAAGTCCATGATTATTTTAGATATCATAACTTCATAATGGTTTTGTTATATAGTCACATGGATGCATAACCCAAAATGGGGAAAGCGATCGTGTAACCACATATCTCTCATGTGTTCTCATGTTGTAAAAAAATGATACCCACGAAGGGGCCATAAAGTGGATGTCGGTCTTTATAATACACATCCAATACATGATCACCTTGAACCAAGTGATTAATGCGATAAAATCTATTCATGAGAGAGGAATCATGTGATTTTTAATCTTTTCACAATTCCCCATGGATACATTTGATCACCCCATGAGAAATAAATCATGTGATCAACTCTAGGGTGATGTTTTCAAAGTAAGATGTATTTCATGATCTATATTTTTAATGAAATTCATCAGTAACACATAAATGGATACATTGACTTGGTCACATGATGTGAACACATGAATCCCTAATCCTCTAGATAATCAAAAAATCATATGACATTTATGTGATCTCCAAACTCCCAAGAGTCCCATGTGAACCTCCAAATTAATATTTTCTCTATATCCCTGATGGGAATCAACATTGGTGTAGGTCCCTATTATTCGGATTATTCCTAACCACATGATGAAATAATCCCCGTGAGTTTTATCATCATTTATTATCCATCAGTGGGCCAAGAATGTGTGAACTGCAAAGGTTCAGATTCTTTTTATAATCAAAATACATTTGATTATTTTTTATGGCCTGATCTCTATATCCATTATTTTTTTAATAGTCTTTTCACACCACCATATTCCTTATAAAAACTATGATCCCCCATATAGATTTGAAATTACAATTTTGATTGTGGAAATCTGTTCCTTATCTTGTGGAGCCATATTGTCTATAGGAATTCGGATTATATGATAGACTCAACGTAAAATCCACATAGATTCATTCTCACACACATGTAAAACAAGATTGATTGTCTGTTATCTCTTTTTTTACACATCAAGTAAAATTCATGTATACTTGGATATCTATTGTTATCATTATATTAAAATAAAACAATTACCACATTCATGGAATACTCATTATGTGTATATCCTAACATAAAATTTTTTACATTGAAAGGGAATACTCCCAATGAAAAATTTCAAGGAAGCCTCATATTCCTAAGACACACATAAAATTCTATTTTCACACTTTTGGATTCAACATTAGAACTATTTCAACTCTGATTCCTACCATCATATGATACACAAGATACCTCTACAACGCTAGAGACCCCATATCCAATATAATAATTTCCCTATATACATCCCCTACCACATGATTTTAAAATACATGGAATTGTTCTATCACATGACCTTAAAATAGCATCAAATGAATGACATGAGCTTTGATTCCTAACACAAAAGGATGCATAGAAATAATCTCTAATGTTTAAACATGAGGTCATGATCCTTACATTATTTTTCACATCAAGACACAATCCTCGTGAGATAATTTACACCATTACCTCACCTAGAAAATTTTCTATAAGTCCAGATTCCCCAACATTCTTGTTCATATTCTCTAGGTACCACCTTTTATCATACCATATTCCTAATAGAAACATAAGGACATCCTAAGAGATTTATTCCTTTCTAGGCCCATCACAAAATCCTCATTGGGGAATACCAATAATGGGGGTCATCTTCATAGTTCCATATCATTAGTGAAACCAACTCATCTATTTTGTTTCATAATCCCTTCATGGTTAACTAGATAGGGGCTTTCATATGGAAACCACACACTAATAATTTTGAGGAATTTCATTCCCAGTCTTATTTATATCATGATATTAAACTAAATTGATATGTCCTTATCATAAGACCTTAAAAGGTATAATGTTTCTTGATATGTGACATCAAACAATTTAGGTCATTATTCCTTTAATAGGGATATGTTTTAATTCCCTTCATGGGAAGGATACTAAATCTATAACCATTCACAACCATCCTTGATGAAAATAAATTCTACATTTCCTAATTTCAGGTATTTAAAAACATAAAAATATATATATCAATATCACTGAGTAAGAATGTGTAAAAATAGAGATAAATTAAAATAAATACTTAAGTATTCATCCATGGAGAATTAATTTTATATTCTTATGTTCAATTTAATGGGATATACCTAATATGTGTAGATATTCATAGTTATATAAGTTAACAACTAATTGTAAAAATTTAGGGTAACCAGTCCTAAATCGATATTTTGGTAACTATATAAATTTAAAAATAACTATTGTATCCTATAAAAGATGAAAAATACATTGGGAGTTCCTATTAGAGAAAATTGTAAACAAGATGTGAATTATTTTCCAACCATCCTCAACCTTGTTCAACCAATCACCAAACATCATTTGGTTCATGGAAATAAAAATGTTGAACCTGATGTGAATATTTCAATAAAAATTAAAATAATAGTTGGTTTTTCATACACCAATTGATTTTGAAATTCATTTACAACATAATTTAAAATTGATATCAGGACATAAATATTTTTGTTAACAGGTACATACAAATGAATCTACAATTCATAGTTGGTTAATTATGTTTCTTACATTTGGTTTAGCACTGATTGGTGGAATTATTTCACATTGTATTTGTGGTCAGATATTTACTTCTAAAAAACTATTTTATATTCCATGGAAATGTAATTTTTCAGGATAACGATCTGATACTACAATAACTATGAGATCAACAACCTCTTTGAACTGAAAGATGACATTATATACACAACACCTCTCGCAACAAGTGGTGAATTTGATGATTATGTAATGTCACTGCCAATGAACCATCCCTACCCAAGGGTCAATGCAAAGGGGTCATTTGGAACTAAAGAATACTGGCCCACCACACCCAATGAAATTAAAAACTAAATTAGAAATGTTTAACACCATTGATAATAACATTAAGAACATGTCCCTAGTTCACAATAACTGACGCCTTCTTTATCTTAAGAAGGTAGATCATGGAGATGACTAAAAATACACTATGGTACCATAGTCATCATGGAGAGATCCTAAAATTAATTTTCACTATAATCATTCCACCAAGGGCCATCAGATTCCTACTAGAGGAGGTACCCAATAGGTCACAACTATGTACACCTATACCAGATAAAATAGGATATATTTCTAGGTACTGTGATATGTGGATCATAGTGAGTGGGAACATATCAAATATTTTTCAAACAAATCCCACCAACATAATATTATGAAATATAGTGAGAATGGCCATATCTAGTTTTTTCCAATACCATTTATTCGAGTATATTCTAACAAAAAAAGGGGATAGGTGAATAATCATTCCAACACACAAGAATCCCATTGAATATCAAAATGGAAAATTTGGGATATAAGTGGTAATATAACTGAAATTCAATTGAATATGTGTTCAAACATATAATATGGATCTAAATTTTTTTGGAATATTTTTCTGAAAATTCCATTATAAATTGAAAGTATATTCTAGAATCAATAAAGTTGATTTTTTGATATATTCCAACAATGATATTGGTACAAGAACATACTCTTCTTTCAAATACTAGTGTAGTGTATCATCATGTCCATAATAATTATATCACTAATATAGAGAAATAAAATAATATTTCTCCCATATTACAGGAGGACCATAAAATTATGGTAATGTAAGGGGACCCAGACCAGTCCCTTATCCCTATCCTCTTAATGTTTCATCAACCTAGTTTAGAAATCACCTAAGGAGAGGTGAATATTCTTATTAAACAAGTAAAATTTAATATAAAAAATGAAAACTAGAATCATATCCATATTTTGTCTCAAACTGAGGTTCATTGGAATATTATAGTAGTTCCATAATGGACATCCCATAACCCTGTCAAAAATCCAAAAGCTACTTGACATATTCTAGCTGCTAACAAGATCCAATTACATAATAATGCTCCCACTAAAGAAGGACAGTATTAGAATTCTCTAAACAACATATAATAAGGGTGACCATAATCTTTGTCCTATTCTTGAGATCTTTCGACATATTATGGTGGATTATAGACATTTGAAATAGGAATATATTCCCTCTTCAACCAGGGCTCGACAATATATTCCCAAACTCACCCAAAACAGAGGTTTTACTGCTTATAAAAATTAATCATGTTATTTTAATAATCTATAAAAATATCAATAATGAAAAAAATATTCATATAACAAACATAAATTTTCAACAATATACTCCAAAAACCACCACATAACAAGCTCAAACACCTTCTCAATAACAAATGATAGGTCAAAATATCGCTAATATAATGCAGGTTGAGGTTTGTTTTATAAAAATGATCAATTCCAGCAGAATTGAGGAGACAAAACAAAAATATGTATCATATCCAGAATCCAATGACTCTAAATCTAATTATTAATATCATAGATACGATGATATAACTCCTTTCAGTAGCATTGATATGGATTATGGGGATAATTCCACGGACATCTGCATAGAAAAAGAACCTACATTGATATTTCACCCAGGAATGTACATCCTCCCCTATTCAAGATACCGTCATTTAGACTCGTTCCCATCAAATATGATGTAACATAATTTTATGCCTCATTATATTATTTAAACCCCTTACATCAATCTGAATGAGACCAAGATTGGTGACCACCATCATTCCCTTCCATAGGTCGTGAGTCGTTGTCCATGGTAAATTGAAAATATAGTGTGAACATGTAGAGAAATATGCCACTGGTGAGTAACAAACATACATTCAAGTATGTAAGAATTTGGATAAAAAAATACCTAATAATGTTTTGGATCATCTCTACATCCAACAATAATATCCCATATGTTCTAAAGGAGGGGTGTATACCTTACATTTGCCAAAAAATCTGGGAATCCATTCAATGGATAAAGGCTATGAAAATCCTTTTTATTGGAGATATCATGGATCATGTAAACATAACCTGAGAATAATGGGTATGTGAAAATTATCTCAACCTTTTAAAATCATACACATCTATTTATAGATCTTAATCATATGATATGTCATAAAATGGGAATATCATAAGAAAATAATCATAATGGAATCAAAGAATATGATCCATGAGAACCTAAAATTTCTATAATAGTATTCATATAAATACCATGAAGATTATTTCCAAAAATACATTTATAACTTGTCAGAATTGGTATAACAACCAATGTACCTTCTTCGGGATTGGAAAAACCTCTAGTGTATCCTATTTCAGGCATTGGATAACCTCTTGTGTAGCCTATTTTGGGTTTAAGACGACCTCTGATATATGGTTTTTCGTCATAGAATAGTAATCATTACACAATGAATTAGAGGGATATATAATTATGTTCCAACATATAATATAATCACAAATCCATTCCTTTGTATTCCATGATATAATAAAAAATTCATCATACAATAACCCACATAGAAGAAAACATGTTTCAAAAATATTCCATAACTATAAAAATAAACCATGTAGATATAGATTAAAAATGATATAACTAATTCATATACCTATTTATTAATAATTAATATCGAAAAATGTTTCCATAAAATAAAATTTTCTTTTAAAACATCACAATATTTTTTATTGAGGAAAAAAACATTTTCATTTTTAAATGAAATATAAAAAACTAACAATTTCCCCAATATTTAGGATAAGTGTATCTTTGAATGGAACCTTGGAAACAATTAATATACCATTAAAAAATTAGTGGTAATCATGGTGTAAAATCTCATTCATTCCATGTATATTAAAATAATGATTTTTTTACACATTCACTAAAAAGAACAAGTGAAACATTCATAAAATGAGAAGAACAATACAATTAGACAAATTTTTGGACCTAGAAAATGGATAAAAATGAAATTAGAAAAACATAAAAAAATATTAAAATCATTATTGAAAATATATTTATAGAACATGGACATTGAGGAAAAATAATTTTTGAAGGAAGAGGTAAACTATTTCGATGTAACTTAAAAACATTGTTTTGGTCTCTTCAGTTCCTATATTGAGGGAAATTAAAGGAAAAATGTAATATATCGAAATAAATATATCCTATGTAAATTCATGATATTAATGGGAGATAGATCAGTAATTTTAAACATTTTAAACATAATCATAAACAATCCTAATAAATAATGAGATTATAACATAATTCTTTTAGCTGGACTTTAATTTAATTTGAAATCACATTTTCATATTGCATAATAATTTAATGTTAATTTTAATGAAAAAATAATCATTTATGTACTAATAATATCATACATGATTCCATAGTAACATATCAAATTCTAGTTATTTATTAATATGTATTAAAATCATCACTTCTTAGTGTTTCCTCTATTACTTTTCAAGAATATGTTTGTTCAAAATTTCTGTTTCTTGTGCATTGATCCTGGTTCCCTCATCTACATAATGTTACTAATGATATAGATATTATATATATTCATTATATATATATATATATTCATACATAAAATATAAATAGTGATAAATGAATTACACCATTAATGGAGACGGTTGGTCGTTGGTATTCGTGAACATTGTTTCCAATTTTCAATAGATGGAATAAACTAATGTTAAAATATAATTAAAAAATATTAAATTAATATTATATAATAAATCACATATATTTTTTAAATATAGAATTTTTATCATCCATGTAATTTCAAAATGATAAACAAATCACATCTCATCGTGGATGTGGTAGTCCACAGGTACGCACGAGTGATGTTATCATTTTACAACCGATTGGAATGTAAGAGGAAATATGTGATATTTTTTATATAGAGAAATATTTATTTCATAAATATCATTTCGAAAATTTTACACACCATAATAACCATTCCAATATTATGGTGATATAAATTGAATTATTATTAATGTGAAGAGGTGGTTGTCCACACAAACGCATTCATGATATCTTCACTTCCCATTTGATGTAAAATAACATATATAATGGAATTTCCATAATAATAATAAAACTTTTTGTATGTAAATTTAAATTAATTTATTATTTTAAATTAAATATCAAATATTTAGTGATTGTATAAAAATAATAATAAATTTAAAGAGTTTGGGTAGGAAGATTTCCGCTTCTTGGATAAGCCTCACTTAGATCTCATCTTAAGGACCCTTTGAATGGTATTAAGAAATAAAAATCCCATAATTCGTGTATATGGATATTCAGAATAGAATATAATATGTTTTTATCAAGATAGATGGATCAATTTGGTGAAAATAAAAGATAGAATTGGTGGCCATTTATAAAGGAGTGAAAGGACACACATGGTATTACAGAAAAATATTAAAATATAATTAAGTTATTATCAAGATAAATACATCTAAATAGATAGATATAATTTAAAAAGGTGTATAGGGTGGAAATATACTTATAAAATAAATTTATATAGTTTTTAGTTTCATTTCAAAACTTATTTTTTATTTCTTTACCTCATCATTAACAAATTTTAACCATATCTATTTTAATGACGTTTTCAATATTACAGGGTTTTAATTTTAAATATATGTTATCAATTAGATCATATGTGTAAAAGGCGTGAAATTTAAAAAAATTTATCATCATACCTATATTCTTTAAATATTATTATGATATTTTAATAATTAGAAAAATATAATTTAATAAAAAATATCATTAAAGCCATTTTCACTATTCATTTAATTTGATATTAAATACATCATCATAGTAATATAATCATAATATAAACCATTAAAAACCATAAAATGATATATATATATATATATATATATATAGTTTTTAGGTCACAATAATTCACTTAAACTAGGTTAATTGTAATATTATTAAAATCATTAAATTTTTTTCTATTTATTGAATAAATACTATGTCAGTGTTGAGTAACATTTTTTGGAAAATAGTGAAGAACAAAAAATTATAAAAAAATTACCATGATAAATTAAATTAATAAATTTTTTCAAATAATAATTTTTATTCCAAATTATCTTTTTCTTATCCTTATGTAATAATATTTTAGATATTAAATTCAAGAGAGTATCATTTTGTATTTATAATTTTCTAAAAATTAAAATAATGGTTATAATAAATGAAAAATGGATCCAAGTAGCCATATATTCATGAATTTAATGTACATGGGAAAATACACTCATCCAATATTAAAAATACAAGTTCTAATTGAATGTGAATCCATTTCACATTAGTTTAAATTGTAATTAACACATTTTACACATGATGTGGTACCCAAAAGTAACCATGGTTACTGTCCAAATTATCCAAAAATTACAGGGTCTTATTTAAAAAATAGATGACTAATGATTCTAATTTTGGAATTCATTTTTCAATATTATATTTCTATAGATGAAAATTTTAATTCAAAATTAAACTCACAAAATATAATAAAAAGTAGTTTTCAAAAAATAAATGTTCTCGTAAGTTTAAGGGTTTTATATCAAAATCCTATATAAAATTTAATTGAATGATCTTTATTAAATTTCTAATAATATTAAATAACTAATGAAACATTTAAATATATTTATAACAAAATTAATATTTCTAAATTCATGAAATGAAAATACCTTATCCAATAAAAATGAATATTTTTCAATATTCATTGAAACATTAATGTGTTTAGACATTTTTAAGAATTTCACTCTAAGATAATTTTGGATTTCTCATTTCAAAAATTATTTGGATTTCTTCGAATAAATTCTATAAAAGCGGTAGAAATTTAATATTTTATTTTCTCACCAAAAAGTTATAAATACTATTTTTTTGGAAAATGTATTTTTAATAAGAAAAATTACTTTACTAAAAATTGAATAGTTATTTATAAATATTTTTCCATTATATAAACAACTATAAATAATTTTTAAAATTTTTATTACATTCATTCTTCCAATTTAATGGCTAGGTTTTAGTGGTATTTTTTTTCTTTTTTACAATAGACTTGGGGTTTAGTGTATCATATGTTATCAAATAAATTTCATTTGAAGATAAATATGTCATAAAGACTCAAGTTATAACATTACACTCCCCCTTAAAATGAATTTATTCCTTGAAATTTCATCAATAAAACTCAATAAAATGTAGATATCTCAATTTTATCACGTCCTCTGTTTCATTTGTATCTTTTTCTAATTTCTTATTCTCCTAGTGAAAATTGACCATGTAATTATTCACAATCAGTAGCACTTTATCTCAATGTTATATGTCTTATACTTGTTTTTCTTCATCAAAATTTCAAGGCCACATTGGTACAACCTTTGTTTAATAAATTTATATGATATGGATTGTACTTGCTCACAATATATACATATAAAACTTTTTTGATGTTGATAGATGATCGATTGAAGTGAAAATTGATAATTAACCATCCATAATTGATCAAGAATATCAATAGGGGAACTAAACATAGTGATAATATTTCTATTATTTTCAAATATCATAACATTATTAAAAAGATAAATTCATTACAATACCTTCTCACTGGTATCATAATCTAGATTTCACACGTGATTGACATCAAAACAATTCTGTTGACTCTTAGCTACCTAGATGTACTACTGAAATCCTAGGAATTTTTCAGTCATTTTCTCATGTATCTCAACTCCCAATAGATTTCCTTCCCCAAAATCATCCCTATATTTTTTTAGATCTCTAGTACTTTCCATTTAGATATTTTTAAGGATAATTATGAATGATCAAGTTAGAGATATTATTTTAGAAAAATACATAAAAAGGATGTTGTTTCTCCAAATCGGTCTATCAGTCTGGGGATAATAAGTATTACTAAAAATCATCTATATATTTAGAGACCAATAGAGACATCATCGAAACATTAAGGGAAACCTATGATAATGGTTAGATATAATAGAATGTGTTAATCCATTCTATCAAACCACTTCATCATTGTATGTTCTATCAAGATAATAAAGAAAGTGATTTTATCTGATAGAAACGAACTGTGTTTAATTCATAAGGCAATAGACAAAAACATTAATAGTATCATTTTCGATAGATTTTTGGGGGTGGTTGATGGAAAAATCCTTTGGGATTTTCCCATTTCCACTCAATAATGGATAATATTTATAACATAATCTTAGAATTGTGTCGCTAATCATTAACTTTATTACATAACAATTACCAAGTTATACACTCTAAAATATCACACTTCTTGTTATCCCACCAGAAGTACTCTTCTAGATCTCTACACATCTTCATACCTCCAAGATTAAAAAAGAATTATAAAATATGGGATTCATCTGATAACACGTTCTTTAAATATTGTTTCTAAGGAACACATACATGGTTCTTGAACCTTATCATTCCCTAAAAATAAATTTTTATCTTAGTACATTCTTACCTTCTTTGAAACACTACAAATTATATTTGTTCCTCATTGATATTCACCTGGATAGATAATTAAACATTTAATTGATAAAGATAGGATCTATCCACTTTTATATATATTTAAAGATCCATCTTTTTAATGTCTATTTATATTGGGTTTTTTATCCTCAATATAGATAAACTAGCTTGATTATTTTGAAGTAGATTATCTTCCATCGCAATCAAATTCATAGGTAAGTATAGTTTCAACTACTCATAATATTTTATCCAATATAACCATATTCTCTAGAGAGTAATTATCTCTTATTGAGAAAAATTAATCCATAAAACTTTATGATCAATATATGTATCACTACTTTCTCCGTAATGACAATGTATTCCTACCATTTTTTCTGAAATTACCATAGCTTTATCCAAATCATAGTTTGGTTATTTTTTCTATAAAACATCACTTATCATGAGGTAAAGGCTAACAATATATAATTTTACATGAGGTAGGATCATATTTTCTTCTTTGATGCTTCGTTACAGATCATAAACCCTTCTCCACTAAAGGATAATGTAATAATAGGTGAATTGATTAAACTTCTTTTCTTTTCCATTAAATTTTCATCACATTCATCTTCCCAAAAGATCTTTTCACCCATATGAATGAAAATTGTTATTGGATTTGGAAACTGTGAGAAATTATCCAAAAATAATCAATAATACCCCACTAAACTTGTAATAATAAAAATCTCTTTCATAGTGGTTTTTGGGGCCAAAATTCATGTCGGTTCCAATAGACAACACATGAGGGGGTGAATTTAGTTATCAATTAAAATTTACTATTTAAATGATTTAGAACATAAATCTATCAATTTGATAAAAAACAAATTACCTAAAACCGTTTAATTATATAAATTGATCTTTAGAAAATATTTTAAAATGATCAATAACAACTCAATTAAAATACTTTAAAATACGCATTATCTTTTGAATCTAATTTCATCAAATAAAATACCATATATTAAATATAAATTAATATGGAAAATAAGAACTATAGTTGTTTAAAAAAATAAAACAAAAAAAATAACATAAAAACTAAGGGGTTTAGTCTTATGTAAATACATAATCCATTAAAAATTGAAATCACCTGCTTCTAGTATTTTTATTATCCAAATGACACAAAACCTACATCATGTTTTTACAAACAGCAACTACATAGAAAGTACATGATATAGAAAATCTTCGTCCACATTGTTTCATATGACAAAAGCATCTATGTCCAAAAATGAACTATTACAAAAATATATGTGGGATTATATATGAAAATAATTTAAAGAGAGTGTGTAACACTCTCTTGTTTAGTACCGGGGTCTTTATTTTTTAAAAAACACAGTAAAACAAAAAAATCTCAAGAATTAAGATAAAATATTAAAAAATATGGAAAAAGAGTATAAATGTTAAATGTAGGTCTATATAACTAGTTTCAGTTGTTCTGGAGTACTTGATTTTTTCTAAAAAATGTGTGAGCTCAATTTGTATAGAATATATAGACAAAAAGAGTGTCATTGGAGTCATGAAAAATTATTAGTTATCATTCAGCTAATTGGCCACTATATTTCCTAACACATGCATATCTATGTATTTCTATGTCCCAACATAATATATATCCATTTATATTCATTTCCTATGAGGGGTTCCACCGAATATATAGCATTCCATATTGTCTAATTATACATTTCATAATAATAGGAAAATATGTAGAATCCTTATACTGATAGGTATAGCGGGATTGTCCGTCTGGTATTTAAAAATTTTATTAATTTTTTAACAATAATAATTAAAAATTCCAATTTCTTATGAATTGAATTGCATTACTTAGACTATCCATTGCAAAAATTATGTATGAACATAATTTTTAACATCTTTAGGAGAAGATCTGACAGGAAGTAGTGCTTCTGTAAGTTGAATCTCTTGATGGAAGTATATCTTAATAGTACTTGTACATGATTGAAACACTATATGGAGACATCATATGTCAAAAAACATATTGTATTGTATGTAGTGGTATATCCTCTCGATGATTATATAATACTGTACTAGAAGAGATTAATTTTAGTGTTATTAATAACTGTGGTAGAATCATTTGATGATATCTCCCTTGGGTGGTATATGTTTTGATGGGAGATTATTATTATTGTAGTGGTGAACTAGATTTTGGATCATGAACCAATAGTGGATAGTTCAACAGTAACATCTTTCAACTAATAGTAAATTTTCATGGTAGGATCAATACATAACATCGTTTATGATTTTTTCCAAAAAATATTTATTCTTCATGAAATATAAATAATCTTTGAAATATAATAAACATGATTTAGGATATTTAAAATAAAGAGGTTCAATGATTAATCCAATTATATTTCACTTCATATGATTAGAAATCATGGAATTAAAAAACATTAATATCCATAAAAAGTTTATTAAACGATTAAAATATTATTAGTAATAGTCAAAGTAAATATAAGTGAATAATCACAATTCATGACATACATTATTTATAACCCTTTTTAAATTATAAAAAAAGTGATAATAAGAAAAAAAAATTAAGCAAGGGTTCCAAATTCATTAATTTAGTCCCTTAATCATTAAATTCCATGGAAATAAGAGGCACTCTCACATTCTTTCTGAAGAATATAAAATTATATTTTTGATCATTATAAGGAAAAAAATAGTTGTCATATAGTACTAAATGACTTACGTTATTGTTTCTATATCACTTAGGATTCAGTTAATCATTATCTAATGTGATTTTAAATATGATAACCATGGTATTTTATCTCACAAAATTCAACTTGATGATAGGTAGAAACGTAAACCAAAATATTCAAAAGCTTATATCTACAAGTATATTTTATTATCTCAACAAAAACATAAGAAACTCCATACCAAGGACCAGATCTAGAAGAGAAAGCTCGAATAGTTTGAAAATATTCCAACCTCTAGGGAAGATATAAATCACTCAATGAGAAATTTACTAACATGTACTATAAGGTTAACTAAATGAAATTTATTTATTCCATTAAGTTCCTATTTTCTACTTCCATATTTCCTATATTGATGAAACTTCATATTTAGATATGATACAATATAAATATACTATAAAAGTGGTGTCTTATTATGTAATATTTTTATATTGGAATGTAGTTTCCCTAATAAAATCACTGAGATCATATGAAAAAATTCCTTAATGGCATCCAAATTATCTCTTTTCAGATAAATAGAGTGAGTAAGAGAAGGAGGAGGTGGCGATGACCTCTCTTGAATAAGCATGGAAAGAGCCTCATGAATAGTTTTCACAAATGTTACTTGAGATGAAAATGAGTCCTAATATTCTACTCTATCATTAATCTATACTAAATATCCGTTATGATCTCTGTATGAAATTGATATGGAAGGTCCACCATGATCTGGTGAAATTTCCTTATCTTTATCATCACCAGCATCATGATTATAATATAAAATAGATTATTTTAATATAAGTGTAGAATATCCTTGTGATTTATCTGAATCATTGGGGGAATCGTCTCCATATTTTGTAAAATAACCTATTTTTTCTCTATTTCCATAATCCTAACTAATAGAAACATGTTGAGAGATTCTATTCCACTATTCATTGGTATATTTACCAAACTCCAAAATACACTAAAATGGTTTTCACAATTTTTCTTCATCTCCTACATTAATATCATACTCAGAGTCATCAGACATCTCAATAATATCTCTTAGAACCCTTAATGATGAATGTTCAAAGTGAGGACCATATAAAACATCATTTTCATCTATATAATCATTCATTTGTAGAATTCCCTCTTTGATATTTAGAGAAATAGGTTCACTGGGAGGTTAATAAGATTCATTTGAACTATTAAAAATATCAGGTTTATTAACTTCTTCATTTGAAATGGGTACTGATTCCTCTACTTTATCTACAGCTTCTTTCTCTTCAACTTCAGCACTAATAATATTCCCTCTTCTTCATCAGATGAATACTCTATAACCTCATCTAGATCTAATCAAGGATTTACCTAATTTATTGTTCTTGAAGGTTTTTTTAATGGGTTCAATTTCTTATATAGTTTATCCTTATCTAAAACACATATTATTAATCATGGATTCTAGTTTACATTCATCCTCATATAAGTAACTTTACTAAGGAAAAATCATAATTTATTAAATTTTCCTATCCATATGAATCAATACCACTTTCTTCCAATAGTGGATAAATTATCATAGGTTAAGAATGATATGTATATCCTGATCTAGGATTTCAAAACTAAATCATTAGTACAATTAAATAAAAAATATTTTTTTCTCTATTTCCCATAATAAATAAAATTAAAATGTCTTTATGCACCATAATGAATAATTATCACTTTTTGGGGCATATAATATGGTTAATGAACTTACAAATAACTGAAATTATCTATCCAACTCAACTGTAGTAGGTCTCCACATAGTGGCACTTCAAGTGAGTCTAAGAAGAGAATCATTAACAATGATTTTCTCAAGATTAAAAGGAAATAATCCTTGTCAATCCTTATATATTCCATGATGAGTAACTCCAAGAAATCTAGCCCATTGTTTCAAATGAAAAAAGGGCTCTTTTACATCCAAATGTATTTTGATAATGACTTTGATATCCTTAAGCGAACTCTTGGTGAACAGGTAAAAATTAAAAATCAATCTAGGGTTGAATGGTCTTTCATTACATAAAATCAAATCATCCCATCCTTGAACCATAATGAATTTAAAAAAATACTTAATAATAACAAATTAATATCAATTTCCATCTTAACAACAATAAATTGAGACATAAGAAATGTATTTCTTGGTTCAAAATATCGACCTAATTTTCCGCAGTATTTATTTGAAGGATGTGAATAATGAAGAGATCCACTAGGAAGCATTAATCACAAAAGTTTAAGACTTTTTTAGGGTTTTATGTTAGAGGTTAAGGGGCATCGGTTAAGAGAAAAAGGGAATATATTTCAAAATTTCAAGTCTCAGATAAATTTTCTTTCAAAATCTAATTGAGGTATTTTTTTCAATTCATTGTTGGATAATTAAATTTCAATAAATAAAAAATAGAAAATAAAAAATAAAGATATTTAATAACATAAAATAATTTTCTTAGAAGTAGTGAAATTTGGAATTGTAGGAACCAAGTGGTACATCATAAGCGTATCATGCTAATGGTAACACACCACGGTAGTATTCGTTGGTGACACATCCACAGTATAATTTCAATGATCGTTTTTCATGGTAGCATAGCTATAGAACTAAATGGATTTAATTTTATACAAATACTAAAAATAAACCAATAATAAGACACAATAAAAAAGTTATCTTTCCATTTTCTGATATGATATAGCTCATTCTCTCAAAGAACTATGGATTTTTAAATATTCCAACAAACTAATGTTTTGTCACAATGAATTCAAGAGTCATGTCACTATTTTGAATACATTCAATCATATAGTGAATTATTATATATATATATATATCTGTGTGTGTGTGTGTTTGATCCTTGAATGAGAAAAAATATTCATTAAAATGTTTATAGAACTATTATTATCAAAATTTATAGGTATATTTTTAAATTGATATCCATAGTCTAGTAGATTGTGGTTCATCCAAAATATATGTGCACAACAACTATAGGTAGATATATACTCTTCTTTCATGGTGGATAATTCGATAGTGTTCTATATTTTAGTAGTCCATAAAACTAGATACTTTCCTAAAAAGTGACTTGTTCTAGTACTTCTTTTTCGTTATCAATTATTATCACCAAAATCTATACCAAAATAACTCAATAATACAAATTCATTCCATCTAGAATAAAACAATCCTATGTTTGTTTTATTTTTTATGAATTTAAAAATTCTTTTCACATCATGTAAATGTGATTCTTTAAAATTTATTGATAATAAACACCCATAAAATCATTAAACATAAGATCAGTTTGGATAGCAGTTATGTATAGAAAATTTCCAATAATACCTCTATATATGGATTGATCAATGGATTTCCTAGTTTTATAAAGATCTATTTTACATATTTTACTCAAGGGAGTGTCACTGCCTTTATATTTATTAATACCAAAAAAATTTAAAATATATTTACTGTATATAATTTTATTTAAATTAATTCAATATTTTTTTAAATATGAAAACAATGAAAGAATTTTAACTCATCCAACAAACTCAATTCAAATTAATTTTTTCTAATTTTTGAAAATTCAATACACAATGATTTTTTGGATGAACCCAATATAATACCATCAACATTCAATTTTATTAAAATATATATTTTTAATTTATTTTAATAAATAGATTAGATTCTGATAAACAATTTTAAAAACTATTAGAAATATAAAATTATTTGAGGCAGTCATTCCAATCCCTAGGAAATTTGTTATGACATATAATGGTTCTTAAAATTTAAATTCGTGATTTATAAAATTAGTTTTCTTGAAATACATGGGGTCATCCGAAAAAATTTCCTAAATTATATACCCATTTATGAATTCACTCTTGATATCCAGTTGATATTATTGAAAATCCAAATGTTCTGCATAGGCAACTGACATTCTGAATTATTCAATTCTTGTTACTCATTCAAATATTTCATCTTATTCGAAACCTTTTTATTGATTATATTCATCCATTATTTCTTTATTAATAATTATTTATTGTGTCTTATTAACCTTGTTTATAAATAGACAAAAGGTGGTAATGGTTAGTGAAAACAAAATCCTTTATTCTAGTTCATAGAATTTGTTTATCAAAAACCTATTTAGCTCCTCATATATTTCATTTTACCCAAAAATCATCATTTATTGCATTAGTGATGTCATTATATCCATGTTGTGATATGAAATCTTGATTCTTAACCTGATTTGTTAGAAAACCTATGTTTTGAGTTCCTATATTATAAAAGTGCACGGTAATTCATTCACTTCATTAATTATAGGTTCAAATAGTTCATTACAACTAGGTGATTTTTCTATATTATGACTTATAGAATTATATATCAATTGGGAATTGATATTCAAATTTAAAATTTCATCATCATGTTTATCTAAAGGATTCCTAGGCTCATGTTGATTTATTTAATGAAATTTTACAAGTATAGGTTCTTCCATAATTTTAGTCATTTTATTTAATACCCTTAATAATTTACTAGATGGTGAATATCAATGTAAAATTAATTTATAACTTCTTAAACATTCTTTTACAACATTCTACAGTAGGGTCTTAAGAGATTAATAGTTATGATTGAATCCAGGTTGTTAGAATAATGATTCAAAAACAATAATTTCTAGATTGCAACCATCATAACTTCTTACATTCTTAAGTGTATGTCAAATTTGGTTTTCTATAAATTGTTATTACTTTTAAAATAAATAAAAATAAGGAATATATAGAAAAATCATCTATTATATCATAATCAGAGTGAATCCCATTTTAGATAGAAACTCTAATGGGTCCAAACAATTCCATTTGAAATAATTCTAAGAGTCAATAAGTTGAAACTTATTTCTTTGGATTTAAATATATTTTATTTTTCTCAGTTTTTAATATGGGTTAGAGACATTTTCTTTTATTAATTCTAGTTTATATAAATCTATGGCAAATTGTTTCCTAGTAAGCCTCCTAAGTTATTATAGTTTACATTTTTGTAGTCTCCTGCTTCAATGGAATGTCTATTTTTTAGAAGAACATAAACATTAAATATTTTTAGAAAATAAATAATTTGAAACTATAACATAGTCATTGTAATTAAGAAACAAATTATAAAAAAAACATGTATAGAATCATAAATTTTTGCAAGGATTAGTTTATAACATAACAAGGTAGACATCATCCCATAATAAAGAGATTCTATTTAAATTATATTCAAATTAATCTACAAAATACACTTTTTAAATAAAATACTACATGAGTAACCAATTTTATTAAGTCCAAATATTTTCCTTTTTTTATTATCCTTAAAAGATTAATATCCACCATCCACTATGATTAGATTATTAAAGCTCTTGTATTCCCAAATCATGTGTCTATAATATCCGTTATATATATACAATATATTTTTTATGTTACTCAATAATAATTAATCCTATAACAATGTTAATGTAAGAAATTATTTTAAAACCATATGTTCTTCGGTTTGGAATTTTTGGGATAAAGTCCTCAAGAATCCAATGTTTTCTAATTAGTTTTCATTAATTAGTCTAATTATTTTTCAGAAATAAAAAAATTATTAGATCTGGAAGAATAAAAACTATATACATAAATGGTATAACTACAACTTTGAATAAATTTATTTTTTTAAATATTTAATTTTCTAGGTTGGAATCCAATTGTTATTGTATATTTATGAGTGGTTTGTTTCCAATAATTCTTGAAATAGTTTCCATACAATTCTTAAATTTTTATACATATTCTTTAATTGCTCATTATAAATTTAATGCTTATTTCATCCATTTAATTATTTAAATTGTTCGCCATTTTTTATATAAAACTAAAATTTACAGTGAACTGAAAAGTATGTTGTTTCATTAGATTTTTATATTAATAATTATTCATATTAAATTTCTCTTCTAGCATATTTAAATACTCAAAAAAACATCACTGGTCATTTTCTGATAATTATTTTTACTCTCAAAATGATATGAAATATAAACATGTGATATATGAAGAATATTTGATCCCATAGATTTTTTTCATGAAACACATGTTAGATCAATCTTTTTTACCATTTTTACTGAGTCAGAGTCACTTTAACTATCTTTATTGTCTCCTGAGGATGATTTCATAGACTTTTTATACCATTTTCTTTTGTCCTTATACTTTTTATTGTAATTAATATTTGGGAAATCGATATTCATGTCACCATTTATTTTGGACTCATATAATGTAATTTAATTAGTGGAATCCTCATTTTTACACTCTTTACTCCATTTTCATTTTCTATCATATATTCCTCCATTTTTAGTCTTTTTGATGAATTAGTACTCTCTATAATATTTCTTGAATCCACTGACTTTGTCATCCATTCAAATATCACTATCCATAGTTAATTTATTGTCACCTAAACTATAATATTGGATCTATTATTTTATATTTGAGTCATAAGTATTGATGTTTGCTTATTTCCTCCTAGGTTCATATATTTCAACTTTGTATACTTGAAAAAAAATCTTCATAAATGATATGATTTTCAATAAGATCCTTCACTTGTAACATAGTTATGTTATATGATACCATTTTATAAATATAAGTTCTTATCCACCTATCTAGTAGGGATATACGGATTCACATCACTTGATCCTTATCTACAATTTTCTTCCTAAGAGTATACATTTTATTGATTGTTTCATTATTTCTGATATACATATCATAAATTGATTCATCATGATTCATCTGGAATGTGTCGTATTTAATTAAATATATTTTTAAGATCATCACTTTTACATTTTAGGTTCATTTATGAAATATATAAAGAGTATCTCTAATATCAAAAGAAGTAGAAAACAAATATATTAAACTGAATTCATATTCTCCTAAATAAAAATATAATGAATTAATTTATTTACTATTGTAGTTATAAGAATATTTGGATGCATCACCCCACTCATCTCTACTAGTTTTGAGATTTTTCTATTTCTACTTGATAATTTTCTAAATATCAAATCTCATGCTATCAATATGAATTTTTATCTTAATAATGAATTTATAAAATTAGATCCATTAAAATATGGTGGTTGATTAGTTTTAGTTACTTATTTTTTATTCTAAACAATAATTAATGAAAATAATATTTATCAAAAAAAATTATAATTATTTGTAAAACGTGATCTTAGTGAATAATATTTTGAAAACATATTTTATTTAAAATGTTAGTCCCAATGTAAAAATAAATATGGGTGTGAATTGAGTTGTCTATTAAAATTTTATATTTAAATTATTTGGAAAATAAATCCTCAAATTTTATAAAAATTTCTATTTAACTAAAACTATAGAATTTTATAATATAATATTTTGAAAATCATCTCAATGTCCTAATCATAGATTAGTAAACATAATATACAAAATTATTTTACATTTAAAATTACATTACATGAATAAATAAATTATATAAAACAAAAAATAATGATAAATATAAGAGAAATGATTTGTTAAATAATTTTTAAATTTTAAATTGGTTTGTTTTAAAACAATGAAAATAATGGAAATCACATAATGAAAATAAACGAGGGGTTTAGTCTTAATCCAGGACAGAATGCCCACCACATTGAAATGAAGAAATCCCAAGAAGTTTATTATAAAGTATGATAATCCATAACCTAGATCAGGTTTTTACAAAATAAATGTTTACACAGATAGTATAGGATATAAAAATTATTACAGAATTCTTCATGGGATAAAAGATTTATAAGATACACATGAACTCTTCCATAGTTACACATGTAATTAATGATAAATATAATTTAATGGTAGTGTCTATAAATCTTTAGTTTATTATAGAAGTTGGTTTTTTATATATAAATATGGAAAAATAATATACAACCCATGATTTGAGAAAAAAGAAAATTTGTACGGAATAAGTAGTATGAATATTTGATGCAACTCAATCTGAACAGCTTTGGTTCTTAAAGAGTCCTTGAATATGACATTGAAAGGGATCAATGAGATTTTTAAAGAAAGTGTATAAAAACAATGTGTCATTGGAAAATCAATTATTCATAGTCAAACAATTAGTTAGTTTTTTTCCGCACACATGTTTATCTATTTATCTCTGGGACACATTATATATATTTATTTTTTCATCCACCTTATGTGTGAGGAGTTCCTTTGAATTTATGTCATTATAGATGGTCTAGTTTTCTGTTATAGAATAATAGTAAATTAATAATAATCATCATACTAAGTGATAGATTTTGAATGTTTGACTGGTCTATAAAACATATGTGGAGTTTCTTAAGAATAATCAATCATAAATCAGTCTCTACCTGACTCTAAACGAAATCTTTAATCTATCCATTCAAAAAATTAACTTTGAACTTATTTTAGAATAGTTGTGGTATAAGGTATGACTTGAGGTATCCCTTCTAGAGGTAGAATATATTGACTACATAAGATCATGGTGGTTTATGTACTTAAAGATAATATAAATTTTCGGTAGTGGTGATTTATGGAATCTTATTTTACTTCAGTTAGTGTTAGATCATCTCAAAATTCACATCTATTGGTGATAATAGGTTTTAACAGTAGCACTCTCTTGGGAAGTGGTAGCAATACCAGATTTTATATCTCTTAGTGGTATATTTTCTCACCCTAGCATTTTGTGGTCACAACTAAGGACTAATAGTAGAATCTTGAAATGATGGTTTATGTTCAGGCCATATAATATTTCAACTAATATTAGATAGTCATGGAAGGTTCAATATATAGAATCTTTTACGATTATGGTTGGAAAATTTTTGACTATCATGAAACATTAAACATATTAAAAACATAATAAAAATTTTCTTGGATAATTAGAATAATGCGTCACTTAGAAAATTAAATTTTTTCAATAACATCCACCATTCTATGATCCATTGATTTACCCTATTTTTATATTATATGACCAAAAAATGAAACCTTTTGTTTCCCAATTTCATGTCGTGGTAATTTTTACTAAAAAATATGATTCCATTGTGTCTTTAATAGAATACAAAAATTATATTTATGTTCATCATTTATTATATAGTATGTAAGAATAATATATATAAATAACACAAAAAACATGTCAGGGTGTCACTAAAGACACTATTCATTAAATCAATGAAGATTATGAGGGGAATTAGTAAAATACCAAGGGGAATAACTATAAATTCATAGTTCCCATGCCTCATTTAGAAGGTTTTATTATTTATATCTTCACATTTGACCCTAAAATTATAGTATCAAAATCATTGATAAATCTTGGAAAAAATATTATGCTCCTCGTAATTGATCAATCAAATCATCAATATGTGTCATAGAATAATTTTTCTTGATTGTGATATTATTATGTTGTTAATAAAAAAATTTCATTGATCAATTATTCTTCTTAACAAAAAGAGTAGTTGGAGCCCAAGTTGACACACATGGCTTAATTAATCCCCTATCAATATTCTCTTGATTTTTCATCTTTAATTCATACAACATTATAAGGTTTATTCTATATGGAGTTTTAAAAGTAGGTGTTTGATAATGTATGAGTTCAATTGAAAACAAAAATCCAGATTTTGACGAAGACTAAGTAATTACTCAGGAACCAAATCATGAAAATCAAATACAGTAAGCATATCATTGATTTTCTATTTCCCCCTAAAAATCCTATACAAAAAACCCCATTTTGAATATGAATTACGACCCTTTTAATTGATGAAATTTCCAAAAAAATAATATTTACCATCAAATTTTTAAAGATCAAAGTTTTTTTCAGAATTTCACACATGAATTACTATCCATATATCATTATGTAGAATGTATGTAAATAATATCAATACCTGCCTATGATAATATCAAAGTTGAATAGGGTTAGAATAATCATATTTGAGGGAAACATATTCCTATAAACATCAATTTGAAAATATTCATAGAATTTATAGTGGATAATCCTATAATTAGGGTAATTCACTATTAATTCAATATCTAATTGATGGGGTGGTATTATGATAACCTCATAAAATTCATATGATATAAAAGAGTGGGTAGATCCAAAATTAAATAAGACATTACCATCTCTATAGTGGATGGTATGTGTATATTTCAACACTTAATTATATTACCCTATATCAGCAATAGTTATTTCTTAAGGTTTCCCATCGAATCTGGGATTATGAGTTTATTGAAATTGATCACCATAATTATCATTGGTATTTAAAAATAACTATCATAATTCATACACTCCTTGTATTTGAAACACTATGGTGAAGGTGGTGCATTTTTTGGTGTTTTTTCTATATAGTTATCTATCTTCTTCTAATCACATAACATCAGGGGTGATGGTGGTTCATTCTGTGGTATTTTATATTTATGGGTTTTTATAGATTTTTAGTGTTTTTTTAATTTTTTTAGTAATTTTCATCGTTTTTATAGTTCTTTAACATTTTTTTTCTAAAGGGTTAATATTTTTTAGTAGTTTCTATGTTTTTATGCATTTTGTAGTTTATTATAGTTTTTTTGGGGTTTATGGTATTTTGGTTGTTTTAGGGTATTTTTAATGTTTTTTAGTGTTTTTGGCAATTTTTTGGGATTTTAGGGGATTTATGTGATTTTAGGATTATAAGGTTTTCTTAGGGTTTTTTAAATTTTAGTAATTTTAATTAATTTTTTAGATTTTAATGATTTCTATGGTTTTTATGTTTTTTAGTGTCTCTAGGGTTTTTAGGGGTTTTAGGGTTTTTAAATGATTTTTTGGGTTTTTAAGGTTTTTTATGTTTTTTAGGGGTTTTTAATATTTTCTTTGGAGTTTTAAGCGTTTTTAGGTTTTACATGTTTTTAGGGATTTTTAGTGATTTTTATTATTTTATTATTTTTAAGGGTTTTTGGATTTTGTGTTTTTTAGGTTTTTTTATTATTATTATTTTGGTTTTAGTGTTTTTTTAGGTTATTTTTTATTTTTTTGTGTTTTTTAATTTTTTTAAGGTTATAAAGGTTTTTAACTTTCTAGTGGGAATTTAGTATTTTAATTTCATTATAGGTTTTTATGGCTTTCGGGGGATTTTCTGTTTTTCGGGGTTTTTTATAATTTTTAGGTTTTTAGGGGTTTTAATTGTTTTTATGTTTTTATGGTTTTATTATGGGTTTTTAGGGTTTTTAGGTTTTTTTACATTTTTAAGTATTTTTAGGGCTTTGTTAGGATTTTTATGGATTTTATTGTTTTAGGGATTTTTGGGGTTTTAGTGTTTTTTAGTGTTTTTATAGATTTTTTTGGGGGTTTTGGTTTTTTTATGTATTATGGGTTTTTAAGTGGTTTTAGAGTTCGTTATTTTTTTAGGTGTTTAAATGATTTTTAGTTTTTTTTATTTTGTCTTTAGGTTTTTATGGGTTTTAGGGTTTTTTATGTTTTTAGTGGTCTTTATGATTTGTATCATTTTTAGGGTTCTTTAGGGTTTTCAAGTTTTTAGTTCTTTTAAGGGTTTTATGTATTTATAGTTTTTTATGGATTTCATAGGGTTTTTCAGGACTTTAGTGTTTTTACATTTTTAATGATATTTAGGGATTTTTTAGGGTTTTTATGTGTTTTTAGGATTTTAGGGATTTTGAGGGGTTTTAGGGTTTTTTTGTATATTAGGGTGTTATGGTTTTTTTGGGATTTAGGGTTTTTTAGTTTATAAGTTTTTAAAGCATTTTTTTGAGATTTTTAACATTTATAGTGGTTTAATGGGTTTATAGAGTTCTTAGTGGGTTTTAGGGGTTTTATGGTATTTTGGGTTTTTTTTAGGATTTTAGTGGTTTTATGGTTTTTAAGAGTTTTGATTGTATGTATTAAGTTCTTAGTTGGTAAAATTTCTTTGAAAAACACACACACACCACATGCACAAGATAGAGGAAGACCCTATCCCCCCCCCAACGGATCCCACACCCCAAACCTTACTTATCTATTACATGACCTGTAGGCCCAAAATCCCAATGTAGCATCACGCATGCATCATCCTATTTGTTTCACTAGACTTGGGTCATTCCTACATCAATACCTTCCTGTGACATCATCTATGTCACCACCTACATAGTACTGTAATATTACCTATGCATAAGTAGGATTGATCCCAGGGCCTCTTGTACTCTAAATAGAAGCCTTTACCATTTAGGTATAGGCTGGTTTGAAAAACATTTGTCAGGGTAATGCTCGCCACCCACTTGGGGGCCCCTCCAGGCCCAGAGCATGTTGTATGTTCCCTAACTAGGAAACATATTTGAATATCCATGTTCATAATATGCATAGTGCCTATGTCTAGTGGGACTCGTGCTTGCGCCAGTTCCCACAGAGAGTGAGGGGTACAACCAGTGGGTACCACTTTGCTAATACCCCATGGGAATTAGGGTTTTTTACTATTTTTAAATGGTTTACGGTTATCCAATTCGGTTGTACTATTTTTATTTTTATTTTTTATTTTTTCGTTTTTTTATGATTTTAAATTATTTTGGCGTCTTTAGGGATTTTATGATTTTTAGGGACATTTAAGGTTTTTTAGGGTTTTTTACGTTTTTTGGTTTTTTTGGGGTTTTATATGTTTTTAGGTTTTTAAATTTATCTTATGTTATTTTATTGTTTTTAGGGGTTTTTTCATTTTTTGGATTTTTAGGGATCTTTTCTATTTTTAATATTTAATAGTTTGTTATGGATTTTGATGGTTTTTATAGTTTGTTATGATTTTTACAGTTTTTATGGTTTTTTTGGGGGGGTGGTTGAGATTTTTTGAATTTTCTATTGTTTTTTAGAGTTTTAAAACATTTTAGAGTGTTTAAATAGTTTTTAGAGTTTTAGTGGGGTTTTATTGATTTTTAAAAGATTTAATGGTTTTTAGGGATATTTAGGATTTTTAGGGATTTAGAAATTTTTAGGGTTTTTTAATCATTTTTTAGATTTTTACACTTCCAAAAAGATGTATATTAGTTAGATTTTTATAATTAGTGATGTTTTAAGATGTTGATGATTGAATTACTAATTTTTTGATAAATTTTGGTAAATCATACATGATAGAAATTAGTGAAACATATAAACTGATGTTTTCTATAAGCATTAGTAAATCGCACATAATTTATCGATGATTCTAGAAAACGTTGTTAATTTTTTTTAATTCATGATTTTTTTAAATTCATATTTTTTAAAATTAAAAATAAATCGCACATGGGAGTTACCCAATTCTACTTTAATCCCACCCCTCGGGTACCCCAAGACTCATTCTTGTTCCCAACTCTTGGTCCACCACCATTCTTCCCAACCATTCCCAGTCATGTACCCTCATCTGTCCCGTACCCCCCACCTTGTAAACCCCCATTTGGACCTCGCCCCCTCAAGTACAATCATTGGTCCCATATCCCAACACGCATATCCCCCCACCCATGCTTGCCAATTAGAATGACATCATCCAATAAACTTGATCCACTAACCATTAGAATGTAGTGGCAGCTACACTTGGATAATATATTTTTGAATATAATATGGTATTATTTTATATTTATATATTTGTAAATATGGATCGTTATTTGAAAAATTAATATATTATTTTATATTATATTATTTATTTATATACTTATATTAAAATATACATGTTTATATTTTATATTTAATATTTTATAATTTATATTATATATATATATGTTTATATTATATATATATATATCTATGTGTGTGTGTGTATTTTACATGTATGTTTATATTTTAATTTTTTTATACATATATATGTCTATATTTTATGTTTATTTATTTGTATATTATTTATATAGATTTATATTATATATATGTCTATGTTCATTTTGTATATATCAGAGGTTTATATGTGTTTGTGTGTGTATAAATAGATATGTATATGTATTCATATATACAATTATAATTATATATATATATATATATATATAATTAGTCACATTTTAAAACATTGGTAAAAATTTGTCTGTGTGTGTGTGTTTGTATAAAAGTGTCACGAAACTAGCTACATTTTCTGGAAAATGTGGCTAAATTTAAAATATATGTGTGTTTTTATAAATAAATATATGTATATGTATAAGTGTGTTTGTGTGTGTTTATATTTATATAAAAATATATATATTTATATATATATATATGTATATATATATGTTTGTGTTTATATATATATATATATATATCTCTGTGTGTGTACGTGTTCATTTATGTTTATATATGTGTGTAAGTATTTTAAAAAATAATATATTATATCTATATCTATATATAATTTTTTATATTAATATACAAATATATCTATGTTTATATTTTATATTTTATATTTTATATTTTATATTTTATATTTTATATTTTATATTTTATGTTTTATGTTTATATATATATATATAAGTTTAAATTATATTATATACATGATTATATTTTTCATATATGTTTATATTTTATATTATATATATGTCTGTGTTTATATTATATATATATATATATATATTCTAATATTTTATATTATATATATGTTTTGATTTTATGTTTATATTATATATATATATTATGCTTCTATTTTATACATATCATATTTTTATATTAATATATATATATATATATATATAAATGTTCATATATGTATATGTTTAGATATATATGTTTATATATATATATGTTTATCCATATATATATGTATATATACATATGTGTGTGTGTGTGTTTATATATGTCTGTGTGTGTATAAATATATGTGTATGAACACATATATATAACTATATATATAATTATCTACGTTTTAAAACACTAGTAAAAATTTCACTAAAATAGTCAGGTTTTCATAAAAATATAACTAAATTTAAAATATATGTGTGTCTTTATATATAAATATATGTGTGTGGGTATATTTATATATTTATATATGGGTGTGTCTGTTTCTATGTTTATGTATATTTATATATAAATATATATTTATATATATGTTTATATATGTGTCTATGTTTATATATATTAATATATATATACACACTGATGCGGGGAAATGATCTATATAAATATATATATTTTTAGTGACAGTTCCTAAATAACACTGTTGATTTAGAGATTCTTCCAGAAAATCATCATTAATTTAAGGGCGTTTCCTTAGAAAATGGCTAAATTTGAAATGTGTTAGGGGCGTTTCTAGGAAACGTTGTTGATTTAGTGAAGTTTTCCTGGAAATGTTGCTAATTTATAGACATTTATCTGGAAAATTGCTAATATACCAATTTTGTTTAGGAAACATCCTTATTTTAGAAAATACATTTATGAAACGTTATTAATTTTGCAATGTTTTTAGGAAAGGTTGCCAAATTTTAGTTTTTTTGAAAAACGTCACTAATAAAATTGCTAAATTCCGGTTTTTTGTAGTGTTAGGGGTTCTCTATATTTTTTATTTTTTTGAGGTATACATAGTATTATTCAACATTTTATAGGTTTTTATATTTTTAGGTATTTTAGATATTTTTTTAGTATTTTTATAGTTTTTAGGGTTTTTAGGGATTTTGAATGTTTTTAGGGATTTTAAGGGTTATTGAGTTTTTAGTCGTTTTTCTGTTTTTTTTTGGATTTTAATGTTTTTAGAGTGTTTTTATGTTTTTTGGGTTTTTAATGGGTTTATAGAGTTCAAGTTGTTTGTTTGGGTTTTTAAGGGTTTTTAGGGGGTTTAATGGTTATTATGGGTTTTAGGGTTTTTAGAGTTTTAGGTTTTTTAGGGTTTTTAAGGGTTTTTTGAATTTTATAGGTTTTTAGGGGTTTCAATTATTTTAGTTTTTTAATTTTTTCTTATGGATTTTCAGGGTTTTAGGGTTTTTTGTTTATAGATATTTTAGGGGTTTTTTATCATTTTTAATGTTTTTTGGGATTTTATGGTTTTTTTGTTTTTTAGGGTTTTTTATTTTTAGTGGTTTTACAGTTTGTTAATGTTTTTTAACATTATTAGGGGTTGAAAATGTTTTATAGTTTTTATAGGTTTTAGGTTTGTTATTAGTTTTTATTGTTTTTTAAGGATTTTAGGTGTTAGAATGGTTTTCAGGTTTTTTTAATGATTTTAGCATTTTTTAGGATTTTTAGGTGTTTATGTATATTTATTTAATTAAGGTTTTCATATGGGTTTTAGTGTTTTTAGGTTCATTTAATTTTTAGGTATTTTTATGATTTTTAGGGTTATTTAGGGTTCTTTTCGATTTTTGGGGTTAGGGTTTTTATAGTTTTAGGGTTTTTTTATTTTTAGTGTTTTTTTACAAGGCAAACCAGAAGTAGTTCGGGGAAAAACCACTCTATTAAAAAGGAAAAATCGAAATCGAAATTCATTTAGAAATAGGTTAAGGGATGACCAACTATTACCCTGAAGGCCCATGGTACGCAACATTAGATTTGAGTGGTCCAAGATCCCATTGGTATAAATACCATTACAAGAAAACCAATTAAAAACATGTCCAAAGTGTCCTTCCAAATCCCAACTCACCTCCATCAACTCAACACAAACCTTAATATTCTATCAACACTATTGAAATTCCAGCATTGTCTTAATCCACCATAGACACACATGAGGACCACTGTTGCCCACCCAGAAGCAAACCAGTGACATAACCTCTCATGGAAACCACTATCGGCCCTACTATATCGTGTTTCTATCAGATCTATCCATCACTGGAAAGATTGCGATTGCTTTCACCAAGGTTTCCACGACATCAATCCACCACATCCATATCCACCCATCACTGCATTTATCACCATCGTTCATGCCTAGGTCTCCACTGCATCGGTCCATGATAGCCATATCCACGCATAGGTCACCAAAAGAGCCCTTCTAGACCTGCCTCCATATCCTGCTGCGAGAGCCACCAACCATGCCACTGTGGTTCACCACTAGAAATACTTCATATCCCACATCTCCTCATGATGTTGTCGCTGCTGATTCACTTAAAAACTCTCCCTTTTTCACCAACGCTGTTGAGGACTAACAAATGGTCGAACAACCATCACTATCAGAGAACTAGTGTCGAAGCCACGATGAGACATCAAGAACTCCACGGGGAGCCTCTACTGAAGACGAAGGAGTCGAATCCCTAGAGATGAAACCCTAATGATAAAAATATGGCTATCGGATGAAGCATAGATCCAAAAAAAGTATGAAATATATAAGAGAATATGAATTAAAATAATTTCACCCATGTGTGAAACAATGGTTATTCCAGGAATAGAGGTTCCAAGACCAAACCAAACACAAGAGTACCAAAGAAGGCACCCAAAACGATTGAGCAAAAAAGAAGCCTAAAATAGAAAAGGAATATCATGAATCCCCTCCATATGGTAGCCATATGGAAGGCAATCACCACCACCATGCATTCACAACATCACAACCACATAGCAGCACCATAAAAAATAACTGCAAAAGATATTGTCGACCAACAACACACGAGAAAATAAAGCAGTCGAACTCGAGAGATGCTAGTACTAAATTATTCTGCCACTATCACCACCAGTCAGCCACAAATAAAACACTGACCGACCACTAACTGTAGAATATCCCAGCACAGGCACCTCTTACAACTAAGAAGAAGGAACCTTGGTAGCTCCAAAGGAAAAATCCATCAATCACTCTAAAGAGTAACACAACCAAGGAAACAAATGACTAAGGTAGATATAACATCACTCAACTAGGAGAATCCACAAATATGATCAACCAGAAACTCATTCCCATGATCAGACACCATCACCCTCACGCATGTACACATGCCCCAAAACCTTCACAAATTAATTATTTCCTGGAACACCACCCGCATACACAGACACACATCCAAACACACCCATAAAAACAACATAACCAGCACATAAGAACAAAAGGCCTAACACAACCACCATTCACAACATCACCAAAAGAAAAAAAAGATTCAACCAATTTTATAGGTGTAATGAAACTACAAAAAATCCCTAAATCCAGTTCCAACAAAGAACCATCATCAAATATCACCCAAGATTCCTCCCTATCCAGGCCTGAACCAAAGATCACATGCCTAGGAACCCTAAATAAACTACCAGCAACCACTATAACACACAAATACCAATTAACCAAAAGCCATAGAAATCTTTACTAAATCCTCCCCTTGGAAATCCAATAGAACTACAACATCCTCAAAATCCAAGCTAAGGAATTCATCGACATCCCCTGATCTAAGACAGTCGAGCATCCCATTAGCAACACCTCCAAAATCCCTCCAATATCTATCAAAGGTGATCATTACCCAACCTCCATCGGCATCACAACAAACCTATAGTAGACTAATAAACACACCTTAAATACAAACTAGTGTTATAGACCACCTCCCAGCACCATCACATGACCAAAAACCATCCACATGTCACCAAGCTACAACCCCACTCCATCGAACACCACCAATTACAAATCATCTCACCTAGCACCAAACACATCACAGCCCTCCCAACCACATATACTAGTATATTCGTAGAAACCCAAGAGGTTATCATCACCACCCATCAAAACATAATCCTGACATCACTAACTTAAAAATACATGCAACCCATGTCATGCCCGATAAGTTAAACACAATCCCAACTATAACCATCCACAAAAAATCGCATGCATGTCGAAAAGAAGAAGGCGAACCACAACCGAAATAGAAACCAGTCAACCAAAACCCAACAAGCCTAGCCTGAGGCACCCACACCATGAACCCCACCCTCTAAAATAGTACCCATATGAATGGTCGTCGAATCAATTAACACCACACCAAAATCCCCTCTATAAACATCCCCACACACTAGAACCGACCTACAACTACATCAACACCTTTCACCCCAAACGTCTTACACTCTCCAAACACAAAAACAATAATAAACACAACAAAAACCATAAGAACCCCACTTGAAAGACCCAAACATGAAGAAAAACATCCAATAAATCCATGATACGACCATGTCCCATTCCAATATCCAAACCCATTCCGAAAACCCATAATATACCCAAAGAAAATGCATAAACAACCTTAAACTCCCAAAGAAATCAACAGTCATCCCTAAGAAATAAAAAAGGAAAATTTCATCTTTGAACCAAATCTGAATTTTTCCTATTATTAGAAAATTTCGTAAAAGAATAAAGGCTAGAGTATATAGTCAATTCAATATTTATCCAGATATAACTTCCATAGTGGATTGAAAATCCATGCAGTCAGGAATTCATTTCAATAAAAACAAAATACACAAAGGTGGCCTCCCCCAATCTTCACAAGACACCCCTCAATGAATCCTTAGTAAATAAGAATGTGAACTAATTAAAAATAGTATATAATAATAAGAGATTTCAAAAAACATTTAATAGGTTTAAAAAAAGACCATATCGTCCAAGATAACTCAAAACTCCACAAAGTTGATCAATACTTTTAGAATCCATCTCACAAAGAAGGTAACATTTAGGAAAACCAAAACCCCTTTGTTTAATCCTATACTGATTGACTAAAAAATCAAGGATCCAAAACCATAATATGAAGGGAAATATAGCATGGGTGGGATGGATCCGAATAAGATAGTTCTAGGAAATAGTGGAAAATTTTAGACTTAATTCATCCCAATACAAATGAATGGAGAACCTAGCCTGACCATTCAAAATAATCCTATCATAGCCTCCTCCAGGCCAAGTGAAAGATAGAATCTCCGTATATAAATCCCAAATATAATCAAATATAATATTTCGTTGATAAAAATATCCATATAAATTTATGTTTTCAACTAAAAAAATAAGTTAACCTAGAATAATAGATGATACATTTATCCATATAAGAGAAAATAGTACATATATGAATCCATGAATCAAACCATAATGTGATGCCCAAACTATTCCACACTAAAAAGGAAAAATGTTCTCTAATAAAATATTAAAGACCCAAAATTTTCCTCATATTCCACAAGTAGTCCCATGGATCTTTATCCTCCCAAAACTAAGAGTATCCAAGAGTAAAATCCTTTCCTAGTCCACCCAAACAGTATAAAATGATGGGTTAAAAATATCCCAAGGATGTTTAACCACAATAGCTTTCTTCCAATATATAGCCTACTTAACCCCTAATACTCCTTGTGTTTTAGTCTTAGCCACCAAATACCAAGCCAACTTATCCCTAGAGGTATAAATTGAATACTCTTTCTAAATAAAACTTCCATATTTGGATTTAATGGAATTAACCACTTTCTTAGGAATAATAACGTGATAGAAAAAATAAGATTTTATTTTAAATAAAATTGATTAAAAAAGTTGTAAATGACCTAAAAATGAGAGAAATTATTTCTAAAAACTATAATCATTCTAAAAATTTTCATATACCAAGCCTCACAGTAAATATCACTAAATTTGGATGTAATAATGGCCACCCTGAGATAATAAAGATAATGGAATTCTCCTCTGATACCCATAAATATCTTGATCATCAAAATAATTTATAAATGAAAACATAAGAATTTTCAAAATGTTAACATTAAAACAAGAAAACAAATAGAATGTACCTAGATCATATTTAATGACTAAAATTCAGTCTATGTTACTAAAAGAGAGCAATAAAAAATCACCCAAAAATAAATCATGAGAGATATAATTCTTTCTGTAATGCCAATGAAACTTGTAAAATATTAAAGAAGAAATGAAATAATATAGATTGCGATAAGATACCTCCCTAAAAATGAGAAAAAATGGATGGGGAAAGAGGATCCCCTGGCCTCGACCTTCTATTCCCTGTAAAGTTACCTTGTAGGTTTCAATTAATTTTCATAGTATACAATATTGACGATACACACCATTTGATCGAAGAATAGAATCTGGATGAAAAGAAAATAATGTCTATGGAATCCAAACTGAACTATCATCTGATGGAATAAAAATCCTTAAAAAAATAAATATTTAAGGGACACATTGGAACCCCAAAATCAAGATGATAACCCTTGATCAATTCAAATGTAATCAAAATATTATTAGAGATTTTCCTTCCTTGAATGAGGTTGGTGGAGAGTTATTGATGAAATAAGGAAAAAAATCTCAATCTAGATGCTATGATTTTATAAATACACTTATATATAGTTTTTTAGTAAGAAAAAGTCATGAAATCAATTAAGTAACATGCATGAGGAACATCAGTATTCATATAAATGATTGATCCATTAACTTCCTCCAACACCTTCCCAGTTTTGTGGAATTCCAAAAAAAATCATTCACATCTGGTCCAACCAAAAACCAATGCTCATGATAGAAAAAAGAACCCAATGAATATTTGGGTAGAGGAAATATAAGCCCCCATGGATATCTATAAACTCCATGGTCTTTCCCAACACATCATAATCATCCCTATTAATGGAGTGAACCAAAAAATACTCCATACTAACTCTCTCAGAATAATTTTTAGAATGAGAGGATCTAATAAGGCCTTGGAAGAACTCAAATATATCACTGATAATAATTCTGGTATCAGTGATAATTTAACCATAAGCTTTATAGAGAAGGGGCATCTTTTAAGAATTCAATCGAACATTAACTGAATTGATGAATTTGAAAGTATTGATATCTCTATCTTTAATCCATTACACCCTTCTCTTCTATTTGGATGTTAGGGTTTCCTTTGGTGTAAAGGCCTTCACCAAATTTTCATATATGACCTCTTGTTGAATAAACACATTATATGGTCTATTCTAGGTAGAGGAATGTTGAAAATTAGATAATTATGACCTGATAGAATCAATTTTAGTATATTTTGTCCAGTAAACTAAGTATATAATTCCTTGAGATACATTTTAGATATATTAATCTTAAGATAGACCTGAAAAATTTTACGACCTTTGAAACCAACATTCCAAGATCAGAAAACCAAGATATGAATGAAATAATAATCATTTTAATGGTTAAAAAAGAAAATTTAAAATTTACATAGTATAGTACAACTCTTGATTGGATAAAAATAGGAGTATGATCAGAGATATAAAATGGTAGAAAATGTTCATAGAGAAAGAGAAATATGGATAGCCAATAACAATTAACTATGTATCTATCTAGCTTCCTTAAAACCCAAGAATTTACCTTCCTCTAGGATAATCAAATCCTCAAACATCAATGGTTGGATAAATTAGAATTCATAATTCCATAATTCTAGTCCACTATAGAAGAATTCCAGTATAAAAAAACATCATATCACTCCTTAAAAAATATCAGGAAATTAATATCCCTATGAAAAACACAAAGATCATCAATACAACAAGCACCTGAGAAGGAATAAATCCCCAAAGGTTTCTACACTCATAAATAAAATTAGATCCTTAAATGAAGGAAATGACACATGTCAAGTCCACCTTATAAACCATTACTCAAAATTTCAAGATCTTGGATGATTTAAACTGAGGATGCACAACCAACATCTCAAGATTCCCTAAAACTACAATATTCCCTGAAAGAGAAGAATAGTGGTTAGAAAGGCCGTTCCAACCCATCATAATATTCCCCACAGAATCAACAAGATTATCATTTTTATCATTTTCCAAATGTACCAAACAAACCATATTTTTAGAAAATATGAGATCATGTTCCTCCCTTTTTTACCAGGGGTACTGGGACCCCTAATAATCCATACTCTAAAATTAATCATCGGAAATAGAGGGGGTCCGAATGTAACTAGCATGGGTCTAATTCTGATTGGAGACCAATTTGTATCATATTCATCCACATTAAAAAATTTATACCTAATAGTATTATCACTTAAGATAGAATATGTGGGACTAACATGATCAAGTGGCTCCAAACATGGAGAGGAGAACCCAACATCGACATCATCTGCAGAACTCGACGAAGGACATCCAAATTTCTCAAACCCATGCATTAATACCACCCTTCCTTTAGAACCCTTATTCCCATAAAAATTATCAGAATCATTAGTAACAAAACAAAAATTCCCAGACCTTTTTGATAAATACTCAAAACTCATAAAAACATTTGACAAAACAGGTATAAGGCCCCGGCCATAAACCTTACTTAATATTGAATTAAATGAATAATTCACTTTGAGGATCTTTTCAGGTTTAGAGTTTTATAGGATTAGACATAACTATTACATCTCAAAAGATTACAAAGTAGTCACTTCTACTAAATTTCTATAAAATAAAAACACTTAAAAAGAAACATGTCTAGTTCCATGTTTTACATAGCACGACTTTCCCTTGATCCCATCCTTGAGCCTATTCCACATTAAGTCATGTAAAAAACATTTCAAAAAAATTTGGGGTGAGCATAAAAAGCTCAGTAAGGGATACACAAAGAATGAAAACTGTTATTTTTTCAAACATCAAGTAAACCATGTATACTTTATAAAAGTAGTACCTTCAACTTTATGAAGTAGTAAAAACTCTTCACTGATTAAATTATCATTACTTACCCTTTTGTAACCAAAATATTACCATAAAACCCATATAAAGAACACAAAACATATAAAGGTAACTTGGGACATAAACATTCTTATGTGGAATAAACATACGGTCTACTTCCACAAATATAACTTAATGGAATAGCCATACGGCCGACATCCACACATACTTAATGGAATAGCCATACGGCCGACTTCCATACCCAATGCATTGGAGGTTATAACGTAACCACCCGTCCTGGTATTCGCGGCACCACCCGTCATATGGTTTATCACGTAACCACCCGTAAAATGTCCAAGTACCATCATTACACATAAAATATTGAAAATATAAACATTTCAATAACAACATTTCATTTTCAATCAAAATAAGTAATTCCAAGATATTGAATTTATCAATCCATTTTCAAAAATCATTTAAAAGAGATTTTTGAATCAAAGTGTCCCATACCACTTTGAAGATTTTATTGGAATTATAATTTTAAAACATTAATGTCCATATAAATAAATACTGAAAACCATTTTGAAAACATGGACATTAAAGATAAATATTTAGAATAATAAATCTTTGAAACATTTAAAACGATATTTTTGTTAAAGAGTTTTTAACAAAATGAGAGACTGTTGAATACAAATAATAGCGGAATAACATTTAATACGAACTTTATAATATCATGAGAATAAAGGGATTCATGATATAATATGTCAAAGGACAGTATACACACCATATAAGAGTGAATTGGTGCATAACAACAATGATGTCTCAAAAGAAATGTAAAATGATATGAAATCCATTATAAAGAAGGTATCCTTAAATTAAGGATAAATCAATCTCATAATTATGTGTGAAAAATATAAATACACCCAATATAAGAGGATATTAAGTGTAAAACAATAAAATTTTATTCACAGATATTTAAAGGATGACATATTCAATAACTACATGTTGAACCCAAAGAAATCGAAATTGGCTTAAGAAGTTCCCTTGGTAAAATTCGACAGCCTAACGGCATCACATAAAATATTACAAAAAGGGTTGATGAGGGAGATAAAGGGGATCTCATCACTTGGACATAAAATTTACATAAATAAGGATATAGAAGAACGTATCCCAACATAATAGTATGTGGATTAAAAGACATAACAAAAGAAGTCTTTTAAAAAAAGGTGGTTGAAAGATCCCCTTACCGAGTTGGGTAACTTTCGAATAGTACACCCCATGGAATAAGGGTCATACAATGAAGATATAAATACACATAAATGAAATTATACTAAAAAAAGTGTATAATAATGGGCAGTACATACACCACTTAAAGTAAATAGTGGAAAACATAGCATAAATGTCACGGGAATAAAAGTGAGATGAAAAATCCCTTACGAAAACTCGGCAGCCTAACGGCGCCAATTAAAACTTCAAAAAATGGATTTATGAGATAAAATAGGGTCTCCCATAATATGAACATAAAAATTAAAGTATGAGTAATATAAAATAACAACCCTAAACATAAGAAATATGTTCTTAAAAGAAATTACATAAATGAGAGTACTTAAAAAGAAAGAGAGAGGTTGGATCCCTTACCTCAAGTCCAACTTGTCTTGTTCGTTTCATTATATTCCTGAATAATAAACTTTGGTCAATTTATAATTTCTTAACAACCTCCTATAAATATTATTATTCATTTGATATCACATATTTTAATGTTATAATAATTGTATAATAATATGAGTTCATATCAGACGTTTTTGTCGATGTTTGGTACATGAGTCAAAAATTGAACTTGTTGGAAAATAATTTTCCATGTAGTTGTAGGTACATCATATCAAGAATAGTATTGATGTTTTAAATATCATATATATCCACTATATATTCATTTTATACTATTCCATATCATTTGGAGATAAAAATTAAAAGCACGGTTAATGGAGACGGTAGGCCGTACGTAAGTATGAACGCTACTTTAATTTTTTGTCATGTTAATGGAATTAAAACAAAATGACAGATATATATATATGTGTGTTATAATTCCATAATGATATCCATCATTTATATGTAATATATTACATATATATACATTATATATATATGTACTTATAATAGTACATAACATTTTGAGATAAGAAATAAAATGTACCGTTCATGGAGACGGTAAGCTGTACGTATGCCTGAATGCTACTTTCATTTCTATTTCATATTTAATGGAATTAAAACATATTGATACATAATAGTATTTTAATTCCAGTATGTTATCATATATAATATCATTAAATATATCTTTTATACATACCACTTATGGTATTAACGAATCAAATCACTTTGAGGGGGCAGTAGTCCGCACTTCCTTAAATGAAGATATTGCGTTTACCCATAATGGAAACCATAAAGGTATGCCATAAATGAAAAATACAGAAGCATAAGTAAAAAATAAACATATTATATATCATATATAAATATATTGTCATCTTAATGGCCACATTTGAAGGTGTAAGAAGAATGTTGAACAATCATCGTTTCGTGAGGCAGAAATTCGCCATCCACAGAAACAGTATGTTCTTTTACCATTATATGTAGGTGTGTGTAAGTGTAGCTTGAATAATTATTATAAAAACATCCTATTATATTTAAGATACTGGATTTGTTACAAAATAAATGAATAAAAAGAGTTAATGGGGTTGGAGAAGTAAAATAAAACATAAGAACAGAAGAGAAGACACTACCTTTAAATCGCGTAACTCCTTTTGATTTGAGCTCAAAGGCTTCCTTGGGAAGCCTTCTGCCCAAATTGAGGCTTCAAAGAGTAAGATAGGGATGTGGAGAGAAAAAATGGGTAGTTTTTGGCCGAGCCAAAGTCTTTGGAAGTGTGGGTATGGTGGTAGAGGTGGGGGCCTTTTATAAGATGAGAGGAGGGGAACTCTTGGAATGTAAGGAATTGTTACATTATTTTAGAATGCGTTTCGGATATTAATGGTCCCACATTGATTTTTTTATATGCTAAGGTGATATGTGTTAGAAATCCACCCATCCAATAGGTTTTTGACACGTGTAGGTCTTATATTTTACATTATCCTTCCATTTTATTTAAATCGTTAAATAATGAGGTCATCGCTGCATCATCATGATGTCATAAATAATTTAAATTATTTAATGTCTAAAAATTGTAATAAACATACTATGATGTAGGAAATCCTTTTAAATTTCCAATGAATATTTATAGTCATAAATCGGACTTGTATAACCCCATTTAAAAATTGTTTTAGTAAAACAACTCATGTTTGTGACATTTTAATTTTAACATTAAATAAAAAGGTATAAATGTCATTTTCCAACCAAAGTGGCTCCATGGGGTCCCCAAGGTGACCCATTGATTTTATTGGTCGGACATTAGACATCCAATAAGGGTAGGACATCTGTAAAGTTCATTTCATATTATTAAAACATTATTTTTACCTTAAACTACACTAATTACCTCTAATCGCGATTAAAAACATAAAAGTTATTATTCACCAAAAATTTATTTTAATCTCATTGAACCACATTTTACTTATTAATGACAACCATGTATGTCATATTTTTGAAAATCAAATCACAGAAGTGGCAAAGTTTCATTTAAACAAAAAATCCGTTTCATTAACTACCACTTAGTGGTTTCACTATTCATCAAAAATTGAAGTTTTTCAGAAAAAAACCAAAAATTCACCCTAAGATATATTTGATATTCTGAACTCAATAATGATATCTATTTTACAAAATTCAAAACATATAAGTTTCATTAATTAATTTAAAAATTAATTCCCACTGTCAAAACAAATAGCGTGTTTTTAAGAAACAATATCTATTAAAAGATTGACACTAGTTTAAGTCCAATTTCAAAGTGAAATTAATTCCAACGACCACTATTAGATTAAATAGTAAAAATATATTCTAATTTTACATTAAAAATAATTCAAAATATAATCTAATCATATAAATAAATTAGATTAAAAAGAGGTTTTGAATTAAAATACAACATTTTCACTGTTCATTAAAAATGAACTTTATCGAAAAAATACCAAAAATTTACACAAAGTAAATTTTGATGCCCCGATTCTAAATAAGAATTTTATTTTGTCAAATATAACACATAAAATTGTCAAAATTGGATTTAAAATAGGTTCTCCATCAAAATTCGGTTAATCGACCCTTTAAAGAATATTAGAATGATTACGCTTAAAATTGGATTCATTCGCATTTTTAATCCTATAACATTTATTGTAAAGAGTAAAAAAATTTGAAAAACATATATAATCATTTTGTAGTTAGTTCTGTTCATTCCCACCATTACAACGGTTAAGCGTTAACTACCATTTAAAATAATATTATTTTATTATTAAAGTGCAACGTAAGATTTCAAAGGAACTCGTTGTTGTGTATTGAGTAAGCCATCGAGCATAGTGTTCCCTTTATATTAATATTAACATTTTATTCACAAATAGGGATAAATATAAAAATGTCATATTATTTATTTACCTGAGGTGTTACATCCTTCCCCCCTTTTGGGAATTGGGTCCTTGCAATTTTAAAATTCGGCTCGGAAACATCCTTGAAAGTCCCACATCGGAACAAGAGTCGGTAAAACAATCAATTTAAAATAAAGAAAGATAAGTACAAAGGTCACCCGAGTTAACCCATACTAGGATTCCAAGAATGAAAATATGAAAATGGATGGAAAAACAAAGGGTCATGTTCTGATGGAGAGTGATAGTAAACATGTCTAGGAGAAAGTTAACTATAAGAAAATAACAAACTTGTGGTGGGTTAAACGGTATTCGATTCCCCAGTAGGAAAAGTAAACAGAAAACATTTTTGTTTTAAGTTACTCTTCATTGATGAATTTATTTTTTATCTTAAGGAAACATACTTACTTGTCATGTTGACTTTCAACTTTTACTATATTTTACACAAACTCATACTTTCCCCAGAAGACGAGAATTTAGGAAGACTTGTTCACATTAAGCTTACTATAATAAACTTCTATAGAATCACCTAATCCAAAAAATAGAACTATATACTTCCCATATCCTTAGACCTTAACCAAAACCAAAACCAAAAAGGTTATTATAAGATCAGATAATCCAGAAAAGGATAACCCTTTATAAAAAGAAAATCTATTCTTAATCTCCAAAATTTGTCCAACAAAACCCAAAGTTCAATGAGGACCATTCGATACACAACTTGTCCATAAAATTCTTCAAAGTCAACCAAACTAAGATTGAAACCCAAATATTTGAAGGATTTAGTCACACAGTCTTCCAAGTTAAATTGTAACATTTATCTCCAAACAACATCAGTTTCTCTTAAAGTCTTGTATTGAAAATTAATTAACCTAATCACATATCCTCCATGATAGGTTAATAAATTTCCATAGATAACCCAAAATAAATTTACTCTTAATTCATAAAATCACCTAACTAAAAATAATAAGTAATCCTAACTGGGGACTTCACGTAGTCCAGTGGTAGGTGATAAATACCAGTTGCACTTTGGTTGTGGGTTCGATTCCCGCAGCATTGTCGAACGTGATGGGTTGTCACACGGTCTACGTGTTGTCCTTTTTCCAAAACTATATAATTCTCAAAACATTCCCCAAAATGAGATAAAATCTTCAAAAATAATCATAACATATTTTAACCTCAAGTTTATCTCATGCCTTTCATTTTCCATCATAACATTTAATAACCCATAATTACCTCAAAAGTAAGGATCATATAAACCCAAATGGTTACCTTTATAATTATTACCTGAACTTCCAAATCTATTGGTCATCTTGTACATGATGAATTATAGAACATGCCAAGGTTCAAGTGGTTGATCATGACTCCTTGATAGTTGGTTTAGAACAACCACAAGTTTCCTCATTTAATACCCCATTTCATTTAGTCTCTTAATCAGAGAACCACTACAGTTTCCTTCAAACCTATTGTCACTTTGGTGCCTACAAGATCCATCCATTCACTAAAAACAGAAATGTCAGTGTGAGTATATCAACAAAGCCATCATGTACTAATGAGGGAGATTACCAATATGATATACTTACTCATTCACTTTATCTAAAACTAGGACTCTTTATGAAATCCTATCCATTATGGTACTGTCACTTATGATTAGAGAATACCCTAACCTCTAAAGTTATCTAAACCGACCTTTGATACAAACTATAAGGCCCCGGCCTTAAACCTTACTTAATATTGAATTAAATTAATAATTCACATTGTGGATTTTTTCAGGTTTAGAGTTTTAGAGAATTAAGAAATAACTATTAAATCTCAAAATATTTCAAAGTAGTCACTTATACTAAATTTCCATAAAATAAAAACTCTTAAAAATAAACATGTCTAGTTCCATGTTTTAGATAGCATGACTTTCCCTTGATCCCATCCTTGAGCCTATTCCACATTAAGTCCTGTGAAAAACATTTCAAAAAAAACTTGGGGTGAGCATAAAATGCTCAGTAAGGGATACACAAATAATGAAAACTGTTCGTTTTTCAAACATCAAGTAAACCATGTATACTTTATCAAAGTAATACCTTCACCTTTATGAAGTAGTAAAAACTGTTCACTGATTAAAATATCAGTACTTACCCTTTTGTAACCAAAAGATTACCATAAAACCCACATAAAGAACACATAACATATAAAGGTAACTTGGGACATAAACATACTTAAGTGGAATAACCATACGGTCGACTTCAACACATATCACTTAATGGAATAGCCATGCGGCCGACTTCCACACATACTTAATGGAATAGCCATAGGGACGACTTCCATACCCAATGCATTGGAGGTTATAACGTAACCACCAGTCCTCGTATTCACGGAACCACCCGTCATACGATTTATAACGTAACCACCTGTAAAATGTCCAAGTACCATCATTACACATAAAATATTGAAAATATAAACATTTCAATAACAAAATTTCATTTTCAATCAAAATAAGTAATTCCAAGATATTGAATTTATGAATCCATTTTCAAAAATCATTTAAATAATATTTTTGAATCAAAGTGCCCCATACCACTTTGAATATTTTATTGGAATTGTAATTTTAAAACATTAATGTCCATATAAATAAATACTGAAAACCATTTTGAATACATTTACATTAAAGATAAATATTTAGAATAATAAATCTTTTAAACATTTAAAACGATATTTTTGTTAAAGAGTTTTTAACAAAATGAGAGACTCTTGAATAAAAATAATAGCGGAATAACAATTAATCCGAACTTTATAATATCATGAGAATAAAGGGATTCATGATAAAATATGTCAAAGGACAGTATACACACCATATAAGAGTGAATTGGTGCATAACAACAATGAAGTCTCAAAAGAAATGTAAAATGAGATGAAATCCATTATAAAGAAGGTATCCTAAAATTAAGGATAAATCAATATCATAATTATGTGTGACAAATATAAATACACCCAATATAAGTGGATATTAATTGTAAAACAATCAAAGTTTATTCACACATACTCAAAGGATGACATATTCAATAACTACATGTTGAATATAAAGAAATAGAAATTGGGTTAAGAAGTTCCCTTGGTAAAATTCGACAGCCTAACAGCATCACATAAAATTTTACAAAAAGGGTTGATGAGAGAGATAAAGGGGATATCATCACTTGGACATAAAATTTACATAAATAAGTATATATAAGAACGTATCCGAACATAATATTATGTGAATTAAAAGACATAACAAAAGAAGTTTTAAAAAAAGGAGGGTGAAAGGTCCCCTTACTGAGTTGGGTAACTTTCAAAAAGTACACCCCATGGAAGAAGGATCATAAAATGAAGATCTAAATACCCATAAATGAAATTATACTACAAAAAGTGTATAATAAATGGCAGTACATACACCACTTAAAGGAAATAGTGGAAAACTTAGCATAAATGTCACGGGAATAAAAGTGAGATGAAAAATCCCTTACGAAAACTCGGCTGCCTAACGGCGCCACTTAAAACATCCAAAAATGGATTTATGAGATCAAATAGGGTCTCCCATAATATGAACATAAAAATTAAAGTATTATGAATATAAAAGAACATCCCCAAACATAAAAAAGATGGGCTTAAAAGAAATGACATAAATGAGAGTACTTAAAAAGAAAGAGAGAGTTTGGATCTCTTACCTCAAGTCCAACTTGTCTTGTTCGTTTCTTTATATTCATGAATAATAAACATTGGTAAATTTATAATTTCTTAAGTAACTCCAATAAGTATTATTATTCAGTTCATATCACATATTTTAATTTTATAATAATTGGTTAATAATATGTGTTCATATCAAACGTTTTTGTCGATGTTTGGTACATGAGTCAAAAATCGAACTTGTTGGAAAATAATTTTCCATGTAGTTATAGGTAAATCATATCCAGAATAGTATTGATGTTTTAAATATCATATATATATAGTATATATTCATTTTATAATATTCCATATCATTTGGAGATAAAAATTAAAAGCACCGTTCATGGAGACGGTAGGCCGTACGTACGCATGAACGCTACTTTAATTTTTTGTCATATTAATGGAATTAAAAAAATGAGAGATATATATATGTTATAATTACAGAATTATATCCATAATTTTGATGTAATATATTACATATATATCCATTATATATATTTACTTATAATAGTACATAACATTTTGAGATAAGAAATGAAATGTACCGTTCATGGAGACGGTAAGCCGTACGTACGCATGAACGCTACTTCCATTTCTTTTTCATATTTAATGTAATTAAAATATAATTATACATGATATTATTTTAATTACAATATGGTATCATATATAATATCATTAAATATATCCTTTATACGAACCACATATGGTATTAATGAATCAAATCACTTTGAGGGGGCGGTAGTCCACACTTCCTTAAATGAAGATATCACGTTTACCCATAATGGAAACCATAAAGGTATGCCATAAATGAAAAATACAGAAGATTAAGTAAAACATAAACAAATTATATATCATATATAAATATAGTTTCATCTTAATGGCCACCTTTTAAGGTGTTATAAGAATTTTGAACAATCATCGTTTCGTGAGGAAGAAATTTTCCATCCACAGAATCATTATGTTCTTTAACCATTATATGTAGGTGTGTGTAATTGTAGCTCTAATACTTCTTATAACAACATCCTAGTATATTTAAGACACTTTATTTGTTACAAAATAAATGAATAAAAAGAGTTTAGGGGGTTGGAGAAGCAAAATAAAACATAAGAGCACAAGAGAAGACACTACCTTTAAATCGGGTAACTCCTTTTGATTTGAACTCAAAGGCTTCATTGGGAAGACATATGCCCAAAGAGAGGCTTCAAGGAGTAATAGAGGGATTTGTAGAGAAAAACTGGGCAGGGGTTGGCCGAGCCAATGGCTTTGGAAGTGTGGGTAAGGTGGTAGAGGTTAGGGACTTTTATAAGAGGAGAGGAGGGGCACACTTGGAAAGTAAGGAATTGATACATTATTTTAGAATGACTTTCGAATATTAATGGTCCCACATTGATTTTTTTCGAGCCTAAGGTGATAAGGGTTATAAATCCACCCATCCAATAGGTTTTGGACATGTGTAGGTCTTATATTTTACATTATCATTCCATTTTATTTAAATCGTTAAATAATGAGGTCATCGTTGCATCATCATGATGTCATAAATAATTTAATTTATTTAAAATTTAAAAATTATATAAAAATTACTATGATGTAAGAAATATTTTTAACTTTACAATGAATATTTATAGTCAATAATCAGACTTGTATAACCCCATGTAACAATTGTTTTAGTTAAATAACTCATGTTTGTGACATTTTAATTTTAACATTAAATAAAAAGGTATAAATGTCATTTTCCAACCAAAGTGGCTCCATGGGTTCCCCAAGTTGACCCATGGATTTTCATGGTCGGCTATTAGACATCCAATAAGGGTAGTGCATGTATAAAGTTCATTTCATATTATTAAGACATTATTTTTACCTTAAACTACACTAATTACCTCTAATCGCGATTAAAAACTTAAAAGTTACTATTCACCAAAAAAATATTTTATTCTCATTGAACCAAATTTTACTTCTTAATGAAAACCATGTATGTTTGATTTTTTAAAATAAAATTACAAAAGTGGAAATGATTCATTTAAACGAAAAATCAGTTTCTTTAACTACAACTTAGTGGTTTCACTATTCATCAAAAATTTATGTTTTTCAGAAAAATACAAAAAATTCACCCTAAGCTATATTTGATATTACAAAATCAAAAATGATATCTATTTTAAAAAATTAAAAACATATAATTTTCATTAATTAATTTAATAATTAATTCCCGCTGTCAAAACAAATATCGTGTTTTTAAGAAACAATATCTATTAAAAGATTGACACTAGTTTAAGTCCAATTTCAAAGTGACATTAATTCCAACAACAACTATTGGATTAAATGGTAAAAATATATTATAATTTTACTTTAAAACCAATTCAAAAGATAATCTAATCATATTAATAAATTATATTAAAAAGATGTTTTGAATTAAAATACAACATTTTTCACTATTCATTAAAAATGAACTTTATCGGAAAAATACCAAAAATTTACACAAAGTAAATTTTGATGTCCCGATTCTAAAGAAGAATTTTATTTTTTCAAATATAACACATAAAATTGTCAAAAGAGTATTTAAAATAGGTTCGCCATCAAAAGGCGGTTAATAGACCCTTTAAAGAATATTAGAATGTTTACGCTTAAAATTGGATTCATTTGCATTTTTAATCCTCTAACATTTATTGTAAAGAGTAAAAATATTTGAAAAACATATATAATCATTTTGTAGTTAGTTCTGTTCATTCCCTCCATTACAATGGCTAGGCATTAACTACCATTTAAAATAATATTATTTTATTATTAGAGTGCAACGTAAGATTTCAGAGGAACTCGTTTTTGCGTATTGGGTAAGCAATCGAGCAAAGAGTTACCTTTATATTAATATTATCATTTTATTCACAAATAGTAATAAATATAAAAATGTCATATTATTTATTTACCTGGGGTGTTACAACATGAGAGGAAGAAACAATGGGAATATAACCCAATGCAGAACTAAATATAATAGTCCCATAAGAAGGAACCAGGTCCTTCCTGATTGTTGGTTCAGTAGGGGTGGGAACAACATAAGTTATACCTGAATGAACAGCATCCCAAAGAGGATACTCTATTAGAAAATAAAACAAATTTCATACATGAATGCTGAAATTCATTTCAAGACTTGTATTTTTCATAGAAAAATAACTGGAAGTATCCACTACCGAATAATCTGATGCCCCATGGGGAAGAGACTACGGTTTAATAGAATAGGAATCTAAACTAGGATCTTGAATCTTCTTCATATGAAATTGATGAGAAAAAACATCCTCTGAATTGATATAATCAAAATTAAGTGGGTCCTTCTTCTGATACATCCTCATATTTAGGGTAACTTTGGTCCAGTTTGCATTAAAGTATTTCATGGGTTTCTTCTTGCACTGATTAAAATGGATCCCAAATTTTTTGAAAAATATACATGGTTTAGGAACCCATATATACTCAAATGTTATGAAGGATGAAGATATGGATCTCATGTCTATTGAAATTTCCTCTAGAAGGTCCTGGTCATTCATGATTTCATAATAAATTCCTGCCAAATTAATCCTTATAATATAAACCATGGCTATCTCATTGAATATAGGCTTATTGATCACAGTTTAAATGTAGATGATGACCTCAAAAGATCGAGATCTCATATAAACATTCCAAAAATTTAACCACAATAGAAAAATAGAGAAGGATTCTTTTCAATTGAAATAAATAAATTCCATGATCTAAGAATCATCGATAAACTTGCAATGAACCAGGGGACACTAGAAAGAATTTTAAAAATGTCATTGAAAGAAAAAAACCTAAAGAAGTAAAATCCTTTATAATTTCACAAAATTTCAATAAAACCCTTCCCCATAATTCAGAGGATATTCTATAAACTATTGAAAAAAGAAGCATCTTCTCCAAAAAAAAAATAACCCACTAAGGTGTTATTCCACCTGAAAGCCCCCTTCTAAAAAACCAAGGGAAAAATATGACCATTATAAATTTTCCCTCTATCCAAAGGGTAAAGGAAAAAAAATTCATGAAGTTCAAACCACGGATCATGTCCATGAATGTTGTTTCAGTAGCCGGCGGAGATAAAACACCTTCCATATATCCCCTAGAAACATGACCCTTTTCAGATCTTCCATTCGATGCAAGGTTTGAACACTCAATAGTTGTGTTCACCAGAGAACACACATTCTCTATCCTAATCAGTCAATACGAATCTACAACAACTACCACCGTATAATTAATAGAATCCTCCACATCCTAAGAGTCCCCTATGATAATTACATCTGCAACACATATAGTGACCCTAACTAAAGAAGTTGAAAAACCCTCAATCTTTGAAATCCCAAAAATACATCAACCCATGAAAGGAAGAATATTTCATTGGCCCATCCAATAAAAATTAATCCCTCCTAGACTTAACCAAATTAGGGACATAATTAGAGGCATTTTACAAATCCACAACCACCCCTGATTCTGAGAACATGGAATCCTCCTATACCAAGGAAGATCCTTTCATGATCCCAACCACCACCATTTATCTTTTTGAACCTCTATTTCCAACCTAAACTGAATCCTTATCTGAGGCCACCTCTTTGGTATCCCAAGGGAGTCTGTAACTCACCATTTTATATGAAGAAGACTTGAAGGAACTAAAGCACACCTCACACAAATATGGACCTCCATTGAACCAGATATTGAGATTGATCAAGCCTAAAGGCTTCTCACTACCACCGCAACCACATCCCAGAGGCATAATGATGGAAGGATATGAGCTTGATTAAACAGACAACCATGTGTTTTTAGATTTTTTTTAGGGGGTTTATGTTTTTGTGTATTTTTTATATTTAATGGGTTTAAATGTATTTTAGTGTTTTTAGTCGTTTTCAAGGGTTTTCAAGGGTTTTTAGGGTATTTATGGTTTTTATGTGTTTTTGTGTTTTTCTATATTTTTATCATCTTTTAGATTTTTAGGGATTTTCTGATTTTTAGTCATTTAACGTTTTCTTAGTAGTATTAATTATTTTTACCTTTTTAGGTATTTCAAGGCAATTTTTATGATTTTTAGGGGTTTTAGTGGTTTTATTTATTTTGAGGATTTTTATGGGATTATTTGGATTTTTAGTGTTTTTGGGTTTTTATGGGTTTTTTCAAGTTTTTTGTTTTTTATGTTTTTGAAGTTTTTTAATTTTTTATGGTTTTAAAGGGTCTTTTTTGTTTTTAGTGGTTTTTAGGGGTTTTATTTTTTTTAAGGGTTTTAGGTTTTTAATGATTTTTAGGATTTTAGTATTTTTTGTTTTTAGGGGTTTTGTTTATTTTTTGGATTTTAAGGTTTTCTTAGGGGACTTAGGGTTTTTTGGGGTTTTTACCATTTTATGATTTTTTATTGTTTTAATGATCTTTATGATTTATTATGGTTTTTATGGATGATTTTGGTTTTTAGTGTTTTTATGGTTTTTATGGTTTTTATGTTTTTTGGGTTTTAAGGGGTTTCATGAGTTTTTTAGGGTTTTTACGTTTTTTATTGTTTTTAAAATTATTATAGATTTAACTGGTTTTTATATTTTTAGTGAATATTGAGTGTTCTTATGGGTATTACGGTTTTTAATGGGTTTTAAGGGTTTTTATGTTTCTAAGGATTTTTAGGTGTTTTTTCATTTTTATGTGTTTTCAGATTTTTTAACTTTTTTTAGGTTTTTAAGTTTTTCTAAAGTTTTTAAGGGTTTTTAAGGGTTTTAATGTTTTTTGTTGTTTATAGATTTTTAGAACTTTTAAGGTTTTGAAAAACATTTGAATGTTTTTAGAAATTTTCAGGTGTATATGGTTTTTTGGGATTTTAGGATTTCTATGGGTTTTTAGGGGTTTAAAGGTTTTTATGTTGTTTTAACATTTTTAGGGGTTTAAATTGTTTTTATGGTGTTTAGTGGTTTTTATCAGTTTTAGGTTTTTGAGGGGCTGTTAGGGTTTTTTATCATTTTTTAGGCATTTTAGAGGTTTTAAATGTTTTTATGTTTGTAAGACTTTTATATAGTTTCTCCTAGTTTTAGGGTTGTTTATGTTTTTAGGTATTTTTTGTGTTATTTAGGATTTATATGATTTTTTGGTTTTTTCAGTATTTTGAGGGTTTTTATGGTTTTTATGGTTTTTTGATTTTTTCATGTTTATTTTTGTGTTTCTAGGGTTTTCATGTGAGATTCTTGATGTGTCCTAGTCTTCAAAATGTTACATGGTAGATGATGGATATAGTTCAGGGATAAGTGTAGGATGATGGGTTTGGATTGTGGTAGATAGTTTCCAACCAACATTATATGGAGTATGACCTACTACATAGACAACACTCTCAAGGAAGTGATGTGATGGAAAATACACATAATAAAACACTTTGGTTGTGGCATAAAATTAGGGGATTTGTGATCTTGTATCACTAATATAACTTGTAGATTAATAAGGAATGAATACACAATAATATGTGAAGAAAGTAAAAATCCTAAAAAATGGAGAGAATAAACTCATAGAGTTTCACTAATATAAATGTGAATGAGAATAGAATGTCAAGAGGGTGGTAATTTATTTCCAAGGGGTTAAACAATAGTTATCAGTATAATAACAAAAAATTATAAAGGATAGATCTAATATATTCAATTAAATTCAAAAAGATAATGTCTACTAATTTATTTTCATACAATAGCACATAACTTTCCAACTATATCCCACCAGATTTGAAATTGAGTGCCTATCCCACCGTATTTAAATTTGGTGTCCAATGATATTATCCTAGAATTCTCCATGTGGTAAAGGCTTCCAAACCAATGTAAACATGTGGGAAAAGAGTTAAAATTCATTTTTGAGCCTTGAATAAGTGATATAATAGTATCATTTTCTCTATTCATGAATGGATTGATCCATTGGGCCTCTAATGAAGAATGATGAGAACCCATTATAACATTCAAACTCATTAATCTCCCTTACTTAATTAGGCCATGAAAATCCAACTCCTCCTCTTGAGAATAGAGTTAGTGTCGTCTACATGGTTTTTATCATCACCCCCCCCCCACCCTCTTGAAAAGGATTCATTATCAACTCTTCAACCTCTACAACCAAGAAATGTGAATGATCACGAAAATTGATTGAGGCACATAAAATATAGAAAAGTGGAAAAAAATCTTATTATCATTGTTTCTAATCTTCTAAATCACCTGAAAATTCACATGTCCTCATGGAATGAGTTTTTATTTCCATACATTGGGAAATATCTCATTTGGATATGAATCCAGAATAAGTCAAAGAGCATGAGAAAAACATTCTTGTGACCCTTTTTGAAAAATCATTATATTTCTGGGTTATTCAATCAATCATTATCATTGCAATTTCATGGGATTTTCATAAAGAATTTTTTATTCCCTTTTGTATGCATATTTGTTGATTCCTATATAGGGAAATGGAATAGATCAATAGGGACAAGGTGGTTAAAGACATAAACAATTTAAAATGGATCATATTGGTGAGTGTAATTCTTGGTCCTATTATATGTGTATTTTACATATATAAGGAACTACTCAAAATTCTTGAGGAACTTCTTAATAATTTTCCACAAATGGGATGATAGTGTTTGATTCACCACCTCGATTTTTCGATCAATTTTCAAATGAAAAGTTGGGGAGAATGGTAACTTTGTACCTAGTTTTCACTATAAGGTCATCCAGAATTAATTGGGGATTTTTGTGTCTCAATATGACATAATATTCCTAAAAATTACAAGGTGTTTTACTACATCCTGAAATAAAATTATTGAAATGTTATAGACAGCATCTACTTTGTGACCAAGAATAAATGTACCATTTTAGAAAACAGATCGAGCACAATTAAAAATGAATCCATCCCCCTCTTGGTCCTTGGTAACCATAAAATAATGTCTATTGATATATCCTCTCAAGGGTTGTTGACAATTGGGAGAGGAATATATAATCCATATGGGTTTATTATTTATTTGCCTTCATGGTATAGAATTAACTTTCCAAAAAAAATTTCAAACATCTCTACAAATCCTTGGCCAATAAAAAGCTCACTAAGAACTCATATAGATTTTGGAACACAAAAATGTTCCATTAACCCAACAGAATGTGACTCATTTAGTAAAAGTAAATATATAGATCAATTTGGAATACAAATATTACCATTACAGAATAAGAATAAACCTGGTAAATAAAATTTTTCCCACATAACACCAGGATTACAATGACCAAAATGATCGCTAATATCATTATCATTGGCATAAATCCTTAACGTACTCAACCCCAATTACTTTAGAATCTATCCAGGATAAAAGATAATATCATCATGAATGTGAATAAGGAACAATATTTTATATACCATTTTTATTCTTGATGACATATGGAAATGATTCAATTAATTTAAACCATCTATCATGCCTCTTATTTAGTTTTTGTTTTCTCATAAGGTATTTAAGAGCCACTTGATTAGAATAGATCACAAATTCATTAGGGAAAAGATAATTATTCCATGTTTCTAGTACTATAAAAATGCATAAAACTATTTATCATATGTATCATAGATTATAGTTATTCTATTTAACTTATTACTAAATAAAGAAATTTGTTTACTTTCTTCCATTAGTACTTTTCCAGTGGCAATTTTACTTACATCACATTCAATTTCAAAGGTCTTACTGAATTCTGAGAGATAAAGAAGGGGTGTGTGGGTGAGTCTCTCTTTATTTTATTCAAAATACTTATCTTTATTTTCTACCCATTTAAAAGAAATTTTCTTTTTTTTCAACTCCTTCAACAGTGCATCTAATATTCTTAAGTCCTTCATAAATCTCATATAAAAACTATTAGGTCTATAGAAACTTCTTACCTATCTGATTGATGATGGGGTCTACCACTTTTGAAAGGACATTATATTCTCAACATCTACCTAAATTCCATCACCATTTTCTAAAAATCCATTGAAAACAATTTTATTAATTTCAAATTCCCCCATTTTAAGGTTTCCAAACAAATTTTAATTTCATAACTCCTCTATGAATTTTCTTGAGTGATCTACATGTTCTTATAAATTCCTATTATACCTAAAAACACCATTAAAGTAATATACCACAAATTTTCCAAAATATGAATATAATACACGATTCATTAACCTCATAAATTTCCTATGAGCATTAGTGATACCAAAGGGCATGTTTAACCGTTTATAAAGTATTTTTTTTAATAAATGTAGTTTTACACTCATCTCATTTTTTTCCAAATCTAATGGTAGCCACTTAAATTTATATTATATCCATTTAACTCATATAGCATATCATCTAAACTTGGAATAGTATGATGATACGTTGTCATTATGTTGTGTATGGCACTCTAGTTAATTCACATTCACCATGTTCTATTCTACTTGATCACCAAAAACATTAGTACAATATAGGTACTCAGGATCTGTCTGATATTGACCATATCCAAAAAATATTGAACATTCTATTTTAATTAATTTCGTCTCCTCTTGGTTGGTGAAATATATAGGGTGGTTCGGTAATGATGCTTTATCTATGAGGTCAATTTTATGCATAATACCACTAATGGATAGAAAATCATGTGGTACCACTTTGGGAAACACTTCATCAAATTCCCAAAAAATTACTCAAAAACATGTATAAAATGAGATGTTATGTCATTAGTTTTCAACATCAAATATTTTTACAAACATACAAAAAGGTTTTTTTAGAAATATATGGTTCCCTAACCTCACTCTATTTTTTCCAACATCACAGTTTTCTCTCCTATAAAATCTTTCTTCCCTCTTGATTTTTATTTTCCATACATTTATTTTAATTCTCTCATTTTCTATTTTCCCTCATTCCATCCTTTTTCATTTTCTATATTTTTTTTACAAATAACTTATTTTTTATTTTCTCTCAAATTGTGATATTAATAAAAAATTAGGGGACATGGGGTTGAGGGATATATGTTCCCCTAGGAGTAAAAAAAAGTGACGGTTCAAGAACCAATCATGGGTAACATAATGATCATACGACCATGGTCAAACAAAAAACAAATGGAATGACTTAATAGGAACAAAATTTCCCAACATATCACAATTATATTTACCAATGGAAAACAATAAATTTAATTATTTAGTAGCCTTCACCTCTCAAAATCATTCAACCACTGAAGATGATATTGATGTTAATTCTTCAATGTTGGAAGTCCCAACTTCTCCACCAACCTAGTGCTCAATAAATTGCTACAAGTTACTCCATAAATAATAAGACTATATACCTTCATATGGATCTTACACCATTTATGAAAAAGATTATCTCAATAATACTTCTCTCCAATGGTCATTTGTAAACTTAGGACTCTTATAGTGATAATAATATCATTATCTTCAAAAAATTATCTATTATATATGTTGAGGGATTCCTCATCTTCATCCTCTGATATCTCTAAATTTATCTCACATTGGCCATACTTGTTGATGGTCATGGTGTTCCAGTTTTATAATTCACTAGAAATGTGACCCCTTAAATTACATTTGTAATATCAAATATCAGTATTCCTTGTTTTCGTAGCCTCAACATTAGGTTTCTTAGGTGGAAGAATTTCCATTTTTGCGATCAATCAACACTTTTTCCTTTGATGGTCCTCCAATATCATTTCTCAAATTTCTCCACATATTGAAATGTGTAGTGTGTTTCTTCATGTTTCTCATCATTTTGATTTTTTTCTAGATCTTTTCATCTTCGTAGATCCTATCTTGTATCTCAACATGGTGATACATCTATACTTAATAACAAATATCATGATTGAGGTAATGTAAGAAACAGACCGAGGTTTCCACCATATCCCCCTAAATGATTTCTCGAATAATGATAATTTTCATATCATTCTATTAATATTCAACACTCTTACTCTCTTGTGGGGGACATAAAATCTTTAAATGGATATCTCAATCGTATTGTTAAGGAACAAATCGGTTCCTCTTGGAAAACATCATGTGTTCCCAATTATGGATAATATGTCTTCCATATCAGGATCTCTACATTGGAACTTGATCCCCTCATAATGATGAATAATCAATGAATTCAATGGATGAATGTTTTACCTTTTTCTACTCGTAATAGTTATTACAATATAAGACTTTCTCAATCCACTTCTCTCATTCCAAGTATGTTTGGGAATCACTACTCCCTTGAATAAAAGGGATCTACACCTTGATACATCCAAGGATTTCATCCTTAAGTGGTAACATCTAGACTCCTCTAGTTTGTCGGTACCTATCCCTCCTTTGTGGAACATCCTAAAAATCATCATCAAAGTTATTTATCTCCTCCTCCATGATGTGGGGGTGACATGATACCAAAGTGCATCATGGTTATCATGAATAGTCCTTGGGAATGGTTGATTCTATAGGTTATCAATCCTCCCATGTAGCACATCCATCATCATATATAAAATATTCTATAAATGGATCCCCAAATCTGTCTTTTTGAGTGGCGTAGGTTCGGTAACTAGAGATCTACTTCAACATCCTTTATCGCTTTCATGAGAAATTTTGTTCCTATAATCTTCTTAAAAGATATTTAACACAAACACAAACACACATGGGGTGAAATTACACAATGATACCCAAAAAATTAAGAATTGAAAATCCACACACACACACACACACAATTTGTATGGAATCGCACACACAATATGAACATGAACAGACATGTAAGGATTCACACTCACTCATGAATGATATACACATTTACACACACAAGGATACACCCTCACACACATAAGATATACTCACTCATGTAAACAAGGATATAATCCCACATACTAAATATATACACAATAATTAAAACAAGGATGCACAATCATGAGTATTTTTTATTGTTTCTCTCCACTCTGAACACTCAGTTCAAAACCCAAGATCTTATGAAATATAATACCTTGTTTGGGGAGACCACTTTCCACCAATCCCTCCCAAATCAAGATTGTATCGGGGGATGGTTTTAAAAATCCCATTTTAGTTGTAAAGTGTTCCAGAATTGTAGATGTTGGAAAAGAGTTTGGAAAAATGGGTAAATGGATGAAAATTTACGATGGGTGTAATAAAGGGGTTTTTCCTAATTGTGAAAAATAAGAAAAATTATTTATAATATTATCCAAATATGATATGGAGATGAAGTAAAATTATGTAGAAAGTGATGTATGGAAATGGAAGGTGATAATAATTTAAACAACTTAGAAGATGAAATTATATCTAGTTATTTGTAAAGCATCCCCAAAATATTTGTGTATAGTGTTTTAAATCACAAGACGATGAATGGATAGTAAGGTGATTTTTCTGAAATATATAAAAGTATGGATGTTCTTAGTTTTCAAAATCAAAAAATTAAATAGTGAGAGAATTAAATTTTTAACATCATAAAAGTAGAATATAATGAGTTAAATGTAAAAATAATATAGATGAATAATTGTATCATTGTAAAATATTTGAATCCTACAGAATATTGACCAATTAAATATGTTTTCCAAGAAAAGGTTTTTTTTGAGGAAAATAAGGAAACATAATAAGGGTAATAGATACATGGTATAGAAAATGGTGATATATTCCTACTATGTCAACCGGAGCTTTGATGCCAAATGATACCAGATACTCAGGGTGGCCCTATCTTCATCATGTAGGGTGTTGGATGATAGATAGGCTTCAAGGATAAGTAGAAGAGGATGGGATTGGATAGTGTATGAAATTATTAAAAAAATGTTTTATGGATTGTGACCTACTACTTAGAAAACAAACTCAAGGGAGGTATCTGGCGGTTAATCCACAAAACAATGCACTTGGGTTGAGGCATGGAATTGTGGGCTTTGTGATCTTGGATCAACAATATTTCTGGTAGATTGACAACATAAGAATACATAAGTGCAACAGAAGAAAGTAAAAATCCTCACAATGGAGGGAATAATCACATAGAGTTTTACAAATGAAGGATTGAATGAAAATACTATTTCAAGGGGAAGATATTTATTGCCAAGGGGAGATACAGTAGTAAAGGGTCTTCTAACCTAATGTCATAAAGGCTAAATCTACATTTTCCCCTTAAATACCAAAAGATAAAGTCTACAAAAGTATTTTTTGGAAAAGTAACGCATATCTTTACAACAATTTCCCACCATATTTTACATTGAGTTCCCATCCCACAATATATGACTTTAGGATCCAGTGATTCCATCCTATAATTGTTCATGTGGGTAAGGATTACAAAGTTTATGCAACCATGTGGGATAAGCATTAAATATTAGGATTGGGCTCAAATAAGAGAGATAACAGGCTCATTTATTCTATGAATCCAATTTGAGATCCATTTTTCCTTCAATGAAGAATGAAGTGGACCCATTATAACATTCAACCTCTTTAATCTCCCTCACAACATTGGGACATGAAAATACAACTCCTCTTCCCGGGTAATCAACACAGTTTCTTTAACATAGTTCTCATTAGGGTTTTATGGGTTTTTATATTTTTTATATCTTTTTTAGGATTTTAATGCGTTTTTAGAATTTTTAGTGGGATTTAATGGATATATTGGGTTTTAAGGGTTTTAAAAGTTTAATGGTTTTTAGGGATATTTGGGTTTTATCATTTTTTAGGATTTTAGGGGTTTTAAGTGTTTTTTGTTTTTTAAGGACTTCATAGGAGAGATCATTACTCTTGTTTCATATACCACCAGCTTGTTCCTCATTCCAATGTTTACGGACCCCTTGTCTCTCAATAAATATAGGCTTATCAGTATGTGTAATTTCACTTGTAATGTCTGGGTAGAAATTCCCAATATAATATTTTCTACTCTCTATCCTAAGTGGATCTATGGAGAACAAAATTATTTTGTTAAGGGACTATCCATCTAGGGTGCTTTAATTATTTCACAAGAGATGGTTTAAGACAACAACATTAAGTCCCAAATTTCCAATATTTTCATGAAAACTGATATGAAAAAAGATTATTATAATATAGAATGGAATTTCATCATCAAGGTTATGTGTTTGATGGGTTTTTCACATTGGGTGAATGATTTTTTCTTCAGGTGTTTTATCTCATCATGGTTAGCCATCTCTTTCATATGTAGAAATAATGGATTCTTGAATATGGTGACATAATTGAGTCAAGGGGAACCTATTTATCCCATTTTTTATCCTGGATGAGGTTGATTTTAGGAGGTACATAAATTAAAATATTTGTATCATAAATATCTATCAATTTTAGTGCATGGGTAACAACAGTACTCCATCCCATATTCTTTTTCCAGATTATATAGTGTTATTTGTGAACGGTAACATGATATCTTTTCAGGGATTTATCAATATTATGAAAGATTATTGAAAGTGGAGTGGTGAATAAATAAATTTTTATAAGAGTGGTGTTTACGTCACTCTTTCCAGCTCCGCATGGAATGTCTCTTGGATTGATGAATTCTTGGGTATCCATAGAATAATATTCCCCATGAAGTATCTTGGAGCCCCAATTTCTTACAGAAGGATCCACAATCATTACTATGCAATCTTAGTTGATAATATCCCTAATCGTATTAATAATTGAATATTTGATTTATTTTTTTTGGTGGGTGGATCACTCTAGTTAACCATGTTTTTTACATTATACCCATGCATGTGCTCTTGGCATGCAAGGAGCCTGAAATTATGATCCATGAGATTGAGAGGCATATATTAAATTTCATATGGGATTCCCACTCTGTTGGTATTTTTCCCTGGGCTTCTTGGGATTGGCTAGCTAGTTCCTTGGATAAAGGTGGTATTAATATCAAGGATTTATTCATTATGATGTAAAGCAAGCAAGCTAGTTTTTCATGGGAGGTAGTTGAAGGTCAACAATTGAATGAGAGTTTCATCAACAAGAAATATGGTCTAGATTAGAGATTTCCAAGGGTGAGGGTTCTATAATTTGGAATAGTATCTTGGGTTATATTCTGGTTCATTGGGCCAACTCTCATTGGTTCATTGGTAGAGGGTACATTGGTTTCTAGAGTCACAATTTAGATGGTGATCTGCTTAGTTTTTTGGGGTGACCTATCCCATATGTCTCATTTAGAAAAGACAACTCTTATCCACTATTTGTTAATGAATTTTTCAATGGTCATCATTGTCCATTTTTCAGACTATATATATGAATGAGGATAAATATTATTGTGTGTTTACTTCTTCTTCCTCAGGGACATTTTCTACTAAATCCTACTGCAGATTCATGCATGCAACCAATGTCCATGGATCATGGGGTTCAATTTTATGGAAAAAAATTATACCTCTAAAATAAAACATCATGGTGTGGCTGTTATAGAACATAGATCTGACCACGGATGAGAGGATGAAATGTAGCGGTGTCCAGATATCTTTGAGGTGAACCTAGTGTATGACCCCCCATGAGGAATCAATTGCTCATTTTTTTAAGGTGGATGCGAAACCACAGTTTGGCATAATCTTGTTGAATTTTCTATTTTCGCCCTCCTTGAATGGACTGGTGATGAGTTCATGATTATATGGTTTAATGGTGTAATAGGGTATTTTCTAAAAAGATGTGTGAGGGTGATTCTTTATTCAACTGGATACTGGTGTGTCTGAGAGGAAACAAATAGATCCATGCGTGAGGGGTATTCATCATGAGCAGGAGCCTAATATCCAAAACATGTTTTTTGAGGTGCAATCAGATTCCTCTAATTAAATTTTGGGAGTTGTCTCTTTTGCTCTAGTTCATCATTAATTATAGAATTAATAATATTAGTAGGGTGGATGAATCTTCCAGGGGTACTGGATCATTTTGGTCCCTACCTCATGGGGTCACAAATTAAACATTAATGATTTATGCATAGAAGGATTCATGCCTGGAGGGGTCCTAGTGCGAGTCTCTGGTGGGTTTTTCATTTTTTTTCTTTTAGTGATAATTGTGTCCCTCGTGATTTGTTGATGGATGAGACTTGTGCTATGCACGATGGTGTGGAGATATGTAATAACAACAATAACTATTTATCTTTTTTGGAGACCGATTTAGATATCATATTTAACACTACATATGGTCAAATCATGATACCTTGGTCTATCATTTATCATATTAACATATGTAAGGCCCTTACTAATGGTCTCACAAACCTACTCCACACTCGGCATCAACGGAACCCAACAACTTATTATATTTCTTCATGGGTTAGTTTGCAATGTTCGTGTATTTGTTTTTCTAGTTTTGGCTCTCTTTTGTACGAATTTCATTCCATTGTGAGAGAATATTCCCTTGGGCTGCACCATTTTAAGACCATGTGATGTGTATTTCTTTGTTCCATTTTATTTAATAAAAAATTTTAATCTGAAGGTAAGGTGTGTGTGGGTGTAAAAATGTCACTAAAATTTCTTCATTTTCTAAAAATCCTGGCTAAAATTAAAATAAATATTTAATTTTTTTATATATAAATATATGTGTGTATATAAATTTATTTATATATATGAGTGTGTGTTTATATATATATGTATATACATAAATATATTTATATATATGTTTATATCTATGTGTTTGTGTTTATATATATATATATATATATCTCTAAATATATATGTCTTTTTTATATATCATTATATATGTGTGAGAGTATTTAAAAAATTAATAATATATATATTTATTTTTTTATATTAATATAAATATAAATATATTTATATTTATATTCTAGATTATAGATTTTATGTTTATTTATATATATAAGTTTATCTTATATTATATAAATAAATGTTTCTATTTTACATATATTTTTATAATTTATATTATATTTATATTTTACATTATATATTTGTGTGTGTTTGAGTCTTTATATTATATATATATATGATTAAATTTTATGTTTGTATATATGTTTATATTGTATATATATGTGTGTGTTTATATATTATATATATTATATGCTTATATTTTATATATATCACACGTTTATTTTAATATATATGTTTTTATTATGTAAATATTTATGTGTGTGTGTGTGTTTATATATCTATATGTTTAGATATATATATATATATATTTGTTTATTTAATTATATGTCTATTCACACATATATATATATATATATATATATATATGTTTATATATATCTGTGTGTTTATACATATGTGTGTGTTTGTATAAATATATATGTTTATCTGTAGATATATATAATTATATATATATATATATATATATATAATTATTCAAACTTTTAAACATTGGTAAACATGTCACTAAAATAGCCATCTTTTCTTAAAAACATGACTATATTTGAAATATATGTGTGTTTTTATATATAAATATATGTTTATATATATATTAATATATTTATATGTGTGTGTGTTTATATATACGTGCATGTGTTTATATATATTAATTTTTATATATATATATACATCAATTTGGGGGAATGAGATATATAAATATTTATATTTTTAGTGATGTTTCTTGAAGAACGGTGCCAATTTAATGATATTTCCTGAAATATGTCTCTAATTTTGAAATGTTTCTATAAAAATATGGCTAAATTATAGAGTTTTCTATGAAACATCACTAATTTTTTTTAATTTTTTTCAGGAAACATTACTAATTTAATGACATTATTCAGAAAATGTTGTCAATTTAGCTACAATTTTTAGAAAATGTCACTAATTTAGAGACATTGTTTTGGTAATTTCTCTAATTTAGCGACGTTTGTAGGAAGAGTTAATAAATTAGAAATTTTGTTCATGAAACATTTTTAAATTAGTGATTTTTAGGTGCTAAATTCATGTTTTTATAGTATTTTAGGTTTAATTTGTTTTACCTTTTTATGGTGTTAGGGTTTTCATGGGTTTTAGGGGTTTTATGCATTTATAGATTTGAGTGATTTTTTTAATATTTTATGTTTTTGATAGATTTAGGGATTTTTGGGGTTTTAGGGTTTTTATGGGTTTTTTTAATTTTAGGGGTTTTTCGGGATTTTTGGGTTTTATGGTTTTTTATAGTTTTTTACATTTTTGGGGCTTTAAATGTGTTTCTGTGTTTTTTTGGGATTTTATGGGTTTAAGGGTTTAAATCTATTTAAGGGTTTTTAGAGTTTTAGTGTTTTTTGAGGTTTTTTAGTGTATTTAGAATTTTTTAGGTTTGTATAGGTTTTATGTGTTTTTTTGTTTTTATTGTTTTCCTATGGGTTTTTCGGGTTTTAATATTTTTTATATTTTAATAGTTTTTAGTTGTTTTTGTATTTTTATGGTATTTAGTGTCATAGGGATTTGAGGTTTTTTATGGGTTTTTAGTATTTTTAAGGTTTTATTGTTATTTGGGGTTTAGTATTTTTTTTATATTTTTAGGTTTTTATGGGGTTTTAGAGATTATTAAAGTTTTTAGAGGTGTTAAGGGTTTTTATATTTTTAGTGGTTTATAGGGTTTTTATTGGGTTTTAAAGTTATTTTGGGTTTATTGTTCTTTTGGGTTTCTAGGGATTACAGGGTTTTTTTTGATTTTTAGCTGTTTCATGTGTGTTTAGGTTATTAAGTATTTCATATTGGTTTCTAGGTTTTTAGTGGTTTTTTAAGATTTTTATGGATTTTAGGTATTTTTGGGATTTTGAGGTTTTGTAGGGTTTTTTTTTGTTTTTTTATGGTTTTTTTAAGGAAAAAATATCATGTATATATAAGATAAGATGAATTTAAATTAATTAACCTAAGGTTAAAGCTTTAGTTTTTTAAGTAACAAAGATTCCAAGACCAAACCAAAGACAATAGTTCCAAGGAATGTACCCAAAATAATCGACTGAACATGAAGCCTAAAATGGCTTGAGGATCTCATGATTCCCCTCTAGATAGTATCCATATGGATGGAATTTAATACCAACATGGTAGTAAATAATCTCACCCACCGTGTAGTAGTTAAAAATAGAAGAAAAAGACATTTTTGACCACTAGCACATGAGGCCAGAAATCATCCAAACTCGAGAGATGCCAGTAGAAATGAATATCACAACAAGTGCCACCAGTCATCCTCCAACAGCACAGTGACCAACCACTAACTGAAAAATATACCAAAACATGTTACCCTTCCATCCATGTAGTAGAAACCTAAATAGCTCATAAGTAAAAATATAGAAATCACTCTAAAGGGTAGCACATCCATGGAAAAAAATAGCAAAGGTATAAATCAAAACCCCAACAAGGAGTATCCCCAAACATTAAAAAACAGAAACTCATACACACATGCATGCCCCACCACCACATACACACACATATTCATGCACCACCACCTATATAAATGAATTCACCCACACACACACACACTCCACACACACACACACACACACACACATCCAAACATAGTCACTAAAACACCACAACCAGCATAATGGAACATATGGTCTAACACACCCACTATCTACAACATCACCACAATATAAAAAATTTACAACCAATATTCTATATGAAATGAAACAATATAAATCCCCTAAATCAGTCCTAAAAAACATGGTTAGTAAAAATCCAAAAAGATGCCTACCTCTCTTGCCGCATACCGAAGATCTCATTTCTATACACCTTGAAGAATCCAAAATCAACCACAATAACACACAAAGAAGAATTCACCAAAAGCCATGAAAATCCAAACTAAAGCATCCCCTCTCAAACCCAATTGTCCTAAAACATCCTCAAAACCTAATCTAAGGATGTCCCTGAATACCCCTAATCCAATCTAATCAAGCATCCTAGGAGAATCACCTCTAAAATCCCTCCAACAGTCATCCAAGGTGAGTAGTATCCAACCACCATTTTAATTACAATAGATCCTAAATAGACAACGAAAAACACCTACAGCAAGAACCAGTAGGCCTTCCCACCACCCTGACCTTCACCCAATTACACACTATCAACGTGTCACCCAACTATAACACCACTCCCCCGAACCCCAGCAATTTCAATCAGACCACCCAGAACTAAACACAACACTTCCCTTCTGACCACAAATACTAGCACATTCACTACAACCCATGATTATTAAAGCAAATCCCATCCAACAAACAAAACGTTCTTCTAAGAACCACAACACTAGTCCCTCCACATCCCAAACCACAGGCCTCCTCATGAAACCAACATATAAGGAAACATTCACCAGCAACATGGCACTAAATCAGCACATTTTTTCCACCCAAAGACCCAATATAATAATTTCCTAAAAAAACCACATGAAAAAATAAATCCCCTAATATAACTCTAAATTAGTCAACAAAAATCCCAGCCGCAACAATCCACAATAAATCTCATGCATGTAATCAACAACAAGAGGACCACAACACAAAGAGAAACTAATTAAATAAAAATCGACAATACCAGCCTGAACCATCTACACCATGAAACACAACTTCTACAATATTACCCCAAAAAATATCCTTCACCTCCATCCACACCACACTAGAAGGCCCTCTAGAAACATTCCCACTAATAAGAAGCAAGTGGCCTCTACACCAGTGCCTTGCGCCCCAAACATCTTGTACCCACCCAACACATGAAATACCAAAAAACCACAAGAAAATCTCCTAAAAGACCCACACTTGTGTAAAAATAAAAAAATAAATGTTATAACCCTTTCCCTTAGAAACATCAAAAACCATTACTAGAAACTCCAACGGAACCAAATAAAATGCATCAACAACCCTATCCTCCCAAATAAATCATCATCCATTCCTAAGAAAATAACTTGGAAAATTACATCTTCAAACCAAATCCCAGTTCACCATACAATTAGAAAATCCCTTGCAAGAAAAAATACTATAGTAGATAGTCAATTATAACTTGATCTAGAAATAATTTTTATAATGTCATGAAAAGTCATGCAAACATGAGTTCATTTTCATACAAATAAAATACACCAAGGTTTCCACCCCCAATATTCCCAAGACACTCATAAAGGAATCCTCAGTAAACAGGAAATTGAACTAATAAAAAATTTCATAAAATGATCCAATATTACAATAAATAGATAACAAGTTGAAAAAGATTACCATAGATTCCCATATAACTAACGATGAAAAAAAATATGATCAATGCTTTCAGAATCTAGTTCAAAAAGAATGAAAAAGTTATAAAAATACATACCCTTTCTATGTAACCTATCATGAAATAATAGTCGATTGAGGACCACAAACCACAAGATGAATGAAAATATAGAAGTGGATGGATGGATCCAGAATAGATAATTCTAGAAAATAGTGGATGATTTTACTCTTAATTCATCCCAATAGAAATGAATGGGGAACCCATCTTGGCCATTGAAAAGAATCCTATCATAGCCCCATCCAGGCCCAGTGAAAGAGAGAATCTCCTACTATAAATTTCAAAAATCTTTGATGATATAAAGTGATTAATTCAAGATCCATTTTAAATTAAATTAGAAATTAAGGAAAATTTAGTTAACAAGGAATCATAGATATTATAGTCATCCATAAAAGAGAAAATAGGAAATATGGGAAGTTATGAATCAAACAATAAGGATATGATCAATCCATTCCCCACTGAAAAGAAAATATCTTATCTATAAAAATCATAAAGACTCATCAGTTTCCTCCATGTCCACAATAATTTTGATAGAACTTTAGCCACCAAAAACTTAAAGAGACCAAGAAGGAAAATACTTTCCCAATCCACCCAAATAGAAGAAAATGATGGGATAAAAATATGCCAAGAATGTTTAGAAATATCCACTTTATTCTACTCCCTAAACAACATACCCCCCAATCCACCTTCCTTTTTAGTCAGAGCTACTAAATCCTATGCCACATTATCCCAAGAAGTAGCATGTGAAGCACTTTTCAAGAGAAAACTCGAATGTTTTTCTCCAATGGACTTACCCACATTCTTAGAAAAAATATAATGATAGAACCGGTATTCTTGTATTATAAATAAAATTGATTAAAAAGCTATAAAAATCAAAAATGAGGGAAAATTATTTTTCCAGAATTTAATCATTATAAAAAAATTCAACTCTAAAACCACACAGTCAATACCTCTAATAATATAAGTAATAAGGGTCACTCTAAGATAGAAAGGACAAAGGAACCCTCCAATGATACCGATAACTCCCAAAAAAACTATCTCTAACATAAAAATAAGTTCCATGAAAGAACATCTTACATTTTGAAAGGATCACATTTAAATGAGAAAAGTAATAGAAAATATCCATAACATGTTTAAATACTAAAACAGAGTCCAAATTTCCAATTGAGAATAGTAAAAGATAATATGAAAAACAAAGATGGTGATATAAGTATTTCCATATTCATATGAAATGTGTAAGAGATTTAATAGTAAATTAGAGAATCCATAATGTGGTAAAAGACCTCTATAAGAATCACAAAAAAGAAAGGGGGAAAGAGGAACCACTTTCCTCAACCCTTTATTCCCTGGAATGTAACCTTGAAAGTTACCATTAATATTCACAGTATACATCGGGAAAGATACACACCTTTTGATCCAAGAAGAGAATATGCATGGAAATCCAAGAAGGTCCAAGGCATCCCAAGTGTAGTGTCACATGATGAAATAAAAATACTTAATAAAATAAATATTAAAGAAACATCTTAAAACCCCGGAATCATGATTATTACCCCACATCAATTTCAATACAATAAAAAATGTAATCATAGGAGAAACTTCCTTGAATGATGTTTTTCTGAGCATTATTGATGTAATAAGAAAGAAAAAATATAAACCTAGATGCCAATATATAATAAATACACTTTAATATTGTTTTAGAGTATGAAATGGTCCTAAAATCCATAAGGGAACATCCATGAGGCACCTTAAGAATCATAAATGTGATTATGAAATTTTCATTCCCACAACATCTTCCCAGTTCTATTGAATTACAAAAAATATTCATTCACATCTGGTCCAACCAAAAACCAAGAATTATGGTAGAAAAAATAATTAAAACAAATCATACCTAATTATTATTTGGATGAATGGAAAATAAGTCCCTACAGACCTCCATCAGCACCATGGTCATGTCTAGCACATCACAACCAGCCCAATAAATGGAGTTATCAAAAAACAAATCCATACTACCACTCCCATTGTAAGTAGTAGAATGAGAGGATCGAATTAGGCCATCAAAGAACTCAACTATCTCATGGATAATAATTTTAGGATCATTGATAATTGAACCACAAACTCTATGAATAAGGATCATATTTTATGAATTAAATCAATATTTAACTGAATTGAAAAATAATGATGTATTGATATCTCCCTCCTTTATCCATTGGACCTAGCTCTTATGTTTTTCAGAGAGGTATTACTTTAGTGTAAAGGACATGAGCCTATCTTCACATCTGACCTCATATTGAATAAGGACATAATTAGGGCCATTCAAGATATAGGTAGTTTGAAACTCATATAATTCTGACCAATTGGAAGGAATTTCAAAATTATTCCTGTCATTTACCTGAGTTAGAATTCCATTAAGATAAATTTTAACCCTCTTAATCTTCTGATAAACCTAAAACATTTTAAAACCTTCGAAACCGAACTTCAAATATGAGGACACCAAGATGTGAAATAGTCCATAATCAGCCTAATAATAACAAAAATTAAACAGAAACATTTGAGAGTGCAGCTTATCTCCAGCTCAGATAAAAAAAGAGTATATTCAAAGATACCAAAACCTAGAAAATATTCTCTCAAAAAGGAAAATCAGGATAACCAATAATAGTTATCTAAGGCTCTATCCAGCTTCCTCAAAACTCAAGAATTACCCTTCCTCCAATAGAACCTCATCCTCAAACATCAATGGATGGAAAAATTATAAGTCATAATTCTTGAATTGAAATGCACCGTGGAAAAATTATAATCTAAACAATTACTAGTTCCCTCATTCATATATCTCAACACATTAAAATCCACAATAAAAATTCATGTATCATCATTTCTAGAAGCAGTAGAGAAGAAAAAATTCTCTCAATAGGCTATATACTAAGAAATAGAATTAGATCCATAAATCAAGGAAATCACATTGGACATGTCCAAATTATCCTCCATTACTCATTATTTCAAATGCTAAGATGATTCAATCAAAGGATCCATGGACAGACGCTAAAGATTCCATAAAATCAAATTATTCCCTGAATGAGAATAAGAGTGGTTAGAGAGGATGTTCTGGCCCATCATAATATTCCCCATAGAAACAAGAATATTCTCCTTTTTAACCTTGGTTTCCAAATTTCCCAATGAAACCAAATTTTTAGAAAAATGAGACTAAGTACCTCCGTTTTTTTACTAGGGTTTTTGAGATGCTTAATATTCAAGATTACAAAATATAACATTGGAAACATTGGGGGTCAAAAAGAATCCATCATGGGTCTAATTTGTTTTGGATCCCCATTTGCATCAAATTCACCCACTTAACCAATTTGAACATAAGTGTATTATCACTGAATATTGAATATATGTGACTAACCTAATAAAGGGGTCATGAAAATGGAGTTTAGGGCCTAATATCAACATCACCTAGAGAAATCAATGAATAAAAACCAAATTGCTCTGACCGAAGAATTCATACATCCATTCCTTGAAAAGCCTTCTTCCCATCAGAATAAGATAAAATACTAGTAACAATACCAAAATTCTTATACATGGTTGCTAAATCCCCCAAACCCTCAGAGGTCTTTGACACAACATGTGAGAAATAAAATTTGGGAATAGACCCCAATTAAGAACCAAAGATAAGAAACCCAATGAAAGGAACCTGATCCTTCTAGATAGCTAGTCTATGAGGGGTTGGAACAATAAAATTTGTACTAGAACCAAGGGAATCCCAAAGATAATTCTCCATTAAAAAATAATATGAATTGTTGACATGAATTCTAGAATTATTCTCAGAACTATAGTGTTTTCATAGACAAAGAACATGAAGCATCCAATATAGAATAAACCAATGTCCCGGGGAGAAGAGACTCACTTTTACTCGAAGAGAAAGACAACCTAGTATCCAATATCTTATTTGTTGGAAAAGGATGGGGAAAACATCCTTTAACATAGAAGAATCAAAATAAAGTGTTATCTTCTTTTGATAAATCATCTTATTGGTGGTAAATTTGGTCTATACCACATTATATTCTTCCAAATTATTTTTATTGCACTGATTAAAATGATTCCAAAATATTATAAAAAATATGCAAGATTTAAGAACCCAACTATACTCAAAATTGATGAAGTAGGAAGATTTAGATCCCAATTCCACTACAATTTCCATTATATAGTCCTTTTCAATCATGATTTTAATATAAATACACAAACATTTGTCATGATGGTATCAACCATGGATATATATGAGAATAGAGGATTATTGATCACAATTTCAATGTAGTTGAGGCCCTTGACTCACCCTAATTAATGAGTAACATTCCAAAAATTCACCCAAACTGGAAAAATGGCGAAGGATTCCTTGGTAAGGAAAAAACACAAATTTTAAGATTTCATAATCATTGATAAACATGAAAAGAATCAAGGGCTAATTGAAATAATTTTGACAATGTCATGGGAAGAAATGAACTTGATGATCTAAAATCCTATATCATTGAACAAAATCTCAATAAAATATGTGCCTTAGAATTTCAATGCAATTATGGAAACCAATTAAAAAAGAAGATTATTCTCCAAAAAATAACCCACCAAGGGGTTATTCCACTTTGATTCTCCCTTAATAAGGATCAAGGGAGGATATTGATCCTTGGAAATATTTTACCCATCTTAAGGGTGATGGAAAACAAAAATCAAGAAGTTAACACAAGGGATCACATCTATAGAAGCCACTTGAGTAGATGAGGGAGAAACAAAACCTTTCATAGAGCCCCCTAAAACATCTCCCTTTACAGATCCCCCATTCGAAGTAGGATCCAAACACTCAATAGAATAGTTCACCAGATAATCCCCTTTCTTTACCCAGTTAGTTGAGACAAATATGTGACAACCACCATAATAAAATTAGGATAATCCATCACCTATTTTGATCCCCCTAAGACAATTCCATTAGTAATATCTACAGTGACCTTAATTGAAGTTGCTGAAAAATCCTCAATCATCAAATTATAAATAACATCATCAACTCAAAACAAGGAATAATTTTTCTCCAATACATCTAAAAAGTGTTTTCCCCTTATAGTATTAACCATATTTGGGAAATAATTAGATATAGTCTACAAATACACAAACACCCCTAAATATAAGCATAGTAAAACCTCCTCTATTAGAGAAGATACATTCATAATTCCAACTGTATCCCGTGAGCCATTCAAAACTCCACTTCCAACCTCGACTGTATCTTTATATGTGGCCTCCACTTTCATCTATAATGATACTCTATCACTCAACATTTCTCCAAAGAATACTTGAAGGAACTAATGCACACCACACTAGAAGATGACCCATCCATTGAACCTGAGATTGATAGAGATATAGCCGGAAGGCTTCCCACCACCTAAAAACCAACAACACAGATCCATCAAGAGGGAAGGAGAGGTGCTGGACAGAATAGTGAGCCATGGGTTTTTAGTATTTTCTTGAGTTTTTAAGGATTTTATGTTTTTAGTGTTTTTTAATTTTTTAGGGGATTAGAGATTTTTTATAGTTTTTAGTGGTTTTAAATGGATTTAGGGTTTTCTAATATTTATAGTGGGTTTTATGGGTTTTATGGTTTTCAATAATTTTTAGGGCTTTTATCATATTTTATGTTTTTTAGTGGCTTAATTTTTTTAGGTTTTTATGATTTTCTTATCGATTTTAAGAGCTTTCACATTTTTAGGGATTTTTCATGATTTTTTAGGATTTTCAAAGTTTGTAGGGGTTTTTGGTGTGTTGATTTCATTTAGGGGGTTTTAGGTTTTTTTTGGTTTTTTTTGTTTTTATAAGGGGTCGTGAGTTTTTTGGGTTTTATGGTTTCTAGAGTTTTTAGTTTTTTATGGGTTTAAATGGTTTTTATATTTTTAGTGGTTTTAATGTTTTTATGGTTTTCAAGGTTCTTAGGGGTTATGTTTTTTATATTTTTAGGGTTTTTAGGGTTTTTTATTTTTTTTATTTTTAAGTGATTAAAGTGTTGTTATGATTTTAAGGTTTTATTAGGGGTTTTAGGGGTATTAGAGTGTTTTATATTTCTAAGAATTATTATGGATTCTTAGGATCTTTACGATTCTTTAGGGTTTTAGGGATATTGAGGGTTTTTAGGGATTTCATGGTTTTATGGATTCTATTGTTTTTTATTGATTTTTTATTTTTTTGAGTTTTAGATTTTTTATTGTTTTTACAGTATTTTTATCATTTTTAGGGATTTAAAGAGGTTTTAGAGTTAGATTGGTTTTTGGGGAGTTTATTTTTTTATGGTTTTTTCAGGTTTTTAGATGTTTTGTTGTTTTTTGGTTTTTTACAGTTTTGAGGTTTTTTATTAGTTTAATTTTTTTAGGGTTTTATGGTTTTCTAAATGGTGTTTAGGGTTTTATGGTATTTTTATGTTTTTAGGGTTTTTAGGTGTTTTCATAGTTATTTGAGATTTTGAGTGTTTTTATTGTTATATGGGTTTTTTGGTTTTTTAGGTTGACTTTGAGTTTTAAGGGATTTATGTTTTTTAATATTTTTTAATGTTTTTTTGGGTTTAATGTTTTTTAGAGTTTTTAGTAGGTTTTATGGGGTTTATGGGTTTTTAGGGTTTTTAAGTCATTTAGGAGTTTTTATGTTTTTATTGTTTCTAGGGTTTTAGGGTTTTTAGTGTTTTTAGCATTTTTATATTTTTGGCATTTTAATTGTATTTAGGATGTTATGGTTTTTATATGGTTTCTTAGGGTTTTTGGTGTTTTTTATGTCTTTAGGGATTTTATTAGATATTTTTATATTTTAATGGATTTATTTTTTTTTATGGATTTTGAGGGTTTTGGGGGGGTTTTTGATATTTTTTTAGTTTTTTAGGGTTTAGATGTGAGATTCGTGGCGTGGCCTAAAATTCACAATGTAGGGTGGTTTATGATTGATATAGTTCAAGGATAAGTGGATTATGATGGGTTTGGATGGTAGTATAAATTTTTCATCCAAATTTATATAGATCGTGACCTACTACTTTGATAGTGCACTTGAAGGAGTGATGCGATGGAAAATCTACACAACAACACACTTGGGTTTAGGCACAAAATTGGGGGATTTGTGAGCATGGATCGGTAATATAAATTGTATATTGAAAAGGAATGTATAAACAAGAGAAAGGGAAGAAATTAATTATCACCAAAATGGAGATAATAAACTTGTAGAATTTAACTAGTTGAAACCTGAATGTGAATATAATGTAATGGGTGTGGCTAGTTATATCCATGGTGTGAAGTAGTAGTCAAGGATCTAACATCATAGTGTTATAATGTCTAAACCTACTTTTTCCCCTTAAGTAAGAATTATAACGTCTACCATATAATTTTTTCAAAAGTTTCACATGACTTTCCTACTATATCCCATCATATATGAACATGGGTTCCTGGCCCACCAGATTTGACTTTGGTGTCCAAATATGCCATTCATGAATTATTTGTGATTGGAAGGCTTCCAAAATTCATTAAATCATGTTGGAAAAGATTTAAAAATCCTTTTTGTCTTGAATAAGTGAGACAATATGCCCATTTTCTTCATCCATGCAATGTTATATCCATTGATCCTTTAATGAAGAGAGATGGGAACCCATTGTATCATTCAAAAATATTTAATCTCACTTGCATCATTGGTTATTGAAAATCTAAATCATCCTCCAAGGAAATGGAATTGGTGTCTTCTACATGGTTTTAATCATCCACCCCCTCATGAAAAGGAGTTATCCTCGACTATTCAATATCACCACACAATAAAGTTGAATGATCATAAACATTGAATATGGAACTTAATCTATACTATACTACAAAATATATATAATAATAAATTTTGTTAATATTATTGATCACTCATAATTTTTTATCTCCTCATGGAATGATATTTGATTTCTACTTGTTGGGAAATCTATCGTATTTTCATATGAATCCATACAAAGTCACCAGTCTTGAAAAACACTTTTTAGACCCTTTTTTACACAATCAAAATATTTCTTGGTCACTCACTCAATATTTTTTCCTTTTCGTTTCATGGAGTTTCTTGATGAATCTTTTATGCCCTTTCGCATTCATATTAGTTTGTTCTTATATAGGAAAATGTAATAGATCAATTTGGGGAAGGGGTTAAAGACATAAACAATTTCAAAGGGATAATATTAAATAGTGGAATGCTTGTCCTTGTATATGAGAATTCAACATGTGGAAGACACTACAAATAAATCATGAGATTATTCCTAATAATTCCCTGCAAAGTAGATGATAGTGTCTAATTCACCACATTTGATTTCCTATCAATATTTGGATGAAAATTAGTGTAGATTGATAACTTTATACATAGTTTTATACATATTCTCTTCTAAAAGTAATTGAGTTATTTTTAATATCTATCTGAAAAAATATTCTTAGGAAATCTATAGAGTTTGACAACATTCTAAAAGAAAAGTGTTGTAATGTTAGTGTAATTATCTATTTTTTGAATAGGAATAAAATGTTCCATTTTTGAAAACTGATCCACCATAATTAAAATGGAATTAATTCCCCTATTTTTCCTTGGTAACCAAAAAATAAATTCTATTTATATTTCCTCCCATGGAGTGTTGGGGATTTGGAGATGAAGATATATTCCATGCTGGTTATGTTTAAATATGAATTTATTGAATAAAATCCACTTTTCCACAAATTTTCCAACATATCTTGACATCCTTGGGCAATAAAAATACTCACAAAGAACACATAGAGATTTTGAAACTCAAAAATGTTCCATTAACCCAATAGAATGTGACTCCTTTAGTAAAAGAAAACAGATAAAGAAATTTTGAATACAAATCTTATCAATCTGAAATAAGAACACATCATGTAAATAAAACTTTTCCCAAATAACTACAGGTTTATAATGACCATAAGGTTCACCAAAATTGTCCTAAGTGGTATATAAATCCTAAATTTATTCAAAACCGAGGTTTTTTGGATCCATCCAGGATAAAAGAGAATATCAATATAAATGTGAATGAGAAACAATATTTTCCTTAACCTTTTTATTCTTGATGAAATACATAAATGCTTCAATGATTTAAATCAATCTATAATGTCTTCTATTTAGTTTATGTTGGAAGATAAGGTATTTATGCACCTATTGGTCATAATAAAACACAAATACTTCAATAAAAAGATAATTATTCCATGTTTCTATTACTCTAAACAACACATACTACTCTTTATAATATGTATAATAGTTTATAGTTGGTCCATCTAACTTCTCAATAAGAAAGTAATATACTTTACTTTTTTTCATGAGTGATCCTCCTCTGAAATTTAAATTTCACCACATTCGATTTCAAAGGTATTAAAAAATTATAGGAGAGAAAATGGCGTGCATGGGTTTGTATCTCTTTGAGTGCTTCTAAATCGTTATCTTGATTTTACCCCCATTTTAATGGAATTTTATTCTTTGTTAATTAATTTAATAGTGCTTCTAGTGTGTTTTTGTCCTTTATAAATGTCCTACAAAAAACAATAAATACCATGGAAACTTCTTACCTACCGTAGGGAGGTGGTAGTCTTCCACTCTTTAATGGAATAGATATTCTAAATATCTACCCAAATCCATCACCACTTACCAAAAATATAATAGAAAAACTCTATTGAGGAAAAATTCACCATTTTGTGGTTTTCATAAAAAATTTCTTTTCTAAACACCTATAGAAATTTTCTTGAGTAATCTACATGTTCTTGTAGAGTCTTAATATCCAATAAAATATCATCAAAGTAAAATAACCCAAATATTCCAATATATTCATGTAATGCATGATTAATTATCCTCCTTAATATGTTATGAAAATTGGTGAGACCAAAGGGCATTACTTACCATTCAAAAATTCCATTTTTTCTTAAATGAAATTTTATACTCAACCATTTATTTCATCCTAATATAATGGTATCGACACATTAAATTAATTTTGGATAAAATCGTAGATATATTTAACTCATCTATAACATCATCTAACCTAGGGATATTATGATGGTTCCTGACTCTGATGTTATTTATGGCTCTTTAGTTAATTTGCATCCATCATGTTTTGTCCTTATTGGGAACCAAAATCATTGGTACAACATATGGAATAAGACTCTCTATAATATAACCCACATACAAAAAATCCTAAACATTCCCTTCTAATTTAATTTTTCTCCTCTAGTATGGTGAAATATGAAGGGTGGGTTGGTAGTGAAGCTTTGGGTATGAGGTAAATTTGATGATCAATACCTCTAATGGGAGGAAAATTGGGTGACACTACATTGGGAAAAACGTCATCAAATTCATACAAAAATGGGATTAACAACATGTGGAACATGAGATGTTGGCTACTTAGTGTTCAACAACACATCATTATACATAAGTACTAAAAGGGTTTTTATGATAAATTAATGGTTCTTTAACCTTGCTCTTTTTTTCAAAAAACAAACTTCTCTCTCCTCTAATGTCTTTATTACCTCTTGATTTTTATTTTCTGTCCATTTCATTTCTTATCTCATTTTCTATTATTCCCTCATTATCTCCTTTTTCATTTTCTATCATTTTTTCCTCATCGCTATTTTTTTTATTTTATCTCAAAATTTGATCGTAAAAAATTCTGTTTTGGGGACATGGGGTTGAGGGTTATAGGTTTCCCTCAGAATAAACAAAAGTGATTCATCAATAACCCATCATGAGTTACATGTCAATCATACTATCATGGTCAACCAAACAGTAGATTGAATGAATTAATAGGAACAAAATCTCAAAATACCTCAAAATTATATTTACCAATAGAGAATAGTACCTTTACCTATTTGGTAACTGTCATCTCTCCAAAATCATACAACTATTAAAGGTGATATGGATGTTAATGCTTCAGATTGAAAGTCCCAAATTGTCCACCAACCTAGTTCTCACTACTTTGATACAACTTCATCCATCAATAATAATACCACATACCTTCCCATGGATCTTGCACCATGTGTGGAAAAGATTCTCTCACTAATCCTTCTACCCAATGGTCATTTGTACACTTAGGACACTCCTAGTGATTGGAATCTCACAATCTTCGCCAATTCACTATTAGAAATTTTGGAGTATTCCTCCTCCGATCTCTCTCAATCGATATTCCATTATCCAAACTACTTTATGGTCATGATGCACTAGTTTTATAATTCACTAGAACTGTGATCCCTTCCTTGACACTTGAAACATTTAATATCCCGATTCCTTGTTTGTTTAGTCTCAATAGTCGTTCTCCTAGGTGTTATAATTAAAGTTCATAGTTTTTCTCCACTATGATGAAAACACAGGAGTGCAATGACTATATTCTTAATTATATGTTCTATAACTGAATGATATCATTTTAGGGACAAAAAGGATACTAGATATCAGGGGTGGAAATTCATAGGACTACAAGAAAACTTCTCATGTTGTACACTATTGGTAATATCTATTAGGATATTATGATAACGATACTTTTCAGTAGGAAATCCAAATTTATATGTGTCATTAGATTTTCCTATCTACAGACATGAGTATTGTTCATAGGATTTAATATTATTATTAATGAGTTTTATGAGTCACACTCTTTGATTTATCGATAGAAACATGATGAAATAATTCACAGTGATGAAGGATGCATTGGGTGTGTCATAAGTAATATTACACTGATGAATAATAAGAGAAAGTATTTATTGCTTCTGTTCTTTGATAGAAGTTAATATCATAGGCCCTTTGATGGAAATTATATAGCCTAAATAAATCCATGTCAATGGTGTTCAATAGGTAAGTTGTATTTATAGAAAGTAAATGAAAGGGATATTGAGCACATAGGTTTATGGAACTGACATGAAACATTCTTTATTTGAGATATCTTGATATAGGGATTACATTACACAATAAGAATCAACATGAGTTATTATATCATTTTGGAATTAATTTATTTCTTTATGGGTGCCTTGTCATGTTTCAAGATTCTAATCTTGTACATTATGCTGCTTCACTTAATGCCACTATGAAAGAGGCATAAAGTGTCACACTCTAAGTGTATCCAGAATCTCAGTTAAATATTATATAATTAATTATTATTTAATTAGTTGAATAAATATTATTCCCACATGTGGTTTAATAATTATTCATATTTTCGTTATCTCATTTATTATATCACTAGTTATTTGTTAGAATATAATGTGATTGTAACACTTAATAAATATTTATTTTATATTTACTGAATATAATATTTATTAATTTATTGGATAATAACATATTGATATTTATTTAATAAATAAATAGAAATTATTCAAGGTCTAATAAATGTTAATGAGGAATTACGAACAATTATTTTAGGTCTGATGAAAAATTAATAAATATTGAATATTATTTGATTAAATAAGATTTAATTTTAATTATCAAGTCAAGCGATGGTTGAGAAATAATAATAATAATATATTTATTTGACATTGGGTTTTCACTGGGATTAAGTAAATTATTAATGTCAGTTTTGTAATTATTTTATTTTAACCCTACAGATATATAAACCTGGTTATGTTATATTCATAAAAGAATAATTCATTTTTTTGGGTTATGCACAATGAAATTGGAAAATTATCTCAATCCTTTGAGATATATCTTCTCTATGATCGCTCTAAAGAATGCAGAGAAATATTCCACCACCAGATCAAAGAGAAAGCATTATAAGCTATTCTCATTTTGATCAAAGTCAGATCACCCAAGTACAATGATTTTCCATGTTAACACTAGGATATTCATTCAGTGATGTCTTTAGATTCGGGGAACATGTGTGGATCACTGCTAGAGGGAATATGTGCTTGATTCCTATAACGTAATGATGGTGAAACACATATCTATTTCTAAATCCATCATCCAAGATAGCATTCTATCAAACGTAAATTTTTATTTAAAAAATTCATTATAAATAATATATGATGATCCACGCTTGGTTCAAATGTTATATCCCTTTTCTGTATTCTTTAATTCAATTATATAGTTTACGATGTTTATCATTGTGTAAATCTAGGATTGATCATAAATCATGGAAAAATTAAAAGTTAGGCACCATGCATCGCGTGCCTCCACTGCACTCACAAGTGGTATCTGAGTGGCCACATAATTATTTATAATTATTTAAAGATGATCGGTGATTTTTGAATATTAATTTAGTCTTTAAAATAAATTTTAAAATTTTCTTTTAATAATAATCGTTAGATCTTATTCTTTATCCTTCCTTTCTTGTAGATCCAATCAACATTATTAATTTTATGAATAAACTCAAATCAGATATATCATCTGAGGGTGCCATGGATATTGGATAGATAACATAAGATTACACGCCATGTAATCAGAATACTCATTGTGTACTTTTGGTCAATGCATTTAGAGTTAATTCGGCAATTAATTAAAACTATTTGCATTGATGACATGTGGTGCATCAAATACCTAACATTGAATGTTTACCAGATAATGGTGACACATGTTCAACCAGATTACACTCTATGTAGCCCATGTACATTTCATGTAGTCCCTTTGAGTCATAGAAGGGCCATCTATTTCCATACATGGCCTACCTAACTAGTGAATGTGGAATTCAGAGATCAAATGGTGTGTATCCCATTAGTTAGGTTGTATACTCCATTTTTTGAGGTATGATTTACAAGTTCTGTCCCTAGGTGAGTACCTCAGATAGACGGTGAGAGATATACAATATATGTAGCTTTCTTGTACACACCATGTACTTATATCAAATTACGCATATTTAAAATATATTTATTATGTTGTTTAAACCTTAAGACATGTTCTTAAATGTGGTCCTTAAGTTTATAGGACACATCATAAGATGGGTTTTAGTATATATATATATAAATATTTAATTAACATCTATATAATAATTGGATATGAATATCATGTATAATTCTTATTACAATTGTTACTCTACGTGCATTAAGAATGACATGTTACATAAAAATCATATAATTAGATTAATCATTATGTTGGTTCTACACGTCATTAATGTAGTTGATAATTCATGTATGTTATATGTCACAATGAATAAAAAAGAATATGAGTATAATGCACGTTGGGTAGATTCATATAGGTATTCACCAAAATGTCTCTATTGTAAATTTATGTACGCAGTTCATTTAAATAAATTTAATTTTTAGAAAATTATAATGGATGGGAATCTCAACAAAATGCATATGATAATTAAGATAAAATAATTGATTAATTAAATATTATAATTATTTTATTTGAGCATGAATTTTCTTAAATAAGAATTATTAAGAAATTAAATCTTGTTTTTTTAAATGTGTAATTCATTGAAAGCATAAAGATGATCATGAAGATAGACCAGACCATTATATGTGATTGGTTTCAATTAATTTTTTACTAAATTAAAATTTTGGTCTATGTGTCTTCTCTCCTCTTATTATGTGAGGACCCCCATGCCCATGGTTCCTTTTATATAAACCATTTCCCCCTCACCTACGTGTGAGTAAAATCATATGTAATGGATAGAGATCCCAATCTAGTGGAGGTGGTTGAAATTTGGATTCAAGGAAAGTAAGATACATTGGTGGATAGTTGTAATGATATAAAATGAATCATAATTGGTTGAAGGAGTTTTCCCCAAGATCAACGGTTATTTTATCAACTACTATATAAATTAACAATTAGTAAAAGATCAAGATCATACTGTTTTATTATTTTATTTATGTCGGTTTCATGGTTATTTCATTATGGATGTTTTTTCCTGATCACATTAATTAATAAAATTAACAAGCATGAATGAATGAACTAAAATAAATTGGCTTATGAGAAAATATTATCTAATACATAGTTAATGAACTAATTAAACTCACTTAATATTAATAATCACATGATAAAGATAATAATTAGATTTTAACCAATAATGGATAAAATCCATCAATTATAGACATTATGTCAGTATATTCTTCAACTACATCAATTAAAATCTAATTATAGTTCAATGTGCTTGACCATCCAAAGTTGTGGTGCTTTTAATTATCTCATAATTATAACTTGATGGTTTTGGTTGAATTAATATGGTTTACTACAAGGGTTGACAGAAAAAAGGACTTGGTGTAACTAAGAGGCAATGATTGAGGAAATCGCATTTACGTATCGTAGGATTTGGGGGTCCACTCAGTGGATCAAGGAACTATGAGTTAATATAGTTTCAATTTTTAAATCACACCTAAAACCATTCAAGTTTCATGACTAACCAATTTCGGGGTAATGAGAAGGGTAATGTAGATCCCTTCCACTAGGATGTCCAAGAAATAGGATGTTTCAAAACTTATAGTGTGGGATATTGGATTTCAGAAAAATAGTTAGAGGCTAATAAATTTAATATTTATTTATTTGTCTAAATTTTTTTAGATAATGTACTAAAATTATTCTCATATAATTTTTTATAAAAAACATTAAAATGACTTCAAAGATATCCCTATGATACATACTTGAGAAAGATAACCTTCTCACTCACACAAATTCCCAAGCTTGGAAAAGGCACTTATTCATTATAATTCTCCATTAATGTAAATTTTATGTTCATGAATAACCTTTTATATATTCACCTGGTAATGTGGAAAATGCGGATGAGATATATAACTATGAGAAATATAAAAATTATCCAAAAGATTTTTAGTGTTTCAGGATATCATCCATATCCAATGATCTTTCTAAGTATCATAAGGACATAGATTTATGTTTCATGGTGTCTCACCTTTGGTATCTCCATCAATAGAAGGTGAGACAAGAGAGTTATGAGATATCTAATCCTTTTTTATAACTAATCATTGATATTTTTTTCCATATGGGCCTCATGTAGTCAATCTTTATGGCTACATTTTATTCTTAAACTTATTAGGGATTGAATTCCAGGTTGATTTGCAAAAAGATCTCATAATTTCATAACTTCCCAAGACCTTCTCGAGTTTTACTATTATTTTCAATTTGAAAATTATTTAGATGATTCTTTAAAAACATATTAATTTGATTCGACAAGTGGATAAGGGCATGGGGCATGATAAACCTGCTATCCATATGGTGAAAAAAATGGAGAACATGGAAAAGGTGCCCATGACCTATAAGTAGTCTAAAGCTCCTAATAATTGTCCTTAAAAGAAGAGAAAGATCCAAATGTATGGTAATGAAAATGGCGTAGTATGTTTTCATGTTGAAAACCAGACCACTAGAAGTGGAACTACACTTAGAAGCTATGGGAAGCTAATGGTTCATTCATTATCAAGTGTCATATTTTAATATATACACATTGTGTCTTAGATATAGATTTTTTTTCTCACATATATTTCCAAATGTTGGAAACTAGTATATTATTAAATATTTCAAGAGGAGATATGGACGTGAGAGCTACTAACGGTTTGAGGATGGCTTCCCTAGAAATTGGTGACTACCACATTTCATTTCCATCATTAATTATTTTGGTTTTGAAATATTTTTGTTGTGTACCTACGGTTACCAAGAACATAATTTCTATATAATGTATATATATATATATGGTTTTATTTTCAAATTTTGAATTATAAGTTGTTTCTTTTATAAGGACCGCATATGTTAGGGAATGTCGCATTTAAATAATTATATATATAAAATTATAAAAAACAATTGTTGGAAATTGATAATGATACATATTCACATGACTCATATGACACCCAGCACTGACATAACCTTCATTGTCATATAAATAAGAAGAATTTGACAAAGATTTATTATGATGGTTATTTAGAATCAATTGGTCTAAAACAACTTGAAATGTGTCGTGCTTTTTTACGTGGAAAATGACCAAACCATCCTTTGGTTGACAAGGTGAATAGACTATATAGATTATAGGATTGGTACACATTGATGTGTGTGAACCATTTCTAGTATAAGCTATAAGTGGATATTTTCCACTTTGTAACATTTACTAATTACTTGAGTAGATATGGATATATCTACATGATGAGTTAAAAGTGTGATTCTTTTGAGAAATTCAAGGAATTAAAGAAATAAGTAGAGAATCAACATGGTAAGATGATAAAGAAGATTCAATTGGATCGAGGTGGTGTATATCTTAACTCAGAGTTTATCGACATCTTACAGGAGGTTGAGATTATATATCTACTCAATTCACCTTATACACCATAGGGTAATGGTGTTAGTGAAAGGAGGAACTATACGTTATTAGACATGGTAAGGTTGATAATGCATCATGCAGGTCTTCTATTATCCTTTCGGGGATATGAATTACAAACTACGACATACACATTAAAATGATTACCAACTAAAGTGAAAAATGGAATTACCTTCATGTTATGGAGGGAAAAGAAACCCATTTTGTTGCATACAACTTTATGGGGTTGCGAGGAATTTGTTATTTACTTATTTGGAAAAAAACTAGCACCCAAGGAAAAATGTTTTTCTTTATAGGGTATCCCATGGAAACAAAGGGATACTAACTATACAACACCCAGATAAGATAGTGATTGTCACCAGACTAGTCGTTTTTCATGCGAGGGATCACATCCTCAAAAAATGATAGTGGGATAAGTATTGACATTAATGATATCAATGATTAAGATGAACAAGAGTTGGTATAGGAACAGATTCCATAGGTCTCCATGGAAAATTTAGTTCCCGAAACCCATGTACTGTATATGAATGAAATAGAGGTAAGAGAACCAGAGATATATGATTTTCTAGTCACTGAAGATGGTGACTCGTTATTGGTCGAAAATGATGAACCTATCTTCTGAAAGGAGGCATTAGAAAGAATAGAAGCTACAAGATGTAAAGAGGCCATGGATTTTGAAAAGGATTCCATGTATCAGAACCATGTTTTGGTTATGGTCGATGGACCTGATGATGCAAATCATATTGGATGGAAATGGGAATTCAAGAGGAAACTAGACATGGAAGGTAAAGTAAATAACTATAAATAAAGGATAGATTCTTAGGTTTTAAAGTACCCCAATGAAATGACTTTGAAAAAACCTTTTCACCAGTTTCAATGTTTATATCCATCAAAATTATTATTTATATAGAATCTTATCAGGACTATTAGACTTTGAAGAGGGGTTTCAAAATTGTGTTCTTTAATGGGATCCTTCATGAAGATGTCTGTATGACACAAATAGAAGGTTTTGGGACTCAAGGTGATTCTATAAAAATCTTAATGTTGTATAAATTCATTTAGGGATTGAAGAAAGAAGCTTGGTCATGGAACATTAAATTTGATGAATCCAAAAAAAAAATTTGGTTTCAGTAATAATTAATGTGAGCTATGTGTTTACAAGAGGATTAATGGGAATGAGGTCGTTATCCTAGTAGTATATGTTGATGACATATTACATATTGGAAATGATAGACCTATGTCATAATCTATTAGGGATTGTTTAAAAAAATTTCTCTATGAAGGAATTATGTGAAGTATCATATATTCTAGGTATCAAGATCATCTGTGATAGATCCAAGAGGGTGATTGGACTAATTCAAAGTATATATGTTTACCAGATACTAAAGAGTTTTATTATGGAATAATCCAAGAGGGGATTGGTTCTAGTGCCACATTTATTATATCTTTCCAAAAAAAATGTGTCCTCAGACACAACATGAGAAAGAGGGAATGACTAAGAACTCATACACTTCAGTGATAGGATCAGTATTATATGTCATGTTATGTAATATAATAGATGTTTCCTATGTATTGGACATGGTAGGAATACATCAAATAGATCCAATAGAAAAACACCGTTCTATTGTTAAGGTTATCCTTAGGTATTTGAGAAGAAATTAGGATATGATCAGGTTGTATGGAGGAGATGAGGAGATAATCCTCGGGGGTTACACTAATTGTAGTTTTTAGATAGATCTGAATGATATAAATTCATAGTCAGAATATGGTTTCTATCTCAATAGATGATTTCTAAGCTAGATGCGTTCAAAGAATATAGTTGTCACTGATTCTACAACAGAGTTAAAATATATAGTAGATTCTATTTCATCCAAGGATTTCATTCAGATTTTTTACTTTTAAGAGGAGATTGAGTGGTACCTATTAGTAATATGATATCACATTTTGTTGTGATAATACTAAAGTAGCGACTCTTGGAAAATATCCAAGGTCAATCCAACAGATAAAGAATATACTTCGAATGTATCACCTATTGGGTGATTTTTATTGAAGGGGTGATGTTGTGGTGAGAAGAGTACCCATTAATGATAACATGGTGTACCCATTGACTAAATTCCAATCTCAGTAGTAGCATGAGTATCATGTTAGATCTAGTAGACTGAAGGTTGTTAGGAGTTGGCTCTAGTGAAATTGGGAGTCTATTGGGGTTGTTTCCCTAGAACCAACTTCTCTATACATTATGATAAATTTTATTTATAGTTTTGAATATTAATAAAATATTTATCACACCATGACTGTTATTATTCATAACATAGTATTTAATAATGTCCCTAGATTATCTTTTGAACTAAAAGGTCATAGTGGTTCCCCAATATGATGAGAACTCTAACTTGTTATGACAATATTCTTAAATATAATCTAAATATTCAGATGGTATAATTTGAGGGACACCAATAGGCTATCGGGTGTGGAGACTGAAAGAACTTTTAGGCATCTTCTTATTGCGTATTACCATTATAATATACGGTTGGATATTATGAGAAAAAGACCTTCCAAGAGAAAATCCACATTTATATGTGTCATTGGATGTTCATATCTACAAACATGTGTATTGATCCATAGACTTCAATGTTATTATTAATGATTATTATGAGTCAAGTAATTTGATCTATTGATGAAAACTGCAATGAAAAATGTTCACGGAGAGGTAAGATACTTTGTGTGTGTCACAATAAATATTATAATAATGAATAATATGAGAACTATTCTTCAAAGAAAATTAATATCTCAGGCCCTTATACAGAAATGATATATCCTAAATAAATCTATTTTTATGGTGTTCAACGGGAATGTTATAGTTATAGAGAGTCAAAGAAAGATATATCAAACACATACATTGATGGAACCAACATACAACCTACATGATTTTAGATTTCATGATAAAAAGGATTACATTACCCAGTAAGCTTCTCCATGAGATATTATGTACTTGAATAATTAACATCTTTCTCTATGGGTGCCTTGAGGAGTTGCTATATGTTAGCCTAAAACATTAGGCTACTTCATCAAATGACACTAAGAAAGAGACCTAGAGTTTCACACAATATGTGTATCCAGAATCATAGTTAAATAATTAATAATTAATTATTATTTAACAAGTTGAATAAATATTATTACCACATGTATTTTAAAAAGTTTTACTATATACTTGATCTCATTTATTCCATCACCAGTTATTCAAGAAAATATAATATCAGTTGAATATTTAGTAAATATTTATTTGTTATTCAATTAATATAATATTTATTTTTTATTTTTGAATAATGTTGTGATATTTATTTAAAAAATAAAAAATAAATATTAATTTTATCTTATGTATTATATAGGAATGAAAGAATGGGATTTTAGGTATGATGGTAAAATAATAAATATTGAATGTTATTTGTTTGAAGAATATTTAATTTTAATTCAAAATATAATCACATTTTGAGAAATAATAATGATAATAATAATAATAATAATAATAATTGACATGGGTTTTTTTCTAGGATGAAATAAATAATTAAGGGCACTTCTGAAATTATTTTATTTTAACAATAGTGATATATAAACTGTTATATGTTATTTTATTAGAAGAATAAATCATTTGTTTAGGTTTTTTACAACTGAATTGGACAATTCTGTCAAGACCTTGAGATCTCTCTAATCCAAGATCACTCCCAAGAATAAATAAAAATATTCCTCCACCAGGTCAAGGAGAATGCTTTGGAAGCAATTCTAATAGAAATCAAAGGTAGACGATGAAATCATAAGGATTTATCATGTTAGATCCCAAATACTCCATTGGAGATATCTGTAGATTTGTGGAATACGTGTGGATCAAAGCATGATAGAATCTGTACTGATTCCATCAATATAATGGTGCTGCATCACAGAATTGTTTCTAGATCCATCAATGAATAAATAATTCCATCAAAGTTCATTCTTTATTTAATTAGATTGTTTATAAATAATATTTCATGATAATATCTTTGTTCCGTAATTTTATCCTCCCTATATATATTCTTTGATTCAATTTTATTAGATAATGATGTTTATCATTGTGTAAATCTTAGATTGATCATCGATCATGGAAAAAAAAGCAATGTTGGGAACCGCCCATCACATGATTTTGGTATGCCCAGAACCTATAGTATCTCAACATGGTGGTATAAATCAACTTGATCAATAGTCTCCTAGTTGTGTCCATGTTATAACCACACCATGGTTTCCTCCAGATCCCCCACAATGTTTGCTCAAATCTTGTAAATTTGTATATCCGTACAATAATATTCAACACTCTTACTCCCTTGTGTGAGGCATTGAATCTTGTTGTGGATATATATATGGTAGTGAGGAGGAAAAATCACTTTATCATGGAAATCTTTATTTATTACCAAGTATGGATAGGATGTCCTCCATATAAGGATCTCCCCTTTGGAACTTGATCCCACCATATTAAGGAATAGTCAACGAATTCAAGGAATGAATGCTTTACCATTTTATCCTTAGAATAGTTATGACATGAGAAGACTTGATCGATCCATATCTCTAATTCCATGTATGCTTCTAGATCACTTTTCCCATGAAATGAAGAGAACATCACCTTGATGCCTCCCAATATTCCAACCTCAAGTTCTCTGCTCTAGCCACCTCTAGGTTTTTGGAACCTCATACTACTTTTTTGGGATATACTAAAAATCTTCAACAATGTTCTTTATCTCCTCCTACAAGATATGGCGGTGAAATGATACCAGAGCATGCCATGGGTTATCATAAATCTTTCTTAGTCTTGGATAACTCTCTAGGTTGTTAGACCTCTCATTTAGAGCCTCCAACTTCCTATCTGAAAGCTTCTCAAAACAGATCACTGAATATTTCTTTTGGACTGGTGTAAATTCTATTGTGGGAGACCTACTTTGACTTCCTTCATCGCCAACAAGAGAAATTCTCTTCCCATGATCTTTTGAAATGATATGTTACAAAAACAGAAACACGCACGGGGATAAACACACAAAATGATACCCAAAAACTCACAAAAGTGAAGATACACACACTCACACACACACACGTACAAGATGAACACACTCACACACACACACACATACAAGATTTACACTCTCACGAAAACAAGGATGCACACTCACAGACACAAGATATACACACTCAGACAAACAAGGATTCCAACATGCACACACAAGATATAAACCTGAACACATACCAGGATACACACCCAGACACACAATATATACACTCACACACACAAAGATACACACTAACGATTATTTTTTATTATTTCTCTCCACTCTAAACACTCAATTCAAATCTCAAGCTCTTATGAAATATAATATCATGTTTGGGGTGATCATGAGTCACCAATACTTCCAAAATCATGATTTTTTTAGTGATTCACTACTACAAAACTGGCATTTAACCGTGTTTGTATTTATCAACACAAGAAAAAAAATCACAGATATATGGTATCTTTATCAGCGCTAATGAAATCACTATTAAATCTAACCATTTATCATTGCATTATTTTTAGCACTGATAAAGGTGTCCTTTACCATAACATTTTTATAATTGATAAGGGTCTGAATGAATAAATGAAATAAATAAGAAATAAAAAATAAAAATCAGTTTATTAAAAAACATAACAAATTTTATTAATTAATTAATTACTGATAAAAATGAATAAATTTATTAAACTATATATAAATAATAAATACCGATAAATAGTATTTATTAAATATATGGATATGAAAAATGAAAATTAAAAAAATTAAAATTAAAAATAAATAAATTGTGAAAAATATTAATCATTTTTTTAATTTGATGATTATTATCAATTTTAATAAATAATATGTCTATATATTAATATATATAAATATGATTCTTATATTAAAAAATATTTATGCACTATATTTAGTGAATAATGGTTTATAATTAAGAATTAATATGAATAAGAAATATTGACTAATTTCACAGAGTAATAGACATATAATTGAATGCCGTTTGATTTTTCAATTTAATGTAGATCAAATTTCTGTTATATTGATTTCACATATATATAATTAATGAATTTTTATATATAGTATACACAAAAAATATCCATTTTTTCAATATTATTATATTGTACTTATTTTTAATTTATTCAATTTCACTGATTTTTAACATGAGTGTACATAAAATAAGATATACATTAAAATGTGAAAAAATATTTTTAAAAAAATAATTATATAAAATTTTTTTAATAAATAAATTTAAAAATGTACATACTATATTTATAAATTTTAATTTATAATTATAAATTAATAAATATTTTTTAAAAGTATTTATATAATTATATATAAATAATTATATATATTTAAAGAATTACTAAATTTATAATAAATATACTTAAATAATGAATATATTTACAATATTTATATTTATATATTTTTATTAAATATATATATAATTATATAATTATATATAATGAAATAAATATTGTTTCTAAAATTATATTTAAATTATTATAAAAAAATAATTATATATTTAAAAAATTATAAAATTATAATTAATATATTTAAAGAAGGAATATGTTTACTATATTTATATTTATATATATATTGATTAATTATATATATATATATATATATATATTTCATATATAATTATAAATATATATCATTTATAAATGCTTATGTAATATGTGCTGGTGTGAGAATTTATCAGCACAAAAAATAACTGATAAAAATGCCTTTTATCAACGACTAGAAATTAAGTGTTCATAAAATTTTCTAGGTCTAATTTAAAAAACCTAACCAATTATGAAATCATCGCGGTATAATAAGCTATTCGTGAATGCCACCCATTGCTAATGCTCCTCCTTAGTGAATCGAAGCTCGAATCAGACAAACACACTCAAATCACCCAAACGTGCTACCTCTAGTTTCTTGAACTTCATATAACATCCAATGTTCGGTTGCAGTAAGGGTTTCGAAGAATACATCAAGATCTGGATCAAAGGGCCTCAGATTTTCTTCAACTTATTGAGTTAGGCCTCCGTTTTTCAATAATAAGTTTTCATTTTCTTTCTGTATTTTCCATTTCATGATCTATATCTAAAGTTTTCTGATTTTCATTTGTAGGTTTCAATTTTATTTATGTATTTGTATTCCAATTATTGTATACTTTCTATTTATTTATTATGATCCACTGTTTTCTTGATTACTGTTTTGGAAATCCTATTTTTGTATTTTTAAATTTTTTTTTGAATCAATTTGATTCACTATATACATCTATACCCCAACATTATTTCCTATTTTGATTCAATTTCCTTTATAGGTTCTGGGAAAATTGATATAGCAAACTATTTCTTAGTCAAATGATGGTTTGAAGCAATAACAGAACATGATTTTATGAATTTCATATAAGGGAATTTATTTATTTAATTTTTTTATTATTATGATGTAAGGGTTTTTCCATAAAAATTATTTTTCTCATAATTTTTTTGTTTTATTTTAATATAAATATTATTAAGGGTGATACCATATTTATTTATCTTCAATGGATCTCTATTTAAAAAATTAGTATGATGTTGCATTTATTTTTCCATTTTATGATACTCTCTATCAAGGGTTACATATATTTTAATCAATTCATGTTTATTTTATATATATGTACATACATAAATATATCTATTTATATCTATTTATATGCATTTTTAGGACTAATAATGTAAGGTCGATTTTATTATTATTTATTCACATATTATGGTTCTGGATTTCCCAATTAAAAATGGATTATATTTATTTTCATTAAAAATTATGTTTAAATGTGAATTTGTTTTTAAATTATGTGTATTATAAATTCTATGTTATATATATATATATATATATATCTGTTTGTGTGTGTGTTTAAATGTTTCTGGGATGGACATTGCAAGGTTTAGTTTTTTTTTCTCCTTTGTTTCTGATATATCTTATTGATGTGTATTATTACATTATGCCAACTTCTTTATGGTCCCCCCATAGAATCTCATGGATGGTTCAATGTGTATTAGATGGCCTCCATATAATCCTTCAGTTGCTAAATCATTTGTTCCAAATAATAGAATGAAACATATCAAATTCTATATATTAGAAATTAATTTTACGACTTCCTCATTTCAGGTCTATATATACATTTTAGGTTTATATATAAAATTAAGTAATAGTAATATAATTTATACTTAAATAAGTAATAGAATATTGTGAACACATGTTACCTTCAAAATAATAAAATTTGGTAACTTCATATACATATTTTTAAATAATAAATTTTTAAAAATTTAAATAATTATATTTTAAACACAATTACCCAAAATAATAATTATTTATAATTAATATAATTTAAAAATTATTATTGATAGTATTTTTTTAGTTTTATTAGAAAAAATAGTATTATATATATACATCAAATAATATATTGTATATTTAAACACTAAAATAATCAATATCCCAAAAAACCCTAAAAACACAAGGGGAAGGTTTCAAATCCCTAAAACCACTAAAAATGTAAAAAACCCCTAAAAACCCTGAGAAAACCTTAAAAACCAAAAAACCCAAAAAAACCCTTAAAAACATAAAAATGATAACAACTCTAAAAACACTAAAAACCAAAGACCCCCTAAAAATCCTAATCCCCTAAAAACACAAAAAACAGTAAAACTCGTAAAACCCTTAAAAATATGTTAAAAACCCTTTAAACCACTAAAAACATTATAACCTCTAAAAATTGTAAAAACCATAAAAAATCAAAAAAACTCTATAATCCTAAAAAACAAGACAAAACTCGTTAAATTTCCATGTAATCCCTGAAACCCCTTCAGATTCTTAAAAAAACCAAAAAATCTAAAATCATTAAAATATTACTAAAAATCGTTAAAAACACGAAAAATAATAAAACCATGAAAACCCCCATGAAAACCTAAAATCCTAAAAAGTCTTAAAACCCCTAAAAACCCTATAAAATTTTTAGAATTTTAATAACCCTAAAAAACTAAAGATCCTAAAAATCCCAAAAAACCATTTAAATCAATAAAAAACATAAAAAGAACTAAAAATACCTAAAATTGTAAAAAATTTAAATAACATGGAAAATTATATGAAAACCATAAAAACCTATAAATAATTTAAACCCATAAAATCCAAAAAAGACATAAAAATATTAAAAACTATAAAAATCCATAAAAACACTATAAAACCACAAAAAATTCAAAAACCCATTTAATCCCCTAAAAATGTGAAAGAACTCTAAAAAACCATTAATCCTTAAATAGTCATGAAAACCATAAAACCCCAAAAAATAATAACAATTATAAAAATTCTACAACCCATAAAAAACTTATAAACTATAAGAAACCGTAAACCACCTCAAAATCCCTAAAACCCATAAAACCACTTAAAAATCATAAGATAACAAAAATTATATAAAACATAAAAACCAAATAAAACCCTAAAAACCCATAACAAAACCTTAAATACCAAAAAACACTTCCACCCCTGAGAAACCTAAAAACACTAAAACCTTAAAATTACCGTTAAACCCCCAAACCCCATAAATCCCATAAAAATACTAAAAACCCATAAAACCCCTAAAAACCCACTAAAGACTCTAAAACCCAATTAAATTCATAAATTTTTTAAAAAACTCTAAAAACATCAAAACCTAAAAAATAATGAAAAACCATAAAGCCCTAAAAACATTAAAACACTAAAAATATATAAAATTCCTTAAAAAATCCAAAAAATTCTAAAGAAATCCCTAAAAACATAGAAACCCAAAAATCAGAATAAAACAAAAAGAGAACCTTAAAAACATAAAAACACATAAAACACAAAAAAACTTAAAAATGCTATAAAAAACTAAAAAGTTGAAAACCGCTTAACACCCTAAAAACCACATAACCCTTAAAAATTATTAAAAATCTAAAACCAAATATAAACTTGGAACCCCACTTAAAACAATATGAATACTTAGGACCCTAAAATCATTAAAAAACTTTAAAACCCCTTAAAACCCTAAAAATTCAACCACCCTAAACCTCCCAAAAAAGCCATAAAACCCTAAAACCCTTGAAAAAACATCAAAATCCCAAAACATCCAAAAAACTACAAAATCCTAAAAAACCCTTAAAATCCTTTAAAACATTAAATACCCTAAAAACCATGAAAACCCCTAATAACTCGTTAAAAACCCATAAAAACGTAAAACCCCAAAAAAACTAAAAAATGATATAAAACATTAAACATTAAAAACAATAAAAACTCCCAAAACCATAAAAAACCCTAAAAAACACTAAATACTCAAAAAACCCTTTAAAACCCTCAAAACTATAAAAAACTATAAATATAATAAGGACCTCAAAAATCCATAAAAACACAAAAGGCTATAAAACTCGAAACACTCTAAAATTACTAAAACCTTAAAAAACACTAAAAATCCTTAAAGCCTCAAAAAATAATTAAAACATAAAAAACCCAATAACCTTGAATAACCCTAAGAAAAAATTAAAACCAAAAAATACATAAATCCCCTAAAAACTAAAAATTCTAAAAACCCGAAAAACTATAAAAAATATAGAAACTATAAATACCCTAAATGCCTATAAAAATACTAAAAAACTACTAAAATTTTTATAAACCATTTAAACCCCAAAAATCATTACAAAAGACTCTAAAAACCTTATAATTCCTTAATCAACACATGAAAAACCTATAAAACCAAAAAACCCATAAAAACCATAAAAACCAAAAAACCATTCAAATTCCTAAAAACAAAAAAACCTAAAAAATACAAATATTTCCTAAAACCTAAAACCTCTAAAATTGATAAAACCCTAAGAAAACAAATAAAACCTAAAAATAGTTTACGATCCTAAAAATCCCAAAAAAGCATAAAACCCCCAAAACCCTCAAAATCACTTTAAACCATAAGAAACCATAAAATTCCTAAAAGAGTCCTAAAATTACCTAGAAATTTAAAACCCCTAATAACCATGAAAACCCCTTAGAAAAACATAACAACATAAAAAAACGTAAAAGAACTAAAAATCAAAAAAACACTAAAAACCCTAAAAACCCCTAAAATACCCAAACCCCATAAAATCCCCTTATAAACCATGAAAATAAAAAAACCCCATAAAACCCCACTAAAAAATCTCAAAACCATTTAAACTCGAAAATTACTAAAATCTCAATATAATATTAATACCCTTAAAAAAACTCAAAAAACCCATAAATCCAAAAAACTATAAAAACCCAAAAACCCTTTCAAAACCGTAAAACCCTCAAAATCCCAAAATACCTTAAAAACCAAAAAAATACTAAAAAATTCTACAAATCCCTAAAAATGAAAAAAAACCACCAAAACAATATAATAACAAAAAAACCTAAAAATAATAGAAAACCATATACCACTTTGAACCCAAAAAACTGAAAAATGCTAAAAACCCTTAAATTTCCTAAAAAATCTTACAACACTAAATATCCCTAAAAGCCCTAAAAATCCTAAAAATCATAAAGTGGTATAATAATCCCTTAAAACCTAAAAATCCTAATAAATCCAAAAAAAATATTTTAAAAACAAAAAACTCTTTCAACCCCCAAAAACATAAAATAGGCTAAACCCTTATAAACCATAACAACCAAAAAGTCCATAAAACCCTATAGACCCATAAAACCCTAAAAACCCACTAAGAAAATCTAAAACCCTTTTAAACCGCTAAAACTATTAGAAAAATATAAAAACCCATAAAAACCTTAATAACAAAAAATCCCCTAGAAACTTAAAAAATCATAAAAAAACTAAAAACCCTCAAAATAACTAAAAACCTAAAAACCCCTAAATATAATAAAATACCTAAAAATATCAAAAAGTATAAAAAACCCTAAAACCCCTAAAATCTATAAGAATACCATAAAAACCTAAAATAAACTTTAAACCCCCCAAATACCCTAAAAATTATAAAACCCTAAAATCCCTAAATTGCCAAAAATCCGTCAAGATCCCAAAAAACTCCAAAAAAAACATAAAAATCCTAAAAATGCATAAAATACCAAAAAATATAAAAAACATAAAAAACTAAAACTGAAAAACCCTTCAAATCCTAGAAACTATTAAAACCGCTAAAAACCAAAAAAAAATGTTAAACCCCCCAAAAGACCCTGAATACCCAAAATCCCATAACAATCCCTATAAACCTTAAAAACTCATAAAAACCCTAAAAACACTAAAAATCTAAAAACTTCTTAAACTCATAAAAATGTCTAAAATATCTATGAAAAATAATAAACCTAAATAATTAAAAAAACCCATAGGTCAAAAAAAACATAAATAACCAAATAACTTGAAAAAAATTTAAAATTCCCAAACAAGTAAAAAAATCATAATACCATATAAAATCGTATGAGAACCATAAAAATAGTAAAACACATAAAACAACTAAAAACCTAGAAACACTAAAACTGAATAAATAAAAAATCCTATAATCCATAAAATCCCCTAAACCCCATTTAAAATCCAGAAAAACAAGAAAAACATTAAAACCCCACTAAAACTCTAAAAAATATTTAAGACTACACACACATTAAAAACTCAACGAAACATAAAACCCCCAAAAAATTTAAAAAACAAAAAACCTAAAAGAACTATAAAACCCAAAAACAATAAAATCCCTCGAAATCCCAAAAAACCCAAAAACAAAATCATAAAAATCCTAAAATTCCCAAAAAAATCAATAATAATGTAAAAAGTACTAAAAACAGTGAATAAACCTAAGAAAACCATAAAAACCTAAAAACTCTTAAAACCCGTAAAAGAACAGATGACACTAAAAGCCCTAAAACATCTAAATCCCTAAAACCCAAAAAATAATAAAAATATTATAACTAAAAAACATTATACCCCTAAAATAGTTAAATACTCTAAAAATACTTAAAAAACCTAAAAAACTCAATAAAAATCCCTAGAAACCCTTGAAAAACCCAAAACACCCCAAAAATCTTAAATCCCCTAAAAATATCTAAAACCCCTAAAAATTTACAAAAAATCCTTAATATCCATAAAAAATCCCTAAAACATAAAACCCATAAAACCCAGAAAACCCCAAAGAAAACATTAGATATCTAAAACCACTTTAAACCACTAAAAAGATAAAAAACAATAAATCCAAAACAGCCATAAAGACCCTAGAATCCCTAAAAATCATCAAAATCCATAAAAACATCAATACACCAAAAAAAATCATAAAACAGCACTAAAACCCTAAAAGTGTTACAAACCCTAAAATCCATGAAAATGATTAGGAAACGTTAAAAACATAGAAAAACATAAATCCTTAAAACTCATAAAAAATATTAAAAACCTAAAAAATCCTAAAAACCTAAAAACCTATAAAATCAATAGAGCCCAAAAAAACCATAATAACCATAAAACCCCATAAAATGATAAAATCCTCCAAATACTCTAAAAACAATTTAAAACATTAAAAACATTTAAAACAATAAAACATTTAAAACCCTAAAAATAAAGAACCCTTAGAATAAAAAAAATTTAAATAAAAAAAACATAAAACCCCAAAAATTTGAAAAATTCATAAAAAAAACCCAAAAATACCATAAAAATTATAAAAATTCCTTCAAAATCCATAAAAATAAAAAAACCTTGGAATGCATAATAAAAAAAAACCTTCAATCACATAGAAGCCTCAAAAAGGATAAAAAATTATTAAAATCATAAAAACCCTAATAACCATAAAATACAGAGAAACCCCTCAAAATCATTAAAAACCCAAAAACCTACAAGAATAAAAAATCCCTAAAATCCCTAAAAATGTAAAACCCCTAAAACAATGAAAAACATATGGATAATATTAAAACCTAAAAACACATAATACCCCAAAAAACATAAGAACAGTAAAAATCCTCAAAATCTCTAACAACCATAAAAATCATAAAACCCCTACAACTATAAAAACCATAAAAATCATAAACACCCAAAAAACAATAAAACACTAAAAACTATAGAATTCCATTAAACCCCTAAAAACGTTTAAAACCTCTAAAACCCCATTAAATCCCAAATAAACTAAACGGAAACCCTAAAAACCTATTAACCCATTAAAACCTAAAAAAATAAAAACATCAAACCCCTCAAATTCCCTAAAACACTAAAAACCCATATAAATCCTTAACAACAAAAAATACCCTTAAAATCAAAAAAACACCAATGAAATCCTTAAAACCTAAAAAACACTTAAAACCCATAAAATACCAAAAAACAGTAAAACTCCGAAAAATACATAAAAACCTAAAAACCAAAAAGCCATCAAAATATCTTAAAATCCTAAATAACAAAAAACCTAAATAATCCATAAAAATCCCAAAAATTGTAAAAAATCTCTAAAAACCCAGAATGTACCAAAGAAAATGTTAAAAAAATAAAATCTCATAAAAATGGAAAAAAAACTAAAAATGTTAAAACCCCTTAAAATTTTGAAAAAGTCATAAAACCCTAAAATCTCTAAAAACCAAGAAAACCACTAAATTCCATAAAAACTATAAAAACACATAAAATCCCTGAAATCACACTAAAATCTATAAAAACCCTTTAAATCCTTAAAAATTTAACGAAAACTCTAAAGACCCTTAAAACACGGAAAAAATACAAAAACCCAAAAAACCGAAAAAAACCCATAAAAACTCTAAAAACCCAAAACCCTCAAATTCTGTAAAAACCATAAAAATAATACACTAAAATCCATAAAATCCCTCTAAATTAAAAAACCCATAAAAACCCTACAAACCCAAATAAAACCCTAAAAACTAGAAAATTTAAGACCATTAAAAACCAAAATAAAATCACACAAATCACTTAAAACATTAAAACAACTAAAAACCATAAAAACCCTAAAAACCATAAAAGAACTTAAAACCCCCAAAACACGTTCTAAAACTCTGAAAAGACCTTTTAACCCCTAAAAGTGTGAAAAAACTCTATAAACCATAAAAAACCGTTAAAAACTCAAAACACCCTAAATATCCAAAAAATCATAAGAACCCTAAAAAACTAAAATACCCTAAACCCCCTCAGAATCCTTCAAAAAAACTAAAACCAAATAATATCCTTAAAAATCCCTAAATATCTCTAAAAACATAAAAAAAACAAAAAAACCTTGAAAACCACTAAGAATACCATTAAAACCTAAGAACACTTAAAAATCTTAAAAACCCTAAAAAATCTAACAACCTTAGAAAAAAATAAAAATACCCTAGACACCATAAAAATCTAAGAACTATAAAAAATAATAAAAATACCATGCAAACTCTAAAATCCCAAAAATCCATAAAACCCCTAAAAATTGTAAAATAACCAAAAATAAAAATAAAATGCCAAAACCACAATAAAAACCCAAATAACATTAAATACTTTAAAACACCTAAAACCCCTCAAAATCTATAAAAACGATAAAAAAAATAAAAATCCTATAATGCCCTAAAAACCATAAAAATGTAAAAACACCTCAAAACCTCGAAAACCCCTAACAAAACCTAAAAACCTAAAAATAGATAAAACCCTTGAAATACCTAAAAGATACTAAAAACCTTAAAAATACCTAAAAACCCTTAAACACCCCAAAATACCTCAAAATCCATAAAATCCTTGAAAATAATAGAAATCCAAAAACGGCCTTAGAAATCTCTAAATACAAAAAATCTCTAAAAACCCTAAAAACAATAAGTGAAATTTAAAAAAACATACAACCCCTAAAAACCAAAAAATTCTAAAAACACTAAATACCCATAAAACCTTAAAAACCATAAAAACAGTCAAAATCACTAAAAACCTTAAGAACCATAAAAATCATAAATATCCCTAAAATTCCATAAAACATAAAACACCTAGAAAACATAAAAAACCTTAGAAAACCTTAGAATTATAATATACCAAAAACACGTAAGAACATAAAAAATGATAGAAACCTTAGAAACCAATAAAAAGAACCTAAAACACCCATAAAACCATAAAACCATAAAACTCCTAAAAACCATAAAAAAACAAAAAACCCTACAAAACCATTAAAAACACTAAAATCCTTTTAAACCCCTTAAATTATTTAAAAAACATAAAAATCCTTAAAACACCTAAAAGAATAAATAATCTCAAAACCCATAATAACCCATAAATACCGTAAAACCCCTAGAATCCATAAAATCCCAAATACCATAAAAATAATAAATAATCATTAGAAATTACAGAAAACATTAAAAAAATAAAAACAATCAAAAAATCTAAGAAATCCTTAAAAATATAAAAACACTACAAAAAACAAAAAACCTAAAAATGATTAAAAAAACCAAAAATACTCTATATCCCCTAGAAACCCTAAAACACCTCAAAATCACTATAACCCCTATAAACCGTAAAAATCCTAAATATCACTAAAAATCCTAAAAAACATGAAAAACCTTAAAATAGTGAAAAAAGTAAATAAAAATGTAAAAACATAAAAATCATTCAACCCACTAAAAACCTTAAAAACCTTAATGACATTAAAAACCCTAAAACTATAAAACAAGTTAAAACCATAAAATATCCCAAAAACCCAAAAAACCGAAAAACCCCAAAAAAACCCTAAAAATAAGTAAAACTATATAACCCATTTAAACTCCTAAAAATGTTAAAAACTCCTAAAACCCTAAAAATCCCTAAAAACATAGAAAAAGCCCTAAAATTCAAAAAAGTGCTAAACCACCTCAAATTCCCTAAAAACCTAAAAAAGTGTAAAAATACAAAAGAAGGCCTAACATACCTAAAAATGTAAACCCCCTAAAATCACTAAAAACTAAAACAAAACCATAAAAACAAAAAAATACTTAAAACCCCTAGAAACAAAAAACGATAAAAACACTAAAACCCTAAAAAAACTAAAAACCCTGAAAATTAAAAAAAATAACTAAAAACCCATAAAACCCTAAAAATCACTAAATAATCTAAGAACCCAATAGATCCCTAAAAATATTCATTTTAAAAAAACATTAAACCCCCCCCCCCCCAAAAAAAACTCAAAAACAATAAAACTCAAAAAAAAACAAAAAAAACAAAAAAAACCTTTAAATCCATAAAAAACATGAAAAAACCAAAACAAATCATAAAAATTACTAAGAATACCAAAAAATTAAAATAATCAAAAAATCCCTAAAAATATAAGTGAATCCTTAAAAACCTAAAAAACGTAAAACTCCCCAAAACCCTAAAAACCAAGAAACCCTAAACAAATCTAAAAAAACCAAATGACCATAAATACCCATAAAACCTCAAAAATGATTACAATCCAAAAAACCTTAAAACAACTAAAAACTATAAAACCCTATTTAACCTATAAAAAATACTAAAAACTCAAAAAAACCTTAAAAAGTGAAAAAACGATGATAAACATTAAAAAAATCAAAATCCATAATAACCATCAAAATCCAAAAAAGGTTAAAAAAAATCTATAAAACATTGAAACATTAATACCATGATAAATATAAAAATACCAGGAAAACCTAATAACACTTAAAACCCCTAAGAACATAAAAACATGACAAAATATAAAACCCCTAAAGCCCTAAAAATAATAAACCCCTAAAAATAATAATAACAAATAAAAATCATAAAACCCCACTAAAAACTCTAAAACCCTTTTAAACCCCTCACACCATTAAAAACTGTCAAAACCTTAAAAACCTAAAAAAAACTCAAAAAACCCATAGAAACCCAAAAAACCAAAAACACCCCTAAAGAGCCACCAAAACCCTCAAAAATCAATAAGAACCCTAAAACCCATAAAAAATAAAAAATTACCAAGAAACCCTAAAATATAGAAAAAACCTTCAGAACATTGAAAAAACCTAAGAAAACCTTAAAATCCTAAAAACACTTCAAAACCCTAAAAAATAAAAAATTGCAAAATACCTTAAAAACTCTACAACCCACAAAACCCAAAAACCTCTGAAAACTATCATAATCCCTAAAATCCCCAAGAGACCATAAAAAAACTAAAAGAGATATAAAAATCCCAAAATACATAAAACCCCTGATAACACTGAAGATACCTCAGAAAACCTTAAAAACCTAAATACACATAAAACCCATAAAAATAGAAAATCAATAAAATCCCTAAAAACCCTAAAAACCCAAGAAAAACATATGAAACAATATAAACAATAATAAATCATAAAATAACATAAAAATTATAAAATGCCCCCAAAAATGTAAAACCCTATTGAACATCTAAAAAATTTTAAAAAATATCAAGACATTAAAATCCTAAAAAGTAAATGAACATTGAACCCCCTAAAAATTTTAAAAACTCTAAAAACACTAAAATTTCTAAAAATCCCCATAAAATTATAAAACCTAAATTTTTTTCTTAAAATCTCTAAAAACATAAAAACTCTATAACACCAAAAACCCCTAAGAAACACTTAAAACATTAAAAAACATTAGACACAAAAAAGGAGAATAATTCTAAAAACACTAAGAATACCTAAAAACACTAAATGACCCATAAACTATGAAAATACGAAAAAAAACACCTAAAACCATAAAAACCATTAAAATTAGTAAAAATCCCTAAAATCCCTAAAATCCCTAAAAAAGTAGAAAACCATGAAATCCTCGAAAATGGTGAATAAAACTATAAAAATATAAAAACACATTAACCCCATAAAAATATTAAAAACGCTAAAAACCCTAAAAAACTCAACCCCCCCCAACCCCTATGTACCATAAAACCCCAAAAAACCCTTCAAAATAGTAAAAATACCTTAAACCCTAAAACACACGAAAACTCTAAAACCCATTTAAACCCCAAAATCATTAAAAAATATAAAAACCCAAAAAATCCATAAAACTAATAAAAACCAAAAACCCTTCAACGATTCCAAAAAATTGTAAAAACATATAAAATCTTTAAAAATAAAAAAAAATAACAAAAAATGAAAGAACATTTTAAACCCTAAAAACACTAATAAAACCATGAAACACTAAAAACAATTAAAACCTCCAAAACCCTCTAAACCCCCTTAAAACTCTAGAAACATTCAAAATCCAAAAAAACCCCTAAATACACAAAGAAATCATAACAAATCCCTAATTCCCCAAAAAAATAAAAAAACCTAAAAATCCCTGATAATCCTTAAAAACCAAAAAAATATTTTCAATCCCCAAAAAACATAAATATGATAAAAACTCTAAAATCCATAAAAAAAACTAAACCCCCCCAAAATCAAAAAACTCCTAAAAATATTTGAATCACTAAAAACCATAAAACCCCTAAAGACACACTACAACCCCTTTAAACCCCTAAAAATATTTAACCCTCTAGAAAACCATAAATACTCTAAAAAATAAAAAATGTCTATAATCCTCAAAAACAGCATAAAACCCCTAACCCCCCCCAAGAAAACCCCAAAACCTCTTCAAACCCCTAAAAACCTATTGACATAAAAATCCTAAAATATCCCTAAAATATCCTATAAATATAAACACAATTAAAAAAATTAAAACCCTCAAGAAAAACCTAATATCCTAAAAACGCATAAAACCCCTCAAAACCGATAAAATGATTCAAATCCTAAGAACACTAATAAACTAAAAAACCTAAAAATCCATAAAAACCATAAATGCATTAAAATTCCTCAAAAAGAACTACAAATAACAAAAAATTTAAAAAACCAAAAAAAAATGTAAAATAATATGAAAACCATAAAAACAAAAAATACTTTAATCCGATAAAAACCATAAAATGTCTGAAATCATAAAAACTCTAAAGATCCATAAAAACACTATAAAACTACTAAAAATTATAAAAATCCTTTAAAAACCTAAAAATTTTAAAGAACTATAAAAAACCATAAAACCTTAAAAACTCAAAAAAACCATAAACACGGAAAAAATTATTAAATTCCATAAAATTATAAAACCGATTAAAATAATGTAAATGGTAGAAAACCCTAAAACCCCTCAAAATCCCTAAAAACTGAAAACAACCTAAACATAAAAAAAAACTAAAACTATCTAAAAATGTAAAAAAATATAAAACATAAAAGAACCAAAAAAACAATAAAATCCAAAAAAAACTTAAGCCTCCTAAAAACCTAAAAACACTAAAATCCATTAAATTACCTTAAAAACCCTAAACCCTAAAATCCATAAAAAAGTACTAAAAACCCATAACACCCCTAAAACCCCACTAAAAATTAAAAAAACCCATTTAAACCACTATATTTTTTCTAAAAACTCTGGAAACATAAAAACCTAAAAAAAGAGAAACACATCAAAACTGAAAAACAATAAAATAGTAAACAACCTAAAAACAATCAAAATATCTAAAAATCCTTAATTTAAAAAATTCCTAAAAATCCCTAAAAATCCATAAAAAAACCCCAAGAGACCTGAAAAATCAAAAGACCCCATTAAAAATGTATAAATAGATGAAACCCCAGAAAAACATAAAAAATTCTTAAAAGCCTAGAATGTAAAAAAACAATTAAAACCATAAAACCCATAAAAAGCATTAAAAATCCGTAAAACACATATAAAATTGAAAAACCAATAAACTCCCTAGGAATACGTAAGACCCTAAAAACATTAAAAAAACTCTAAAACCCCTTGAATCCCTAAGAAATTCAAAATCAACCCCTAAAACCCCAAAAAACCAAAAAAACCCTAAAACCCCCTAACCCCCACCCCCAAATCCTTAAAAATACTAAAATCAAAAAATCAAAAACAAATCCCTTAAAAATGTAAAAACAATAAAATCAAAAAAACCATGAAAACCCCTAAGAAAACCTTAGAACCCATATAACACATAAGACCCCAAAAAATAAAAAATGCTATCAAAACCTAAAAACCCATAAAAACACTAAAACCCATAAAACACTAAAAATCATTGAAAACCCCACAAACCACTAAAAAATATTGAAACCCCACAATCCGTAAAAACATTAAAAATCTCTAAAAATCATAAAACCTCAAAAATCCCTAAAAACCAAAAAAAGGTTTAAAACTCAAAACACCCTAAAAATTTCTATAACCCTTAAAAACCATAAAAATCCAAAAATGGATAAAAAAACTAAAACATAAAAAAACATAATAACCTAGAGAACCCCTAAAATACCTAAAAACCACCAAAAAACCCCTAAAAAAATTCTAACAACCCTAAATACCATAAAAACCGCTAAAACCCATAAAACCCAAAATTCCCATAAATTTCCTCAAAAACTACTAAAATTTTTAAAACACTTTTCAAAACATAAAATCATTAAAAAGATCTAAAACATAAAAAATCCATAAAAACAAATGAAAAACCTCTAAAACCCAAAAAACCATAAAAACCATAATACACCCAAAACCCTCCAAATCGCTAAAACTGCCAAAAAAATAATAAATATTCAAAAAAAATAACTAGAATACCTAAAATGTAAAGACCCTTAAAACCATGAAAACCTTAAATCCCATTTATGCATAAAAATAATAAAAACACTGAAAAATCCCAAAAATACAAAAAAAAAACCACCAAAAACCCCTCAAAATCATAAAATACCATAAGAAACCACAAAATTGAAAAAAATTATACTAAAAATACATAGAAATTCAGAACCCCTAAAAACCATGAAAACCATTAGAAAACCTCTACAACCTAAACACACTTAAAATAAATAAAATTCTAAAAAAACCTAAAAACCATAAAACCCTAAAATACCCTAAAAACCCAAAAACCCAAAAACCCCAAAAAAACCCCTTATAAAACATGAAAAAACAAATTAAAAACCCAAAATAACACACTAAAACTCTAAAATGCCTTTAAATGCAAAAAACAACAAAATCTCTAAAAACCCATAAAACCCTAAAAAATTCAAAACAACCACTAAAACCCAAAAATATATAAAAAACCAAAAATCTATTAAAAACCGTAAAAACTCTCAAAACCCCAAAATACCATAAAACCAATAAAAATACTAGAAAACTCTAAAAATCCATAAAAATGAAAAAACCCCAAAAACCTAATGAAAACCTATAAAATCATAGAAGACATAGAACCACCCAAAAACTAAAAATGCTAAAAAACTATAAAATTCCTAAAAAATACTAAAACCCTCAATATCCCTAAAAACCCTAAATACCCTAAAATTCCTAAAGAGGTCTAAGAATCCCTTAAAACATAAAAACCCTAAAAACCCTAAAACCCACTATGAAAATATTAAAAAACTAAAATCACTTTAAAACCCAAAAAACATGAAAAAGTCTAAAACCTATAAACCATTAAATACATAAAGACCATAAAAACACTAAAGACCCAAAAAAACCTAAAAACCCACTAAAAATATAAAACCTACTTAACCCCCTAAAACTATTAAAAAACTATAAATACACTTGAAACCCATAAAAACTTAAGTAACCCCTAGAAACAAAAAAATCATAAAACCCATCAAAATTCCTAAAAACCAGAGTACCAATAGAAATATTTAAAAATTTCTGAAAAACCTGAAAATATAAAAAAACCCTAAAAACCCAAAAAGCCCAAAGAAAACCTTAAAATGAAAAAAACATTAAACTCTTCAAATCCCTAAAAATCATGAATCCCTAAAAAACCCTAAAAATCCGAAAATTCATCAAGACCCCTAAAAATTCTATAAACCATAAACATCCTAAAAATGCCTAAAATCCCATAAAATTTTAAAAACCCCTACAAACTGAAAATTTGAAATACCCTTAGAATCATAAAAACACCTAAAATCCCAAAAAACCTAGAAAATGATAAAAACCCTAAAACACCCTAGAAACCCAAAACCCATAACAATACTTAAAAACACTAAAAACTCATAAAATTATTAAAACCCACAAAAAAGCTAAAATCCTTTTAAACCTCAAAAATTTTAAAATACTGTAAATACCTTGACAATAAAAATAAACTCAAAAAACAATAAAACCATTCAAAACCCAAAAACCCTTAATTCACTAAAAATACCAAAAACTCCCCAAATCACTAAAAACCATAAAACCCCATAAAAACCTTGAAGGCCCTAAAAATCACAAAAGACATAAAACCCAACTAAAAACCCTCAAGAAATCTATGAAAAACATAGAAACCATAAAACACCTAAAACCTTTAAAACCCCAAGAACTCAAAAAATGTTAAAAACCATATATACCATAAAATTCCCAAAAACCAATAAATTCACCAAAAACCACTAATCACTAAAAAAACCGTTTAATCCCAAAAAGTATAAAAAACTCTTAAAAACCATAAATATAAAAAAAATAAAAAAAATAATAAACCTCAACAATAACATAAAACCTATAAATCCCTCAAAACCACAAACCCCTCAAAATCCTTAAAAACCCAAACAAACTATAAAAATTCTAAACACTCAAAAAATACCTTAAACTTTAAAAAAACCAAAAACCCTTAAAATTTCTAAGAAAACCATAAAAATCTAAAAACACTAAAAACCACTACAAACCTAAAAAAGATAAAAACAAAAAAAGATCCCTAAAAACCCCTTAAACCCCTAAAACCATCAAAATCAATAAAAACACAAAAAATAATAAAACTCCATAAAAACAATAAAAAACGTAAAAACCCCTAAAACCCATAATAAAAAAATAAAAACCTAAAAAACACTTAATATCCCTAAAAATATATTAACACAAAGAACCATAATTTACATTGAAATACCATAAAACCCTAAGAACCTTGAAAACGATAAGATCCCTAAAACCATAAAAATCCAAAAAATCATTAAAATCAACTAAATACTCTTAAAACCCATTAAACCACTAAAAATGTTAAAAACCCCTAAAAATGAAAAAACCCCATTAAAAATCAGAGAAAACCTTAAAAAGAAAAAAAACTTAAAACCAATAAAAACCCAAAAATGAAAAAAATTCTAAAAACCGGAAAAATCTATAAACCCCCTAAAAATCATAAAAACCCTAAAAACCTTAAAAAACACTAAAACCAATAAAACCCCTAAAAATCCATTAAAACCCCTTTAAACCTATAAAAACATTAAAACCTCGATAAAATCATAAAAACACTAAAAAAATTAAAATAAAAAACTCTATATACCTAAAAAGCACCATAAACCCCCTAAAACCCAAAGAAAACCCTAAAACCCCTTCAGATACCAAAAAACCTAAAAACATAAAAATATTAAAAAATCACTAAAATTCTCTAAAAACATAAAACACCATTAAAACCATCAAAAACATTAAGAAAAACATAAAATACCAAAAACACATAAAACCCTTGAAAAACTTATTAAATGTTTAAAATCCTAAAAAACATAGAAAAATAAAAATCATAAAAATCCCTAAAAAGCATAAAAACCAATAAAAATCCAAAAAGGATCTAAAAATACCTAAAATTTAAAATCACTAAAAACCCTGTAAAATCATATTAAAACCCTAAAAACAAAAAAACATTAATCTAATAAAAAACATAAAACGCATAAAAATCATAAAAGTATAAATATAGATTAAAACAATATAAAACCACTAAAAATTGGAAAACCCATTCAAACCCTTAAAATTTTAAATGAAGTCTAAAAAACCATTAATCAATAAAAACTAAAAAAACCATAAAACCCCAAAAATTCCAAAAAATTCTAAAACCCATAAAAATCCTATAAACAATAAGAAACCATAAAACCTCTCAAAATCCTTTAAAACACAAAATCCCCCAAAAAATAAAAATAGACTAAAAGTATATAAAAATATAAAAAACCTATAAAATCATAGAAAAACCATGAAAACTAAAAAACACTTAAACCCCGTAAAAACCTAAAAACCTAAAAACACTAAAATCCATAAAATTACCATAAAACCCCTAAAACACCTAAAAACCCATAACACTCCTAAATACCCACTAAAAACTCTAAAACCCATTTAACTACTATATTTTTTATAAGAATATAAAAATATAAAAACCTAAAAAACAATGAAAAAACCATCAAAACTATAGAAAACAATAAAACCATAAAAAAACCTAAAAACACTCAAAATATCAAAAAAATTTAAAATCAAATAAAAATCCTAAAACCCCAAATAAATCCCTAAAAAATAAAAACTGATAGAGTCCTAAAAAACCAAATGATATCTTTATAAACCTAATAACACATAAAACCCAAAAAGCCTTAAAAATTATAAAAAACCTAAAAAGTAAAAAAACACTTTAAACCCTAAAAACCATAAGACCCCAAAAAAATTAATAATCCAAAACAGCATATAAACCTGAAACACCACTAATAACTCAATGAATAATTAAGTCCCTAAAAATATTAGAAAACTATAAAACACCTTAAAAACACAAAAACTCAACCCCCCTAAATCGCCAAAAAACCCAAAAAAACCCTAAAACCCCCTAAAAACACTCAAAATCCCTAAAAACATAAAATCCCATAAATAAATCCTAAAAACCCCTTTAAAATCCATAAAAATATCAAAAAACACTAAGAACCTATAAAATCCCTAAGGAAACCTTAAAAACCAAAAAAAAACATAAAACCCCAAAAACTAAAAAATGGTAAAAATATAAAAAAACATAAAAATCCTAAAAACCATAAAAATAATAAAAACCATAAAACACCAAAAATATCACAAAAAACTATAAAAACCCTTTAAACCACTAAAAACATTAAAAACTATAAAAAACATAAAAACCTCATAATTCACTAAAAAATCAAAAAAAGGCTATAAAACATAAAACAACCTATATATTCCTAAAACCCCGAGAAACCATAAAAATCCTAAAAAGGCTCAAAAAATAATTAAAACTGAAAAAAAATCATAATAACCAAGAAAACCCGTAAAAAACCATAAAACCCAAAAAAACAAAAAACCACTAAAAATATAAAAATTCTAAAAACCCTAAAAACTATAAACCACTAAAAACCATAAAAACCCTAAGTCCCCATAAAACTCCTAAAAACTACTAAAAATTTAAAAAACCCTTTTAAACCCCTAAAATAATTAAAAAACTATATACCCCTAAAAATACGTAAAAACAAGAAAACTCTCAAAGCCCCCAAAAAAGCATAAAAACTGTTAAAACCAAAAAAAACCCCCCAAATGCCTAAAACATCAAAAAAATAAAAATACTAAAAAATAACAAGAATACATAAAATGTGAAAACCCTGAAAACCCTAAGAAAAACATTAAAACATAAAAAAACTTAAAACTCTATAAAATTCCAAAAAAAACATGAAACCCCCCAAACCCTCAAAATCCATAAAAACAATAAGAAACGATACAATTCATAGGAGATTACGAAAACCACTAGAAATGTAAAACCCCTAAACACCATGAAAACCCCATAGAAAACCATAAAAACCTAAAATAACTTAAAATAACTAAAAATATAAAAATCACTAAAATCCACAAAAACACCTTTAGAAACCATGAAAACAATAAAAAACTCACAAACCCCAACTAAAATCTCAAAAAAACCCCCTAAAACAAGAAAAAATATAAAAACCATAAAACATTGAGAAACCATAAAAACCCTCAAAAACCAAAAATACCTTAAAAACCATAATAATAATAAAAAACTCTAAAATCCCTAAAAATTTAAAAACCCCATAACCCTGAAAACCCCCAAGAAATCATAGAAAACACTAAAAAACTTAGAACCCGAAACAACCTAAAAATGATAAAAACCCATAACAGACATTAAAAAATCATAAATCCCTCAATATCCCTAAAAACCCTAAAAACCATAACAATCCTAAGAAGGTCTAAGAATACCGTAAAACATAAATACCCTAAAAACCTAAAACCCCCCTAGAAAATATTAAAAAACTAAAAAACACTTTATATCCCAAAAACATAAGAAGGATAAAACCCTAAAACGCTAAAAATCCTAATGACCATAAAAACCCTAAAGCCCCCAAAAAACTGAATACCACTAAATAAATATAAAACACATTTAAACCCCTAATAATTTTAAAAAACTCTGAAAAACACATAAAAATATAAAACTCAAAAAACCGTAGAAACACAAAAAATCATAAAAACCATAAAACCACTCACAATCCTTAAAAACCATAAAACCCATAAACATCCTTAAAATACCTAAAAATAATAGAACATATAAAAACCAATAAAAACTGTATAATCCCAAAATAAGACCTTATAAACCTAAAAAACACTTTGAACCCCTAAAACACTAAAAAATCTAAAACCCTAAAAAAAGAAAAATCCCTTAAGATCCCTAAAAACCTTATAGCCATAAAATCCATAAAATCCAAAAAATGCCTAAAAATTAAAAAAATGTAAAAAACCCTAAAAACTGAAAATCCCCTCAAAATCTTAAAAACACTTAAAATCCCTAAAAAAATTTAAAAATTCTAAAAGATCCTGAAAACCCCAAAACCAATCATAATCCCTAAAAAATTAAAAACCCATTAAAACCCTAAAACCAATAAAACTCTAAAAACTGATTAAACCTCTAAAAATTTATAAAATACATAAGAAAATATAAACCTAAATAATTAAAAAAACATACAGACAAAATGATCCTAACTAAGAAGATAACTTGAAAAACATTTAAAATCCTCAAAACCATAAAAACACATTAAAATCCTAAAAGTGACAAAAAATGTGAGGGTCAACATAATAGGGAAATATATTGGTAGAACTGAAATTGATGGGTATGGGGGAGTTATCACATGATTTAACATTTTTTATCTAAGTCATTAATGATATTATGCACTCTTATTTCCAATACAAAAAATTATAGTTTTTAGGAACGCTATTTGTACTGTAGATGAAATGTGCTGAGACCCTTGATTTTTTATTATTTTATGAAACCCTAAATTTAAATATAATGAATATATAAATGGATAAATAATTGGATTCCTAAGGAAATATGTTTTTTATGATAATATCCATTCTAATTAAATAACTAAAAAATTATATTCCTTGAATAAATCTGGAATATGGGATGTGTGGTGTGGTGCATGATAATTCTTATCATGTTTCCCTGTGTGATTTGGGTTGTTGTGTAGTGATGGGGGTGACCAACTAGGTTTTGTGATGCATGGGTATTTGATGTACTGGTTAGTTGGTGTTGATGTGATTATGTAATTTGAATTATTATAGTTTATAATAGTTTTGGTTCATAAATGCGATGATGTCTGGTGGTGATTTGTGGTTATTGTGTGTGGTGGTTGTATTGTGAGATGTTCTTGGGATGTGTGAGGTATATTCTTCATAGTGATATGGCTTAGTTCATGTGTCATGGAAAAAATGGGGGTTGTGTTTTTGTGGCAATGGTTTTTGTAAGTTGAGAGAGTTGTTGTGCGGTGGTTTTGTTAGTTTCCCAGTTATCCCAGGAAAAAATTTGTGATGTTAAAATGAAATAAAATAGGCTGGTAAGTAAATGAAATGGGTTGTAAATCGATTTGTGGTAAATGAATTAAATTAATTTAATGTTAAATGAATATTAAATATAAATATGAATTAAATGTATTAGTAAATGGAATTATAATGTGTGGAATGTATGGTGGTTTTATGTTGTGTTGAAAATAGTAGTGGAAATAGTTGGGACATTTAGTGAATGGTGAAGTGTTGGTTGGGGGGGAGTATATTATTGATGTTGTTTTAAACACATAGGTTGTGTATTAAGTGTATATATATATATATTATTTTATTTCTAAACATGCCCCACCAGAGATTGATGGCTTTACCAATGTCGAAAGGTTTTTTGTTCTTGGTGTTTTCCCCAATATCAAGTATGGTGGTGGTACGGAAGGCTACTCGCCACATCTTCATTGCTCATCCATTGGCAAAAATGAACAAAAAAAGAGTCTTCGTGTGAGATGGGATGTGGTGTGATGTGATGGACTAAATGTCTTTGGGAATAACGTGATTTGATGTACTGTCATGGCCTAGTTTTTTTGAGAAAGATGTGATGTGATGGATTATTGATGTGATGTGATATATGGTAGGGATCATGAATAGTAGGAGGAGAATATTATATTGATCTCCTCCATGTTTGTGATACCTTACTTCCCATTTTATGTGAAGTGGTGGTGGGATGGACGATGTTTCTTTAGGAGAGATGTGATGTGATGTGATGTGATGTGATATATAAAGAAGGGATGTGATAATTGGACGTTTGAAATTATGGAATGAGAGTGGAAAATAAGTGGGGGAATAGTTGTAGTGTTCCTTTATTTGTTATAATCTCTAAGCTATATTACTATTTTGGATGCGTGATTTGGTGACTGAGCCCTATTGTGGGTTGTTTTGGTTAGTCGTCCAATTTAGGTCTCTTTTGGTTTTACTATCCATTCACTGGAGCATTAGAATATTATTTTCTCAGGTATACTTGAGACCTTATATATTCCAATTGAGTATACGATTATGACCACATTGTGTATATAAACTATTTTTTAGGTTTCCATGATTAGTTTGGGGACCAAGCAAGACATTAGTATATTTCATTAGAGATAATGTTGAGTTCCTACTATATTAATTTTCTTATAGTGTTTTCCTTTGGAGAATTTTATTTTTATTTTTTGAGATTTCACCTCCACTTTGTGATGGTTTTGGGGTTAATATTATAATATATGATAGATTTTATTAGTGGTTACTTAACTGGTCTCTCGATCCTGTTTTATCATTAGAGGGTAATATATACCACATGTAATAATTTTTATAACCTCGATACTAGTCACCAACCTATGTCCTAGAAGAGGTGGGGCTCGAGGGTCATTACCCATATTCCTTTATTTTTGTATCATTTTGTGTAGGGGTTCAAAAAATGTGTACTAATATTTTTTGGCCTCTAACATAAGTGGACTAAAAAAATTGCGGGAACCAAGAACCTAATTTGAACTTTTTAAGGAAATGAATATGAGTACCCACAACTGAAATAAATTGTATATGGAGAGTGTATTTTCTCAACATATGTCTAGAGACATATCTAATTTCTATAATTTAAATAAATTTAAAGGAGTACTATTTAATTTTTGGATACAATACATAGTGTTAAATAATAAAAATAAATTTCATTTCTATTATTTTAAAAACATTAATTTCAAATGTTTAACATGTTTTAGGGCATAAACAAAACACAATCAGAAAAATTCAACTACATTATGAGGGATATTATTTGATATTTGATAATTATAAATATAATGTAAAATTTTTTAAAAAATATTTATTTTATCTACCGATGGAAAATACAATTATTATACACATTTCTTAGAGTAATTAATTCATTATAATTTTCCTTATTTTACTGAATCCTTAGATATATCTGGGTTATATCATAGTATGTTTGGACACTATAACCTGAGTACTTGAATCAAACATTCTTGTAATGTACATTTTAGGGATCTATAGGATCATAAGTTTTGTTCAGGAAGAGTATATAATACTCTTCAATTTTTTTATAAATATATGGAAAATTTTAAATCTGGAAGTAAATCCTCAATTACGAATGCATAATAGTTGTTTTTAATGGATTTACTTGGTCCTACATAAACTAAAAGTATTGGATGAAAATAGCATGTGTATATATTTGATGAAGATTATGCTAGATTAACATGGGTCTTTTTTCTCGCTCAAAAGTGCATTGTTCATAGTATCTTTAATTTATTTCAATAGTAAAGTAATATTAAGAAAATATGAACTTTGGTTATTATTCAGTGTAATTTTCAGGCATATTATTTTAACTCTTAATTAGAAACATATTATAATTAAAATGAACTATTCATAATTTTTTTACACCTAGAAAACTACAAGAAGGAAAATTATTTTTTAAATTAATCATTCTATACTAAGCCATTATGTTTTTTAGAAATATTTAGAATGTGGCTATAAGTGCTTCATGTTATAATATAAATAATGATTTACATAGTTATTTTCATAATAAAACTCCTTATGATTTTTAGAATGGATGTCCACGAGAACATTCTTAATTGAATTTTTTTGACTGTAACTATTCATTTAAAATATAAATTATTATTTATGTAAATATTATGAAAAATAAAAGAATATATATTTATTTTATATTATATATATAGTAAGGAATATATTTTTTATATAAAAGAACTAATGTTTTGATGAAAGAGCTCATGTAGTTTTTGATGAATCTCATCTATTGGTTCTTTTAAACACCCAAAATATATAATTCAAATGATATTTTGAAAAAATAATTTATGATTTTATCACATGATTATATAATACTAATAATTATAAGTCCTACATAAGTTATACCATTATATTCTATAAATTCTGAAATTAATTTATTAAAATAAATAGATATGTTAGATGCAGATCAATATAGCACATTACCAAAAAAATTAGCAGACCTTATGTAATTATCCAACAGATTATGTTCCTTGGGATAAAATCAAATCTCGTTAAAACTAGAATTTTTCAATGAATCAATTTGGGAAACATGATTTTGATTAATAATTTAAACCCAAAACTATAAATGATACTTTAGGTGATGCATTTTAGATAAGATCCAAAAAATAAGATCTCATGGAATTTCTATATAAATTTTTTTGGATATTACATTTCTGTCACACATATCTATATATAATTAAGTGAAATGGGTTTTTAGAAAAAAAATGTGATTAAAATCTAATCAATATTAGAAGTAAACTATGTATTAGAAATTATTTTATTTTGATGAAAAAGGTATAGACTCTAGTGGATCTTTTTCACCTGTTGATGGGTTAGAGCCTCTCATGATCTCAATTGGAATTATAAGTTCATATGAATTTTAAATTATATCAAAAGGATGTGAAACAATATTTCATTAATTATAATTTTCAAGAGGATTTTTATGATGAATGACATCGTAGTTTGGAAGATAATAATCTTTTGGATAACATATTTATACCTGGTAACCAATCTATTGGCTTAAAAAATATATAACATAATGGTATGATTTAATTACTAGATATTTTATAAAAAAAAAAATTTTAAATGAATTTTTGAAACAAATAATTTCATAAATGAAATTTTCCATTATACCATATTTATTTATATATAAGTTAATTAATTTATTTATTGTTGAACTCTAAAATCTATTTTTAATAGTTTTTCAAAAATTAAGAAATATTAGTTTCAAATGAGCATGGTGGGAGAACATAAATTTTTTCATTAATTTTCAAATTTCTCAAATAAAAAATGGAAATACCATATCGCAAACTACGTATATTATTTATCAAGTCAAACTCTTTGGTTGTGAAAATTCATAAATTATAAGTACCCCTGTAGTAATTTTTATAATAATTGATCTTGGTAAAAACTGCAAATCTATAGATTACAATTATTCTAAATTTATGATAATATGCATTCTATATCTTAATAAAAGTTTGATATACAATTTTTTTTATTTTATTCGTATATGATATTTAAATCTAACAAAATGGAATCACATTTAAATGTAAGAGAAAATGTTTTTTTATAATATAAAGGTACATGAGACATGGATTTTTTTATTCTCTGGGAAATGATTTTTTCTCTAAATTAACTCATATACTTACATTAGAGACTATATATTAGATATAAAACCTACTTCTGGAATATTTCCGTTCATAATAGAGGCATTAGTCTAATGGTTCATTAAAAATAAACATTCTATCGCACATTCCATTGCTGAAGAATATATTGCAACCAAAAGTTGTTGTGCTTGTATATTTTTAATAAAAAACTCACTCATGGATTTTTGGTTTCAGTATTAATTTAACTCCAATTATTTTTAGCAATATAAGGGATCTTTAGTTTATGAAAATCCCCGAATAATATTCATGTGAAAGTATTATTGATTTGTGGAAAAATTTAATTCGAGATTACACAAAATATAAGTTATTCCCCTTAACATTATTTGAATTAAAACACATCATTATTATAATTTTTTGGAAAAATATTAAATTTCTTAGATTTGAATTTATTAGATATAATTTACTAATTATCAACCTAAATTTATCATTAATCAAATTATTATTTCATCAAACGCTTTATACTAAAAAATAAATTGTGAATAAATGGAGGATATTAAATAATTTTTTCAATTTCATACGTTTTTAAATTTTTTAATCCCATTAGTTTTTCAATTGTTTATAATCTTATAATTTTTAAAAAAAATATTATATTTACCTAAATATTAAATTTCTAATGAAATTTTCATTAAAGTATATTTCAAAAATGAAAATCACCAATTTATTTTGAAAGACAAATTCAATGATTTTTATTATTTTAGACTATGTATTTCATAACATTACTCTTCTCACACAATCATTATTCATTATAGGTAGAGGTGATCAAAACATTTGAAATGTAATATTTCTCTTATATTCTTATTTAATTACTTCTTATAGTGGGATTATTTATTATATATTGAAATGGTAAATTTTTCTATTCTTATCATGTGAAATTTTGGATGTAATTCATAAAAAAATTATTCGTCATTAGTTTTATCTATTCTACTATAAGCGAATCATCATGGAAAACTCATACAAAAAATAACATATTTAGGGATATTGTAATCTTAGATTCCTATATAAGAAATCATAACAAAAGGGTTTATTTTTATTCAGTTTTTTAGTATTCAACATTCAATGATGAAAGTTTTTTCCTTGAAAATATCTTTAAAATTATATATTGAAAAATTCTTAGAAGGCTATCTATGATTAATAATTTCTTCATTTAAAATATAGAAATTATTCTAGATTCAAATGAATAACTCTCAATGATCAATAGGGAAGACAATGTTTTCTAATAGCTAATAATGTAGAATCATGCCTACTATTATATTGGGATTACTGATGATGTAATTGAGATTGGTGAATAAAGTGAGTTTCTTCCTGAACACACTTTATATGAATATAATCTATGACAGAAAATAATATTTGAAGTGGAATTGATGTTGAGAAAATTTATTAATTAAGCCATTCTAATATGATATTTCTTGATGATATGAAGAGATATATATGTTTTTTAAATAAAAAAACATATGATCACACAATTTTCAAACAATATTATATGTATACAATTTATTTTAAATTTTTTTGAATCTTCTATATGAATTTTTGAAAATAATAAGTGGGAAAAATTTGAGAAAAAATTCTTTTCACATTGGGAATTAGTATGTTTGGATAAATCCTTTTCAATTGTGGAGTTTATTTTTTATCTGGTGAATAATATTTAATTTTTTTCAATAAAAATGGGGATAAAATATATATTATTACTATTATTGGGAGCATCCTTTTTTAATTTATATTATTATATTAATATTTTATATAATGTTTTTTTCCCTAAATAGGGGACATTTTTTGAGTCATTCAATCAATGCATTCCTATATTTTTGAAATAATAAATCACTTTATATGAAAATGATTGAGCATGAGTTTTTTCTTAATTTGTTAGGTTTGTGTGGAATGAAATTCACCTAATTGAAATACTAGAGATCTAAAACTAATTTTAAAAAATCAATGATTTGAATATATCAGTGGGATTGCATCCATAATTTTTAGAAACACTCTGGAAGAATTTATTAAACTCATTAATATATAAAAAAATATTTAAATCATTAGTATATTGTGAACATATAGTTGATAAACATACAGTAGTTTTTTATTTTTTTGGAATCAGACCACTATGATTTTTTTAAATGATTCCTATAAATAATGTCACACCTTAATGGTCATAAGAATCAAAGTGGATTGAGAATTATGAAATATTAGGTTTATTTAGAATTATAAAAATTTCATATTACTGAGAGTGATTCTAATCAGTTTAATAATGTTTTATTTCAGTGTTTTATTTTAAGAGTTACCACTGTATAGTTTTCACTATAATGAACATAAAAAATTATATTGTAGTTTTTTTGATGTAGCATGATCGAGGGATTTTGAAGATATAAAGATAGAGATGTTTCTAATATTCAAGATTAAGGGATTCCAAGTTATAATTGATTGTTCATAGAAAAAGTTTTATGTGGATGTTACCTAATACTAATGGGTATTGTTGAGGGATTCCTAAGATACGAAGAAATAAATTTGGATTGGAATAAAATTAAGGAATACTTATAATCGGTCCAATTTTATTGATAAAATTAATCTATTATAAAAATATTCCTTTCACTTTGGTTTAAACGTTTTTTTCTATAATATCCTTTTATGGGAATATAATGTTTTATGACCAATAATCTATGTTTTTCTGTGAAACAATATCCATATTTTTATCACTTATATCTGTTACTATAAAACCAATAATATTAAATTACATTGTGTTGACACTTTCACTGGTAATAGTTGAAATATTGATCAATTTATTTTTTATGGGTATACTATATTTATTATAGTAAAAAATTATGTTACTTGCAATATCTTTACTTTGATCATTGATTTGATCATTAATATTAAAAACTAATGAACATAATAAATGTAGATGTTGAAAAATTTATGATTGTTTTGAAACAAAAATTCACCTCCACTCTTGTATTTTATTATCTATCAAACCTTGGGATATATTTTTTAACCCTAATTAAAAAATTTTACACTTTATCGTGGTGATGACATCTTACCTTAGTAAATATTCCATATGAAAAATATGAAATTTAACATGTTAATATATTTAAACCTCATAATTAAAAATTTATAATCCATTTTTCCTAATTCAATAAATGAATGTGACATAAAATAATTTCAATATATAAAATCATAATGAAGGGAAAAATATTTTTTTAGAAAAATGCTTGTTTAAGCCTAAAAATGAATATATATAAAAATAGTGTATAATATTAATTCTAGTGTAATTAATTGGATTACATATAGTTAGATTGGATTAATATGATTTTAATAAAAATTTATAATATATTGATACTTATTTAATATCACAACTAAAATGATTATTTTTATAGAAATCAATATTTTTCAGTATTAACCAAAAAGTCAACCATTTTCCAAAAATTAAATAAATTAAATCTAATATAAAATCAATATGATTCTTCCAAAAATGAATTTATTTTTTACAAATTGAAAATTTAAAATATTTTAAATTATAATTTAAATAAAAAAATATAATACATGGAAAAATTCATTAATAATAATAACTATTCATTTTATGATTGAAAATTTTCATAAAATTTCAATATTGAATATGAATTCATAATCAGGGTTTTAAATAAATGGAAGATCAATATAAATGAGCACCTTTATGCTTGAGACTACCTGGAAACGCACTGTAATGATCTAATAATAGAGGATCCATACTTACATGTACTGTCCCTTTCATGGAATCTATGTAGGGAGAACGCCTTTGGTAGCCTCAAGATAGAATTAGTATGTGGTTTACATTAGTGTTGTACATGGGTAAACTTTGGGTTTCTCACTTTTACTTAATTATGTTTTGATAATAAAAATTTTACTTTCAGGTCCAATATGAATCCATAAAATTCATTCATTATTTTCAATAAATCATGAGATTTTATTATTATTAATATTACATAGGTTCTCTCTTCTCTATAATTATGAAATGGTGTCCTTGAAATTTTATTGATTACAAAAAAAGGTGGTTGTATTTTTTGATCAATGATTTTCAAATTCCCAATTTTCTTATTCCATTATATGGTTATTCCATTAAAACAGAAGTAGCTAAGTTAACATATTCATAAAAACCTTATCTCAATGATCAAAATATGATTGGAATTTTTATTATATGAAATATTCACTTAAACCTAATCTGTTTTTGAACTAGAAACAATAGAATTATTAGGTGCTTATTTTTTAGTAATGAAAATATAAATATATCATGCATACGAGATAAAATCTGAGGTATAACCACACATAATATAAGATATCATACATTTTCTATAATTTCATTTGGACCAATATAACATGGGCTTAATTTTAATTTCCTTCAAAAACTCATTACACTTTTTCAATGAGATACATTAAGAAAATTATGACCCCATCCTCAAATAGGATATCATTCCATCAATTATATGCCTAAATATTCATCTTAATCTGATATTCCATCATTTGGTGTTGAATCATTTTTACCTTCCCAACCAGCTCTTATAAAATATATTGTCCCAACATCATTACCTCAACAAATTCATCCTTACATGCTTAAGTTTAATACCTCTATGTATATAATGCCTCAATTGGTTCCATGTGTGTTATGGAATGGAAACTATTTTCAAAATAATATTATAGCAAAAATGATTTCTCTCACAATTTCCTTGTTAATATAGTGAAAATAAATAAAGAATATCACCCATAGTTTAACTTTTCTTCTCCAACTATCCATCATATTCAGGATGAAAAGTAATAATTTAATTTAGTTTTATAACAAATTAATTTTGAAATTTTTTTAGAAAATTACAAAAAAATCAATATTGTGTCAGTATCATATACAATAGTGAAAAGGACTCTACATGACCCAATTATCAAATTTACATAAACTTTATTAAGATGATATAAATACAGATAATCATGAATATGAATAAAATGAAAACAATTAGTATATATGTCCACAATAATGCAAATAAAAATATTACCATGAGATGTATTTGCTTTCCCCACCTCCAAATCCATTGATATATTATATTATTTCTATTTTAGTGTAGACATTGGTAGATGTATCCCATGTGGTAGTGGTCATTCAACATTCATTTTGACAAGTCAAATATTCAATGGTAAAATAGTTGTAGGACCCCGGGACACCCTGAGAGGGGAGGGGTGAATCAGGGTGGAAACTTTTTCCTTTTAAAGTTGTGGATCTTGTTCCCACGTTGGTAGGAACTACTTAAACATGTATGACGATTATGATCAGCAATTAAACATTCACATGCAGAGACAGATGACACAACTATTTTTACTTGGATAAACACTAAGGGCTACGTCCATGGGGTATACGCCGACAGGTTGCCGGTCGTACCTAAATCCACTATGCTTCACTAGCTGCGGATACAAATGTTCGGGTACAGACGCTCTGTCCCAGGCTCACTGCCTTTTCAATTGTTTAGGGATAGCTCACTGCATCCCTCGGGTCACTCCCGTTGACTCCCCCTGGCTCATTGCCATTGGTGAAGTCTCACTCAGTTTATAGACGTGAAGGTCTCTTCAATAGATATGAATTGAAGTCTTTGTCTCCTGTTCAGCATGAGACTTTGCTTGCATCAGAGTCCTGAGTTGATGCTCTTTTGAAATCAATCTTCTACTTCAGTGCAATACCTGAATGCACTAAATCTCCTTCTCTTCCTTCAATTCCCAATTCTGACACCTGAGTGTATCGATATATTTCTCTCTCTGTGCAGATCAGATTTTGGTTGCACGATCGTTCTTATTCTCTTCGCAAAGCAGATTTGAGAGTGCTAAGCACCTGTCAAAAGGCCTGCGGGACCACCAAATATTCGGCGCACCCTTCCCGGGGGCTTGCGCATAAAATTCAAACCTTGCGCGTAAAAATAACTTTTGTCGCGTAAAAGGGTTTTCGCGCTACTCTTCTTTTTCGCGCAAAACTTCCCTTTTTCGCGCAACGCCTTCTTTTTCGCGCAACCCTCTGTACCTTAATTTTTTCGCGCGCCGGAGCTCAGGATTTGTCCAAGTGTCGAGCCCCTTCGAATGAGAGGGTTTCACCTCATATTTATAGACGTTTTTGATCCTGCGCGTAAAACTTCAAACCCACATTTCGCGCACAGCCAACTTTACGCGCAGCAGTTCGATTTTTCCGCGCACATGGTGCGAACATCTCTGATTTTTCGCGCGCCTCTTGCCTTTGCCTATTTTCTGTATTTCCGATTCGATACGCTGATTGCGCGAAAAATTCACCTAGCTATTCTGCGCACAACATTTTTCGCGCACATTCCCATTTTTCCGCGCACAGCTCTGGTTTTTCGCGCAGCCCATGCCTTTACCATTTTTCAACATTCTGATTCTGAAACATTATTTGCACGAAAAACTATTTCGCGCATCCCGCTGTTTTCTGCGCCCAACTTAAGTATTTCGCGCAAGCCTCTTATATTTCGCGCACCACTTCCTCTTTGCACGCACTACCTTTTGCAGACAATCTATGTCTTCAATTTCCGATTTTGAGGCCCAAAAATTTGGCAAACACTGGGAAACAGCGCCACCTTGTATCTGATCTTTTTGCACCGCCACCAGCTCATCCATTCCTCTGTCGACGTTCTTGAATCAAATATAGATCGTTGACCGCAACTCTTGAACTCGACATGTCACCATGAAATCTCCTTTTGTTAACAAATTTGTATGTCATTTGTATGCTTTGTCAACAAGAACGATCACCGCAACACTTCTTCCCGGTGATCTGTATCATTCAACAATTCTTCTGCTTTTATCACAAACTCCTCTGTGATGTGCATGGCTATCTCAAAATTCCAATCCTTGCACGGCCATTGTCTTCTTCATCAACCGTCATGATCAACTTCATACAACCCATGTGATTCAACTCTTGAAGAAGTCTCTTGCATGATTCTCATGCAATCATGGGTAATTGTATGGTCATCATCAACTCCCACGGTTGTTATGCCATAAGGAGGAATTGCATGGTCTTCATCCAAAAAAAACCCCATTCTGCTTTAATCATCCTCGGAAGGATTACACCTCACATTCTTCATTTATGGAAACAATGTATCACCTTTGACAGATGTTCTTTGATCTTTCGATCAGTGCAATAATCATCCGAATCACCATTCCTCTACATCATCGGAGTACTTCATGATCTCCTTCATTTTGATCGACATTGACAACTATTGACAACAAATACAACCTTATACACAAAGTGGTTCCAACAATAAGAAATATCATTATTTATTCCATCTTAGAAATAAAATATCTGAAGGCATCAGTACATATTCGTACCACTAGAATGAACAAAAAATGGAGAGTTTTGAGATTCACTCATCAATTTCTATTTCAAAGAAAAATGATCTAGAAATCTCAACCACATTCTACACATGAGAACCCCAGCTTTGTCAATATTTATTAATGAAAAATTACCTTATTTAACTATTTCAATCTTATATTGAAACCCAGAATCATTTATATTATAATTTCAAATATTTTATAATAAAATATGACATTACATACACCTACACCAATGGGAATAAATTTTTACATGGAAAATTTCTTGACTATCATTAATTAAATCAATAAAAAATGGTTCATATTCCAGAGATAGTTTTTAATAAATTATTATATTTTTTACTCAAGGCATCAAATAAGATGTTTACATTACCTATAGGATAGTGAATTGAGTAATTATAATCCTTTACATGTTTTAACTATAATCATCGACTCATGTTCAACTCTTTTTGAATGAATATATACTTTAAAATTTTATGATCAGAATATATTTCACATTTCACCCAATGTAAAAAGTTAAACATCATTTTTAAATAAATAACCACCTCTACAAGATTATGATAATTTGTAGGGTAATTATAAATATAAATTTTCTACTGATTTGATACATATGTAATTACACAATCATCATGCATCAAGACACAACCAAGGCCCATCAATGAAGTTACATTATAAATAAAAAACTCACTATTTATTGACTAAAGGGATAACGCTGGATCAATAACAAATAATCATTATAATTACTTAAATAAATCATTAAATTTTTTGTCATAGATAAAATTTAATCCCATTGGGTAAACTTGGTTACTGTGCAAGATAAATGAGTGATGTACTCAAAAAAATGTTAGTAATGACCCACTAATCAAATGTAGAATTAATTCATAGTGACATTTAAAGGTATTTTCAACTCTTCCACCAATTTATTTGTAATAGTATTATTATTTATAACATATTTTTAAATAATATTCCCTTGAAAATAAATCACATTAAACCAAAAGTAATTTTTAATGAATTTCCTATACAGTTTTTTTCATTTTTTGAATTCAAAAAAATAGATAGATTTTTATCATTAACTTCATAGCTCCTAGAATATATAAGAATTTTAATAATGAAAATCACCAAAAATTTATCCAAAAACTCATGGAAGAAACTATTTATATGATCTAAAAATACAGTGGGTGAATTCATTAACAAAAAATGAATAACAGCAATTTATAGGGACATTTTTTCTTCTTCAAAGGTACAGAATAGAGTAATGAGAAATACTATTGAATACCTGAATATCCTTATATCTATAGCCATTATGGAAAGATCTATTAATCCGATTGTCCTCAAATTTTTATGTAGGATTCCTCTTAATGTGTGGATTAAATTCAATGTTGATGGTGCAATATCTCGTATGTTGTGGCCCTCAGATTGTGGAGGTGTCTTTTACACCCACAATCGGTTCGTCAAGGGTTGTTTTCATTATTTTATTATCATTATATTATCTTATGAATCTGAATTTTTTTCCATGATCTATGATATTAATCATTATATACAGAAAAAATTGAATTTTTTATGGATGGTGTATGATTTAGAAACTACACTAAAGGAATCAACTAAAAGAACCCGGGAAGTACCTTGGAGGAACATTTCTTATTCGATTCAATGAATGAACTATATTAAAAATCTCAACTTGATTATCTCACATGTCTATAGGGAATCCAATCAGGTGGTGAATGCATTCTCAAAGTGGTTGACCATGTAAATGAGCACCATGTGGTCTTTAATAACCTCATATTATTATACACCTTTGGTAGAGGTAGATATATGAGGAGGGATACATTCTGGAATTTGTAAATCCTCTTATAACACAAGACTTTTATAGTATTTTATATAATAATTTTGGGGATTGACTTTGGTTGGATCATGGACCTTTATGGTAAAAACACATAAAGGTTATACCTAATAAAAATTTCATTCCACAAAATATCTTCCTTCAGTTTCACCAATTTATTTCAAGGAATTGGGCTAATTTTTGAAAAATTATGAGCATGATACAGCTATAATAACTTATTGATTAGTACAATGTTCAATGATTTAGTATAAAATAACATTTACACACTATGTTTTTATGGTATTGAGTATTTATGTCCTTCAATATTTTCCATGGACACACATCATCATAAAAGACCATTTCATTACCATTATAATACAACAATTTCAGCCTTTCATAATTTTTTTGACCATTTCCATTTTTATTTTCATTGCATCCACCATACTTATGTATCAACGTTCGATATAGAAAAAAATCCACAATTGTTAGATGTTACATAGAATACTTTATTCAATATTTATCATAAGAGGGATATTCTTACATTTAGATTTATTTGTTGGATGATTCCTTATTTCATTCCACCTAGAATACATCATAACCATATTGATAAAAAAATCAACAAACTCCATCTAGACCTTCTCAAAACTTCAATAAATTTCCTTATAACATTGAAACTAATGGGTAAAAAACATTATTTACACATTTTTTTCAATGCTGAGTAAGACCATTCAGTTTTATTATAATAGTACCTAATTAACTTTAATTTATACCTTGTCAATATAGTAAAATTTTCATCATATACTTCAACTAAAACCTATTTATTCAAATTTAACACTATAAAATTCATTTCCATCCAATTTTTAAAAAAAAATTAAATTATTTATCAGGAAATATAGATTTAACTATCATCCACACCATATAGTCAATCTCATAATATTCCTAGGTATTCATAATCGGATACCACAAATGATTAGTATCACAATAAAAATTATTAATTGAAAAGATACCTTATCATATTCTTGAAATGATTTGAATATTTTCTCTAAGGTATTGATCAATTATTTGGATACCACTAGTTTTAATGATCCACTAAAATTTAGAAGTTTTTGTTTCAAGAAATTTTCCAGTATAGATGTGTTACTTTTTGAGGAATTTGTGAGACACCTCAAAACATGCACAACAAAATCTATTGCTAAAAACTTTTAATAAGAAATGTCTTTTATAAATGAAGGTAAACCTATAATTAGTTTACAAAATAAGAATACAATTTTCATTACAAATCATAAAAAATTACATAATCCAAAGAACCTATTGTTCAGTGTCTTTGTGGATCAAATAGATAAGAAACATATCTTATCATACTTGTGAACATTTCTATATATTCAATCCCCGCTAGATCCACTTCCAGACATCTCATATGTCATATCCCTATTTATAAAATGAGGAATCAAAATCACAATAATGGTGTGATATCAAATTATCATTAAGGTAAATAATATCAATATGTCCTCAAGAGTTAGATCATAATCTTATGGGAAAAAAAGGTTCATGTAAGAAAATATTTATTAATAATAATATGGAACAATATGATTTATCTATAAGTAATTATCGAAGGACATGTAATATAAAATGGAAAAATCTATAAAATGGTTGATTTTTTGGAATAAAACAAGAAACTAAACATAATTCAAAGAACCTAATCATAGGTATATAGAAATATGTAATTTCATTTAATCATTGTATAATAGAAAAATATATCCCAACTATAAGCACATAAAATATCGTGAAAAATCTTCCTACATCGCATTAAAACATAAAAAATATGATCATATGTTCCCCCATAACATAAAAAACATTAAAAAAAATTTACAAATATAATCCACTTATCTAACTTTTGGAAACATTATCCCAAATCCCTTTCACATAACAGACCTTTAAATAGATCTTCCCACATTTGATTCACACCTCAAATATGTGAACAATGCTTCCACATCTCATTCACATGATAGGCATGTGATAAAATATTATTGCTACTCATTCACAAAATATTTTATCATATCATAGGAAATGAAACATTATTGATCTAGATGGAGGGAGGTACAATACCCTACCCATCAATTATACATATATATATGTGCCACAGGAAAACCAAAACTTAATACATTATAAGGATTTGGTTGAAAAATGGCTTTCTTAAACCTTTCAAAAAACACATATAACATGAAATTATAAAATAATATGATATAAAAATATCACTTTAAAATAGGAATCATATCATAATAACATATAGATGGTTCTCAAAACATCACATCATGAATGTTAATCCTTGGAGGATAAATAGTGGTGAAAATCAAAATGTTTTCACAAAAGTTTTTATATAATTCAACAATAGATTACCATAAAAAAATATATTTTTGAATAAAAAAAATAAGTATTTTGAAATTAATATTTTAAATACAACTAAAAAAATAACCTTTTAATGGTATAATGATTATAAAAAAATTGTGCACTGTATGGAAAAGTTTATTCCTTTGAACACATGGAAAACCTTTCAAATATTTAGAAATGCCTTCGTGGAAAATGATCATCATTATAATTAGTAATAAAATATTAATTTTAAATGATGAGAAGCTAAATATAGAGGTCACATGATTAAAAAATTATTTAGTTTTTGAATTAAAATATTAAAATATTTTTTTAATAATAATAACTAAAATACGGGAGACCCCATATTTAATGGATATGTTATTTTTTCCTAAAGATGTAACACATTTATGAAAATGAAATTCATAAATAATGAATGTATAAGTTAAAAAATAATTTCTATTAGAGGTAAAATATGAAATATACTTTGAAATATGAAATTTAATGATTTATCAAACATTGAAGAATGAAGCATATAGAATATAGTTTTAACTCAACACAATGAAATTTGATCAAAATAAATCCCTTTTCATTAACATAATTCATGAAGAAAGGGACATCTTAAAAACGGTTATATGGAAGAAATTTATATCTCTTTAAGACATATTAAATTTAAATATACTAAAATAAAAACTTATAATATACCAAAATTATATAAAATATGTTCAATAAGAAAAATTATAATACAATGAATGAGAATTTTGTTTTTTGAAAAAGTGTGTATGCTAATAACAACGTATGAATAAGAGGGATACAATGAAAATTAAATTCATGTATAATGAAAAGAGTTAATATAATTATAATTAATATAAATTGTTCCTTTATTTCACCCTATAAAATTAATTACGGTGCCTAATATCAATCATGTCTCATGGCTCATAAAATGTTATAAAGAAACAGTTAGGATTTGAGGAGATGATAACTCAAAATCTCATCAATGATAGAGATATTTAAATAGAACATGAATTAACAAGAATAACTGTTATTTCATTATATAATGTATCCCTTAGGTATAAAACATAGAACATAATATAAAATTGGTTTATAATACAAATCTCATATCAAATAATGGAATATGGGATGAAAAACCAATACCTTGTTCAAAATTCATTCTATGAATGCGCTTAACAAATTAAATAATCACATTAAATTTATTAGATAGCTTCTTATAAAATTTATTCTTATATATTTAATTTAATATGTACTAGTTATTATAATATTATATTTATTTATTATGTAGTTTATTATATGATTTCCAAAAAAATGAATTGGTGGACGCTTATTTTACTGATTTTAGAGTTCTAATAAATTTTTTTAAATATATGATAAATAATTTATATGACCCTAATAGAAAAATAAATAAATTTATTATTAATTTATGATAATATTATATTTTTGTTCCCATAGTCATCCATGGGAGAGATTTATATCATTATTCAGGGAGGTGGTAAAACAGACCCAAACATGAACGCACTATATATAGATGGTTGTATATTGTTAAGGAAGTGTATAATTTTATTATAAAAAATAATAATTATATTATTTTGAAATATATTTTAGTGAACCATATTTTAAATATTTTGTAAAAAAATGAAAAGTAATAAGAAAAATGAAAAAAATTCGATGTCATGGATATAATAGTTTGCTCCACCCATGAATAATGTTATTATGTTTTTCATAGTGGATGGAAATGAATTAATAATTAAGTATAAATTAATATAGTAACACAATATTATCATAATTATATTAATGTTATCATTTTTCCATGTTTAGGTTACATTTTTATGACAGAGACTTTGATGAAATGGTTAGGAGTATGTAATAATCAATTTGGTAACTTGAAATTTATCTTCAATGTCTCTTTAGTAATGAAGGGGTTATGATAAATAATTGAGGTTATAGGTGTAAAGTTTTTAAATAGGATTGTATTAGGATAAAAATTTAATAATTTTAGGAATTAATTTTTTTTAATTATTTTCGAATAAATGGGTGATTATAACCACATTTATAAGTGACTAAAATGGTACTTTTGAGAAGACCCTTCAATTTTTAATTATATAATTAAACTATTCAAGGGTAAAAAACTAAAAAGGTTTTAAAATGGTGTTTTGGATTATATTAGGTCAAGAAAGCTTCAAAAAATTATTTAATCACCTTTTTTAAATATGTTGGAAATAATTTGATATTAGGTTATTACTTATTCATTTTTTATGTTTTTGTGATGGAAAATGGTTTTTAAATAATAAATATATATTTTATTAAAAATATAAAATAACTAATCTTAATTTTTTCTATGGTATGGACATAAATTTATACCAAGTTTCATATAATAAAATTATAAAAAATGGACGATTAAATTTTAAATTAATCCATTATGTATATATATAATTTTTTATAAAAAACGGTGTTGTGAACATTATGTATTATTAAAATTATTTATAATTAGTTAAAAATTATTTCCATTTAATATAATTAAATATGTGTTTAAAAATAATAATATATTCATAATTTTAAGTTGTTTAATTTTATTTATTACATAAAAATTTGAAAATATTAATAAAACAATTATTTGAAAATAAAATTTTTATCATTATCATGGTCATTAACTGTAATATTAGTAATAATAATTTTACAATAAAAATTTAAATTTACCTTATTATATAATATGGTGTTTTTATTTAAAATATTAAGTTAATTTTTATTTTTTTAATTTCAATAAGTGGTGAAAAGTGATTTTTAATATAAATTAAAAAATGGTTTTTAGATTAAAATATAACTTATGTATGCAAAAAGATATACATGGGTTTTACAAAAATAAAATTTTAATATTAAAAAAATTATTTTAGATTTAAATATATATCATGTATACTACATTTTTTTAAAACATTTAATTCATTCTTGTATTATGATAATGCCATCAAAGTTAACATTTAGCAAAATCTGTATTTTTTCACTATTCAAGTAAAAATTTTTGTTTTAGAAAAATCCAACAAATAATATTATGAAAAAATTGATATTTCAAATTGATAAATAATTTTATGTTCTTCTAATTAATATTCTAAAATTTGTAAAATATTTTTTTTTGGGAAAATAAAAAATAAATCAAGATAACATTTATATTAAAAAATGATATTTTTTAATATTAGCTATTATTATTTTAATTTCATATCTTTTTAGACCTAATTTTGTGTAAAAAAATTGATCTAAAACGTATTTTATTATCATTAATCATATTATTCTTTAAATTAGAATTTATATTCCATAAAATGACATTTTTAGAAAAATAAATTTCCAAACAATAAATGATAAAATAAGTCATTTTATGTAATATAATTTGATTTCATTAAAAATCAAATTACCATTTTCATTATATATATATATATTAAATTAGTTTTAATTTCTTATTTCCTCTAACTCAACATCACGGTTTTAATGTTCATACTTAAATATTTATATTTTTTCTTTATATATCATGATTTCATTTATGTTTGGTGTCGTGTGTGGAGAAACCTGTCCAAAATATTGAATTATTTAAATTTAATCATATATTAAACTGTCATGTTGTTACATTATACCCACATAAATAAATTTCATCATCAAAATTTTAAATTTTAGGGAATGACTAAATTAGGTGACTGAAATATTAGTGAATTTATCATTTGTGGTATATCCTCTAACATAACATATACCTTAATTTGTTTATTGATATCAATTTTCTCATCATTCTTCAAAAAATTTAATTAATTCATACAACCCTATATCCAAGTATCAATATACTCTATTAATATATTATCTATAATATAATTCTCCTAAAAACATTTGAATCTCTAAGACATTAAACTACATTGAAGAAATATATATTAAAAGAAATTAACGTTATCCTTATTTGTAAAATATTATAAAATAATACAAAATAAAATATAAATTATAGTACAAAATCCATTGTGAACATCAACCAAAATATATGGGATTCATTTCTTATTTCATAAATAATCACTTCCAAGGGTATCAATACTATCTAATCCACTTTTATCTAAATTAATAAATATTTTATTTCATCAAAATCATGAAAATATTAAATATAATATTTGTCCATACATTAATTAGTTGTTCTCAAATAGTTATTCCCAATATATAAGCTTTTTATAAAATCACTATTCAAGGTTATTGATGCCATATACTATATTTTTCAAAATTATTAAAGTATATATATTAATGAAAAATAATTATATATATATTTTAATCCTTATAACCTTTATAATATATCAGAATATAATCAATAAATATCACTCACAAATGAAAATAACTAAGAGTATCAAGAATTAATTTCAATTATGATAATATCCTAACATCTATAAGAATGTATAGGTTATAAATATTATCTATCATAAATGTTATATAAAATGATTCTAAACCATTTAAATGTGCCATTCAATTATATTGTAAGACATTGTGGTTTTGTAGATACATACCAATATCAATTCCATTTCCTTGAGACAATTTAAACGAAATACAATAACCAAAAAAAATTATATGATAAAATCCAAACTATTAATATGAAAAGAATAATCCGAATATATCTCCGCATGAAACATTTTTATTTAACATATGATAATTTGGGTTCAACTTATGGTTCTCTTTGTTCAATCTATAGTCATCCTTGTTCATTTTCTATGAGTTTCTCTTAAAAATTAATTGTCATCAAACTCAAATACATTTTAATGTTTAATTAAATAGAATATGAATGACCAATGCATATCCCTAAGGAGTGTAAAATAATTTATGTTTTCAAGAATATTTTTAGTGTAGTAGGAGATGATTGATTTAAAATTCCATGATGAAATTTGGCTTTCTTTATTAACATTGTTGAGGTAGGAATCTCATTCATTAGAATATGTGTTATACATGTTTATGACACATTTGTTTGGAATGTGTGTGTATCCCCTTGATAACCTATATTTGATCTTAACATATGGTTTTTGAGGGCTATGACACCTATTTTTTGATATATGATGTTTGATCTTTAATCTTAAATGCATATTTGAATCTTTTATTTTCTCCAACTTCTATAGTTCATTCTAGATTTGAGATATAGACTGCCCCCCTTTAGAGGAATGTATAAGATATTTTTTATCACCTAAATGGGATATATCTTCTAGTGTGTTGTGTCAAACATGTTTTGTGTTCTAAGCCATCTATGAGGGGTATTTGTCCGATATGGCTATAGGATGTTCCCAATGTGATTATGAAAAATCATTAAAAGATTGTCTCTGAGGACTAGATATATAATTTATGTTGTGTGATATTTTTTTCATATTTTTTTCATTAATATAATGACATGCACTAGTATATATATTTTGAACTTATTTTAATGGTAATTGGTAGTATCCTATTGAGTCCTATAGTTTTACTATACATGGTAATTTTAGGGATCTTCTCGTAGCTACTAATTTTTTGAATGTCAAGGGATCTATACTCGATAGTTGAGCTGGTTAGTAGGAGGACACAAACATTGTTGGATGGAGTCAGGATGGGTTTTTTTCTTATTTTATTTAATAGGTTTACCTCGCACATGGATACTTTATCTAGTTTGGGTTTATGTATATGTAATTCCATAAAATTACTTCATTGGATGGCTTTATTAAAATTTTCTAGTTCTCAAATGAGTAATTATTTATTTAGTGTTCATGGATAATTGTTATCACTCCCTTAATATACTGTGATATTTACATAAAATATAGGGTATAGTCTCCCAAGATGCTCTATTGGTCTTCTCTGTTATTCTCTAACCTCTGGCATATCAGCAGGCATGCATGAGGTCTTGTGAAAAACTATCTCAACCCATGTCATTTAGGATAAGATGTCACTAGTATATCTCATGAGATAATCACTTTTTTATTTTCTACAGATTCTTATTTACTACGAATTAATTGTTGATTCCTTAATAATTTGATTGATATTCCCTACATTATGTGTTCCCCCACCACGAAAGAAATTATTTTTTCCATATAATTTATTTTACTGTATATTATTTAAGGAAAGATTTCAATCTTATTGGATTAGTTATACTAAATTATTTGGTTAAAGTTTATTCCAATTATGTTAATTTATGCCACAATTATTCATTTATAGCTTCTAATATATACTTCACCTTATTGAGGTTCTTATATCACTATTATTAGGATTCCATTTCACCCTGATTTCCATAATTGGTTTCATGGGTGATTAATTTCATGGGATAATCATAATACTTGGTGTTAAATAATAAATTTTAGTGTAATGGGAATGATATCGATTAAATGAGAAATATATGATTTTTATCAGCCCGATGGATTTTCCTAACTCTCTAAAATTCTAATCCTCAAAGGTAATTGGACTTTAGGTGACTCATAATTTTTTATTTATATTTTAATCTTGAATTTTTATATGTATATGAAATTAGTTGTTTTTAAATCTAGTATTAAAAGTATATTTTTTCATACTTGATTCTATGTTTGTGGATTTAGGGTGCCACAAATTAAATTGAAGAAGAGTTAAGTTAAATTTATAGGATATGATGAGTACAAGATTGAGGTATATGGTGTTCTTAGTGTATATTTGAATTTATGATAAGAACATTCCTTTTACGTTTACAAAATATTGTTATCATTTTTAATTATAAAAAATGAAGTTATATATTGTTTATTATGTCATTAATATTGTTTAGGGATTAGGATAATGTTTAATTATGGGATCATAGGTTTCCCGGAATTTTAGGATTACCATATTTTATGAATTACCTTGATTTAGTTATTATTAAAAATTATTTATTTAATAAATTATGAAAAATTGAAGTAGTAAATAAAAATATACTGAAATACCCATGGTCTTCATAATGTTAAGAGTATGATAATTCCTAAAAAAATGCACTCCAAGATGAAAACATGTCGATCCAGGATCTTACATTGATTCCCCAATGGGTAATAAATCAAAAAAATGTATGGTTAGTTTTTAATTATATCCTTCCTTACTGTATAATAAGTTGGAGTAGCTTTTCACCTGGTTTGACACTAATGAGTGATATTCTTTGGAAAATTCATATGATCATTACAAACAATAATGATGTATTGAAATGGAATTTATTTTTTTAATATTTAACAAATAAGTTTAGACAACTTAATAGAAATATGACCGTGGATAACCTATATTTAAACAAAAAGATTAAAATTTTATGTTGTGAACATCATTTATGAGTCACTACTATGTTTATTGTTTTCCGTTTATGTAGTTTTTAATTGATTTATTATCATACCTCAAAAATATATTATTAAACATAATGACTAATTAATATATTAATTGAGTTACTAATTGGAACTATGGATAGTGCGGTGATCATCACAACAAATAATATTATGAGATAAAAATATAGTTATGATTATTGGGGATATACCTAACCAGTTACTGATATTTATTATTAACCAGTTGAATCTAATTTAATTTATACATGTACTACATAATAGAAATTATAATTCATGAATAATCATATGAAAATTTTATTTTATTTCTAGTAAAGGTAGTTATCAAGAAAAAAACATATCATAAAAAATGATGTGTTCAATTAACATTATTTTAGAAAATAAATATATTTCATGTGTAACATTTATAATTCAATAATTTAATTTCAAGTGGTTTTCATATTCTTCAAAAACATTACCTAAACAGTGTGGAAAATTTAATTTCTATACAAGAAAAACTGTTAATGTGGATCATGATAAATAAGATATTGTAATCCTTTAATAAATATTATTGGATTATTTACTAGATTTTTATTATAGTCACTAGAGTATATATATGAAGTTCTAAAAGTGAATAAAAATCTCCACTATTGATTTTATATTTAATTATTATAGAAAAGTTTCTAGTTGTATGATTTGTGTATCCAAAGTAGATTATTAATATGAATTTCCACTTGAAAAACTTATTATTCATTCATTATATGAATTTATTTTATTTTTTAAATTGTATTCCCTATCTCCATGTATTCTCTATATTAATTACCAAAACCATGATGTCACATTTTATAACATAAATTAATAAATGATCACTTATCTATGAAATATTCACTATATGCTGTCTATTATGACAAAATCAATTAGATATCGCTTATTTCTCAATTGTGAGATACATTTCCATACATTCCTAGAGATAGTAAGGTTCACATGCCATTATAAATTTAATATTTATTCATAATTATCTTATGTAAACCCTTATATAATTTTTCTAGTGTGAGAGAATTAAAATTATAATGATAGAAATTATTTAAGTGGGTAGAATGTAATACCAAATAATGATAATTCAAAAAAATATTATATACCACTTTAGAATTAACATTGAATAAAAATGAACCATGTTTAAAATTAAGATATTTTTTTTTGATAGATTAATTGAATTAGAAATTATAAAAAGTCATAACCGTACTATAAATGTAAATATCAGAATGATTGAAATTATGTAGTAAATTTCATTATTATGGGGCTTATATTTATTATAATTTGAAGGAGGTATCTTCTATAGATGCTTCCTATTTCCAAGCCAAAACTGATATCTAACATGTGAATCCTGAGAAAAATTTTCTTCATAGAAATTTCTAACTCATATATGTCACTACAAAATCCATACTAGCTAAATCATTACATGAGATAAAAACCACTACTTATCTCATCATTATGTCTTATGCATAAAAAATTGGGTTATATAAATAGAAATTATAATAATATAAACCAATAAATATCAATTTTAGAAAAAATATAATTTTTTTTCATTAATTACATATTTATTCATTTAAATTATAATAACATTTTATGGTTAAAAATGTATTTTACTAAAATTTGGATTTTAATTCATTATAATTCCTTAAATGATTTCATTGTCATAAGTTATTCATTCTATTAAAATATTTTCCAAAATTCAATCATCATGTTAAAATAATATAATATGTTCAATTGTATTTTTTTGTAAAAAAATTAGTTGTCAAATTAGATATTATTTACCATGGTAAAATAATAATTTTTCTTGGAATTAATTATAAAAAAAATGTCTATTTAATGACTATATAATTAAACTAATATTATTTTAGATAATGAGTTTAATATGACATTTAAACACATAATTAAATATATTAATATTCAATTAATTTTTAGTTGATAGGAAAAGATCTAAAAACTCTTAATGTATAAAAATGAATATATCTATAAGAGTTATTTTTTCAATATATCATATGTTTTATTTCAAAAGATAATTTTCTAATATTTCGAAGCTAAATTACATTAAAATGAGTAAAAATTTAGTATCAAAATTTTCAAATTTGGTAGGATGATACTTATTATATTTTCAGTAATAAAATAATTACAATGGATAATTTTTAATCAATTTTAATAAGATTAAATATTTGAAGTATAAAATGGATCTAATTTTACTAAATTAGCATGAAAAAACACCTTATAGAATAATATATATTTCCTATAATGACAAAAATAAATATATCACCAACATTTACTCTCCTAACTCACTTAAAAATAATGAAATTTTATTCTTTCCCATCATCTACTACTTAATTCCATGGATAAGTCCCTTATTTTCTCATATAAAGGAGATAACTTCCTCCAAATTCAATCCATATATAACCTTATAATTCCCCTCGAAATAAGTCAAATTATAACTATACTAAACGTTCCTTATGCATTTGGATGCCTCTATATGAAATAATTTGGTATATGTTCTCAATTTCATAGAGGCCCTCCAACATATGGTTTAATTTCTCAATGTGTGTATTAATAACACCATAAACGTTTATATCTTATATGTTTATCCTATAAAGAAATCTAACCAATTATAATAAATTTACATATTTTTTTAACATGTAAAATTTATTTATATTTTGTGAATAGCTATTCATTTTCTTTCCCCTTAAAAAAATGAGAACATCATTCTTGTCAAATGTGGACTACCACATCCTTGAATGTTATCTTTTTTTAGAAAACAATTTAATTTATGGTTCTAGGAATATATTAAATATATAAAAATGATATTTATTATGTTATTATGTTTTACAATGATATATGGAGAAGCCTATTAATAATATCATTATACGAAAAATGGAAACTTCACATGTGTTACATGTGAACTACCGCCATTATGGATGGAATGTTTTATTTTTCGTCACCACCTTTATGGATAATTATAGAAAAACTTTTTATTGTCAAAAATGAAGCTAAAAAATTTATTATATCTTCTTTTATATTTTTTAATGTGTATAAAAATAAATTATCAACATAACATAATCTGTTACTATAAGTAAATTAAACAATAAAATATTTTCACATATTCCATATTTATAAATCATGGCTAAAGATACCAGGGAATGAGAAAAAACTATAAATCATTAGATAATATCTATTTTAGAACCCTGAATAATGAGTAAATGATGAAACAAATTCATGGAGTAAATAGAAACATTTATATCACGAAACCCATATAAAATATTCATTAATATTAGAACATGGGGATTAAAATAAATAAAAAAATAGATAATAAATGTATACTTAATTAATATATTCAATTAATATAAAATTAAATGAATTGGAATAAGTTTATAAAATTAGTTATGTTGTTTGATAAATTTATTATATTGGATTTTAGATAACTTTTTTTGTAATCAAAAATTAATGTATGTTGTTCTTGTCTCAATTTTATCTCTTTCACACATTTAACATATTCACATTTTTTATATTCTATAGGGAAAATAAATACTTATTGATTATATTATTAATTAAATCTATAAAATTATTGGTATTTACAAATACATGAAAATATATATATTTTAAGGTCATTGTATACATATATTTCTAAATCCATAATTTCATTTTCTAACTCAATTTCTATTCATTTATTTACGATAATTCTTTAGAGACAATATTGTTTTTTGGTGGGTAGAATAAACATTGTTCTTTAATTATATATTACATTAAATTTCATTATATAGATAGAAATTTTATTCTAATAACATTATTTTCCATGGATTGATTCATAAATTATTCTACATTGATGAATTTATCAATTCATAAATATTCAATATCATTGAAAATATTCCCCTTCATCTAAAATTGATTCTTTTTTACAATATAAATATTTATTATTTCCAAAAAAGTTTTAATATTTTATTTTTTGAACCTAAATATGTATTATCTCTAAATTCTTCCTATTTTTCATTAACTATATCCAAATAGATATTTTAATATCTTTTTTATGATGAGGGTTTCCATAAAGGTACTCTCAAATATTCAAATGGTTTTTCAATTCATGATCTTATATTTTATATTCCAATATATATTCCAATGGATATACATGATGTATTTTTCAAGGATGTTTTTTTAGAATTTATTTTAATGTTGTGTTCTAAAAAGGATATAATGTTTCCTTTTCAATGTAACATTTCTATGTGACTCAAAACATTATATTTTTATGCCATTGTTAAAAATATTTTATAAAAACACTTTCATTATTTCACATTTATTTTATTATTTATTTCAAAACTATTTTATCTCCATTAGATTTATGCTTCAGGAATTATCCTCTAAATTTTATTATTCAATTTTATTTTGACTTGTTATACTCATGGTTTCAATGAATCTAATTATTAATATTTTAATGTGGTATAATTCAATATTCTTTTTATGTGAAGGTATTTTTAATCTATGTCAACTTCCTTTAATGATAATATGTTTTAATCCAAATTTTAGTTAATGATATAATCCACATAATTGTTTGGGTGGATTATAATTATTTTATATATTTTATTGACTTGGGAATGTATTGTAATATCTTATGTTTTTTATTCTAATATGGGTGTCTATTGATTACAATGGAATGTTAATTATTAATTTCCTTTTATATTCATTTTCCTCATTTGGTAAATGTGTTAGACTGTATTATGTTATTTTAAGTATTGTAGTAATGTATCCCCTTAATTAATTAATATATCTCATGACCCTAGAATTTTTGGGTATTTTGTGTAAGCATTCCCATTCATAAAGATGTCTTGGTTGTGGTGTTGGTGGCTTCAAATATACCTTATCTAAGGCCTTATAAGTATGATTGAGATGTTTACTATAATTCATTTTAGAACCATGAATTCATTTATTGTTTGCCATGTGGTAAATTATTATTTTATACCATTCATAGATTTATGTCATGGTAAAATTATAAGTTATATAGAATTATTTAATTTTTATTTATTCTTGACATATTTATTTATTCCATGTTTATGCATTGTTAAATTATAGTATATGCTACCCTATACAACGTGTTTAAGATTACCCTTATTATGTTTCTATTTCAAAAATATTATAAAGATGAGTACTAGATTTGAAATTCCGTGGTTGGATTCATGAATGGATAATTTTTTGGGAGATATCATATATATTATAAATAAGAAATTATGGCTATAATGGGAAAACTATCCATTTGAGAGAAAATATATGGGTGTTTTAGTCAAACTTTTATCATAAAACTAAAAAAATATAAACATAGAAGGTCCTTTGTGTGTAAGTATCACATTATTTTATATTGAAATTGTAATCCTAGAAGGTTTTGTTTTTCTCAATTTAGTCGGTTTCAAATCTAGTTTGTGAAGAATGTTTTTGTTCACATCAGAACTTGATAACATAAGTCCAGGGCACCACATCATCACTTGAATCATTTTGGTGAAATAACTCATCATTAATGCTCTTTTCCCACATATTGATTTATAAAATATCTAATCAATTCCCAACTATTCCTTCTTTTTCATCCTCTATGAAAATATCCAAAACAAATCGTTTTTATAGACTTTTTCATCATTTCTAGATTTATTTATGTGATGGTCATTCCAGGATCAGAATATAATCTAGAGTTAAACCACATTATAATTCTAGATGTGATACCTTGTGTATACGATGTTCCATCCCCATTATTATATCCTAAAACAATAAACTACATGTGATAAGAGATGAATCCTTGATCATTATAAAAACATCAAAAAAATATGAACCCATGATATCTAGATTAAAAAATTACAACACATTAAATATCTTTAATATAGTTTGTCTCCCATAATAAATCAAGCCAAATTATACCTTGATATTCCATAACCTTTTATTCATCCACTATACAAAAAAATAATCATCAATATATCTATATTACCAGAAAAATAAAACATCATTAATTTAAATATTCAATTTATACCATATTTTATATATTATTTCTTCATCTTCCATCTCCATTTGTAAAAAAAGATCATTTACCTCATTTAAATTTCTTAGTTCTATCAATAAAATTTCTCCTTCTTTTATTCCTACCATTTCCATTCATTTTCCTTTAAAATGTTAAAGATTAAAATTAATTTTTTTTCTAATTAAATACCAATAACATCTTCAAATTTAATATCATCTCCAAAATACTATTCATTTAAATCTCTACCCGTTAAAATCATTTTTCATGAACGAGTCTGACTACCCAAGATTCCTGATAACCCAGTAGGATCTAACATAACCTAAAGGGTGTTATCAAACACCACAAGTCAGCATCTTTAACCTGGAAACATACAAGATAAAAGAGGGAATGAATTTTCCACAAGAGAAATAGAAGATAAAAGATGCATGTCAGTATGAACACCACTGCAATGGGAGAATGTACCAAAAACAAGATATGTATAAGAGGTACAAATACTACATCATCAAATTAATCAACAAATGCAGAGACAAAATAAAAATCCAACTAAAAATCATCCTTATTTGTGGTCCAAATGATAAAAAACATCCACCACCTCCAAGTAGTTCTTCCCTTTTAAATGGTTATTTCATATAAAATAGATAAATCCATAATGAAAATGGTAGGGTGTGATCTATAAAGTAGAGTAGGCTCTCACCATGAATTGCATAATCATTTCAAAAAAACAATAAACCAGATATGCTAACAATTTAAACAAAACAAGGCATGGAATTTCAATTTGAATATTTAAAACTGAATAATAATTTTATTTCTTACAGTTTATAAATATATCAAAAAAACATTAAAATAGTCTTAATTGAAAATTTCATATAAAAAAATTTATATAAATTATTTGGAATGAATAAAATAGTTCCACAAATAATCGACATGTTTATCAAGATCAACGACTCATAGTAATAGAATAACCTCGTAAAAAAGCCTCAGGGTAATTTCGTTTATCAGGTAATAAGATCATCACACATCACATAGTGATCAAGGATGCGGTCAACCATTCACAAAAAATACACCCCAAATCATGGAAGTAATAACGGGCAGTCTACCCCTAAGAGGGGAACATGTAATGGGCAGCCAGGATGAATTATTTTTAGTAACAGTTTTCAACATCAATCCATTTCTAGGGAGGGAAGTCCTAGAGATCTTGTCTAAGTTACCACAAACTAACTTGGATAACATGTTCTATAACAATCAATCAAATTGGTAATCAATAATTTTAAAAAATAGGGTACAATTTCATAATTTCAATTTTTTCTAATTCAAAACCAAATCATAGGTTTTCATCATTTCATTCCATTACAAATCACTTTTCAAATTAAATCATTTTCTCGAAATCAATGTCAAAAAAGTCAAACAAAAAATTCAAATACAACCATTAATTTTGATAAATCCACTCTACAATTTCAATTCCATCGATTTAAGGGTTTTTTTAATATCCATACCCCTTTCAAATCAAGAATCGAATTACCACAATACAATGATTATAAATCCAATAAAAACTCATTCCAATTTATTATATCAATTAAAGGTTTTTTTCAAGGAAAATAATCATGGAACTACCTACCTTTAATCAATGATCATGAAATAAAAACTTGAAACAGAAATCCCCAATAAAGAACAAAGGCACATAATATGTACAAACACAACCTAGAAACATGTTACAATCAAACAGATTTAACATAAAAAACGATTTAATATCCCTTTATGAGATAAGAAATGTATACTAGAATAAAACTCATGAGATAAGATTCACTTACCCATAGAAAATTAAATTTACACAACCATGCTTCGATCCGCCAAGAGAAGGGGTTTTAGGATCCAAAATTGCTTCTTGAGAACATCGAAAGCTAAGGACATTGAGTTTGGTCAAGTGGGGTTTGATTGGGGGTTAAACCAAGGGGATATATATTTTAAAATTGAAAAATTTATATAATGCTTTTCATGCATGGTTTGTTGGAGAGGGTCGCACGGTGAGACAAACCATGCACCCTAACCATGTGCTCCTACACTGAGGTACCCAATTTCTCTAAGATGGTAACATAGTTTTTCAAACTATGCAATAAATATGAAAACCCTTATCGTCCATGTTTTCATGGTTTTCACTGGGGGAGTATGGTTTGGTAAAACTATGTTCTAACCTTGCACAGTCTAATAAGACTCCAAAATTTTCAAAATTTCCACCAAAATAATAAGAGAAAATCCCTAACCAAAGTATGATCAAAATAAGTTTCAAGAAATAAATAAATACAAGTGCTAGTATTTTAAAATCTCCCCACTATTAAAACATTATATCCCTAGAAATCCTTCCATGGAGTGTCCATATCAAAGAGATGAGGCCACTACTCTCTCATAGGCACCTCCCTCTACAAAATCTCTTGAGAATCTAAACCATGAATCCATAGAAAACATACCAAATATATCACTCTATCATAAAGTACCATTTTAAAAGAATCAACTATATCGACTGGATGGACAATCATAGATAAACCAGGCTCAATATCAAGATCCACCCATCATATGACATGAGTAGGTTCAGAAAAATACTTTCATAGTTGAGTTAAATGGAACACATTATGTATCAACATATACTGCAGTTGAAGTGATTAATGGTAAGACACTTCCCCAATATCTCAAAAATCTCAAGATGTACCACAAAATTAGGATCAAGCATCCCTTTCCTCCTGAACCATCGGTGACCCAATTGGGTTGAGAATCTAATGAACATAATGTCCCTAATAAGGAACTCTAAAGGTATATGATGATGATCCACATAGGATTTACAAAAAATATATGATATTAACATTATCCAATGAATAAACTGAATCTTCAACATTATCTACTTAGAAAATCTTGGTCCAACCATGGAAATGTTTCCATTCTTCAAGCAACATAACAAATATTTACATTACCTTATATAAGATTCTTTAAGATGTGTCATTCTGATCTCATTCCGGTAACTATTTTTATAAGCGAACTCAACCAATCCCAAATGGCTATTCGAAGATCTACAAAATTTAATGAAATGAGAATGAAACATATCCTAAATAATTTTTATTTCCTTATATGTCAAGTCCTATATCTGTGTATGGTATGGCGTTCTCAAACATACAAGAGATATCATCACCAACTGAAGGCCTCTCCAAAAAATCATGTAAAATGATGATCTCTATTAGAGGTTATTGCATATGGAACTCCATGATAATGAGAATTTTCATTCATATAGAGATTTCCCAACACCTCCCCATTGGTTATATAAAGAATGGGTAAAAAGTGATCTAATGTGCTAATTAGATCAATCAGAACCCATATCAAATTCTTCTTCTGAGGGGTTTGTGGCAACCCAACCACAAATTCCAAAGAGATATAATACCCCTTCCAAGTTAGAATAAGATGTGGCTGATGCAAGACTGAAGGTCACTAATGCTCGATCTATGACTAATAGAAATGATTGGATTGTGAAATAAAGCTAGTAGTGTATCATCTCATACCTAGCCACCAAAATCATCACTGCATGTCATAGAACATATTTGTGGTTCATGGGTGCATCTCCCATTAGGAATTATGGAAATCCCCCATCACATTTTTTCTCATTGATAAAATCTCAAAATACTAATTATACAAAAAATAAGATACCCTACATTGATAGTGAAAACATAAAAATGGTATCCCCATCATAAATAGAATCCCTATGTATAAAAAATTAATCATCAACTTTTTGTTCTGAGAAATTCATCTCAAAAAGAGAAGAGGTAAATTGAACAATTTCTATGAAAACCTTAGCCTCTTCCTCTCAGGATCCAAAATGCAACTGTGAAAAAAATATACATGAAGTTACACTCTTCTAATGATTCTTTCATGACCTTCTTTGGATGTTTTCTACTCAAATCATCACTGACGATATTCTCATTCTCTGAGGTATATTAAACGTTGGAATAAAAGGACATCAAGTACTCTACCCAATGCCTCTGAAGGACATTCACATATTTTTTGGAAAATAAATAACTCAATATTTTTTTATCATAATAAATGGTAAAATATTATCCAAAAAGGTATTGTTTCCATATCTTAAGTGCAAAAATAAAATCTATGAGTTCAAGTTCATTGGTTGGATGGTTATTCTTGGGTGGCCTAGGAAACCAAGAACCATAGGCTACCATGTAATAACCCTATATAAAAACACAATCAAAACCTGAACCTAATGCATCAAAGAAGACCACATAGCCCTTCCCAACCTCTAGAAAATTCAATATTTCATAGAAGTTAGTATATGTTTTATCTCAAAAAATAACTCTGAAATTTATTATCCCATAAAGAATTCACTCCCTTCCGATTGAGATCACCCATCATAAAATCCATCATCAAGAATTTATTTAAAACCCATTGATAATACCCAAAAAAACCCAATATTCTCTATATATCAAAAACATTACATGTTTGTTCCCAAGTAATAATAGTTTTCACCTTTTTTGAATCCATATAAATATCATGTTATGACATCATGTGTCCCAAGAACTTCTCTTCCCATATCCATTAATTGTATTTCAATTGTATGGAATAAATTCAATGATTTCTTAACAATTACTAAACACCTCCTAGATGTCGCACATGATCCTCTTTAAATATAGAATAAACAATGATGTTTTCCACGTAGACCACCATGAACATATCAAGATACTTGGGGAATATCCAGCTCATCAAAGCCATATATACTACATGAGAATTTTAGAAGAAAACTGGCATGAAAAGGAACTCATAATGTACATTCCTACGTCGAAAGGAACTTTTATACATATATGGTTCTTTTATTATCAACTGGTGATTACCAGGTCAAAGATAAATCATTGAGAACCAATTATCCACTTTTAAATGGTCAAAAATATCATCAATATGTGTAAATTGATACCTGATATTTTCTATAACTATGTTTAGTTTCCTATAATCAACACATAAATGAAGTTATTCCTCACCTTTCTTAGTAATGAGAGTAGGTCTTTCCCAGGGTGACACACCTGGTCTTATACAGTATTTCTCTAATAGATCACCCAAAAGAATCTTCAACTATTCCTTTTTAACTAGTTCCTTGGGGTAAGAAGGAGTAAAAATTCATTGAGTACGAGGAAACAAAACAATAGAAAACTCCACATCTCTTTCTAGGGGAATATAGAGATTTTTGAAGGAAAATAATCTAGAATCTTGATGAAAACATGAGGGAGATCATCGATCAAAGACTCCCACTCCATATCAAAAGAGAAATCTAATATTACATTCCCAAACTTTGGATAAGAAGTTACCACTCTACTCGACCTTGGGTCCTACTATCCCTAAAAGATACGGCACCCCCATCAGGTGAGGTAAAGGAGGCTCATCAAAAAATTAATTAATTTAGGCCTTATGAACAATGAGCCAATCCATCCCAAGAATGACATTAATAGGTTTCATGTAGTAAACCAGAAAATTCAAAATAAGTTCAGTCTCTAGAAAACATAACACAGATGATGAAAAATGGATACATTAATCTCATTCCTTTTATTAAGTGTGTAGTAATATCCATATAAATATTTAGTATGTTCATAATAAGAGTTGATAAAATTGAATGAGATACTACATTATTAAAAAAATATGTCACTAATGATAAATCTATGGTGTTGATACCTCTCATAGTTGATGGGCATATATCAGCATCCTATGGATATTCTTCCATAACATGAAGAATATTAATTCCAAATGTTTATGGTAAGAACCCCTAAGATATTTAATCATCTTATTACACCAAAATAATTTTAGTTTCTGGGGATCCTATTCCACCATGTGGAGCGTAAATGAAATGGAAACATTTTGGTACGTGTGTCTTCAGAAACCACAGGAACTACCGATTTTGGGTTCCTTAATAGAAACACAAATCAAATTCCTCGGATTTCCACACTAGATTCCAATTAAAGGTCCTCTACTAGGAACTATAGTAGGTATATAGGATTTCATCTATCGAGATCCACTGTAGGACTCGTCACGCTTCTTCTTCACTGTAAAGAAACTCACAGAACCACCACATGGTTAAAATGAAACTCTTATCCACCATGACCTACCAGCAAGTTCTAGCTCATCCATCGATTCCATCTCAAACACATCATCATAAAAAGTAAGATTCAATAACAAAAACATGGTAATGAATATCAATTCCAAGATCCATCTCAAAACATTGATTCCTCATCTTCACATTTGATATAATCTCAAGTGAAAACTAAAAAATCTTAGAAAAGTTGTCTAAAGACTACATCATGGTCATGATATCCTATTCATACCTTAAAAACTCCATAGACTTAACCAGAACCATGGTCACTAGATAGAACTACTCAGTTAAAAGAACTCTTAATTCATTCCACTCTATACCCTAATTTTACTTTTCTATTACCATTGAGTCCCACCATCTTTTTCTCAGACCCTATAGCATAAATATGAAAATTTCACATTGATAAAATTTGGAATTTCCAAGAAATCAAAAAGAAGATCAATATTTATCATCCAATCCTCATCCCCTTGAGGATCATTTGAGCCAAGTAATGTTGGTCTCTTTTAGAAAAGGAAATCATAAGAAATATTCTAAGATCCATCCCTATGAGGTTCCCCAAATGGAGCATGAATGGTAATAGGTTCAGGTTCCTATACTCTAGCTTAGTCAACATGCACAATAACATCAATAATGTTCTATTCCATGGGTGGATCTAGTCACTGTGGTTTTCTAGTAGCCCCCTCTTAGGGACTATTTATACACATTCTCAAAATCCTGATGTTACAAAACATTATAAAAATACATTTAAGACATCACAATATTACCCATATCAATATCTTAATTAAGAGTAATGGGAATATTATTCCCATGAAATAATATATCTATGTTGGAATTCAACCTATCCTAATAAAAATCAATTAATAGATAATAATTTGATCAAATTATTCCTCAAGACACCACTCACAAACCACCCATGGTGCCTTTAGTCTCATTCTAATGAGATCTAGCAAGGAACTACCTCATTACTACCTCATAAGTCTTGATAATATATCAAAAACTACATCCAAACATCAAAGAGTGATTCTCAAGTGGTACCACTAATACCACTTTTTCTTTATCCAACCAGAATACCCTGGTACACTATAATTTGATCCAGCTCTAACTTATCCATATGGGAATTCCCAGTCCCCATCAATTGGTGACTAACACCTCACATCAAACAAGATAAAATTGGGAATGAATTTTATACAAGAACATCAGAAGATAAAATATACAAGTCATTAGGATCACCACTCCATGGGGGAGAAATATCAGAAATGGGAGAGGTATAAGAAGACCCAAAAATAGTATATCATTAATGTTCTAAACAACTGGGAAGATAAAAATAAAAAGTTCCAATATAAATTACATCCCACTATGTGATCAAAAGAATCAAAAACATATAACACCAACAAGTGGAACTTTCCCTTTACTCGAACATAGAATAAGAAAATAATAAATGGGATATACTAACAATTTAAATAAAAAAGCCATGGAATTTCAATTTTCATATTTAAAAAAACATTCCTTCATTTTAAATTAATGTAAGATATATTAAATAAATTTCAAATATCATTAACTGAATATTTTATATAAAAATGATTATATAAAGCACTTGGGATGAATAAAATAGTTTGATAAGTCATTAGAATGTATATAAAGTTCATTAACTTGTAGCAAAGAAAGAATCATGTAAAAAACATCATGGGAACTTAGATTACCTAGTAATAAGTACCTCACACACATCATAGTGATCAAGGATTTAGTAAGGTGTTCAAAAAAACACTCTAATCAGGGAACACAAAATAGGTAGTCTACACCCCAATAGGGGATACTATAATGGGTAGTCATATTGATATTTATTTAGTAACCATTTTCATCATCAATCTATTACTAGGAAGGAAATATATTAGTGTTATTTTCCCAGCGACCACTAACTAACTAGGCTAATATGTGCTTCAACAATCAGTCAAATTAGAAATTAATCATTTCAAAACATTTTAAAATTCAATTACCCAATTTCAGTTTTCAACACACATATTCCTTTTCAAAACCATATCATTGGTTTTCATCGTTCCCTGCAATTTCAAATAACTTTTCAATCTAATTAATTTTAATAGAATCAAAATCAAATCATTTAATAAGAAAATATAAATGTATCCATAAATTTTCATAAATCCTCCCCACTATTTCAATTCCATCAAAATTGGGGGTTTCACAATTTTCATACCCCTTCCAAATTAAGAATCTAATCACCACAATTCAATGTTATTAAATCAATTTAAAAATCATTTCTATCTAATCTAGATATTAATGGATTCAATTGTTGGTAAATGATTCATGGAACCACATACCATTAATAAATGATCAAGAAATCAACACACGCAATGGGAATCACAAAACTCTAATGAAGTATTTATATATATTAAAAAATGGATTTGGATCAGGATACAATAAAATGAGGTTTTGATCCATCATAAATATTATGATTTAATACCCCCTAAGGAGGATAGAAAGAGAGACCAGAAGAAAACTAATGAGATAATATTCACTTACTTGGAGTATATTAAACACGATTGACCACACTTTGATCAACCAAGATAAGAGGATTAAGGAGATAAAATTGCTTCTTGAGAACCACTTAAGCTAATGAATTTAGGTTTGGTCTGGTGGGGGTCAACTGGGGGTCAACTAAGGGTTAAATAGATGGGTATGATAATTTCAAATTAAAAATTATAATATATAATGTCAGCATGCATGGTTTCCTAGTGAAAAATTCATGGTTATAAAAATCGTGTGACCTAATTGTGTGCCCATACACTGGGGTGCACAGTTCTTCTAGTTGGGATCATGATTTTTCAAACCATGAACTAATAATGAAAACCCTCATAGTATAGGATTTCACAGTTTTATATGGGGGGAATACTGTTTGGGAAAACCATCTACCAACCGTTTACATCCCAAGAATCCTCCAAATTTATACAAATTTCACAGAAAATAACCCAATAAAATCCCTAAACAAAGAGTTATAAAAATTAAGGTTAGGGAGTACCTAAAAATAATTAATGGGATGTTACACCATTCTGGTTATTAAATATTATTTCGAAAGTATTTAATAATTTCAATGTGTTAGTAGATTTGTCTTATAAAAATTCTCTAGTATTATTACATTCATGGAATACCAACAACAATTGGGACATGTCACATCAGTTCCTTCCCCAAATATATATGTATTAGGTAATGATATAGAGATTCATTGGGACACAACAATTTATATTTCCAAACTCTCTAATGAATAATAATGATGTCCATCCTTCTTTATTTAGGGAATAAAATCTCATAGAATCTTATTTAATCCTGAAATGGCCATAATATTTTTCCATGAGAATTTTCATGATGATCCTCAACATGAATCACATTTTATGATTTATAATTTAGATCACCATTTATGGTAGGCCATATTATTAACCATATTTTCTGATCTATAAAAGAATAACTTATGTATCACTTGGAACACATATATATGTGAATTTTTCAATTTAAAACCTAGTCTCATTGGGAATACACATAGGTGATACAAAAAACATAGCTTTAATTATTTTCTATAATCCCTTCATCTAGATCAACTTTATTATATTCTACAAAAGCATAAGACTTATCTAACATTAAAATTTCCACAACTCTAACAACCAAACATATAATAGGAATGTATATTCTTTTCTTTTACCACATTTCAGTATCTTGGAGGATATTATCAATAATTCAAAAATATTATGTATGAAGTTAGTAGTTCAATGCTTTATAAAGTTCTCAATAATCTATAACATCACCAACAATGTGATTATTTTTCACCCATTATGACCTATTTTGCAAATAATAAGCATACATAAATAGGGAAAAATCATATATATCATGGAAATTACAGAATATATAGAAATAAATATTCATTGAGTGATCCTTGTGTTTGTTCCCTGATATCCATCACAATATTAACATTATTCATCCAAATAAACTGAACTATAGATATCATCAATCCTTCTCAAACTATTAATACAAATCTATAAAAATCTATCATTCAAGCCTAGAGTTCTAGATGAACTTAAATTCTAACATATGAGTTTCAAAAATTCTAATACAAGATATTGTAATTGACTCCTTCTCACAACATCATGGAAAAATAAAACCATTAAATACATTTTTTGTTTTCCAAAAATTCCAATACACAAAATATTGGTTAATTTAGTCTCAATATTTGGAATTTTAATATCATAATTCCATAAATATTTTGATCCATCTAGATATAGATAATCACACCCTTTTCTCCTTTAACCAATTATCCTCTAAACATATTTATTTTACATTCTTCTTTCCCCCCACCTATTTTAAAAAACATTTAAAGTCTTAATCATCAATATATACATGAAACCTTATTCCCATTTTTCAATAATAATATACTATTAATTATTATTATCTTCACTCCATTTTTCCCAATATGAATCATGAATCAAAAATTATATGTGAGATAATTATATTTTTAGAACACCTAGAACTTCTATATTTATAGAGACCACAAATCAACAACATTTTACTATATACGTACGTCAAGATCCTTTTATAACATGAACATAGAGTCCAAATTTAAAATTATGGAACTATTACCATTGGTAATTCATACCTCTATATATTTCAAAAACTAGTTATCACATTCAAAAATTTAATCTATATCAATCATTTTTTAAATATCATAATTTAATTGAGATTGTTTGATCCATCAATCACTATTCATGGATTTCAACCCTTATTCATTTGTTGTTTCTTATTAAAAATATTATTGAACCTACATTAACATTGTCATGAACCACTCTCTAGAAAGATACCCCTAATGGGACAACAATGAAGAAAGGTTGGTATTGACTCCTAAGTCCCCCCCCCCTCAAATAGGCCTCGTATAGGTGACTAGCACTGATGCTATAAGAATCTAACAATATGGGAGGCATTAACCTCTATAACAATAAAATAGAAGGAGATAGACTGAATCAACCACAAAAACACAATGAATTAATGTAAATAAACCTAAAATCATCACACAATGAATGTATAAGAAAAAGATAAAGATAAAAGACCCTAGAAGGAAGGAACCAAATAAAACTAAAGTAGAAACATAACAACTGTTCAAATTTGTAAGATACTTGTATCTAGCATGGTCTATGAAGTCCCCTTGGAAACATGAAAAAAAAATTGTATACACATAGTGTTATCATCCATTTATACTCAGTAGGAAATGTAAATTATCCCATGTACATGTGAAAGATAATACTAATGCATCAGTGAGGAAATAACATAACCAACAACACCTAAATAGGTATACAAACCAAAACCCCTACCCTCACCTAGGATCTATTACCAAATAATGAATCCTTGTACAATAATTTAATATGAATCATATTGATTATGTGTACCTCGTATAACATTCCCCTTAATTTTATTCTCTCACACCCAAATGTCATATGTCCTAGCCCTCCCACCTCTTATGAATAACACCACATCCCATCAAATCCCTCCCACAGACTCTTAGACCATCACATCACATCACATCTCACCTGTAGACACCTAAGCCATAACATCGCATCACTATTGTAGTTGGGAATCCTAAATAAGTAGTACATCATCCTCATTCCCTCCTCCTACCATACCTGACCCCCAATATAATCCATCTCATCACATCTCCCTTGAGGAAACCTGGTACATCACATGTAGACAATGGTACATTTTACTTCTACCCCTCATAGCTCTTGTATATCACCGAAACTTGGAAGACGGATTGGTGAAGAGAGGGTATCCATCCATCCATCATCACACCAGGATGTTAGAAAAACCCCTCAAAACATTTGGTGTTAGCACATGATGCTCCACATGGGTGGGGTTCATATAGACAATCATAAGGAAATATAATATATATGTTTAAAAAATAACAGAACACAAACCCCATCATAGGTGTTCAAAACAAAGGTATAATCCATCTCACATGGTTTTCCACTTTCACTAACAAAACAAAATTCATAAAGCCACATAAACCAAATACAAGACACAATTCATATATCAGTCATTATTTATCATTAATACAGTTTCAATATTCTCCATTACCAACCCATTCAATTAAATTATGTACTTTTCATAGTATTTTCAACCCATTGACCATATATTAAAATTAACCATTTAATCCACACATCCCTTCGTCAATTAACTCATTAAGCATGACAATTATTATTTCTCATGCCCTTATCTGTGAATAACTAGAAACTAACATAGCACAACACAATACATAAAGAAAAATACAGTATTTGTGACACCCTAAGATTTAAATAAAAGATTTATTTAGTCACCATATTAATTTAATGTTAGTTATTAAAATAAATTCAAATTTTTAAATAATTATTATGACAATATTATAGTTTTCAATTTAATAATAAATTAATTTTCAACAAATAAAATTGCATTTTTTTTGTTTGAAAGAATATTTTAGTATTTATTTATTAAATAATATAATTTTTTATTATAATATTTATGAATAAATTTATAAAATTTATATATTTTAAAAAGAGATATATTTCATATCAATAATGACTTTTATAATTATTTGATACAAAATTATGATAATTGTATATTATGTTTACTAAATATAATACTCATATTTTAATGAATTATTTTAGTGAGTAAGATAGTAATTACTAAAAATTTAATTAGATTTAAAAAATCGAAGTAATTTATTTCTTCAAAGTATGAATTATTAGATAATATGTATGTGTTATTTTGAATTATAAATACTTAAATTCAAATTACATTACTATCCTATTATGAATTTATAACTACAATAAATAATTAGTTTTAATTATTTTTATTCATTATAATTTTGAATATATATTAATTATGTTAATACAATTAAATAAAATTATTTTAGAATTGTTATTTAATATTGTAATATTATAAATAAATAAAATTATAATTATGATAATGTTATTATGTTATTAAGAAAATGTATTATTCTTATTATTTTCATATATGAAAATTATTCTTTCAGTTTTATGAATATATTTGTAAAAACAAAATAAAAAAATCACAATAGAATATAAATATATAAATTTATTATTATTGAATTATATTTATAAAACATTTTTAGAAGAAAATAAATTATATATATATAATGATAAAAATAATTGATAAAAAATAATTCCTATGTAATCGTGTATTCGGGGTAGGGTTTCAGCTCAGGATTCGCAAGCTGAGTGAGTTGATCCCGAGGCTCGGGGCGTCACCGAGTTCATCCGAGAGATGTCACGCCGATGTGAGGGAGTCTAGTCGAGCTTTTCAAGGGTTTGTAGGAGATCGAAGATGATCTTTTCCGGAATGAGGGTGGGAGGCGATGCTAAGCACAACGTTGTGATGGTTCGACCGTGATATAATCACTAGTATGTTCACAATGAGAGTTGAATCAAAAGGCAAAGTATTCAATCTTCATGAATCGACTGCAGACGATGGGTCGAGTCCGGATCTAGAATCGAGTTTAGGTGAGAGTTTCAAAGCATTATTCAAAGACCAATTTTGGTTCCACTACACCCGATATGTGTCATGTTGATGTTTCCTAGCATGATCTAGGGAAATCAACATCAGGTTTGGAAATATTCTCAATAATTAAATTACATTCATTTTTTAATCTATTTTTGTTATCCTAATATTATAGAAATGTTCTAAATGATGATAGATTTTTTCAATTTTCATCAACGTGTTTCAAAATCAATCTTTTGTGTTTATCTAGATTTTATTTGTGGTCAATATTTTCAAATATTTGATTCAAATTTCATCAATATTTTTTTAATTTAATTTTGATTTGATGATATCATAATGTAGAGCATCTTATTTGAATCCTTAATATTTTATTAGCAAATCTGACTTAGAATTAAATTTATTAAACTTATTATACGATCTTCATTATCTATTCGGTTGTTGTTTTCAATTCGGGTACAATCTCTATTCATCCTTGATGTATTCCTATAAAATTGAATGTTTAAATAGGTATTTCTTCTCTCTGATTGTGTTGCAATCCAACCCATCTATCATGAATGTTGGAAATAAAAAATGTAAATTTTTTTTTCTTCTCTCCTTCAAATTGAAGTATAAACCGAATGAAGACTTTAATATATATATATATATATATCTCAATTATCATCTTACACATAAAGATAAATTGAATGAAAAAAATTGAAATAATAAAATATTATTTCATTGTAAATGTATTAATAGAGAAGGTATTTCAGGCCCATTTTAAGGCATTGCTTGTTTCCGGAAGGATTGATTCATCAATCATTAAAAAGAAGGGATTTTGGTCAATATAATAACTAAGGGATTTCTTCAATTATATATTTCAAGTTTATATTTATCAAAAATCATGATCAAATATGGTTTGGTTTAAGGGATTATTTAATTTTTTATAATTTATGTTCTATGTTTATGATATCTGATGGAAGGTTTTTTTATTTTGTTAATTTATTTGTTTCTATCAAGATTATTTGTGGTTTTCATCAAAAAAAATAAACCTGATTTTTTAGAACATTGATAAATTTTTTTAAGGGGATTAATACTCCAATTATTTGAGAGCATGTTTGGTATGGTGTTCATTTATTTTTTAGGAATGTAGGTACATAATTATTATTTTTTAAATCTCATGTTTTTATCTATAACTTTTAAGCTAATAAATATAATGGATATTAATCTTATTTCAAACAAGTTTTATGATTTATATGATAATATTTTATTTAGTACATAATTTATATACATGTTTGTAAGTAGTATATTTTATACGTTATATTTTTAAATTATGTGATTATCTTATGGAATTGTCATTATATATAAATCTCACAAGTGTTGGTAGTAGAATACGTAAATGTATATGATTTTCTTAAGATATTTGATTTCCAAGTATCTCAGTTACATGTTTAATAATGTATATTAAGAAATGTATTTAACCACCATTGCATGAATTGAATTTTTAATCCACTGAAGTATGAATATTGGGTTTAATTTTATGTTGTCTTGAAATGTTTATATTTATCATTTACTCAAGAATGAAATTTTTATTTTATAATATTTTGGCATGATCATAAATATTTATTTACTAAAATATAATTTTGATTTACTCGAATGGTTTAAGTCATTAATACATGAAAATAATACAATGATATTTTTATTGAGCTATAACTAATCAATTATATTACTTTTTATAAATTCATATCATGAATGGATGTTTTGGTATATGGGTGTTTACATACAGGCCAAGTGACATGAGTTTTGGGAAATCAATACACGCAAGTGTTTTTCAATGAAAAATAATATATATATATATATATATATAAGTTGAAATGGGTATTCTAATGCAGTATCATGTTTCAATGATTTAAAAATCCAGTCAAAATTATATGTAACGACGGAATGCTAAGAAAAAATGTGTTATAAAAAACTGGTACTTAAACTTCATAAATACGATATAGAATTAGAGGGTGAATCCGTCCCTCAAGTGGGTAGGCACAAGATAGCCTTCAATGTTTCATGTGACCTCATATGTTTTATTAAGATCCTTCTTAATATATTCAACTGAATCACTAGATTAGTTTAAAAGAGTTTTCGATGTATAATTATTTTTCAAAGAAATATAGTATTTTGTAAAAGTTGTTTTACAAATTTATTTATAACTGAATTTTTTGGATGTATTATAAATGGTTTATTTTTAATGGATTTTATCAAAGGTTTTAAAATCTCCTTACTGGGGAAATGAATGCTCACCCTTTGTTTTAAAATGATTTATCACAGGTTTCATAAAATTTTAATTATAGATGTCATCACAGTTGGAGTTAGCACGCATGGAATCGTAGTGGACATTTGTTTTATATTTTGTTAAACTATGATAAATGTAAGGTGTTGTGTAATAATCCCAAACCTAGACTGGTAGAATGTCCTCATTTTTTTAAATTGTTGCCTAATTGTTTAGTTAATTTTATAAGAAAAAAATCACACAGCATTTTTAAGCACTGAGTCTGGAAGAATGGGATTGGGGTGTTATAATATTCAAACAATTACATCCACTTTCTCCTTACATTGAATCACCAATAATCATCCATGTAATGACCTCCATCACGTCCCCACTACACTACTACACCATACCAAAAATGGTTGCCCTGATGCCCAAACACGTGTCATTTACATCCCCTATATAGATCAGAACATAGCCATTTCACATCACATCTACCCCATGTAAACAAACCACCACCATTTCACATGTCACATCACATACCAAAACACAAAATATATTAATATTTAGAAAATGGGCTCTTACTCAATTAAATTTCATTATTTAGTTATGTTACCTCACAATCCATATGATCTTGGGGAATCAATTTCGTTAATCGAGAGCACATAATTATCCAATTATGTTTTTAGTGTTATCAATAACCACACAACATGAATTCCATGATCTGCATCATAAGAGTTCAAGGAATGACCCCCAAATATCCTAAATTTTCATTTTGAATTTAGCTCATATAGTTTTCAACATCAAAACAATAACAACAAATCCCTAAAATCACTCTTCACATTCCCCTACCCCTTAAAATTTTATTTAAACTAATTAATTTATCTAAGTTAATCTTGATGAATTGATTCCAAAAGGTTAAAAAATAATAAACACACCCCACATAATACATATAAATAAAAAATTATGGAATTCCTACCCAGAATAAGGAATATTTACACAAACTCGTTGCACTAAAAAAAGGTGGTGTGTGTACAAGAGGAAACTGTCGACTATGAGAACTCAAACCAACACCAACAATAGTGTTCGACACCACCAATGAGGAAAATCCTTTAGAACAACTTATCTATTGGGAATGAATGAAATAATGTGAAAAGGAAGTATACTTTCATTAGAAAGATTAAATCTAAGACTTGAACAATTTTATATAGTTTATATTGTCCATTTAATTCAGATATCATTAAATCCACGTGTTTTAAACCATTAAAAGGTATTTAGACTTATTATAAATTGAAGGTACAATTATAAAATATTAAAAGAGATTTATAAACCCTTAATTATGAAATTAAACCCATTTTTTCATAAAATATGTCTAAAGGGAAAATCTATAAATTTGGGAAAAACTAGAAACACTGTTCACTGCCACCGCCAGGGTGAACTACCGCTAGATATTACCTACTGCTAGAATGACCCACCACTAGAGAAAACCACCACCATAACAAACAATTGCAAGAATTACCCACTACCAAAAATGATGGGCCACCAGAATGACCTACCACTATAATTACCTATTGCTAGAAGGACCCACTGCCAGAAATGACCTACCGCCCAAATAATGAACCACTAGAACAACCCATCACTAGAAATGACATACCACCTTAATGAACAACCTCTAAATAAGACCTACCACATGAATAATCTACCACCAAAATGACCCACCACCATAATAGACAACCCCAAAAAATGAACTTCTTCAAGAATGGCTTAACGCTAAAAATGACCCATCACTAAAAATGAGTTTCCACCAAAATCATTGACCGCCAAAATGACTCACCCATATAAATGACCTGCCACATGAATAATGTACAACTATAATAACCCATCTCTAGAAATGAACTCCCACCAAAATGACCGACCTTCAGAAATAAGCACCACCAGAAATGACCTACGACCAGAATGAAACATTGCTAGAAATTACCTACTGCCAAAAATTTTTGTCATCCCATAAAACTAAATGTTTCCTCAAAAACTCCCCAAAAATTCCCCTTAATTCTCCCAAAACCTCTAAAACTTCCCCATACAGCTCAACCAATAGACTTCCAACAATGTAATTGGCTTGAAGATCCATTTTGTTACATGATATACCTCTCAAACTATTATCTCCCTAGAGAATTCATAACAAACCCAGAGGTAAAGAGAATAGTGGTATGAAGAACCAACCCATGAGATACCTCTCATGTTTCTTGATATATTTGGAATAAAATATCCACTATAGAAAAGAATTTCAAAACTACAAAATACTTTAAAACAATCTCTCGGGGGAGGTACCTCTCAAATATAACATGTCCACATAGATGGTCATAACAAACACATCATGCAATACATATTAACTAATTATGATTAATACATTCTTCTAATATAAATTCACAATTCAGAGTTTAAACATGTGCATAATTTTTAATATATCCTTTTTTTTAAATCCACTATTTTTTCTATAAAAATAAACTTCATAAAATCACTTTTTGTTTTAGGAAATTAATTATTATTTTTCTACACAATATTTTAATCCCTTAAAAATTATTTTACATCACAATTCCATGCTTTTAATTTAAAAAACATTAAATATTTTATTGATAACCCATCGTTATTATTTAAAATAATTGTTTTTATAGAGTCCCAAAATTTTCATAATACATAAAACAAAAAGAAAACAAAAAATAATGTTGGAAAATCCATTTTTTTTTACTTTAAAAAATTTCCCATGTTTGTTAACATAACCTTAGTTACCATGAGAATGCCCAAGTTAAAATTCAACATATAATTTCTTAACCCACATAAGAACTCATATCAACATCAAAAAGTATAAAAATAAAACGAACACATCCAGCAAACAATGATATCATCTAGTTTGGGTGACACTGACTCTCTCGCATGATTATATAATTTTTCATAATATAAATCATCTTGATGTGGGAAACAATTTCACTCCCTTCATATGTTTGAGGTATTAAAACTTTTCATCATCATACGATTAATCACCAAAAAAACAACCAACTAGATTTTATTAAAATATTCTAATCAATTACTTCATAAAAAGATTTAGACATGGGAGGATATCCAATATTAAATAGTTTAAATAATTTTAAAACAACCTTCTCTCTATTATTACAGAATTTAAGTGATAAAACCATTTATGGGAGTTGGGTTGTACCATGAATATAATCATACCAAAAAACACACAAGCCATATCACCACAATAACCAAAAAACTCATCCACCCCACATTACCACCAGTTCACAACACAACCACTATCCTAAATTACCAATTAACCAAAATTTATACCACATCACCTTACCACATAAAATCCACAAGAAACCACCATTTTTATATAACCCCATGCTCTACATAAACATCCACAATATCCTAATGGCCATCTCTATCATCACACATTAGCACCCGAAAAAAAAAATCAAATAATTTCCTCTCCCATGTCTAGATATAATCAACTTTTGATAGAACTAACTCAACTACATAGTTTTCATCACATTAAAGTTTAACACATCTTGAATAGGGAAGAGGTTTAACCCTCTCCATAAGATTGTTGTTCTTAATCACCCATTAAACAAGGAAACCCAACATAAATAACCCCATATAGTAGAGACGCATTCTGACTTCCATAATTATTCAGGGGCTTATATTACCTCACTTGATTATTTATAATGGGTATTATAACAAAATTTCAAAAAAAATCAAGGAAAATGGTTTAATTATCAATATATAAGTGATTTAACTTTTAATAAATGGTGTGATAAATCAATAATTCTCATAAAGGGTCTCATAATCCATGATAATCATAGTGAAAGATTGGTTTTTAACAACAATTATTTTTAGCAAGACATATAAACACTTCAAAAAAACAGTAATAATTCAACCACAAAGAAAACATAATGTTTCCAAGTTATATCAACTGAAACGCCATTCCTTTCATATAAATTTTTCTAATAGTTGGATATGTTAACGATGAAACTACACACAAATCATCTCATACCTCTTGTTTAATATGATTAAATAAGACATTCAAGATTCATCTTATTATCGAGGAAAAAGACATCCAACTTCATTAGAAGATTATTACAAATAGGTTCTTGCACACAATTTTAATACGCCATTACATTCACACCAGGTTTTCAAAACTCTCAAAATAAAACATACTTTCATTCCACAAAATTAAAACTATACAATTTTAATTTCAATGTTTCATGCTCTTTTAAGATCAAACTGAACAATATTTAATCATTTCATTTCTTAGGAAAACATGATTATATAATATAGTAGGGATAACATGACACTACTTCTATATTTAAAAATAAGTAATTTAATATGAAATATATTCTCTAGTCTCAAATACTATAGTATCATTAATTTCCACACAAATGTTTTCAAATTTAGGCATGTTTCATGTAATGGACTACTCATGGATTAATATGAGTGGTTAGAAAACATCATTGCCTAAAATCTCTTATTATTTATATACATATTGTGTTTACTCATTTAATTGTTCTAATTTTAAATAGGTTACAACCAATAATTCTTATTACTTTCATAAATTTAGGAACCAATGTTATAAAAAAAATTAGCGTATAACATGCATTTAACATATGGTTGTATCTATACTGATGAATCAAAATAAGGAAAAAATAAGTAGAAACTTATTCATATCAAGGATTCCAAATAAAATATAAATCATAAATAATCAAGTTGTTCTTTGTCATAAATTTCAAAAATTAAATGTCTAAACCCATACTTCATAATAAGTCCATAACATATTCTTGTGATAAAAAAATTGGAAAGAAACATATGTCATATTAACTCACATAGGAACCAGAATACATATAAGTAGGGTTTGAAGATATTTTAATTTTTCCAGTTACTTTAAAATCCACTCGAGGTGACATGATTTATAAGGGTAATCAAAATTATAATTTATTTTAAAACAAATTACACTAATCATACTTCACTAAAAATTTAAAAAATATATTGAAAACTAGATGAAATTTTATATATTTTAAGGAAAAAAATTAAAATAAATTTATAAATAATTCATTTATGATAGGAATGGAAATAACACATTAAAGTTTCAACAATGTTTCAAAAAAAAATAGATCAGGATAGATAAATATTATTTACCCTTTCCTTTTAGGTTATATGATTAATCCCAAAAACCATAATACTTCATTAGGGACAAAATAATGGGTATAGTTACATAAAAACACCTAAAATTCCATGATTTGTTTAATTTATTTCCTTAACATCCTTAACCAACCTCATTCAATAAAAAACAAAATCAATCATGATACATGTACCTCCCATAGGTCTCTACCCTTCAAGTGGTTACACTTCACTTGGACATTAAATAAACTCATAGTCCATACACAAGATCATAGGGGAGATCTAAAATCTCGTGTCCAAGATGGTCTCACTGACCTATGTCATGTATCTTGGTCAACTAGCACGATTTCCATACCATCACATGCAATCCTCAAAGTGCCTAATAAAAAACACTATCTAATCCTTCCTGTAAGTACCTAGATCATCTTATTAGGTATGGATCCTATTTTTGGGTTGTTTTGAGGAATAATGATGAAAAATGTATTTTCTAAGTATATGTTATGTACTTCTGAGTACACAACATGTACCTAGCTTATAAAATATAGCCACGTTTTGACTGTATAGAGTTTGAGTACATGGTCGTGTGGTGACCTGGCAGACATTCTTAAGTCAGGCGCCAGTTGAGGCCGATACATGGCATGTATTATTAATGAAAACATCGTGTAATTTTCTTTGTTACATGATATATTATAAGGGGGATGTGTCTCAGGTTTGGAACCACCTTCTTCTGGAAATTGTTTGTACATGAGCGTGATGAAGAGACCGATGAACTCTGTGCCCTCAATTCTTCATCAAAACTCTAATTGAGACACTATTAGGTGCTTTGGAATCTCACTAGTGAGTTCGCAAAACTCATAGATCCTCTCTTCCTGATTCATCCTCTCTTGTGAGTTATTCAATCTTGGGTGTTTTTTTATAGATCTACGCCAATCTAGGACGATTCAAGGGCCAATGTTCATTTATAATGATCATATGAAAATGAGGTTGGTTGTTGGTGCCTTTAGTTGTTTGTCCTTAGATATATATGCTAAAAGTGCCACATACCCATTTTTGGCATATTTATTCATTTTGAATTTAACCCAGTTTATTACCTAATATGTTTTGATTGATTGATAAAGGGTTGTAGCTCATTCGTAAGGTTAAATACCTTTTTTATAGGACACCCCATGGGTGTTTTCAACATTGATTGTTTTTTATGGTTTTTTGATCTAGAATTATAATTAGGCTTGCCTTGGTTTCCATTCATTGTTTTGTAAGGATGGAGATATTGTTTATATGAAATTTCTTTGATATGAATTGTGAATGATGAAAAAGTGGATTGCACTATGAGAAATTCCCAAAGGGGTTAGACCATGTGAGTTTCCAAGGTGGTCATTTATATCTGATTAAATTTATCTTTAACCCAAGGGTTTATACTATGATATCTTTCCTAGGTGGTTGTTTATATTGGATTTATGCTATGTTAGACCAAAGCGGTCAAACATTGAGAGCTTCCCATGTGGTCATTTATATTGGATTAAATGAATAATTGACCTAAGTGTTTATATCGTGAGATTATTCCAAGGTGTTCATTTATAATTTTTTGATGCTATATGGGATCAAAGGGGTTAGACTATGAGAGATTTCCTAGAGGGATGTTTGTGAATATTTGAATGATTCTGACGTGTTTTCCAAGCCAAACCTTTGTCTTGGATTTAGTCTTACTTGATTGTATATATGGTCTTATGAGATGAATTTTTTGAATGCATTACACAGGGTATACATATCATAGGATAGATCCTAGAGTTACATGATTCAACAGATGAATAATAATTGTTAAATGGATATAATTGACCTGAATATTATCTTCTTTTCTATTTTCAGAAAAATGATTTATGGATTAGAGGTAAACTGAGCGGGATATAGATTAAAGAAGCCAAACTAAGTTCAAATTTCAAAAAAAACAAATTCCAAAGGAGTCCACAAGCCTTGAGAATCCAAATCATCTGGATTCACGTCACTGCGCATTCCATCATCATGAGACCCACCGTCATCCTATCCATTCTATCACCATTTTCATTGTCAGTATGTCACCCCACTAGTCATCGGCCAATCGTCGGATATCATCCTTGCTACCAAAAAACAGCAACACATCAGACAACCAGTCATCTTCAACTGCAGCATCAAACTAAGTGCAGAGAGAGCTCGCCGTATCAAACAAAAAAACCCCATATACAGATACCATCATGAAAAATACTGATGGACACCATAAACTGAAATGTGGAGTACCAAAATAGTCACAAAACGACCCCTTCACCAAGAATCATCGAGAACGAACGCACATCAATATAAAAAGACAACCTATCAACTAAAATTTGAGGGTGGAGAACTGACCAAAAAAATCACCATTGTTGATGCCATTTCCAGCTTTGAAAGTAACCAAAGTTGATGAAGAAGGAAACTGTATATTCTTAGAAGGAGAAATTGACTCTGGACAAGAGAAGAATACCATCAGCCGCCAAATCCCACATCCCAAAATCTATTTGGTACCACCACTCAGATCTGACTAAGGGAGGAGGAGAGGAACTTGAGACAAGTGTGGGGACTTGAACGATTGAGGTCTCTATATGATGAAAAAACTAAAACCAGAAGCCGAATGAGAGAATCCTGATGTGAGATCACCTAGAAAAACCACCGACCAATGAACCATGGATCCCAAAACCACTTTGTCACCCCCACTCTTGATCTGACCTGGGGAGGCATGGAAGAACACGAGGATAGGGTAGGTTTGAACATCTAGGGTTTCCATCACCAAACACTCACGATGGGACCATCACACATAACTACCTTGAAGGAAAGAGAATGTGCCATCAACAGAACCGATGAGAGAATATGAACTATATAGAAAGTTCCCTGACTCAAGGTGAGTTGATAGGGGGGAAAAGGGAGAGGAGGAGGCAAAGAGAAAAGAGGTAGGAAGGGGGAAGGCACCAAGGAGAAGGAAAAAAAACCTATAACTAAAAGGGACAGACCGGGAAGGGGAGAAGGTAGAGGAGCCGGGATCTGAAACTCTGGCTGAGAACACCACATGAGACCGGAAAACACAGTGGAAGAAGGATGCAGAGGTAACCCTATAAATCACTAAGGGGGGGAGCGAGACTTCCAAGAGAGTTAGGGGCCATCACATCTACTTGCGGATGTAATTAAAAAATGTAGGATTGTTTAGTTTTGAGTACTTCTTAGTGTATTGCTTCATTTTTGCATACTACCTCTTATGTATTTAATCATTGATAGTTAGGCACAAATATTTTAGTGGTTTCCTACTGGGATTCATCACACACCCCATTTTGGTCATACTTTTAGACCCAAACTGATTATATTATTGTCGGTATATATAAGAAAAGACACCATTCTTTATCAGGTACTTGATTGATGTAGAAGTTGGAGAGCATGGGTCCCAGTTGAGGCTTGTGATGCTACTAGATTTTATTTCTTTCCTTTTTTAATTTGGTTTTTTCATTTCTTTCCAGTAGTGTGAATTGTTTAGATACATTTTTAGATACATATTCTATGCATCATAATTATATATTGGGGATTTTTTTGGAATGTTTCCATTCAGTATTCCTCTACTTATTCATGTTTGAAATTACTTCCTTCATTATTTTTTAAGATTTGTTTTCCATTTTGTATGCTTTTCTAATGAGGGGATATTTTCCCCAATATTCCACCTTGACCCTCATTTCTAGTCAGCATCCTCTTGCGTTTGGGGAGATTCACTTGAGGTAATGTGACAAACTAGGTTCGGAGCACCCATGGGTGGGACATGTATCTGGGTTGTTACATAGGGGTATCAAAGGGGATTTTCTTTTCTGGTTTGTCTTACTATTTGGAGACATTACAAAGGGATTAGAAGGAAATTGAATTTGGAAAATAGATGTGTCTAGGAGTAGCAACCCCATGTACAGGGAAATGCCAAATACCTCAAAATGAATTGTAATTTTTGGATTATGAACTATTACAATGGATTTGATTTCACCACTGGGTGACACACTTATTTTGTGTTGTTAGTATTGATAAAATTGTAGTTATATTTTGTTGCAACATGATGAGATGAGGGTATACCATATCATTAACCATATAGACACTTGTTAGAAATAGCATTCCATGCATTCTTTCTATTCCATTTAGAGAGCATTATTGATCGCATGAAATTGTGATGGATGTTATGCTAGATATGCATGATGTTGTGACAGATTCCATGAAAGAAATACCTACTATTTTGATAGGGTATTGGTATATATAAAGTATCATTTGGATGGACTCTATTCATTGGTCCCTAAGGTGTTATTGGACCTCTTGGATCAAAATTTAGTGGATCATGTTTGAACTTTAATTGAATTATGTTAAGATATAATATGAATAAGGATTCCAAACATTGATTCATGGTGATTATGGGCTCTCACAGATCGTAAAATGGAATTCCTTTTCCAAATTCAATGGTTTTGGGGGTTCCGAAGAAGTTTTATAGGCTTATGGCTAGAAAAACCAAGAAAACATAAGGTGTGATTTTATGAACACACATCATGTGTTCTTCAGTTCTAGAAGAAAGGACTTTTCTTAAGGACATGATGGGTACCATATGTAAAATCTATGTAGTTGTAAAATGTGTTTCTAACTGTGTGAGAAGATACATGGTCTTGGAAAACCTTTGAAATAACATTACACATATTGGGAGTACACACTGTTTCTAATTGGCCATGTATATGGCCATGTGACTAACGCAATAGGAGGATGGAACTTTTTTTGAACATGATGCGCCTTGATTGTGCATAACGTGTAGCATTACATTGGGAGAAACAATGTAGATCTAGTAGTGTAGAAGTAATTGGTTAGGAGGGAATATTCAAGTAATCTCAAGAGGAACATTATGTGTGTATGGGGTGTTACAAGATCATGTTGTAAGGGGTACACACCCATGTGAAGTCTTAAGGGTAAATGTCATGTAGTGTTTCTACACGCTGTGTAACCCTATTTTGTAAGACTTTAATTTTTTCTTTCTCTTGTTCCATTCTTGCACTTATATGTTATAATCCTTGATAATATTGTACTGAGGTGCGCACTAGACCTTCTAGAGCCAAGCCACCAAGATGTTTTCCAGTTGTACGCTAGGTGTAGGGTAACGATCAGACACCGAAAATGGTAGATCAGGGAATACCATAAGATACCCCTTTTGTGCCCATATTGGAAACAACTATTATACTGGACATAAGTGTAGATAAATATTTCCTTGAAGGCTTTATTAGGATGATGCATATTTTTTAGGGAGCACCACATCCTATCCCGACTATGTCAGAGTTAACATGGGTGTTCCAGCAGCAGTGTCTGCCCACATTTTGAGTGGATAGAGGGGTCACAGGCTACAAATTGATGGTTGGAGGCCATGCTTTCTATCTTCGTGAATCTATAGATGCTTCTTGGGAGGAGGGTGAATCTTGAGAGTTACGTGCTACGTGATTCAACAAAGAGATGGTGGTATGTGATCCCAAATATGGGAAGTCATCGGGATATGACATGGGAAGTGTTTTAGAGGACCTTATATGATTACGTCTACCCTGAGACATTGAGGGATGACTGAGACCGAGAGTCAATTCATTTGGATCAGGGTGCTCTTTCAGTGATGGATTATTCTTCTTTCATTAGAGAATCTCAAAAAGTAGTTAGAGGAGTTGCAGGTAAGGAGTTTCATCTAACGCAGTACTTCCCCTTGGGGATCTTTTGTCTTTCTTGTGAAGATGGCCAATGATAACCCTCAGAGATTGTGTGGATTATCAGAAGCTGAACTAGTTGACAGTCAAGAACGGATATCCCTTACTGAGGATTAATGATATATTTAATTATCTTTGAGGAGGCCGAGTGTTCTAGAAGTATGACTTGAGATCCGGTTGTCATCAGTTGTGTTTTAAACCATAAAATATACCACTTACATCCTTTTAGAATAGGTATGGTCTATACAAGTTTTTGGTTATGTCCTTCAGTCTCATCAATGCACTGGCAGTTTTCAGGGAACTGATAAACCCAGTGTTCCATCCATATTTGGATTTTTTTGTGGTAGTCTTAATAGATAATATCTTGGTATACACTCACACTCGACACAACCAAGATATCCATATTTAGAATGTTTGAGTACACTAATAGAGCATCAATTATATGCTATGATCACAAAATGACACTTTTGGATGGATTAGATTCACTTCATAGGTCATTCATCTCAGAAACAGGAGTATCAGTAGACCTAGATAAGGTGAGAGCATTAGTTTCCTAGGAGCATCCGTAGAACATATTTGTGGTATAGAGTTTTTTGGGGCTTGATGGTTACTAAATACACATTATTCAAGAGTTATCACACTTATAAGCACCACTAATGTCCCTAACTTAGAAGGGTTTGATGTACATGTGGACATATTCCTACGATTCAGAATTTTAGGAGGTAAAAGAGATATTGGAATCCACACCGGTACTGATTATATGGAAACCATGTAAGTGTTACACCATTTACTGTGACATATCAAGTATAAGTTTGGGAGCAGTGCATATGATGGGGGAGTATTTTTTTGGTATGGGTCTTTGTGGTTGAGGCCATATGATATGAATTACCTGATGCATGATCTAGAGTTAGCTGCAGTTGCGCATGCTTTGTGTTGTTGGAGAAATTATATTTTTGGAGAGAATTTTTTGGTGTACACGGACCACAAAAGCCTCATGTATATCTTTACTCAATGATATCTAAATTTGGGACATCAACGGTGGGTTAAGAACCTTTATCCTTATGAATTTAAGATTTCCTACATGCCTTGGAAATTCAACGTAGTGGCTGGTGCATTGAGCACGAGGACATAGATACATGTAGTTCAGGAGGCCAATAGTGAGTGCAGCTTATGGATCTGTTCTCTGAATGCATTTGTAGGTGCAATAAAAATAGGGGAAATTTTTCTTTATTCTACTGTTGTTACCTCTACACAACTAGATCATGTGCGAATGATCTAGCTATAAGATTCTGAAGGCTTAGCCCTGTGGGAGAGTGTGTCTGGCGAGGACCCTACCCCGAGGTGGACTATAAGAGAGGATGGGTTTTTTCATCTTCATGGGCACATATGGGTGTCATTAGACATATGTGAAGATTTAATGTGAGATTTTCATTCCATAGTATGGTCAGTTAATCCTGGTGTTAGCATGATGGATCAATATTTACATCGTCAGTATTGGTGGCTAGGTATGAAGAGGGATGTAGTTGGTTTTTTATGAGAATTTCCACCTATCATTATATGAAGGTGTAAAATCAGCAATTGGAAGGGATTTTACAGTATTTACCTATTCGCGAATGGAAGTGGAATGATGTCACAATAGATTTTGTGATAGGTTTACTGAGGTTTCCTTAAAGGAATTATGTGGTTTGGGTTATTATCAACAGGCTCACGAATATAGCATATTTCATTCTGATAAAGGAAAACATCAGTGTTTATAAACTTGTAATTTTGTACATTCGAGATATAGTACATTTTAAGGGGGTTCCTCACTCTATTGTTTTAGACATGGACACCTAGTTTACTTCTCATGTATAACAGGGACTAAAGAGGGAATTGGGTACACTTGTACTTTTGAGTATAGCTTAACATTCCCATATAGATGGCCAGTCCAAGCATATGTTTTCGGTTTTAGAGGACATTCTTCAAGCATGCGTCTTGGATTTTGAGGTCTCTTGGGAGAGACACATACACCTAGTGCATTTTTTCTACAGTAATATTTTTAGCCAACTATTCAGAGATCACCTTATGAGGATTTGTATGGTTGGCCATGTTGATCACCCCTATGTATGCTAGAGGCTAGAGAGGCAGCTTTGTTGGGACCTTATCTTGTCCAGAATAACACTGAGGAAGTGGATTTGATTCTAAATAGGATTGATATTTCACAAAATCTCTGGAAATCATAGGCTGATCAATAGAAACAACCTCTAGAGTTCGAGGTCGGAGATCAGGCTTCCCTACATGTCACACTGAGGTTTGGACACTAGTGGATTGGGTGATATGGGAATCATTCACTTAGATACGTGGGGCCATTTTAGGTTTTCAATAGAGTCGATTTGGCTGCATATCAGTTTCATTTACCTCATAGGTATCTGGCTATGCACAACCTCTTTCATGTTTCTTAGCTATAGCGTTCCTATTTAGATTGGTCTTGGGGGTTTTCAACCCACGGAGGCTATGTTGGAGGTGGATGCATCCTTCAAGGAGCACCCTATTTGGATTGTAGATCGTAGCACGAAGGTTCTCCATGGCTAATCTATTCCTCTAGTATGGGTTCTAGGGCAGCACTGGAAAGTGCAGGATGAGACTTGGGAGAGGGAGGCTGATGTGCCATCGTAGTGGCTAGATTTGTTCACAGATTCTTCTTCACAACCTTTGAGGGAAAATTTGGGGACAAATTTCATTAATGGGGTATGTTCGTAAGAACCCAGGACTTCTTTTTAGGTATAGATCTTATTTTCTAGAATTTTCCAAAAAAGGAAAAAAAGATGATTTTTTATGTTCATGCTGATTACATTCCATGTACCTATATTACCATGTACAAATGAATTTTGACCGTGTAACGGCCGAGTACATGGTTGTGTGGTGACCTGCTAGACACACTTAAGTCAGGGGTCGGTTGAGGCTAATACACAGTGTGTTGTTTCAATGAAAATGTTGTGTACTTTTATTTTCATTTGATATATCAAAAGGGGGTCATGTGAAATGTCGAGAAATACCTTTTTCCAGTCATGGTTCATACAAGAGTGCAACGGAGTGACCAACGAACACCAAGCCCCTGATTCTCCATCCAAACATCAATTGAGATAGGGCCAGGTTCATTGGAATCCCACCATTGATTTCTCAAAACCCCTAGAGCCTCTCTTTCGGAATCATCCTCTCATGGGAGTTATTCATGATTTGTTGTTTTTAACCTTTTTATATATCTATGTTGATATTGGGTTATTCAAGGGTTGATGTTCATGTATATTGATCGTACGACATTGAGGTTTGTGTTTTGTTCCTTTCGTTGTTTGTATTGGGATTATATATACTAAACGTGTCGGATACCCACATTTGGTGTAACGACCCAGGTATTTATAGTGTAATGATTTTTTATTTATATCAATACTTATGAATGAGATATTAAGTTTAGGTTAAAGAGGGATCTTTTTTAGATAGAGTACTCGAAAAGCAACAATAGGTGTCTCTGAAATCATACTTTTCACACAAGTTTGAGTTATACACAAATATAATACAATAATATTATTATTATTTTAAATGGTAGTTAACTCCTAGAAATTTTAATGGTAAGAATGAATAATATTAACTGAATATTGAAATATGGTCTACAAATTTTTAAATAATGATTCATTGGTTACAAATTTTTTTTATAAATGGAAATAAAAACCAATTGAATATAAAGGATGCATTTTTATGAAAACATGTTTAGAAGTGAATAATTGTGTATTCATATCTCTCTTTGTGGATTTTTATTTAAAAAAAAAATATATAATATATATTCAATGTAATTTATTAAATTCATCTTATATGTTTTATAGATATGATATAATAACAAATTCAATTTTTAGGATAAAAGATGTATTTTTCTAAAAATGTTGTTTCGCCACCTTTTAAAGGAGAACCCTTCTTAAATCAAGTTTTTATCACTTTTATATGATATATAAGACAAAATAAACTTTTTTTATAGAAGTGTAACATAAAAATTTACTTTGTATGAAATTTAGGTATTTTTCTGATAAAATTCTTATTTTTTATGGATAATGAAAAATACTACATTTTTATTCAAAACAATCTTTTAATATAATTTATTTATATAGTTATATTGCACATTAAATGGGGTTTAAAGTGTAATTGGATTATATTTATGTCATTTAATCCAATTTTTTTCATTAAATGTAATTTCACTTTGAAATTTGACATAAACACATGTCAATCTGTTGATAGTTATTACTTTTTAAAAACCAACTTTTTGGTTTTGACAACAGGAATTAATTTTAAATTTATTTCATCAAATTATGTCTTTTGAATTTTTAAAAATGGATTCCGTATTTGGAATCTGGAATTCTAAATTCTTTAAATAGTTAACTTTTATTTTTAGACATTATGAATTGAAACTTCATTAATTATTTTATTTACCGTTGTAAAATAGTAAATCTAGAAAATAAGGGTAAAAAATAATATTATAGTAGTATTAATCTACTCTAACATATGTCCTAATACCATTGGATGAGATATTTCTAACCATGGGCATACATGGGGGGTTTTTTGGACCCCATGGAGCCACTTGGATGTGAAAATGACATTTTATAAAAATTAATTTAAAGTAAAGAATAAAATAATTTAAACATATATCTTTTACAAAATCAATTTTTATATAGGGTAATATAAGTGATGTATTTGACTATAAATAATAAAATGAAATATTAAAAGATTTTATACATCATTGTATTATATTTATAATTTTAAGACATAAAATAAATTAATATATTTATGACATAATGATAATGTAGTGATTACCTTATTAATGAATGATTTAAATAAATGAGGTTATAAATATTAAAATAAATTTTATTTGAAACTTTTTATGACAACCACAAATTATCAGGATTATTATTATAGCTTATTATATTTTAATTAATGAGGTTTTTTCTAAATAATCATAATGTTATGGATTATTTAAAAAATTCATGATATGAATAGTATAAAAATTGACAAAAAGAGTTTTTGAAACAAATAATATTTTATTAAATGATATAATAGTCATAAAAATATAATATTAGACCAAATGACGTGGATAATGTTGAAAATTTCATTAATTAACCCCTTTAGGTTATATTTTAATTTTTTAGTAACTATATTATCGACATAGTATGAATATACAAGAAGACATGTTAAGAGTTAAAATAGTTAACTAACGGTTAATGGTAAAAGATAAGGTTGAATTTTTATTCTATACTTGTCTCAACCAATTAGATAAGATGTTTTAGATCCAAAATCACAATATCATTGAAATAAATGACTTTGGTACCATTTTAAAATGAAAATCATTTTATAATAAAATAATATTTCAATGCCATCCTAAAGTGCCCCTCCTCCCTCTTATAAAAGGGAATCACCTCGGCCCATTTAATCACAACTCTAAAGCCCCTTGGCTCGTCCAAATTCTTCCCCAATAAACTCCAAACATACCAACATCCTCCTAGAAGCCTTACCTTAGGCTGAAGGAAATTCATGAAAGCATTTTAGCTTTAGTCAAATTGAGTTACCCGATTTGAGGTAATGTCTTCTCTCAAGATTCTTTCATTTCATTTCCCGTGTCCAACATCCTAAAAACTATTAATTTAATTATTTTATTAAAAAACCCACATATTCAATATACTATAATGTTTTTATTCCATTTATTTGACCTACTCTCACTCACACCTGCATCTAATATATTTAGAACAGAGTATTTCTGTGGACGGCGAACTACTGCCTCACGAAATGATGATTGTTCAATTATCCACTATCACCTCTCATGGTGGACATTATTATGGAAATTTATTTATATATAATATATATTATTTTTTGTATTATTATTTATTTTTCATTTATATCATACATTTATTCATTCCAAAATGTCTAAATATGATAATTTCATTTGAGGAAGTGAGAACTATCGCTCCCTCAAAGTGAAATGAATCGTTCATGCCACACATGGAATGTATAAAGGATGGAATTAATGAAATTATATAAATTATATATAATATGATATTATAATTTAACTACAATATATCATTGTATAATTTAGTTTTAATTCCTTTAAATATAAAAAATAAATTAATGTGGTGTTCATGCATACATACGACTTACTGTTTCCAAGAATGGTGCATTTCATTTTATATCTCCAAATGTTGTGGACTGTTATAAATACATATATATTATATCTATATACATATATACTATATATATATGATATTTAAATCATGAATACTATTATAGAGATAATGTACTTTTCACCACATAGACAATTTGTAATTATAACAAGATCATTTTCAACTCAAGTATACAATATCGAAAAAATGTCCGATATTAACTTAAATAATTATATAATATTTTTAACGTGGTAATAAGTGATATAAAAGGAGTAATAAATTTTAAAGAGGTTCTGGAGAATGTATAAATTAACTTATGTTTATTATTCATTAATAAAAAGGAACAAATGTGACTAGTTAGACTCAAGGTAAGGGAATTCATCTCAATCTCCTTTTATTGATGTTTGTTTTGATAATATACATATCCTTGTTTTACAAGGTGTATAATAAAACTGTTTGAATTTTACTTTCATTTGAATGTAATACTTTATGTACGAATCGTTTTACTAAACAACAAAGGGAATTTTTTTATTGTATGAGGCCACAATGACCTCCCTATCACCACAATAGTTATTCGATATTTGAATTCTTCTATAAGATTTAATGTTTTTAAAAGGAAATGAAGTCCCTTTTAAATTTTTTTTTGTTTTGGTATAAAAAATTGTTTTCAAAGTTTATTTACTATTTCAATATCTTGGAATGGTTTCTTTTTATTGCAAATGAAATTTTATTAGTGAAATGTTGATATTTGAAATATTTTATGTGTTTTGATTTTACAATAATACTTAGAAATTTTACGGGTGGTTACGTGATAAACCAATGATGGGTGGCTACCTTATAAACCAAATGATGGGTGGTTTCGTGATGAACCAACGATGGTTGTTACGTTATAACCTCCTTTTCATTGGGTATAGAAATCGACCGAATGGCTATTCCATTTAGTGATATGTGTGGATGTTGGGCGTATAGAAATTCTATTTATGTATGATTATGTCCCATGTAACCTTTATAAGCTATAGGTTTCTTTGTATGGGATTTATGGCAATCTTTTGGTTACAAAAACGGTAACCAATGAACTTATATTAAGTGAAGTATATTTACCACTTCTTAATGGTGAAATGTTTTACTTTATAATAAAGTATTCATGGTTTTAATGTTATCCCAAGACTAATAATTTTCTTTCTTTATGTATTCCTTACTGATCATTTTACGCTCATCCCATGTTTTGAAATGTTTTTTAGAGGACATAAAGAAGAATAGAGTCATGGATGGTATCAAGGAAATGTTATGCTGTTAAAACATGAAACGATGACATATTTCGTTCTAAAGGGTCATTATTTTATGAAAAAAGGGTAGTTAGTAGAATTGTCAACTTTTATTATTCAAGATGTTATGTATAAGTTATGGCATAATTCTATAAATCTTTAAACCTGAAAATATACTAGATTTTATTTAAAAGTCAAATTATTGACTTAACTCAAGATTATGAAATGTTTAATGTTGGGACATTATAGTTGGTATCAGAGGTCAGTTTAGATATCTTTAGAGGTTAGAGTGTTATTTAGGAATATGTGTAGGGTCCTGAAATGTCCACAAAGGAGAATGAGAATCCCCTTTAATCGAAGGGGGGTTATACCCAATTCCTCCACAAAATAATTGGGAAAGGTGAGGAAATACACAAAGGGTGGCCCAAGATGAACCGGTCCATAGACTGGTCTAATGATAACGCTATTCTGTAGGTTCTGCAAAGCACCCCCTCTGCGGACCGCTATCGTTCACGGAATGGAGGCGGAGATCCTCCGCGGGTGCGAAGCAACACGGGCGCCAAATCGATCCATCGTCACGAACTACCCCATCCGTGGACCGCGTCGACCAGCCCAGGCCGCATCCTCTATCGTTCGTGGAATGGAGGAGGAACCCGGAGCGGCTGCGAAGCACTCCCCGAGCTCATTCGATTCGAAGGGGGAGATGCGTTCAATGCCCCCTTCAAGTTGTAGATTGACCAAGTCATCCGTAAACTGGGTTTTTGGTCATGGGCCACCGCAAAAGGTGTTACATGACCACAAATATATCCCTTTCCCCAATCTATAATTTTAGACAGAGGGGGAAGAGAAAGGAGGATTCTGAGAGATCGATCAGATTCGGGTGGAAGGATTTCAAAGGAAGGAGCTTAGGATTTCGCAAACCGCGAAGTTCCAGTCTGCGAACCAGAACATGTATAAAGTTGGAAGAAAATTAATAAGGAACCAAAATCACATAATATCATGGTGAACTTAGAACCTAAAATAACAAATAAATGAAGACCTCAAACTATAGCCCCTACATGGATGCACTCCCCACGAACCAGGGAGTTTATGCCCCTTTTCCAATCTGTCACACCGCGTAGCACCCTCCTACGCGAGCGAAGCCCCGACCGACGAACCCCCAAACAACACCGCCCTCGACCGCTATTTCTCACATGGATCCCTCCACGTACCATCCCAGTAGGCAGGCTGAACCTGAAGCCGCAAACCACCCTAGTTCGCGAGATGCCTACCAGTTCGCGAACCACCCTGGTTCACGGGATTCCCCTCAGTCCGTGGACCACCCAGGTTTGCGGACGGCCTGTCCAGCCATGTAGCACCTTCCTACGCGAAGGACGCCACCACTCATACACGAGTGCGGCCCATGAGATCCTTTAGAGTTCCCATTCCCTGATCCGGATAAAATCCTCCCAATCTAGCATGATCCTCTGTAACCCCCTCAATGGCCCATTCATCGGTTCCGAACCAAGGCCTCCACCAGAGCCACCGAACCTGTGTGATGTAACCTTTAGGCACATCAGCGCACTGTTTTGAGTTCACATACCCACTGTAAGTAGGGGTGAAGGGGCTGCCCTAACCCTTGGTCGGATTCCCGAAGCCCTCCTGGTTTCACATTCCCACAGTAATGTGGAGTCCGATCCCGGGATCCCCATTTCCTCCCCTCCACTTGTTAGAACAGGGGAACTTCTCCACTCTTCGAGGTGTGGTGGACTACCCATCAAATGGAAGCCCCCATGCACCTCCGTACTTCCCTATGGCCATGTACAAGGAAGGGCGTAGTGGGAAAGGGTGTTGCTCCGTCCTTCTTAGGGGCCAATTCCCTCCTCCTCTACGCTTTATCTCCCTGGGCATCCACCTCGGAGTAAGCCCTGACTTTATGGGCGTCCTCTATGCGTAATCCCCATTTCACTTCCCACAGACGCACCTTTCGCGACGTGATCGTCTGGTCCCTACAGCCTCTTGTTTCTCACACTGAGCATGACTCACGTGGGCTTAGAGTAAACATCGACCATGACATCCTACTATGGGCCACCTCAGAGTGTAATCCCCAATCCATTACTATGTGACTCCTCAGAGTGTAAGCCTCAATCCATTACTATGGGCCTCCTAAGAGTGTAAGCCCCAATCCATTACTATGGGCCTCCATAGATTGTAAGACCCAATCCATTTCTTTGGGCCTCCTCAGAGTGTAAGCCCCAATCCATTACTAGGGGCCTCATCAGAGTGTAATCCCCAATCCATTATTAGGGGCCTCCTCAGTGTGTAATCCCCAATCCATTACTATGGGATGCCTCAGAGAGTAAGCCACAAGATAATGCGAACTACGAGAACTTTGATTCTCTACCACAGGGATACGTAGGAAGCCTCCATGAGGTTCAAGACCGATCACCATCGGACCCTCGTGTCCACATTCATGTAGGCTCTCCGATTCTCCTATTCGAACTACGTAGACATTGATCCCTGTCTCCTAGGTAGGGTACGTAGGAAGCCTCCCTGATGTTCAATGCCAACAACTAGTCGATCCGACTATCTTTACGTCGGTTCACCGCACCACTCCTAGTTCCTACATAATGAGTCCAGACTCCCCGGGGTCATTAATCCAACGAGGGATGGTAAACCTCGAGCATAAATGATTCTGAACCCCTACGTCCAGCTGACCATTGCCAACCATGAGTAATATGTGGATACAATGCTTGGGTATAATCCAAAGATTCACAAACATATGAACACATCATAAATCTATAATAGTGTCCCAGAACATGTAATAATCCCCCCCCCCAAGGGTGTGATGAGCCCGACTTCCCATCCACTTGACCAATTTGAGTTCTTAAGCGTCGCTGGTCAAACCACCCCGCAAACACCAGCCTTTGAAAAGCAGGTCCACGTATTACTGGATAAGGAAACGTTGGGCATTGCGAGGTGGAAAATGGGGCACCCTATATGACTGATTAAGCAGAACCCAACCTTCCCAAATCAATCGTCGTGTAGCGCACGTTTCTTCCCTATGACCCTGTCATGCACCGCGAGAAAAAAATGGTGAACCCGACGTGAATCTTTAACCAAGCATGACAGATTTAACCTAATCCCCCCATGTTCCCCATTAATACTCCCAAAGAGGGCCAAGAAATGTCATTAATTACACATGGGGTCAAGAGATTCTTCTTTTAGGGGTTTTCTGTTTGTATTTGTGAAAATATTTAACAGGTACCATTCAGAAATCCTTCGATCCAATGGCGTACTTCACGAAGGAACTCATAGGCATGTGCTTCCAACTACGCAATGACCGGACTTCCACGCAAATAGAGGGCCCAATCACCTACCCATCGTCTTCAATGCTGGGTATCGGCTGCGCTGATTCGAGAGTACCATGTGAATGGTACTCTCCCAATGGTGGAGGCGGCCATGGACGCCCTCCAATCCGCCAGGACTCATCAGTCGCCTGCACAGTAGCAGCCACAAAGGCAGATCCAGATGGCTCTTGTTGCCGTCTCAAACCATTTCGGGAGTCTATCCCTAGAACCAGATAACACATACCTTCCTTATCTTAGGGAGGCGGATGAGGTAGACGCGGAGGACATCATTCCCGCTGAACAGGGGTTCCGCTCCAAGGACCCCGCCAAAAGACGTCATAGTGGTCACGCCATGACTCAACATCCTCATGCTCAAGAGGATGTAGCCTCGAGGATCCAGGCCCACGCTCCCCAAGCTCCGGCCCCTTGGTCAGCCCGACGAGGGAAGAAAATATACAACCGGGGACCAGTCATCACCCTTGTCCCCAAGGAGGAGCTCCACTGCCCAGTCACGGAGACGCATCACGAACAGGCACATAAACCTATTCGATCCTCCAAATCCCGCCATCCAGATATAGTGGCCCACCATCTAGACATGACGGCATCATACGAGAAGGCGTGCATCCCGTCCGGGCTCTATCAAGCCTATCGCTCACACTAGACGACACTTACCTGAAAGGCTCCTCTCCTTGCCCATGGTCATGAAGCACACCCACCCGACGTGGTGGAAACCCAACGTCTGCAGGTCCAGCTCCTAGATGATTCACTTGACCCCTACCGTCCCGATATAGTGGTGATCAAAAAAGCCCGCCACCTAGATGTGGCGGAAACTCATAGGTGGGCATGTCTCCCCCCCCCCCAATAAACGACACTGACATGATACAGTGGGAAACCAACATATGCTGGGACAACTCCCTGTAGATGCAAGTATAGTCCTCCGTCCCGATGTGGCAGCAAACAGAGAGATAAAATGGCATGTCCCGGCCCAGGGACAGATTCGTTCACCTGCTCCAACACAATAGAATTGTCAGTACCCACTAACCACCAGAGGACTGGAGCAGGATATTCCTACTCCGATATCAGAATGGGCCTTCATACCCATTCTAGCCAAAGATGTCTCTCTGCATATCATGGAAATTATGGAGGAGCTGGTATCAATCCCATATCATATCTTGTAGACTTTCTAGAGTGTAATTGCATTAGTAGAAACTGCAAGGATTTTGGCATGTGAGCATGTTTCCCCAATTGATGTGACTCCTCAAAGAGATGAGATTTCCACCTCGGAGCAAATCTACATCCCTGCTTCCGCCCAGGAGGGTCACCGGCTATATTCTGCGATGCAAGGGAACCGGATCGAGCAGCTTCACTCGTTCCAACTAGGGGACTCCCATCCATCACGGTGGATGATCCAGAGTATACATATATCCCTGAAAAAATTCAAGATGTTTGTCGGCGTATCCTGGAAACATCATTGGACCCAATTGGATAGGGACCCAATGGTGAAGGTTGTTGTCAATAGTAGATGGTCTCTGCTACCTGTAATAAAGCACCTCGAATGCGATGAAGGAAGCCAAAAAATAAAGAGCGGGTTCATGACTCCACTCTGCTGGAAGCTGGTGTTCCCAATGCCGCTAAGAGCATATCAGAGGCTCCAAACCCTGCCCACCCATTACCATCTTATGGGAGTGGCAGTAGCAGTTGCAATGGTCCTCCCCGCAATGTTTCTAACAACAGCTCTGAAGGTCCTCCCCATAGAACCCGTGGGGGCCTCCCCCATAGGCATATAATGATCGATCATGTGAGCTCCTCTTTTGATGCGAGTCACATAAACCCTCCACGTGACCAGAAGATCGAGTAGCAAGAAGGTCCTCCACTTGCTGCGGTCCACCTTGAAGGTCCTCCCTAGGGTATACCAGCAAACACCCTCTATTCAGTGGGACCACAGATTATGATAGTATTCCTCGCTATCATAGTCACAAATGCGGAGTCCCTCCCTGCAGTGATGTCTCATCACGACAAGAATGACCTCCCCTTGATCTGGCCTACCCTGAAGGTCCTCCCCAAGGGTTACATTTCTATGAAACTCCACACAGCCAAGCATCAGATCATAGTGGTAGTCCTTGCCACCCTGATAACGGAGGTCCTCCCCATTGAGACATCAAGCATTGAGAATGCCCTCCCCTCATTGCGGTACATTTTGAAGGCCCTCCCCGGGGTGTACCCCAAAGATATTCTCCCTACAGCAGCTGTAATGGTAGTCCTCGCTATTGCAGCAGTTGTGATGGTAGTCCTCGCCACCACAACCTCCATTGTGAAGGTCCTCCCCGCATTGGCCCTAAGCAACAAGAAGGTCCTCCCCTTGGCGCGGTGTGTCTTGAAGGTCCTCCACAGGATACAGACTGAATGTCAAACCCTAATGGTCATCCTCACCATGATGGAAGTTGTTGCGAAGGCCCTCCCCGTAACAATGCTACATAGCCAGAAGGTCCTCCCCTTGCTGCGACACGCCTTGGAGGTCCTCCCCAGGGGGTTCACTGCAAAAGTTCTCTATGCAGTGAGGTGTCAAGAAGTAATGGTAGTCCTCTCCATTACAGCCGTCATTGCGAAGGCCCTCCCCGTGATGACATATCATATCGACAGGAAGGTCCTCCCCCTACCGAATCGAGCACGGAAAAGCCCTCGTATGCTGAGGAACTCAGAAGGACGGGATCAAGCATGTCAGATTCCCGGTCTATCACTAACGACACCCTTCTTCAATCGGGAGACATTCCGGGTCCACATTCATCTTTCGAACCACCTCAGAATCACCCACATGACAATTCAATACCTACTGGTCCCACTACCTCTGACCACCCTATCGGCGAGCATCTCAGTTGGGCGGATCAGGTAGAGGAATCACTATCAGAGGAGTAAGCTGACATTTTTCACCTGAGGAAACGACTGGCCAGGGATGATATACCAGTTATGTCTTGGCCCATGGCCACCTCTCAATTCGACATACCTAGAGAGTTATTAGAAGAATGTGTGCACGATATCCGCCATAATATATGGACCACCCTCCGCTGACTGAAATCATGATTTCTGCCCTACGACGGGTATATAGACCATGTCAATACAATAGGATACCTCCTGCATCACACTGACCTGGAAGCTCTTCCTTCGGCATTACAACAGCAACCTGGGAGACTTAAAAGAAACATGGAGATACCCTGCCTCCATGCGCTGCACCAGTTGTGTCGCCTCATCGATGACGCTCCGATGGGAGTCCATATCAGGGAATGGGGGGAGCATGGAGCTTTGCATTTCACTCCACTCCCTGCCCAGAAGAACCAGTTTTTTATAGTGTCCTGCAACATCATCACATCAAAATAGCAATTGAGTGGTCTCCATGTTCGCAAAAGGCAACACACCCAGTAGAATCCGGCCTTGTGTAAGTCACAGATGCGTCAGTCCTGACGAGAACGATCCATTCAAAAACTCTTGAATCAGGCCACCGAGAGCATACAACAGGCCTCTCGCCTAAGAGAGGCCAATTAGCAGTCATTTCTTGCCTCCCATGAAGGGATTGATTCAAAGAAGAACTTGGCACCAAACCCAGTTCACCCCCGAATGGGGGCATGTGAGATCTGGCTGGTCGCGATAGCAGCAGCCACCACTACAATCTAGGGTTAACCCCAGCCTGCAGGGCTGGGGGAATTTTTAATAAAATATTCCCCCATAATACCAATAAAAATGGGAAGAGACTCAACGTCCAAGGAATAGATCCAACCCCAGCCCTTAGGGATGGGGACATTATTAGCTCCTCAACAACAACCTCCACCACAAGAATTAGTATTCTCTCATCTATGGAGGACAATTAGAAGAGGATGTTACTGCCCTATCCTGTCATTTGAATCATCATCCCCTCTATAAGGGAGGTGTACCATAAGGTCGCATCAGAGAACACTTTGTGTCACCCTTCTTCAAGGATCCCCAAATCAATCCCGGGAGAGAAGAGGGAATACCAGTAAAATATGTGGGAGATCCTCTTCCTATTTGGAAGATGAAATCTGCTCCTCCACACGATATGCATCCATCAACGCCATAGAGGATAACCCCACGGGTAACACTGATGATGATGCAGATCTGGATGGATAGGGAGATGATGGTTCCAGTCAGGCTGTAACTCACAACAAACCACCAAGTGTGCACACTCGAAACCAGAGGGCCGATCTAAACATGGCCACACTTTCAGCTAACCTTCATCTGCTCACCCTGCAAGCTTCCAACAAGGATAAGAAGAAAGTACCAGTTACCCTTAACCCTCATCCTTCTCTTGATAAAAACGAGCCACTTACGCTCGAATAAAGATTCGCTCGACAGGAAGAGTAAATGAAAGAATTGAGGCGGCTTAATTCCGAGCTACACTAGAGGAACCATCTTATTGAATGTGTGTCCCAAGAGGAGCCACATCATTCACTCCTAGTAAGTGCACCTCAAAGACCAATGTTTTTCCCAGAAAACAAAGCACGGTTAGGGCTCCTACCCAACGAGGCACCTGGCCCATCTGACTACCTAAATGTGGATCTGTATGAATACCCAGACTTCCCTCCACTGAGGAAGCAACTGGGACGAGCTCTTATGAACCCTCCGAAGGTGTCACAAATGACACATGCAACCCTGGTGCCAACCAAGCTGGATCCTCAAGTAATGCCTTGGGATAAACCTGCCCATGACTGGGCCCAACAGGGTGTAAAAATGGTCTCACCAACACCATCGAGGCACTAACGGCTCGATTGGAAGCAATGGAAGGTCGATGCACTCCGATACAGCCAGAGTGGAAGCCCTATCTAGCTTAGGTGAGCAACACGCCACCTCCACCCAATTTTGGGAGCCCTATATTTTCTATTTTCAATGGATCAGGGGATCCTGAACATCATTTGATGAACTATGAATCTAATTGTGACCCTATGAGGGGAACTCCATAACAAAAAGAAGCAATGAAACTCAGATGCTTCGTACGGACCTTTCCAGGATCCTCCTTCGTCTAGTATACGAGTATGCTAGCCCAGTCAATAAAAATCTAGGAAGACCTTCAGCAGTAGTTCATGTTCCACTTCAGCTCAAAGTTTCCTAAAACAATGATCAGCGACCTCATGAATTGAAAATAGAGGGAGAATGAGAGGGTTTTAGATTTCATCGCCAGATGGAAAGGTTTGACCGACTCTCTGAACAGACCAATGCCTCAAGATGAGTTGTTTTCCATATGCATCGACAATCTTTGAGATGAGATGTGAACACCACTCATACTAGTGGAATGCACCACTGGATTCCACCATCTCTAAGACATTTCCTAGAAAATCGAGAACTCCCTGTAGAGGACCAATTTGATTTCCCGAATAGCCTCGCAGGCTCCTACAAAGCGAACAGTTACAGCTGAAGCGTCCTCTGTCACGCTCAAGCCAGCCCTTGTGCCTACTCCACCACTCATGCCTCCACAAAATCTTCATGGTCCCCCTGTATATTAGCATCCACCTCCGCCTAAGCGGGATGATCAGAGAGGGGAAAAGTAGAACTAGTTTGAGGAATGCAGACATAAATTATACTCATTCCGAGAGGACCAAGTCCGTGGATACTTTATCGCCGCCATGAATTGAAAATTGATGTACCTCCTGGAGCCGAGGAAACCCAAAGAAGTCAGCCGTGATAATAGACCAGATTACTGTCCCTACCATTGTATGTTGGGGCACAATATTCGGGAATGTTTCATCTTCGAAGGCCTCATGCAAAGGATGGTAGAATCCGGGAAGGTCGAGAAGGGACCACCACCAGCACATGTGACATATATTTCTACCACTGGATCCGAAAAAGGGGAGGGGTGGCAAGAAGTCACCAGTAAAAGGGGCAGAAATTCGATAACTGGATGACTCAAGAAGACTATAAATCGAGCCCAAGGAATACTCTGAGATCAACTATAGCAGCCGATGTTGTCGCCAACAGCCCCTGATGCCACACAGCTGACAATAACATCCTCATAACCCTCTACAAGCCAGTCATCCAAGCATAATAAAAGGAGGAGACAAGCGCAAGAGGAGAAGTCTGCGATGAGGCCAATGTTAGTGTAACGACCCGAAATTTTGAATAAATTTTGTTTCCTAATTTTGAGTGTTATTTTATTTTTTACTAAAAAAACTGTTTAATTTGATAACAAGAGTATAATTAAAATGAGACTGTTGGGTTTTGACTATTATATGACCATTCTTAAATATGACCGCTGGAAACTAAACGTTTCGATTATTGTCTCTAAATACAAGTGATCATGGTTAATTAATATAGAAAGAAGATTTGATGGCCTCACCCAGTAGTCTTGGGCCAATCGAAGCCCATATAACAGAACTTCGGAATGAGGTAGCACCACTGGGCTTTTCTCTAGACCAAACCCAAGCCGAACATTATCATGTGAAGCTAGAAAAGAATCGTCGTCGCGAGAAGTTCAAACTGATAGAAATTATTACTCGTGCATTGTTGGCTGAGCCACCCTCAGATTCTCTCACCTTATCACACCTTACACTTAGGTCCTATTCTGGGGTTATAAGGGTATATGTAAGGAGACCGTAACTACCTTGTGTAATCCATTGTTTAAAAAAAATTTGATTTCTTCTTATGATGAAGTTTATGAATTTTCAAATATTTGGATTAATATAGTATGCATATTTTTGATGAATTTTAGAGAAAGGATATTTTAAAAATGTTTTTGTTAACCTTAAATAATTAAAAATGTGTAATTATTTTCAAAAAATGGTTTTCTACAATTATGTTCAGTATGAAATTTAGAATCTAATAAGATCAATTTAATTTTTGATGAATAGTAAATTATGAATAGTGATTTTATGCTTAGGATTTTTAATGTGACCAAATGGATTTGTAATCTCACTTAAAGAAAATATTAATATAATCTAGGCACCTTGTTTAAGTATTGAGATTCAATTAATAGGTAAATAACTGTTTCATAAATTATTAGTCAAGTATTAGTTTTTCCTGGTGAATAGTGTTGTTAAATTAAAATATAAATTATAATTATTTAGAAAATTATTTTTATAAAATGGATTTCATTTTTGAACTCAGAGAATCGATATTATGTTAAATTAATCTTTGGGGATTTTTTTGAAAAAAATGAATTCTCAGTGAATAGTGTATTTATATAAAAATTAAATTAAAAATATTTAGAAAATTATTTTTATAAAATGGAGTTCAATTTTTAAATCATAGCATTATTATTTGGTTAAGGTGAAATTTTGGGGTTTTTCTGAAAAAGTTGAATTTTCAGTGAATAGTAAAAATACAGTTTTAGGATTTCGGTATGTTTAATGACATCAAAATTGTGTCCTGATGATGTCATGAGATATTTTAATGGTTGGATGACCAAAGGTGATGAATTATTCTATGGGGGGCCCATGTGTCCTAAATCCATGGGAAATACCATGGGAGAGCCCATGGTTTTGAGAAAACCACTTGTGAGGTGTCCCTTGGCCATTAATGCCTTGTCTCCTCACATTCCCTATAAATACTCACCCTTTCCTCATTTAGTTTTCACTTCCAAATCTCCCCCAAAGAACATCTGGTCTCATTACTTCCCAAGTATTCCTCTCAAGGTGCCCCCAAGCCCTCAAGATCCCAACCTTTGAGTTTTAAGAGATACGTTTTAAGGTAAGGGATCCTACCTCTATCTTTCTTTTCAAGTAATCTCTTTTATGTCATTTCTTTTATGCTCCATGCTATTTTGTTGGAGGATGTTCTTTTATATTTATATTACTGCCCTTTTCATGTTAATATTATGAGGACCCCATCTTACTCTCATCAATTCATTTTAAGAATTTTTAAGTGGCACCGTTAGGCACCCGAATTTTTAAGAGATTCGTTCGCCTTTCTCATTCTTCAAAGTTCTACTTTCATGTCATGTCTTTCAAGTTACTTTTTATTATTTTGGGGTATGATATCTATATTTATCATACTAATATTTAATGTTTATATTATGGGAGACCCTATTTTATCTCATCAATTCATTTTTTTAGTTTAAGTGACGTCGTTAGGCTGCCAAATTTTTAAGGGATTCTTTCACCTTTCTCATTTTTTTTAAAGTTCTAATTTCATGTCATGTTTTTCAAGATCCTTTTTATTATGTTTTGGTATGATCTCTATATCTATCATACTTATCTTTTATTTTAATATTATGAGAGACCCAATTTGATCTCTTCAATTCATTTTTTTATGTTTTAGTGACATCGTTAAGCTGCCAAATTTTCATAAGAGAAATCTTATTTTTGTCTTCCTTTCATGTTCTTCATTTCATATGGTATATCTTTAAAATTTCATTACCATGTTCTTAAATCCCTTATATTCTTTTCCCCTACTGTTTTATGGGTCATTTATGAGTGGGTGACCCATGTCCCATCTATTTTCAATGTTTTCTAAAACCTCATAACATAGCTGTTATGCTGCAGAATTTCCGTCTCAAAATGTCTCTATCTTATTCTTAAATTCATTTATTTTAATAATTGAATACTCAACGATATTTCTTATAAATGGGTATTCACATATATACCAAAATTTTCTATTTTAAATTCTTGTATTTACATACATGAGACTCGGTTTCCCTTTCTGTGGGTTTAAAGTGACATAAAGATCATGTCTTTAAAGCAGTTTTTAAAAAGTTAGGATTATGAAATGAAACCCATTTCTTTTATGATATATGGGTTGTTTATGAAATTATTGATGATGATATATGTGTTTCACATGATAATAAAGACAAATTAATGGTGCGCCGTGATAGCGCTCCAATGCATTGGGTAAAGACTTAATCTCAATAGATGACTATTTTTAACGACGCCTTGTTGAATAACCTTGGTAAATTTTAATGACACCTTGGGGATGGACCTTGGTGAAACGGAAATAATTGTCAATATTAAATGTTGTAGCCACATCTTCATGTTATTAAATACATTATTTTTATTATGAAATGCCTCATGATTTCTTTCTCATACCTTAATGTTATTTTTCATGACATTGTTGATGTATCTCAAGTTCACATGTTAAATGTTTCCCCTTGTTTCCCTTACTGGGTCTTCTACTCACCCCATTCTTTTGATTTATGTCCCCAGGTTATGAGATATAGTAATTAACCTAGGATGAACATAAGTAGAAGCCTTTAAAGTGTTTATGAAGGATGTTTTATGTTTTCATGTTTTATGTTCCTGGTTTCCAAGACACTAAACCTTAATGATCCTCAGTTTTGTATAATGTAATGAAATTTTATCTGATAAAAATTCGGGATGCTATAGTTGGTATCAAAGGATGGTTTAGTTATTTTTGGAAATTAGGATATGAAAACTTTTGGAAAACCCTATAAAAATGTTTAAATATATGAAATCTTCCTGGTATTTTGGTGAGTATTGAGTAAGGGGTTGCCAAGAAAATACATCCATGTCTGGATACGAGAAGGTAGAGGTGGCTCTGGCACAGATGTACATAGGTGTAAAACCCAAAAACACCACTTTGAGCTAGACTTGAACGGGAACTGGTAAACAACAATGGGCCTTTTTACACTATTGGTTATGACACTTCTGGGGGATATTCTTTGGTAAATTTATAAGCTTAGTATGAACCATTATTAAATGAACGAAGATAAAATAAAATAAAGATTCACAAAAGAATATATGATCATGGATATCCTAGATTGGGACCTAGGGGATCACAAGTTAGGGTATAATTGCCTTGTACAAGTTTATCCTTATATTCTTATAGTTTCCCTTTAATGATTATTGGCTAAGTATTTAAGCCCCCTAATTATACATTCTTTTCTTTGTTAATGGCGGGAAATGGAAGAGCATGTCCCAAAAAACAATGTTATAGGAAATGTGATGATTTCCATATTAATGTGACTGAGATGACAAAAGATCAAGTTGAACATATTGTGATTATGCCAAATCAGCTCTCAAAAATTACAATTAATAATTGGTACCTAGTTGAATGCCCAAATTCATCAAGGAAGAAGAAGACAAAGTATCAAGGATGTTCATCTGATAATGTTGATAAGGGAAAGAAGACCCAATTTCTTTTTTGAAGAAAGTGTGGGAAGAGGAACAAAGGAGAATGTCACAATGGAACCGAGAGATGTTTTACATGTGGGAAGATAGGGCATAAAGTATCCAATTGATTTAAAAAAATGGATAATGTGATGAATAGAGATATGGTTCTATCTAATGTACCTTGTGCTTTTCAATGTCATAAATGTGAAGAAGTTAAAAATTATCCAAGGAAATGCTCTTTGGGAAGGGATGAGAAACATGATAAGAATCAACAGTCTTCAAAGACAAAGGAACAATGCAATTATTATGTTGATTCAGATCATGATGACTGAAGTACATGTAACTTCTTCGCAATAATTGTCTATGTCATGTCATTTTTTTGGGTTCATGCCCTATGAGCATATCATTAATGTTTTCTAAGAGCATAGATTCAATACCTAATATGGTTTTATATCAAGGAAAACATCTATTGTTATGTACCACATGTTGATGTTGTAAAGCTGTTCTTTTTGAAAAAAAAGATTATTAGGGGACTAAAAGATGATTATTATTTTGGAAGACGTTCACGATTTTGGGAACCCTATTTGACCAAGGTAAATAGATTAATACTGTATTTTCTTTGGGTATTAAAGGATGAATTATATTTTGAATAATCAATGAATTTAAGGTAAACTTATGGTAATATAGGTTACTTATGTAAATGATTAACTTATCTTGGGAAAAATATGTTTAGGTTAGCTACTTTTGTTATAAGATGTTAGGAGTGGTTGATGTTTTTTGGAGATGAACGATGAAGTTTATTTTGGAAGACAATGTTATCAAATCCTTCTTGTATTTAGGATTCAATCTTAGTTTGGTTTATTTTGAATATTTTAAGGACAGTTATTTATGGAATGGTCTATGATGAACTTTGGGTAGTACCGTGAAATTTTCTTGATTTAAATAAGTTTCCCTTCCCATGGGATTCTTTCTTTTTAAACAGTTGTTTTATCATACCCTTTCTCTTTTTGGGATAATAGATGAAATAGATAGTTAATCCTTGGTGTATTATGTGATTCTCTAGAAGATGATTCTTGTGCTTTGATGAGACCAAGTAGTTTTGAATGCTCATCGTTTGGAGAAAACATTATTTTTTGTAGAAACTTATTAAAGGATGAAACTCTACTTGAAGGTAGGTATATTTCCCTTTGTTTTATTCTATGTAGTAAATGAATTCCTCAAAACTATAAAAAGGAACATAAAAAAAGTTGTTTGTTAATGTTTCCTACTGGGAAATCAAATACCATTTAAACCATCATATCTTTGTGATTTTATTGTTGTTAACTTTCTCCTAATCATGTTTTCTATCACTCTCCCTCAGAACGTGACCCTTTGTTTTCACCTCCATGTCCATGTTTTCCTACATGGAATCCTAGAGTTGGTTAACTCGGGTGACCTTTGTACTCCCCTTTATTTCTTTTAATGTAATAGTTTTACTGACTCCTTTTTTGATGTGGGACATTCAATGAAATTTCAAAACCCAATTTTAAAAATTGTGAGGACGCAATTTCATAAGGGGGGAAGATTTTAATGACCCGAAATTTTGAATAAATGTTTTTTCCTAATTTTGTGTGTTATTTTATTTTTATACTAAACAAAACTGTTTCATTTGATAACATGAGTATAATTAAAATGAGACCGTTGGGTTTTGACTGTTATATGACCATTGGTCAATATGACTGCTGGAAACTAAACGTTTCGATTATTGTCTCTAAATATTAGTGATCTTGGTTAATTAATATTGAAAGAAGATTTGATGGCCTCATCCAGTAGTCTCAGGCCAATCGAAGCCCATCTAACGGAACTTGGGAAGGAGGTAGCGCCATTGGGCTTTGCTCTGGACCAAACCCAAGCCGAACTTCGTCGTGTGAAGCTAGAAGAGAATCACCTTCACGAGAAGTTCAAACTGATAGAAATTACTACTCGTGCAATGTTGGCTGAGCCACCCTCAGATTCTCTCTCCTTAGCACACATTACACTTAGGTCATATGCTGGGGTTATAAGGGTCTATGTAAGGAGACCATAACATCCTTGTGTAATCCTTTATTTTAAATAAAAATTTTGATTTCTTCTTATGATGAAGTTTATGAATTTTCAATTGTCTGTAAAAATATAGTGTGCATATTTTTGATGAATTTTAGAGAAATGATATTTTAAAAATGTTTATTTAAACCTTAAATAATTAAAAATATGTAATGATTTTTGAAAAATGGTCTTATACAATTATGTTCCGTACGAAATTTAGAATGAAATAAGATCAACATAATTTTTGTTGAATAGTAAATTATGAATAGTGATTTTATGCTTAGGATTAGTAATGTGACCAAATGGATTAGTAATCTCACTTAAAGAAAGTATTAATATAATTTAGGAACCTTGATTAAGTAATGAGATTCAATAAAATAGGTAAATAAATGTTTCAGAAATTATTAGTCAAGTATTAGATTTTTCGGGTCAATAGTGTTTTTTTAATTAAAAATTAAATTAAAAATATTTAGAAAATTATTTTTATAAAATGGATTTAATTTTTGAACTCATATCATCGATAATTTTTGGGGATTTTTCTGAAAAAAATGAATTCCCAGTGAATAGTGTATTTATTTAAAAATTAAATTTAAAATATTTATAAAATTATTTTTATAAAATGGAGTTCATTTTTGAAATCAAAGCATTGATATTTGGTTAAGGTGAAATTTTGGGATTTTTCTGAGAAAATTGAATTTTCAGTGAATAGTAAAAATACAGTTTTAGGGTTTCGATATGTTTAATGACATCATAACTGTTTCATGATGATGTCATGAGATAATTTAACGGTTGTCTGACCAAAGGTGATGAATTATTGTATGGGGGCCCCATGTTTCCTAACTCCATGGGAAATACCATGGGAGAGCCCATGGTTTTAAGAAAACCACTTGTGAGGTGTCCCTTGGCCATTAATGCCTTGTCCCCTCACATTCCCTATAAATACCCACCCTTTCCTCCTTTAGTTTTCACTCCCAACTCTCTCCCAACTAAGATTTTGTCTAATAACCTACCAATGTGTCCTCTCAAGGTGCCCCCAAGCCCTCAAGATCCCAACCATTGAGTTTTAAGAGATACATTTTAAGGCAAGGGATCCTACCTCTCTCTTTCTTTTCAAGTAATCTCTTTTATGTCATTTCTTTTATGATCCATGATATTATATTAGAGGATTTTATTTTATATTCCTCTTACTTCCCTTTTCATTTTCATATGATGAGAGACACCCTATTTCTTTCATCAATTTATTTTAACAAAGTTTATGTGGCGCCATTAGGCTGCAGAATTGTTAATGGATTCGTTCACCGTTCTCATTTTTCAAAGTTCTACTTTCTTGTCAAGTCTTTCAAGTTACTTTTTATTATGTTGGGGTATTATCTCTATATCTACCATACTGATATTTTATGTTGATATGATGAGATACCCTATTTGATCTCGTCAATTCATTTTTTGTTGAAGTTTAAGTGACGTCATTAGGCTTCCGAATTTTTAAGGGATTCTTTCACCTTTCTCATTTTTTTAATGTTCTACATTCATGTCAAGTATTTCAAGTTCCTTTTTATTATGTTGGGGTATGATATCTATATCTATCATACTGAACTTTTATGTTCATATGATGACAGACCCTATTTTATCTCTTCAATTAATTTTTTTTTAAGTTTAAGTGACGCCGTTAGGCTGCTGAATTTTCATTAGAGAAATCTTATTTTTGTCTTCCTTTCATGTTATTCATTTCATATGTTATATCTTTCAAATTTCATTAACATGTTTGTAAATCCATTACATTCTATCCTCCTATTTTTTTATGGATCATTTATGATTGGGTGACCCATGTCCCCTCTCTTTTCAATGTTTTCTAAAACCTCGTAGCATAGTCGTTATGCTGTACAATTTCCGTCTCAAAATGGCTCTCTGTTATTATAAAATTCATTAATTTTATTAAGTGAATACTCAAAGCTATTTCATCTAAAGGGGTATTCAATTATATACCAAAATTTTCTATTTTAAATTCTGGTATTTACATACATGAGACCCACTTTCCCTTTCTGTGGGATTAAAGTGACATACTGATCATGTCTTTAAAGTAGTTTTTAAAACCTTATGATTATAAAATGAAACCCATTTATTTTATGCTATATGGGTTGTTTCTGAAATTATTGATGATGATATATGTGGATCACATGATAATAAAGACAAATTAAGGGTGCGCCCTGATAGCACTCCAATGAATTGGGTAAAGACTTAATCTCTAGAGATGACCATTTTTAACGACGCCTTGGTGAATAACCTTCGTAATTTTTAATGACATCGTAGGGATGGACCTTGGTGAAACGGAAGTGATTTTCAATGTTAAATATTGTAGACACATATTTAAGTTATGAAATATGTTATTTTTATTATGAAATTCATAATGATTTCATTCTCATGCCTTAAAGTTCTTTTTCATGACATTGTTGATGTATCTCAAGTTCACATGTTAAATGTTTCCCCTTGTTTCCCTTACTGGGTCTTCTGATCACCCCTTTCTTTTGATGTATGTCCCTAGGTTATGAGATGCAGTAATGAACCTAGGATGAACATAAGAAGAAGCCTTTCAAGTGTTTAAGAAGGATGATTTATGTTTTCATGTTTTATGTTCCTGTTTTCCAAGACACTAAACCTTAAAGATCATTGGTTTTGTATAATGTAATGAATGTTTATGTGATAAAAAGGTGGGATGCTAATGTTAGCCCCGATGTTGTTAGATTTCATTCCCTTGAATTTGGCGCCATGGGAACCGACCCACCAAATGGCACCATCAGGGACAACCGACCAGGTTGACCTGTCAGAGGATAAAGAGTCAATCTTTGGTTCCATCAATGTAGTCCATATTATAGAATCGTTCCCTGACGAAGGATACAGTTATGAACCCGAGTTCTCAATATGAGGAGCTGGGAAAAGGAATCCTATAGGCAAGGGATATCAGGGGTGGCAAAGTCGTGGCCGAAACCAACCCGACGGTTGGAACTCGGCCTGAACAGTTAATATCATAGAAACCCTTTGGAAAGACCTTCAACGGACTCAATAGGAGGAAGAACATCCCTCCACCTCCACAAGCCGCCACATTGTCCCCGTCATTCTGCGGTACCCATCAGAGGAGGAACAAGTGTCTACCCACTTAACACGCACAAATAGACTGGTTGGGCCGAGTTTCCAGAACATGGGGACATCATCGACATCTGACCCCGCAGCCGGTCCCTCCTCATCACGTATTCCAACTCCCAAGATTCCCACTAAAACTCTCCTTCCAATGGATAATCATTGGCCGCTAGAATAGAAATATGACATCCTTAAGTAGGTGGCATCGGTACCAACCAAACTGTCAATCCTGGACGCCTTGAGTTTGTCAACAGACCTCAGGGAGACACTTATAAAAGCCATGCTGAGCCCCCTGGTGTTTCAATCCGAGGTAGCTACTGCCGAGATTTACCAGACAGAGACTAGCCCTACTAACTGAAATGCGGTGATTTCCTTCACAGATCAGGATGAATATGTCATCGTGCAAGGACACATCAAACCAATATATGTGTCTGACACACTAAATGACGTTGAGATCCGCAAATTATTTATTGACAATGGATTTGGAGTTAACCTCCTTCCCCTACAGACACTCCGTAAGCTAGGAAACAATGAGAATGACCTAGTACCCTCAGCCACAACTCTGTTAAGTTCTGAAAAGTGTGAACATAATCCAATGGGACAAATTAAGCTAAAGACCCATTTTGGTGATCTTATGGCCCATTCAGAATTCCTGGTTGTCCGGCAGAACACAGCATTCAATGCCCGGCTTGGAAGGTTGTGGCTCCATAAGCACATTTCCATTCCTTCATCCTACCACCAGTGTATTATTTATTGTGTCAATGGTAAAAGTGGGACATTGTACACCGACAAGGCCCCTTTTGAGCTCTCCGAGTCACAATACATTGACGCCGGTTTTTATGAGGAATCGAAGAAGATTCCATTGGCTGATGGTGTCGACTAGATCCCCGCTCCAAATGGTCTTGAAATGGTTCCTGGCGACCCCCTCAGATAGCTTGGCAGAGACTACGTACTTCCCATAAACCATGTTGAGAGCAGGGCTTCATGTTCAGACATGCACAATGTTGTCCTCATGACTTCATCCATAACGGCCAAGCGTGAAAATGTGGGAACATCCACTGACCCTCAGTTTTGGGGCGGATACTTGAGAGAGGACGCCCACAACGCCTCGCATCTGGACTCCCTGGAGCCTGATATAAGAACTCTCCCCCCGTCAGATCAAGAAGATGAGGATTTGGGAGAAGAATTGGAGGAAGATCTCAAGGATTAACCTCCCGCATTTGAGGAAGGTATCTCCACATCTGTGGACGAGCTCATGGAAATAAACTTGGGTACTGAGGAAGACCCGAGGACCACTCTTGAAAGTGCAGCCATGTCCCCCGAGGACCACGAGGTATATAACTCTTTCTTGAGACAACATCTGGATGTCTTTGCCTTGAATTACACAAAAATTATGGGACTCGATCCCAAAGTTTCAATGCACTGCATTGGTCTGCCAAAAGACCACTGGGGCTATAAACAGGCCTCCAAAAGGACACACCCCTCGTATGCTGATAAAATAGAGGCTAAAGTCGATAAGCTCATTAAATCAGGATTCATTCAGGAGGTCCAATACCCCATCTATTTGGCCAAAATCATCCTCATCAAGAAAAATAATTAAAAAATAGGCATCTGTATTGATTTTAGAGATCTCAATCGGCATTTTCCGACAGATGATTTCCCGGTCCCGATCACCGAGTTGTTAATCGATGCAACGGTAGGGTATGAGGCTATATCATTCATGGATGGCTATTTTGGCTATAATCAAATCAGGATCACCTGATAAGACAAAGAATCCACTGCCTTTAGGGCCCCTCAAGGAGTATTATGTTATAGGGTCATGCCCTTTGGTCTCAAGAATGATTGAGCCACATATCAACGCCCCATGCATCGTATCTTTAAACCATTCATAAAACGATTCGTCATATGTTATATAGATTACTTGGTGGTCATGTCTAGACAATGATCAGATCACCTGTCAGATCTTGCGACTGTCTTCAACAAACTTTGAAAAAATATTCTGAAGATGAACCCCTTGATGTGCGCCTTCAGGGTTACCTTAGGGAAATTCCTTGGCTTCATTCTATGACATCATGTTATCGAAGTCGATCCTAAAAAGATGAAGGCTATCCTTGACCTTCCACCTACCCACAATCTCACCATGTTGAGAACATTCCAAGGGAACCTGGCCTATATCAGGCAGTTCATAGCAAACCTGGAAGAAAAATGTTTTCCCTTTACCAGGTTAATGAAGAAGGGGATTACCTACCAATGCATAGATGACTGCCAAGAGGCATTAAAAAACCTAAAGAGGTACCACTTATGCCCACCAGTGCTCATGCCCCTTGTTGAAATAAGACCTCTCATCCTATACGTGACAGCCCTAGAGTTGTCACTGGGAGAATTCCTCGTGCATAAAAATGATGTCGGCTATGAAAACAGTCTCTATTACCTCAACCGAACCATGATTGATGTTGATACTCGATACTCAAACATCGAGAAGAGTTGTTTGGACTTGGTCTTATTAGTTCAAAATTTGCGACATTATCTGCAGCATCATCAAGTCCATTTGGCCTCACGTAATAACCCGCTCTAGTACATCCTCAGCCGCCCAATACTGACCGAGCACCTATCCCGATGGGCAGTCATCCAGCACCAGTTTGACATCCGGTTTGTGCCTTAGAAGGCCATCAAAGGCCTGTCATTAGCATACTTTCTGGTAGAGCACCCTTCAATAGGGACCGCCGCACTAGACGTCGAGCTACCCGATGAAGACATCTTTGCGGTTCAAGAGGAGCTCCAAACATGGGAAATGTACTTCGACAGTGCATCCCGAAGCCCAACTGGGAAAAGGTTCGAAGATCCCAAATTTAAGAAGGTGGGCTTGGGGATAATACACATGTCCTCAGAAAAGGCAGTCTTTCCATATTCCATCCTCCTGTTAGAAGGATCTACGAACAATGAAGCAGAGTGTCAAGCCCTTATTGCAGGCCTGGAGCTCGCACTCCAGGAACAAGTACAACACCTTAAGATAAATAGTGACTAGAAACTGGTCATTAAGAAAGTAAATAGTGACTATAATTTTAAAAAGGAGGAGTTTATTCCATTATTTGACCATGTACGAGGGTTAATGGCAGAATTCTCCATAGAACCAACATTGACCTATATTCCCTAGTCTCAGAATGCCCAGGCTGACGCATTAGTTAATGCGACCACAGCCCTAGCTGACCCAAACCGGGATGAAACAGTCATCAGTATTGCTCACCACCGAATGGTCTTTCCGTTTTTCCATACCAAGACAGAGGAAATCCACGAAGTCACTCCTATCCCTGAGCCATATGCTCCTGCCACTGGTTGGATGACCCCCATTGAAAAATACCTTCAACAGGGAGAACTTCCATCAGACAGGGCTGAGTGAGAGAAAATACAGAGAATGGCAATCAACTTTGTAATATATGGTGGCACAGGTCAGCAAGCGGTCCTCTACAAATGATGCCTTGATGGAATTATCCTCAGATGCATTGATGGAGAAGAAACCGTTGCCATCACGACTGATGTGCATGTCGGAGTATGTGGAGCACATCAGTCAGGATCCAAGCATTCCCATCAGCTCCGAAGGCTTGGGTACTATTGGCCCACAATTGCACGAGATTGCGAGCGCTTTAACACAAAATTCCACTCATTCCAAAATCACTCCAACTTCATACACCGAACCCCATAGTAAGTCCATTAGGCCAAGTACTTCTGGCCATTTTCTGTCTGGGGAATGGATGTCAGTAGACCATATCCTCCCGCCATAGCCAAACAGCAGAAGTATATCCTCACGGCAACCGACTTCTTTTGAAAATGGGCAGAAGCTGTACCCCTTAAAGAAGTCGGGGCAAGAAACATTGTTATCTTTGTGAAAACCAATATCATCACCAGATTTGGTGTCCCTCATACCATACTAATGGATAACAGCACGAACATCTGCTCTATTTAATTAGAGAAACTATACTAAGGATATGGTATCAAAGCTAACCATTCATCCCGCTACCACGCAGCGGCCAACGGACAGATAGAGGATTTCAACAAGACCATGTCCAATATTCTCCAGAAAATGGTGGACAAAGACAAGAATTCATGGCTAGATAAACTCCTCCATACATTATGGGATAATCGAACCCCAATCTGCACTGCTACTCGAGCTACTCCGTACTCATTAGTGTACGGAATAGAAGCAGTCCAGCCCATTAAGCTCCAATTACCCTCATTCTGTATTTTTATTTGTGATAAATTATCCAATGATTAGCAATCAAAAAATCAGTTAGGAGAATTGGAATAGCTTGACATGAAGCGGTTGCACACTTTGCACCATATAGAAGTATACCAGAACCGGATTTCACGATCCTTCAATAAAAAGGTCCGTCTTCGGTCGTTATTAGAAGGAGAATTGTTATTGGTCCTCCAGACCCCAATGATACCTAGAAATAAACCTCCAAAGCTGAAGCCCAAGTGGGAGGGACCATATGTTATACACAAGGTCTACTCCAACGGAGCATATGCCCTGATCTGTATGGATGGTCAGTTCACCACCTCCCATACAAATGCGAGATTCCTGAAAAGTATTTCGCATAATAACTAAAAGCAGTTATCGTCCGAGCTGCAAGACATTAAACTACCAAGCACTCAATGGTACAAACTCTATGACCCTAAACTAAGAGTATCCCATCCTCACCGGCATAACTAACAATAGTTATCATCTGAGCTTCAGGACGTTAAACTCCCAAGAACTCAATGGTCCAAACTATATGACTTTAAACTAAGAGTATTTCATCCTCATTGCATGACATTAAACTGCACGGACAAGAAGTTTTAAAAATTTCACCTTCCCCCATGTATAGACCAGCCCTGCACGGGGTTTACTCCTTTCAGAGAACTACATACGGCTTGATTCCTGCCTTCGCAGGATATGTAGTGATGCCGGGATAACCTACCCTAGCCCAGCCACTCCCAAATGGAATAAAAAATTGTCCCCTTCCCCTGTGTATGGACCAACCCTACATGGGGTGTACTCCACTCAGAAAACTACGTATGGCTTGATTCCTACCCTCACATGATACGTAGTGACACCAAGGTTCCCCATCCTATCCCATCCATCCCCAAATAAAAGTTAAAAATTCCATCCCCCCCCCCACCGTGTATGGATCAGACATGCACGGGGTGTATTGTCTTTCAGAGAACTATATAAGTCTTGATCCTTTCTCTCGCAGGATACTTGGTGACGCCAGAATTCCACACCCTGGTCAATCCACCTCAAATGAGGCCAAAAATACCCCTTTCCCTCATACTGACCAGACCCTCATGGGGTGTATTTCCCAGAAGAACTACATGAGGCTTGATTCCTGCCCTCGCAGGATACGTAGTGACACCCGGATTCAGTATCCTGGCCCAGCCATTTTAAAAAAAAATTCCCCCCCTGTTAGGACCAGACCTGCATGGGGTGTATTCAAGAAATAACTATGTGTGGATTGATTCCTGCCCTCACAGGATACATAGTGACGCAGGGACCCCACCTAGGCCCAGCCGTCCCCAAATAAAAGTTAAAAATTCCCTCTCCCCCCGTGTATGGACAAGACCTGCACGGGGTGTGTTTTCTTTCAGATAACTACATAAGGCTTGATCCCTGCCCTCGCAAGATATGTAGTGATTCCAAAATTCCACACCCTAGCCCAGCCACCTAAAATGGGGCCAAAAAATACCCCTTCCCCCATATGGACTAGACCTGCACGGGGTGTATTTCCCCAACAAACAACGTGAGGATTGATTCCTACCCTCGTAGGATACGTAGTGATGCTCGAATTCTGTATCCTGGCCCATCCATTTAAAAAAAATCCCCCCCCCCCCCCCGTGTTAGGACCAGGCCTGCACAGGGTGTATTCATGAAATAACTACGTGTGGCTTGATTCCTGCACTCGCAGGATATGTAGTGATGCCAGGGCCCCCCACCCTGTCCCAGTAGTCCCCAAATGAAAGTAAAAATTCCCCCCCCCTCCCTGTGTTAGGACCGGACCTGCACAGGGTGTACTCCTTGTCCTCACCGCACGACGTTAAACAGCACGTAAAAAAAGATTAAAATTCCCTTCTCCCCATGTATGGACCAGAACTTCACGAGGTGTACTCCTCATCCTCACCACACGACGTTATACATCATGGATAAAAAGGTAATAATTCCTTTTTCCCCGTGTATGGAGCAGACCTTCACGGGGTGTACTCATCCTCACCGCAAGACGTTAAACTGCACTGATAAAAAGTTAAAAATTCAATTTTCCCCTGTGTATGGACCAGACCTGCAAAGGGTGTACTCCTCTACCTCACTGCATGGCGTTAAACTACATGGATAAGAGTGTAAAAATTCCATTTCTCCTCGTGTATGGACCAGACCCTCATGGGGTGTATTCCTCATTCTTACTGGATGATGTTAAACTACGTGGACTTCAAGGAACTACACGTGATTTGATTCCTACCCTTGCTGGATGCGTTGTGATGTCAGGGTTTCCCATCCTGGCCTAGCCATTCCCGAATGAAGATTAAAAAAAATTCCTTCTTCCCCCGTGTACAGACCAGATCTGCACGGGGTGTATCATACATCCTTACCTCACGACGTTAAACTGCATGGAGTGAAGGTACACCCCCGCGGGCAAGATAAATTAGCACCGGGAGCTCTCTAAGATTTAACAGCAACCAGGGCTGAATATGCCGGACATGTCTAGATATTTTCTCACCAAATGACAGACTTCATGGCCTGGACAATCTCGGGTTTTCATAATCATTGATGGCCATCGGAAGTGGAAAGTCATCGACCTGGGGACACCTTTGCATAACTAAGCATACCATGCCCTCAGTGGCTCTGCATATTGATTGCCCTTGGCTTGCCTACCAAATTCAATATTTCCTCGGGCGTTACTCTTCCTAGTTCCATGTGCTTACCGTCCTCAGATCCCCCATAACATTTCTCCTGATCCAAGAAGCCTTGTAACCACGATTTACACCAATAAACACCTCTCCACATCTTGGGCATGCCGAGATGTTCATGCCCAGTTACATTCTGATCAAGAGCGGCCTTTGCAACTACGTCTTTACCGCATGACGTTAAATTGCATGGAACATCTTGGATGCCTGGCATAAATATGAAAAGTCCAATCATTAAACATTCAGGTAGATTCCTCCAAATAAAAGAATTTTCACTAGTTTAAAAATTCCCCCATCCTCACTGCATGACATTAAACTGCACATCATCCTTTAATAATGATCCTCATCTTTACCACATGACGTTAAGCTACACGGAAGCCTTCCTTACCTCATGAAGTTAAACTGCACAACCAAACCTGTCATTGGTTCAGTAAGGAATGGAGGCTTTTCCTTGTCCCTCAGTGCACGAGTCAGACCTGCACAAACCATCGTCTCACACCAGCGTGAGAAGGGATGCCTTAACCCAATATCGGGAAATTTAGTCTAGATGTTTCTCCCATATCCAGGCACCCTCTCCTCATAAACCATACTTTGTACTCAGAAAATTCCAAACTCTCATAAGCCACCCCTGGTGGTCCTGAATCTCAAACATCCTTGAAGCTAGCCAGCTATCGGGAGAATGAAATCATTGACCTATAGACACGTTTGCAGTACTATTCATACCATGCCCTTAGTAGCCTTTCATATTGATTGCCCCTGGATCATCTACCAAAAGCAAGAATTCCTTAAGAAATTATTCTCTCCATATGCCCCTTGGCCTTTAAGCCCCCATATCTATCCCAGGATTCGGAAACCCTCTGAGATACAGTTTACCTGCCTCTTTCACGACCCTGCCTGAAAATGGTGGAACATCTCTGACGAGATTACTGAGAACCAGGAGAAGATGTTCCATTCAAAATGATGTCCCATCTAAATGAATTTAAACTGCGCAAAGCTCCAACCCTCATTTACACTAGAAAAATGTGTAGAATAGAGACCTTGAGTCCACAGAGACCTTGATTCCACACTCTTGATTAATACAGATGTTCTCAAACCCTTTTGGACAACACATACCCTTTTCGAGCCACCCCTGGTGGTTTTCATAATTCCCCATGCCACCCAAGGTGGTTTCCATAAGTCAGACTCCCAAGAAGTCCTCAGGACATATGAAATGGAGAGTCAGTGACTTAAGGACACCTTTTTCACGACTATGCATACCATTCCCTTAGGGGATCTTCATATTGATCGCCCATGGACCGTCTACCAAAGGCATGATTTCCTTGGGTGATGCTCCTCTTACCTCTGTACGCCGATACGGCTCCCATACCTTGAGACATGTCCTTCATGAAGTTCAAATCTGAACATGCTTTTCCCCCTCACATGCGTCTGAAGGATATCGAGACGTCTTTTAATCAACCAAATATCATTGGGGCCCTCGCCCCACCATATCAGGTCAAACTTGTTCGACCTAAAACATCATTAATGATAGTCTTGACTTCAAGACTTTAAACTACTCACAAAAAAATAGTGGCACAAGGCATGTTAGGCCCAAAACCCGAAAAGGGAGACCTAAGAAAAATTCGGGTCATACCCACTAGTTCTACTCCAAATGGGCCCAGGAAAAATTAGGGTATTAATAGAAAAACAAAAATTTTGTGGGGTTTTTCTGCAAAACCCAAGAAATAGTCAAACTATGCTCGCTGAGTCCCTTGGCTCGGGAAAAATTTAGAGCGTTGTCCAATCACTCATTTATTTTCAGGACCACTCTATATCGGAATAGCCTCCTCTTTGTTCCGATCGGACCCCATTCAGATGGGGGGGCTTTTGTAGGGTCTGGAAAAATCTACAAAGGAGAATGAGAATCCCCTTTAATCCAAGGGAGATTCTTTTCAATTTCCCACCAAAAGAATTGGGAAAGGTGGGGAAATTCTCAAAGTATGTCCCCAGACGAACCATTCCGCAAACCGGTCCAATGATAACGCTACGTTTCTAGTTCCACGAAGAACCCCCTCTATGGACTACTGTCATTCGCAGAATGGAAGTAGAGATCCTCCGCGGGCGTGAAGCAGGACGGGCGCCAAACCGGTCCATCGTCACAAACCACCCCAGCCGCAGACCGCATCGACCTGCCTAGTCCGCATCAATTGTCATTCATGGAATGGAGGCAGAACCCAGTGCGGCCGCAAAGCACTCCACAAGCTCGTTCGGTTCACGGGGGGAGATGCGTTCAATGCCCCCCGCGAGTTGCAGATTGACCAAGTCATCTGTAAACCGAGTTTTTGGTCATGGGCCTCCGCAAAATGTGGAACATGACCACATATAAGTATCATTCCCCAATATATAAAAGGAAAGAGAGGGGGAAGAGAAAAGAGGATTCGGAGAGATCGATCAGATTCTGGTGGAATGATTTCAAAGGAAGGAGCATAGGATTTCGCAAACTGTGAAGTTCCAGTCTTCAAACCATAACAGGTATGAAGCTGGAAGAGAATTAATAAGGAACCAAAAATGCATAATAACTTGGTGAACCGGGAACTTAAAATAAAAAATAAATGAAGACCGCGAACTATGGCCCCTCCACGGATGCACTCCCCACGGACCAGGGAGTTTATGCCCCTTTTCCGATCTGTCGCACCGCGTAGGACCCTCCTACGTGGGTGAAGCCCCGAATGACAAACCCCCGACCTGGGGCCGACCTTAACTGTCGCTGCTCGCATGGATCTCTCCACGTACCACCTTGGTACGCAGGCTAAACCCGAAGCCACGAACCACCCTGGTTCGCAGGATGCCCGCCAGTCCGCGAACCACCCTGGTTCGCGGGATGCCCATCAGTCCGTTGACCACCCTGGTTCGCAGACGGCCTCTCCAGCCACGTAGCACCTTCCTACACAAAGTGCACCACCACTCATACATTTTTGTGGCCCATGATATCCTTTAGAGTTCCCATTCCCCGAGCAAGATAAATTCCTCATAGTTCAGCATGATCTTCCGCAACCCACTCATTTTCCCATTCATCAGCCCTGAGCCGAGGCCTCCACTAGAGCCACTGAACCCATGTGATGTAATATTTACGCGCATTAGTGTGCCATTTTGAGTTCACATACCCACTGTAAGCAGGGGCGAAGGGGATTCCCCGACCCTTGGTCGGATTCCCGAAGCATTCTTGGGTTCACATTCCCACGGTAATGCGGAGTCTGAGCCCGGGAGCCCCCTTTCCTCCCCTCCACTTGTTAGGAATGGGGCACTTCTCCCCTCCCCATGTCGTGGCAGACTACCTATCATAAGGAAGCCCCCATACACCTTTGTACTTTACCACGTCAATGGCCAAGGAAGGGCGTAGTGGGAAAGTGTGTTTCTTCGTCCTTCTTAGGGGCCAAGTCCCTCCTCCTCTGTGCTTCGTCGCCCTGGGCATCCTCCTCGGAGTAAGACCAGACTTTATGGGCCGCCTCTATGTTTAAGCCCCACTCCAATTCCCACGAACGCACCTTTAACGATGTGATCATCTGGTCCCTGCTGCCTCTTGTTTCTGACACTGAGCATGATTCACGTGGGCTTAGAGTAAGCATAGACCATGACATCCTACTCTGGGCCTCCTCAGAGTGTAATCCCCAAACCATTACTATGGGCCTCCTCAGAGTGTAAGCCATCATCCATTACTATGGGCCTCCTCAGAGTCTAATCCCCAATCCATTACTATGGCCCTCCTCAGAGTCTAAGCCCCAATCCATTACTATGGGCCTCCTCAGAGTGTAAGCCCCAATCCTTTACTCTGGGCCTCCTCAGAGTGTAAGCACCAATCAATTAATATGGACCTCCTCAGAGTGTAATCCCCAATTCATTACTATATGATTCCTCAGAGTGTAATCCCCAAGCTAATGCGAACTACGAGGACTTTGATTTCCTACCACAGGGATATGTTGGAAGCCTCCATGAGGTTCAAGCCGGATCACCATCGGACCCCCGGGTCCACATTCACGTCGTCTCTCCGACACTTATATTCGAACTACGTGGACTTTGATCCCTGTCTCCTCGGTAGGGTATATAGGAAGCCTCCCTAAGATTCAAGCCCAAAAACCGGTCGATCTGACTATCTTCACGTCGGTTCGCTGCACCACTCCTAGTGTCAACTCAATGAGTCCAGACTCCTCAGGGTCATTAATCCAACAAGGGATGGTAAAACTCGGTCATAAATGATTCTGAACCCCTGCGTCCAGCTGACCACTGCCAACTAGGAATAATCTATGGATACTGTGATTGGGTGTAATCCAAAGATTCGAGAACATATGAACACATCATAAATCTATAAGAGATTCACGGAACATAAAATAATTCCCCCCAAAAGTGTGCGATAAGCCCAAATTCCCATCCTCTTGAAAAATGTTAGTTCTTAAGCGTCGCTGGTCAAACCACCCAGCGAACTCCTGCCTTTGGAAAGAAGGTCCATGTAATGTTGGATATAGAACCGTTGGGCGTTTTGAGGCATAAAATGGTGCACATGGTATGAGTGATTAAGAAGAACCAAACCTTCCCTAATCCACCATCGTGTAGTGCACGTTTCTTCCCCATGACCTCGTCGTACGCTGAGAGACACTAAGTGACTTGTTTTATATAACCATAGTGGTCATAATATTACACAGAGTCATAGTAATTTTAGATAAATTGAATGAGTTTAAGATAACATGAATAAGTATATCTTAGTATTTACCCTCATCATAAGATAATATGTGATCATTTTATTAATATACTCACATAGACCATTTTCATTTTAGTAAATGGATAGATCTAGGAGGAACCAAAGTAAAAATGGATGTGAAGGATACTATAATGTTTTTTGGAATAATAAACCCAATTGAAATGGGAGTAGTAATGAGAATTATTGTGGTTATTATTTACTAACTACCTGGAGTCATTATTCACCCCTTGAACCATGGTGATTTCTCAAAGGCATCATATCTGTGAGAAAAGAGTCCCTTTGGAAGTTCAGGTAATAATAATAAAGGTAATTATATTCAAAAACCTATGTGTCAAGGATGTGGAATAAAACACCTAGAAAAATTATCCAAAGGGATGGGAAGATGTTATATATATGGTAATAAAAGTCATAAAGCAATAACCTATCATTGAAAAACGAAGGGTTCAGTTGACTTCAGGAAAAGGAAATATGTTTTTTCTAAGGGACCAATTGAATGGTTTAAATGTGGTGTGCATGGACATTTTAAAAATAGATGTCCTGCAAAGAAGGTTTGGGAATGGGATCAGTAGGATGGTACAAATATATGTTTACCAATACCTAACTACATTCCAATTGAGGATGAGGAAACTGACAATGACCTAAGAAGGATATTGATTATTTCTTAGCTGATGTTTTGAGATTATTTAATCTTAGGATATGATTAATTATTTGTTTTGTAAGAAATATGTATTATGGAAAAATTTATAAAAATGGTCATTCTGGATTTTTAAGATGTCTACATTTTGGAAATTTGAGAGTTATGTTAGATATTTGGGTGATAAAATGTTTAAAAGTATTCTTGCTCTTTTGATAATGGGATTACTTTAGAAGACATTTCTCTTGATTGTGTAAACCTGATGTTTGTTATGTGAAAATTCTTCTGAGGAATAATTATATTTTTTTTGATATAGTTATAAAGAACCATTTGGGAATATATTATCATTAAATTTGAGGCAATTTTGGGTTATTACTTTTTGGGATGGAAATGCAAGGTATGAGATAAAATTTGAGGATAAAATATATTATTGTTATTTTTGAGGAATTTATCTCATTTTTTAGAATGTTATAAAATTAAATAGTTTTAGAAAAAAGAACAACCCATAGGATGGGTAAAAACCCATCATGTCTAGCAAGGCCATAGGAATCGAACCCATAACTGAAGGGCGACAAAGGCGCATCACCAACCACTAGCCTACGAGACGTCCCTAGTTCGTATGATTTCTTCTTTTTAGTTAAACTATTTTATGGATCAAGAACAGTTTTATTTTGGGAACATATGTTCTATCAAATTTATATCCTTAGTATAGGAAACAAATTTGGTGATTAAGTGATAAATACTATTTTTGAAAGACATTTACTCTTTTTGGGAACACTATATGCCTAAGGAAAAAAGAATACTCTGGGATTTCATTTGAGGAGTAATGGATGAATTTTATTTTGGAATAATCTATGTTTTTATTGTGAACATATCGTTGTTTTCATTATTTATGTAAATTAATAACCTATCATAGAGAATATATGATTAGGTTAATTACTTTTTAGTATGAGATTTTAAGAGTAGTCTATGTTATTTTGAGATAAATATTACGATTTATCGTGGAAGACTATGTGATCAAATCCTTTGGAATTTTGGGTCTAAAACATAGTTTAGATTATTTTGATGAATTTTGAGGACAATTGTTTACTGAATGGTCTTTGTTGAACATTGGGTATTGTTTGTTGAATTCTGGAGATTATGAATAGTATTTATTTTCATAAAGGATTATCCTTTTTGGGGATTATCTGACCTTGAACTAACCATTTTGATTTTAGTTAATGTCAAAATATAAGGGAAATATATAGTTCAAATTTTCTGGATTATGTGTTTCTCTAGAAGTTGATTTTAGCACATCAGGTGTGGCCAAGTCATCTTGAATACTCATCATTTGGAGAAAAGTTGAGTTTGTTGTATAAAATTTTTAATGGATGAAACTCTACTTGAAATGTAAGTATATATCCTTATGTTCTTAGTCAATATCATATAAATTACTAATATTTATGAAATGGAACTTCAAAAAAACATTGTAAATTAAATTTTCCTACTAGGTAATTAATGACTGTTTAACCCTTCACAAGTTTTTGGTTTTCTGGCACTTAATTTTCTCTTGATCATGTTTTCTATCACACTCCATTCGAACTTGATGGTTAGTTTTTCCTCCAAATACATGTTTTCCAACATGGAATCATAGTATGTGTTGTCTTGGATGACCTTTATACTTCTCATCATTAATTTTAAAGTGATTGATTTGTTATCTTTTATTCCAATGTGGGAATTTCATTGGGTTTTCTAAGCCCCATTTTAAAATTATGAGGACATAATTTCCAAAATAGGGGAAGTATGTAAATACCCAAGTATTTATAGAATAATACATTTCTATTTCTATCAATACTTATGAATAAGATATTTATTTTACATTAAAGGGGATTTTTCTTCCAATAGCGTACTCTACATGCAACACGGGTTTCTCTGAAATCTTACGTTGCACACAACATTGTGTTATACCAAAATATAATACAATAATAATAATATTATTATTTTGAATGGTAGTTAATGACTAGACATTGGAATGGCAAGAATGAATAAAATCAACTATATTTTGAAATATGGTTTACATATGTTTAAATAATAATTCATTGGTTACCAATTTTTTAATAAATGGAAATTAAAACTTATTGAATATAAAGGATAGGATTTTATGAAAACATATTTAAAAGATAATAATTGTGTTTTTATATAACTATTTATTGATTTGTATTTAATTAGAAAATATATGATATATATTCAATGAAGTGTTTTAAATTAATTTTAAATGTTTTCTAGATATGATATAAGAATAAATTCAAATTTTTCTGAAAAAAGTATATTTTCCAAAAATTAAATTTTACTACCTTTTGATGGAGAACCATTTTTAAATCTATTTTTTAACTTTTATATATTTTATTGGTCAAAATAATCTTATTTTATAGAATCGATACATCAAAAATTTACTTTCGATAATATTTTGGTATTTTTCTGATAAAATTTATATTTTTACGAATAGTGAAAAATAAAGCATTTTAATTCCAAACTACCTTTTAATATAATTTATTTATATAGTTTTATTTTTCATTTAATAATTTTTAAATATTAATTGGATTATATTTTTATCGTTTAATCCAATTTGTTTCATTTTAAGTAATTCCACTTTGAAATTGGAAATGAACACATGTCAATCTTTTGATTGTTAATTCTTCTTAAAACCCTCTTTTTGGTTTTGACAATGAGGAATAATTTTAAATTATTTTCTTCCAATTATTTGTTTTGAATTATGAAAATTGGATTCCATATTTGGAATCAAGATGTCCAAATTGTGTAAATAGGTTCCTCGTATTTTTAGACATTGTGAAGAGTTACTCCAGTTATTATTTTATTTACCATGATTAAAGGGTAAATATGATAAATAAGGATAAAAAATAATATTATAATAATATTAAACTACCCTAAAATGTTTCATAATCCTATTTAATGAGATATGTCCGACCATTGGCATCCTTGGGTAGATTTTGGGATTCCATGGGGCCACATGGATGTTAAAACGACATTTTATAATAATTAATTTAATGTAATGAAAAATATTACATAAACCTATATCTTTAAATAAAACAATTTTAATATGGGGTTATAAAAGTCATATATTTGAATAAAAATATTAATTAGAAATATAAAATTATTTCCTACATTATGGTATTTTATTTATAATTTTAAGGCATTATTTAAATAAATATATTTATGACACAATGATGATGTAGAGATTACCATATTAATGAATAATTTCAATAAATGAGATTACAGATATTAAAATAAATTTATTTTGAAACTTTTTGTTTCATACACGATTTTTAGGGATTATTATGACTTTTTATCTTTGAATTAATGAGTTTTTTTAGAAAAAATCGTGTTGTTATGGATATTTTTAAAATTCGTGATATGAATAGTATAAAAATTGACATAAAAGAGTTTTTTTTAAAAATACTATTTTATTAATTGATATAATAGTCAAAAAAATCTAATATTTGGAAAAATGACTTATATAATGATTAAAATGTCATTAATTAACCACTTAATGTTCTATTTGTATTTTATAGTAACTATATTAACCATATAGTTTGAATATACAAGAAGACATGGTAAGAGTTAAATTAGTTAACCAAGGGTTAATGCTAAAATTTAAAGTTAAATTGGTGACCAAGACTTGTCTAAAACCTAATGGTTGAGTGTTTTTTGACCCAACATTTCCATTTGTTTTAAATAAATCTCTTTGTGCCCATTTGGAACCAAAAATACTTTTATATAAAATAGTATTACAGTACCTTCCTAAAGTGCCCTTCGTCCCTCTTATAAAAGGGTATCACCTACACCCATTTAATCACACATCTAAAGCCGCTTGTCTCATCCAAATTTTAGCCCAATAAGCTCCCAAAATACATTATTTCCTACTATAAGCCTTAAATTACGTAGAAAAAAATTCAAGAAATCTTTTTAGCTTAAATCAGAAGGAGTTAATTGATTTTAGGTATTGTCTTCTCTAAAACCACTTTCATTTATTTTCCCTTCTCCAACCCCATAAAATGTCATTATTAAATTATTTTATAACAACACCAGTATCATCAATATAATTGGACGTTATCATTCTATGTATTATACCTAAACTCACACGCACATCCATCTAATGGATTTAGAACATACTGTTTCTATGGATGGTGAACTACTGCCTTAAGAAACTATGATTATTCAGTTATCTTCTACTGCCACTCATGGTGTCCATTATGATAGAACTATATTTATATATGATATATATTATTGTCACAATTATTCTGTATATTTTATTTAGATCATACCTCTATGATTTCCATAACGTGTAAATACGATAATTTCATTTGAGAAAGTGCGCACTACAGCCCCCTAAATGCAAGATGGATACTTCATTCCATTCATGGAACATAGAAAGTATTGTGTTAATGAACATATGTAACACATATAAAATATGATTTTATACTGGAATTATAATATATCTATTTATCATTTAGTTTTAATTCCTTTAAATATGAAAAATAAATGAAATTAGTGTTCATGTGTACGTACGACTTACCGTCTCCAGGATCGACGCATTTAATTTCATATCTCCAAATGTTATAGAATATTACAAATACATATATAATAGATCTAAATAAATATACACTAGATATATATGATGTTTAAATCATGAATACTATTCTAGAGATAATGTACTTTTGACCACATGGACTATTTTTAATTATAACAAGATCATTTTCGACTCAAGTACCTAATATCGACAAAATGACTGATATTAACTTAAATAATTATGTAATTTTTATAATGTTTTAATAAGTGATATTAAATGAATAATTAACTTGAAAAGGGTTCTAAATCCTGTAGAAATTAACTTATGTTTATTATTCAGTATGAACAAGGATGAAACATGACGAGCCAGACTCAAGGTGAGAGACTTAGTCTCAATCTCCTTTCTTTGAGGCATGTTTTGATAATATACACCTCCTTGTATTACGCAGTTTATAATAAACTCTTTTTACTTTTACTTTCATTCAATGTGAATCTTTTATCTATGAATCATTTTACTAGATGAAAAAATGATTTTTTGTAACATATGCGGCTACAATGACCTCACCACTGCAATAATTGTTATTTGATATTTGGCTTCATCTATATGGATTAATGTTTTTAAAAGGAAAAGAAATACCTAATTCCCTTTTTTGGTTGTTTTGGTATTGAAAATTTATTTCAAAGTGTAATTACTCATTCCATATCATGGAATGATTTCTTTTTATTAGAAATTAAATGTTATTAATGAAATGTTGATATTTGCGGTATTTCATGTGTTTTGATTATATAATGGTAATTGGACATTTAACAGGTGGTTACGTGATAAACCAATGGTAGTGGGTTACGTGATAAACCAAATGAAGGGTGGTTCCCTGATAAACCAAGGATGGGTGGTTACGTTTTAACATTTAATTCATTGTGTATGGAAGTCGGCCATATTACAATTACATTAAGTGATATTTTTGGAAGTTAACCATATGTTAATTCTATTTAAGTATGTTTATGTACCATGTTACCTTTATATACTATATGTTTCTTTCTATTGGTGTTATGGTAATATTTTCGTTACAAAAAGGGTAAGCAATGAGCTTATATTCAGTGAAGTATATTTACCACTTCTTAATGGTGAAAAGTATTACTTTATAATAATGTATTCATGGATTTCATGTTATCCCAATAATAACAATTTTATTTCTTTACGTATCCCTTATAATGATTTTTATGATCATCCTATGTTTTGAAAAAAATTTCACAGGACATAAAGAAGAATATAGTCAAGGATGGGATCATTGAAAATTTATGTTATTAAAATATGAAATGATGACATATTTTGTTTTAAAGAGATTTTGGTTTCTGAAAAAAGGGTAGTGAGTATAGTGTCTACTTGTAATACCTAATATGTTATGTATAAGTTATGACCTACTTATCTAAATATATAAACCTGAAAAGATCCTAAATGTGATTTAAATTTCAAATTGTTGAATTTACTCAAAATTATGAAATGTTTAAGGTTGTGTCCATATCATTGGGGTAGTGCTTGATTTGGAATTTAATCATGTTTATTACCATATAGGGTTTTATTGATTGATAAATGGGACATCGCTTATGTGTATGATAGATACCATGTTTATGGTACACCCAATGGGTGTGTTTCCCCCTTGGTTGATTGTTTCGGGTAGTTTGGTATAGAATGCCTATTAGGATTGCCTTGTTTTCCATGCATTGTTTTGATAGGATGGAGTTACTGTTTATATGAAATGAATGTGATATGCCTTATGAATGTCGACCTAGGGGATTGGATGGTGAGAGCTCCGTAATGGGGTTAGACCATTAGATATACCTAGGTGGTCATTTATATTTGATTAAATGATTCATTAACCCAATGGTTTAGACTATGAGAGCTTTCCTAGGAGGTTATTTATAATTGAGTGATTCTATGTTAAGCCAAAGGGGATAGACCACGAGATCTTCCCCTGGGGTCATTTATATTTGTAAATGAATATTTTACCCATGGTTTTAGACTGTGATAGCTTTCCTAGGTGTCCATTTATAATTTTTTGATGTTATGTGGGATCAAAGGGGGTTATACAACCAGAGCTTTCCCAGAGGGTCATTTTTAAATAGTTGAATGATTATTATGCATCTACCAAGCCAAAGAAAAATATTTGATTCTGTATTACTCGATTGTTTAGATGGTCTTATGAGATGCCTCTTTTGGATACATTACATCGGGGATACAATGATTATACTAGATCACAGGGTTACATGATTCAATAGATGATTAATAAATGTTAAATAGATGTAATTGAAAACTATAGAATTGTTTACTTTTGAGTACTTCTTGATTTATTACTTCATTCTTGTATACTACTTATTTAATATATATTCACTGACAGTTAGGCACAAATCTTTTGATGGTTTCCTACTAGGATACGTTTCAAACCCTATTTGGGTCATGCTTTTGGACCCAAATAGATTATAAGACTATAGGTATAGATAAGGTAAAGTTCCCTTCTTCATCAGGTACTTGATTGATTTTGGAGATGGAGAGTATGGGACCATGCGGAGGCTTGTGATTTTATTGGAGTTTATTTATTTTCTATTGTACTTTGGAATCTATATTTGGTTATAGTATAGTGACTTGTGTGGATACTTTCCTAGATACATATTCCATGCATCATATATATATATATATAGTCCTATGATGGATTTTTTTTACTTTCAGTATTTCATTATTTATTCCTATATGGAATTATTGATTATTCTATTGTTTACTATTTATTTTACCCTATTTATAGTCTACTAATGAGGGAATAGTTTCCCCAATATTTCACCTTGGCCCTTGTTGGTAGTCGGTAGCCTATGGAATTTGGGGAAATATGGTTGAGGTCATATGAAAAACTAGGTTCGGAGCACCTTTGGGCAGTACGCAAATCCAGGACGTTACATTTCAACCATCACCTCTAATACCATTTTACATGACCCCCTCCCTCTAACAATACCCCTCCTAGTCTAGAAATGAATAAAGGAAGATAATGATCCCCCATGTCCCACCACTAGTTGGCACTGGATTGGCGACAATCCCAAAGGGTATAAAAATATCACAATATGGGATGTATTAACCTATATTAGAAAACAAGATGATGAGATAGAAGGAATCAACAAAAAACAAATACATGAAATAATATAAATATGCACAAAATCATCACATAATGAATATATAGGTAAAATACATACAGGTAAAGGAATCCAAATGGAAACCCCAAAATAAAACTAAAGCAGCTACATAATAATTATCTAACGGTCTGAGGTAGTAATGTACAACATGGTTCATGAAGTCCTTATAGAAACCGGAAAACGGTTTAATATACCCAATGTGGTCATAAAAGGTATACTTGGTAGGAAAACCAAAGTATCTCGTGCATATTTGAAAGAGCATAGTAATTTATCCATGAGAAAACTGAAGAACCGACAAAACCTAAATAAGTATACTATCCAAAACCTTTAACCTCACTAGTGATCTCTCAATTAATAATGCATCCATATATAATAATATAATATGAATAATATCAATGATGTGTGTCCTGCACCACTTTCCACTGATTTTCTACTCTCGCACCCCAACGCCGTACGTCCGGAGGTCCCACCTCTTCTGAATAACATCACATCAAATCACATCTGGCCTGCAGACGCCTGTTCCATCACATAACATCATGTCTCACCTAAGACACATGGTCTATCACATCTCATAAATAGTATAGTAGGGTAACGTGAACATGAATGACATTAACCTCATTCCCTCATCAAACTATGCAAAACCCCCACCATAAGATATATCATCACATCATTCCTAATGACACCATGGCCATTTTAGAGACCCAGAGCTTGACGTACATGGACATTACAATACTTTTGCGGAATACTTAATACATAACAAAAATAGACACACAAGGACCATAATAGTTTAGTGTCTTTGGAAACTTGGAATGTAATCTTCTAATCATGGTGAAAGATCTTCAACATCTCCCATTAATATTTTCCCCTTTTGTTTTCTTACCTAAAACCTTTATTTATATCCTGGGGAAAAGAAATCATATAAAGGGTGAGCTCAAATTCTCAGTAAGGTTAATCACGGATAAAATAAAACAAATCATATACATTTGTACATAAAAACATGAACATAATGTTTAAACATCAATAGCTTGAGCAATGACATAAAACATGGAAGTACGTATGTCGTAGATCATAAAGAAACATTAATCATGATAAAATAGCATGGGATTAAAACATGTAATTGTGGAAAATCATTAAGCACATGATATGATTTCCATAGTATCCAAGGCATTGCTACCAAGACCATCTTAGTGGACAAAGTCCCTTTCTGAATCGAGTTCACTCCTCTTTCCAGTCATGTATTACTGAACCTGTTTAACTTACCGTTCCTGCCATGTCTATCTCATGAGATATAAATCATTACCAAATGCATTGGAGGGAGATATAGGTCCCACCCATCTCATAATTAAATCATTCTTTCGTGTGACACAATGTAAACATAAATCTTTCATCATAACCCATGAATAAAATGGGTTTCATAAACATCATTCCATCATAACGTAATCCATACAAAAAATGGATATTATTTCATAATTAGAAAAGTGAAACCATGTAAATCATATAGACATGATACTTGAAACATAGACATGTGAAATAATGTCATCATATATGAAAATGGTTTTGATAAAACACTTGAAATGAATTCTTGAGGAAAATATCCTTTTTTCTTCAAAATCATTTTCTTTTCACAAAATGCAATGCAATTTAAAAAGAAAAGGATTTTGTTGAAAATAGTCATGAAATATTATGGAGGAAGCTTCATGAAAATAAGGCTGTATAAAATCGTAAAAATCCTTTCATGACGTATAAGTTAAAATAAAACATTATTCGAGTACTTTTGCTGGAAAAGTCAAAAAAGTATCTCGTAACATAAACAAAAGAAAGATTCCTTACATACCATGTAGTAAAATTCAAAAATTGAACAATGGGTAAATAGGAATTTTAACATAAATTAAAACACTTTTATAAAACATGGACATGGATGATTTCAATAACCCCAGTAAATACTTACGAATAAGCAATCTCAGATAAAAATGAGATTTTCAAAATTATCCCTTACCTTAGGACCTATTTGCTTTGTATGTATCCAAACATCCTGTATAATGATTTAAATAATGTCATTGACTTATTACAGGACCATATTCATTGTTATTATATCATATATGGTTCACTTATGACTTTATATTACACTTTCTTTTGTAAATTCATGTAAAAGTAGTGTTTTTGGTAAAATCGTTTCATTTATCGTTTGTGTTTTAACTTGTAATTACTAATATGATTTCATAGATCATTATTACTTACATCAAGAATGTAAAACATGATTTATATATAATATATATTCAGAATATATATATAATGTATCGATAAATGGAACGAAATACACCGTTCATGGAGACGGTAGGCCGTATGTACGCATGAACGCTGTTTTCGTTTCCTTATTGAATTGAATGGAATTAAGTAGATGACATAAATTTATATATACATAAATCTAGTAGAATTATTATGTCATATATTTCATTATTACTTATTATATATACTTTATAATCATTCTTGAATGGTTATCATGGAGAGTGAATCTCATCGCCTCGTGGAGACGGTATTCCGTACGTAAGCACGAGCGATGATATCATTCCCATGATCGTGGAATTTTATTAAAGTGTATGTATAATATTACTGAATTAATATCACATTAAAATAATCGTATATATTCATTACTTTCACCATTATACCCATCCATGTAAGGTGGTGGTGGAAAATAGATTACATCACGGCGTGGAGATGGTATTCCGTACATACGCACGCGCGGTGATTTCATTTTCCGTAGGATGGATAGATGGTGAAATAGGGTTATTTCATACTTATAATAACATATAATTATATTATTGATACTGATGTTATTTCTTCATAATGAAACAACTAAAGAAGAAGAAGTAGAAGAAGGAATAAAGTTGAAAGAATCGGTAACGGACATTACCTCTTCTTTGAAGCGCCTCTTTGAGACCTCCTCTTAGGGCACTAAAATTGGACTTTGAAGAAGACCAGGACCTCTAAGATGTTTCTAGGGAAATAGGGATGTGAAATGGGCAGGGTTTGGCCGATCTTGAAGGCTCAATTTGGTTTGAGTAGGAGAGGGAGGAGGTGCCCTTTTATAAGGGAGGAGAGGGGCACCTTTAGAAATATAAGAAATATTAGTTTATATTAAATCCCAACCCCACATAAAAACTACCAAAATAAGTAATATCCGAAGATTATATGAGATAGGGTTGTAATATCATCATCCAATAAAAATTAGACATGTTATTAATTTATTTTAAACTTTATCAACTTGATTTATCCTTATTTAATCAATTTAATTTTATTTGTGGTAATAACATTATAAATTTTAAATTATAAAAAATAATTACTTATTTGTTGTGAATTGTCCATTATTGGATACTTTATAACATTTTAGACCATATCAATTTAAATTTATAATTTTTAAATATTTTTGTGAATTTTAAACAATTTTATAATATGTTATTTTTATAAAATAACTATAGTGTCAATTTTGACACTATTAATTTTTTTGAATTTAAATAAAATATATACAGAAGATATGTTCGAAATAAAAGGTTTCATAGATTAATAAAAGTTCATATGTATCTGGAAAATTAGAGGAGTATATTATATAGTTCATATAATATTTATTTTATTATTTTTAATGCCATTTATTTAGAGAATCTCTTAATAAAATAATTACCGCAACATTTTTGTTTAATTATTTAATATAATTATTTGTTGCATAAAAATTAAAAATAAAATCCTATGATGAAGATAAAACAATTAACGTTCATAATTATAATTTTACTCGAATTTATCATCTTAAAATAACAATATTTAAATTTTATTATTTATTAAATTATGAAGGTGACAACTTTGGCATCATTTAAAATAAAATAATATAAGTGTCATAATCGCCTTAATTTGGATTAAAATGGTCAAAAATTCGGCCACTTGATTATTAGGGTTTATATATACACTAATAATAAGTTTTTTTACAGATTTTTGGGCCTTTTGATATGTATTACTATTTCAATAAAAACTATATTATTGATTTTTCACTAAATAAATAATTTCTGCATCATTAATGTATAAGATAATAAGGTAAAATAAATAACTCTTAAAAATTACAAATAAATTACCATGACAAAGAAAAAAATTTTATCTTTCGAATTAGTTTTTATAACTGAATATATATTCTGTATAAACTTATATTAAAAATACTTTAATTATTAATGTTGAGTGGGACGTATTTCACTTTCCTTTAAATAAAATAAACTAAATGTCGTAATCACCTCCAAGTGGGTTCTAATGGATTCCATTTCGACCCAAATATGACTTAGTACATATTATAATCATCCAACTGTATTAGGAAAAGTATTAGGACAATTTTATAATATTATATTTTCCCTTAATTACCCAATTTACCTTTTACTACGGTAAATAAAATTTACCGTTGTTACTATTCATAAATACCAAAAATAAAAAGTTGTCTATTAATATAATTTGGACCCAATGATTCCAAATATAGAATCCATTTTTCCAAATTCAACACACAGAAGTTTCAGAAATTAAATTAAAATTAATCTCGTTGTCGAAAGAAAACGGGTTTTTGTTTAAAACATTACAAAAGATTGAATTTATTTAACCTATGAATTCAATGAAAAATCAAGGATAATGAAATAAATTATATTAAATGGTAAAAATATATTCTATTTAAACTTTTAAAACATTAAATATTATAATTTAATCACATAAGTTATTACGATGAAAAAAGTTGTTTTTAATTAAAATATAGCGTGTTTTTACTATTCATTAAAATATGAAAGTTGTCCGAATAATATGAAAAATTTATCCAAGGTAAAATTTTATATACTGATTCCAAATAATAATTTCATTTTGTAAAATTGAACTTATAAACATGTCAAAAACTAGATTTAAAGTGGGTGCTCCATCAAAAGGTGACAAAACTGCATTTTTTGAAAATTACTTATTTTAACCGAAAAAATTATTTTGTTCTCATACCATGTTCTAGAAAATGGGTAAGATGAATAATAATGTTCTAAAATTCAAAACCTAGTTAATACTATTCATAACAGCTAGTTCGAGATAATATTATAACCATATATTGTTGTTTAGTGAAACCCGGTATTGCGTACAACACACGCTATCGAGGAAGGTCGTGATTGCGTGTAATGCAAGACAAATCCGGGTTTCGTGTAGTGCAAGACTCCTTTGTTGTTTAGTATAAAAAATTACAACCATATTTCATTTATACATTGAATATATATATATATATACACACACTCAATGTTGCGTAGAATAAAAACTATCAAACAAACTTGAAATTGTGTGTAACATGATCCAAGAATAATGTTCCGTATACTGCAAGCTAATATGGTGTTGCATATAGTGAAAGATAATCTTGGTGTATCGTACAACATAAGATATGAATGAAATTAAAAAGAATATATCTTATAAAATCTCGGGTTATTACATTCTACCCCCCCTTAAAATGAATTTCGCCCTCGAAATTTATCGGGGTTATAAATGGTTTTCTACTTGAAAGTTTCTTTAATTGAAACCCACATTGTAAAAAGGAATACCAAAAATTATCCTTAAAAACTAAATTATGAAAGGTAACAGTTACCCAAATAAACCAATGATTGGGTTTTCACATAGGAGAACCTAGGTGAAAATATGGATATGGAAGAGAAATCTAACCATCATGTTCTGATAGAGAGTGGTGGAGAACATGGATATGAAAAAGCCAACAATCAAAAAGCCATATATTTGTGATGATCTAAGGTACCATCTGATTCATCGGATATAAGGGCACTAGGACAACATTTTTGGATTTCAAGATGATTTCCCTAAAGTTAATGAATTAAAAGAAATACTTACATGATTTTGGTACAATCTCACTGTTGTTCGTGAATTGGACAATTTCCACTTCATCCCTTAAACAAATGAAGTTGAATTTGTTATTCGTGATGTGTTAGTTGATCATGTGATAGAATTATGGGTCATTCTATCTGTTTCAAACAAAAGGTTAGAAAAAGTTATAAGTTCATCTTATGGTTAGATTAATCGTATATGGTTCCAAAAATGAACGTATACTTCATATATCATACCGCTTAATAAAATAAAACTAGTTTCTACTAACCAGGGACTTCCTATAGGCATGTGGTAGGCGATAAAGGATAGTCGCACTTCGGTTGTGGGTTTGATTCCCACAGCCTTGTCGGACGCGATAGGTTGTTGCCCGTCCTGCAGGTTTTCCTTTTTCTAAAACTACATTACTATAACATACCATCAATAATATCGAAAAATGTTTTATCCTTAAAAAATACTAACTTCTGTTCTACATAATCCATTCCAATCTTTAGGCATATCTAAAATACTTTGGTCCAAGCTCATAGTATAATGAAAAAAATTACTAGAAAGTATATCTACCAAGAATGTGAATACAAGAACTTATCTCACATATATCATAAGATATATCTTGTTGGTTGCATTCCAAACACATGAATACCTTAGTCATATATTCTCGTGAAACATAAATTACCATAGAACCTTAGTGAAAACATGAATACTGTCAAAAGGTAACTCTTTCCCCATACCAAAATCCTAAAAATCTATATAATCAAACCATAATATCACTTAGTACTTATATCATTCATGAGCTCATGAATACAATCAAACATCTCATTATCTTTTTATCCCTTCATTATGCGCATATCATCTACTTTCCAAAAATATATGAATAGCCTTCCATGGTTACCAGTAACATTCAACATATACTTCCAAATACTTTAGGAAAAACAATATTGTAACAATCCTTAGATGATTCTTTATTCCATAGTACCATACATTATTCTTTATAAACATACAATCATTCCACTAACTTCTTAAACCATTGACCAAGCTTCAACACTTCTTTCATCTCATATATCATTTTTAGTCTCCTCATCATCATCCACATAAATACTACCCATATGACCATGGTGATTCTCTTCATGAGATTTTCCCTTAGGGTATTGGTCTTCATAATGCCCATACATTCCACATTTAAAAAATCTAATCATTGTTGATGTCGTAGAAATACCATTATCCTTGTCCATGGTGTTAAGTGAACCTTTTCCTTTGCACTTACTGGCTTTGTGTCCTTATTTTTCACACCCAAAGCATCTTCCAATTCCTTTGAAACAATTTCCCTGATGCCTCTTCCCACATGATTTACATGAGGAAAATAGAACTTTCTTTTCTCTATGATCATCATGAAACTCCATCTTTCTATTATTATCTGTGTCGAGAAACTTACCAATGTTGAGATTATTTATCATATTATGAGATTATTGATTAGGCATAACAACGATGTTTGGACTTCTAAATCCCGTTTCATTTGGTTGCTCTTGAAGAATATCATTCTATTGTCTGTCATATCCTCCATTATCATGAATCATCCAGTTTCCACCAATTTTCTAAAACCCAAAAAGAATAGTTTGAGAGACAAAAATCATGCTAGGGAAAACAACATAGTAATGGGGGAGTACCCACAATATCTATCATCTTAGGTTAAATTCTAATATCGTTACAGTAGTTCTAGGACTATATCCTATATGTATACTTATCCTTAGGGACATCCCTAGACATACCTTATAAATATCTCTAGGGATCTCACTAACGTTTTGGCATCTTAGTTTCCAAAGGTTGATTAACCCTTTCCTTTGATACCAACTGTAGAGACCCGGAGCTTGACGTACGTGGAAATTACAATACTTTTGCGGAATACATAATACATAAAAAAAATAGACACAAAAGGACCATAATAGTTTAGTGTCTTTGGAAACTTGGAACGTAATCTTCTACTCGTGGTGAAAGATCTTCAACATCTCCCATAATGATCTTCCCCTTTTGTTTTCTTACCTAAAAACTTTCTTTATATCCTGGGGAAAAAACATATAATGGGTGAGCTCAAATGCTTAGTAAGGGTAATCATGGATAAAATAAAACAAATCATATAAATTTGAAATTAAAAACATGAACATAATGTTTAAACATCAAAAGCTTGAGCAATGACATACAACATGGAAGTACGTAAGGCGTAGATCATAAAGAAACATTAAGCATGATAAAATATCATGGGAGTAAAACATGTAATTGTGGAAAACCATTAATCACATGATATGATTTCCATAGTATCCAAGGCATTGCTGCCAAGACCATTTTAGTGGACAAAGTCCATTTCTGAATCGAGTTCACTCCTCATTCCAGTCCTGTATTAATGAACCGGTTTAACTTGTCGTTCTAGCCATGTCTATCTCATGAGATATAAATCTTTACCCAATGAATTTGAGGGAGATATATGTCCCACCCATCTCATAATGAAATCATTCTTTCATGTGCCACAGTATAAACATAAATCATTCATCATAACCCAAGAATAAAATGCGTTTCATAAACATCATTCCAACATAACGTAATCCATACAAAACAATTGGATATCATTTCATAATTAGAAAAGTGAAACCATTTAAATCATAGAGAAATGATACTTGAAACATACAAATGTGAAATAATGTCATCTTAGATGAAAATGGTTTTGATAAAACACTAGAAATGAATTCTTAAGGAAAATATCCTTTTTTCTTCAAAATCATTTTCTTTTCACAAAATGTCATGCAATTTTAAAAGAAAGGTATTTTGTTGAAAATAGTCATGAAATCATTTGGAGGAAGCTTCATTAAAATAAGGAATTATAAAGCCATAAAAATCCTTTCATGCCGTATATGTTAAAATAAAACATTCTTCTCATACTTTTGCCGGAAAAGTCAAAAAAGTATCTCGTTACGTAAACAAAAGTAATATTCCTTACATACCATGTAGTAAAAGTCCAAAATTCAAAAATTGGTAAAAAGGACTTTAAACTTACATGAAAACACTTTTATAAAACTTGGACATGGACGATTTCAATAACCCCAGTAAATACTTACAAATAAGAAATCTCGGATAAAAACGAGATTTGAAAAATTATCCCTTACCTTAGGTCCGATTGGCTTCGTACGTATCCAAACCTCCTGTATAATGATTTAAATAATGTCATTGAATTATTAAATAATCATATTCATTGTTATTATATCATATATGGTTCACTTATGACTTTATATTTCCCGTTCTTTTGTAGATTCTTGTTAAAGTTGTGTTTTGGGTAAAATCCTTTCATTTGTCGTTTGTGTTTTAACTTGTAATTATTAATATGATTACATAGAACATGATTAATTACTTCCAGAATGTAAAACATGATTTATATATAATATATATTCATAATATATATATATAATGGATCAATAAATGGAAATATATACACCATTCATGGAGACGGTAGACCATACCTACGCATGAACGCTATTTTTGATTCCTTAATGAATTGAATGAAATTAAGTAAATGACATAAATATATATATTCATAAATCCAGTAGCATTATTATGTCATATATTTCACGATTACTTATTATATATATTTTATAATCATTCTTGAATGGTTATCATGGAGAGCGAATCTCATCACGTCGTGGAGACGGTATTCCGTACGTACGCACGAGCGATGATATCATTCCCATGTTCATGGAATTGTATTAAAGTGTATGTATAACATTAAAGAATCAATATAACTTTAAAATAATCATATATATTAATTACTTTAACCATTGTACCCATCCATGTAAGGTGGTGGTGGAAAATAGATTACACCATGGCGTGGAGATGGTATTCCGTACGTACGCACGCTCGGTGATTTCGTTTTCCATAGGATGGATAGATGGTGAAATAGGGTTGTTTCATACATATAATAACATATCAGTATATGAGTGATACTTATGTTATTTCTTCATAATGAAACAACTAAAGAAGAATAAGTAGAAGAAGAAATAAAGTTGAAAGAATCGGTAATGGACATTACCTCTTCTTTGAAGCGCCTCTTTGAGACCTCCTCTTAGGGCACTAAAATTGGCCTTTGAAGAAGACCAGGACCTCTAGGATGTTTCTACGGAAGTGGGGAAGTTATATGGGTAGGGTTTGGCCGAGATCGAAGGCTCCATTTGGTGTGATGAGGATAGGGAGGAGGTTCCCTTTTATAAGGGAGGAGAGGGGCACCTTTGGAAATATAAGAAATATTAGTTTATATTAAACCCCAATCCCACATAAAAACATCCAAAATAACTCATATCTGAATATTAGATGCGATATAATTGTAATATCATCATAAAATAAAATTTAGACTTGTTAGGAATTTATTTTAAACATTATCAACTTGATTTATCCTTATTTAATCAATTTAATTTTATTTGTGGTAATAACATTCTAAATTTTAAATTATAACAAATAATTACTTATTTGTTGTGAATTTCCCATAATTGGATACTTTATAAAATTTTAGACCATATAAATTTAAATTTATAATTTTTAAATATTTTTGTGATTTTTAAACAATTTTATAATATATTATTTTTATAAAATAACAATATTGTCAATTTTGACACTATTCATTTATTTGAATTTAAAAAAGCTATATACAGAAGATATGTTCAAACTAAAAGGGTTAATAGATTCATAAAATGTCATATGTATCTAGAAAATTACTGTAGAATATTAAATAGTTCATATAATATTTATTTTTTTATTTTTAAAACCATTTATTTGGTTTATCTCTTAATAAAATAATTACTACAACATTTTTGTATAATTATTTAATATAATTATTTGTTGCATAAAAATTAAAAATAGAATCCTATGATGAATATAAATATATTACCTTTCACAATAATACTTTTACTCAAATTTATCATCTTAAAATCACAATATTTAAATTGTTATATTTATTAAATTATGAAGGTGACAACTTTGGAATCATTTAAAATAAAATAATATAATTGTCATAATAACCTAAATAAGGATCCAAATGCTCATCAATTCAGCCAGAGGATGATTGGGGTTTATAAATACACAAATAATAATTTTTTTTCAGATTTTTGGGCCTTTTGATATGTATTACTATTTAAATAAAAACTATATTATTGATTTTTCACTAAAAAAATAATTTCTGCATCATTAATGTATAAGATAATAAGGTAATTAAATAACTCTTCAAAATTACAAATAAATTACCATGACAAAGAAAAACATTTTATCTTTAAAATTAGTATTTATAACCGAATTTATATTCTATATAAACTTATATTAAAAATACTTTAATTATTAAAGTTGAGTGAGACATATTTCACATTCCTTTAAATAAAATAAACTAAAGGTATTAATCACCTCCATGTGGGTTCTAATGGATTCCATTTCGACCCAAATATGACTTAGGAAAAATTATAATCATCAAATTTTATTAAGACAAGTATTAGGATAATTTTATAATATTATATTTACCCTTAATTACCCAATTTACCTTTTACTATGGTAATAAACTTTACTATTGTTACTATTCATAAAGCCCAATAATAAAAAGTATTCTATTAATATAATTTGGACCCACTCATTCCAAATATGGAATCAATTTTTCCAAATTAAATACATAGAAGTTTCATAAATTAAATTAATATTAATCCCGTTGTCGAAAGAAAACAGGTTTTTGTTTAAAACATTGCAAAAGAGTGAATTTATTTAACCTACGAATTCAATGTAAAATCAAGGCTAATGACATAAATTATATTAAATGGTAAAAATATATTCTATTTATACTTTTAAACAATTCAATATTATAATTTAATCACATATGTTATTACGATGAAAAAATTTGTTTTTAATTAAAATATAGCGTGTTTTACTATTCTTTAAAATATGAAAGTTATCAGAATAATATGAAAAATTTATCCAAGGTAAAATTTTATATCCTGATTCCAAATAATAATTAAATTTTGTAAAATTGAACTTATAAAAATGTCAAAAACCAGATTTAAAGTGGGTGCACCATCAAAAGGCGGCAAAACTGCATTTTTTTTAAAAATACTTATTTTACCCGAAAAAATTTATTTTGTTCTCATACCATGTTCTAGAAAATGTGTATGATGAATAATAATGTTATAAAATTCAAAACATAGTTAATAATATTCATAATTTCTAGTTTGTGATAATATTATAACCATATATCATTGTTTAGTAAAACCCGGTATTGCGTACAACACACGCTATCGAGGAAGGTCACAATTGCGTGTAATGCAAGCCAAATCAGGGTTGCGTGTAGTGCAAGACTCCTTTGTTTTTTCATATAACAAAATACAAAAATATTTCATTTATAAATTGAATATATATATATATACATACACACTCAATGTTGCGTAGAATAAAAACTATCAAACAAACTTGAAATTGTGTGTAACAAGATCTAAGAATAATGTTGTGTATACTGCAATCTAATACGGTGTTGCATATAGCGCATGATAATCATGGTATATCGTACAACATAAGATATGAATGAAATTAAAAAGAATATATCTTATAAAATCTCGGGTTATTACAGCCATCACATCTCATAACATCACATGTAGACAGTGGAACTTTTGACTTTTTACCATCAAAGCTCGTGCATATCACCAAAACCAAGAAGAGGGAGAGAGAATGTGTAGGTATCTTGCCATCCATACCCCAAAAATGATATAGGGAAATACACCCCACCAAAGCAATTATTGTTGAAACATAGTTCTCAAAGAGAATGGGGTGATTATAGAAAATCATAATGAAATACAATGTATACGTACAAAGAGTCACATCACACAAACCCTATCATAAGGGTTCCAAACCAACGCCTAATCCATCTCACAAGGTTCTCCACTTAAGATTCCAAAACTAAATAGATAAACCCACATAAGAAAAACACAAGAGACATGTCATTTTTTATTCATTTATTTTCATTAATCCTTTTTCCAGATTCCCTATTACAAATCCATTCCATTAAAACAAGAACTTTTCTTAGTATTTCCCACCCATCATTCATATATAAACATTAAACATTTCATCCACAATAACCTTAGATTATTAATTCCTTAAAAATTCCCATTATTATAATTCATTTCACCATCCATTTCTAATAAGAAAACGAGCATAGCATAATGCACAAAAAGAAGAATAGTACAACAACTCATCAGCCACAGTAACATCCACCTTCCATCGCATCCCTAATGCAAAAACTTATCACAGCCTCCATCATACCCATGCTGCACCACTACACAATAAAAACCATCACAACCACATTATACAACCAAATCCCATCCATTACAACCATAAACATCACAACATATCCATTGCACATCGCATCATTCAAAAATAAACAAACCACAACCATTCCACACATAACATCACATACCAAAACACAACATATTTTCTGATTTTGCAAAGTGGATCTTATTCAATTCAAATTATTTATTTAATAGTCTCATCACACAATCCATATGATCTGGGGTAATATATTTCATTATCTATGGATATGTAATTATCCAATTAAATTTTATGTGTTTTGAACGACCACACAACATGAATTCCACAATCTTCATCAAAACTATGAAAATAAGGACCCTTAACAGGCATAATATTTCATGGGTATTTATCCTATATGATTCAAAAAATCAAAACTATAGCAAAAAATCCATAAAATCATACTTCACATTCCCTTACCCAAATAATTTTTTTTAAACCAATTAATTTATCATTATTAATCCATATGCAACCATTCTAGAAGGATAAATAATAGCAAACCCCCTTTTTCATGATACACATAAGTATTAAATGAAGAAACTCCTACATAGAGGAAGGAATCTTTAGAAAAACTCATGGAACCAAAAATAGGGGGTGAAAGTACAAGAGAAAACTATCTATCGGGAGAACTCAAACCAACACCGGAATTAGGGATCGTAAAATCCAATTGGATAAAGCCTTTAGAACCATTCATCTCAAGGAAATGATATACATAAATAGAAAAGGATCTTTTATTTAGAGATATTCAATCTGAAACTAATGGAATTTGATATAGTTTAGATTGTATATTTAATTCTGATTTCATTATATCCACATATTTTAAACTTTTAAAAGGTCTTAGAAATTTTTATAAATTGAAGGTATAATTTTTTACCATTAAAATTGATTTAAAATCACTTAATTAAGGCATTGAACCCATTTTTCTTAATAAAAATGTCAAAATGTAAAATATATAAATTTTGGAAACACATGACACACTTATCACTCCCTCATCTAGGCTAGCCGACTATCGGAAATGACCTTCTAATAGAATTACCTACTGCAAGAATAACCCACTGGTAGAATAACCCACCACCAAAATTAACCACCTTGAGAATGATATACATCTTGAATGCCCACCACGAAAAATGAACTACCACTATAATGGACTACTATCAAAATGATCTACCACAAGAATACACCTCTTTTACAAATGAATTACTTCCATAATGACCTACTACCAGAATGACCCACCGTTAGAAATGACCTACCTCTAGAATGACCAATTAATAGAAATGGCCTACTGCTTGAACGAACTACCACTAGAATGACCCACTACCAGAAATAACCTTCCACAATAATGACCTACTGTCAAAATGACCCACTGCTAGAAATGAATTACCTCCAGAATAACAGACCATTAGAATGACCCACCATCAGAAATGAACTACCTCAAGAATGACCTACCTCTAGAATAAACCACCTCTAGAAATTATCCACTGCCCGAATGACCTACCACCATAATAACCCACTTCCAAAAATTATCTATCTCCAGAATGACCTACCACTAAAATGACTGACCTCTAGAAATGACCCAAAACCAAAATTACCTAACACTAAAATGACCCACCACCATAAATAACCTACCACCAGAATTTTTCATCATCCCCAAAAATGCATATCCTACATCCAAAACACCTCAAAACTCCAACATTACTTCTCCTGAAACCTATGGACTTTCAATAGACGTCTCATCCACCATATTTCCAAAAAGGTAATGGTATGTATGGTCCTAGTTGATAAAAACATTTGGAATGAAATGTTATACCCCACTGGGACCCTTGATGGGTGGTGGAATTACATGTGATCTACCCCAATCCCACATATAATAGGCAAGGAACTGGTAGCTAGAACAGAGTAAGAATATCATATATAATGTGATGGCATATCCTAGTACAAATTTATATAGTACTCTTCTCTAAAATGGACATAACAATCTAGAGAGGAAAAATAAAACACATGGTAGTATATAATATATGTGAAAAAAATATATGATTTAAGCATTAAAAAAGAATCCATATTCAGAAATATTGAGGGGATAAATAATTTTCTGACATTTTAATAATTAAATCCACCCTAAATTATTGATACAATGGTGTTCCATCAAATATAAATCTTTAGAAATTAACATCAGTCACTATTATAACCTCTTGGAACAACTATGCTCACTAACACCATGACCACAAAATTCATCACCAAGCAGTCCATAATTTATAAAATATATGTCATGTCTGGGTAAATATTCCAATTAAAGGGTTATTATGTACATAAATATTATTGAACCCCAAAACCATAATGAAAGAAAATAAGGGGATTGGTTAACTCAAAACAAAATTGAATGAATGATAGAAAAACACATAAATAGAAAAAAAATCATGATATACATAAATTGGGAGAACACATGGAATATAATAATTCATATCTCTTCATATATGAGACATATGTGGGTCATAATGTTTCCCTGAGAAATTGAACCAACTAAAAAATAATTATCTATTTCACTTCCCTCGAGTGGTGTGGAAGGATCAAAATCACATCGAGAACTACGTAGTGGATAAGAGATAGCCTAACTAAATTGACAGGGGTACCACAACCTGAGTAACACATAGTATATATGGGAGTATCAAACTCAATACACAATATGAGAGACCCATGCCATGCTGATTAGATCGAAATAGATAATTGATAACCTAATTCCAAGTCTAGAATATCCACACCATAAGTATCACACAACAGATGAGGTTTAACAAACCTTTTGAATTCACTGATCACTATGCTAAATCCATATAATTATCCCAATGGATATAAGTAAATTAAAATATTTTTGGTTCCTTATTTATCAAATAATACAGTGATGAGAACTAAACCATCACATTCCATGTGTAATAGACATCATGATGCTTGGGTAATACATTATCATCCTTCCTCCCTAAAAATAAACCATCATGGAATTATTGTGTTATCTATGCCTTGATAACCACTTTTGAAGGGAGTATCATTGAGAGAATCCTTCCCCTCCTTCCAATGATTCACCATGTTCATAAGCCATTATTTCTTGAAACATGTTTCCATTTCAGTACATTTTATTCTCTTTAAGAGTTTGTGTTGTTTTATGGTGTGCAATGACTTGTCAATACATAAAGAAAAGTACTTACATTGGTGTCCCTAAGATATTTTAAGTATCCACATTTGAATCTTAGTCTATAATTACATGTATTACTTCACCAAATAATAATCATCAAACCTCATCTTACCATCACAAAATTCCATCCACTTCCATGATATAATAATAAAACTATATATGTATGATGTGATACCAAGAATCACATCAGAGAGACCTACCTACTAAAAAACACTATGAGTCACCACACATTTTTAATCATTTCTATCAAATGTTGTCATACCACATACCAGGTAATATCATTCCTTCCAATGAACCATAATCTCTTATCATCGATCACACAAAATCGTATGGATGCTCCCATATATAAATCCACTGACTACAGTAACCAATTCTCAAACACTCAATGGTCTAATTCTAGTTCAATAAACCACAAACCATTATTATCGTTTTTGGGAAGAATTAAAAAAACATGGGAATAAATATGGGGATTAAAGTGAATGATAATCAAGTATAGAGTCACTAATGGAAAATTATAGGATCTGGGTAACAATGATTTGGCATGGAATCATCAGTAAATATGAACCAATTGATTGTATTGTAGAATCAATTGTTATAAAAAATGATAATGAAAGATATGATAAATCATATTTCCAAAAAAAATAGGGAAAACTATTCACGAATTAAATACCATAATCAAAATAATAATATATATGTAAATATCATAAGAATTTCCATGACTCGTTCTAGATAACTATCTGATGAAGACGGTGCTAATTTTCTGGTTTGATACTGATAATTAATGCAGCAGGTTTTTATTGGTTCCATGTATGTTGATCCTAACCATTTACCAACTATGAAATTAGATTTTACTTCTAACTCTAATTAATGGATATAACGTTTGTTAAATATTAGGGTGTGAGGGTTTTTGGATATAAAATTAATTATTTAATTTTGAAAATTAATGAAATGGATCAGGGGCCTGACTATAATTAGGATATGAATCCATTTATTATGTGGTCATTCCTTAATAGATACCCACAAAAACCATATGAACATTATTTAATACCTTCACATTAGGTAAAACCATCCTCCTCAATATAGCATGTCACCAAACTCTCATAATGAATGACTCATTTCATGGAACAAGGTCTAGGATATGACTTTACAATGGTTACACCATCAAATATCTAGTCATTTAATTATAACTAATATATATATATATATATATCTTTTAATACCTTTAAGATCAATAAATAAATAAATATATCAACAACCCACATAAAAAACGTTATTTATAATATTTAAATTTTTTAATGAAAAACTGTAGAGACACTACTTACTCACCCTCTTTATTTGCATACTCTCAAAAAATAAAAACTTACTCAGAATGGTGATGGTACTAAGACTTCTTATGGTTCTCAATGTCCCAGGAGATCTCCTAAAATTTCCCATTCTACCAAATAATTGAGAAAAATAAAATATCTCATCCATAAAGAGTTCTATTTTACGATTCCTTGGTCTTAAATAAGATACTACGATAAGGTTTCACCATCATTGAAGATCATGGTACCCTAGTCAATGATGTGTATTGCGTTTAGAATTTATAACATTAGAAGTGAAACATCAAATAAATTTTTCACCTAGATAAACATTTTGTGAAATTCAAGAAACTAGTAATCCTTGCCTTCCTTGTGATAAATTTGAAAGGATCCATGAATCCTATAGATAGATTGCCTCCTTATCCATATCTATACTATCCATGGAACAATGAGACCTTTATTAACACATTATCATAAGCCTAAAACTCCATAGGCCTTCATATTATATCAATATAGATCTTATGATGGATCTAGGTGAACCTCATCTACTCCTAGTTCATATACACCTTCTCTATCATTTCTCACTCTAACATTGACCCCATCAATATCAACTCTCAAATATCTATGTACCATATTGGTGACCTATAGTTTCTCACATATATGGCCACAAAATACTCCCGGAACATGCTAAATTCATAACTATTATTTTATGAGAACTAAACTATGGGAAATTTAACCTAAAATACCTAAAGGATTTCATACATGAGAACCAAATGAATAGCCTTGAAATGATGAATGGCCTTATTAGTGAAGATAATAGTCTGATGGTGGAATTTCATACTCAACTATATTTGATTCATGAATTCTGCCTAATATATTATACACAATTGGGACGTATAATAGTCATATAAGTTATAAAATCTGTTTTTTAGTTCCCTCTTATTCTGAAATATCCTATGTGTACAAGAATCTCATGATCTCTATAAAAAACTACTTCTTAATTGCATCGATGTCTGTTGGATTGGTCATTCTCAAAATGTTTACCCAAATTTCATTGTGAAATCTAATTGACCAAAAGAGAATCATAAAAAACAAATTGATATTTCATCCCACATATACTCTATAACACCCCAAAATTTCATAGTATGTTAGTTCTTCAATGTAATTCAATAACTTACACTACATGCAACATCGACTTCAAGCGCACCACGACTTACCATACAAGCCGTTCAAAAGTAGTAATGAATAGTATTAACATAATTTTTAACATTATATAACCATTATAATTTTATAATCCATATTATGAGTTTCTTAGTCATAATTTAATCAAAAATTCATTTTTTTCAGATAAAAGAAGTATTTTTCAAAAAAATGCAATTTTACTTCCTTTTAATGGCGAATCCTTTTTAAATAAATATTTGAAACTTTTATATATTCAATTTGACAAAATGAACATCTTCTTTGGGATCAGGACATAATAATTTAGTTTAAAAAATATTTTTTGTGTTTCTGAAAATTTTCATAATTTGGTGAATAGTGAAAAGTAATATATTTTAACTAAAAACAACTTTTTAAATCAAAATAATTTATAGTGTTAAACCATAAATATGAATGGTTTGGATGAATAATTAGTTTATATTTTTACCAGTTAATCCAATTTTTGTCATTGGAATTAATTTCACTTCGAAATTGGACATAAACAAATGTCAATCTTTTGGTAGTTATTATTTCATAAAAATACGCTTTTTGGTTTTGACAATGGGAATTAATTTTAAAATAATAAATGCAATTTCTATGTTTTGAATTTGGTAAAATAGACTTAATTTTTGAATTCATAATATCAAAATTAGCTTCGGATGAATTTTTGGTATGTTTCTGAAAAATTTTAATTTTTGATGAATAGTGAAAAACACTTAGTTATAGTTCAAAACTACATTTTTATTTATTTTATTTAAATTTATTTTATGTAAAAATAGATACAAAATACTTATATAATTTTAATTTAATTCATTGGAGTCAGTTTACAATAATTTTAGATATATAAAAATTCTATTGAACTTTTCAGCATCTTTTACCCACCTCCTAGGAGAATTTTCAAATTCACATTAAACTTAATTTTACCGCTTCTGTGAGTTGAATTTCAAAAATCTGAGAGACACAGTTATTATCAAGGAATAAAATGTTGTTAAAAAAGATAAAATTAATTTTCTGCTGAATAGTTACTTTTTACTTTTATTTACCATGGTTAAAAGTAAAGAGGGTAATTAAGTGTAAAAATGATATTATTATTACCCTAAAACATGTCCTAATTCTATTAGATGATTATAGTTCGACCAAAAACATCCTTAGGAATAAAATATGAACCTCTTTGGTCAACTTGGATAAGATTAGAACACTTATTATTATTTTATTTAAAGAAGAGTCAAAAGAGTTAAAATTATTGTTTAATAACTAAAACATTTTGAATATAAGGATACACATAATATAAATTAGACTATAAATATTCATTAGATATAAAAAAATATTTACTACATAATGGTATTTTATTTATAATTTTTAGACATTAAATAGTTTAATTTATTTATGACACAATGGTGATGCAGTAATTACCTTATTATTGAAATATTAAAATAATTGATATTTTAAATATCCAAATAAATGTAATTTGATACATTTAATGAATTCCACTAATTTTATAGTTTAAAATTAAATATTAGGGTTGGTTAGATAAATTTTTTTCTAAGTAATAATGTTGTTATAAATTTAGAAAAAACAAAATACCAAATAGTATCAAAATTGACATAAAAGAGTTTTTAAAACAAATATTATATTATTAATTGATATTCTGTTCCTAAAAATATAAGGTTCGGAAAAAAGACTTATATAATGATATGTGTATCATTAATGATCCAATTTGGGCTCTCTTGGAAGTATATAGTAAATTTATTAACACTATAATATAAAAATACAAAGAGACATGGTAAATGTCAAACTATTTACCTAAGAGTTAAATCTAATAGATAAAGTTAATATAGTGACCCAAACCTTTATAAACCTATTGGTTGATTTTTTTGTGACCCATACCCATATTAGACTTTAAATAATCCATTTTAGATCCATTAAAAACCGAAAATGAATTTATTATAAAATAACATCTCTAGTTTTTCCTTTAGTTCCCCTCACCCCTCTTATAAATGCGAACTCACTATTCTCTCTAATTAACACCTTCAAAACCTTTTGTATTGGCCAAAACCTGCCCAAATATCCTCTAAACTTCCCTCAATTAATCCTAGAGGCCTTCCATTAGTCAGAAAGCCAACTTAAGGAGCCCTTTTGATCAAATCAAAAGGAAGAACCTGAGGAAGAGGTAAATATTTCATCACCTCTTTCAAGTTCTTTTCTTCATCCACTTCTTCTTTCTTTGTTATTTACATTCTAAAATATTAACTTTAGTATCTTCTATATACATTGATTTTATTATAAATATGGTACAACCAAATTCATTATTCTATCCATCCTTTGAATAACATGTCACCATACGTGCGTATGTACGACTTACCGTCTCCACGTCATGGTGTAATTGTCATTCAAGACATTATTATTTTGATGGGTATAATAATGATGTGTAATTGATGTAAATAATAAATATAAAATTTTATTTATTCTGTATATATAATATAACATCCAAATATAAATTATTTTAATATCAAAAGAATTATATTATCGCTCGTGCGTACGTAAGGATTACCGTCTCCATGAACGCGATAAGATTCATTCCCCATCGTATCCATTCAAGACTAATTTTCATTAGATGATTAAAAATAATTTTTAAATACATGATATAATTCTGGATATTAATAAGATACATCCCATCAATAAAAAATATGACTCACATAAGAAATAATATAAAGAAAACTGAATCTATTAACACCCAAAAGAACGATAATACAGTGATATTATTAACAAAGCAATATTAAAAGATAATATATGATATCATATTAGTTTATATGATTCTTGTATAATATAATAATAATTATTTATCCATTATACACTTGGTTAACCTACCCTTGACAAAGTAAAAGTACAAGGTAAGGGTTAATTTCACAATCTCTTTATTATCCGAGGTTGTTTTTACGTAAGTATCTACTGGGACATCTTTGTCATCCACATCCATGTTTCTTAATAATCTATTTAAAAAAATTCTTACTAATTTATAGACTATGGGTTAAATCCATTTATACCCTTTTTTGTCTTTTTATAAGATGTTTAGAAATTAATCTTTCCATCATTTTCCAAACAAGGTCCTTTTTATCCTTTTCGACAGAATTAAGTTAAGAAAGTCTTTTTTAACATATACGGTGGGTGCAGATATTTTCCGCCATTATAAAATCGTTGAAGCATAACTTACAATATTATAAGAATTTTTTTTAAGTAAATGTTTTATTTTATAATTATGTGACTTTTAAATGATTTAAAAAAAGTGATATTTCTCTCAAATAGTTTTGATTTCATCTATGTCAACATCCTTTGATGGATTTTAAGCTTATTTGAAGTTGATTTATTATGATACAAAACATCCATATTTTATTGATGGTTTTTTGATATGTTTGACTGTGGATGTTTTATTTTTATACCATTCATGGTTTATGGAGAATGTATTGACATTTCATATACTAGTTTTAATAAGATTGTTTATTTTGTGTTTAAACCTGTTCATATGAGGAATGCATTGGACTTAGTAAGTGATGGGTGGAGCCTGATATAGCTCCTCGATGAATCGGTATGTATTATGAGACAAAATAGTGTCTTGGCACTGGGCCTTTAAAAAATATTATTTGTAGTCTTGGAACAAGGCCTTGACTCTGTGGTTATGATAGTCTGACATTATGAATTCTATCATTATGAAAGTGGTTATTGATATTGCATCTTATTATTAGACTAGTAAAATATCCATGTGAATAAGTAAATAACATTATTTCATTTCGTTTTTTCCATATTATGCTGAAGTTAAAATTCAAAAGGATTTTGTTTTAGTTATACGTTGCCTTAAATGTTTATGCTTATTTATGAAATATTCTGCTATATTGTTATCCTTACTGAGCATCTGAGCTCACCCCTTTCTATGTTTTATTTTTCCCAGGATGTGAAGAAGTATTTTATGACTGGCCTATAGGGATAGTCTGATGGGATATGAGTGTGGAATATGGAGACTATTTTGTTGTAGTTTTTCACTTTGTGATGTAATGTAACACTTATGAATGTATCTAGTGTTTTTAAGGCTACTAAACTAATCAGTCTTTTGAGACTTGATCTTTTGTGATCATGCCAATGTTATTTAATAATGCACCAACTCTGGGTAACTGGGGGCGAGGCGTTACAAACTCATTAACATCAAGGGGAAATTATAAAACCATAAAGACCTAATGATCCACATTAGCCTACTCATAGGTGAGGCATCATCAGATAAACACAAAAAAAAAATTTATAACTTTCCATAAGAACTAAAACATACATTCTGTATATCTTCATAAATAAAGCATGTACCAACATGGAAGAAATATAGAATATCCACTTCACCTCATTATATAGTGTGACCATCACCATTTTTAATCCTCAGAATAAAATTACATCCTCCCCTCCTTTTGGATATCAGTCTTGTGTATCCCTTGAAGAAATTTTGTTATAAAAAAACCCCAAAATTGATGTCTTGTACTCAATACTCCATCATGTACAGAAGATATCAAGTGGTTACCATCATCCATAAAATACAAGCTACATACCTATCTTTATTAATGGTAAATTTAAATGATATTTGTTTCTTGGAAACCTTTAATAAATATTAAGAATGGGTTATCCAGTTAAGAGAAAAACACATGATTTTACCCATCCCTGGAGTATATACAATATCAATTTCTTATCATTTTAGAACTCCAAATATAATATATATTAATATTATCCTATCATGTATATAAATTTAGTATTTAAAATCACTATTTTACTCAATTTATTAATTATTATTTTTGATATTTAATGGTTTTATTAAAATTTGGTATGAAACAAAAAATTGATCTAAATAGAGAAAAAAACTGGCTATTTGGAAATGAATTCATTATAAAAATAGAGATCATAGACATTTTACTATTCAATGACTATCTCGTAGGTTGAGATCTAAATAAACAAGTTTGAAGAGGAAGAACATGCTAGAAGAAGTGTATTCACATTGTAAATGATAATTAGTATATAAATCCATGTAATGAAATGAATTCCTCTAATGAGAATAAAACAATTTTTAGGAGGGGTCTCAACATTCATGGTAGGTCAAATATCTCATGAAATGAATGTTTATAGACATACCTAAATTATAATATATTGTTGTATTTAGGTGGAAGGTTAAATATTAAGAAAGTGACCCATTTTTGAATACTGGAATTGATCAAGTACACTTCTATGACAATATTAATATGGAATTAAATGATACCCAAGAAATCTAGATATATATAAATAGAGAGGTAGGATTCATCTCTAAAATAATCACCCGAGGATCAAAGCATAGTGAAAGGTGTTGAGCTGTAGAGTCCTCCACCAATTATTTTTATCTACTTTTCATAATACCTCCTTTCGGTTTTCTCCTCCAATATTAATACATTATTAATAGAATAATTGGTTACTTAAAATGCTTTTCTGAGTAATGTAGATTAATTGGGAAGTCATGTTGGATTTTTATTTTCTTATTTCGTACAATTTTGGTTGCTGAAATAAATCAATTTAAATTCTAATACCATTGTTTTTATTTTATCATGACCATTGAGGAAAAATTTGGAAATTCACTTTTAAAATTGCATAACTAATTTACCTAAACAATTTTATAACCATTTAATAATCTATGTTTTTTAATTTTAAAAATTGTATTAGTATATACTTAATTTTTTAAAATGCTAAATAACTTGACAATAAGAAATAAGGGATTTTTTATTAAGGAGGATAACTCAAGGTCATTGGATCACCCTTTTCTTTTCTCCAACATAAAAAAATGAGAAAATAAATTTATTTCCGAATTTATTTTTAACTAAACCCTAAATCTAAAAAATCCATGTACACTATTAAAATGTGATTTCCAAAAAAATATGCTTTTTTATTTATCTATTTTTAAATGCCGAAAAAAAAATTTATTTTAAATTTCTAAAAAATATATTCAATGTCTCTTGGGATCGATATCAAACTCACATATTACTAAGTTTAATTAGAGAATCACATATATTTGAGTATTATATGAAGAATAAAATTTATATATCTCTATTGGAAACTAATGATGTCTTATGTGTGTTAAAATATCTAAGGCCATTGCTGGGGATGGTTGGACACATGTTTTATTGGTTTTAAATTTTTATTATTTGTTTAATTTGCCATTTTTTATTGGGTGTTAGCGCATTTTTAATTTCATATTTCAAGTTATAATATCCAAACCCACATCACACTAGCCAAAGGAAATTAAATCCTTGTATAAGACCCTAATCTCCAGTGAATCATATAAAGGGAGATCAATGCAAAGGCATCCACGGTGGATATAGAGAAACATTATGTTACTGGAGGAGTTCAACCATATCATCTAGGGTTGTGAACCCTCATTGATTACTAGTGTCCATCAAACACAGGAGTGACGCCATATATATAAATTCATATTATAGAAAAACATTTTTAGGTAAAACCATCTATCATCCAGATGATATAGAATATTGTGAAAGTCATTGGGCAACCACTTAAAGATCTGAATGATCCCTTGGGAATATTTCTAAAACTTTTTGATACATTTCAATTTAATAATATCTCAAGTAACTCAATAAGGATTTTAATATTTATATTTTCCCTGATAAATCGAGATTGTGAAATGATATAGAGCTTATTAGCACATTCTATCACTACATGCAATGAATTGGAAATGAACTTTCTCAGTCACTCTTTCCCTCCCTCAAAATCCATGGGTATCATTGTAAATATTTTAAATTTCATCCAATACAAGGATGAATCTTGACATATATCCTTAGTGTGATTTACTAATTTAATTAGGAAATGTTTTTATCATGGAATATATATCTGGAAACTAATAATAACATTATGTACAAGACTTATGTAAGGTAACATGTCAATATTGGAGGTTGTATCAAGTGGGTTGTTGATGTAGAAGTTACCTAAGGAGAGAGACAATATACTAGATGAATTGAAAAATAAAAGATTCTAGTGGAAATGTGAATGATCATGTAGGTGTGGTATTCATATGGTAAATCACAATAGTTATATTGTTTCCTAAATGGAATCAATGAGAATAAATACAGACAAGATGATGGCATTGAAAGTCCCACATGTAATATTTTCTGATGATGAAAATTATATTGATTATTACAAATAAAACAAATTTCAAGGTATATACAACAAAAACCACATGATTAGGGGTTCCAAGAAAGGTAACCTGGATACCGGAAATAAGAATACAAAGGTCCATAACCCTTAAGTCATACCCATTCATTGGAAGAGGTATTATACACATTAATGGCCATGAAAAGGGTTATAATTGAAGATATAAAGAAATACTATTGAACTAAAAGGAAGCATTAAGAAATATATAATTTCATGTTTTCCTAATAACATAGAATATAAGAGAGATTCCAAGCGGATTATTACTAGGATGGGATGAATTGAATATTTTAGAAGGATTGAACGTTATCACTCTTATATGAAAAAACAATAAACACAATCATAATTCAAGAAATGCAGAAGAATAAAAACAATAAATAATGGAAAATAGTAAATAAATAGTAGAATATGATTATGATAGAGACGAACCAACACCATACCATATGATGAAACCTTATGAAAAGCAGTTAGTGTAAGTGGAAATTATCAAATACAAAGGTAAATCTTGTGAATATTTTAAAAAACAAATTAACTTCCCTTTCGTAGAGTCTCTTACCTACAAAAATGCATATAAAATAATTATTAAGTGGATGGTGACCAAAAATATAAATATATGGGAAATTGGAACCATACCACTAAAATGGGAGAGTTTACTTATGTATCTAAATACATAACAAATAATAAGGAGGACCCCAGTAGGATTACCATTTCAAAAACATTTTATGACAAACTAAATAAGAAAATTATTGTGTGAACTACTTTCCCAAATGTACATCATTCCACACAAAACATGCAAGAGATTTGGTTTAGGGAGGATGAATAACACCTGAGTTTCACTCTAAATGGGAAAATTTACTGGGAAGTACCCATGATGTGGAATTGAAGGTATCATAATAAATTTCAAAAAAAATTGACTTCCATAAGGATTTCTGCATACATTACATTGAGAAATAAAGCACCCCTCTCATTTTGGGAAGATAGTTTTGGATATAAGGAACACATTGATCGATGTAATATTTGAATAACTATTTCTGAGACTTTACAATGAACACAAAAGTTTCAATATTTATCAAGAGATAATGAATTGTGATGTGAAATATTTTGATGAGATAATAGTGGACATTATACCCTATATTGAGTATGTCATTGAAATTGAGGAAATAAATGATGTGGACTCTATCATACAATAAGATATTAAATTTAATGTTATTAAAAAGAATAAATGGAAACTAAGGGATCAAACCCCTTATGTTGGAGGAGTTGCGTATTCAACCATGTTTTAAAAGGGATATCTAGTATGGTTGGTACATTTCATTCCATTTAATTTTTTTAAAAAAAATCATTGAAAATTCATTCATATCATGGTAGATCATGTGTTATTATAATGATTTGTTAAGTTGTTTTTAGAAGAAGCAATGGGGTCGACCTATGTATACAGTTCATGGATAAGAGTAGTTTTAAACCCTGACAAGTTAAAAACAATTTTATCATCTCTCACATAAGCTAAATGGTATGGTTGATCCAATGCTTTTAAACACTAGTTCATTTTCTAGGTAATCCATTATTTTAGTATTTTCAATTTATCAACTTTATGTTCACATAACCACTCCCCCAAATTTTTAAAATTTTAGTTAAAAAGTTCATATAATTAAAGTTGTTTATTTTTCATTTTTAGGTTCATGATTAACTTATTGACATGGAACAAGAGAAAATTGAAGAGGATACTATAAACAATAAAAATTATGAGATCAGTTCATTTCATTTACCAAGTATAGAATGTACCTGTGGACCCCAAGTTTAAAGCATCATTATAAGGGGAGTAAGTGTTTTAATTATAATTTTTTGTATTGTATATTCTGTATATATTTTTTTACTTCTTTGACCTAAAAATTTCATACCTATACTTGACTTATTTATCTAATCAATAAAACAGGGATACTTCAACTACATAGGATAATTACCACTCCATTTTCATGAATTTTATTGTAAAATATTTTTGTGAGAAAAATGATAGAATGAATTATAAGTGGTATAATAGGGATTTAGTTTGGAGAAATTGTGATTTAGAGAGACTTCTTTTTTTAATGAATATTTTTATATATTACTAATAACTTGAATTTATAATATTTTTGTTTATTGGTTTTATTTTTGATGTACATTTATATATATGATTATCCCAATCATTCTTCACATTCTCGAGTCATTCTATGAGCCCAATATCTCCAATTATTTCTCTAATACATATCTTCGTATATTCAAGCATTTTATATTCTAGAAATTTCTCAACATCTTAACAATGGTATGACTAGAAAAAATATCTTCTAATTTCATTAAGGCATTTTAATTTTTAACTTTTTTCCTTCACCCCACCGTACAGTAATCCTTCTTTTTCCCATAACTAGTCTGAATGACCTCGATAAAAAAAGAATCACAATTCAAGCCTATTAAATCCTTTTTTACCATACTCTTAGTGTGTTGAATGATATTTAAAAGAATAACTTTGGGGGAGTGGATTTCTATGGTGGATGGGGATATAAATCATTAAGGAGACCTTAATTGGGGGTTTCATTAGGTTTTAGGAAATTACATGTTATCAATAATTATACCTATTATTCTTCTCACTTCAGAAATAAATTTTGTGTGTGTTGGGAGGATAAAAAAACCCCATTCCCAGACCCATGATCTATCAACCACATTTGGTTAGATGGTGGATGTTACATTTTTAATAAATAATAATATTGAATAAATGTGGAAGTAAATTAAAATAAAAACTAAGCGGTGGTGATTGATTAATTCTATATACTTTTATCAATTTCCCCCTTTTATCTTTGAGGGATAGGGAAATTAAATATTCAACATCATAAGAGTATTATATTTGACTTATCTTTTGATATCAGGGTCTTTTTCAATAGTAAAATCTTATTTTGTGGGTTATTTTATTCATTACCCACTTCCTATAAGCCTCAGAAACATTTTAAATATGATAAATAGTCCTCATGACTAACTATGATCTCTATAATTATGTGGTGTGGATTATATATTCCATTAAAGTCTGTAATAAGTGACATGTACTTGAGGTTCGAGAAAAATATCACACACATCTATTACCTATATAATAAAGAGAAAATTTAAAGTGAGGTAAATTAGAAATTAAAATAATGTTGAAAATGAATTGGAAAACATACACAGATGAATTAAAAGGGATCTTTATTTCAAAATATATAGTTTAAAATACTTTATTATGATATTTTTAACTCATAGTTTTTATGTTTTTTTTATAATGCTATGATCGAAAATTAGTTTTCCCATTTAACTAATTAATATTATAGATATTATATATTTAAATCATGGTAATGTGAGAGTCAATTATAGAATATTATTATCTCATTCATGAGAAAGAGAATAAATTCATGTGTGGGGATTTCGTTCTAACATTTCTTATAACCAATTTTTTATTTAAAATCACAATTTTTTTAATTTTATTTTTTATTATTTCTCATATTTAATGGTTTGATTAAACTTTTTCAATATAAAAAAATGATAGAAAATTATAAACATTAGAATAAATAAAATGAATTAATAATGAAAAAGGTGATACATAATATATTAAAAGTGTTATACTAATATGAAACCCCAGATATGATGAAATATGGTGAATTGAAGATGACTATTTTAGAAAAAGAAAATTTACATTATGAATAATATTTATAAAATGAATCAATATTTGTACAGGAAGGAACCCCATGATAAAACCTTTTTGAAATAGATGACACAACATTCATGTCATGACACATATGTCTCACTATGAAGGTTTCTAGACAGACCGAAATCTTACTAATTCGATATAAATTTTGACAGAATAAAAAATATTTGGACATGGACTTATTGTTCGAAACATGGATTTTACTGGGAACCCTTTATTACCATATTAATATTGAATTAAATGATACACAAGTATGATGGATATATATAAATAGATATATAGGAAACAACTACAAAATTATCATTCTAAGATCAATTCTTTGTGTGATGTGTTGTAAAGAAGATTCCTCCATCAATTCTTTTTCTCTACTATTCATTAAGTATTCTTGTTTTTTCCCATTCCCTATTAATCCCTCATTAAAATAATAATGGGGTAATCCCTATATTGTTATTATTTATTTTAACAATGTGGAAGGTTTAATTAATTATTTATTTTCTTATTTCATTGATGTTTGGATTACGAAACAAATCAATTTATTTAGAGTCACATTCTTTTTATTTTCTCATGAAAATTATGAAAAAATATGGAAACTCACTTTTAAACATGTACAAGAAATTTCTCTAAAAAATGTCTTGACTATTGAAAATTATATTGTAAAAATTATAAAAAATGGTATTAGTATAGTCTAATTGATAAAAAACTAATTTTCCTAATCATGGGAAATATGGTATTTTTTTATTAAAAAGGGGATTCATTGATCTATGGATCTCCCATTTCTCTAATCCACTAACAAAAATGATAACCAAATTAATTTAGAAAACAAGACATACTTAAACACTAAATATATAAAACCTTGGTAACCCATTCTAACATGATTTCAGAAACAAAATATACTTTTTCAATTCTTTTTTTTCAAAAATTCAACTCATTTATTTTCTATTAAATTTTTTAAAAATACTATCATTGCCTCACAATTTTCAACTGAAGTCACTTATTTGTAATTTTAATTACTCAACAGCATACGTATGGTTAATTTTTATATAATTAAATATGTCTACCACCGTAGGAAACTAATGAAACTTTTATATCAATCATTATCCTCATGTTTTGATATCATTGGGTAATGAGTTATTTTATACTATTCTGATGTATATTGATTAGGAACTACTCACAAATTTTGTAGTTCCACTCAGTATTTATAGTGAAAATTGAAATTTATTACTCTAAATCATTAATCTCATAGTTCTTATTATTTTATCTCTATGAACTAGACCAATAATTAATCACCATGTCCCTCTTCACCAATATACTATTAATCCTTGCTTCCGAGACATCGTTAAACATAACATACTCAAATTTCACCACATTAAAAAATAGTATATCAATAGTGATCAAGCACCTCTCTAACTCCTCCAAATATCTTTTTCATCATTCATAAAAAACAAATGGAGTCCCCTTTTCATTAAGGGATTTATTTTGGGGTAGGACTCCACGTGACATTTTTCATGAATCACTGGTAATACCACACCAACCTAAGAAATATATCAAGTTAAAAAAAATATTCTTCCTTGATATGATACATACACTACCTAGAAAATTTCATGTTATATATCTATAAACCCCTTTGAGATAAAATACCCCCGGATCTAGATATCTCAAATACATAACAAGCATATTTATTATTTGTTAATCGTTTGGTTCTATGGAAGTATTTTTTAGGACAATCCATAGATTAATCAATAGATCATTCCCTAAATCTAATAGATAATAATTTATTCGATTAAAATAACCTCAAAATGGTATAGAAAAGAACTAATGATCTTATTATGAATTCCCAAAAACATTTTTGGGGTGATCATTACACTTAATTTCATTATTAGAAACATGTAATGGCTATAGAAGCATCATAATGTCATCTTAAAAATATCTTTCTCACCAACACATTGTTAGTGATAACTGGACAAGATATAAATATTTTATAGAAATTTTACTCTCTTTTTCTTGTAAAATATATCATTAATCATTTATAGTGGAAACTTTTTCTTAATATTTTCTTGATCCACGATGTTATTTTTAGTGAAATGCCTCATGTTTTCATGAAACTTAATGTAAAAATAATGAAGATTTTTATATGGACACATTGGGTTTGATGAAACATATCACCAAATAGTATTGAAAATGAACCTCTAGAGAATAAATATTGATGAGGTCTATTTGTTAAGGTTATGATGATATAATAATAGTACTAATGTGTTAATTTTTTTTTTTGAATTAAACCACTCAATCAATGAATGATCTAGACACATCATCATCCAAAATATATTTCTACACCTCCATAAATACCGGAATCAAATTTTTTAATGATCATACAATACATAGATCCAAACACACCAACTAATAGGAGATCCACTATAACATTCAAGGAAAATTCCCTTCTTATCTTTATTAAAAGCTTATATCACCCATATTAATAATATCAATCCATCAACTCAAAATAACCTCACCCTATGATAGTATAAATCTTTCCAAGAATGATATGAAGGAACCTAGTTCGTACCACAAATGATGTCATGGGGCTCCATAAAATCCACTATGAGGTCCCATGAAATCCTCCCACACAAAGAGAAATATCACATCGTCAATAGTTTTTATTAATTATGTGTTCTCATCTAGTATAAGTCTTCAATAATACTCATTAGGATAATCAATCTACCAAAATCAACAACCCTTAAACTAAAGATTCATCAACACGAGAATGCATTTTTTGTTTCAATGAGTTAAACTGATAATATAAAGATTATATAAATCATACCTCAGATCATGTCAAGTGTTACTTCCTCTTAACCATTCATCACATTCTTATGGTTTATTCCAATACCACAAACCCTTGTATCCAATAATAGATCACATAGAGTTTTCTATGGTGTAAGAAGAAAATAAAAATTTCCTCTCCCATATCATCCTCCTAGTGTACCAGTAGCTACTCTTCTAATTCCACCTCCTTGTGGAATAACCTATATTCCTTTAGGATATCCTTAGAAATGTATTTGATTTTGATATAGAGGTCCATCTACTACCCAACTACATTCTAATACAAAACTACTATTGTAGTCACATTCCCTAATATCTCTTACTCTATAAGTATTTTGGAGTTATTATCTGGCATAACAAGATCGTTTTGTGGTTTCTTGAGTAACCGATTTTCTTTTATGAGAATTTGAATGTTCCTATAACATATATCATGATCCTAAGTCCTAACATTAGAATGTTGTAACAAATATCTATTATCCTGGATGAACACCACTTGGACCTTCTACCTATTGTCCCTCTAAAAGAATTATATTAATGACATAGTATTGATTGTGGACATTAATATAAGAGGGAATATATGGTGGAACAATGTTGGATTAGTTTTTTCTATGGAACCCACTCTAAAACATCCATGATTGGATGAATCATGTCCAACATGTACCTCTAGAAGTGAATCTCAATTCATAATAAATGACTAACATGTCACCCATCTATAAATCTAATGGATCATGTATATGAATGAACCTGAACAAATATTGGTAATAATACTCATAAATACTATCTTAAACCCTATCCACATAAGGGTCACATTTACATTGGTGTAGATGATCAGATTCAACAGTGGGCCAATACACCATGGAAAAGGGTATATTATAACACTACCATTTTATTAGTAGGAATCTGATTAAGGTGGGATACTTTAATGACTATCTAATTAAATTTATAATATATATAAGGTTAAATATGACCTTGTAATATATGTTGTTTCTATAACTGAATCCTATTTTGAGAAATCATTCTATACGCCTCCTCATCCTATATCATAAAAATAAATAGCTATATAATATGTGGGTGAATGTCTTTCTACATTGTAGGATTTTTATTTATTTAATACACAGTGAGATGAGGTAAAACACTTCACCTGACTAATGAAATCACAACATGATTGATCCCCTATATGAAATCTATGTCACTCAAATGGTTGATGATAAGAGGCTCAAACACTAGCATGAGCATGTAAAATCCCAAAATTTGTATCCCATATGGATTTATGTGTGGCGGAATCTATAAATTTGAAAATATAGACCATGTTCATTGATTATCTCGGGAGATTACTATTGAAAGACATTGAAATCAAGGACATGTTCATATTTTATTAATGTAATATTTATGTGTAACCTATAATCAGTTCCTTGGTATACCATGTCAAAAAGTTTGTTATCATTGTCCTAGTGTATAGAAAAGTCGGGCATCCCACCATCACTCTGTTCCCAAGCATGAAATCAAATATTTATACCCCTCAAAATAGTTTCTTGTAATCCCTAAACCATTATTTAATATTCATCCATCTCAAAACACTATCTAACATATAAACAAGTTTTGATACCACTCTCAAAACACCTGAACCCTTGGGTAACTACCTAGGAAACATAACATCGATTGTTCCTCCCTAATCTCACATATAATAAGAAAATGGTTAGGGAATAAAACAATGTATTGATATCAACCATAATTAGTGGACTTAGCCTAATACATATTTATACAATAAAAATATTTCCAACGGACATAATATCAAAAAATAGTTAAATAAAATTCACTATAATATATAATGCACAAGAAAAACTCTAAGATATACAAATGAAAAAATAGTACATAATACACATTTAATAGAAGAGTTATACATGATAAAAACCCCAACCAAAAAAGAAACTCAATATCTAAGATGAACTGGTAATAAAAAATATATTATTGATGAACATCGCATTGTGTTATCAGTTCCTAGATTCACTATGTTCCACCAACACAATGACCACAAAAATTTACATAAAAATATTCTTAATCTACATAAGAAATGAATCATGTAGTAATGGAATCACATATTTATAGGAGATTACATACATACCATGAAAGATGTCACAAAATAATAGTGGAATAAAACAGTGATACAATCCATCTCTATTCAAAACAGAAAGAATGACTAAATGAACCATGAGATTAAAAAATCATATTTTTATTAAAGGTTAGAACCTACGATATACAAGATATAATTTAAAATTGCCTAACTACTATAAGAGAGCCACTATGTTTTGATGATAATCCAAACTACTAAATCTATGAATCTTAATTCATATCAAAGGAATGATAATTCGGGACCCATGTCTCATCGAGTATCACATAGTAGATGAGAGATGAAATAAATCTATTAATAATGATGCCAAAATGTTAGTAGAATATTTTAAAAAAGGGAGTATCAAATATTTTCATAAATACATTTGTTGAATGATTTAATGAATAGCACTGGAAAAAATAAGGAGGCCCTAACTCAATTGGTATAAGACTAACACTCCAAGTATCACATAGCCTATAAGGGGGAATAAAACATCATAATTACACTAATATAATTACCCAGTCCCTAGAACTTTCCTTACAGAGCTAGGGAGACTAAAAATAAAATTTCACATTTCCTATCACTATAATCTCCCAACAAATGCACATCATCACATTCAATGTAGAATAAATATCCTCATTTCCTTGTAAGACATCATCTCACTACCTCCTAGGAAAGATTCCACCATAGTTTGACTATGTTGGCCACACTTTGATAGCCTATCCTAAAGGGTCTATCATGAAACTAAACCTTCACATTCCTCATGTGATCCTTTTTATTTCCATAATATCACATTGTGACCCTGTTTTCAAAATTACAAGACACAAAATCCATGATCTAGTGCTTAAAACGTTCTATATAGTTTTTTATAAAAATTCAAAAGAAAAATATATATATGGAGGGATTTTTAAGTATATAGAATTGGTGTATTAGAAATACCATATTACCTATCAATGATTTATATAATTCTATGAAAAACTATTCTATTTTACTTAGGCTAGATCTATAACTTAAAATTAACACCATTGGTGTTTTAATCATCACCAATCCAATGAATTTTTTTTTGAAAACCTATGGATGAGAACAATAAATTATTAGTAAGGGGTTTTATACAATTGATTAAAACATTTTCCTTATAATTACTACAAAAATTGAAATAATATTTTTAACAAAAACAATATCTTTTATCTAAATCATTATCTCTAAATATAAAACAATGGTTTCCATGAATGTTCCATATAAAATACTATTAAATGAATTTTGAAAATACATATCACATTAAACCCCCATTTTATTTTTTTGAATATAATAGTCTTTAAAATAAACTTGGATTTAATTTTGAATACATTAAATACCATAAATATAAATTGATTTCTCTTTATGGAGAATAAATATACTTGGAAAACATAAGAAATCCATGAGGACATAACCATTATTGAAAACACCACTCTAAGGAAAAATTCCATTTTTGAATTTTGGACCCCACTCCCCACTATTCATCATCAAAAGAAATACCCAAGTGTATAATTTCTATTAATTTTTTTAAATATTTCTTTTATCATTTGTAATGAATTGAAATTAACCATTTGAAAACAACATAAAATATTTTTATAGATGAAAATAATTTAATAGCACATTAACCTTAACAAGGGGATCCTTTCAAGAAGCACCCTTATTTCATGAAAATGAGTAGAAATTAATAATTTATGATTAATATACGAAAATAATAACAATAGTGGAGTAATTAAACATTTAAAAAACATTTTAATAAAATTTATGGAATTTAGTTGATAAAAATAGTGAATAGTCATACATATAATCATAAATGATAATTAATGAAATAAAATAATAATTTTTACATAAATGTTAATATTTAATAATATTTAATAATAATTAATTCAATAAAAATTTCCAATTTCAGGAAATTTTGATATTTCAAGATGGGAAATATTAAAAGCAATTGAAATCATATCCTTAAATAATACACATCTAAAAAAAGGGTTCAATAAAATATATATTTTAAATTATAATACTATTTTTACAAAACTAATTGAAATAGTTTAAAATATATATTTTTCATATAATAATAGGGGTTTGATAAAAACATTATCCCTTACATAGGTTTTTTAAATCATAAAATAATAGTTTCTCTTCAGAAATAATAATTTTACTTTAAAATATTGTTTCCAAAAATACAATTAAATGTTTAGGAAAATATTTCTCATACATAATTATGGGGTTAAAATAGAATTTATTAAAAACCGTATTCATCCCTTGCATATATTTTATTAAACAATAGATTATCCAAAATAATCTTCTTTTATAGTGTCTATTTTTTTTCAAATTACACAAAAGTTTTTAAGAATATTGTTTCTATTTCCTTTTAAAACACAGTATAGATTGAATCTTAAGAAAGATTAATTTGTTTTATTATCCACTTCTACTATCAGAATTAAATGGATGGAATGGGTGAATAAAAAGTTGAGGAGGGAGTGGGTTTCTATGTGGAAAGAGAAGGTATTTATATAATAGTTTTGAAAACAACATGTTTATTTTATAATTATAATTTCATGACACTATAGTATTTATATGAATTGAGAATCTTATCCCATTTATTAGGTAAGTTTTTTTCTTTATAGTATTTTATTATATGTTTAAAATTTTTGTCCATATTTATTGTTCACAATTGAGGATATAATTTTATTTAAAGTAATAGATTAAGAAAATCCTGTAAAAGATAATAGGATATTATTATTAATCCTTAGTGTATGCCCATATTTTCATTGATTAATAGAAACCTATTTTATGAGTTTTGATGTTAAGTGATTAAAGATACCCAAATATAAATGAAAAATATTTTTTGATAGAGAGTATATATATATATTGATTTATTTATATAACCCATCATCACACTAGTTTTATTCGAGGAGAAAGACAACATACTCAAGAAATCCAAACCAAAAATTAGGTGATAGTAGGTTTTATATAAGATTGGTACTGGTGTGACTATATATATTTTTATGACTCGTTATAATTTTCATCATCTAGCATCTCGAATAATATTTCTTGATACATGAAATTACATGAAGGTATTTTTTATCATTCTAATTGTAAAACTATTTTCATCTTAATAAAATCATTCCATGATATTGATGCATATAATGAAATTATTTTATCATCATATTCCTTAATAAAAGTAGTTATAGATATTTCCTAATCAGCTAATATATATTCATATAATCCAATAGTTCATGGGTTACAGCTTGGTTGATAAAGGAAAATCATAGTAGAGTAAGAGGATATATTGAATTAGGCCATCAATGGGTTATGCATATTGGGAGAGGATGATGTATGTATTAGAGGGAGGAGATGACGTAAATAGAGAGGGTTTATGTTTTTTGTGAGGTAAAAGATGATATAAGGTTTGATCAAATGGTTTATATGAAAATAATATCAGAGTTCACATTATTTGGGCACCTTCTCAAATTGATGAATAGTGACCTATTTTATGCATCCTTCATTTGACCTTTAGTCAATATTTCTCTTCTATATATTAACCACTATTAACTCAATCCCTGAATCTAATAGTTAGGTTCAACAGCCAAAAATATCACACATACCACATGGGGCTGGCCATCCCACACTCCACCCTTCACAATATCGTGCACACACTTCGGGTGTTATGCGCTCACCCTTATGCATTTTTACACCAATGTGTACACAACAGACTATCCATATGTTCTGTAACCCATTCTATAATGATCATTTTTATTTGACATGTCATTGATGTCTAGAACCCATATTCATACATATGGTTGAGTTGGGTCACATGTCGGATTATTTTGGGTAATTTGTTTTCAATATTCTAAATTGAATCACATATTAGTAAATTTTCTGTGAAATTATTTTCTACGTAGTTAATGGAACATAATCATCATAATTCATTTTCATATCAACTTTTTAACTCATTATGTCTTATAAATATCAACTTTTTCCATCACAAGACACCTTATTCAAATATTTTAATTTAAACATTGTTAATACAAATTTATAATAATTTAAATAAAAGTAGTATATACCATCATCTAAATATTCTCTAATTTTATTTATTATATTGTTCACAAAGAATGATTTTCCATGAATTGTAGAAAAAATAGATCTTCATCATATTCCCTTTATACCTTCATAAAAAATAATCTCCTATATTTAGGGTTATATTGATGATACCATATAAATAGTTTTTAAAACAAATTAATGACATATAATTTCAAAACATCCAATATAACATGATTTTTATAAAATACCCTAACTGGGTCTATTTTAAAATTTTATATTAAGGGGACTTCAAAAAAAATTATATTATATCCACGATGACTATAATTTGTTGCTAAATACATAATGGCAGCATAATGGTCGACTTATTCCACATCTATTCTAAACTCAAAGAATGCATTGAAATATTATTCAAAGGAGAAATATTTGATGATCCCTAGAATATATCTTCCCCTATGGGATAATTAATATTTTTGTGGATTTAGGATTTGATTTTAAAAAATACATGATACTTGATAATATCAAGGTGTCTATGTGGTGTTTGATATTCCACACAACTAATTTTAGGAGAGATGAACATTTTAATTTTTTTTGAAATTATAAGCGGATGACTTCTCAATAATGACTACAACCATGTAATCTATAAATGAGAGAAGATTTTTTTTATCTTCCTCATTATTAAATGGATCTAATACTCAAATATAAATGTTTCATAATAATGATTTTACAAAAAAAATACTTATAAACCTATCATATTTTTAACTAAAACGTCACAATCTCCAAAGATATCTAAACAATTTCTTTGAAACTAAATGAATATTTTCAAGACTTTCACTCAGGGATCTAGTTCTTAATATAGAAGGTATATTTTTATAAAAATACAATAGAAACATATACATAATGTAGACCATTTTGGTTAATATATTTGCGGAATTATTAATACATTATTAAATATTATAGATTTACCAAATTCTTCAAATAATTATCTGACTTCACAAGACCTAAATCCATAATTGAAAATAAACACCATCAGTATTATAGTCATCACTAATCCTATGAAAACCATTTTAAAATGTTCGGTGAGAAAAAAATCCAATTAAGGGGTTATTAAACTATTTATATAAAACTTTTTTCGATAATTACTATGAAAACCCCTTTCAAAACATATTTTTTTATATCAAATAGAAAACAATTGATTTAAATAACTTTTCCCCAATATTAAACTATTGTATTTAGGAGAAATACATGATAATTAATATGAAAACATTCAAAATGAAATATCAATTTTGGAACACATTTTATTTTATCAATATAGTTTTCTTCAGAATAAATTTAGATTCCTCTTCAAGATAATTAAATAATTTACTTTGAATATAATATCTCGTTATAGAATATAGTGATACTTGGAAAACATAAGGAAAATTTGAGGAAAAAATATGTATTAAAAACATTACTATAAGGACAAATTTCATTTTTGAGGCTGTGAGCTCGTTCCCAAATCCTCATCTTCATAATCAATACACAACTGCAATATTTTAAATAAAACATTTTTGTAAATCATTACATTCTCAGTTAAAATAAATTAAAATTATCAAATAAAAACTACCAGAATTAATTTCAAAGAAAAAAATAATATTATATTTCATAAAATATTCAATAAGTTCCATTTATAAAATTTTATTATTTAATAAATATTATGATAAAAGTATAATTTGTAAAATATAATTGTAAATGATTTCTATAAAGGAAGAATTAAAAACTTAGAGAGGATTATTATGAAATTTATCGAATTTGAAGTACAACTATAGTGAATATTAATACCAATAATCATGAATGAAAATTAATGAAATAAGGCCTATTTATACATAAAATGGCAATCTCTAACAATTTAAATTAAACAATGAATTTAGGAAAAATATCCATTTCAAGAACCTTAAAAATTTTAAAATCGGAATTTTTAGAAAATAATTGAAATCAAATGCCTAAAAATTAATCACATACATGGAGGGTTTAATATATATAAATTTATCATATAATAACATTTTTTACTTACTAAAAAATAAGGGTTCAAAAATATATTTTAATTAAAATAAATTGGGTTTGATAAAAATAGCATCCCCTACATAAGGATTAGTAATTCAGAAAAATGATTTTTCTTAAAGAAAAAATTTTCCCATTTATAATAAGGGTACTACAATAATAATTAAATGTTCAAGAAAAATATCCCTTATATAATTTTAGATTTAAAATATTATATTTTAATCATTTTTTTCTCTTACTTATAGTTTAGAAAATATAGTTTATCAAATATAAATTTCCTTTACATTTTTTATTTTATGGAATTAAATATATATTTTTAAGAAATTTTTTCCATAACCATATATATTCTAGAATATACTAAATAATTGGGGATATTAAGTAGTGGTAATTTTTCCATTCCAATGTTTTGACTGAAATTATGGAATAATAGAATAAATGGTCGAGGAGTAAGAAGGTTCCTGTAGGGAAAATGACTTTATATTGAAGTAATGAAAATAGAATGTTTATTTTCATAATTATAATTTATAAACCATGTAATCTTAGTATTTTTTGAAAATATTATCCCATATCCCATGTATGTTATTTTTTTATTTTTTTTATAGTTCTAAAATGGTGGCCACTTTATGTATTTAATATGATTGTAAGAATTGTATTTGATTGAATTAAATGAAGTCCTCATGGAAATGATTATAGAGTATTATTATAGATGCATAGTGTATACCCATATTTACCATGATGAAAAAAACCATTTATAAGGTTTTTTGTTTTTTGATTTATGATACCCAAATGAAAATGAAAAATAATTTTTGACGGAAAATATATATAAATTTATATATCACTTTATTTCACTTGAGTAACCCGAGGAGAAATAAGATTTACCTGAGAGAAATAAAATAAATTATATCTGATATTTGGATTTAAATGTGATTTTTAATTTTTTTTCATACAACATCAAAGAGAATCTTTCTTGGAAAACAAAAATACCTACTGGTAGTTTTGGTCATTAAAATTGTAAAATTGATTTTTGGGTGATAAAATCATGATATGATGTCAACATGAAATGGGAAAGGGTTTTATAACTATATCCCATGGGTAATGTAGTGATATAGATATATTTTTATATAAAAATAAATTTATAGGTCCTATTATTTCAAGGTTTAAAGGATTTTTTAAAATGGAGAATGGTAGTGGAGGTAGAGGGTATATCGAACTAGTTTATGAATGGGTTATGCATACTGTTAGAGGATATGGCCTACACTAGAGGGAGGAGAAAGGGGAATAAATTAGGGTTTAAGTTTGGTTCGAGGTTGTAGAAGATGTTTTTTAAACTGGTCAATAGTTCCATGATTTATTAATTCCACATCAGACCTTCATCCAGTTTAGATATTCCATATATTCCTAACAATGACTTCAAATACTTATTCTAAAAGTAGGGTTTGTAAACTGAAACACACACACACACACACCATAAGGGGTGTACTGAACTACTCTCCCCCTTTCATGTAACCCTTCACACTCTATGGGCTCTATAGGCTCACCATGGTGCTTTTGTGTGTTTATTCTTACACACCTATCTAGCTGTAGGTTCTCTCACCCATTATGCTACAATCATGGTCAGTTTAATTACCTATAATGTTATTGATCCCTAGTCCCACATTTTTTGGGGTGTTTCCTTTATGGGATTATGGGTTGCCAATTTTTTTTAAAAAGGTAAAATGATTCATACCTTATTAAAAATTCTTTGATGTCACACCCATGGACTGTCATGGAATTTCATCCCTCATCCATCCATCATATATTGGTTTATTTCTCCACATCATGTGTATAGGTTATGGTATATCTTTTTACATATTTTTTTTATGTTTTTCACATACCACCCTAGAAACCCATATCATTAAATCATTTCTCCCATCCCCACCTTGAGACCTCCAGTTCCCATACAAACCCCACAACATTCTATCCTTAGTCATGATGAAATCATGAATCCACTTCATGTTTTATTAAATACATTGGTCATGGATTAGTAACATTCCTATAAATATACACCAATAATCACCCCATCATTTCTTTCCATGTCCCTATACACTATTCCACCAATGATGATATGTTTTTGTTCCTTTTAGTGAAACACTCTCACCCATATTCGATCAAGACATACCTAATCACGAATATCACAATAAAATATATAGAAAATATTTATATAATCACAATCATTAACTCTTCCCATCCAGGTTTTTTGAATTTGCAAATGTAAATTTGATCAGTGGTGAGAAAATTCAGAATAATTTGAAGAAATATGGTGAAACTATTTATGTACAACCATTTATGGAATTGATGGTACCAAATAATTTGTTAAACCCATCATTCATTTTTTATTGAATCGTAATGATGATGAAAAATAATGATATTCACATAAAAATAAGGTTGATAGGGAATAATAAAAGAAAATAATATAAATCATAGTGTAAATAAATTTTATTAAAACAATTCAACAATGAAATTCCATGATGAAAATCATAAATAATGATGAAAAATTAAAAAATAAATATTATATATCATAATAAATCAAAAGCTATCAAAGGCCATATATATTTCCTAGTTAGATGTCTATTTTCACTGTAACCCATATTTTATAGATCTCAATATCCTAAAACTCTCCTTGCATCACATATATAACAATGTTTTATATACAATCAAAATTAGAGGGATAAATTGGATTCATTTCATGAGGATTAGGGTATTCAAATATGAAATTAATTATTTAATTAATCATTTAAATGAAACAAACAATGAGTATGACCTCACCTAAGGTGTCAGGTTGTGTATTCTATGGGAATTCCATAATAGAAAATTGTTGAAATCTTCACACTATGTATAAAATTTTTACTCCAATATTATTTTTCATTAAACTCTCATGGAGCATGCCTCATTCCATGATGCAAAATCCTGTTTAATGCCCCTTAATGGTTATGTTTTCAATTATTCTATGTTCAATTATCAACAATATATATATATATATATATTATCTATGAAACCTTGTTACCTCCAATATTTAAGAAAGGACTCAAGGATCCACAATTAAAATTTTATTGAAAATATTATAATGGATTATGAAACTTAAAATCAAGTTCACTACATTTATTGATGGGAATAACGACCTTTATTAACGAAACCGATGGTGTTTCATTCACATCCTCCTAGATAATCATGAGAATGACCTCTATACTCGTATTTTCTATCTTTTTTCTTCTTCTCTTTCTATAATGGATGTTGTGAATAATATATAAATAAAAAATATGGTATCCTAATTTTCTATCCCACGTCATAGTAATCCAATTTCATGAATTTGTTTTTCATTATAATAGATTTTTTGTTAACATGTTCACATATTCTTTTTCTCATATTTATTTTAAATTCCATTGTGTAACCTTTATTACATTTTATAATATTACATATCTATATGCATATGGATATAAAAAATATAATATCTACTAAGGATATATTCATATCTTTTAATTGAATTTTAATTATTATATTCCAGAACATGTATTCTTTTATAAAACCTCTCCAATCTATCCTTATTGAGTCCCACGGTTTATTGAATGATACCATAAAAATAAAATTTCATCAATGATATTCTTTATTAATTTTTCTATCTATATTTTTCACAATATTTATTATACTATTTTTAATTTATATTTTTATTCACATTATTTTAATTTAATTTCCTCATCTGAGAATATTTAGTGTTTATGTTCTTACTCAAATCATGAATATCTCACACAGTCCTCTTAATAATAAAATATATCTACTATATTAGGCCTTTTAAATTCTCAATGTTAGAATTATTTTCATTATATATAATATTAAAATTCCTTTTACATTTCTCTCATATTCAATTCATTATTTCTATGACGTTTTTCTTTTTCATTCCATAACATCATATCATGAGCATGTTCTTGATCTATATTATTTTTTAATAATTTTATTATTAACTATTCTAATTTAATATTTTGAATCCATCTCCTCCTTTGTTAATTTTTTATTTATTTATTATAAATGTTTTATTTATGAATGGTTCTTTTTAAAATGTCCCACCATGTATTGTAATTCACTCATAATGACATTATTTGTAGAACCCCCTACGCACAATCAGGGATCTAGTTCTAAAAAACAATATTTAAACAATTTATTTGATAAAAATTCATCTGATCTCACCATTATTTTAAAACATTAAAATATGTTGAGCATTAAAACACACAATAATCCTAAAATTTCATGAATTATTTCTTTAGAGTCTTTGACGACCAATTATATAAAAAATTTGTTTGAAAAACTTTGGAACATATATAAATAATTGAATCACAATATAATACATTCTAGACTTCTCATAAGTTATACCCAAATTCATATATAAGTGAATGGAAAAATTTAAATACTATGATATTATATACTTACTATGTGTAATTATAAGTTATAACAATCAAAAAACATAAGTGATCATAAGAGGAGAATCCGTATATAATTAGGATACATGATAATGTTGTAAAAAAATCACATATACAAAATCATGGCATGAGGGATGAGAATAACCAAATAATACATCATGAAAATTCAACATATCGTATAACTAAATAATTATTAGTGGATTTTTAGAAAACCCATCAGAATATAAAAATTTTGAAATTTTGAAAAAACAAAATGTCCACTCTTCACCTTATGAATAAACAGAATTTCTAGGATTTATATTGTAATTAAAAACTTTCCATGCTTCATGGAAAGAAAAAATATCCATACATTATGTTGTAAATGAAAAAAATTCCCACAATTCATGTTTTGAAAAAAATGGTCACACAGTATATTATGAAAAAAATTGTAAACATTTTATGTTCTAACCGAAACACATTTCCACCAATCATCAATTGGGAATTTTTTTCTAATGATCGTCTTATGATGAAGCAAAACATCCACACTTCATATTTTGAAAAACATGTCCACAATTCATGCTGTGAATAATTAAATCGTAAAAGCTTTATGTTGTGAAAAATAATTATTTCATGAGATATAAAACTATAACCAATGAATTAGAGGGATATAATGGATACCCAAAGATAAAATAGCCATCATCTATAAGGATACATTGTATTATATCAAAAAACCTTTCATACATAAAACAAAACATATTTAACCTGTGAAAAAAGAGGTTCGTTTCATGAAAAAAATCACTTGAAAATCCCAAAATAAATGAAGAGAAATAATATTGATGGTCACTTAAAAATAACCCAATTTTAATATAAGGATCATTAAATATGTAGTCCTAGATGAAAAATATCATTTTAATATCTTTTAAAAATCACTTCAAAAAGTGGGAACACACATTTTCGGAAAGGTTGAAAACACATTAAAAATGGTTTCAATAAAAATAAATAAATGATCTTGATAAATAATTTAAAATAATCATAAAATATGGAAAGTGAGTTTTCAAAAAATAATATTTATAAGAGAAATATTCATTCAAAAATGATCATTTAAAAAATATATAAATAAATTAAAAATAATTTATTGAAGATTAATCATTTAAAATACCTTTTAAAATTAATAATTCCCTTTAAAAAATTTAAATTCAAAATATATAACAATATTTATTTTTTATTTCAAAACCATTGAGAGGTAAAATCATTTTGATTACCATTTTAAAACATTTAAATGATGATAGTGATATTTCTTGTGATGGTTGGGAATTGTTCTTAAAAATTTCATATAGTTATGGGGAATAGATTAATCAAGTATAAGGATTTGAATCAATTGGGTAACTTCCCCCAAGAGAAACTAAAATATAAATGTAAAATCTTTTTGTGGAAGAAACCAAGAATATAAGAAAATAGTTCAATAAGTGGAATTATAAATCGAAATAAATTTTTTTTTTCAAAAATAATTAAGGTTTTAGTAACACAAGAATCAAATACCTAAGAAAATGGATCCCAATATGAGGATTTTTTATTCAATGAATGGATATTTGTGTTATAAATAATCATTATAGATTTAGTAACACTGGAATTGAAAGTGGATTCAATGAAGCAGTATTTTTATGCAATAACCCTAAAAAGTTTTATATCTCTTTAATTGAATCAAATTTAATGAAATATCATTATAAATATCATCAGACTCCACAAATTAAAAAATTATTTTAAAATCAATCAATTTTTTCTTAATCACCCCATATTAAATATATCATGGTGTATAATAATAATTATATCTCATGAGATTACATTTGCGACAAAGAACCCCTTGCCTTTTATTTATTCTTACATAGAATGTGTCATAACCTCATATATATTAATAAAAACTATCTATATCACATATCCTATAAATACATTCTTGAATATTTATATTTATACATACAATTTATCTCTATTTATTACATTTATGTTAGTCTATTATTGTTTATCTTCTTTACCAGATTCTAGAAACAATGATTTCTTATTTCGTACTAGTTCTATAATGATAATGTTAATTATAAATTATTAATTAAAATTTCATAATTCTTATATTATAAAATATTTTATAATCATGTGGTTTTAGTTATTCATCATATCACATTTTCATTTGTTGAATGATAAACATATGGTTTGTGAAAATCAAAATTATTAAGAACTAGTTCAGTATGTTTAATGATAGAAAGGTGACTTATTGATAAACATATTAAATATTAATAGCGTCATTATTGAATAAAAAATTATAATAAATTTATATTTATTACATTACATTATAATTATATAGTATTCCATAATAATTTATGGTAAAAAGTTATAGCATAGTTCACATAGGTTGTAAAATAGGCACAACCCAGAAATAGTTGTAATGATTTAATGAGAAAGTGAATTTTTATATGTAATTTAAATATAAATTCTATAGAACAATTTAAATTTCATCAATATCCTTAACCATAATTAAATTAATTCATAGAACCATCCATGTAGTTTTTCGATGAAAAATGAAATCCATGGAGGCGGTAGTCCTCACGTACACCCGATTAAAGATCCAATTTCTTATGAATGTGATGGAATGAAGGTATATAATAAATTAGAATTTCAGATTTAGAAAGTGAAATATTCAAAATATTTATTCCAAAAATCCATACACATTAACAATAATGAGTGGAAGTAATGAAAAATGAATTGTGGCACTTCATGGATGTGGTATTGCACACGAAAACATAATCAATTTTTTTTATTTGAGGATGGAATAGATTAATTTATAAATGATATATTATTATAATAAAATGAAAATATATTTATAATAATTTTTCATTATATTATCATATATAGGGGAGTTTTAAGGGTAATATTAACAAGAAAAGGTGATATAGTAATAAATTATTACTTTGTGAACATAATATTTCTCTTATAAATATCCATATAAATATGTTCCATAGCCTATATAATTGAGACTAGATGATTGTGAACATGATAAAAGATTATATAATGAGAAAAATTTAATTTTTTTTGGATAATATTCTATGGCAATGGGTTTAGCATGAGGTGGTGAAAGTGATCCTCTATTATAAGTGAAGAAATGGGATCTTTTTTGAATGCACATTATTACTCAATAATGGAATGGAATAATTCAGTGATAAATGCCTCAAAAAGAAATAAATAGTTTAATATGGTGTGATATAAGGACTATCAACCCTATAACCATCAATTTCACATATCTCTAAAACATGTTTCTTGCCTCTTACCACTTCTTTTTAGTTTCCCATTTTAGTTTTTACCTAGGTAACTAATATTTACCCAAAATATTTATATATTATTAATAATTTAAGGTAACCCCACATAACAAATTTGGATTATATAGACCTAAATATAATATTTATATTATATAATTATATTAATAAAAAAGATAAAATGAACTTCAAAATTAAAATATTTAATATATATATATTCTTTTTCAGAAAAATATAGTTTTCACTATCAAGTGTCATAAATCACATATAAGATCAATTACCAGTTATATGAGTTCATAATATATTTTTATAAATATAAAAACAACATGTAAATTTAATTATATAAAATATTTCATTTCAATTTTTAAAATAAAATTTAAATAATATTAATAAAACCATTCTTTGCAGACAATCATTTCACCGTTATCAAGATCATTAACATTAATTTTAGTAATCATCAATTTAATATTATTAGTTATATTTAAATTATATTATATTACTAAATGTTTATATAAAATATGAAATCCACTTGTTTAGATTTAATTTGTATAATCTGTGAGAAAAATGTTTAAATATAATAAAAAAAGTATTATTTATAGTAAAATATTACATAAGATTCCATAACATTAAACATGAGTTTTATAATTCCAAAATAGTTTTTAAGCGATTTATTGAAAATTATAAATATATATTTTTTAATGAAAATTGTTTCAATGAAATTTAATTCATACTTCTATTATTATAATTCCAAAATAATGATTGAATTTGTAAAATATTTGTTTCTATTCACTAAAAATATCAATTATTTTAAGAAAAATATAAAAAATGAATTCATTAGGGTTATTTTGATATGTGGAGTTCAAAATTAATGTTCATTTTTTAAAATTAAATTTATATATTTATAAATATATATTCTAACTTAAAATACAATTTTTAATGAAAAATAAACTTTATTGAGAAATGACATCTTAGAGCATTAACTATTCTTAATCTTATTTTATGACTAGTTTATAATTTAATATTATCTTTATTTAATTTAAAAATCTTTTTATTATAATTAAATTTTATTAATAATAAATATATTTCAACTCATTTTATTTTAGTTTTTTGGTTTGGAGTAAGCTATAGAATATATTTTTAATTAAGAGGATATATATATATATATATTCTATAATTTCGGTGGGTTACATTATGCTCCCCCTCCCATTAAATAGATTGTGTCCTTACAATTTTAATTTTCACTCAATAATGAAAATAGATAAGGATATATGACTTATAAATACAACCCAATATATAATTTCTAAGTAAATTTAAACTTTAGAAACATAAGAAATACAATTTTCCCCTTAGAATTATAAAATTTTAATATTTAATTTTTTATAGATCATTTGATCTAAATATCCCTCATGATTAGGTATTATAAATAATATAATATAATTAATATTCAAATATTTCTCATTGATATAATTTCACTAACATATTATCATTGGTTTGATTGAAATATGGTTTCCCCATTTTGTAAATTATTATAGTGTATTTGTGGAAATAGTTATTACATTCCCAAAAATCACCATAAAATAATTATTTTAATATTTACAAAAAACATTAATGTTGTATAAAATAATCAAAGGACAAGAGGTTTCGTCAAATAATTTGATATCCAATAAATTGAATAGTGATATAATTCTATTTGTATAGTCCTTTAGTATACATGATTTTTCATTTCTAGATTACAATTAGATATTCACAATTCATGGGTGATGGGTGAGTGACCATTTGACCCTACAATTTTGTGGCCTACATTAATCAGTAGGGATAACATGACTTCTATTTTTTTCTGTTGGTTTAAGAGGTTGTTGATTTTTAGTATCCTATTTAGTTTTTATGTTAGTGAATAATTTTCTATAATTACAAAAATCTTACAATTTTTGGAATTATACATTATTCACATTAATTTCATTAATCAGAATCATCACCCCAACTCAATAATCATGACATTGATGGACAATCATTGGACACTTTAAAGATTTTTTTGTTTCTATTAAATGTTCTCTAGGGTAATAATTAATACATTTTGACATGTCTGGTTTTGAATAATATTTTTTTCATCATATTCATCACATAATAATCCATAAAAATTAATCATTCCATTTATTGGGGTGTTTGGATGTTTTGAAAAACTCATGTTGTTAATCATAACATGGTATAGTTATTGGGAATAACCAAAAGATTTTCAACACCATCTTTTGTCCAATTTATTTTCCCAATTGAAAAATGACTAAATTTTCCATCAAATCCATTATTAACTTGGTTACATTAAGGTCTTTCCATTTTAGAAATAGAATTTTAAATTCATGAGTGATAAAAAATAACTACATAAGGTAATTATCATAAATAACCATAGAAATATTAATCTCAAAATATCTCACCATATAATTCCATGATGTTAAAATATAATTCATTTAGCTCAACCTAAATCAAACTTTGTTAAATAAATGTTTATTTTAGTTATTCTCTCACATTATTCATAACCTAACCCACCAATGTATTTTTGAAATTAAACCTTTATAATGTCTCAAAAATTGAATGTCAATTAACCAAACCATATCACCTGAGATTGTCTAGTCAGACCTAGAATCATAGTCCCACACATTGCATAACAATGTTAAGACTGATATGATACTCAACCATCCATTTATAAGGTGATTACCCCTAGGAGAATCTATTCCACAACCACATCCACATTCCAGTATCCAAATAGGGATGTAATTTTTTAGAGAACCAAATATCCATTATTTTACCTAATTTTTTTTTATTTTATCATATACATACCATTATAACTAAGACATATCCATACGTATTCTGATACCATTATGTCTTAATAATCCCACAAATAACTCTATTAATCAAAAAAAAATAACTAACCCCTACCCTGATATAAACATTGGTTCCACATACTAGAACTACTAGATTTATGGCTAAAACACTTTCATTAATCAATAGATTTTAGATTATTTTAGTTGAAATTATCATTATTATACATCGTTACTATTGTATAACCATTAAATATCATAATAATCACATTACCACAATAATATAATGATTTCTGTCATTTAGGACTATTTTTTTATGAAATTTATTTACAAAACATGTGAACATGTCTCAATAATCAAACCATGATGGACTCTTTTATAAATACTTAATTTTTTATACTCATATTCATAACCTAAATAAGTTAATCATAATATATGGGTGGTATCAGATTCATAGTAAGGGTAATCATAAGGGATAACAATCTAAGGTTATAAGTGATCATAAGACTAGCATAAGGCTGTAATCGTGAAACATGAAAAAGATATAGAAAAAAAGGAATTGATCAAAGATTATAGGAAAAGGAATAGAGAATTGAAATAATGCATCAAAAAAATGCTTCATATCACATAAATAAATAACTCTTAAATTATTATGGAAAAACCATAATCATAGTGAAAATATAAGTTTGAGAAAAAAATTATGCTTCACGTTGTAAATAAAAAGATTGTTTTTATTAATTTTGTGGGAAACTAACATGTTCATCATTCATTCTGTGGATTAAATTACAATGATTCATTGTGTGGATAAAACAAATTCCCATGTTTCATATTATGATCAAAATATATATCCATTTTTCATGTTGTGAACAGATAAAATATTCAGGATTCAGGTTATAAACAAAAAAACATTCTTAAAGTTGTAAATCAAAACAAATTCCAATGCTTCAAGTTAGGAACAAAAAAATGCTCACTCTTCATATTATAAAAAAGAAAAATTTATATTCATAACACCATTATCTCATGAGATATAATTTATAAACTAGTTAATTTTAGGGTGATAAAGTACCCAACCTATCACTTAATAATCATCCATACATATATATTTTTTACCATAAAACAATGCATACTTCAAACTTCACCTAATTAACCCATAGAAAGGGTGAAGTAATCATAAAAAACTTTCTTAGAATATTCCATAATACATCGAGAGAAATGAGATGTATGGCGGATTAAAAATACCAGCAATGCAACATATGGATCATTATATATGTTTTTATGCATTAATAATAGCTTTTTACAAACATTGGACAAATCACATGAAAATTACCCGTTTTTGAAAGGCTTGAAAATCAACAAATTGGATACATTAAAATATATTAAATGATATTTAAGAAAAAATAATCTTTGGTGAAAAAATTGAGTTTTCATAAAAAATATTAGAGTAATAAATTTAAATAAACATTATTTCATAATATATAAAAATATCATGGAAATCAAATTTTAAAACACAATACATTAAAAAAATTATTAAAATCAAGAGTTAATTATTAAAATAAAAAATATTCTATAGAAAAATATATAAATATATAATTTCATTTTTAAAACATTTAAGAGTTAAAATATTTTCAAATTCCATTTTAAAAAATGGAATGGAAGAAATTTAATAGTCTTGGGATGGAGGGAAATTATTCTTAACATTTTCAGATTGGTATTGGGACAAAACTCAATAAGGAGAATCATTTGAATCAAATTTTTAATTTCCCTATAAGAGAAAGATAAATATCAATATAAAATTATTGGGTAGATAAATCAAATCATTTAATAATGATGCTCAAATAGATTAATTATAACATAGACAAATGAGATATGAAATATCAAAATACCTTACAACAATATTAATAATAAAATCAAAAATACTAAAAAATTGTTGATAGATTTTCAAATACTTTAGATTTAATTAATATTTTTCATATAATAAATTAATGTCCAATATAAATATATATATATATATATCAAAAAAAATTTATAAATTAGATAATACAAAACAAATTTCAATAAATAAAAATTGAGATGAAAAAAACCAAACGAGCATTATATCCAATGGATTCAAATATATTTAAATAAATATTATTATATGGATATTAAAACCCCATTAATTAAATGAATATGTTAAATATATAAAATTTAAAAAACCCACAATATTAAAGATATGAGGTTTCACAATAAAAATTATATCATATGAAATTACTTTTGATACAATTAACATCTTACCTTGTATTTCTATATACTCAAATATTATATAACATCATTTATCATAAGAAAATGGGTTAATAACATATAAAATAGTGTTATTCAAAGATATTTCCATTTAAAAACTTCATTTATAACTATTTATTACTAATATATTAGTCAATTGTAGTTTATTCTTATCATCGGATGCTAAAAAGTATTTTTTCTTATTTTATACTCGTTTTGTAATGAAGTTGTATATTGTTTTTTTAATGAAATTATTATAATTAAAATGTTTTAAATGATAATATAATAAATATGTTTAAATGATTCACAAAATCAAATTTATATTCAAGGAATGGAAAATGTAGGATTTTTTGAAATGAGAATTTTGAAGAACTAGTTTCAGCATGTTCGATGATTAAAGGGTAATATGTTAATAAATAGATCAAATAATTGTAACACATTTATCAAATAATTAAAATATAAAAAATAAGTCAGTATATTAAGATATTATCATTATATAACATTCAATAATCATTTATGATATACACATTGTAACATTATTCACATTAGTGGTAAGCATGACCCAAATGAGAGTGTGATATAATGATTCATCAAGGAAATATTTTTAAATAATTTTAATATAACTTCTTTAAAATATTTATAATGATGTAATTAACATTTACCATCTTTTAAATCATTCTTATAACCATCCATGTACATTGGGGATGGAAAATTATATATTTTTTTCCTAGAGGTGGTAGTCTCAAAATATAGACGATTAACATTTCCATTTCTCAATAATGTGATGTAATGAAGGTGTACAAAAAATTATGATTTAATAATATTAATAATTAAATATTAAACATATTTATTCCTAAAATATTAACCATTTAAAAAACATGATATATAGTGATATTAAAAGAACTACATCTCTATATGGTGTTGGTAGTGTGCATATTCACATGATCAATAAAGATTTTTTAAATGATAGAATGAATTTAATAATTTTTCATCCCTTAATTTATACAATTATTTTATATTAATAATATCATTTTTATTATAATAGGTCTTATAAATGGATATTTTATGGTAAAATTTAATGAGAAAAGGTTGTGGAGTATATAATACTCACATTGAGAACATATGATTTATCATGGAATTATATTTTGAAATGGATGTCGTTTGGTTTTTAATTTTCAATAGAGTCTTATAAAAATAATAGATAAATATATAAGGTAAAAAAATTCAGACGTTATGTATGAAATTAAATGGGATAGGTGTATCATGTTATTGTGGAAATAGTCTCCATTTTTAATTGATGAAAAGAGAACTTATGTGAATACCCATTATTTTTCAATAATGGCCTGATGTTATTGATGGTTCAATGGCTCTGAAAGTTTGAAATAATGGATTTTGGGTTGATATAAGGTTAATAAGTCCTTTAAATCTTATTTTTACTCATTTTATAAAAATATATTTCATTCCTTTAATAATTTGTTTTTATATTTTTTGATTTTTTTACTTTGGTAACTATCATTTACCAAAATAATTTATCTTTTTTTTAAAGTTTAACATAATGATTCATACAAAATTTAGGTTTCTTGAACCAAAAATTCATCCCAATAAATTATAATTAAATTCTTAAATATGATAAAATTATCTATTAAATTGAAACATCTAATATATAAAAAAAATTTCTTTATAAAAAAATCGGTTTCACTGTTATGTTTTATTAATCTTATGCAACACCATTTACTGATTAAAATATTAATAATATATTTATATAAATTTATAATAATTAAATCAATTACATTATATAAAATATATCTTTGGATTTCATTGATATAAATTAAACTATATTAAGGAGAAATATTTTTGAACTAAAATCCATTCACAATTAATATGGTCATTAAAATTAATATTAATAATCAGAATTTTATACCTAATGTTATAATTGATCATTTTAAATATTAAAAACATGTTGTTTTAAAATATTATATCTATTTATATAGATTTAATTTATTAATATTTTAATAAGAATTTATATATATGCAAATAAAAAAATAGAGTAAAATATTAATTAATTTTCCAAAACAACATACATGGATTTTATAAATTCCACATAGTGAAATCTAATGATTCATTTTAAATTATATAAAAAAATTTTTTCAAAAATGGATAAATTTAATTTTAAGTAATTTACATATAATTATAATTTCATAAAAGTCTGTGTATTAATAAAATCATTATTTTTTTACTAACCACATAAAAAGAAATCATTATAGAGAAAAACTCACTACAGAGAAATTTTTTTATGTGGACTTAAAAAATAATGTTGATTTTTTAAAATTAAAATTTTTAAACTTATAAATTTATATTTTAAATTAAAATAAAAATAATAATGAAAAAAATGTTTCTTTGAAATAAAATTTTCGAAAAATAAGTGTTCTGGATCAAATTTTTTATGCAGTTTCTAATTGATTACAATATTTTATTTTTACAAGAGTTTTTATTATTCATAAATTTTTATTAAAAAATATTTCATAGGCTTTTTTATTTTAATGATGTGTATAGATAATTCCCTTAAAAATAATATTATTTTTGAGAGATATATATATCTATATACTCTAAAATCATGGGGTGTTAAATCAAAAATCTTTTCTTTATTGCATAAATAATATCTTTAATTTTCACATGACATGTTTTCTATTTTTTACCATAATTCTCTATGAATTAAAATGATCTATATTCTATATCATTGGATTAACAGGTAACATGTATATTTGAGATAGATTCATATACGTAGAAATATTTTATTTTTTCACATAAATATGAATACCAATTTTCTTTTTTTCATACAAAATATTCTTAATCATTATTATACTAAAAATATAAAATAAATATTCAATATAAAACATATTCATATATTTAATTGATTCATTTAAATCATTTGTGATGATAGAATTATTAACTTATTTTGGAAAAAATCCCCTTTTATACACATCTTCCCACAATAATCATATATTTGTAAAAGTATTGTAGTGTACTACATCCATTTTGACATTCTAATCCACATTATCATTTGATATATTATTGAAAAATAAATTTATATCTAAATTTATTTAATTCAACATAATCAATGTTTTCAAACACATTTCAAAAAATAATCATATCAAATATATATATCATGAAGGATTCCAATATGTACATCCAAATATAATATGAATTCCTTCTTCTAATTAGTTAAATAATTCCCAAAAAATAATGAAATTTTGCCTATATAATCCATATGATACATAATATTAAAATATTCATAATCCCAATATGTTTGGTTGAGTTTACAACAGAACATATTGGATCTGTTATAACATCATGTAACTCAACACACCGTGAGAGAGAGGGTGAATCAGGGAACTTACCAATTCAAACTTTTCCATTCTCCAAACTTCCTTCGAATCATGTTCCCCTTTAGAAGGTAATTTTTTAAAATTATTTTACATTCTTATAAAATATAATCCAATATCATTCAAAAATATCAAAATATAAAAATATACTATTATTAAACATCATTCACCCTCACTATGCTATATCAAAGGACCATACAATGAGAATTTTGGTAGTATATAAAAAATAATATATGAACTAATTGTTTTGGGGAATACATTATATAAGGACATAGCCTTAAACATTACGTAATATTTATTTAGGTCATGAATTTTTATTGAGGATATCTTCAGGTTTATAGTTTTAGAAAATAGGGCCATAACTATTACATAAAAACTCAATAATTACAAAGTAGACTCTACTTATCACTCTTAATTTATCACATAATAAAACTGTTTAAAATAAAACATGATATATTATTTGTGATAAAATCATCATAACATTTATTTTTTGTTTATTCCTTACTATTATCCTCCCATATAAGCTCGAGAAAACATTTCAAAAACATGGGATGAGAACAACAGGCTCAGTAAGTTATGTAAATTAATGAAATAAAACATTATCCCATGAATATTTTAAACACATTGAAAACATTTTCATAAAATAATACTTTTCACAGAACTTAATCTCTTAATATTTCCTCATGAAATCATAACATTCCTATGAAACATAATATAAATCATAAAACAAAAATCTAACTTGTGTAATCCATATAATAATTACATTTTTTCTTTCACAATTATATTGGGAGTAGTCTTCATGGTTACATTTGGAATACCCATTAGAGAATATTCCCTAAATCTCTTATGAGAAATCTTATTTTTTAACAATGTCTCATTAAAAAATGAATTTGAGAGCTATCTTGGTCCACCCACCCCTAGTTTATCACGAAACCACCCATATACATAATAAATTCCCATGAACCATTACATAATCATTACACATAAGTCCTGCATAAAAGAAAAATATAATTTACAAATTAAAACCATTATATATCATTTTAGTATATTTATATAATCAGTCCCTTATAAAAACCATTTTCAATATCAAAATACCTAAAAAGGATTTTGGTATTTACTTTTCTTTTTAAAAACATTACGGATTATAGTGGAATCTAAATACCAAATAATGGTCAAAGCGGCAGAAAGATCGTTGTCGTCATGAACTTTAAAAAAACATTCCGTTTTGTTTTTTAGTAAAATGAATCATAAAAAAAGATTCATTTTGAATACTTTTGAATGAATGTAAAATTAAAATGGGTTGAATATACAATGTATAAATTCGGGTGGAGTATATTATACAAATTCGTCTCAATGAAAGGAGATTGAGATGAAGCCCCTTAAAAAGATCTTATCATTAGATTAAGGATAAATCAATGCCATAAATATATGTGAAAAATATAAATACACCCAATATATGTGTATATTAAGTGTAAATCAATAATAGGTTATTCACACATATTCTTGGAAGAACAAAACCAATGACATGGATATTTACCCTAATGAATGGAGATTGAGTTACGATTTCCCTTACCTTGAGTCTGACTCGTCGCGTACAATCATTATGTTACTAAATAATAAATATAGGTTAATTTATACTTTATTGAAAAAAAATTCAATATAATTGTTTCTTTTACATCAATTATTACAATGTTATAAAAATTATATAATTATTTAAGTTCATATCAGTCATTTTGTTGATATTCGGTACATGAGTCAAAAATGAACTTATTTTGATGTAAATTTTCAATGTGGTAAAAATTCCATAATCTACATAATATTATTAATGATTTAAATATCATGTGTATCAATTATATATTTATTAATATATTACATAACATTTGGAGATAAGAAATGAAATTCACTGTTCATGGAGATGATAGGTCGTACATACGCATGAACGCTACTTTCATTTGTTTGTCATATTAAAAGGAATGAAATTCAAAAGATACATAAGTATATTATAATTCCAGTTTAATATCTTTGTTATATATTTTAAATATATTCCTTAACACCATCCTTTATACATTCCATGAGTGGAATGAATGAGTCATATCACTTTGAGAGGCGGTAGTCCACACTTCCTCAAAATAAATTATTGTATTTACACAGTATAAAAATGTTATGTTATAAAAAATATATAAGAAAAAAGAATAGATAATAGATAATATATATCATATATAAATATATTTCCATCATAATGGACACCATGATAGGTGGTAGGAAAAATTGAACAATCATTGTTTCATGAGGTAGTAGTTCATCGTACACAGACATAGTGTCTTCAATATCCATTAGATGGAGGTGTGTGTAATTTTACGTAGAACCCTTAGCGTAACAATGTCTTGGTATATTTAGGATACTAGTGTTTTTATAAAATAATTTAATAAAGTGAGGTTAGGGGGTTGGAGAAGGAAAAAAATGAAAGTATCTTGAGAGAAAATGTTATCTCCAAATCCGGTAACTCCTTTTGATTTGAGACAAAAGGCTATGTTGAGTTTCATTATGCCCAAGGTAATGATTTTAGAGGAAGTGAAGAATGTTTAGGGCTTAATTGAGAAGAATTTGGGTGAGAAAACGGTCTTGAGATGTGTGAGTAAGTGGGTAGATGTGGTGTCTTGTTATAAGAGGGGGGAGGGTCACTTTGGAAAAGTCTTGAAATATTATTTTATTATAAATCGATTTTCAAATTATAATATCTCCAAACTGATATATTTAGAATATAACATGACAATGTATCTAAATCCTTTCATCCAATAGTATTTAATACATGTTTATATCCCATATTTAACCCTTAGATAAATAAATTAACTCTTACCATGTCTTCTTGTATTTTTACACTATATGGTTAATATAGTTACTATATAATATCAAGAGAACCTGAAGTGGATCATTAATAAAATTGGTTACACAATATATTTCATTTTACAAAATCTTATATTTTTTTACTATTATATCATTTAATTAAATAGTATCTGTTTTAAAAACTCATTTATATCAATTTTGGTACTATTTCGTAATTGATTTTTGTTAAAGTCATAAAAACAAGATTCATTCAAAAAAACATCATTAAATCAAATATAACAAATCATAATCATCCATAAAATTATTTTATAGAATCAAAAATTTCAAATTACATTATTTTAATATTTATAATATCATTTATTTGAATCATTCATTAGTTAGGTAATCATTTCATCATCATTGTGTCATAAATAAATTTTTTATTTAATGTATAAAATTTAAAAATAAAATACCATGACGTATGAAATATTTTTATCATTAAAATGAATATTTATAGACCAAGGGATAAATTATATAAGCTCTCCTTAAAATTGTTTTAGTAAAAAGATACATGTTTCTGTTATATCTCTCTTTACTTTAAATTAATTATTATAACATGTCATTATCACACCCAAGTGGATCCTAAATGACAAAATTTCCGCTTAAAGATTTTTTTTGGTCTCTAATGACTCAACAAATATGTTTAGGATACGTGTTAGGGTATTTTTATATTATTATAATATAATTTATACCCTTATTTACCTAATTTACCATTTAACCATTGTAAATTAAAATAATTATTTTAGTTAATATTCATAATGTCCAAAAAAATATAGCTAATTACAAAATTTGGACCTTATGATTCCAAATATGGAATCCTTTTTTCAAAATTCAAAACACATACGTTTTATTAGTTAATATAAAATTTATTCTTGTTGTCAAAACGAGAAAGCATGTTTTTAATAAGTAGAAACTATCAAAAAATTGACATGTGTTTATATATAATTTAAATGAGAAATTACTTCCAATGAACAAAATAGAATTAAATGATAAAAACATAAACCAGTTACACATTAAACCCAATTAAAAATATAATCTATCTATATTAATAAATGAGATGAAAAGTATACTTTGAATTAAAATGTATATTTTTCACTATTTGATTTATGGTGTCTTTGATGTTTGTTTATAGGTGGTGTCTGTCATTGGTGTTGACAGTGATGATAATGGTGAGTCAATTTGTGGATGTTCTAGTTTTGTTATTAGGATTAATTACAAGGCCCCCCTGCTATCATGATGGTTTTCATATTTCTACAACTGTAACGATGTTCTTTCTAGTGGTTGTTTATTACCGGTGATGAGATGACAATGATACATTGATTGTGATTCAGTGGGCCTGGCTTGGGGTGGATCATGGACTGAGGTAATGACGATGTGTCATGTTTCATGAATTTGAATTTTGAATTTGAATTTTGATATTTTAGGGAGAATTTTGAAGTCTTAATATTGTTTATATTTGTGGTTTTTAAAATGTGGTATCTAGTACTGGAAGGTTCCCACTCATCTATAAAGTTATTTATTCAGAAAATGAAAAAAGGATTTGTGGTAGTATTTTTAATTATTAATTAAAAATGAATTTTATCATAAAAAAACAAAACAGTAAACCAAAGTAAATTTTGATGTCCCTATTTCAAACAAGAAGTTTGATTTGATAAATTGTAAATATAGAAGTGACAAAAACTAGATTTAAAAAAGGTTTTCTATCAAAGGTGGTATTTTTTAAAAAAATACATTTTTTGTATCTGAATAAATGAATTTTTACTTATATCATATCTATAAAAAATATAATATAATTTTTATACATTAAATTGAATATATAAAATATATTTCTCATTAAATAAAAATCTATAAAAACTGATCTGATTTTATAAACACAATTACCCCCTTTTAAATTGATATTTATAAAAAAACACATCCTTTATATTCAATTGGTTTTTATTTCGATTTCTAATAACTTTGGTAACCAATGATTCATTATTTAAACATGTTTCAACCATATTTTCATAATTCTTTTTATACTATTCATTCCCTCCATTCCAACAACTAGGTAATAATGTTGATATTTAAATAATAATATTGAATTTTCCATTTAAGCTCAATTTATTGTATCATGTACACTATTGAAAATAGTTTTTTGTTCTTTAAGAATAGTATGTTACATCCTCCCCCGAGATTTAATTAATTGTGTCCTTGTAATTTGAATTTCGGATTGGTAACTAAGGTATGAATTTTCAAAATACCATTATTTTAATCCCAGATTAGAAAAAATGATTTATAAAAATCCACTTTAAAAGATAGAAAGTGGAGCACAATGTTCACATGAGAAAACAAATACTAGAGTTCCATGTAGGGAAATAAGGATATGGAAGAAAAATTAATTGTAATGTTGTAATGGAGAGTGATAGAAAATGTGATCAAGAGAAAGATAACAACTAGAAATCCATAAACTTATGATGGGTTAAATAGTCTTTCATTTTGTAGTTGTAAAATGTAAATGGAAAACATTGTTTATTTAAGATCCAATTCATTAATGTGAGGAATTATTTTACTACATGGAATAATAACCTAAGGAAATATACTTAATTGACATGTTAAGTTTCATCCCTTAATCAATTTCCACCACAAACTCATCTTTTTCTCCAAACGATGAGTATTATGATGAATTTTCCATGCTTGAACCTCTATAATCAACTTATAAAAACTCATATCATCCAAAAAAGGATAACAATATATTTATTATACCATTAAACATTAACCAAAACCAAAATTGTCAGTAAAAGAACATATAATCCCCTAAAAAGAATAATCCTTTATAAAGAGAAGGACTACTTTTAATCTCAGAAACTAAATAGTAATAACTAGGTTCTATATTGACCATTCAATAAAAAAATGTACTTAAAATAACATAAAATAATCCACACTAAGATAGAAAGACAAAATTAAGAAATATTTGATCTCATATTCTTCCCCAATAAATCATAACATTTGTATCCAAATAACGTAAACTACTCTTACAGATTTATATTGAAAAGTAGTTATCCTAATAACATATTCTCAATGATTGGTTAATAATTTTGATAAAAAATCAAAATGGACATATTACCACAATAAAAAAATATATTCTTCCAAATTGAATTTCAACCATTACTCCTGAAATTAAATCCCATAGTATTCTATTTTCCTTTGTCATATAGTGTTCCGAAAATAGTGAATGTCTTCCAAAATAATATTTAACACTTAATCAACAAATCATTTTCATATACTAAGGATATAATTTTGATGAAAATAATTTCACAGAATAAACTTATTATTAATCCATAAAATCATTTAACTATAAAATAATAAGTCATATTATACAGGGATGTCATGTAGGTTAGTGGTAGGTGATGAACCCTTGTTTCCCTTTGGTTGTGGGTTCGATTCCCTCAACCTTCCTAAATGTGATGGGTTGTCACCCATCCTGTAGGTTGTACTTTTTCTAAAACTATATAATTATTATAACATTACCAAAACTAGATTATTTACATAATTATAAACATAAATGTTTTTTACTCTAAAGTTTGTCTTATAACTCTCATTTTCATCCCAACTCATAATGACCTCAACATCTCAATTCATGAAACCTTGAATATATTAACATATTTTTCCCACCTCCAAGTGAGATAATAAAACTGTTCCCAAAATAAATAATGTCATACCCTGATCATGGTGTCCTTTGGGTTTCATCATCATTTTGTTCAAATAGATAGTAGGTTCATGCATTTAAAAAATGATTTAGAGGTTCTTCAAAATCACTTAATTCCTTTATCCAAATACAACATCTACAACATGGGTCACATGGGTGTTCACAAAAAATATTTTTACTAAATAATATTTTATAAAATATAATTTATAATATCATATAAGACCTGCTTTTTATAAAACATTCATATCAAGTTTTAGTTGAAACATCCAATTAATGATCCTTATAAAATACCATAAGTATGTGCTTAAATACTATATTGGAAAAGAAGATATTAATAGGATGTGCAAGGGTCCCCTTATTCAACTTATTTTTCTAAATTATAAAATGATTCATAATCTTGTGATGAGGTAAAATATCTAAAAATTCAATGATAATATTTACCTTTTTTGATAATATGAGAATATGCAGAAAATAATTTTTTATTAAAAACAACCCATGATCCGTGATGGTATCTTGGTATTTTGGAGGTGTTTGATATCTAAAACAACTAAATTCCAGTGAGTTATATGTTATAAAAAAATTCAAAACCATCCAGACATAACTTTGCAATAATTCATGCAAGAAAGTCATCAAGAATATATAAGAATGTTGTTTGTGATCCTCATCCTTCCATTTTAAACTTGAATCCCATCATGTAAAAAAGATATATAACAAGGATTTATCCAAATGAATATACATACAATGTTACCAAATGTGTAACCAAAACTTCTAATAAAAAATGTTTTCTAAACTAACCTCTGATACCAACTATAAGGCCCCAGTCCTAAACATTTCACAATATTGATTTAAGTCAAGAATTCACATATTAATATTTTTAGGTATATATTGTTAGAGAATTAGGCTATAACAATTACAAAACAAATAAACTATTATTTAGTAGAATCTTCTACTCATGATCGATTTTTTCACAAAAATGAAACTTTTTAAAATAAAATGATTTATTTTTCTTGATAAATTCATCATATAATTCATCTTTGAATATTTTTTCCTCTTACCCATCCTTATACCCTATGGAAAACATTTTGAAAACATGGGATGATCACAACAAGATCAATAAAGAAAATAAAATAATGAAATAATATGTTTTCCCATGAGTATTTTAAATTCATTGAAAACATTCATTGAAAATAATAATTTACACCAATAGAATGTACAATCTTAATTATTCCTCATGAAGTAATAATATTGCTATAAAATATTATAGAAATAATAACACATAAACATTACTTGTGGAATCCATATCATACTTACATTTTATCTTTCACAGCTATATAAGGAGTAGCCTTCAAGGTTACATTTGGAATACCCATCATATTATGTTCTCTAAATATAACGGGAGAAAAATTGATGTTTAACTCCATCTCATTAACCAATTAATCGGAGAGCTATCACGGGATCACCTACCCTCATATTATCATGTAACCAACCATATACATAAGCAATTCCCAAAAACTATAACATAATCATACGACATAAACAATGCATAACAAAAAAATAACATTTCCACATTGCAATCATAAGATATCATTTCAAGATGTTGATATAATCCATAAATTGGAAAACCCATTTTAAATACAAAAATTCATAAAAATTTAATATATTATTTAATTTTCCTTTTCAAAAAATTTATTCTTGTTGTGGAATCCAAATACTGAATAATGGTCACAATGGAAAAATGGCCATTGTCAGCATGTACATTTAAAAACATTCCTTTTTTTGTTGTTTATTAAAACAATTTGTAGAAAAAAATTCATTATGAAAACTATTTAATGAAATTAAATGTCAATGGGGTAAATATAAACCTTTTAAAATAGGGTGGTGTATATTATCAAAATATTCCACAATGAAAAAAGATTGGGACGAAGTCCCTTACAAAAATTATAACATTAGATTAAAGATAGATCAATGGAATAAATATGTATGAATAATATAAATACACCCAATATATGTGGATATTATGTCTAAAATAATCAAATTTCATTCACATATATTCTTAGAAAAAGAAAACCAATGACATGGACATTTAACTCAATGAATGGAGATCGAGTTAAGATTTCTATTACCTTGAGTCCAACTCATCACATACAATTATTACATTCTGAAAATATAAACATAGGATAATTTTTTCTTACTTGAGAACCTTTTTAAAGTTTATTATTCCTTTTATATCACTTATTAGCATGTTATAATAATTACATAATTATTTAAGTTTATATCGGTCGTTTTGTCGATATTTGGTAGTTGAGTTGAAAATGAACTTCTTTTGATGTAAATTATCCATATGGTAAAAATTAAATCATCTACAGAATATTATTAATGATTTAAATATCATATATATCTACTATATATGTATTTATAATAGTCAAAAACATTTGGAGATAAGATATCAATTGAACAGTTCATGGAGACGATTGGCCCAACTTACGCATGAATGCTACTTTCATTTCTTTGCCTTATTAATGGAATGAAAACCAAATGATACATAGTTATATTGTAATTAAAGTATAATAACTATGTTATATATGTTACATAGGATCATTAATTTCATCCATTAAATGATCCATGTATGGCATGAACAAGTCAGATCACATTGAGGGGGTGGTAGTCCACACTTCCCCAAATGAGATTATCATATTTACACATTATGGAATGCATAAAGGTATATTATAATTAAAAATTAAATAAGAATAGAGGAAATATAAATATTATATATATCATATATTAATACAGTTATATCATAATGGCCACCATGATTGGTGGAAGGTGAAAATTGAACAATCATCATTTCGTGAGGTAGTAGTTCGTCGTACACAGAAACAATATTTTCTATATCCATTAGATAGAGGTTTGTGTAATTTTAGGTCAAAACATTAGAAAAAAACATACTACTATACTTATGATACTTGAGTTTTTATAAAATAATTTAATAAATAGTGGTTAGTGTGTTGGAAAATGAAAATAAATGAAAGGTGTTAGAGAGAAGAGGTTATTTCCAAAATGGGTAACTCTTTTTGATTTGAGAGAAAAGGATACATTATATTTTTTTCGAAAAAAATTAATTCTCTTTGATGAATTTAAGGACATTGGGAGTTTAATTTTGAAGAATTTTCGTGAGACAAGGGACTTGAGAGGTGTGGGTAAGTGGGTAGAGGTTGTGTCCATTTATAACAGGGAGGAGGGGCACATTAAGAAAGTCTTGAAATATTGTTTTATTATAAATTTTGTTCCGAATTAAAATGTTTAAAAAGTGATATATTTCTTGGATAAGATTATTCTAATAATAAATCCTCTCAAAAAACATGTTCTTGATAGGTTTATGTCACAATTTTTACATTATCATTTGGTTTTAACCCTTGGTTAAATAAATTAACTCATACCAAGTCTTTTCGTGTTTTTCCACTATATGGTTAATATAGATACTATAAAATTCCAAGATAACGTAAAGAGGATAATTATTGACATTTTTAACACTATATATTTTTTTTTTCAATTTCATATTTTTATGACTATTATATCATTTAATAACATAGTATTAATTTTGAAAACACATTATGTCAATTTTGACACTATTTAGTAATTTATTTTTGTTAAAGTCATACAAGCATGATTAATTTGATAAAACATCATCAAATCAAAGATAAAATGTCATAATCTTCCAAAAAAAAATTTATGGCATCAAAATATTCAAATTACATTTATTTTAATATTTATAATATCATTTATTTAAATAATTTATTAATCAAGAAATCAATGCATCATCATTGTGTCATAAATAAATATATTTATTTAATGTATAAAAATTGTAAATAAAATAACAACATGAACGAAATATGTTTAGATATCTAATTAATATTTATAGTCAATGAGATAAATTATGTAACATCACCTTAAAATTATTATAGTAAAACGATACATGTTTTTGTTATATTTCTCTTTACATTAAATTAATTATTATAACACCACATTATCACACCCAAGGGGTTACCAAATGCCAAAATTTTATCCTATGGATTGTTTTGGTAACCCATGACTCAACCAATAATATTTTTGACACGTGTTAGGGTAGATTTATATTATTATGATATTCTTTTTACCTTTATTTACCTAATTTACCCTTTAACCGTGTTAAATAAAAATATTTACTAAAGTTACTATTACTAATATACAAAATTAAAAGGTACCAATTTACCCAATTTGAATCTTATGATTCCAAATATTTTATACATTTCTCCAAATTCAAAACACATAAATTATAGTAATTAATTTAAAATTAATTCTTGTTATTAAAACCAGAAAGTGGGTTTTTAAGATGTTAAAATTATAAGATTGACATGTGTTTATAGTAACATAATCTAATAACACTTCAAAAACAATTAAAAATATAATCTATCTATATAAATAAATGATACAAAAAGGTATATTTGAATTAAAATGCAGTATTTTTTACTATTCATTAAAAAATGAATTTTATCATAAAAATACCAAAAATTAAACCAAATTATTTTTTGATGTCACACTTCTAAATAAGAAGTTTATTTTGTAAAATTTAACATATAAAAGTAGAAAAAAATTACCTAAAATGGGTTCTCCATCAAAAGGCTACAAAACTGTATTTTTTGAAAAATACTTCTTTTATCCAAAAAATTGAATTGTTTTCTTATATCATATCTAGAAATCATATAGTATAAATTTTAAATATTAAATTGAACATATAAAATATAATTTTAATTAAATAAAAATACATAAAGAGTGATATGATTTTATAAACACAATTATTCCATTTTAAAAAGGTTTTCATAAAAACACATCCTTTATATTCAATTGGTTTTTATTTCTGTTTATAATAAATTTTGTAACCAATGAATCATTAAATAAACATGTGTAAATAATATTTTCATAATTCAGTGAATATTATTCATTCCCTCCTTTCCAACAGCTAGGTTATAATGGTAATATTTACATAATAATATTTAGTTTTTCATTTAAGCTCAATGTAGTGTATCATGTACGCTATTGAACATAGTGTTTCTTTCTTAAAACTCAATATGTTACACATTAGTTTGGTGAATTCAATCCTAACCTAGGATGTATTCCAATATAATATAATTTAATTCACTCCACACCATGGATCTCTGCTTGTAAAATTATTTATGGAATATCTCATTACTTCTGATGGATCACCCCTTCTCCTCAATTGTGCACTAATCTAAATGATATCAGTTTGAAGACATATATGGCCATAATTCTTTTAGATAGAAAGGATTCACTGGGATAAATATTTATCAAATAAATAATCTTAATCATTATTATATAAATTATTCTATGAATATATCATGTGCTTCTCCTAATACAATATCCATGTTTGATCAACTCCTTTTGAGAGGGTTTGATTCATTTATCTTCAAATAAACTCCACACAATAGAAAATGATATTCTTTAGATTGAAGGATTTATATATATTAATAATCTTGAATATTTTATGATAACCTTATTCAAATATTCTAGTGTAGGGCGAATGTTAAGATGCAGATGAGCAATATACAAGAGGGGTGAATTTTAAGTTTTAAAACATTCTTTTTAAAAACATATTTTAATAGAATTAAACTAATTGAATTTAAAACAACTATTGTATTAAAAAATAACATGGATAGGGACTCAGATCCAATTATAATTGTAATTATATTATTACAGTAGTATTCTATAGGTCAATAAATTATCTTAGTCCCAAATTTCTTGGTAATGTATTGTATTCACACTTAATACAATTATTAAAGTAATGAAAATAAAGAAATTCTATCATATAGAATATATAATAATATTACACAGCGTTTAAAAGATAATAACCCTAAAACAATTATAATTAGAGTAAGTGATCATAATCAGAGTAATTGAACAAAATTAGAGTAACTGATCCTAATTAGAGTAATTACAATGTAAAGAAAATAAAATAGAAAATGAACAAGTGAATAATCCAGTTTCTATTACAAATATGGGAATGTAAAAATACTAGTAATGATTTACAAATATTTTTACCCAAAGAGAAGGGTATCCAACAAACTTGGATAAGGGTACCTTTATTTATACTTTTAGGTAATTTTGTCCTACCTAGACTAGGGTAATCCCTCTATATGATGATAAAAGTCTATCTTACTATCCTCGTAAGCCCTCGATCAATACAGTGATTAGTTACTTCTATATTCCTATCCTAGAAATCCCTCGATTATAATCAGCAAAAATCTATATCACAGAAACAAAAAAAGAAATTGGAGATGGCATATATGTCCAACACGATGTTCACAACTATATCACTTAATTTTTTTTAAACAAAGCAATTTTGTTGGAGTTTCAGTATATTCAGATATCAACCACTTACACCTCATTCAAATGACCTTGTATTTTTAGGTGTTTTACCTAACGGTCATATTCTCCTTCAATGATCATATCTCTTCCTTAAATATTAGAGGTAATTGGATAGGTGGCACTCCAACATCCATATTGTAACTGAAGCAATGAAATTATTTTAATACAAATCAAAGTAGAATACATGACAACATTTTTGTTGAAGGTTATTAATTTCAATACAATAATATTTTATAGATGCGATAGAGTGAGTATGAAAAGAATATAACATATCCAATTAAATACAGGTGAGAAATTTAAATCAGTATGACACTATTTATTTGAAATAATGAGTACGATTATCTAGAGTTATGGATTTATCGATGTGTACGATTAAATACATAATAGTGAGATTGATAATAATCATAGTCTGGTTGTATCTATTGAGTATGATGGAATATATAACAATGGAATTGATAAAATTGTATTAATAATTTTTCTGTTGATTACAATGGAATTCATAATAGTGGTATTGAAAAAAATCATAATAAAAAATTATCTTTTGATTATGATGGAATACATAACATTGAGATAGATAGAAAATAATTGTTAGAAACAAATGTCTTAAAAGTCTACCTATGTAATTTTTTTACAAGAGAGATTTTCATTTCCTAAAAAAGGAATATAAGAGTAAAAAATATACTTTCATCTCAACAATATACATATTTTTGGAAAGAACAAACCACACGTTAAAACACATAAAAGAATAAAAATGTAAATAAATTTCATATTAAAATGTCTTATACTTATCTCCCTTTGAGTTTTTACAAACTCTTATGAATAATATTTGAATATAATTAACCTCCCCATAGGATAATATAGTTCCTAAGGATTGTATTCTATAGGAATAATCTCCCTTTACTGAGATTATTATCTTTTTAATAAATTTTCACATAGTATGTATTCTTTAATTATACACCATTGTATAATCTCCCCACTAATAAATCATTCAACCCCTTTTTGAATTACAAATAATGAAATATGAAATATATTATAATACGTGAAAAGGGTTAGAGAAAATAATATGGACAAAAAAATGATTTTATTATATAAAAAATGAGACAATATTCATCCAAAGAAGGAAAAAATTCAATAAAAAATATATAGAATTCAATAATAATTCATAAATATTATTAAAAATATACAACAATATTTCATAGAGAAGTCTTTTGGTGTCTTTGTCATTGTCTATATCTTTCTCTTTTTCTTTCCTTATCAGATGTAAAACAGTTGTATTTATCTTCTTGAATTCTTTCTAGTCTTTCATTAGCATGTCAAGGGATTCTTGCTGAGTCTGAATATTTTTGTTATTCAGTTCTAACATATTTTCCTGATTTTGAATTATTTATTCCTGAATAAAACTAATCTCTTCCTATTATTTATGCTTTTCTTCTTGGGAATGAAAATCTTCTAGTTTGATTCTAAAAACCATCTCTATGATTTGATCTCTTTTTGAAAACATAAATTTATTCATTATGAAAATATAACACTTTGTCCTTGAGATCCTCATACTCTTCCGAGTGGATTCCTTTTGAAGTATTAGGTGGTTGAAATGCCTTCACTTTCACTTTATATTCACTATTTAGCCTATTAAAGGTAGATGAGGGATTACTGACCAATCTTCTTATGTATTCAATGGTAATTTCATCGTGCTTGACATTTTCATCAATAGTATGGGACCATTTGAAAAATTCCTTGAATTATTTTCTATATTCGACATAAAATCCTTCATTGAATTGGAATTGAGCTTCATGTTTTAAAAACCATTCCAACAAAACATTCCCTGAGTCTGTTCTTTTTTTTTGTGTGACTATTTTAATGATTTTCAATTTTTATATTTATCATTGGAAAGTAGGGAATAATCTTTTCAGTACATTTCAAAGCATGTTCAATGTATTGAACACCTTATATTGCAACAGTTCTATTAGAGTTAGTTTCATCTTTGTAATCAAGAATATCACCATAGTGAGTTTCTATTTTCACATATTCGTTATTTTGATTTTCATGTTCATCAGGTTGTTCAATATTTTCTACGTCTAACGATTGGATCACCTTCTTTTAATGATTTATCTATGCAACCTTCCAAGATAATTTAATTCTTATGAAAGGAACTTTACTTGAGGTTTCTTCTTATGATCATACTAGTATTGTATCAGACTGAGATTTTTCAGGATTACCAGCACCCTTGCCTTTTGAATAACTCTTCTCTTACCCTATAGTTTTCTCTTCCTCACTGATTTTTTCTTTCTTCTCTGCTTTTTCATTCTCCATAGATGTATTCATCAATGAACTACATTTCTAAGTCTTCTTATTCTAATGATTCTAATTATTCATGAACATTTGTTTTTGTTTTCCTAGTGTCTTAGTCAGCTGGTATTACTGATATAACAGGAATTGGATCCCTTATATGTATAATAGAATTAGATTTCTCTATATACATCAACAAAAATTCAATATCAAAACTTTTGGTTTCACCCTTTTTCCCTTTCCCTCTATTTTCTTTATCTCTGATTATTTCTTTACCTCGAATGTTTTCAGCAAGAGCCTCATCTAGATTGAGACCAAAAATAGGATATCCTTCTTTTCTATTATAATGTTGTTTCCTGCATTCTTTATCCATGAATTCACCCAAAACACTTTTCTTCTTGGGTTTTGTGAGATTATCAGACTTGATTCCCTTTAACTTTTCTGAGGTGGATGGTACTTGGGTTTCACCAACAATTTCAATTGGGGATTCATCCCCAATAATCATAACAAATTTTTTGGGATTTGAGTCAAAACAGATTGTCATACTTCTAATTATATCTTCATTAATCTACATTGTTTTCTTGTTTCTCGGTTGTGATACAAGAGGGACACTGCAAAACAATAGGCTTTCAAAAATAAGCTGACTTAAAATATCTAGAAACATCAAAAAAATGTGAATTTATGACTATTAATTTTATACTTTTTATAGTTATGAAGATATAACCCATAAGATTTATTTTTATCATATTGACAAATTAATCATGTGTACAAAAATAAAATACATTTAATGTATTTTTATGACCACTTTGGTGTATAAGAAATATGTTCATCCGGAGGGAAACAACCTTGTTGTCTAGTGACAAATGTGTCGCTTCTCTTTTTTCAAACATGGACTATAAATAATGATTGTTCAGCCTTTTCAATGTTAAAATATCACAATTTATTTGGTAGTTTGTTGGGTGTATAGATAGTATCTCCATCATATGGGTGGTTTAGTAAACATGCTACCTCAATAGCTAAAAGTCTGAATATGGTATCATATGTTTGAAATGAAATTTTCAAATTCACTTCATCGAATTCAACAATTTTATAGAATTTAATTACATCCTATGAAGTCATAAATATTTGAGTTTTCAATCTCTCGATACATACCGATTCCCAACCTTGGAATTGAAAAATCCTTCTAAGGGTTGATTCGTACTTCTCATAGAAATGTATTTTGAGAAGTCCTTCACGAAAGAACATAATCTTGGAAAATTATTTTGGTTCCATTTGTCTTTGATAGTTTATTGAGGATTCTTACATAAATATATATAAGTAACTCTGAGTATGGAAAATTTCAAACTTGGATGCTTGAATGAGGGAAGATCTTTTTCATGGTCTCTAGAAGTTTTAGTATGGGATAGGGTGAAGGGTTCCCTATTTTATAGGCATAGAGAAGTGATTGTTGGAATTCTACGGTCTAGATTAGATCAAGGGTATCTAACAGTTGAAAATTATCTAACTCTTGAGGTTTTTATATAAACAAAATGAAAAAAAAAGTAAACAAAAAACTCCATCATATTCATAATGAATTCAATGAACCAATTTTAAACAAATACCAACATATATGATTATATTGAAAATAAAGTGAAAAGTATAAGGAATTTTACCTTTCAAAATATCAGGATAGATTTCTTGGTTTCATATAATTTTCTTAAAAAATATGGGAGGTTGAAAAAAAATGAGATTGAAAAAAATTATAAGATTGGTCAAAAAATGTGTTATTGATTAAAAAATTTGAGATTGACAAAAAATTGGGAGATTGATAAAAAAATCAGATTGAACAAAAAAAATGTACTCCCCATTAAATAGAGTATTTTAATGTAATGAGATGATTTAAACAAGAATTATATATGAATGACTACTTTATAGTGATAATTTCTAGATTTTGTTTATTGTGTTCCATTCTATTAGAAAGTAATGGTTTTTTAAATATATCAGCAAGTTGTTCTTTCATTTTGATGAATTGTGAAATGGTATCTCCTTTTTGTATGTGATATCGAAGAAAGTGATGCCTAATATCTATTTGTTTTTCAGGTGAATGATGTGCGTGGTTTTTACTTAGGGAAATGTCACTAGTGTTATCTTATGGCATTTTATTGTTAGTGAAACACATGTCATAGTCATTGAGTGTGTGATGCATCCACAACACTTGAGAATAATAGCTTAGAGCTGCCACATATTCAGCTTCCATAGTGGAAAGTGCTACTGACTGTTGTTTTGAACAGGAACAATAAACTAATGAATCTCATAATAAATGACATATTTTTGATGTACTTTTCGTATCCATTTGACAACTACTAAAGTTATCATATGAGGAACTTTTTTAAACAAAATCATTTCTAGAATAATAAAATAGTCCCAAATTAATAGTCTTTTTTAATTAGAAAAAAAAAATCTATTCACTACATTTAAATGGGTTTCCTTGGGATTTTCTTGATATCATACACATAATTATACTAAAAACATTAATTTTGGACAGATAGTTGTTAATTTTAATAAACATGATATCATACCTCTAAATATAGTTTGTTCTACTGGTTTTCCAACTTCATCAAGATCCATTGTATTCGAGGAACTGATTGGAATACTAATACTCTAATTATTTTTAAATCCACACTTTGTAAGTAAATATTTTTTATAATTATGTTTAGATAAATAAGTTTTTTTTGTTTTTTTGTGATTTGAAAACCAAGAAAGAATTTTAACTCCCCTATCATACTCATCTCAAACTCATATTTCATAATATTCACAAAAGAATAAGTTAAGGATAGATGAGTCGATACGAATATAATGTCATCAACATAAATTTAAATGATTAAAACATTTTTTAAGTCATTCATTATAAAAAGAGTTGGATTAGCAGTTCCTTTAACATAATTGTTTTATAACAAAAATCCAGTAAGTATAACATACCAAGCTCTGGGGGCATGTTTAAGACAGCATAAATCTTTCGTATGTTGGTAAATGTATTCAGGACATTCTCTATCATCAAAACTGGGCAGTTCTTTTATGAAAATATCCTCTTTAACATATCCATTATGGAAAGAACACTTCACATCCATTAGGAATAGATTGAAATCAAAGAGTTCTGCAATGTCTGTTCAGATTCAAATAGATTCACGTTTTGAAACCATAGAATAGGTTTCTTCATAGTCAATTCCTTCTTGTTGATTATAGACTTTAACAACTAATATTTCATTATTTCTTACCATGATTCCATTTTTATCACATTTTATTATGAAGACCCATTTTACTCAAATAATATATGTTTCATTAGGTATTACAGCAAGGTAAAATCATTATTCTTTTCAGAATCATTTATCTCATCATGCATTGCTTTTATCCAATATTCATCATCTAAATTTTCCTAGTGAATTTTTTATTTAAATTGAGAAAGAAATGCTTGGTGTTATACTTTATTTATGAAGGAACATAAAGTTCTTATTGGTTGATTGACATCACCAATGATATTATCACTGGGATAATTCCTAAGAATCAACTAATTTGGGTTTTGTAAAAGTTGTTCATCAACATAAGGTAGAATGTCTTATGCGGTAAATAATTAAGAAATAATTTTATTGAGTATTTTCCATATCAAAAGAGTTTTCTAAGCAATGTTGAATATCAGTTTTGGAAAACATATATGAAGTTTTAGGTTGGAGTCATTTTAAAATAAAAGGGTCATTTTCATCAAATTTATAATGTATTATTTCGATAAATGTATAATTTTTTTATTAAAAATATATAATCCTTATAGGTAGTGTAATATCCAAAAAAATATACCATCATCATATTTAGGTGTGACTTTATGTAAGTTCTATTTAGTATTCTGAATTACTACTTGTCATCCAAATACATTGAAGTATGAAACATTAGGTTTTCAGCCTGTCTATAACTCACAAGGTGTTTTATTAAGAAATGGCCTTATTAAAACTCAATTTATAGTATAACAAGCAGTAATAACACCTTCATCCCAAAAGTGTTTATAAATTGAGTATTCACTCAACATGGTTCTTTTTATTTCTTTAATAATTTTTTTTCTTCTATCAGCAACACCACTTTGTTAAAGAGTTCTCAGGGCAGAAGAAGTTAGTATTAATTACTTTCTTACTTAAAAGTGTTTCCAAATATGAATTTTAAAATTATCCTCCATGATCAATATGAATAGTTATCAATTGAAGTTTTTTTCTCATTTTTAACTTTTGATATTAAAATTTTTAATAAGAAAAGATTTTATATTTCTTTTCTAAAAAATAACATGTATAAATCTAGTGTACTAATCAACTAAACAAAAATAAATAGTATTTGCCACAAATATATCCAATTTGTATTGGACCAATAAGTTCAATATTCACTATCTGTAATTCATAAGATGTTGAGACTTCACATATTGATTTAAATCTAGACTTATGCTGCCTTCCATATTGATAGGTATCAAAAACATTTTAAGACTCAAATCTAAGATCCAATAGATCCTTAACAAGTCTTATATTATATAGTTTACATAGGTTCCTACTATTATAATGTTCTAGTCTTATATTTCATAACCAAGATTTCTATTCCATTTTACAAGGGCATGGTATGTATTTTCTCCTAAGGTCATCTATGTTAAGTGTGTAAACATTCTCATGTCGATCGGTTGAGTGAATGAAATCATCCTTGGAATTATATACTTAGAATTTATCATTCCTAAAATTCACAAGGTAAACATCATCACATAATTTTCTTATACATATGTGGTTGTGCTTATGACCTTTTAAAAAATAAGACATTTGAAATTAAGGCTTTTCTAAGAGGAAAATGTTACGTATAACCACAATTTATCAATGAGTATTGTCTTCGAAATTGATTATTCCAACATTAATCTTAATAATATTTTAAAATAAATTTTTATTACCAGTCATGTGCCTGGAACATCCACTATCAATGTACCATGTATTATTGTTGAAACTTTATTTATTTTCCTGAAAATAAAATATTTAGACTTTCTGTGACAACTTTTTCTTAGATCCATAATTGTTAGAAATTAAAATCCTAAGAATCCAAATTTTTTTAGAAAATAAATCTCTCTGAAAACCTAATAATTGAGTTTCATTTAAATAATAATTTTTCTCCCATTGTCCACCACATTGACATGTATTGAAAGAAGGGTCACTTTTATGAAAAAAATAGTTATCACTAAAAAATTGTTTTGAATGAGAATAAATGAATCCAAAACAATTCCTTAGAGGATAAAGTTAGGAATAAATTTTATCATAATTTTCATTACCAGAAGTAAAGTTTTATAATATTTTCGTTAAGGAAAAAAATTTAGACTTTTTTCTAATGAGAAAATTATTTTCCTTGTATTTATTTGTCTTAAAATTTCAGTTTTTCTCAAAAACAATTTTCATAGAAATTACATTTTCTAAATCATTAGATAGTTTATTCTTTTTAGAATTATCTTCCTCGTGGTTTTTTGAATTAGAAAAATAATCAAAAGATATTGAATCAAGATCTTTAGAAATATCATATACTTATTTTGTTAAAATATTAATTCTATAATTTCCCTTATCAAGTTTATCTTTTATAATACTATTTTTATTTTCAAGAAACATAGAAAACCTAGATACTTCTTCCAAAGATCGTAAGGAATTATCTTCTATTGAGGAAGATTCATCAACTAAAGATTCAAAATTTTCATTAATAGGATAATTAGAACATAAAGATATATTGTTTAAAGATTCAGATGTGTGTACCTTAGCCATGAAACATTGGTTTTCAATAGGTATTCTGGTGATAAGACCAATATTCTTCTATACAGAAGTTTCATTTTCTATAGATTCATCATATGATTCCCCACCAATAGCACTCCAAGTGTCATTTTATTCTAGTAACTTATTTCACTTAGACTTAGAGTATATTCTCTGATTTCATTTAGAGTGTTTATCATTCCTATGATTTATTTTTATTTGTGGACAATCAGGCATGATATGTCCAGATTTCATGCATTCAAAACATGTTACTTCTGAATCTTTATTATCCTTCAGGTCTTTCTTCTTATATCCATACTGAAAATCCATCATGACAATAATATTTTTTATCCTATGAGCAGGATTGGATAACTCATTCTCTGGTTGTTCAGATTCACTTGAGTATAGTGGAATAATAAAATCCTCAGACTTTTCTGTCTTATAAACTTTTTTATGAGTCTTAGATTTCATATTATTCGAAGTAGTAGTAAAATGAAAAATCCCATTTTAATTCTTCAAATTATCAGTATATCTCTCCAAATGTTCTTATGTTTCCAGAGAGTCCCAAAAAACTCAACAATAGTAAATTTTTTAACTTTCCTAGACTCATCAATAGTTGTTCTTTTTTATTCCCACTCATTTGGAATGATTTTAGTAATCTTTTCAATAAGATTTTCATAATATAATCCATTTTCTACCATTTACTACAAGCTATTCAAAATATTAATGAATAATTTTTTAACATTAACTACTGGTTCTCCATATCGAAAAACAAAACCATGATAATTATCTCCAAGTATAGATCTTATAGTTTCTCTAACTTTTGGTGTTCCAAAATGTGTAACATCATGTTTTTTATAGATACTATTTGCTGCTTCATAATAAAATCATGGGTATATATATTACTAGTCCTATAACATAATAAAGTATTACGTACCATATAATTCAATTGATATTCTTGTTTCTCAGGATTGGTAAAGGTTATGACTTCCTTGTCTAAAATTTTGTAATCTTTAGTGAGCATCTCCCAATTCACTACTCTATTGATAATAAAAAAACTAATTCATATGATCTCTCCAATACTTTTAATTACTACCATCAAAATATGTGGTATTTTTGGACTTACATTATCAAAAGATACAACATTGGTTCCTATCATCTTACAAGAAAAACTTTTCCACTCCACATGTTAGTGTCATATATATTTATAAACAATTTGTTTATAAGGTTAAAATAAGAATAACTTATAAGAGTAAAATTAGAGAAAGTGAATAAGGTAAATAGATCATGTTGAGATACTAAATGTATGTATCATTATTTCAGAAACTTCCTATGATACAAATTGTAGGATCTAAATTAAGATGTTGATGCTCAATATACAAGAGGGGGTGAATTGTATGATTTAAAAGATTAATTTTTGAAACATCATTTAATATTATTAAACTAAATGAATTAAAAACCATTATTGTATTAAAAACCTAACTCTGAAAGGGCCTTGGGTATTATTATAATTGTAATTAGATGACTACAACAGTGTTCAATAGGTCACTAATTTATCATAGTCACGGATTTCATTATAATGGATTTTATTCCCAATGAATAAAATTATCAGAGTGATGAAAATAAAGAGATTATATCATATAGCATATAGAATCATATTGAATTAATTTTAAAACATCTTAATCAAAAAATGATCGTAATTAGAGTAATTGATTGTAATAAGAGTAATTGATCCTAACAAGAGAAATTAAAATGTAAACAATATAAAGTTGAAATGAATAATTGAATAATAAACATTCTATTACAAATGGTAGGATGTAAAAATAAAAGTAAATGTTTAAAATTATTTTAACCCAAAGATAAGGGTATCCAACCACCTTGCATAATGGTCCCTTGATTTATACTTTCATGAAAGTTAATCTTACACACCCCAGGGTAATACCTTGATACGATGATTGAAGTTTGTCTTTCTATCCCTGCAGGACCTGGATAAATATGGTGATCAGATCTTTCTATCTTCTTATCCTTGGAAGTCCTTGAATGTAATCAGAAACAATCACCATCACATAAAGCAAACCCAAGAAATTATAGAGGAAAAGTGTGTCGAACAAGATGTTCACCACTATATCACATCAAAGCTTTTCACATGAAGAAATTTTGGTAGTGTTTCAGTACCTTCAGAAATCGACCACTTCTAGCTTGTTCAAATTACCTTGTATTTATCATTTTTTTCTTCAAGGGTCATATCATCAACCAACGGTCAGATTTCTTCTTAAAATATCAGAGGGACTTTGATTGGTGGAACTATAATGATCATATTGTAACTAAAACAACAATATTATTTTAATACAAATCAAAATAGTATACACAACATCATTTTGATTGAATTTTATTCCTTTCAATGAAATACTATTTTCTAGATGAGATAGAGTGGGTATGAAAAGAATATGTCATATCTGATAAAAATACAAGAGTGAGAAGAAAATTGGTATGACCATATTCATTTGAAACAATGAGTGTGATTATCTTAGTAGTATGGATTTATAGGTGAGTATAATGAAATACATAACAGTGATATTGATTAAATTCATTATCAAATAGTATATATTGAGTATGATGGAATATATAATGGTGGAATTGATAAAAATTGTTGTCAAAAAAGATTCTGTTGAGTATGATGGAATACGTCAAAGTGGGATTGAAAAAATTGTAGTTACAAAGTTTCTGTTGAGTACGATGGAATACATAATATTGAGATTGATAAAAAATCGTAGTCAGAAACAAAAGTATTAATAGAATATATATTTATTCTTTTAAAATAGAGTTTGTGATTTCCAAAACAAAAATGAATATAAGATTCAAAAGAATACTTTTATCATAACATCTAGATGTATTCATGAATTTTAAAATCCCTTAGTCATATTCCCCACTCAAAATTGACCTTTAATATTTTTTATCCAATAAAAACAATAACCAATTGAATTCAGATATTCTTTGAAGTCCATGAAGTTGATCGCTTTCCTTCTACATCATTCCCGCTTCATGGAACACTTAGTTCGATTCAACTCAAATCAATTTTTTGGTTTTTTCCAGTAATATATTTTTTCAATTATTCTATCCATCACCCACAATTTCAATTTAGTTTATTTTTATTTCAAATATATGTTCAAGAAATTAATTACCCTAAATTTCCTATTTTTAATATTCATCTATTGGAATAATCAAATAAATATCCACCACTGAACTCCATTTCTATTTTCTGGGTTCCTCCCATGATTACAAATTTTATTCAATGTTTCAACAGTTTGATCTTATTATAGTTCTCTAGTTTTCAGTAATCATGATATATCAACTACCATTATGGTATGACATTTTGGTTTTATCCTAAACTATGAGTTTCATCATGAAATTACATTTAGAATCATTGAACAACCATTATATCTATTTTAAAATATCCTATATGATAATAATGAAAACCCTCCATTTCTCTTCACATTCCAAACCTCATGGAACATCATTATCAATCATTATGTGACTATTGTATTATAGTGTCATAAAATTCTTGGCTAGCTACACCATAAATTGTATTTTATTATTGATAATGTATATTATAATTATATTGGGGATACATTATCAATCATATAATATCATTGATAATGGAAATTCAAATTTCATATAATTTAGAACCCAGATGTTTTTTAATTTTCCAACATCGATTCTTATCTTCTCCAAAATTAAATTTTTTAACATGTAGAAAAATATCACATTAGTTATAACGACCCATACATTACATACATTGTTATTACTTCAGAATTGAAGCACACTTGTTACAACATATAACAAATCCAAGAAAGGACCGTATAGGTATAGTGTCTTTAGAAACTGGGAAACATAAAATACTTGTTCAAAAAGAATCTACTTTGCCTCCCATTTATTTCATCATATCTAGAGTCCCTTTTTGGCATATTCTACTTAATAACCTTCTTCCTGACCTAGGGAAATAAAACATACAAAAGGGTGAGCTCAAATGCTCAGTAAGGGTAAATAAAAGAAATATCAATCACATCATATACATAAGAACATAACTTTTGGAAATCTTATCCTGAAAAAGAGATCATAATATCATAACATGGGATAAATCATAGAAGTGAAATGTAATCCCAATAATCATAACTTAAAACATGAAACTTTGTGGAACACACACATAATCATAGAGAATCATTTCTTATTAGTCAAGACTCATTTTCAAGACTATCTTAGTGGACAAAGTCCATTTTTGAATAGAGTCACCCTCGTTTCAGTTCTGTTTCACTGAACCGGTATAACCTACCGTTCCAGCCATGTCTATATCATGAGATATAAAATCATTACCCAATGCATTGGAGGGAGATATAGGTCCCACCCATCTCAAAATTATATCATTCATATGTGTGCCACAAAATCATAAATCATACATCATAGCATAACCCATGTAATAAAAATGGGAATCTTAAACATCGTGACATCATAAATCAATTCATATAAGATAAAGGAATTCATAAAAATATAATTCCATCACAAAATAATCAAATCAATGTAATAATAGGGATAAAAACAGAACCCTTTATTATCTTATATGGAAAATATTTTTTATAAAACACTTGAACTCCATTCTTGAGGAAAATATACTTTCTGCTTCCAAAACATTTTTCCTTTATTAACATGTCACACAATTATAAACTAAAAGAAGTTGATTAAAAATAAACTTGAAATCTTGTAAAGAATGCTTCTTGGAAATAATTTTTAAAAAAAATCCATTCATGCCGTATAAGTTAAAAAAACATTCTTCATACTTTTGTCGGAAAAGTCAAAAAGTACATCATATGAAAAATGACAAAAGATTCATTTCATATCCATTACTAAAAACTCACCGAAGGGTAAAATTGGATTAAAACAATTGTCGTTGGATGGAAATAATATTACATATTGAAGGAACATGGATGTGGATGATAAAATACACCCCAGTAAATACCAAAGTATAAGCAATCTCGGATAAAAATGAGATTGTGATATTTCCCTTACCTTAGGTCCGACAAGCTTTGTAAGTTTCCTAACCTCCTGTATAATGATTTAAATAATGTTATTGACTTATTCCATAATCATACTTATTTTTATGATATCATATATGGTCATATTCTTAGCTTCTTAGTAGTAATATTTCATTGCTACTTGTTATTCGGGAGTTTATAACTTTTTGTTCTTATGTGTGTTTTGTCAAATAAATTCTTATTCTTCTCTTTAGGTTATAGATACCTCATTTCCAGAATGGTATTAGTGTAATATATATCATATTCATTCATTAAATTCATTTATATAATCATTATGAAATGAAGATCATGTAGAATGAGTCGCATCACATCGTGGAGACGGTATTCCGTACGTACGCACGAGTGATGATATCGTTCCTATGATCGTGGAATTGTATTGGAGTGTATGTATACTATTTCAGAATCAATATCACTTTATAATAGTCATATATAGTCATTATTTACACCATTATACCCATCCAAGTAAGGTGGTTGTGGAAAATAGATTACACCACGGCGTGGAGACGGTATTCCGTACGTACGCACGCGCGGTGATTTCATTTTCCGTAGGATGGATAGATGGTTAAATAGGGTTGTTTAATACTTATAATAACATATAAGTATATGATTGATACTGATGTTATAACTTCATAATGAAACAACTAAATAAGAAGAAGTTGAAGAAGAAAGAAATTGGAAAGGATCGGTAATGGATATTACCTCTTCTCTGAAGTGCTTTTTTGAGACCTCTTTTTAGGGCACTAAAATTGGTCTTTGAAGAAGACCAGAACCTCTAGGATGTCTCTAGGTAAGTGTATAGGAGAAAATGGTAGGTTTTGTCCGAGCATGAAGGCTCAAAGTGGTGTGAGGAAGAGAGGGAGGAGGTGCCCTTTTGTAAGGGAGGAGAGGGGCACCTTTGGAATAACTAAACATATTATTTTATTATAAAGTCAAGTTCGGTTTTAAATAGCTCCAAATTGATTTATTTCGAGGATAAGGTGGGGATGGGTCGAAATCCTCTCATCCAATAGAATTTAGACAAGTTTAGGTTAATATTTAGATTTAACATTAAATTAAATAATTTTACTTTTACTGTGTCTTCTTGTGTTCTTATACTATAAGGATAATAAACATACTATATCAAGTCAAAAGAACCCCAAGTTGTTTATTATTAATATATATAAACTTATCTAAGTCATTTTGCCGAACCTTAGATTTTTAGGAATAAAATAACAATTAATAATATAATATTTGTTTTAAAAACTATTTTATGTCAATTTTGACACTATTTAGTAATTGACATTTGTGAAAATCATAATAGAATGATAAGTTCGAACAAAGTTAATTAAATCAATACTAACATGTTATATTAACCTAGAAAATTAGTGTAATTCATAAAAAGTCTCAAATTATATTTATTTGGGTATTTATAACATCAATTATGTCAATATTTCATTAATGAGATAATTACTGCATCATCGTTGTGTCATAAATAAATTAAATTATTTAATGTCTAAAAATTACAAATAAAATACCATTATTAAGGAAATATTTTTAGATTTATAATGAATATTTATAGTCGATTTTATCTTATGTATATTCACATATTAAAAATGATTTAGTTATTAAACTTTGATTTTAACTATTTTAACCCTTCTTTAAATAAATTAATAATAAATGTCCTAATCTAATCCAAGTGGGCCTAAATGGTCATATTTTATTCCTAAGTTTGTTTTTGGTCGAATTAAACTTTTCCAATATAATTATTACATGTGTTAGGGTAATAATAATATCATTTTTACCCTTAATTACCCTATATACTTTTAACCATGGTAAAAAAAAGTAAAAAGTTACTATTCACCAAAAAATTATTTCCCTCTCATTGAACCACATTTTACATACTGAAATCAACCGTGTCTCTTGGATTTTTGAAATTTCACTCACAGAAGCGTTAAAATTAAGTTTTATGAAAAATTCAGTTTTTTTAACGACCACTTAGTGGTTTCACTATTCATCAAAAATTGAAAGTTTTTAGAAAAATACCAAAATTTCACCCTAGGATAATTTCAATATTCCGAAACCAAAAATGAAGTCCATTTTTAAAAATAAAATTTAAAAAATTTCAAAAAGTGGTTATTACTGTTCATAACAACTAGTTTTAATAATATTTTAACCGCATATCATTGTTTAGTGAAACTCGGTATTGCGTACGACGAAAGCTATCGAGGAAGGTCGCGATTTTGTGTAAAGCAAGCCAAGAAAGTGTTGTGTGTGGGAAAAGATTCCTTTGATGATCTATATAACATAAAAGTATCGGGTGTTACATTCTACCCCCCTTAAAATGAATTTCTCCCTCGAAATTCGTCACTTTGTAACAAACAGATGAGGATACCTCTCCCTGATCATATCCTCAAGCTCCCATGTAGCTTATTCTAATTGGTGGTTCCTCCATAAAACTTTCACCAATCGAGTGGTCTTGTTTCATAGGACTTTTTCACTATGATCCAGAATCTCTATCAGTTCTTCTTCATAAGAAAGATCTTGCTCCAGCGGTACAACTTCTGAGATAAGTACATGTGAAGGATCAGGTATGTATTTTCTCAGGAGAGATACATGGAACACATCATGAACTTGAGAGAGATTCGGTGGAAGCGCCAATCGGTAAGCTACCTTCCCAACACGATCCAGTATTTCGAAAGGACTGATATATCTAGGGCTCAACTTCCCCTTCTTTCCAAATCTCATGACTCTCTTCCAGGGAGATATCCGTAAGAACACTTTATCTCCCACTTCAAACTCTAGGTCTTTTCTTCAGTTGTCAGTATAACTTTTCTATCGAATTTGAGCTGCTCTTATGTGTTGTTGAATAGATCTGACCTTTTTGCCATTTCATCAACGAGATCAGGTCCTAATAGATTTCGTTCCCCAACATGATCCCAGCAAGTTGGAGTCCTGCATTTCATTCCATAGAGAGCTTCATAAGGAGCCATCTGAATACTAGAGTGAAAGGTATTATTATAAGAATATTCCACCAAAGGTAGGTGTTGATCCCAACCACCTTTGAAATCCATAGAGCAAGCTCTCAATATATCTTCTAGAGTTTGAATTGTTCTCTCAAACAGACCGTCTGTATGAGGATGATAAGCAGTGCTGAAACTCAACTCTGTATCCAGAGTATGCTGAAGTCTTCGCCAGAACTTCGAGGTAAATCTTGGATCCCGATCAAATATAATAGAAAGTGGTACTCCATGCAATCTTACCACTTCCTTTACATATATCCTAGAAAGCTGATCCAAAGAGAAATCCTCTCTAATAGCAATGAAGTGTGTAGACTTTGTAAGATGATCAACTATGATCTAGATAGCATTATTGCCTTTGGATGTTTTAGGAAGTCCTGTGACAAAGTCCATAGTGATGTTTTCCCATTTCCATTCGGGTATGGGTAATGGTTGTAACATCCCCTTAGACTTCTGTCTCTCAGCTTTAACTTGCTGACAAACCAATCATCGAGAGACATATTCAGCAACATCTCTTTTCATGCCATTCCACCAAATGTACTCTTTCATGTCCCTATACATCTTCGTGCTTCCAGGATGAATAGAGAATGAAGAACTATGAGCCTCATCCAGTAGATCCTTCTTTAATTCGGCGATGGGAGGAACACAAACCCAATTCCAGAACTTTATTATCCCATCACAATCAAGGTTGAATTCAGGATCATTTATCACCTTCTTTTGTAACTCGACAACTTCTTTCTGTGCCTCTTTAATCTTCACATGTATAGATGGTTGAACATTCATTTGAGAAAGATAAGATTTTTCCCCTTCCATTATAATTCCAAGATCCATCCTTTGTAAATCCATAAATATTGGATCTTTTTTTATCCTCATCATGGATAAACTAGCATGGTCTTGTTGACTTAATGCATCTGCCACCTTGTTTTCTTTCCCAGGGTGGTAATGGATTGAGTAGTCATAATCCTTAATAAGCTCTAACCATCTTCTCTAGTGCAGATTCAGCTCCTTTTGTGTGAAAATATACTTTAAACTTTTATGATCAGTATAAATATCACACCATTCACCATAAAGGTAATGCCTCCAAATATTTAATGCAAAGATTACCGCATCTAACTCCAAATCATGAGTTGGGTAATTTTGCTCATGTATTTTCAACTGTCGTGAGGCATAAGCTATCACCATATCATTTTGCATAATAACACACCCCAATCCCTTCATGGATGCATCACTGTAGATCACAAACCTTTCTCCACTACAAGGCAGTGTGAGCACAGGTGCACTGGATAACCTTCTTTTCAACTCCTTGAAATTATCTTCACATTCCTCAGTCCAAACAAACTTAACTCCTTTCTGAGTCAACTAGGTGAGTGGATTAGATAATCGTGAAAAATCTTTCACAAAACGCCGATAATATCCATCCAAACCAAGAAAACTTAGGATCTCAGTCACTTTTGTTGGTCTCGACCATCTTTTGATAACCTCTGTTTTTGTTGTATCCATAGATATCCCCTCTTTCGAGATTATGTGACCCAAAAATGCAACTTTTTGAAGCCAAAATTCACACTTGGTAAATTTGTCATAAAACTTATCCTTTCTCAGGGTCTTCAATATAATTCTCAAGTGATCTTCATGTTCTTCCTTGCTCTTTGAATAGACAAGAATATCGTCTATAAAGACTACCACAAACTTATCAAGATAGTCTATAAAGACTCTATTAATTAGATGCATGAATATAGCAGGGGAATTAGTAAGACCAAATGGCATCACTATAAATTAATAGTGTCCATACCTTGTACGAAAAGCCGTATTTGGTATATCCTCCCTTTTGACCCTTAATTGATGATACCCTGAACGAAGATCAATCTTGGAAAAGTATTGAGCTCCACGTAGTTGGTCAAATAGGTCATCAATGCGCGGGAGAGGATATTTGTTCTTGATAGTGATCTTGTTAAGTTCTCGATAATCAATGCAGAGTCTCAATGATCCATCTTTCTTCTTAACAAACAGAACAGGTGCTCCCCAAGGTGATGCACTAGGGCGTATGAACCTCGTATCAATATTCTATTGTAGTTTCTTCTTCAATTCCTGCAACTCAATTGGGGCCATTCTATAAGGTGTCTTTGAAATAGGCAATGCACCCGGTACGAGTTCTATTGAAAACTCAACTTCAAGATTCGGTGGAAGACCCGGTAATTCCTCCGGAAAGACGTCATCAAACTCTCATATAATGGGCATATTCTTAATTGTGAGTTTCTCACCAACCATTTGAGATAAATAACCTTCATTTAGTGGAATCAATACCCATAAAATGGAAGAAATTTCCACTGGAATGTTATGTTCATCCTTGCATCGATAGACGATCATAGATTGATCTGGAATATGAAATGTGACTTCCCTTCTTTGGCAATTGATATGAGATCCATGTAGAGAAAGCCAATCCATGCCAAGAATCAAATTAAACTCCACTATAGGAAGGATCACAAGATTTTCAGGAAGCACTTTCCCACAAACTTCAATCGGAGAAGAATTATAAACTTTTGATGCGACTGTTGTGCCATTAGGTGTTGTCACAGCTAACTCAACATCTAATTGTTGAGGTAATACAGTGATACCCTTAGAAAATTCTTCAGAAATAAAGGATTGGGTGGATCCAGAATCAAATAAAACATTTTCTACTTTAGAGTGGATGGTAAGCGTACCTTTCACCACATCATTATCGTACTCCACATCGCTGATAGAAATTGCATGTGACTTTCCTTTGTCTTTAGCCTTAAGAGTTTGTTGACGTCGACCATCATCATCAACCCTTGGATTTGGGCATTGATTGGCATAATGCCCCATCTCCTTGCACTTGAAACATTGAAGTGTAGTAGGTTCATTCTGTGTATCCCTTCCATTGTTTGCATCATTAGACATCTTCTTCCCATCATCGCGGCATTCAAATGCCCGATGACCTTCTTTTCCACATTTGAAACATTTACTTGTCCCTTTAAGACAACTCCCTCCATTTTTCTTTCCACACTTTGTGCATAAGGGAGAGATAATCTTCTTTTCAGTGTGTTCTTTAGATTTTCCTTTGAATTCCATTTTCCTCTTCTTATCAAACCCATATGACTGATGGGTTACTCCAATCTCCATCTCAACTTTGAGAGCACATCGAACAATTTCCTCGTAGCTATTGAATTCCCTTATGGCTAAAGCCCTTAGAGGACTTGGTTTTAAGCCACTAAAGAATCGATCGATCTTACTCTCGGGTTGGATAATAATACTAGAAGCGTACCTTGCAAGTCTTGTAAAATTTGCTTCATAGGTACAAATAGATTCATCATCCTTTTGATTCAGTTCAAGAAACTCTTTCTCCATCTTTGTTCGGAGAATACGAGGGAAGTACTTATTGAAAAATAAGTTCTTGAACTTGTACCATTCCATGGACTCAATTTCATCCCTTTGCCTCGTATTCTTAATAAGATTCCACCATTGATCAGCATCACCCTCCTAATGATACACTGCTAGGATGACTTTATCATGCTCAGAGCATTGAAGAACTGAAAATATCTTTTCAGTAGTACTAATCCATTGTTTAGAAACTAATGGATCGGTAACCCGCTGAATGAAGGTGGACGCTGTCTCATGAAGGATTTAACAGAATGTTGCTCCTTCTTTTGCTCGTTTGGAAGTCCTGTATGATTCATAGCTTGAGAAAGTTGTGTCAGCATGGCTACAATATTTTTCATTCCAGCTCCCATAACGTTTGGTTGCTTAGGGGGACAATCATTGCATTGACCGTCGCATTCCGCATTAACACGGTTCCTTCAGGTTCCAGCCAATGACTAAAACCAAGAAGAATAGTGTGAGAAACACTAATTATAATAGGAAAACCACATAATCAAGAATAAAATTTCACACTTAAGGTCTTATCCTAGGTTATTCATGTCCATTTCTAAAACACTAAGATTGTGTTCTATGCTTAGACTTATCCTTAGGGTTCTTACTAAGGCTTTCACATCCTAGTTTTCAACGGTTGACTATACCTTTCCTCTAATACCAACTATAACGACCCATACTTTACATACATTGTTATTACTTCAGAATTGAAGCACACTTATTACAACATATAAAAAAACCAAGAAAGGACCGTATAGGTATAGTGTCTTTAGAAACTGGGAAACATAAACAACTGGTTCATAAAGCATCTACTTTGCCTCCCATTTATTTCATCATATCTAGAGTCCCTTTCTGGCATATTCTACTTAATAACCTTCTTCCTGACCTGGGGAAATAAAACATACAAAAGGGTGAGCTCAAATGCTCAGTAAGGGTAAACAAAAGAAATATCAATCACATCATATACATAAGAACATAACTTTTGGAAATCTTATCCTGCAAAAGAGATCATAATATCATAACATGGGATAAATCATAGAAGTGAAATTTAATCCCAATAATCATAAAATAAAACATGAAACTTTGTATCATTAACACATAATCATAGAGAATCATTTCTTATTAGTCAAGACTCATTTCCAAGACTATCTTAGTGGACAAAGTCCATTTATGAACTGAGTCACCCTCGATTCAGTCATGTTTCACTGAACCGGTATAACCTACCGTTCCAGCCATGTCTATCTCATGAGATATAAAATCTTTACCCAATGCATTGGAGGGAGATATAGGTCCCACCCATCTCATAATTATACCATTCTTATGTGTTCCATAAAGTCATAAACCATACATCATAGCATAACCCATGTAATAAAAATGGGAATCTTAAACATCGTGACATCATAAATCAATTCATATAAGATAAAGTAATTCATCAAAATATAATTCCATCACATTATAATCAAATCAATGTAATAATAGGGATAAAAACAGAACCCTTTATTATCTTAGATGGAAAATAATTTGATAAAACACTTGAACTCCATTCTTGAGGAAAATATCATTTCTGCTTCCAAAACATTTTTCCTTTCTTAACATGTCATACAATTATAAACTAAAAGAAGTTGATTAAAAATGAACTTGAAAACTTGTAATGGAAGCTTCTTGGAAATAATGTTTTAAAAAAATCCATTCATGCCATATAAGTTAAAAAAACATTCTTCGTACTTTTTTTGGAAAAGTCAAAAAGTACCTCATACGAAAAATGACAAAAGATTCCTTTCATATCCTTTACTAAAAACTCACCGAAAGGTAAAATTGGATTTAAACAATTGTATGTGGATGGAAATAATATTACATATTGAGGGAACATGGATGTGGATGATAAAATACACCCCAGTAAAAACCAAAGTATAAGAAATCTCGGATAAAAATGAGATTGTGATATTTCCCTTACCTTAGGTACGACAAGCTTTGTAAGTGTACGAACCTCCTGTATAATGATTTAAATAATGTTATTGACTTATTCCAGAATAATAATTATTTTTATGATATCATATATGGTCATATTCTTAGCTTCTTAGTAGTAATATTTAATTGCTACTTGTTATTCGGGTGTTTATAACTTTTTGTTCTTATGCGTGTTTTGTCAAATAAATTCTTATTCTTCTCTTTAGGTTATAGATACCTCATTTACAGAATGGAATTAGTGTAATATATATCATATTAATTAATTAAATTCATTTATATAATCATTATGAAATGAAGATCATGTAGAATGAGTCGCATCACATCGTGGAGACGGTATTCCGTACGTACGCACGAGTGATGATATCGTTCCTATGATCGTGGAATTGTATTGGAGTGTATGTATACTATTTCATAATAAATATAACTTTATAATAGTCATATATAGTCATTATTTACACCATTATACCCATCCATGTAAGGTGGTTGTGGAAAATAGATTACACCACGACGTGGAGACGGTATTCCGTACGTACGCACGCGTGGTGATTTCATTTTCCGTAGGATGAATAGATGGCTAAATAGGGTTGTTTAATACTTATAATAACATATCAGTATATGAGTGATACTGATGTTATTACTTCATAATGATAAAACTAAAGAAGAAGAAGTTGAAGAAGAAAGAAATTGGAAAGGATCGGTAGTGGATATTACCTCTTCTTTGAAGTGCTTCTTTGATACCTCTTTTTAGGGCACTAAAATTGGTCTTTGAAGAATACCAGGACCTCTAGGATGTCTCTAGGGAAGTGGAGAGGAGAAAATGGCAGGGGTTGGCCGAGATTGAAGGCTCAATGTGGTGTGAGGAAGAGAGGGAGGAGGTGCCCTTTTATAAGGGAGGAGAGGGGCACCTTTGGAATAACTAAAAATATTATTTTATTATAAAGTCAAGCTCGGTTTTAAATAGCTCCAAATTGATTTATTTCAAGGCTAAGGTGGGGATGGGTCGAAATCATCTCATCTAATATAATTTAGACAAGTTTAGTTTCCTATTTAGATTTAACATTAAGTTAAATAATTCTACTTTTACCGTGTCTTCTTGTGTTCTTATACTATAAGGTTAATAAACTTACTATATCAAGCCAAATGAACCCCAAGTTGTTTATTATTAATATATATAACCTTATCTAACTCATTTTTCTGAACCTTAGATTTTTAGGAATAAAATAACAATTAATAATATAATATTTGTTTTAAAAACTATTTTATGTCAATTTTGACACTATTTAGTAATTGACTTTTGTGAAAATCATAACAGAATGATAAGTTCGAAAAAAGTTAATTAAATCAATAAGAACATGTCATATTAACCTATAAAATTAGTGGAATTCATAAAAAGTCTCAAATTATATTTATTTGGGTATTTATAACATCAATTATGTCAATATTTCATTAATAAGATAATTACTCCATCATCGTTGTGTCATAAATAAATTAAATTATTTAATGTCTGAAAATTACAAATAAAATACCATTATGTAGGAAATATTTTTATATTTCTAATGAATATTTATAGTCTATTTTATCTTGTGTATATACCCATATTAAAAATGATTTAGTTATTAAACTTTGATTTTAACTATTTTAACCCTTCTTTAAATAAATTAATAATAAATGTCCTAATCTAATCCAGGTGGGCCTAAATGGTCATATGTTTTTTCTAAGTTTGTTTTTGGTCGAATTACACTTGTACAATAGAATTAGTAAATGTGTTAGGGTAATAATAATATTATTTTTACCCTTAATTACCCTATTTACTTTTAACTGTGGTAAAAAAAAGTAAAAAGTTACTATTCAACAAAAAATTATTTTCATCTCATTGAACCACATTTTACATACTGACATCAACTGTGTCTCTTGGATTTTTGAAATTCCACTCACAGAAGCGGTAAAATTAAGTTTTATGAAAAATTCAGTTTTTTTAACGACCACTTAGTGGTTTCACTATTCATCAAAAATTGAATGTTTTCAGAATAATACCAAAATTTAACCCTAGGTTAATTTCGATATTCCGACACCAAAAATGAAGTCCATTTTGAAAAATAAAATTTATAAAATTTCAAAAACTTGTTATTACTATTCATAACTACTAGTTTTAATAATATTTTAACAGCATATCATTGTTTAGTGAAACTCGGTATTGCGAACGACGCAAGTTATCGAGGAAGGTCCCGATATCGTGTAAAGAAAGCCAAGAAAGTGTTGTGTGTAGAAAAAGATTCCATTGATGATCTATATAACATAAAAGTCTCGGGTGTTACATTAGTACTTTCCCATTTTACCATTATCTTGATCAACACTTTCATATTCGAGTTTAGTTAAACACTTTTAGTATTTTTACAAATCCACCACTCAGAAAACCATATATATGGGTGGAAATGCGTAAGCAGAAATTAGCTCCTAAAGAATTTAATGATTATGCTAACAGGTCCTTAGGGAAAATGGACCTTGATGGATCGGTTGATATCCAACCCCCCCCCCCCCCAAGAGACTTTGCTAATGGATAATGCACATACAAACCCTGATGTGGTAGACAAAGAGGCCCCAATAAGGATCACACCAAATAGGGATGTGGCCGCCAATTCTAAACAGCCCCAGTCTTTGTGCCCTAGTGTTGATGATTTCTCTAGCTTTGTGGAGGTTGTTAATAATGCCCAGCCCACCTTTGTCACCTCAAAAGTCACACCTTCTTTTCAGATGAAAAAACATGAGACACAATCTGAATTTAGTAAACCTAATCAAGATGAACTTGATCGTGTATGTCAAATTGAGGATGTGTATCTGCAATTGAGCGATAATAAGGGAAGAAGATGATTGTTGACCCGGATGGATTTATTATTCCACCCTCCATGAAAACCAGGAAATGTATCGATTATTCTAAGCTGGCGAGAAATTTTGTCACCAGATCCTCAGGGATCCAATTAGAAAAAACCCGTGATCCTTCCTCAGCCAGAAGTTGGTGCGGATCCCTCCTGCTCATCGGATGAAGAGGATTCCTCCTTGCCATCGGATTCAGAGGAGTCGGAGGATGCTATTAAGATCTGGAATTGCATTCGTGTTATCAAAGAATCTTATAAGAAGGAATTTTTCCCCTAGATCAGGGAAAAAGTGAGATAGTCTTTTGGAAGATATACTAACAAGGATATAACCATAGATCAGTATTTGAGTATAAGAGAGAGGATGTTTTATAGGGTAGAATTTGAACTTGATAGAGACCTTGACTTTGATTTTTTATAACTTTCCTTGGAATAGATGTACGTGGATGAGTCTCTAAAAAGTAGTTGCTCCATAGATGTGATTTTGAATTCTATCCTTGAGATGTTGTGGTTGTTCTGTTTTCAACTAATTTTTGTATGTTGCATGATTTGTGAAGTAATTTGACCGAACGAAGGATCAAATGATCAGGAACTCGCGAAGATGGATCACGTGCATCAGAGGGATATCATCTGGATACTCTTCATTCACAGAAGCATATATCTTGAAAAGTGGCTGACATTATCCTACACCTTCCAGCAGTGGTTATGTCTGGCTTCCGGTGAAATATTTCATGATGATCATGATCATGTTCTCCTTTCGGAGGAGGATGCTTCTCAATCAAGATCCAAAAGGCTAAAATTACAGAGTATTTTTCTTTGCATTTTACCATTTCATTTGCATGATGATTTCTATTGATCTTCATGATCTATTTTGGTCTACATTATGCTTTCACTTGTGTCCTATGAAGCCACTGACTACGGTTTTTCACAGCATCCTATAATTTATTGTAGGTTGTTTAATACGCCACCAAGTTCTGGTGGATGGTTTCCCGTCATGCTACTTGATGATAACATAGTATGTTTGAGTAGCATTAACTTGGTATTACAGACTTCCCAATACATGCTCAAATTTATGGTAAATGCATGACCCTGCAGTGAAAACGTGAACTAGATTGTGCACATTTGATGTCGGCAATTCATGATTTGAAAGTGCAGCTAAAGCCTCCATCAATTCATTCCTGAAATTCTATTTCTTGATCCTGCATTTCATAAAGAATCTACACCCTTTAAAATTCTATTGAAGCTATCATTTTTTTCAAACAAAACAAGTATGATTGCAGGCCATTGGATTTTGCAAGAAGATTTCAATGGTGACCTGGGCATTGGGGTTGATTCTTGCTGAGCTCTTTCTCCCTCTCAGGGATGACGTATAGGGTTTTCTTGGAACTTTCTCTTCCTATTCTTTTTTCTGTTTATGGTAAAAACTCATTATACCTCATGTAATCACCTGAAATTTACTTTATGTTAATAAATTTCAGGGAGCATGAGTTTTTACTCATGCTCCGAGCCTTTCTGAGTATTTTTATTTTCAATTATTATATTTCATAATTCTTGATGATATTATTTATAATTCCATGAAATTATATTCATAGAGAGTAATTAATTTTTAAAAAAAATAGTAATATGAAACATACCTTATAGTGTGATCCCTATGCTAGTTATCTAAAAAAAATTACAGATAAAATACATATATATGAGGATAAAAGTTTTACACAACATTTACTTTACAAATGTAAAATAAATACTAATTAACGAATGATACTAGTTCCAGTGTTAGGATTTTTTCATATAAAATTGAATTTCATCAGCTAAATAAACTAACCTACAAGATTCTATAAGCCTCCTCACAGTCTTGAGAAAAATATAAAATATATAACCTATAAAGGTAAAATTACAGAACCAATTTTAGTCCATCTTTTGATTCACAATAGATCCACCTAATGTGTTTTTTAATAATTCCCAATATAAACATATTGGAACAACACTACCATTATTAACCTTTTGTGATTGTGATGAAATTAAAAAAATAATTTTCTAATATACAAAAAAATAAATTCATAACTGAATATGGGAACATTCCTGGCTCTATATAAATTGTTTGATTTTTCTGAAAAATTATAACTAAATACAACCCATTCTAAACCATGTCTTCCAATAATGGAATTATTGACTACCATGTTACCAAAAATATATCCTTTGATTTAAAATTAGTATATTGTGAAAGGTTTGATGAAACAATAGAATGTTTAATTCCATCGTCATCTAGTAAAATTCACTTAACTCTATAAAATAACAATGAATAGATTTTATATAACATGGAATGTTATTTTAATACTTTAATAAATATTCTTTAAGATTAATATCCATGATTTTCTATGATTATTTTAATAAATTTCATTCCTTGCGAATATGTTAATATAATTTTGTTGAACTAATGTTAAAAAATCTATAATAATTAAAAATTATTAATTTTTATTCACATTAGTAAAAATATTTTTATTAAATTATTGGTAATTCAACTAAATAAAAAGTATAATGTAAATAATTTTATGGAAACAAATAATGTGACATAAAATATTTTATTTTGACTTTATAGAACACTACATGTAACATATAAATATATTATATAAAATTAAAAATCAATATAATATTACAATAAAAAATAACAATAATAGAATTCAGTAATTAATAGGATCATGGTATCATATAAATATCACTCCCAAAAAAACACTATAAAAACTATAAAAATATAATAAATATTTAAAAAATGAGGACTATATTACCATTATAAGAATATTAGTAAATGATTAATTCAGGAAATATGAATTATTTGAAGTAATTATACCTAATATATTATCACTAGAATATTAAAAGACTACTAGAATAGCAAATAACTATTAAAATAGTAAATTCAAATGTTAATTATATATTATCTAATAATCATTATTTATCATTAATAAAACCATTAAATTAAAATACTAAAATATCACAAAATATTTTATCAAATTATATGGCTTAAAACATGTATAAGTGTATATTTTTTATTAATTTTTTTATAATATATTTTGTAATAAAATAAATTCTTCTATAAATACTAAATATTACAATTACCTAATTAAGGAAATTCTTTTGAAACAATGCGCCTTATTCATAGAATATTCACAATAAAATTTTCTTTTTCAATTTTTTTTTCTTAAAATAGAATAATTTTATTATCAAAAATGAAAATATCGTTTCATATATGTTTTGGTTTATGAAATCATAGTGATTTCAAAATGATAAATAATTTGTGTAAATTTGTTTCATTATTTTAATTGAATTAAATGAGTAAAATAATGTATTTTAATATTAAAATATTAACTTGTAAACCAATAAATTAATTTTTTAATCAAAATTTATATTTTATTCTCATAAAAAAATATTTAGGATTCTTTACATTAAATTAAATATAAATATGATACAATTATATTTTAGAAGTGATTTATAATAATTAAAATATTAATTTCATAATAGCACATTATTATTAGTTATAACAATCTTTATATTTCATAATATTTTTATAAATACATTATACAATATTTTATGCAAATACACTCCCGTCCTTTAAATATAAATACAACCCTCTTCCCATCATTCATCTTCACTTCTAAAAAACATCCTTGGAATTGTATCATCTAATATAACTATAGAAATCATTTTAAGAATGTTTTATAGGGAATTATCTCCTCAATAGAATATGCTTAAAATCGATATTTAAAAACTAAATGATGTTTCTCAAATTTCAAGGAATACATTCCATTTTTTAATGCATCCATTTTCATCCTTCTCTTATCGAAAATATATTTCTATATTATTATAATAAAAATGTAATATTATGTTATAAACATACTCTAATGAATTTATAAAATCAATATATTTATTATGTTTATTTCTTTTCAAACTCTTCTAAAAACATTATGCACACTATTGTAGATTTACACTACCAATTTTATAATGATTATTTATAATTTTTCATTTCATTTCATATTGAAAAATTTAATTTCATGTATATTTATAATATTAAAAATAAAATTATTTTATGTTTATGAATATTAAATGAAATAATTTTAATAATATATTGATAATTGAGAACTATGATTGTTAATTTAATTTCCTAAGAATAAGCATACCGATTGTAGATTTTTAAAACAAAAATATTGTATAGTATTAATATTGCCTTGATTTTATATATTAGTAGAATATCATTATCATAAATTATTTCATTAATCATGAAATTATGGAATTATTTATTAAAGACCACAAACACTAACCGTTATACCAACATGATTTTATAACATTACATAGAAAAACCTAAAACCATCAACAGGACATGAATTATTCCAATACAAGAATAATATATATTATTGGCAAAGTGATAATAATAGAAATAAACTTTTATATGTTTCTATAATGTGAAACTAATTTTTGTAATTCCACTATTATAGAGGTTAGTATAGAATCCAAATAAAGTTGGCACATGATGTAAAGAGTTTTACCATCGGGATATTCTTTATTTTAATATATAATTTATTTATGTTATATCTTCAAATATATAGTATATATCTATAATATTGAAATTATACCATATTTCATTCGATTTAATTTTGAATTCTTAGTTTTTAATTTACTATCATTTGTATTCAAAGTCAACTCTATACATAGTTTGTACACTGTTTTCCTTATTTCTAATTCTAGTGGTTATATCTTCAATCACTATCTATTTATATTTTCTATTTTCTAATATAAATCCTTTATAATATTTATAATTCTTTCCCCTTATATTTTTGGATATGTATGTCATCAGAAAACCATTAAATTTATTTTTTTATGTCAAAACCTATAAAGTTTATATGGGAAAATATTCTAATATCAATCATTCTATAACGGTTTCTTCCATGGTAATTATATTTCATTTAAAGATTTGATTATTAAGAAAAAATTAAGATACTGATTTAAAAAATTATATCATATTAACAATATTTTTGTTGATGAATTATTTTTATTTTTTAAAATTACAATGTCACCAAAAATTATGAAATATATTTTCAAGAATTATCTTATTTTTTCTTCTTTTTTTAATCATTATTTACATTGAATGAAATTAATTATATTACATATTTTAATCAATATTTTTTTCTAAATTTCATTTATATTAAAATACACTTAAATGTATAACCTTTATTAAAAATAGGATATTCCTTCATAATTTCTATTTTACATAAAAACTAATAAATTGTTTTCTGAAAAATCATATTAAATTAATTTTTTTATCTTATGAAATCTTGATAAATTCAAAGCATCGTTAATATTACACAAATTAAAAATTTATCATTATATATCACCTTTAATGGTATATATTTAATAAGTAATTACATTATTCCTTGATTCATCATCCAGTTTCTATATATATAAGATACGGTGGAAATGAAATAAATTTCAGTGGATGTATCCATCCCAACCATTTTATTCCCATAACATCAACTCATATTAACGATAAATTTTTGTTCAATTCCTTTACATTTCCAACACCCTATAGTTCCTTCTTCTGATTGGATGGTGTTCACCATAATCCCAATACATTTAATTTACTTGGGAAATTAATGACATGAAAATATTCACTTAATTTTATACTATTTAAACACCCTAAAAATCGTTATCATTATATATATACACCCATATTTCAACTTTTATATTGTATTTATGATGTATTTCCATGTATTAATTAGGAAATGATTTTTATGGATACCTAATGGTTTCGATATTCACGTATAGTAAATATATATATTCATATATCTTTATGTGGTGGATGAGATTGGAATTTTAAATCTATCCAATGCATTGGGTAAATCATTTCCTCTGATGAGATAGCAATTATTTTTTGATATACATTGTAATCCCAATCATTCATGTTCATGGGATAGGGGTAAGCAGTTTCCACTATTTGAGGATGGCCATGGTATATAACCTAAACATCCATTATAATTTTATATTTTTATACATGTTCCACTTTCCCATTTTATGTCCATATAGATAAAGATTAATTAAGATTCATTTTATATATTTTTGAAATGGTATATGTAATTCATTCATGATCATCCTCTAATATCATAATTTTTAATGACATGTTTTATGATTATGTCACTTTTTATCATGATTGCATCTTATGATTTCATTATCTGGTTGTCTTTTTCATGTAATTTTTTCTTATGATCATGCCTCTCACTTTTTTATGACATATATATTACTCCAAAATCTCATTTGGAAATTATTCAATCAATACTATGTTTTTTTCCTCTCTCTCTCTCTCTACCTACGTTTTCACATTTTCCTTGCTCATTGTAAATGTAAAATGTATTTTTAATGATTTTTAAGTGCTCCTTGATAAAGGATATGAATAAATTATGTCATATAATTGTTGGTTGATAAGAGTTATGAACCTTGTTCCCAAAGACACAAAAAATATTATCATTCGTGTCTGTCACCAGTTTTTTATATTATAATTTTAGAAAGAGAAGGGTTACTTTTTTGGGACAATTGGGATGTTATACATGAATGAAGAAAAAAAAGGTTACAGAACAAAGAAATCCACAAAACAGTTATAATAAAACCTTAAATTTTTATATATTTGATACCTTTTTATATACCACTCATTAGAATTTATCCCACAATAGTTCATAATAGATGAGATCCTAAAATTGGGAAGACATATTATCCCAAATCATAATTAATTTCTATGTATTTATATTCCCATCATTAAATCCATGAAGAAAACAATATATTTATGAGTGAACAATTTTAATACCTCATTATTGATTTCTACTCTAAGGGTTATTTTATACATCTATTAAACATTTTCCTTTGAGGATAGACCTACCTTATCCAATAATTTCTCATGGGAATGAAAAAAATAGGTCTACTAGGGGCTCTTATTCACCTCCTTTATCATTTTGGAGCTAACCGCACAACCCTAAAGAGATACTTGAGGTTGGTTAGTATCAAAATAACCATAATTTCCCTCTTGATCATATAATATATCCTTTTCCAATCCAAATAATCCCCCATAAAGATATTCATAATGTTTTTTTATATTATAACTACCTTTATTCACTATCTCCACAACCTTGGACCTGAATACCATACAAGTTGATCTCTTCATCATGGTCTTGGGGGTATTGGAGTTGACTTATCATTTTATCTTTGTCTGATTCTTTTTGAAACATATTCCCAAGATTAATGATCTTTATTTTAATTAATTGATCTTAAAAGTAAACAAAATAGTTCATTTTATCCTCATGAAAGTCATAGATTACCCAAATAGAGTAATTCAAGGAATTATACTCATATATTGGTTGTCTTATACCTAATTCCCATCCATCTTAATATTTATTTTCATAATTACACCGCTTAAATATTATTTTTTCAATAGAAACTACATCTAAAATATTTTACAAATTTTAAAACAATATTCCTTGAGTCGGAAATTTTCTAAAAAGACCCAAAACAAGAAAATCATACTATATTTCTTGGTCCATGGGTATTCACCCAAGAACTTTTACTCTCTACCTTAATCCTATCTAATTACAAACCAACATATTTAGATTATGTTTCCATTCTATAATAATATTGAGTAATTCCATGAAAAGTAAATTCTACATAATGTCTTATATATATTTTTCCTAACCAAAATTTAGTATCACCTCAATTGAAGAAGGTCAATATAATGATTCCTATTGAGTTTCCTTTCTGTATGTGTGATCACCATTATAAAAACATGGTGGGAGGACCCCCCCCCCACTTCACTTCCCATACCCTTGTCAAGATAGTTGTTTTTCTATACTCATGCACTATGTTACACTCATTCACACCCTAATTGGATTCCTTGGAGCCATTACCAAAGTTTAATTTCATTTTTCATCAAAAAAAAATGATGGTTCCCCATATGATTACAAGTGGAACAGAATTCACACCAAGACTCATAATTAACATTCTATAATCTTAAAACTTCCACTTTGACCTCAATAAAAATGGAGATAACCAGGGCCTTGGAGACATTGGCTTCCTCGTAGATGTCTAATACTATAAGATGACACATAACTTTGTAATTTTTATCAATTTAGTGAAATATACCAGTTAGTTTTCTATGACTTTATATGATAGTAGCATTTTGAATCATAAGAGTTATTCTGAGGAATCACACCCATATTAATAATTTCAATTTAGACCAATTCTTGTGTAAGATATTTGAATATCCATAATGGTAAAAGTTGAAAATATTAGTGAGGTTCTTACCACTAGACCAAGTGTTTCATAAATCCTCTTTGACATTGAAATGAATTAACAAATGTCTAGAATCCAGAAAACCAATAATCACATGATCCTTTAAAATCTTAGAAGATTTGACAACTGTGTTGATAAAATCCATCGATGGGTGATAATGATTGAATAGGGACTAGAATGTAATATTAAGTAGTATTGAGGTGTCCTTGAACTCTAGAAGAATTATAAAAATATTTGGGACTCCATTTGTGTATGAAGGAAGCATTCATATATGAGATACTGATATAAATTCATAAAGGTATCTGGTTGAATTTAAAGGGATGGATATCTGAGGGTGAACTTTATATTATATAGAAAAGGGAAAACCTACATCCAATAAAGGTAATGTGACAAACATTCTATCCATAACCATTAGTCAAGTCATAATGAAATGTGATAGATTGATATTCCAACATGAGATGAATTTAACAAATGTCTTTATGTCGCTTAAAATTCTTATTCAGAACAAAATGTTTGTAAAAAATTCTTATCTAAACCTCCTAAATTATCTCTAATTACAAAATAACTTCATTTAATATTTAAATTTTACAAAATGAATCTCTAATATCAATAAACTCAACTAAAAAATAATATTATAATACATCAATATTTTAAAATAAATTATAACACTTAAGTAAGACAATCAATTATTATTCATATTTCCTTCAATAAAAACATCATATAAATTATGATAACCTCAATAAATGATATCTCAAACTTTAAATTTTATAATTTCATGTCTATTCATCACTTGAACCACTAGATATTAATTTTGTATACTCTTTTCTCACCTCTTGGCCAATTCCCTTCCAGGTCCATCTTTCATCTCTATATTTGGTTCCTCACATCACAATATATATTCACATGTTATTTTATCTATTCATAACCTATGGTTGACATGTAAAAAACAAAAAAAAAATAAACCAATCCATTATTTACAAAAAACACCCCAATTTGATTATTTGGTGCTTGAAAAAAAATCTATTTATTATAATATCTATAAAAAAATTGCTCCAATTCCAATGAGGTGTCATCCACATTATTTAAACATATATAGCATTTTATATTAAATTTTACCCTTCTATTCAAATAAATGTATTTTTGAGGCATCTACACCCTATGAAAATAAATATTGAGTTTCAAAAAATATATATTTCTACCATGCTTAGAGGATTACTCAATATCATATTCTTTAATTCCCTATCCTCAACACATATGACTATTTCTTCAAATCCAAATTCACCCCTCCAAAAAAGTAAATTTTATACCTTTACCCTAAAAAAATACATTAGACTCTCAATTTCCTATCAAAATCAATTTTTAAGCCTTCCCCATTTATCATATCATTTATTAATAAATATTTATTAAAATTTCATATTTTTTATGGTTTTTAATAACACAAATTTTTTATTGAACCACATTACATTTTTAATTACTAATATTACCACTTAGTAAAAAGGTATCAAAAATCATATTAGACAAAAGAGAAAAAAATTATTGTTGTAAATGATAAAATAAGTAACAAAATTACCTATATTTAATTTCACTCATTTACCTTAGTAATAAGATTTATATCTTGATCAACTACTTCAAAAATAATTCCCCATAGTAGTCTCAATCATAAAGCCATCAAAATCATTTAAAAAAATGAAACATATTTTTTTTGAATACAGATGAATTTGAAGAAAGATTAGAAATTTAAGGAGGTGTTATATATTTTTTATGTAATGAAATATGTGAAACATTAAGATTTTAAAAGAATAACATGATGTTTAATATCATATACAACATGAAATACCAAATTTATACAATCCATGTTCCACAATTAAAATATTTTTTCAATGTGACTATTTTAACCTAATCATTAAAATTGGGGGATATGAATAGAAATGAATATATTATAATATATTTTTGTCTAAAATTAATTCAATTGTTTTTCATTAATTATAAATGGAATTAAAACAATCATTTGAAGGTACAAGAGATATTTGTTCTAAAAAATTCATTTTTTACCTGAAATGTCCTGTTAAATTAAATTCATCACAATTTATGAATCATTTTCATGAAATCTATATATTATAAATTTAATAAAATGGCTTAACATTCTTCAAAATAAAATATATGTGAGATAATAATAAATACAATTATATGTTTAGAAACTGTATTATTCAAAAAATTTGTTTTGATTGTGTTTTGTGAAAATATTTTAAAATTTATCCTTTTCCAATTATAATAAATGAATCATTAAATTTTTTTACATATTTTGAATCAAGGGGATAAAATTTCATAATTATTTCCCATTAAGATTTTATCAATATAAATAGTAACCTAGGTGAATTTATGTCACCTCGGTAAGGGTAAAATGGAAAAAATAAGGTCAAAACATTTTTATAAGGTATTAAAATTTTAATAATAGTTTCGTTTATACTATTTGATGAGTGGAGCTTTAAATTTTCAATCCAAATCTAAAAATTATTATTACTTGGATCCATTTTTTTATATTTGCTTTTATAATATTTTAAGTAAAGAAAAAAACAAAATTCCACTCTCTTTAATTCAAACATCTTTTTAATATTTATATAGGGATAAAAAATTCGTGAATGAATATTATATATAATAATATAAATAGTGAAATTATTTTTATTATTGTAATTTATTTATAATTTTTAGTGATTACATAATTTCCATAAATGCTGACACAACACGGACACAATATTTATTCAATTGATCAGAAAATAAAATAAGTGATTTAAAAAATTATAAAAAAATATAATTTGGTGGAATTATTATTTTTTGATAATTTCATATAATAAAATATAATTTTAGAGTTATATTAAATTATTATGATTAAATTACACCATTTCCACGATGCCTTTAAAGATAAATTAAATGAATAGTGTCAAAACTAACAGTACTGATATTTTTTTTAAATAAATTTTTATTAAATTCTATTTTAATGATTCATCTTTAGTCATTATATAATCATGAGTTAAGTAAATAATTATAATTGAGTGAATTTTAAGGATTTGATTTTTAGAGAATTAGGCAAAGACTATTACAATTACATCTCAAAAATTTTAAAGTAGACACTTTTACTCTAACGGATTTTATCACAACAATAAGACACCTAAAATAATATAGGAATTATTTTTTTTATAAAAATATTATTGAATTATTCCATTATTTTACCCTTCCTTATACCCTATAAAACAAAATTCAAAAACATGGGATGAGCATAAAAATCTCAGTAAGAGTTATAAAAAAAGTAAAGAAAACATTAGTCAATCAACACAAATAATTAAATTAACTCATTCTTTTTAATCATAAAACATATACTCTTTAATAAACCTCATGAAATCATAAGATTTATGAATAATTCATAGATATCATAAATCAAAAAGTAACTTTTGGCATCAATAATGTACTTACATTGTAGCTTTCACAGCTATATAGGGAGTTACATTTGGAATACTCATCAAAGAATATTCATTAAATATCTTCAGAGAAACATTAATGTTTACCACCATAATGTTACACAATGAGTTAGAGAGATATCATGGGCTCACTCACCCTTGTTTTATCATGTAACCACCCATATACATAAACAATTACCGTGAACCATAACATAATCAATACACATAAAACTAGCATAAAGGAATGACAAAATTTCCACATTACAATAACAATATATCATTTTAAGTTCTTGACATTATAAAATCATTCCCAAAAACATTTTAACTACCAAAATAAGTAAAAAGGGTTTATGGTATTTATTTTACTTTTAAAAATCAATTCGTTTTGTTAAAGAATCCAAATATCAAATAATTCCCACGGCGGCGAAAATGTCTTTGTCACCGCATACATTAAAAAGAAACATTATTTTTTTTAGTAAAACAACCCATAGAAAAATATTACTTTTGTAAACATTAAAATAAATTAAACTAAAAATTCTATAATTATACACTGTATAAAATAAGGTCGTCTATAAACCAAAATATGCCTCAATGAACAGAGATTAAGACGAAGTCCCTTACCTTGAGTCCGACCTGTCTCTGTCGTTCATTATATTATGGAATAAGAAACATAGGATAATTTCTACTTCCATTAGAACATTTTTATTTTTAATTTTTAATTTTATATTACTTATAATAATTTTATAAAAATTACATTATTATTTAAGTTCATATCGGTCATTTTGTCGATATTCGGTACTTGAGTGGAAAATTAGCTTGACATAATTACAAATTATCCATATGGTCAAAATTCCATTATTTAAGGAATATTATTATTTAATTAAATATCATATATATCCAGTACATTTAAATATTTATAATATTCCATAACAATTGGAGAAAATAAATGAAATACACTGTTCATGGAGATGGCTGGTCATACATACGCATGAACGCTACTTTCAGTTATTTTTCATACTAAAGAAATGAAAACTAAATTATAAATTGGTATATTATAATTAAAATATAACATAATATTTTATATATGTTACATAATTTCATTATCACCATCCTTTATATGTTCCATGTATGGCATGAACAAGTCGTATCACATTAATGGTGTGGTAGTCCGCACTTCCTCAAATGAAATTATCATGTTTACACATCTGGGAAAGCATAAAGGTTTAATTGAAATGAAAAATATAGAATAATAGATAAAATATAAATATAATATATATCACATATATATGAATTTACATCATAATTTCCTCCATGAGAGTTGGTATGAGAAAATTGAATTGTCATTGTTTTGTTAGGCAGTAGTTCATCATACACAGAAACAGTATGTTCGTATTCAGTAGATGGAGGAGTGTGTAAGTTTAGTTTGAATCCATATCATAAAAATTATATTATATTGAGTATATTTTATTTATTTAATAAAATAATAATAAGAGAATAGGGAGTGGAGAAGTAAAATAATGGAATGGAATTTTAGAGAAGATGTTACCTCTAAAACATGTAACTCTCTTTAATTTCAACCAAAAGGATATCTTGAATTTACTTCTGCACAAGTTAAGGCTTCCATTAAAAAGGTAGGGATGTTGGGGGATTATTTGGTCATAAATTGGATGGTTCAAGGGGCTTCTGGGGTGTGAGTTATGTGGGAAGTGGTCATGGATTTTTATAAGAGGGAGGAGGGGCACTTTAGGAATGTCTAGAAATATTTATTTATTATAAATTATATTTCGATTAATAATGAGTACAAAATTAGTTATATCTAATATAAGATGAATATAAGTCTAAATAAAATCATAAATTAAGAATTATCTAGGTTAGGGATGTTTTCTAATGCTTATCTTTTGGATTTAACCCCTTTTTACTCTTACCATTTTATCAAGAATTAAACACTTTGAGAATGAAAATAATAACCAAAACAAGATGAATTTCCAATGAAAGAGTCATTAATAAAATTTTATAATTATCATAACAATTTATAAGAATCTTTTATCTTTTTGTAATTTCATAAAATTTAATAACATATTTTAAATTTTAAAATTTTAATTATGTCAATTTTGACACAATTCATATCATGACATTTTTTAAAAACCATAACAACTTGATTTGTTTGAAATAACGTCATTAATAAAAATATAATATGTTAATATCATCCATAAAATTCTTTTATGGAATAAAAATACTCTAATTGAATTTATTTTAATATTAATAATACCATTTATTTGAATCCTTTATTAATGATGTAATCACTTCATCACCATTGTGTCATAATTAAATTTATTTATTTAATGTCTAAAAATTAGAAATAAATTATCAAGATGTATTAAATATTTTTATATTTATAATTAATATTTTTAATCCAATATATCACTTATATTACCCCACATAAAAAATTTACTAAAAGACACATGTTTATGTTACTTTTCTCTTTATTTTAAATTAATTAGTAAAAAATGTCATTATCACACCCAACTGGATCCATGGGATCCCCAAATTGACCCAAGTATGTCCATGGTTGGACATATCTCATACAATGGTATTGGTACATTTGTTAGGGTAGTTTTATATTGTTATTATATTGACTTTACACTTATTTACCAGATTTGCTATTTCACCATGGTAAATAAAATAATTACTGAAGTTACTATTCATAATTTCCATAAATTAAAGATTCCAATTTACACAATTTGAATTATTATGATTCCAAATATAAAATCCATTTTCAAAATTCATAACATATAAGTTGAATTAATTAATATAAACTTAATTATAATTATCAAAACCAAAAAGCGTGTTTTTAAAAAAAGAATAACTTTCAAAAGATTGACAAGTGTTTATGTTAAATTCTAAAGATAAATTACATCCAATAACCATCATTGCATTAAATGATAAAACCATTATCGAAATAATCTTCAAAACTAATTAAAAGTACAATCTAACTATATAAATAAATTATATGAAAAGGTAGTTTTGAATTAAGATACAATATTTTCACTATTCATTAAAAAATAGTGTTTATTATAAAATTACCAAAAATTTATAAAAAGTAAAATTTTATGTCCTTCTTCTATAGAAGAAGTGTATTTTTTCAAATGGAATAAATAGCAGTAACAAAAACCATATTTAAAAAAAGTTCTCTATCAAAAGGCAGTAAACCGACCTTTTAAAAATATTAGAATATTTCATGCTTAAAATCGGATTCATTATTATTTTAAGCCTCTAATATTCAATGGATAAATATAAAAACATTTAAAAAATATATAAAAAGATATTTTAGTTAGTTCTATTCATTAGCACCAATTCAATGGCTTGGCATTAACAACCACTTTAAATAATATTATTATTATAATATTTTTTGGTATAACTAAATTTTGGGCTCAATATAAGATTTTAAAGTAAATCATTATTGTGTGTGGAGTAATATATTAGATAAATAACCCCTTTTAATTTAAAAATAATATCTTATTAATAAATTTTAATATAAATGAAAAATTATTATTCTATAAATACCTTGGATCCTAATATCTTAAAATCATAAAAATGTGAAATGGGGAAAATTGGGATAATATTTAGTCATAAATGTAATCCATTTAAATTTTATGAGGATATTTTTTTCCTTATATATAAAATTATAAAAATCAACTATGATTTAAAAAGTCATTATTGCGGTTAATTTTAAAATTTGTTAACCAATTGGTTAATCAATAAGATAAGGTTTAAAATGATCCCAAAACCTAACTAAATTTCATTTATGGTGATATATAGACCTTATACTATTTATCTTCAAATATATTTCCATTTGGAATAATTTTTATAGTGAAGTAAATAATAATATTTTAATATTTTTAGTAATTCTTAGTTTGTCATTTCCCCCCAAATATAATAGGGAACCCCTTCCTTCTCTTCGTACATTGAGAAAACTATCTCAAAAAATCCACATTAATTTCTCATATCAACATAATTATAAATCTTCTAGATTTTATATTCATTCTAAAAGATCATCTATGGGTTCCTTAATAATAGGTCTAAAAGAGGTCTCCATAAGAAGATGAAATCTTCTAACATGAAGTCTTTGAATTTATTTCTTATTATAAATCCTCTAAATATGTGCTATTTATCTTAAAATAATAAAATAATTATCCCCAATATACTAATATTTTATTATTATTATTAAACCATCATTATCTGCCCTCTTTTCCATCAAATGAGAAGTCAATGTATCACTCATGCATACACATGACTTACTATTTCCATGTAATGATACAATTAATTTAATCACCATATTTTATTGAGGGTAATTTTGATGGGTTAAATTATCATATCTAATATTTATTATATGATTATTAATCAATAATATTATTATTATATCTGCTTTCTTTTCTTCCAATCTGTTGGAAAACAGTAATGTCGCTCGTGTGTATGTGTTGATTACCACCTCCGTGTTGCGATGTGATTATTTTTTCATTTATACATTACATATATGGTCATAAAAATGTATTTAATAAATATATATTATATATATGATACAATAATATTACTTTAGTGATTAATTATTATTTTCTTCACTTTCGTTTTATATATAGAAGATTGAAAATAGTGTTCTTGCGTACGTATGGCCTACCGACTCCATGAATGGTTTAATTAATTTTGTTATCACTACATTTATGGATATAAATATATAATTAATATACATAGTATTTATTTAATTACTAAATTTTATGATTTTTACAAACCATAATCAATTTAAAACTACCAAAACTATTGAACAAAAACATATATGAAAAATGAAGTAGATATCACCCAAAACAGTTATTTAAATAATGAATTATTAATAAAATGGTCATAAAAGGTTCTATGTAAATTATATATAGTATTATATATATAATTATGGACCTTTAATATATTTATAATGAATTTATATTTTCTATAAAATATGATTCAACACATTCGTTGGAATTCAGTCTTGAACTGAGGTGCTTCTTATCTCAATTTCAATTCATTGGGTTATAATTCTACATCATTGATTATTTTATTCCATGATTATATTTGAAATTATATCTGATTGTATTACATTTTATTTCTAAAAAATATTCAATCATTTACATATCTTACACAAAATAACTTCATTGATAAATAATTGGTCCAATGATACATTATTTATAAGAGTTCTTCATCGGAATTTTGTTTCATCAAGACATATATGATGTTATGAACCTATTTATGTTCATACGAGGTATATAAATGTTCACTAATTTGATATATCATGATTCTATTTATATTCAATATATTTAGATTATAATTTGATTCTATATCTTTCATGGAGTCTCCGATTTGAGAAGTTTCCACAACGGTAAGGGATTATTTAACAATATCATCATTATTCGAGATTATTTATGATTAAGTCTCTACTAGTAATTTCATTTTATATTTCTAATATAATGAAAATATATATTCTTCTCCTATGTTTATATATATATATTAAAAAATTTTCCTTTCATTTTCTTATCTTTATGTAGTCAATGTTAGGAACAATTCATTTTAAGGAAAACCGACTCCATTTTTCTAATCAGGAAAAAATTATTTTCTTTAATGACGATATTTTCCTTAAAAGGTTTTAAAAATTATTTTCAATATTATAAAATTATTTAATAAATTAATTTTTAACCATGTTTGAATTTTTTTTAAATAAGAATTTAAATGGAATCGTCGTGTCATTATCTCAACATGGAAGGTTTTTACATTTTTACAAAATTGTAAAAGTAATGTTTTTAAATTAAATTACATGAAATTAAATTCATGTAGTGAGGACCACTATATGAATTAAAACATATTTAAAAAAATTATATGTTTTTTCCAAATATTATTATTTCCTTCATATTTGGGAAAATTTTATAAAATTTATTTAAAATTGAAAAGAGTATATTCCGGAAGAAATTTGTAATTGATATTTTGAATGTATTTTTATCTATGTCAATATACAATATTGAATCTCATAATTTACAAAGTTTATATTCTAACGATACCGACTAAAATATTTTTATTTATTTTTTATGATATTCTTTACAAGGTAGACTATTAACATTCCATATGGTTTTTTCTCCTAATGAGGATTATAATTTATTTTTATGGTAGGCTGATTAGGTTGTATTATTTATTTATATGATGAATGAATTGGATATATTAAGTGATAGGTGGGGCCTGAAATTACATATCACCTTGATGGACCTGTAGGTCTCATGAAAAAAATATTGGGTATTTGCCTGGGGCATTATCCATTTAGGTATATGTCCTTTAAAGAGGACTTGATAGTATTTCTATATATCTCAGTATAAGGAATCAATATTAGTTTTATGATTTCTAGAATTATTCATTCCAAAATTTTAGATCCATTTATTGATGTTCATGTGATTATTTTAAAATTTATGATATCCAGGGATATGTACTATGTTTTATTTATTATTTATATTAAATTATTTTATCATTATATATTCCTTTCAAATTATTCTATATACATAGGTTATTAATATAATGACATGTTTTTTCCGTTATTAACCATTCCATATTGATTGTAGATTATTTATTCAAGATATATTCTAATGTATGTAACCCTTACTAAGAATATTCACTTACCCTTTATCTGGTTTTCTTTTAATATAATGACATGATGTGTACTATGAATTGTATTCATTGATATTCTATAGTAAATAATGGTTCAATCAAAGAAAATAATATATTTCATTTTATGTTTTAAAATATAATGTGACATTCATGTATATATCTTATTTTACAAGAAAATTAAAAAATTCAATCCTTTTGGATGTTATCGCTTGTATCTAGTGAAAATATAATAAAGTAATCACCATATATGGACAACTACAGTTGAGGTAATTAGAGTTTTTATAATAGGAATTATATTAGAAACTTTGATAATAGGATTTAGGAAAACATATATTAGGGAATATACCCATATGACTAACTTTAAGGATAAGTATATTTATATGATAAAATTATGAATATTTTCTTGTTATATATTATGTAGTTTACCCGCAAAGGCACCATTTTTTATAAACTAAAATTTTACATGGTTTTGGCACAAATTAATTATTTTTTTAACCCCAAAATTAGTTAGTTGGATATAGCTCAATCATCATTAAGGTACATAGTGAGTATGGTCTTACTATGCTCCTCTTTTTATACTCCTAGGGGATATTCATTGGTTAATTCATGGATAATTTATAAACCATTACCATATATTTGAATATATTTTTTGGATTTGAAAATATTATGAATGAAACCATGTTTATGGTTTTGAGATTAGTTGTGCATCAAATTTCAATTTATGTTTATTATTTCACTAGTTTAAAAGTTATATTTTATATTTCATATTATTATAATCATATATTTTATGTTTAGATTTTTAGAAATTTTTCCCAGTGGAAGGAATGGAAAATGTTTCAACACATTTAATAAGTATTGATATTTCCCTCGTGAACAAGTTAACGTGAATTATATTGGAACTGTGTAGATTATGAATATATTAGTTATGTTGACTAAGGTTATGTGTTACATTTCAAGTAAATATATAATATGACATTTTCATATTAATTTATATTTGTGAAATAAACATTAATTTTAATTTAAAGGGGATTCTATGACTGATAACATACCCAACACGCAACAATGGGTTTCTTTTAAATCTTTAATTTCACACAACTTTGTGTTATACCGATAAATAATATTAGAATATTATTATTTTAAATTTTAGTTAACACCTATCCATTTTATTGGTATGAATGAAAAGAACTGACTACAATATGATTACACGTGTTTTTTAAATGATTTAACTTTTACACAATATGTTTTATAGGCTTAAAATAAGAATTAATATAATTTTAACAATGAAAAACTCTAATATTTTTAAAAAAGTCATTTTATGACCTTTTGATGGAGAACCCTTTTAAAATATAGTTTTTGTCACTTTTATATGATCCATTTTAAAAAATAAATTTCTAATTTAGAATTAGGATATCAATGTTTACTTTGGGTAAAATTTTGGTATTTTTCTGAATAAGTTCTTTTTTTTATAATGAATAGTGAAAAATACTGCATTTTAATTCAAAATTATCTTTTAATATAATATATTTATATTGTTATATTATACGTTTTATAGGTTTTAAATTGTAGTTTGGTTATATTTTTACTTATTAAAACAATTCTGTTCATTATAAGTAATATCACTTGGAAATTGGACATAAACCCATGTCAATCTTTTGGTAGTTTTTACTTCTTCCAAACACGATTTTTGGTTTTGACAAGTGGAATTAATTTTAAATTAATTTCTGAATCTTCTCTGATTTAAATTTGGACAAATGGATACTATATTTGGGATCATGAGGTCTAAATTGTGTAAATAGGTAACTTTAATTTTTAGACACTATGAATAGTAACTTCAGTAAATATTTTATTTACCACGGTTAAAATGTAAATCTGGTAAATAAGGGTAAAAAATAATATAATAATTATTTTAAATTACCCTAAAACATGTTCTAACACTATTTTATGATACATTTCAGACAATAGTCATCCTTGGGTGTATTTTGGGACCCCATGGAGCCACTTGTAAGTGAAAATGATATTTTTTAAAAATTAATTTAATGTTAAGGAAAATGTAATATAAACATATATCATTTAGAGAAGAACTTTTATATGGGTTATATAATAGATATTTTACACTATAAAAAGTCATTTGAAAGATAAAAATATTTAATACATAATATTATTTTTTTTATAATTTTTATACATAAAATAAATAAAATTATTTATGAAACAATTGTGATGTAGGGATTACCTTTTTAATGAACAATTTAAATTAATGAGATTATAAATTTTAAAATAAATTTATTTTTGAACTATTTATGACATCCACCAATTTTATATATGATTATAAATTGTTATCTTTGAATTAATTTTGCTTTTTTAAATAATAATGTTGTTATATAATTTTTAAAAGTCTTGATATGAATAGTTTATAAATTGACATAAATTAGTTTTTAAAATAAATAATATTTTATTAAATGATGAAATAATCCTAAGATCTAATATTAGGCCAACTAAAATATATTATGTCATCAATTTCATTAATGATCAATTTTTGGGTCTCTTTGAATTTTATAGTAAATATATTAACCATATATTTGAATATAAAATAGGACATGGTAAAAGTTAAATTTGATAGGTAAAGGTTAAAGAAAAAAAGATCAGGTTAATTTTATGCCCTAAACATGTCTAAAAACCATTGGATGAGATTATTTCAAACACAAATCACCTTATCTTATTATTAAATGAGTTGGGGACCTTTTAAAATCAAAATTAATATTATAATAAAATAATACTTTCAAACATTCTTAAAGTGCCCCACCTCCCTCTTATAAATGGAAACCACCTATAACCCATTACTCACAAATCTCAAACCCCTTGTGTCATCCAAACTCTTCCCAAACAATATCATAACATCCCTCTCTTCATCCTAGAAGCCTTCCCCTAGGTTTAAGGAAATTCATGAAAGCCTTTCAGTTCAAACCAAAGTGAGTTACCCGATTTAAAGGTAATGTCTTCTCTCAAATTCTTTTCTTTTATTTTCCTTATCCACTCCCTATTCTCTTCTGATTATTTTATTAATAAATACACCATTTTAATAAATATACTTGGTTTTTTATGATATGTATTATAACTACACTTAAACACACCTCCGTATAATGGGTATAGAACACACTTTTTCCGTGGGCGGTGAATTACTGCCTCACGAAACAATAATTGTTCAATATTCTCCTACCTCCTCTTAGGTGTAAATTATGATGGCACTGTAATTATATATTATATTTATGATATTTATTTTATCTTTATTCTTCAGTAATTATCAATTATATCATATCTCTATGCTTTTCATGTTGTATAAATACGATAATTTCATTTGAGGAAGTGGGGACTACGTCCCCTAAAAGTGATATGACTCGTTCATTCCATACATAGAATGTATAAAGGATGGAGTTAATGAAACTATGTAACATAAATAAAATATTATATTAGACTGTAATTATAGTATACCTATGTATCATTATGTTTTCATTCCATTAAATATGAAACAGAAATGAAATTAGCATTCATGCATATGTACGGCTTACCGTCTCCCTGAACAGTGCATTTCATTTCTTATCTACAAATGTCATTTAAGATGATAAATAAATATATACTGGATATATAATATATATATATATATGACTAATATTCTAGAGATAATGTAATTTTTACCACATGGAAAAATTGTAATTATAACAAGATCATTTTTGTCTCAAGTGCCCAATATTGACAAAATGGCTGATATTAGCTTAAATAATTATGTAATTTTCATAATTTGGTAATAAGTAATATAAAAGGAATAATAAAATTTAAAAATGTTATGAAGAAATTATAAATTAACTTAAGTTTATTATTCGGGAAATTAATGAATAGACAACTCAATTCGGACATGAGGTAAGGGATTTCGTCTCAATCTCTTTTCATTAAGGAATATCTTGTTATTATGCATATCTACTATCCTATAATGTGTATATACAACCCTTTTGACTCTTTATATAATGAATTATTATATTCTCTTGATATTTAAAGATCTGTTTAACTTTATTCCTTAATGATTTTATTTCAAGTGTTTCTCAAGTGGTAAGGGACTCTTTATCTAAAACATCATTTTAAAGTTTTCAAAGATTGATTCATTTAAAAAATTATATTTCATTTCCATGTTTTAAAAATGCTTCTTAATAATTTATTTATAAGGAAATTAATGTTTTGAAATGATAAGTTATTTCAAATGTAAAAAATTGGTATGGGACACTTTGATTCAAAAACCTCTTTATTAAATGTTTTAAATTGTTTTGGAATGGGATGAATATTTCTATATCATTTAATGATCTCTTGTGGTTGTAGTGTGGAAATGATATTTTTACTTTTTTCTTGTTTTATGTGTTATGATTATATAATTTTACATTAACATTTGATGTGTGGTTACGTGATAAACCAATGATGGGTGGTTCCATGATAAACCAAGGATGACTGGTTATGTTATAACCTCCAATGTCATGGGTATGGAAGTCGTCAATATGACTATTCCATTTTGTGATATGTGTGGAATATGACCATAAGGTTATTCCATTTAATTATGTTTAAGTCCTAAGTTACCATTATATGTTATATGTTTCTTTGTAAGGGATTTACGGTAATCTTTGGTTACAAAAAGTTTAATCAATGAGATTATATTTCAGTGTAGTGTTTTTGCTACTTCTTTAAAATGAAAAGTATTTATTTGTGATAAATTATTCATGATTTACATGTTATTTTGAAAAACATATTTTTTCCTTCTTTATGTATCCCTTATTGAGTTTTTTATGCTCATCCCATGTGTTGAAATTTTTTTCACAGGAGTTAAAGATGAATAGGGTCAAGGATGGGATCAAGGAAAAGTTATTATATCTAAAACATTGAACTAAACATGTTTCTTTTTTTAAGATTTTTTGTTTTATGAAAAAAATGGATAGTGAGTGGAAGTGTCTACTTATAATTTTTCAAGTAGTTTTGTTCAAGTTATGACATAATTCTATAAAGCTATAAACCATAAAAGATCATTAGTGTGAATTATTAACTAAATTAAATATTATGTAATGTTTAAGGATGGGGCCTTACAATTGGTATCAAAGTTCGGTTTAGATAACATTAGAGGTTAGGGTGTTATTTAAGCATAAGTGACATAACCATAATGGTTAGAATATTAGAAAGAGTCATAGTAATTTCTGATGAATTTAATGAGTTTAATATAACATGAATAAGTATATCGTAGTGTTTACCGTCCTTATAACATATTATATGATGATTTTACAGATATACTCATACTGACCTTATTGGATTTAGTAAATGGATAGATCTAGCACACACCAAAGTAACAATCAATGTGATGAAAAATGTGACGGTTTTTTGAATAATAAAATGAATGAAATGGGAGATGAAATGAGAACTCTTGTGGTTATTCTCAACCAACTATCTGGAGTCAAGATTTACCATCTAAACCGTGGTGATTTTTTAAGGCATCATATATGTGAGAAATAGATCCCTACATAAGTTCAGGTAATAATCATAATGGTATGTATATTCAATAACCAATGTGTCAAGGATGTGGAAGGAAACACCTAGGAATATTCTACCAACAGATGGGAAGATTCTACAGATGTGGTAATGAAGGCCATAAATAAATAACCTACCATAGAAAAAGGAAGTGCTCAGTTGATTCTGGGAAAGGAAAAAAAGTTATTTCTGAGGAATCAATTGAATGTTTTAAATTTGGTTTGAATGGTCATTATACAAATAGATTTCCTATGAAGAAGGTTCAAGAATGGGATCAGTAGGATCATAAAAATATATTTTTACCAATACCTAATTCCATTCCAATTAAGGATGAGGAAACTAAAAATTACCAATGAAAGGTATGGGATATTTCTTAGATGATGTTTTTACATTATTAAATCTTAGGATATGGTTCATGATTTTGTTTGTTGGGAACAAGTATTATGGAATAATTTGGAAACGAATGGTTACTCGATCATGAATATAGTTGAATGTTTAAGAAGTCTATATATAAGGGATTATGGAGTTATGGTAGATTTTAGGATGACGGGATGATTAAAAGTATTAAGGCTTTTTTGATGATTGGATTACTTTGGAAGACTTTTTCATGTATTGTAACCCTGATGTATGATATGTGAAAATGTTATTCATGGAATGATTATATTTTATTTTTTGTATATAGTTATAAGGAACCATATGGGTTTATATTTTTGGAAAAAAATCCCTCAATGTATCACTAAATCATTTTTGAGGTGGTTGTATAGGTTGACAAAGCGGGCCTCCATGTTGTGTTTGTTGTCAAAGAAGACCACGATGTTCAGTTTGTTGACAATTGAGGGTACGCATGGTGATTTATCAAGTTTTAGAGATTTTTTCGAGAATATATTATTGATAGAAGAACATCAACAAAGGAATGGATGATCTGGAGGCAATACAAAAAGCGCAGATACAAGGTGATGCTGTTTTCCAGTGTTTGCCAAATTTTTTTGCCTCAAAATCGACAAATAGAGAATAGTGTTTTTAGAAAATGGAGTTTCATTCCGGTGTCTTGGAGGATTGAAATATTTCACAACATAGGTTTTTCAAGATCAAAACATCAAAATATGGAAATAGAAAGAGGGGACCCAAGTTCTGGTTTGGGTGCGCAAGGTGACTAGGGCGACAGAGACTAGGGCAGCTGGACTTACGCACCAAGAGAACACTTGCGCACCAGTGCTCAGGGGCCTAAAAATTCCTATAAATAGAGGGATAAACCTCATCATTTTTTGATGAAGCTAAACCCTTATAGATAATTTGATCTCCAGTCAGGAAAGTAGGTTCGGTCGTGCAAGTGGTGGTGTGGGCGCGCAAGTGTAAGGTTTTTCAGAAGTTGTGCGCTAGTGGATAATTGCGTGCCAATATTGGTTTGGGAATAAAAGGGTGTGAGTAGCCCATTTTTTATGTAGGTAAAGGAGGTTTCACAAAAGTGGTTAGGTGAAACATGCATTCCTGGCTTGGGGAAGTGCGTCATGGCATAGAGAAATGTGCCAAGCATGGAGAAGTGTGCTGGTCATTCTTGGGTCGCGTGAAAGTAGGAAGATTTCACAGTACACCCATAGTAATGTTTTATTCATTATTGGATGAAATTTGAACATTAACATAGCTTTTACATAAAGAGAATTATGCATTAATTTTTGATAATTAAAGGACCAACATGTATTTAAACTATGAGTGGATCTTCTAAAGAAGCAGTGAGCACACTTCAGTTGATAGAGTAGTGATATTTTGTATTGTGAGTGGTAGTAAACAAGGAGGGACAATGAGTCTGCTCCAAACATCATAAACAGAATTAAAATTTTAGTGGATTTGTTACATTTTCATTTTGTCGATGTATTCTCCTTGGATGTATCCCAGTGAGGGTGAACCAAGTAAAAACTATTGTGTCTTGTTTATGATTTAATTCATTTTTATACTTTGATACAAGAAATAGAGAGAAGAGAGTTTTTCTTAATAACAAAACATGATGAATAGGGGTAGTTGTTTTAATATTTCACACCCTGATTCAACCCCCCCCCCCTCAAAGTATCTTACCTAGTGGAACTAACATATATGATCCTTGAAATTGAGTCAATTATAGGTTATTACTTTTTTCGAAGAAAATGCGATGTATGAGATGACATTTGTGGTTAAAATATGTCATAGTTGATTTTTATTAATTTTTCTTATTTTTTATAATTTTTTAAGAATGATAAGGTTTTAGAAAAACAACAACCAAAAGGATGGGTGACAACCCGTCTTCTCTGGAAAGTCAATAGGAATCAAACCCACAACTAAAATGCAATAAGGGCGCATTGACTGCCAGTGTCCTACGTGAATTTCCTGGATAGTATGACTTATTATTTTTTAGTTAAATAGTTGTATGGATCAAGAATAAGTCGACTTTTGTAACATATGTTTAATCAAATGGATATACTCTGTATAGGAAAATGATTTGGTGATTAAGCGATAAAGGTTATTTTGGAATACATTCTCTCTTTTGGGAACACAATATTCTTAAGGAAAACTGAATACATTGGGATTTCATTTCAGGAGTAATCATGGAATTCTATTCATGAAGAATCTAAATTTTTATTGTGAAAATATATTGATTTGGGTTATTTATGGAAATTATTAACCTATCATAGTGAATATGTGATTAGTTTAATTACTTTTCAGTATGAGACTTTAAGAGTAGCTGTTGTTATTTATAGATAAATGTTATTATTTTTGTGGAAGACTATGTGATCAAATCCTTCTAAATTTTGGTTTTCGAAATTAGTTTGGGTTAGTTTTAATAATTTTAGGGGAATTGGGTTTTGAATGGTCTGTTTTGATATTTGGGTATTGTTTCTTCAATTTGGTGATTAAGAGTATTATTTCTTTTTTATAAAAGATTAACCTTTTTTTGGATTATTTGATCTTGTACTAACCTTTATGTTTTTGGATAATATCTAAGGATATGATAAATATATGGTTCATCTTTTTGGGATCATTTAATTCTCTAGAAGTTTATTCTAGCACTTTAGGTGTGACCAAGTCATATTGGATACTCATCATTTGGAGAAAAGATGAGTTTTTGGTTGAAACTTATTAAAGGATAAAACTCTACTTGAAAAGTAAGTATATTTCCTTATGTTCATAGTGAATATCAAAAATAAATTCTCCAAATTTATGAAAAGGCTAATAAAACAAAAATATTGTATTCTTAATTTTCCAACTGGGGAATCAAGGACCATTTAACCAATTATATGTTTTTGGATTTATTGTTGGCAAATTTCTCCTAATCATATTTTCATTCATTCTTCATCAGAACATGATGGTGAGTTTTCTCTTCCATATCCTTGTTTTCATGAAATCTAAGTATTTTTTATCTTGGGTGACCTTTTCACTTTTAATTTTTATTTTAACATGATAGTTTTATTGACTATATTTCTGATGTGGGACTTTCAAGGAAGTTTCCAAGCTGAATTTTAAAAATTGCGAGGATGAAATTTCCAAAAGGGGGGAAGGATGTAACATCTCAGGTAAATAAATAATATGAAATTTTAATATTTATTAATATTTTATAATTAAATATTAATTTTACTTTAATGGGGGTGATATGACTAATATCTTACTCAACATGAAACAATGGGTTTCTTTGAAATCTTACATTGCACACAACTTTGAGTTATACTAAAAAATAATATAATAATGTTATTATTTTAAATAGTATTTAACTCCTAGCCATTTTATTATCATAAATTAATATAACTAAATACAATATGATTACACATGTTTTTTAAATGTTTTTACTTTTACAAAACTAGTTTTAGAGGCTTAAAATAAAAATGAATCGAATTTTAAGCATGAAAATATCTAATATTTTTTAAAAAGTTTTATTACTGCCTTTTGAGGGTGAATACTTTTTAAATATAGTTTTTCTCAGTTTTTTATGCTCTATTTAAAAAATATACTTCTTATTTATAATCAGGACATCGAATTTTACTTTGGGTAAAATTTTGGTATTTTTATGATAAAGTTCATTTTTAAAATAATATTGAAAAATACTGCATTTCAATTCAAAACTACCTTTTAATATAATTTATTTATATAGTTAGATTTTACAATATATTGGTTTTAAAGTGTAATCGTATTATATTTTCACCTATTAACCCAATTTTGTTCATTTGAAGTAATATCACTTTGAAATTGGACATAAACACATGTCAATATTTTGGTAGTTTTTACTTCTTCAAAACACGCCTTTTGGTTTTGAGAATGGGAATTAATTTTAATTTAATTTATGAAACTTCTATGTTTTTAACTTGGAAAAATAGATTTCATATTTGAAATCAGGAGTTCTAAATTGTGTAAATAGGTAACGTTTTTAGACATTAGGAAAATTAACATCAGTAAATATTTAATTTACCATGGTTAAAGGGTAAATCTGGAAAATAAGGGTAAATATAATATTATAACAATATTAAATTTCCTTAACATGCATCCTAACCCTTTTGGATGATACATTTCTGACCATTTTCATCCGTGGGTTGATTATGGGATCTCATGGAGCCACTTGTATGTGAAAAAAAACATTTTTTAAAAATTACTTTAAAGTTAAGGAAAATGTAACATAAACATATATCTTTTAGTAAAAAAGTTATATGGGATTACATAAGTGATCTTTTAGACTGTAAATAGTAATTAGAAAGGTAAAAATATTTCCTACATCATAGTATTTTATTTATAATTTTTAGAAATCAAATAAATAAAATTATTTATGACACAATGGTGATGTAGTGATTACCTTATTGATGAATGATTTAAATAAATGTGATTATAATTACAAAAATAAATTTATATTGAAACTTGGTATACCATGCACGAATTTTATTGATGATTTTAAATTTTTATATTTGAATTAAATTTTTTTCAAAATAATCATGTTGTTATAGATTTTTTAAAAGTCCCAAAATGAATAGTTTATAAATTGACATAAATGAGTTTTTAAAATAATTACTGTTTTATTAAATGACAAAATAATACAAAAAATAAAATATTCATCCAACCGACATATATGATGTTAAAAATGTCGTTAGTAATCCATTTTTGAGTCTCTTGGAATTTTATAGTAAATATATTAACCATATAGTATGAATATACCAGAGGAGACGGTAAAAATAAAATTAGTTAACTAAAGGTTAAAGCTAAAAGATATGGTTAAATTTATAACCTAAACTTGTATAAAACACATTGAATGTGATAATTACAAACAATAATCAACTTATCTTTTAATTAAATTTTTGGGGACCTTTTGAGATCAAAATTTAGTTTATAATAAAATAATACTTTCAAAAATTCCAAAAGTGACCCTCCTCCCTCTTATAAAAGGACACCACCTCAAACCCATTACTCACACCACTCAAGACCCTTGTATCATCCAAAATCTACTCCAATAGTCTCTCAATATCCCTATATTCCTCTTAGAATCCTTCCCTTAGGCATAATGAAATTAAATAAAGCCTTTTGGTTCAAACCAATGGGATTTACCCAATTTAAAGGTATCATCTTCTCTCAAGTTCATTTCATTTGTTTTCTATCTCCACTCCCTATTACCTTATTATTGTCTGCTTACTTAACAACACCAGTATACTAAATATACTAGGTTTTTTTATGATTATTATTCTAACTTCACTTACTCAAACCTCTGTCTAATGGGTATAGAACATATTGTTTCTGTGGATGGTGAATTACTGCCCCCGAAACAATGATTGTTCAATATTATCCTACCACCTATCATGGTGGCCATTATAATCTAACTTTAATTATATATGATATTTATGATATTTATTTTCTCTCTATACTTCTTTAATTATCATTTATAACATACCTCAATTCTTTTCATGTTGTACATATATGATAATTTCATTTGAGGAAGTGCGGGCTACCGCCCCTCAATGTGATATGACTCGTTCAATCCCTAAATGTAACAAATAAAGGATCAAGTTAATTGACTTATTTAACATATATAAAATATTATGTTATAATAGAATTATAATATACCTATGTATCATAAAGTTTTCATTTAATTAAATATGAAATAGAAATGAAAGTTGTATTCATGCTTACGTAGGGCTTACCATCTCCATAAATGGTGCATTTCATTTCTTATCATGAAATGTTATGGAATATTTTAAATACATATATACTGGATATATATGATATAAATATGAATAATATTCTAGAGATAATTCACTTTCTATCATATGGACATATTGTAATTATAAAAAGTTCATTTTCGACTCAATTACCCAATATCGACAAGACAACCAATATTAGCTTAAATAATTGAGTAATTTTTATAACATTGTAATAAGTGATATAAAAGGAACAATAAAGATTAAAGAGGTTATGAAGTAAGTATAAATTAACATAAGTTTATTATTCAGGAAATTAAATAATGAAAAATTCATGTTGGACCTATGGTAAGTGATTTCGTCTCAATCTCCTTTCATTGAGGCATATCTTGTTTTTATACACATCTATTATCCTATTATTTGTATATACATCCATTTTGACTCATTATATAATGAATTAGTATATTATCATGATATTTAATGTTATTTTTAAATTTATTAGTTAATAATTTTATTTCAAGTGTTTCTCAAGTGGTAAAGGACTCTTTATCTAAAACATCATTTTAAATGTTTTAAAGATTTATACATTTAAAACCTTATGTTTCCTATCCGTGTTTTGAAAATGGTTTTTATAATTTTATTTATATGGACCTGAATTTTTTGATAGGATAATTTATCTCAGAATTTTCAAAGAGGTATGGGACACAATTATTCAAAAATATCTTTATTAAATGTTTTAAATGGTTTTGGAATGGGTTGAGTATTTCTATATCTTAAAATTATATAGTGTGGTTGTAGTGTGGAAATGTAATTTTTCTTTTATTATTTTTTTATGTGTCATGATTATATATTGGAACTTGGAAATTTCATGAGAGGTTATGTGATAAACCAATGATGGGTGGTTCTGGAAAAACCAAATACTGGTGGTTACGTTATAACATCTAATGCATTGGGTATGTAAGTCGGCCATATGGATATTCCATTTAGCGATATGTGTGGAAATCGACCATATGGTTATTCTATTTAAGTATTTTTATGTCCCAAGTTACATTTATATGTTATATTTTCATTTATATTGTATTTATGGTAATAATTGGTTATAAAAAAGGTAATTAATGAGCTTATATTCAGTGAAGTGTTTTTGATACTTCTTTAATGTCAAAAGTAGTAATTTATGATAATGTATTCATGGTTTACATGTTGTTTTGAAAAAAAATAATAGTTTTCCATCTTTATGTATCCCTTACTGATATTTTTATACTCATCCCATGTATGAAACTATTTTTCACAAGAGTTAAATATTAATTGGGTCAAGGATGGGATCAAGGAAAAGTCATACTGTTTAAAACATTGAACTAGACATGTTTAATTTTTTAAGAGTTTTTGTTTTATGAAAACAACTAGATAGTGAGTATAAGTGTCTACATTTAATTATTCAAGTTATTATTTATAAGTTATTACCTAATTCTATAAATATCCAAACCTGAAAAGATCCTCGATGTGAATTAATAACTTAATCCAATATTATGTAATGTTTATGGATGGGGCCTTACATTATGAAAAATAACATTTCCCATAAGGAATAATATTTTTTTTTATATTGTGATTCAATTATCTTGGACTACTTCATGTGGTTTAATATTATATCCTTAAATTGGGGTAAAAATCCCTTTATATTATAATTTTGGATCAAGTCCCTAGAAAATATATTTCCTACTTTATAAATTAATGAAAGGGATAAGGATATTTTGGAATTGTACTATTTAATGGAAGATTCTAATAAATGGTGTTCATTGATTCAAAATATACTAGAAGATTAAGAGATATAGAGAATGGAATGGGAACATTTTAAAGATATATTCTTTGAAATGTACTTTCCCCATGAGAAACTAGCTATTATAGAAACAAAATTCTTCAAAGTATGATTGATGGAAAAGGAAAATGTTGTTGAGTATGAGGAAAAGTTTATAAGATTATTAAGGAATTATATGGAATCTTTACATAATATGGAACATGTGTTTGATCATTTCATTGAATGGACTAAGACAAGACTCCAGAGGATAATAGATTCATAGAAGTTTTTATCATACGATTATATGGTATCAATTTCCATCAGGATAGAGAGATATTTCTTGATATAAAATATTTAAAAAAATAGATACAATTTTAGTATTATTAAGCACTATGGAAAATTAAATTAGGTAAAGGAATATAAGGGAAGGATCAGACTTCCCACTTCTGATATTTGTGGAAATTAATACCCTAGTACTTTCATGAAGGGATTGTGAATTTTTTTATGTGTGCATATAAATACCATTAGGTTCATGCATGAATGTGTAAGAAAGAAACCTATGATTTTTAGTGCTTAAATAATAATAAGATTTGTCACTATGAAAATAAATCCCCAATGATTCAATGGAATATAACTTAGAAGAATATAAGTGATCTACCTCTACCTTATACAATTACTAAAACTAATTTTGAAATCCTATATGTTTTGATAATATGTACATTGATCAAAAAATATTGAGTAATTTGATTTAATATCTATACCTAATTTTATTTTTAATATAGATATTGAATCATCCCAACACACTTTGAAAAATAATTATCAATCAAGACACCTAGTAGGAATATGGTTATCAGGATGGTTTTGTAAAGATTAAAACTTATTCTCTAGTCGAAAACATAATTTTTATACCCATGACTGGATTGGATGTAATATTGATTATTTTGGGAATTTTTTTTAATGATTTAAGAATTTTTAGATGATGTATAAAGTAATATTGGAAATTAATTTTTAAATACAATGGTTTTTTACATTCATTTCTAATTAATTGATAATCCTTTAACCACACATTGATTTATGGTTTATTTGTCATTAAAATTATCATTACCATTTTAATTATCACTCACCATTAGTACTTGGACATTAGTTTTATACTCTATGTAAATATTTAAAATTACCACCCTTTTAACCATATTTGGGAACTCAAATGTGTGATATCTAGGGTCATGTTTATATCCCACACTTTCCATTTTCAAAGGGACTTTCATTATTCCTTTCTATAGTGCAGGTTTGAAAAATAAATATTTTATAATATTTATCCTTTTCTTACCATGTTAAAATTGTAAGGGTGGAGTTTTTTTTTATCATGGTATAATGTAACACCTTGAGATATTAAAATTATAACATTGTGTTTGATATCATATACAACATGCATCAATGAGTTTAAATGAATTGTAATCTACAGATAAAATATTATTTAAATGTGATCATTATAATCATACAATTAAAATTGTTGAGTACAAATATTCAAAACTGAATTATGGTTTTTTTAAAAAAAATTAATTTATTGGTTATCAATAAATTATAAATAAAAATAAACAAAATATTTGAATGTAATAGATATTTCTTCTGGAGAAAAATGTTTCTTGTTGAAAATGAATTATTAAATTAAATTGACCACTCTTGGTGAATGATTTTAATTAAATGTATATATTATATATTCAGTGAAATTTTTTAACATTAATCAAATATTATTGTTGAGTATGGGATAATAATTAATCATGTCTTATTCTAAAAAATTGTATTTTTTCTAAATAGCGGTTTTAGTCAGGTTTTGTGCAAATATTTTAAAAATAATTTCTACCACCTATATAAGTTAAATCTCAAAAAATGCATTCAATATTTTGAAATAAGTATGATAAAATTTGGTAAATAGTTCTCTTTAATTTTTTATCATTATGAATAGTAATCATGGTAACATTTTGTCACCTTAAGAGGATAAAATATGGTAAAAATTGGGATAATTCTTTAAAATTTATCTAAAACATTCCATTAAACTATTATATGAGTGGAGTTCAACAGTTTCCAACCAAATGTCAAAATATTTCATGTTTGTGTTGTTTTTATTTAATATTGGCCTTTATATTATTTTAAGTAAAGTTGAAAACAGAATATCAATCTCTTGAATTTAAAAGACCCTTTTATCTTCACATAGGCATAAAAATATGTTCTAAATAAATCATAAATATTATTTTGTGCATAATTATATTATTTTTATGATGGTAATTTTTTTCAATTTTATAGTGAATATATAATTATATTAAATGAATACACAACACTGATATAATATTTATTTAATTAATGAAAATTTAAAATAAATTATTTCAAAAATATTAAATGTAATAAAATTTGGTTGAATTATTATGTTCAATGAATTTTATAAATGACATAAAAATATTAGTGATGTTTTAATGGATTTTATTTAAATTTCAACATTATCTCTATGTATTTAAAATCAATTTAAATGAATAGTTTCAGAAATGACAGCAATGATATTTAATGAAAAAATATTTTCATTAAATTATCTAAAAAACATAAAATTAGTCTAAAGGTAAATATATGGTATAAAAAATCATCTATTTTCCATTTAGGAGTTAATTTATATCTTATATGTAAAATTAAAGCCCTTAATGATTGAAAAAAAATCATTATTGTGGTACTATTTAAAATAGGTTACCCAAGGGGTTAATAAAGAATGTATGTTTTAAAATGACACCAAAACCTATCTATATTTCATTGGAAGATTATATTTTGAAATTATCCTAACTTTATTAGAATCTTTATCCATTTGGATTAATTTTTATTGAGGTTGACTTAATTATATTTTAATCATTTTAGTAATTCCAAGTGTGTCATTTCCCTCCCTTATAAAAGCACTTCCCTTCTCACTCATCATTACACCACATTGAGAAAAATAGATTGACAAATAACATCAAATTTATATTCTGAATATCCTCATACATGTTCTTGTTGTATTTTTATTCTGAAATAACTCACCCTGGTTTTCTTAATAAAGGATATCAATGAGTTCTCTCAAAGAAGAGTTAATCGACTTACTCTGCCTCATTTAATTAATTTCAGCTTCTACATTATCTAAATATTTTTTATTTATCAAAAATTAATGCCTTATGTATCAAAAATATAATAAAATATTATTACTATTATTATGAAACATCCATTATCCACCCAATTTTCTATCAAATGGTAAATGAAAGTGTCACTCATGCATACATACGGTATACCATCTTCACGTACTGATATAGTTAATTTTTCATTACCATATTTTATTGATGGGTATTGTGATGGGTTTACTGTTTATATATTATATTTATGAAAAAATTATTCATCTATATTACAATATCATATCTACCTTATTAACTTCCAATCCATTAAAAAACAATATTGTCCCTCAGGTGTGCGTGAGGACTACCACCTCCACAAAGCCATGTGATTTGTTTTACATCTTCAATTTACATTGATGGTAATGAGGATGTATTTAATTAATATATAAGATTTATATGATATTAAATGATTCAACAAAGGTTGATTATTATTTACCTTTATTTTTTACATCTATTGATAAGTGAAAACAACATTCTTGCATGTGTATGACCTACTGTCTCCATTAATGGTGTAATACATTTTTTTTCTATATATTTCATAGATATAAATAAAATGAATATATTATATATATATATATATATCATGACTAAAATTATTTTGTTAATGAAAACATGATCAAAGTATATGAACTAAAATATCCCAAAATAAAACATTCCTGAAAAATGAAGCAGTTATCACTCGTATCAGTGATTTTAATAAATAATTATTAATAAATGGGAGTCCAATTGTTATAATTAAATCATATATGGTATGATAAGTATGATTAAAGTAATATAAAATATTTAAAATAAATATATATGTATTATAAAGGACATTTTATGACATACTAAGGAAGTTGAACATGTGGTAAGATGTTTCTTAACAAAGTTTCCACTCATTGTGTTATACTTCAACATAATTGATTATTTTATACCTTTTTTATCTATGAAATAAATATTATTTTATTAAATTGTATTTTCACTTGTTTTTTTGAGGATTTATATATGTTATACATAATTAATTAATTAATTAATTCTCACTTCAACGATACAAACTTTTTTAGGGTTCTTCATCTTAATTTTTTTACGTTGAGACATATTTGAGGTTATGAACCTATTTTTAACATGAGTTGTATATACTAATACATTGATATATTATATCATGAATCTATTTATTTTCAGAGAATTTAATTTTTCAATAGATGCTATCTCTTTCATGGGTTATGATTAAATTTTTACAATATTAGTAAGGGTTTATTTCACACTCTCATCATTATGCAGGAATGTTTATGATTAAGACTCCATTTGGTGAGTTATTTTATATTCCTATATTAATCCAAATATATTATTATCAATTCTAATAATGTCATTAAATTTCAAATTTAACATTATTATTCCTCTAATGAAGAACAAAAGATTTTGAAACAATTATTTTAAAGAAAACATATATTTTTTTCTTTTTTGAGATACTTTTTCTTGATTTACCATATTTTAATTGAAATGTTTTAATGAATATTTTTACTAATCTACCATTATTTATTAATTTATTTTTTACCCAATTTTTTATTTTATAAAATGGATTAAAATGAATGTTCATATAATTTTTTGAATGAGGTTCTTTTTTGATTTTTTTTAGAAATTATGACATAAAATCTTTTTTAACTTATGCAGCACAAATATAATTTCCCACCATCATGAAATATAAAATATTTGAAGCTTACAATACAATTATAAAAAAAAATTCAAATAAAATTATTTCTTTAATATTTTTAAAAAAATTGGATAAGTGATTTCAAACTGAAAAGGGTATTTTCCCCAAGATATTTTCCAATAATATTTTAATGTATTTTCATCAATGTTAGAATCCATTATTGAATATTATGAATTACTATGGATCTAATCTAAATATATGATCTTTCATATTTTTAGCAATGGTTTTGATCAATTTTAAAATGGAATGTATTAAAATTATGTATGCCTTTTTTTCCAATACTTATTGTTTTTTATTTTTAAAGAAGTGTTGATTATGTTTTACTGTTTAGTCATATAATTAATTAATTGGATGTATTAAGTGATGGGATAGGATCAAAATTATATATCCCCTCAATTAATTGGTGGGTATCATGGGACAAAATAGATTGGATTTTTGGTGGATGCCTTTTCATTGGTATAGATGTATTGGCATGTGTCCTTGATAGTATTTATAGATGTCTTGTCACAATGCCTCGATGGTACGTTTCAGTTGTCCATAAATATGAAATCCATATTTATGAATTCAAATATTAATACACATGTAATTATTTGAAAAGTTATGATATCCATGTATAAGTTTCAAGATCATGTAAGAATTTCTATGGAATTATATGATGATCATTTATTCCTTACATATTGTTCTCTATGCTCATTTAAGTGATTAAATGGAATGTGTTTTCCATTATTTACCTCACAATATAAATTATGCATTATTTAATGAAGATATTTCCATTTTATATAAGCCTTAATGATAATTTCAGCACCACCTTTATTTTTTACCTTTCCCCAGGATTCCAAGAAATGTACTATGATGGATATGTATAGATTTTCAAGATGTTATAATAGTGTACTCAATGCAACTAATATGTTGCATTTTATGTTTTAGAATTTTAGTCTATGAATTGACCCACTAGTGCTTTCCTGGAGAGATATAATCTATGTGTGGCGTCCCAATACACCCTCTAAAAGGCCAAGTGGTAGCATCTAACATTGAGTAGGAATATCACACACATAGGAGGTCGTAGCATAAGGTACTTATACACACTCACAAATATATAAATTCCAATAAATTACTAGAACATAAAATAATACATTTAATGCCATTATAAATGAATACATATAAATCCCACAATTATAGCACGTAAAAAGTATCGACAAATATGGGATAAATACCAACCCACCAAAATTTTAAAGAGAATAACCGCCTTAGAATTAGGAGAATTCTATTGAGTGTAACTCCTAGTATATACATGGTCTGTCAACCTACATATGCTCTACCAAATTTTCTTACTCTTAGTATACAATGAAATTCATTTCATCATCATAAAACATGACATGTATGGGAATATCCCATGCATGGATGATTAGAAAAATTGAAATCACCCAACATAAGCATCAAAATAGTAGTCAGGTCCTCACAAGATATGACAATAATATTTGAGGCTAAAAAATAAAAATGAAAAACCCCATATATACTCATAACAGACTCTCTGTCCCAAGATGTCTCATCCATACTTTTAAACATAGTATTCTCCTCTCAGATTTAATGTAATGCTTAGATAGAAAAATCCACTCTATAGTACATGTTATCAGTGATAGTGCTCATTTGAGAGGCCATTCTCATCGGATATCACCAAATAATTGCCTACTAAATCTCTAAAGAACATAATACATATATTGGAGATCTCACCTTTATCTTCTGGAGGATTCCAAAAACACAATGTGGATTAATCTACTAAGTAGTGGATCAACACCCACACCTATTGGTCATGTCGATGCCACAACCCCCACCTAATTAAATACAATGAATAATATATGTTTCCACCATAGATTAATGAATAGAGACCTTGAAATCTATCCTAGATTAAATCTGTAGAGGGGATCATAATCCTATTTTGAGGATGTAATGCCACACTGTACCCTCATAGAAGTAGACTAAGGTAAAATACTCACCCCATATTAGCCCAAATTGAAGTGATAGAAGGAATAAACATAACCAACAAAAATTACATCAAATTTACAATGTGGTACATGGAATGTATTTCCTTCCCTAGGTATGTATGTGTCTCTCTAACTCCCAAAGCATGTATTTCTTCATAACCATGATATGTTCTCTTTGGATACATATCTTGTAGAGGTTGGGTCGGCTTGTGGCATACTAGAGCCCATACCAGTGTACATCTGGATATTTTAATATACTTTATGTCATGATTGTGTACCAATACTTTTCTATGTATTAGTCTTTTCCCTTGTACTCTAGTCATGACCATGTGCATGTCCATGACCCTATTCATGTAACTTCAGGTTATATGTTATGAAAATAGCATCATATCACATGAAATGTGACCTGTGTCTCATGGTGTGTGATATTTTTCTAAGCCCAAAAACACTATCCCCGCAAAAAAGGACTATATGGACTGTGTTCTTTATACTACACACCTAGTAGTTCTAATTTTTCCAAAAACCACAAATTCCACATGTGTTCTTTGGTACTACTTCCACCTTGTATCTTTCCACAAATATCACCAATTTTTTTAGATTTAAGGTGACTGATCCTCACCATCACTAGTGGGTGGATTTCAACCATCTGACCCTATAATATATTAGTACTCATAGTACCACTCTTTCACCACACCACACTATTGTTGCATGCCAAAAATGGGAAATGAGTATTATCAATTTGATCATAATCCACCTCTTGTCATCTATAGTTTCCATAGAATCTCAATTTCTCCATAAATGATGAACCCAAACCCTTGGTATCTATCCCTTTCAATGAATAATGGTCACACAATTATTGAATACTTGTTATTTTTTTAACCTCCATTCAAATTAATTTTCATTGGCCAATGGGTGAACAAAAAAGAAATTAATTCATAAATTATAAATGAGGAACAAACCTAGGCCATTATTTGGGTTGTCCTTGATTATTTTACATTAGAATAAAAAATATAGAACTATAATAAACAAATAAATAAATTCTAATACCATAAGAAGATAAATCATCAACCAAAATCAAGCGTCAAACAGCAAACAAATTTTTTGTGTATTAGTACATGTTCAACATGGGTTAAAAAATATGATCAATCCATATAAACAAACCACCATACCTTATGTTAGGATCTATTTCTGATGAAGATCGAATATTTCTTTCCATAATAATTGTGATCCTCTAATTGCTTTAGTGAAAATGATCCTCGATCAATCGATCATGATTCTCGATCCATTGTATATTTCCAAGTTCTCTTCTAATGTCTCCTCACATAATCTAAATATTATTTTACTAAACCTAGATATTTTGAATAAAATTATACTTATAGGGAAAATTTAGAATGAAATGTTTAAACAGAAAAAACAAATTAATTTTTTAATTTACTTTATTATTTTTTTTATAATAGTTCGACTTAAAAACTGTAATGAATTGACCTAGGTACCCTCTCAATAATGGAACCAAACCTGATCTTCAACATACATAAAGCGCATTTCCAATCCCCACAGGCAGATGACTAGTACTAGGGAATCAAAAAAGAGAGAGAATGATTTTCGCAACCTAAATAAATAATGAGGAATATATACACAGAGTAGAGTTTAACAGTGGAGGATTAAAATATATTTCATAATAGATATGAAAAAATGAAAGAGACACAACTGAAACTACTGAAAAAAAATCTGCAAGAGACTATTAAAACTGAAAATGATGAAAAACATAAATTAATCATTCCAGCAAATCCATGTGACAGTATAAGAAAACACCCACCATCTCATTATCCAACCACCCAAACATAGATAACAGAAATCCTTGCCACCTCAGAGTGGTTCCTTACCTTTTTCTTCATTGAAATACATGACAATGTCAATGTACTTCTTAAGGGGTGTGTATGGTGTGATCTAATAGAATTAGTAGGCTCTCACCCTAGGTGTTCCATAACAAGTCAATATATATTAATCCAAACATGGTAAACATTAAGGAAAACCAAACATGATATACAGTTTAATAGTTTTTATATCAAAATCATCTGAAAACAATTTAATTTCCCATTTCTACACATTTCCAAATAATGAAGGTAAATCAATTATAAATAATTTCACAAACATATATCAATATATATATAAAATCATACCATGTCATGGATCCCATATCATATCAAATCCATAGTAGTACTACTAAAATAGTATAAGCTAAAAGTATCCTAAATCAGCCAAAATCACAAGTAACATCATGCCAAGGATCACAATTGGTCAAGATATATAGGACACCCATACCTAAAATAGACATCTGCAAACACATCAAGACTTTAGACATATGCATTGAGCCTAGATAATAAAGAAACACCTAAAAAAGTGAACCCCCCAAAATGTCTAAGTCCCTAGAACACCAGGTCTAGGTAGTTGAGGAAATCCCAATTAGAAAACCCCATGAAAGAGGACAATACCTATTACTATAACTTTCACCTATGTACCAAAGGATTTATATATTATATATTATCCAAATCATTTCATCAAACCATTTCATAATATATTACTTTGAAATCCATTTCATAGACAATTTCACAATGCTTTGAATGCCCCTTTTCATTTACCATAACAAAGGGAAGACCATCTTCTATAAAAAATCCATTTCCACACATAAAACAAAAATAATTCAACCATCCCTGTTGATTTATAAACCAATTTATAAAATAAACTGACCAATGTAGTTCACCAACAAAGGTTAGAGATAGAACCACCAACCACAAAACTTGGGATGCACAAGGCCTCAATGGAACCAACCAACTAGGATAACGCAATAATGAAAACATAGACCCTATAATGAATCTACACATCTCATAATGATTTAAATCTAAAAAAGGGGTGGAGGATAGGAAAAATAATAACATATCACAATAAAAAAATACCAACCTCACCACAACCATCAAAAGATCATCCCTCAAAACAGTATCACATGATGGATATTGAAGGAAACAATAATAAACAACATCTCAGATCAACAGATCCAATATAAAAATGTACCAGGTCTACTATGATCAAAGGTAATGAAGAAGTAGAGATATTAATCACCTAAAGAGATTCAATACAACTGAAACAACTTTAAATTCTTGAACAAATCAATCTAGAAGGTGAGGTAGACCCCAAAATTGACAGAGGAGAGCTCTAGGTCAAGATCAAGGTGGATGCATGTTGAAAGAAAAAAACTCGCTTGTAGAGCTCCCAAAAATCCATGTACATGACATTTACATAGCATGTAACCCCTTTACATTTCATTTAATCCATGAATACCACATACACTAAAAAACTCAGCTCCTTTTTATTAAAAACAAAAAAATAACAATATATGGTGTGAAACTAATAAGGTGTGTATTCCATCACGTTTATTCTAATATCATGAAGTGATCATGGAAAACATTAGACATCATGTACTCCTATTACATGGAATCTAAATTCCTAGTCAACAGTGAAAATAATAGATTATTACATGAAAGCCCTAACCATCTTGAGTATTCTCCAAACTCTAGTAGAACCTAGATAATCCATTACACATTTGTACCCGAACTCCATTAATCCAAATACGCATACATTCTGGAACTTTTGGTCATTTTCTCTATAAAATATCTTTATCCTAAGGAGTCCATATATGCACCAAATTAAATAAGAAGATAAGTAAAAAGATTTTAATTACCTGAAAGATGGTAATTTGATTTTTCAAACTCCCCAACATAAGATTTTCTATCCTCAAGAAATAATGTGGAAGACTTAATTCTAGAAAATATAAGAGGCCACTGCTCCTTCATCAGTGTCTCGTTATCTCAAGTTTCATAAGAATGTTATTTTTGTCTTCATAACACTCTGATGACTAAAATAAACTTCCCATATAATCTTTTCTCTTGAAATTAAATAATATCTACTAGCTGCTCCACAATAGAATCATTTGGATCAAACTCAATATCTTCCCAACTCGGAATGCGAGATGGAACATGACGATATTTATTAGTTTTGATATGTAGAAAACATAATGAATTCCTGTCAACTGAAGTATAAATGCAAGAAGATAATAAACCAAACCAAGCCACTTAGTGACCTTAAACTATCCAACATATCTTGGAGCTAACATCCCCTATTTTCCATGATGATGGGGACCCAACCAAAGAGTAAATTTCAATAATACCTTGTCACCTATGGAATACTCCAAAAAATGATCCTACTAAATTGAATAATACTTGTGTTGAATCTGATCCATAACTAGACACCAATGTATATCCTGAATCCTCATAGATGTCTCCTAAACCCAACTTGGTCCCACAAAATATGTTTCACACTCCACTTTACAACAAAGAGGTGATATTAACATGATACCATAAAAATACATGAAATAATACATTCTAATTGATGACAGATAACTATTGTTATAAGAAAACTCAACCAATTATTGTTGTCTATCCCAAAATCCATCTAAAACCTAGACACTGGTGTAGAGCATATCCTACATGATCTAAATAGATAGCTCTATCTAACCATATTTCTATGGAAGGTAAGTTGTACTCAATCAAACATGATTCCACATAGCCACTTAGAGACTCTTTTAGAACTTTTATGTAAACCTAGGATCCCTTTATATAACAATGTCAAAAGAAACCCCATGTAACCTCACAATATTCTGCGTGTACAGCTTACCCAGATCACCGACATTAGTGGTGTCCCTAATCAGAATAATATGATCCAACATTTTCACCTGATCAATCACATCCCAGATAGAATTCCTCTTGTGTTAAGTATATAGAAATCTAATAAAATATTCCATGGATACCTCATCCCATTTCCAATCTAGTACCAAAAGAAGATGGATAAAACCAGAATGTTTTAGATTATCTTCCCTTATTAGTTGGAAGGTGAAATAGAAGGACACATAATTATCAATGTCATTCTTCAAACCCACCCACTAGAATTGTTGTCTCATGTCATAATAAATATTTATAGTTCCTAGATAAAATACCCATGAAGTACTATCATAGTAAAAAAAGTGATCTCCTAACTAGTATTGGGATGATGAAAAAATTCCCAAAATGGAGTATAGCATATTAAGTGATATACCAACCAAAAACATTTTTTCCACCATATAGGGTTCCTCAAATTTCACTGATATCATAATCTTATAGTTTAGTCTATATAATAAACTCATGGAGACATGATGATAACTAAGTAATATTTAAAACCATAACGGAAATTTCCTTATAATCATCTAGGTGAAACTGAGAAAAAATCCCCATAATGTTCCACTCTTTGTATGATTCCTGGATAGTCTACAATGGTACTTTCATTATGATAATGTATGCAATGAAATTTCCCTTCCTCAAGGTGTAGGCTATATCTACGTCATAAATCTGAAGGTATTCCACCCACAACCTCTGTCTTGTATTTAATTCATTCTAAGAAAATTTATATCTCCAACTCTTATAGTGAGAAAAGACTATGAACCTCTCCCCAAAAAGATGGTTTTCCAAAACATAAGCAGATGAATTTATATGGAAAGATATAAATCATGAGTGGAGTAATTCTACTCATGTGGACTAAGATTAAAATAGTTTTATGCTTCCATATGATCATTGTGTAGGAGTTTACAACCCAAACCATCACCAAAGTCTTAAAAAACCACATACCCCATATTTGGTTTAGGTATGTTCAGAATTGGATCTGGCATTATAAGTCATTCAATTAGACAAAGGAAGACTGAATTTTTTCATCCCATGTGAATTTTACCCCTTTTCTAATAATAACAGTCAGATGTTACAGTGAATTTGTGAAAACATTATTTAATTTTTGATGGTATCCATCAAGACCATGGAATATATGAATCTCAAGAAAATTATGTGGTTATTACAATGAAAAAACATCCTTTTCCTTCTCATGATCAACTTATAAACTATGCTCAAAAATCATGTTCTATAAAAGAAACACTTCTTGAATCATGAAATTATATTTTGAAAGATTCCCATAAAAATAGTGACTCCTCTATATTTCATTAACCAATTTTAAATGGTACTCATGATTGTGCTCGAATCATGAATAAACCAAACTATCATCCATGAACTCTACCAAAAAATTTTCAACCTACTAATGGACTATCTAATGCAGAAAATTTATAAAACCCACAGGATCATTAGTCAGACCAAATGAAATCAAAATATATTCATATTAGAAATACCCACTCCAAATATTCAGCTTTGATATATCACAATCCCTAATTTTAAGGTAATGTTATCCATGCTAAAGATAAATCGTTGAAAATAAAGTTTCCCACTTTAACTGATAAAACAAATCATTAGCATGAGGAAAAGGATTCTTATTCTTAATCCTCACTCATTTCAACTTCATATAGTCCACAAAAATTTATTTTGAATTGATTATCTTCTTGGGAAAGAGAATTGGGGATTTCCCAGGAAAAAATCCCAGAGAATAAATAAAATTTCCACCAGATTTTCCAATTAAATCTATGGATATTTCATTTATACTAGTTTCATATGAAAATAATGTATCCTAATAGCATGTATATCTTGAAATAGTTCAATCATAAGCTCTACCAACCTCTCGAGAGGAATCATAGATAAATCATCTATTAAAATCATTTGAATGTATTGAAGAATAATGGGAAGACCAAATATAAAAGGAACGTCATCGGGAACAACTAATATTGAAGACAAAAGGCTCTTGATCTCTAAGTGAGAAGGTCCTACAAGACTAAACCTCAAATTTTATTATCTCTAAAACACCCATGAGATCCCATTGGGCATAATAAATTAAAAATTCTGATGGTAATATTCAACCTCCACATGATGTGAAATTAACTAATCTATCCTAAAAATGATGTCAAATAATTCCAGATCAATAACTAGAAAATCCCATAATAACTCCACATTAGGTATTGATAACAGACATAAAAGACACTAAAACCCCTTCTCTATCCTATTCCCAAGTGGTGCTACTAACCCCATAATAAAGGACACGAGCTTCTTTTGATGTTTAATAATATCATCAAAATGGATGGATATAAATGAGTGGGAAGCACAAGTATCAAATAAACAAATCATTACGGATGATGAAATAAAGACGGTAACTCTCACTGTCACTGGACCTACATCTAACTCAATTAGAGGCTCATCAAATGTTTCAACATTCTTTACTCCTTAGTCTTGTGCATAGAGCTCAATATTTGATTAAGCATGTGATTTCCCCCATTGTAACCTTTGGAGATATCGATCCCTTACCATATCAAGGTTTATATATAGCATGGAATAAATGTTTCATATGACTATAAAATCCAAAAAATTTCACATCTTTATCGATGTAGGATAAGAATGTTGTGTGTTTTTTACCATTCCATAATAAAATGAAGTCATTTGCACATTGAAATCTGCAACTGGAGGTCTCAAAGAGGAGTACTATTGAAAGCCACCCCCACCACTCCCGTGATGATCTTTCCACTTCCTCTTATTCCCATTTTCACCACTGAAGATGACACTAGATGGAAGAGACGAGGAATAATATCCCAAATTTCCTTCCACATTCATCTCATCCATCATAGTCTTGTTTATTGTCCTTATATAGTTCAAAATATTCATTATAAATTCACACGATATGATATCTGGTTATAAACCTTTAAGGTTATTTTGTTCCATCATCGGGTCATTCTTTACAACCACTTATGAAAAATTAACTAACACGACAAACAAATTGGTGTACAATGACACTGAACTCTCTCTTTACTGCAAAGATAGGAACTTAGATTCTTTTCCATAGTCAACTACTGTATAAAACTACTAGAATATGTGAGTCTTAAAACCCTTAATGTCTAATCCCATATCTTTATCCAACTATACCATGGAATCGAACCAATTTTTACTTGTAACCTCTTGTCTGAATTTTGTGATCATCACCATTGTACTCTCATCTGTATCCAATAAGTTGAAAACATGATTGATATTTTCAATAAAGTACTCCACCTATTTAGTTTCGTTCCTACCATTAATGGATTTTGTATTCTCATGAAAGAACTCTTGTGATTGATCTCTATCCCCTAAATCTCCGAGTTATACCTTAATAACTAAATTCTATACTTGTAGTTTATTATGGTAAATAGTGGGAACTTCCAATAAAAAATCCTAGAAAAAATTCTGATCAAGGAGGAGGGGTATTACCCTATAGATCCTTTGTTGTAGCCTCATTTAGAACTCAAAAAACATGTCTCAGAGGCATAACATTGTATGCTAAAATAAAATAAAATATCAGACAACCAAATAATCTCAGTTCAAATGAGAAAACAATAATAAAATATTAATATTAGTATAAAGAACTCTAAAATAGGATACACACATTCCAATAAACCATGGTAACATTAGTCACGTTAGGAAAAGAGTTGTCTATGGACTCACCATAATATACCTTCAAATTACTAACATTCCCATCTTCAGTTTACCAAATATCCCAAGACACTGAGTCCTTAGTACATAGCACCTCTGATACCATTTATAAAAAACAAACCAGATACCTTCTCAATACTGGCACCCGATCTGACACATAATTGAAGTGTATTCTCTATCCCCATGTGTAGAAGGCTAGCACCCAGGAATTGAACAACAAGTGGAGGGAATTATTTATACCAACATGAAACAAAAAAAATAGAATATATACACATGGAAGAGAGAAATATTGTAATAGATGAATATATGACATAAAATATAAAGAAAAAGAGAATTTATTCAACTAAAAATAAATAAAAACAATACCCAATAGACTTTTATAACTGAAATCGATGAAAAAACAAAAAACTTTTACTCCAATAGAACTCTGTAATAGCATGGGAAAACTCCTAACATCTCACTATCTAGCTAACCAAACCCAGCTGACAAAAAAACTTATCACATCACTATGGATCGACTGTGCATATGGTGTTAGCGAGTAGGATTAGTAAGGTCTCACCCATGTGTTCTATAACAAGTAACTATACAATAATCATAGCATTATATACATTAACGAAAACAAGGCATTATAACACCCCAGATGTTTTTATGAAATATTTTCTTTAAATAATTCTTTATTTTTCAGTAGATAATATTGCACAAAATCATGACATTAAGAAAACTACGAAACACCCTTAGTATAAAATTACCGTTATTGCCTAGCCATTAGGTTGGCCGGAATAAGTATAAATAACTTATAAAAATGCATTTTGAATTCGTTGGCTATCAATTATTTATGACAAATATAAATCAACTATTTATTTTTACTATTAAGTGACCTACATTTGGTAACAAAATTAACGATATATATATGTTATATAATTAATAAAATATTTTTCATATTTTTCTGATAACTTTCATGTTATGATGAATAGTTAAAATACACTAAATTTTAAGAGAAAGAATCATTTTTAATGAAATAATTTATTTGGATAAATTATAATATTGAATGGTTTTAAAGTATAAATAAAATATATTTTTATAATTCAATATAGTTTATGTTATTATCATTAATTATACATTGATTTGGTATGTAGAAATATTTCAATCATCTACAATGTTTTAACATTTAAAAACTCGTTCTCTCATTTTAAAAATGGGGTTGATTATAAATTAATTACAGAAACTACTAAGTTTTGAATTTTTAAAAATAGACTAAATATTTGGAATCAGTATATCCAAATTATGTAAATAGGCTACTTTTGTTTTTGGGTATTATGAATAGTATCTTCGATAATTATTTTTATTATCCTAGTTGAAGTTAAATGGGGTAATTAAAGATAAAAATAATATTATAAAATTACCTTAACACCTTTCAAAATCATATTAGATGACTAAATTACACCCTTATCATCTATGTTTCGATATTTAATCACTTAATGGTTACTCTCCCTTGAATGTGACGTTAATTTTATTAAAATCATTGAATGTGACAAAATATCAAAATTTCTTTATATAAAAGTTTATTAATGATAATATATGGATAACCAAGAGATAATATCCACTACATATACTCACAATAAATATGAAATAATTTCTTACTTTAGCTAAGTTTATTTATAATTTTTAGAAATTAAATAATTACCATTATGGATGACACAATAGTGATGCATAAATTTTTTTATTAATAGAAATATCAAATAAATGATCTTAAAAATATTAAAAGAAATATAATATTAATTAAGTAAGGTTCTCCCTAAATTTTATAGGTTATTATGACATTTCTAGAGTATATTAAATGTTTTTTCGAAGTTATATTATTTTTGAATTTTATTTAAAATCAACGAAAATAATAGTGTCAAAATTGACACTATTGATATTTTATAAAAATAAACTTTATTTCAATTATTTAAAAATTATAAAAATTTGTAAAAATAAAAAAGTGGTAATTATAAGGTCTAAAATGTCATAAAATATCCATTTAGGGTTAACTAACACCATATAACTAAATATTTATATCCATTAAATATTTATAATGTTATTACCATTATAGAAATTAAATAAATTTAAAATGTATAAATCAAAATTATAAGGCTTGAAATAAAATAAAAACATGTATAAATATTAAATTTTGAGATTTTTTGACCCATCTTCGTTTAATATTCTAAATAATCCACTTTCAAGTCATTTTATTTTAAAAATTAATTTAAATTTATTTAATTGTTTTGGTATTTCAAAAGGTGACCCTCCCCTCTCTTATAAAAGGTATCCTCTACTTATCTTTTAGACACACCTATAAATTCGTTTTTCATAGAAACCCACTTCACATTTACTCTCCCAACATCCTTCACTTCGTCCAAGAGGCCATACTTTGGTCATAAATCCATCCTAAGGAGTCCTTTTGTGCAAATCAAAATCTGATACTCGAAAAAGTGGTAATTGATTTATCACCTCTTTCCAAATTATTTAATTTTTATACTTCCTCTTCATATTTCGTTTCCATAATGAAGTAATAAATACAGTACATTATACATTCTGATATTTTACTATATTCATGGGAAAACCATATACATTCTTTTACCTGTCCTACAAATAACAATATCACAATGTGTGCGTACGTACGACTTACCGTCTCCGTGTCGTGGTGTAATCTGTTATTCAACAATACTTTATTTGGATGGGTATAATGATGGGTATAATGGATTTAAATAATTCATATAACATTATTTTTATTATTTATAATTAATATAACATCCAATTCAATACCACATAACTATCAAAGGGAATGATATTGTCACTCCTGCGTATGTACGGCCTATTGTATCCACAACGTAGTAAGATTAATTCTCCACATTAACAATTCATTAATTATTATTAAAGTTATAATATGAGTAAAAATAATAATTATGAACTTAAATTTATTCCAGGCATGAATAAAATACATTGTAAGAATAATAAACATGAAATACTAGTAAAACATGATAGGGAAAATGAAGCAGTTAACACACAAAATAATGGAAATATTGAAACATTATTAACACATTTATATAATAGGATCATATATGATATCATAAATATGAATATGGATATTTTATAATTTAATAACATACATTAACAATTACATAGGAGGTTTTCATACATACGAAGGATATCATACCTAAGGTAAGGGATACTTTTTCAATCTCATTATTATCTGAGATTGTTTTTATGTAAGTATTTATTGGGATATATTTATCATCAAGATACATGTTTCTTATAATATGTAATATTATTTTTATTATTCTACAAATTTTTTAAGTCAATTTTATCCATTGGTAGATTTTTTAAATGGTATGAAAAGAATCTTTTATCATTTTTTGATATAAGGTACTTTTTGAATTTTCCGTCAAAAGTATGAGGAGAATGTTTTTTTTAACATATACAGCATGGACAAATTTTTACATCCTAATAACGCCTTATTTTCTTGAATCTTACTATAATTTTTTTGATGTTTATTTTAAAATAAATTCTTTTCTTTTAAAATTCTGTTGCATTTTGAGAAAAGAAAATGTTTTTTAAGAAGAAAGTATATTTTCCTAAGGAATTATATTCAAGTGTTTTGTCTAAATTATTTTCCATCTAAGATAACACTCTTTAAATAAGGATACTTTTATAGCCCTATTTGTTCAATTATTTCATTGTTTAAATTGTGGAATGATATTTTATATGGATTATTTTATGATAGAATGATGTTTAAGAAACCCATTTTATTTCTTGGGTTATGCTATTATGAATGATTTATGTTTTTGTAGAACATGTAAGACTAATTTAATTATGAGATGGGTGGGACCTATATCTCCCTCTAATGAATTGGGTAAATATTTATATCTTATGAGATATACATGACTGGAATTGAAATTAAATTCAGTTCTATAATACAAGGATGGAATGGTAAGTAAACTTAGTTCAGTAATGGAATTTGTTTGTTATGATGGTCTTGGATAGGAGCCTTGGCTAGTATGAAAAATATTTTCTATGATTATATGTATTCCACAAACCATAATGCCTTATGTTATGAATTTTGGGATTATTTCCATTAATTCTAATGAACTTTTATACCATGACATAATATCATGATATTTTGTCTACATGATAAGATCTTAAAATCTTGTGTTCTTATGTCTTATGATTATGATGTGATTGATATTTCAATTGTATACCCTTACTTATCATTTGAGATCACCCTTTCATATGATTCTCTTCCTCATGTCATAAAGAAAGTTATTAAGTATGATATATCATAAAAGAGTCTAGTTATGAATAATTAAGTGAGAGACAATGTAAATACTTTATGAACAAGTTATTTATGTTTCACAGTTTCTAAAGACACTATACCAATATGGTCCTTTGATGGATTCGTTATATGTTGTAATGAATGTACTTAAATTTTGAAGTAACATCAATGTATGTAAATTATGGGTCATTATTGTTGGTATCCCAGGAAAGGTATAGTTATCCTTTAGAAACATGGATGAGAAATCCTTGGTATGAACCCTAAGGATATGTCTAAATATAGGTTACAATCTTAGTGTTTTAGAAATGACCATGGATAACCTGAGATAAAAACAAATGTGTCATAAATTGAAATTTTATTCCTGATTATATAGTTTTCCCATTATTATTATTCGTGATCACACAATTATTCTTTATTTTATTCAATGGTTGGAACATGAAGGATCTACGTTAATGATGAATCTGATTGGAAATGAAATGATTGTCCCCCTGAGTAAACAAATGTTATGGGAGAGGGAATGAAAAATATAGTAGCCATTCTCACACAACTTTATTAACCTATAAATCATGAAGGAATTCTAAAGGAGTAAAGGAGGGAGAAAAATTATTTGGAGTCCTTTATGAGGAAGCTTCCACCTTCATTCAGTAGGTCTTTTGATCCATTAGTGGATGAACAATGGTTTAGCACCACTAAAAATATATTGTCATTTCTACAATGTTTTGAACATGATAATTTCATCTTATAATTATATCATTTAGAGGACGAAGTGGATCAATTGTGGAATCTTATCAAGAATACCAGGCAAAGAGATGAAATTCAGTCCCTAGAATGGGACGAGTTCAAAACTTATTTTTCAATAAGTAATTTCCTCGAATTCTTTGAACAAAGATTGAGAAAGAGTTCCTTGAACTTAAGAAAAATGATTATTAATCTTTTGGTAACTATGAATTAAATTTTACAATACTAGAAAGGTATAATTCTAGAATTATTATCCATCCGGATATTCAGATTCACTGATTCTTTAGTGGCTTAAAACCAAGTCACTAAAGGGCATTATCCATACGGGAAATTAATAGCTACAAGGAAATCGTTCGATGTGCTCTCAAGGTTGATATGGATATTAGAGTAACCCAGTAGTCCCATGGATTTGATAAGTAGATAAAAATGGAATTTAAAGGACAATATAAAGACCACAAAAAAAGATGATTTTTCCCTTATTCTAAAAGTGTGGAATGAAATAGGAGGAAATTGTATTAAAGGGACTGTTAATTGTTTTATGTGTTGAGAGAATGTCACCAGGCAGTTGAATAAGGAAGTTATGGGAAACATATTTCTAATGATGCGAACAAATAAAATGTTTCACAGAATTCTCCCCATATACTTAAATTCTACAAGTTCAAGTAAATGGGGGATTATGGTAATCAATTCCCAAATTAAAGGGTTATTTATGATGATAGACATCAAAAAAATCTTAATTATATAGAAAAAGGAAAGTCACATGCATTCACTATTGGCGACGTGGAGTATGGTAATGATGTGGTGAGAAGTAAACATACCATCCACTCTAAAGTAGAAAATCTTATATCTTATTTTGCATCCACCAACTATTTTATTTCTGAATAATTCTCTATGTGTATCATAATATTAATTCAACAATTAGTTATTGAGTTAGCTGTGACAAATCCTAATGGCACAATAGTTACATCAAATGTTAATAATTTTTATCTAATTGAAGTTTGTGGGAAATTGCTTCCAAATAATTTTGTGATCCTTCCTATAGTGGAATTTTATGTGATTTTTGGCATGGATTATATTTCACTATATGGATCTCATATCAATTTCCAAGGAAAGGAAATCAAAATTCATATTCTAGATCAATCTATGATTATCTATTTATGCAAGGATGAATATAACTTTCTAGTATAAATTTCCTCCATATTATGGGTTTTGATTACTATAAATGAAGGTCAATTATCTCAAATGGTTTGGGAGAAACTCATAATTAAGAATTCTCCCATTATATGAGAGTTTTTTTTATCCTTCCAGAGGAATTTCAATGTGTTACACCAAATGAAGAAGTTACGTTTTCAATAGAACTCATATTGGGTGCTATACCTATTTAAAAGACTCTTTATTTAATGGCCCCAATTGATTTTCAAAAATTCAAGAAGTGACTCTTACAGAATCTTGATAAGGGATTCATACGCCCAAGTGCATCACCTTTGGAAGCAGATGTTTTGTTTTTTATGAATAAAGATGGATCGATGAGACTCTACATTTATTATCGAGAACTTAACAGGGTCACTATCAAGAACAAATATCATCTTCCCTCCATTGATGACTTCTTCGACCATCTACATGGAGCTAAATAATTATCCAAGATTGATCTTCATTTAGGATATCATCAATTAAGGGTCAAGAAGGAGGATATACCAAACCTAGAATTCCATACATGGTATGGACACTATGAATTTTTAGTTATTCTTTTTGGTCTTACTAATTCCCCCGCTATCTTCATGGATGAAATGATTAAATTCTTTAGAGACTATCTTGATCAGTTTTTGGAAGTCTTTATAGAAGATATTATTTTTATTTGAAGATCAAGGAAGAACATGAATACCACTTGAGAATTATACTGAATACCCTGAGAAAAGAGAATCTTTAAGAAAAATTAAACAATGTGGGAATTTTGGCATCAAAATTATCATTTTTGGGTCATATAATCTCAACAGATGGGATATCTGTGGATCCAACAAAAATAATAGTTTTTGAAATTTTTTCGGGACCAATAAGGGTAATAGAGATCCTATGTTTTCATGGTTTTCGTGGATATTATCATCATTTTTGAAGGATTTTTCATGATTATCTAATACACTAACCAAGTTGACTTGGATAGGAGTTATGTTCTTATGGACAGAAGAATGTGAAGGGAATTTCAAAGTTCTAAAAATATGGTCAGCCAGTACAGTTGTGCTCATAATACCTTGTAGTGGAGAAAGGTTTGTGATCTACCGTGATGCATCCAAGAAGGGTCTTAGATGTGTTCTCATGAAAAATAATATAGTGATAGATTACGACTCATGGTAGATTAACATCCCTGAGAAAATTTACCTAACTCATGATTTGGAGTTAGATGCGGTAATATTTGCATTCAAGATATAGAGGTATTTTCTTTATAGTGAATGGTGTGATATTTATAATGATAATAAAAGTTTAAAGTATATTTTCACCCAAACGAAGCTGAATATTCACCAAAGAAGATGGTTGGATTTGATTAAAGATTGTAAATTTTCAATACATTTCCACATTGACAAAGCGAACAATGTGGAAAAATCATTGAGTTGACAAGACCATGCTAGCCTATCCATAATGAGGATCACAAAAGATCCAATATTTATGGATTTGAAAAGGATAGATCTTGAAATTTTAAAGGAAGGTGGTAAATATTATCTTTCTCAAAATAATATTCAACCATATATACAAGTGAATATTAAGGACGCACAAAAAAAGATGTAGAGCTAAAAACAAAGGTGAGATATGTTCTTGAAATAAACCTTGATTATGATGAAATAATAAGGTTAAAAAACTGGGTTTGTATTCCTCCCTTACCGGAATTAAGAAGGAGCTATTGGATAAGGCTCATAGTTATTCATTCACAATTCAACATGGAATCATAATGATGTACAGGGACTGGAAAGAGTATTTCTGGTGGGATGACATGAAAAGAGATGTCACGGAATATGTCTCCTGATGTTTGGTTTTCTAGAAAGTTAAGGTTGAGAGACAGAAGTCTAAGGGGGTGATACAACCATTACCCATAATGAAATGGAAATGGGGAAACATCACTATGGACTTTTCATTAGACATCCCAAAACATCCAAAGGTAAAAAGGCTGTATTGGCTATAGTTGATCGCCTTACGAAGTTGGAACACTTTATTGATATTATGGATGATTTCTCTCTTGATCAGTTTTCCAGGTTATATGTAAAGGAAGTTGTAAGATTTCATAGAGTACCAATTTCCATTATATCTGATCAGGATCTGAGGATTACCATGAAGTTATGATGAATTCTTCATCATGATATGGATACAGAGTTAATATTTAGCACTGATTGTCATCTTCATATAGATGATCAGTCTGAGAGGACAATTCAAACTCTAGAATACATGTTGAGAGATTTATCCCTAGATTTTAATGGTGGTTGGGATCAACACGTACCTTTGGTGGAATTGTATTACAACAATATCTTTCACTCCAATATTCAGATAGCTCCTTATGAATCCCTCTATGGAATAACTGTAGAACTCTAACTTTCTGGGATGATGTTAGGGGGAGAAATATATTAGGACCTGATCATGTTGATGAAATTGAAGAAACGGTTAGATCTATTCAACCACACAAAAGAGTAGCTTAGAGTTTTCAAAAAATATATGCTCACAACCGATGAAAAGACCTAGAGTTTGAAGTGAGTGATAAGTTATTTTTAAGAATATATCCTTGGAAGAGATTAATGATATTTGGATTGAAGGGAAAGCCGAACCCTAGGTATATCAATCTTTTTGAAATTATGGATCGTGTTGGGATGGAAGATCACTGATTATAACTTCCACTGAATCTATCTCGACTTTGTGATGTGTTCCATGTATCTATATTCAGAAATTATATACCTAATCCTTCACATGTACAAAACTTAGAACTCATACCCCTAGAGAAAGATCTTTCTTATGAAGAACAACCGATATAGATTATTGATCATAGTGAAAAGGTTCTATGAAACAATACCACTCACTTCGTTAATGTATTATGGTGGATCCACCAATTTGAAGAAGCTACATGGGAACTTGATAATATGATGAAGGAGACATATCCTCATCTGTTTGTTTCTAAGTGAAGAAATTCGAGGGAGAAATTTATATTAAGTGGGGTAAAATGTAACAGACAAAGGTTTTTATGAAATTTTTTCTTTAAATAATTTATATTCTTCAGTATCTTGTGTTTCACAAAATTGTTAGTTTAAACTATCCTAGAATTTCTATTAGTATAAAATTAGTTTTATAGCCAAGCCTTTAGGTTAGATGGAATAAGTATAACTAACATATGAAATTGATTTTTGAATTCCTTGGCTGTCAAATATTTATGAAAAATAAAAATGAACTATATATTTTTATTATTGAGTGAATTAATTTTGGTAATGAAATTAATGATATATATATGTTTAAACTTAATAAAATATTTTTGATTTTATTCTCATTACTTTTATGTTTTGAGGAATAATAAAAATACACTAAATTTAAAGAGAAAACAACTTTTTTCATCGAAATAATTTCTATTAATAAATTATAGTATTGAATTTTTTTAAATTATAAATAGAATATATTTTCACCATTAAATATAATTTATGTCATTTGCATAAATTTTACATTGAATTCATATGTCAAAATATTTCAATCATCTACAATGTTTTAACTTTTGAAAACTCATTCTCTCATTCAAAAAACAAGATTAATTTTAAATAAATTACTCTAAATCATGTGTTTTGAATTTTTAAAAATGGACTCCATATTTTGAATGATTATGTCCAAATAATTTTAATAGGCTACTTGTATTTTTTTTGTTTTATGAATAGTTAATTTGGTAATTATTTTAATTACAATGGTTGAAGGTTAGTCAGGTAATTAAAGGAGAAAATAATATTATAAAATTACCTTTACCCTTCCCAAAATCCTATTATATGACTAAATTCAACTTTTATCATCTATGTGTCAAAATGGAATCACTTATTATCCACTTTTCCATTTATATTACTTTAATTTTATTAAAATCAATGAATGTGAAAAAATGTCACACTTTCTTTTTGTAAAAGTATATTAATTTTAATATATGGATAACCAATAGATAATATAGAATATATTTATATCCTTTGGAAATATAAAATAATTACATACATCATAGAAATTTATTTATAATTTCTATAAATTAAACAATTTTCTTTAAGGATGACACAATTGTGACAGAGAAATTATTTTATTAATAGAAATATAAAGTAAATGATTCTAAAAATATTTGAAGAAATATAATATGAATTAATTAATGTTTTATATGAATTTTATAGGTGATTATGACATTTTTTTAGTATATTCAATTTTTTTCGAAATTATCTTCTATGTGTATTTTATTTAAAATCAAAAAAAATGAATAGTGTCAAAATTTACGCTATTGATATTTTTTAAAAATAACATTTTATAAAATTATTTAAAAATTATGAAAATATTTAGAAATTAGAAATTGATAATTAAAGGGTCTAAAATTTCATAAAATATCCACTTATTGTTAATTAGAACTATATAATTAAATATTTATAACCATTAAATATTAAGAATGTTATTACCACAATTAAAATTACATAGATTAAAAAAGGATATATCAAAATTATAAAGTTTCAAATAAATGAAAAACATGTCTAAATTTTATTAGTGAAATTATTACAACCCATCCTCATCTAATCATAGAAATAATCCACTTTGGATGCATTTTAATTTAAAAAATATTTTATATTAATTTAATAGTTTTGATATTTTCAATCATGCCTCTCCCCTATCTTATAAAAGGGTACCCCTCCTTATCATTTAATCACACCTCTAAAGCCCTTTTTCGCCAAACCTTGACCATTTACTCATCCAACATCCCTAGTTTCATCTTAGAGGCCACACTTTGGGCATAAATCCATATTAATGTGTCCTTTTCTACAAATCAAAAGGTGATACTCGAAAAATAGGTAATTGTTTTATCACATCTTTCCAAATTATTTTCTTCAACTACTTCCTCTTGTTATTTTATTTCCATACTAAAGTAATAATGTCATGACCCGTCCTCGGGGCCCATGCCGTGACTACCCCAATCCCGCCTCCCATAGGCTAGGGGCTGGTGACTAGCACCAAAGGCGTAAATTTCGATAAAATGGAATGCATTGCCTTTATAAGAGAACAAACACCACAGTGTACGCAAACTAAAGTAAACACTAAGTAAACTGAAAACACAAGTAAGTGCTGGAAAGTAAATTGGCCAGTATACAAACCCAAATGAAAGTGTTGTACAATTTAATGTAAAGTACAACAACTGAAAGTCAAAACAGAAACCGCCAGCATGCCCTCTAGGAACTCCCACCTGAAGGGTGAGTACAGTCAGCCTCGTCGGCTCCTCGTGCCTGGTCGTCCTCTCCGTGTACGTCCCACCTGATAGACCACATCCGGGTGCCATCTCGCTCCTCAAGACTCAACCACAATCAGTGATGTCTGTCGTATGCAACCAACACAACTTAGTGCGGGCATAGCCCGTGCAGGGGTGAGTATATGATACTCAGTAGGGACCCCGAGACTCCCGAAGGTCTCCAAGAATCCACGAAGGATAAACAATAAAGGAAAGATACAATCATGATGTAACAACCAACACTACTTAGGTATATGCCCATACATATACCTAAGTCATCAATTCCAGTTCTGCTCCATCTCACGAGCCCATGTTCATCCCAGTCCACATAGGAAAGCACAACCCAATCCACATAGGAAAGCACAACCCAATCCACACAGGAAAGCAAGTCAATCATATCGAAGATAATGATTGAAAGTCAAAACTCAGCTCACACAGGTATACACTTTGTAAGGTGATACAGATGATCATATGTAGCCACTGATTCATCTATGATATCGGACCCACATAGGATACAAGACCAGCTAAGCTGTCAGACCCACAAAGGATACAAGACCAGGTACTCTGCCGGACCCACGTAGGATACAAGTATAGAGTCAAATACTGTCGGACCCACATAGGATACAAGAACAGTAGTCAAGTACTGTCGGACCCACATAGGATACATGAATAGTATTCATTGTCGTAGAACCCACATAGGATTCCAGTATGGTCATCGTGGCTGCCGAACCCACGGAGGATCCCAGTACAGTCGTCATTGTCGTCGCAGACGCAGCCAGCTCTAGGGTTCTGGCACACAACATGCTCGATTCTGGGAGGGTCTGCTCCACGAGACAAGGGGTCGATACATCAACTGACACGAATTATGGAGTTTATGTATCCCAAAGTTCCTAATCTTCAAAAGGAACTCAACGTGACAGACGGTGCGTCAATCGGACACCCGGTCTAACAGTTATTGGCTTATTCGTCCGAGGGGCCCGGTTGGTTTTCAAGCTAAAATGAAACCAACTGTACTCCAGCTATGCCCAATCCTCTATCGGAGTAATCCAAAAGAATAGTCTCACTAAGAGGAATCCAACAAAGTTGACGGCACATCAATCAGTCGTCCGGAGCTCAAGTTATAAGTGTTTCCGCTCCGAGGGCCCGATTTATTTCGTGTTCGAACCAACCTGGCCATACCCAAAGTACTCTGAATCATTGAGTGTAATATACCAAAACAACCGTCTCAATCCAAGTATTTCTACAAAACTGAAGGTGTGTCGATCGGAGGTCTGTAGCCCAAGTTATGGGCGTTTGAACAGATCTGTCTGGAAACAGGGGGTTTGGGCTCGGTCCGACCCGGCCCAATACCCCCTGGGTCAGCCCGAACCGGGGTGACCTGACCCGGGTATAGGTCTGGCCCGATTGCACCCGGCCCGACCCGGCTGGCGTGGCCTAGTCCTGCCGGTGCATCTTAGCTCGGCGCGGGGGGTCCGGCCCGGTGCGGGCGTTTCGGCCCTGTGCGGGCGCCCGCACGCTGAGCGGACGCAGAAGGGGGGGGGGGGCGATGCCCCCCTTGTTTTGAAATGGCGTCCCCCATGTGGAGGGGCCCACCCTTGTTGGCCGCCGGCGGTTACAACCCCGAACATCCCGAAATGGTCAGCCGGTGTGCCGCTGCGGGACCCCCACGAGTCCCGCCTTCCGAAGCGCCTGTGACCGGCTGAGTCCGGCCGCCCTCCTCTGGACCGCAGCGGCCTTAGGCCACAGCCCTGGTCTGACCGGCATGGCCCGACGGTGCCGCGCCCCACCACTGCGGCCCTCCAGGGTGCTCCGGCGCGGCACGATGGTGTCGCGCCCCTCCGCCGTGGCCCGCTCTTGGCCGCGGCTTCCTTCGGCTTTACCATCGGGGCGCGATGGTTCCGCGCTCCTTCGCCGTGGTTTTCCCCATTCTCGCGCGGTGTCGTTGCAACACACCACCTCCGTTCCAAACCACGACGATGATCAGCAACAATGGGAAGGAGGATCGGCCGTTTTTGTGCAGTCCGACCTCCTCCCGTTAAATTGATAACAGGCTTCCAAATAATAACGATGAACATCAAAAATAATACTTGAACAACGTAACAATCCCAACCTCAAAGAATTTCTCAGAAGCTAGCATCATGGAAAATGGTGTCACATGGGAAGGCTCTGTATATGATGATGGAGTTTGTCTGAGGAGGAAGCGGCATCTCCCTTGTTTTGACATGGAGAGAAGATGGAACGGTGTGTCGGCGTTCTTCGCGTTCTTCAAGGAGGAAGATGAAGTTCTTCAAAGTGTAGAACTCTCCTTCTCTCAACACAATGAAGCAACCAAAATAAAATAAGACCTCTGCCTTATTTTATTACTTTTTCCAACATTTTTAAAATTCAAAAACCTAAACTAACTTAATTAATTAGTCTTGATTTGTCAAAATTGATGGTGAGTTTAGTTGGCATGCATTAATGTGGAAGAGGGTAGCCACAACATTTAATACATGAGAGGTTTAGAGGGGATAGAGAATTTGAAAAGGTGGGGACTTGTGTGGGACCCACCTCTCTAATATTCTACCAAGAGTTAGGATTCTAGTGGGTCCCACCCCAACTCCCACACATGGGGTTTAACCTCTTATAAGAGAAATCTTGTAACATAACTTATTTCACTTAATTCTTAATCCACATTTTTAAACAACTCTTCATGAGAAAACGCAACTCCAGAAAAGGTCTTCTTAAGAAATTACCGGTGATGCGGATTCATCGGTGCCCTCATATTTCGATTCCGAGCACCGGTTTTAAAGTTAGAAAAACTTTCTCGCTCGTTCACTGAACGTACCCGTGCTAAACTTCGGAAACTGATTCCGGGCACACCGGGCCTCGGAGTCAGGTGCTGTCAGAAACTGCAAACTCGCAAAATCTCACAGAATTTTTGAAAAAAAATACTTAATATTTATGGGCCTTTACATTACTCCCACCTCGGGGTTTTATGTCCCTGTAAAGATACATCACAAACTAGGGGAACAAATGAGGGTACTGAGCATGCATCTGAGCCTCTCGCTCCCAAGTTCTCTCATGTAGGTTCTCATGCTTCTACCTAATGTGCACTAGAGGAATAGACTTCCCATGTAGGACCTTCTCCTGTCGATCCTCTATCTCCACCGAGACCTCTGCAAAAGTTGCCCCATCATCAATGTCCAGCTCCCCATGGTCGATGATATGCGTCAGGTTGTGCACGTATCTCCTCAGCTGAGATACATGGAATACGTCGTGCACCCAGTGAAACTAAGGTGTTATATCTAGGTGATAATCCACATCGCCTATGCTGCTGAGGACATGGAATGGTCCGATGAATTGTGGAGATAACTTGCCTCCCCGACCAAATCTCCATGATCCACGTCAAGGTGAGACCCGTAAGAAAATGTGGTTGCCATCCTCGAACTCTTGTGGTCTCCACCTCTTGTCAGAATAAGACTTCTGTCGGCTCTGAGCTATCCTCATCCGCTCCTGGATGACTAGGACCTTCTCTGTTGTGTCCTGGACCATTTCTAGTCCCACAAGTGCTGACTGCCCAGGGTCTGTCCAGCACAGAGGTGATCTGCAAGGTTGGTCGTACACTACCTCGTATGGGGCCATCCTGATGGTGGAGTGGTAGCTATTTTTTTACGCAAACTCCACCAAGATTAGGTGATCCTCCCAGATGTGACCATAGTTGAGGACACATTCATGAAGAATGCCCTAGAGATTATGAATGGTCCTCTCCATCTAACCATCTGTCTGAGGGTGAAAAGTGGTTCTCAGGGATAGCTGCATCCCGAATGCCTCCTGCAACCCCTTCCAAAGCCTGGAAGTAAAACGAGCATCTCTATCAGAGATGATAGATGATGGAACACCATGAAACCGTTTGATCTCTTGAACGTAGAGGTGTCCCAAGCTCTCCATTGAGACCTACTCTCTGATGGATAAAAAATTAGGCTGACTTGGTGAGTAAGTCGACAATCAGCCAAATGGAGTCGTGACCTCTATAAGTACGTGGAAGTCCAGTCACAAAATCCATAGATATCCCGTCCCACTTCCACTTTGGGACCTCCAAGAGCGGTACCAATCCTGCTGGTACCTGGTGCTCTGACATCAGCTACTGTCAGGTGAGGAATTGAAAAACGAACTCTTCCACAACCTTCTTCATACCCGGACACCAGTGCTGTTGTTTGAGATCCTGGTACATCTTCGCTACCCATGGATGTACCACCAAAGGGTAAGTGTGAAAATCTCTCAGAACCTCCTCTTGCAAAGCAGCTGGCGTCATGGTACATCCTCTTAAAAGGACGATGTGCTCTCCACCTACATAGAATCCATCAGGTTCATGTCCTGAGGATATCTTTGCATATCGCGCCTCACATACAACGTCCCCATGTTGTGCCTCTTTGACCCACTGAAGAAGTGTAGGAGTGACTATGAGTGACTAAAGAAAGGCTGCTCCATCTCTATCCATGAAGGATATCTACAAAGCGGCTAGCTGCTCTGTCACCTCTCTATGTAGTTGAATGCTCATCCTCCTGCTGAGAGCATCGGCTACTATGTTCCCCTTCCCAGGAGTATAGACAATCTCAATGTCATAGTCTTGGAGGAACTCGAGCCATCGACGCTGTCTGAAGTTTGGGTCCTTCTGTGAGAAGATGTACCTGTGACTCTGTTGGTCAGAGTATACTGTAAAGCACTCTCCCATCAGATAGTGCCGCCACATCTTTAGAGCGAAGACCACTACTGCTAACTCCAGGTCATGGGTAGCGTATTTCTGCTCAAGATTCCTCAACTGTCATGATCCATAGGTGATCACTGCCCGCTCCGGGATTATGACACACCTGAGTCTGGTCCCTGATGCATCGCAGTAGACTACGTACCCTACTCCCTCCTCTGGTAGCCTCAAGATGGGTGCACTGGTCAATCTTTTTCTCAGCTCCTGGAAGCTCTGCTGACATCTATCTAACCACACGAAGGGTCTCCCCTTCTTCTTCAAAGCTAAAAGTTGTGTTGTAACTCAAGAGAAGTCTGGTATAAATCTCTGGTAATACCCATCCAAACCTAGGAAACTCCTCACCTCTGCCACGCTCCTGGGTGGATCCCAATCTAGAAGTTCCTCGATCTTCATAGGATCCACTGCAACTCCCACCTCAGAGATGTTGTGTCCCAAGAAGTGGACCTCACGTATCCAGAACTGACACTTCTAGAGCTTACCATAAAGATGGTGCTCTCGGAGTGTGTCTAGTACAACCCGCAAGTGGTAGGCGTGCTCCTCCTCAGTAGTCGAGTATATCAATATGTCGTTGATGAAAACTACAAAAAATCGATCAAGATAAGGCTGGAAGATCCTGTTCATGAGACTCATGAACACTACTGGAGTGTTGTTTATGCCGAAAGTCATAACCAAGAACTTATAGTGGCCATACCGACACCTGAAAGCCGTCTTCTGCACATCATCATCCCGAACTCTTAGTTGATGATAGCCTGACCTGAGGTCTATCTTCGAGAACCATTGTTCTCCCTTGAGCTGATCGAAGATTTCTTCAATCCTCGGAAGCGGATACTTGTTCGTCACGGTCACCTGGTTCTAGAGACGGTAATCAACACACAGTCGCAAGCTCCTATCTTCCTTCTTGGAGAACATTATCAGGGAAGCCCGGGGTGAAACACTGGGTCGAATGAATCCCTTTCTCTGCAAGTCCTCCAGCTATACCCGTAGCTCTCGAAGCTTAGCGGGAGCCATCCGATATTCTGGAGTAGATATCGGGGTTGTCCCGGGGTATAGGTCAAAATAAAAGTCGACCTCTCTATGAGGAGGTAGCCTTGGAACATCGTCAGGAAAAACGTCTGCATACTAATCCACCACAACAGGAAAACTCAGACTTCGCACGTCCACTTCTCCTAGGATGAGGCTAGCCAACTGATGAGTGATCAGCTGTCCTCTCCTTTGCGTGAGTCCATCCTGCACTGTAAAGGGTTCCTTCTCACCGGTGAAGGTGAACCTGCTTCCATTGGTGCGGACACACCGCACCTTGCGCCTAATACAGTCAATCTGAGCATGGACTGTAGATAACCAATCCATGCCCAAGATGACATCGTAAGGCCTCGGCGCCGCTACAAGAAGATCCCAGCCGAAGCTCTCACCTCCTAGAGTAATCTCACACTGCCGGAACCAGTGTGTAATCGTAGAGTCTTCTCCCGTTGGAGTCTCTAGTCACAAGGATCGAGCCAACGAATCTGTTGGAATCTTCGAGCTCCGAACAAAGGCAACAGAAATGAAATAATGACTCGCTATTGTGTCTATAAGAACTGCAGCAAGGGTGGAGTAGACACAGATAATACCTCGAATCATCTCTGGTGTGCTGTGGTCATAGGCCTCCACTTCCTAAAGTTGAGCCTGCCTCTATCCGCCAGCTCCCTGTGGTCGGGGTGGACCTCCTGGTGGTGGTGGTGGTGGTGATGGTAGAGCCTCAAAGCGTCTCCCACCACCTGCTACTCAGCCAGCTCCTCTATCTCGTCCGCTTGCTCCCTGCAGACCACCACGGTCGAACCTCTACCTCTTCCTGTGTGGTCCCTCAACTGTATTCTTCTCCTCTGCGTGGCGGTCGGTAAGTCATGAGCCATGTGGCCCTACCTACCGCTTGCATAGCACTGTCTGCTCCTCGTAAGGTTGGCTCTACGCCTTGTGCCCCGCACCTCTGAGCCAGTATCCTGAGGACGTCTGCCAAATGGTCTTGTCCGTTTTGACCCCTATGACATCCGTCGACTGCCAGCTGCAGAAGACTTCAATACATGCCGCCATGCGGTAGGTCTCGCTGTTGGTGTAGGCTCATCAAGAAATATCTCCATAAGAAGGGAGCGCTCTAGTACTCCTTCCTACGTCAGAATGCTAAGGGAGATCATCGATGCCCCGATCTCATGGCTCAGTCCCTTCTCGAAGGTCTAGGCCCAGAAGAATGGGTCCCATACCATGTATATGAAATACCGTGAGAGATCAGTAAATCTCACCGAGTACTAGGCTACCGTCATGCTGCCCTGCCGTAGCTACAATAATCCTAAGTGCACACCACATGGAGGGTGGATGGAATGAACTTAGAGCGAAAGAGGCTCTTGAAATCCTTCCAAAGAAGAGATTCCTCATCGTGCACTTGGAGCATCAGGCTCCACCATCTACCTGCTGCCGCGTGCAGGAGACTCACTACAGGGATCACCATGAGGTCAGCTGGTGTCCCCGTGGAACCTGGGCGGGCTCTGACGCTGAAACTCATGTTGTGCACTAAGGCGGCATGCACTCTCAGTATCTGGGGCTGGTGGCATCAGTGGCCTAGTGGGTAGATGTACCGCTGGTTCCTCCGCTGTAAAGGGGGCCTGCACCGAGGCCTTATCACTCAGTGGGCTTCCGTCTCAAACAATGCTTGGAACCCTAGCCGGCTGTCGTCGTGGGGCCATCCTGAAAAGAAACAGGTGCGCCACGATCAATACAGTATACCTGGTGATCTGACCCAAAGTAATAATAAAGAAAACTTTTGAAACACACATGAAATCAATTTTTTCGTGCACTAAGTTAGAAATCAAGAGTCAGGGTCCTGGTGTATGGATACGTCAGTCGCCACACCAACACTAGACTCCCTGGACTGATAACCACACTCAATACCATATACATTATTGCTTCACATAGAAGAAAGATCAGATTCCTGAGTTCTGCGGTAGAACCGAACTCCTCTGATAACAATTTGTCTTGACCCATCCTCGAGGCCCATCTCATGACTACCCCAAGCTTGCCTCCCATAGGCTCGAGGCTGGAAACTAGCACCAAAGGTGTAAATCCCGATAAAAGGGAAGGCATTGCCTTTATAAGAGAACAAACACCACATACACTAAGTAAACTGAAAACACAAGTAACTGCAGGAAAGTAAATGGGCCAGTATAAAAACCCAACTGAAAGTGCAGTATGACTGAATTTAAAGTACAACAACTGAAATTCAAAAAAGAAACCGCCAGGATGTCCTCTAGGAACTCCCACCTGAAGGGTGAGTACAGTCAGTCTCGTCGGCACCTTGTGTCCGACCGTCCTCTCTGTGTATGTCCCACCTGATAGACCACCTCTGGGTACCATCCTGCTCCTCATGCCTCAACCACGATCATCGATTTCCGTCTTCTGCAACCAACACAATGTAGTGCGGGAATATCCCATGTCGGGGTGAGTATATGATACTCAGAAGGGACCCCGAGACTCCTAAAGGTCTCCCTGAATCCACGAAGGATAAACAATAATGGAAATATACAATCACGAAGTAACAACCAACACTACTTAGGTATATGCCCATAAATATACCTAAGTCATCAATTCCAGTTCTTCTCCAACTCATGAGCCCAAGTTCATCCCAGTCCACATAGGAAAGCACAACCCAATCCACACAGGAAAGCACAACCCAATCCACACAGGAAAGCGAGTCAATCATATCGAAGATAATGATTGAAATTCAAGACTCAGCTCACACATGTATACACTTCATAAGGAAATAGATATGATCAGATGTAGCCACTGATTCATCTAATCTATCGGACCCACATAGGATACAAGACTAGCTAAGCTGTCAGACCTACAAAGGATACAAGACCAACTACTCTGCCGGACCCACGTAGGATACATGTACAGAGTCAAATACTACCGGACCCACATAGGATACAAGAACAGTAGTCAAGTACTGCCGGACCCACATAGGATACAAGAATAGTAGTCATCACCATTGAACCCACAGAGGATTCCAGTACGGTCTTCATCGCTGCCGAACCCATGGAGGATCCTAGTAAAGTCGTCATCATCGTCGTAGTTGCAGCCAGCTCTAGGGTTCCCGCACACAGCAAGATCAATTCCAGGAGGGTCCGCTCCACGAGCCAAGGGGGTAGATACATCAACTTTCACGAAGACCGGAGTTGATGTATCCCAAAGTTATGACTCGTCAAAAGGAACTCAACACGACCGACGATGCGTCAATCGGACGCCCGATCTAAGAGTTATTGGCTTATTCTTCCCAGGGGCCCGGTTGGTTTTTAAGCTAAAACCAACCTGACTGTACTCCAGATGCATCCAAACCTCGAGCTAAGTAATCCAAAAGAACCATATCACTAAGAGTAATCCAAAAAAGTCGACAGCGCGTCAATCGGTCATCCGGAGCTCAAGTTAAAGCATTTCCGCTCCGAGAGCTAGGTTGGTTTCGTGTTCGAACCAACCCATCCATACCCAAATTTCTCCAAAACCTTGACTAGAATATACCGAAATGACCATATAGATCCAAGGATCGCTACGCAACTGACGATGCGTTGATCGAAGGTCTATAGCCCATGTTATGGGTGTTTGAAATGATCTGTCCGGAAACAGGGGGTTTGGGCCCGGTCCGACCCGGCCCAATACCCCCAGGGTCGGACCGAACCGAGGCGACCTGACCCAGGTCCGGGTCCGGCTTAGTTGGGTGTGGCTCGGTCCAGCCTGGCTATCGTGGCCCGGCCCAGCCGCAGCGACCCGGCACGGTGCGGGGGGTCCGACCTGGCGTGGGGGGTCCGACCCGGTGCTGCCGGTCCGGCCCTAGGCGGGTGCCCGCACACTGAGCGGATGCTGAAGGGGGGGTGGGGCGCTGCCCCCCCTCGTTTTGAAATGGTGGCCCCCACATGGAGGGTCCCGCACTTGTCTTCCCCCAGGGGTTACAACCCCCGGACATCCCGAAACGGCCGGCCATGTTGGTCGGCCGGTGTGCCGCCGAGGGACCCCCGTGGGTCCCGCCTTCCGAAGCACCAGCGGTCGGCTGAGTCCAGCCGCCCTCTTCTGCACTTCCGCGGCCTTAGGCCACGACCCTTGTCCGATCGGCGCGGCGCGACGAAGCCGCCCCTCTCCATCGTGGCCCGCTCTTGGCCGCGGCTTCCTTCGGCTTTACTGGCACCATGTGACGGCACCACGCTCCTTCGCCATGGTTTTCTCCATTCTCGCGCAGTTCCGTTGCACCGCGCCTCCTCCGTTCCAAAACATGACGGTGATCAACAACAAAGGAAAGGAGGATCGGTCGTGTTTGTGCAGTCTGACCTCCTCCCGTTAAATTGATAATAGGTGGCCAAATAATAACGAAAAACATCAAAAATAATATTTGAACAACGTAACAATCCCTACCTCGAAGAAGTTCAGGGAAGCTAGTGTCACGGAAAATGGCGTCGCAGGGGAAGGCTCCGTAAACGTTGACGGAGTTCGTCCGAGGAGGAAGCGGAGTCTCCCATGTTTTGATGTGGAGAGAAGATGGAAGGGTGTGTCGGCATTCTTCACGTTCTTCAAGGAGGAAGATGAAGTTATTCAAAGTGTGGAACTCTCACTCTCTCAACACAAAGAAGCAACCAAAATAAAATAAGGCCTTTGACGTGGAGGTTTAGAGGGGTTAGAGAATTTGAAAAGGTGGGGACTCGTGTGGGCCACACCTCACTAATATTCTACCAAGAGTTAGGATTTTAGTGGGTCCCACCCCAACTCCCACACATGGGGTTTCACCTCTTATAAGTGAAAAATTGTAACACAACTTATTTCACTTAATTCTTAATCCACATTTTTAAACAACTCTTCATGAGAAAACGCAACTCCAGAAAAGGTCTTCTTAAGCAATTACCGTTGTTGTGGTTTTATCGGTGCCCTCAGATTTCGATTCCGAGCACCTGTTAAAAAGTTAGAAAAACCCGCTCTCTCGTTCACTGAACGTACCCGAGCTAAAAATCAGAAATTGATTCTGGGCACACCGGTCCTCGGAATCAGGTGTCGTCAGAAACTGCGTACTCGTAAAATCATAAAGAATTTAATAAAAAAAATTCCTTGAAATTTACAGGTCTTTTCAATTAAATACAATATCTTATACATGATTTAATATTACTATAGTTATTTTACAACAATATACCTCCTTTTATCCATCCTACAAATAATAATATCACTATGCATACGTATGCACGGCTTACCATCTTCACGCCTTGGTGTAATCTATTATTCTAAAATAATTTATTTGGATGGGTACAATGATGGATATAATGGATTTAAATAATTAATATAAAATTATTATTATTCGTTATAATTAATATACCATCCAATTCCATTCCATTTAACCATCAAAGGGAATGATATCATCGCTCATGTGTACGTACGGTCTACTATTTCCACGATATGGTAAGATTCATTATCCACCTTAACAATTCAACAATGATTATAAAATTTATATTATAGTTAAATAATAATAATAATTAACTTAATTTAATTATGTACAAGATTAAAATACATCCCAATTCTTTCAAACATGACTTACATGGAAAAACAGGAATGGGAAAATGAAGTCGTTAACACCTGAAATAATGGAAATATTGAAACATGGTTAACAACATGATATAATAGGATCATATATGATATAATAAATTTTAATATGGTTATGGTATAATTTAAAAATATACATTAACCATTATACAGTATGTTTGGATACATAAGAAATATATCATACATAAGGTAAGGGACATTTTTTTGATCTCATTATTATCTGAAATTGTTTATAGGTAAGTATTTAATGGGGTATATTTAGAATCCACATCCATGTTTTCGATAATATGTAATCTTATTTTTATTATTCTAAAACTTTTTAATGTCAATTTTTCAAATTGGTAAAAATTTTAAATTTTATGTAATGAATCTTTTTGCATTTTTTGATATGGGGTACTTTTTAACTTTTCTGAAAAATGCATTTGGATAATGTTATTTTTAACTTATACAGCATGAATGGATTTTTACATATTCATAACACTTTATATCCATGAAGCTTAATCTACATGGTTTCAAGTGTATTTTTCAATAAATTATTTTCTTTTAAAATTTCACATCATTTTGATAAAGGAAAACGTTTTTGAAGAAGAATAGATATTTTCCTCAAGAATTATGTTCTGGAGTTTTTCAAAATTATTTTCCATCTAAGATGACGCTCTTTAAATAGGGTTATGTTTATGTCCCTATTATTACAATAATTTTATTTTTTTAATGATGGAATGGTATATTATATGGATTATGTTATGATATAATGATGTTTAAGAAACCCATTTTATTTCTTGGGTTATGCTAGGATGAATGCTTTATGTTTTTGTGTCACATGTAAGAATTATTTCATTATGAGATGGGTGGGAACTATATCTGCCTCCAATGCATTGGGTAAATATTTATATCTCATGATATAGACATGACTGTAATGGCATGTAAATCTGGTTCAGTAATACAGGGATGGAACCGCAAGTAAACTTGATTCAGTAATGGACTTGGTTGACTATAATGGTCTTGGCTATGAGCCTTGGATAATATGGAAATGATTTTATATACTTATATGTATGCCACAAAACTTTATGTCGTATGTTATGACTTTTTATATTATGTCCACTAATTCTTATGAATGTTTATCCCATGACATGATATCATGATATTTCATATGTATGATAAGATTTTAAAATGTTATGTTCGTGTGTCTTATAATTATGATATGATTGTTATTTCCCTTGTATACCCATACTGATAATTTGATCTCATCCTTTCTTTTTTTCTATTCCCCATGTCATGAAAAAGGGTATTATGTAGTCTATTCCAGAAAGAAGTCTAGTTACGGAGAAATAAGTGGGAGACAATATAGATGTTTTATGAACGATTTTTTTATGTTTCCCCGTTTCTAAAGACACAATACATATACAGTCTTTTCATGGATTTATTATATTCTTTAATTAATGTACTAAAATTTTTAAGTAATATCAATGTATGTAAATTGTGGGTCGTTATAGGCATGATATATAGTATAGTTGTTTTTATATCAAAAGCATGGAAAGGAAATTTAATTTCCCATTTCCCTAATATACAAATAATATAGGTAAATTAGTTTAAAACATTTTCACATACATATATCAAAAAAGATATTTAAATTCAAACCAAATCATGCATCACATATCATATCAAATAAATGGTGGTACAACTAAAATAGTTTAATAAAAATGAATCCCAAATCGGCAAAAGCATGAGAAACATCTCCCTAAGGATCATACTAGGTCGGGATAGAAAGTAACCTCATATGTAACATAGATATTTGTGAATATATAAATCCTCTATACATATTCATACAGATAATAAAACATAGGAACACCCAATAAGGTGAAACCCTCAATAGGTCTAAAAAGTCTATAGAACAATTGGCCTAGGGAGTAGAGGAATACCCCATGCATTAACCCCCCAACAGTAGACAATAACTATTATTATACCATCCAACTATGTATCTAAGGATTGATATGCACTTTATTTTACAAGTCATTTCATCAAACCATTTCATCATATCATTCTTTGAAAACCATTTCATCATATCAATCTTTGATAACCATTTCATAAACCATTTCACAATGCTTTGAGAAAGCCATTTTGAGTAACCAAAACAAGTTAAAATCCATATTTTATCTATTATTAATTTAAAAATACATAAATAAAATTATTCATTTATAAAAATTCATGTATAATACAATTTATAAATAACTAGAACAATGAAGTTCACCGAAATAGGCTAAAGACAGAACCACCTGCCTCAAAACTCGGGTCTCACATTCCTGTAATGGAATCCACAAACACGAATAACACAAAAATAAAAATGGGGGACCTAAAATAAATATACACAAATAATAATGTTTTGAATTTATAAATATGGTTGTAAAAGATGAAATATCACAACATACCTCAAGAATGCACACATGTCACACCACTACCAAGAAAGGATTGGCTCCTAGAACAACATCACTTGACAGATCTATAAGGAATCAATAAGAATCATCATCTCAGATCATCAGATCTAATATCCTAACATAGAATTGTTATAGTGGTAAAAGGAAGAAAATAAGAAGAAATATTACTCATCTATAGATATGCTCGAAAACATCAACTATAATCAATCGCTGAATGAAACAATTTAGAAGGAGAAGATGTCTCCAGAATTTATGGAGGAGATCTCTAGTTGATATAAAGGATAATTTATGATTAATTAATAAAAAATCATTTTTATGAAATCCTAAAATCCATGTGTGTCACATTTACTTGTGGTAAAACCCCTTTACACATCATGTCTTATACAAAGCTTGCATACGCTGAAAAACTGATCATCTTTTTGTTAAAAAAACAATTTAGCATCAAATGGAGTGTATTACTTAACATTGTATACTAATCTCATGAAATGATCCTATAGAAAATTATATTTCATTTACTTCAATTACATGACATTTAAATTGATTGTAGACAGAAAAAATATCATATTATTACTCAAAAACCCAAACCACCTCAGGAATTCTCCAAACTAGGGGAGAACCCTTCTAATCCATTACACATTTATATCTGGACTCCATTAATTCAAATAGACAAACATCCTATAAATTTTGTAAATTTTCCTGGAAACATTATCTCTATCCTCGGGAATCCAAAGATACACCCAATTAAATAGTAAAAAAAGTAAAGAGAAGGGAATTCCATGAAATCATGTAAAGGGGTGTTATAAAAATATCTGACGCCAAGAAAGGTTTTGTAAAACCTATAGAAAACCCCATGTTTCATATTCAAAAATTGCCTCATATTTCCATTCTAAGACTCCATTGAATATTTCTTCAATTATTTTAGAAAAACTATAACTATGTAAGATTATATATACAATATTTTTATTATATCAACAATGAGGATCCTCGAGCCTTGGAATCTCGCATTGTCTCATCAACTATCTCTGAAAATATTCCATATATATTAAAATTCCTTACAAGGAAATTAAATTTACATACATTAGAGATATTCATCCCAAAAAGAAAAAAATCATAATCAAGAATATGAGGTTACTGCGATTAGATCAGGGTTTCCCACTCCTTGGATCTCTCGTATAGATTCTCATTCTACCACTAGACTCACACCAATGGAATGTCTCAACCATGGGGGATCTTCGACTACTGATCCTCTATCTCTAATAGGTACTTTCTAATGTTATATTTATACTTTATGTCCATCTCTCCGAATTTGATATCATATGATGGTCTCTACACATACCTACTAAGTTGAAACAAATGGAATACCTTTTGTACCTGGTCTAATTGTGGTGGTAATTCCAAGAAGTATTCCACCTTACCGACACTACCTATTATCTAGAAAGGGACAATTAATATTGAAGATAAATTATATCCCCATCCAAATCTACCAAATCAACAATGATGTGGGTCCCTCAAGAACACATGTTCTCCCTCTTTGAACTCCAAAATCCTCCTTCATTGATTTCCATATTACTTCTCATGGAACTGGTTAATCTTCATCCAATCCAGATTGACCTTAAACTTCTTAGTCATATCTTTCACTAACTCTAAACCCATTAGTGGTGACTAACCTAGATCAGTCCAACATAGTGTTGAACATTAGGGTCTCCCATACAAGGCCTCAAATGGTTCTATACTAATGGTTTAATGGTATTATTTTGGTACAAAAAATCCACCAAGGGTAGTTGATCCTCCAAACTATGGCCAGATTCCAACATGAAAGCCTATAGAATGTCCATCAGAACCTATATGGTCTTCTCATAATAACCATTAGCATGGGGGTAAAACACCATGATCAAATGCAATTAATTCTCAAGGGCCTCCTACAATCCTCTCTATAGTCATGACATGAAGTGATCACTACTGTATGAAACAATTTTTGAGGGAACTCGATGAAGCTAAACTATCACATGAATGTAAATTCATCGCAATCTCTCTACAAAAATATGTAATCAGATAGCTAAGAATTAGGTTGACTTGGTGAGTCAGTAAATGATAATCTAGATGGAATCATGTCCTCAATACATGCATGGTATCCATGTCAAAATGTCCATAAATATACCATCTCACTACCAATATGGCACCACAAGGGGTTGAGCTAAACCAAGTGGAACCTATTTCTCAAACCTGACATACTGAAAAGTGAGGAATTAAGATACATTCCCTATTACACTCTTATTTATCCTTGGCTACTAGAACTAGTTCCAAAGGTCCTGGTACATCTTCACCAAACCCGGATATACTGCCAACATGGATGAATGAAACTCCCCTAGAACCACCTCATGCAAAGTCATAGGTACCATTGTCTATCCCCTAAATTGGATTTCATTCTCCCCACCTATGGAAAATCCGTGAGGGGTTTCTCTTGTGTATATATTAGTAAGAAATGTATCACATTTTGTATATCCTTTTTGATCCTCCCTAACATGGTTTATAATTAGTGGGTAATAACCATTGAATTTAAATATTACACACCATCCTTGTCTACTACGAACAACTACAATGAGGGTAACTACTCATACTCCTTGTCCAACAACTATAACGAAGATCTCTTGCTATGAGCATATTCCATCAAATTCTCCATCAAAAGAGTATAGACTCTCTCGAATTTATAATCATTGATGAACTATATCTATTTCCTCTATATCAGGTTAAGATATTTATGAAATACGATATACTTGTGACTCTTGTAGTTAAAATAGATGATAAATCACGCACCCATAAAATAGTTCTACCAAATCTTTAGGGTAGAGACTACCACTTCAAGTTCAAGGTCATGGGTCACATTTTTATGATCATGTGGTGTCAACTTTTAGGACCCACAAGCAATCACCACCTGCCTCTATATCATAACCCAACCAATTCTGGTCTATGAGTCGTCACAGAAAAATATGTACTCAACACCCTCATTTATAAATCTCAATATTAGGATTCTTTTTAACATATAACACAACTCCTGAAAACACAATTGGAACTATTTCATCCACACAAAAGGATTCTCCTACTGGCCCAAAGAAGTCAAAGGTTCTGATATCTTGGAGAAATCGGACATGAATCTCTTTTATTAGACAAAAAACATATAGTGACCTAAACATATCATACATAGATATTACATCTAATTAGATGAATATTCCTTACATTATATAAAGATAAATGTTGAAATCATATAGGTCTAGTATCTTTGGAAACTTGTAAGCAGAAACAACTGGTTCATAATAGTTATACATTGTCTCCCACATAGATCTTCCAAAATATCACCCTTCATAGATAGATAATGCATAAAATATGTATTCATAACCTAGGAAAGGAAACATATAAAAGGGTGAGTTCTTATTCCTAGTGGGGGTAAGCATGGGAAATATCAATGATCATGTAATAAAAACATGGGAAAAAGTGTATGATAAATAAGCTTAAAATTTTGAAACCATACACTGCATAACATAGAACACAATCATGAGTTAGGGAATTAATCTTGGTAGTTCATAAGAAATTAATCATAAGGAATAAATTAACATGAACCATAAGGTAATAATATAGGCATACGACATGGAATTATGGAATACACATAATCATTGAAAAACATTTCCTTCATTTTCAAGGCTCCTTTCCAAGTCTATCATAGTGAAATGAGTTCACACTCAAAACCATCATAGTAGTCAATGTCCCCTCCCACGACTATCATAGTTGAACAATTACCTTACTGAAATGCTTTCACTCCACATATAAATCTTGTTTATCTCATGACATATCAATATTTAACCAATGAATTAGAGGGAGATATATCTCACACATGTCACATAATGAAAATCATACATATGTGTGCCACAAGATCAGAAACCATTCATCATATCAAAACCCATGACATGAAATGGGTTTAATAAACATTTCATCATATCCTAACTTGTGAAAAATGAATGGGTTTCATAAAAATCATTTCATCATAAACACATACCATTAGTTTAAATATTATGGATGGTATCATTAGATTATATTCCTAGTAAATTGTAATAAACATTGAAGTTTATTATATTTGATGAATAATATCATTAAAATGTTTGTGAGTACCTTTTTATTTTTTAAAAACATCTTCAAAATATAAAAATATTCAAAATATTATCAAAATAAATTTATTACAAATATGGATGATGAAATTTAAAGGAATGTTGAAGACATTTTGTATCCATGATAGTGGGAAATTCCTTTCATGTTGTATCTATTAAAAAACATTCCTTCAATTCTATTTTCAGAAAAGTCACAAAGTACCTTTCTTGGAAAATGAAAAAAAGAACACTTTAAGTACGTTCTTTTTAAAATGAAAACATGTGTAACAATTAATTTAACCAAAAATAGGCTAATAGTAAAATAAATCCTTAAAAATGTCTATAAAACATGTATAGGAAAAAAATCTTGAAGAGGTAAATAAAGTTAATTTTTCTTAAAATAGATTTTTAGTCTCTTGAGTAAAAATAGTGAGTATAATGAAAGGAAAACATTTATTTATAATAAATAACCTAAATATAAAAAACTTAATGAGTATCTTTAGTGTCAGATCATAATATTTCATTTTCATAACTTAATCATAAAGAATCTTGATGAACAATGAGATTAGAAGACAAAATCCTTACCTCAAGTCTGGATTCCTTAGTAAATATTTGAACCACATATATAACAAGTATATGTAAATTATAAATCATATTCCACAACTATAATGATATACATTAAACCATATATTATTTATTTTTAACCTTTTTCATCTGTTAAATAGAAATTCTTTATTGAAATCACTATTCCATGTGATAAATCTTTCATTTTTCATATAATTGTCTTTTTAGTAGATTTATCCCTTGTATATTGACCATAGTTAAACCATATCTAGAATTTTAATCATGTTATAATTATCATTTATATTCATTATATATTTATATTTATTTATTTTTATTAATCCATGAAATTTCATGATGGAATAATGATTTACACCATTCATGGAGATAATAAGTCGTATGTATAAATGAATGTTGCTTTCATTTTTCAATGAATAGAAAGAAATAAAGATAAATATTAATTCACCTTTAAAAAAATTATTATGTAATATATATCATATATATACATAAAATTTATTTTAAGTACCATCTAAGGAAAATATAAATGAAAAACATAGCATGTCGCTTCGTGGAGGTGGTAGTCCACACCTATGCACGTGCGACATTATCGATTCCCAAAGAATTTGATGTTAAGAAGCTAGAAATGATATTATCATAATAGAATTACATTTTTTTCATAAATATAATATAAAACCATTAGACACATAATAACACCCATCCATAAAATATGGTGATAAAAAATGAATTGTATCGTTACGTGGAGATAGTAAGCTATATGTACTCACGAGGGATACTTTCACTTCTCATTCTATGGGAAAGAGGGTGTATAATTCGACTTTCATAATCATAATAAAATTTTTATATATTAATCATACAAAATTTATTATTTAATTAAAAGTATATCATACTTATATTTGGTAAAAGAAATAATTACAATAAAGTGATCGGTTTAGTAGGTTACTTATTTTTTGAAACAACTCATTTAGATCTCACCTAAAAGGCACTGGGGTTGGACTTTTGGGAAGGGAAAAACCAATAGTATGTAAATATGTAGGATTATAAGATAAATATCCATAATTTTTTGAGATATAAGGCTCAATTTTGTGTGAATAATAGAAATGTGGGTCTCTTTTATAACAGTGGGGGGGCACTCTTGAAATTTCAAAATATGTTAAATTAATATAACTTAATTTTGATGTAAAAATGTATCTAAATTGATAATATTCCAATAAAAAATGATCATGGGTATAAATAATCACATGAAATAAAAAATCTACAAGTTTTAATCACATTTTACCCTTATATATTAGTTTTAGATTCCTGTAAAGCCTTTTGACAAATATCATAATATTAATGTTTTCTATGCTTTAATGGTTAATAATGTTACTATAAAATTAACAAAACCTATAAACGGACCATTTATTATATTTATAACTATATTCCATTTATTGGGATAAATATAATATTATTATGAATTTTTTATCATTTATTAAAATATTAATTACTATTAAATATTATTTATGTGATTTTTTACACTATTCATTTAATTTTACTTTAAATACATAAATACAAATGGGGAATTAAAATAAGCTGATTTAAATACTTCCTAATATGTCATATAAATCTATAAAATTATTATTACATATTTAATAATTCACATTAAATCACTTTTAATATTACTAATAACATTTATTATATTTTTCTATTAAATGTGGTAATATTGCATCAGTGTTTCATAAGAAATTTATACGATTATATAATTTCTGAAAATTTGAAAAAAATAAGAGAAAAATAATTTCCTTAATATAATAATAGACACTTTTATACACTCATAACATGATTTTTTCCTTATTTGGACATATAAAATATATTAAAAATAAAGAGAGTGACATTTTGTAACATTCTTTGATTTAAATATTATACAGGTCATTTTCATGAACAAGTATCCAGTAAACGAACAAATTTAAATACTAATATTATAAAGGTTTAATTAACCTAATAAATAATAATTATGATGAAAAATTAGGTCCTTATCACATAGTTTTTACCTTGATAAACCTGATTTACCCTTTATCAAGGTGATAAATTATACCATGATTATGATTCATATAGACTAAAAATAAAAGGGTAATGTTTACCAAATTTTAAAACAATAATTAAAAATATTTAATTAATTTCATCTAGATCAATACCTATAAATTTAATAAATTAATATTAATGTATGTGTGCATGATGGAGTGAAGTTATCTTTTTAGAATAAAAAATCATTTTGAGCATAAAACTAGATTTATTATTTTCCTATGTAAAATAATTTAATATAAATTAGAGTAATGTTAAAAAATTTCTATAATATGTAATATATAAATTTAATTAATTAAATTCACTAATATTGATCAATTTAATTTATTAGGATAAAAATACTCTCCACACATAAAATCCATTTTTTGAAAAACATATCCTTTATTTTCAAATGATTTTTTGTTCATTTCTAATTAATTGATAACTAATGAATTAATTTTATTCATTTCTAAACCATGTATTTTAATAATTTATTTAGTCCTATTAATATCCATTATTCCAAAGGTTTTGTGGAAATAATATTTTAATAGTATATCAAGACTCTTCTAAATTCATTATCGCATGTAACGTAAGCTATTAAAGAAATTAACATCATTAGAAATATTATTTATTAAAATATATTGTTGTTACATGATACCCCCTTAAAATAATATTATCTGAAAATTTACCTTACTATAATACAAAAAAAAGGATACTTCCACCTCATCTTATTATTTGGTTCCCATATAGCTTCCTCAAATCGGGTTTTTCACCATAAACATTAACTGGGTGAGTGGTCCTATTTCATATAACTTTATCTCAATGATATAGAAACCCTTTTAGTAGTTCCTTATAAGAAATATATTTTTTCCCTTTGGTTTGACCTCTAATTTTAGTGCATGTCAGTGATCGGGTTTGTACTTCCTTCAGGTAAAATACAGGGATGTCATCATGAACATGAGTGAGATTCTGTGGGAACAACAATCAATAAGATATTTCCCCAATATATTCAATAATTTCAAAATAAGTGATAAAAATAGGTATTATATTTTCCTTCATTCTAAATCTCGTCAAGCCATTCCAGGGTGATATTATTAGTAATAATTTATTACCAACTTCAAAATCAGGATCTTTTTTATGACATTAAATAATAAAAAATAAACTATGATATGAAATTATGTACTATTGAATTAATCTAACATTATCTACCATTTCCTTGCATATATCATGTCCTAATAACATTGTCTTTGTATCTTCATTCCAAAACATTGGAGTTCTTCCTCCTACCATATAGGGATTCAAAAGGTTCCATATGAATGCTGATATGAATGCTATTATTGTACCAAAATTACATTAAAGGAAGGTGTTTATACCAACAAAAGTTGAAACAATTTGGGTAAGCTCTAAAAAATCTCATAGAGTTTTATTGGAACTCTTAGAATGATCATTTTTTATGGATGATAATAATTCCAAAAACAAAACTCTATATCCAGATCTAGATAAATAATTCTCCAAAACATCGATGTAAAATTTTTATTTTGGTTTGATACAATTGAAAGTGGTAATCCATGAAATATTACCACTTAATTAATTTATAACTTTGTAATTTCATCAACAGATAAATCCTCTCTAGTGGAAAAAAGTGTGATATCTTCAAAATTCAACTTACTACAACCCGTAGAGCATTATTCCCTATAGTTTTTTTGGGAAGTATAATGAAACAATCCATGGGGATGTTTTCCCATTTTAATTATTGTATGGATAATGTTGGTAACATTATAGAGACCCTACATTTTCTTACATGACTATTATGTCATTTTGAAGATAAAAAACACGATTTCATAAAAAAAATGATTATCAAATGGTTTAGTTTCTTAGGAAATTTATCCACATACATAACTTTTACATAATAAAACAAAAAAAATTATTTAATTCCTTATTATATAAAATCTTGGTTTCCCTTGTGTTCTCTTAAGTACAAGTAATCACTTAAAGATATATATCAAGGAAATGGGTGAGCTAAAATCCCAGTAAGAGGATGAATAAGGGACATGAATCAATATTACATGGGTGATCAAAACATCATCATCATAATAACATAAGTATAGGATTATCATCAATTTAATGAGGGAAATAATGGATATATCCATGTAATGTGGAAATGCATAAGAATGAAACATCATGTCTTAGTGGTTAAATACCACATACTATTATGAACAAATCTTGTATCATGTTCATGCATAAAATATGTGCATAATAATAAAATCATAAATTTGATAAAATATAGAACCATGTTCATTAATGTATCACATTATTTATTGAGATGCATCACATTACACAATGCATTGGAGGGTTATAAAATTTTGGGCCCACCTGTCTGATCATAACATTTACAAAATCATACATGCCAAAGAGAACATATAAAAATCATGTTCATGAAATAAACCCATAGAAGATAATGGGGTTAATAGGGATTTCATAAATGATACATTCATTAAAAAACATTTTAGTTTCAAAATTAATAAGTCCAACCTTACATATATATAAAACATCACTATTCATGAGTGGATAACAAGCATTTCATGAGGAGTAAAATACGATGTTTTTAATTAACTTTAAAAAAATAGAGTCCTTTTATATAAAACATTTTTACATGGTAGGAACATTTATATCCCTAAAGTAAAATTTAATGGTCATTTTAATGATATAATATGAACATTAATACCATATAAGAAATAATATTCCAAAGAAAGGTTTTTGGGTTCAAAAATCCCTATTCCTTCTTTCCATCTTTATTTGGTCTCTTTTGTGGCTCCAGGATAATAAACATGTATTTATTAAAAAATTAAAAAAAATTATTTATATTAATTTACAAAAATATTTATCTATTATAATCACTATATTATATTTATTATTTTCTATTGGTGAAATTGAATCATTTTTATATAATATTTTTCTTAAAAATATCTCATCTCTCTTTGATTTCTCTATGTTCTTTAATCCAACTTATACATTAGTATAATTAATTAAAAAATATTAAAATGTATATAATTACATGTTTATTTGTTATATATATTTCATAATATCCATTCATGATGACTGTTATATCTGTTTACATGGAAATGTCTCTTTAGGTTGTTTACCGACCTTTGACGAGACATTTTTGGGTGAGTGGGATGGAGAAGATTAAAATTTATATATATATAGTATTATGATACTTATAGTAGCTTAAAATAATTAATATAAATTTAAATTAATTTCTTATTAATTTTCTTATGGTTTAGTTTTGATTGTTTTGGTGTAAAAAGGATTGTGAAGAGGAAGAAGAAATTAAAAAGACACAAAAGTGGATCGGAACTTACATAATCCTCATTGTAGCTTCTCTTGTATGACACTAAAAGTCCATGGTGGTTGGAGTTATGTTTTAAAAAAAAAATCCTATGTATTTTATGGGTATATGAGTATTTTGGATGATATCGGGCTTTTTAATGGATTTTAGGAGTGTTTTCGATGGGGAGAGAGATGGGTTATTTAAATTTGAGGAGAGGGGTATTTTTAGAATATAATTTTGAATAGAATAATATATTAGAGGTAAAACATGTAATAGTGATTATTTTATTATTTAATTCATAAATTTATATAATATAATGAGTTATAGACTTTAAATCCACTTTATAATTTGAATTCATTATTTTATTAAAAAGGAAAGTGGAAAGAAGGAAAATTTTTTATTTTAAGGAATCACTTTTCACTTTAGGTTTTGGAAAGTTATTTTTAGGTTTGGAAATTATGTTTATTATATATTAATGAACCATTTGTGAAATTAAATATACCATGTCAAAACCTAATGTTCTAAAAATGGTTACTTCATTATTACATCATGAATTATGTAATTTTAGTGACACAGGTTATGTGAAAGACTACACTTTCACTATTCATAGGAAAATTGAAGTATTTCATAAAATTACCAAAAAAATACCCCTTTGTTATTTTTTCTGTAATTATTTAAAAAATATTATTTATTTAATCAAAGTAAATTTATAAAAGGGTTCATTTTAATTTTTAATATAAAAATTATGAATATTAAAAAATACTTTAAAATACAATTTATTAGAATTGATCTTATATTTTCTTCGAGTTTTTTAATACAAATTTTCATTTTTTTTGCATTAAGAAATTGGTATTTATATAAATTAATCTTGATAATTAATATTTATATCATCATTTATTATTTTTGGGTAAAATTAAAATTCTAATGGTCATGTTATTATTCCTAATAGTTAGGTTACAATCACATTTCTATTCCAATGGTCATATTACTATTCCAATGGTCACATTAACTACAATATATACTGCTATATTGTTTTACTCAATAATCAACTCAATTTATCTCAAGGTTATATATTTCCATAATTTTTCTTGGTTTATAAATATTTTTATTCTTTTCTATAGTTATTGTAGTGGGTGTCATGATTCTAGTAGATTGGGGAAATCTATGTTTTCCCATTTTTGAATTTATATAATATTTTATTTTTTAGTTTTAATCATAAAATTTTAATTGGTTTCATTAATGATTAATGTAACAATGTTTCATAATGAGAAAATGGGTTTTTTGGGTTCACTATATTTTGTATGTCTATAATATTATATAATTTAATATAACACACAAATATTGAAGGAAAAATATTACTAATAAACATTGGGTCATTACATTATTCTCCCTGTAGAAAATGTTTCCCTAATATTTCAACTCATCTTCTTGTTTGATAATAGATGAGGGTAATTATATTTCATTATTTCCACTATTTCCCAAGTCTCTTCATCAAACTTATGGTTCTCCATAAGACTTTGACATGGTTATTTATCCTATTGCATATAAATTTGTCTCAATGGTCCAATATCATCATCAGTTATTCTTTATATGATATTTTATTATCTAGTTGTATCATACCTGGAGCCCGTGCATTTGAGGGTTCAGGTATATACTTCTTCAGGAGGGATTTTTGAAACACATAATGAATGTGATCCATATTCATTTTAAGTGAAAGTTTATACTACACTTATCCTATATTATCAAGTATCACAAAGGGGATAATATACCATGGTATAAGCTTCCCTAACTTTCTGAACCAGATAACTATCTTTTATTGGATATTTGAAGGAAACATGTGTCTCTAACATCGAACTAGAAGTACCTTTGATGGTTGTTAGCATTCCTCTCTTTCTGACTTTAAGAATATTTTATATGTTATTAGATGGCTTGAACCATCTATGTAATCTCTTTTACAAGGTCAATTTCAAGAATTTTTCATTAACCAACTTCATCTGAACATGTTTTAGTTCTATATCATTTCCCATAATGATATTTATATAGATTCATTTGAATACTCAAGTGGAACATACTGTTATATGATATGTGAAAAAATGGATATATTGATCCCATAAAAATTTTAATTCCATTGAGAATGAACATATCATGTCCTTGAGTGTTTAAACAGTCCTTTTAGATTGAAAATTAGTTTGGGGTGATAGGTCACTCTGAAATTCAACTCAATGATCAAATCATGATAAATACATCTTAAGAATTAAAATTGAAACATGTATCAAGATCTGAGATAATATGAGTTGTAACCCCATACAACATCGCTAAATCCTTCACATATACCTTGGAATGTTTTTCAAGAAATAGGGAATCTTGAATAGTAATAAAGTGGTAATTCTTACTGAGTTGATCCACCAAAAACCATATCACATTGTTTCCATTGGATGTTTTCTAATGTCACTAAACAAATACCATAGTTAAATTCTCCCATTTCATTTGGATTATAGAAAATGGTTTCATCATCAATTTTTACTTTTGTTTCAATGCATTAACTTAAGGACATACCAAACACATTGAAATTTTCTTAGTAATCTCCTTATTCATTTTGTCCCTCCAAAAGTGTTCTTGAAGATCATGAAAAATATTTGTGCTTCTAGGATGGATGGAGAAAGATGAGCTTTGTGAATTATCCAATATTCCATTTTTTATCTTAGGTAATGAAGTCAAATAGAGACTTTTTCTAAACAATATTAGACCATCTTTATAGATGTGGAGCTCATGTAGTTTCCCTTACCTTAATACTTTCACCTTTATTTATAGCTCCATATCATCCATTTGTGCCTCTTGATCTTATTTTGGATGGATTTTTGGGAAATAATTTGGGAAAAGTATGATGTATTCCCTTATATTATGATTTCCAAATCCATCATGTGCACTTCCATGATGATAGGGTCTTTCTCAATCCACTCCATGGATAGAGTGGTAAGATCTTTTCTACTAAAAGCATCATCTACATTGTTCACTTCTTCTGGATGGAATTGAACACAGAAACCATAATCCTTGATTAGTTTTAACCATATTATTTGATTCACATGGAGATATTTATATATGAATATATACTTTATAATCTTATGATTATTATATATGTCACACTTCTCACCATATAGGTATTTTAGCTATATTTTGATGGAAAAATCAGAGGTTATAGATCCAGATCATGTGTTGGGTAGTTATTCTCATGGATCTTCAACTATTATTATTTGTAGACTATCACTTTATCATTCTTCATGAGTACACAGCTCAATCCTTTCATTTATGCATCATTTTGTATCAAACAATTTCTTACACTTGTTGGTAGTGTTAGTAAAGGAGAAAGTATTAGCATCTTCTTGAGCTCCTCTAAGATTTCCACACATTATTCCATCCATACATACTTTACACCATTCTTTGTTAGCTTAGTTAGGGGGATATTCAATTGTGATAAATTTCTCACAAAAAAATGGTAGTACACTTCTAATCCAACAAAACTATGGATTTCCATGATAGTAGTGGGTTTAGTCCATTCATAAATTGCCTTTTCTTAAGGGTCTATAGAAATTCCATCACATGTGATCATGTGCCCTAAGAATGTGACTTGTTTTATCCAAAAGTCAGTCTTTTTTATCTTAGATTACATTTTCTCCTCCCTTAATATCTCCAGCACAATCCTAATATATACTTAATATTCCTCCATTCTCTTGGATTAAATGATATCTTCATCGATAAACACTTCCAAAAACGTTTCTAGGTAGTCTCTAAAGAATATATTTATCAAATCCAAGAATATTTCATGGGAACTAGTAAATCTAAAGGTAATCACCATGAACTCATAGTGCCCAATCCTTATACGGAAATATGTCTTATTAATATCTTCATTATTCACATTCAGTTGATGGTATCTAGAATTAAGATCCACCTTTGATAAGTATTTATCTCATCATTGTAGATAGAAAAATTCATCAAACCAAGGTAGTGAATAACTGTTCTTTATGTTGATCTTGTTAAGCTCCTTGTAATTGATATAGAGATGTATTGATCAATTCTTCTTCATGACAATGATAACTAGTTCACCCCAAGGTGATGCACTATGGAATATTATCCCTTAGTCTAAATGATATTGAATATTCTTCTTTAACTCTTCATGTTCGATTGGGGCCATCATATAGGGGTATTTTGAGATAGGTATAGCACTAGGTATGAGATCTATTAAGAACTATACCTCACAATATAGGGTAAGTCTGGGTAATAGTTCCATAAATAAAATGGTGCATTCCCTAATAATGGGAATTTTCTCTAGGTTTATACCTTCCTTTGACACAGCCATTTAGTAAAATTAAGCTTCTTCATAGGGAATCGACACCCATGCAATTAACTGATTTTACCAAGGAGATTCATGATCATACATGAATTTTTAGAGGATCTTGTGATTTTAAAAAATATGAAAAACAATTTACTTTTCCAAATAGTAGACTTGTACACTATATAATGAGAGGAAATCCATTCCATGTATATCATCAAATTCCTCCTTGGTAAGTACTATGAGATGTGTTGGATGAATCTTCCCACATTCTCTAACTTGAGAAAATTCCAACACTAGGAATGTAATGATTACTCGACTATGTATTTTATGGATATCTCTACATAAAGGTATCAGGGATTCAATTTAATATATCAAGAAAACATTTAGGATAACAACTAATGTGTATAACCATAATCGAATAAAACGTTTTTTTCATTCTTGAGTAAATAGTAAGTGTACCTTGTACGAAATCATTTTCTTGATCCACTTCAGTAGTATGTATGGAATATGCTTTCCCTTTATCCTTTGGCTTTGGTGGTTATTGACATTGATTACCCCCAAGGACTCTAGGTTTAGTGCACCAGATTGCATAGTTCCATTTTTACCTACATTTGAAAAATTAAACCATAGGTAGTGCATTAGGAGGTTCCCTCATTTCCTCTATAATGTTGGCCGACTTATTCATGTCTCTTTAATATTCATGAGCCTGGTGTCTTTATCTCTAACACTTGAAGAATTTACCCATCCATTTGAGATAATTCTCATGATTATTTTTCCCGTATTTTTGACATATGAGTAATTGTATCCTCTTTCCACCATTTTCATTTAACCCACAAGATTGAAACTCCATTATTCTATTATTATCTCCATAACCATGGAACCATTATCTGAAATTCATGTCCACCTGATCACATCGAACCACTTCATTATATATACAAATTCTAAGATTTCATGAGCCTTTTGAAGGTGTGGTCTGAACCCACCAAATTAGCTATCTATTTTTCTAACATTTTTTATATCAAAACCTGAGGTGTATCTTATGATCCTTATGAATTTTTCCTTGAAAGATTTGACGGATTCAACTTCATTTTTCTTCAGCTACATGAATTCTTTGTATATATTTGTTTTAATAGTTAAATGGAAATATATAGTAATAAATATTTTCATAAAATCTTCCGACTCCATCTCCCCTATGTCATCCTTTGTATTTTTTCTTTATCACTGGACACCATTGATCAGATTTCCCATCAAAATGATAAATTGAAAGAGTCAACTTATTCTACTCAGAACAATGTATCATAGAAATTATTCTATCCATTTAGTTAGCAAACTATTCCAAGACAAGTGGATGAAAAGTTCCACTAAAAAAGAGTGTGAGTTCCTACATAAATGAGTCATTTTCTAGTTGATCTTTATTTTGTGAAGACATACATTCCACATGATTCATGTTATTTTTCATACGTTGATATTTTTGGGTAAGCATTACTATAATGTTTCAAATTACACCTCCCTTAGAATTGGGGATATTGTTTTGGAAAATATTTTCACTTTCCATCACATTATTTTTTGTTCTAGTTTCTCCCTGTTCCCACAATTTTCTAAAATATAAAAGGCTTTAACAAAATAGAACTCCAAATGCATGAGTAATTTATTCTTTTATACAATTAACACTAAATTAATATCTTATTAGATATTTATGTTTATCATTTTCTAAAATTATTCTTATCGGATGTTTTTCCTATATATAGACTTATACTTATGGTTTTCACTCTTATATTCTAATATTATTTCCCAAATTTACTAAACTATGCTATGATACAAACTATAGAGACCCTATTTTTTCATACATGACTATTAAATCACTTTAATGATAAAAAAATAATTGAATTACATATTCAGGATCAAACTATTTAGTGTATTATAAAAATTAGGCTCATACATAACATTTACATAATAAAATAAAAACATTATTTAATTTGTTCTTCCATTTCTTCTTAGTGGCCCTTATATTCTCTTTGGTACAATTAATCACCTGATGATATACGGTAATGAAATAGGTGAGCTAAAAGTAGATTATGAGGATGAATAGGGGACATGAATCAATATAACATGAGTGACAATAAACATCATAATCATCATAACATAACCATAGTATTATCATCAACTTCATGAGTTAAATGATGGATAATGTCATGGAATGTGGAATATGTATAAAAATGAAACATCATGCCTTAGAGGTCAAAACCCAAACATTGTTTTGAACAAATCTAAGATCATGTTCAAGAATAACATATGTGTATAATCATAACATCATAATTGTGAAAAATATATCATCATGTTCCGAAATATTTAACATTATCTCATGAGATACACCTCAATACCCAATTCATTTTAGGGAAATATAATTTTGGTCTCTCCCCTCACATGATAGCATTTACATAATCATGTATGCCTCATTGAACTCATAAAAATTATAGTCAAGGAATAAAACCAAGGGAGATAATGGGTTTTATAAGGATTTAATAAATGGTGTATACATAAATAAACAATTTGGTTCCAGTACAATTATGTTTAATCATACTTGGACATAAAAAATCATTATTCTTGAGTTAACCAAAATAATTTCTAGTGTCGTAAAATACTATGTTTTGAAGTCACGTTGAAAAAAAAAGGTCATTCGTAGAAAACATTTTGACATGGTAGGAACATGTATATCCCATATGGAAATGTTAAAAGATATTTTAAGGATATAATATAGACATTCATACTGTGTAAGAGATAATAACCCAAAGAATGTTTTGGGTATGTGAATCCCCTTTCCTTAATTCCAAAAATATTTCTTTTCCTTTACACCTCCTCAATAATAAAATTATATTAATTAAATCAATTATAAAGAATTTATTTATAGTATTTTATACAAATATTTATCAGTTATAATCATTTTATTATATTTCTTAACTTATGTTAGTTAAATTCAATAATTTTGATATCATGTTCTTCATAACAATTTCTTGTTTCGGTTAGATTTGTCTATTTTATTAAATGTAATTTATACATTAGTATAAATAATTCCATAAGATTATAACGAATATAAAAACATTTTTAAATTTTATATATAGTTTATAGTATTCATCCATGATGATGGTTATATGTTTTGACATGGAAATGTCCCTGTAGTTTGTTAACCAGCCTTTGATGGGACATTGTGGGGATATTGGGAAGTGGGGGTTTTAAATTTTTATATATAGTAGTATGATAATTATAAATGGTTAAAATCATTAATATAATGTTAAATTACAACATAATAAATTTTTTTATGTTTTGGTTGTCAAATGGTTAGTGGGAAAAAAGAAATAGGAGAGGATGAAGAAATAAAAAAGAAGAGAATAGTGGATTTGAGCTTACTTAATCCTCAGTGTATCTTCTATTGTACGACACTATAATTCCTTGGTGGTTGGAGTTGCATTGCTCTAGAATGTCCCTATGTATTCAAATGTGATTGATAGGGAGGATTTGGGTAGATCATTATCTTTCTAATGTATGGGAGGAAGGGTTTTCCAAGGGGAGGGGGGTTATTTATACTTGAGGGGAGGAGTATTTTGAGAATATAATATTGAATAAAATAATATATAAATCATAAAACATGTAATAGTGATTTTTTAAATATAATTCATATATTAATATAATATAATTATTTTTAGACTTTAAATCCCCTTTATAATTATAATTAATTAGTTTATTAAAAGGGAAAGTGGATAAAAATAAAAAAAATTATTTTAAGGAATCCTTTTTGACTTTATGTTTTGGAAAGTTTTTTTTAGGTTTGGAAATTGATTTTATAGTATTTTAATGAATATTTTAAGAAATTAAATATAACATGGATGAAACTAATGTTATTGAAATTATTATGTCATTATTACATCATGAATTATGTCAATTGAGTTACACCAGTTATGTGAAAAAAAGTATTTTTACTATTCGCATTAAAATTTTAGTATTTCAAAAAAATACCAAAAACCCACTGTAAAATAATTTATACATGATGATTTAAAAATTGATAATCATTTTTTCAAAATAAAATTCTAAAATAGGTAATTTTAATTTTTAATATAAAAATTAGGACTTTTACAAAATACATTAAAATACAGTTTATTAAAAATGTGATTATATTTTCATTGGTTTTTTATCATTAAATTTCTTTTTTGCATTAATAATTTTATATTTAAATAAATTAATCATTAAAAATAATATTTATATAAAATTTTATTACTTTTGAATGAAATTAAAATTTCAATGGTCATGTTGCTATTCCGAACAGTTAGGTTATAGTGACATTACTATTATAATGGTCATAATACAATTCTAATGTTCACATCATATCCTTTATATATTACTCTATTATTTCACTCAATATTCAATTAAATTACTCTCATGGTTCTATATTTCAATAATTTTTCTTGATTTACTAATATTTTTCTTCTTATCTATAGTTCTTTATAGTGGGGGTGTTGATTCTTATATGTTGGGGTGATCCATATTTACCTATTTTGACTATTCTATTTTATATTTTTTTTCCAATTTTAATGTTTGGAATTTTAATTGGTTTCATTTTTTATTAATGTAATAGTATTAAGTAATGATATATGTTCTTTTTTGGGTTATCTATATTTTTCATGTGTATAATATTACATAATATGACACAAGAAATATTTATTTAGGAAAAAATATTACTAATAAACATTGGGCCATTACAAACATCCCAAGAGACTTATGTCGGTTGACCTTATACTACTGATAAAAATATTATCGAGAAACATACTCAATAATAACTCTCTTTATTCAATCCAACAAAAAATACACTTTCAAATTTTTATACATCTATGTGATTTAGGTATGAATAGATAATGAATAACTATAATCCTTATCCAATACCTCCTTCTTTAAATATAGTATAAAAGAGAGACATACTTGATTCTAGAACCATATTATTTAATCAAAATAAATATTTAACTCAGTAACAATTCTCACCCTTTTATATATCTATATCTTTTTTCTTGTCCTCTTTAATCTTTATAGGGATATATGGTTGAAAAATAATTTGATAAAGATAATATTTCTCCACTTCCTATAATATTTCAAGATCTATCCATTAAAAGTACAGAAATATCATATATTTTTATATCCTCATCATAGATAAGCTTGCATGATCTTTTCGACTCATATCTTCTTTCACCTTGTTCTCTTTCCTAGGGTGTTAATGTATTGAGAAGTCATAATCATCAATCTGATCCTGAAATATTCTTTTTCACATGTTTATCTCTCTTTGAGTGAAAATATACATTAATTGTTTTTCATCAGTATATATATCCCACCATTCATCAAAGAGATAATTCCTGCAACTGTATAAAGAAAAAATTACCACATCTAACTCCAAATCTTATGTTGTGTTCTTTGTCTCATAGACCTTTAATTTTCATGATGCCTAAGATATAACCATATCATTTTTCATTAGGTTTCATCCTATCCATTCTATGATTGATAAATATATATTATGGTACATTCACTACTATAGGGTGGTACAAGCATAGGTGTGTTGACTATACTTCTCTTCAGTTCCATAAAAATTTCATCTAATTCAAATATATAAAGAAACTTGGATCCCATATGAGTTATCATTGTTAGTGTATTTAATTACAAGGAAAAATTATATTCAAAGTGATTATAATATCTAGAAAAATATAAGAAAACTAAAGATCTCGATCATAGTGGTTGGTCTGGGACAATGTTTAGAAACAACTATCTTTGAAGGGTCTACTGTTAAACCCACACTTTTGATTATATGAAACAAGAATCAATCTTTTTATAGACAAAATTTACACATGGTAAATTTATCATAAATCTTATACTTCCTCATGTTCTGAGTAAAATACTCAAGTTATCATCAATATATTTATTTCCCTTTGAATATATAAGAATATCATATATAAAAACTTTCATAAATTGATCCAAAAAATATATAAAGAATCTAATCATTAAATCCATGAAGATAGAGAGAGTATTAGTTAGACGAGACACCATCACTATAAATTCACAGTGTACAAACCATGTATGAAATTTAGTATTGGGATATCCTCTTTCTTGAACCCCAATTTATGATATCAATAAGAATTTTTAGTATCAAAAAATTATTTAGATCTATGCAGTTGAGATAATAAGTCATAAATATGGGGTAGATGATATTTTTTAAATGATAGTGATTTTTCTAAGTCCTAGATTATAAATGAAAAGACTCATTGATCTATAATTATACCGAACATAAAGAACTACTTCACCCCATGGTGTTTCACATGATAGAATGAATCCCATATCATGATTCTATTGGAGTTTCTTCTTTAGTTCCAATAACCCGATTAGATAAATTATATATGGAGTCTTTAATATAGATGCATAATAATCAGTTCTATCAAGAACTAAACTTCACGATTCAGTCTAAGACTCCAAAATTATTCTATAGTGACATCAAAAACAATATCAAAATATGAATATCTTTGATGTTGAGTTTCTCCAAAACCATCTGAGATAAACACACCTTTTAAATAGGAACCAAGAACCATATTGTGATTTTATTTCAATCAAAAGTTCATATTTATCATCACACTACTATAACATCATAGTTTGGTTTATAGTATCCAATGTAACTTCCCTTCCTCATAAATTTATGGGGGATTTATAAAAATAAATACAATCCATTCAAAAAAATAACAATGAATTTAACTAGATAAATAATGAAAAATTTATCTGGAAACGCATTCCTACAAACTTCTATCAGATAATAATCATATACTTGGGATGTGATAGTCATACAATTACGAAGTTTTACAACAAAATCAACCTAAATTTTTTATCTATTACTATAATACCGAAAGAAAAGTGTTTAGTATTGGGTACATCCAAAATAAAATAAGAAATTTGAATTTCTAGAGTGGATGACAATTATACCATTCACCATATAGGTATCATACCCCTTATCAAAAATAGAAATCTCATGATATTTCCTTTTCTCTCTGGGATTAAGTAGTTGTGGACATTGATCATCATAATTAACCTTCTTATATTTCAAATGGTTAGAATAACTCCCATTCTCATAAAATAGAAAACACTATAGTGTGGTCAGTGCAATCTGTGGTTATTTTTGTCCTATTTTCCTCATTTAATAGCTTCATCCCATAATTTTGGAATTTAATTTCTCAATGACCATTAATTAAAATATTTAAACCTTTACTAGTTCCCGTAAAATAATTTCCACCATGTTTCTATCAACATTTTTACCATGACTGAAATATAATATTCTTCTCTCCATGGATTTTATAATTTCCTTTGAATTCCATTTTTCTTTTCTTGTCAAATCCATGATATTGTATGTTATTTCCAATCTCCATCTCTACATTGATATAAACTTGAATAATTTCTTTATAGGTATTAATCCAAATATCAAATTTCCAAAAGTGAATTTTTTTAGATACTAAATAATTAATCAACCTTACTTTCTTATTGGATAATAATTCATAAATCATACCTCATGAGTCTTATAAATTTTTCCTCATAGGAACCAATAGATTGTCCATAATTTTTCTTCAACTCATAGAATTAATTATCCATTTTCTTAAACATAATATGAGGAAAATTATTATTGAGAAATAATATCTTAAGTTCATACCGCTCCATAGTTTTAATTTCTTCATGTTTCTTTGTGTGGTTGATAAGAGACCCTTATTGAACTATTTTCCCTTCTAAATGACAAACATCCATATTTAAATTCTTATATTTTGAATACAAGAGTGTGGAAAATATATTCTCAATGGTATTAATATTTTACTTAGACAATAGTCGATCAATAGATCCACTAAAAGAAGGTGGGTGTTTCCTCATGAACGACTCAATAGAATGTTGTTCCCTATTTTTCTGATTTGGAATATTCGCCTAATTCATATCTTTAAAAAAGTTATGTAAGAATTGAAATGATATTTTCTATTATATCTCCCATAACATTAGGTTGCTCCATAGGAAAACTAATTTTTCATCAATCAAATTAAGAATTAACATTATTCTATCATGTTTCATCCCTTTACTAAAAAAATCACAGTCTGAGGAAAAATAATCACAGAGGGAAACCCTATAAATATGATCAATCATTTATAAAATGTCTAAATCAGGACACCTTCTTCAATAACTCTTTTGGTGTAACCTTTCCCATTCATTATTATTAACAAAACATCAATATTTTATCTTATATTTAGACTTAACTCTTGGGTTCTCCCTAATGTTTCTCATAATAGTTTGTATAAGATAGATAAACCATGATTATATTGCAATTGTAGTGACCCAATATTTTCATAAATATATATTACATAATAATATATGAATATTCTTTACATAACATAATAATCCATGCTATAATCATATTGGTCAAGTGTCTTTAGAAACATGGAAACATAAATAACTCATTTTTTTATTTTAACATCATCATTATCTTAGATCTTAATAAATATCACCCTTCTAAGAAAGATCATATTCATAACCATTTTTAATAATTGAAGAAATTAAATATAAGGGTGAGATGGGATTTTCGGTAAACAAGGGAGAATTGAATGATCATATAAGAATAAAAAGATAAAAAAAGGAATGATATCGTGAGAATAACATTTGAAAACCAAAACCTACATATCATATATCATAATCATGAGTCATGGAATAAATCTTGGCAGTTCAAAATAAATTAATATTAAAGGAATCAAAGAACATGAACCATGATATCATAATTTTGGAATGAGGAAAAGAATTATAGAATATAAATAATCCTGGAAAATCATTTCTATATTAGTCACAGATCATTTCCAATACTATAATTGTGGAATTTTTTCACTCCCCAACCCATTTTAGTAGTCAAGGTCCACTCCCAAGACTATCATAGTGGAAAAATTCTCTTATTAAACTAGGTCCACTCCCCATTCCAGTCTTGTTTATCTAATGAGATATTAGAATTTATACAATACATTATTGGGAGATATAGGTCCCAACCATGATATAATGATAATAATACATTTGTGTTCCACAATATCAAAAACTATTCATCGTATTGGAACCCATAAAAATAAATGGGTTTCATAAAAATTTAATAACAATATTACTAGGGGAAAAGAACATATTTCAAAAACATCATGAAATCATAAAAAAATAAAATCTATAAAATGAATAAGGATGGTATATTTTGATTATATTTCTTATAATTAATAATAATCATTGATATTGTTTCCATTGATGAAAAATATCATTAAAATTTATTATGAAAAAAACCATTCCATTTGGAAATCATTTATCCAAAATCTAAAAATTTTCCTAAATATTGTGGAAAACATTTTCATAGAAAATAAACATAGGAAATTTTAAACTAAGCTTTAAAATATTAATTTTTCCGGATGATGGTAAATTTTTGTTAGGTTGTATATGTTAAAAAAACCTTCCTTCCAACTTTTATCAAAAATGTCACAAAGTACCTCAATTGGAAAATGATAAGAAGATTCGTTTCAAAATGTTTTATGGAAATTAAAAATTCTTTGAAAATGAATTTAAGGATTCATATTTTAATAGTAAAAACTACATTTAAAATATTTTTAGAAAATAAAGATATAAAAGAAAATGTTTTTTTACAGAAGAGAAAAATGAAGTCAATTTCCCTTAGAAACTTATTTTTCGTATTTTGATTACAAAAGCTGAGTGAAATGAAAGGGGAAAATTATATTCAAGAAATAAAATAGTAAAATAATATTATTGAGTATCTTGAGAGGTTTATAGTAATATTTCATCATCATAACGTAATAATAAAAAATCCCAATAAATAATGATACTTTAACACAAAACCCCTAACCTCAGTTCCAACTTTCATCGTATGTTTTTTAACCGACTTTATAAAAAATATAGATTTATTGTACATATTATTCCATTTGAATACATATATATATATATATTAAAACTTAAATTATTTAATTTTATCCTTTTATCATCTGTTTTTTAATAATTCTTTATTAAAATCACAATTCTCTGTGACCTTTACTTCATTTTTCATATATGATTTGGTTTTGTAGTTATTGTCCTTGTACATTAATCCTAGTTCCATCATCTATAGAATGTTAATAATGGTATAAATATCACATATAATAATTATATATATTTATATTCATCAATAATAGTTAGTTATATAAATGTGAATTTAAACATTTATGGAGATAGTAAACCTTATGTACGCATGAATGTGGTTTTCATTTTTCTATGGATGGAAAAAATAAGGGTAATTATTAATTGAACTTTAAAATATCATTAATGTATCATATGTTTCATATTTATTCAAAAAACTCATCTTTATTATAATTTATGTAAAATATAAATGTGAAAATAATCACATCTAATCATAGATGTGGTAGTCCACATGTATGTGCGATGGATGTTATAATTTCATACAGGAATAAAAGGAAAGAATGTATACATGAAATTTTCCATCTAGAATTATAATTTTCTCATAGTTATAATATATAAATATTGAACCAATAATTATACCCATCCATAAAATATGGTGATGAAAAATTAATTCTATCACTATGTGAAGATGGTAATCTCTATGTGCACATGACCGGTAGATTCACATCATATTTTATTGGAAAGGGGATTTATAAAGGTGTTTTAAAAATAATAATATAATTTTATTAAATTTAGGATACTAAATTTATTATTTTATGAATAATATAGAAGGTTTATATGAGGTAAAAAAATAAAATATTGTGATCTGATAAGCCGATCACCTTTTCTTTGAAATGAATCTCACAGATATCCTTTAAATGGAACTAGGATTGGTATTCTGTGAAGACCAAAACCTCAAGTATGTGTTTATAGAAGTGGATAAGATAAATTAGTATAGGTTTGTTAAGATATAAGGCTCAGTTAATAATAGAAAGTTTGACACCCTTTTATAATATAAGGGAGGTGCACTCTTCTAATTTTTTAAAATATTAAATTAATAAAAATTACTTTCGGTGTAAAATCATATAAAAATTGAAAATATTAGAATATAATATGGTTATTATTTTAAATCCTCCCATCCATTAAAATTCAGATAATTTTGCATCACATTTTTACACTTATATATTAGTATTAACCCTCTGTTAACACTTTTGAAAAATTCTGTAATATTAAGGTTTTCTTCAATTTAAGGGATAATAATGTTACTATAGAATATAAAATAGTCCATAAAATGAGATTGGTTGATTTTAAAACTATATCCCATAAATTTTTAATAATAAAATATTTTTATGAATTTCATACCACTTAGTAAAATATTTTTAATCAGAAAATATTATTAAGGACATTTTTAAAACTATTCAATTAAATTTACATTAAATACATAAATACTGAAAGATAATTCGAATATAATATATTAAAACCTCCATAAAATGTCACATATATCTATAAAATTTATATTATACTTTAATTGTTTCAAATTATATGACTTTTATTATTTTCAAAATCATCTATTATAATTTTCTATTAAATTTATAAATACTACATCAGTGGTGAATAAGTAATAAATATCATTAAATAATTACTAAAAATAAAAATAACTTTTTATTAAAAAAATTTAATTATGTTGAATATAGAAACTTAGATTAATTCATTACACTATTTTTTCATTATGTGGACACATAAGAGATATCAAAAATAAAAGGAGTTACATTTTGTAACATTCTTTGATTTAAATATTATATAAGTCATTTTCATGGAAAATTATCCATTAAAATAATCTATTTCATGCCTAAGTTGATAAGGGTAGAATAAAATTTATAAATGAATAATTAGGATGAAAAATTATGAGCTTACCACACAGTTTTAACCCAGATTTAAGCGATTTACCATTATTGATGTGATAAATTTTACACCATTAACTATTCATATTAACCAATGAATTAAAGGGTCCTGTTTAAAAAATCTGAAAACAATAATTATAAATATTTATTTAATTTTATATAATTTATTATTTGTAAATTTTATAAATTAATTATAACGTAAGTGTGAAAAATGCAACAAAAACCGCTTTTTAGAAAAATAAATTTTTTCGTATAAAGAATGATTTTTATTATCCCATTAAAAATAATAATAATAAATATTTTATTAATGTAATAATATTTTATTGAATATATAATATATATAAATTTCAATAAAAACATTCACTTATAGTTATCAATTTAATATATTTGGGAAAAAATACATTTCGCACAAAAAAAAAGTTCATAAAAAATATTTTAATTATTTTTAAATGATTGTTTAATTTCTAGATAACTGATAACTAATGATTTCATTCTATACATGTGTAAAACAAAAATTTTCATAATTTATTTATTCCTCTACATACATTCCAATCCAATGTCTTGGTGATCGTAATATTTTGATAGTATATTATGGTTTTTCTAAATTCATTGTTGTGTGTAACACAACATATGAAAGAAATAAAATTTATGTGAAGAAAATATTTCATAAAATCTCAAGGTGATATATAACTAAATTAATATTCACACCTCTATCACACTATTGCTTGGATCCCATGATAACACTACATCAACCTTCACTGGGTCCACTACTAAACCCTCTATTAAGATGGAATGTCCTAGAAAGTAGACCTCTCAAATATAGAACTCGCACTTAGAGAGATTCTCATAAAGCTGGTTCTCTCACAGTATGTCTTTGACAGTCCTCATGTATCTCATAATATCATACTTGTGTATAGAGTACATAATAAAATAATTGATTAATAATACCATGAAAAACTTAAGAATGATTGAAATATCCAATTCTTATGTCACGTGAACAATTTAGTGGTGTTATTCACACACAAAAATCACCCTATACATATAATGATAATTGAGACATAAAAATAACATCTTTGATATATCCAAATCTCATACTTAGAGATAAGGGTAGGCTGATATTATTTTTTTCTTCAATAACCATCTCACCCATCTCAACTAATCAAAGAGGTCATCGATCCTTCATAGTGGAAATATATTCTCCATGGTTGCCTAGATTAGTAAATGATAATCCAAAAACAATATCTGCTTCTGTATGGATTCTTGGTAAATAAATCATATCCTTCCCAGGGTGACAAATTGAGTCTAATAAATCCTTTCTCTACATGTCCCCCAACTACACCATCATCTCATGAAGCTTTATAGAATCCATTCGATATGGTAGTATAGATATAAGTGTAGTCCCAACATACAGGTGTATGCATAAGTTTACCACTCATTAGGGAGGAAATTTGGGAAAAATCTCAAAACAGATATCCTCATACTCCACCACCATTTCAAGAATCTAAAATCTTATACCATTCATTCATCCAAGGGTTATACTATCCAACTAATGAGTAATCATCTTTATCCTACTACATATGAGCCCATACTTCCCTTACTGGGATTCCATCTCACCCATGAATGAAAACCTCATTCCATCACCATGTAAACACAATATCCTCTACCTGAAATGGTAAATATGGACATGAACTATGGATAGATAGTCAATACGTAAGACAAAATTGTAATTCCTCATTGCAGATACAAAGATATCCCATATGAAGAACCCACCTCCAAGTGTCAGGTCACCCTGTCAAAATTGGTGTGTGATCATTGAGTCATTTCCTATCAGAGTCTCTGTGTGAACATGATGAGAAAATTGATTAACAAGAATCATTATGTCTTGAATAAATAAGTGTAAATAAAACTGTAACTCAACGATGTATCTATCAGTACAACAACTATAGAATATAAGATATGTATCATACATCTAATAATCCTAGGATCCTCTGGATCAAAGGTCTTCACTTCCAACAAATGTCCAATCCCTGACCACTAACTCCCTAAGCCTAGTATGGACCACTCAGGGGTGGTGGTGGAAATAAAATAATGTTGGCCACATCCAGTAACCGACCTTTCTCCTCTATCCAATCCACCATCCTACACAACTCCATGATCCTTTCACTATATCTTCCCGGGAGGCGTATCTATAGTCTCTCTATATGTTTTACAATAATTTAGATAATCCTATTCATGGTGTCCCTAACATTCATAATAGTAACACTTACACACTCTTGGATGACTAGAACCATTTTAACATCTATCCTGGGATTTCCTCTTGAAGCATCTCACATGCCTAGATATCTATTTATTCCATCAGATACTATCTGCTGAGGTCTCAGCCCATAGGATCCCACTAAAATTACCAAGTATTTATTTTTACTCACCTCGAATTCCCTCCACCACTTAGTCTTTATCACACACTTTATCATAGGTGGGAATGAAAAAAGATATCATTGAATCCCTGATATCTCAATATAGTCCCTACTCAAAGTTCCCCTCCTAGAATAATGAGTCTCAAACCATATCCAAAAAGTATTTGAGGTGGTTTTTGATCCTCTATAAATTCTCAAAAAGTTTAATAATACCTTATTAAAGCTTTTGAAGATCCTGGATAGGCACATCATGTAATGTTGTCTGTTAGAACCCCTCAAACAAGAGACTCAAAATCTTAATAAGAGAGAGTCATATCGTCTTCATTTTAAGTCACCAGAATTCAATATTTTGTAGTTGGTCCCTAAATATGGCTCACTTCAATGACCACCATCTTCTCTAAAGGTGTGCCCAAAAGGAGAAAAATTCAGGTAAAACCCTATAACCATTTTAAAGCTACCTAAGAGTCCGATTCACCATGAAACCGGGGAGGTCACTACCTATGAAACTCAGGAGTTTTCTTAGCCTATAAGTATCTTCTATCGATATTACTGATGCATCCTGATACATAATGGGTAATGGAAAAACTATAAGACCACACATAGGTAACCCTTTCTATATAGATACCTGTACTGAATCCTCATAACTATGTAGATCATCATCATGATCCCACTATGGAAGCATAGATGGATATCTTCATGGAGGTATCCTGAAATAAAAAACAAGACATACCAAGGTAAAATATTATATCAGGGGAGATGCATCAAAAATAAAAAGTAGAATATAGACCATTCCTATAAGATGGATGTACTAATGTTTCTCCCCACAATAGTTTCCAACATGTTCTATTTCAACAATAAGTTTATCATAGTCTTGATGAATGGATACTTCAGTCGTGAACTAATCTAGATTCCCAAGCCTGAAATCTAAACTCAAAACACTTTAATATTAGTTCCTTAAATCTCAAACCAAACCTCACAACTAGAAGAGCTCCAAAATCCACTCCTAAGATGGAACTACTCTAATACCACTCATTCATGAGATGACTCATCGTGGCCTGCCAAGTCGGTGACTAGAAAATTGTTTCACACCAAGCCCACTTCCAATAGGATAGGGGCTAGAGAACAATGTTGAATAGTCATGTCACAAACTTGAGGGGCCTTATCCTGAGGTATCTGAACACATGCAGAAACTTCCCAATTCCCATAAAATTTTGAATGGTAAAATGATACATCTGATACCATAATGCATATATACATTTATATACCATAATTATAGTACAAAAATATACCGATTCATAAGGGATACATAAAATCCCACGAAAACAATAATTATTACAATATTTTTAGAAGGATGGGACTACTATCAAGTGAAACTACAGGTACAACCCTAAACATCCAAGAACACTATGCTCCACTAACTTATAAACATCCTAGGACTCTATCAATAGGTTAGTCTTCTACATTATACAATACATGTTTGGGAAGATCCCATATAGGGGTGAATATAAAAATACCCATTATGACACCCCAAAATCACTAAACATAAACATCAAGTGATTAGTTATCCCATAATAAGAAATATCAATAGGATATGAGACATAGAAATTTGATTGTTAAACACCCAAATGTACACATAACAAACTCATATTATTAAAAGGCTACAACCATTATTCAATCCATAGGATTATTCATGAGAAATTAAGGTAAAACTATTCTAGGATAATCCATTACAAAATCCATTATATCACTAATGGCTCTCATTCATGAGTTCGTTTTCATCATCCCACACTAAATAAGTATACCCTGGGTCTCATAAGATATCAATACACAGATAGCGGAACTCACCTTGGACTATAGGGGCATACCAAAAACCCAATCTGGAATAAACTTCTATGTAGGGAGTCCACACCCACATATGTTGGTCACAATGATGCCACAAACCCCATCTAGGGAAACTTGATAAATGATAGAGGATCCCATGTCAGTCTCATCAAAAGATACTGTGAACTCTATCCAAGACTAATGCCATATAGGGTATAAAAATCCTATTTTGAGGATATATTTACACACTATAACCTCAGAGTAATGGTACCAAGGGAACATACACACTTGATACTAATTGAAACTAAATAGATGGAGGGACTCAAATTTCCCTTGAAAAAGTGCATAATGTGTACTGGGGTACAAAATTTGAATTGCTTACCCCAGGTCTTCTTGTGTCTTGTTTTCTCATACAACATGTATGATTCCATATACATGTCAGGTTATATTTAGATACATATCATGTAAAGGTTGTAATGACACCCTAGGTTTCACCATCCCAAGTATATGAAAAAAAAATTATGCATGTGTACCTAGCCATGTCCAAGTATCAGTAATTGAATGAATACTATGGACATGCTCATGTTCTTGTTTGTGTTTATGCCTCTATAACTCTATTGTATACATTGAGAAACTAGAACTGGGTCCCATGGCATTTGATATATGTCACGTAGTGTGTGATATTTTTCTCTATATTGAAACCCAAGATCCAAAGAAGGGGGAAGGCATAGTGTGTGTTATTTGGACTAAAAAAATTTTTGTCATGAATTTTAAATAACCCATAGTTTCTTCATGCATAATCTTGCACCACCAGCACCACCATGGATTCCACCAATAATATATCTCTTGATTTTTTTATCAGAGGTGACGGACCCTATTAGTCAATGGTGTCTAGATTCCATTCATACATCCTATGCCAATATCATTCCTCACCACACCACACCATAACCACACACACAAATATGAAATTAGGATCATTGATCTGATCCTGATCCTCCTCTGGTCTTTCGTTGTTTATATCTCACCTCAATTTATTTCAAAATAAGGAACCAAGAACTTTATAATAAATATTTTGTAATGAATAATGGTCATGAAATGATCAAATACTTGGAATTTTTTAGACCATTGGCTAAAGGAATTTATTGAAATGAATGCATGAAAAAACTGGAAGAAATGAAAAAATAGAATTGTATGAATAAACCTCATCCAATCTTTTGGTATTCCATGATTATTTGACTGTGAAACCAATAATTAAGTACCTATATTCAATAAATAAATAAATTTCTAAAAAATAGGATGATAAATTATTAAATAAAATACTACATCAAACCATAAACCAATTTGTTAAATGAATTAGTTCACTTTTGTAATTGGATAACAAAATAGCATAAATCCAAACAAATAAATTTCAATACCTTGAGTTAGGATCGATATTTGATGGTGATAACCTCAAATTATATTAGAAAAAATGATCCTATGTAAACCTATCAAAATACTCGATCTTTATCATTCATCAATATCTCCCCCAATAGATCCTCTCTCAATCCCAATGTTATACGACTATGCCTATTGCTTTTTCAAAATATCAAATTTATTGGGGATTTTTAAATTAATGTGTTTAAACAATAAAAATAAATACATTTATTTAATTATTTTATTATTTGTGCTAGTGTCTAATTTTAAACAAAATTTCTCACAATGACAAAGTTTGTGTCACTCATAGGGTAAATACTACAATCTAGATTTAATAACTATCTTAGATTTCTAATATAAGCCACAATTTGATTGTCTAAAAATTATTTCAAAAAATGTTTGTGATATATAATATATTAAAAAAATTTATAATATCAACACCAATGATCATATATCTATTAAATCACATGTCATCATAGTTCCATGATGAAAAAATATTCCTTATTATTTTACAAAGTATTATAAGAAAAAATAGGGATGTTACATGTTGTGTGACATTCAAGTATATATCTACTTTACCAAGACTAAAAACTATTTGATACTTTTTTATGTGATCACTTGTATCTATTTACAATTTAATAAAGTAACCACAATCTCTAGACAACTGGAGTTAGGGTCTTTACACTATAATCTTTTGAAAAATATCTTATTAAAACTCCCTCTAAATTTCATTTTCATTAACATATATAGTATTATTTTAGTTTGAAGAAAAATCATTGGAGTGTCTCATTTTATAAAATTATATGTATCTTAAAATATCAAAATGACAAAAAAATGTAATTTAAATTTGAATAAATTATGAATAAATCATGGATACTCTTTTTCTTATTATTATTGATTTATCATCTACAAGATTCCCTGGTATATCATCATGATCACCTTTTAATATGTTTTTTCAATTTTTCTATACTATTTTTAGTATATTTTTACAACGCATTTTAAAATTAAGAATATCATACTTTGAATTCACCCTAGGTCACAACTTTATTTTATTTTTAGACTTTTCATTTTACAATGATTTAAATAGTGGTCACATACACTACCCATGTTATTGTTATATTGGAAGATCTTGGTTGAGCCGTGAAGAAGTTAATACTACATAACCAAATATGGTTTTTTAACAAACTACCATATGTGGTATCACAATGGGGAGAAAATGTAATTCCAAAATGACAATGATCGAAATGGGAGGACTATATTAGAGAATTCGTTATATGTCCAATTTCGGTTTATTCTTCATCATGAGGAGGAATGAATGATGACTAAAGAAGAATTTTAAATGAGCCCACAAAATTTTTTAATTAAAAGGATGTTTTTATAGGGTGAAAAAATGAATGATACTTCCAAGACTCTAGTATATTAGCAACATGGTAAAATGAAAAAGCTCTAATTTTTAATCCGATTATTTCATGGGAAAAATATGTATGGGATTTATGATACATACATATATTATATTAATACATTCTTATATGAATTAATTCTAGATTATGTATATATTCCCTCAATCTACTATATATCATGGATGTTTCTTGATTATCTTGTATTTTAGAAAAACAAAATTAATGTTTTCCTAAAAGATTGCAGCTAATTCTAGGAGGAAATTGCTGAAAGAAATGATTATATAAAATTTGACACATCAATATGGAAGTCGAATGCTGATGGAACACAATATCATGTGCCACATAAATTGGTGTGGAACTTTCCATTGATCCCCAGACTCTATAATCTATTTATTTCTAATGAAATTTCAATAAAAATGCAATGGAATGCTACTGAGAGAAAGATGAAAAATGATGAATTAGTTCACACTAAAGATGGATTTTAATGGTATATATTTGATTCTTGGTATCATAATTTTTTATCTGATGTGTGTAATTTGTGGATGGTTCTCTCATTGTAAGGTTTTAATCTATTTGGGAAGATTATTACTTCGCACGACACATATCCAGTTTTCATACACATTTGTAACATTCCCCCACGGTTGGTTATGAAAAAAACATTAAATTTCATGTGTGTACTCATATCTAGCCCTTCTGATCCCAGCAATGATATAGATTTATACATGAAACCTTTAATAAAAGTGTTAAGCTTATTTGGGATGTGGGTGTGTGCACAAACAATGCATGTTCGAATGACATGTTTCATATGTGTGTTGGGATTCTGTGGGTGACCAATGATTTTCCTTCTTAAGCAATGATGTATGGATGGATCATGAAGGTAAAACTATCATGTACAGTTTTTATAAAGAATACAAGATCATGAACATGGAAATATCTCTATAGTTTTAGTTTTATAGGACATCGACAATTTAGTACAATGGACCATCCTTATAGAAATAATCATAAAAATTTTGGCAATACCATGGAGAATTATTAGCCACCTTAGTGTATTTCTGGAATTGATTTACATAAAGAATTAAAATATTTCAGTTCTTCACTCGAGAAGGGTCAAATGACATCTAGAAAGAGCAAGAATTTTTCCACGGAAACCTGTTACAATTGGAAGAAGAGAAGCATCTTCTTTGAGTTTCCTTGTTGGTTAACCAATTTCTTACGTAATTTCATAGAAAAAATTCACATTGAAAAGAATATAAGCCAAAATTTACATTTGTTTCTTCTAAATGTAAAGTGTAAGAAAAAGGATATTTTATGATATTGGTGTAACATGGTGAATTAGGTCATCATAACAGAATTTCATCCTTTGTGTATTAGTGAAAATAAATGGTAAGTTCCATGTGCTTATTATGATATGACACCTACATAAAAAATAAATTTCTAGAAATACAAGAGACTATTACTGTTCCTGGTGGCTAATCAAGAAACATATCCAAATGGGTCAATAGATAAGAGTTGAAGCTAAAATCAATGAAGACTCATGGTTACCACACCCTTTGGAATGAGTGGATTCCAATTGTAATCCATGATTTTTTTTTCAATAATATAAGGGTGGAATTTATTCGGATGTGATATTTTTTTAGATATATTTCTGAAAAGAGCTTGTCCCTATATTTATTTTTTTTAAATCAGTGGCACCATTAATTTTGGGTGAGTTAGGGAAAATATTTTTTCCATATTTTTTCACATGCATGTTATATCAGACAGTCTATCTTTTAATAGAAAAACTTCTAGGATGACCTATTACATTTCATTGGATGTATCAAACTAAAATAAATATATACACATTGAATTCTTATGTCCAGAATAGGAATCATCCCAATGTTTGTTCATGAATGATTACATGGATCAAGAATGTATGGATTTATTCTCAATGTATTTGTCTGATCTTACTACAAGAATAAACATACTAATGAGAAATAATGATGAATAGTATTAGAATTTTGAACCTAGTTTTCCATCACTTCCTCAAATAAGAGGAATTCATGGACCATATATATTGATCACTTAAACCTTGAAGAGCGGGATATGGAACATTGCATAGTTTTTTTCAACTATGATTTGTTAGATGACTACATTAGGTATGTAAATTGAACATTTATATCTTATCTCATCTCATGTAATATTAAATATCTGTTAAAATATTTCAATTATTATCTGTAAGAAACATAATTAAATGATAAATAGAAAGAATCATTCTTTATCTTTGATAAGGAGAGAGACTTTTCATAGAAAAGAGTTTTCTTATTGGTTGAAATTGAAGGTATAAATATTATTATAATAAATTAATAAAATAAATATTTAGTTAAGTTTATTAATTATTTATATTTCAATTATTGAGTTCTCCTACTGACATTGTCTCCATGGAAATAAAATCTTTGAATTTTAGTCCTAATACCATGGTTTGGGATGGTAAATCAATTGGGATCAATGGGTACATATTTATTATCATTGAATGAGAAAATAACATAGGAACAAAACATGATGGTGTTATTATAACTCACAAAACAATGTATTATTCCAGTTGATCATATAGTATACCTAGATTTGAAAATGTATATTATTTAGGATTCATTGAATAAATAATAATATTGGATTATTACTCTCATAGTTGAGTAACTATGATGAAATTCCAGTGAATTGAATCGATGATGAGGTAGGGATCATTTATTGATTATTGTAGATTTTGTTTTATTGAAATGAAAAACACTCTTGCTACCGATGAACCACATGTATATAATCAATGGAGAAACAAGTTTTTTATGTCAAAGGTCAACTTTGACTGTAATTTGGTGCAATTATTGAAGTAATTACATGACATAAATTTAATGATAGCAATGATGTAATTGAAACAATCCATGCTCCCATTGTCCCTGATCCATTTATTACTTTTGATGAGTCTAATAACTCAATTGTTAGTGTCAATGGTGAACCAGAAGTTGTGGTGGTAAATATATAGAATTATTCATCCATGTTGTCAGTTCTTTTGGTCTATCTTGACTTGACTGGTTAATGTTTTTAGTATTCAAATTGATTTACTATTAATTAAAAAAAATTGTATTCGAATTGAGCTTCATTTTAATTTTCAATATTTATTGGTATAAATTTCATTTAATTTTCATTTTCTAATATTGAATTGAACTATATTCAAACCTATGAAGCCAAACACAATGGAAAAAACTAAATTAGATCAAAAGCAAGAGGAATTGACTTCATAATATTAAACTTATTGATATGAAAATAAAAAAATTAAAATAATGACTTAACCAATAAAATGAAAAAACTACTTAACCTAAATTATGAACCAAATGACCTAAGAAAAATAAAAATGAAAAAATGAACCAATCAATTTAAAAAATTGAAGTAAATAACCAAATAGAAATAAATATAGAAAAATGACCTAATAAATTGACAAAAATGAACCAACTGACATAAGATAAATAAAAAATAGATAAATGATCTAACCAAAATTGAATTGGTTCGAATTGAAAATCGATGAAAACTATATCGTACCTATGATAAACATTTGAATTTGAAATTATTTTTTACTCTAAGACATGTCTTATATTTTGATATTATTCCCACAAAATTTAAAATTATTTTGGTTTTGTCGTTATGTATCCTATATTTGTCTCATATTTTTTTTGTTTAAATTACACCTTAGTTATAAATTTATAATTAATTCCATATGTTTTTTCAAATGTAGGAAATGAAACATGTTGAGGAGATCCAAAGAAAAAGGATGATAGACATCAATTGTTGAATGACTGAGATGGGAGTTCCCCCATTAGTGCCTATTGTGAGTATTTTATTATATATATATATATATATTAATAAAATATAATTTCATGAGATTAATTTTCATTTAAAATTTTATGTAGGATCCATCACTTAGGTGGTTGTTATTCTCCGAGTAGCGTAGTGGTCCCAATACTTAGGTCGATGATGTGAGGGGGTGTGGTACTAGAGTTAGGTGCTCGAGTTAGTGTACCCAATTAGACCATGTACCTTACACTAACGTACCATATAAGAAACACATTATAATCTCTTAGTGTCATTAGGGACACATAGGATATTTAGCCTGACCATGTTTGCACCAGTATTTACATCTGATCCTCCTCACCCATCATTCCCATATCCAACGATGATTCCAACTCCTCATTTCTATCATACATTTGGCCATACATCCATGCCATCTTATTTTACTTCTACATCCTTCTCTCTGACCTTCTATATTGCTTTTTCTTTGACTCCTCCATCTGTACAAGATGATTTTCCTTTAGTGTCTGCAGATCTTACAACGCCCATTGATCAGACGGTTGTATGTACATTTATAGAACCCAAGTAAATTTTTTTACAATAATTTATTTTCATTATAATATGTATAGATATAATATTTTTTTCTATAACATCTTGATCAATTGATAGGTAGCATGGTTGTACATTATTGTGTGTGATGTGGAACCGTCACACATAGTTTATGGTGGTATACAATGAAGACAACCAAATGGTCGGAACAATAGGGTCAGAATGTAGGAGTTTTTGGCTACTCTTTCTTAATAATCCGACATTATTCCTGTCAGTCCACTCCCCTAGATAATCCTTCTCAATGAAGTAAAAGAAAATAGGTGGGCACATATATGGGTAAAAAAATCTAGTGGATTTAATTTTATATTATTATACTATATATACGAATTAATATGTTGGTGCCATTTGTTTTGATTTTCCCTATGGGGAGGGTGTAAAGAAAGAATGACTATTTGTATTAGGTTGTATATAGAGAGGATATAAGAATGACTTGTATAGTGGATAACAAGCTAGATTTGGCTTGGATTTAGAGGCCAGACCTATCACGGGAGATTTTTTGGTTGAAAAATATCAGAAAATTATTACTCATTGGACAAGTATCGCGTTCAAGGTATTAATAAAATTTGAGGTTCTAAAAATAAAATATTCATATTTTTCATTAGTAATTTATTTTTTATTATTTATCTTTAAATAATATTCATGAAAAAATAAAAAAAATTATTGATGATAAGAAATACCTCCACCCTTTAGGATGGACTACGATGAAAGACCATGAGAGGAAGCAGGTATGAAAATCATTTATATTTTTTCTTTAGGAACAACACTTTATATTATGGTTTCATATATTCAATTCCATTTTAGAGGAAGGTATTGAATATTTAAGGACATATTCCTTGAGAAAAACTATTTTTCTCGAGCAGAAAGAAAAAATACAGAAGTGTGGGTAACGAACTGACATAGTAGCAGATTGTTTGTTTTAGTTTATTCATTTAAAATTTTAAAATATATTTTGTAACTCAATAGTCTATTTATATTTTTAATAGGCTTATTTTGAGCCTATTGGTGACAAACAACCTAACAACTTTGGGCCAGATAATCACTTACATCATGTTTTGGGAGATGATCACCATGGAAGAGTACACCGGCGACCTGGGAAGAGTATACTCCCGATGAGGTATTGGAAAACATCTGATACAATTTGTAGTACTACGAAGTTGGAAAAGGCTCAGGCACAGGCAGCACAGGTCGGGCATAAAATAGAAGAGGCGAAAAAATGGTTCACATATGTGGAAGGATGGGTTAAAATGGAAAACACAGAATTCATGAAACTAATGCAACTTTTATGTCCTTTTCATCACCAGATACCACTGTAGATTGTGATGAATATATTTCATTGATGTCTTCAATATATATTTCACCGAGCATTAGTCCTGGTGGTGGTTGAGATGATGACATTAATTGAGATGACGATGGTGGGGATGATGGTGAGAAATAGGTCAAGGATGAGGCTGATGCCGAGTAAAGGGATAAATATAGGGATGATGATTATGACAGGGATGAGGTTGCGGATGACAGTGATGATTGTAAAGGAGATGAAGGAAGGATTGGTATGTTACATTTTTGAATTAAATTTAGGAAATTTTAGGTTTTATGATTTTTTGTGATTGAATATGTGTGTGATATTTTGTATGTTTATTACTATTGTTTAAATGAATCAATTAATTTATTTTATTATCATTATTTATTTTTTGGGTTGTTGGTATTTGAGGATGCTCTATTAGTTTCATTACAGGTTCTGTTTGTTGAGGATGTTTTGGTGGCTTCATTAATGGTGAGGATGTTCTGTTGGTGTTTTGATTATAGTGGGTAGTTAGTTTCATTATTTACTATGTTCGATTTAGATTGTTAGTAGTTCTGCTTGTAGTTGAATTATGTTATGATGTTTGATAGAAGGTGAATTACATTTTTTGTAGTTCTGTTTTGGAAGTGGTGAATTATGTTTAGATTATAGGTATTTGTGAATTGAATTATAGGTGGTGGTGTTCTGAGGTACATTGAATTTCAGGTATTTCATTGTCATTCAAGGTATAATAAAATTTTAATTTGAAAACCTTAGGTAATAAAGTTCACCCATGATTTTTTGAAAGGATATGATGTGAGTGTTAGTATTAGAGATGTTATTGAACATCATAGTATACCCTTGAGTTTGGTAGAATAAAATGGAGAATAATATGCATTATGTTTTTTCATAGAGGATAGATTAATTAATTAATAGATGAGTGAATTAAATACAATACACTATATAGGTTTTCCAAAATGGTGTGATTGTAAAAACATGGGAAGAGGTGCCATTAAATTCTTCTTTGGTTACACATGGGGAAAATTTATTATTGATTTTATTAGGAGTTTCAAAAATAGATTCTTAGAGCATTATTATCGATCACTAAATTACACTATTAATTATTTATTATTTTATGTGCTACTAAATCTTATATACATGTACAGTTATTACAAATAAACACCATGGTATTTGATGGTTTTGAGGTCTTACAATGTTCTTTGGATATCTAAAAGTACATGATTTTTATGATATTATTTTAAGTGTACTAGATAAAGTTTAATATCAGTACTTTTCTAATGATATAGTTGGATAAGATTTGTAGGTAAGATATTTATATTGGGCAGATGAAGGAGGTTTTTCACAGGATATGGCTAGAAAAAATGTTATTCTAAATACAAGGTTTAAACTATTGGGGAATTACATTACTGTATATTTATGGATTTAAGTGATACTAAATCTTACTTACATATACAGTTATGGTTACTCTACATTGTGGTATTGAGGGTATTGAATTCATCCAATGTTCATGGGTTGTCTATAACTACATGTTATTTATGATATTATTATATGTGTCTTAGATAAAGTTAAATCTCAAAACCATTCTAATAAAGTAGTTGGATAGGAGTTCACTACTGGAAATAGATAATTTTCCAATAGATATGAACCATTGGGAAAGCCTACAGAACTGTTGGTATATCTTATACAAATGGTTCTGCAAGTAATCCATTGGGAAATATTTTCCCAATGGTTTACATAGAACTGTTGGGATAGGTTATAAAAATGAACCTATCCCAATGGTTTGGCACAACTGTTGGGATAGTTTTTCCCAACGGTTTGTCCTGAACCGTTAGAAAAAACAAGCATATGACTTCTTTCCCAATGGTTTCTAAATTATTGGGAAAGGTGTTTTACCAACGGTTCATAGAGAACCGTTGGTAAAAAAACTGGGAATCCTATGCCAACGGTTTGAAACCGTTGGCATAGATTATGCTGTGCAAATTGCACAACAGCCTGCAATTTGCACAGCAGGCATAGAGGAGGGTGTCCATTCCCTATCATTTCCAATTATTGTACTTGCAATAATCAAATAACACATACATATATAATTACTATACCTGTAATAACCAACTAACACATACATATACAGAACAAATTCATAAACATTTAACATATAATGCCTCCTGGAACTATACACATCCAGAATTAAATCAGAATTTATAATGTAATTATAAACATACATAATTCATTTATAATTCAATTTAAAATTTAGATGACAATTATATGTGGAATCCAGAATTCAATTCATAATTTGATCGGTTTTTTATATAATAGATGTTTTTACTATAAATGATGTCCATTTTAAACAATATACATACACCTGGAGTGATACCGGCGACACCGTGCCTCATATTAAGGTGAGGTTAACTCGTACACATCACAAATGACCCATGGGTCATTGTACTAAAGTATCAATATATTCTGAAAGCTTTTGGTCGGTCTTCCGTATGTCAGTTGTTGTTTTCACTTAAAATGACGTGCTTTTTAAATAAGATAGAGACACTTTGAGTGGTTCCGGACACACCACACCTCATATTGAGGCTGGGTTGACTCATACACGTCACAAATGACCCATGAATCATTGTGATAAAGTATCAACACAATCAGAATCTGTTTTCTCAGTTTCCCATATGTACTTAAAATGTTGTCCATTTTTAACATATGATAGACACATTGGGTGGTTCCAGCCACACCGCGACTCGGATTGAGGCGTGGTTTACTCATAAATGTCACATATGAACCATGGAACGTTGTCCTAAAGTTTCAATAGATTCTGAATGCATTTGGTTGGTTTTTTCAAATACCAGTTGTTCTTTTCAGTTATAATCCTGTCCATTTTAATCAAAAGAGACACAGTTAGAGTGGTACCGGCCACACCGCACCTCGGATTTAGATGGGGTTGACTCGTACACATCTCAAATAACACATGGATCATTTTCCTAAAGTATCAACACAATATGAATGTGTTTTGTCAGTTTTCCGTATACCAGTTGATGTTTTCACTTAAAATGATGTCCTTTTTAAACAAAAGAGAGACACTTTGAGTGGTGTCAGCCACACCATGCCTCAGATTGAGTTGGGGTTGATTTGTACATGTCCCATATGACCCATGGATCTTTGTGCTAAATTATCAACACAATCAGAATCCGTTTGGTCAGTTTTCCATATATACTTCAAATGTTGTCCATTTTAAACAAATGAGGGACACTTAGAGTGATCCTGGCGACACCATTCCTTATATTAAGGTGGGGTTGACTCGTACATGTCACATATGACCCATGGATCATTTTCGTAAAGCATAAACACATTTCGAAAGTGTCTGGTCAGTTTTTCGTATGTTAGTTGTTGTTTTCACTTAAAATGATGTTCATTTAAAAAAAGAGACGCTATGAATGGTTCCATCCACACCGCACCTCGGATTGAGGCAGGGTTGACTTGTACATGTCACATATTACCCATGGATCGTTGTTCTAAATTAAAAACATATTCGGAAAGCGTTTGGTTGGTTTTCCGTATGCTAGTTGTTGTTTTCACTTAAAATGAAGTCCATTTTAAACAAAAGAGATACACTTTGAGTGGTGTCGGCCACACCATGCCTTGGATTGAGTCTATGTTGACTTGTACATGTCACAAATGACCCATGGATCGTTGTGCTAAAGTATCAACACAATTATAATCCATTTGGTTGGTTTTCCATATGTACTCAAAATGTTGTCCATTTTAAACATAAGAGAGACACTTTGGGTTGTTCCATACACACTGCAACTCAGATTGACGAGCGATTAACTCGTACACATCACATATGACCCATGGATCATTGTCCTAAAGTTTCAATAGATTCCGAATTCATTTGGTGGGTTTTTAGTATGCCAGTTGTTCTTTTCACTTATAATCTTGTCCATTTTAAACAAAAGAGAAATAGTTAGAGTGGTACCAGCCACACCGCTCCTCGGATTTAGACGGGTTTGACTCGTACACTTCTCAAATGACCCATGGATAATTTTCTTAAAGTATAAACACAATCCTAATATGTTTGGTCAGTTTTCCGTATGCCAGTTGATGTTTTCACTTAAAATGACGTCCTTTTGAAACAAAAGAGAGACACTTTGAGTGGTTTTGGACGCACCGTTTCTCATATTGAGGTGGGGTTGATTCTTACACGTCACATATTACCCATGGATCATTGTGATAATGTATCCACACAATCAGAATCCGTTTGGTCAGTTTTCCATATGACATTAAAATGTTGTCAATTTTAAACAAAAGAGAGACACGTAGAGTGATCCCGGCCACACCGTTCCTCATATTGAGGCGGGGTTAACTCATACACGTCACATATGACCCATGGATCGTTGTCTTAAAGCATCAACACATTCCGGATGCGTTTGCTCAGTTTTTCGTATGTCAATTGTTTTTTTCACATAAAATGATGTCCATTTTAAAAAAAGAGGGACACTATGAATGGTGTCAGCCACACCATGCCTACGATTGAGGTGGGTTTGACTCGTACACGTCACATATTACCCATGGATCGTTGTTGTAAAGTATCAACATATTTAGAAAGCGTTTGGTCAGTTTTCTGTATGCTAGTTTCTGTTTTCACTTAAAATGAAGTCCATTTTAAACAAAAGAGAGACACTTTGAGTGGAGTCGGCCACATCGTGCCTCAGATTGAGGTGAGGTTCACCCGTACACATCGCAAATGACCCATGGATCATTGTGCTAAGGTATCAACACAATCAAAATCTATTTGGTCAGTTTTCCATATGTACTTAAAATGTTGTCCATTTTAAACATAAGAGAGACACTTTGGGTGGTGTTGGCTACAAAGAGACTCGGATTGAGGCATGGTTGACTCGTACATGTCACATATGACCCCTGGATCATTTTCCTAAAGTTTCAATAGAGTCTGAATGCGTTTTGTATGTTTTTCATATAGTAGTTGTTCTTTTCACTTATAATTTTGTCCATTTCAAACAAAAGAGACACAATTAGAGTGGTACCGGCCACACTACGCCTCGGATTTAGACGGGGTTGACTCTTACACATCTCAAATTACCCATGGATAATTTTCCTAAAGTATCAACACAATTCAAAAGCGTTTGGTCAGTTTTCCGTATGCCAGTTGATGTTTTCACTTAAAATAATGTCATTTTGAAACAAAAGAGAGACACTTTGAGTGGTGTCGGCCACACCATGGCTCATATTGAGGTGGGTTGATTCTTACCCATCACAGTTGACCCATGGATTGTTGTGATAAAGTATCAAAACAACCAGAATCCGTTTGGTCAGTTTTCTATATGTACTTAAAATGTTGTCCATTTTAATCAAAATAGAGACACTTAGAGTGATCTCGTCCACACCGTGCCATGGATTGAGGTGGGTTTGACATTTACACGTCACATATGACCCATGTATCGTTTTCCTAAAACATCAACACATTCCGAATGCGTTTGGTTGGTTTTTCGTATGTCAGTTGTTGTTTTCACATAAAATGATGTCCATTTTAAACAAAATAGAGACTCTATGAATGGTTCCGACCACACCACGCCTCGTATTGAGGTAGGGATGACCCGTACACGTCACATATGACCCATGGATCGTTTTCCTAAAGTATCAACACAATCATAATCCGTTTGGTCGGTTTTCCGTATGATAGTTGTTGTTTTCACATAAAATGAAGTCCATTTTAAACAAAAGAGAGACATTTTGAGTGGTTTCCACCACACCACTCCTCAGATTGAGTATAAGTTGACTCGTACATGTCACATATGATCCATGGATCGTTATTATAATGTTTCAACAGAAAACTAATGTGTTTGGTCAGTTTTCCGTATGTACTTAAAATGTTATCCATTTTAAACAAAATAGAGACACTTAGAGGGATCACGGCCACACCGCGACTCGGATTGAGCCCGGGTTGGCTCTTACACATTACATATGACCCATTTATCATTGTGATAAAGTATCAATAGAATCTGAATGCATTTGGTTGGTTTTTTGTATTCCAGTTGTTCTTTTCAATTATAATCTTGTCCATTTTAAACAAAAGAGACATAGTTAGAGTGGTACAAGCCACACCGCGCCTTGGATTTAGACGGGGTTGACTCGTACACATCTCAAATGACCCATGGATCATTTTCCTAAAGTATCAACACAATCCTAATGCGTTTGGTCAGTTTTCCGTATGCCATTTGATGTTTTCACTTAAAATGATGTCCTTTTGAAACAAAAGAGATACCCTTTGAGTGGTTCCGGCCACACTGCGCCTCAGATTGAGGCAGGGTTGACTTTTACACGTCACATATGAATAATGGATTGTTGTGATAAAGTATCAACATAATCAGAATATGTTTGGTCTATTTTCCATAAGTACTTAAAATGTTGTCCATTTTAAACAAAATATTGACACTTAGAGTGATCCTGACCACACCGCGACTCGGATTGAGATGGGGTTGACTCGTGCACATCACATATGAACCATGGATTGTTTTGATAATGTATCAACATAATTTGAATGTGTTTAGTCTGTTTTCCATATGCCAGTTGTTCTTTTCAATTAAAATCCCTGCCACACCGCGCCTTGGATTTAGACGGGGTTGACTCGTACACATCACTTTGAGTGGTGTCAACCACACTGCACCTCGAATTTAGGAAGCCTTTCTTGGCATGTATCTCACATAAGAGACCAAGTATCACCCGATTCATGGTATTACCATATTTCAAAACAGATATGTCCTCGGTTTATCTTCAAGGAACCAATATCACTCCTGAATAATAGAAACCACCCTGGTAGCCCTCACCTAGAAACCAAAGCATTCATCCTGGAATTTCAAGTCAAATTCCCAGATCATGATGCGTATTTCCATGAGTCCTTAACATGTAACCCATGTCTTATCCTAAAAATTGACATGTAAACCAAATCAAATGAGGCATAATTCACATAACATGGAGAATTTACAACAAGGCTTTGTATTCAATTTAAAGCATATCATCACATGCATTTGATGATCATGAGATAATAAGCTTACCAAGGCATTTATATAATTCAAGACATACAAAAATGGAATAATCCTAAATAGCATTGCATGATCACATAAATAAAAAAGGCATGTGAAATCAAGGATGAGGGTGGGGGATGTGTGGGGGTCCAGGGAGGAGTGTGGGGGGGCTGTCTGTGGTCCAGGGAGGAGGGTGGGGGGGGATGTCCGGGGGGCTGTTCAGGGGGATGTCCGAGGGCTGTCTGGGGGCTGTCAGGGGACCAAGTAGGAGGGTGGGAGCTATTCAGGGGCTGTCCGGGGGGTGTCTGTGGGGTTGTCCGGGTTCCAAGGGGGATGGTGGGGGGCTATCTGGGGGCTGTCTGAGGGGTTGTCCGGGGTCCAGGGAGGAGGGGGGTTGTCAGGGGGCTATCCTGGGGGTGTCAAGGGGGATGTCCGAGGACCAAGTAGGGGGTGGGGGGGCTCTCTAGGGGGCTCTTCGGGGGCTGTCTGGGGTCCAAGGAGGAGGGTGGGGTCTATCCAGGGGGCTGTCCGAGTGGCCGTTTGGGGGCTGTCCAGGGGGATGTTTAGGGAGTTCCCCAACACAAAAAAAACTACAAAAATGATCAAGATACACCAAAACCACTAAAAGACATCAATATCCATTAAAACATACAATATATAAAAATAACTCAACTCCAATACTATACTATGGGTCTAGATAAAACCAAAAACTAGAATAGATTAAACATCAAATCTCAGTAATATTAGTCAAAAATGTAACCGATCAATTTTTTCCCCATCAACATCACTATCATCACCATCATCATCACCCTCATCCTCGTGATCATCATTTTCCTCATCATCGTCCCCGCACTCCTCAACGCCCTCCTCCTCGCCCTCACCCTCGGCCTCACCCTCCTCCTCTGCCTCGCCCTCCTCCTCTCCCTCCTCTTCCGCCTCAAACTCCTCGCCACGATCATCATCAGGCTAGACATCATCTTGACCACCACTAGAACTTCCACATGGTGCAACATATATAGAACATATCAATGACATATATTCATCAAAATCTGGGTTGGCCTCTGGTGGAAGTGTTGGACTTAGAACTTCAATAAATTTCATAAATGCACTGTTTGCCCTAGCAGACTATTCTGTCATGTCTATGTCCCTTTTTTCAGCCTGTTCTTTCTGCTCACTAACTTTATATAGCTTGGTGGCACTACAACTCATACCTGAGGAGGGCCAATACTTCTTCAGGGTTATCCTAGATCGGCAGCGAACTCTGCCAGAATGCTCCTCTTCCAACACCTGATGTAAGTGATCAGTTGGCCAAAACTTTCCTGGTTCTTGGGCATCGAGGGCCTCTAAAGTAGCCTGTTAAAAATATAAATATATTATTAAGTTACAAAATAGATATTAAAATATAAAATCAATAGATTAAGACTTACAATTTTATGCTGAGTCGGTTCGTTGGCGGCACATCCATCCTTTTTCTGTGTACTCGAGAAAAACAGTTTTCCTCGAGGCACACATCCTTCAATATTCAGTTTTTTCCTCCACAATGACACTAAAAAATAAAGTTATATGAAAACTTTAGCAAATTATTAAATAATTGAGGAAAAAAAGAAACTGTAAGTCCTAATGAAAACTTATAATCAATGGTCATACCATCTTCCTCTCATGATCTGGCATCGTAGTATGTCCCAGTGTGTGAAGGTATTTTTTTGCATCAAGGTTTTTTGTTATTTTTTCTAGATGACTCCTAAATAAAATTAGATAATGAAAAGGATAATAGTAATGCAAAACATGAAAGTTATTATGTAAATACCTCAAATGTAATTAATACCTTAAACTGAGTTTTCGTCTAATGAGTAATCATCTGTGGATACTATTGTATAGGGAAATCATCCATCACTGGTACCACCTCTAACTCAGTGCCAACTCTAGCACTCTATCCAATATAAAACTCATGCTTGTAGGCTCTCCAAGGCTCACATAAATCCTTTAGATGTGCTGGTTTTGCACCCTCACCATCGGGAAAATTAAATCAAAACTGACACCAAATTATTAATTCATATAAATAAAAAAATAATTCATGGCATTGAATACAACAGATTTTTTTACCTATAACTCTACCCAAGATCTATCATTGACCTCATGTGGAAACCGTCTCCATGATATCATGCTGATGGGAATTATGTTGGAGTATTTGGAAAGCATCAATAAAAAACTCCGACATTGCTGCCTTGTATTCTCAACCATTTGGTTGTCTTCATTGTAATCCACCATTACATGTCTGCGGCGGTTCCACACCGCAGGCATGCGTGTATGCCCCCGCCCCTGCCTCCTATCAGTAGATGTATCTGTCATGAAAGGAGAACATATATTTTATCAAAACATGTTATAATGAAAATAAACATTAGTATAAAAATTTGTTAGGGTTCTATAAATATATATGCGCCAGTCTGATCACTGAGCGCTGCTGGATCCACAGAAACTGATGAAACACCCTGTGGTGGAACATGAGTCGAAGACGATGATATATAGAAGCTCGGAGAGACAGAAGTAGATGGAAAAGAAGATAGTACAACTATATGACCGGAGGTAGAAGATGCAAAAGGTGGAGAAAACATGAGAAGCCTAAATATCCTTTGTGTCCCTAACGACACACCAGGATCAGAATGTGGGAAGGATGACATGTCAGTGGGAGGGTCAGGGTCTAGTCGGGTATGCGGAGCTACTCCTCTACCTTTGGTACGAACCCCCGTCGTACCACCGTCCTGAGTACTAGGACCATTACTAGGCTCCTCATCGAATAACTGTCGATGTATAGGTGGATCCTGCAAAAATGTTTACAACAAAATTAATCACATGACATTATATATTCTTTAAATATATATATTTGAAATGAAGTACTCACTGAAGACACTAATGGTGGAACACCCATCTCCGACATTCGATGATTGTTCTCCATCATTTTTTTCCTTCGTCTCTCTTCAATTGGATGCATTTATTGCTTTTGAAAACAAATATGTAATTATTCAGAAAAAGGAAACTAATTTGTAACCCAAAAAACTAAATATATGAAGGAATAGGGGGATTCATTGGTATTTTTTCTATCAGTTATTTTAGAAGATATTGAATGGATTTAATAAATCATACAAGTTGTAATGTTCACCAAGTTAGAAGTTTTGTTTGACTAGGATTGAATACTGTTCAATTCCTAATTTGAAAATGCAATTCAAATAAAACTGCAACAAATAAAAATTGAAAATTCACATAACGGTCAAGTCAGATAAAACATATTTGTGATCAGTACTAAATCAATTTGAATAGTACCAACCTTAACCACCCAACTCTAGGTAAACCAAAAGAATTGAGAACATGGATGAATGATTCTATATATTTTCAACAACTATTTCAGGTTCACAATCAACTCTGAAAATTGAGATATTAGAGTCATCAAAAGATATAAATGGATTAGTTACAATGGAAGTAGGGAAAGTGTTAATTCCATCATCAGCATCATCAAAAATATGTCTTGGAATTACTTCAACTGTGATGCCAAATTCAGGTCGAAGTTGGTCTTTGAAATAAAAAACTTTTTTAGCCATTGATGCCAACACATATGGTTCTTCAGTAGCAAGAGTGTTAGTCATATTAATTACTAGAAATCCACATTCATCAATATATGTGCCATGTCTCATATCGAATCAAACCAATGGAATTTCATCATTGTGACTCGTCCATGAGAGTAATAATCCAATATTATTATTTTCTCAACGACTCCATAATAACCCACATTTTTTAATCACGGCCTGCTATCTGATGCACTGGAATAACAATTTTTTGTGGCATTAACCATAACACTATCATGTTGTGTTGTCATATTCTTTGCTCATTCAGTGACAATAAATTTATACCCATTGATAACAATTGATTTACAGTCACGAACCACGGTATTAGGACCAAAATCCAAAGCTCTTATTTCCTCAAAGAAAGATTCAGTAGAAAAACTCAATACCTGAAATATAAATGATTATCAAACTTAATTAAATATTGATTTAATTATTTTAAACAATAATATTTTTACCTTCAATTTTAACCAAGAAGAAAACTCTTTTCTATGCAAAGCCTCACTCCTTCTCAAAGATAAAGAACAATGATTTCTATTTATTATTGTTTTATATTCCCTAAAGATAAAAAATATGAATATTTTAATATATATATATATATATGTAAGATGTACATATTCAATTTAGTTACCTGATAGAGTCATCTAACAAATCACAGTTGAAAAAAATTGTGTGATGTGCCATCTCCCGCTCTTCATGGCTTAATGTCTTAAATGTATATGATCCAAGAATTCCTCCAGTTTGAGGATGTGATGGCAAACTAGGTTCAATTTCCTTAGACTGTTCTTCTTAATTTCTCATTGGTCTGTTCATTCTTGTAGAAAGATCTGACAAATACATGGAGCATAAATCCATACATTCTTGAGCCAAGTAACCGTTCATGATATAACCTTCGGGATGATTCCAGTTTTGGACATAAGACATTAATGTGTACATATTTCTTTCAGTTCGATACATCCAATGGAAAGAAACCGGTCCTCTGAGAAGTATTTCAGTGTTAATATGGACAATCATATGTAGCATGCATCTGAAAAATGATGGAGGAAATATTTTCTCCAACTCATACAAAATTAATGGGGCATATGTCAACATTTTTTTCCAAGAAAGACTTGGATAACTTCTTAGAAAAAAGATATCTAAAAAATGGCACAACCAAATAACAATCACTCGTAAATTATTAGACAAAAGATGATGGATTTTTATTGGAAGAAACTCATGCAGAAGAATGTGATAATCACGAGTCTTCAAAGATTTTAGCTTCAACTCTCTTCTATTGACCCATTTAGATATGTTTCTTGAATAGCCATCAGGAACTCTAATAGTATCTAATACTTCCAGAAATTGATTTTTTCGTAGGTGTCATCACATAAGAATCACATGGAAGTTTCCATTTATTTTCACTGATACGCACAGGATGCAATTCTGGTCTGATTCCCCAATCCACCAAGTCACACCGAGATCGTAAATCATCTTTTGTCTTCCCCTTGACATTAAGAAGAATAAAAAACAACATTTCGCATATATTCTTTTCAATATGCATTACGTCTAAGAAATTACATAACAAATTGGTTGATCAATAAGGCAAATCAAAAAAGATACTCCTCTTCCTCCAATTGTAACAGGTTTCAATGGAAACATTCTTTCTCTTTCCAGATTTCATTTAACCCTTCCCAAATTAAAAACTAAAATCTTTCAATTAATTAAGAACATCACTTCCAAACATAATCTAAGGTGGATCTTTAGTATCTATAGTGTTATCAAATCATCAACAGTTATTTCTATATGGATAGTCCATTGGAAAGAATCATCTATGTCCTATAAAACAGAAACTACATCGATGTTTCAGTCTTTTGGATCTTGTATTCTTTATATAAATAGTACATGACAGTTTTCCCTTCGTGCTCCATCCAGACATCATTGCATAAGCCGTAAAATGATTGATCATCCACATAAGTGTAACACGCATCTAATGTCTTTTGAACATGCATCATATGTGTGCCCACCCACATCCTAAAGAATATTCAACTCTTTTATTAAAGGTTGCATGTATACATCAATATCAATGTCGGGATCAGAAAGGCCAGATATGAGTATACTCATGAAGGTGAAAGGTTTTTTCATACACAACCATGGGGGAAGATTATAAATGTGTTTAAAAACTATCCATGTGTTGTGCGAAGTAAGCATCTGCCCAAAATGATTAAAATCGTCGCGTGAAAGACCCAGCCTCACATTAAACATGTCAGCTGAAAAATCAGGATGTCGAGCATCAAATATCTACCATGAAAAGCCATCTGCATGATGAACCAACACATCATTAGTCTTCTTTCTCTCTATATCATGCCATCTCATTTTTATTGATATTTCATCAGACATAAAAGGATTCTAGAGTCTGGGGATCAATGGAAAGTGCCACATTACTTTCTGTGGAATGCGAGATAGTGTTCCTTCAGATTTTGACTTCCAGTGGGATGTGCCACATTTTAAATAATCATTTCATTCTGCGGTTTCCTCCCAGAATAAACTTCAATATTTTGTGCAAGCATGAATTTTGTTTCTTGAAAATCCAAGTTCCTCAACTAACTTCAATTCCATATAGTGGTTTGAGGGAATATATGCATCATCTGGAAGTAAATACTTCAAAAGGGTAAGAATGTAATCGATTGTTGTATTAGAAATCACATACATAGTTTTCCCATGAAATAATCAGATTTAAAATTCCATCTTTTTCATTTTATCTCATTTTCGATATACTAGAGTCGTGGCAGCATCATTCAATTTTTTCACCCTATCAATATCATCATTTTCACTAGATGCATCATCTTTCCTCATATTGAAGTCTTCTTGAATAGAAATCCTTTCTTTTTCATGATGACGAATAAACGGAAACCGATCATCTAACAAATTCTCCATTCCAGTCCTTCCATTTCGATCATCAACAATTTGAGATTTAATTTTCTTTCCATTATGATACCACACAAAGTAGTTTTCTTGAGAACCATATTTGATTATGTGGTAGCGGACTTCTTCACAGCTCAACCAAGGTCAACCAACACAATTGGAACATGGGAATTGTATGCGACCACTATCTGAATCATTATGAAATGAATAATCTAAAAATCTCTCCAAATCATTTTGAAAATCGCTTGAGATCCGATCGGTTTCATACATCCAACTTCTGTCCATTCTGTAAAATGAATTTATATAAGTAATTTTTTCATAAACAATTCAATTAGATTTAACTTTAATAGAAAATACATTTAAGTAAATGATAAAGGAAGAAGTTTCTAGCCGATGTAGTGAACTATTAAAACATTGTAAAGAAAAAGTACTCAAAAATTAAATTAAAATTTATTTATATTCATTTTAATTAGGTATATAAGAGGCACATGCCTTAGGTCCCATTATGTGTTATAGGCATCCCAAATCATTCACTCATGTTCAATAACTCATTATTGTAACCTCTATGGCCATAACTTTCATTATCCAATTACTTCCCCAAGTCAAGTGCACCCTCTGGGTGAATAAATTTTAGGCTTCTACACTAATAGGTTGTTCATGGCTTGTAAAAATATTTAATTTCATAAAGTGTATACAAAAATATTTATTTTTAAATTTGATATTAACAATAAAGTACGTCAATGATAAAAATATTACTGAATTAAAATTTTTACTTATCTAACATTGTTATGGATGTCTACACATGCCAGCATGGCTAGTGAAAATAATCCCACCCTCATAAAAGTGAGTATTGGCCGAGAAGGACACCTAATATACAACTTACAACGCGAAAAATATTTAATTGACCCTAAAGTTATATTAGTACAGTTATCATGGGGGAAAAGGAGTATATGATCATGGTTAACTGATGAGTTCAAAATCTCATATTCCATATGTTGGACACTATCTGAGGTAAGAAATCATGTGAGGATGGGTATACATAATTCAATTTCATACATGCTATTGAGAATAAAGGGTTGAATTAATGACTTGAGTTCACTAATTAAATGAGGGTAGAGGTTGCATAGGCTGTGTAAACAGAATAATTAAATAAGGGTAGAGGTTGCATACACTGTGCATGGTGGGGGAGTCTTAGCTGATTTAGAAAGTAAAATAAATTCCCATCATAGGTATCAATAAGAAATATCAGCATCAAAAGAAACTCCAAATAAAAAGGACTAAAAACATCAAACACTTTTTATGTTATCCCACCAAAAATGATCATGAATGTCCCTATACAATTTCATACTTCCAGAATTTATAAATAGTTTATAGTTATGAGCTTCATCCACCTGCACACCCTCCCCACCCCACTTGGACAGCCCTACCCCCACCCCACTTGGACAACCCCCCCCCCCCCCCCCCCCACTTGGACAACCCTACCCCCACCCCACTTGGAAAACCCACCCCCCCCCCCCACCCCACCTGGACACCCCTACCTCTACACCCCACTTGGAAAACCCATCCCCCCCCCCCCCGCCCCACCCCACCTGCACACCCTCCCCACCCACTTAGACAACCCTGCCTGGACACCCTCCCCCACCCCACCTACACACCCTCCCCCACCCCAAATTAAAACAGTAAACATAAAAAAAAAATAGCCCTACCCCCACCCCATTTGGACAACCCAACCCCCTCCCCCACCCTACCTAGACATCCCCTCCCCCACCCCACTTGGATAGACCTACCTCGACATCCTCCCCTACCCCATCTTCACACCCTCCCCTACCACAAATTAAAATAGAAATTCATCCAAGTCAAAAAATAAAACAAAAATTCATAGATTCATAAATCCAAATCAAAACAGAAAACAAAAAATCATAGAATCATAACAACAAAACAAAGATAGAACTTACCGATTTGCAGTGTGGAATAAGAAAAGTGTTGATTGAAACAGTTGGTAAAATTTAGAAATTTCCAAACGGTTTCAATGAAACTATTGGGAAAAAGTGTTCTAATTGGATATTTCCCAACGGTTTAAGGAAACCATTGGGAAAAATTGTTCTAATGGGAGATTTACCAACTATTTCCTTAAAACGTTGGATAAAATTAACTATACCAACAGTTTTCTCAAACCGTTGGCATGAAAGTGTTGGTATATCCCTCCATTCCAGTAGTGGTTATAGATATGATAATTATATTGGGAAGACAGAGGTGGTTTGTAACTTGATATGTCTATAAAGAATGTGATTCTGCATATAATTTTTAAAATGTTGGTGAATTACTCTATTGATTATTTATGGATTTACGTGCTAGTGAATATTATTTACATATACAGTTATGGTTAATAAACACCATGGTATTGATGGTGTTGATTTCTTCCAATGTTCCTAGGATTCCTAAAGGTACATGTTTTTTATTATTTTATTTTATGTGTTCTGGCTAAAGTTTAATCTCAATACTTTTCTGATGAATTAGTTTGAGGGAAATCCAATATTACCTTGAATGGGAGTGTTGTAGATAGCTCCTAACTGAGGATGTGGTAGTCAAGGACAAGGTTATTTCTGCAAAAAATGGTGGATTCATGCCTGTGAGTATTGTCCATAGATCATAGTCAAGGATGTGGATCTCAAGGTCAAGGTTATTTTTGTAATGGTGGATTTGTGGCTGTGAGCACTATAGATAACTCCTAGTTGAGGATGTGGTTTTCAAGGCCATGGATATTTTAGAAAATAAATATGGAGTCATTGATTTAGTAAAGGGCCATCAGGATTAGTTCCATTGATGCATATTACATTGAAATCATCCCCAAAAGATATATTTGAGAAGTATTTTCTATTGAATATTGTGGATGTCCCATGTATTTCTAATATTTCCCATTGTTTTGTTCTCAATGAATTGTTTTTACCCCAACAAGGTATTTTTCTCAAATTTAACCTCACCATAGTAGGTTTTGATTTCCAAAAAGTGTTCATAAATGATTGATCATGAGAATAATTACATTTTTACATTTTTTTCTAACATAAAGTTTCCAAGTTGAGGCCCTCCAAATATAGCCAACTTTTTCTATTACATGGTAAAATATTTTGGGCCTCTTTATGGAGTCCAGTGATCATAATAGAGCCCTATAATATTATATGGAATGTTGTACCTAATTTTTTCATTTTTTTTATTATTATTATTTTTAGTTTAAAATATCTGTCAATTCATCATATTTTAACAGCCAGAATCATTGTTTGCCTATTTTATTTCATCATATATAAAAAATGAAGGATTTTTGGTAGTTTTTAAAATTAATATTTTTATTCCATAATGATCTATTGTATATGATGTATCTTCCTACCAAAATTCAACTTCCCCCTATGCCCACATTTTTTGAATTTGGTTACCATTCCATTTTTTTATTTTTTTCCTTCCTACTTATTTCGTTCATCTTGGAAGCTGTAAAGATGAATGCAAAATTTCATGATTCCTGCCTAATCCTTGGAAGTATATATATGTTATGTCGTGTTTACATTGTATTTCTATAATTTCTTGATATTTTACTTGACTTGGGAAAATTTTTAACCTTTTATGGGCTCTAGGAATGCTAAATAAGGATATTTTGTGCTTCCAGTGTGCTATTCATACACGACTAGAACTGTGTATGATATTAAGTTGTCAATATAAAGTGGAACTAATATTGGGGAGTATATTATAGAGGTCTATTGTTCCCATTTCATTCCTAAACACATTAAACCATGTTAAGGTGGTCATATGTAGTGGTGGTTAAGAAACTTGAGTGAAAAAGTAACTCATAGAACATTTATACCTTTGTAAATCAATTACTCTATACTGATTGATTAATTTTACATACACTTTAATTTCATAGTTGTTTGATTTCATAATATCATATCTAAAAATTTTTAATCAATATGAAATTTTTATAACACGAATCACTAAAATCAGAGGAAAATTTTAAAAAAAAGTTTTTGTTGGATAAACTCTTTAATTAGTTGGCTAGACTACCCATGTATTTCATAATCCAAAAAAAATGCCATCGGTTCTATCTCCCTCACATTCCCTTTTTCATGGTCTATTTTAATTTATATTAAAATTTTGATAACTCCATGTTTATGTGATTTTGTATTTAAAATGATTATGTCATCCAAATGCATGGGTTGGGTACTAGTTTATTCATATACATGGTGATTCCCATGTTGCGTAAAAATATGTTTAAAGATCACAAAGAACCAACAAGAATACACTCATAGACACAATATTAATATATCCATGCTTATTTTAGATATTTTAACCATAAAAACGATAATAAATAAATGAATCAAAGGAATTATTATAGGGGTTAACACCTATATGATTTCCATTAAATGAATTAGAGAAATTATCCTACTACATATTCTCAATGATGTTCTCATATTTAATTTAAGAGAGGCTCAGAGATGTTTTGAATCCTCTAGATATATTTATTATTTTGAGTTTTTTCAATTATTAGACTTGTTGGATGCATTCCTAAGGTCAAATTGTGACACTAGTCTCAATCAACTATAGATGAGGACAAATGTAACATTATAGAAACTGTAAAGTGGAATGGTACCATGGGAATTTCTAGGGAAAATATTAAAGAGTGGAGATACAAGGGATAGTGTTACTCATGAACACAACATTTTAATATTGGGTATCATAGGATGTCACCTAAATAATGACTCTGACTTACTGTTTGGAAATTCATTGAGTAATAGGAGGATAAAAATGAAGAGAGATCTCCTGTAGAAGGGAACTAAAATGACCCTGATGGGAAAACACCTTCGGTAAATGGTCATATTTTGTGATGATTTATTTGTTAAAAAGTCTACATGTATTTCTAAAAAGGGGGATTCTATGCTGGCTAGCTCAGGTGATGCATTTGGTAGCTCATGGTTTGTTTTCCATTGGGAGGCTCTGGTGATTTTTCATTGGCTAGCTCCTTTTTTTTGAATCTCATGTGCCGCTTTGAGTAATTTTGGTGATTCTGCGATGAAAAACAACTATACAATTAACACACCCAAATGATTCTTATTTACTAGGAATACATTTGAACATTTTACATTATTAATTAAATGAAATTACATGGAAAAAATTCTCTAATTATATCCATACCAATCAAGGTTGAAATGTATTGATTATAATTTGGATGTATATTCAAAAAATTCCCCACATATGTATATTATTCATCTTAATTATTTAAATACATGTGTCACCAAAATAGTTAAAACTGCTGATCAAACATATTTAATGACTATAGGGAATTTTATATTCTTTCCAATCAGTTCATATTATACTATTTGCATTTATTTTGAGTTTTATTATTTCTACATGATTTTATGATTATGATCAATAGATAACATTTTTTGAACAAATGAATATATGTCCTGTAAGTGAATAATCAAATATGAAAAAACAATTATACTAGAATTTAAATTTATAAACAATATATGTGTACAGAATGTTTCACTTTCCATTGATAGGTAAAAAATTTGAGCACAAGTGGCATGTTGTACTTTCTAGTGTGGTATTATTTCATAATTAGAGCATGAATAATTATATATGAATAACTTTTAAACATCTTAATTAGTCATAAATTATTCATTGTATTATCTTCATTACTTTTATTGAATTATTTACATTATATTGTATTTTATTTTCATGTATTGTATTATTTTTTTAAATTATATATATGTTATTGTAGTTTTTTTCAAATGGTTATGCTTTGTGCCAAGGAGTGGAGGCTAATGTATGCAATGTTGGAGTTCATGGGGGTCTGCTATCTGGAATTGTGGAGAAATATATAACAATGATTTGTAAACTATTGGTATAGTTTTGAGAAACCATATCTACACCAATGGTTATCAGCAAACCGTTTGTATAACTCTATACCAACAGTTTATAAACCATTGATATAGTTTTAAGTGTCATGATATAAACAAATGGTTACCAACAAACTACCGGTATAGTGTAATTTCTAGTGGACTATACCGACAGTTGATGAATAACCATTGGTATATGCCTATCCCCATTCCATAACACCCAAAAGTTTGGAAAACCATTGGTATAGGATATACCAAAAGTTTACCAGCCTATACCAATGGTTTGAAACCACTGGTATAGCCTAAGTTTCTAGTAGTTTATAAGGGTTATCTTTTTTAATTTTATCTTTATTAGCATCAAAAAGTGGTTTTGAAATGGTTTTTATTAAATTTTGTTTTATGAACATTATTTGTTCGATAAAATTCTTCAAAGAATATTTTTACTCTAAAATACATTTTTTAAGGATTTTAGTGGAGATCTTTTTGTTAGGGAAATGTTTTGTAAATTTGTCAACATGGTTTTTTAGGAATGTTTTAACATAAATTTCACATTGGGAACCTTGGGTGGATCTAGTTATGGAAATATTCTAATCATAATGAGTGTGGAACTACTGGGTGTTATGATGGTGATATCCATATATGACGTAAATACTTGATATGGTTAGGATTCATGGTAATATTTTCTTATTTTTCCCAAATATCATAGTACATATTCCTATTTTCTAGTGCCCAAATTTTTCATGGTTTATTAAATGATGGTTTTTTATGATTGTTTTCATAAATAATTACCATTTCAAATATTTATATTTTTTATACTTCCATATATATTGTATTTAATGTTTAAAAAATATTCATTTGTCCTAGAATATTGTTATTTATAGAAAAACCAAATGATATTTTATGTAAAATGTTTTCAAATAAAATATTTTTAGGAAACATTATATTTTTTTAGTCTATAACTAATGTTTTCATGATGATATAAAATTTATATATTTATTGTGGAATCATACCAGACATTTTCCTCACACCCTACATTTTCCATTTTCTAAACGAAGATATAGATTTTAAAGAAATTGTTAATTTGAAGGGAAACTCATAGCTCTTTTGCTTCCATTGGATGGTTTCATCTTAATTGTGAGTTGGGATTATAGTGATATATTATAATAAAAAGACTTGGTTTTCTTCTTTATTAGTTTTAGTTAAAGTTTATCCTATTTTATTTTTTTATCTCGCAATTTGTTACTTTTCTTCTTCATTTTACTTTGTTTATTTATCATGTTATATTGAAACATGTGGCAGGTTATGGTTTATGTGTTGATATCCACCATGTGGTGGGTCATCTCATTTGACATTTAATTTTGACCCTAGTTCTCTTACAAAATGGTATCTTAGCCAATACCTAATTAGATTTTTGATGAAAATACCAGGTATTGGTTCATCTTTTATGGTATATAAGTGTAATAATAATCAAAATTCAGGTAATATGTTTGGAAGGGGGCCTGTATAACTCACTTTTAGTGTACCCTTTAGTTAACATGGTTGTTCTAGTGTTATCATCATGATATGGTCATGATTTTTAGGTTTATTTATATGAAAATTATTCTTGAGTATATCTAGATAAACTTGTTCTTTGATAATGGGTTTTCTATCATTTATTGAATATGTGGTGTCTTTAAATTCTAGTTGTTTAAAGGCTTTAATATGGTTTTTTAATATTCTTACATTAATTCAGATATTTACTATAAAGCTCATTAGATGTTGTATTTTGGGTTTATTATAAAATTACTCATAAAAGAGCTATTATAATTCTAGGAGACAAATCTATGAGGCAAGTTCCATTATAAAATCATTCAATAGGCCCTTTATTGGTGGAAGTCGTTATTCCCCCAATGTAGACTCTGTAAAAGGCGATTGTTGGAAACTAGAGAAAGACTATGGGTCATGGTTTAGAAATTACCAACATGATTACACTTATATTTCATGGTGACCAGGTACACTAGGAGTGTGAAGAGTGTCTCAAATAGATTAAGAGGATATTTCATTTATCGAAGACTAAAAAAGACTCCAAGGATGATTTCTCTGCATACATTCTTGAAGGGTTTGGAAGAATATATAGGTACACCATCGTACAATTTATGTCGCATTAGTATATTAGTTATAATATATTTGAGAAGGAATTTAATAAAAAAATATCCTAAATTATTGTGAGTGGTGAATACTTATGAATTTTTGACCTTGATGAAAGGGGATCATTCAGTTATAAAGTATGTTATTCATTTCACTATGTTGGATTACCTATCATCCATGATTACTTTTAATTATTACCTTAAGGCATAAAGCTTCACTATGGGAATGGCGAAAATATTCAGTTGATACTAATTTTATTATGCCTACAGACCATCTCTATGGTTGTGGATTAGGAAGTTGTGGCAGATTCATACATATTAGTGAATACAAGATTAATAATAGCTTTTTTCTAGTGCGAGGTACACAAGGTGTTTCATACAGATAGAAAATGAATTCCATTCAGGGTTCTTAATTTATATCAATAGCGATTTTAAGATAAACATTAAGATAATTCCATGTTGTTTTTTATTATTTTGGGGGTCCTTGTCATACTAAAACTAAATGTACATAAACACACTATTATGAAATGATATCACGATCATTTAGAAATAGGAGAAGGTGGTAGATCTCAATATTTTGTCTTGGGGGATACTTATGTAGTATATAATTATAAATGATGATTTATGTTCGATCATCTTTATATATTTAATTATTCCCTAGAGGAATCTAGACCTATGCCATCTTTTATGAGAGGTAATGAGTTAATTTTATCTTCTACGGCCTAGATTTATTTGATACTAGCTAATATAATTCCTTTATATAATCTATTTTAATTTATGTATTGGTATTATGCTTATAGATTGTTCCATTCATGTTAGATCATTCCACTAAATTGGGAAATAGGATATTACAAGGTTTTTAATTTACTAAGTGTCAAGTGATGATTGATTTCTTAGAAGTTTTTTGTTACTTCATTGTTCATTAGGATGATATATTTGACCTTATTATCATCATGGATTGGATAATTAGTTTTATGGTTCATATTGATAGTTATTATCTTCATTTTTAGTTTCAAACTCTCAATGGGGTCCCTCTTGCCTTCTAGGGTGAATGGGACCCTAGATCAAGAAGAGTTGTCTATGTTATTCCTCATTCTAGAGAAATATATATCTATATTTCAGAGATGTTTCATAGTTTCATTGATTATAATTTGAGAAGTAAACATCCTACAGTGGTCATTTCATAAAATGAGTTCTTTCCTAGTGATTTTTATCTGTCACAATTCAAGAGGGAGATCGAGTTCACTATTTACATGCTCCTTGGCAAGATACCCATTTCTATGCCATAATATTGTATAAAACCTATTTTGTTAAAAGATATTAAATTTCAACTTGTGAGACATGTGTTAAAGTGATTTATTTATCCTAGAATGTCACATTTGGCTCTGCATCTTCTCTTTTCAAATAATATAGATGAAATTCTTAGACATTGTGTTGATTTTTGAAAGCATAACTAGGTTATTATTAAGAAAAAATATCCCTTTACTAAGATTGATGATCTCATGGATCTACTCAAATAATACTTATGGTTTTATCAAATTTTCCAATGATTAGTGTAACATAAATTTATAATTCAAGAAGAGATTTTACTTAAGACATTTTTTATGAGAAAGTATGTAAATTTCGAGTTCATGATTATTTCATTTGGTCTTACAAAAACTCATATAGTATTTATTTTGTAAAGACCCGTAAAATTCAAGGGAAATTTTTTCTTAATTTTCTTTGGAATTTTACAAGAGCGCAGTTTCTGACGGCACCTGATTCCGAGGCCCGGAGTTCCCAGAATCAATTTCCGAAGTTTGGCTCGGGTACGTTCAGTGAACGAACGAGTGGGATTTCCTAACTTTTGATCCGGTGCTCGGAATTGAAATCTGAGGGCACCGATAAACTTGCAGCGCCGATATTTGCTTAAGGAGACCTTTTCCGAGGTTGCGTTTATTTCGGGATGAGAGTTAGTTTTTTGGAGATTAGAATAAGTTAAATAAAAATTGTGGATTATATATTTTTATTTAAACTTTTTAGTTAACATCTCTCAAAGGAAGTTAGGGGTGGGACCCACACCCACTTAACCTCCCTTGAGAGGATTAAGTGTGGTGGGGCCCACACGAACCCTAAACTTTTCATCTTCTCCCAACTCCCTTAACCCCTCTTTAAATGACATGAGTTATTTAATTTTTGGAGTTATCCTTTTTGAATTTCAAACCATTGAAATTCATTTGTTAAGTTTATGATTAAATTAAGCACTTCTCTCTTTTTGTTGGGTTAGAACTCTTTAGCGAACTTGAGAGCTTTTGAGAGATTTTCCTTTTTCTTCAACTTTGACGAAGAACGCTCAAGCCTTGACGAAGAACACTCAAGCTCCGACGAAGAACACCGCTCCTCTCTTCTTCGTCTTCCGTGTCAACAAGAGGGAACGCCGCTTCCTCCTCGGACCTTCTTCGTCGACATACAAAGATTCGCCAACGACGTATCTCTTCGGGCGTATCTCTTCGTCAACGGATTTGACGAACGACTACCATGACGCCCGACCTCCGCGACGTTGTCTTCCGCAGGACGTTGACAAATCTTCGAACCTATACCCAAGGTAGGGGTTGTTGTTTTGTTTATTTATTTATCCTTGTCCGTGGTTCTTGTATGACTAACGTAAGGATTTAATATAAGTGTTATTGTATAACGTGAGGGGGCCGGACTGCATGAACACGGCCGAACCCCCTCCATCGTTCTTGTTGACTTACCTTGCGGGTGGAAACAAGGTGGCGTGGTGCCGTCGCACCACGCGGATAATCGTTCATTTATTTTGCGTGGCGCCGTCGCGCCACGCCGGGGAAGAATCATCAAGAACGAGACGCCGTCGCGCCGCGTCAAGGGGAATCGAAGGCGTGGCAGAGGGGTGCGGTGCCGTCGCACCGCGCCGGACGATGAATATCGCGGCCGGTTCCGGGCCGCGGCGGAACGAGGAGATCGGCGGCAGGGCCGCCGGCGTCGGAAGCCGAATAGGGGACCGGATTTTCCAGTCCCGTTGGAGAAAACCGGCCGGCAGTTGGCTGGCCAGAAGGTCAAAGGCCGGGGGAAATAAATTCCCCCGGCCAGCTCAAAACCCCCCCTCATTTATGAGGGGGGCGGTTCCCTTGAGGGGGGGGGGGGCAGGAGGCCCCCCGGTTTCTTCAAGTCGGCCCCCACGTGGGGGGCCGTTTTTTTTTCAAAGGGCGCGGCATAAGCCGCGCCGTCTTCCAATCAAGCAGGGGCTTGATTCCCCCCGCGCGCTGCCTCCGTGCGGCGCCAGGCCGCCGCGCCGCCGGCCGGGCCGGGTCGGACCCGGGTTGGGGCGACCCGGTTCGGGTCGGCCCGGACCCGGACCCCCCGTTTCGAATCAGTTTTGGTATTTTGGCCATAACTTGAGCCAAGGACCTCCGATTGACGAACCGTTTGCGGAAACGCGATCCTTGGATCGAGACGGTCGTTTCGGTATATCGCACTCAAGGTTTTGGATTACTTTGAGTTCGGCCGGGTTGGTTCGTTCACGAAACCAACCGGGCCTTCGGAGCGGAAACGCTAATATCTTGAGCTACGGATGTCCGATTGACGTGCCGTCAGCTTTGTTGAATTCCTCTAAGTGAGACGGATCTTTTGGCATACTCCGCTCGAGGTTTGGACGCAGGTGGAGTGCGGTCGGGTTGGTTTTTCCTTAAAAACCAACCGGGCCCTGGGACGAAAATGCCAATATCTCTCAGACCGGGCGTCCGATTGACGCGCCGTCTGCGACGTTGAGTTCCTGTTGACGATACGGAACTTTTGGATACATCAACTTCGGACTTTGTGACAGTTGATGTATCAGCCTCTCGGCTCGTGGAGCGGACCCTCCGAACGAGCTTGCTGTGTGCGGGAACCCTAGTGCTGGCTGCGACTGTTACTGTGACTACTACTGCTAATACTGCTACTGTGACTGCGACGACGACAGTACAGAGATCCTGTGTGGATTCGACGACGACAAATTCAGCACTCAGCGATCCTACGTGGATCAGTGCTACAGGTCCTGTGTGGGCCCGATCCTGTGTGGGTCCGATCCTGTGTGGGTCTTTGCGCTCAGCGGTCTTGTGTGAACCAGTGCCTACAGGTCCTACGTGGGCCCGATCCTGTGTGGGTCTTTCGCGGGGGTTAGTTACCTATCGATCCTTCGTGGGTCCGACGACTTAGATGGATCAGAGATCATCTTTATCATCTTTCGAAGATGTATACCTGTGTGATTTGAATCCTGTTGCTTTCCTGTGTGGATTGTGTTGTGCTATCCTGTGTGGATTACGTTTTGCTTTCCTGTGTGGAATACGTTTACCTTCCTGTGTGGACTGAGTTGTACTTGGGCTCGGAGGTTGGAGCGTATTTGAAATTGATGACTTAGGTATATGTATGGGCATATACCTAAGCAGTGTCGGTTATTATTTCGTGATTGTTCCTTTCTTCGTGGTTTATCCTTTGTGGATTTGAGAGACCTTCAGGGGTCGCGGGGTCCCTACTGAGTAGCTTATACTCACCCCTGCACGGGCTTTGCCCACACTACGTTGTGTTGGTTGCAGACGACGTACAGCGTTGACCTTAGCTGAGGATTGCAGAGCGGGACGGTACCCGAAGGTGGACCACTGGGCGGGACGTGCTCGGAGCGGACGGCGGGACCCGTGGAGCAGAGGAGCTATTTGTAGCCACCCTTCAGGTGGGATTTCCAGTGGACAGCTCGGTGTAGCGGCTTTTACCTTTCAGTTGTTGTTTTCCTTTTCGAGTTGTACTTTACTTTCAGTTTGGGTTTGTATACTGGCTCATTTACTTTTCCGCACTTTCAGTTGTACTCTGCTTTTTCTTAGTATTTACTTTCTGCTTGCTTTCTCTATGGTGTTTGTTTACTTTACAAAGGCAATGCCTTCCCATTTTACCGGGATTTACGCCTTGGTGCTAGTCGCCAGCCCCTGGCCTATGGAAGGCGGGCTTGGGGTAGTCACGGCACGGACCCCGAGGGCGAGTCGTGACAAATTGGTATCAGAGGAGTTCGGTTCTACCGCGAACTCTGATCTTTTCTATGTGAAGCAATAAGGTTTAGCGTATTGAGTATGGTTATCAGTCCAGGGAGTCTAGTGTTGGTGTGGCGGCCGACGTATCCGTACACCAGGACCCTGACTTCTGATTTCCGACTTAATGCACGAAATCATTGATTGCGTGTGTGTTTCAAAGTTTTCTTTGTGATTACTTATATCAGCTCACCAGGTATACTGTTCTGACCGTGGCACACCTGTTTCCTTTTCAGGATGGCCCCACGACGGCAGCCAGCTAGGGTTCCGAGAGTCGAGCGTGACGACAGCCCACCGAGCGACGAGGCCTCGGTGCAGGGCCCTTTGTCAGCAGTGGCACCGGCGGTAGCACTACCCGCCGAGCCCCCGATGCTTCCAGCGCCAGCCGCTGACGATGCACGTCGCCTTAGCGCACTACATGAGTTTTAGCGCCAGCGACCACCCAGGTTTCGCGGGGAGACGGATCCCCAGGCAGCAGAGGACTGGCTGGAGGCAGTGGTACGAGTGTTTAGGCTAGTGAGGACACCAGCAAACCTCATGGTGATCCTCGTTGCGAGCCTACTACACGCAGCAGCAGGACGATGGTGGAGCTTGATGCTCCAGGTGCACGATGAGGCATCTCTACTTTGGACGGACTTTGAGAGCCTCTTCCGCTCGGAGTTCGTCCCAGCCACCCTTCGTGTGGTGAGTATCCAGGAGCTTCTACAGCTGCGGCAGGGCAGCATGACGGTCGCTCAGTACTCGGCGAGATTTACCGATCTCTCGCGCTACTCGACCGACATGGTACGGGACCCATTCTTCCGGGCCCGGACCTTTGAGCAGGGTTTGAGACACGAGATCAGGGCATCACTGATCTCCCTCAGCATACCGACTCAGACAGGAGTACTGGAGCGGGCCCTTCTGATCGAGAGCTTCCTTGCTGAGTCTACACCAGCACAGAGACCCACCGTAGGTCGGCACGTGACAGAGTCATCTGCAGCAGGCAGTCGGCGGATGACTCAGGGGTCCAGACAGACCAGACCTTCGGGCAGACGACCTCAGGACACTGGCTCAGCAGTGCGGGGCACACAGCGCCGAGCCAGTCTTTCGAGAGGCAGACAGTGCTACTCGTGTGGCGGGCAGGGCCACATGGCTCGTGACTGCCCGACCCGCCGTGCCGAGGAGCAGCAGTCAGTTGAGGGACCACCGAGGCAGAGGCCGAGGGTCAACCGTGGCGGTCCGCAGGGAGGAGGCGTATGAGGCAGAGGAGCTGGACGAGCAGCCGGTGGTGGGCGACGCTTTGCGGTTCTTCCACCACCACCACCAGGAGGTCCACCCCGACCACAGGGAGCTGGCGGGCAGAGACAGGCACAGCTCCAGGCAGCAGAGGCCTACGACCACGGCGCACCCGAGATGATTCGAGGTACTATCTGTGTCTATTCCACCCTTGCTGCAGTTCTTATAGACACAGGAGCGAGTCACTCTATCATAGCCGCTGCCCTTGTTCGGATCTCGGAGATTCTGACAGAGCCGTTGGCTCGATCCTTACAGCTAGAGACTCCTAAGGGAGCAGACTCGACGATTATGCACTGGTGCCGGCAGTGTGAGCTTACTCTAGGAGTCGAGAGCTTCGGCTGGGATCTTCTTGTAGCAGCGTCGAGGCCTTACGACGTCATCTTGGGCATGGATTGGCTATCTACGGTCCATGCACAGATTGACTGTTTTAGGAGCTCGGTGCGATGTGTACGCACCGACGGGTGCAGGTTCACCTTCACCGGCGAGAAGGGATCCTTAGCAGCACAGGATGGACTTCCGTGGAGGAGAGGACAGCCCATCACTCATCAGTTGGCTAGCCTCATCCTTGGAGCAGTTGACGTGCGGAGTCCTGGTTTTCCTGCAGTGGTGGATCAGTTTGAGGCCGTTTTTCCTGACGATGTTCCAGGGCTACCTCCTCGCAGAGAGGTAGACTTTTATATTGACTTGTACCCCGCGATATCCACTACAGCATATCGGATGGCCCCCGCTGAGCTTCGAGAGCTACGGGTACAGTTGGAGGACTTGCAGGGCAAGGGGTTCATCCGACCTAGTGTTTCACCCTGGGCTTCCCCGATTATGTTCACCAAGAAGGCGGACGGGAGCTTGCGACATTGTGTTGACTATCGTCGCCTGAACCAGGTGACCGTGAGGAACAAGTATCCGCTACCGAGGATTGATGACCTCTTTGATCAGCTCAAGGGAGCACGGTGGTTCTCGAAGATAGACCTCAGGTTAGGCTATCCTCAGCTCAGAGTCAGAGACGAGGATGTGCAGAAGACAGCCTTCAGATGTCGGTATGGCCACTATGAGTTCTTGGTTATGCCATTCGGTGTAACCAATGCTCCAGCAGTGTTCATGTCTCTCATGAACATGATCTTTTAGCCATACCTCGATCGGTTTGTCGTGGTCTTCATCGACGACATTCTGATTTACTCTACGACAGAGGAGGAGCACGCCTATCACTTGCGAGTTGTACTAGACACACTCCGAGAGCACCATCTTTATGGTAAGCTCTCGAAGTGCCAGTTCTGGATACATGAGGTCCACTTCTTGGGACACGTTATCTCTGAGGCGGGAGTTGCAGTGGATCCCGCGAAGATTGAGGCTGTGTTAACTTGGGAGCCACCCAGGAGCGTGACTGAGGTTCGGAGTTTCTTGGGACTAGCTGGATACTATCGGAGATTCATGCCAGAATTCTCTAGAGTTGAGACAACACTCACATCTTTGACGAAGAAGGGGAAACCCTTCGTGTGGTCAGACAGATGTCAGCAGAGCTTCCAGGAGCTGAGACAGAGATTGACTAGCGCACCCATCTTGAGGTTGCCCGAGGAGGGAGTAGGGTACGTAGTATATTGCGATGCATCAGGGACCGGACTCGGATGTGTTCTGATGCAGGAGCGGGCAATGATCGCCTATGGATCACATCAGTTGAGGCCGCATGAGCAGAACTACGCTACCCATGACCTAGAGTTAGCAGTAGTGGTCTTCGCTCTGAAGACATGGCGACACTATCTGATGGGCGAGCGCTTTATAGTCTTTTCTGATCATCAGAGTCTCAGGTATATCTTCTCTCAGAAGGACCTAAACCTAAGACAGCGGCGATGGCTCGAGTTCCTCCAGGACTATGACTTTGAGATAGTCTATACTCCTGGGAAGGGGAACGTAGTAGCCGATTCCCTTAGCAGGAGGACAGGCATTCAGCTACTTGAGGAGGCGACGGAGCAGCTAGCCTCTTTGCAGATATCCTTCGTGGATAGAGATGGTGCAGCCTTCCTTCAGTCTCTCACAGTCACTCCTCCACTACTGCACCGAGTCAGGGAGGCACAGCGTGGGGACACTGACTGTGAGACACGGCGTGCACAGATATCTTTGGGACAGGCACCTGATGGTTTCTCCCTTGGAGCAGAGCACGACATCCTTTTCAGAGGACGTACCATGGTATCAGTCACTTTGCGAGAGGAAGTGCTGAGAGAGTTTCACACTTCTCCTTTGGCGGTACATCCTGGAGTGGAGAAGATGTACCAGGACCTCAGACGACAGCACTGGTGGTCGGGCATGAAGAAGGCTGTAGCAGAGTTCGTTTCTCGATGTCTCACCTGCCAGCAGGTGAAGGCAGAGAATCAGGTAACAGCAGGCTTGGTACAGCCCTTGGAGGTTCCAGAGTGGAAGTGGGACGACATATCTATGGAATTTGTGACTGGACTTCCACGTACTTCAAGAGGTCACGACTCCATATGGGTGATTGTTGACCGACTCACTAAGTCGGCACACTTATTACCCATCAGAGAGCAGGGCTCAGTGGAGAGCTTGGGACGTCTCTACGTTCCGGAGATTATTCGGCTCCACGGTGTGTCATCATCTATCGTCTCCGATCGAGATGCTCGCTTTACTTCCCGGCTTTGGAAGGGGTTACAGGAGGCGTTCGGGACGCAGCTACGTCTGAGCACAGCCTTTCACCCTCAGACGGATGGTCAGACGGAGAGGACCATTCAGACTCTCGAGGACATGCTCCGTGCATGTGTCCTCGACTTTGGTCGTAGCTGGGAGGACCACCTACCCTTGGTGGAGTTTGCGTACAACAACAGCTACCACTCCACCATCGGGATGGCACCGTACGAGGCGTTGTACGGCCGACCTTGTAGATCTCCTTTGTGCTGGACAGACCCTGGGGAGTCAGCACTTGTGGGACCGGAGATGGTCCAGGCCACGACAGAGAAGGTCCAGGTCATCCAGGAGCGGATGAGGATAGCTCAGAGCCGGCAGAAGTCATATGCTGACAGGAGGCGGAGGCCACTAGAGTTCGAGGATGGTGACCACGTCTTCTTGCGGGTCTCACCTCGACGTGGTATTCGGAGATTTGGCCGAGGCGGAAAGTTATCTCCGCGCTTCATCGGACCCTTCCAGGTCCTCAGCAGGGTTGGCGAGGTGGCTTATCACCTGGCTCTACCACCTCAGTTGCACCGGGTGCACGACGTCTTCCACGTATCCCAGCTGAGGAGATACGTGCACGACCCGACGCACATCATTGACCATGGGGATCTTGACATTGACGATGGGGTGACTTTCACGGAGGTCCCGGTGGAGATAGAGGATCGACAGGAGCGGGTCCTGCGTGGGCGATCGATTCCTCTTGTGCGCATCAGATGGAAGAACGAGAATCTCCAGGAGAGCACATGGGAGCGGGAGGCTCAGATGTGTGCTCAGTACCCTCTTTTGTTTCCCTAGTTTTTGATGTATCTTTACGGGGACGTAAAGCCCTGAGGTAGGAGTAATGTAAAGACCCGTAAAATTCAAGGGAAATTTTTTCTTAATTTTCTTTGGAATTTTACAAGAGCGCAGTTTCTGAAGGCACCTGATTCTGAGGCCCGGAGTGCCCGGAATCAATTTCCGAAGTTTGGCTCGGGTACTTTCAGTGAACGAACGAGCGGGATTTCCTAACTTTTGATCCGGTGCTCGGAATTGAAATCTGAGGGCACCGATGAACTCGCAGCGCCGATATTCGCTTAAGGAGACCTTTTCCGAGGTTGCGTTTATTTCGGGATGAGAGTTAGTTTTTGGGAGATTAGAATAAGTTAAATAAAAATTGTGGGTTACATATTTTTATTTAAACTTATTAGTTAACTTCTCTCAAAGGAAGTTAGGGGTGGGACCCACACCCACTTAACCTCCCTTGAGAGGATTAAGTGTGGTGGGGCCCACACGAACCCTAAACTTTTCATCTTCTCCCAACTCCCTTAACCCCTCTTTAAATGACATGAGTTATTTAATTTTTGGAGTTATCCTTTTTGAATTTCATACCATTGAAATTCATTTGTTAAGTTTATGATTAAATTAAGCTCTTCTCTCTTTTTGTTGGGTTAGAACTCTTTAGCCAACTTGAGAGCTTTTGAGAGCTTTTCCTTTTTCTTCAACTTTGAAGAAGAATGCTCAAGCCTTGACGAAGAATGCTCGACCTCCGACGAAGAACGCCGCTCCTCTCTTCTTCGTATTCCGTGTCAACAAGAGGGAACGCCGCTTCCTCCTCGGACCTTCTTCGTCGGCATACGAAGATTCTCCAACGACGTATCTCTTCGGGCGTATCTCTTCGTCAACGGATTTGACGAACGACTACCGTGACGCCCGACCTCCGCGACGTTGTCTTCCGCGGGACGTTGACAAATCTTCGAACCTATACCCAAGGTAGGGGTTGTTGTTTTGTTTATTTATTTATCCTTGTTTGTGGTTCTTGTATGACTAACGTAAGGATTTTATATATGTGTTATTGTATAACGTGAGGGGGCCGGACCGCATGAACACGGCCGAACCCCCTCCATCGTTCTTGTTGACTTACCTTGCGGGTGGAAACAAGGTGGCGTGGTGCCGTCGCACCACGCGGATAATCTTTCATTTATTTTGCGCGGCGCTGTCGCGCCCCGCCGGGGAAGAATCATCAAGAACGCGATGTCGTCGCGCCGTGTCAAGGGGAATCGAAGGCGCGGGGGAGGGGTGCGGTGCCGTCGCACCGCGCCGGACGACGAATACCACGGCCGGTTCCGGGCCGCGGCGGAACGAGGAGATCGGCGGCAGGGCCGCCGGCGTCGGAAGCCGAATAGGGGACCGGATTTTCCGGTCCTGTTGGAGAAAACCGGCCGGCAGTTGGCCGGTCGGAAGGTCAAAGGCCGGGGGAAATAAATTCCCCCGGCCAGCTCAAAACCCCCCCTCATTTATGAGGGGGGCGGTTCCCTTGAGGGGGGGGGGGGGGCAGGAGGCCCTCCGGTTTCTTCAAGCCGGCCCCCACGTGGGGGGCCGTTTTTTTTCAAAGGGCACGGCATAAGCCGCGCCGTCTTCCAATCAAGCGGGGGCTTGATTCCCCCCGCGCGCTGCCTCCGTGCGGCGCCAGGCCGCCGCGCCACCGGCCAGCCGGCCGGCCGGTCCGGGTCGGTCCCGGGTCGGGTCGACCCGGTTCGGGCCGACCCAGGGGGGTCGGGCCGGGTCGGCCCGGACCCGGACCCCCCCGTTTCGAATCAGTTTCTGTCTTTTGGCCATAACTTGAGCCACGGACCTCCGATTGACGAACCGTCTGTGGCAACGCGGTCCTTGGATCGAGACGGTCGTTTAGGTATATCGCACTCAAGGTTTCGGATTACTTTGAGTTCGTCCGGGTTGGTTCGTTCACGAAACCAACCGGGCCTTCGGAGCGGAAACGCTCATATCTTGAGCTACGGACGTCCGATTGACGTGCCATCCGCTTTGTTGAATTACTCTAAGTGAGACGGATCTTTTGGCATACTCTGCCCGAGGTTTGGACGCAGGTGGAGTGCGGTCGGGTTGGTTTTGCCTTAAAAACCAACCGGGCCCCTGGGACGAAAATGCCAATATCTCTCAGACCGGGCGTCCGATTGACGCGCCGTCTGGAACGTTGAGTTCCTGTTGACGATACGGAACTTTTGGATACATCAACTTCGGACTTTGTGACAGTTTATGTATCAGCCTCTCGGCTCGTGGAGCGGACCCTCCAAACGAGCATGCTGTGTGCGGGAACCCTAGTGCTGGCTGTGACTGTTACTGTGACTACTACTGCTACTACTGCTACTGTGACTGCGACGACGACAGTACAGAGATCCTGTGTGGATTCGACGACGACGACTTCAGCACTCAGCGATCCTACGTGGATCAGTGCTACAGGTCCTGTGTGGGCCCGATCCTGTGTGGGTCCGATCCTGTGTGGGTCTTTGCGCTCAGCGGTCCTGTGTGAACCAGCGCCTACAGGTCCTACGTGGGCCCGATCCTGTGTGGGTCTTTCGTGGGGGTTAGTTACCTATCGATCCTTCGTGGGTCCGACGACTTAGATGGATCAGAGATCATATTTATCGTCTTTCGAAGATGTATACCTGTGTGAGCTGAATCCTGTTTCTATCCTGTGTGGATTGTGTTGTGCTATCCTGTGTGGATTACGTTTTTCTTTCCTGTGTGGAATACGTTTACCTTCCTGTGTGGACTGAGTTGTACTTGGGCTCGGTGGTTGGAGCGTATTTGAAATTGATGACTTAGGTATATGTATGGGCATATACCTAAGCAGTGTCGGTTATTATTTCGTGATTGTTCCTTTCTTCGTGGTTTATCCTTTGTGGATTTGAGAGACCTTCAGGGGTCTCGGGGTCCCTACTGAGTAGCTTATACTCACCCCTTCATGGGCTTTGCCCGCACTACGTTGTGTTGGTTGCAGACGACGTACAGTGTTGACCTTAACTGAGGCTTGCAGAGCGGGACGGTACCCGGAGGTGGACCACTGGGCGGGACGTGCTCGGAGCGGACGACGGGACCCGTGGAGCAGAGGAGCTATCTGTACCCACCCTTCAGGTGGGATTTCCAGTGGACAGCTCGGTGTAGCGGCTTTTACCTTTCAGTTGCTTTTTTCCTTTTCGAGTTGTACTTTACTTTCAGTTTGGGTTTGTATACTGGCCCATTTACTTTTCTGCACTTTCAGTTGTACTCTGCTTTTCCTTAGTGTTTACTTTCCGCTTGCTTTCTCTGTGGTGTTTGTTTACTTTACAAAGGCAATGCCTTCCCATTTTACCGGGATTTACGCCTTGGTGCTAGTCGCCAGCCCCTGGCCTATGGAAGGCGGGCTTCGGGTAGTCACGGAATGGACCCCGAGGGCGGGTCGTGACATATTTCACTAAATAATTAAATCATTCATCAGATTTTTTAAACTCTTGATTTCATTTTTACAGATGATATAGTGTTCTATTCCATTTCATAGGATGAACACATGGTTAATTTGGATATAATCCTTATAATCTTGAATGAACGCCTTTTATATAGAAATATTTATAAATTTTAATTTTTGGATCCTTGTAGTGAGTTTTATTAGCCATGTTATATCTGATATGGGTAACTACATATATACTAAAATTATTTAGGATGTGATGTCATGTGAGTGACCTAAAAATTTGTCCAAGATTCGACGATTCTTAAGATTAAAAATTTATTATAGATTTCTTGTTCATGATTTTTAGGGATTTCATCTCCAATTAAATAATTCACCATTAAGGATGTTAAGTTTCAATTGGTTTATAAAATTAAGAGATATTTTGAGAAACCAAATTTGAGGTTGACTTCTGTTATAGATATAATTTTCTTGTATCTGGTTTTGGTCAATGATGTTTTCTGTTGTGACTCATGTGTGGGATTGGAGTGTGTTTTGATGCAGGGAAAATAAGTTACATCCTATGGGTCTCACCAATTTTTCCCGCATGAGAAGAACAATAATACCCATGAAAATAACATAGAAACCGGGATACATTCTCTCAAAACATAGTGCCACTATCCCATGGGTGAGTGATTTGTGGTGTATTTGTAAAATAATCTCCTGAAGTATATTTTCACTCAATTAAATCTAATGTAAAAAATATATTTGGTTGAGTATCTAAATGGATTTTATTTTAAATTTTCTTATACTCTTGGAATAGTGAATATTTATTATGATTCATTCAGTATGATAATATTACTCTGACCTTGAAGGAATTATTGAAGGAAGTGGCCTTTGGTGAGTTTTATAGTTGAAATGATCTTGGAGGTTTAAGAGGATAGTGGTAAAAGTTTCTCAAAAATTTTGAATCCTGATTCATTATATAATGTTCAGATTCTTCTTTAACAAGTGTAATATACTTATTTTATGTTTTTAAGTAAAATACTTTCTTGTGGGGAGTCCATGGGTGTTTTTTCATTGACTCCAAATGTGGATTTGTGTTACAAAGGCTTGTTGGTAGTTCCATTATCTCTAGTACAGTACATGATGGATTGTGGATATGAATTTAGTGGGTATGTACACCCAAGAACTACTAAGATGTATTTTGATCTGATATGTTAGTATTTGTGTACAGGTAAGAGGTGGTAGATTGTAAATTTCTTTTATGATGCCTTGTTTTTCTAAGGATTTTGGTAGGGAACTACACACCTATCTGGTTGTTTTAACTATTACCTATTCCATCCTATAATGGTGAGGAGATATTTAAGGAATTCATTATTATTTTACTATAGAAACCATGTGGAAAGGATAAGATTTTGGTGATCATTGATCAATTAATGAAATCATCTCATTTCATCCAATTAAGGATGTGATGAAGGTGGAAGATCGCATGTTCCTGTATGCCTGAGAGATCATAATGCTCCATGGTATTCCTATATGATAGTTTCGAACAGGGACCCTCAATTGACATCCATGTTTTGAAAAGTTTTAAAAGACTTTATGGGAACTCAATAGAGATTAATCATGGAGTATCAACCTCTAATAGATGGGTATAATGATCAATACATTCATATTCTTGAGGATAATCATTGAGAAATAATTCTTTATTTTTGTGTTTCATGGTGAAAGAATATACATTTGGTCAAATTGTCATATAATAATATGTGTGGGGATTTGATTAAAATGGATACAATTAAAGAACTGTATGGGTGACCATGTATATATCCCTAATATTTGGTTTTTTTGGGAGAGTGGTTTTTAGTTTGATAGAGTATTTTTCATGAGATAATAAAAATCTAAAATTGATCTGAAATATATTAGAGATGGATTAGAGTCATAAAAATTCCAATGAGGACCATAATAATCACACATGGAGATTGATTTTGGGGATCATGCTTTTCTCAAAGTTTCACCTCACTTGGGAGAAAATATATTGTTTAAGTAGGGTATGTTAGAACTATTATTTATTAGGCCTTTTTTTAATATTAAACATTCTGGAATGGTAGAATATATTTTATTCTTTTCTTCTTTCTTAAGATTGATTCATGATGATTTCCTTAATTCCTAACTTATGAGGTATCAATTATACCCTTACAATATGATTGAATTGGAAGATGCTGATCTAGTGTTTGACACATGTATTATTGATCCTTCTATTAAGATTATGGATCACTATAAAAATGTATTTCTTGGTAAATGATTCCCTTTTTTATTTTTAGTGGGAGTGTGGATTAGATGTCATGATACGTGGGAGTGTGAATCATTTATTAGGAAAAAGGGGTTTTTTATTTTTATGAGTCCAAAATATTGAGGGAATTATAGGGCTAGAAAGATTCTTTATGAAGATAATTATGACACCATCCAGGATACATGTATGTTTAATTTTCAGATTATTTAATCACTTTTGAGGTTTTAATTGATTTTAGGAGTTGGGGTTAAAATTTTAGAGATTTGAGGACAATAGCCCAGGGATATTGTCTATGCATGGTTATTTGTAAGCATGCAGTAAAAATATAAAATGGATTTGTTGGTTCTACTGGGGATATTCACATATTTAACATGGTTTTCTTACTATTCTAGTCACCAAAAAACAATTTTGGTGAATGGGATTTGGTCCAGATGTTTTTACAAGACTAAAAAATGGTTTTTATAACCATGTTGTCATCCCCATATAAGTGTATTGTTTTATTTTACATGGGGTTGTGGATACTTCATGGTTTGAACACGGTTTTCATAATTGTTCAACCTAATTATAAACTCCATTTAATATTATAAAGACTATAAATTTACCATGATTCCTTTTTTCATTTTTATTTATAATCTCCTCATGATCTCTCTTAGGTTTAACTTAATCTCTCCTAAATTATCTATAGGGTTCATTCCTAGGATATTTGGAAATTTCCCATCATTCTTCATGTATATTTTTAGTGTGTTTTTTTTATTTTAACCCATTTCCCCTCGTATTTATATATCTTCTATTGATCTCACTTCCCCTTTATCTTTTGGAACCTAATTGGGATGTGATTTAAATATTTAAAATTTATGATGGGGAAATGATGATATTTCTTATAGATATTGGCTTGTGAGGACCAGATCACCTCATTTCAAATATATGTTCACAAAGGTGACTATATTTCCTCAATTAATGAGGTATGTATCTCTATACAATAGTCTTGACATAACAATTACTCAATTTTCATGTAAATTTATTTTTTATGGTTTATGAAATTTTTTTGATTTGAAATCTATGATGGACATCTAGTTTAATGGTATCTTTTTTTGAATGAAAAATCTGTTTTTAAATGGGTTTTATTTTTTAAAAACTAATTTTATGCTTTTTTTTGTTTGATGAAATTCCTAAAAATGAATTATTCTCTCAATTTTATTTTCATGATAGGGGGAAGAAATTATTTCCTTATATAAATTTTTTCTATAATTATGAGCATAGTTTTTTCTTGAATATTATGAGGAACATAAAATATTAGGAACCTTTGGTGTGTCAGTTATGGAAATAAGAAAACCATACTGACAATAGAATTAGTATGGGATATTAATGTGGTCTCTATAGTCATTGGAAAGACATGATACTGATATGAATCACATTATAACTGAATTAGTGTTCCTTCGTGCGTCCTAATATTAATTTCAAAATAATGGAACCCAAATTGTTCTTGGTTTATTAAATTATGTTATGTTTCATGTTTGGTTTCTCAAAGGATTATCTTTTTAAATAGGGATATGTTGTCTACTTCCCAAAATATTTTCACTCATTTTTATTTTCATGTTATTATGGATTTGAATATGGATTATTTTAAAGGAATCCCAAAAGATGTTTTATGTGAATTCCTTTCAAATTAATTAATATAATGAAATTTTTTTATAAAGATAATAAAAATAGTTTCATGGTGATAGGTTTTTATTTATTCTTTGTGGTATCATACTTTTAATTTTAATCACACCCTACACATTCCAATAGGAATATGTCGATCTAGTTTTTTGGAATCATGTAAAGGTATTAGATTCTTGTGTCTCATCATCTCCTATTGGTTAATTTCATCGACATTTTTATTTGGGTTGGTTATGATGGTTGACCATGAGGAGATTCTTTTTTGTTCTTATTTAGTTTTCCTTCTAATGGAATCCCTTTTTCTTGTCTTTATATATCACATGTGTCTGTACTTTTCTTCTACATTTCACTATGTTTGATTATAATCATTCAGTTACACATAAGGCGTGTTTATATTTAATTACATATATCCACCATTTGGTGGATTATCTTTGATGATGTGTCATGTTAACCTATACTAGTTCGTTATGGTATAATAATCTAATTTTCATCATGATGAAAATTAGTTTTCAATAAAAGTATATGTTTTCTCTCTTAAAACAACCATTTTTTTAGGTTTGTCTTTCCCTTAAATATGTTCACCCCAGAGAAGATATATCCCCTATAAACATGTAATTTTTAAAAATAGTTTGGATAATTAAATTAACTGGTTAGAGTTTTCTTCCAAGTCATCCTTAAGTATATTATTATATATTTTTCCGATCATTTTTCCCATACCTTAAAATTACTTTCAGAAATTGCGTTTCAATTTATTCATTATAGTGTAATAAATAGTACCGCTTATACTAAAAATTTTTATGATTGTTTTTATATTTATCCTTATTCCTCATTGGATTTTCATATATATTTAATGTGACATTTATCTCACGTGTCTGAATATACTCTTCAAATATATCTATAATACATTATTCTCTTTGATTTACTCACCAATATTGGGTAATTCATCCTATTATCCTTTCATTTATTGAAATGGACTGCATGGATCCACTAATAAATGTTTAATGTATATATTTATTCTAATTAATTAATATTTCATATGTTATATTTGAATTTGTGGAATCTTTGTTCAGACGATCATCCTTAATTCATGTAATAGGGAGAGTCTTCTCCTTCATATTCTATATATACTTATTTTATTTATATAAGAATTGGTGTATAAAGATATAATCCTATATTTTCATCTCCCTCCCTTCAGGTTCATTTTAAAATTCTCTTAGATCTATTGCATTATTTCCATATTTATATATTTTGTATTATTCTACATTTGACATCCCATTATCATAGGGATAGGTTACTTCTTTATTTTATTTCCTTTATTACTATTAATATTTAAAAACCTTAATATATTTATATATTTATATATATAATTATAACACACTAGAATCTCATAAATAAATAATAAACAATTTTCTCCTTTAGAATATATGATTTATTATCATGTGTTCTTTTATTTCATAACAAAATGGCCTACACACACATTCATAGTGTGTCATGTTTCTCCATAATTGTGACAAAATTTTTCCAATATTCTAAATGACATAATACTTTTTTTATTAGAAACTAACCTCATATTCATGAAAAAAAATCAATATTATTACCTTCAGAACCACTTCTTATTGAATCCTTCATGTGAGACAATTATTACATATACTTAGCTTTTGAGTATTTTAAAATGCCTCTCTACATCCATGGTTTTCATTTACTATAATGTTGGTTGTGAATCAGTCATCTCCAACTTTGAATGATATTATTTACTAGATTTAATTACCCATCATTATATTTAATAGGATATGTAACAACTTGATCAATAATTGTTTCCATATTCTATAATAATTCTTTAAAAATATATTTTCATGATCAACCAAATTAAATAATTTTTTCTCACCATTTTACTAACATTTATATATCCCTCCCAAATTATTGTATCATGAAATTGAGAATAATTAATATTCATATAAATATTTAATCCACTTTTTATGTCCATTTGAGGGAATCAACATATATTTTATGGTATGGATTAATACCTCTTTTATAATAAAATACATTGAAAATAAATTTTAATAATAAACAAAATGATGTTGTCACATTATATCAAAAAATATATCTAGCTTACTCTTTTATTTAGGGAGAAATTATAACTTATAATTTGAAATATACTTCCACAAAAGTGTTAGATTCTGATTGATAATGAGCATCAAATTCATTAACCTCTCCTGTATAGCCATTCTCATTATAAATATTTATATTGTTCTTATTATTCATCATATAATTTGAAAAAATGAATTTTTCTCCACTAAATGTCAAAGAATCCATATCATATTCTTTTGATATAGTTTCTACACATTATTCTACTAAAGTATGACATATCACAGAGAATGATGACCAATAAAGGATTATTTTAAATAATTAATTTTTATAAGTACACTTCAAAATCTTTATGATCATGGATTCAAAATCTCTTTACATGGGTACTCTCAAATTATCAGGACTAATTCCCTAAATGATGAATCCAAATGTATCACAATCCATAAAAATATATTTAATATATTAAAATTAAATTATGATCCTTTAGGATTTAATATAATTTATTGGGACCATAATATTACAATGTAGGTTTAAATACACATTAAGAGGGTATTAATTATGTTGCTAACTGATTTAATACATTTTTTATTTATCCAGGACCTTCATTGGATCTTCTTCCCATGTCAGGTGAAATGGAATTTTAGTTTAATAGTCCCTCAATCCATATGCGATAATAATATATATATATTAAATTAATCATATAAGGATATATATATTTCATTATCTTCACTCATACTAAGTGTCATTCAAGGAGAATACACATGGATATGATCCAATATATAGTGATATACCAAACTCGTTATAATTTTATAAAGAATATTTTAAGGAATATTGAATATTACCAAGTCATGCTTCTCATACATGATAATTTATGGATTTGACCCTACATTACAAGGCCTATATACACTACTATCTCCACACACAACTTAAGGTTGTGGTATTCATTGGTTTTTTGAAATATTATTCATTTCAGGGGAAATTTAGGAAATTTATGTGGATATGCATAGATTCATCTAATGTAGTGATTTAACTTTTCTCAATCATAATCCTTGACATTTTAGAGCCTAATTTGAACAACTCCTTTTTATAGAAATTTATTTTTATACCTCAAATAAAACATCACAGTAGAAACGACATCCGATGAAGAGGATTTTAGACAAAATAAATTCTAGTTTATTGGAAATGAAAATATTATAATTATTATAATTATTTATCAGTAAACGAATATAATAATGATATTCATAATTTTTTTAATAGTTCAATATGCATGAAATTTTACTAAAACTGAATAGATGATGAGCCTCTCATAATTACAAATAAAATCTTATAATAATATATTTTAATTTTAAATAATATCACCTCTACCTAGACTTTCATGTATAATATAATATAATATATAATTCCCTCAATATATGAGACCTATATACAATGGTTAGTATCCATTTTATAATCACAATAATCCATATTTATGATATTTTCCACACCACTTAAAATGTAGTCAATGTATAATCCTATTTTTTTACAAGAAAATTTTAATTCTTCTTTAAATACTAGAGTACAAATAAATTTTATAAACCATAAATAATGAAAATTATATTTGATTTTATAAGATTAAATTTCAAATATAGAATGAATACATCATAAGGATGAATAACATTTTAATGGTGAAAAATCAAACTAAAAATGTTATTCTAAAAATACTTATTATGGTATTTGATAAAAAAATCATCTAACAACATTATGAAAACAAAAAAGAAAACATAAAAAATTATATTGGGATTTTATAGATATATTATACAAAGCATTGAAAAAAATAGTGAATGGATAATTAGGGAAATAAGAGCTAATCAAAATACATTAAGATGATATATGTGCATGGGAAATATGATTATTAAAATAGTAACCAAAACTTGAAAATATTAACCAAACTATATTAATAGTAAAATGACCATTGGAATAAAATAAGACTACTAAGATTTAGTAAATTTATAATTAATTTTTATAGTGAATAAACAAATAATATATATATATATTTATAATTAACATAGATTAAGTATTAAATTAATTTATAATGGTATAATCATTACTTTATATTTTTAGTAAAATAAGTTTTTCATTATTTTATAAAACCCCTAATTTAGTTAGAAGAATAAAATATTTTTCTGATGTCCAGGATTTTCCATATAATTTTTTTTGAAAATTATATGGGATTTTTTTGAGATCAGCTGCTGAGATGACACATGATTCCAAGGCCTAGGGTGGCCGATATTAATGTTTGAACTATTTTTATGTTTATTAAAATAAAACATGTGCTCAATTTTAGTAACTTTTAAATGAGTTCTCAGATTTGAAATTTTAGGGAATTGTTTTGTTCAATGTAGTGTATTTTTCATAGGCAAGAAAAAACATATACTAGTGTGGGTCGACTACAGAAAATAGTGTTTGGATATTTTAGAGAATAATAAAAATAAACTTAAAAAGTTTCTCTCTGTCATGACCTGTCCCCCTAGTCCCATGTTGTGACTACCCCAATCCTACCTCCCATAGGCCAGGGGCTAGAAACTAGTGCCAAGTAGGCATATCCCTCAAGGGGGAGGCATTTTACCAAGTACATGTATGCACACACTCATCTCCAAGAAATGCTGAAACTGAAAACACTAAGTAAACATGGATGCAAACAACTAAGAAAACCCAATCAGAGAACGGTAAAAAACTAAAAGAAAAGGGTCTGGAATAAAAGCCCAACTGAAATAGTAAATTAAAATCTCCTAGATCACATCTATATAAAATCCTTCTTGAAGGGTAGGTATAGTAAGTTGTCTAAATGTCACTAAAGCATACCATATCCATCAGGTCTTCTCTAATACCACTTTTTCATGACATGTTCCCATGGCCCTCGATCGTGGCTATCCCAAGACTTCCTCCCATAGGCCTATAGCTAGCTATGACCTAGATTTCATGTGATTACCAATACTGAATGTCTTACCTAGACTATGAGTCTTATTTAGACTTTTTGTCTTTCTTCGATTGAGTCGATACTCCCCTAACCCACCAGGGTGTGGATTCTCTAGACTTTGATGACACTCTATGTACCACCTACACTCCCTGTGTTACCATCACTCTATGTGTTATCTATAATATATTTTTTACCTACATGTCTTGTGTTACTGGCACTCTATGTGTTACCTACACTCATTGTGATACAAATGTTATGTGTGTTACTACACGAAGGTTTTGGATTCTTATGACTTTCCTATTTATGTACCATAGTCCTATACTTGGAGTGAGATGATTGTAGTGACTCTCTTGATTGTACCTCTTAGAAGCTACACTTAGTGTGACTATTAATTATTGTATTTAGTGTATTTCATAGTACTCTTCTTTTTGGTATACTTCATGTGACTCCTTTTGATTTCATTGTATAATTCATGTATAGTTTTGGGTTCCTATTGAGTATTGTTTTACTCACCCATGCACAAGGTTTTCCCCTATATTTCATGTCTTATGAAGAAAATTGATAGCTTTAATAGAGTCCTTGGTGGGTCAGAGATAGGTGGTGCTTTAGGGTGACCTAACAAACATGGTATGCTTTAGAAAAATTCAAACAGCTTACTGTAACTACCCATCAGGTACAGTTTTCTGCAGATGAGATCCAGGATCTTGTACTTTCTATTTCAGTTGGTCTAGTATTTTAGATTCTTTTTCTTTCAGTTTTATACCTTAAACTGAGTGGGTTTTCTTAGTGTTTTTCATCCATGTTTACATATTGTTTTTAGTTTTATCTTTTTCTTGGAGATAGGTGTGTGCGCATAGGTACATGTGAAAATGCCTCCCAATTGTGGGATATACCTACTCAGTGCTAATTGCCAGACCCTATACTATGGGTGGCAGGATTGGGGTAGTCACAGCATGGGCCCATGGAGATAGCTTCTAAAAAAATTATATAATTTTTATACCCAATTTTATAAAATTTATTTTTTTCCTTTAATGGACACATTGAAATTATATGGGTGTTGTTTTGGTGAATTTTAAAAATAGTGAAGTGCACAGGTGAATTGTAAAAAATGATATTTTGATTAATAAGTTAAATACAATATTATTTAAATCCTAGTAAACATATGGAATCATTGGTAAGACCTCACATGCATAAATTGCAATACATATTCATATGAATCAAAAAAATCTCATAGTTTGGAGAATAAATATTAAATTAAACAATTTTTTATTCAAAAACCCCTCCACTTCACCATTAATACACCCATCATTGAACAATTTCTATTCACTTCCAAAACATATTCTATTAGAAAATCATGAAAACTTTATCTGCCTAAACCCCCTTTGACATGTTTTGGATGTTTTGGATTATCAAAAATAACATCCTTTTGAACCTTGATTAGTGTACCAAATGATGTGTCCCAAAGAGAAGCTAAAAATACCTCAACCTCATGATTTTATTTTCATCCTTCTCTGACTCCATTTATATTAAAGTTATAATTTAAAAACTATTAGAAATGTATCTTAATTCTGTTAGAAAATAATTTTTCCAATGAAATATTCGTTAATTTTCATTTCATTTTATCATTGTTGAGACATTGTTCACTAATGGTAAGTCTAAAAAGCCTATGTGAATGATTTATCCATCATTAAAATATTACATAAATCATTTTAAAATGATTATTATTATTTATTTTTCATATTATTTTATAATTTAAATAATTTTTTTTGATTTTGGAATGATAATATTGTATTATAATAAAAAAAATTCAAAAAAACTATTTTTGGGCATTTAAATAAAACAAAATGAGTGTATTGAGGCACGTGTCATGATTCACAATCACTTCGAACTATCATTTAGATTATGAAACATATATTCAATTTTAATGATAAAGACATAATACCTTTATACATATATAGTTTATAAAATAATTTGATGGCATGATTGATTATTATTGTATTACGAAATAAATTGAAGTGTTGTGATCCAAACAACCTAAAAATTGAACTTGTTATATTAAACATAAAAACAATTAACATATGATAAAAATTAAATTATAATATTTTAAACAAACATTATAATTTTTCTAGTTGTGAATTTATTATCTATAATCCAACTATTTAGGGGTTTATAGGAGTGTCAAATATTTTCCTGATAAGATTCTTGGATACACCATCCACTCAGTATATAATTTGGTGTATATTCTCAATTCACCTCAATTATATATATTATTTATCTAGATTATACAAATATTCCTTTCCATATTCATTTATATCATTTTATCCAATATTTTTATCGGGATATGTTTCTTTCTATACTTTCATTTCTAATTTTCTTTTAATTTTTTCAATTTTCATTATTTATATGAGGAATGATTCAATATTATTTATTTTTAATTTATTCTTTAAATAATGATTATTTAATATACGTTTTTATTAACCCTAATATCATTTATATAATGTTATGTGTATTTTCTAGTTTATAATAAATAATTATGATGTTATATATATAATTTATTTTCTAATGTCATTAAATTCTTGTTAAATGTTTCATTTCTATAACATCATATTCAAACATTCTCATGAAGCTTCCCCAAATTTTAGATCTTTATTATAATCGAATGCTTATTGATTCACTTATAAATATAATTTAAAATAATAATTTATTTTATTTGTAAATTAATTTATAACATAATGTTTTATTATTATCGATACTATTATAAGACCTATTTCCTTATCTTGGGTAATTTAATATTTATGAAGAATGTCTATTACAATTTTATATGGAACAAATAAGCAAGAAATATAATGATGCGAATGGTGGAACTAAAAGTAGACATCTCCCTCAATAGATAGGAGAATTCTAATTTCTAATTTCATTCTATATATTAGTCTTGGGATACTAGTCAAATACTTTAGGTTATTATTCCTTATCAGTGGGCCTCAACTTATTCTTATGACTATATGTTTAATGATTATCCCAAACTACTATAAATATTAATATTTATGTGATTCAATGAAAACATTTTCTATATTCCTTGTTTCCAAATGTTAATTTATGTTGATCATATTTTATGATTATATGATTATGAATATTGGAACTTTTAATATCTCATTCCTAGAATTATTTTGATTATTCCATCAATTAGATTTATAAATCACCAAATTATACTATTTCTGTTCCCATGTTTCATGATAATATTTTTGAAGTATTATTAGATCATTGAGCATACTATTTACATGGTATAAATGATTATATTAACAAAATGTTCTTTTATGCCTCAAATTAGCCAATAATATTAGACCTCTATTTTTCTTGGTGTTTTTTATACAGTTTTTATATTTTAAATATTACTATAATATTTCAATTATATGTAGTTCATTATAGTTGGTATCATAGAACAGTCTATTTGTTTTTGGGATTATTTTACTAAATAATATTATAAATAAACCTTAATTAATCAAGATCGAAAAATTAGTTGTTATATTTTTAGTTATACTATTGGTTTTCAATTTATTCTTTCCATGTTAATAATTATCATTTAAAATTTCAATTAAATAGAGTCTTCCCATAAATTAAATTTTTTGTAATAGTAAAAGGATGGAAATTGGAAGAACCATTTCAACAAAAATTTTAATGTCAAATTTAATGATTTCATGAATGCTGTAACTAATAGGATGAGAGAGGGAGTCAAAAACATTTTTTTAGTACATTATCAATTAACTCATGTTATTATTAACATATTTAAACATATATAGAACCATTATTGTCCCTAGACAAGAATATATTTTTGTTGAGAATTTTACAAAAAATAAATTTTTGTGATCCTCTGATCTATTAACCATTAAATAAATTATTGTATCTATTGATAAGATTTTTCCCCCAATACACATTGAAATAGTGAGGTAACACGAACTTATACCACTTTTTAGGATAATTCAATCATAGATAGACACTTATAATGAATTTGAATCCTATGTATGAAGACCACTCACGAGAATTTGATTAATATAAGATAATACTTTTAAAAAATATTATTCCTCCCACTCTCTATATTAAAATATAGTAAGAGTTTCATTAACTCAAAAAAATAAAGTATGAATATTCTTGTATATATAAATATAACTTTATAAGGAAACTAATCAATGAAAATATATTTATCATCAAACTTTAATAAAATTTTGATAATTTATTTAGTAGCTAAAAACTTATTCATAATAAAAATTAGAATTATATAACATTTTAAGTAATGAAAAAAATAGTTTAATTTTATATAAAATTGGATATTGATATTGGTGAGTCTAAATGTTCTCATAGGGTAGTAGATAAAAAATAATGATAGTGTGTAATTCTAGAGGGTCACCTAACAAGGTCCACATATGATATGAAATTCAACCACCCACATGTCAAATATGTATGAAGAAGTACCCTAGAAACTAAATAAATGGAATAAGGAAAATGTTAAAGTATGGGAAAAGGGGGATTCAAGCTAAATAATATTGAAGGGACATAAAGAATAAAATTAATATGATAGGTGAATGGAATATTATAATTAATCCACCAGTCATGGTTTATTTTTTTCAACATCATAGGACATAGAAACTATATTAGTAAATTCTATAAGTTGAGGAGTAGAAAAAAAATTTATTCATTGGACATGTACTCCCACAACCATCAATAGGTGAAGAGTTGGTAATATACAATAATGGTTAAAAGAATAATTTAGATTTATTATATAGGTAAAATGATAAAGCGATATCCCATACATCAAGATGATTAAATTTCAATACATAGAACTAAATAATTCATGATTTATAGTTGGAAGAAATAATTGTTCCCTGGAAAATATAGAGGTCTAATTTATATAGTGGATGTATGATGTTAAAATTATAGCACAAGTGACCCATATATGGTGATTATTTATTGTAATGGTAAATGTCACATATCTCACAATATCAATGATTCTAAACATTATTAGTCTCTAGAGACTATATATATAAATGAACAACATAATAAATTAAAAATTCATATTACATTATAATAATACATAGAAATTTATTAGTTCTCTATGCACATCCACATGTAACATATATTTATCTTCATGGTTTCTTTCAAAATAGGGAACCAGGTCAATTTTTTAAATCAAAATATTAGTAATGGATAGAGTTCAATAGAAACTATTACTAAATAAATATGGAATACATAATGTGAAAGGAATAAATAATTAAATAATTATATATAAATTATAATGTTAATTTAATATATCCATGGATTATAGAATATAGATATATATAATAACATGACTACAAATAAATAATCCTATAGTAATAAAATTCATAATATTGGAAATCATAATTATGCAAGTATGGACTCAGTCAAGACAACGTACATAAATGGTAATGAATAATACAAATACCCAAGGTATGTTTTCTCATTAAACTTACTAAATCATTTATAGAATAAAAATTCTAGGCCCCACCCATCATATAATATGTCTAGTGTATTATTTTTTATGAATAATGAATCTGATAATACATTTCACAATATCCGTTAAGGAACCTAATATAGATTCAAGGTTTAGTAGCCAATAGTTATCCACATAGAAGTAATGGTTATATGGATTTAAATTATTTAACCATAAAATTGAAGAATATTTAATTCAATTTTAATATCAATTAGTCAAATTTGAAACCATATGATATAAAAAATATAAAAAATGCATTATTATCATTTTTATGATAATAGTGTAATGAAATAGGATAATTTAAATGAATAAGGATATAAATATTAAGTAACCAATTATGATAGAAGTATTCAATGGTTGAAAAATATTATATAAATACCTTTTTAAATTTAATATTATCTTAATCACATAGTTGACACACATTTTGGATATAATTATATATTTAAAGAAACATACAGGAATGTATGGTTTGATTCTAAAAGGTGAACTTCTATTAAAATCATATTTAACCCACTATATTAATAATATAGGCTACCCAAAATAAGTTTCAATAATACATATATAGATAGTGTCCCCCTCTTAGAAAATATACAGCCATAATACCATAAATACAAGGTATACATAGGGGTTTAGATAATGGATCCTTATGGATGTGAAAAAGACTACAAATTATGAAAACTTATTAAGGATGTATAATAAGAGTGAATAATGATCTAAAATTCATATTATTATAAGTAATTTATAATAAATAATAACAACTAAATATGATATTAGAAATTAATGCAATTGCAAATATTTGAAAAAAAGTAATATATTATATTAGGAACCCTTACAAAAAATGAATCTTCATAGAACATGATAAAAAAATTGTTAGAACATGTAGAAATTGTTGGAATTAATATTTAGTAAGAATTTTATAGGAGAACCATTTTCTCTGATTTTGGGGTGAATGGGAATTGGTTGATGATTTGGTATTTATAGTAAATATAAGAGAAATATTTATTATTTTTTCATAATATTCTTTAGAAATGATAGTTGTGAAAATTAAAAACCACTAGATTACTCATGGTGTAAATATTTTTTTTGAAATTTATAGATTGATTCTTGAAATTTATTACATCAAGTACCTAAATAAATATTTTAGTGTTTCATTGGAATTGGAAAATATTTTTATTTATAAACAATTTTTTTAAAGCATATTTTCCATTTTAGACATTTGGAAGTCCAATATAGTTTTAGAAATAATTTTTTACACATTAAAATATTTTATTTTATTGAATTACATAGATCTAGTTTATTATTCAACTATATTAACTATTATATAATTTTTACATCATATAAATGTTATAATACCTACTATATGTTCATATTGTATTTCAATATTTACCCAAAAAATTGAATATCTTAGAAAATTATAAATACTTCACTATTCAATAATTTAGACATGTTAATTATAAATGTAAAATATTTGTTATTAGAATCATAGACTAAATATGATAAATCATTTCACTAATTAAATATTATGATGTAATTTAAAATCATGTGTTGGTGCCAAAAAAAATTAGTCTCTTTTTTAGTAATTTGTATTTTTATTTTTAAATACATATAAGTAATTTCATTCTTATCCATTGGTCAATATATATGTTTATTAATTATTAGTTATACTATTTCAATTATTTTTTAATTATTTTAATGGAAATATGTTTTTTCAAATAATTTTCTATTTACTATTGAAATTGTTATATCATTATTCCAACGGATTGATTCCCAATAATTAAATTCACATGGCCATATTCGGATTAATATTAATTAAATTCATTCATACCTTATAAATTATTCAAAAACTTCTATTCTATTTATAAAATTTTTATTTCTTATATTGTTTTTTATTCATAATATTAATTTAATTAATATTCCTATAGAAAATTTTCATATATGATCATCTCGAGTTTAAGATTACAGGGATTCTTTATATTTTTTGTATTTTATATCACTAATTGTAACTATTATAGTGAATATTATATAATATTTTATTTTTTTAATAATATATTTAAATAATATAATTTTAATTTTTCAATGGTTAATGTAATTATTAATTTATTTACAAATTTATAATCATAGTTTTTTCATTATCCCTACTTAAATAATTTTATCTATGAAATTTTCGGTATACAACAATCAATGAAATAATGTTGCTAATTTTTCATCATTACTTCTTTGTGATACCATGTTTCTTACTCTAAAATGTGATTTCTCTAACATACTTTAACCATCCACATTTTATAATTCTAAAAATGTTGATAACTTGTATCAAAATTCAAGATAGTCTCATCAATATTTGATATGTCGGGCACTAAATCAATTTCTTCATTAGTAAATGAATGTGTTGGGTTTGGTTTATATTTCTTTAAGGTGACACATGGAATACACCATGTACATTATACATTTTTAAAATAGAAGAAAATTCAAATTTTATAGCCCCAATTATCTATAAAATTTAAAATTTCTCAATGAACATTGGACATAACTCTCCCTTATTACCATAACTTATAAGTCTCTTCCAATGATACATCTTCTAGAATATGTGATCTGCTACCTCAAATTATAAGTATTTCCTCTTATAATCATCATATATTGTATATAATCATTGAGTTTTCTTTATATTATTTTTTATTCGTATCACTTTTGTTATTGTCTCCTAAACCAGTTCTGGACCAACAAGCCTCTTTTCCCCAACTTCATCCATGTAGGTTGTTATATGAAAACTTTTCTCCTAAAAGGACTAATGGAATTCCATATTTATGTACAAATGATATTTATTGGTATAATAAAACTCACCCATAGTTTGGTACTAGTCCTATATTCATTTAATGTTATATGATATTGAAAATAGTATATCCAATATTTTTTGGATATTCACTCTGCTAGACCACCCATCAGATTTAGGATTATAGGTAGTTCTCAAGTATATCTCAGTGTTATTCATATTTCTAAAAATTCCTCTATAATTGTGATGTGACATGAGGGTCATGATATTATATAATAGATAATTTTCAACCTTGGATACTGAATAAATCATTAATATAATGTCTTACAAGATGAACAAGTGAAGATCCTACTTTATTTCAATTAAATGTAAAGACTTTTTATATTGATCCACAACAACCAATATTATATTATTCCTCTTAAATATATTATTAATCCTTGTAAAAACCATTGTTTTACATTTTTACCATTTCAACATTGGTATAGAGAGAGTTTGTGTGACACACTTTTAATATTGTCTCCCATCCTTTATATTTTGACATACCTTGTGTTTAGACACATTATTATTAATTTCCCACAATATTTTATATCGAAAGAAATGTTCTCTTAAATACCAATATATCATAATTATTTATGATTGTATAGATAAATTTTAATTTTTACTTTCATCTCATAAATCCCTTTTTAGCTCGAGTACCAATGGTACACATATCATATTTAAAAATATCAAAACACAATCCTTATAGATTAGTTAAATAATTCTCTCATGTTTTAAGGAATTAACATAAGATTGAATTATTTTTTTATAATTTTTAGACTAATTTATCTTTTCTACAATGATGTTTGTGAAATTTCATGGATGGAACTCTACAATACTTCCTAATCATTATATTTGACTTGTTATTTTTATTCCCATTATGGTTGTGTATTCCAATGTTATAGTCCTTGAGTGGTTCCATACCCCACCTTCATCCCATTTTGAGTTGATTATATATGAATATAGACTCCACAATCTTGTGATCCATATTTATATCATGTAATTAACCATAAAGGTAGTGTTTTCATATCATTAAGTAATGTTTTATAGCCATTAACTTAAAATAATATGATTGATAACATGATTCATGAGTCTTCAGTTACCATGATATATAAGAAAAATACTATAACTTCACATAAATACACACCCATTTTGTTTCTTCTATGACTCACTGTATATCTTAAGTCATTCCTACCTTTACGGTATGGTAAATATTAATTAATTGATTAATAACATATAATATTTCCTCAAAAAAATATTTTCATTCCTTCACAATGTAAATTTGACCCCTTTACATGTCAAATTCATTAAAAAGTTGGATAATTAATTAATGATTATAATAAAAAAATTATTTCCACTAGTTAATCTAAGGATACTGTGTATATTAGTTATTTTCATAGGTGTTAGTATTTCATTTAACACCTTCATATTTAATGGGTCAATGGATTTTTCATCATTAGAACTAAAATTTCCTAAGAAAAAACCTGTTGAATAAACCATTTACACTTATGAAATTTCCTATGTAACACCATTTCTCTATGAACACCGATAATAGTCCACAATTTATTCTCATGGTATTCAAATAACATATATTATTACTTGATTTCATCAACAAATACAACAAAATAGTTATTAGGGTAGTCCTTTAATATACTATTTATCATATTTGTAAACACATTGGGTGTATTTGTTAACTCAAAAGGTATTATTGTGAACTCATAATTCGTGTCCCGTGTATAAAATATTATTTCGGTATATCATCATTCTTGACATATATTTAATGACAACCTGAATTATGGTAAAAATTTCAGAAGTATCCATCCCGTGGAAGTTGATCAAATATATCAATAATGTGTGATAGGGGGAACGTGTTCTTAGTAAAACTAGAATTCATTTATCTATAATTGATACAGAATCATGAGGACTCATCCATATTCTTTAAAATAGAATATATTCTCCAAAAGGTAAAAAACTAAGGTATATAAAACCATTATAACACCACTATTTAAATTACGTTTATAATTTCACTATTTAGAATGGATATATTCTATAGGGAGGATTAGAGATAGGAATTGAATTAGGGATAAGAATAATGAAAATTTATATAAGATGATAATGTCAATATCCTTTTAATTTTTTAGGAAATTTATGGACATGATCTTTCGTAGTAGATAAATATCTTATTTTTAGGAAATCTTTATAATTTATTTATTATATTAGTTCTTATTCTTATGGAATAATTTCATTATGACAAGACACTAGAGGTAGTTCCATAAAGGAAATAATAAGTGGTGTCTCTAAACTAAAAACAGTGCACTCTATTCTAGGCATAGAGGCTATAATTTTACTCTCCTATAAATAAATTCTTTCATTATGATTTTATATCTAATACATCCTAAGAATTATATAAAATTCATCAATTTTTATAAGGATTGTATTTGTAACTAAACTACTTAGATTCATTTTAAAATATAAATCCTAATATATTTCAATTATAATAAGGTTTCCATTTTGTTTTTTACATAAAAATTTAATACAAAATTCATCATGGGTTGAGTCAATATTATTAATTGGATGTAAATTAAAACATTGATTATTGGTGTTGACAAAGTCTCTATTCCTCCCATTATGAATCATCTATAGACAATGGAATATAATTTATTATCTCTTGAATAAAATTAAAAATTATAAATAATATTATACAATTGCAAAGAAATTATTAAAAATTAAATTCATATATTCATTATATTCTTGTAAAATTCCCTAAATTTCATTAGTATTTTTTATAGGGTTCTATTCACTAAAAATTCCCTTTTATATTTAGTTCCTATTTCTTATAATAATCAATATCTAATAAAAAAATTATCAACCAAAATAAAGAGTTTATTTATTATAATGGTACATCAAACATAGAACACACTACAAAATTTAAAATTATTTAGTTGTCTCAAGGGACAATATATATACATGGTAAACATGTTAAATATAAATTTTAAATTATATTATAACAGTAAAAAAATTATTACTTATCCTTTTTTATCATTATATTACAAGTAATAATAGCATGGTTCCATGGAGAAATATGGAAACATGTAAAGGTTTAATATCAAACACTCCATATGTGGTAGCTTAATTAATTATCTATTATCCAATAAATAGATAATTAATATTACTAAAGGAATAATTAATCAAATAATATAATATAACTAATAATATTGGAATAATATATCAATTGATGACATAAATTTTTTAATAAATAATCATATAGAAAACAGTAAATAATCTTATGGTAATGGTGTATGTAGATCCCAAATCACTTAGGGTACCACTTTCTAGTGGTGAATAAATTGTACTTTTTTTATCAAATTATTTTCATTCTAAATTAAAACCATGAGAAAAATTAATTTCATGATCCACTCCAAAATGTGTCTTCCTCACCTACATATATAAATAATAAGAACCAATATTATAGAATAACATTTTATGAAGATCTTACTTAGTGTGATAACTTGATCCTTGACATCTCTACCCACTTACTAGGCTAGAGATTTTGTTATCATTATTAAGTTTTAGTGATCAAAAATAAATTATGAGTCACAAATTGTTTTTAGAAATTATCATCAACTTTTTAAATAAGGAAGATATCATACACCTCCCATAAATGATATATTATGTTATTTGGACAAAAACCACCCGTTCATTTGGACTATCCATATCATCTTGAATATAAATCAAATCACTAATCCACTATTGGTTCCCTCACCGTCAAAGAAAAGATATTTTTTTTGATAACTAAGAATTCAAAAATGAATCCAATACGGTATTATGTTCTTTAGATTCTCTTATTAGTAACTCATAATAATAATATCATGCATGAGACAATGTTTCCCAAAAATAACATTTTCTACCCTCAAAATAAATAACCTTAATTTTTCAATAATTAGATATAATTACCTAATAAAATAAATAAATATCTATTATAGGGAAGGTTAATGATCTTATTATTCTTTCATTATTGATAAAATGGTACATCAATATATTATAGTATCATATTTTTATCTCATTTATCTAACACCTTTACTTTCATCATTTCTCTATATATATATTTCCTCTATAAAATTAAATATAAATATCGCATAATCATTATGGAAATTATAATGTTGTTCTGTTAGATATAAATTCCTTTAATATATGTAGGTATATTTTTGAATAAAAGAATTTGATCTTTTAATTCTAATTCCCCTTTAATTTATCCTAAATAACATCATTTTTTGCCTCCATTTAAATATCTAAAATTTATGTATTGAATCAAAACATTTGATCAAGATAGTGATATTTAGAAATTGTTCAACTCTGATGAAATGTCTTATAAATAAATTCAATTTTCAAAAATGTTCAAATTTATGAATCTTTACATTACCTAGATTGATAATTACTCAGATAATTTTTAAATATAAGGTCCTTATGAACACCAAATGAACCATACTATTTTTATAGATGATCATTATGCTGATAAAAAATCATCCTTATGAAGTCCCATGATCTCATGTTTCTCGCAAAATATTTATTTGAAAGAATGTTTCATATATAGAATAAGATGATTCATACATAGTACTATATTATTTGAGTACAGAGCCTGATTATGTAGCATTCTAATGTGGATGCCACTTAATGGTGCCTCAGGAGGGTAGGTCACATGTTCTCATGCGTGACTCCCAATATGCCAGAGTTTTTTGACAAGTAGTGAGGGTCTATGGTGTGTCTGTGAGCAGACTACGGCCTCATGTCAGAATGTAATGCAGCAGTGTAATCAAAAATAATAAATAGAAATAGAATATTATAAAACACTAATAGAATATAAATCATCCAAAAACAGTAGTAGTAATCAATAATAAAATTGGCATTTGTAATATTTTGATTATGTCATGTCTAAAAACAAAAAAAAATAAGTAATTACATGGATATAGTAAACCAGTATAGTACATGTATCAGAAGTAAAAAAAACTAAAAAAAACTATCTCTTTATATCATCATGATAATAGATCAGCCATGTTATCCCCTACTACTATGAAACAATAACATGAAGAATCATAAAATGGATGCTTTCCCAGTCCCCTACTTGAATCCATGATGTCTGTCTGTGTACCAAACAACAGTCTGAATAGGGTGTGAGATGACACTCAATAATCCATAACCAATGGTGTCTATAACATTCCCAGTCTATGTATAAATGATTAATTAGTGTGCATTATATCATAGGTATAATAGTAATAAAAGTAATTTCTAAAGTAGATGTGATCTTGTCGATCTAGACACCACCCCTAGGGAATAATAACCATGATCCCATAAACAAGGGTAACTTAAAAGGAATAAATAAAATAGTTGTGATACTATCCATTCTACTAAATATAACCAGATACCCATACCAAGTCTATCTGTAAGAATTGAAAATATAAATAACATCCACCCCATGTAATCAAGTGTGAAACAACCACAACGAAAAATGTCATGTAATCCAGTTTTTGTCCACGAAGGGACTGATCTAAGGTATCTAAGTCCAAGGAATCCTTTTCATGTTCCATGGAGCATCTCTATGGAAACTATGAAAAGAATTAGGTGGAGTCCAAGTATTATTTCAATAGAGAATTACCAATGTGAGTAAAAGAAATATGGATCCAATGGGTAGAAAAGACTTTTTAATCCACTACTAAAATCAATATGGATCCATAGAGTAGAAATTTTCATAGCATCTAATGGAATAATGTTCCAATAAGCTTTATCAAAACATCCACTACCATAATCAATACACCAATTCCTTCATTAATAATTTCATAACCATTCACAATCTATTAGTTCATCCACCTCATCTACACATTCTACATTCAAGTTAAATAATAAACTTAACCTCTTGTAATCACATGGAAGGGAGGCATAAACTTCTCCTAAATATTAATTCAATTCTCATTAAATTTATTAAAGCTCCCAGTAAATCTAGCGAGCTCACACATTCCCAAAAGGGTGGTAAAACGTAATGATGATATAAGGAAACAACCCATGGGTGGCCTATGTTGAGGGTAAAACCCACCAATCATAAAATGGAACTAAACAGGAAAATGAAATAGGTTCCAAGTATTTATATCAACTCATTCAATTAATTTTAGGGGAATTTTAGGAATTTCTGTCATGTGGGATAACTACAATATTCTACAAAATAGAAAAACTATAAGGGAAAATATATAGACCACCTACCATATACCCATGGTTGAACGCTCATCCAATATCAACCTATGATTCATTGAATTTTAGAAGAAAATAGAAGAATGATAGAATTCCTTGAAAATAAGGCAAAAGAACCTCCACTAAAATAACTCCATTAAAGATAATGGAAATTTAGAATGATAAAAGATGAATGATAAATTCGTGATTATATATCTAATGATAGAAATGGTAGAAGAATCAGAGTGAAGATCACAAAGGAACACGAAATCCAAATTTAGGATCAAAGGGGGATCTCCCCTGTTAAATCTCTTGTGTGTGAGAAGAAAAGAAAATTATAGAGGAGATTTCATTTAAAATTGAGCCCCTTACTTTTTATTTTCTAAAAAATATTGATTAGTTGAATTATGTGTAAATTATTTACACATCATATAATTCTTAGGGTATTCCCCTTAAGAAAAACCATTTACACATTATGAATAGGCATTACCATGCCACTAAATGACTTGTAATTAGTACACATTGTGTACTCCCATTAAACTTCATGTAATTTTCTTAAAGACAACCTACAACCCTCCTCCCTATTCTCTTCCAAAAACTGGTCAACCGGACATCTGCCCCAGTATTAGGTTATAATCCCAAAAGAAAACATCAAACAGATTTTAACTAGAAATAAAAGGATTTTTACCTCCTCAAAAAATTAAGGATTTCAAAATCTTCCCCCCATAATGAAATTAATCCTTCAATGTCCCTTAAAAGGGTGGTAAACATTCTTCTAAGAATAAATTTGGCCACTAATAATGTATGGTGACCCCCTCTCACAATTATCATCTTGTAAATGGTCATGCTTCCATAGAACCTATAATATATGAAAAAAATATCATTGGAGAACCTTAATGATCCTATCAACTAATTTTATTGGATCCTCCTTAAAGGAAACATATACTTATAATTCAACATCTTCCTACCGAAGATTTTGATATTGTTCTGAATGATAATTCCATAACTGGGATGCATGGAAGATGTTGTGAATGGACCGGTACCTCTGAGGTAATGAGAAATGATAGTATACCAACCCTAATATATCCATAATCTCAAAATTCCTGAAATATCATTGTGAAATATTACCTTGTCTACAAATTTGTTTTTGTCCCAACCATAGTGATATTTGAAAAAGGCCTGATCTACGACCTCAAACTCCCGAGGTCTTCAATGATGAGTAGTGTAGGATTTCAGTCGAGACTGTGTAGTAGTCATCCTCCTTCGGATAATTTGGACTTGATCCAAATTATCCTTCATGAGACATCGTATAATTGAATCATCCTCCCCAGCCTCAAACCAACATAGAAGGTATCTGTATGACCTACCATACAAATCCTCATAATATTCCATCTGTATAGGTGCCTAATAACTATTGTTCTAGGAGAACACAACCTAGGATATATGAATATCCCAAGAGACCCTAAAATTAAGGTTGTGTTTTCTAATATTGTCCTATAGAACCTATATAGTATTCTTTACTATCCATTATTCTGAGAGTTCCATAAAATTCTCATAATAACCAATGTACTCAATGTCATCTGAAAACTCTACCAGAATTGAGATGTAACCTAGGTGTCCCTATCTGATACAATGGTATGAGGAACCCTTTTAAGATCACTATCTCATGGATATAAAGTATCCCAAACACATATGCTGAGAAGGTCTCTCTATTTAGTAGGAATTTGACGACCTTCATGATTCTATCCAAAACAACCCATAAAACATCGCTACCTCAAAGTGACCTCAATAATCAGTCACGAAATCCATCACAACATCATCCCATTTCCACTTGGGAATATGAACATGTTGTAAAATCCTAGATAGCCACTGGTGTTCTACCTATACGTATTGATAGGTAGATAACCTAGTGATATATCCATATACCTCATGCATCATCCCCAACCACCAATATTGAAAACAAATCCACGATACCTCTTGGTAACGACAAGATTTATTTCCAAAAATGAGGCCTGAAACTCATGCATTAGAACCTTGAATATGTCTACTGGAACACAAAAATGACCATGAATACTTATTATTTCATCCTCACCAAAATAGAGACTAGGAGGTGGTTCCTCACCATCCACACTCTCCCATAGGACTAGTCTCTCGTCATTATATAACTGTCTAATTTTCACTCTATCCACGAGTTTTTAGGTCACAACTTAGGATAAAAGGAATGCCTGCCCGAGGTTATCCTTCACCTCCAAGTGCATCTCCAGGAATAAGTTCATAAGATTCCACTCACCACTGCCCTCCCTAACTACTTATATATGATTCATCATGTTCATTACATCGAAAAATACATTTCCTTTTCCAAGAATATTGGAAATCTCAAATTCAAAAAACTTTAAGCATTCAACCAACCATAATTTCCTTAAATTCAATTCACGCAATGTAAATATATACTTGAGGATTTGTTTGATTTGTGAACACCACATAGTGCTCTCTCAACAAATAATTCCTCCAATAGAGTAATACATTTAAAATAATGGATAACTCTAGATCTTTAATAGGGTAGTTCATCTCATGTGATCTCAACTAACAATACATGTACACCACAACACACTCTTCATACATCATAACTTCTCCAAGACAAATACCTAATACATTGAAATATATATTATAGATTCTACCCGAATCTGAAATAATCAGGACTGAATCTAAATTATGTCCCCCTTTCAGAACCTCTAATGATGTATCATATGTATATGTCCATAAAAACAAAACACCTTTATTATTCATTCCATTAAGAGGATCTTATAATCATTATATGTCTTGTATAAAATGACTATAATATTCAGCTATCCCCAAGAAACTATGTATATCAAACTCATTCTTGGGATACTCCCATGAAACTATATTTCCCACCTTATCTAGGTAAACTGATACTCCTATCTCTAAGATAATATGACCCAATAAGTGAATCATATCCATCTCCAAGTGGAAATTTGTGAGATTAGAATATAACTGATGATATCATCCATGAACACCAACACAAATGAATCCAGATAAATATGGATAACTCAGTTCATCAAAGCCATGAAAATTTTTGTCTTGTTCAAGAGAGGTAATGAAAAAACAAAATACTCAGTTAGATTATAACCTGAGGGGTCCATCCTCCTTTTTCACAAAAAGGAATAGAGAACCTCGTGAATAAGTAATGGGTGGTTTAAACACAATAACTTCAAAGTTCTATTGTATCCTCTTGAGATCTTACAACTCGATCGTAGCCATCATATATGGAGGAATATATATTATTATAGCTCTTCAAACTAGATATATATATAACTCCACCTCCATATCATGAGTTAAAACAAAAATTTCACCTAAAAAATGTTTAAAAAAATGATCAGCTAGTTGAGGTAAATCTACCCGATGCATTCTCTATTCGTCCGGATACAAACAAGAAATCTAGGTTTTTATCCTTCCCAAACCACAATGCACGAATCCATCAATACCTACATGTACATCCAATTAATCCTTGTAAACATAAAATCTCCTCTCTGGTAATGTGAAGGTCACCATTCAGCGATAATAGTTAATATGGGCTCAATAGGAAACTAGCCAGTCCTTCCCGAGTATGACGTTATACCAAGTCAACTCGAGAACAATACATATCTCGTATGATGAGGCACCCACCAATCTCAAGTGGTAACTCCCTGCACTGGTGTATAAATTTTTTTATATTCCCCATTAGAGTATCAAACATCATAATTCTGTCAAAAAACTGAACAAAGAGCTCGAGGATCTCCATAATATGTATATATATAAACTTTTAATAATAAATTTTATAAGAAAGTGTATCCACTAGAGTATAGGATACTGAGATTATACATCTCACCATAGACATCCGGGCACTCTTCTCTTTAGGAGTAGGATGTACATAATATATCTTACTTGAATCATGGACCTTTGAAACAACATCACTACCCAGAGTATGCCCACTCCACTCTCTAGGTACAACTGGTGGCTGGCTACCTAGACCACATCTGCCACCTCAAACTAAATGACCATCACTACTCCAGCTCCCAGTCTATCTTAGATAATTGAATCACACTCTGGAACAACAATCATATTTGATCCCCCTCCACTAACTATTAGAGGGAAGGACTTGAAAAATATGGTATGTGGCCCATCCTTCCACATTCTTAGCACTTGATTAGGATGCTATCACACTAAATCCTCATATTCCTTATTCTCCCACAATGATGATAGGAGAGAAAAATACTAGAACTAAGAGCCTGGATGGTACCCCCCCCCCCCTCATGAGAAGCCTCAAAATGGTGCTTCCTACCACCTTATACTAAACCACTAGATAGAGAGGCTAAACTTCCCTACTCTATGCCCCCACATTCCATTTGTTTCAATGAATCGTAGGTGTCTGATTCACTCACTCGGTAATAGAATTAAAATAAAACCCATTTACCTAAAATCAAGCATAATTCTTGATACATTCCATGAAGTGTATCACCATTTATGAATCATCAACAAGTTGAATTAGATAAAAATACTGAAGCTATGTAAAAAATATTGAATACTCTATAATAGTTATCACTCCCTACTCCAGATGCACAAACTCACTAGCACATTCATCTCTCAAGGTCTCAAGAAATAATTATTCATAAAAAATGGATTGTGAATCCATCTAAACCATATCCCAAATCATATTATCTTAGTTAAAAACATCCATCCAACACTTATATTCTCCCTGAAGAATATATGTTTCGATCTTCATTCTCCTATGAGGACATGACTCTAGATGCTCAAAGATATAAATGATAGTCTAAAGACATTATTCAATAGATTTTGGAAATCCATTACCAAAAAATGTGGGAGGATGCTGCTATTGGAACACATGGGTCATCTCTATCATAGATGAGGCATACTGTGGGGCTCCCTGAATAGTCCGTATAAGGCACATGAAACTCTCACAGAACTAGGCCCCAGAACCCACATCTTTCATAACTGCTAGTTCCACAAATGGAACTACCAGAGATTTCACTGGTGTGTCAGAATCCACCACCTCCAAATTATGGTCATTACCACCCTTATGGAGCATGACTAGAGGTCTTCATGGTGTAATGTCTCCAAAATTCCAAACACATGAATCATTAAGAATCAAGAAATGACCATGTCATAGATAAAATCATAAGAATTGTTAGAGGCTTATTATAACCAAGATAAACCCCTATGTCTACTTTTTTATCATAGACTAGGTAATAAGAAGAACTGAAAAAAGTTTTGAAGAAACTACCTAATTCCCACTCTAAATCCAGTTCAAGTTCTCTTTTCACAAATGTAACTCATTTTGAATTCATTTTTATATCATCATTCGCTTTAAATGGATGAACCAATTGGTTCACCACTTTAGATTCATAGTTTCCCATACACTTTATAAACCAAAGTGTAGAATCCATTTAATCCATACCATAACACGTTCTAGTCCATGAAACAAATGCTCAATGACACAACGTTCTATAATTGGATTTTTAGGGTGTTTGTTGTATCCTATTCTAGAAAACACTATTTATGTTAGAGAATTAAATCTAGGTAAAAACTATGTTTCTCAATTCCATGAATAGACCATTTTTAAAACAATCGATATATCACTCAAGGAACACATAATAATTTCTTGAAGTCAAGAAATGAATCCTATATAGCATGGAAGATTTCATGGCATGTGAATTTTAAGAGGTGCTTGAAATTATGAATGAGATGGAATACCCTCATCTCATAAAGTTATATCAAAATACTAAATCATAAGGAACATCAATCATCAAATGTTTCACTAATCATTGGAATAAAATCAAATGTAATAGGAAAAAATATTGAACTATAATTCACATCCCATAAAATTTGTCTTTTTCATATATGTTTTTTAGCTACTCCAAGGCATAGATCACTACCAAATCCCAATTCTCTCCTCGACTCTTCTCTAGAAATCTCATATAGTTAGACATCCAGAAAAGAAATTCACTCTCACACCACTTTATAACATTTTGACCTGGATGCCACTAAATAGTGCTTGAGTTAGTGGGTCACATGGACTCAAATGTGCCTCCCCATATTCAAAAGGATTTATAATTATAGTGAGTGCCTTTTTTAGTTCCTCAGGATTTCCATATATAGATATTACATTATTTTAGATGAATATTTAGCACACTAAAAAGGTACACACTTGAGGACCGAAATAGTTTAGTGTATTTGGAAATATAAAACACAGTATTCTAATTTTTATGAACGATATTGAACATATCCCTAAAAGATTTTACCATTTTTCACTCCAACATAAAACCTTTGTTCATATCCTAGGGAAGGGAAACAGATGAAATAGATGAATTCAGATGCTCAGTAAGGGTAAACAATGGAGGTATATACACCCAATAGAAAAATATTGGTGTATAATATTATTCCAGTATCATTATTATTTTTTATATTTCATAAACATATCCTTAATACATTCTATGTAATTTGTGAACGAATCACATTTCTTTGAGGAGGTGGTAGTCCACACGTCCATAAACAAACTTATCATATTTACCAAAATGGAAAGAATGAAGAAATGTGTTATTCAATAATTAAATAAGAATAAATAAATCATAAATATAGTATATATCATATAAGAATAAAAAATCTATCATTAATCCCAACCTTTAAAGGATGAAATGGAATAATAAACAACATCGGTTTGCAAGGTGGTAGTTTGTCGTACACACGAACGATGAGTGTGTATCCAATTTGATGGAAGTGTGTTTGAGTGTATGTATAACCCTTAATATAAACAAATATTATTATATTGAGGATACATATGTTATTATTAAATCATGTAATAAGAAAATTTTTGGGGTTATATAAAGAAATAAAATTACAGTGTTTGTTAAAAGATTTACCTCATCGTTGGGTAATTCCTTTCAGTTTCACAAAAGGACTAACTTGGTTTTATTTCTACCCAAGTTAAAGATTGTAAGTTGAGAGGAAGGAATTTTGGAGATGATTCGGGTAGGGTTTTTATAATCCAAATGTCTTGAGAGGTGTGAATATTTTAGGAGGAGAGGAGGCCTTTTATAAGTTGGGAAAAGGACACATTGGGTATTCTTGAAAATATTTGAGTGCTCCCCACATTTTACTTGTCTCCAAAGGGTTTATAATAGACCATTAAAGATCCTTATATGTTAAATTGTTGAAATATTTATATAGAATAATTTTTAGACATGTTTAGGGTTATTTTTAAACCTTTTTTTCCAATTCTAGTCTTTAATTAAGCTCTATTTTCTTTAATCACTATAATTAATTTTAATTAATCTCACTAATAATTTCAGTAAAAAACTATGTTAACATTATTATAGTTCATAAATTATTTTTATTCTATATATTTATTTTCAAACTCAAGACCATGATCACTTCTTAGGAATTTAATTTCAAGTCCACTAATATTTTCTATAGTTTTGGCATATTTGGTAAAATGAGAGAACACTTAATTTTCATGATCCAAAAAGATAGTCCAAGTATATCTATAAAATTCATCTAAAAGAACATAAACATAGTGCTTCCCATTTATACTAGAAACTCTATATGGTCCAAAAAATCCATGTGAACCAGTTCTAGAGGTTGAGAAGTTGACACTTCTTCTTTGGTTTGAAGGAAATTTTGTATTGCTTTCCCTTTTGACAAGGATTACACACTTTATCATTTGGAAACTCAAGTTTGGACAGGTCTTTGACTAAAGTTTTTCTAGTTAACCTTATAAGGGAGTGAATATTAGAGTTTCCTAGTCTCATATGCCAAATCCAAGAAACTTTGTGAAAACACTTAAACATGAAGCATTTTGAGAAACTAAACAATCTATGTTAAAAGAATATACATTTTAATTTCATAAAGTAGAAAATACTAATTAATTTTTAGAATTGAAAACATTGAAAGCATCATTTTCAAATTTAACATCAAATCCATCATCACCTAGTTGTGAAATACTATGTAGATTATATTTCAATCCATCAACAAAAATTACTCTAGAAATCAAATTTGAGTTAGAGTTACTGATTTAGCCAAGTCCAATTATCATTCCTTTGGAATTTTCACCAAAGGTGAAAAATCTTTGAAAGGTTAAAATGTCTTTCATTAATCATAAATAAAGGTAAATTTATACCTTTTTATTTCAAGTTCCTTTTATTAAAGATAAATAATTTTCATGAGATGATATAATTACAAGATTTCATTCCATTTCATAAGAACAAACGTATCCTTTGGTTATGATTCGATCAATTTTTACTTCAGCTCTTACTTTAAGAACATAAAATGTTTTTTTATTAATGAGAGAATTAGTGGATAATAAGATCAATAAAATACTGATAATTCATTCCTTCTTTCCCTAGTTGTAATCAAAAATATAATTTTTAGCACATGTTTCCCAATAACATCTAAAGTTCAACTTAATCCATTCTAGGAATAGTTAACCTCAATGTTCCTCTATGTATGGCCAAAATTGATATCCAATAATTTAGATGTAAGGTAACTAAATTTCCAAAATCAACTTATCATTAATCATTCAAAAAATATGATGTGGCTCTTATTGTCACAAAACAAATCTGTAAATAAATTGATCATATTCCTCCAGAAAAATTTTAATATCTTGAATTACCACAAAACCATAATAAAATAATACATAATTTTGAAATATTTAACCCTTACTCATTCCTTAAATAAAATAATATTTTATTGAATATATTACATAAATCCAATGACGTTTTAAACTCCATAAATGATAACATAAAACATTTTTTCATCAAATCATTAATCATTTCAAAGGTAATAAATATTATTCCATTTACATTATCTGTATCATCTATCTCTTTATCCAAACTAACATAATTTTCTCAATATAAATAACATATTAAGTTTATATTCCATTAATAAAAATATCAATTTTCCATTAAAAAACTTTTCAATGTCATCGGTATCATTTAACATATTCTTAGAAATCATTATTTTAAAACTATCGTGGAACAATCCATTGATGTCCAATGATTATAATAATAAGAATAACAGTGATAAAAATATAATTCTTTGAATCCAAATACATAAACACATCAATCATTCTACTTTATTCATTCACCATTAACTAGTATTATTCATTTTATTCTGTAACACTTCATTCCTTTCATGTGTCAATTGTAGCCTCTTCATCATCTAAAATTTAACCATTACTCATACATCCTTGCTGATTATCTTTATGATATTCCCATTTAGGACATCGATTTGTATAATTACCATACATTCCACATTTGAAAAATTCAACCATTGATTATATCTTTGGGTGGCCATTATTCTCATCCATTGAGTTAACCAAACGTTTCATTTTTCTTTTGCAATAACATGCTTTGTGTCCTTATTTTCCACACTCAAAAAATAATATTATTCCTCAAAGACATCAACTTGGGTTCTTCTTCCTACACTATTGATATATAGAAAATAGAATCTTCTTTCCTATATTGTATATACCACACAAACTCTAAATTAACTATATACTTGTCTTCTTTAGTGTGATACAAAGTTGGTTAAGGTACAAGTTTTTAATCATATATCATGATAACTTATTAGGAATAATAAAAATATCCTTCACTCCATTAATCATCCCATTTGGTTGATCGTCAACACATTTTATACCAAATTCAATCTTAATCCATCTCTTTTAGTTCCATCCATTCATTGAAACCAAGAAAACGTTATTTGAGAAATAATAATCATAGAGGTAAACCATATAATCATGAAAAATAACTTATATGATGTTTAAATCATGACAAGTTATTTAAAATCTATGTAACATTTTGTTTATACTAGGTCATTCATAGTAATTATTCAAATTATTCATGATTCTTTATAAAGTGTTTTTGAATTTCCAATGAATATTACTTGGGGGGTAAAACTGGTACGTATTAAATACTATTTTTGGTCACTAAGTGACAACTGAGTCTATCAAAATGAACCCTTTTCATAGTTATTTCCCCTAGTTACCTCTATGATAGATCTATATCCACCTGTAGTATCCATACTGGGATGTAATTTCATAGAAATCACTCACTCTATCCTTTACCAATATTTCATAACATTTTCCTATACTTTGACTTATCTATAGACTTATTCAAAGATGTATCCCAATACATATACTTATAAAAATCCCTAGATATATTACTAATGTAACAACCCGATATTTTTTGATAAGTATTCTTTTTAATTTATTTGATGTCATGTGTTTTATGCTACAAAATTATTATCTTGTGCTATACAGAACACCGTATTAGCTTGCATTATATGCAACACTATTCTTAGATTGTGTTACACGCAATTTCATGTTCGTTTGATAATAGTCATTCTATGCAACATTGAGTGTATATATATATATATATATATATTCAATTTATAAATGAAAAATGGTTGGATTATGTTATATGAAACAAAAAAGGAGTCTTGCACAACACGCAACCCTAACTTGTCTTGCATTACAGGCAATCACGACCTTCCTCGATAGCGTGTGTTGTACGCAATACCGGGTTTTACTAAACAACGATATATTATTTTAATATTATTATGAACTATCCATTATGAATATTATTAACTAAATTTTTAATTTTATAACATTATTATTCATCTTACACATTTTCTAGAACATGGTATAAGAACAAAATAAATTTTTCGGGTAAAATATGTATTCTTCAAAAAATGCAGTTTTTCTGCCTTTTGATGGGGAACCCACTTTAAATATAGTTGTTGACATGTTTATAAGTTCCATTTGAAAAAATAAAATTCTTCTTTTGAATCAGGATATAAAAATTTACATTGGATACAGTTTTGATATTTTTCTGATAACTTTCATATTTTAATGAATAGTAAAAACATGCTATATTTTAATTAAAAACATCTTTTTTCATCGTAATAATTTATATGGTTAAATTATAATATTTAATGGATTTAAAGTATAAATATAATATATTTTCACTATTTAATATAATTTATGTCATTATCATTGATTTTACAATGAATTCGTAGGTTAAATCAATTTAATCTTTTGCAATGTTTTAAACAAAAACCCGTTTTCATTCGACAACGGGATTAATTTTAATTTAATTTCTGCAACTTCAGAGTATTGAATTTGAAAAAATGGATTCCATATTTGGAATCAGCGGGTCCACATTATGTTAATATGATACTTTTTATTTTTGGGAATTATGAATAGTAACTACGGTAAATTTTATTTACCATAGTTAAAGTTAAATCGAGTAATTAAGGGTAAATATAATATTATAAAATTACCCTAACACATGCCAAAATTCTATTGGATGGCTAAAATTATACCCATTTCACCTCAGGGTCGGATTAGATTCATTTTATGGACTTTTGACCATGAAAATAATTTAATTATTATTAAACCCAAAGAAAGTGACAACATGTCACTCTCTTAAATCTTATAAGTATAATAATTTTAATTTAGTGATAAACATCATAAAACTTTGAACCTGAATAGTCTACAGAAATATAATAAAATTACATACATCATTATAATTTATTTCGAATTTTTAGGGATCAAATAATTGTCATTAATGGTGATACATTAATGATGCAGAAATTATTTATTAAGTGAACAATCAGTAATATAGTTTTTATTGAAATAATAACACCCATTAAAAGACCCACAAACCTGAACAAAACTTAATTTTAGTGTATATATACACCATAATCATCCAATTACCTAATATAAAAGCGTTGTGAGTCTTATAAAAGTGATTATGACACTTATATTATTTTATTTTAAATGATGCCAAAGTTGTCACCTTCATAATTTAATAAATATAACAATTTTAATATTGTGATTTTAAGATGATAAATTCTAGTAAAAGTATAATTGTGGAAGGTAATAGATTTATATTTATCTTAGTATTTTATTTTAAATTATTATGCAAAAAATATGTATATTAAAAAATTATACAAAAATGTTGTAGTAATTATTTTATTAAGAGATAAACCAAATAAATGGTTTTAAAAATAATAAAATAAAAATTATATTAACTATTTAATGTTCTACACTAATTTTCAAGATACATATGACCTTTTATGAATCTATTAAATCTTTTAGTTCGAACATATCTTTTGTATATATTTTATTTAAATTCAAATAAATGAATAGTGTCAAAATTTACACTATTGTTATTTTATAAAAATAACATATTATAAAATTGTTTAAAAATCACACAAATATATAAAAATTATAAATTTAAATTTATATGGTCTAAAATGTTATAAAGTATCCAATTATGTAAAATTCATAACAAATAAGTAATTATTTGTTATAATTTTAAATTTAGAATGTTATTACCACAAATAAAATTAAATTGATTAAGTAAGGATAAATCAAGTTTATAATGTTTAAAATAATTTCCTAACATGTCAAAATTTTATTGGTTGATGAGATTAAAACCCTGTATCATCTAATATTATAGTATGAGTCATTTTTGGAGGTTTTTAAGTGGGTTTATATTTATTATAAATTAACATTTTTATGATTTACAAAGGTGACCCTCTCCTCCCTTATAAAAGGGCACCTCCTCCCTCTCCTCCTCACACCACTTTGAGCCTTCAAGCTCGGACAACCCCTGCCCATTTCACTTCTACACTTACCTATAAACAACCTATAGGTTCTGGTATTCTTCAAAGACCAATCGTAGTGCCCTAAGAGGAGGTTTGAAAAAGGCGTGTCGAAAGAAGAGGTAATATCCGTTACCGATTCTTTCAACTTTATTTATTATTATACTTCTTCTTATTTAGTTGTTTAATTATGAAGTAATAAAATCAGTATCAATCATATACTGATATGTTTTTATAAGTATTAAACAACCCTATTTCACCATCTATCCATCCTACAGAAAATGAAATCACTGCCCGTGCGTACGTACGGAATACCTTATCCACGCCGTGGTGTAATCTATTTTCCACCATCACACTACTTGGATGGGTATAATGGTATAAATAATAACTATATATGAATATTGTAAAATGATATTGATTCTGAAATAGTATACATATACTCCAATACAATTCCACGATCATGGGAATGATATCATCGCTCGTGCGTACGTACGGACTACCGTCTCCACGAACGCGATGAGATTCATTTTCCATGATTAACCATTCATTAATGATTATAAAGTATATATAATGAATAATAATGAAATATATGGAATAATAATGCTACTGTATTTATGTATATATATATATATATGTATTTCATCTATTTAATTTCATTCAATTCAATAAGGAAACGAAAACAGCGTTCATGCGTACGTACGGCCTACCGTCTCCATGAACGGTGTATTTCATTCCTTTTATCGATCCATAATATATATGTATATGACGAATATATATTATATATAAATCATGTTTAACATTTTGGAATTATTTAAATCAGTATATAAGTAATAATATCAAGAACGAAAAGTCGAAACATATACGATAAATGAAATGATTTTACCCAAAACGGTACTTTATCATGAAATTTACAAAAGAACGGGTAATATAAAGTCATAAGTGAAACATATATGTTATCATAAAAATGAATATGATTATTTAATAAGTCAATGACATTATTTAAATCATTATGCATGAGGTTAGGATCCATACGAAGCATATCAGACCTAAGGTAAGGGATAATTATGCAAATCTTATTTTTTATCCGAGATTGCTTATTTGTAAGTATTTACTGGGTTTATTGCTATCATCCATGTCCATGTTTTATAAAAGTGTATTCATGTATGTTTAAAATCCTTTTTACCCATTTTGAATTTTACCCCATGGAATGGAAGGAATCTTTCTTTTATTTACCCTATAAGGTACTTTTTGACTTTTCCAACAAAAGTACGAGAAGAATGTTTTTTTCAACTCATACGGCATGAATGGATTTTGACGGTTTTATAAAGCCTTATTTTCATGAAGCTTACTCTAAAATATTTAATGAATATTTTCAACAAAATCCATTTCTTTTAAAATTGCATGACATTTTGTGAAAAGAAAAATATTTTGAAGAAAAAAGGATATTTTCTTCAAGAATTCATTTCAAGTGTTTTATCAAAACCATTTTTCATCTATGATGAAATTATTTCATATGTGTATGATTCAAGTATCATATCTCTATAATTTACATGGTTTCACTTTTCTTATTATGAAATGATGTCCATTTCTTTTATATGGATTATGTGATGATGGGATGATTTTTATGAAACCCATTTTATTCGTTGGGTTATTATGAATGATTTATGTTTATTTTGTGGCACAAGTAAGAATGATTTCATTATGAGATGTTTGAGACCTATATCTCCCTCCAATTCATTGGGTAAAGATTTATATCTCATGAGATAGACATGGACGGAATGGTAAGTTAATCTGGTTCAGTGTTACAGGACTTAAACGAGGAGTGAACTCGATTTAGAAAGGGACTTTGTCCACTAAGATGGTCTTGGCAGCAATTCCTTGGCTACTATGTAAATCATAACAAGTGTTGAATGGATTCCACAATTACATGTTTTATTTTATCTTGATTAATGTTCCTTTTTGATCTATGCTTTATGTACTTCCATGATTTATGTCTTTGCTCAAGATTTTGATGTTTATATTTTATGTTCATGTTTTTGAATTCAAATGTTTAAAGATTATTTTATGTTCTATTTTCTTACCATTACTGAGCATTTGAGCTCACCATTTATATGTTTTCTTTTCCCCAGGATTTAAAGAAAGTTTTTAGTTAACAAAACAAAAAGGGAAGATCTTTATGGGAGATGTTGAAGATCTTTCGCCAAGATTAGAAGATTACGTTCTGAGATTCCCAAGACACTAAACAATTACGGTCCTTGTGTGTCTGTTTTTGTTATGTATTAAGTATTCCGCAAAATTAATGTAATTTCCATGTACGTCAAGCTCTGGGTCTCTACAGTTGGTATTAGAGGAAAGGTTTAGTCAACCTTTGGAAACTAGGATGTGAAAACTTTAGTGAGATCCCAAGAGATATTTCTAAGGTATGTCTTGGGATGTCCCTAAGGTTAAGTATAAGTATAGGTTATAGTCCTAGAATTATGGTAATGATATTATATTAAACCTAAGATGTTATATATTGACGTTACTCCCCCTTTATTATGGTTTTTTCCTCTCACACTATTCTTTTTGGGTTTTAGAATATGGCTGGAAACAAGATGATTCACGATAATGGAGGATATGATGGACAATGGAATGATATTCTTCATGAGAAACCAAATGAAATGGGATTTGGATGTCCAAACATCATTATTATGCCGAATCAGCAATCTCATAATATGATCAATAAACTCAAATTTGGTAAGTTTCCTGACTCGGCTAATAAGAGAAAGATGGAGTTTCATGATGATTATAGAGGAAAGAAAGTTCAATTTCCCTTATGTAAATCATGTAGGAAGAGGCATCAAGGAGAATGTTTCAAAGGAACTTGAAGATGCTTTGGGTGTGGAAATTAAGGACACAAAGCCAGTAAGTGCAAAGGAAATGGTTCAGTTAACACCATGGATGAGGATAATGGCATTGCTACGACATCAACAATGATTAGATGTTTTAAATGTGGAATATATGGGCATTATGCAAACCAATGCCCTAAGGGAAAATCTCATGAAGAGAATCATCATGGTCATATGGTTTGTATTTATGTGGATGATGATGAAGAGACTACAAATGAAATATGAGATGAAAAAAAATGATGAAGCTCAGTCAGTGTTTTAAGAAGTTAGTGGAATGATTGTATGTTTATAAAGAATAATGTATGGTACTATGGAATAAAGAATCATCTATGTATTATTACACTATTGTTTTTTCTAAAGTATTTGGAAGTATATGTTGAATGGTACCGGTAACCATGGAAGGTTATTCAGATATTATGTTCATAATGAACGGATTAGAAGATAATGAGATGTTTGATTGTATTCATGAGCTCATGACTGATATAAGGACTAAGTGATATTATTGTTTGATTATATAGATTTTTTGGGTATTTTGGTATGTGGAAAGAGTTACCTTTTGACAGTATTCATGTTTTTACTAAGTTTTATAGTAATTTATTTTTCAAGAGAATATATGACTAAGGTATTCATGTGTTTGGAATACAACCAACAATATATATCTTATGATATATGTGGGATAAATTCTTGTATTCCCATTCCTGGTAGATAATCATTCTAGTAATTGATTTCTTTATACTATGAGTTTGGACTGAAGTATTTTAGATAAGCCTAAAGATTTGAATGAATTATTTTGGACATAAGTTAGTATTATTTAAGGATAGACCTTTTTTCGATATTATTGATGGGATGTTATAGTAATGTAGTTTTAGAAAAAGGACAACCTGTAAGACAGGCGACAGCCCATCGTGTCGGACAAGGCTACGGGAATCGAACCCACAACCGAAGTGCAACTGGCCTTTATCGCCTACCACTAGCCTACAGGAAGTCCCTGGTTAGTGGAAAGTAGTTTTATTTTATTAAGCGGTATGATAAAGAAAGTCTAAGTCCATTTTTTTGAACCATATACGATTAATCTCACCATAAGATGGACTTGTAACTTTTGCTAACATTTTGTTTGAAACAGATGGAATAACCCATCATTCTATCACATGATCTGCTAACGCTTCACGAATTAAAAATTCAACATCATTTCTTTAAGAGATGAAGTGGTAATTGTTCAATTCACGAACAACAGTGAGATTGTACAAAAATCAAGTAAGTATTTATTTCATCAACTATGATATTGAAAACCACAAATGTTGTCCTAGTGCTCTTATATCCGATGAATCAGATGGCACCTTAGATCATCACAAATTTATGGCTTTGTGACTGTTGGAAATTTCATAGCCATGTTCTCTACCACTCTCCATCAAAACATGATGGTTAGATTTCTCTCTTATATCCATATTTTCACCTATGTTCTCCTATATGGAAACCCAGTGATTAGTTAATTTGGGTAACCGTTAGGTTTCATACTTTAGTTTTTAATGTTAAGTTTTGGTATTTCATTTTATGATGTGTGTTGCAATTAAAGAAACATTCAAGTAGAAAACCATGTATAACCCCGACGATTTTCGAGGGCGAAATTCATTTTAAGGGGGGTAGAATGTAACAACCTGATATTTTATGATAAGTATTATTTTTAATTTATTTGATGTCATGTGTTTTATGCTACAACATGATTATCTTGTGCTATACGCAACACCTTATTAGCTTGCAGTATACGCAACACTATTCTTAGATTGTGTTACACACAATTTCATGTTCGTTTGATAATAGTCATTCTTCGCAACATTGAGTGTGTATATATATATATATATATTCAATGTATAAATGAAAAACGGTTGGATTCTATTATATGAAACAACGAAGGAGTCTTTCACAACACGCAACCCTAACTTGGCTTGCATTACACGCAATCGCGACCTTCCTCGATAGCGTGTGTTGTACGCAATACCGGGTCTTACTAAACAACGATATATTATTATAATATTATTATGAACTAGCCGTTATGAATAGTATCAACTAAATTTTTAATTTTATGACATTATTATTCATCTTAGACATTTTCTAGAACATGGTATAAGAACAAAATAAATTTTTCGGGTAAAATATGTATTTTTAAAAAAATGCAGTTTTTCCACCTTTTGATGGCTCACCCACTTTAAATCTAGTTGTTGACATGTTTATAAGTTCAATTTGAAAAAATAAAATTCTTATTTTGAATCAGGATATAAAAATTTACTTGGATAAAGTTTTGATATTTTTCTAATAACTTTCATATTTTAATGAATAGTAAACACACGCTATATTTTAATTAAAAACAACCTTTTTCATCATAATAATTTATATGGTTAAATTATAATATTGAATGGTTTTAAAGTATAAATAGAATATATTTTTACCATTTAATATAATGTACGTCATTAGAATTGATTTTACACTGAATTCGTAGGTTAAATCAATTTAATCTTTTGCAATGTTTTAAACAAAAACCCATTTTCATTCGACAATGAGATTAATTTTAATTTAATTTATGAAACTTCTATGTATTGAATTTGAAAAAATTGATTCTATATTTGGAATCAGTGGGTATAAATTATGTTAATAGGTTAATTTTTATTTTTGGAAATTATGAATAGTAACTACGGTAAATTTTATTTACCACAGTTAAAGGTAAATCAGGTAATTAAGGGTAAATATAATATTATAAAATTACTCTAACACATGCCAAAATTCTATTGGATTGCTAAAAGTATACCCATATCACCTAAGGGTCGGATTAGATTAATTTTATGGACTTTTGACCATGAAAATAATTTAATTATTATTAAAACCAAAGAAAGTGACAACATGTCACTCTCTTAAATCTTATAAGTATAATAATTTTACTTTAGTGATAAACATCATAAAACTTCGAACATGAATAGTCTACAGAAATCTAATAAAATTATCTACATCATGATAATTTATTTAGAACTTTTAGGGATTAAATAATTGTCATTCATGGTGATACATTAATGATGAGAGAATTTATTTATTAAGTAAAACATTAGTAATATAGTTTTTATTGAAATAATAATACCCATTAAAAGACCCAAAAACCTGGCCAAAACTTATTCGTAGTGTATATCTACACTATAATTACCCAATTACCGAATATATAACCGTTTTGAGTCTTATAAAACTGATTATGACACTTATGTTATTTTATTTTAAATGATTCCAAAGTTGTCACCTTCATAATTTAATAAATATAACAATTTAAATGTTGTGATTTTAAGAGGATAAGTTCTATTTAAAGTATTATTGTGACTTTTAATATATTTATCTTCATCATAGGATTTTATTTTTAATTTTTATGAAACAAATAAGTATATTAAATAATTATACAAAAATGTTGTAGTAATTATTTTATTAAGAGATAAACCAAATAAATGATTTTAAAAATTATAAAATAAATATTATATGAACTATTTGATGTGATCCATTAATTTTATAGATACATATGAACTTTTATGAATTTATTAAAGCTTTTAGTTCGAAAATATCTTTTGTATATATTTTATTTAAATTCAAATAAATGAATAGTTTCAAAATTGACACTATTGTTATTTTATAAAAATAACATATTATAAAATTGTTTAAAAACCACAAAAATATATACAAATTATAAATTTAAATTTATATGGTCTAAAATGTTATAATGTATTCAATTATATACAATTAACATCAAATAAGTAATTATTTGTTATAATTTAAAATTTATAATGTTATTACCACAAATAGAATTAAATTGATTAAGTAAGGATAAATCAAGTTGATAATATTTAAAATAATTTCCTAACATGTCTAAATTTTATTTTTTGATTCTATTACAACCCTATCGCATCTAATATTCGAATATGAGTCATTTTTGGAGGATTTTAAGTGGGATTAGATTTATTATAATTAATATTTTTAATATTTCCAATGGTTCCCCTCTCCTCCCTAATAAAAGGGCACCTCCTCCCTCTCCTCCTCACACCACTTTGAGCCTTCAAGCTCGGGAAACCCCTGCCCATTTCCCTTCTACACTTCCCTAGAAACAATATAGAGGTTCTGGTATTCTTCAAAGACCAAATCTTAGTTCCCTAAGAGGAGGTCTCAAAAAGGCGTGTCGAAAGAAGAGGTAATATCTGTTACCAATTCTTTCAACTTTATTTCTTCTTCTACTTCTTCTTCTTTAGTTGTTTCATAATGAAGTAATAACATAAGTATCAATAATATACTGATATGTTATTATAAGTATGAAACAACCCTATTTCACCATCTATCCATCCTATAGAAAATGAAATCACCGAGCGTGGGTACGTACGGAATACCGTCTCCACGCCGTGGTGTATCCAATTTTCCACTATCACTGTACATAGATGGGAATAATGGTGTAAATAATGACTATAAATGATTATTTTAAAGTGTTATTGATTCTTAAATATCATATATACACTCCAATACAATTCCACGATCATGGGAATGATATCATCGCTCGTGCGTACGTACGGACTACCATCTCCACGAACGCGATGAGATTCATTTTCCATGATTAACCATTCATTAATGATTATAAAGTATATATAATAAATAATAATGAAATATATGGCATAATAATGCTACTGGATTTATGTGTATATATATATATATATGTATGTATTTCATCTATTTAATTTCATTCAATTCAATAAGGAAACGAAAACAGCGTTCATGCGTACGTATGGCCTACTGTCTCCATGAACGGTGTATTTAATTACTTTTATAGATCTATAATATATATGTATATGATGAATATATATTATATATAAATAATGTTTTACATTATGGAATTATTTAAATCAGTATATAAGTAATAATATCAATAACGACAAGTCGAAACATATATGATAAATGAAATGATTTTACCCAAAACACTACTTTAACATGGAATTTACAAAAGAATGGGTAATATAAAGTCATAAATGAAACATATATGATATCATAATAATGAATATTATTATGTAATAATTCAATGACATTATTTAAATCATTATACAGGAGGTTTGGATCCATACGAAGCATATCAGACCTAAGGTAAGGGATAATTGTGCAAATCTCATTTTTATCCGAGATTGCTTATTCATAAGTATTTACTGGGGTTATTTCTATCATCCATGTCCATGTTTTATAAAAGTGTATTCATGTATGTTTAAAGTCCTTTTTACCCATTTTTTACTTTTACCCCATGGTATGGAAGGAATCTTTCTTTTATTTACCCTACAAGGTACTTTTTGACTTTTCCGACAAAAGTACGAGAAGAATGTTTTTTTTAACTTATACGGAATGAAAGGATTTTTACGGTTTTATAAAGCCTTATTTTCATCAATCTTCCTCTAAAAGATTTCATGAATATTTTCAACAAAATCATTTTCTTTTAAAATTGCATGACATTTTGTGAAAAGAAAATGATTTTGTATAAAAAAGGATATTTTCTTCAAGAATTCTTTTCAAGTGTTTTATCAAAACCATTATTCATCTAAGATGACATTATTTCATATGTGTATGTTTCAAGTATCATGTCTCTATGATTTACATGGTTTCACTTCTCTTATTATGAAATGATATCCATTTCTTTTATATGGATTATGTGATGATGGGATGATGTTTAAGAAACCCATTTTATTCGTTGGGTTATTATGAATGATGTATGTTTATTTTTTGACACAAGTAAGAATGATTTCATTATGAGATGGGTGGGACCTATATCTACCTCTAATGCATTGGTTAAAGATTTATATATCATGAGATAGACATGTCTGGAACGGTAAGTTAATCTGGTTCAGTGTTATAGGACTGAATCGAGGAGTGAACTCGACTCAGAAAGGGACTTTGTCCACTAAGATAGTATTGGAAGCAATGCCTTGGATACTATGGAAATCATAACAAGTGTTGAATTGTTGCCACAATTACATGATTTATTTTATCTTGATTAATTTTCCTTTTTGATCTATGCTTTATGTACTTCCATGATTTATGCCTTTGCTCAAGATTTTGATGTTTAGATTTTATGTTCATGTTTTTGCATTCAAATGTTTATGGATTATTTTATGTTCTCTATGCTTTCCCTTACGGATCATTTGAGCTCACCCTTTATATGTTTTATTTTCCCTTGGATTTAAATAAACTTTTTAGTTAAGGAAACAGAAAGGGAAGATCATTATGGGAGATGTTGAAGATCTTTCACCAAGATTAGAAGATTATGTTCTGAGTTTCCAAAGACACTAAACTATTACGGTCCTTGTGTGTCTGTTTTTGTTATGTATTAAGTATTCCCAAAATTAATGTAATGTACATGTACGTCAAGCTCCGGGTCTCTACAGTTGGTATTAGAGAAAAGGTTTAGTCAAACTTTAGAAACTAGGATGCGAAACATTTAGTGAGATCCCTAGAGATTTTCTAAGGTATGTCTTGGGATGTCCCTAAGGTTTAATATAATTATAGGTTATAGTCTTAGAATTATGGTAACAATATTAGATTAAACCTAGGATGTTAGATATTGAAGTTACTCCCCCTTTATTATGGTTTTTTCCTCTCACACTATTCTTTTTGGATTTTAGAATATGGCTGGAAACAAGATGATTCACGATAATGGAGGATATGATGGACAATGGAATGATATTCTTCATGAGCAACAAAATGAAATGGGATTTGGAATTCCAAACATCATTATTATGCCGAATAATAAATCTCATAATATGATCAATAAAATAAAATTTGGTATGTTTCTTGACTCGGCTAATAAGAGAAAGATGGAGTTTCATGATGATCATAGAGGAAATAAAGTTAAATTTCCCCTATGTAAATCATGTGGGAAGAGGCATCAAGGAGAATGTTTCAAAGGAACTCGAAGATGCTTTGGGTGTGGAAAAGAAGGAAACAAATCCATTAAGTGCAAAGGATAAGGTTCAGTTAACACCATGGATGAGGATAATGGAATTGCTATGACATCAACAATGATTATATGTTTTAAATGTGGAATGTATGGGCATTATGCAAACCAATGCCCTAAGGGAAAATCTCATGAAGAGAATCATCATGGTCATACGGGTAGTATTTATGTGGATGATGATGAAGAGACTTCAAATGAAATATGAGATGAAAAAAATGATGAAGCTCAAACAGTGGTTTAAGAAGTTAGCGGAATGATTGTATGTTTAGAAAGAATAATGTATGGTACTATGGAATAAAGAATCATCTAAGGATTGTTACACTATTGTTTTTTCTAAAGTATTTGAAAGTATATGTTGAATGGTATCAGTAATAATGGAAGTTTATTCAGATATTATGCGCATAATGAAGGGATTATAAGATAATGAGATGTTTGATTGTATTCATGAGGTCGTGACTGATATAAGGACTAAGTGATATTATTGTATGATTATATAATTTTTTTTGGTATTTTGGTATTTAGAAAGAGTTACCTTTTGACATTATTCATGTTTTAACTAAGGTTCTATGGTAATTTATGTTTCAAGAGAATGTATGGCTAAGTTATTCATGTGTTTGGAATACAACCAACAAGATATATCTTATGATATATGTGGGATAAATGCTTGTAATCCCATTCTTGGTAGATAACCGTTCTAGTAATTGTATTTTGTATACTATGAGCTTGGACCGAAGTATTTTAGAAAATACTAAAGATTGGAATGGATTATGTTGGACATATGTTAGTATTGTTTAAGGATAGAACTTTTTTCGATATTATTGATGGGATTTTATAGTAATGTAGTTTTAGAAAAAGGACAACCTGCTGGACGGGCGACATCCCATCACGTCGGACAAGGCTGTGGGAATCGAACCCACAACCAAAGTGTGACTGGCCTTTATCACCTACCACTGGCCTACAGGAAGTCCCTGGTTAGTGGAAAGTAGTTTTATTTTATTAAGCAGTGTGAAAAATAAAGTCTAAGTCCATTTTTTTGAACCATATACGATTAATCTCACCATAAGATGGACTTGTAACTTTTGCTAACCTTTTGTTTGAAACATATGGAATAACCCATCATTCTATCACATGATCTTCTAATGCTTCACGAATAACAAATTCAACTTCATTTCTTTAAGAGATGAAGTGGTAATTGTTCAATTCACGAACAACAGTGAGATTGTACAAAAATCAAGTAAGTATTTATTTCATCAACTATGATATTGAAAACCACGAATGTTGTCCTAGTGCTCTTATATACGATGAATTAGATGGTACCTTAGATCATCACAAATTTATGGCTTTGTGACTGTTGGCTATTTCATAACCATGTTCTCTACCACTCTCTATCAGAACACGATGGTTAGATTTCTCTTCTATATCCATATTTTCACCTATGTTCTCCTATGTGGAAACCCAGTGATTAGTTAATTTGGGTAACCATTACGTTTCATACTTTAGTTTTTAATGTTAACTTTTGGTATTTCATTTTACGATGTGTGTTGCAATTAAAGAAACTTTCATGTAGAAAACCATGTATAACCCCGATGAATTTGGAGGGAGAAATTCATTTTAAGGGGGGTAGAATGTAACAACCCGATATATTATGATAAGTATGATTTTTAATTTATTTGATGTCATGTGTTTTATGCTACGACATGATTATCTTGTGCTATAAGAAACACCGTATTAGCTTGCAGTATACGCAACACTATTCTCAGATTGTGTTACACACAATTTCATGTTCGTTTGATAATAGTCATTCTACGCAACATTGAGTGTATATATATATATATATATTCATTGTATAAATGAAAAATGGTTGAATTCTGTTATATGAAACAACAAAGGAGTATTGCACAACACACAACCCTAACTTGTCTTGCATTACATTCAATCGCGACCTTCCTCGATAGCGTGTGTTGTACGCAATACCGGGTTTTACTAAACAACGATATATTATTATAATATTATTATGAACTAGCCGTTATGAAGAGTATTAAATAAATTTTGAATTTTATAACATTATTATTCATCTTACACATTTTCTAGAACATGGTATAAGAACAAAATAAATTTTTCGGGTAAAATATGTATTTTTCAAAAAATGCAGTTTTTCCTCCTTTTGATGGAGCACCCACATTAAATCTAGTTGTTGACATGTTTATAAGTTCAATTTTACAAAATAAAATTATTATTTTGAATCAGGATATAAAAATTTACATTGGATAAAGTTTTGATATTTTTCTGATAACTTTCATATTTTAATGAATAGTAAAAACACGCTATATTTTAATTAAAAACAACTTTTTTCATCGTAATAATTTATATGGTTAAATTATAATATTTAATGGTTTTAAATTATAAATATAATTTATTTTTACCATTTAATATAATGTATGTCATTATCATTGATTTTACATTGAATTCGTAGGTTAAATCAATTCAATCTTTTGCAATGTTTTAAACAAAAACCCATTTTCATTCGACAATGAGATTAATTTTAATTTAATTTATGAAACTTATGTGTATTGAATTTGAAAAAATGGATTCCATATTTGGAATCAGTGGGTCCAAATTATGTTAATAGGCTACTTTTTATTTCTGGGAATTATGAATAGTAACTACGGAAAATTTTATTAACCATAGTTAAAGGTAAATCGGGTAATTATGGGTAAATATAATATTATAAAATTCCCCTAAAAGATGAAAAATTCTATTGGATGGCTAAATGTATACCCATATCACCTAAGGGTCGGATTAGATTCATTTTATGGTCTTTTTCCCATGAAAAGAATTTAATTATTATTAAAACCAAAGAAAGTGACAACATGTCACTCTATTAAATGTTTTAAGTATAATAATTTTACTTTAGTGATAAACATCATAAAACTTCAAAAATTAATAGTCTCCAGAAATATAATAAAATTATATACATCATGATAATTTATTTAGAATTTTTAGGGATTAAATAATTGTCATTAATGGGGATACATTAATGATGCAAAAATTATTTATTAAGTGAAAAATTAGAAATATAGTTTTTATTGAAATAATAATACCCATTAAAAGGTCCAAAAACCTAACCAAAACATATTGGTAGTATATATATACACTATAATCACCCAATTACCTAATATATTACCATTTTGAGTCTTATAAAAGTGATTATGACACTTATAGTATTTTATTTTAAATGATGCCAAAGTTGTCACCTTCATAATTTAATAAATATAAAAATTTAAATATTGGTATTTTAAGATGATAAATTCGAGTAAAATTATTATTGTGAAATTTAATAGATTTATCTTCATCATAGGAGTTTATTTTTAATTCTTATGCAACAAATAAGTATATTAAATAATTATACAAAAATGTTGTAGTAATTATTTTATTAAGAGATAAACCAAATAAATGGTTTTACAAATTATAAAATAAATATTATATGAACTATTTAATATGCTCCACTAATTTTCTAGATACATATGACCTTTTATGAAGCTTTTAAAGCTTTTATTTCGAACATCTCTTCTGTATATATTTTATTTAAATTCAAATAAATGAATAGTTTCAAAATTGACATTATTTTTATTTTATAAAAATAACATATTATAAAATTGTTTAAAAACCAAAAAAAATATATAAAAATTATAAATTTCAATTTATATGGCCTAAAATGTTATAAAGTATCCAATTATGGATAATTCACAACAAATAAGTAATTATTTGTTATAATTTAAAATTAATAATTTTATTACCACAAATAAAATTAAATTGATTAAGTAAGGATAAATCAAGTTGATAATGTTTAAAATAATTTCCTAACTTGTCTAAATTTTATTTTTTTGATGCGATTACAACCCTATATCATCTAATATTATAATATGAGTCATTTTTGGAGGTTTTTAATGGGGGTTTTATTTATTATAAATTAATATTTTTAAGATTTCCAAAGGTGCCCCTCTCCTCCCTTATAAAAGGGCACCTCCTCCCTCTCCTCCTCACACCACTTTAAGCCTTCAAGCTCGGACAACCCCTCCCAATTTAATTTCTCCACTTACATAGAAACAACATAGAGGTTCTGGTATTCTTCAAAGACCAATCTTAGTGCCCTAAGAAAAGGTTTTAGAAAGGCGTGTCGAAAGAAGAGGTAATATCCGTTACCGATTCTTTCAACTTTATTTCTTCTTCTACTTCTTCTTCTTTATTTTTTTAATTATGAAGTAATAACATAAGTATCAATAATATACTGATATGTTATTATAAGTATGAAACAACCCTATTTCACCATCTATCCATCCTACAGAAAACGAAATCACCGCGCGTGCGTACGTACGGAATACCGTCTCCACGTCGTGGTGTAATCTATTTTCCACTATCACCTTACTTGGATGGGTATAATGGTGTAAATAATGACTATATATGATTATTTTAAAGTGATATTGATTCTGAAATATTATACATACACTCCAATACAATTCCACGATCATGGGAATGATATCATCGCTCGTGCGTACGTACGGACTACCGTCTCCACGAACGCGATGAGATTCATTTTCCTTGATTAACCATTCATTAATGATTATAAAGTATATATAATGAATAATAATGAAATATATGGTATAATAATTCTACTGTATTTATGTATATATATATATATATATATGTATGTCATCTATTAAATTTCATTCAATTCAATAAGGAAACAAAAATAGCATTCATGCGTATGTACGGCCTACCGTCTCCATGAACAATGTATTTCATTACTTTTATATATCGATAATATATATTTATATGATGAATATATATTTTATATAAATCATGTTTTACATTTTGGAATTATGTAAATCAGTATATAAGTAATAATATCAAGAACGACAAGTCGAAACATATATGATAAATGAAATGATTTTACCCAAAACGCTACTTTAACATGGAATTTACAAAAGAATGGGTAATATAAAGTCATAAGTGAAACATATATGATATCATAACAATGAATATGATTATTTAATAAGTCAATGACATTATTTAAATCATTATACTGGTGGTTCGGATCCATACGAAGCATATCAGACCTAAGGTAAGGGAGAATTGTGCAAATCTCATTTTTATTCGAGATTGCATATTCGTAAGTATTTACTGGGGTTATTGTTATCATCCATGTCCACGTTTTATAAAAGTGTATTCATTTATTTTTAAAGTCTTTTTTACCCATTTTGTCTTTTACCCCATGGTATGGAAGGAATCTTTCTTTTATTTACCCTACAAGGTACTTTTTGACTTTTCCGACAAAAGTACGAGAAGAATGTTTTTTTTAACTTATACGGCATGAAAGGATTTTTACGATTTTATAAAGAATTATTTTCATGAAGCTTACTCTAAAAGATTTCATGACTATTTTCAACAAAATCATTTTCTTTAAAAATTGCATGACATTTTGTGAAAAGAAAACGATTTTGAAGAAAAAAGGATATTTTCTTCAAGAATTCTTTTCAAGTGTTTTATCAAAACCATTTTTCATCTAAGATGACATTATTTCATATGTGTATGTTTCAAGTATCATGTCTCTATGATTTACATGGTTTCACTTTTCTTTTTATGAAATGATATCCATTTCTTTTATGTGGATTGTGTGATTATGGGATGATGTTTATGAAACCCATTTTATTCGTCGGGTTATTATGAATGATGTATGTTTATTTTGTGGCACAAGTAAGAATGATTTAATTATTAGATGGGTGGGACATATATCTCCCTCCAATTCATTGGGTAAAGATTTATATGTCATGAGATAGACATGGCTGGAATGGTAAGTTAATCTAGTTCAGTGTTACAGGACTGAAACGAGGAGTGAACTCGATTCAGAAAGGGACTTTTCCCACTAAGATGGTCTTGGAAGCAATTCCTTGGCTACTATGGAAATCATAACAACTGATGAATGGTTTCCACAATTACATGTTTTATTTTATCGTGATTAATGTTCCTTTATGATCTACGCTTTATGTACTTCGATGATTTATGTCTTTGCTCAAGATTTTGATGTTTAGATTTTATGTTCATGATTTTGCATTCAAATGTTTATGGATTATTTTATGTTCTCTATGCATACCCTTACTGAGAATTTGAGCTCACCCTTTATATGTTTTCGTTTCCCTAGTATTTAAAGAAAGTTTTTAGATAAGAAAACAAAAAAGTAATATCTTTATGGAGGATGTTGAAGATCTTTCACCAAATTAGATGATTACGTTCCAAGTTTCCAAAGACACTAAACTATTACGGTCCTTGTGTGTCTGTTTTTGTTATGTATTAAGTATTCTGAAAAAGTAATGTAATGTCCATGTACGTCAAGATCCAGGTCTCTACAACTAATGTTTTCTATCCCTAGTTTCCAGTGGTTAAGTAGAGCATTACTCTCATAAAAAACATAGCGAATCAGGATTTTCATATATAGTTATTACTTATTTTAGATGAATATTTTTTACATTACACAAACATGCACTTGGGGATCACAGTGGTTTAGTGAATTTAGAGACTAGACACAAAATCATTTTATTTAATGAAAGATCGTCAACTTCTTTGATAAATATCTTCCCATATAGTACTCTTATAAGACATACCTTACTTAAAACCAATATTTATAACCAAGGTAAATGAAACATAAGAAAGGGTGATCTTAGATGCATAGTAAGGGTAAATAAGGGAGATATGTAATCATAACATGAGCATAAGGATATTAAAACATGAAGAATAAAATTTGATAACCTTACCCTTCACATAAAAGATCATAATCTTGAATCATGGCATAAATATTGGTAGTTCATAAGACATAAAACATAAGGAAATCAAAGAAAAATGAGCCATTATAGCATAATGTTGGATAAGACATAGAGTTGTGGCATACACGTAAGAATAGAAAATAATTTCCATAGTAGTTAAGGATCACTTACACAGATTTCATAGTGGAATGGGTTCAATCCCCAAACCATCATAATATTCATGGTTCGCTCCCAATATCATCATAGCTGAAAAATTCCCTTACTGAATTGGGTTCACTCCCCATTCCATTCATTTATTTATTATGAGGTATATATATTTACACAATTCAATGGAGGGAGATATAGTTCCCACCTATAACCTAATGATTATCATTTTTATGTGTGTCACAATGTCATAAAATACTCATCATATCATAACCCATGAAAAGAAATGGTTCTTAAAAAAATTTCATCATATCATAGCCTATGCAAAAGAGATTGGTTCCGTAATCATTTAATTATTTAAATATAGCTCAACTTTTGAAAATAAGGGGGTTTAAAAATAATTTACTCATGGTATAACCTGTGGAATAGAAATAGGTTTCATAAAAATCATTCCCTTAGAAACTTAAACAATTCAATGAAATAATAATAATGGTATCCCGTGATCATATCCCTAGTAAGGAAAAGGTAACATCAACGGATGTCATCTTGGATTGAAAATGATTTTAAAAACAAAATTAGGACATTTCATGAGGAAAATAAATTTTATTGGAAAATTAGTTCTTAAAACTAAAAACTCATAAAACATTTTTGAAGTCCATTTCTTTGAAAATGAAATTTTAAACTTATAATGTAATCTTAAAAATTAATTTAAAACATTTCTAGAGAAAAATATCATTTTCACCATGAAAAATAATTTTTAAAATATAAAACATTTTTGAAAATCCTTTTCTTTGAAAATAAACATGAAAATTTATAAAATCTATTCTAATAAAATAATAGTAATGGTGGTGGTAAATTTCATTCATGTTGTACAAGTTAAAACAAAGTTTCCTTTCACATTTTCAGTGAAAGGAAAATGAACATTGTTTGGAAAAATGACATGAAGATTCCATTAAAAAAAGTTCAAAAATTAAAATATGAGTAAAAATATACTTAATAAATCAATTTTAGAATGTAAAAAAAATTGAAAGCATTATTATAAAACATAGTTTTGGTAGAAAAGGGGTTTTTCAACCGAAGAGGGAAATAAAGATGATTTCTCTTAAAAAATTCTTTTAAACTATAGAATAAATAGGGTAAAATGAATGGATAACATGTATTATGAAAAAATAAATAGAGGATATGAAAATAAATTTGTTTCTTTAGAGTAATATCATAATATTTAATTATTCCAAGCATAATCATGAGAAATACTGATAAAAAATGAAATTATAACATAAAAGTCATGTCACTTTGGTAAATTTGAATCATAATCCCCATGAAACAAAAACATTAAGTTAATACCAAAATATAATGAGAATAAATAAATTCATGATATTACTTGTCAAATGGGAATTATATACACCTCAAAGAAGAATACAGGTGTCTGACATGACATATGTCTCAAAGAAGTTATATTGAGGCAAAAGTCCCTTACCAGTTGGGTATATTTTGAACTGTAAACCCTGTAAAAGATATATCCTCACATGGATATTTAAAAACCCATAATTTTAAAGAAAATAAATATAATATAAATTCAAGGATATTATATACACCACATATAAGAAACAATAGGTGAATATGGCATGTATCTCACGAATATAAAAGTAAGATAAATAATCCCTTATCACATTAGTTATCTATTGAATCATAAGAACCAATAAATAATAACATAAAATTAATCTTCAAAAATCATTAAATTAATTATATTAATGATTAGATTTATTATATACACCACACAAAAGAAACGAGTTGTGAATTTACATATGTCTCTTATAAATTGAAAGAGATACTAGAAATCCCATACCCTATGTCTCGACTTCCTTCATACACATTAGAAAATACTATATAATAAATATAAATTTATTATATAATCATCCCTATGTATATTATTCCATATATTATTCACTTATCACGTTTTATTATTTATTTTTTAATTATTCCATGTTAAAGCCATATTTGGTCAATAACTACTTTGTTTTTTGTGTATGTTTGGATTTGTTATTTTTTGTTCTTATTCAATTTATAATTGTTAAATCATATAAATAATGTTAAACCTGATATAAATATAATATTTATTCATTATATATGTATTTATATTATTCTATAAAATTGAGATATAGAAAATAAAAAACATCGTTTGTGGAAACGGTAGGCCATACGTACTCATGAACGTTGTTTCCATTTACTCAATATAAATAAATAATTTTAAATAATATATTTCCATTAAAGAATATTTTTTATTTCATATAAATCGTATATGTTCATTAAAACCATCCATATTTTCTTCTGTGTATAACGTGAATGAATTGCATTACTTCGAGAGGTGGTTTTCCTCCGTACACATGAGTGACTTTATCATATTCCCAAAGAATGGATAGTTAGAAGTTATATGTGATATAATAATTATGTAAGTACAATAATATAATAAATATAATATATAAACATATAATCCGTCATTATATCTTGTTGTGTGTGGTGGAAATGGAAAAATTAATGACATCAGTAAGCACAGTGGTAGTTCGTCGTACACATGAAAGATGATTTCATATCCCATTTGATGGAAGAGGATATGGTTATTTGTCATTAAATTAACAAAATAATATATACATATATTTAATATAATTATTTTATTATATCATTAGGTTTTACTAATAATTTAAGTAGGTGGCAGAAGAAATTAATTAAAATGCTCGATTAGGGACGTTACATGTTCTTCAGACAACTTCTCTTGGTTTTCATAAAAAGGATTCATGGGTTGGATTTATAAAACAAATAGGGATTCTATTATGGGTTAGATAATAAATTAAGTTAATTTGGTGGTTCTTAGCGAAACCAAAGGGTTTTTATGTGTGAAGAGGAAAGGATAGTGGGAAGCCTTTTATAAGTGAGGTGAGCAGCACACTTGTAATTTCTTGAAAAAAAAATATATACCAAGATTTTACTGATTCCATAAGGAAAAAAAATAGATAATTATTCATTATAGAAGATATAATGTAAAAATATAGCCATCTAATGGGTTTTGGAAAAATTTTGGGTCATTTTTTACCCTAAACTTTTTAGTTTAGCCCCCCATAAATCCATTTTTACATTAACCATGGTAAATAATTATTAATATTTTACTATTAAATATTTTAAAAAATTAATTTGATAATAAAAATGATTATTATTCCAAATATAGAATCAATTTTTCTAAATTCCATTCACCTAATTGTAAAAATTGTGATTTGAAATTAATCCCACAATTGTGATGAGATGCTGTTTTCCAAAAAAAATGTTCAAAAGTTTAAAAAAATTATTTCATAATTCAAATTTAAATTGATTAAAATTAAATAAATTGTATTATCATATATATATATATATATATAATTTAATTATTTTTACCTTTAAAATAATATCTAACTAATTTTAAATTTTTTTAATACTTTAAAAGAAATATTAATTCTAAACAAAAACACATTATATCATTATTAGTTAAAACAAATATCTTCTCAAAAATTTCAAAACAATTAACCATAAAATGAAATTTATTTTTTAAAATCAATTTTATAAATTTGGAAAAAATTAAAGTGTAAAGGCCCGTAAATTTCAAGGAAATTTATTTTCTTAATTTTCTTTGGAATTTTACAAGAACGCAGTTTCTCACGGCACCTGATTCCGAGGCCCGGTGTGCCCGGAATCAGTTTCCGAAGTTTGGATCGGGTACGTTCAGTGAACGAACGAGCGGGTTTTTCTAACTTTTGAACCGGTGCTCAGAATCGAATTCTGAGGGCACCGATGGAATCGCAGTGCCGGTATTTGCTTAGAAACGCCTTTTCCGGAGTTGCTTTTGCTCGGGTGTGGTTTTTAATTTTTGGGGGTTAAGTGAAGAAAATAAAATAAACTGGTGCGACAACTTTATTTTATTACACTTCAATACACTTAAAGCCACTTAAAGCCACATAAGATAAGTTGAAATGGATAGGGTGCAATCCAAAATATCCTACCCTCTTGGTAGGATATTTGTGAGGTGGGGCCCACACGAGCCCCACCGTTTCTTTTCCTCTAAGTAACGCACATGTGAAAACTCGTCTTTAATTAAAGTCAACTGGTGCATTTTCTAAAACTCTTAACGCTCCTATTAATTGGACAGTTAAGATGTTACCATTCATTCACCGAATTAATGGTTCGTTTCTTAACTTGTTTTTCAAATTGTTTGCATGTTAATAAAATAAGACCAACGCATGTCTTTCTTGAGGATTTCTCGTTGAGAGGATTTGGAGAAGATTCCAAGTCTTGAGATCTTCATCCTCCTTCGTGAAGAATGCGAAGAACGTGAAGAACGCGAAGAACGCGGGCATTCGACGAAAGGTGATGAAAAACACCAAACCCTCGGAGATCGACGACGCGACGTCGTGTACCGCGACGCCGACGATTCTCCATCCGCGACATTCTTCTACGACAATCCTTCCCTGTGGAATCCTTCAAACAACACCATTTGATGTAGGGGATTACGGATCTTTAAAATTTACTTTGTGGATTTTACCCTCAACATGGATTTAATTCGTGAAATTAAATCTGTGTGTTTTCTTAACCCTCGTAGATCGTCGACGCGATGTCGTGTACCACGACGACGCGACGCCCCTTCCGCGACGCGATGATCCTCTTCTCCCGCGATGATCAATTCTGTGAAGAACTCTCGTTTGACGACTACGACGAGGTAGGGGTTTTATTTGAGAATAATATTTATTCCCATGGTTGTTTCCTTCTAAAACAAAGAACCTGGATCAACTCATCATCAAGTTGATCCGCGGTTGTTTTTATATGCGGGACGGGAATTTTTATTTACGGGAGTTTTTTTGGGAACTAGGTTCAATTTTAATTTATTAAAATTGTGCCCTGTTATGTTTTCATGTGTTGATTATTATTTCCCAATTGATATCACCTAATGTAGAGGGTGTGGGCCAAACAAACACGGCCCGACAACCCTCCGCAGATTTTTGTTGATGCGTGGATTAATGGAGTTTATGAAATGGGATCGGAATGGAGATTGGAGGCCTTCACAGCAAATTTCGGATCCTGGAAGAGCCGTAGGCGCAAACCGCAGGCAAAATGGACTATTGGAGCGCGTCTGGTGGTCCACGAAAGTTCCAGCCGGCACGCCCCGCCGGCGGGAAGCGGAGGCAACCGCCGGTCCCACGGTCGCGCGGGACCGCGGGGATGGGACACGGCCTTGGGTTGTGTCCGGTGACACGGAGCAGCCCCCGCACGGGGGTCGCGGCTCCTTTGGCGCGGCCGCTCGGCCAGCGCCGAGCCGCCCAGGCCGGGCCGGACTGCCCAGGCCGGGCCGGGCCGCGCCGGCCGGGTTGGACCACTCCGGCCGGGCCGGGTCACACCCAGCCGGGTCAGACCTGGACCCGAGTCGGGTCGACCCGGTTCGGGCCGACCCGGGGGATTGGGCCGGGTCGGTCCGGGCCCAGACCCCCCGTTTTCGGACCCTTTTCGGTCTTTTGCTCATATCATGGGCTACGAGCCTCCGATCGACACACCGTCAGTGGCGATGCGATTCTTGGATCGAGACGGTCGTTTTGATATATCACACTCAAGATTTCGGAATACTTTGTGTTTGTCCAGGTTGGTTCGTACACAAAACAAATCGGGCCCTCGGAGCGGAAACGCTCATATCTTGAGCTTCGGACGTCCGATGGATGTACCGTAGACTTTGATCCATTCCTCTAAGTGAGACGGATCTTTTGGCTTACTCCGCCCGATGTTTTGACGCAGGTGGAGTACGGTCGGGTTGGTTTTGACTTAAAAACCAACCGGGCCCCTGGGACGAAAAAACCAATAACTCTCAGATCAGGTGTTCGATTGACTCGCCGTCTACGACGTTGAGTTTCTGTTGAAGATACGGAACTTTTGGATACATCAACTCTGGACTATGTGTCAGTTGATGTATCAGCCTCTCGGCTCGTGGAGCGGACCCTCCCGAACAAGCTTGCTGTGTGCGAGAACCCTAAATCTGGCTGCAACTATGATGACGACGACGATTGTGCAGAGATCCTCAGTGGATTCGACGATGACTGCAGCACTCAATGATCCTTTTTGGGTCAGTGCTACCGATCATGTGTGGGTCCGATCCTATGTGGGTCAGCGCTCAGCGGTCCTGTGTGGGCCATCGCCTACAGATCCTGTGTGGGTCCAATCTTGTGTGGGTCTTTGCGGGGGTTAGTTACCTATCGATCCTTTGTAGGTCAGATCCTTTGTGGGTCATTGCGGGGGTTAGTTACCTATCGATCCTTTTTGGGTCAGTTCCTTTGTGGGTCATTGCGGGGGTTAGTACCTATCGATCGTTTGTGGGTCCGATGGCTTAGATGAATCAGTGGCAACATCTGGTCATCTTTATCGTCATATGAAGTAGTATACCTATGTGAGCTGAATCCTGTTTTGCTTTCCTATGTGGATTGTGTTGTGCTATCCTGTGTGGATTTACGTTTTTCTCTCCTGTGTGGACTGGGTTGTACTTGGCCTCGGATGTTGGAGCCGGACGATAATTGGTGACTTAGGTATATGTATGGGCATATACCAAAGAAGTGTCGAATGTTACTTCGTGATTGTATCATTCCTTTGTGGATTATCCTTTGTGGATTCTGGGAGACCTTCGGGGGTCTCGGGGTCCCTACTGAGTAGTTTATATTCACCCCTGCACGGGCTATGCCCGCACTACGTTGTGTTGGTTGCAGACGACGGACAGCGCTGATCGTGGTTGAGGCTTGCGGAGCAGGACGGTACCTGATGGTGGACCACTGGGTGGGACGTACTCGGAGCGGTCGGCTGGACCCGAGGAGCAGTGGAGGCTATCTGTACCCACCGTTCAGGTGGGATTTCCAGTGGACAACTCGACGTTACGGCTTTACTTTTTAGTTTCTGTTTTCCCTTTCCAGTTGTACTTTACTTTCAGTTTGGGTTTGTATACTGGACCACTTACTTTTCTGCACTTACTATTGTACCAGTTTTTACTTATTGTTTACTTCTACCTGCTTGCTCTGTGGTGTTTTTGGTTTACTTTACAAAGGCAATGCCTTCCCTTTTACCGGGATTTACGCCTTGGTGCTAGTCGCCAGCCCCTGGTCTGTGGAAGGCGGGCTTGGCGTAGTCAAGGCACGCGCCCCGAGGACGGGTCATGACAAATTGGTATCAAAGGAGTTCGGTTCTACCGTAGAACTTGGGACTCTGATCTCTTTATATGTGAAGCAATAGTGTTAAGCGTATTGGGTGTAGTTATTAGTTCAGGGAGTCCAGTGTTGGTGCGGAGGCCGACGTATCCGTACACCAGGACCCTGTCTTCTAATTTCCGACTTAATGCACGAAAACATTAATTTCATGTGTGTTTCAAGTTTTCTTTGTGATTAATTTATGTTAGCTCACCAGGTATACTGTTTTGACCGTGGCGCACCTGTTTCACTTCAGGATGGCCCAACGACGGCAGCCAGCTAGGGTTTCGAGAGTTGAGCATGACGACAGCCCGCCGAACGATGAGGCCTCGGTACAGGGCCCTTTGACAGCTGAGGCACCGGCGGTACCTCTACCTGCCAAGTCACCGATGCATCCGGCCCCAGCCGCTGACAATGCACGTCGCCTTAGTGAACTGCATGAGTTCCAATGCCGGCAACTGCCCAGGTTCCGTGGGGAGACAGACCCCCAGGGAGCCGAGGACTGGCTGGAGGCAGTGGTATGATTTTTTCGGTTAGTGAGGACACCAGCAGACCTCATGGTGATCCTCGCAGCGAGCCTACTACACGCGGCAGCGGGCCGATGGTGGAGCTTGATACTCCAGGTGCACGATGAGGCATCTCTTCTCTGGACAGACTTTGAGAGCCTCTTCCGCTCAGAATTTGTCAAAGCCACCCTCCGTACGGTGCGCATCCAGGAGCTTCTTCAGCTGCGGCAGGGCAGCTTGACGGTCGCCCAGTACTCGGTGAGATTTACCGATCTCTTGCGCTACTCGACAGACATGGTACGGGACCCATTCTTTCGGACCCGGACCTTTGAGCAGGGATTGAGACACGAGATCAGGGCATCGCTGATCTCCCTCAGCATTCCGACCCAGGCAGGAGTACTGGAGCGATCCCTTTTGATCGAGAGCTTCCTTGCTGAGCCTTCATCAGCAGCGAGACCTACCGTTGGGCGGCACGTAGCAGAGTCTTCTACAGCAGGCAGTCGACGGATGACTCATGGGTCCAGGCAGACCAGACCCTCACGCAGACGACCTCAGGACACTGGCTCAGCAGTGTGGGGCACACAACGTGGAGCTAGTCTTTCGAGAGGCAGGCAGTGCTACACATGCGGCGGGTAGGGCCACATGGCTCGTGACTGCCCGAACCACCTTGCCGAGGAACAACAGATTGTTGGGGGGCCACCCAGGCAGAGGCAAAGGGTCAACTGTGGTGGTCTGCAGGGAGCAGGTGGACGAGGAAGAGGAGCTGGCCGAGCAGCAGGTGGTGGGCGATGCTTTGAGGCTCTACCACCACCACCACCAAGAGGTCCACCCCGACCACAGGGAGCCGGCGGGCAGAGACAGGCACAGCTCCAAGAAGCAGAGGCCTACGACCACGGTGCGCCCGAGATGATTCGAGGTACTATCTGTGTCTATTCCACCCTTGCTGCAGTTCTTATAGACACAGGAGTGAGTCACTATTTCATAGCCGCTGCCCTTGTTCGGAGCTCGGAGATTCCGACAGAGCCGTTGGCTCGATCCTTACGGCTAGAGACCCCTACGGGAGTAGACTCGATGATCACGCACTGGTGTCGGCAGTGTGAGCTTACTCTAGGAGGCGGGAGCTTCGGCTGTGATCTTCTTTTAGCGGCGTTGAGTCCTTACGACTTCATCTTGGGCATTGATTGGTTATCTACAGTCCCTGCACATATTGACTATATTAGGCGCAAGGTGTGATGTGTACGCACCGATGAGAGCGGGTTCACCTTCATCGGCGAGAATGGAGCCTTTACAGCATAGGATGGACTCTCGCAGAGGAGAGGACAGCCCATCACTCATCAGTTGGCTAGCCTCATCCTTGGAGCAGTTGACATGCGGAGTCCTAGTTTTCCTTTAGTGGTGGATCAGTATGCGTACGTCTTTCCCGACGACATTCCAGGACTACCTCCTCGCAGATAGGTAGACTTTTATATTGACCTATACCACGAGGTAGCCCCGATATCGACTCCAGTGTATTGGATGGCCCCCGCTGAGCTTCGAGAGCTACGGGTACAGTTGGAGGACATGCAAGTCAAGGGTTTCGTCCGACCCAGTGTTTCACCCGGGGCTTCCCCGATATTGTTCTCCAAGAAGGCGGATGGGAGATTGCGACTTTGTGTCGATTATCATCGCCTGAACCAGGTGACAGTGAGGAATAAGTATCCGCTACCGAGGATTGATGACCTCTTCGATCAGCTCAAGGGAGCTCAGTGGTTCTCAAAGATAGACCTCAGGTCAGGCTATCATCAGCTCAGAGTTCGGGACAATGACGTGCAGAAGACGGTCTTAAGATGTCGGTATGGACACTATGATTTCTTGGTTATGACATTCGGTGTAACCAATGCTCCAGCAGTGTTCATGGGCCACATGAACAGGATCTTTCAGCCATACCTCGATCGATTTTTCGTGGTCTTCATCGACGACATTTTGATATACTCGACGACTAAGGAGTAGCACGCCTACCACTTTTGAGTTGTACTGGACACACTCTGAGAGCACCAGCTTTATGGAAAGCTCTCGAAGTGTCAGTTCTGGATATGTGAGGTCCACTTCTTGGGACACGTCATCTCTGAGGTGGGAGTTGCGGTGGATCTTGTGATGATCGAGGCAGTGCTAGCTTGGGAGCCACCCAAGAGCGTGACGGAGGTGCGGAGTTTCTTGGGACTAGCTGGATACTGTCGGAGATTTGTGCTAGACTTCTCCAGAGTTGCGGCACCACTCTCAGCTCTTACGAAGAAGGGGAAACCCTTTGTGTGGTCAGACAGATTTCAGTAGAGCTTCCAGGAGTTGAGACAGAGATTGACCAGCGCACCTATCTTGAGGTTGCCCGAGAGGGAGTAGGGTACGTAGTCTACTGCGATGCATCATGGACCAGACTCGGATTTGTACTGATGCAGGGGTGGGCAGTGATCATCTATGAATCACGTCATTTGAGGCCACATGAGCAGAACTACACTACCCATGACCTGGAGTTAGAAGTAGTGGTCTTCACTCTGAAGACATGGTGACACTATCTGATGGGAGAGTTCTTTACAGTCTTTTCTGACCATCAGAGTCTCAGGTACATCTTTTCTTAGAAGGACCTGAACCTGAGACAGCGACGATGGATCGAGTTCCTCTAGGACTATGAATTTGAGATAGTCTATACTCCTGGGAAGGGGAACGTGGTAGCTGATGATCTTAGCAGGAGGACGGGCATTCAGCTACTCGAGGAGGTGACAGAGCAGCTAGCCGCTTTGCAGATATCCTTTGTGGATAGAGATGGAGCGTCATTCCTTCAGTCACTCACAGTATCTCCTCCACTACTACAGCAGGTCAGAGAGGAACAGCGTGGGGACGCTGACTGTGAGACGCGGCATGCACAGATATCCTCAGGTCAGGCACCTGATGGTTTCTCCCTTGGAGCAAAGCACGACGTCCTTTTCAGAGGACGTACCATGGTACCAGTTTCTTTGCGGGAGGAGGTGCTGATATAGTTTCACACTTCTCCTTTGGCGGTACATCCTGGAGTGGCGAAGATGTACCAGGACCTCAAACGACAGTACTGGTGGCCGGGCATGAAGAAGGTTGTGGCAGAGTTCGTTTCATTATGCCTCACCTGCTAGCAGGTGAAGGCAGAGCATCAGGTACCAGCAGGCTTGGTACAGCCCTTAGAGGTCCCGGAGTGGAAGTGGGACGGGATATCTATGGACTTTGTGACTAGACTTCCACGCACTTCCAGAGGTCACGACTCCATCTGGGTGATTTTGGACCGACTCACCAAGTCAGCTCACTTCTTACCCATCAGAGAGTAGGTCACGGTAGAGATCTTGGGACGTCTCTACATTCAGGAGATTGTATGGCTTCACGGTGTGCCATCATCTATCATCTCCGATCGAGATGCTCTCTTTACTTCCCGGCTTTGCGAGGGGTTGAAAGAGGCGTTCGGGACGCAGCTACGTCTGATCTCTTCCTTTCACCCTCAGACGGATTGTTAGATGGATAGGACCATTCAGACTCTCGAGGACATGCTCCGCGCATGTGTCCTTGACTTTGGTCGTAGCTGGGAGGACCACCTACCCTTGGTGGAGTTTGCATATAACAACAGGTACCACTCCACCATCAGAATGGCACCATACGATGTGTTGTACGGCAGACCTTGTAGATCTCCTTTGTGCTGGACAGACCCTGGGGAGTCAGCACTTGTGGGACCAGAGATGGTCTGGGCCACGACAGAGAAGGTCCAGGTCATCCAGAAGCGGATGAGGACAGCTCAGAGCCGGCAGAAGTCTTATGCTGACAGGAGGCAGAGGCCACTAGAGTTCGAGGATGGCGACCACGTCTTCCTGCGTGTCTCACCTCAACGTGGATTATGGAGATTTGGTCGAGGCGACAAGTTGTCTCCACGCTTCATCGGACCATTCTAGGTCCTCAGCAGGATTGGCGAGGTGGCTTATCGCTTGGCTCTACCACCTCAGTTGCACCGGGTGCACGATGTCTTCCACGTATCCCAGCTGAGGAGATACGTGCATGATCTGTCGCATATCATTGACCATGGGGAGCTAGAAGTTGATGATGGGGCGAATTTTTTGGAAGTCCCGGTGGAGAACGAGGATCGACAGGAGTGGGTCCTGTGTGGACGATCGATTCCTCTTGTGTTCATCAGATGGCGGCATGGGAACCTTCAAAAGAGCACTTGGGAGCGGGAGGCTCAGATGCGTGCTCAGTACCCACTTTTGTTTCCCAAGTTTATGATGTATCCTTACGGGGATGTAAAGCCCTGAGGTGGGATTGATGTAAAGACACATAAATTTCAAGGAAACTTTTTTTCTTAATTTTCTTTGGAATTTTACAAAAAAGAAGTTTCTGACGGCACCTGATTCCGAGGCCCGGTGTGCCCGGAATCATTTTCCGAAGTTTGGCTCGGGTACGTTCAGTGAACTAACGAGCGGGTTTTTCTAACTTTTGAACAGGTGCTCAGAAACGAATTCTGAGGGCACCGATGGAATCACAGCTCCGGTATTTTTTTAGAAACGCCTTTCCGGAGTTGTGTTTTCTCGGGTGTGGTTTTTAATTTTTGGGGGTTAAGTGAAGAAAATAAAATAAAGTTGTGCGGAAACTTTATTTTATTACACTTAAAGCCACTTAAGCTAAGTTGAAGCAGATAGGGTGCAATCCAAAATATCCTACCCTCTTGGTAGGATATTTCTGAGGTGGGGCCTGCACGAGCCCCACCATTTCTTTACCTCTAAGTAACGCACCCGCGAAAACTCCTCTTTAATGAAAGTCAACTAGTGTGTTTTCTAAAACTCTTAACGCCTCTATTAATTGGATAGTTAAGACTTTAACATTAATTCACCGAATTAATGGTTCGTTTCTTAACTTGTTTTTAAAATTGTAGGCATGTTAATAAAATAAGACCAACGCATGTCTTTCTTGAGGATTGCTCGTTGAGAGGATTTGGAGAAGACTCCAAGGCTTGAGATCTTCATCCTCCTTCGCGAAGAACGCAAAGAACGCGAAGAATGCGAAGAACGCTGGCCTTCGACGAAAGGCAACGAAGAAAGCCAAACCCTCAGAGATCGACGACGCGACGCCATGTACCGCGACGCTGACGATTCTCCTTCCGCGACGTTCTTCTACGACAATACTTCCCCGCGACAACCTTCGAACAACACCGTTTGAGGTAGGGGATTACGGATCTTTTAAATTTCCTTTGTGGATTTTATCCTCAACATGGATTTAATTCGTGAAATTAAATCTGTGTGTTTTCTGAACCCCCAGAGATCGTCGACGCGACGCCGTGTACCGCAAGGACGGGACGCCCCTTCCGCGACGCGACGATCCTCTTCTCCCGCGACGATCAATTCTACTAAGAACTCTCGTTCGACGACTACGACGAGGTAGGGGTTTTATTTCAGAATAATATTTATTCCCACGGTTGTTTCCTTCTAAAACAAAGAACTCGGATCAACTCATCATCAAGTTGATCCGCGTTTGTTTTTATATGTGGGACAGGAATTTTTATTTACGGGAGTTTTTTTTGGGAACTAGGTTCAATTTTAATTTATTAAAATTGTGCCTTGTTATGTTTTCATGTGTTGATTATTATTTCCCAATTGATATCACCTAACGCGGAGGGTGTGGGCTAAACAAACATGGATCGACAACCCTCCACAGATTTTCGTTGATGCGTGGATTAACGGCGTTTAGGAAATGAGATCAGAATGGCGATTGGAGGCCTTCGCAGCAAATTTCGGATCCTGGGAGAGCCGTAGGTGCAAACTGCAGGCAAAACAGACCACTGGAGCGCGTCTGGTGGTATGCGGAAGTTCCCGCCGGCGCGCCCCGCCGGCACGGCGACGCCGGCGGCGGGAGGCGGCGGCCGGCCGCCAGGAAGCGGCGGTGCCTGGCGCGCCGCCGGGAAGACCCGTCGTGGCTTCAGCCGCGGCGACGAGCGCCGGTCCCGTAGCCGCGCGGGACCACTGGGAAGGGACGCGGCCTTGCGCCGCGTCCGGTGACACGGAGCAGCCCCCGCGTGGGGGCCGCAGCTCCTTTGGCGCGGCCGCTCGGCCAGCGCCGAGCCGCCCAGGCCGGGCCGGGCCGCCCAAGCTGGGTCGGGCCGTGCCGGCCGGGCCGGGTCGCGCCCATCCGGGTCAGACCCGGACCCGGATCGGGTCGACCCGGTTCGGGACGACCCAGGGGGGTTGGGCCGGGTCGGTCCGGGCCCAGACCCACCGTTTTCGGACCCTTTTCGGTCTTTTGCCCATATCTTGGGCTACGAACCTCCGATTGACGCACCGTCAGTGGCGATGCAATCCTTGTATTGAGACGGTCATTTTAGTATATCACACTCAAGGTCACGGAATACTTTGTGTTCGGCCGGGTTGGTTCGTAAACGAAACCAACTGGGCCCTCGGAGCGGAAACGCTCATATCTTGAGCTTCGGATGTCCGATGGACGTACCATCGACTTTGATGGATTCCTCTAAGTGAGACGGATCTTTTGGCTTACTCCGACCGAGGTTTGGACGCAGGTGGAGTACGGTCAGGTTGGTTTTGACTTAAAAACCAACCGAGCCCCTGGGACGAAAAAGCCAATAACTCTCAGACCAGGCGTCCGATTGATTCGCCGTCTGCGACGTTGAGTTCCTGTTGACGGTACAGAACTTTTGGATACATCAACTCTGAACTATGTGTCAGTTGATGTATCAGCCTCTCGGCTCGTGGAGCGGACCCTACCAAACGAGCTTACTGTGTGCGGGAACCCTAGAGCTGGCTGCAACTACGACGACGGCGACGACTGTGCAGAGATCCTCAGTGGATTCGACGACGACTACAGCACTCAGCGATCACTACGGGAAAAATGGGTATTTGCGACGGGTTATTTGCGACGGGGATAAATCTCGTCGCAAATAGACCTGTTAGAAACTTATTTGCGATGGGGGAATTCGCCCGTCGCAAATAAGTAGTTATTTGCGACGGGGAAAGCTAACCCGTCGCAAAAGGACTGGCGCGGTTTGCGCTTCAAATCACGGGAAAGTTATTTGCGATGGGTGGTTACCGCCCGTCGCAAATAACCTGCGGCGGTAAAAGATATTTGTGACGGGAATATACCCCCGTCACAAATAGTATGTCGGCAGGTTATTATTTGTGACGGGTCCCGTCGCAAATAACTATTTAACCGTTGACCGTAATAAATGCGGGCTAAGGTATTTGCGACGGGTACCGTCCCAAATATACCCGTCGCAAATAAGCTAACCTATAAATACCCCCAATCCGTTTTTTTTCATTCATTCTCAAACTCTATCTTCTACTTCTCTCAAAACTCTATTTTTAGAGTTCAGCGTTTCTTAAGTTTAATTTTTTTTTTCCGGAGTTGATATTGATGTTTTCAACAACGATCAGAGATCAACCTTAGATCAATTTTAAAGGTATTTATGTTCATTTTAATTTAATATTTATTTTAAATTTTTTATTAGTTTCAATTATTCTTAATTAGTTGTAATTTAATTATGTTTACATTGTTTTGTTACTTGATAAATTTAAATTATTAGTATTCATTGTTCATAGTTAATGGTAATTAGGAATAATTAGTAATCATTACCAATAATTAAGAATAAATACTAATAATTAGTAATAAATACCAATAATTAGAAATAATTAGTAATAATTACCAATAATTACCAATAATTAGTAAAAATTAGTAATAATTACTAATAATTAGTAATAATTACCAATAATTAGTAATAATTAGTAATAATTAGTAATAATTACTAATAATTAGCAATAATTAACAATAATTAGTAATAATTAGTAATAATTACCAATAATTAGTAATAATTTCCAATAATTAGTAATAATTACCAATATTTAGTACTAAATAGTAATAATTAGTAATAATTACCAATAATTAGGAATAATTAGTAATAATTACGAATAATTACCAATAATTAGTAATAATTAATAATAATTAGTAATAATTAATTATAATTACCAATAATTAGCAATAATTAGTAATAATTACCAATAATTAGTAATAATTACAAATAATTACCAATAATTGGTAATAATTACCAATAATTATCCATAATTAGTAATAATTCCCAATAATTATCCATAATTAGTAATAATTACCAATAATTACAAAAAATTACCAATAATTAGTAATAATTTACTAATTACCAATAATTATCCATAATTAGTAATAATTACCGATAATTATCAATAATTAGTAATAATTTACTAATTACCAATAATTATCCATAATTAGTAATAATTACCAATAATTAGTAATAATTACCAATAATTAGTAATAATTAGAAATAATTACCATTAATTACCATTAGTTAGAAATAATTACCAATAATTACCATTAATTATTAATAATTACCAATAATTATCCATAATTAGTAATAATTACCAATAATTTTCAATAATTACCCATAATTAGTAATAAGTGGTAATAATTAGTAATAATTAGAAATAATTACCAATAATTACCACTAATTAGTAATAATTAGTAGTAATTACCAATAGTTAGTAATAATTGGTAATAATTACCAATAATTAGTAATAATTAGTAATAATTAGTAATAATTAGTAATAATTATCAATAATTAGTAATAATTACCAATAATTAGTAATAATTATTAATAATTATTAATAATTATTAATAATTAGTAATAATTAGTAATAATTACCAATAATTAGTAATAATTACCAATAATTAGTAATAATTACCAATAATTAGTAATAATTACCAATAATTAGTAATAATTACCAATAATTAATAATAGTTAGTAATAATTAGTAATAATTACCAATAATTACCAATAATTAGTAATAATTACCAATAATTAGTAATAATTACCAATAATTAGTAATAGTTACCAATAATTAGTAATAATTTGTAATAATTAGTAATAATTAGTAATAATTAGTAATAATTAGAAATAATTAGTAATAATTAGTAATAATTACCAATAATTAGTAATAATTACCAATAATTAGTAATAGTTACCAATAATTAGTAATAATTACCTATAATTAGTAATAATTAGTAATAATTACCAATAATTCGTAATAATTACCAATAATTAGTAATAATTACCAATAATTAGTAATAATTACCAATAATTAGTAATAATTACCAATAATTAGTAATAATTACCAATAATTAGTTATAATTACCAATAATTAGTAATACTTAGTAATAATTAGTAATAATTAGTAATAATTAGTAATAATTAGCAATAATTAGTAATAATTAGTAATGATTAGTAATAATTACCAATAATTAGTAATAATTACCAGTAATTAGTAATAATTAGTAATAATTACCAATAATTAGTAATAATTAGTAATAATTACCAATAATTAGTAATAATTACCAATAATTACCAATAATTAGTAATAATTAGTAATAATTAGTAATAATTAGCAATAATTTGTAATAATTAATAATAATTACGAATAATTAGTAATAATTACCAATAATTAGTAATAATTACCAATAATTAGTAATAATTACCAATAATTAGTAATAATTACCAATAATTAGTAATAATTACCAATAATTAGTAATAATTACCAATAATTAGTAATAATTAGTAATAATTAGTAATAATTACCAATAATTACAAATAATTAGTAATAATAACCAATAATTACGAATAATTAGTAATAATTACCAATAATTAGTAATAATTACCCATAATTAGTAATAATTACCAATAATTAGTAATAATTAGTAATAATTAGTAATAATTTGTAATAATTAGTAATAATTAATAATAATTAGTAATAATTACAAATAATTACCAATAATTAGTAATAATTACCAATAATTACCAATAATTAGTAATAATTACCAATAATTAGTAATAATTACCAATAATTAGTAATAATTACCAAAAATTGGTAATAATTAGTAATAATTAGTAATAATTAGTAATAATTAGCAATAATTAGTAACAATTAGCAATAATTAGCAATAATTAGCAATAATTAGCAATAATTAGCAATAATTAGCCACAATTTACCTCCATGGATGTTGATGAAGGAGCCATATATCTTTTTTACTTTACTAATTCCAGGACATCTGAAGAAAAATATTGATGTTTATTTGAAACCATTGATTGATGAATTAAGATTATTATGTAGTACTGGTGTCATTACATATGATGTTGCTACGAAACAGTATTTCATATTGAGAGCAGCATTGATGTGGAAAATTAGTGACTTCCCGGCTTATGGGATGTTATCTGGCTGGAGTACACATGGTCAGAAATCTTGTCCTTACTGTATGGGAGAGAACAAATAATTTATGCTCATTCATGGAAAGAAACCTTGTTATTTTGACTGTCATCACAGATTTCTTCCAGCTGATCATCCTTTTCATAGAAACAGATCTCATTTCAGAAAAGGAGCAATTGAAAGGGATGGACCTCCAAAAATGCTATCAGTTTCGGAGTTAAAATCAGTTTTATTTTCATTACCGCCCATAACTTTTGGTCCCACAATAAACCAACAGAAAATTTCTAGTTTTGGGAAATAACACAATTGGATTAAACGTAGCATATTTTGGGATTTGCCATATTGGTATGATTTGTTGGTCCGCCACATGTTGGATGTCATGCATATTGAGAATAACTGTTTTGATAATTTGTTTCATATAGTTTTGGATATGCCAGGAAAGAGCAAAGACAATGTAAATTCATGTTTAGATCTTGCCCAAATTTGTAGGCGTCCAGAACTGGAATTGTTTGAGAATGTCAGAAGGTTACTGAAACCAAAAGCATCTTATACATTGTCTAAAGAAAACTGTTTATTATTTTGTCAGTGGATTGCAGATTTGAGACTTCCAGATGGTTGTGCTTCCAATTTGGGTAGATGTTTAAAGAATGGTCATGTTACTGGATTAAAAAGTCATGATTATCATGTTATAATGGAAAGACTTCTACCCATTGGATTAAGAGGTCTATTGAATTCTGTGATTTGGGATTCCATAACAGATATGTCTCATTTTTTTCGGGAAATTTGTGCGGCTACAGAAGATTATGATGCTCTATGCAAACTCGAAGAAGATGTTGTTGTAATTATATGTAAACTGGAAAAAATATTTTTGTCGTCTTTCTTCGACTCAATGGAACATTTGATGTTACATTTTCCATATGAAGCCAAATGTGGAGGTCCAGTACAATTTCGATGGATGTACCCATTTGAAAGATGCATGCAAAAATTGAAAAGAAAAGTACGTAACAAAGCATATGTTGAAGGATCTATTGCAGAAGCTTATTTAGAAGAGGAAATATCTTTTTCTGCTCCCATTATTTTGAATCTGGGTATCCTTCAAAACACAACCGAATGGGATGGAACGAGAGGAATATTTATGAAATCGACAATCAATTATCTGTTTTCAACCAGCCAGAGCTTGGTTTTGGTGTAGTTTATGAACGCTGGCTTTCAGATGATGAACATCACAGAGCTCATACGTATGTTCTGCTCAACTGTGAAGAGATGACATCAGTTGTACTGTAAGTGTTTATATCACTTATTCTATCATTTATGTTACAGTAAATGACTTTGTTTTTTATAGGTTGTATTATAATCATATCAAGAAAAAAATTCCACAAATTATAGCAGTTGCTCTCGAAGAATGCCGATAGAAAAATTTCTCTCAGTGGTTTCAAAAACTGGTAACATAAATTCTTTATTTTTTAGCAACTCATTCAGTGTACAGTTTACTATATTGATAATTTTTTCACAAATTTTCAGGTGTCTCGACATGCTGATAAAATTCACAAACGGCTGTGTATATTGAGTAACCCACCTTCCAAAATTGTTAAAACTTATAATGCATATGTGGGGAATGCATTTCGATTTCACACACATGCATATGGGGAATCAAAAAAAACAATGAACAGTGGAGTTATCTTGAGAGGATCTCATCATTGAGAAAATGAAGTTGACTTTTATGTTATACTTTATGAAATCATTGAACTCTGTTATCTTGGAAAACATTATATAACCATGTTCAAATGTCGGTGGTTGGATACAGAGAGAGGCGGGCATGTTCATCCGACTCATGGAATCATCGATATTAAATGTAAAAGTGTTCTCATAGTAAATGAACCATTCTTATTGGCTCAACAGGCACATCAAGTTTATTATGAAAAGTACTGTGCTACATCAAGAGACTTGACTGATTGGTGGAGTGTAATAAAAATCAAAATTCGAGATAATCAGTTTAGTCAAAGTGAATGTGCTTTCACTAATGTGCAAAGAATTTACATTTTTTAAGAGAGTACTCAAAATCAATCTTTTTTACAAAGAGACATGAGTATCGATGACAACACCCCACATTTAAGATTCGGTGATGACGATGATGTTAATGATGACACATATGAATTTGAAATGGTAAGAGATGAAGCAACTGGAACTCGAATGGATATCGATGATGTTGAGGGGGAATATGAAGATGACATTGACATATATGAAGATGATGATGAAGATGAACACTGATATAATTCCATGGTAGTTATATACAATCATAATATATATATATATATGTATATATAATAGTAATTATCAATTATTTGATAACAACATTAACATTTTATGTTTCATATGGACGACGACACATTTCATGAGTTGGCGGATTCTGACCTACCTTTCGATGCGGATGAGTTGCTGGCAGATGACGCTTAGCCTGCAGGCGCTCCAGGGAGTACGCGGAGGGGGCGCGGTTATGCACGATTGATGATTCCTGACCCAGTCCTTTAGCGACGTCCACGTCTTGGGTTTGATCCACACACAAAGAGGTGTGATAACCTGTGGATTTGACTAAGATTTCATTAATCTATTCACATAATAAATGTTTATTATTTTTACAGTTTTCTGCATATAGCAGTCGGATAGGGCAGCGCTATTTTGCGCAACTATTTCTCTCAGCTGTGGACCACATGGGAGCAGATTCCCATTGATATGCAGCATACCATGTTCGACCATTGGTTGGTACGTACGTAAATAAATAATTTTTATTTTGAAAATTATTTCATTTATAACATGATATTTTGATTTATTTGTAGGGTTTATGGTATCCGATCGAGGATACCATGCGTGACGCCATCCACGAGGCATGGGAGGTGGCCATGCGTGATCACTTTCATTAGTTTTTTCACAATTTAAGAAAATCTGCCACGAAGAAAGCAGGAGTGTCCGATTTTGACGAGTCATGTAGAGCACACCGACTAGAGTACATTCCATCCCATGTATGGGATGGATTATGTGCGCACTGGTTGAGTGGTTCCTTTCCGAGGAAATAATCGGTGGGGAGGCAGAATCGGGGGAGACAGGAGGTGACTCATCGAGCTGGGAGTCATTCTTTCAGTACTCATAGACAATATCTAGTACATACATTATTTATAAATATTTTATATAACTATAAATATTAACAATTTATTTTTTATTCTTATAGGTTGTCGATCACCCCGATATTACGGAGTACGATGTATATCAGAGGATGTATAGTGATCCTACTACTGGGGAGCTCAGAGGTGATCGCCAACATCACATCGTGGTCAGTATTATTTTTTTTCAAGTTTAAAAATTAACTGCATATAATATATTCACAATTTTAATTTTAAATTGCAACTACAGGAGTCATATGAGGCCGCAGTATCACAGACCCAGCCTGAGAGTCAGGCCGAGTCATCAGATCAGACCACTGGCCGTCAGTTTGATGAGGTGGCATGGATGTAGGCCACCCAGTATGCCTTCGAGAAGGGCCGGGTAGTTGGTATCAGCTCTCGATTGACTCCCGGAGATTATTACGGCAGTGCTTCAATGTCAGCGTCCAACTCGAGAGGAGCTCGTGCATCTTCTTCTGCTACACAGTATGAGGATCAGTTGCGATCTCAGACTGCACTGATAGAGATTCTCTGACAGGAGCAGGAGCAGATGCGTCAGTAGCAACAGCAGCATGAGGGGGATCGTCGACGCCAGCAGCAGCTGTACGAGGAGCAGATGAGTCGGTGGCAGCGGCAGTAGCAGGAGCAGATGGAGTACATGCGTTGACTCACTCATTCTTTAGGGATGGAGTTTCCTCCACCAGTATCTACAGATCCCCCCCTCCCCCCCTCCTTCAGATTAGACTTTGTTTTTATGTTATAAAGTTTGTTAAATCAAAATATGAATTTTTTTTCTATTCGTAGTTTCTGTCTCATTATAAAATATTAATAATATTATATTTTGAAATAACAATATTAATATAAATAATAATATTATTTATATTTTATAATATTAAATTATATATATATTAAAATTTTATAATATTATAATTTAATTATATTTTATTGTAATATTTGAATTATTTTAATATTTGAATGTAAAATAATTATATTATTTTTATATTAATTAAAATAACTTATTAATATTTTTTTATTTATGAATTATAATTATATTATTATTATATTAATTAAAATAATTTATTAATAATTTATTATTTTTATTTGTGAATTATAATTCTATTATTATATTAATTAATAACATTTATTAATATTTTATTATTTTTTATTTTTTAATTATAATTGGATTATTATTATATTAATTAAAATAATTTATTATTAATTTATTTTTTTATTTTTTTATAGTATTTGCGACGGGATACTATACTCATCACAAATAGTATTATTATTATATTCATTAAAATAATTTATTAGTAGTTTTTAATTTTTTTTAAAAAATAGTATTTGCGACGGGGCCCGTCAAAAATACTATTTTAAAAGTTTTTTACAAATATACGGAGTAATATTTGCGACGGGAAGGATCCCCATCGCAAATAATGTCTTTAGCGACGGGCCCGTCGCAAATAATTGTTGTTGCGACGCCGTTTTCCGCAACGGGTCATTTGTGACGGCCCCCCATCGTAAAAGGCCATTTTCGACGGGATCTCGTCGCAAATGACCCCTCGCAAATACCTGTTTTTCTAGTAGTGGATCCTTTGTGGGTCAGTGCTTCCGATCCTGTGTGGGGCTGATCCTGTGTGGGCCAGCGCTCAACGGTCCTGTGTGGGCCAGTGCCTAAAGATCCTGTGTGGGTCTTTGCGGGGGTTAGTTATCTATCGATACTTTGTGGGTCAGATCCTTTGTGGGTCATTGCGGGGGTTAGTTACCTATCGATCCTTTGTGGTTCAGATTCATTGTGGGTCATTGCGGGGGTTAGTACCTATCGATCCTTTGTGGGTTCGATGGCTTAGATGAATTAGTGGCAATATCTGGTCATATTTATCGCCATATGAAGTAGTATACCTGTTTGAGCTGAATCTTGTTTTTCTTTCCTATGTGGATTGTGTGGTGCTATCCTGTGTGGATTTACGTTTTGCTCTCCTGTGTGGACTGGGTTGTACTTGGGCTCGGATGTTGGTGCCGAACGAGAATTGATGACTTAGGTATATGTATGGGCATATACCTAAGCAGTGTCGGATGTTACTTTGTGATTGTATCTTTCCTTTGTGGATTATCCTTTGTGGATTCTTGGAGTCCTTTTGGGGTCTCGGGGTCCCTATTGAGTAGCTTATACTCACCCCTGCGCGGGCTATGCCCGCACTACGTTGTGTTGGTTGTAGACAACGGACAACGCTGATCGTGGTTGAGGCTTGCGAAGAAGGACGGTACCTGGAGGTGGACCACTGGGCGGGACGTACTCGGAGCGGTCGGCTGGACCCGAGGAGCAGTGGAGGCTATCTGTACCCACCCTTCAGGTGGGATTTCTAGTGGACATATCAACATTGCGGCTTTACTTTTCAATAGCTGTTTTCCATTTCCCGTTGTACTTTACTTTCAGTTTGGGTTTGTATACTGGACCACTTACTTTTCCGCACATACTGTTGTACCAGTTTTTACTTAGTGTTTACTTCTGCCTGCTTGCTCTGTGGTGTTTGTGGTTTACTTTACAATGGAAATGCCTTCCCTTTTACTGGTATTTGTGCCTTGGTTCTAGTCGCCAGCCCCTGGCCTATGGAAGGCGGGCTTGGGGTAGTCACGGCACGGGCCCCGAGGATGGGTCGTGACATAAATTTTAAAATAATTGAATAAATGGAGACAAAACTAGTTTTCTTGGAAAATATAGTTTTAGGTATAAAATTTGATTTATTATTATCTATTGTCAAGAAAACACATAATATTAATGTTAAAATTTTGATTCAATATATAATATATAAAATACATTAAAATCACTAACCCAAAGTTATTTGGTTAATTTTCTTAGCTAAATCATGTTTGTATGCATAAAAATAGTTTTTTCAGGAAATTGTTTCCTTTATTTTTAAATAGATTTATTTTCATTTAAAATAAATTGGTCAAAAAATAATTCATTTTATATACATGTATAAGTCATATAATTTCATAATTTAGATAATATTATTTATACCCTCCTTTCCAACTGCTAGGTTATAATTTTTATATTAAATAATAATATTTTAATTATATGTCATGTTTGGTTTAAACTCAATGTTGCATGTAACCCATGATGAACTTTTTATTGCATGTAATTAAATCCAAAAATCGTGTTTTGTATATTTCAATCTACACTTATAGTTTCATGTAACATAAGATATCAAAAATATTAAATTATTTCAAAAAGAAACTATGTCACAAAATCTTGGGGTGTTAAGGTTTAATTGATATATGAGTCTTATTTTTCCAAGATAATAAACATTTGAATCCTATATTATGTCACAATTATGCATTTTATATTTAAAATGATTTAATATTCATTAAATAAAGTTTTGTATCACTATATTTTTTATAACAATAAAAAATTATATGTAGGATTAAAATATTATTGACTGAAAATCTATCCAATTAAAATATGTTACATATGAAAAATAATATATTACATTGATGATAAATATATTCTATATGGATTTACACCAACGTAATATATAATATATATTGAATGTGTCTAAATAAAATATATTTTTTATATAGAAAAAATATTACATATAGGTAAGAATATTACATATATAATTTTTTATAGGTAGAAAATCATATATATGGATAAGATATATTACATATAGATGGGGTGATTAGAAACATGGAAATCCCCTTTTATACGTCATATTATATATATATGATGTGTAATATATATATATATAATGTGTAATATATATATATATATAGATATTTGATACCTAAGTTATATATTTTTTGGCTCTCAAGTGTTATTCATAATATATTTTTCAAAGGATCTATTATTTTTCAGAATTTTAATGATGAGGAATTTATTTTAGAATTGTAATAAATGGTTTGAAAGATATATTAATATGAAATTCAGGTGTTTTATAACCAAAATAGATTGAATTTATCCCGATTACACCTCTCATTACACTTTTTATTTCTAACGGATATCATTAATAATTATTAATATATTAGAATTTAATCTATTAAATAGGATAACTTGAAGTATATATATTAATCCATAACAATTATTTATATGTTTATTCCCTTTTTTTAGTTAATAATATATTTTGATCTAATAAATGTTTTTTGCGGATAATTCCATAGGGGAATGGTGCAATTTTCACCATAGGATGGGGATTTTGTTTAGAAGGACATAAAGAAATCTTGAGACGATGATAGAACATTTTTTTCCTGGATTTGTAAAGGTATGTAACTCTCCATATTTTTTTAGTTATTTCCAATGTTCTGAGGTGAAATTAATATATTAAATGATACTAAAAATATGGTATTTTGCGTGATAAATGCCTAGATGGTTATAGATGGTGGGGTCAACACATTTACCTAGGAGTTTTCTTGGTGTGTTATTTATTATTTATTCCATGGAATAAAACATACAACTTATTATCTAATTAGTATTGGATTAATGTTTCAATTAATTTTTAATGGTTTATAATTACATTGGGATAGTTTATAATAGATTTTGTGCCTTCGATTAATGGATGGTGTCTTGTTATGCTTGATTGAACATAGTCCTAGGGACAAGATCTTCACTTATGATCGAAATAACTTTGTATGAGGTATATTATCCCTCATCATCTCCATTTTTATGTTCTTCTTTATATTTAATAAGATATATGGTCTCTCAAATTATGTACAATCATCCTAGAATTATAAATAAAATGTTTTCCTCATGTTCCATGAAATAAAAAATGTGTCTTGGAGAAATTATGGACCCTTGAACACTAGTTTAATACCTCAACAGTCTATGCTTGAGGGGTTAACCATAAATGTGTTCTATATTAAATATGGGATCTATAAGGTTATAATGAAATGAATTAACAATGTATACCACATTATAGGTTTCCATATTTTCTACTACATAGTGGAGTTGGATAGGCTAATAATGGTTGGCCTAGCGATACGTCATATTATCTAGAGACAATTAGATTATATTTACCTTATGAACAATGTGGGGGTGAGTGTTCATCCTCTAATGATATATGTGTATCCGAGTAAAATTTTAGTTCATATTCATCGAGACAACTAACCTAGTCAAGCATGGGATTTTAGGTGGATTTTATGCAACTCTCTTATGGTTTTTCATAGAATACTACCTATATTACTGATTATACCATTTTTTGAGCATAACTATAATGAGTAACATGATTTCCATTAGTGAAAAACATTAACCTTGGAGCATAGGATGGAATAGATAAACCCATGCTGGTTGTCATGTCTATGATATGATTTTGGGTACCATAGAGAGTTCCCAACTTTGTTCAAATTCTAAGGTATATAAAATGCAATGTATATTGATTTCAATATAGTATGTATGGAGTATCAAGTATATATTTTTCATTTTGAAGTCCAGACATGGAACATTTTGTTAGAATCATGTCAGTGGACATCCCATTTGGTTTCGGCTATACGTTGTTTTAGGGACAAATTAATCCCACACACATATGTGTTATCAATAATTATGGTGTGATTAATCCCCTAGGTAATGATTGAAATGTAACTATTTCAATGTGTAATTTATCCTTTAGTTATGTGTTATATGGGTTCTCAAGGAGAGACAATTCCTCTATTTATGTTATTTGGAGAAAGGGTAGAACACATCTGGAACATAGTTATTTCCTAGTAACTTTTCCATGGTTGGATATGAACCCTATGGTGTATGGTATATAATGATTCTGGGAAGGTAATGAAACCCCCATGGTGTAAGATATGTGATTGTACTAGTTAGGGTATACAACCCCTATGTGTATTGTATGTGATGGTTCTTGGTAGGGGAATTCCTGTGACATCCCATGTAATTAATGAATAATAGATATTTTTATCTATGTATATTAATGAATTAGATAGTGTTTTAGAGGCTTAAAATGATAATAAATCCAATCTTAAGCATGGAATACACTAGTATTTTTAAAAGATTGTTTTACTGCCTTTTGATGGAAAACCATTTTTAAATCTATCTTTCGACAATTTTATAATATATTTTTTTCAAAATAAACTTATTCTTTATGATTGGGACATCAAAATTTACTTTGTGTGAATATTTGGTATTTTTCCGATAAAGATCATTTTTAATGAATAGTGAAAATGTTGTATTTTAATTCAAAACCTCTTTTTAATCTAATTTATTTAAATTATTAGATTATATTTTGAATTGGTTTTGAAGTGAAATTAGAATATATTTTTACCATTTAATCCAATGGTGGTCATTGGAATCAATTTCACTTTGAAATTGGACTTAAACTAGTGTCAATCTTTTGATACTTATTGTTTCTTAAAAACACACTATTTGCTCTGACACCAGGAATTAATTATTAAATTAATTAATGCAACTTATATGTTTTGAATTTTTTAAAATATACATCATTTTTGAATTCATAATATCAAATATATCTTAGGGTGAAGTTTTGGTATTTTTCTGAAAAACGTCAATTTTTGATGAATAGTGAAACCACTAAGTGGTACTTATAAAAACTGGTTTTCCGTTTAAATGAAATTTTACCACCTCTTTGTTATGAATTTCAAAAATCCAACATACATAATTTTCATTAATAAGTAAAATGTGGTTCAATGGGATTAAAATAATTTTTTTTGTGAATAGTAACTTATTATGTTTTTAATCCCGATTAGAGGTAATTAGTGTAGTTTAAGGTAAAAATAATGTTGTAATAATATGAAATGATCTTGACACATGTCCTAACCTCATTGGATGTGTCATGGCCGACCAAGAAAATCCATGGGTCAACTTTGGGACCCCATGAAGCCACTTTGGTTGGAAAATGACATTAATAACTTTTTATTTAAAGATAAAATAAAAATGTCACAAACTTGAGTTGTTTTACTAAAACAATTTTTACATGGGGTTATACAAATCAGATATTTGACTATAAATATTAATTGGAAAGGTAAAAAGATTTCCAACATCATATTTGTTTTTTTATAATTTTTATACATTAAATAAATTAACTTATTTATGACACCATGATGATGCAGCGATTACCTCATTATTTAACGATTTTAATAAAATGGAAAGATAATGCAAACTCTAAGACCTACACATGTAAAAAAACTATTGGATGGGTGTATTTATAACCCTTATCACCTTATCCTATAAAAACATCAATGTGGGACCATTAAAATCCGAATCTCATTCTAAAATAAAGTAACATTTCCTTACTTTCCAAGAGTGCCCCTCCTCTCCTCTTATAAAAGGCCCCCACCTCTACCACCTTACCCACACTTACAAAGCCTTTGGCTCGGCCAACCCCTAAAAATGTTGTCTCTACACTTCCATATATTACTCCTTGAAGCCTCACTTTGGGCAGAAGTCTTCCCAAGGAAGCCTTTGAGCTCAAACCAAAGAGAGTTACCCGATTTTAAGGTAATGTCTTCACTTGAGTCCTTTTGTTTTATTTTGCTTCTCCAACCCCCTAAAATCTTTTTATTCATTTATTTTGTAACGACTCCAGTATATTCAATATACTAGTATGTTGTTATAATAAGTATTCGAGCTACAATTACACACACATACATCTAATGGTTAAAGAACATATTGTTTCCATGGATGGAGAATTTCTGCCTCCCGAAACGATGATTGTTCAACATTATTTTAACACCATAAGAGGTGGCCATTAAGATGAAAATATATTTATATATGATATATAATATTTTTATGTTTCCCTTAAGCTTCTGTATTCTTCATTTTGGGCATACCTATATGGTTTCCATTATGGGTAAACGCGATATCTTCATTTAAGGAAGTGCGGACTACCGCCCCCTCAAAGTGATTTGATTCGTTAATACAATATGTGGGACATATATAGGTTGGAGTTATGATATTATATATGATATTAAACTGGAATTATAATATACCTTTATATAATTATGATTCCATTTCATAAAATACGAAATTGAAATGGAAGCAGCGTTCATGCGTACGTACGGCTTACCGTCACCATGAACGGTGCATTTCATTTCTTACCTATAAATGTTATATAATATTATAAATTCATTCATGTACTGGAGATATATGATATATATGATATCTAAATCTTTAATACCATTCTGGATATAATGGATACATGAACAAATTGTAATTATAATGGGTATATTTTTTACTCAAGTACCAATGATCGTTAAAACAACCGTTATTAACTTAAATAATTACATAGTTTTCATGACATGGAAATAAATGATATAAAAGGAATAATGAACTTGGAAAAGGTTCTTAAACAAGTAGAAATTAACTCAAGTTTATTATTCAAGAGATTAAAGAACGACCGAGTCAAGTCGGACCTGAGGTATGGGACTTCGTCTCAATCTCCTTTCATTGAGGCATACTTTGTTTTATACACAACCTTATTTTATACGGTGTATAAACCCCTTTGACTTTTACATTTATTCAAAAGGAATCTTTTTTATACGATGTGTTTAATAAACGACAAAAGGGAATGTTTTTGTCGTACGTATGCGGCGACAATGACTTCTCCGCCACCGTGACCATTATTTGAGTTTCGGTTTCCTCTACAAGCCATACCTTTTTTTAAAAGAAAAATAAATACCATGTTTTACTTTTCTTTTGTTTTGGTATTGAAAATGGTCTTCATAATTTTTTTATATCAATGTGTTGTATTGATATCTTGTGATTGAAAAGTGGAAATGTTATGTTTCCTATATGCATGTTTTATGTGGTACAATTATGTTGAGGTTCTTGGGAATTATTATGAAGACGGGTGGTTCCATGATATACTAAGGGTGGGTGAGCCCGATATAGCTCTCCAATGCATTGGGTAACGTGAAGGAGTGAAACGTTAAGGTTTCACCGAAGAAATTTAGGGAATATACTATGATGGGTATTCCAAACGTAACCAAGAGGGTTACTCCCTACGTAAGAATGTTATGAATGCATCAAGTTACCTTTATGTATTATGATTTCTATGATTTATTCATGATTTTATGAGGTATGTTAAAGTGCTTATGTTTTATGAGTAATGTATGATTTCAATGATTCTTATGTGTACATGTAATCGTGTTTCCTTTCCATATTTTTATATCCCTTACTGAGATTTTTATGCTCATCCCATGTTTTTTGAAATGTTTTTCACAGGTCAAGGGAAAGGTAAATGATATGATGATAATGTCAAGGAAGTGTCAAGAAAGAATCCATGTTTTATTTTAAATGTGTTTCCATAGATGGGAAAAAAATTAATACTACTTTTACGTAAGCACTTTGTTTAAATGTGGAATGTAATGAAATTTTTATGATCTAATTCTCTAAATCTCTAAAACTGAAAAGATCCTCAATGTGTAATCTTGTATTAACTCAAGATTAATTAAGGTTTAAGGCTGGAGCCTCATAGTTGGTATCAAAGGTCAGTTTAGATAACTTCAGGAGTTAGAATTCTATTAAATGATTATCCAAAAAATATTTTTTTTAAATGATATAGCATTTGAAGATTACCATGTTGCTTTATCTAAGACATGTTTATTCAGAATGGTTTTCTGTAGAGGAAACAAGGAAGCAGTGCTAGGAAGGAATACAGAAGGAAATAACCTTCTGAATCAGCATCCTGAGATGGTCGGAATCGGAACTGAACAGTTTGTTGCAGTGATGGCATAATTGACTCAGACTATAAATGGTGCTGGTATCCATGCCCGAGATCAGCCAGATCAACCGCAGAGGAACATGTCAGTGGTGGAACATTTCATGAGGCAACATCCCCCATCATTCAGAGGATCATCTAACCCCGTGCAAGCTGAAGGGTGGATTAAAGCACTGGAGAATCTTTTTGATGTCATGGTGTGTTCAGAACATCAAAAGGTTAGTCTTGTTGTTTATCGTTTTGAAGGTGAAGCTGATCAGTGGTGGTCGATGGTGAAAAATATCAGGGATAGTGATGAGATTGAGGATCTTCACTGGGACTAATTCAAAGGTATGTTTCTTGAGAAATATTTTCCTAAGGTGGTTCATCTTAGGATGGAAAAACAGTTCCTAGAATTGAGGCAGGAGGATGATTCAGTGGCTGATTATAAAGAAAAGTTCACTCGATTGGCAAGGTATGCTCCAAACTTCATACGAGATATTGATAGTAAAATAAACCGTTTTTAATTAGGGTTAAATCCAAAGTATCAAAGGGATTTAGATTCTCATGAGTTCAAAAGTTATGAAAAACTTGTTCGGGGTGCGGAGAAGGTGGAAATGGAGTTTTCCAATGATCAGGTGTTCTATGACAAACAACAGAATAAGAGGTCTAGTTGGCAGGGAAAGGGAAAGAATTCATCAAAGAAGCAAGGAGGTAAGAAAACCAAATATCCATCCTAGGAGAAGTGTGGTAAAATGCATCCTGGAGAATGTTTATCCAAGTCTAGTAAGTGCTTTCGGTGTGGTAAGTCTGGTCATATTGCTCGTAACTGTAAGGAAGATGATCAAGAAGGCAATGAAAAGCCAGCGGTAAGATGTTTTAAGTGTAGTGAAATGGGTCATTATGCAAATTAGTGTCAAACGAAGAACTCCAATGGGAGAAAGCAGCCAGACTACAAGCAGAAAGGTGTGGTGAAATCCTTTGCAACTACTTCAGTAGATGTTGGGACATCGAATGAAGTAGTAGCAGGTACACTGTTTGTTTGTTCAGATTATGCTAATGTGTTGTTTGATTCAGGGTCTACACATTCATTCATTTCTGAGAAGTTTTATAGTAAATTGAAAATTCCATCTCAAAATATGAATCTTGAACTTATGGTAAAAACACCTAGAGGGAACATTGAGACAAAAAGGTATTATAAGAACCTTCATATCCTTGTGTGCGGAAAGAATCTACCAGCAAACCTTATTGTTTTTCCTCTAGTAGAGTTTGATGTTATTTTGGGCATGGATTGGCTTTATGTTTATCATGCTAAGATTGACTACCGAGCTAAAATGGTTTCTTTTCAGAAAGATTTTCAGTTTGTGTACAAGAATGAACCCTTGATTTTGATAACATATCAGTAAGTTAAGAAACTAGTAAAAGATAGAAATGAATGTTACCTTGCACATATTGTTGAAAATAAAGGAACTGTTCAGATTAATGATGTTCCAGTCGTAAATGAGTATCTTGATGTTTTTCCTTATGAGTTTCCTGGTATTATTCATGATCGGGAAGTTGAATTTACTGTTGACTTAGTTTCTGATTCTAAGCCAATTTCAAAACCCCCATATCGAATGGCTTAAGTTGAACTTTTAGAGTTATAGAAACAATTGCAGGAGTTATTAGATAAAGGTTTCATTCGACCTAGCACATCACCATGGGGTGCCCATGTCTTGTTTGTTAAAAAGAAAGATGGATCAATGAGACTTTGAATTGATTATAGGGCCTTGAATAATATTACTTTTAATAACAAGTATCCTTTGCCTCATATCAATGATTTTTTTGATCAGCTCCAGGGAGCTCAGAATTTTTTGAAGATTGACTTCAGGTCGGGGTACCATCAGTTGAAAGTAAAAGAAGCAGACGTTCCGAAGACTGTGTTCCGTACTAGATATGGCCATTACGAATTTGTAGTTATGCCTTTTGGGTTAACCAATGCACCTGCTATATTCATGGACCTTATGAATAGAATTTTCCATGAGTTCTTGGATAAGCTTGTGGTTGTTTTCATTGATTATATTTTGGTGTTTTCTAAAAGTAAATAAGAGCATGAAAGACATTTAAGGGTTATTTTGAAAACCTTGAAAGAAAATAAATTGTATGGGAAATTCAGCAAGTGTGTGTTTTGGTTGCAACAAATTTTTTTCCTTGTCATATTATTTCTAAAGATGGGATACCTGTTGATCCTACAAAAACAAAGGTTGTTGAAGAATGGAAAAGACCCACAAATGTAACTAAAATTCGTAGCTTCCTTGGTTTGGAAGTCTATTAACGAAGGTTTGTGAGAAATTTTTCATGGTTATCTAGTCCAATGACAAAGCTAACTCAGAAGGGTGCTAAGTTTATCTGGACAAAATAATGTGATGATTGCTTTCAGAAACTGAAAAGAAGATTGGCGAATGCTCCAGTTTTGGCACTACCTTCCAAGAATGGTGAGTTTGTAATATACAGTGATGCTTCATTGAAAGGACATGGTTGCGTCCTAATATAGAATGATCAGGTAATTTCTTATGCTTCGCGACAGTTGAAAACTCATGAGGTAAATTACCCTACACATGATTTGAAATTAGCTGCAGTTGTTTTAGATTTAAAAATGTGGAGCCTCATTTTTATGGAGTAAATTGTGAAATATATACTGATCACAAAATTTTAAAGTATATATTCAATCATAAATAGTTGAACATGAGACAGAGGAGATGGCTGGAATTAATCAAGGATTATTATTGTACAATTCATTACCATCCGGGAAAAGCAAATAATGTGGTTGATGCTTTGAGTCGGAAAAGTAATGCTTCATTAACCATGCTACGTTTGGAACGAGGTCCTTTGGTTTTTGATTTGATGAACTTTGGCTTAGAAGTTGTTGGTGAAGGAAGTTCTTCTGTTTTGTTTCAGGTATCAGTGAGATCATCTCTATCAGACAGAATCAAGCAAGCACAGAAGCAAGACAGTGAGTTGCAGAAAAAGGTAGAGCTGGTTCAGAAGGGTAAATTTCCTGAATTAAACATTGATAATGATTATGTTTTGAGATTTAGTAAGATATTGTGTGTGCCTTGTGATTCACAGTTGAAGAGAGAGTTGTTTTGTGAAGCTCATTGTTCTCTGTTTTCAGTTCATCCTGGCAGTACTAAGATGTATAGAGATCTTCGTGAGTATTACTGGTGGGATGGAATGAAAAGAGATATTGTTGATTTTACTGTGAAGTGTTTGACTTGTAAACAAGTTAAAGTAGAGCAGCAGTTACCAAAAGGGATGCTTTTTCCTTTACCAGTGCCAGAGTGGAAATGGGAGAATATATCCATGGACTTTGTTGTGGGATTACCGACAACAACTTGAGGTAATAATGAAATCTGGGTTATTGTTGATCGCTTGACCAAATCTGCTCATTTCCTTTCTATACGAGATACCTTTTCCTTAGATAAACATTCCCGTTTGTATCTTACAGAGATAGTCAGGTTACATGGAGTTCCTCTATCCATTGTATCTGACCGTGATCCCAGGTTCACTTCTAACTTTTGGAAAGGCGTTCAGAAGTCGTTGGGTACTGAATTAAATTTTAGTACAGCTTTTCATCCTCAATCAGATAGGAATTCAGAACGAACAATTCAGACATTGTAGGATATGCTACGTTCTTGCTCTATTGATTTTCAAGGAAGTTGGGACCAACATCTTTCTTTGGATGAATTTTCATATAATAACAGTTTTCATTCCAGTATACAGATTGCACCATTTGAGGCGATATATGGGAAGTGGTGTCGAACTCCATATTTTTGGGATGAAGTGGGTGAAAGAAAGCTGATGGGACCAGAATTGGTAGAAGAGTTGGAAGAAAAAAGTTCAGCTGATATAGAAAAACATGAGAACAGCTCAGAGCAGGCAGAAGAGTTATGCAGACAACAGGAGGAAGGATCTATCTTTTGAGGTAGGTGATCATGTTTTTCTCAAAGTCTCACCATGGAAATGTGTGATGGGATTTGGTAAGAAAAGAAATATGTGTCCAAGTTTCATTTGACCATATGAAATTCTGGAGAGATTTGGATCAGTTTCATACCGGGTGGCTTTGCCTCCGAGTTTATCTTAGGTACACAATGTTTTTCATGTTTCGAGGCTGAGAAAGTACATGCCTGATCCATCTCATGTTTTGAGTCCAAAGGTAGATCAGCTGGAAGAGAACCTATCTTATGAGGAACAATTGGTCCAGATTCTTGACCACAGGGAGAAAGTGTTACAGAATAAGGTGATTAATCAGGTAAATGTTTTGTGGAAAAACCACATGATGGAAGAGGCAACATTAGAATCTAAAAATGCAATGAGGGATAAGTACCCCCATTTATTCGATAAGTAAATAAATTGCAGGGACATAATTTTCTAAAGGGGGAAGGATGTAACATCCTAATTAATTAATGAATAATAGATATTTTTATCTATGTCTATTAATGAATTAGATAGTGTTTTAGAGGATTAAAATGAAAATAAATCCAATCTTAAGCATGGAATACACTAATATTTTTAAAAGATTGTTTTACTGCCTTTTGATGGAAACCCATTTTTAAATCTATCTTTTGACAATTTTATAAGCTATGTTTGTCAAAATAAACTTATTCTTTATTATTGGGACATCAAAATTTACTTTGTGTGAATTTTTGGTATTTTTCCGATAAAGTTCATTTTTTAATAAATAGTGAAAATGTTGTATTTTAATTCAAAACCTCTTTTTAATCTAATTTATTTATATGATTAGATTATATTTTGAATTGTTATTGAAGTGAAATTATAATATATTTTTACCATTTTATCCAATTGTGGTCATTGGAATCAATTTCACTTTGAAATTGGACTTAAACTAGTGTCAATCTTTTGATACTTATTGTTTCATAAAAACACGCTATTTGCTCTGACACCGAGAATTAATTATTAAATTAATTAATGAAACTTATATGTTTTGAATTTTGTAAAATAGAAATCATTTTTGAATTTGGAATATCAAATATATCTTAGGGTGAGGTTTTGGTATTTTTCTGAAAAACTTCAATTTTTGATGAATAGTGAAACCACTAAGTGGTACTTATAAAAACTGATTTTCCGTTTAAATGAAATTTTACCACCTCTATGTTTTGAATTTCAAAAATACGACATACATGGTTGTCATTAAGAATTAAAATTTGGTTCAATGGGATTAAAATAATTTTTTGGTGAATAGTAACTTATTATGTTTTTAATCACGATTAGAGGTAATTAGTGTAGTTTAAGGTAAAAATAATGTTGTAATAATAGGAAATGATCTTGACACATGTCCTAAACTCATTGTCTGTGTCATGGACGACCATGAAAATCCATGGGTCAACTTGGAGACCCCATTAAGCCACTTTGGTTGGAAAATGACACTAATAACTTTTTATTTAAAGTTAAAATAAAAATGTCACAAACATGAGTTGTTTTACTAAAACAATTTGTAAATGGGGTGATACAAATCAAAGTTTTGACTATAAATATTCATTGGAAAGGTAAAAAGATTTCCTACATCATAGTAATTTTTTTTATTATTTTTAGACATTAAATAATTTAAATTATTTATGACACCATTATGACGCAGTGATTACCTCATTATTTAACGATTTAAATAAAATGGAAAGATAATGTAAAATATAAGATCTACACATGTCAAAAACCTATTTTATGGGTGGATTTAGAACCCTTATCACCTTATCCTCGAAACACATCAATGTGGGACCATTAAAATCTGAAACTCATTCTAAAATAAAGTAACATTTCCTTACTTTCCAAGAGTTCCCCTCCTCTCCTCTTATAAAAGGCCCCCACCTCTACCACCTTACCCACAATTCCAAAGCCTTTGGCTCGGCCAACCCCTACCCATTTTGTTTCTCCACTTCTCTATCTTACTCCTGGAATCCTAACTGTGGGCAGAAGTCTTCCCAAGGAAGCCTTTGAGCTCAAACCAAAGGGAGTTACCCGATTTTAAAGTAATGTCTTCACTTGAGTCCTTTTGTTTTATTTTGCTTCTCCAACCCCCTAAACTATTTTTATTCATTTATTTTGTAACAAATCCAGTATCTTCAATATAATAGGATGTTTTTATAATAAGTATTAGAGGTACACTTACACACACATACATCTAATGGTTAAAGAACATACTGTTTCCGTGGATGGCGAATTTCTGCCTCCCGAAACGATGATTGTTCAACATTCTTTTAACACCTTCAAAGGTGGACATTAAGATGACACTATATTTATATATGATATATAATATGTTTATGTTTCCCTTAATCTTCTGTATTTTTCATTTTGGGCATACCTTTATGGTTTCCATTATGGGTAAAAGTGATATCTTCATTTAAGGAAGTGCGGACTACCGCCCCCTCAAAGTGATTTGATTCGTTAATACCATATGTGGGACATATAAAGGATGGAGTTATGATATTATATATGATATTAAAATGGAATTATAATATACCACTATATCATTATGATTCCATTTCATAAAATACGAAATAGAAATGGAAGCAACGTTCATGCGTACGTACGGGTTACTGTCTCCATGAACGGTGCATTTCATTTCTTACCTCTAAATGTTATATAATATTATAAATTCATTCATGTACTGGATATATATTATATATATGATATCTAAATCATGAATACCATTCTGGATATAATGGATACATGAACAAATTTCAATTATAAAGGGTTTATTTTTGACTCAAGTACCAATGATCATTGAAACGACCGTTATTAACTTAAATAATTACATAGTGTTAATGACATGGCAATAAGTGATATAAAAGGAATAATTAACTTGTAAAAGGTTCTTAAACAAGTAGAAATTAACTCAAGTTTATTATTTCGGAGATTAAAGAACGACCGAGTCAAGTCAGACCCGAGGAATGGGACTTCGTCTCAATATCCTTTCATTGAGGCATATTTTGTTTTATACACAACCTTCTTTTATATGGTGTATAAACCCCTTTGACTTTTACGTTTATTCAAAAGGAATATTTTTTATATGAAGAATTTACTAAACGACAAAAGGGAATGTTTTTGTCGTACGTATACGGCGACAATGAATTCTCCACCACCGTGACCATTATTTGAGTTTCGGCTTCCTCTACAAGCCATAAATTTTTTTTAAAAGAAAAATAAATACCATGTTTTACTTTTCTTTTGTTTTGGTATTAAAAATGGTTTTTATAATGTTTTTATATCAATGTGTTATATTGATATCTTGTGATTGAAAGGTGTAAATGTTATGTTTCCTATATTCATGTTTTATGTGGTACGATTATGTTGAGGTTCTTGGGAATTATTATGAAGATGGGTGGTTTCGTGATAAATTAAGGGCGGGTGAGCCCGATATAGCTCTAAAATGCATTGGGTAACGTGAAGGAGTGAAACTTTATGGTTTCTCTGAAGAGATTTAGGGAATATACTATGATGGGTATTCCAAACGTAACCAAGAGGGTTACTCCCTACGTAATAATGTTATGAATGCCTCAAGTTACCTTCATGTCTTATAATTTCTATGATTTATTCATGATTTTATGAGGTATGTTAATGTGCTTATGTTTTATGAGTAAAGTATGATTTAAATGATTCTTATGTGTACATGTACTCATGTTTCCTTTCAATATTTTTATATCCCTTATTGAGCTTTTTATGCTCATCCCAAGTTTTTTGAAATGTTTTTCACAGGTCAAGGGAAAGGTACATGATATGATGAAAGTGTAAAGGAAGTGTCAATAAAGAATCCATGTTTTATTTTAAATATGTTTCCGTTGATGGGAAAAAATGAATACTACCTTTATGTAACCACTTTGTTTAAATATGAAATGTAATGAATGTTTTATGATCTAATTCTCTAAAACTCTAAACCTGAAAAGATCATCAATGTGTAATCTTGTATTAACTAAATATGAAGTAAGGTTTAAGGTTGGGGACTCATATTTACCCCCTCCCCTTGGTTGTATAATAATCAATAGCTTTTTTCACTAGATATGGTTCTCCGAGGTGGTTACTTATTGATGGTTTTGGAGAAGGACATGGTGAACACTAAGATATAACACATTATTCTCATATATTTCTAGTAATAGAAAAATAATCTATGTTCATTTATGTATGTGATCTTAAAACTTAAATATTTATCATGTATTATTTATTATTCTTCAAAAAAATATTATTTTCTTATCATATTACATTTTACATGGATTACAAGTGCATATTATATAAGGGAATCATTTGATGGTTCTCTAAAGAGGTTTAATCACACTCTAATCAAGAATACATAGTAATTTGGTCTCTAAGGAAGACTCATGATGTTAGGTTCATATGGAAAAGAGTCTTGGTGTTGCATAATTATGTTGGATGTCTTTGATGGAGTTAAGAGATGGGACTGGATTGGGCTTAGAGAACAAATGGTAGTTGTTTTTATTTTTTTACATTTGGTTTTAATTTTACATGATCATCCCATGGGGATATGTTTTTATGTCTTCTCAATGCATGTGACATTTTAGATAGTTCATATTTTATGTCATGGTTTTTGGATTAATTTCTTGTTGCATTTATGGTGAGGATTATTGATTCTTGTGGATATTGTGTTATTCTTTTATATTACTTTTGTAATAATTTATTATGGTTATATGAGAGTGTATTATACATATATCAATACCATATATCTTCACTACTATTCAATAGCCTCTATTGCATGGGGATTCACTCTTGGGGTCACCTAACTCTACAGTCTTATTAGTATAGAGTGAGTAAGGCCAAGGATGTTACAAAGTGCTAACAAATAATTTTCTTTTATTTTTAATACTATTTTTATTATATTAAATAAAACATAGGATAGATCATAACTTGGGATCGATGTTATGTCAGGTTCCTAGCCATCACTATAATTTTATATTGTCTATGTTTTGAGGGAGTTGTTAGTTATACTATTTCATTCTGATGTTCTATTTGGGAAGGTTTTTTCAAAGAGTGATATTATATATTTCTTTATTTATATTTTTCTACTAACATCCTAGGAAGGAAAGGGCCAAGAGTTGATGCATAATATTAGAAATATAAGTTTACATGAAATATTCATGCTTTTTTGAACCTGTGACCTGGTTTCCTGAATCATATAATGAATGAAAATAAAAATATTAAGAAATATGATAGTTTTGGTTACTTAATGTTTCAATAATAACCTATATTTTTTTATTATATATCTTTTTAATGTAATTACATATAATTGAACCTCCTGGATATTACTATTTAAATAATGAAAATAAATATAAAAAATATATTTTATTTTTTTAATTCATAATTAATAAATTATTATTTTTTCAATAATGTATTGGTGTAATTCTAATTCATCAGACAATATAAGAATTATTCTACTCAGTTTGAATCATTATGGGAAGACATTATTATATACACATAGATATGACCTCGGTCATCATAGGGGTAGTGTGGTATATTGTTTCCCTATAAATATTAGTACTCTATAATGGGTAGAATAATTGGATATGACATTATTTATATACATGTGTGAGAACCCCTGAGAGGGACTACGTGAAAGTTAGTTACCTTGTGATATCTGTGATGCAAACACGGATGATGCTTCATGGATTGAGGCCTATGTGGGATGTGAATTTTGGAATAGATTTGATATCTTAGTGATATTGATATATTACTAAGTATATTGGTTATTCATTTGTTATAATTGAATTATATGATGTTTTCTTATAATTATTGATATGATTTTTGGTATACAAGGGTAACCTGAGTGGGAGGGGTTAGCCTAAGAATTTGAGTGCCTTTGGAAATTTGAAAGCCTTAGTACATGCATGGTGTTTTATTAATTGAATGAGATATCCACTATGTGGTTTGGGCATGGGTATTCCTAATGTATTGAGGATGTTGAAGTATGGGTGATGATTGTGTTATGATGGTTCTAACATGTACAAGAGGCATGGTCTTATAGTTAATTAGATTAGTGATTCTAGGACTGATGGGATATGACTCAAGGTTATTCAAGTTAGATAGAATATAATGGTGGATTCTAGGATTATGACTACTTTTGTATGTTTTATTTTTTTAATGAGTGTTTTTGGGAACAATAAGAAAGGAAATATTGTGTGGTGGCATGAGGTGTGTGTGAAAAAATTGTACAAGTCAGTCTCAATTGAAATGTCTCATGAGGTCGGTTATAATGGAATAGTTTTGAGTGGGAAAGAATATTGAGGATATGGATACCCTAGGGAGGGTGGAGTAATGGCTTGATAAATTCCCTGGTCCTTTTGTGATGTAATGAACTATATTTAATTTTTGGCATCGTGGTTGGGTTTCAGAAGGCATGGTCAATTATATGCATAAAATTGATGGTTATGATGATATTTTTGATCAGTAAGTTGACTGATGGGTTTAGTCGATTATCACATGAAGATTGTGATCATATATAAGACTATATTTGAAATTTATAATATAACTTTTGCAGATCACGAAATGGAAAAGTGGTGTTTAACTTGATGAAATAATGTGTGACAAATAAGGCATGGGAATCATTGATGAATGGTCAAGTGTGATCGACTAGTGGGAATTGGTTCATCGAGATGTGACTGATGTGTGTGAGAGAAGGTATCTACAATATGATAGTGGAATAATCAAGGGGGAATGAGGATTATTATTATGTCAATATAGTTAGATCAAATGAGAAATGAGTTGTAATTGTTTGGTGGAAGGTGATATAAAATGACTATATAATTGAGTCTTTTGGAATGAAGAGAGGCTAAGATGATAGATAGGGAACTAAGTGAGTGACTTAATTATTGAGTTGGTCCAAAATATTATTGTGAGTTTCTATAGGTAATTATTAACCCCATAGTAGTATGGACATGATATTCACATAAAAGTGATCTATGTCTTAAACCTGGAGTTAAATATTTTGAGTTAAGGTATACTTTAATGGATTATTGATATATTTAGGAAATAAGTTGTGCGTGATATCATTGTATCATTATATCATAGAGTGCGTATTTGGTGGAGAAACATGCACATGATGATGAAACGTATTTAGAATTGTTCCTGAGAAGTGTTTTCAGGAATTTCATATCATGGGGAGAAGACCATATATGATCTAAACATGTAGTTATAGTTTTAGGTAGTTGATGGAACCGAAAATAATCCCCCTAAATGGCCATAGAATCCTTCAAGAAACATCAAAAGGGGTCTACTGCATGAATCTCTTCTACATAGATCCCTCTCCCAAACGATCTCAAATGTATCCCCTCCATAGATCCCCTTTTCCTTTGTGATCTGCCGAAAACATATCTCCATCACAACATAAATTTTCCTTCGTGATCCACCATGAATGTGTATCCTCTACAACATCATTTTTCTTTCATGATCCTTTGTGAACGTATATCTTCCACAATATCACTTTTCCTTCACGATCCGCTGCAAATGTATCTTCTCTGCAGCATAATTGTTCCTTCATGATCTAATATAAACATATCTCCTTTATATTGTATTTTTTCCTTAATTATCCACCACAAATTTATCTTCTCCACAAAGTTACTTTTCTTTCATGATATACCGCGAATGTATCTCATCCGCAGCATCACTTTTCCTTCTTGATCTGCCGTAAATGTTCCTCCTCTGTGGTATCACTTTTCCTTTGTGGTACCCTAGTTGTTCTTCATGGTGATCCCCATGAATGCCTCTAACATTAACTACCTATAAATAGAAGTCTCGACCCCACCCCCCCCCCCCCTTTAATCCATTGTTACTCTAACCTCTCACCTTCCCAGCTCTCGTTTCACGAAGCCCATCAAAAACCTGAATATAGATCACCCCAGGTACTTGATCATTTTGAGTCATTCCTCCTTTGGTTATTCATGGCCCCTGCCTATGGTAGGGATTCTCTTTGTAAAGTCCTACACCCTTCACAAATGAGGGTTCCCCTTAGGGTTTCTTGAGGATTCATAAAGCATTAAAAATTCATGAAGCACTCTCCAAATAAAAATCACTTTGCTAAGGTAAATCTCTGCTCCGTCATTATTATTCCTTATCAAAGCCCCATTCCGTCACAAAGAAACCTTCCTTAGTAGAGCCAAATTCCTTTGTAGATCCCCATTCATTCATGGATCCCCATTCTTTCATGGATCCTCCTTCCTTTATGAAGCACCTTTCCTCCATGAAGCACCTTTCCTTCAAGATGCTCTTCCTGTCAAACCCTCTGATCTTGTAAAGCCCTTTCCCTCATGACCCTATAGGATTGTGAAAAGATATTTCATTGTTCCTTGAGTGGTGTTTCAGACAATGTTGCCCTGAATTATGCTTCTTTGTATATGCATGCTTACAACTACTTCTTCTTCCTATATCCTTGCTAACATGATCCCCTCAAGTAACCACTCATCCACTCCATTATTTCCAAGAATTGATTATTCCCTCCTTCCCCCAAGTGTGGGTTGGTACAAGTTATGTAAGTCCAAGGGGTGAGGATGGAGTCCTCCTTGTCTGAGTTGAATGATGTTAAACTTCCAACCACCGTCATCCCCAAAACATGATGTTAAACTATGAGTTGTCTCATGTGTGGCATTCCTTGGAGAATTTGAAGGGGAATGAGCCTCAGAGCTCTCCTACCTTCTCTCTCCCTTTGATCTTCCTCACCATATACACCTCGAGTAGTCTCCACAAAATCCTCAGACCACCTTCTAGGGCTTCCCTCTTGGAGTAATTCGCAATATTCATCTCCCTGGGATGCTGACAATGCGTAATCTCCACACCATCCCTTGTGGCTGCACCTTTCATGACATGATCATCAAGTCTACCACTACCTTTTTTCCCACACCGAGCATGACTCGCGTGGGATTAGACTAAGTAGTGGCCATGAAATCCTCTAAAGGATGCTAACCATCCGTAAGTCCCAAGCCTCTCATCCCGTATGATATTAAAATGCATCCACCTGAACTATGTGGACTTTGATCCTTGTCTCCTAGATAGGGTAGATAGGAAGCCTCTCTGAGGTTCAAGCTCCCCACCCCTCCAATCCGACCGTTATGTTCATTTCACGTCGGTTCACCTTTTTCCCACATAATGTTAAACTGTATGTCCCTTAAAACTACATGGGTTTTTATTCCTAGTCACTGGGATGTAAAGGAAGCCTCTTTGAGGTCTGACCCCAACCTATGGTAAACTCTGGTACTCCCTCTTATGGGATGTACCCTCCTAATGTGATACATTCCCTTTTTTGGATGCATCTCTTATATCCGCCTCCCTAAGGTGTTCAGATCCACATGGTCTGCTAACCTTGCATAAGCCCCACACTTCACCATACTTCTCCAAGAAAGAGTACCCCTCTTGTGATGGGATGTTAACCATGCGTAAGACCCAGAATGCCTCTGGGTCGATGTCCTTTATGTACGCCCTAATTCCATGCCCCACCCTTGAACTACATGGACTTTGATTCCCATCCACTAGGACACATAGGAATCCTCCTCGAGGTTCAATACAATCATACAATTCCCATATTGTCATTTCATTTGAGCCTTTGTGTCTCGATAATATCATTCCCTAACATGAAGGTTCTACTTCCTTTGGGTCCCAAACCATGTGTTTCAATCTCACGGGCTGCCTCCTCAGTGTCTCATAACCCCACTGAACTCTGGGGACTTTTATTCCCATCCATTGGGATATGTAGGAAGCCTCACTGATGTTCAATCCCAACCCTGCCTTCATATTTATGTAGGTTTCATCCCATTCATCTTATTCACTTCAACAAATCATTCGTCATCCATCCTGATCTTACCCAGTCTGCCACATCCTGGTGAACTAACACCATTCATAATACACTACTACAAAACTGGACTTTAAGAGTGATGGTATTTATTAGCACTACAAAAACTGATGACAAATGTGATATTTATCAGTGCTAAGGAAAGCTCTGATAAATTTAACCTTTTATGAGCGCTTTCTTTTTCACTGATAAAGTGAACCTTTATAAGTGGTTTTTTTTCTTTGATAAAGGGAATATTTAACAACACTTTATTTTTACCATTGATAAAGGGTATCCTTTACCAACACTTTATTTTTATTGCTGATAAAGGGAAAAATTTATCAGTTATTTATGTTTAGTGCTGATAAATGGTACACTTTATCATCACTTTTTTTACTACTGATAAATATTTATTCCATCAGTGCTTTTTTAGTGCTAATAAATGTATGAATAAATAAAATGAAATAATTAATTAAATTAAAAAAATGATTTTATTAAAAAAATAATATAAATTTTACTAATTGAATAGTTATTGATAACAATGTATAAATTGATTATACATTATTAAATATTTAACATTTTATTAATTATATAATTATGATATACTATATATATTAAATATATAGATATATATTAATGCATATAAATATGGTTTATATATTGAAACTTATTTGTGAGCTTTATATTAAATAGTCATATATTTATTAAGTAATGGTTTCTAATTAAAAATTAATATGAATTAACAATATTGACTAAATGCATAGTACTCAACATATAATTGAATGTCATTTGATTTTTCAATTTAACATAGATCAAATCTATGTTACATTGTTTTCACAAATATGTAATTAATGAATTTTTATATAAAACACACACAAATAAAACTTCTACATTTTTTCAACCTTGTTAAAGTGCACTTCTTCTTAATTTGTTAAATTTCACTCATTTTTAACATATAAGTATTCACTTAACATTAGATATTGATTAATAATGTTAAAAAAATATTTGTAAAAAAATATTTATAAATAAATATATTTATAAATGTACATTTACTATATTTATAGAATTATATATTTCTAATTATAAATAAATAAATATTTTTTAAAAAGTGTTTAAATAATTATAAATAAATAATTATATATATTTAAATAATTTTTTAATTTATAATAAATTTTCTTAAATAATGAATATAATTACTATATTTATATTTATATATATTTATCATATATATATATATATATTTATAATAATATATATATATATATATAATTATATAAATATTATTATTTAAAAATATTTCTATAATTATAAAAAAAATTGTAAATAAAAAATTATAAAATTATAATAAATATATCTGAAAAAGAAAAATATTTACTATATTTAAATTTATAATTATTTATTATGTATATATAAATATTAACACTTTTTTATTTATAATTATAATTATAAATCCTTTAACATTGCTTAAGTAATAAGCACTGATAAAAGCATCTTTATCAGTGCTTTTTTCGTGATGATAAAAATGAGGCTTTATCAGTGCTATAAGTTTAGCATTGATTAAGATTGGTTTTATCCGCGATTTTATATCACTTATAAAGACCTTAACTTATCAGAAATTTTTTATAAGTGATAATAAAACAATCCCGATCTAATTAAAAAACTCTAACAATTTTTGAACCTGATGTGATATCAAAATCATTCCGTAGAAGTCACCCATTTTTTGTGCCCCTCCATGGTGAATCGAAGCTCAAATCACCCCACTCTACTGCCTCTATTTGCTCAAACATCTCATTTGGCATCTAGTGTTTGATTGCAATTACGGTTTTGAAATAGGATCTTATATTTTCTTCAACCTAGCGAGGTAGTCCTTAAAATTTTATTTTTGTATTTTTTGTTTCATTTTTTATTTCTTCTTCGATGATGTCATTATTTTTAGTCTTGTGCTTATATACTAGTGAGGAAGGTATTCTAATTTTCTCAGTTTCTCATTTAGATTCAACTCTTGATTGCTCAAGGAGAGTTTATTGTTTTTGGACTCGATGATGACACATGGAGTCATATGGAGTTTAGTTAGGTGTTTTATTTTTTTAAATTTCCCAAATTGATCGCACAAAGTTATAATACGTATTTTTCATTCTTTATTTCATCAATGTATGACATACATGTGAAATTTTAGAAATTGAAACTGGGGATTTTGTGTGTAATGGAGTTTAAGGTAGGTTAATAGATTTCTTTTATACTATACAGCTTCATATCTTCTTTTTTTCTTTATATGGGTTTGTGTGATAATCTAGTGTATGGATACATCCTGGCAGTTTTTATTTAAATTTTCTTTCAAAAATTTTTATTTATTCCTTTGGCCAAATTATTCCCACTATGTTGTTTTTCATGCTCTAGTGCTTTTTTTTATCCAAAAGGGGATCAATAATGTCCCTGGGACACTATCATGATATATATTTACATTCTACCCATAGTACTTGAAAATTTTATTTAATTTTCAATGCGTGTCAACCTGGGTTATTAATCTTTTTTTTAAAATCTATAAAAAACAACCCTCAAAAACATGGATTTGGAAATAAATATCCCATGAATTCCATGAGTCTCCTGTAAATCAACAAAATTGTCAACTCACTAATCATCAACATTTAAACACTAACCATTTTTAATGTAGAAAATTATTATCATCATTCATCTCTTGAACCTCTAAATATTATGTCATCCACATTGATAAACACTTTCAATCTATCCATAAAATTATTTTTTATGTAATTATTATGATCAATTCATTAATTTGTCAATTAAAATTTCATTAATAATTCATCTAACCTTGAATACCAATATCATAGTTCTTGTTTCAATTCATACATTACCTTTTTAAATTAACAAACATTATTCTCATATTAAAGAATGAGAAAAATATCTGTTGGTTTGATGTAATTCCTATTATTGTAATCCATTAGTAAATATTAATTTTACATCCAATTAGTGTACCATGAATTTAATTGGGAAGTGTTGGTGTCGTTATATGAAATCATAAGAGTCTTGAGATGTTTTAAAATATTGATAAAACATTAATTTTAAATGTAATAACTACTTTTGTTGCTACATCACTTGTTGTAATACATTTTTATATCTTTTAGTTAATTGAATGAGAGTTAATTATTCTTGTTTATCATATTTGAGTTTTGTATTACTCCATAATTTCCTATATTATATATTTATTTGTTTAGTATATTTAAGAAAGATTGTATGTGGAGTAATTATTTTCTTAAATTTAATTACCCATTTTCTTCAACATACTAAAATTCTTTGAAATAGTCAAATATAGAGTTTCGCTTATTAAAATTGCCTATAACATTCACTTTTGATAAGGAATGTCTTATGTGTATTTATTTATATGTTGTATAAAATAAATATTTTATAAACCCAATATTATGGATATGAACCAAAAATGGATTCATGCTAATCGTTTTACAAATGAATATGAAGATGGAGTTAAAATTTTTGTTAAGTTTGCAAGAGAGAATGTAGATAACCCTTCAAAAATCCTCTATATGTGTTTACATTATTATTATTGAAGAAAAATTAGTCTAAAATAGTTGGAAGAATATTGATGTCTATTTGGATCCATTGATCAATAGAGTTAAAACAGGTATTGGTTTTGCATCAGTCACAAATCTAATAACAAAAATAAGTAATTTGTATGCACTTCACTATTGCTTGTTAACTACCTCTTAGCATTTCATCTGACCTGAACTTCCTACTTTGAATCCCTCTGATTCTCTCATCCCATACATATAGAGAAAAAAACTAATTAGATTTTTTAACATATGGAGAAAATTTTATAGAATAAGATAATTTATTGGCTAATGTTTTTCTGGAAAACACATATAATTGAAGAAGCGACATGAGAATCAGAAAATTATATGAATGATAAATATTATCACTTATTTAAATAATGAATTGAATTGTGGGGAAGATAAGGAAAAGTTAATGTTGAATGGTGATATTATATAGATGGCGGTGAGCGCGTGTGGGATGAGAGCATGAAAGGGATGTTGGACAGGAAGTTCAGGTCAGATTCTTTGCTAAGTGGTAGTTATCCAACAGTATTGAAGTATACAAAGAATCCTTAGTTTTATTATTAACATTGTAAGTAATTCACAACCAATCCTTTTTCACCCCATTGATCAAGGGATCCAAATAGATATCAATATCATTAATTGTATTTCATTTTACTGACATCCAAATAGTCTTCTAAAATGTAATGAAGTGTATAGAGAATCCTTAGTTTTGTTATTAACTTATATTTATACCAAATAAACCCTTTGGAAAGATGTAAAGGTAATGTTATGATATAATTTCTCTATTTTACTAAACAATTATATAATAAAATGTTGATTTAATTTTCATTATTCCTTGCAGAGTTCATTTATTTTAGAAGAATTTTGTACATGTGTAATGCCTTTGCAGGAAGAGAAAAGATGTTTTCTCTGCTCGATCACAGAGCTAATATTGATGTTGGCGTTGTCTAATCATTATCTATGGAATTAAATTAATTTTTCATATTTATGTTAAATTTATTTCGTTTTTATTATTACTCACATAATAATTGTTTCCTTATATATGTGGATTCTTTTGTTTGAGTTGGGGAAATCCGACCAACTTTATTGCTTCTTCTCCCTTAAAACATTTTCACCCGTATAGTGGTTCATTTATCACTTCCATTAAAATTACCTCCACTACCTTTTCATTAAGATAAACAGCACTTCCTCTAGTCAATCACATAGGTATTCTTGAAGTTTTCATAGTGAAATCATTTTCCATAGAATTAATTTGTTGTTTCATATTTATGTTTAATTTATTTATTTTTATTATTACTCATATAATAATTTATTCTTATATAGGTGGATTATTTTATTCGATTTGGGGTTCTATGTCCAACTTTCATGTTTCTTCTCCCTTAAAACCTTTTCACCTCTATAGTGGTTCATTTATCACTTTATTTCAAATTACCTCTACAAAGTTTGTAGGGAGAGAAATAATGTTGCATCTGATCAATTATAGAGGTAATCTTGGTGTTTGCACAGTAAAATCATTGTCCATAAAATTTATTTATTGTTTCATATTTATGATAAATTTATTTTTTTAGCATTACTCAAGTAATAATTGTTTTCTTATACATGTGGATTCATTTGTTCAAGTTTGGGTTCTTTTTCCAACATTTATGTTTCTTTTCTCTTAAAACATGCTCACCCTTGGAGTGGTTCATTTATCACTTTTTTTAAAATTATCTCCACTACCTTTAATGAAAGACCCACATCGCTGCATCTATTAAATTACAGAGTTAATCTTTATGTTTTCATAGTAAAATCAGTGTTCATAGAGTTAATGTATTTTTTCATATTTATATTTAATTGGTTTTTTAGTGTTACTCAGATAATAATATTTTTCTTATATAGGTGGATTATTTTGTTCATGTTGTGGTTATATGTCCATCTTTCATCCCTTTTTGCACCAAAACTTCCACAAAATTCGTCACCCTCAAAAACAGTCACCCCTATAGTGTTGAGATTTATCGCTTTCCTTCAATTTTTCGCCATTTCTCAATCACAGAGGTAATCTTGTTATTTTCACAGTAAAATTATTTTACATAGAATTAATGTATTATTTCAAATTTATTTTTAATTTATTTATTTTTAGTATTACTCCTAATAATTGTTTTCTTATACATGTGGATAATTTTTTGGGAGTTTATGTGGTTTGTTTAAAGCTTCTCATGCATCAAAGGATGTTCAACAAAGAAATCCAATTGAAATCATGGTAACATTGACAATTAGGATTGTTTTGAGACTTTGGGACGTGTATGTATTAGCCTTAGATCAATATGACACAAAATATAACTGATATGAATCCATGTACTTGTTCCTATTTTAAATTAAAAATTATTTTAGTAAAAGTTCATTTGACTCAATGTATCCATTATCTATTTAAAATAGGCATTTGTATTTAAAAAGTTTCACTGAATAAAAACTGAGTAAATTCTCTCATAACTTATTTATAATTTAGGGCATCAATTCATAAATCATTTTTCATATGTAAGAATCAGTCTCATGTCAAACTGATACACGATGTGGTCTGTACGAGTCAAAGTATGTGTTCTATGTTTCAAATGACATTTTAATAAACAAGAATTTTTGATGTACTCAAAACTGAGAAAACACATTCTGATTGTTTTGATACTTTAATAAAAGAATATATAATTGATTTGGAACATGTAAAAATCTGCCTCACCTCAATCTAATGCATGGTGTAACAGATATGACTCAAAGTGTGCCTTTATTTAAAATTGACATCAATATTAGTAAAAAAACAAAATAACCAACTCAAAACCAGAAAAACACATTCATATTGTTTTGATACTTTAGGAAAATAATCCATAAGGTATATTAGATGGGCATAAATTATATGCACCTCAATCTGATGCATGGTGCGACTGATATGAATCCTAGTGCGTGTTTTTTTAAATTAACATCAATTTTAGAAAAAAGGCCAACTAACCTACCCAAAACCAAGAAAAAAAATTTAATTGTATAAATAATTTATTAAAATGATCTATGAGTTATTTTTGATGTGTAAGAGTCATTATCACCTCAATGCGATACACAATGTGATCGATATGAGTCTAAGTGCATGTTTCGATTTTAAAATGTCATTTTTGTAAAAAGGACAAGTGATGTACTCAGAACAAAGAAAAAACATTCATATTGTCTTGGTACTTTATTAAAATGGTCCATATGTCATTTGGGACATGTAGGAGTCATCCACACCTCAATATGACTCCCGTTTTGACTAGTATGACTCAAAATGCTCATTTTCATTCAAAATTGTCACCAATTTTAGTAAAATAGAAAACTATTCAACTCAAAATTGGGAAAATACATTCTAATTGTTTTGATACACTAAGAAAATGATCCATATGTCATTTTTAATGTGTAGGAATCATCATTTCCTCAATATTATACACGATGTAGTCGGTATTACTCAAAGTGTTTGTTATCAGTTTAAAATCGATATTTTAGTTCAAAAAGGGTCAGTCGCTGAATGTCAATCAAACACGCTCTAATTTTATTAATAGTTTGGGATAATGATTGATAAGTCATTTTGACAAGTAGGAATCTGTTTTATGTCAAACTAATACACAATTTGATATAAATGAGTCAAAAGTTCATGTTTCCTGTTTAAAATAATATTTTAGTAAAAAAGAAAACCGACCTACTCAAAACTGATCAAATATATTAATATTTTTTTGATTCTTTAGGAAAGTGATTCACATGTCATTTGAGACATGTTGTAATAATTCAAACCTCAATCTGATGCACAGTGTGACCAGTATGACTCTATGTGTGTCTTTTTATTTAAAATTGACATCAATTTCAATAAAATTAACTCTTTCTGTTACTTTTTTTCTTTTTATTAATACTAACATAAGAATTTTTTTCTTATACCATGGAATTTTTTTTCTCTATAAGGGGTGGTTTTTTCATAAATTACATGATTCATATGTTGATTAAAAGATAATGTAACATTAATTTTATTGAATGTAGGTAATTATTTTTATTTATGTAATTGTATAAACCAATGTTTATAATGTCTATAATATAGTTTTTTGTTATTGATTTTGAGTTTTAAATTTCATCTAATTTAAATCCTTTATTGGGAATTGTTTTTATTGATATCCGGTGTGTTTCTAGTGTTGTGGTGTGCAATAATATCACTCTACAGTGGCGTTAGAACAATGCAGTGTGTCCCTTTATCATTGCTTTTAAAAGCGTTGATAGAGGCCACATTTATCAGCATTGATGAAGGTTTACTTTATTAGCACTCGTAGAAGCACTGATAAAGGTCTACATTACCAGATCTCATAGAAGTGAAAATAAAGGTCCATTTTATCAGTGCTTAAAAAGTGCTGATAAATGTCTCATTAACAGTGATTTTAAAAGTGTGGATAAAGGTCCCATTTATTAGTTCTTTCTTTAGCACTGATAAAGGACCCCTTTATCAGATCTTTCATAGCACATATAAAAGACCAGGGCTTTTAACCTCGCTTATGTAGTCAGTACTTTTCTAGCACTGATAAAGGCCATTTCTAGCATTGTTAAAGACCGCTTTTATAGTAGTCTGGGTAGCTAATGATTCATAAACCCCATCCATCTACTCCATCACATTTCCCTTATCATGGTAAGGTCATCCATCCCATTGCTGATTTTTTCAGCACTCAGTCCGCTGACCACATGTAATCCTTGAATCACCCCTCCGAACTAAATGGGTTTTGATCCCATTATTCCACACAGGGTATGTAGGAAGCCTCTCAGAGGTTCAATATCATCCAATGATAAACCTTGGTGTTCCCTTTTTCAATGACCCACCATCCCATGATCCTCACATTGAAGTGTTTCGATCAGCCTTCACAGTGTGAAACTTTCCCATATTTAGACATGTCATCTAGGGTTCATCCTCATGGATGATTGGACCCATCCAGTCAGTAAACCTTCTAGTTGTTCCCTTTGAGGGGCGTATCTATCTGATCCACCATTTTCAGTGTTATGATCAGTTTGATCTATCTCTTCTAGATGGTAAACTTTTGGAATACCCCATGTCAAACATGGGATGCTTAGGAAAACCTCATAGAAATTTCTCTAGCATAATATTCCTCGTATTTGATGTGGGATACCTTAAGCTTCTACTCCCTCGAGAAGCCCTCTCATAAGGGAGAATTTAGGTGTACCAAGGTTCTAGCATATAGACATGTTGGTGATGTCGAAAATGACTTCTTCGAGGATCAAATATTGTTTCCCTAACTTGACACTTTAGAATGTGCGGATAGAAGCATTGTAATTAACTATCATCCATAAAGAGATAGAACTAGGAAGGGTTTCATGAACAATGTCTTAATCTATAAGGGAGACCGAGACTAGTTGACGAGTTCTGAGGAGGATTCCACGAAATAAAGAACCAACATCCCATAATCTCATTTCAATCAGGGATCATACATTATCGAAGAGGTGATGGATGTTGCCCACATTTAGAAAGGGGAAAAGTTAGTTAAAATATATAGCCAATAGAATTTTTAATGTGCTAAGGTAGTGCACCCCTACGGAAAGTTTCAGAAACAGAAATGGTGAACCCAACATGAATATTTTCCCCTTCAACCACAGGGATTAGTAGCGATCGAGACATCAGCAGATAAGCATGTCACCAGATCCAACCATCCGGCATGAGGTATCACCAAGAAAATAGTGGTTCTAGCATGGAACTCACTAGAATTTGGGGATGTTAATTGTTGGGTATTTAAGTTTGTGACATCATCAATGTGGATCATTCTATCCATCGATGGAAGATTGAATGTCATTGGGAACTACTTTCCTACTATCTGTTCTAATAGTTGAATCTTTCTACTTAGTAGGACCCAATCTATAGGAACCCAGTCACCTCCCACCTGCATACGTAGGGGCAGCGGAAATGCTAATTTGGCATTCCAAAGAAACTCCACCTCTGCCATGACATCATCCACAACCATGGATACAAGGCACCCACTACACATATCACCCTTAGATTTTATCTATAGGAGGGTGATTGATACTATTATTTGATGATACAAACATGAAGAAGTTATGCCAACGAGGGATATGCCCCCCCTGATCTAGAGGCTTCTTTGTCTCGACATCTTGGCCACCCCCAAGGGCCATGCAGGTAGTAGTTTCTCCCCACTCTGACGCCCAACCATTTTGAGAGACTCTCCCCAGAATGATCCTATGATTCAATCCCCTACACCGATGAGGTGAGAAACGTTCGAGTCATCCCGACTTCAACTTCATCCAGAGATATGCCAAGGAAGGATCCCATCATGCCATGTCAACACCTCCAACTGGTCCCTCAGGTTGAGGAATAGGTTGTCTCTAACCCAGCATTGTCGGCCCCGTTTTGGCTGACCTGACATCAACATAAGGTGTGGGCTCATGAAGATTCCCATCCGGGAGTGTCATCTTCTATATCATCAATGGACCATGCCACCATCAATGAATACTATCAGCTCCCTATTGCTAAATATTAGGGGATCCTCTATGCTCGATTTGGATTGAGACCCCAGTCACCTCAGGGGTAAGATAGTATGACTCTCCGGGTTGTCGGTATGAGCAGCAGCTACCATGGGATAACTAATGACATCCAAATCTAGTACGGAGGTCTTCCCCGCTCTCTCACTCAACATGGAGGTCCTCCCTATGCTACCATCACCAATCGAAGCATAGGTCCTCCCAATATTCTTAATGTCCAGTATGGAGGCCTTCCTTGTTCCCATGATCCCAAGTATGGAGATTTTCCACATATTTTCAGATTGTCAATGTGAAGTTCCTCCTCACCCCCATAACCCAGTAGCACGAAGGTCCTCCATGTGTCTAGTTTTATCATTTCAAAGGCCTTCCTCATACCACCAGTGCCAGCCAGTGCGGGGGTCCTTCTTTTGTCATTGGTGGCTGGCATAGAGGCCCTCCACATGTCCTTACCAATTCTATCAGAGGTCCTCCCCACTCCAGCACTAGTAATCCTGGATTTCCTCCATGTGCATCCCACACTCAGCATGGAGGTCCTCCCCTTATTCCATTCAACATTTTCCTAGGTACTCCTCACACCCTAGCACATCTAAGAAGAGGTCCTCCCTACTCTCTCACCCAACATGGAGGCACCCCAATGTCCTCATCATCACTCAGAGCAGAAGCCCTTCCCACTACTAATACATCAGGAATGGTGGTTTTCCCCATGTTCCAACTACCTATGGAGTAGGCCATCCCTACTCGAGCACCATCCTACATGGAGGTCTTCCATATGTTGATGATTTACCCTACCCCATGGAACCGTCCTAGGGAAGTAGGGAAAACTATCTCCATCAAAGGAATAATTCTAAGTAGTGATATATTTTTGTCAATTCGTCCACTTTTCTAACTCTAAAGTATAGTGTGATTCAATGATGGAGCCTTCACCCTGATCCTCTTCATCCGAGTCTAGGTTAGGAACTAGAAATATAAGATTTATCCTTTTGAAAACTGAAATACAATAGATCCTTGAGGCCCTCCATAGGTTCATATAGGAGGAGGAGGATTTGGACCCTTTCTAGGGTATTGTCATGCATTCATGTTTATCATCACTAGGATTATTCTCTACCTCTACATGAGATTACAAAGAGTTATTATGGGGGTCGGTGGATGATGAGAGCCACCCAGATTCATCATTAGAAGATGTTTCCTTGACACATGAAGTGATGTTCAGCACTCCATCCTATAGGGATGTGATGATACGGTCAGTGCCACCTCCAAAAGATGAACCAGTATGTAGCGTCTTGTCAGCCTACATGGAATTATCTCCACAAGTCAATAATCTACTACAACATTCCATATCATAATCATTACCAGTTCCACAACATCCCCTAGTGTAGAAATGGTGAAACCAAGGGCCAAATCCCAATTCCGAATGAAGGATTTTGTGTGTCATTATCATGGTGGACCATCTTCTCGAAATGTTTTGATCAATCGCTACTTCAGACTTCGACATTATGGAGCCACTCACCCAAGATGAAGTCATGTGTTTCCACCGATCCTTAGGGATGACACCCTTCTATATCTGTCATCATTGATTGTATTTTCCAAAAATCATGGAACAATATGATGACATTGGCTAGGAATGCTTCCTGGTTGAGTTAGACATGTATTATGTGTCTCATCACCCTACACCACCTAGTTATCACCAGACTCTTCAACAAATATGTGTTCAGATCTTCACTGTGCTTCATATGATTATTAAGGATACATCTACACACATCTAGATCTGTGGATGGGGGAGTATGTTTCTCTTCACTTTAGTCACATATAACACTAACCTGACCTACTAGGTGATATCAAGGATATTTCCCCTAGTGCAGTCATAATAAATATGAATAACCTCATAGATAAGGATATTGAATCATGTATCATTGAAGAGAACCTACCCCCTAGGGTAGTACCACTTCTATTGGATCCCCCAGGTGTTTTCACTCATTATCAAAGACTCATACTCTGCCTTGTAGGCCCTACTGAGTCATTTCCCCTCGGTCGGGACCCCAATAAGGGTAAAGGACACACTGGGACTGTTATGAACTTCAACCCATCTAAATTGACATGAAATGTGGAATATGATCCTAAGAATACCATGCTACTCCAAAATCGTATGTAATGGAAGAAAAATATTTATGAGCTAATTGCTGAGTGCATAGTAGAGAGAAAACCCGACTGTGGTGATCACCGGTATGATCCCAACCATAGTCCATTGGGGGGAAATAGGGGATGGTATAGGATTCTGGGGGTGATTTTCCGCTAATTGATCTCGAAAACCCTATATATCCCGACAGGATAGAGGATGGAGATCATGGTAAGCGGATATAGTATGCATCACCAAATCTGCCCGAACTACGTGAGAATATTCTCTGAGACCTGACTCTGTAGTCTATTACTCTAGTGGCCCCTCATGTTCCTCCATAGGTTTTCCCTCAAGAATCCCCTTGAGTTATTCCAAGAGCCACTCCATGATCCGCTGGTCCCACTTATCATGTTGATGAACCTGCCAATGCACTTGTGGTTAGGGATCCTCTCCAAGACAGGAACCCCTACCTAGATGATTTAAGGTCCCATCTCATCACTCACCTTAAGGCTATTCAGACATGATAAGTGGTGATCCCACCTAATGATAAACTGTATCTGGCATGGTTGATGACATTTAGTCACCCTCGGGCTTTGGGAATCCAACTTTATCCCCCTTAAATGGGGCGAGTGTCCCCCTAAAGTATCTGTCCCACATTATCTCAAGGTGGGGACCCACGTTGGGAACTCCATCAAAGAAATAGGCATCCACGATCTAGTGTTTTGTATAGATAATGGAAGGGCCTGCATTCATCTAGTATATCCAGCTACCCATTAGGTCTGTAGCCAGATGGGAGGATCTTGGGAGGTAGTTTCTATATCAGTTCAGCTCCACCATGTAGAAAAATAGTATCGAAAACCTCTTCAAGTGAATGAAAAGGCTAGATGAGAATGTCACATACTTTATCTCTAAGTGAAAAGTCCTCATGTACTCACTCTATATTCCATTGACTCAATAGAATATATTGAAAATGTGTGTGGAGAATATAATGATTGAACTAGTCCCCTCCCTTATCACTCAGAACTTCTCAGGTCTATTCATGGATTTTTCTGATAAGGCTCATCACCTAGAGGAAGACTTAAGGAAATCAAATTAGGCATGCTTGTTGTCACCCATAGCTCCTATGAGAAGAGAATCTAATGCCAAGACCACATCCATTGCATATGTATATTCCCCCAAGCCATTAGAGTTGTTGTTAGAAGAGCCTCCTCCACAGTCGCACTAAGGGCCCCAGCCTCAGGTTCAGCATCGCCCCCCTCAAAATCAGTAGACACTGCCATGTAATACACTACCACCACCTAGAAGAGATAACCAGGTTCCCCCTCCTCATCAAGCTCCTACCCCTCATCAAGGCTCGGCTCCCAGAGTCCCTTTTTCGGGTCAGAGAAACAGGGTATACTCGTTTGATGAGGCTCATGTTCCTAGTTATTTATGATGTTCCTTGGATTAGGGAATCTTGTTGTTTTTTGGAATGTAAGAGACCTCAAGAATATGATATCATTAATTTCACCAATTACTACCCCTATCATCGGTTCCTTGGAAATACTCTCATGTAGTGCTATATGTTCAAGGAATGTCTCCAGGACTAGGTTGAAAACATTATAGTTAGGTTGGGCCCTACCACGGTGCTGGTGTAATGTGTCTCTATAAGGATGGATAGTGATGGTTGGGGTGAATGGTAGAAGGTCTCATATTGGTAGTCTCAGAATTATGATGACTAAATGGCTCAGAGGCCATTTCTCATGCCCATGGTATCATATGTTCCCATATAAATTAGCCAGAGCCTTCTAAATTTTCTTCCCCTACACTAGTGGTTGTTTTTTAATCCATATCTCATCATCCTACCTCCCAGGATGGTAGTTTCCAATGGAATAAGGGAAAAAAGTCCCACGTCTATATCGAATCCATCCTAAAATCTTGCCGACTTCATGCCCCTAGAGATGGGAGTCACCCCCAAGATCTTCCCAGTGTTGGAGGGTTCTTCCATTGATGATCAGGAATGTGCCTCAGTAAATACTATCAATATGGTAGACCCTTACATGGTTTCTAGAGTTGAGGAGCTCTAGGAAGATCATCCTAAAGTCCCAAGTCGAATCCATTGTCGATGAATATGTGGATACATGAATCGTCAGAATGCACCAACCAGTGCCTCTATCCAAGATGTGCATGCCACTAAAAATAGAAAATATTCCCAATGCAGATCTTAGCATGTGCATTCCTCTCATCTGGTCTCCTTAGGCTCACGACAACCACCATTTGAGTTTCTCAATCAGGTAGATCTGCTGCCACCGTGTTATGATTATCTAGACCAAGATATGGCCAAACCTCATCCATCTATTAATTATCTGGTAGTCAATTTTCATGTTTCATCTAGTGAACAATGCGATATTCCTAGCACCAGCCAGAATCATCCAGTTTGACGAGCAGTATCTATCATACCATTTTTCACATAGCAACTTCCTAGTAGTTGAAATGTGTGCCTGGAATGGAAGTATAATGTGATTTAAAAAATTTCTAGCATCCCTAAAAATCTATTAATCATCATGTCTCTCCATCTGTTTGAAGGTATGAGTGAATCCCTCTCATAGGGTTTGTGAATCCCCCCTCCAGTTCAAAATAGAGGTAGCATCTTCAGATGATTTTCATGCTAAGGAAGTTGAGCATTCATAGTTCGAATCCATTATCTCATTCTTAGTAGAAGATTAGGTTCTCCCATATAGGGGAACATCCCCCCATTATACATCACTATCCAGTTTAATGGAATTGAATTTTTCCTTTGTCTGGTCGACATAGGTTCTAGAATCAATTTCATCCCGACCTAGATGCTCCACAATTTTGGGCTATCAGAAGAATATATTGATCCCTCTAACCTGAAGATTCATGGTTATGATTGGAATGAGGATAGGCCATGTGGAAAGATTTATCTGAAGACCTTGTTTGGTGTCCTGATTTCTTGCACTGAATTCATGGTCATCTCATAGGACATTGCCTACAATGCCCCGATGGGTAGACCTTGGCTCCATCTACATGATGTAGTTCCCTCCTCCTATCACCAATGCCTCAAGTACTCCCTTAATGGTCAATTGGGAATGCTTCAAGGTGATGTCTACCCCTTTGCCTCTTGTGAAGCCCTCTACTTGTACATTGACTATTAAAAGAGCAAGGATAAACAGGTTAAGGCTAATGAGGTTGATCCCACTAACACTCTAGAAAATCCATGGACAGACATGGATGATTTCTTCATCTTCCTAATTCTCCGATTGGAGGTCACAACTCTAAAAATGGGGAATTTCTTAGTTATCAATGGAAGGAGTGAGAATTGTGTTCCTAGGTACTAGGAGATCCTAAAGATAACTTTTTACTCCTATATAAATCATGATCGAGTGATATCAGAGCCTCATTCCCTTGTAAGGTATTGAGATGTTCATCCCATGGAAACAAAAATACACAATACATGCTTGTTTCATTGGTCTGTGTTGAACCAACTCAAGCCTACACACCACTATTTCTTTGATATTATCAACTGTGACCCCCTTGGACGAAGGCCTGATGGAATCGGATCGATAGCCTTTGTTTCCATGGTTTCAATGGTAAGGGACTCTCCTAATTAAGGTTCCACTATCACTCAGGTCTGCAGAAGCATTATTCTAGGGTCATCTAACTCAGAAAAAATTCCATCGCCATTGATCCTATCACTATGGATGATGAAGAGGATCTCAAAGAAAATCCTCCCATATTCATGGAAGGTGTCTCTACCACTATTGATGAGATGATCCAGGTAAATCATGGTACCAAAACAGACCCAAGACTGACATTGATTGGAATAGCTATGCCTGTGTAAGAGCAGTAGTCATATGTGGATTTCTTAAAGAAACATCAGTATTTATTTTCATTGAGTTATAATGAGATGTTAGGACTAGATCCTTGGGTCATAATCCACCACCTTGGTACCCTATTTAGTCATTGTAGGCTCAAACTACCTCCTAGAAAGATGTTACCTTCTCATGGAGCCATGGTCGAGGCTAAAGTTGATAAGCTCATAAAATCCAACTTCTTTAATGATGTACATTACCCTAGGTTTTTGGTCATCATCATTCCTATTAGGAAAAATAATTGACCGATTAGAGTCTACATTGACTTCTGGGACCTCAAACACCACTATCTAAAAGACTATTTTCCCATTCCCATGAAAGAGCTGTTGATCGATGCCACCACCAGATTACAGGATCTCTCCTTCATGAATGTGTATTCCATATATAATAAAATCTAAATTCCCCCTTAAGGATAAAGGTTCCACCGCCTTCAAATAACTAAATGGTACCAATTATTACCAGGTAATTCCTTTTGGTCTGAAGAATGAAGGAGCTACGTATCAGTGTGCTATAAACCACATATTCAAACCAATCCTTAGAATGTTAGTGGAATTCTATGTCGGCGATTTGGTAGTAAAATATCGCAAGTGTTTGAACCATCATAGAGATCTTTAGAATGTGTTTTTCTTCCTTCATTCTTGCCATCTAAAGATGAACCCCTTGAAGTTTTCCTTCAAGGTTACCTTTGGAAATTTCCTCTGATTTTATGTTAGATGTAGAGGCATCGATATCGATTTGGAGAATATCAAGGCCATCAGTCAGATGACTCCTCTAAGAAACCTTCAAGAGCTCTGAGGCTTCCAAGCCCACCTAGCCTACATACATTGATTCATTATGAATATAGATGGAAAGTTTAAGACATTCTCCTAGATCATGAAGAAAGGAGATGTCTATCAATGTGATGAAGACTTCTAGACCTCTTTTGAGGAGATCAAGTAGTACCTTCTACAGCCTCCAGTTTTGATGCCACATATGTCTAGCAATCCATTAGTCCTCTATGTGACCACCCTGGAGTGATACCTTGGATCATTTCTCACCCAAAAGAATAGAAAAGGGATATATAATAGTTTATACTCTCTTAGTTTCATGCTCCTCAACATAGAGAACAAATATTCCTTGATCAAGATGAGATTCTGCGTGCTGGTCTTTGCGGTGCAGAAATTGCGGCATTATCTCCAAAAACATGAGATACAACTGGTATCCTGTATGGATATGATAAAATATATTATTAATCATCCTATGCTGACATGAAATCTATCTCATTGGGTAGTGATCCTTCAATAGTTCGACCTCTGGTTTGTCCTATAGAAAGATGTTAAGGGTTTAGAACTGGAAGACTTCCTTGCCACCCATCCAGCTCCTACAAAGCAGTCTCTAGATTTTTATTTTCCCGATGACACCATTCTATTAGTGGAACAGACCATTTCATGTTGGAAAATTTACTTTTATGTCACTTCCTGAAGTCCCACCGATAGAATTCTCAATGATCCTAGACTCAATGGGTGGGCCTAGGCATCATCTTTATCACGCCTATACAGGCCATAATTCCCAACTCGTTCTTATTGTTAGAAGTTTGAACCAACCATGAGTCAGAGTACCAGGATCATATCACCAGTCTTGAGCTATCCCTTGAGATTAATGTTCCCCGCCTACTTGTGAAGTGGGAATCTGAGATGGTTATCAAATAGATCAATGGTGACAACATTATCATGAATCAAGAGCTCATAACCCTCTTAGAGCATAATTTTCAACTGATGGCATGGTTCCATTCTCTATTGGAGATCACACATATTCCATGGTCACATAATGGTTGAGTCAATGCCTTTGAAAACCTTTATGTGTCCCTTACAGAACCTGGCTAGGATGATCTAATTATCCATGTGGCGCATCGAAGGATTATTGATATCATCCGTTCTGATGATGATTATACCCAGCAGGTAAGTGACATTATTGTACATGCTTCCATTATAGGACCTCTATGTCTCCATAATATTGTAGAGGAGACCCCTGGGATGATGAAACCTTTATTTGAGCATCTCCAACATGAAAATATTCTAAAATACAGAGCCGAACGTGAGATAATCCATCAACATTCAATAGATTTCACCCACCAGAGTGGTCTTAGTCCTGAAAAGATCCTCTACAAAAGTGGATTTGATGGAGTTATCCTCTGTTGCATTCAAGGAGGTGATACTTCCATTTTTATTCAGGAATTTCATGTCAATTTCTATGGAGCACATCAGGCGGGGTTGAAACTCTCCCACCATATTTGAAGGTTGGGTTAATTCTGGCCCACTATGGTCTTGGACTATATCGAGTTCTCCAAGAGGAGTCACATGTGTTAGATCCATTTTAAATTTATGATCTGGATGCTGGAAAACCTCTACACTACAAAATACTCCTATCCCTTTGCAGTTTGGGGACTCAATGTCATGGGACCATAACAACCAACAACATATTTCCGTTGTGGTTTTATAATAATCACCATATATTTCTTTTCCAATATGGAAGAATCGATACCACTAAAGGAAGTCAATTCTCATTCTATCATTGAGTTTGTGAGCTCCAACATCATTCATTGATTAGAATTCCCACATTCCATTCTAGTATAACCACACTTCTCACTATCATACAAAAGTAAATGGGAAGATTTAGGCATTCAACAATACCCTCTATAACATTTTGTAAAAGAAGGTGGGTCAGAAAAAAAGTGTTGGCTGAAAAAGCTCCCCAAAACCCTATGGGATTACCGGATGACAACTTGTAATTCCACCCAGGTGACCCCGTATTCTCTGGATTATGGGATAGAAGGAGTCATGTCCATATAAATTCATTTATCGTCACTCCACACAGCTGTTTATGACCATGTAAAATCTGAAAATGTAGAAAAATTCCATCTAGCTAAGCTGGAATCCCGTGATGAGAATAGGATATGGGCCTTGAACAATATAGAGAGGCACCATAATAAGATATCTAGGTATTTTAACAAAAAAATCTTCTTTTTTCCTTCTTCCATGGTGACACGGTACTTGTAATGACCCAAACATTTATGAATAAAATTCCCTTTCTTTTAATATCTTATAGATATAGAAAACACTTGAACTTTTTATTGTCATTATTTTTAGGTTTAAATTACCGTTAAGTATAGTTACTGTTGATAATATAGTTGTTAAACAGTGATCACACAACTAATATAAATATAAGGTTTTACAAAAATACATTCAACATAGGCAAAGGAGAGGATGGCATCATCTAATAGACACGAGCCATACGAAGCTCATTTTTTAGATCTTGTGAAGGAGGTAGAATCCCTGGGCTTCTCTCTTGACCAATCCCAATCCTAGCTTCAACATGTTAAGCTTTAACAGAATCACCTATGGTAGAAGTTTATGTTAATAGAGATTACCACTCGAGTGATATTATCTGAGCCGCCCCAAGAGTTTGTCACCATCGCACACCTTACCCTTGGGTCTTATGCAAGTGTTATAAGGGGTTATATAAAAGGTATTAGTTACTTATTGTGTAATCCATTTTTATAAATAAAAGTAATTTTATATAAACTCCTTTATGAGAATATTCGTTCTTAAAAGAATGATAAATTTGATAAATTGAGTTTTTAGGTAAAAATAGTAATTTTGAGAAATATATACATTATTATATTACACTGAGTTCTTTTTATTTATAATATTATAATAAGAATTCTTATAAATGATGATTATATCAGTTTTTTATCTTTAAATTATTAGGTAATCAGCTTGATAAGAGATATATTTTTATATGATAAAATAGAAAGTGTAATTTAAAAAAACAATATTTAAGGAATTAATGAATTTTTTCAATAAATTATATTTTAATAAAATAGTATCATAAAAATTATTTTATAATAAATTATTTTATGTTTTTTATGAAGTCAAATCTAATTTTTATTAAGGTTTGAAAACTATTTTAATCAAAAACCCATGAATTTTCAATAAATGTAGGATTTCATTTTAAAAGTGAAAATTCACATATTTATAAAATTATTTTGATAAAATGAATATTATTTTTGGAATCATGACGTTGAAATTATCTAATGGTGATTTTTTCATAATTTTCTTAGATAGTTGAATTTTTCGGTAAAAATTAAATAATATATAAATATATAGTATGTTTTATGAAATCATATTGACCCAAAACTGATTTAATAAATACTCAAATGGGTATTATCGGTCTAATTTGTGTTTTTCCATTAAAATAATATGATTTTATATTTTTTCATATTTTATAAATCCTTACTGAATCCTCCAAAATGTATGATATATTTTAGGAATTTAAATTCATTTCATTAATAATGTGACTCACCACCATATAAGAAAGGATAATATTTTAATATGTTTATCCATTGGCCTTATAAAATAATTTTTTTCAATCCTCTTTGGCAAAAACCTTCAGAAAAAACTATGGTAAGGATTGTGGTTTTGAGAATTTAATTATATAGGTTCAAAAACCTAAGTTTGTGAAATTTTAATGAATTTCCCTCTCATTTCCTATATAAAACAACCCAATATCTCACTTATCTTCACTAAAAAACCTTGTAGAAAGTCCCTAATCCTTCATAACATCTCTATAACCACCCCAAGGTGACCCAAGATTTCAAGAATCCCCTCTTCATGCTTTTGAAGTCACACATCCAATTAAGGGTTTCCTTCCTTTCTCAATTTTGTCCAAGTTTCTTTATGTTGTTATACCCTTTTATTTTCAATTAAAAATTTTGGTGTATGATTATGTACCTCCCCCATAATGACCTCCTTATGTTTTAATTATTAGAGACATATTTATCTATCATTAATCCATCCCACGTACACCCGTTACCATGTCGAAGATTCATAAGAGTTATTTCATTTCTTCTATTTATTCATGTTTTTTTATTTTGTTACGCCTTTTATTTAAAAATTACTTATGTTGGGGAATGTATCTATATAACCTATTACTTTTCATTTCATTTACATGTTATTAGAGACCCCTTTCTCTCTCATAAATTCTTTTTATGAATTTTTATGTCATGCCATTAGGCTACCAAAATTGCACCGTGATTTTCCATGCCAAAATCATCATGTAGTGAATACCATGCCCATTTCTCTATCAAGGGTATTCAGCTTTATGAACACATACTTATTGATTATATAATTTAATGTATGTATTTCACATTTCTTTATCATGGAATAAATGATGATATTGAATGAATCCATGTTATATGATCTATGTGGCACACTTTAGCATGGGATTTAAATGATTATGAAGGGTGTGCCCTGATAACACTCCAATGAATTGGGAAATTTTTAGTATCATGATACTTCATGTTTATATACGAATTTACCTTATTTATTTTAGAACATTTTTTCACCATGATCATACTAGATTTTTCTTTATTCATTTATGTTAATGATGTAATGTTTTATGTCGTTTCCACATTTCAATGTTATGATAATAATGCTATATCATGATTTTATGTTCATGTTTCTATTGCACTCCCTTGTTATACCTATTACCTAACATGTATTATATTTTTAATTTTATTCCTTTTTTACTCCCTTACTGGGCTTTATAGCTCACATTTTTCTTGTGTATGTCCTCAGGTTATCCCATGCAATGCTAAGTATGAAGGAATGTTGTGGTCATGTAAAAGAAGTTTTCAATATAGATGATGTATTTTATGTCTTAAGTTTTCATGTAATGTTCCTAATCCCCAAAGAAACTAGACCTATCAATCTCATGGGTTGTATTAAGTTCAATTTTATGTAATAAATAATGTTTAAATGTGTAGAATGGTTGGTATATTTAGTATAAAAGGATAGGTTTTGTTATATTTGGGATTAGGGTTATAAAACTCTAGTAAAAGCCTTAGGCATAAAACTGCGTACAATAAAATAATCCCTAAATTATGGTGAGTATAGATTAAGTGGTTTATCAACAACATACACCCCTATCTAGATACATACAAGTAAATTTGGCTCTGGTATAGATGTATCTATGGGTAAAACCCAAAAACACCACTTTAAGCTAGACTCAAATGGGAACTAGTGCACAACAATAGGCCTTGTTTCACTCTTGGTTAAACACTCCCAGAGGATATTCTTTGGTAAACTAATAATCTTAGTATAAACCATTATTAAGGGAGAAAATAAATCCCATAATAATATACATTAGGAAATAGATCATTGATAACGTAGATTGAAGCATGGAAATTCATAAGTTAAGGAGATAAATGTAATTTATAATTTAGCCATTTTTTATTAGATTTACCTGAATATGTTTAATAATTTAAAATACTTACCTATAATTTTTCTTTTATTCTATCCAATGGTTAGTAATAGGGGTACTCAGTATAAAAATCGATGCGAAGATCAATGTGATGAATGTTCTAATGAGATGCACAATATGATGGAAATGGGAATCGAAAACTTTGTCATGATACCATCTCAGTTAACGTAGTTTTTTAATAGAAACAAGGGTCAAGAGTAACGTCCCCCCCCCCCCACCACGAAATAAAAATTCACAATCGATAGATTCATGAGACAAAGGCCTCCTACTTTTTGTGGATCATCTGATCCCTCAATTGCCAAACAATGGATCAATTCCATTTAGAAGATCTTCTCCATCCTTCCATGTTCAGAACAAGGGAAGGTTCTTCTGGATTCTTATCGAATGGATGGTGAAGTTGATCAATGGTGGAAATTTGTCAAAAATAAAAATCTTTGGGAAGATATTTAGGCACTGGAATAGAAGGATTTTTGGAAAAAAAATATTGATAAATATTTTCCCTACACCCTCCATCTTAATATGGAAAAAGTTTTCCTTACACTCAAGAAAAAGGATGACGAATTTGTTGGGGAATACAAGGAAAACATTACTAGAGATGCACGATATGCCTCTGGATTTGTCATTATCCCCAAATGCAAGGTTGAAAACATCTTTGGTGGAATAAAACGCACCCTATGGAAATCCTTGGAAATCTGTGACATTAAAAGCTATGAGGATTTTGTCTGGTGCACCCTCAAAGTTGAGATGGAGATTAGTGAATCTCAGGGGTATCATGGGGATAAGAAGAAAAATGCGGACTTTAATTCTGGAAGTCTGATAGAAAAATCAACAGTGCTATGAAATTCTAGCATCCCACTTTCCAAAGGTGCGGGAAGAAGCACCCTTGAAATTTCCTGAAGGATATGAGAAAATGATTTAGGTGTGGAAGAGAAGCTCACATAGCAATCGATTTTTGAAAGGAGAAACCCACTAGAGTGGAAGAGGAATGGAATGCTCTAGTTATCCCTCGGTGCATTTTTCATTGCTAAAATAGCAAGTAACTAGGGCACTTTGCGAACCAGTGCACTAAGCGAAGGATAATTGGAGGTAGCCAACAACCTCCATGGAAGAAAGGGAGAGATTTTTCCATTACTACCACCAAAGCTAATCCCAACAATTAAGTAATGACAGGTACACTAGTTATTCATTGAATAATATCAAACATACTTTTTGATTATGGTTCTATGCATTCATTTATATCCCCAATGTTTACTAGAAAAATCCAAACACCACCAAAAATCATGGAGGTAGAAATGTTGGTGAGAATGGAAAATGGGGCAATTATTGCATCCCATGAATATAACTCCTACCCCATCATAATTTGTGGATTTACTTCCCATCAAACCTCATCATACTTATTATGGTAAAATTTGATGCAATTCATGGCATGGATTGGATTTACCTATATAGATCCAACATAAATTTCCATGAGAGGGAAATCATTCTCTATATGGTGAATCGGCCCCCAATTCTATAAAAGTTCAAGAAGGAGGATGAATCTTCATTATCGATATCATCTCAAGAATGGATATTACTTCACTATGAAAACATGTATCTTTCTCAGATTATTGAGTCTAAGGAAGGAACCATCCTCTAAGGCATGCCTATTGTAATGGAATTCACTTCTGTGTTTCTCGAGGAATTTCATAGACCTCCTTTTGGAAGAGATGTTGAATTATTTACTGATATTATACTTGGGTAATTTCCAATATCCAGTAATCTATATATAATAGCTGTTGTGGATCTTGAGGAGCCAAAGAAAAAATAAAGGAAAATCTAGATAAAGGATTTATACACCCAAGTGCTTCACCAAGGGGTGCACCGGTCCTACACTTCAAGAATAATGATGTGTCAATGTGCCTTTTCATTGATTATCGTGAGCTCAAAAAATCACGATAAAGAATAAGTATCCTTTTCCATGAATTTTTGACATTTTTGATCAGCTACATGGAGAAAAATACTTCTCCAAGGTGGATCTTCGATCAAGATTTTACCATGTAATGGTGAAGAATGAGGATATCCCCGATACTACTCTTTGTAAAAGGTAGGGCACTATAATTTCATAGTAATTCCTTTCAGACTCACTAATTCTCCATCAATATTTATAGACATGATGAATGGAGTCTTTATAGATTACCTATAAAAATTTGTGTTAGCATTTATTGATAATTTTATTATATACTCAAAAACCAAGGTGGAGCATGAGGAGTGTCTAAGAATTGTACTAGAGTCCTTATGAGGAGAAGATATATGAAAAGTACAACAAGTGTGAGTTTTGGTTGAAGGAAGTATCATTCTTGGGGAATATCATCACAAGCAAAGGTATATCTATGGATCCTTACAAACCAAAAGAAAATTAAGGATGGTCAAGGAAGACATATATGATGGATATACATAGCTTCTTGTGGTTAGCTAGATATTATTTTCGATTTGGGAGAAATTTCTCACGATTTTTGAAGCCTCTTACCAGGATAACATGGAAGGAAGTTAAGTTTTCTTGGAATGATTAATGTGAAGAAATATTAATGGAGTTGAACAAGAGGCTTATCACTTCCCTTGGGCTCACACTACCCACTAGTTTGGAGCTTTTTGTAATATTTAGTGATGCTTCAAAGAAGGGTCTGGGCTGCGTGTTGATGTAGAATGAAAAATTCATCACCTATGACTCCTGGCAGTTGAAAATTCATGAGAAAAACAATCCCATTCATGATCTAGATTTGGAAGCTGTAATCTTTGAGTTGAAAATATGGCAGCATTATATCTTTGGGGAAAAGTGTGAAATATATATAGATCACAAAAGTTTTAAATATATATTCACACAAAAAGATATAAATATGCACTAATGAATATGGTTAGAACTCTTCCAGTATTATTACTGCTCAATTCATTTCCACCCTAGGAAAGTGAACAAGGTGGAGGATTCTCTACGTAGAAAGGACCCAGCAATTCTATCATTGATGAGAATTGAAAAGGGTCTAATCTTCTTAGACTTGATAAAGATAGAAATGGGAATCGTAAAGAAGGGAACATCATAAATCCTTTCACAAATTATTTCCTAACCATCTCTTTTGAAAAAATTAAAGGATACTCAAAAATATGATGTCAGAATTCAGAAGAAAGTGGAACCTATTAGAATATGGAAATCCACAGACTTCAACTTTTGGATTATTCACATAGTTCAAATTTCTCTATCCACCCAGGAAACACCAAGATATATCGGGATCAATGAGAGAATTATTGATGGGATAACATGAAGCAGGAGATCACCAAATATACATCAAAGTGCCTGGTATGTCAGTAAGTGAAGGCTGAGAGGCAGAAGTCTATGGGGATGATGAAACCATTACCCATACCAACATGTAAATGGGAGAACGTCACCATGGACTTTGTCCCCAAACTTTTGAAGACATCCAAAGGAAGCAATGTTGCCGGGGTTATTGTGGGTCATATTATAAAGACTTCACACTTCATTGTGATTTGAGATGATTTTTCATTTGATCAACTCGCATGGATATACATCAGATAAGTGGTAAGGATTCATGGTGTACCATTATCGATTGCTTCCGATCAGGATCCAAGATTCACCTCTATGTTCTGGAGGAGTCCTCAACATGCTCTAAATACTGAGGTGAACTTCATTACAGATTAACATCCTCAATATAATGTCTAATCTGAGTGGACTATCCAAACACTTGAGGTCATGTTGAGTGTATTCTCAATAGACTTTAAAGGATGATGGGATCAACATATTCCTCTGGTTGAGTTCTCTAAAAACAATAGTTTTCACTCAAGCATTAAAATGGATCATTAAGAAGCCCTTTATGGGAAGAGGTGCATAAAACTAGCATGTTGGGTTGAATTTGTGGAGAGAAAACTTCAAGGTCTAGAAATGGTCAAAGAAATGGTCTAAGAAATGGTAGAGAAAGTTAAGACAATCCAGAAGTACATCAAATCTTCTCAGAGTCGGAAAAAGATCTATGTTGACAACCATCAATGAGACCAAGAGTTTTATGTTGGAGAAATGGATTTCCTCTACATATTTCCATAGAAGAGAGTGATGAGATTTCGGAAGAAGGAAATTCTTAGTCTTAGGTACATCGGACCTTTTGAGATCTTTGATCGCATCAGAGCAATGTCCTATTGACTAGCACTCCCACCAAACCTATCTCAAGTTCATTTGGTATTCCATGTATCACTATTGAAAAAAGTACATACCTATCCCATCGTGTGTACTCAATATAGAGGTGGTAGCATTAGAGAATGAACTCTCCTATGAAGAGAAGTAGGTGAAGACCTTAGATTGTAGGGAAAAAGTTCTACAAAATAAGATGATGCCCCTCATCAAGGCATTGTGGTGAAACCACAAGTTTGAAGAAGCGACATGAGAACTGGAGGAAGTGATGAGGTAGAGTTACCCTCATATGTTTTAGTGTGGGAAAAGAAAATTTCTAGGGTGAAATTTGTTAAGTGGGGGGGGGGGGGAATTTTGTAACAACACGAACATTTATGAATAAAATTCCATTTCTATTAATGTCTTGTAGATATATAAAACAAATAAACTTTTTTTATTGTTATTATTGTGTTTAAATAACCATTAATAATTGATATTTCTAATAATATAGTTTTTAAATAGTGATCCCACAACTGATATAAATATAATGATTTCAAAAAATACTTTCAACATAGGAAAAAGAGAGGATGGCCTCATCCAGTAGACTCGAGTTGTACCAAGCTAATTTTCCAGAGATTGGCAAGGAGGTAGAATCACTGGTCTTTGGTCATGACCAAGCCCAAGTTTATCTTTAACATGTTAATATTGAATGGAATTTTCCATAGGATAAGTTCAAGTTAATAGTGATTACCACCCGAGTGATGTTATCCGTGTCGTCCCAAGAGTCTGTCACCATCCAACACCTTACCCTTAGGTCTTATATGTGTGTTATAAGAGGTTACGTAATAATGTATTAATTACATATTATGTAATCCATTTTTATAAATAAAAGCCTTATACCAACAATTATTTTATGAGAATAGTCTTTCTTAAAATAATGATAAATTTGACAAATTGAGTTTTCAGGTAAAAAAGGTAATTTTGAGAAATATATACATTATTATATTAAAATAAGGTTTTTTAATAATAATATTATAAAAAAATCTTATAAATGATGATTATATCAGATCTTGATCTTTAAATGATTATATAATCAATTTTATAAGAGTTATATTTTTTTACGATAAAACAGAAAGTGTATTTTTTTTTGTAAATGATTAGATAATGAAATTGATAAATGATATATTTTTTATACGATAAAACCGAAAGTGTATTTTTTTAAAGAATTTTTTTAAGGATTCTTATGGAGTCAAGGAGGGGCTGGGGAGGAATTAATGTCCTAGATGGAGAAACCATATACAGTTGTTTTACAAAAATACAAAGAATGAGAATTCATTGATGAATTATATCTTCAAGTTCGAGAACGAATGATTTCTAAAATGAAGGATGAGTTTAAATGAAATCCCAACATTAAATATAGTGACATCCATTGGCAATGATTCTGATTTTTTTGTTTCAATGGAATATTATGGAACTTTTGGTGGTATATTTGCAGTTCTTGATTAGCTTTAATGGTGACACATGTTTTGATTCAATCCTTTCTAAGTTATGATTGCATTTTTTGATAGTTTTTTAACTATTTCAGGTTACTCATTTCAGGTGGTTTTCTCAGTTCTTATGATATTCATGATTGTTGATTTTGATGTTTTGATGGAAAATATATGTGGTGCTCCATCTTCACGTAGTATGTTCTATGCATGAACTTGCTGAAGGGTTTGTGTTATGTTATAGATAATTGCGCAGAACCTGTTTTTGAGTGAGTGGTATGACTCGTCCTTGGATCTAATATAGATTACTGGATGTATGGAAAGAAGACTAATATGCAGTTAAAAATATTTGATACTTGACTATTTGGAAGGGGGTTTACGCATTTTTTCAGTAGTTTTGAATTGTATGCTGACAGAAATCTTGAGCTTAAATGCTGCCTTAGTTGAACTCATGAAGAGTTTCAACCTGACCTAGCAGCAGATGCAGTGATGAAGTAGCATGGACTATTCTCCCAAATGCAGAATTTTGACGACACTCATTTTTCATGATGTGGGATGATGTAGGTTTGGGTTCTCTCTTTTCTGTATGAAATTCAATGCTTCATTAATTATTTCTATAATTTTATGATGGTGTAAGTGCATTACACCTCGTGCATCCTTTGTTAAAATTTGTATTAAATAAATTATTTGGGCATGAATTGGGTGACCAATTCATGTCATTTTTCTAAAAAATAAATAAATAAGTATATAATTTTTATAAAGCCTTAGAAAATCCTGCGAAATGTATAACATATTTTATGATTTTAAATTCATTTCATTAATAATGTGACTCACCACCACATAAGAAAGGATAATATTTTAATATGTTCGGCCATTGTACTTATAAAATAATTTTTTATACTGCTCTTTGTAAAAAAACATGGGAAAAACAGTGGGAAGTTTTTTGGTTTTGAGTATTTAATTATATAGGTTTCAAAACCTATGTTTGTGAAATATTAAAGAATTTCCCTCTCATTTCCTATATAATCCCACCCAATATGCCACTTATCTTCACTCAAAATCATTTTAGAACGCCCCTACACTATCCTCCATTATCTATAATCCCCTTAAATAACCCCATTCTCTTTTGAATCCCCTCTTCATGCTTTTGAAGTCACACATCCAAGTAAGGGTTTCCTTCCTTTATCATTTTTGTCCAAGTTTATTTATGCTACTATAACCTTTTATTTTAAATTAAAAATGTTGGGGTATGATTTCACACCTCCCCATACTTCCCTTGTTATTCTTTAATGATGAGATACATTTTTCTATCTCATTAATCTCTCCCATGTACACCCGTTACCATGAAAAAATTTCATCACAGTTATTTCATTTCTCATATTTCTTCAAGTTTCTTTATAATGATACACCTTATATTTCAAAATTCTATGTGTTGGGATATGTATCTATATTAACCCCTTACTATCAATTTCATTTACATATTATGAGATACCCCTTTCTCTATCATCAACCATTTTTATGAATTTTTATTTCACGCCGTTAGGCTGCTGAAATTGTGCCTCGATTTTCAATGGCAAAATCATCGTGTAGTGAATACCATGCCCATTTTTAATCAAGGGTATTCACCTTTATGATCATAAAATTATTGATTATACAATTTCATGTATGTATTCCACATTCCTTTATCTTGGAATAAATTATTATATTCAATGAATCCATGTCATATGATTTATGTGACACACTTAAGCGTGGGATTGAAATGATTATGAAGGGTGCACCCTAACAGTGCTCCAATGAATTAGTTAATGTTTAATATCATGATATATCGTGTTAGGATAGGGTGTTACCTTATTCCTTTTAGGAAACTGTTTCACTGTGTTGTGTGATGTGTCTACCTGATTCCTTTAATTTAATGATGAAATTTTTTAAGTTATGTCCACATTTCCATGTTATGATAATCATGTTATATCATGCCTTTATGTCCATGTTTCTCTTAGGCTCGAATATTATGGCTATTTCCTAACATTTATATTATTCTTCATGTAATGACTTGTTTAGTCCCTTACTATTCTTTATAGATCACCATTTTCTTGTGTATTTCCTCAAGTACTCCCATGAAATACTAAGTAGGAAGGAATGTTGTGGTCATGTAAAGGAAGTTTTCAATAATGATGTTGTATTTTATGTCTTAGGTTGTCACATAATGTTTCTGAGCCCTAAATAAACTATACCTCTCAATATTCTAGGTTATATTAAGTTCATATTTATGTAATGATGCATGTTTAAATATATAATAAAGAGCAGGGTAATTATAGTATTGGCTCTGAGGATGCTAATGATACCCGTCAGGAAGCCTGCAAAGTTGAAGCCCTAGTGGGAGGGCCCCTATAGTATTCATAAGATTTTTCCTAATGGTGTGTACTCTTTAGTCACCATGGATGGTGACAAAAATACTCCTCCCACCAATGCCAAATTATTCAATCAGTACTTCATGTGAGGACACTATTTTTCAACCTGCAGGACATAAAACGTCCTAACATCACCATTCTATTTGATGTTAAACTACACAGGAGCATCTTGTAAGATGTTAAACTACTTATCCCCATCCGAGATGTATGATGTAAAACTACCCAACACATTTTTCTTCCATGATTTTAAACTACCTCATCCCACATTATGTTAAACTGGTCACCCTTATTCAGGTTGAAGGACATAAAAAAACCTAGAATCACCATCCAGTGTGACGTTAAACTGTATAGAAGCATCCTTTATGAGGTTAAACTACTTATCCCCATCATTTTTTTAGGATATAAAACTACCTAGAAACTTTTTCCTATATAATATTAAACTGCATCATCCTACATGATGAAAAACTATCATTTTCCCAGTTTCATGATGATAAACTATGCAGCGCTTGGCGTCTTCAAATGAGAGGGTGTCACTTCATTTCCAAGGTTCCTCTTGGAAGTACATGATGTGACGTGAGACCTCTTTTTCTCTTATTCATGTCAGTTTTACAATTACCATGCCATGTACCTTCCCCATGAATAGTCCTCCTCACATACCGCATCCTTACCACATGATATTAAATTTCACCACCTTTTAGAACTACATATGTCTTGATTCCATCCCTCGTAAGATACATATGAATTCCTTGACATTTTTTCATTAGGTCCAGCCCCAAACACCCCAAATCTTTTCATTCTTTTGGCCCCATGGATTATGTGTCATAGGATTATGTGGTGTGTCATGAGGCCAATTTCGATCTCATTCACATCGGGTTTACAATAGCTACACCATGTACTCCCCCCTTAGGGACCTCCCCTTTTTTCTCATTCAAGCCGAAGGATGTAAAAATATATTGTATCACTATCATGCACGATGTTAAACTATACCCACATCCTCATTGCATGATGTTAAACTGCAAAACATTTGCGAAGTACATGGTCTTGATTTCAGACCTTGCAGGATTCATAGGAATTCATAGACATTTTTTCTCGGGCCCTAGCCCCCAAGTTTGATACCCCCATTATTCTAGGGAGATACATGGTGTGGTACAAGACCTCCTTGGTCTTTATTCATGTCGGGTTCATTACCTCTTCATGCTATATATACCCCTTAGAAAGCCCCACTTTTCTTAGTTGTGTCCAATATGTTGTTAAAATATACCACATCCTTACCTCACGATGTTAAGCTGGATGGCCTTTCAGAACTATGTGTGGTTTGATTCCTTCCCTCATAGGATACGTAAGAATGCCTGAACATTTTTGTCTTTGGGTCTGGCCCCAGTTACTAAATCTATCCATTCTTTCAGAACTATGGCCTAAGTGTCTAAGTATTATGTGGTGTGATGTGGGCTTATTAGATATCATTCATGTTGGGTTTACAACAATTGCACCATGTACTTCACCTTAGGGACCTCCATTTTATTCTCATCGATGCTGCAGGACAAAAACTAACCAACATCACTATCTTATATGACGTTAAACTATACCGACATCCTCACCACATGAAATTAAACTGCAGAGCATTCAAGAACTATGTATTGCTTGATTCCTTCCCTCACAGGATACATAAAAACACCCATAAATTTTTTCATTCATCCAAACCCCCCAGGTTTGATACCCCCATTCTTCTAGTGAGATATGTTGTGTGGTATGAGACCTCCTTTTCCTCATTCATGTTGGTTTCGTTACATCTCAATGCTTTATATACCCATTATAAATCCCAAAATTTCTTTGATGCATCCCACATGATGTTGAATTATGCCACATAATTACTGAATGACGTTAAACTTCACAACCTTTAAGATCTAGGGGTGTCTTGATTCCTTCCCTTAAAGGATACTTAGGAACACCTGGAAATTTTTTCCTTAGGTCCAACCCCAAGTACCACAGTTATTTCCACCTATTTATTCCCTCATGTCCTGGGTTTTCTCTAGGAATAAACACGGCGTGGTGTGGAAATTCTTTTTCCTCATTCGCATTAGGTTTAAAAAATATACTCTATGAACCCTTTTGATAGAACCCACTCATCCTACATTCTTTTCGCATGACGTTAAACTGCATAGCCTTTTAGAACAATATATGGATTGATTCTTATCCTCATGTGATATGTAGGAATGCCCAGAAATGTTTTCTTGGGATCCATCCCCAAGTCCCTTGACCTTTCTAGGTCCTTTGACTATTCATTTATGGTTTTTCTTCTATGACCTTAAACTAAGATCTCACTCATCCCGCATGACATTAAACCACTATGTTCGTCCTACAGGTCATTTAATATCCTTTATTATCCTTTCTGCATGACCTAAAAAGGAAAATTTCCCTTTTTCCTACATGACATCAAACTGCATGGTATTCGGTCATGAAACCTTATTTCCAGCCCTTTAGTCTGAGTTTATCTTGGGTGAGTGCAATGTGGTGTGGAATTATTCAATTCTCATTCACATTGGGTTTATTCTACCATGCCATGCCCATCCTCTATGAGCTATCATTCTCGTTATCTATTATTACAGCATGAAATTAAACATTATAGAACTTCATAACTATGTATGGATTGATTCCTTTTCTTATAGGATACGTAGTAACGCCCATACATTTTGTCATCGGGTCCAACCCAGTGACATACAACTATTTTGTCTCTTTCCTCCACTCATCCTCTCAAGTCACCTTCCCTTAATTGAATATATCCATCTAATATTCCTCATTAGATTGATCATATGCACTGTGGTATGGGACTTAGAGTTTTGGATTCATCATGGGAAATCTCTCATTCCAACACCATGCTTCACATTTCCATTAATTTGGGTCAACATCATATTTCACATCAAAAAGGACCCCCAAATGTTATGGATGATCAGCCTTAAGGCTCGCCTACCATTCTGGGCCAATGTCTCATAGGATCTTTATTGGAATATGGAGATAGTTCCATTCACATTTTAAATATGGTCAGTGGGTATCCCTCAGTTGTTTGTTCCCATCTCAGGCCACACGATATGGATACTATGCTTCAAATACGATCAATAGTTATCCTCTATAGTTACGCCAATCCCATTGCATCCCAAATGTTGATCTCAAAATTCATATTCCTTCTCACATCTTTATTTCTAGATGTAACTTTAATACTCTCAGTTCCATCCCTCTACGCACCTTTACATGTTGAGTGGGCGGACTAGTGTCATGGGGTTTCGTTTGGCTCCACCCCTTAATTCCCCTATTATGTGCTTCTATGTGTTGTAAAGATCATATCTTCCACTTGTTTCCTACATAGAGAATGGATCATGCAGCCTTAGGGGTTATTGATAAGGATAATACTTTATGGAAGATTCACACTTCTTATGGTCCGCACTCTTTGACCATAAACTAGGAGTCTTGTTCTCAAAGTCCAGGAAACATGACATTAAAATATGTACATGTTCTCTCAAGAATATTTGATGTGGTGCAAACCTCTTTATTCCTCATTAACATCAAGTTTCTATCTGACACTGCATTACACATTCCCGCATTGGAGGTCTCACTTCATGGTCCAAGGCTTATGACCTTAAACTATGTGTGAATTTTCCCTTATGGAATGTGTGATGTGGTGAAGAAGTCTTTGGTCTTCATTCACATTGGGTTAATTTATGGCACCACCACTACACATGTCCTCCTTGAGAGGATTTATACCATATGACCTTAAACTATGATCTTTAGTGTCCAAGTTCACATGACATTAAACTATATAATAACTTGTTTTTCCTCACTTTGTAGGATATTCCCCACTTTGGTGTTGGTCATTTTCAACACCTTACATCTAGAAGAACATGTGGAATTATTCCCATACTTAAGGGATACGTAGGAACACCAAGATCATTGACCTCAGGCCCAGCCTCACTATTTTTCCCCTTTTAGCCCTAGGATCCTAGGTTCCCCTTTGAGAATCTGTGATGTGGTGTGGACTTCCTCTTTCATCATTCATGTTAGGTTATGTACTACACCACACATGTATCATTTGGGGTGGAAATTTCCTAGTTTTATGACAATAAACTATATCGCTACCCAAATATCCTCATCGCATGGTGTTAAACTACACGACCCTCAAGAACTATGTATGGATTGATTCCTTCCCTTTCAAGATACATAAAAATTCCTGAGCATTTCACCTTGGGCCCAGACCCAGGTCTATTGAACTTCCTGTCCCTTTAGTCCCAATTATAGTCTAAAATCTATGACCTTAAACTAGGATCCCCTAGTCTGTGTAAAATAACATTAAACTATTGGCCAGTATCCAAGTAGTATGACCTTAAACTATGTGAAACGTCCTGAAAATATAAGGTTAAATTATTCCATGCATCTTCCTCACCATATGACATTAAACTACATGTATATTGTGATGATCTATTAAGTATTCTATGTCCTCACCATAGAGTTCCTATCTAGAAATGAGTTTGATCCTAGTTCAAACCATTTCACCCACCCAATGTTTCTTCGACATGGTTGTATAATTTCAAGATTGATGGACTCCATTTGAGTAGCTCATCACTCTATTTCCATGATTTTTATGCCCTTTATTTGGATCTTAATCCTCTTTCACACCTGAAGAAACCCCTTAACAGTATATTCCCATGAAATTTTAGCTTACCTATCATCCTAGGCCAACGTTCAAGAAGATATCAGGTGACATTTTGGGTTAATCTCTATGTTTTCAAACTCAATCAGCAATTGGACCTCATTTTTGTACCCATTTAAGGCTAACACGATATGGATTTTGTGTTTTAAATGTGGTCAAAAATTATCCTCCATCATTAGGATACCATCATTGTGTTTTTAATTTTGGGTATCATGATTCACACTTTTAATTTCCCTTTGTTGAGATTGATTCTAACACCCTTGGCATTTTCCCTCTTGTTTATTAGCACACATTGGTAAGGGAACGTTGGATGCTATAGAAACCTTATTCCCCAATCACAGCTTCCCTAAACTTAAATGCTTCTATTGGCCAGCCAGCAATATCAGACCTCGAGTATTTGATGATTAACTGATACTCCCATACAAAGTGTGAAGTTATGTGGTCATACCTTATTTCTCACATCGGGCATGACCCATGTGAGATTAGGTATTGACCTTTTGTTGTTCTGAAAATATGATCAAGATTCAATAATCAAAAAAAGTAGAAAATATGTCCATGAATGCAGTTTAAATGAGAAGTTAGATGAAGAAATTATGTCTTAGTTTGGATAAAACATGACCCTTATGGATCTACTCCCTCAATGTAATCTTTTAATTCAACAACTCTCTGGAATGTAGCTTCCAAGGTTTATTTACACTTCTCAATCTCCTCATCCTCATTGACGGATGTGGATTGAAGATCATCATCCATGATCTACATTCAATCCTATTCATCTTGATGTTCTGCCACATGACAATTCACCTATACTAATTTCTCTTAGTCCTCCACCATTTGGGCCATCAGTCATTCAGTGATCCCCATATTCTTATCGATGAATTTGAAATTCTCACTCATCTACCCATAACTGTTTTGGAGAAATTTATTGACATCTTGATGTTTCTGGATATTTTCAGACTTCTTATGGTACCACTCAACATGCAGGTGTTGACTACTTGCCCACATCTTCTCAGCAAGGTAGTCTCAAACTAATGTGTGTAGATGCCACACGTCTAACCCTCTAGTGCATAGATCTCAAATCCACATGAGAAGTGATCCCATTCGACATATCCACTCAAATTCTGGGACCTTGTTAAGGAAGTTCTTCATTAGTTTCCATGCTCATCGTCAAACCTTCTAATTATCCTCATCTGCATTAGAATCAGATTCCTTTAGCTCCAAGGGAATATCTGGTTCGTACATAGTAAATGAGTCTAGGAGCTCTGCAGTAGGATCTTCCTTGGGAACTCCATCCAATGAATTAGGATCTGGGTTGTCCGATTGGTCCTCATCATTTGATTCTACCTAGATAATGTTAGTCTAGCTAGCTCTAGGTTCTTCCACACCAATGGATTCACCCGCCATCAGGATTGATCACTCACCAAGAACCATATCTTGGACATCATGGGTACTCAATTCCATATGGACCATCACCCCTCTCAGTATGGAGGCCCTAGGTCCTCCGTCCATCCATACTAGTAGGACCCCCACCATCTTAAGAACTATTCAGATAAGGGTTGTTTCATTCATTTTGATTAAACAAAATGATGGGTGACTCTACAAGATGAGGGATACTTTTGATGGTCCAAATAATGGTCTCTCATATGTCCTTTCAACATTGGAATTATAGGTCACATTCCCCTATATATGATGGTGGGATTTGAAGGTTTAGAGATACTTCCCTTTCCTCCCTTCTACTAGATTCTGCAGCTATTGTTTATCTGGATGTAAGTCCTAGTGCCTGGTCCTCTACAACCATTGTCAAGTCTTTATCCCTGATAGTAGGGACTCTCTACACAAGGTCCTCCTTCATATGTAAATTTTGGTTGATGGAATAAGATAAATTAAGAAAGATAATGGAACAGGATATGAGTTAAATCTTACTTCAAGAGTAGCAGAAAATCCTCCAAGAGAATTTTCTTTTGAGGCCATGATTTTTCCTTACTATAGAAAGACTCCCTTGGAAGTCTCTTCCTCATCACCCTTCTAAAGGCCCTCTACATCGAACTCTTCCCCCCTGAATTATTTAATTTTTTTGGATAGGGGAAAGTGCTCTTCTAATTTGGCCACCGACAGCATTAGAAGGTATGTTTTTCCTCGAAACACCCTCACTCATCATTTCAGTGGTCATGTAGTGCATCAGAAAAAACCAACTCCTCTAACTCCTATACATAACTTTTTCCCATAGATTAGGCCACATTTAAGCTAGATTTTACAAAGATAATTTCACCCATCATTATCCTGTGTTTGTTCATGTTCACCCAAATGTCGTCAAAATTGAGGAAATTTTTACAGAATTCCTAATATTAGCATGTGTCTGGATAAATAGAATCAGGGTGTATCATCCCTTGATGCACCTACTTTCTTGATACCTGATTAGTCCTCTGTATAAATACCCTTGACATTTACCCTCTTTCCAGGGTCATCCATGTCGGTGCAGCTAGGTATGGAACCGCCACCTCCCTTTCTTATCCTTCAATCAGTGCTAGTTTGTTGCCCAATTAAATTACTTCTATATCCTCATCACTATAACCTGCATTGGTGCCACCTTCATGATGTCCCCTCACTACCTACTTACCCCAACTTTGAGGTTTGTGTACTTCTTCGTTATTAGACCAGATTGTTGGCTTATTCAACATCTCTCCTAGGTAAGCAGCTACCTAGATCAGTGCCTATTTATGGACTAATATGAATGCAGTAGTAAGTGGTGATAGCTCATTCCACATCTTTCCATCATCTCATTTGAAAATCATCCATAGTTATCTCATCACACATGGTTTGTTCTCATGACGCAACCCCAAAAACAACTTTAGAGTCAGCCTCTGTAAACATCTAAATTGTCTTGCGAATTAGTATGGAGTATATGGTTCGCATATGGGTTCATAGTCCACCCATTATACCAACACACCATTATGTAAGGAAATTAGATATGAACACTTCTCTATTGTGTTTGTTTTATCATCATTGTATGCTCTGGTTGGTAGGGGGAATGGGTGGAAGATGAATTGTTCGCCTTGGGAGATCTTGTTCAGCATAACCACTACACCTATATTGAGTAACGACCTACCCATAGTATTCATAATCACTGGTCGAGAGTGTATCCTAGGTATAATGTTGTAATTAAGGTATTTGTAGCCTCCCATGTGTGTAGTGACCCTATTATATAAGAAATGAAAGGGCCCACACATGTGTAATAACCTCTTTCCTTCACTGATGTGCCGAAGAAGGTGACACAGCTTCACTAGAATTGAGATGCTCAAGTTATGAATATTCTGTAGGATAGTTTTTCCACCATGATAAATGTGTTTAGTCACTCCCCCATGTGTTTATCCCTCACCAGATTCATCTATCCACATATCATCATAGAGATAAATCTGGCCAACCTAACTATTGGTTGTTGGCCATCCTTGATGCTTTAGCCCCTCATTTTCAACTGGCTATCCTCTAGGACCCACCATTAAGAACCATACTTTCCTAGCTGAGCTCCACTTAGATAAGTGGGGGGTCTTGCTTGTAGTATCCTTGGTGTTTCTTCTCCCTTGGCTGGAAAGTTCAAAACGTAGCTGAACCAATGCTTGAAGTGGATGTCCTTAGTGTTCTGCTTTTCATCATATTTTCCCATCACCAAGCTTAGAAACACCTTTTCCAATGGAGAAATTTGTTTTGCATCCTCCCAGGTATTCATGGTAGGGATGAACCCATCGTACATCCCTCCCAGAATCGAGATTACATAGATCTTACAAAGATCCCATAGGCTGATACTAACCTCCCCGTGATGCATATGGAATGTGTTTGTATCCAAAAACCACCGGAATAGTAGTTTCGGTATTATCTCCTTCAGTGAGTAAACATGTAATTGAGAATCCCATACTGCTTCATACCGGACAACTCACCTGAGTGAATGATCAAACTCAATGCAGTATGCACACACCCAGAAGGACCAGGCCCACTTATCTATGAAGTTACTGCCCTATCGAAGATACCATCTATTCATCCACCCCTTCTCTGTATTTCAAAGAGCTACCTTAATAATCATTCTTTAATAAGTTGGGGACGTCTCTTCTGACAAACCATTACCATTGATGTTGTTGACATGATTTTAAAGGCAGTGAGTTTTGGTAGGGGTATGATCCTTCCTAAAATGGCTATCTGAAGCCCTATACCACTAATATTGTCCTGATGTGCTCCTAAACCATTAGGCTAAGTCATCTCTACTTACCTCAGGAATGAATAAATCATCCCACTAGATAAATTCATACAATGGTAGTGTATTTCAAATTGGTTGGTCCTTCTGAGAATCTGACAGCAGTGTCATCAATGATTCATGGTCGAAAGTACTCCAAACATACTCCCCTATTTCAGTGTTTGTTTCCATTTCTTTCCTCTAAGCAGCATTAGGCAGAACTTCTCAAGCAGCAACCTGACGAGACATCAGCCTTAGATTTTAGAAAATTTTAAGTTTGTTCACCGAGATGGTTTGTAGAGACTATTAATAGATATGGGTCAAAGAGACCATTCATGGAGGAATATCTTGCGAAATATCCTTGATCTCAGCCTATGTCACAAATAAGTAGCAGTTCTTGATGTTCGGGTTTGCTGAAAATCTTTTACAGAACATTGGACTATAGAACCCAGTTCATGTAGTCATGTTTTCTGAGCATATCTCTTCGTGAAAACAATCATTAGTTTAGTTATTCGCAGAGATCTAGGTATATAAAAAATAGCACTCTAGCCCTATTTATAGGTGACCTCCGGCTCACCCTTCACAGTGAACCTCACCCATGCTTCGTGGTGGCCTTTGGATGATGGATATTTGTGGCGTGTCACACCCTGAATCATTTTTTATCCTGTTTCATGTTCCCATGTGTGTTTTCGGAAACATAACCTCATGATCTGACCCTCTCTTCCGTCAACTCCCATTATGAGGGGGACTTTTTTGGCACTGAAAATAATGCACCCAAATGGCTATAGAATCCATTAGGAATCATCAAAAGGGATATTTTTGTGAAGATCCTCTATATAGATCCGTCACCCAAATTACTGTGAACAAATCTCCCCTACATAGCCCCTTTTTTTTGTGATTCCATGAATGTATCTCCTTTGTGGTGTTAGTTTTCCTTCACGATCTGCCAAAAATGCATCTCCTCTATGCCATCACTTTTCCTTTGCGATCTATCACGAATGTATCTTCTATATGGTGTCACTTTTCCTTCACGATCTTCTGCAAATATATCTCCTTCATAACATCACTTTTCCTTTGCGATCCATCGCGAACGTATCTCCTTCATGGAATCACTTTTCCTTCACGATCTACTATGAATGTATCTCCTCCATAGAGTCATTTTTCTTTCATAATCTTCCCCAAACATATCTCCAATAAGACATTATCTTCATATCATGATCCACTACAAACATATATCCTCCACTACATCACTTTCCCTTCATGTTCCACCATGAACGTATCTCCTTCGCAGCCTCAATTTTCCTCTACAGTGCCTCATTTGTTCTTCACGGTGAGCCCCACAAATGCTGCTAAACTCTGATGCCTTTAATTAGAAGACCCCCCTCCAATATATTGTAAATATGACCTTTCTCGTTCCCAGGTCTCATTTTACTAAGACTTCCAAGAACCCGAATATTTTTCGCCCAAGGTACTTGAGCATTGCGAGTCGTACCTCCATTGGTTCTTTATGGCCCCACCTATGGTAGGGATGCCCTTTTTGGAGGAATTATCCCTTCATAAAGTATGGATCCCCTTTGGGTTTCTTGAGGCTTTTTGATTCATTATGCCTTCACAGAGCACTCTCAAAATAAAGATATCTTTGTTAAGTCGAAGCTCTACTATGCTGAAGTCCTTCTTTCAAAAAGCACCATTCCTTCATGAAGAAACCTTCCTTCATGGATACCCATTCCTTTGTGGAGCCACATTCCTTCTTGAAGCCCCATTCCATTGCAAATCACCTTTCTTCCATGAAGATAATTTCCCTCATGAATCTCTCCCATCGATCCTACTGGCCTTGGAAACCCATTTCCCACATGGCGCTCTAGGCTTGTGTGAAGTGATTTCATGGTTCCTTGAGTGTTCTTTCATATATCATGGCCCTACCTTATGCTTCTTCACAAATTCATGCTAACGCCAATTTCATATTCATATAGCCACACTAACATGATCCCCTCAAGTGACCACTACTCTACCCCATTGTTTCCAAGAATTTATTGTTCCTTTCTTACTCCAAGTGTGGGTTGGTACAAGTTATGTATGTCCAAGGGGTGAGGATTGAGTCCTCATCTAAGTTGTAGGATGTTAAAATACCAAGCACCATCGTCCCCAACAAATTACATTAAACTATGAGTTTCCACATTTGGGTAGGCCTAGGATAATTCAAAGGGGAATGAGCATCAAAGCAGTCCCTCCTTCTCTATCCCTTTGGGATTTGTCGCCATGTGCACCTCGAGAAGTCTCCACGTAAGCCTCAAACCACCTTATCAGGATTCCCTACTTGAGCAAGTCCCAATCTCTATCTCCATGATCCACTAACCATGTGTAATCCCCACATCATAACTTTTCATCACACCTTTCACGAAACGATCATTAGGTCCACCGCTACCTCAAGTTTTCCACACCAAGCATGACTCGCATCAGCTTAGAGTAAACAACGACCATGACACCCTCTACAGTCCACTAACCACATGTAAGTCCCATTCACCTCATCCCATAGGATGTTAAACTACATCCACTATAATTATGTGTAATTTGATCCTTATCTCTTATATAAGGTACGTAGAAATATTTTCCGAGGTTCAATCCATCCACTCCCCGCAATATGACCATTATGTGTATTTTACAATAGTTCACCTTCATCCCGCATTATGTTAAACTATATTCCCCTTTTAACTCTGTGGGTTTTCATTCCCATTCATTGGGATATATAAGAATCCACTCTTAGGTCCAACTCCAACCTATAGTAAAATCTGGTACTCCCTCCCAAGGGATGTACCCTCCTGATGTGATATTTTCCCTTTTTGGGACGCATCTCCAAGATCCTCCTCCATATGGTGTTTTCATTCACGTGGGCTACTAACCATACATAATACTCACACTTCACCATACTCCTCCAACCAAAAGTTCGCCTCTTGTGATGGGATTCTAACGATGCATAAGCCCCATCATGACTCTATGTCGTTATCCTTTTTGTATGACTTGATTACATGACCCACCCTTGAACTACATAGACGTTGATTCCCATCCTCTGGGATACATATTAAGCCAAACCTAGGTTCAATCCCATCATTCATTTCCCATCCTATCCTTTCCTTAGAGTCTTTGTGTATCAGTAAGATCATTCCCTAACCCGGATGTTCTACTTCCTTTGGGTACCCATCCATGAATTCCATTCTCAAGGGACACCCCCTTGGGTGTCTCATCGCCCCAATGAACTATGTGTACATTGATTCCCAACCACTAGGATATGTTGGAATCCTTCCGGAGGTTCAATACCGACACCACCATCATCTTCACATCAGTTCCATCCCATTCATCTCATCAACTTCATCAAATCATACATCATCCATCCTGATTTTACCTAGGCCGCCACATCCTAGTGAACTCACACCATTCATTTGGGAAGATAAACATTCATAGAAAACATCCATCTACTCCATGACCTTGACCTTATCACGTTAATGTTATCCATCCCATTACTTCCTATTGCGAGACTTAGGCTGCAAACCACGTGTAAGCCTCGAATCCTCCCTTTGAACTATGTGGGTTTTGATCCTAGTCTTCTACATAGGGTATGTAGGAAGCCTCTCTAAGGTTAAATACCAGGCAATGATAATCCTTGGTGTCCCCTTTTTCTAGGACCCACCATCTGATGATCCTACCTTTACATTATTCCGATCAACCTTCATGGTGTGAAACCTTCCCTTTTTAGGACATGTCATCCAGGTTCAGTCTTCACTGACGTTTTGACCCATCCACCCGGTAAACCTTCCATGTGTTCCCTCTTAGGGGTGTATCTATCTAATCCACTCTTGTTAGTGTTATAATCAGTCAGATCTATCTCCTCTTGACATTAAATTCACATCATATCCTAGTTCAAACATGGGAAGCTGAGGAAAATCTTATAGATATTCCTATTGCATAATATTCCCCACATTCTATGTGGGATTCCACGAGATTCCATTCCCTAAAGGAGCCCTCAAATAAAGGATAATTTAGGTGTAATATGTTTTTGATGTCCGGACATGCCAATGATGCCCAATGTTACTACTTCCCTGCCTGAAGGTTTCTTCCCCAACATGACCCATTGGAATGTCCTAGTAGAAGCAATGTAATTAACCAAAATCCATAGAGAGAAGGTACTGGGAAGGGTCTCACAAACAACATCTTAATCTATAAGGGAGACCCAGACTAGGTGGCGAGTTATGAGGAAGAATCCATAGAAAAAGCAACTGACATCCCATCATCCCATATCAATCAAGTAGTAGACATCACCTAAGAGTTGATTGATGTCTCCTACCTCTGGAAAGTGTGAATGTGGGGGTACAATGCACATCCATGTGAATGTTAAAAGTGCTTGAGCAGCACACATCATCAGAAAGCATCATAAATAATAGTTTTTGATGACTGTTAAGAGTGATGTGTTTATATACCTAACCAATAAAATATTTAAGTTTGTGATGGTTATTATAAAGAAACCAAGTTATGTATAGAAAATGGAAAATACAAAGATAAATGTATTAGTTGATCAGAATCACTTCGAGTTGGTACATTCAGTAACTAATCCTCTCTTGGTGAAACTGACAATCAGAAGGTATGAAAAACTTTGTATATTATGAAATAAGTAGGTAGGTAGATTATGTATATAGTATATCAGTTAAAATAGATAGTAATTTGATAGTAATAGTGATGTTGATCCTTGTTTTTTGGATTTTTTATTTGGAGTGATATTGAATATTTAGATAAGGAGAGTTAGGTAATGCATAGATGGAATGTCTGGAAAGAATTGGAATTATATAGATAAGTGTACCAACCAACTAGGTTTGGCATCAATGAAATATGAAATAATGATTCAAACTAGAAGTGGGAAATTATTTTAGAGTTTACATAAATATTCTTCAGCAAGATATGTGGGCTGGTGTAGTTTTGTGGAGTGGTCACAATTTTATTACTATATTATAAAATACATTACCAGTTGCAGAAATTGAATTTCATTTTTGAAAAAGAATTTAGTGAATAATATCGTTTTTGAAGTATTGATAAAGAAACTTCTGAGGTAAAATAAGCATTGTTTTTGGGTGATTGTAATGACCCATGTCGTTATAGGATGGTAAAATTTATGGAAATTTGAGTTTTTTTATTGGAGATAAAGACGTGTATAGAGATGAGAGTCATTACACAAATCTTAGGGATAAAATATTTTTAGTGAATTTTTTCGCATGTGGTCATATGTTTATAGTGTGCTTTTGGATGTAGGTTTAATATCGAAGAAGGGTTGTTGGAGTGCCTCAAGTATGTGGGAATGATATTTTGGTTTACCCTTGGGTTGACCATTTGTATTGGTACCATATAGAGGTGTTTGGATTATTGGAACAGGTTAAGGAATTATCCTCAATAATTTTTCTGGTTAAGATGATATTATACTAATATATTTTAACATATTTTATATTAAGAGATACCTTTTAGGTTCAAAAATTTAGTGGAGATGTTTTGGAGTGATATTTTTTATTTTTTATTTTTAGCATATTTTTGAAAATACATGTAAAACTATATGAAATCCATAGGGAAAAATTATGTTATGTATGGTTTTCTCGAAAAAGGGAAAAACAATATATATGTAGTAAAATATATAATTTTTATGAATAAGATAGTATATAATAATTACATAACATTTTTTTAAATGGAAAAACTATATGTATTAAAATAAATTATATCAAATCAACATAAAATATTACATATGAAAAAGCTTCCCCTGAAAATTATGTTATGTATGAAAATTGATATATTAAATATAGGGAAAATATATTAAATATGAATTTATACCAAAGTAATATATATTAAATATTCAGTGTTTTTGAGTAAAATATATTATGTATATATAAAAAATATTACAAATGTGGAAAAATATTACATATAAATTTTTTGAAAGGGGGAAACCTTACGTACATCATAAATATATTACATATTGAAGGGGATGCATGGAATTTTGGTATTCTTGGGATTTTAAGGTTATATATTTTCTATGAATTATATATATATATATATATTCTATACATAAGAATTACATATATTATATATGGGCTCTAAAGGTTTATGCATGTTATATTTTTGGGTGGTTGCACTATATGTCCAAATTTAGAAGATAATTAATTTTTAAATAATATTAATAAAAAATAAAAACATATATTAAAGGTAAATTTAGTTTATTTATGAAATTATAGGGAACCCTCATAAAATACTCCACTCTTTTCCCTTTTCATGTCTAAGGGACATCTCCAGAGATTCTTAATGGATAATAGAGTTGATTATACTAAAGTATTTATTGAGATAAATCTATTGATCCATTTCAATTCTATCTTAGTATTTCCACATTATTTATTATTGATTTATTATGACTTTTTATATGGTTTTATTCAAAAAAAATTACTATAATTTTTTTGATTTTTCTTGATATGATGGGGATTTTATTCATCTTTCAAAGAGGGGTTCCTAGAGAGATTATCACACTAGGATTTGTGTAGATTTATTCTAGTATGTCACAAACCTAAATTTTTTAGTAACATCTATATTTTTTGAAAATAATTAATTAAATGAAATATGAATTAGGGTGTTTTGGGTGATAATGTTATGGACGGGTATTATGGGTGGTGTTCACAATATTCCCTGAGGATTTATACATTTTAGGTTTCTCATTGAGTAATTTATTATTAATTACAGAGAATAAAATATATAACTAGTCATTCAATTAATATTTGATTAATTTGAAGAATACATATAAATGTTTTATGATTTACTATGATTTAATTTTTAAATATATAAGGCCTTAGTTTAATGGATGGTGGTCGGTAAGTCATGGATGAGATTAAACAAGGGTGGATGAGCTTCACTTATGTTGGGAATAACTCAATAATAGTTTAGTGTTCCATAAAAATATCACTAGGTTTATAAATTTTGTTTATGTAGTAGTTGATATGTGGTATCAAAACATTGGTGCGATGGATCATGATTTTTAAAAAATCCATATAAACACAAATGAAAAAAAAAATTCATGGCAACACAATTGAATAATGAGAAATTGTTTTATTGATCAATCCGAAATAGTCGAGGTCTTAAACATAAATTCATTCTATGTAAAATATAGATCCTTAAAGTTCATAAATGAAATTTATGAATAAATTAAACCATATGATATCTTCCCATAGATACCTGTTGATGGGGGAGTGAGATACACAAATAATATTTGTCCAAAGGATAATCCTAGTGAACCATGGCATGCTTATATCCTCTGGAATTATGAACGAGAGTGAGAGGTGAGTGTTCCTAATCCACTAATATGTCTATATCCTTATGGGGATATATTATAAAAGATTTTGGTGAATATTTTGTAATATTTTCAACCTAGTCAAATATTTTATGTGAGTTGAATGACATACCACTCTCTAATGGTTGGTTTAAATAAAAATATATGTGTTGTCAATTGTACCATTTTGCTATTTTAGCAATACTGAGGAAGGTGAGTCCCATGAGTGATGGTCCATGACCTGGTAGTATGGGATGTGATAAAAGAACCCATATTTCATGTCCTGTCTATGATTTAAATTGTGAAACAATAAAGGCTTACCATTTTGTGATGACTATATGGAGTGTTATAAGAGGCTAGATCATTGATAGATTATTATACATATAGTATCAAGAATATATTTTTCATTTGAGAGGACAAAATGGGAACTATGTGTTAGGTTTGGTAGTGTGTCCCACCCATTTGAGGTATTTTATATTAGGTTCTAGGGAGGGATGAATCCCCCATGTATATGAGTTATCAAGTGCAGGGGTGTGACGCATCCCCAAATTATTAATGGACTAATAATGATTCAAGGGAAGGGTAATACACTATGGTGTATTTTATATGATGATAGAAGGAGATGTAATTTGCTTGTGTATATGTGTTATCTTGAGTTGTGGTGTGATGAATCCCTTGGGTATTGATTTCACTGTAACTATTATTTTGTAGGATTTGACCCCCCGCATGTGTGGTTCATGATTATTTTGGGTAGAGTGTGTGACCACCATAGTGGATTGATTGAGAAAATTTATGTGCATATTTTTAATACAATAGTAATGAATTATTGATATTTTTAAAGTATATAACCCATGTATTTAAATGTTTTATTAAAATAATGGACAATTTTTTATATAGAATAAAAATGAGCTAAATTGTGAAAAATGATTAATTCTGTATTTTTGACAGATTTTTACGTCAAGGGTATTTTGATAATTTTTGGAAAAATATAATTCCAAATTGAGTGATTATTTTTTTCGAATAATTATTTTATTTCCTTCATTTTTTTAATCTACGCCATGGGATGAATCGATTATATAGAGGCCTTAAAAAATCAATGAAGTTAAAGATATTTCTAGGCAGACAGCGTGAACCCCACCACCGTAATGGACATCCATTCCAGCTACATGCCTCCAATTATAGTGATTCCAACCAGGATAGAACTAGTACATATCATAGAGGATCTAAAATTAATTTTATTGATTTTTGAAGTTATTAAGGTTTCCATTGGAGGTTATAAATTTAGAGGAAGCTTCCTTTAACATTGGTCCATAAAAAGAAACCTCTAATTAAAAAAGCATAACTCCTACAACTGGTGGCCAAATATGATGAAATTTGGAGGATGAACAGAAAAAAAAATTATTGAAAAACGTTAATGAAGGGGTTAACACGTTATTAGTCCAATTCATGGGTAAAAAATGCAAGATCTTGTGAAACACAGAAATCTGCCTATAAAAGGAGAAGAGCTCCTACCTCTCAAATCATTCCCATCCTTCCCAACACCATCTGGGGAACCAAGGAGAGGAGGCCAAGAGGTATTTAGTAATTTTATTTCTTTAATTTATTTTTATTTTTAGTTTTCATTTCCATTGTAATGCATTAATCATTTTTATATTAAAGTTTTCAACTTTCTTCTTCCACCCCTTTTCTCCTCCAACTCTAATTCTCATTCTCTCTCTTCCATCTTTCCATCGTGATCTCTATGAACTTCACTATAGGAAGTGACTAAATTGAGTCATGGACATAGGGGAGGTTTCATGGTGTTATTCATTATTTCAATTCAATTCAAAAGGTTTTTATTCTATTTTTGGTGGAAGCAGGAATATTGCACGGGTGCGGTAGTCGTCCACCATGGAACTATTTCTGAATCCATTATTTTCCATTGATTAATTAATTTTCCCTCCCTTATCTTAAGAAAACCCTTCATACAGTGGATTTGGGGTTATCATATATAAGTTATGAAATATCATACAGTGTAGCTAAGTCTTTTTGGGATAGCATTCCACATTGAGGTGTTATCCTAGTTGACTATTAGAGGAGGTGTGGTTTGGTGTGCTGTAGGCGTGATAAAATAACACACTCTTTAAATCAAAGGAATGTGATTCATCAATGAGGTTTCATAAAATGATTTATAAAATTTAATTTAAATAATAAATAATTAATGAACGAACTTGTGTTATCCAACCCTAGGACCAAGATCATTCTTCCCTAATTTCATTCGGTTTGCATCTAGATTTAAATTTTGCATGTCATTATTTTAATTGCATGTTTTCCAAAACCGTCAAAAACATTGTTTTCAGTAAATATTAGAAACACCAAAAATAGTTAGAATATGTGAATTATGATTAGTGATTGAACCAACTACGAATCTCCTCAAGTGAGATGACCCTGGTCAGCCTCTATTTTGCACTAGGAAAATATAGAAATTTTCTTTTACCATGCCCTGCGGCAGGTTTGCATCGTGGATTATATGTGATTGTTATATGAAGGGTATGTGACCCCCTTTTATATAATATAATATGTTTATATGTAATGGATTCCCCCATGGTTTAGGATATTCTAATTTGTTTTTTGGGAAGTAAATTGTTTCCATATGTGGATACTTCTTAAGGGTTTTATAGTATCATGTTCTTCCCCTAGGTAGTGATACATTATTAATAGATACATTCTACATTAGATGTAGTTAGTGAGGTTATATTTAGGTGTTAAATTAGAACCCAAGGACATAAAGTTGTCTATATTTTTTCTATGGTGCATTATTAATTTTCTAGGAATACCACTTTGTACATGCACTACATACACCGGTTGTGTTAGAGATTCTACTATTGGATGCCTATTGATGTTTACCCACACACTGCTCAGGTGGTCCAAGTATTAGGAAGACAAGAAGATATCATGATCACAAATGAAGTTTTGGAAGAGGCCTAGTATTTCTTCATTGAGCTATATAGCTTAGAAGGAGTAGGAATATGGGACTATGATGGAACTCAGTCCTAGGAGGTGGTTATTTTTATTTATTTACTCTTGGTTTGGATTGAATTTATCTTCTCCTGTGATATCATTTTTGTGTATTTATGAATCATATGAAATTTTATATATCACACCTATTATGGAATTGATTTATGATTTACTTTGGGTGGTCTTCTCTACAATACTTATTAATTATTTTGGATATTGTTTTAATTTTTTATATGATATTTTGTTGATGTATTACTTCAATATGAGGGAATAATTTCGTCATTGTAAGACCCTAGTCCCCCATTTCTCATTGAAAACATCTTGAATATAATGATTCAAGACAAAGGTCATTTATCCTTCTAGTATAGTAACTATGAACTGATATATGCTAGGGAAATTACCAAAGAAATAATATAAAAATATTGTAATATCCTGACCTAGGTGCCACTAGACCAGTTTCTTTATCTAATTCTCCACATGACCTCAAGAATGCCTCCTTTTATTTCATAGGCAACTAACTAGAATTTGGGGTTTAATAAATCACATGGTAATACTATACCCTCCTTACTAGAGTAAAATAGTGGTGGGAATAACAATAAACATCGAATGAAATAACAATCAATAACCTAGAATCACATAATGAACTCCCAAGACTGGGTAAGTACAACAATCAAAGGTAATAATTATGTCATTCCATGAGTGTGTAAAGTTCAAAATATATACCAAAAATAAAGACCCCAAGGAAAAATCACACAAAAAGTCTCGAAAACATTTTGGGTCTACTCATCCATTATCCATCCCAAATCAACCATCTATCATAGGTCCCTTACCCTTATCTATTCTGGAAAACATAAAGTATACATGGGTACATAATGGTTTCCCAATAAGGGTGTGATTAAAACTAAGTAGAAAACTACTAATGGTGTATATATCAATATGCAGTCTAATAAAAATTTATGCATAAGTGCATATAAGAATGAATGTAGTATTAAATAGGTTTATAGTTAAAAATTTATCAATAATATCAATGGGATCTTGGTTCCCACTACATAACCAATGCACCAAACCTTCTTCCTAACATGTCAGAAGCTTGAACCATATACAATAAGGGGGTTTTACACTTTACATTAGATTGTAATTCATTAATCAATTCAATTAAATCATTTTAACATGGAAAATTAGTTCAAGTAACCACATCATGTCAATATCAGAGGATCTTAAAGCATCAATCCTATATCAAACCATGAAATACATTGGTGGGGAATAGAGCATTAGTTTTTCCCAAACCGAAGATGATGAACGTCTTTCCAATATTTCAACCATACCATAAATCATGTTTTCCATGGTTTATAATTGGTCATTTTTTATCAAAAAATAAAAAAAAAGTTTCACATTTTCATTTAACAACATTCACATGGTTCATTACTTCAAATACATTTATTTCAAACCCATAACTATCCCATTTTACCTTCCATTCATTATCACAATCATATTACATACTTTTAAAATGGTTTACAATATAGACATTTCCCATCTAACCATTTATCATTTTACCCCAAAATTAACTCAAAACTATTTAACATTGTATGTTATGTCAATCATACATTTCTACCCTGTTAACATGATAAGATTAATTATTATTGGTTAAATCTCATAAAACCTTTAAATAATTATTCAAAAACTCAATTTCCATGTTCAAGGGAGTGGAATACCCCATGGGTGACCTCAGTCCCTTCTACTCATCATCAATTGATTTAACAAGGCCAGTGAAAGGTCCAACCTACCACTTAAACACATGATTTAATATTCCCTAAAAATGGATAAATTGCACATAAAAACTAAAAAATCCCACATACCATATACACATAAATAAAAATCAATAATATTGTAAATAACTTATAAACCACCTACCTCATGATCATTGAAAAATGCTTACCCAAAACATCCCTTGATACATTCTCTAACAAACCTCCACACCCAATCTAATAATTCTATGGAAAATAATGGTTTATGGATTTATAGGGAGATAAAACATTCGACCTTGATTCAACAAAAAAATAAAAGGAAAAGGAATATTAGAATTATCTTTTGATTCGATTCACAAACAAAAAATCTTCATATGACCACAAATCGAAGGAGAATCACCCTTGATGAAGGAGGGAGATCTTAGTTAATGCCCCTAGTTACTGGAGGGGATGGGGAATAAAATATAGTGTGAACCCTTTATTATAAATATGGGAAAATGGTAAAATACTCAATTTTAAAGACACAGATGGTTTTTCCACAAGGTTTTCCAAACCATGTGTTAATCATCAAATTACCTCTATTCCAAAGGAAATCATGCCAAATAGTCTGTCTGGACCATCCACACTATTTAAAAAACCATCTAGTTACCTCTTCCCTATAGGGTCTTTACCTACATTGTCCCCTTGGAAACCATGCACAATTTTTTAATTATAATCCTACCACCTCTAGTCTGTATAGTTATGGTGAAAGTTTTGTACTAACTTGGATCCAACCATATACCATGCCCTAGATGGACCCTTTTCCCTCATTTTCACGTCTCAAACAACTAATACACCCAAAAGATGATTCTTACACTCGATAATGGTTCTTTTTTCCTTTAATATAGTTAGGTAAAAAAAATCTTATTGAGGTTCGTAATTTTACAACCTCCCCCACCATATAACATATCATCATTGAGATTCCCTTCTAAGCATCACTAATCTTTGAAATTAAAAAGTTCAGGCCATTAGGCCAACATATTATATTCCTAATACCAAGTATCATCTTGAATGTTACTATGTTTCCACATAACTTAGACCAACGACACGGTCTTTCCCCACAAAACATTCTCACCATGATCCATAACAAGAATTGGATGCTCTCTAAAGGGAACATCAACCTCCAGATCATCGTCATCAATATAATTCACATGATAAGGGTTAGGGTGATATAGTTAAATCTATGACACATGAAAAATTTCAAGCATAGAACTATACTATTACAGGAAGTTCCAAGTGATATTCCACCAATCTCATCCTCTCCATGACCTTAAATAACCCCACATACCATTGCGCCAACTTTCCATACTCCCGAATAGGATAGTAACCTAATCTCAGTGTAACCAAAAGGAACTCATGGTAAGCCACTGTAAACTAAATAAATAAATAAAAATTGATCAGTTTATAACTAATGTCTACTCTATGTCATATACATACACTCCCAGATCAACTAACCATGCTTTGACAACTCCTACATAAGACTTAGTCCCAATAACTCTGAATCTCTTACTACCACCCAACACAAGGGAAATCGATATGGCCTACCATATAGTGCGTTATATGGTGATATATGAATAGTCTCTTGATAACAGTTATTATAAGAAAATTCAACAAGTTCTAGCTACTTCTCCCATATACCACCAAATATAGGATGTATATTCTCAGAATTTCCTATAACTCCTAAATATTATGCTCTTATTTTCTATCTGTCTTCAAGTGAAAAGCTATACTCAAAAGTACTTGGGTTCCAAGTTCCTTCTACAAGACTTTATGTAAGTGAAAAGTAAAACAAGGGTCCATATCTGGAACAATACTCCAAGGTACCTTATGAAACACACTATCTCTCTAACATATTAGTCACCCAAAAAATCCACTATAAAATTATCTCAAATCTCTAAAAAATATTCTATTTTTTAACAAATCCATAATCACCCATATTTCTTATTTATTAAAATTATTCCTTAGAATAATAACGTTATTCCACTACCATTCAATAATGATAAACTATTGTATAAAACTATATGTTCATTGATGCTCAACCATCACCTGCTGATAGATTGTATCATCGCGTCACAAAACATTTGATTTCATTTTTCATACTCACCCACTAACAATTTCTATGATTACATGGTACATATTTTCAATCCATCGTTATCAATCCACTTTGATGTATGAAACTTACATATCGGCTCATACCATATACAAGTAGGCATAATTACATGGCCATGATTGTGGATAATCTCATCATCATAGATGATCATGTTGAGAGGTACAACCCCACAATTAAAATTTTCCCTCAAATACAAACATTTTAAGTCCTCATACTACCTCCTCTAAACCTAAATTAGGAGAGGGGGACTGGTGGATAAAGATATGAGGGTTATCTATTACTTATCCTCCATGTGCATCTTAGAAAACAAATTCATCAACATCCACTCGGAACTTGACTCTTGTACAACAAGAGTATGAGACTTATGACTCAAAGAATCCACAACACAATTCCCCCTTATAGAAATGTAATACATCCCAAAATCTAAGGATTTTAGTTAATCAACCCATATCCACTTTCATAGATTCAAATTATTCTAGGAGAATATGTATTTTAGGTTCTTATGGTAATTAAAAATAGTCAAATTTTTACCATTAAGATAATATTTCCAATAATTTAAGAAATAAACCACCATGACTAACTCTAGATCATACATATGATAGTTTCATTCATGAAGACTATACTAGCATGATATGTATGTAATGACTTGATCTCCTTGCATTAACATACCCCAAGTCCGATCCAAAATAATTCAAAAAACAGAGTATACTCTTCACCCGATCCAAGTAATATAAGAATTGGAGCTAACATAAAATGCCTCTTCAAATCATGTAAGTAATTATCTCATGATCTAGAACATTCAAAAATTATACCCTTCTTATTCAGGCCTATGATCAGTGCTACTAATTAAGTAAAGTCTTTGATGAAACTTCTTTTGTTACCTACCAAACGCAAAAAGGTTTGAATTTCAAAAAAGTTCTTGTGATATTCTCAAGAAATCACTACTTGAACCTTCTCTGGGTCTACTAACACACCTATCTCCAAGATGATGTAACCTAATAAATGTACTTTTTCAATCAAGATGTCAAACTTAGATACATTTTCATATAACTAGTCCTCTCTTAGTGTACCCAGGATGATGTCTAGATGTTTGGAATGATCATCTTGAGTCTAGGAGTACACCAATATTTCAACAAATAAAACTACCAAAAATTGATCCATGTACATGTGAAATATTTAGTTCATTAGATCCTTAAACATAGAAGGTGTGTTCTTTTTTCCAATTGGAATCACAATGAAATCATACCTACCATACCTACTCATAAAATCTATCTATCCTATATCAGAAGGTCTCACCCTTAGATGTTGTTACCTAGATCTCAATTCAATATTAGAGAACATATATTCACCCTCCAATTGGATAAAAAGATCATTGATTCAGGGAAGTGGGATTCATTTCGTAATTTCCATCAGGTTTAAATTTTGATAATCGATATTAAACACAACATCCCATCAGCCTGCATGGAAAAAACCCAAAGATCCCCAAGGTGACATACTCATATGAATAAACTATTTATCCTATAACACCTCCATCTAATTATTAGTATCTAGAAGCTCTACTAGTGCCATTATATAAGGAGAAAATAAAATGGGATCAACTCCTAGAATTTTCTCAATTATAAACTCAACCTGTCTCTTGGTTGGTATACATGAATTCTCTTTAAGAAACATGTTCTGGATGTAATATATGATAGGAGGGAAGATTCTATGTTTCACTCCCTCATCATCATGAATAAAATTTCTACCTAAGATGTGATATCACACAACTTGTAGTGGAATATCCCTATAAATCCCACACAGATATTCCAATATCTACAATGCACATAAACATAACCCTCAGGAGATGTGAATCTCACTCTCTAGTGGTGAAAATTGATATAATCCTGGTATATAACTAACTAATACATTCCCAATATTTGGTAAAAAAACATTCATCTCAAGTATGAATAAATCCCAATGGATATGGTACCCACTAATCTCGAGGGTACAATCCTTAAATTGTTGAATACCCTCTGATTTTACTCTTAACAATATGTCGATCAATATAAACCCATATATATATTCCACAACTAGAACCAAACCATTTGTAAACCCAATAGATATAAAATATTTAGAATCCTTTGTATCATAAAAATAATTTTCTTTTGTAAATGATACAATAATTATAAAATACACTATCGATGTATCATCCTTACTGCCATTTGGAGTAGGCTCAAATGAATGAATTTTTCATGATCCACAACCCTTGGATCCTATATGAGTACGTTGTTCAACAATACCCTACAAATTTGATAAATCATGTCCAAAAATTCCTCATCCAATACTCTAGTTGGTATGACCAATATAGCTCTAACTACCAAACTGATATGGGGTATAAATTACCCTTCCAATGCAATGTGTCAGCCTTTGTACTCCATAACCACATGTATATCAGTGGTACCTACAAAACCTATGTAGATTCCCCATCCAACCACAATATCTACACTCCATTGGTGGTCATGGAAACTAACCATGAATGTGACCATGTCTTCTGTACTGATAGAAGAACACTCAATCACTACACTCAGGGGTTTATCCTCTACCATGGCTACTCTATCCACCACCATCCTAGTAAAAGTTATCTTAATTTTATTTCCTATTATCAGAGGATATATTAATTGATTTCTTATGTGGGACCATTTATCCACCACTAGTAGTCTCCTTGAGGTTCCCCTTAGAAAAGAGATCCTAGTTCACAACCTCAAGAAACTTCTTCAAAAAAAATATTCACCAGAGACTTGATCACATGTTTTATTACACACTGTAAACAATTTTATTATAGCTACCTCAAATTCCATCAGTGTTGGAACAAAACTATAAAAATCAGTAAATAATCCAAAAAAAATCCATCATCGGCATAGTTCCCTATTTTAACCTCATAAAATTTTCATATTTCTCATGTCTTGAGGTTTTTTGGATAAAATTCCATTAATTACTTATCTTGGAATTTATTCCATGCCATACCCTCTGTCTTCTTATCCTAAACCTGAATATCCCACCGTCTCTTTACTAGAATTCATAAGATATATGCCACTATCTTGACGCTTTTAAATAGATGGGTCTATGAGTGATTCAATATCATCTAGATAGACTCAATACAGAACTTTTCTACCTCAATTCCATCCTATCAAGAAAACATTTAGTGGTCTTATATCTGAAACTCCCTGGTTTTCTAAAACATACAAAGATATTATCACCCTGTGTCTCTCTCTATAAACTATTTAAAATGAGTTAATTTCTCATGAAACTGATCTTATTCCCCATCGTTAGGAACTAAATGGGGTTATTTTCCTTCTAATGGATGTGTGTTCTTGGAAATTCCCTCAACAATCCATACTAGTAAATTCCATCATGTTATCTTCTTTCTATAATTCCAATCACACATTTCAGGAAATATAAAAATTCATTTCATAAGTATAGAAAATTAGGATTCAAACGAGAAATAAAAAAATCACACCATGTTCACTATCTAGATGTCCATAATTTCATCACCATGACTACCCTAAACTATCCATATCCTAATATATTTAAAACTCAAGGTAAAACAAAATTTACAATTTGAAACTTTACAATAGACAATATTTAAACATCTTTACATTTTTAAATAGTTGAAACTTACTCATTAGGAACTATTTTAACAATTTCAATTTCATATATTCTCAAATTTAACAATTTCACCTTCTTTATTATGAACCACATCTTTTAAATCAAAAAATAAATAGGCAACCTTCTAATTTCCCCATAACTAGCACACTCTTCTATGTGTTATTAACATGATGCATTACAGATAAATCCTTGATTACCTAAATGATGCATGTATATTTAATCTTGTGTTGTTCTGGACCACATGTAAAATCTTCAAAAAAATAACATCAAACCACATGTGTGTAACCCAATATTAAATAATATCCAACTATAACAAAAAACATCAAGAACTACAATCCCATCCTATTTACTTCTACTTTCCTCTACACATGGGTAAGCTACTCTAAAAACCAACTTCATCACCAAGGCCTAACACATCTTATCCTATAGTATACCTTTCACGGAATTTTAAAGAAATATAAAAATAATAATAGCTCAGATACCACTTTGTAATTTTCCAACCTAAGTGTCACAATACTGGTTCCCCAATCTAGTTCACCACATGACCTTTGGTGCCCAACCCTGTATGCTAGTGGGTACTAACTAGAAGTAATGGTATAACACATAATATGGGGAGACTATACCCTATTTACTAGATTAAACCAAAATAAAAAAATCATAATAATCATTAAATGAAAAAATAATCAATAACCAAGAATCACATAACCAACTCCAATGAATGGGTAAGTAAAATAGTCCAATGTAATAAGTATACCATCCCATGAGTTTCTAAAATTCCAAAGAGAAATAAAAAATAAATACACTAAATATGACTCCCACAACAGGTCTAGATAAAATGTTTGGTCCCACCATTCATGCTCCATCCCAAATCAACTATCTATTATAGGGCCTTTCCCCTTTTTGGTGCTGCAAACATTAAGTCTTCTTCAGTACCCAATAGTGGACCGAGAAAGGTGTGAGTAGAACTAAGTGTCCCACCACCAATAGTGTGCAATAATATATAATATAATAACAATGTATATATAAGTAAATATAATTAATAAACAATATAGGGATAATAAACAGGTTTTTAGTTAAACAGCTTTCAATAAGCCCCATTGGATCACAGTTACCACTATTGTATCAATGCACCAAACCTATTACGACCAAGACTGGATGCCTGAACAATATACTATAAAGGGGATTTAAACTTTACATCACATGGAAATTCATTAATCAATTCAATTAAATCATTATGCCTTGGAAAATATGTCTAACTATCTAAATCATATACATAAAATAGTATCTTTGAGAGTTATTCCAATATACAAACTATACAATACATTAGTGAGGCCTTGAACATCAGTCTATCTCAAACCAAAGATGATGACCCTCAGTACAACATCCCAACCATACCTTAACCAGGATTCCAAGATTCATCATATGTGACCTTTTATCAATTAATAATAACAAGGTTTCACCTTTTCAATTAACAACATTCTCATGGTTCATTAATTCTAATACATTTATCTCAAACCCGTAACTAGCCAATTTCATAACCAAAAACATTAAACATACTTTCAAACCATTTAAAAAAATTGAAAAATCCCCTTTAACCATTAATCACTTTTACCCTTAATTATTTTAAAACCATTTGACATTCCAAGTTAAAGAGAACAACCCTTTACTCCATGATAACATGCTAAACATGATTAAAATAGTTTTAATCTCATAAACCTTTTAAATAATTATTCAAATCCTCAACTTTCATGTTTAAGGGAGTGTCACTCTCCATGGGTGGCCTTAGGCCCAGTCTACACATCATCAATGGATCCAACGAGGTACATGAAAGGTCCAACCCACCATTTAGACACCCAATTTAACATTCACTAATATGGGATCAATTATACAAAGAAATAGAACAAATTCAAAAACCAAAAACACATGAAAAAAATTAAACACTGTGGGAAGTAACTTGTAGACCACCTAACTCATGATCATAGAAAAAATATCAACTAAACAAGGACCATGATTCAATCCTAAAATCCCATTAAATATTAATATAATAATTCCCTAGAGAATAAGGTTTTAGGGAATCATAATGAGAGAAAACATTATTCCATGATTATTCTAGTAAGTATAAATAAGTGGACTCTTAGACTTACCTAAAGTTTTGATTCACAAAAAATGACACTTCAAATGACCAATGATCGAATTAGAATCTCCCTTTATGTAGGAGAGAGCACCTAGTTAATACCCCTTACTACTTAAGGAGGAATGGGATAGAAAATCATGTAATAACCATTTATGAATGAGAGGAGAAAATAATAAAATCCTAAACTTTAAAGAGGTGCATGGTTTGACCACATGGTTTTCCAACCCATGTTCCAACCATGAAGTTCCCTCTATCTAAGTGAAAACTATGATATATGGTTTTTCTGGGCTACCCATATAGTTTTAAAAACCATGTGGTTCCCTCTGTCCATGTGGGGCTCGAGCCACATGGTATCCTAGGCCACCATGCATGATTTTTTAACTCTGCACGTTACTCCTCTAGGTTGTATTATTATAGCGTAGTATTTGTAATAATTATTCAGTAATCATCCACCATGCACTGGATGGCCACATTTCCAATATTTTAATGTCCCTAACCCCTGGTACTCCCCTGATGCCTTTCTTACTCCCAATAAAAATTCCATTAAACAAAATAAAGGGAGGTAAACCAAATTTAAAATAATAATTTACCACTTTGAAGTTGGGAATTTTTAAAATCCCCTCTAAAATTTAGGATTATTTGTCTCATATATTTGATAAAAATTAGAGATATAACATTGTCTTAAGTTGAAACATACGAGTTTGTGTTATTTTGATCCCCAATATTTCACTTAGATAATTATCATGATTATTTCACTGGGGAATCAATAGAGGATTACTTATATATTTTAATGACATTATTCCATTAAAAACTACCCCTCTTAATTTTTTTTATCCACCATACAATAAATACATGGAATATATTAGTATTTAGATAAAGGATTTATATTCCTGTGAAATTGTTTTCACATTATAATGAATTAAATGGTGTTCTAATGGTAGGTAAAAGAGATATATCATTAGTATTACAATATAGAATTGAAAAACTAAAAATTAAAAACATTTCATATTGAAATGTATGGAAATTAAAATGGATTACACAAAATAATGAAAGAGAATATATTAAGAACTATTACTTCATAATGTATCATCTTATAACATGAAAATGAACATATGAAAACATTAAGAAAACTACATGAGGAAGCTTAAAAGATAATTTTAAATGAGAATCATGCTCACTAATTTTGGGGTGAATTTTAATTGGTTTATTGTTTGGTATTTATATCTAATATGGGATAACTCTTTAATAATTTATACACATAGGATTTGGAAATCTATAGTTTAAAAAATAAAATACAATCGGCATACCCATGGTTATAAACCATGGTGCTCGACATTGATAAAATCATTTGAGACATTTTTTATTTTAGAAGAAAAATCCATTTTAAATATATTTCTTTCAACGTATAGAATAATTTTATTCAAAAATAGTGTAACAATATTATTTTTTTTAGACTTTGGAAAGTAGAATTTAGTTTTTAAATTTTTTTAACATTTTAAAATACATTCTTTTCAAAAATTAACATAATCTTTCCATGGATTCACTTATATTAATTATTAACAAAGATTACATGATAATAAAGTCATAATACTTAATATATATTTATATCATATTGAATTATTTACCTAAAATATTGATTATCACAAAAAAATTATGAAAAATTCAATGCTAACTGATTTTTACATACTAATTCTAAATTTGAAGAACTATTTATGAAAATAATTTTCTATATATAATAAATTTAACTACTAAATAATATTTTTGTGTATTTAAATATCATGTGTTTGGTATAAAATATTTCAAGACTGTATTTTAGTAATTTTTATTTTAAATATTATTTATATTTTTAAAATTAAATTCTAATTTAATGATCATTATAAATTATTTTATAATTATTGATCACATTATTATGAAATAAGTTTACTTATTTAATTCAAAACATTAATTTTATACATAACATTCTCATTTTCATTGAAATAATCATGTTACTATTCATAATTTATAACTCTAAATGGTTAGATTCCAATGATTTTATATCTATTCATTAAAATTCACATCATTTGTGCCACTAAAATCATCTGCCACATTATCTTTATTTTCAAAATTGTATATTCCATTTTTTTTCTTCACAATAGCACTATATCGATTTTTTTATTTATATAATAAGATCCACCATAGTTAAGTATTTTAGTATTTTCTTATATTGTTAGCTATTTTTGAACACTAGTTATATATATTACTGTGAATGTAGTTTTTTGTTTTATGTTATAATAATCATATGAAACAATAGAATGTGAATTATGAAATACTTATTTTAATGAAACATTTATTCAGTATAGTATAATATGAGATCGTACAAGTGATAAATATTTAGATAATAAAATTAAAAATAATATAATCACATGAGTGGATATCAACATTTTTCAATAAATATAGTTAGTACTAATCAGACACTATGAATGTTCAATTTAACACCATCTTGTAAAGTTGTTCTAAGTAGAAGGTATTATATAAAGAAACGATCCCAAAAACATATACTTGTTGTGGATTAATGGGGATCCAATCTTCGTAGACCTAAAAATTATAAATTAGGGAATTTTAAATTAAGGGAAAACATCCTACCTTAATAAAAATATAGCCCAACCAACTATCATTGTGAAGATGAATATGATTGAAAAGGGATAATTTAGAGATATAAAATAATTTTAAGGAATTAAGATGTGTAAAATTATTGATTTAAATATTTATAAACAATGATTTGTAAAATATGGGACATTATTTTTCATACCATTAGAGCCATAGATAAATAACGAGATATTAATTTATGCCCATGGATCCAAATTATCTATCTATACTAGGTTAAAAATGATGTTTAGAGAAAGTAGACATGAATTTGGGTAGGAAAATATGAAATAGGCATTATTAAATATATGTCACTTTACATGGAATGCTAGTAATAGATAATACAGAATAGCAGAAGTTCGAGTTGATGATATGACCATTACCAAAACCAAAATGTAAATGAGAAACCTCACCATATATTTTTCCATGTTTCATCTAAGAATATCGAAATAAAAAAATTTCATATGAGTTGTGGTGGAAAATATTTGAATGACTTCTAACATAATATCTATTTGAAAAAAATATCAATTCATAAAATTACCAATATATGAATCAAAGAAGTGATAGGTCTAGATCATATACCCCTATTGACTATATCTGATTGAGATTTAAGGTCGAAATCAATGTTTTAGAGATTTATTTAAAATTTATTGAACACAAAATTTATCTTTATTATATCTTATTAGTCATAAAAAATGTTCATTCTGAAAAGACCTTCTAATCTCTAGACGAACTATATGGAACCTACAATATAAATTATGAGGATGTAATCTATATATATTCCTATGGTCAAGTTCTTATATAATAATAAATTCTAGCTAGGTATTCAATTTTCCCAATAATAATTACTCCATTCAAATAAGTGTAATACATAGATATTCTAGGATATAGTGTATATCGTATACAATTGGGATTATAACTAAAGGTGGAAATTAATGAGGTAGACTATGTGATTCAGCAATGTATCATAGGATAAAATTATCAATAAAATAGATATTATGAAACTAATAAATGATACTTCATGTTCATAAGTGGGGGTAAAGTTTTCCTTTATATATATCCTCAAAATAGATTCATTAGATTTGGGAAAAGGAAGAAAAAATAAAGTCATATATACATTGTCCCATTTTATATTCTTGATTACATTGGAGATGTGTTGTATCAACTCAAAAATAAACTGAACTCATTTCATGTGTATAATACGTTCCATCTATCCCTATAGAGGATGTACATACCTGATTCCATATATGAGATGATTTTAGAGGTGGTGAAATTGGAACATTGCCTCAATTGTGGGGAGAAATCAAGGAATATCATATATTTTTAGGATAAAGTGTTATGAAAAACTAAAACATTCCTTATAAATATACTATAGATAAGTTAAATGTATAAAGAGGAAACATGGAACCTATGGATATAATGTAAGAAAAGAACCCTCATTTTTTCCTCTCTTAGAATTTTAATTAAAATTTCAAGGATGAAATTTTATAAGGGATAATAAGGTAACAAAAAATATATTTATATAAATAATTCTTTCCAAATACAAATATTTTTCCTTAAATACTAGTGAATAAATAAATCATATAAACTATGTAATAAAGAAAAAATAATTTTACTTCATAACAAAAAATATGAATTAATGGTAAAATGCATTAAGAATGATTAATATAAGTATAATATAATAATAAAACCATATGAATAACAATCCTATAGTTTTTAAATAATGGTGGTTATGGTCACCTACTAATATAATAGCCATATACAACACCTTAAAATGAAAATAAAACCATAGATATAAGACTAGAATTTTGTAAAATAATTATAAATAATATTAATAAAAAAATTATGAATAGAGAATTATGGATATAATATGTTCTTTTTGAATGGAGAGATGTCATATGTTCCTTGGAAATTTGGTTATAAAATTAATATAACCATTAAGAAAATAAAGTGAATATTGGAATAATAATTTGACTATTAGGACAATGTGAACTTATAAATAATGATTACCATGAATAAATAAAAAATGAAACAATCAAAGTTTTATTAAAAAGTTACTCAATCCATGTAATAGGTTAAGTGTATAAGTATGCATTTTTAATAAAATATGTTTTACATTATATACTAAAAACTATAAAATTCAAGAGATAATGAAATATAAAAATTACCTAATTTATATTTTTTACATATTAAAATAAATGTCACTTTCAGAATTATAATGTTGATATTACTTGAGAGTGAATATTTAATATTTTTTATAAATAGTTTAATGCATATTTGGAATATTAAATATAATAAAGTATGTTATTTTTCATTATAAATTAAATTTATGATTAACATCATCCTAGGTGATGCAATAAAACCTTTTTCAGCCAAAAATTCATCAATTACTATTCACAATGACAATAATAATGTATATTAAATTATTTGAGAGAAGGTAACAATTTAATAAAATTATATTCTATAAAACCCCACCTATCACCTATCAAGACACTCCTCTCCATCCACTTCTCATTCATTAAAAAACATATTCTTGTATATAAATCTTCAAGATTATCTCTCAAAACACTTATAGACATGTTAGGTAATCTCCAGTGTAACCAAAAGACCGTCCATCAATCCTTAAGGGGTGTTCCAAAAATAGTTTACCAAATAGTAAATAACAATATCATTTATTTAAATAAACTAAAACATACCAATAACTATTTAATATTGTTCTATATAATATTTATAGACTTGTATATGAGTCATATTATTGGTTGGATTGGGTTATGACATAATGGGAATGAGATGACTCTATCAAAGTATGTTATGGGATTATAATATGGGTGAATGGATACAACTACATATTACAAATAGTTTCCTTCTATTTTTAATCATTAAGATGATTCAATTATATCTCAACAGATAGATTGTAATAATTTGAAATATTTCAATGAATATTTCTCATTATGTGTGCCTTATGGGTAATACATCTCATTTCTAAAATAATGGTATCTAACTATTCATATTTTTCATTTAATATAGGAGGTATTTATAAATAATGAGGATAATCATGTTTTCAGTGTGTGACTCAAACTATATTTATGAAATTTATTTTAATCCATACTGCCTCTTTATCATTTAGTTGAAGGTTTTAGCACAACTTTGAATTAAAAGGGAAACTTTAATTGTATTCAAAAAATATAGTGGAGGGTGTACATCCTTGTGGAGTAGTGAGTCTATGGGATATTTACTGGTGATTTCCCTAAAATAATTTAAATTTATGTTTTCCCTATAGATACTGTGATATATTTCTCTATAAATAATTTTTATTTCATTAATATCTTTCTTTACATGAAACATTGAGTTTAAAAAAACCATGATATACTCTTTAATATGATAGTTATCACCTAGCAATTAGATTGAATGGTATGAATAGAAATAAATAAATTATGAAAAATATTTGGTTTACAAAGGTATAAAATGAATTCCTTAGTTATCTGATGATTATAAATATAAATAAAAAAATACTTGGAATGTAAAACACATTATTTTTCTAAAAAACGTTTTTTTGTGAAAAATGTGTTTTTATCTTAATGAATTTAATTAATCCATATTTAGGAATGATTTTAAAGAAATATATATATATATTATATAATCACTAAATGTTTTTAACATTAATATAATGTCATAACTAGACATGAGTTATGAATAAATGCATTTTGATTCTTATAAATGCATTTTTATTTACAACTTTTTTCATTTCATTTCACACATTTAAAATAAAATTGATTTGCCACTTATAGAGATTGAATCATAAAAAATGGATTCCACATTTGGAATCAATTAGTTAAAATTTTGTAAATAGGCCTTTTTTATTTGTGCTCATTATGAATAGGAATTTTGGAAACCATTTATCACCTTGGTAAGGGTAAAATAAGTAAAAAAATGGTTAAAACCTTGAGATATGGTCTAAAAATCAATCCAACACTTGAATTTATCATATTTTATCAGTAGAGATAGACCATTTCCATCCATTTCTGGAATATATAACAACTTGATTCCATTTTTCTTTGATTATGACCTTTATATTAATTTTAGGATAGAAAAAATACAATATGTCACCATCATGGATTTAATATCTCTAAATTTTTTAAATAACTATAAAGAGAAGATAAGTTTTTTATAGATATTTTTTTACGTATTTTTTTGGTCATTTTAATTTATTTTAAATCTCTAGTCATTAAATATTTTCCTTAAATACTTACACAATTCTGATAAAGTATTTATTCAATTAATCAAAAAATAGAAAAAATGTTATTTAAAATATTAAAAGTAATAAAAAAATTGATTTTTTTTTTGAATTTTTTTGATCCATGAATTTATTATATACAAATAACATATTATATTTTTTTAATGGTTTGGATTAGAATTCCATTCCTGTCATGTTGTTTTCATAATCAAAATATATGAGTAGTTATTAAAATTACATTAATAATATTTATTAAATTATTTAAAAAACATAAAAATATAAAAAGAATAAAATCATGGTGATAAATGTTCAAAAATATCATCTCTTATTCATTTATGACACAATTGTTACCTTATATGTAAAATTATAACCCCTTAATATTATTAATTCATTACCATAGTCAAGACTAAAATTGGATAACTGAGGGGTTAAACCAAAAGATAATGTTCAAAATGACACCCAAACCTATATAATTTTCATTATATGAGGGTATATCATTATTATAATCTTTTTTTTAATATCATTACTTTTGGAATCAATTGGATTAATAATTACTTGGTTATATTTTAATCATCTTTGAAATGCCAAGTGTATCATTTCCATTCCTTATAAAAGGTCGCTCATTATCTCAATTCTTCACATAATTGTAATCCATCTTGATTGAATAAACCCTAAAAAAATCCCTCCCCAACATCTATATACACACTATAAAGGTGATGGTATTCCCAGAAGTCTAACCCTTGTGACCTTTAGAGGATATCTAAATGAGTTCTTTCCAAAAATAGGTAATCTCCTTAACTGGTCTATTTCTCTTTACTTTTTCTTTTACCACTTCTAAATAAATGGTATTTAACATACAATAAAAACATAATTATCCTAAATATAGTAAAATTTTATTATTATTATGAAATAACCATTATCCATCCTCTTTTACATCAAATGAAAAATGATTGGGTCGCTCATGTGTAAGTATGGACTATAACCTCCACGAAGTGATGTGATTCAATTTTCATTTATTCTTCAAATAGATGGTAATAAGGATATATTTAATAAATATATATGATATATATGAAACAATAATGTTTTTATAATGGTGAATTATTATTTACTATTCTTTCGTTCCATTAGTTAAAAAGTGAAAAAAATCATGTGTATGTACATCCAATCATCTTCAGGAAGAGTTTAATTCATTTTTATATATCTATCTTTTATTGATGATAATATATATATATATATATAATTATTATATATTATATTTATTTAATTATTAATGTTTTAGAAATTATGGAACCCTGATCAATGTATAAGGTCCAAAACTACGGAACCAAAACAATATTGAAAAAAGAAGTCCTTTTCACCATGAACAGTGATTTCAATAAAGAATCATTAATAAATAGGCTAGAAAGGGTTACAAGTAAATAATATATGGTATGATAAGTATGTTTATAGTTTGAAAATATATTTTTAATAAATAAATATTTATTATTATTGAGGTTTGAACACATACGATGGAAGTTGGAATTGTAGTAAGGGTAACATTCATGATCTGTTAATTTTTCAAAAAAAATTGTATAAGTCTCCACTAAGAAAATTATTTTTTATTTGTATATTAAACACCATCTATTTTTTATAAATTTTTTATTTATATAAATTAAAATTTTTTCTTTCATGTTTCTCTCTTTAAGTACTCAAGGTACTAAAATTATTTCTTTTAATGATGAATTGTGTAACATCCCTCGATCCATCACTTTCTCATGTGGCCAGAATAGGTTGGTTATGGGACATCAAGAGAACCTCCCTATATGAAAGAGGGTATCAAATAGAATTGGTGTGTGATAGGTATAGTGGGGAGACTATACCCCCTAGTTATAGAGTTATAACACATTGGAAATAATCATATAACAATAAATATCAGAGTAACAGAAATAATGGAAACAATACAACATAGTAGGAAAACCTAACAATAATATCCAAATAAATAATCCAATATATAATAACGGAATAATATAATGATATAATTGAATGTAAATAAATTTCATGCTAGAAGTAACATAAAAAAATACTTGCATACTCAAATAAATACTCAAAATCCCTGGTCCTGAACCCCATGTCGGTCTTATCTCCAAACTCCATCCCATCCAGCACGAAACAGTCAACAGGAAGGACCATTTACCTTTTCCAATCCTTCATCCATGTAATCTTCTCAGGTTCCAAATATCTTCCCAAGTAGGGTGTGAGTATAACTAAGTAGGTCGACACCACTGTGTATAAACATAACTTACCAGATAATAAGTTCATTCAATAATGAAATGAACAAGCGTATTAATTAATTAAATAATTAAATTAATACCACATCAACTTAATTTTTCCCCATGTAAAACTATCTCTGATCATGTAGCAGAACCATTCCAACTATAACCATGTACCCAAATAACCTTCTTTGACACCATGTCAGTTTGTCTTTGTGCATATCGCACAACAATTCCAACCATAACCATATATCAATGGTATAAATCATATAAATCTGGGTCATTCTAGATATATAAGAATTTTAACAATAAATCAAGGTTGATCCCAGTATATAAGAATTACATCATGTATCAGGGCCAATCCTGATGTATAATTAATACGACATATATCAAGGCTAATCCTGGTATATAATAATTACAACATGTATTAGGGCCAAACCTGGTATATAAATGTTACATCATGTATTAGGGATAAGACTAGTTTATAATCATTATATAAGGGACTTCACAATATCACATCATAAGGCTTAATGGTTAATTATGCAATTTACCATTTATCATTCAATTACACATGTTGTTTACCATTTACTCATAAGCCAATGATATGGCCATAATTTCTATAATCAAGCTAAGATAAGATGAATCTATATCATGAAATCACCCAAAACTCATTTCATGATAAAAAAACTTTAATACATTTGTAAATTAATTTATAATTAATAGTTTACTCAGCTTAATCATAGCCATAATCTAGGTCATAAATAATTAGATCTAAAGGGATTCCAAGGCCTGAATCTAATTCATCGTTTAATTAATTTAGTTGCATGTTATGTTAGTGAAATTGAAAATTATGCACATAATATGAATCTAAACAAACCATAGGGTTAATATTTAGATCCCCTTCCATTAACCTATGATTCACTTAGCACATCCAAAGGGGTAACACCGATGAGGAAGAAGGTTCATAAGATCACAAGATAAAACCTAGGTTAGATCAGATTAGTATTAACATCAATCCCAAATCTGGCCTAAGGCTTTCACTATTCTAATGGATAATAGTATAATAGGAAGGGGAAACCAAAGGAAAAGACTTGTTAGGGATCAATATCACAAATGTGATGTTCAGAATGAAGTATGGTGCTTCAAAACCACTTGGAGAACCATTATAAGTCAAGGGGAGGAATATGCACTGAAGGAATTCGAAACATATCACACATGGTTCCATTTAAAACTACTGATTGGGATATTACACAACATCTAACTGATTTACACATTTTATATTTATTTTTAGAGTGATGCAATAAAAAGCCTGTCACTTTATGTTAATATTTATCCTTATAAATTGTTATTCCAAATGAAGAATTTAGAAAATTTGTAACCATTTCAAACAATTTACTATTTTATTAAATATGTCTGGTAGCAGTTACACATCGTGTAACATGTATACGGCTTGTAATCGTGTAACAGATAGTTTTCAAAACATTTTCCACAAAAAGGACCCTAACCACCTCCAAATCCTTCCAAAACATGGAAACCCCCATAAACCCATTTAAGATGTTTGTATAAAAACTCAAAAAACTCAAAAAAAACATACATCCCTGGTATTTAAGTCATTTTACCTAACAAAGGCTCTTCATCTCTGAGCCAGACTCAGCCACCAAAGCTTAAAGAGAAAGGAAAAAACCAAAGAAATACATTTAATGAAAAAAAATAAAATAGGGACATACCTTGAAAAATATTGGATCTTATAAACTCCCCCACTATATAATATCTCATTCCCAATATGCTGAAAGAATAATTACGGGGTCTTGGGGAATAACTCTGGCCAATGTGCTTGCATATCAGACTCTATCTCACTAGTCTCCTCTAGAACACAATTATGATTCCACTACACTCGAACCCAAGGGACTGACCTACGCCATAGATACTTCTCACTGTGGTCAGAAATACATATAAGATACTCCTCAAAGGATTCATCATCCTAGAGCTTGATGTCCTCAATTTCCACTACATCAGAAGGGTCAAGATAATATCTCTATAGATGCAACACATGAAACACATCATTCATGGAATTGTATCTGTATGGAAGGTCTGATTGGTATTCCACTTGACTGGACCTATCCATTATATGAAACGACCCAATAATCATGGGAAATAGCTTTAACTATTTCCTAATATAGAATTTCCCCAACATTGGAGACACCCTAGGGAAAACATGATGACCATCCTTGAACTCCATAGGTTTTCTCTGATGGTCATCATAGGATTTCATCCTAATATGCACATTCACCAACCACCTCCTAATCAACTAAACCTATTCAAATTCCTCATACATGAGATTAGTCCCAAAAATCACTTACTCACCTACCTCCAACCAGCAAAGAGGTGAATGTCATGACCTGGATTACAAATCCTCAAAAGTTTGTATCTCGATCGATTATTTAAATTTTTTTATATATGTACACTCTATGAGTTCCATATGATGCTCCCATAGACAACCTAAATACAAACCATGGGCTCATATCATATCCTCTAGAACCTGAATTTTCCACTTATATAGACCATACTTATGAGGATGATAGGTCTTACTAAAAATAGCATGTGATCCCATAGCCTTCTCAAAAACCCTGCCAAAATTTCAATGTGTAATGAGGATCTCTCTCTAAAATGTTACACCTCATAAAACCTTGTAGAAAAAATACCTCATGCACATAAAGACTACCCATATCAACAAAAAAAGAATGTGTCCCTAATAGGTAAGAGGTTGGTTACCTTCTTCAATTGATCCATAATCACCTATAAAACATCATTCTTATTTGTTTTATTGGGTAATCATGTCATAAAATCCATAGTAACTCCATCCTATTTCCACTCTATAATTGGAAAAGGATAAAAAATCCCATTTGTCCTCTGATTCGTGGCTTTCACCTAGTGACAAGTGAAACATCTTGTTAAAAATTATGTTACATTCTACTTTATTCCTAACTGTAGGTACTCTCTATAGAGATAATGATATATCTTTGTCAAACTAGGATATACCACCCATCTAGAAGTATGAAAATATCTCATCATATCCTTATATAATCCCATAGGAACCCATACTCTTCCATGGAAAAAATAGAATTCCAAATCCCAAGAGACCGTACCTATGGTGTCTCCCCACAATATAATTTGTCTTATAGAAATATTCCCTCCAGATTAGATAATTACTCATTATTTATTCTAACCAAAATCCTGGGTATAACAGATTTCAAAGTCATATCTACTCATACATGGGACTCCTGAACATCTATAGGCATGTTTGTAATGATTTCCATTATCCACCACTTTTTTCAAGACTCCTACACTGCCTCTATATTTATCTTTCAGTTCAATAAATTGTAAACTATGTTTCCCTTACCTAGTGTATACTCAAACTTGAAGTCAAAAGACTATAAATACATGACCCACCTCCTCTTACAAAGGTTCAGGTCCTGGTAATAAAAGATGTACCTGAGGTTCTTGTGGTTCGTGTATACCATATACTTCTCACCCATGAGATAATTTCTCCAACATTTAGTACATGCACCATTATGAAAAATATAAATCATGAGTAAGGTAATTCCTCTCATGTGGTCTCAAATGTCTAGATCTATTAGAAAACATTCGATCATCCTACATCAGAGATACTCTAAGTCTAACTTTAGATGCATTACAATACATGGTATATCATTTACTCAGCAAAGGTAAAGTGAGGATAGGTTTTGAGTTAATATTATCCTGTATATCTTGAATATCTCTCTCATATGAATCTTACCAAACGTACATCACCCCATTCTTGGTCAACCCTGAAATTAGTGCTTCCAAATAGGATAAGTCTAGGATAAAGCTTTTATAATAATTTTATGGACTAAAAAACTCGAAATATTGAATTTTTTTTTGGGATTCTCCCAAGATACCACAGCTGAAAATTTCTCTAGGTCCACTAATACTCCTACCTCTGAGATGACATGTCCCATGAAGTGAACTTTATCAATCCTGAAACTACATTTAGATAGCTTGGTGTAAAGATGATTCTCTCTCAATGTACTCAGGAAGATGTTAAGATGTTGGCCATGATAATTTGATGGCTAGGATTATGCAATGATTTCATTGAAAAGAAGCACAACAAATTAGTCTAGAAAATGATGAAGCATCCTATTCATCAATCCCATGAATACCATCAGTGTATTGGTCAAACCCAATAGCATCACTATGAACTCATACAATCCATACCTGCTAATAAAGTAGTCTAAGGTTTATCCAATAGAATAACCCTCAACTAGTGGTATCCAGATCTCAAATTGATCTTGGAGAATATCATAGCACCTCTCAGCTGATCGAAGAGATCATCGATTTGCAGAAGAGAATATCGATTCTTGAACTTCATCTAGTTCAATCTTTGATAATATACACATAAGTGCAAGTTATCATCGGCATTCTTGGTGAAAATAACTGGAGAACCCCAAGGAGATGTACTTGGCTCTATGAAACCTTTAGCATTCAAATATTCCATATTAAGTTTCAACACTCAATTCTTTGCTGGTGCCATTATATAAGGCGAGATAGAAATTGGATCTGCTCCTAGCACCAACTCAATAAGGAACTCGATCTATCACTCATGTGGTAAGCTGTTGAAATCATTAGAAAATAAATCTTGAAAATGTTCTACCACTATAGGAAAATAATATTAACGTATTCCACCATCATCTAGAGAAATACTGACTATTTGTGCTATGAGACAATCCATTCTGCACTGAATTGTTCTTGAATGACCTGCTGGAAGATCTCAGTCACCCTAGTGAGAATAGATTCCTACTTATAAAGAGAGAAAGATAACTCTCCTTCTGTAAAAATTGATATGTTCATAGTATATAACTAGCCAATCCATACCAAGGATTAAATCAAAACCTATCATTTTTAACACAAATTCTTCCCACAAGAAATGGAAACCACCTATCTCTATAGAATAAATCTTACAGAATTTTATATTCTTTAACCACACTCCCAATGGTGTATCAATTTTCACCAAAACATCCAATATTTTCACATCCAAGATCAAATAATTAAAAAAAATAGAAAATAAAAATGAATGTGATTATCCTATATCAAACAAAACACAAGAAATGGTATATGATACAATAATTGTACCTTTGATAGTAGAATGTCCTGGAACCAAAATAGATGGAGTAGTTTGAATAACATGAATCTAACTAGCCCCTCTTCCCTAGTCTATAGTCTAGATCCTATGATCTATTCGATTTACATTGTATTTTTATTCCTATATTGGATTTACACATCCCCATCCTTGACCATAAAATCTTATTAAACTCCATTTAACAGCCTACTAAGGATTAGTTGAGCCCTTCCCAGACTATAGTTTCTATCATGATCCCCATCCATTACTTTATTGTCGCATACCCCTATAAACCCTCTAAAAGTGTACCATTCAGCCATAATAACAAAACTCCAAAGTGGGGTACAAACACTAAGTCCATTTGTGGCCCATATTTCCACACTAATATTACTATAATGGAACACAATATTGAGATGGTTTTCAACTTCCATGACTAATCTGACAATTATTTCCTTTTTTAAAATGATCATAGTGATTCCTCTTTCCACTATAATAAGTGTTCCTAGTTTTCCCTGCTGAAATAGCTTCGCTGCTGCTTGGGGACTCTCTCATATTCCATTCTGTGATGAGTTCTATTTTCATCACATATTCACAAATACTCATAAAAATTTTTTTTACCTAACACATGATCTCATATAAAAGATCATTCTAAAAATGTATCAACTTGGATATCTCATTAGTATGTAAAGATGGCGTAAAGCACTGGAGGTCGATGAAATGTTCAACGTATTCTATCACTAACATTCCCTCCTATTTCAGGTTCCTAAAGTCATGTTCCTTCTTATCCCACAACATATTTGTATATAAGTGGTTTAGGAACATCACCTTGATTTCATTATAATATAGCTCATCCTACTTCAAAGATTTCTCCAGAACATCCCACCAATGTTTGGTTATTCTATGAAAAATATATACAGCAAGATTCACCCACCTATCTGTGGGAACCTCAAGATTCATAAAGATCGTTTGGACTAACACAATCCATAACTTTTTTACCTAGGGGACTCCATCCCTATTTAACATAAGAAGATGCTATATTTTTGACTCTATATTCAACTCAAGCATCGAATTCATGGTGTAAACTATCTCCCTTTCCATAGATCACATGACCCTCAGGAAGATATTAATAAGTTGAACATCTATATGATCCTTAGGAGCTACAAGTAGCTCAGAGTCAGCTACATTAGGATCATTATAATTTCCACTCTCCTGACACTCAACTCAAATATGACAAGGATACATTTTCTCAAAAAGAAAAACAAACTCCTTAGAAAACTAGCTATTAACAACAAGGTCAATCCCAAAAGGTGACAACAATAAAGAACCACTACTTAGGGTCTCTCTAAACATGGATTAAAAGTGTTTTATAATTACATAACAATTCATTTCATTCCATTTAGAATATATAATAGGTATCTTAAATCACATTTCAAACAGGAAAGTATATATCACATGAAATAAATATGTTCTTATGATAAAAAATAAATGTCAATATATATCCCTATGTGTCTATCATGATGCATACATACTCATACCGCACCATACTGGGCCATTATTAGAAATATCAACATCCTATAAAATCAAAAAATAATAACCTCACAAAACATGTGAATCAACCTAGGTGAAATAACATCAACTGTAACAAGAAAATGGTATTAACAACAATCCATCCCTAGGAACTCAAATTTTCTCCTATATAGGAGTTAGGTACACCCATGCACAAGCTCATTACTAAGTACGGACACGTCCTAATACCCTTTCTACCTTTCAAAAATATTAAATAAATAGAAAAGAAACCTGGTTTTCTATGATACCACTTTGTAAAATCCCCAAATCTGGAACTCTCTCACATGGCCAAAATGGGTTGGTTAGGGGACCTCAAGAGCACCTCCACATATGCCAAAGGCTGCCAACAAATAGTGAGATGTGAAATGTATAGTGGATATACTATATCCCCTAGTTATAGAGATACAACATAGTGAAAATAATTATATAACAATATATATCAGATTAGTATAAATAATGGAACCAATAAAATTTAGAAAAAAAAACCAAAAAATACAATTCAACTGAATAGTCCAATAAATAATAAAGGAATAATGTATGATAGGAATAAATGAATCTAAATTTCATGTTATAAGTAAAACAAATAAAATACTTGTAGACTAAAATAGAGACTCAAAACTATGTAGTCATGAAACCCATGTTAGTTGCATCTCCAAACTCCATCTCATCTAGTAAGCAACAATCAATAGCAAGGTCTCTTTCCCTTGTCCAATAATGAATCCTTGTAAAATTATTAGGTACCAAATGATGGCCCAAGTGGGTTCTGAGTATAACTCAGTAAGTCTACACTACCATTTCTAAACATAAATAGTCTAATAATAAGTGCATGCAATAATGAAATAAATAGGTGTATTATTAAATAAATAATTAAATTAATACCACATCAAACTTCTTTGGATCCACGTTGAAATATATCTTATTATGTCACACAACCACACCAACCACAACCATATATTCAAATAACCTACACCGGCACCATGTCAGTATGTCTCTATGCATGTCTCAAAACCATTCCAACCATAACCATATATCCATGGTATAAATCACACAAATCTATGTCAATACCACTATACAATTATCTCATCAATAATTTAGAGTTGATATCAATATATAAGCATTCCAACATGTATTAGGACCAAGCTCAGTGTATAAGAATTACAACATGTATCCTAGCCTTGCCTAGTATATAAGAAGTACAAGCCCAGTATATAAGCATTATAGCATACATTAGGTCCAAACGAATTATATAAGAACTATAGTAAAGATATCACAATATCACATTAAAGGCTCGATGATTAATTATAGAAATTACCATTAATCTTTCAATTACACATTTCATTTATCAATTTTTCATAAACTAATAACATGCCCATCATTCCTATAATCAAGCCAATCCAAGGTGAATCTATATCAAGAAATCACTCAAAACGCATGTCATGTTAAACACACTTTAATCCATCGGTCAATTCTTTTATAATAAAGAGTTTGCTCACCTGAAGGGTGGTCATAAGCTAGGTCATAAACAATTGGATCCAAATGGATTACAAGAAATCAATCTAATTCATCATTTAATTTTTTTAGGCACAAATTATGTTGGATCAATTGAAATAATACACATACTTCTCAATTAAACAAACCATCGAGCTAAGGTTTAGACACCCTACCTTTAACCGGTGATTAATGTAACACTTAGAAAAGGGAAACACATAGAGGAAAAAGGTGTAGAAGATACCAATATGAATCTAAGATCAAATTTTATCATGATTAACATCAAACACAAACAAGGTATAATGATTTCACCGTCCTAATGGAGAACAGTGAAAGAGGAAGTGGAAACCAAAGACATTGACATAACAGTGATCGATCACAAGAATGGGATGTCCATAAAAGAGGATAGCACTCTAAAATTTCATAGAGAACCATCCTAGGTCAATATGATGAAGCCTCACTGAAGGAACGAGAAATATATCCAACACGGGGCTTTTTAAAACTATTGGTTTGGATATTACATTGTGTGTGACACATTTACATGTCAGGTATTTCTTTTTAGAGGGATACTTAAAAAAACACGTCACCTTGGGTTAATTTATATCCTGATAGACTATTACACAATGTGAATAGTTTACACAATGTGTAATTATTTCACATCTTGTACTAGTTTATTACAAATTTATGGAGGAAGTTATATGTCATGTAATATTTACATGGAATGTAATCTCCCATAAGACAATTTCCATCCCACTTTTTTCAAAAAAGGACCCAAACCACATCCACATCCTTCCAAAATAAGTAAAACACCAATAAATTCATTTAACATGTTCAAATCCAGACTCCATCAATTCAAAAAAAATTATATCCCCAGGATTTAAGTCATTTTAACCAATAAAGAATCTTCATCTCAGAACATGACTTGACCACCAATGCTTAAAGGCAAAGGAAAACACAACAATAGGAATTTAATGAAAAAAAAATAAGACATACCTAGAAGAAGATGAGATATTTACAACTTAATTTGTTTTTCTAGTGGGTTAGGAATCTTTTTCATCCATGTATATATTTTACATGATTTTTTTAAATAATTTAATTAATATTATATAATGAATTTTTAAATATGATTGAATTTTCTAAAAAAACAAATTATAAATAAATTGTTTTTTTGTTTATAAATGAGGTAATTTTGAATTTTTACTGAAGATGTGAATAGAGTCATTGTTTTAACATACACATCAAGAATGAAATATCACATCATCATAACCACCCAATTCTTTGAATATTAATTTACAAGTTTTAAATGTTACATTAAAATAAAAAATCCCTTAATATTTTGTATTTTTTATGAATTTAAATAACTAATTTCATAGTGAAAAGGTTATTTTCCTCAAGAAGTTTTCTAATAATTATTTTAAGGTATATTCAAATATTTCAACATCATTTGTTGAATCTTATACTAATGGTATGATCTAATCATACCATCCATAGAATTTATCTGTATGTTTTATGATTATTTTTATTGGGGAATGTATTGATATTCCATATGCTAGTTCTTTACATAAAAATAATTATTTATTTTTTAGAAATTTTGATTAAGTTATATGTTGTGTTAATATGATAAATGCATTGGAATTATTAAGTGATGGTTGGGGCCAAAAATTACATATCCCTTTGATGTGTTGATATATCTCATGGGGAAAATATCTTGGGTATTTGGATGAGGCCTTACCAATTTATGTTGATAACTTTGTATGAGACATCAATGGTTTATTTGATATTATTATAATTATGAATTACATCATTATTAAATTATTTATTGGTGTCCATGTGATTATTTGAAAAGTTATGATATCAATGGATTAGTTTTAATCTCATGTGATTATTTATATGTCTCTATTTTATTATCATTTATTCCATCCATATTATTCATGCTTTATTTACTCCATGTTAGCTTCCATTGTAAGCATAACCTTATTGATATTCAAAGCTCAGCCCTTTATTAGGTTCCTTTCCCCAGGATTATAGGAAGTGAATTATGATTAATATGAAAGGATAAGTTAAATGGAATAATGATGTTGGAAAATAAAATACTCTATTTTATTTTATGTTTTAAAGTTTAGTGTTAAATTTAAGTATATACCAAGTTTCCTAAGCTACTAAACTATTCAGTCCTTTGGGATTCGATAGATTTTATCTTGTACCAATGTAATAAATTTTCCACCAACTCTAGGCTATTAGGTTCAGGATATTTAAAATTTTGATCGATGTAGATGGCGTAAAATATTATTGAGTTAAACTTGTTTATGTTTCTTTTTATTCATTTATATTTATTTGGTTGTGATAAATATAGAAATAAAATGGGTTTCTTCTCATGTTTTGAACATGCGATGATACTATAATACCACCTTTTATTATCAGATCCATTTTTATCTATGAGTTAGATTCTTTTTCTAGTAATTTTTGGAATAATATGTATATCATATGTTGTATATTTTTATATCATATTGTATTATAAGTTGTTTCCAATTATTTTACATTATATAACACTTCTTGCATTTATGATATAGGTTATTGTGATGTGTGATTCATATTTTACTTATTTATAAGGTATGAATGGTTTGTATCATAGAGTATGATAGATTCAAATCCTATGATATTGATATAGGCCATAATAATTCATATGAGATATCATTTGCTAGGTCTAAAACTCAAGCTTTAAAAAAATAGTGTGTTCAATTGAAATGGTTTTATAGGAGTTGTCATCCAATACATCAGGAAATCCTATAAAAAACTTTTCAAAAGTTACAATTGAGACTTGTATTATGACTCATAATTCCTATATCACTCATAAAATTTTATATAAAATAAAATGAATAAATTTAAAAATTCGACTAAAATGATGATAGTTTATAAAATGTTTTTAAGAGTTAATAATTTCATATTAAAATCGAAAATTTTAATTTCTAAATTAAATATGAAAAATTAATATTATATATCATATTGATTTAATAAATAAAATGTTAACATATTGATTTATTCCTTGTAATTTTCATGATTATAAATTGATTAATTGATTTGAATATTATGCTTGTTTAAATTTTTAGTGATAAATTTATTATTATAGAATAGATATTTCATGCATTACATGCTATGTATGACAATAAAAGATTTATTTTATATCAACCTTGACATTAATTTGTTATTTATGTTATTAACAATAATTTTTAGGTTGAATATAGTTTATACATATTAGGTATTACATTTATGATGGAATTGAAACCTATCATGATTAATGTATCCATGGGAAGGGGTAAATTGGTTCATATTTCTCACAAGCCTAGAGGCTTGTGTATTATAATGAAAATTAGGGGTTTCCTAGTTGTGGATTCAACCATATTCATGTGAGGATGAATGATTTCATATAATACTAAACCATTACATGAAAATAGTTTTATGTACCTTAGGTATTTGATGCATTTGTTGTGTGTAAATTTGTTTCAATACTGTTTTCAGGTGATTATAAAAAACTCAGACTTCTTTAATAAAATGCACATTAATATAGTTTTAACATATTAATTTGTTTGAGGGAATAGGGATTATAAATCTAAATATTTATAATAATGAATACTTAAATAAAAAATGCATGAGGTGATAAATATTTCATGGGATTAAATAGTTGGGGATTTAATATTAATATTATGTATATTACATTAGTGATAATTTAAAATAAACCATCTCAAATACTAATTGAGGGATTCATTATAAATTGAAAACATAGTATAATACGTACAAGTAAATCATATTATAGGTAACCCTAACTATTATATTTCTATATCCAATATCTTATTTTTCTAACACTTAGATGTGGAACCCAACCCATTTGTATAATAGATGAATAGATTTGAGTGAATCCACATTTTGGATTAGGATAAATAGTTATCCTCTAAAATACCAATGATTCATATATGATATGACTGAAATAATTATCAAAGAGATATAATTATAACATATATAAAATATTAAACACTATTACTCATGATAAAATATAGGTTTTTCTCAAGAAATGAATATAATGTATGGGGTGAACATTTCAAGATAGAGTATTTTAATTAAATAACCATTATTAATAGATATAAAACATAATATTCACCTAGATATATGTCTTTATTTTATATTATATCATGTGTCGTGATTATCATTTTGATTTCACTTAAAGGAATAACCTATAAAAATACTCTAGATTGGTTTTAAAGGTTGATAACTATTCTAAATGATAATAATTATAATTATATTGATGTAAATTTCATAGAAATAAATTTCTCTAACACTAACTCATGTTTATTAGATACAAGGTGTGCATCAGACATTTGTGCCTATAATAATAGACTAAGATATATGAAATAATTGAATAAAGAAAACATCGATGCATGTGTTAGAAATAGGGAACGTTTATCTATAGAGGATAGATTATATGATAAATATCTACCTAGTAGATTATTTTGGGAATTAGAAAATCATTATTATATTTATTTCATGAAAATAATTATATATTTTTTTAATATATGGGATTGTCATTCCTTTTTAGGTGGATGATTTATTCTATATTTATAGGAAATGAATTTTTTCATTGGGAATATAATAAATGGTTTTCTGATTTTTTATATATGTAATATTATTTTTTAATTATTTTATATAGAAGTTTAATCTATATTATAACCCTACTTACCATTGTAATTTTATCATTATACATATGAATTACAAATTCATTCAAATAATCCCTAGACATAGATTCCTTGACTCATTTTATAACTAAAAATCTGATTTATTTTGAAAAATGACCAGAGAACAATTTAGTGTAAAATTTTAATGGGCTAGTGAAAAGTTAGTTATTATATATAATGATATATGTAGAGAAATGGGTACTCAAGAATATATATTTTTTGGAACTTCATAAGATTTTCTGGTGACCATAGTCAATATTGTTATGTATTTTTAATGATATAAAAGCCAGAAACTATTAAAAATCATAATGAGTTAGAAAATGAATTAGAGAATTAGTGGTATAAAAGTATTAAGATCATTTGATCAGATCAAGTTGGTTAGTAATTATTCCAATAATTCCATGTTCGTCTCATTTATTGTGGAATTGTTCCACAAATCACTCCTCCTAGAGCACCATAGTGGAATGGTTCCTCTGAGAGGAGGAATTCTACCCTATTCGACATGGTTCGATTGGTGATCAATGAATGCATCCGTACTATATCATTCAAGGGATATCCTCTAGAAAATAAATTATTTCAACCTATTCTCATTCAATATAAGGATTCTATAAGAAAAACGTATAAGATATGGAATGGAAGGAATCATAATAGGTCATTTATAAGGATTTGGGGTGGTGAATCCTATCTATGAAACTTAGATTATGAAAAAAATTTCCCTAAAAAATGCAATGTATTTTTTTGTAATCTTCACAAAACTATGAGATATTAATTTTATAATCTTATTTAACATAGGGTGATTTTGGAATGATATAGTGTTTTAATTGATAAGAAGCACATTTTCCGAGGATGTGGTGAGAGGATTATTGAACATATAGATATAATGTCAATTATAAATGAATTTTCCCATATATGTTAGAGGATTAATTTTCATAATGAGTTGAGGAATAGGAAATGACATAAGTTACATAATAACCTTGATGGTCTGGTAGAATATATCAAGAGTCTAAGAGATATGGATTTTATATAGAAAATAATGATGAGGTAATGTTATTTGATGAAAACCCTACTACCTAATTAGAGTAAATAGAGTTTTCTAATTATAAAAAATTGTTAAATTCCATGAAATTTGATATAGAGTACAATAAATATGTTTAGGACATGGTGTATTCACTATAAATGGAATGACCCATAGAGTGAAACTGATTTTTTTATAAGGAAACTAACATTAATGGAATACTGGTGACCTATAAATCTCTCATGATAGTAAAGGGTTAAATAAATTAATGGAATTATATTTGTGTAAAATTTTTCATATTTTTTATGATAAATTATATTCAGATATTTTTTTATTGTAGTTAATTATTTTGTGATATATCAAATAGATATCAAAATTATTTTCTATAAGGGAATTAATTGACATCATGTAAATGTTCCAAATGAGTCTACAAAGGTTTTCAATATTCAAAAGTACATTTATCAGTTAATTAAATATTCTCAATATTGGAATGTTTTATTTGAGTATGCTATCCAAAAATTTTCTTTCATAAAAAATATAATTGATTCTTGTTAATATATGTATATTAATTGTATTTTTTTTATTTCTAATATTTTTTTCGAATTCAATTATCCTAATTAGAAATGATATCCCTAAATTACATTCTATAAGGGAGTGGTTATAAAAATAATTCTCAATGAAAGACATGGTTGTTGTAGCCTATATACCATATATGAAGATTGATAGAGATATATTGAAGATCTTTCTTGGATTAAGTAAAAACTCATTTGTTGGTAATGTGATAAGGTTCCATAGTATAGAGATATACATGTAGTGAACTTTACAAGTGTTTCATGGAACAAATAATGTTAATACTAAATAGTTAATATATATATATAAGATTTCTTATACATATTCTAAAGTATCTATTATGTATGTAATTTTTTGTACCTGAATTTATGTTTCTTATCCTTCAAGCATAACTATTATATACCAATAAAATCATGGATATACTTACTAGATTTTAGTTTAGAATATCTTTATTCACATATGAATAAGTAAGGATATATACTATGTCATTGTAGGGGAATATGAGATCATTCTAATGGGTTACATGAAATTTAGCTTTTAATATAATAATTATGATATCATATATAAAACTCATATCATATTTTCCCAAAATGGTGGAGAAATATATTAGTATATTTCTAAATAGGACAATGTAGTGGACTCAACAATAATGGTTGAATATATCACTACATCAAATACAGTGAATTAAGTTGTCTGGATCTTGATATTACTTTTAAACATGGGGTGGTTTCTTGAATTAATAGACAAATTGAGAATTATTATGAAAATATTATTATTATTTCTCATGTCAAGTAACCTCATTGTTTTCAACAGACCAAAAAAATCTTTCACAAATAGCATATAATCAAATAGATTAATGGGAGGGGTGTTGCAAAAATATGATGGGTAGTTACAAATAAAAATGTAGAGGATTATTTTAAAATATATATATAAAGAAAAAATTGGTTAAGGGTTATATATAATTTCCTAGTATTAGATTTATGATAGACTGGATATAATAGATGTAAAATCTATCATGGTTTCCTAATAATTGAAAACAACATTTATCATCCATTAAACTGTGCTTATATTACATGAGGAGTAAAATAATAATATCCAATTAAAGTAAGACAATAAATATTACCTAATTTATGACCATCATTGAGTATTATGGGTTGTGAAGATATGTTAATAATATAATGAATAGAATATTATACGTGATATAAATAGTTGTATGAAATAAATTTTATATTCCCATAAAGAAATAATTAGAGACTTATTATCTTTATTAGCCCATCAAATTATATCAATTTGAATTTCATATGCTATTTGATATACATAGGGGTATCTAATTTATAATATTCTTATTTGCTTAAGGTTAGGTAGATACCTAACATGAGAACCACTTACATTAATACATTTCATCATTATTCTCTGTGGTTTAGAAAAAAATGTGTGGTTGAGTATGTTGATGATCATGACATCAGTTAAAGCTTAATAAATATTGGATTTTACCTTTCGTATGGAAGGAAAACAAACATGTGCCTTTGATTGAAATTGACTAAAAAATTAATTATAATTATTAGTTGAATGTAATGTGATTTTCTCATATACCAAGATAAATGTAATATATGATATTCACTGATACTAGTTATTCTATGTGGGAAATTAATCAATATATGAATTTTCATATACAAGATTTTCATATTCCATATCTAGTGGTCACTCAATAACATTGAAAATTCGATTATATAAGTTCCAATATGGTTTATATGATATATCTTTTTATGGATGTATTCAGATAGATATACGAGTATGATTTATTGAGATAACACCATACAACTTTGTAGGTTGAGTGGAAGTAATTTTTTTCTAGAGGCCTATATTTTTTATATGTATGAAATTGATATTTCATATTTCTTGTCCATGTTAAAGTGTCCATTAGGTTTATAAATTTATTACTTATAATAAGGTTTAAATATTTTTAAAAAAATTGTTTTAAAATATATAGTTTTTGTGAATAAAGTTTCAAAAGTTTTTGGATAAAATTAGAAAAACTAGTGAAATTTTACATAAATCACATATAGGATTCTACTACAATTTTTATATTTATAGAAATGTACTAAAATAGGCCAATTATATTTTAATATTAGTATATATTATACACATAGTAATTTATATTATTTATATCATAGAATATGATATAATTATATTTTAATTTCCTTGAGATGTGTCTATCGTAGCATTTTATGGGGTGACATTATAGGTTCATAAATAGTACCACATCATCTATATAGTTTTATTTAGTTTTGAAACATTAATATGAATATTTTTATATATAAAAATATAGAATAAAATATTTTTTAAGAATTCAAATGACTGTAATCTCAATTTGATTTCATCATGAAAAAAATGGCTTTACTCCACAATGTTGATCATGATAATATCCTATAAAATCCATTAATATCATTCCTATGATTTTATTTTTATACTTATATTAGTCTATTTATATCTCAACTATAATAATAAAATCATTAAATAAATTTCATAATTCTATTCGTATACAATTATAAAATCAAAATATTTATTATTTATTTTTATTTTTATTTTTATCATTTTCAAAAACATGGTTCACAATATGGTAGGTTCATACCACTTATGTCAATGATGAATATTTCATAACTATATTCTTTAAATAGTATTAAAATTTAATTAATTTCTAATTAATATTTTCATGATCAATTTGATCCATCTTTAATATTCTAGGATGATAATATTTAATGATAATAAAACTACTAAAATTAAATAATTATGGGAACATAAACAACATAAAACAAGTGTTCAGAGAAAATTTTCATGAATCACTACCATTTTTTACTATGTATATTTCTATAAAACTTTTATAATACTTGAATGATAAATACACCACACCTTTACACCTATAGGGATAATAAAATGATATATAAGTATAATTTATTATTAAAATATCACCAACTAAGTTTCAGAGACAAAACCAAATTTTAAACATGGGAAAAATAATCAAAAAATTAAACAATGATGATAATTAATATATCAGAATATATGATAATTATCAAAATAATATGTTTTAAATGAAACTAACACACTAAATTAAATTATTTTTGGGGGTTAAAATAGTGTCCACATAACCCTCCTAAACATATAGTGGTCATATTCATTTAATGTCTTGTTAGATTATCATATGTGAATCATCAAACTAAAATTCACATTAACTTATTTCATTAAGGTATAAAATTAAAACATAAAGTGAAATATATTACATGATTAATAAATCAAGAATAATTAGAAAAATTATAAAAGGAATAATATCACCTGTAAATAAAAATATAATAAAATTTAAATATTGGTTATCTTGGTCTATTTTGAGGATCATACGATCAGTTATAATAATGAAACGAATAAAACACATTAAAAACATGATAATATTCATTAGAAATAAAATTTTATAATTTAATGATTGATTTTGATGTATTTTACTAGGTTTTATATATGAATGTAATTTGAAAGGTATAAAGATGGTTGTTGTGTTTATATGGTTGTTCGATATATATCCATTGGATATAAGGTTTTTGAATAGATTGATATAATATAGGTACATTAATAATGTTTAGTTTTAGTAAAAAATTAAAAAATATAATTCACATATAATAAATCATTCAAAAATGAAATAAAAAATAATAATTAATTAAAATAATTTCTTATAAAAATAATAAATTTTTAAAAATTATTATTACTATTATAGAATAAAATGACTTGTTTATAATACCAATCGAAAAACAAAAAATAATGGTTTGAAAATAAATAATTTTAATGGGATGTGATTAAAAACATTTAATATTAAAAACTTTTAATTTTTAAAGAATTATTTTTCATTTTGTTGTATTTTTATCTTAATAGATTTAAATAATTTCATTTAAAAATATTTTAAATTATTTATCTTTTAAAATGTATAAAAAATATGTTAACATTTATTTTTCTACTAACTAATTGGAAATGGTATTGAGAACACTTAATGTTTAAAAAAATTATAAAAATAATTTTTTATGTTTTATGTATTCATTTAAAAGACACATTTCCCATATTTTGAAATTTAATTATATTAAATTTAGCCTAAATTTGGAATCATAATTCTGATATTAGGATTGAAAGGTTTCCATTTTTTTGAAAAACATCATAATTATAAACTATTAAAGAAGTTAAAAGGTTATAAAATTAGTTAAAATTCCATGTCTTTAATTTTTTACAATTAAATTGATATAATTTTTTTATAGAATACCTTTTATAGGCCTATGAGTCAATATTATTATTCCCACCATTGTTTATTCACCAATATCATCTCAAATATGAATGATTCAATCATTATAATATTCCAAAACTTATGTTTTTAAATAAATGTTCCTAAATTCTTCCTATAAAAGTAATTTTATACCTCCCACTCCAAAACTATAACTATCATTATTATTTTTCTTGAATCCATGAGAATACATGGTGGAAATTTGAAATTTTACTTGCATTTAATGCATTTGCATCTACAGTTTGATTTTTTATTGAGGGGTCTACAAGGGAACAACAAATTATTATAAGAAACATGTATTCTCAATAAAAAAAATATAAGACCAAGAATATGGTTAGGAATTGAAATAAAACTCGTTGTTTGAAATATAACATGGAAAAAATTAAGGTGATTTAAAAAATAAAAAATAGGTTAAAGGACTATTTATTTAATAAAAAATGAAAAAAAATTAAACGCTTTGTTTTTTCTCCCCTAAAATATTACATTTTATATAATCATCCTAATGCTCTCTCAAGAATGTCTAAAAATGTTCAATTAGATGAAATTTTGTATTGATGAATGGAATATCCGTATTTTCTAAGTAAACTTAATTAATTAATTTCAACACCTAAATGAATTTGCTTAATCAAAACACTAAACTAGTCTCTCCTCAATACCATAACAATTCCCTTTAGTCCTTGGTCCTATTAAAAGGCCATGTTATGGAACCATAATAAGTTACCCAAGGGATAATATCTAAGGGAAAGGAAAACTCTCCACCAAATTTACTCTGTAATTTTCTTCTTTGACACCCCTAAAGTCCCCACTATCCATAAAGGTATTATAACACTCTAATATTTTACCTTTATTAAGTGTTATTATACTAATGAAATACCCATTATATCCCGTCCTCCAAATTTATTGAGAATAATGAAAATATTTCCATGTGTGTGTGTGGACTACCACCTCTATGAACAACATTTTTTTGATGACCACATAAAATGGATTACATTAAAATATATATATAGTATTTCAAAACGATATTTTTGGAACCATTAATATTATGGATGTATAATATTTTTCATTATAATCGTGTGATCAATAAGAAACCATTTTAGTAACTTTAACCAACTTAAATGGACATATCAAGACACCATTTCAAGTTTGGTTCTACTTTGGGAAAAAAATTAAAATTGTATAAGTATTGTTATAATGGAATAATAAAGGATATAATCCTCCATAATTATTGATATTAGGATTTTATTTAACAACACATTCTACCTTTATCATCAATGAAAAACTATTACAATGAAATTAAACAAAAAACCCCCAAGTAATCATTGTCAGTAGAAACTATATTAAATATAAATAAAAAAATATAATAAATGGACCATAAAAAATTTAATATACATAAATATGGTTCTTGGTTTTATATTTAGTTAACATAATTTAATTATTCTAACAATTAAGATTATGTAAATAATTTATTCATACATAAGGTAAGGGATCATTTATTCTACCCTCATTATGTGTTGTTTCCATGTTTGCTTTTTTGTTATCTATTTTACAAAGTTTTCTTCTTACATACTTCCACAATTATTGCATATTTATTCCATACATATATACTTAGTAAAATAAAATTCCCATTTATATGGTTATATATGTTTTTAATTCCCTTCAAAATTGCCACATTTAAATATATCTAATTTAAGGGAAGTTTCCTATTTCTTTTATCATGACATTCATCACCCCAATAAAATGAATTTAAAGTAATAATAGATTCCAAAACCAGAAATTATATTTTGGAGAACCCCATTTGTTCATTTCTAGTTTTATGGATAATAATAATTTCTTTCCTTCATTAAAAATATCCTTTACTTATTTCATAAAAGCTCTAGCCAAGTTGTTCACTTTTTTTCTTTTTTCTCCATATCATTCCCGTGAATTTTAAATAATGTAACTCCATGTTCAACTACTAATTTCCCTTTTCAATTATGAATGTTGAAAATGATTTAATTACTTATTCTCATGATATTCCTTATGATATAGCCTTCAGTTATTCCTTTAAATAGATTTATTACACCTACTTCCTCCTCATACGTTTTGTCATTCATATGCTTTATGTGTGTTTTATTTTACTCATGTCATTAATGTATGCATATATATATTATGATATTCATTATAAGACTTTTTGGACTAGAACTATGTATCCCTCTAATACATTGGGTAAAAATTTATTATTAATGAGATTTTATTTATGGTTTTAGGGATTGAACCCAATCCATCATGGAACCTTTTCCACTCTATGATGTTGTTCTTGGGAGTTACCTTATGTTTATGATTTCAACACTTATGTTGTTTCTATATATTCCATCATTCCATGATATTATCATTTAATTTCCATATCCCAGGTTTTCATGCATTTGATCATTATCATTATAATATCATGTTATAACTATGAACTCTCATGTTTGGAATTATTACCAGGTTTATTCCTTTACCAGGATTTCTAACTAATACTTTTCCTTATATATTCTCCCAAGGGTATCCAATTTAGTTTTAGTATAACTATGTGATTTAAAAGAATTATGGCTATTTTTTAATAAATATAATTTTTTGTTTCATTTAAGATGATGAATTTATCTATATAATATTCAAAAAACACTAGTCCTCTATATATTGGGTATTTACTTGTTCGTAATCCATGTGAAAAGTTATGAAATAATGTTTTTTATTACATGTTTCTCTATAGTTGTTATTAGATAATGTGTAGTTATTTTTGGAGATTAGGATGAAAGAAAAATTTTGAATTCTCTAGGGGATATGTCTATGTATAGGATAACAACCTGGAATTTGTAAATGAATTGGGTTTTCTATTTTCATAGAAATTACATCCCTATATGGAAAATGTAATGTGGGTGAAAATTAATTATAGATTCACCTAGGGGTAATCACCCTAAAAAGGGTTGCTTGACTATTGACTCAATAATCACTATAATGCATGATGAGTGGGCCTAATACTACACAAATGGTGATAAACACTTGGGGATAGTCTTTGTATAATTAATATTTTATTGATAAACCATTATTAATTATTTTAACAAAAAAAATTGGATCATAATTAGGTTATACAACCAAATAGGAAAATGGACGAGGATAAATTAGATTGAAATGTAGAAATTCATACATTGGATTAAAGACATATATTATGAGTTTCATTATATTAATTTATAATTTACCTTTAACACAATTACTAATCAAATTATCCTCATCTCATATTATCATTTATTTTATAAAATGTTTGTTTGTTGGAGGAATCATGTTATCAACATCTAAAATGGGAAGTTGAGGAATTCCCAAATGAGATATCTAACTTGATGTGGGTATGTGCTGAGAACCTCTTGTAAGTACTTGAACAACATAATCAATTTATGAATAATCATATAAATTCTGTGAAATTCTCTCTGGGAGAAAATGTTGCATTCAATTCAAGTATGAAATGACAGCCTCCATTTGAGGGTATCTTCAGATCACATAATCCCTGAATATTGGATTAACATAATTGAGAAAATATTCCCTTTCCATTAATGTACTAAGTAATATAATGTAATGAACCAATTATTCTCATTGACTTAAGAATACAATGAATCATTAATATGACTTAAGAGACATTCCCAAGGCACAAAAGGTTGGAAATAAATACCGAAGGGTTTCAATACAAGTGGGGAAGGATTTACCCTTTATGAAACATACCACCAACCAAGCAACATAATCAAACACTCATGATATGATTCATGATAAATCAAGACAACTCAACCACTTCATTTATATCAAACCACACTAAAGTGTATTACAATGGAAGACAAGTAACTATCAAAGGTAATAGTATAAGATAACTATAAGAAAATCCAAGACAACTAGAAAACTCCATGCTCCACAAACTTCATGCTCCAAAATCACTAAACATCCTAAGTATCATTAGGTGGTCCTAAATATGTGTGATACTTTACATTTTCCCATGTTATGGAAAATAGAATCTATAAAAGAACCAAAGTTCCAATGTAGGGGTGAGTATAATACTCAATAGGATTTCTCCAATGACTTTCCTACTCATTCCACTAGGATAGAAAAGTTAACAACATTTATCTAAAAACATTTATATAAAACAATTCTACAAAATACTTTTTAACTTAATATAAACAAGATCCAAAAACCATATATAACCAAGAGTAAACAAGTGCAATTTAAACCAATTTTATAGAAAGTCACCTTTATAGAAAAACAACCAACCTAGGATTTAAAACCATTTCTCAATATAATTTTTTCACAAACATTCCATTTCACTTTTTCACACACCCAACCATGCATGCTTCGTTTCGACAGTTCCATAATCATGAGTGGTCTCTTGTCCAATAACATTGTGTCCCAATGTCACACACCGCCAATCCAAGGTTATATAACTTGTACCCCAATGGTACACATCCCTTATTTAGGTTCTATAAATCATGAACTCAGACAACCCAATGTATTCCAAAACCATTTCAAATAACCATTTCAAACCACATTAATAAAATCATTATTTTATTAAAAACCATTAAACAACCAATTCCAAGACACCATTATATTTTAATAAAACCATTACTTTAATTGAAAAAATATTATTCAAATTTTTTTCACAAATACAAGAAAAATATAATTTTAAAATACTCATTTTAAAATCAAGAATCAAAGCACATTATTCAAGAACACTAATTTTCAAGATTTCCACAAACCATCATCGAAGAGGTTTTATAACAATAATAAAGAAACCAATTCATAATAAAATCCATGAAAATTAATAAATTTGAAATAATTTCAATATGTTCTAAAAAAGAGTTAATATGTAAGCCACCCACCTCAAAGGTTTTGACAAAAACTAAAAACGGATGAAGAACACTCACAGAATTCGGTAAAATTTCCATAAAACTACCTTAGATATCTTCTCTTATCAGTAAAGATACCAAATATCAACATATTTTTCATCCAAAATATTATATATACCCATAAAGGGTTTATATATGAGAAACTGAGAGGATAGAATAAGTATATCTAAAAAAATGTGACAATAATGAATTAGAATTATGACATACCTCAAAAATATGGCTTTGAATCACCAAGGGAGACCATCGGATTGCCTTCGAATCAATGGGAGAACCTTATTTGGCCATATGAGAGGAAAGATATTGAGTAAAATCTAGTTTGGGGTAAAAAAAGTGGATTAAAGTCAATATATATCTAGATCTATTTTTTAAGGAGTTGTTTTTTAACCCACACATTGTTTAGTCACACAGTTAGACAAACTATGCAATAACCGTGTGTAAGTTGCGACCTCAAGAACAGCCTCGTACAATCTCCCTAACTATGAACTAAACATTCCATATCTACTTCATCCAATTTCCCAACCCAGAATCAAAACACACGGTTTCTCCTAGGCTCTCACACGGTTTGGACAAACTGTGTGCAGTCCATGTGCATCCCCTTTAGCCCCAAAAACATTCCACAAGATATCCAAACTCTCCCATATTTCACCCTTATACTTTATAAACATGAAAAACATAAATAAAGGGTTACATTCTAGAAATTAGGGCTACTTAATTCTCCCTTCCATTGGTCTTTTCATCCTTGGAAAGTATAAAACCATCAGTTCCCTCAAAGAGTTCAGGCCATTGCTCTTTCATTTCCTTCTTCCATTCCTAAGACTATTCCTGAATCTCCCCATGTTTCTATAAAACTCATACTAGAACTATATATTTTCCTTGAAATACTTTATTCTACCTATCCACAATCCACACTAGTATATGTACCAATGAAGAATCCTTTTATAATTCAACATGATCCCATCTAATTACATGGCCAGGATCATGATGATACTTTTTAAAATGAGATATGTGGAACAAATTATGCACCGAACAAAACCATGGTGGTAATAGAAACTATTATACCACCTCTACAAAATTTTCTAGTATCTCAAAAGGGATAATTAAATGGGAGATAAATTTCCCTACTTCCAAAAACGATGATATCCAATCCATAGAGAAATCCACAAGAACACATTATCCCTCACCGTGAACAAAAACCTTATTTGACAATGATCCGCATATAATTTCTAATGACTCTGAGCCGTCTTCATCTGTTTCTTGGTCAACTAAATCTTTTCTGTTGTTTCTTAGACAAGGCCCATCCCAACTAGTGATGTTTCACCTGTTTCCACCCAACAAAGTGGAGAACAACCAGGACTCCTATACAATGATTCAAAAAGAGTCATATGTATCGAGGCATGATAGTTGTTATTATATGTGAACTACACCAAGGGTATATACTATTCCCATGAGACACCAAAATCCATTACAAAATCCTACATCATGACTTCCAAAATATATATTTTCCTTTCGTATTTCCCTTCCATCTAAGGATGATACGCTATACTCATAGTCAACTAAGTGACAAGGGATTTCTATAAGGATTTCTAGAAACAAGACATGAACTTCTTATCTTTATCTGAGACTATCAAAACTGATACGCCATGCCTCTTTAACACCTCTTGGTTATAGATTTTGGACAGATCCTTCATTGTATGTGTTTCACAAATTGGTATGAAATGGTGTCTGACTTTGTGAGACGATCCACTATCACCCATATAGAATCATGTTTGTGAACTGTTATTGAGATACCTATAACAAAAAACACAGATATATGCTCCCATTTCCACATTAAGATAGGTAAATATTGCAACATACCTATTGGTCATTGATGTTATTCCTTAACTTATTGACCATTTTAGCACCTTGAAACGAACTCAGCCACCTTTTGTTTCATACCAATCCATGAATACTACACCTTCAATTCCTTATAGATATTCTGTATACCTAGATGTATAGCCCATCTGGAATGGTGGTAAGGAGGAAGAGGTTTTTCCTGAAAAATTTATAGGTACAACTATCTGATCTATGAACCACAAAATCAAACTCCCATCAAGTTTTAATCCCTCAATGTTCTCCCCACCAATGAGCTTTAAACTCACCACTAGGCATTCTGCATCATATTTTTATGCATCTTCAAACATCCTTACCAAATTAGGAACAACAAAAAACTGAAAATAAGTACCCAACATCACCTCTATCTTCACATTACACATTCATATTGGTTATTATTGAAATCAAATTCAATTCATCTTAAGATGCTTTTTCCAACTGCATATATGACTTCCTGCTTAATGCGTCTTCCACCATATTGCCTTTTCCCAATGTATACATCATGTCAAAGTCAAAAATTTGGAGATACTCCATCCATCACCTTTCCCTTAGATTAAAATCCGGTTGGGATAAAATAATTTTTAAGATATTATGATCTGTGAAAACAGTAACTTTACCACCAAAGAGATAGTGATGTCAGGTCTTCAAAGCTTGGATGACCGTAACTAACTCTAAATCCGGTGTTGGGTAATTCTTCTCATGCACTCTCAACTTCCTTGAACCATAAGCAACAACATGGTCTCCTTGCATGAGAACACATCCCAGCCCAAATCTTGAATCATCACAATACACCATATACCCCTGTCCTAATTCTGTAAATATCAAGATAGGTTTTGATGTAAGATGAACTTTCAACTCTTAGAAAGACATATGGAATTCCTCAGACCATTGGAATAGAGTATTCTTCTTTGTCAAAGATAAAATTGGAAAGGATAGTCATGATAAGCAACATATAAACAATTGGTAAAAACCATCTAGACCAACAAAGCATCTTATCTCAAAGAAAATCATTGGCATTTTCAAAGATATAACAGCTTCTATCTTCTTTGGATCCACATAGACACCTTCTTCAGAAATTACTGGTCCAAGAAAGCATACCACCTCTATCCAAAAATCAGACTTTGAAAATTTGACATACAAATGATGATCTCTCAAGATTCCCAACATTGTCACTAATTTTTGTTCATGTTCAGTCTTTTTCCTTTAATACACCAATATGTCATCCAAAAACACCACAATAAAAGAATCTAGATATATCTAAAATATCCAATTCATCAATGCCATAAAGACTTCTAGTGAATTATTAATACTGAAAGTAATGAATAGGTATTAATAGTGTCCATATATGATTCTAAAAGATGTATTTGGAATATCTTCCTTCTGAACTCACAATTGGTGATATCCTGATTACAAGTCAATTTTAGAGAAACACTGAGCTCCCCTCAATTGATAGAACATAACATAAATTCATGGAAGTGGATATCAATTTATTATTGTAATTTGGTTAATCTTATCATGATCCATGCATAACCTTAGTTTTCTGTATGCTTTGTTCATGAACAAGGCTAGTGATACCCACAAAGATGTGCTCCACCGAATAAAACCTTTGCTTTCTAACTCCTCCAACTGCACTTTCAGTTCCCTTAATTCTATTGGTTACATCCTATAAGACAGAAGAAAAATAGGACTAGTCCCCAAAAAAAGATCAATAATAAACTCCACTTCCCTTATAGGTGGTAACCCTAATAGGTTAATGGGAAATACATTTACAAATTAATACACAACTAATGGAAGACTGATATCCTCAATCTCTTCTATTTATGCCAAAGTCAACATTGACAATTGGTAAGTTATTATTCCCACTGTGGGTTCCAACCATCCTATTGCACCTATCTTTACAACCCTTTTTCCTCTAAAGAGATGGTTGAGGCCATCCTTATTTGGAAAACTAAATGTTCTTCTATAACAATTGATGTGATCCTTGAATGTTTTCATCCAATCCATATATAGGATTACATCATAGACATCCATCTCTAACACTAATAATTTCCACTTCATATAATCTCCATCAATGGTTATAAAACATGATTTACACATAAATTCTTAACATTCTCTTTTACCAAGAGGAGTTTTAAGTTTGATCATGGAAGGAATCATCTCGAGTTTTAATCTTATCAAATCAATAGCACAAGAAAAAATAATGGAATCTGATGTACCAGTATCAAATAGAAATTGCATAAGTTTTGAATTAAATAGAATCATACCTATTGCCATATATGTTCCAGCCTGATCATCCACAATCAACTACTCAGCTCTATACAACTACTTTTTTGCTGCACTCTTCTCTTTATTTCCTTGTTAATATTGACCTTGCTTAGAAGTCATGGTGTTCCTAGAATCACCATGAATAGATCTTCTTTGTTGATGAGACTGATTCTGCTGCCCTAGTCCTGTGGAAGCATATTGTTCTTGTGACACCTGAGAAGTATCTCAAGCACTTGACCTCATATCACTATGTTAATAGCACAAAAGATTCTACATATTCTTATAGGTATAGAATTCTATAGGTTATTTCGTACACTCTCTCTTTATGGGGTCAAGAAAAACATATTGTAAATAGCCTACTTTTCTATTGAGTCGTGGAGGAAGGTTCACTGATCTGGCCATCTGATTATGATTTCCACTCCCACCTTGGAAATAGGTTTTCCTCTTCCACTTTCTATTAGTATTTGAGTTCCCACTATTTCCCAAAGGTATCATCATAATTCCTCCTCCCATAGTTCCTATGATATCACATTAAACCAATGTCACTTTGTTCACCATATATTTACAATCTATAATAAAATCATTGCAATCTTTGAGAGAATATCCATCCTTATCACTGATTCAAAGATGCATGCCTTCAAGGCCACACTCGTTGAAACTTCGGGTGAAAAGTGTACTAAATTCATTAACTTAGCCGCATACTCTGTGATAGAGAGATTTTCCTAATTCAGGCTGAATAATTCCATCATTATATAGATCCAGAACACGTGAGGATATAATTGTTTATGAAACAATTCCACAAAATCCTACCAACTAATTCGGTGATCCAATTTAGCCTGCACCACTAGATCCCACCACTGTAATACAAGATCCTTGAGAATATACATTTTCAGTTTGTATTTCAACTCCACTGGTTTGTTGATAAAATCGAAGATATGATTCATCCTATTTAGCCACACCTCCTAATTTTTGGTTTTATAATCACTTCAGAAGATGGGTGTATTCTGCTTCATAAACTGGATGGAATGATCCACATGTCTTGGCTCATCCCATCGGTTCCATGTTCCCACATCTTGAAATTCTGGGATGATACTCTAAATTATATCTTTGTTCCCCTATGGTTTTGGTGCAACCACCTTCTCCACAGATTCTTCTGGTTGGTTTCTATGACATCTACTAGGTTCCATTTTCTAAAAAAACAACCTCTGTAAGCATCACTCTTTAGAAACTGAAGTCTTAAAGTTTTAAATTCTATCACATCAACTATTACATGTTGTTTTCCAAAAACAATATTTTCCAAGTTCAACCATTTTTTAAAAATCCATTATTTATTTTGAAAATCAAACCATTTTCAAAATACATCAACCATAATTTTTCATAATCTTTCATCTGAACACAATTTCTTCATTTTTAAAAAATTTACACCATTGAAAAAAATCATAAATCATTACTCAAAATTAAATATGCAATCTTAGTGGGAATTCATTCCTCTACAATTCATGAAATGCTCGTATCATTGGATAAACCCATGAAATGATATTCTAATATCCTATAAGTGTATCAAAGAAACTTATGTACCCAACTCCCTAAAAACATGAACTTCATCATAAAAAAGGATAGCTATGTCTTTTTATTCTCTGAATTTCAATTCCGGAAAATCCTACATCATTCTAAGATTCCTATCCAAGGAATTGACAATAAAGAATTTCAACTCCAAGACCAAAAAAAATGATGACTACTTATTCCAAAAGGAAAGGAACAATCTGATACCATATATCTCAAACAAGGATTTGGATTGAACAAACTAATACCATTTTTAATGACCCACTTATTCTCATTGAATTGAGAATACAATGAATCATTACGAGGTATTAAGTGGTATACACAAGGTGCTAAAGGCTGGAAATAAATGTTGAAGGTTTCAATATGAGTGGGGGTAATTTACCCTTTATAAAACATACCACCAACCAAGAAACATAATCAAACACTAAAGATAAGATGCATGATAAATAAAGACAACTCAAACACTTAATTTATATCATACCTCACCAAAGTGTATTATAGTGGAATACACGTAACTATCAAAGTAAAAATCATAACATAACCACCAGAATCTCCAATATAACCATAAGACTCTATGATCCACAATCTCCATGCTCCAACATCACCAAACATCCCAAGTATCATGAGTTGGTGCTAAATATGTGTGATACTTTACCTTTTCCCATGTACCAGAAGATAACATCTAAAAAGGAACCAAAGTGCCAAAGAAGGGGTGAGTATAAACCACAGTAGGCTTTCTCCAATGACTTCCCTAATCACAATAATATGATAGAAAAGTTAGAGACATTTATAGAAAACCATTTAAATAAAACAATTCTGCAAACTAGTTTTTAATTAAATATAAACATGTTCCCAAACCATTTATAACCAAGAGTAAAAAAGTTCCACTACAACAACTTTTCCAACAATTCACTTTTCCAAAAAAACAACCAAATGAGGATTTAACACCATTAATCAATATTATTTTGGCATAACCATTCCATTTCACTTTTTCACACACCAAACCATGCATGCTTTATTTAAACAGTTCCACACTCATGAGCGGTCTCTTGTCCAATCACCTTATTTCCCAATGACACATGCCCCAAATCTAGGGTTACTTACCTTGAACCCCAATGGAACGTGCCCTTATTTAGGTATCATCATGCATGAACTCACACAACCCAATGTATTCCAAAACCATTTCAAATAACCATTTCAAACCACTTCAATAAAACAGTTCTTTTATTGAAAACCATTAAACAACCAATTCCAAGCCACTATTTCATTTCAATAAATCAATTACCTTTTTTGAAAAAACATTATTCAAATCATTTTTATCAATTCTAGAAAATTACCATTTTAAAATTCTCATTTTAATATCAAGAATTAAAGCACATTATTCAAGAACACCAATTTTCTAGATTTCTACAAACCATCGCCGAAGAGGGTTTCTAAAAATCATCAAGTAACTAATTTACAATAAAATACATGAAAATTAATAAATTTAGAATAATTCAAATCAATTATACAAAGACGATTTGATAGTGAATCCTCCTACCTCAAATTTTATGATGAAAACTAAAAACTGACTAAGAACGCTTAGTAAAATCCCCAATGGGATCAATAAATGTTTCAAATATGAAAAGGGGGACATCAAACAATGCATCTAGAAGTGATATAAAGAATCCCCCAAATGTGATTGAAGAAAAGAATTCCATGATGAATCCCTATCTTATTGTACAATGTTTTAACTATATGTAACATGGAAAATATACAAACCAATGTGTTAAGACATGTTTGGTCAAAGATAATCAACCATAACAACCCCCAAGTCCAAGAGATAAATTGAAGTCTTATGTTTTTATTACCATTGAGGTGGACCAAGAAAATGATATGGTGATAGGTACTCTATTAATTTATTTAATAATAACAAATATAGTGTTTGATTTTGGTTCAATGCATATCTTTATGCAATATAAGTTTACTAACACTATTCAAAAACCACCATGAATTATAGAGGATTAATTTTAAATAAAGATGAAAAATAGTGTAATAATTTCATCTCAATATATATAAATCCACCTTATTAAATCTCCTTAATATGAATCTTTTAAAAACCCATATCATACTCCCAATACTATAATTTGATGTTATACTATGAATGTATTGGATATCATTATATAATAACTAGAACGGTTTTAGGGATAATGAAATCAATTTCAATATCATGAATCATCCTCTAATTCTATACAAGTGTAAGGAGAAGGGTGAATATTAGTTAGAATAGTCATCACCAATGTTGATATTGTTTCCTTTTATGAAATACTATATATTCCAAATAGTCAAAATAAATACAAAAACCACTCTATATGTCATGAGAATTGTAAATAAATAATAATATTTATTCCCCAAAGTATTTAATAGATATCCTCCTAATAAAGAGGATAAATTATGAATTGAACTTATACTTGTATCTTTATAAATTTCTAAGACTCCTTATAGAACAACCCCCATTGAACCAAAATAATTGTAGAAAAAACTACAAAATTATTTGGATAAGGTTTTCATTTTCCCAAGTGCTTCACCATGGGGTTCTCAAGTTTACTTTCTTGAGATGAAGGGTAGGTTTATCTATCTATGTATTGATTATCATGAAGTCAATAATTCATGATAAATAAATCATATCCCATTTCATGAATATATGAAATCTTTAATTATTTTCATGGATCTCAACAAATATATAAATTGTGACTTAGATCATGATATCATTATTTAAAGGTAAAGAAAGTGGGTGATTGTATGAATACCTTTAATATGAGGTATGACACCTAAGAGTTCATAGTAATGCCATTTAGACTCATGAATGCTACATTGATTTTTATATAAATAATTAATAGAGTATTTAGGTATCACATTAACAAATTTGTGGTATTATGTATAGATGGTATTCTGATATAATATAAAATAAAGGAAAAAGGAGAGGATTATTTGAGTATTATTCTTAAGACTTTGATGTAGGAAAAGATATATGAAAAATAATATAAATGTCAGTTTTGGATGGAGAAATTATCATTATTAGGGGATATTATTACATGTAAATGGATATATTTTTACCCTTATAATAATAAAATAATTTGTAATGGATTTTACCAATATATGTTATATAAATCTATAATTTCCTAGGATTAGATGAGTAATATCAGAATGTTTTTAGAAAAATCCCAAAAATTTCAAACCCAGTAACCCATATAACACTAAGGGAGTTATGTATGGATTGTTAGATTAATATGATTATTTCATTAAGGAGAAAAAGAAGATTCCAGCCACTTACCAGTACTAACACTACTAATATGTGGGGGATTTTTTATTTACAATTTTTCTTCAAAACATTTATTTGGATGTTTACTCACTAGGAATGATAAAGTGATATTCTAATATTGAAGATAGTTGAAGGTGCATGGTGAAAAATATTTTAATCGTGACCTATATTTCACTATGGTAGTATTTGTATTGATAATATGGAAGAATTGTCTCTATAAAGATAAGTGTAAAAACTATATTGACTATAAAAGATTAAAATATATATATATATATATATATATTCACATAGAAGGGTCTCAATATTCACAAATGAATATTCTTATAGGTAATCATGGATTACAACAACTCAATCAACTAATATCATGGGATAGTGAATAAAATGATAAAAGAACTAACTAGAAATGATCCCACAACCTTATTTATGATTAGGAATGAAAAGGATATAATATTATTGAACATGAAATAGATTTCCATGATAGTCATAAAGAAAGTAAAATCCCCCTACCTTTATCAAATAATTGATCAACCATCCATTTTGGATAAAATTAAGAATGTCAAATGATGTGATTTGGATATATAAGACAAGGTTAATGCTAAATGAAATATAAAATCATAAAACTTCATCATTGATGATGTATTTTTGTGATTTTAGAATGAATGTTGTGTTCCATCAGAACCAGAGTTAATAAATGAGCTACAAAGTGATGATTATAGATCAAAATTTTTTATCTACCCAAGAAACATGAAGATTTATAGAGATTTTCAGGAACACTTTTGGTGGAACAATATGAATAAGAAGATTGCATAATATACATTAAAGTGCCTATTGTGTCAGTTGGTGAAGGTCGAGAGTAGAAAATACAAAGGGATGATATAACCATTGTCCATACCTATATGAAAATGGTAAAGAATATCTATATATTTGGAAATGGATCTACAAAAGAAATTGAAAAGTGAATAATTCTATATTGTTTTTGGTGGACCATCTTACAAAAACTTCTCACTTCATTTCAATTCATGAGTACATGTCCATCGATAAAAATGAAATGATATACATTAGATAAGTGGTAAGGATACATCAAACACCATGATTGATTTTATCTAATCGAGTACTGAAGTTCACCTAAGAGTTATGTGAGAGTATTCAACATAATTTAAAAAATATATACTCCAGTATCAACTATCACCCCCAGACTGATGGCCAGCCTGAAGAGACTATCTGTAAAGTTGAGGAAATATTGAGATATTTCTCTATGAAATTTAAGGGTGGATATGATTAACATATTCTATTTCTCAAGTTCTTATACAATAATAATTTTTACTCAATCATTCAAATAGACCCATAAAAATAACAATATGGGAAGATATGTAGAACACCTGTGTGATGGGATTAAGTTCATGAAGGAAAGTTTCTATGACCTAATTTTATTGAAAAAATGGTAGAATAGGTCAAGAAAATTTGTAAACACATCTAAGAAAGTCAAGGTTGAAATAAGAGTTATGTTGATAACTATTGATAAGACTCAGAGTTCATGATTGGTGAAAAATTATTCCTCCATATTTCACTATGGAAGAGATTCATAAGATTTAGGTAGAAGGGGATGTTATGTACAAGATACGTTGGGCCCTTTGGGATTCACTATCACATCATACTAGTTGAATATTGGAAGGCACATTAACATAAATTATTTAAAGTACATGATTTGTTCCATGTATACCTCTTGATTAAGTACGTACCAAATCCCTCACATGTACTGAATTATAGGTGGTACCATTTGAATATGGTCTCTCATATTAGGAGAAACCAATGAGGATCTTGGACCATATAAAAAAATCATATGCGGAAAGTCAACTTAATTACTCAGGTACTTTGGAACAATCATATTTATGAAGATAAAACATGGAAAATGTAAGATATAATAAAACATAAGTACCTACATTTTTTTCACCCTAGTGCAGGGAACAAATTTTCAAGGGTGAAATTTCATAAGGGGGAAGAATGTTATAACCTATAAATTATATATATAAATTTTCCTTATGAATATATACATATTTCATATAAGGTAATGAAGATAATAATAACTCATTTCGCCCTATAATTAATTTGAAACATTGTATGTTTATAGTTTTATGACATTATTTAAATTTCATTTTAAAAATAATTTATTTTCCTTTAATTTTCTAAACTTATATATAAAATTAATTATGATCACATAAAAAGATGAATGTAATGAAATTAATTTCATTTTTATAATAATCATGTGAAAAATTGATTTGGATTAATTTTTATATTTTTATAAAATAACTGATTTTTTAGTTACACGTATAGTTTTTTCAAAAAGAGTGAATTTTAAAAATTATTAGTATATAATAACGACATAAAATTTAGTATAATATTTTAATTGATAAAATATGTATTTAAGGAATAATTTTATGCATTTTAATAACCATGTTTTAAATTTATGAAACATATGTTTAAGAATATAAAACAAACATAATATTTTAATTCTAATAAAGAAACTATTTTTAGTTTTTTCATTTTATTAAATATTATATTTGAATTTTTTTGTTTTGGATTGATTTTAATTCCACATAAAATTTATTAATTTTTTTATAAAAAAACCAAATTATGACTTGAAAATAAAAACAAATTGAAAATCTTATCCCCCACATAAATTATAATATTAAAATTAAAGTTTTCAAAGACAACCATTTTATGTGTTATATGTGATAATAGTAAAATTAATATCTCAAATTCAAAAAAATATATTTTATAAAATTATTTAAATATTTTAAATTATCATGTTAATATTATTAAATAAAATAAATTTTAATTATGTTTTTAAAAGTCATTATCGAGGGTGAATGTGGAGTTATTGTAGTAATGGTAAAGTAGGGTAAAATTCGTTTAACATAGTGAAAAGTATAAAATATCTTAAACACATGTATTATATTATATTTTTGAGGAATTTTTGACCTTATCTATATACAAACACCATTATTGGCTATTTTTGTGTCATTTTCCTTGAATAATGGAGTGAAATTGTTGAAAAAGAATGATAAAATACAAAAAAAAATGACACACTATTTATCAATGGTTCTCAAATCCTCCTCATCTCCCCACACATTATAAAGAATTTTATAAACTAAATTTTTTTAATATTCTTCCCACAACATTAACCCCATTTTTTTAATGTATTATTCTCACTAAAAGACAATGTTATGGGACCTTAAGGACATTCCCAAGGGAACATTTTAGTGGGAAATATAATACCCTCAACCAAATTTTTCTATGATCTTTTATTATTTGACACTAATCAAGTCCCATATATACATTATGGTATAGTAGCACCATCATTTTTAATAAATTTATGTGTTATTATAATTATGTGATAACAATTTTATACCTTCTTCTATAATCATTGATAAAATCAAAAACATTGGCATCCATATGCGCGGACTACTGCCCCCATGAATGAAATTTTCTATTTTCAATAACCACCAAACATAGTAGACATTTAAAACACATTTAGAATATATAAATGGTATATGTTACACATTTAATATTTTTGAAGTATAATACTGGGCATTCTATATTACATCCCAAGAACTACACTCCCAGATCCAATGATAAAATCATGAACTATACATTTCTCACATTGATGTTGATAATTGTGATACAAATTATTCATCTAAAACTTACAAAATCAAAAGGAAAACTGTGACGAATTATAAACTTGAGGACCTTTTAGGTTTATAGTTTTATAGAATTAGGACCACTCATATAAACTTGGACTCAAAAACAACAGGTTTATAAAGATGAACATCATCTCTTGTTATACCTAGATTTTGTTATTTCACATAAGTTCATCAACATCATCCTTGTGAAAACCTTTATAAACATAAATAGTATAACATCATTCTTTAAAAAATGGGGAAAATGAAATATTGTAAGGGTGAACTCAAATTCTTATTAAGTTTTGAGATAAGCATTAAAATGGAATTTTATCAATGTGTATAAGGTTGCATAAGGGTATGATGAAATAAACAAATTTCATAAGTATAACATATGAATATTCATTCCCACCAATACTTCAGTCATCAAACATGAAAACACATAATAATGAATTAAAAAATGATAAAGACATAAGAATGAATAATAATTTTCCATGTGATTTCAATCCTGATCAAATGAAATATTATAAACCCATAGTAAGTAATTAAAAACCTTTTCGGTAACTTGGAGCATCACTTTCATAAAACACTTTCAAAACCCTTTTAATTGGAATAACCAAATGGTTATATTCAAAAATTATAATTATCCAATTCATTAGAGAGATATAATGGGGCATTCACTTCATATAATTTTTATCAGGCTCAACTATGAGCTATAATTGGTATTAACCCTTTATATAAGATAGATCGGGCTCACTCATTTTTTTATAAGCTATAATGGGGTTAAAACCTTTGTATAAGATAAATCAGGATCTCCCATGATCTATAATGGGGATAAATAATTTTTATAAGCTATATCGGGCTCATAAAATTCATATAATTATCAAGTATCATATCATTAATAAAAAACATTCATCATAAAACCCTTTTAAATACTCTTTTAAACCCATAACAATCGATTTGAAACATGATTAACCTATGGAAAAGAAAAAAGTTCGATAAAAATTTATTTGAAATATTATTAACCATTTAAAAGTAATGGGTTCTATAACAATATCATTGAAATAATCATAATACATCAAAATAATTAATAAGGATGATATTTGTAAGGATGCGGCCTTAAAAATTACATAATCTTGAATTAAATGGATAGTTCACATTAAGGATCTTTTCTGGTTTAGAGTTTTAGAAAATTAGGCCATAAATATTACATTAAATCTCAAAAATTACAATGTAGACACTTCTACTCAATTTATATTTCTTTCATAAAATAAAAACTCTTGAAAAAAAGTGTCATGTCTAGTCCCATGTTTTAGACCACGTGACATTTCCTTGATCCCATCCTTGACCCTATTCATTTTTAAGTCCTGTGAAAAACATTTCAAAACTTGGGATGAGCATAAAAAGCTCGGTGATGGTTATAAAACAAAGAAATAAAACATTTTTTCATCAATACATACATAACATAAGATCTTTAACATACCTCATGAAATCATAAGAATTACATAGTAAACAAAAATCATAAATGTAACTTGTGGAATCCATAACATAATTACATTGTAGCTTTCACAACTACATAGGGAGTTACATTTTGAATACCCATCATAGTATATTCCCTAAATCTATTTGGAGGAACATTCATGTTTACCTCCATCATGTTACACAATGCATTAGAGATCTATCTCTGGCTCACCCGCTCGAGGTTTATCACGGAACCACCCGTATTCATAAACAATTAAAAAGAAATATAACATAGTAATAACATATAAAACAAGAATAAGGAAAGATAGAATTTTCACATTTCTATCACAATATATATTATTTCAATATATTTATATAATCAAATATTTATCAAACCATTTTCAAAAACCATATAAACATTTAATAAATAAATTTTTTAATCAAAGTGTCACATACCACTATGAAAATTTTAAATGAATCATCATTTGAAAACATTAATTTCTATATAAATAAATCCTAAAAACCATTTTTGGAAACATGGAAATTAATGAGAAATATTTATAAGAATAAATATTTAAAACATTTTAGCTGATATTTTAGTTAAAATTGTTTTTAACAAAATGAGATATGCTTGAATGAAAATAATTGAGGAATAAAATTTAATAAGAAATTTATAATATCATGAGAATAAATTTATTCATGATATAATATTCCAAAGGATAGTATATACACCATATAAGAGTGAATTGGTGCATAAAAACAATGAAGCCTCAATGGAATGTAAATTGAGACCAAATCCCTTATAAAAATTGTATCCCTAAATTAAGGACAAATCAATTACATAATAATGTGTGACAAATATAAATACCCTCAATATGATTGGATATTCAGTGTAAATCAATAAGAGAACATTCCCACATATTTTATAAATAACAACACTAATGACTTGGACGTTTAACTCAATGAATGGAAATTGATTTAAAATTGCTCTTATCTAGTTCATATCAATGACTTGATAATGTATAAATGGAGAGATTATATGTATAATAAGTAAATCCACACAAAGTGGAGTTAAAATTACAAAATAAATAAATAAATAGTGATTCCACACATAATCATAGCATGACATAATTAAGAATTAGAAGATTAGTCCAAGGAATGGAAATTGGGTTAAAAAGTCCCCTTACTGATTTGGTAAGTTGTAAAACATACACCACGTGAAAGAAGGATCATAAAATGAATATTTAAATACCCATAAATTAATTTATATTATACAAAGAATACAATCATGGTCAGTACATACACCACACAGAAGGAAATAGTGGCAAACATAGCATGAATCTCACGAGAATAAAAAGTGGGTTGAAACCCCTTACCATGTTGTAATTGATCAAGTCGTATGAAAAAAATTTAATAACCACCAAATGAATCATATAATTTTATTAATATAGAGATTATAATGATAATTCTATATCAAATGTGATTACACAATACACCATATGCAAGAAATAAGTGGTGAATAATGGAAATCTCACGAAATTAAAAGTGAGATAAGAAATCCCTTACCTCTGGTCCGACTTGACCCGTTCATTCTTTAATTTCCTGAATAATAAACTAAAGTTAATTTATACATTCTTAAGAACCTTTTCATGTTTATTATTCATTTTATATCACTTATTACCATGTTATAAACTTTATGGAATCATTTAAGTTAATAAAGTTCATTTTTTTAATATTTGGTACTTGAGTCAAAAATGAACTTCTTATAATTAGAAGTTGTTCATGTGGACAAAATTACATTATCTCCATAATGATATTCATGATTTAGATATCATATATATCATATATATCCATTATATTAATTTATTTATAACATTACATAACATTTGGATATAAGAAATGAGATGCATCGTTCATGAACACGGTAAGCCGTACGTACCCATGAACGCTACTTTCATTTCTATTTCATATTTATTGGAATAAAAACTTAATGATACATAGGTATATTATAATTTCAATATAATATCATATTATATATGTGTTATATAATTTCATTAACTCCACCCTTTATACTTTCCATGTTTATCCTGAACGAATCATATCTCCTTGAGGGGGCGGTAGTCCTCACTTCCACAAATGAAATTATTGTATATACACATATTGGAAAGCATAAAGGTATGTTTGTAAATAAAAATTACACAATAATATAGAAAACATAAACATAATATATATGATATATAAATACAGTTCCATCATAATGGCTACCATAAGAGGTGGTAGAGAAGATTGAACAATCATCTTTTCATGAGGTGTTAGTTTGTTATCCATTGAAACATTATATTTTTTACCCATTAAAAGGATGTGTGTGTAAGTATAGTTAGAATCCTTCTCATAAAAACAACCTAGTATATTGAGGATACTGGTTTTGTTATATAATAAAGTAATAAAAATAGTTATGGGGCTGGAGAAGTAAAATAAAACAAAACAACTTAAGAGAAGATGTTACCTTTAAATCGGGTAACTCCCTTTGGTTTGAAACAAAATGGTTTCTTGAAGTGCCTTCTGCCTAAGGTAAGGCTTCTAGGGGTAAGATAGGGATCTTGAGAGATTATTTAGGTATATTTTGGTCAAGAAAATGGGATTTATAGGTGTGAGTAATGGGTTAGAGTTGAGGGATTTTTATTAGGGGTGGGGAGGCACTTTAGGAAAGTGTGAAAACATTATTTTATTATATAATGATTTTTGCTTTCTAAAATTCCAAAATGTATTAAAGTAGAAGATAAGATGACTCATGGTCGAAATAAATTCATAAAATAATAATTGGATTGGTTTTGGATGTTATTTTAATATTTATAATCATATTTATTTAAATCATTTATTAATGAGGTAAACACTACATCATTATTGTGTCATAAATAATTTAATTTATTTGATGTATAAAAATTATAAAAAAAATACCATGATGTATTAAATATTTTTATATTTCAAAATAATATTTATAGTCAAATATATCGATTATATAACCCCACATTAAAATTTTTTTAGCAAAAAAATATATGTTTATGATATTTTTATTTTTACTTTATATAAATAGTTATTAATATCATTATCTTAACCAAGTTGATTTCAAAGGCCAAAAGTCTCAGACAAGGATTTTATTGGTCTTCCATTACTAATAAAATAAGGTTTAGACAAGTGTTATGGTAATTTTATATTATTATAATAATTTTTTTACCTCAAATTATCCTATTTACCTTTAACCGCAGTAAAAAAAGTCAAAAGTTACTATTCACCAAAAATTATTTTCTTCTTATTGAACTATATTTTACTTAATAATAAAACCCATGTATGTCTTATTTTCATAATTCAAATCACAGAAGTAGAAAATTTTCATTTAATTAAAAAATTCGGTTTTTTTAACTACCACTCACTATTTTCACTATTCATCAAAAATTAAATATTTTCAGAAAAATATCAAAAATTCCGCCTAAGATATATTTGATATTAAAAAATCAAAAATGATATCTATTTTACCAAATTAAATAAATCTAAGTTTCATTAATTAATTTAAAATTAATTCACATTGTCAAAACAAAAAGCGTGTTTTTAAGAAATAATAACTATCAAAAGATTAGCACTTGTTTGTGTCTAATTTCAAAGTGAAATTACTTCCAATGACAAACATTGGATTAAATGGTAATAATACAATCTAAATAAACATTAAAAACAATTAAAAAGATAATATAACCATATAAATAAATTATATTAAATGGATGTTTTGAATTAAAATACAGTTTTTTTCACTATTCATTAAAAAAAGAATTTTATCCGAAAAATACCAAAAATTTACCCAAAGTAAATTTTTATGTCCCAATTCTGAATAAGAATTTTATTTTTTCGAATAAAACATATATAAGTGACCAAAACTATATTTAAAGATGGTTCACCATTAAAAGGCAGTAAATCAACCTTTTAATGAATATTAGAGTATTTATGCTTAAAATCAGATTCTTTCTTATTTTAAGCCTCTAAAATTTATTAGATAAATGTAAAAATTTCTAACAAATATGTATAATCATATTGTAGTTATTTCTGTTCATTCCAGCCATTTCAACAGTTAGGCGTTAACTACCATTTAAAATAATAATATTATATTATTGATTTTTTAGTTTGACTCAGTCTTGTGTACAACGTAAGATTTAAAAGAAACATGTTGTTGTGTATTGGGTACGCCATAGAACATAGAAACCCCTTTAATGTAAAATTAATATTTAATTCAAAAAATTTATTAAATATAAAAATTTTATTTTCTTTATTTACCAGGGATGTTACATCCTTCCCCCCTTTTGGGAATTGTGTCCTCACAATTTTAAAATTGGGATTGGAAACTTCATTGAAAGTCCCACATTGGAAAAAGTGTTAATAAAAATATCACTTTAATAGAAATAAATATAAATTAAAAGGTCCATCAAGATAGCCCATATTAGGATTCCATGTTGGAAAACATAGATATAGAGGAGAAACAAACCATTATGTTTTGATGAAAAGTGGTAGAAAACGTGATTAGGAGAAAGTTAACCACCAAAAAATCACAAACTTGTGATGGGTTAAACGGTCTTTAATTCCCTTGATGGAAAAGTTAATGAAAAATATTTTTTTTTGTTTACTTTTCATAAAGTTGAGAAATTTATTTAAGATCTTGAATAATAACATAAGAAAAACATACATACTTTTCATGTAGGCATTCATCCTTTACTAGATTTCTACCACAAACTCATCTTTTCTTCAAACAATGAGTATTCAAGATGACTTATTCACATTTAAAGAACTATAATCAACTTATAGAGAATCCCATAATCCAAAAATGATGAACTATATTTTTCCCATATCTTTAGAAAATAACTAAAACCAAAAAAATTATTACAAGATCAGATAATCCTCAAAAAGGATAATCTTGTACAAAAAGAAAAACTACTCTTAATCTCCTTGAAAATTCAAACAATACCCAAAGTTCATCAAAGACCATTCAATAGACAATTGTATATAATGTTTTTCAAAGTAATCCAAACTAAGATTGAAACACAAATCTCAAAAGGATTTAATCACATAGTCTTCCAAGATAAATCTTAAAATTTATCTCCAAATAACATCAGTTACTCTTAATGTTTCATACTAAAAATTAATTAACCTAATCACATATTCTCCATGATATGTTAATAATTACAATAAACAAACCAAATCATCATGTGTCTAAAATAAAAACATATATTCTTCCAAAATAATATTTCAACCATTACTCCACATATGATATCCCATAGTATTCTATTTCCCTTAAGCAAATAATGTTTCCAAAAGAGCAAACATCATCTAAAATAACCTCTATCACTTAATCACCAAATCATTTTCCTATATTAAGGATATCCATTTGATAAAACATAAGTTCCCAAAATCAACTTATTCTTGATCCATAAAATCATTTATCTTAAAACAATAAGTCATACTAACTAGGGAATTCAGATAGGACAGTGGTAGGTGATGCGCCCTTGTCACCCTTTGGTTGTGGGATTGATTCTTGCGGCCTTTTCGGATGTGACGGGTTTTCACCAATATTGCGGATTTTCCATTTTATAAAACTCAAAAATAACCCTAACATATTTTAACCTCAAAGGTTTTATTATACATTTCATTTTCATCCTAATATATTAAGACCACAACATCTTATATATCGTCATTTTTTACCTCTATATGATAAAATAAAATTATTCCCAATAGAACGAACATCATACCCTGATCATGGTGTCCATATGGTTTGATCATCATCTTTTTCACGTAGGTATAAGGTCCATGCATTGAAATAATGATTTATAGATTCTTCAAAATAATTTTCTTCCCTCATCCAAATACACCTTGTACAACTTGGGTCATATGGGTGTTCGCAGAAAAACAGTTTCGGAAAATAATCATGTATGAAATATAATTTCAAAACATTTAATAAAACGTGATTTTTATAAAACATTCAGGCTGAATTTGAGTTGAAACATTCAATAAATGGTCCTTTTAAAATACCATAAGTATGTTCTAAGAGAATATATTGTAAAATAAAATATAAATAGGTTTTTCAAGGGTATCCTTCTTCAACACCTTTTTCTAAATCATAATATGCTTCAAAATCTTGTGATAAGGTAAAATATTTGAAAATTCCTTGATAATATTTACCTTTCTTGAAAAAAATAAGAATATTGAGAAAATATGATTTGATTAAATACTACCCATGATCCATGAGGATATCAAGGTATAGTGGAGTTGTTTGAAATCTCAAACAACTACATGCAAGTGAGTTGTATGCTAGAAAAAGTTTCACAATCATTTGAACATGACATTGCAATAATTATTTAAAGCATGTCATCAGGAAGAGATAGGAATATAGTTTGAGATCATCCTCCTTCCATTTGTAAATGAATTTCCTTGATCTGAAAATTTTATAAAACAAGGATTTAACTGAAATAATAGACATAGGGACTAACCATGTGTTTAGCGAAAACTCATAATCCCTAAAGATGTCTAAACCGGCCTATGAAACCAACTGTAAGGACCCAGCCTTAAACATTACATAATCTTGAATTAAATGAATAATTCACATTGAGGATATTTTTAGGATTAGATATTAAGATAATTAGACCATAACTATTACATTACATCTCAAAAATTACAAGGGAGACAGTTTTACTCAGTTTCCATTTTTTTCATAAAATAAAAACTCTTGAAAAAAAGAGTCATGTCTAGTCCCTTCTTTTAGACAGCATGAGTTTTCCATGATCTCATCCTTGACCCTATTCATCTTTAATTATTGTGAAAAAACATTTCAAAACATGGGATAAGCATAAAAATCTTAGTAAGGGTTATAAAACAAATAAATAAAACATTAGTTCATTAATACATACTTAATATAAGCTCTTTAACATACCTCATGAAATCATAAAATTTACATAGTAAACACAAATCATAAAAGTAAATTGTGTAATTCATAACATACATACATTGTAGCTTTCATAGCTACATAGGGATTTACTTTTGAAAAACCCATCACAGTATATTCCATAAATCTCTTAGGATAAACATTCATGTTTACCTCTATCACATTACCCAATGCATTAGAGAGTTATCTCGGGCTCACCCACCCTTGGTTTATCACATATTCACCCGTATTCGTAAACAATGCCGAAGAACCATAATGTATTCATAACATACAAAACAAGCATAAAGTAAAGATAACATTTCCACATTTCTATCACAATATATTATTTCAAGATATTTACATAATCAATTCTTTAACAAACCATTTTCAAAAACCATTTAAACCATTTAATAAAGATATTTTTGAATCAAAGTGTCACATACCACTTTGAAACTTTTAAATGAATCATCATTTCAAAACATTAATGTCCATATAAATAAATCCTAAAAACCATTTTGGAATCATGGACATTAATGAGAAATATTTAGAATAATAAATCTTTAAAACATTTTAACTGATATTTTAGCTAAAGAGTTTTTAACAAAATGTGAGACGCATGAATACCAATAACTGAGGAATAACATTTAATCAAAACTTTATAATATCATGTGAACAAAGGGATTCATGATATAAGATTCCAAAGGACAGTATATACACTATATAAGAGTGAATTGTGGCATAAAAACAATGAAGTCTCAATGGAATGTAAATTGAGACGAAATCCCTTATAAAAACCGTATCCTTAAATTAAGGATAAATCAATTACAAAATAATGTGTGACAAATATAAATAACTCAATATGATTGGATATTCATTATAAATCAATCATAAAACATTCACACATATTTTTGTAAAAACAACACCAATGACTTGGATGTTTAACTCAATGAATGGAAATTGAGTTAAAATTACTCTTATCAAGTTCATATCGATGACTTGAGATTTTATCAATGGAGATATTATGTGTATCAAAATTATGTACATACAAAGGGGAGTGGAAATTTTAACATAAATAAATAAACAATGATTCCACACATAATCATAGCATGACAAAATTAATAATTAGAAGATTAACCCAAGGAATGGAAATTGGGTTAAAAAGTTCCCTTACCGATTTGGTAACTTACGAAACATACACCACATGAAAGAAGGATAATACAATGAATAATTAAATGCCAATACATTAAATTATATTATACAAAGAATAAAATCATGGGCAGTACATACACCACACAAAAGGAAATAGTGTCAAACATAACATGAATCTCACGAAAATAACAAGCGATATGAAAACCCCCTACCACGTTGTAATCAATCAAGTGGTATAACCAAAAGTTAATAAACAACAAATTAATCACATAATTACATTAATATAAATAGAATCATGATAATATATATCAAATTTCAGTACACAATACACCACATGCAAGAAATAAGTGGTGAATAATGGAAATCTCACGGAATTAAAAGTTAGATAAGAAATCCCTTACCTTGTGTCTGACTTGAATCGTTCCTTCTTTAATTTCCCAAATAATAAACTAAATATAATTTATATATTCTTAAGAACATTTTTTAAGTTTATTATTCCTTTTATATCACTTAGTACCATGTTTTAAACATTATAGAATCATTTAAGTTAATAAATGTCGTTTTGTTGATATTTTGTACTTAAGTCAAAAATGAACTTCTTATAATTACAAGTTGTTCATGTGGTCAAAAGTACAACATATACATAATGATTATCATGATTTAGATATCATATATATCATATATATCTAGTTTATATATGTATTTATAACAATACATAACATTTGGAGATAAGAAATGACATTCACTGTTCATGAACACGGTAAGCCGTACGTACACATGAACGCTACTTTCATTTCTATTTCATATTTAATGGAATGAAAAATTAATGATACAGAGGTATATTATAATTTAATTTTAATATAATATGATATATTTGTTACATAATTTAATTAACTTAATCCTTTATACATTCCATGTATGTCATGAACAAATCATATCACCTTGAGGGGTGGTAGTCTGCACTTCCTCAAATGAAATTATAGTATATACACATGTTGGAAAGCATAGAGGTATGTTTGTAAATAAAAAATACAGAAACATAGAGAAAACATAAAAATAATATATATTATATATAAATACTTTGTCATCATAATGGCCACCATAATATGTGGTAGGAGAAGATTGAACAATCATCGTTTGATGAGGCGTTAGTTTGTCGTCCACACAAATAGTATATTCTTTACCCTTTATATAGAGGTGTGTGTAAGTGTAGTTAGAATCCTTCTCCTAAAAACAACCTAGTATATTTATTATACAGTTTTTGTTATAAAAAAAGTAATAAAAATATTTTAGGGGGTTGGATAAGTAAAATAAAACAAAACAACTTAAGAGAAGACATTACCTTTAAATCGGGTAACTCCCTTTGGTTTGAACCCAAAGGGTTTCTTGAAGTACCTTCTGCCTAAGGTAAGGCTTCTAGGAGGAATATAGGGATCTTTAGAGATTATTTGGGTAGATTTTGGATGATCCAAGGGTCTTTATAGGTGTTATTAATGGGTTAGAGATGAGGGATTTTTATAAGGTGTAGGAGGGGATCTTTATGAAAGTGTGAAAATATTATTTTATTATATAAGGATTATCGGTTTCTAAAGTTCCAAAACTTAGTAAAGTCGAAGCTAAGATGACTCATGGTCGAAATAAAATCATCCAATAATAATTGGAAAGGTTTTGGATATTATATTAATCATTATAATCTTATTTATTTAAATCATTTATTAATGAGGTAAACACTGCATCATTATTGTGTCTTAAATAATTTAATTTATTTGTTGTCTAAAAATTATAAAAAAAATACCATGATGTATGAACTTTTTTTAGATTCAAAATTAATATTTATAGTCAAATATATAAATTATATAACCCCGAATTAAATTTATTTTAGCAAAACAATACATGTTTAGGATATTTTTATTTTTACTTTAAATAAATACTTATTAATATCATTATCTTACCCAAGTATCTTTCAAAGGACAAAAGTGTCACCCAAGAACTATCTTTGTCAGCTATTAATCATTCAATAAGGTTAGTACAAGTGTTGAGATAATTTTATATTATTATAATATTATTTTTACTTTGAATTACTTTATTTACCTTTAACCACGGTAAAAAAAAGTCAAAATTTACTATTCACCAAAAATTATTTTCATCCTATTGAACCACATTTTACTTACTAATAAGAACCATGTTTGCTATATTTTCTAAATTCAATTCACAGAAGTGGTAAAATTTCATTTAAAAGAAAAATTCGGTGTTTTTAACTACCACTCAGTGTTTTCACTATTCATTAAAAATTGAAGTTTTTTAGAAAAATACCAAAACTTCAGCCTAAGATATATTTTATATTCTCAATTAAAAAACGATGTCTATTTTACCAAATTAAATACATAGAAGTTTCATTAATTAATTTAAAATTAATTCCCGTTGTCAAAACAAAAAAGCATGTTTTTAAGAAATAATATCTATCAAAAGATTGACACTTTTTTAAGTTCAATTTCAAAGTGAAATTACTTCCAATGACCAAAATTGTATTAAATGGTAAAAATACAATCCAATTAAACCTTAAAACCAATTACAAATATAATCTAACCATATAAATAAATTATATTAAAAGACAATTTTGAATTAAAATACAGCATTTTTCACTATTCATTAGAAAAAGAATTTTATCAGAAAAATACCAAAAAATTACCCAAAGTAAATTTTTATAACCTGATTCTAAAGATTAATTTTATTTTTTCAAATAGAACATATAAAAGTGACCAAAACTATATTTAAAGAGGGTTCTCCATTAAAAGGTGGTAAATCAACCTTTTAATGAATATTATAGTATTTATGCTGAAAATCAGATTATTTTTTATTTTAAGCCTCTAAAATTTATTGGATAAATGTAACAACATTTAAAAAACACATATAATCATATTGTAGTTATTTTTTTCATTCCCTCCATTACAATAGCTAGGAATTAACTACCATTTAAAATAATAATATTATATTATTAATTTCGTTGTATGACTTGGCCTTTTGTGCAACATAAGATTTCAAAGAAAACTGTTGTTTCGTATCGGGTACGCCATCGAACATAGAAACCCATTTAAAGTAAAATTAATATTTAATTCATACATTTTATTAAATATGAAAATTTTATATTCATTATTTACATGGGATGCTACAATATTAATACATAATATCCCCAGTGGATGATAAGTAACAACAAGGGTTTTTTATGCTGAAGATTGGAAATATCATTAATCATTAAAAAAAATATGGAGGAAAATTTCCTTTTTGTTTTCAAAAATTACATTTTAAAACATAAAACATTTTCAAAATCCTTTTTTAACATCCTTATAAACATATAAAAGATATTTTAAAAAATCAATCAAAACTCCTTTTTAAAACATAAAATATTTTAAAAATCCTTTTCTTTGAAAAAAACATTATAAACATATAAAGTATGTTTTAAAAATAATTTAAAAAGATTTAAAAAAATAAAACTATTTTACATTACTTTCCCTTGAAAATTATCTTAAAATTTCATTTAAAAACATTTTAAAAAAAATTATAAAACATTTTTAGAAAACATTGTTTTGAAAGAACGTAGATTTATAGTCAAATAGGGAAACGATGTTGAATATTTTTAAAATACATTATCAAAGAAATTAGTGATAAATATTGGAAAAAATGGTATAATTACTTGGAATTATTATGAATAAATATTAGATAATATAATTGTTTAGAATTATAAGAATTAAACATTGGAGATTTAATCATACACAATCCTGATAAACAATTAGATTGTAACAAAAGACTCTTCTAACTTTGGTACCTATGATTCCCAATCCCCATTAAATAAAATCACTAAATTAAAACTATAATATCATGAAAATTATGATATTAATGATATAACATGTCAAATTATAATTATATATGCCTCATAAAAAAGATAGGTGTATAAAATAACAAACAACTCAAAGAAGGCAAATTGTGACTAAAATCTATTACTGCTTTGGTAACTTTGAAATAGTAATCCCTAGGAATGAGATATTTGAAAATGGATATGTAAATCCCCATAAATTTTATTATAATAATCATAAAATACAATCATATTCTGTATATATAGAACACAACAATCATAAGTGGCGAATATGGCATATATCTCGTAGAAATAAAAGTGAGATGAGAAAAACCCTTACATTGAGCCTGATTTGTCATGATTTTTATTTATCTTCCTGAATAACAAAATGATGTTAATTATTTAATTTTTTTTATAGATTTCTCAATGTTTTTTATTAATTTTATTTCACTTATAATGAATTTATATATAATTAAATAATAAATTAAGTTTAATTTGGATGTTTTAACCATATTCGGCTTATGTACAAAAATGACTTTGGTATGTCAAATAAGGTCAAAGATGTTGTTATTTAACCATATTAGGAATAATATTCATGAAATAATTATCATATTTATACATTTATTATTCTTTTAAAATATATCATGAAATATGGTTATGAAAAATGAACTAACATTGAGATCCTGGAGACGGTAGGTCATACGTACACATGAGTAACATTTTTATTTTTCAATGAACATTATAGAAAGAAGGTAAGTAATATTTTATCTTTAAATAATGATAAATATATCATAAATACCATTATATTTGATTATATATACTTATATATATCATTATTGTGATGTAAAAGGAATCACATCGCTCCGAGGAGGTTGTAGTCCAAAAATCCACAAACAACATTATCACTTTTTTAGTGTGGGAAATGTTAAGAAGAAAATGATATATTATATTTATAAAAATATAATTTTGCCATTAATAAATAATTATGTCATTTATATCATATATATTCATTATATTTACCCTTGTTACATTCCATGTAACACGTTAGTGAAAAATGTTTCACATTGCTCTGTGATGTAATGAGAAATGTTATTGTATCACATACGATATGGAATGTAAAAATGTTGTATATGATATATTGAATATAGAGGTATTATTGTGTTAAAAAATATCATAAATATCATATATAAACAATATTTCCATCATAATTCCAAACCATGAGATATGGTAGAGGAAAAATGAATGACATCATTTCACAAGGCAGTCGTCCCCTGTACACATGAATGATGATTTCATAACCAATTTGATGGAATATTTTGTGGTTGTAGGCCATAAAATTAACATAAAAACATATCAATATATTTAGGATACATATTTTATTATATCATCATGGTATAAGAATAATTAAAGTAGGTATAGAAAGAAATAAAATAGAAACGCTCATTAGAGAGTGTTACCTTTTCTTCGGGTATCTTCATTTGGTTTGAAGAAAAGGGATTTCTTGGATGGATTTATTCCAAAATTAAGGCTTCTAGGATGATTTTAGGGAATTTTTTATGTTATTTTTTTAGTTTTTGGTTGATCCAAATGGATTGGGAGGTGTGAATAAGGGGGTAGAGTGAGTGCCCTTTTATAGTGGACGTGGAGTGACATTCTTGTAAATAAAAAAAGGTAAAAACTATTGGGAGGTCTCCCATACCATAGTGCTGAAAAAATTGAAAAATAATGTAGGGGAGGGATAAATTGGTCTATAAATACCTCTACCACCTAAAATAAATATTTATTTATCTATTTATTCACCAGTATTTAATTTTACTCAATTTTATCTTTATAGTTTTTACTAAGGTAACTTGTATCTTTTTATTTACCTAGGTAATTTATCCTTTAATAATATAAATAAAAATAGATTTATTATATAATTAGACTATATTATTTTATATATGAAGTCCAATTAATGAAATAAAAATAATATATGGGTAAAATTAAAGTTAATAGAAATTTATGTAATCCACAAAACCTTCTTTAAACATTAATCAATTTAAAATTTTAAATTTGTTCACTAATAACTTTGGAAAAAAATAATTCTAGAATTATTATACATTATAAATTATTCTTATTCCAAATATGAAAACCATTTTTTCTAGTTCAACTATAAGGACTTGACCTAAAACACTACATAATCCATTAAATTCCTTTATAATTCACTTATTTACATGCCAAAAAATATTTTCGGTTTAGGGTTTTATAGAGTTATGAAATGATTTATACATATAAAAATAATAATTATACAAAGTGGATAATACTTAAATAATATCCATTTTTTCATAATACAAATGTTTTTAATAAAAAATATGAAAACTATTCAGGAAAAGTCTTTACAACATTCAGCTTGGCTTCTCCTTTTCTCTTACCCATCCTTAAACCATGTGAAAAAACATTTTAAAATATTGAATGAGCACTAAAAGATCTATAGAGGATATAAAAATAAGGAAGTAAATTTTATTCCATGAACACTAATACACATAGGGAAACATTTTCACCAGATATACTTCTCGTGCATAAAGTATCTTATACTATCATTGTGAATACAAGTGATTTCTATAAAACATAGAAAACATAAATAATACAATAAAGGTTACTTGAAGAGTTAATTACATAATATTTTATCCCTAACATCTATCATATGATTTTTAACCATAACATATACCTTAAAATGTAACCGCCATGGCAACCTTGCAATGTAACCCTCAACGTTACCTTATGGTGTAACCATCATAGTTACACTTGGAGTAACCATACAGTCAAACTCCAACATAAACATTCCCAATTCATTGGAGTGAGATATAGGACCCACCTGTCATCATAAAATATTCCCTATAAGTAGAACATAATCATAAAACATGAATAATTTCATAAAAACACTTCTTTTTAATTTTGTAAAGTATAATTTTTAAAGAGGATTTTTAAAGAAAATCCTCTTACAAATTTATATAATTGAAGTGAGAATTAATATAACGAAAGAAATATGTTTATACACTATAAATACGCATGATAAAAAATAATATAAAAAATAATTGCACAAATAATATTATTACCACATAATTAATGAAGTAGAATGTTAACCTAAAGAATAAAAATATGGTTAAGAATTCCCTTATCTCTGGTTCATCTTACTTAAAACATGTTCAAAACTCTTGTATAATGGTTTAAATAGATTTATTAATATATTATAGAACCATATTCAGATTTATAATTACTTTCATGGTTGTCTTATAACAAATTGACACCCATTTGTTAATAATATTTTGTTATTTTCATTGTTTTGAATGCATTTATTTCATGGTTTCCATGGTTGGTTTATTATGAATTTTCTTGTCAAAAGGGAGAAAAACTCCAGAATTGAAATTACATGTTATTAATGAACATCGAAAATATTTAATTTTATTTAATATCATTTTTGTTATATTATATTAGGATGAATCATTATATAAAACATTAGTGATGAACGTTAGTTTATTTTGGGGAATTTTGATCATTACGAACCTCTTTTGTTTCATCAATTAGTATTATTCATAAACACTAGATCCTGAACATAATAAAACTTATAATATGAATAATAAAATATGATTTAACCATATAAATTTTTTAATGATCATCCTTGGAGGCAGTAATGGAAATTTAATATGCATTGTCCATGATGTCGATAAATCAACACATCATGGATGATGTTTTTATTTTTAGAATATAAGTGATAGTAGAAGAAGTATAATGATTAATACTTCCATAAACATGATAATATTATAGTATATATAAGATTATATAGTATTAATTCCACTTTTATAAGTGGAGGTGAATATATTATAAGAAAATAAAAAGAATTTCAAAGAAAATAAATGAAAATGATCAAGGATTTTTACCTCTTGAATTAACTTCTATAAGAACCTTATTAAGGCCCTTCGTTTAGGAATTTTAGTGATAACAAAAGGACTTAAACATGGGGAATAGGCTTGAGAATGGATTTGGGTATAAATTTCGTAAGATAAAAGGCTTTGAGGTGTGAGGGGAAGAGGTGTTGAGGGGAGGTATTTATAGTGGAGGAGAGGGATGTTTTTTCATTATAATATTCATTAGTTTATTAATTAGGCTCAAGACTATGAATTTTTTTGATAATTATCATAAAATATATTAAAATAATGAAGTATATTTCAATATTTTGGTCTTATATCATTCTTACATCATTTATGACTCAATAAATCGTGTATTTATCTTATATTATAAATTATCATATTTTACTATTTACCTAAAATTCAAGTATTTTAGAAAAATCCCAAAAATTCACCCTAAAATTTTTGTTAATAAGTTGTTTATTTGTTTAAATAACCAAATCATTATTGAAATTAAAATTCAAGATTACATGATTCGAAAAGATGGGATTAGTTTGCAATATTTCACATACTGGGGAAGTAAGTCATCGGGGAGATCCTCTAGCTGAGTTATGTTCTGGCTTACTCCTACATTTCCAAGACCATCCACAGTATCATTTTATTCATGGTAGGCATGAGTGGTAATATGGTTTATATCATGGAGTGAACGAAGACACTCCATCCATCTTGAAGTGATCGATTAGGCCAGATGAACCACCCCATTCCAGAGCGCTTGGATAATGGTAGTCGAGTCACTCTCAATTCATATGTTGTTTCGACCTTTTTGTTTGGAATAGAAGATAGCATGTATGACATTCATAATTTTATATTTTATAGAGGAGGTGATCCCACATCCTCCAAGAATACACCTGAGGATATGACCAAGATGATTCTTGAATATGGCCCCATAACCTGCAAGTCCCAAATTTCTATTAGAAGAACCATCAACATTAACATTGATCCGACAAGGAGGTGGGGGTTGCCAAAAAATGTCAAAAGTGTGTCGAAGTTGACGAGAAATTCCATCAACTTGAAGCTTTCTTAGAATCATGAAATCCTTTAGTGTGTTGTAGGAATTCCCTTTTTGAATCAAGGTAGATTCATGAGTAGCTGTGAGAATCCGAATCTGACATGCATTGATGTTGAGTGAGTAATTATTGTGAAAAAATACATTTCTATCATACCAAATCATATGAAAAATCTCATAAATGGTGTCATGGAAAATATTTTTGTTTTTATTAGAGATATCCATATCCATATAATGCTTTATCTTAGAATTGACAAAGTCAAGAATCATCTATCTGAAATCAAAGATCTCAAAAATATAATTCCAAAGAGCAGTGGAATTCACCCAAAACTTTTTTTTCCATGTAGAATTCAAAAATGAACTCCATTTTTTAAAATAAGTTTATAAATATGAGAAACTTAATTTTTAATTAAAATCATATTTTATTCTAAAAATACCAGTTTTAAAACTATAACAAATTTCATAACACTTTTACAGTTAATTAAAGTCTCATAAAATTATTTTATAATCATAAGAAAACAAAATAACAATTTATAAATATATTTTATCAAAATATATTTTCTTTTAAATCATTATATTAATTATAAAATTCTGATTAAATATTTATGACTTAAAAAAATACCAACACTTTATTTATCATTTCCGAAATATTTTTTTACTCTTTCCATGATATAAATATATCATGATTACACTTATAAGATACATAAATTTCATTTATACTCTCATAGGTGAGGTTACTATTCTATTGCTTAGTTTACTATTCATAATGGTCATGTTACTATTCCTAAGGTCAGGTTACTATTCCATCAGTATAAATTCATTAATTTCTATAAATGTCACTTATTCATTATACATTTATAAAGAATTTGACTCTTTATTTCCATAATGAAAAGAAATTAATTTATAAGTACTTGGGTTGTTACATTCTTCCCACCTTCTAAAAATTTCTCCCTCAAAATTTTTATTTACTTATTAAACAAGTGAGGGTACCTTTCACTCTTAGAATTTTCATATTACCATGTTGTTTCTTCCCCCATGTGGTTTCTCTAAAAAAATAACCTGGGGAATCACCATATTCCACAATACCTTCTCTCTATGATCAAAAAAGTGAATCGGCTTTTCCTAATAAGAATGGTTCTCTTTCATCTAAACTAATTTTGGGATCAAAACATGAGATAAATTTGGCACATAATTTCTCAACATTGGAACATAAAAAATATTGTGTACCTGAGATAAACATGGAGTCAAAGATACTTAGTAATTTATTGGTACATATTTCTCCAAGATTTAATAAGTTCCAATGAATCATTGACTTAGATTTCCTTTCTTACCAAAATGCATAAAACTTTTCCATGGTGAGATTCTAAGAAAAACATAATCACCTAACTCAAATTAAAATCATTTCCTCCTGTTATATACAAAAATTTACTTCTTTCTTTGAGATTTCCTCATGTGTTGCTGGATCATCTTCACTTTCTTAGCTACTTCCTCTTCTAATTCTGGTCCCATAAAATTTCTTTCTCTAACTTCATCCCAAAATGCTGGAGTTTGACAACACTTCCCAAATAATGTCTCAAAAGGTTTCATATGTATACAAGAATGAAAACTATTATTATAAGAAAATTCAACTAATGAAATATGTTGATCCCAACTTCCTTGGTAATCCATTAAATAATCTCGAAACATGTCCTCCAAGGTCTGAATTGTTCAATCGATATGTCTATAATATTAGAGATAAAAGCAATGCTGAAATTTAATTCAATTCCCAATGAATTATGAAAGCCTTTCCAAAAGTTATAAGTGAACCTGGGATCTAAGTCAGTTTTAAAGGATAGATTAACTCCATGAAACCTGAAAATATCTTTGATTTACAGTCGATAAAGATGATCCAAATACATAGTATCTTGAATATAAAGGAAATGTGAAGATTTAGTCAGTCGGCCAATAATAACCTAAATAGAATTGTTACCTAGATAAGTATTTGATAGTCCCACCATGAAGTTCATGTATATATTTCCCTATTTACACTATGGAATTAGAAAGGTTAAAGAATCCCTTTTGTTATTAGTCACTCGGTTATAACCTGTTGATATGTCAAACATTTCATGGTAAAATCTGCAACATCTCTCTTCATTTCATCCCACCAATAATACTCTTAAAGGTCTCTATAGATCTTAGTACTTCCATGATAAACTAAAAATAGAGAAATATATTATTCAAATAACAATTATTTCTTTATCTAGGAATCATAAGGTACACATAATCTCTTTCCAAATATTAAAAAAATCTTTATCAGTAATAAATTCTTGCAACTTACCACTTTTCGTCGATTCTACCTATTTTTGTAACTCATTTTCTTTCTTCTGTTCTTTCGTAATTATCTGTGACAAATATGACTTCACTGAAGCAAGAAATAAAATGGATTAATTTTCTGCACCAACAACTTCCAAGCCAAAATTCAACAAATCATTAATCAAGGGGTCTTTTTCCAAATGTAACATAGTTAATGATGCATGGTATTTTTGACTCAAGGAATTCGACACTTTGTTTTATTTTCCAGGATGGTAATTGATCATGTAATCATATTAATTTATAAGTTCAATATATATTCTACGCCTCAAGTTTAATTTCTTTTGATTGAATATATATTATATACTTTTATGGTCAGTATATATTTCACATTTGGCTTCATATAAATTATGCCTCAAAATTTTCAAAGTAAAAACCCATAAATGCTTATTCTAATTCATGTCTATGACAATTTAACTCATGAGATTTTAGTTTTATTGAAGCATACTAAATTTCCGGATCATTATACATTATAACAAAACCATGTCCCTTCAATGAAGAATTGATATAGATGACAAATTCACCATTTCTGGATGGCAGGGCCAAAACTGGAGCATTCAACAATCTCTTCTTCAATTCTTGAAAAAAAACATCACATTATTCTATCCAAATAAATTTAAACCCATTTCTATCAAAATAGTTATTGGGATTGATAAACATGTGAGTTTTTAAAAAAATGGTTGGTAATAACCTTCTAATCCAAGAAAAATACGAATCACTATAACATTTATAGATCTTTTCCATTAATCAACCACTTTTTTTGTGGGATCAACTATTATTCCATCCTAATTTACAATGTTCTCAATAAAATAAATCTATTGTAACCAAAATAACATTTTCTAAATTTCCCAAATAATTTATTTTCTTCAAGAGTTTTTAGGAAAATCCTTAATTGTTTATCATGATTCTCATAAATTTTTGGAAAGACCAAAATATCATCAATAAAAATAATAATAAACTTATCCAAATATTCATGGAAAATTATATTCATAATATCCATGAATATAGTAGGGTCTTTTTTTAAACCAAATAGTATGAAAAACTCATAATTCTAATATCTAGTACAAAAATAAATTTCTAGGTTGTCATCCTCCTTCACCTTTAGCTAATGGTATCAAGATCTCAAGTTAAACTTGGAAAACTATTGAGCTCCCTAGAGCTGATCAAAAAAATAATCAATATGAGGAAAATGATACTAATTATTAATAGTAATGTTATTCAATGATCTATAATAAATTCAAAGTCTCATGGAACCATCTTTCTTTTTAACAAAAAATTAAGAGCACCCCATGGTGAAGTGCTAGGATGAATTAAGACATTATCAAGAAACTCTTACAACTGATTTTTCAATTCAAGAAGCTCTAATTGAGAAATTTGATAAGGGGGTTTTGAAATTGGATTAGCATCAGGAAAAAATAAAGAAAAATTCTACTTCCTGGTCAGGTATAACATCAGGAAACTCATCAGAAAAAACATCCAGGTATTCATTTACCACTAGTAGATCATTAATTTGAAAAATTCCCTTGTTTTCAATAATATGTGAAAGAAAACATTCTTTTCTATATTTTAATAGTTTCTTAGCTTCCTGATATGTTATAAATTTTATGGGTTCATTATTGTATACAACATAAAAATCTATCTGAAAAATAACTTATTTATCTCCACAATCAATCCTAGAATGATAAATAGAAAGCTAGTTCATACTAAGAATAACATAAAACTCTACTAAGGGAAAAATAAAAGGTTCTATAGGTAATGTCTTTCCAAAAAAACAATATTAATATTCTAATAATTCCTTTTTTCTATAATATTTCTCCCTAGTGTTTTAACCATATGTTTGGGTCTTATTTAATGAGATAAAATTTAAAATTTACTAGAAAATTTCTTAGAAATAAAGGAACGTGTAGACCCTGTATCAAACAAGACATTAGAAAAAGCTGAATAAACAAAAAAAGTACATGATACAACTACATTGGATGGCCCGACATATACTAACGTATTTGAAAAGTATCTCACTAAAACTTTCTACTTATAACCTGGAAGTTTTATATCATTCAGATCTTTCTTTAGGTAGGTATTTTCATAATAAACCATCTCACCATGTTTAACACACTTTATAGTTTTCTTATGATAATTAATCTTAAGATCTTTTTAATTACAATCTCAGGGCCATTTTTCTAAACATACTGCATCGAAAACACTTCCCATATTTGTTAATGCATTCACCATATTGCTTTTTATAACACTTTTCACAAACTGGAAATTGGACTTTCTTACCTTTAGATTTCTTTGATTGATTCTTACCCATTTCCTGCCATCTCGAACTTTTATTATGCTTGTTTTCAAAGTACACTTGATCATTATAAAACTCTATTTCTACCCTCTTAGAACATCGAACTAGATTCTCATAACTTTTTAATTAAGGGGAGGCCAATGCCCTTTTATATCATGGCTTTAATCCTAAGTAAAAAATGATTTATTTTTCTATTAAGATCCTAAATAAGATTTGGAGTGTAACTTTCCAATTGGGTGACGTATTCTTCATAAACAACCACTAAATCCACCTCACTTTGTTTCAATTCGAGGAATTGATTTTACATCCTACATCGAACCACCTTAGGAAAATATTTTTCGAGGAAAATATTTTCAAATTCATCGCATTCCATGGTATCAATATCCTCGCTATCCCTGATATTCTTGACCATTGAACACCACTGATAACTTAACCTTCAAAATGAAAAATGGAAATACTAAACTTTTGATTATTCGAACACCACATAACATAAAAAATTATTTAAAGTGTTTTAATCCATCTTTTATATACCACTAGGTCAAAAGGTCCACTAAAAGTAGGAGTGTGTTGCCTCATAAAATGTTCCAATACCATCATGTTCCTTTGAGGCAACTCTAGTTATTATGTTTCATGGATTCCACTACCATCTATAACCTAATTCAATTTATCCATTACTATCACAAACTATTCGGTTCTAATTCCCACCATTCTGGGTTGCGAATTCAGAAAGATATCAGCCTCTTGGTTCCTTCCAACTTCAAATTCCATATTTCTTCTATAGAAAATCTTTCTGAATAGACATATCTTAGATTAAGCCACATGGAAATCCTAAAATGATATATCATTTCAACATAATGAAAAAAATAATTTATGTTATTCTATTAATATCATCCTAACCCCTAAATTTATCTAATCCAAACTCTGATACCAACTATAAGGACCCTACCTTAAACATTACATAATGTAGTAAATTCCTTTATAATTCACTTCATTAAATTCCCAAAGATCTTTTAGGTTTTAATTTTTAGAGATTAAGGACATGATTCATACATATCAACCCATAATCATACAATGTGGATACTACTAAAACAATTTCCATTTTTTCATAATACAAAAGTTTTTAATAAAATACCTGAAAACTATTCATGAAAATTCATCCCAATATTCATCTTGGATTATCCTTTTCTCTTACCCATCCTTAAAACCTTTGAAAAAAATTTAAAACAAGGGATAAGAAAAACAAATATCAGTAATGTATATAAAAATAAGTAAATAAAACATTATTCCATGAACACTTACACACATAGGAAAAAAATTTCACAAGATACACATCTCCTGCATAAAGTATCTTATACTTACACTGTGAATACAAGTGATTTCCAAAAAGCATAGGAAAAATAAATAATACAATAAAGTTAACTTCAGTCATTTATTACCTAATATTTAAACCACCATGTCTATCTTGTTATTTTTAAACCTCATGTCAATCTTACAATGTAACCCTAATGGATACCTTATAATGTAACTCTTGCTGCTACCTTATGGTGTAACCATCACAGTTACACTTGGAGTAACCATATGGTCGAACTCTATCACACACATAACCAATGAATACGAGGGAGATATAGGTCCCACCCTTCATGATAAAAAAATTTACAATAACCAGAACATAATTATAAAACATGAATAAATTCATAAAAACATTTCTCTTGAATTTTGAAAATGTAATTTCAAAAGAGGATTTTTAAAGAGAATTCTCTTACAAATATCACATAATTGCAGTGAGAATTAGTAAAATGAAAGAAATAGGTGTATAAACATTAAATAAACATAATAAAACATAATATAAAAACATTAATTACACAAATAATCTTAGTACCACATAATTAATTGAGTAGAAGGTTAACCCAAATAATGTAAATTGAGTTAAGAATTACATTACCTTGGGTTCTTCTTACTTCAAATGTATTCAAAAATATTTTGTAATGGTTTAAGGAGTATTTTTAATAAATTTAATAACAATATTAATATTTATAATTACATATATTATATTCCTATAATAAATTCAGACCCATTTATTAATAATATATTTTCATTTTCATTTTTTCGGATGCATTTATTTCATGGTTTCCATAGTTGGTTTATAATGGATTTTCGTATCGGAAGGTATAAAAAATATAGAATTGAAATGAAATATTATTAATGAACTTAAATAAAATTTAATTGTTTTATATATAATTTTTATATGTTATTTGGATTAATCATTAGATAAAACATTAGTGATGAATGTTATTTTATTTTGGTGGATTTTGATCATTACGAACCACTTTTTTTATTAATTGGTATTATGAATAAAAAATGGTTTCAAAAAATTATATAACATATAATATGAATAATAAAATATGATTTAACCATATTAATGGTTTAATGATCATCCTTGAAGGCAGTAGTGGAAATTAAATACACATCGCCCATGATGTTGGTAAATTGACTCATTACAGAGGATGTTTTTATTTTTATAATAAAAGGGAATGAAGAAGAAGTATAATGATAAATTTTTCCATAAAAATGATAAAATTAAATTATATATAAGATACTAGAGTTTTAATTCAACTTAGATAATTGGATTTTTAGAGAGTATAAGAAAAAGAAAAGTAATTTAAAAGAAAATGAATGAAAATGAAAGAGGATTTTTACCTCTGGAATTCTCTTTCTTGAGAACCTTCTTAAGGACCTTGGTTTTAGCCTTTTTGGGATCTCAGAAGGTCTTGGAAGTGGGAAAGAGTATTGGGAAGGTAGTTTGTAAGAAATTAAGAAAGATAAATGGATTTGAGGTGTAAGGGGAAGAGGTGGTGATGGGAGGTATTTATAGTGGGGCAGAGGGGTGTTTTCTCATTATTATATTCATTAGTTTATTAATTTCACTCAAGACTATAAATAGTTTGAGAATTATAATAAAATATATTAAAAAAAAATAAGTATAGTTATAGATTTTGTGCTTATTTCAGACTTACATCATCTATGACTCAATAAATCATGTATTTAGATTATATCGTAAATTGTGGTATTTCATTATTCACCAAAAATTCATGTATTTCAGAAAAATAAAGAAAAAATAACCATAAACATTTTTAAATATGTAAACTGAAAAATTAAACTATGTTTTTTTAAAATAATTTTATAAGTATGATAAATTTAATTTTTAATTAAAACCATAATTTATTGGAAAAATGACAGTTTGAAAACTTTAACAACTTTTATAACACTTTGAAAGATTAAGAAAAGACTCATAAAATTATATTATAATCATATGTAAAAATAATAATAATTTATAAATATATTTTATGAAAATATACTTTCATTTAAATCATTATATTAATTATAAAATTTTAATTAAATATTTATAACTTAAAAAAATACCAACACTTAATTTATCATTTCCAAAATATTATTTACTTATTCCATGATATAAATATATAATGGTTAAACTTATGAGATACATAAATTATATTTACACTCTAATAGGTGAGGTTACTATTATATTGGTCATATTATTATTCCTAATGGTCATCCTACCATTCCTAAGGTCAAGTTGTTATTCCTTTAGTATAAATTCCTGATTTTCTATAAATTCCACTTATTCATTATACATTTTTAAAGAATTTTAAAAAGTTAATTCCATAATTAAAATAAATTATTTTATATTTACCAAGGTTTTTACATCAAATCACAAAAAGTTCATAATTTATTTTAAAATCAACCTCACAGACGTGACGAGAAAGTGAGTTTTTAAAGATAAAATGTTCAAAAGATTATAAAGTTTTTATATCAAATTTAAATATTGAATTGAATCCAATTACCAAAATTGGATTTATAATTTTATAATTTATCTAATTATACATTAAAAATAATTTAAAAAATTAATTTAACTTTATAAAATAATTTAGAAAAAAAATTAGTTATCAATTAAAATTCAGTAATTTTCAATATTCGTCAAAAAATGATACCTCTCAGAAAAATACCAAAAAATCACTGTAATATAATTTTTAAATTATTATTTCATAAATTAAGTATATTTTGTTGAATAAAATTTATAAAATTGTCAAAATTTAGTTTTTAAAAAGAGTGTGTCATTAAAAGGCGGCAAAAATGCCTTAAAATACAACTTTTTTATGTGTAAAATTGGATTTATTCTTATATTATTCCTATAAAATATATTGGATGAATTTCAATATATTTTATTGAATATATAATATTGATATTTTATTAATATCAATCAATAATATAAATTAATTTAATTTATTAAGTTAAAACATCTTTAGGCACATAAAAATAGTTTTCCATAAAAACATTTCCTTTATATTCACTTAGTTTTTATTTCAATTTATATTTAATTGGTAACAAATTAATTTATTTAATAAACATGTATAAAAAATATTTTTATAATTTAGTTATACTTATTCATTCCTTCTATTCCACTGGCTATGTGATAACTATAGTAATATTAATAGTATTTTGTTATCTCGTAAGACTCGGCCTTCCACGAAACAATAATTATTGAAGAAACCATATGTTATGTACAGTAAAAGATAAAATGGGTGTTTCAAATAATTCATGGAAAACTATTCATTTCATTTAACATAAGAAATCAAATGTTTTAAATTAATTTTAACAAATATATTTCATAATATCTCAAGATGTTACAACCAACCCCCCTAAAAATTAATTTCTCCCTCAAAATTCATATTTTTTATCAATGGAATAAAATTTTTAGAATTATTTTATTGAAAACCACTTAATAAAAATGAAATAAATAAGAAAACCCTCACAAAGGGAAATTGGGAAACATAAATTTTATCTGAAGTTGGACAAAACTAGGTTTCCACATGGTAGAATGTAGTTGGTAATGTAGGGAAAGCGAAAATAATTTTGGAGAGTGCTTGAGGTCATTGATCATAATAAAGTGAATAATCAATGCAATGTTAAGGGACTTAAAACCATATATATGTGGTGATAAAAATATCACCATTTCATCAAAAATTAAGTTATTATGATAACATTTTTCTCATGATCCTTTTCCTAGGGGTGAATGATTATTTTACTATCTAGACTAAAAACATAATGAAATATACTTACTTGACAAGTAAAATTTCATAATTTAACGAATTTACATAATAATATTATATTTTTCTCTAGAATATGTTTATTAAATATGACCTTTCTTATGAGTAAAGAAAAAAATTAATATTTTAAAGACCACATAACCATAATGGGGATAACAAACTATTCCACTTCTCCTTAAAAACTAACCAAAACCAAAATGGTTTGAAAATGGAAATTTAATTCCAAAAATGAATAAAGCTTCATATGATACATTAATATTCAAAATTAATTAGTAATACCCAATGTTCAAACCAAATCCTTACATAAATAACTACCCTTAAAATTCTTTAAGCATTTCTTGACTAAGTTTGAATCCCAAAGAATAGAAGTATTTTATCATATATTCATACAAGATAAATCGATCATTATTCCCTAAATAAACTACCATAAGTTTCTAAAATAAACTAAATTTTAACCTATAAAAATTTTCATAGTAACCAGGACATCGTGTAGGCTCATGGTAGTCACAAAACCCTTATCATTCTTTGGTCATGGTTTCAATCCCCACCACTTTGAAAGATGAGATAGGTTGTCACCTAGAAAATGTGTTTTCCTTTTTTAAAGAATGAAAAATAATTCACTCCTAAATAACACTTCATGTGGATATTAGTGGTTAAAAATACCAAAAACCAATAAAACGTATCTAATGAATTTCATTGATCACTTTAGTATTGCATCGCTTAAAAGCTCAATGGGGTGGAAAATACATTGAACTTATGATTATCCTAAATCTCATAGACCTATGATCATATCCATAAATCGTATTATAACATCACATGAAAACATCATAATATACAAATTTATCTAAACCGGCATGTGATACCATCTATAATAGTTGAGGACCTTCCCTCCTAGATCCTGTGTTGAAATCATGAACTTTACATTTCTGGATTTGATGTCAATAATTGTGACCCAAATGTTTCATCTAAACTGTGCAACATAAAAATAAAAACTTGGATCACTTAAAAGCTTTTTGACCTTTCACGTTTAGATTTTTAGAGAATTATGACCAAATCATGTCAACATGGACTCATAAAAAATTGGTTTATAAAGTTAAAGATCATCTCCCATTATACCCAACTTTTCTTATTTCACATTAGTTTATCAATATAATCCTTTTGAAATCCTTTATATACATAAATAATTATACATAATTCTTCAAAACCCAGGGAAAATGAAACATATGAAGGGTGATATAGAATACTTAGTAAGGTTAAACATAAGCATTAACAATTAAATTTGATCAATGAGCATAAGGGTGACTAAGGGTATGATGACATAATCAAAGTGCATGATTATAACATATGAACATTCACACCCATAAATAACTATATCCTAAAACATGAAAACATTGTATAAGGAATTAATGAAGGATAAAGTCATAAGAATCAATAATCATTTTCAATGTGATATCAATTTTGATCAAATGAAACATCATAACCCTATTGCAAGTAATTAAAACCCTTTTTATTAGCTTGGAGTATCACTTTTATTAAACCCTTTAAAAACCCTTTTAATTGGAATAACCATATGATTGATATAAAACATTATCCTTTCCTAATGAATTAGAGATATATTGTCACCACCCATCCTCGGGACCCTTGTCATGACTACCCCAAGACTGCCTCCCATAGGCCAGGGGCAGGCGACTAGCACCAAGGCATAAATCCTGACAAAAAGGGGAAGGCATTGCCTTTATAAAATAAAAAAACACCACAGAGTAAGCAAGAAGAAGTAAACTCTAAATAAAACTAGGTACAAAAAGTAGTTCGGAAAAGTAAGTGGACCAGAATACAAACCCAAACTGAAATTAAAGTACATCTGGAAAGAAAGAACAACAACTAATAGTAAAGTAGCAACGTCGAGCCGTCCACTGGAAGTCCCACCTAAAGGGTGGGTATAGATAGCCACCTTAGCTCATCGGTCCAGCCGTCCGCTCTATGTAAGTCTCGCCCAGTGGTCCACCTCTAGGTACCGACTACTCCACTAGCCTCAACCATGATCAGAACTGTCCATCGTCTGCATCCAACACAACGTAGTGCTGGTATAGCCTGTTCAGGGGTGAGTATACGCTACTCAGTAGGGACCCCGAGACCACTGAAGGTCTCCCGGAATCCACAAAGGATAATCCACAAGGAAAGATACAATCACGAAGTAACAACCAACACTACTTATGTACATGCCCATACATATACCTAATTCATCAATTCTAGTTTGGTTCCAACATCTGAGCCCAAGTTTGATCATGTCCACACAGGAAAACACAAATCAATCCACATAGGAAAGCAAGTCAATCATATCGAAGATATTGATTGAATTCAAGACTCAGCTCACACAGATATACTTCTTTGGTGATAAAGATGATCAGATATAGCCACTGATTCATATAAGCTGGGACCCACGTAGGATACTAAACCAGCCAAGCTTCCGAACCCACATAGGATTTCAGTGCAGTCTTCATCACCGTCGAACCCACATAGGATTTCAATACGGTCTTCGTCGCTACTGAACCCACATAGGATTTCAGTGTAGTCTTCATCACCGTCGAACCCACAGACGATTTCAGTATGGTCTTCATCACTGCCGAACCCACAAATGATTTCAGTGTAGTCTTCATCACTACCGAACCCACATAGGATTTCAGTGCAGTCTTCATCGCCATCGAACACACATAGGATTTCAGTACGGTCTTCATCACTGCCGAACCCACATAGGATTTCAGTGTTGTCTTCATCATTGTCGAACCCACATAGGATTTCAGTGCAGTCTTCATCACCGTTGAACCCACATAGGATTTCAGTACGGACTTCATCACTTCCAAACCCACATAGGATTTTAGTGCAGTCTTCATCACTTCCGAACCCACATAGGATTTCAGTGCAGTCTTCATCACCGTCGAACCCACATCGGATTTCAGTACGGTCTTCATCACTGCCAAACCCACATAGGATTTCAGTGAAGTCTTCATCACTACCGAACCCACATAGGATTTCAGTGCAGTATTCATCGCCGTCTAACCCACATAAGATTCCAGTACGGTCTTCATCACTACCGAACCCACATAGGATTTCAGTGCAGTCTTCATCGCTGTCGGAGCCAGCTCTACAGTTCCCGCACACAGCATGCTCGATTCCGGGAGGGTCCGCTCCATGAGCCAAGGGTTTGATACATAAAATGACACATATTCCGGAGTTGATGTATCTCAATGTTCCATCTCGAAAAGAGGAACTCAACGTGACAGACGGCGCGTCAATCAGATGCCCGGTCTGAGAGTTATTGGCTTTTTCGTTCCAGGGGTCCGGTTGGTTTTTAAGTCAAAACCAATCCGACCACACTCCAAATGCATCCAAACATAAATCGTAGTAATCCAAAAGGTCCTTCTCACTAATAGTAATCCAACAAAGTCGATGGCACGTCAATCGGACGTCTAGAGCTCAAGTTATAAGTGTTTCCACTCCGAGGGCCCGATTGGTTTCGTGTTCGAACCAACCCGTCCATACCCAAATTTCTCCGAAACCTTAAGTGTAATATACCGAAACGACCATCTCAATCCAAGGATCACATCTTAACTGACGGTGCCTCGATCAGAGGTCTATATCCCAAGATACAGGCGTTTGAACGGAATTGTCCAGAAATAGGGGTTTTTGGGCCCGGACCGACCCAGCCCAAGACCCCCCTGGGTCGGCCCAAACTGGGTCGACCTGAACCGGGTCTGGTTCCAGCCCATTAGAGCTTGGCCCAGCTCAGTGGTCGTGGCCTGGCCCCACCGGCGCGGCCCAGCCTGTCCTGGGTGGCCCGGCCCGGTGCGGCCGGTCCGGCCCGGGGCGGCTCGACGCTGGCGGAGTGGGGTCGGCTCGGCCCTGGCCGAGCGGACATGCAAGGGGGTGATGCCCCCTTGATTGAAGCCTCCCCCCCCCCCACGTGGGGGCCGCTCCTTGCCAGCGGACATGTCCCAGCACCGCGTCTCCCTCGGTCATGCGCGGTCGTGGGACCGGTTGCCTGCCGCCGCGGCTCCAGCCGCGGCGGTCCATCCTGGCGGCGCGCCGGGACGCTGCCACCTCTGGGTGGCCGGCCGGTTCCATCCACCGCCTTCGGCCGCCGGCACCACCTCTCTGGAAACCCTTGCCGCCGGTGTAGTCCGCGGGCCACCGGAGTTGTTCCGGTGGTTCGTTTTTAAATCTGTCTGCGCCGGTGTTCATCTCGGGTCTCGTACTTTACTGCGGAATCATCAAACTGCCTCTGCAGCCTGTTATATCATCGCCCGTCGATCTACCATCAAATAAACAATCTGCGGAGTCTTCGAATCTCCACAACAGCACGGCACAACGACGCTGCGCTTCTTTGACTGTTCTTCATTGTTTCCACGTGGTGTCGTTGCACCGTGCCGCCTTTGCTTGTACCGCAACAAGTACATTCAACAAAGGGGGAGGAGGTTCGGCCGTGTTCGTGCGGTCCGACCTCCTCCCATTATTACGATAGTAGGAGGCCTAAATATAAGTCGATTAACGGAAAAGAAATAATTCACGGGTTAAAAAATTAACCCCTACCTCAAGGTGTCGTCGAATGAAGGTTCGTCACGGGAAAGAACGTCCTGGAAGAAGGCGTCTCGGAAAAAGGCATCGCGGAGAAGAGAATCATCGGTTTCGTGGTACACGGCGTCACGTCATCGATCTACGAGGATTCAGCATTCTTCGTCATCCTTCCTCAGAGGCCAGTGTTCTTCATCGGCGACGGTGCATTCTTCACGTTCTTCAAAGAGGAAGATGAAGTTCAAGACTTGAGAAACTCCTCTCCAATTCTTCTCACACAACGAAACAACAACCTAATAAAATAAGGCTTTGCCTTATTTTATTTCTCATGCCAACTATTTTGAAATTAAAAAATTAATACACGGTTTAATTAATGTGCTTTGACCAATTAATGAGGCATTTAATAATTCAATTAAACGCGAGAGTTGACTTGGAATTTAAGAGGGGGGTGCGGGTGAGTTACCATATTAAATGCTCATAGGAGGTGAAAAGGAAATAAAGGTGTGGGGATCATGTGGGACCCACTTCACTAATATCCTACCTAGGGTAGTTCGGAACTAGTGGGTCCCACCCCAACCTCCAAGCATAGGTTTAAGCTACCTTTAATAAAAATAAAATTGGTTGCACAAATTTTATTTTTATTCTTTAGTTAACCCAATTAAATAATAACCTCACCCGAGCAAACACAACTCTGGAAAAGGTGTTCTTAAGCCATTACCGGCGTTGCGGTTCCATCGGTGCCCTTGGATTTTGATTCCGAGCACCAGTTCAAAAGTTAGGAAAACCCGCTCGTTCGTTCACTGAACGTACCCGAGGCAAACTTCGGAAATTTATTCCGGGCACACCGAGCCTCGAAATCAGGTGTCGTCAGAAACTTCTTTCTTGTAAAATCCCAAAGAAAATTAAAAAAAATTCCCTTGAATTTTACGGGTCTTTACATTACTCCCACCTCAGGGATTTACGTCCCCATAAAGATACATCATAAACTAGGGGAACAAATGTGGGTATTGTGCACGCATCTGAGCCTCCTGCTCCCAAGTTCTCTCCTGGAGGTTTCTGTGCTGCCATCTGATGCGCACTAGAGGTATCAACCATCCACATAGGACCCACTCCTATCGATCCTCGATCTCCACCGGGACTTCCTCAAATGTAACCCCATCGTCAATGTCCAGCTCACCATGGTCGATGATATGCGTCGGTTCATGCATGTATCTCCTCAGCTGAGATACGTGGAAGACGTTGTGTACCAGGTGCAACTAAGGTGGTAGAGCCTGGCGGTAAGACACCTCGCCTACCCTAATGAGGACCTGGAATGGTCCGATGAAGTGTGGAGATAGCTTTTTTCCTTGGCCAAATCTCCATAATCCATGTCAAGGTGAGACCCGCAAGAAAACGTGGTCACCGTCCTCGAACTCTAGTGGCCTCTGCCTCCTGTTAGCATAAGACTTCTGCCAGCTCTGAGCTGTCCTCATCTTCTCCTAGATGACCTGGACCTTCTCTGTCGTGGCCTAGACCATCTTTGGTCCCACAACTACTGACTCCCCAGGGTATGTCCAGCATAGAGGTGATCTGCAAGGCCAGCCGTAAAACGCCTCGTATGGTGCCATCCCGATGGTGGAGTGGTAGCTGTTGTTGTATGCAAACTACACCAAGGGTAGATGGTCCTCCCAGCTACGACCAAAGTCGAGGACACATGCATGGAGAATATCCTCGAGTTTCTAAATCGTCCTCTCCTTCTGACCATCCGTCTGAGGGTGAATGGTGGTGCTCAGACGTAGTTGCGTCCTAAATGCCTCCTGTAACCCCTTCCAAAGCCAGGAAGTAAAGTGAGCATCTCGATCAGAGATGAGAGATGATGGCACACCATGAATCTGTATGATCTCCTGAATGTAGAGGTCTCCCAAGCTCTCCACTTACCCCTGCTCTCTGATGGGTAAGAAGGGAGCCGACTTGGTGAGTCGGTTGACAATCACCGAAATGGAGTCGTGACCTCTGGAAGTACATGGAAGTCCGGTCACAAAATCCATAGATATTCTGTCCCACTTCCACTCCGGGACCTCCAAGGGTTGTACTAAGCCTACTGGTACCTGGTGCTCTGGCTTCACCTGCTGGCAGGTGAGGCATCGAGAAACAAACTCTGCCATAGCCTTCTTCACACCCGGCCATCAATGTTGTTGTCTGAGATCCTAGTACATCATCGCCACTCCTGGATGTACCGCTAAAGGGTAAGTGTGAAACTCTCTTAAAAACTCATCCTGTAAAGCAACTGGTACCATGGTACGTCCTCTGAAAAGGACGTCGTACTCTCCTCCTATAGAGAATACATCAGGTGCCTATCTTGAGGATATCTGTGCACGCCGCGTCTCACAGTCAGTGTCCCCACACTGTGCCTCTCTGACCCGCTGCATTAGTACAGGAGTGACTGTGAGTCACTGAATAAAGGTCGCTTCATCTCTATACACGAAGGATATCTGTAAAGTGGCTAGCTGCTCCGTCGCCTCCCCTAGTATCTGAATGCTCGTCCTCCTGCTGAGAGCATCAGCTACTACATTCCCCTTTCCAAGAGTATATACTATCTCAAAGTCATAGTCCTGGAGGAACTCGAGCCATCACCGCTATCTCAGATTCAGGTCCTTTTACGAGAAGATGTACCTGAGACTCTGGTGGTCAGAGTAGACTGTAAAGCACTCTCCCATCAGATAGTGTTGCCACATCTTTAGAGCGAAGACCACTACTGCTAACTCCAGGTCATGGGTAGAGTAGTTCTGCTCATGTTGCCTCAACTGATGTGATCCATAGGCGATTACTGCCTAATCCAGCATTAGGACACATCCGAGTTCGTTCCCTGATGCATCGCAGTAGACTACGTACCCTACTCCGTCCTCCGATAGCCTCAAGGTCGGTGCACTGGTCAATCTCTGTCTCAGCTCCTGGAAGCTCTTCTGACATCTTCCTGACCACACGAAGGGTTTCCCCTTCTTCGTCAAAGCTGAGAGTGGGTCCGCAACTCTGGAAAAATCTGTCACAAATCTCCGGTAGTACCCAGCTAGACCCAAGAAACTCCACACCTCTGTCACACTCCTGGGTGGCTCCCAAGCTAGCGATGCCTCGATCTTCGCAGGATCCACCGCAACTCCCGCCTTAGAGATGATGTGTCCCAAGAACTGGACCTCACGTAACTAGAACTGACACTTTGAGAGCTTTTCATAATGCTGGTGCTCTCGGAGTGTGTCTTGTACAACCCACAAGTGGTAGGCGTTCTCCTCCTCAATGGTCGAGTATATCAATAAGTCTTCGATGAAAAACATGACAAATCGATCGAGGTATGGATGAAAGATCATGTTCATGAGACCCATGAACACTACTGAAGCATTGGTTACACCAAAAGGCATAACCAAGAACTCATAGTGGTCATACCGACATCTGAAGGCTGTCTTCTACACGTCCTCGTCCCGAACTCTGAGCTGATGATAGCCTGATCTATGGTCTATCTTCGAGAACCACTGTGCTCCCTTGAGCTGATCGAAGAGGTCGTCAATCCTCGGTAGCAGATACTTTTTCCTCACGGTCACCTGGTTCAGGCGACGATAGTCGACACATAGTCGCAAGATCCTGTCTGCCTTCTTGGTGAACAATATCGGGGAAGCCCAGGGTGAAACACTGGTTCGGATGAATCCCTTGCTTTGCAAGTCCTCCAGCTGTACCCGTAGCTCTCGAAGCTTAGCGGGAGCCATCCGATATGCTGGAGTGGATATCGGGGCTGTCCCGGGGTATTGGTCAATATAAAAGACTACCTCTCTGCGATGAGGTAGTCCTGGAACGTCGTCAGGGAAAACGTCTGCATACTGATCCACCACTACAGGAAAACTAGGAATCTGCACGTCAACTGCTCCTAGGATGAGGCTATCCAACTGATGAGTGATGGGTTGTCCTATCCTCTACGAGAGTCCATCCTGTGCTGCAAAGACTCCCTTCTCACCGGTGAAGGTGAACCTGCTCCCATCAGTGTGTACACACTGCACCTTGTACCTAATACAGTCAATCTAAGCATGGACTATGGATAACCAATCCATGCCCAAGATGATGTTGTAAGGCCTCGACGCCACTACAAGAAGATCCCAGCCGAAGATCTCTCCTCCTAGAGTAAGCTCACACTGCCGGAACCAGTTTGTAATCATCGAGTCTGCTCCCGTAGGAGTCTCTAGCCATAAGTATCGAGCCAAAGGCTCTGTCGGAATCTCCGAGCTCCGAACAAGGGAAGTGCCAATAAAATAATGACTCACTCCTGTGTCTATAAGAACTGTAGAAAGGGTGGATTAGACACAGATAGTACCTTGAATCATCTCTAGTGCGATGTGGTCGTAGGCCTCCGCTTCCTGAAGCTGATCCGGTCTCTACCCGCCAGCTCCCTGTAATCGGGGTGGACCTCCTGGTGGTGGTGGTGGTAAAGCCTCAAAGCATCTCCCACCACCTGCTGCTCGACCTGCTCCCCTGCCTCGTCCCCCTGCTCTCAGTGGACCGCCACGGTCAACCCTCTGCCTCTTCCTGGGTGGCCCCTAAATCGTCTGCTGCTCCTCTGCATGGTGGTTCGGGCAGTCATGAGCCATGTGGCCCTACCCGCCGCATGCATAGCACTGCCTGCTCCTCGGAAGGCTGGCTCTGCGCCTTGTGCCCCACACCTCTGAGCCAGTGTCCAGAGGTCGTCATCCTGATGGTCCGGTCCTCCTGGACCCCTGTGACATCTATCTACTGCCATCTACAGATGACTCTGCTACATGTCTCCCTGTGGTAGGTCTCGCTACTAGCGTAGGCTCGACAAGAAAGATCTCTATGAGAAGAGCTCGTTCCAGTACTCCTGCATGTGTCAGAATGCTGAGGGAGATCATCGATGCCCTGATCTCATGCCTTAGTCCCTGCTTGAAGGTCCGGGCCCGAAAGAATGGGTATCGTACCATGTTCGTCGAATAGCGCGAGATATCGGTAAATCTCGCCGAGTACTGGGTGACCGTCATGTTGCCCTACCACAGCTGTAGAATCTCCTGGATACACATCGCATGGAGGGCGGCTGGGATGAACTCTGAGTGGAAGAGGCTCTCAAAGTCTGTCCAGAGGCGAGATGCCTCGTCGTACACCTCGAGCATCAAGCTCCACCATCTTCCTGTTGTCGCGTGCAGGAGGCTCGCTGCGAGGATCACCATGAGTTCAGCTGGCGTCCCCACTAACCTGAAAACTCACAAAACCACCTCCATCCAATCCTTGGCTGCTTGAGGGTCCGTCTCCCCACAGGACCTGGGCGGTCTCTGACTCTGAAACTCATGTAGTGCACTAAGGCGACGTCCACTATCAGTGGCTGGGGTTGGTAGCATCGGTGGCTCGGCGGGTAGAGGTACCACCGGTGCCTCTGCCGTAAAAGGGCACTGCATCGAGGCCTCATTGCTCGGTGGGCTGTCGTCTCGCACAACGCTCGGAACCCTAGTTGGCTGCCATCGTGGGGCCATCCTGAAAATAAACAGGTGCGCCATGGTAAAAAAGTATACCTGGTGAGATGACAGAAAGTAATCATAAAGAAATCTTTTGAAACACACATGCAATCAATGTTTTCGTGCATTGAGTTAGAAATCAGAAGTCAGGGTCCTGGTGTACGGATACGTCGGCCGTCGCACCAACACTATACTCGCTGGACTGATAACCACACTTAATAACCTTAGCACTATTGCTTCACATACAAGAAAGATCAGAGTCCCGAGTTCTACGGTAGAACTGAATTCCTCTAATACAAATTTGTCACTACCCGTCCTCGGGACCCGTGTCATGACTACCCCAAGCCCGCCTCCCATAGGCCAGGGGCTGGTGACTAGGACCAAGGCGTAAATCCCGACAAAAATGGGAAGGCATTGCCTTTATAAAATAAACAAACACCACAGAGCAAGAAAGCAGAAGTAACCACTAAGTAAAACTGGGTACAAGAAGTAGTGCCAAAAAGTAAGTGGGCCAGAATACAAACCCAAAATGAAAGTAAAGTACATATGAAAAGAAAGAACAAAAACTAAAAGTAAAGAAGCAACGTCGAGCCATCGACTGGAAGTCCCACCTGAAGGGTGGGTACAGATAGCCACCTCAGATCCTCGGTCCAGCCATCCGCTCCGTGTAAGTCCCGCCCAGTGGTCCACCTCCAGGTACCGACTGCTCCACTGGCCTCAACCACGATCAGTGTTCTATATCGTCTGCATCCAACACAATGTAGTGCGGGCATAGCCCGTGCAGGGGTGGGTATATGCTACTCAGTAGGGACCCCGAGACCCCCGAAGGTCTCCCAGATTCCACAAAGGATAATCCACAAGGAAAGATACAATCATGAAGTAACAACCAACACTGCTTAGGTATATTCCCATACATATTCCTAAGTTATCAATTCCAGTTTGGTTCCAACATCTGAGCCCATGTTCGATCACGTCCACACAGGAAAACACAAACCAATCCACATAGGAAAGCAAGTCAATCATATCGAAGATATTGATTGAAGTCAAGACTCAAATAACACAAGTATACTTCTTCTATGATAGAGATGATCACATATAGCCAATAATTCATCTAAGATGGGACCGATGTAGGATACTAAACCAGCCAAGCTGCCGAACCCACATAGGATTTCAGTGCAGTCTTCATCGTCGTCGAACCCACATAGTATTTCTGTATGATCTTCGTCGCTTCCAAACCCACATAGGATTTCAGTGAAGTCTTCATCGTCGTCGAACCCACATAGGATTTCAGTATGGTCTTCATCACTGCCGAACCCACATAGGATTTTAGTGTAGTATTCATCACTGCCGAACCCACATAAGATTTCAGTGCAGTCTTCATCACCGTCAAACCCACATAGGATTTCAGTATGGTCTTCATCACTACCAAACCCACATAGGATTTCAGTGCAGTCTTCATCACTGCCGAACCCACATAATATTTCAGTGCAGTCTTCATCGCCGTAGAACCCACATAAGATTTCAGTACGGTCTTATCACTGCTGAACCCACATAGGATTTCAGTGTTGTCTTAATCACTGCTAAACCCACATAGGATTTCAGTGAAGCCTTCATCGCTGTCGAACCCACATAGGATTTTAGTACGGCCTTCATCACTACTGAACCCTCATATGACTTCAGTGAAGCCTTCATCACTGCCGAACCCACATATGTTTTAAGTGTAGTCTTCATCACCATTGAACCCACTTAGGATTTTAGTACGGTCTTCATCAGTGCCAAACCCACAAAGGATTTCAGTGCAGTCTTCATCACTGCCGAACCCACATAGGATTTCAGTGCAGTCTCCATCATAGTCGCAGCCAGTTCTAGGGTTCCCGCACACAGCATGCTCAATTCCGGGAGGGTCCACTCCACGAGCCAAGGGGTTGATATATCAACTGACACATAGTTCGGATTTTATGTATCTCAAAATGTTGTCTCGACTAAAGGAACTCAACGTGATAGACGGCGCGTCAATCGGACGCCCGATCTGAGAGTTATTGGCTTTTTCGTTCCAGGGGTCCAGTTGGTTTTTAAGTCAAAACCAACCCGACCGCACTCCAACAGCATCCAAACCTTGATTGGAGTAATCCAAAAGGTCCATCTCACTAATAAGAATCCAACAAAATCGACGGCACGTCAATCGGACGTCTGGAGCTCAAGTTAAAAACGTTTCTGCTCCGAGTGCCTGGTTGGTTTCGTGTTCAAACCAACCCAGCCATACCCAAAGTTCTCTGAAACCTTAAGTGTAATATACCAAAACGACCGTATCGATCCAAGGATTGCATCTCAACTAACGGTGCATCGATCAGAGGTCTGTAGTCCAAGATACGGGTGTTTGAATGGAACTGTCCGGAAATAGGGGGTTTTGGGCCCGGACCGACCCGGCCCAAGACCCCCCTGGGTTGGCCCGAACCGGGGCGACCCGAACCGGTTCCGGGTCTGGCCCATTAGGGCGCGGACCGGCTCGGCCTAGGCAGCCCGGCCCGGTGCGGCCGGTTCGGCCCGGGGCGGCTCGGCACTGGCCGAGCAGGGTCGGCTCGGCGTAGGCCGAGCGGACGTGCAAGGGGGCACTGCCCCCTTGATTGAAGCACCCCCCCCCCACACGTGGGGGCCGCTCCTTGCCAGTAGACGCGGCCCAGCACTGCATCTCCCTCGGTCCCACGCGGCCGCGGGACCGATTGCCTGCCGTCGCGGCTGAAGCGGCGGCGGTCCCTCCTGGCGGCGCGCCGGGACGCCACCGCCTCCGGCCACCGCACCGGCGACCCGTGCCACCGGTGTAGTCTGCAGGCCACCAGAGTAGTTCCAGTGGTCCGTTTTCAAATTCGTATGCGCCGGTGTTCATCTCGGGTCCCGTACTTTACAACGGGATCATCAAACCGCCTCTACGGCCCGTTCCGTCATCGCCCGTTGATCCGCCGTCAAATAAACAATCTGCGGAGTCTTCGAATCGCCACAACGGTGTGGTGCGACGGAGTCGTGCTTCTTTTCCCATTCTTCATTGTTTCCGCACGGTGTCTTTCCACCACACCGCCTTTGCTCGTACCGCAACAAGTAAAATCAACAAAGGGGGAGGAGGGTCGGCCGTGTTCATGCGGTCCGACCTCCTCCCGTTATTACAATAACAGGTGGCCCAAATAGAAGTCGATGAACCGCAGAGAAATAATTCACGAGTAAAACAATTAACCCCTACCTCAAGGTGTTGTCGAACGAAGGTTTGTCACAGGAAATAACGTCGTGGAAGAAGGCATCGCGAAAAAAGGCATTACGGAGAAGAGAATCGTCGGCGTCGCGGTACACGGCGTCTCATCGTCGATCTCTAAGGATTCGGCATTCTTCATCAGACGTCGGCGTTCTTCATCGACGATGGTGCGTTCTTCGCATTCTTCAATGAGGAAGATGAAGTTCAAGACTTGAGCAACTCCTCTCCAATTCTTCTCGCACAACGAAACAACAACCTAATAAAATAAGGATTTGCCTTATTTTATTTCTCATGCCAACTTTTTGAAATTTAGAAATTAATACACAGTTTAATTAAAGTGCGTTGACCAATTAATGAGGCGTTTAATAATTCAATTAAATGTGAGAGTTGACTTGGCATTTAAGAGGGGGTGCGGGTGAGTCACAGTATTAAATGCTCGTGGGAGGTGAAAAGGAAATAAAGGGGTGGGCTCGTGTGGGCCGCACTTCACTAATATCCTACCTAGGGTAGTTAGGCACTAGTGGGTCCCACCCCAACCTCCAAGAATAAGTTTAAGATACCTTAAATAAAAATAAAATTGGTTGCACAAATTTTATTTTTGTTATTTAGTTAACCCAATTAAATAATAACCTCACCCGAGAAAACGCAACTCCAAAAAAAGTGTTCTTAGGAAATTACTGGCACTGTGGTTCCATCGGTGCCCTCAGATTTTGATTCCGAGCATCAGTTCAAAAGTTAGGAAAACCCGATCGTTCGTTCACTGAACGTACCGGAGCCAAACTTCGGAAAATGATTTCGGGCACACCGTGCCTCGGAATCTGGTGCCGTCAGAAACTGCGTTCTTGTAAAATCCCAAAGAAAATTAAAAAAAAATTCCCTTGAATTTTACGGGTCTTTACATATATAATGAGGCTAACCCATTGTATAAGATATATCAAGCTCACTCATGAGCTATAATGTGGATCAACACATAATATAATCTATATCAAGCTCACCCATTCTTCATAAACTATAATGGGGATAAACCCTTTAAATAAGCTATATCAGGCTCACCCGTGAGCTATAATGAGGCTCAAACCTTCATATAATCTAAATCAGGCTCTCCAATTTCATATAATTCACAAGTTTCATATCATGAATAAGAAACATTCCTCATGAAACCCTTTTAAATACTCTTTTAAACCCATAACAATCTCTTTAAAACATGATTATTCTATGGAAAATAAATGGGTTCGATAACAATATCTTTGAAATATGATTAACCCTTGGAAAAGGAATAGGTTCTACAATAATATCTTTGAAACAATCATAATCCATCTAAATAATGATTGAGGATGGTATTAATACTGAATATGCCTATTTTAGGATAAGTAGAAATAAGGCATATTGATGTTTATGAATGGAAATACCATCAAAAGTTTATTAAAAATATTCTTGAGGAAAATATCCTTTTAATTTTGAAAATAAATTTTTAAAACATAAAAAAAATTAATATAATTTTATTTGAAAACATCCTTGGAAACATATAAAGGATGTTTTTAAAAAATCATTTAAAATAATTTTTTAAAACATAAAACATTTTTAAAATCATTTTATTTGAAAGAAACCATGGAAAAAATAAATGAAGTTTTAAAATTCATTTAAATTTTTTTAAATACTAAAAAAAATTAAAATAATTTACCTTAAAAATTATCTTAAATGGTCATTCAAAAAAAATTGAAAACATTTTTATAAAACACCATTTTGAAAGAACAATGATTTTTGACCGAAGAGAGAAATGAAGTTCGATTTTCTTAAAAGATATTCTCAAACATTTTAAGTAATGAAGAGTGTAAAAATGGTAAAATTATATGTAAGTATCATGAATAACCGTAGTATAATATAATTCATTATAATTATAAGAATACAATATTGGAGACTTAATCGTACACAATCTTGATAAATGATGAGATTGTAACAAAAGATTCTTACAACATTGTTAAATTTGATTCAAAATACCCATGGATTAATATCCCTAAATCAAACTTATAATATCATGAAAATAATTATATTCATGATATAACCTATAAAATTAGTAGTATATAATCCTCATCTAATAAGATAGGTGTACAACATAATAAAGGTCTCAAAGAAGGAAAATTATGACAAAAATCTATTACCGCTTTGGTAACTTTGAAATAATAAAACCCATGAAATATAGATCATAAAATGGTTATATAAATCCCCATAAATATAAGGATAATAATTATAAACTACATTCATGGTCAGAATATACATTACATGATAAACATAAGTGGTGAATATAACACATATCTTATAGAAATAAAATTGAGATGAGAAAAACACTTACCTTGAGTATGATTTGTCACGTTTGTTCTTTATCTTCTTGAATAATGATATTATGTAAATTATTTACTTTCTCGATAAAAATTTAAAATTTTATTATTATTTTTATTTAACTTGTAAACAATTTATATATAATTACTTAATCAATTACGGTTAACACGGATGTTTTGACCATATTCATCTTATGTGTAAAAATTGATCTAGAAGGCCAACTAAGATCAAAGAGGTCATTATTTAAAAATCTCTATAATAATAATCATGAAATAATTTTCCTATTTATATATAAATTATACTTTTAAACACTATCATTAAATGTGGTTATTAAAAAAGAACTAACATTATGGTCACAGAGACAGTAGGATGTATGTATGCGTGAGTAATGTTTTCATTTTTCAGTGATCATTAGGGAAAGATGGTAAGTAATATTTTATCTTAAAATAATTATAAATATATCATATACACATTTATATTTAATTATATATACTTATATATGTCAATCATTTTATTTAAATGGAATCACATCGCTTCAAGGAGGTGGTAGTCCACATGTCCGCAAATGACATTATCACTATTTCAGTGTGTGAAATGTTAAGAAGAAAATGATATATTATATTTATAGAAATATAATTATGTCATTAATATCATAATTATTTCAATTATATCATAAATATTAACTATATTTACCCTTATTACATTCAATGTAACACATTAGTGAAAAATGTTGAACATCACTTCCTGAGGCGATAGTCCTCTATATAGACAAGCGATGTTATTGTATCCCCTATGGTATGGAATTTAAAAAGTGTGTATATGATATATTAACAAAAAATATATTATTATGTTATAGATATAATAAATAGTATATATAAATATTATGTCCATCATAATTCCCAACCATGAAATGTGGTTAAGGAAAAAAAATGAAAGACATTATTTCACAAGGTGGTAGTATGTCGTACACCAGAATGGTGATTTTGTAACCCATTTGATGGAAGTTTTTGTGGGTTTTGGTCATACACATAACATAAAAACATATAAATATATTTATTATACTGATTTCAATATATAAAAATTTTATAATAATAATTCAAGGGTGAATAAATAAATAAAATTGAAACGCTTTTTGGAGAACGTTACCTCATCTTCGGGTATATCCTTTTGGATTTCACAAAAGGAATTACTTGGTTGGATTTATTCAAAAATTAAGTCTTCAAAGAAAATTTTATGGAATTTGGGAAGTGATTTTGGTGGTGTTAGGTCAAAAAAATCAATTGGTATATAGGAATAAGTAGGTATATTGAGTTCTCTTTTATAGTGGAGGAGGAGTGGAATTCTTGTAAATACCAAAAGGTAAATAAAATTGGGGGTATCCCCTACCTCATGTGACAAAAATATTAAAAAATAAAGGATTTAATGTATTAATTAGTTTATATATAACTCCACCACACAAAATAAATTCATTTTTTATCAATTTATTACTTAGACTTTAAGTTTACTCATTTGTATCTTTATAGTTTTTAATAAGATAAATTGTATCATTTTCATTACCTTGGTAACTTCTCATTTAATACAATAATTAAAAATATTTTTATCAGCTAATTTATAATTAATGATTATAAATATTAATTCCAATTTTGTAAGAACCTGGTTTTTGCTATAGAATAATTTGGAATATTCTTGATGTTATTCCAAAGTAGCGCCTTCAGACGACGTGTGATTCCGAGCCCCAGTGTGGCTCGAATTAAATTTTCAACACGTTCACACTGGTCACACCAAATAAATGGGATATCTCCTAAACAGTGCTTCAGATCAGAAATCTGAGTGTACGGATGGGTCCGAAATGGGGTTTTTACCCTAGGAACGACATAAAACATGTCGGTGCGGGGCGTTTGGACCCCTTGCTCGCTATAGGAATGTGAAATGGATAAATTAAATAATTAATTTATTAGTTTAATGTTTAAACACAAGTATCTCTTAAATGTTTGTTTGGATGGGAAAATTGAGGGAACCGTTGAGTCGGGAGCATGTCGTTTACCCTAGGAGGGGTATGAGTTTCACGGGCGCGATCCTTCTATGGAAAATGCCACCAGGGGCGTTTCCATAATTTAGCAGCGTCGATCATTAAATTTTATAACTTTTAAATGGGGCATCAAATTAAAATTCCGAGACCGCCGTTGTGCTCAGAACATGTATTTTACCCTAGGGATGCTTAACCTTGACCCCGATGAGTGTAGAGACCCGAAGCTTGACGTACATGTCCATTACATTACTTTTGCGGAATACTTAGTACATAACAAAAAAAACACAAACACACAAGGATCGTAATAGTTTAGTGTCTTTGGAAACTTGGAGTATAATATTCTAATCCTGGTGAAAGATCTTCAACATCTCCCAAAAAGATCTCCCTTTTTTTTATACCTAAAACCTTTCTTTATATCCTGGGGAAAAGTAAACATAAAAGGGTGAGCTCAAATGCTCAGTAAGGGTAAACAAAAGAAATATCAATCACATCATATACATAAGCACATAACTTTTGGAAATCTTAACCTGCAAAAGAGATCATAATTTCATAACATGGGGTAAATCATGGCAGTGAAATGTAATCACAATAATCATCACTTAAAACATGAAACATTGTGGCATTCACACATAATCATAGAGAATCATTTCTTGTTAGTCAAGACTCATTTCCAAGACTATCTTAATGGACAAAGTCCCTTTCTGAATCGAGTAACCCTTGTTTCAGTCCTGTTTCACTGAACCGGTATAACCTACCATTTCAGCCATGTCTATCTCATTAGATATAAAATCTTTACCCAATTCATTGGAGGGAGATATAGGTCCCACCCATCTCTTAATGATACCATTCTTATGTGTGCCACAAAATCATAAATCATACATCATTTCATAACCCATGTAATAAAAATTGGATTCTTAAACAACATGACATCATAAAACAATTCATATAAGATAAAGGAATTCATAAAAATATTTCCATCACAACATAATCAAATCCATGTAATAATAGGGATAAAAACAGAACCCTTTTATTATCTTATATGGAAAATAATTTTGATAAAATACTTGAACTCCATTCTTGAGGAAAATATCCTTTCTACTTCAAAAACATTTTTCCTTTCATAACATGTCATATGACTTTTAAAATAAAAGAATTTGATTAAAAATAAACATGAAAACTTGTAAAGGAAGCTTCTTGGAAATAATGTTTTAAAAATCCATTCATGCCGTATAAGTTAAAAAAACATTCTTCGTACTTTTGTCGGAAAAGACAAAAAGTACCTCGTACGACAAAAGATTCATTTCATAGATATTACTAAAAACTCACCGAAGGGTAAAATTGGATTTAAACAATTGTAGGTGGATGTAAATAATATTACATATTGAAGAAACATGGATGTGGATTAAAAAATACACCCCAGTAAATACCAAAGTATAAACAATCTCGTATAAAAATGAGATTGTGATATTTCCCTTACCTTAGGTCCGATTTGCTTAGTATGTGTCCGAAACTCCTGTATAATGATTTAAATAATGTCATTGAATTATTAAAGAATCATATTCTTTGTTATGATATCATATATGGTTCACTTATGACATTATATTACCCGTTCTTTTGTAAATTCCATGTTAAAGAAGCGTTTTGGGTAAAATCGTTTCATTTATCGTAGGTGTTTTGACTTGTTGTTCTTGACATTATTATTACTTATATCATGATTTACTTACTTCCAGAATATAAAATATGATTTATATATCATATATATTCAGTATATATATATAATAGATAGATAAATGAAATGAAAAACACCGTTCATGGAGACGGTAGTCCGTACGTACGCATGAACGCTGTTTTTCTTTCCTTATTGTCTTGAATGGAAGTAAGTAGATGAAATACATATATATATATATACATAAATCCAGTATCATTATTATGTCATATATTTCATTAGTACTTATTATATATACTTTATAATCATTCATGAATGGTTAATCATTAAGAATGAATCTCATCGCGTCGTGGAGACGGTAGTCCGTACGTACGCACGAGCGATGATATCATTTCCATAATTATTGAATTGGATTGGAGTGGATTATACAATATATCAGAATCAATATGATGTTTTAATAACTATGTATAGTTATTCTTTACACCATTATACCCATCCATGTAAGGTGGTGGTGGAAAATAGATTACACCATGGCGTGGAGACGGTATTCCGTACGTACGCACGCGCGGTGATTTCTTTTTCCGTAGGATGGATAGATGGTGAAATAGGGTTGTTTCATAATTAAAATAACATATCAGTATATGAGTGATACTGATGTTATTACTTCATAATGAAAAAACCTAAGAAGAAGAAGTGGAAGAAGAAATAAAGATGAAAGAATTGGTAACGGTAATTACCTCTTCTTTGAAGCGCCTCTTTGAGACCTCCTCTTAGGGCACTAAAATTGGTCTTTTAGGAAGACCAGAACCTCTAGGATGTTTCTAGGGAAGTGGGGAAGAGATTTTGTCAGGGTTTGGCCGAGCTTGAGTGCTCAAATTGGTGTGAGGAGGAGGGGGAGGAGGTGTCCTTTTATAAGGGAGGAGAGGGGCACCTTAGGAATACCTCAAAATATTATTTTATATTAATGTCAAAATCAGTTTATAATGGTTCCAAAGGGTCTTATTTCGAAGCTAAAGTGGGGATGGGTCTAAATCCTATCAACCAATAAGATTTAGACAAGTTTAGGGTATTATTTTAACCTTATCAATTAGATTTAACTCTAAGTTAAATAATTTAACTTTTACCGTGTCTTTTTGTTTTCTTTCACTATATGGTTAATACATTTACTATAACATGCCAAACGAACCCCAAATTGTTTATTATTAATACATATATCCTTATCTAAGTCATTTGGCCGAACCTTAGATTTTTAGGAATAAAATAACAATTAATAATATAATATTTTATTTAAAAACTATTTTGTGTCAATTTTGACACTATTTGATATATGATTTTTTTTAAAGTCATAACAGAATTATATGTTCAAACCAAGTTGATTAAATCAACACTAATATATCATAGTAACCTTGAAAATTAGTGTAATTCATAAAAAGTCTCAAATTACATTCATTTGAGCATTTATAACATCAATTATGTTAATATTTCCTTAAAAGGGCAATTACTGCAGCATCGTTGTGTCATAAATAAATTAATTTATTTAAAGTCTAAAAATTATAAATAAAATATCATTATGTAGGAAATCTTTTTATCTTTCTAATTAATATTTATAGTCGAATTTATCTTATGTATAACCCCATATTAAAAATGTTTTAGTTATTAAACTTTGATTTTAACTATTTTAACTATTCATTAAATAAAATAATATTAAATGTCATAATCTAATCCAAGTGGACCTAAATGGTCATATTATATTCATAAGGTTGTTTTTGGTCTAATTACACTTATCCAATATAATTAGGACATGTGTTAGGGTAATAGTAATATCATATTTACCCTTAGTTACCCTATTTTCTATTAACCGTGGTAAAAAAAGTAAAAAGTTACTATTCACCAAAAATTATTTTCATCTCATTGAACCACATTTTAGTCCTTGATATTAACAGTGTCTGTCGGATTTTCGAAATTCCATTCACAGAAGTGGTAAAATTAAGTTTTATGCAAAATTCAGTTTTTAACCTACCACTTAGTGGTTTCACTATTCATCAAAAATTGAAAGTTTTCAAAAAAATACCAAAATTTCATCCTAAGCTATATTTCATATTCTGAATTCAAAAATGAAGTCTATTTTACCAAATTCATAACATAGAAGTTGCATTAATAAATTTTATAATTAAATCCCGCTTTTAAAACAAATAGCGTGTTTTTAAGAAACAATATCTACCAAAAGATTGACACTTGATTATGTCTGGTTTAAATGGGAAATTACATCCAATGACCAACATCGTATTAAATTGTAAAAATATATTCTAAATATACTTTAAAACCACTCAATTTAATGATTTATCACTATTAATTATTTCGACTAAAAAAGTTGTTTTTAATTATAATCTAGTAATTTTCACTATTCATCAGAATATGAAAGTTATCCGAAAAGTACCAAAATTTCACCCTAAGCTAATTTCGATATTACGAACCCAGAAATTAATTCCATTTTGAAAAATAAAATATACAAAATTTCAAAAAGTGGTTATTACTGTTCATAACAGCTAGTTTTAATAATATTTTAATAGCATATTGTTGTTTAATGAAACTCGTTATTGCGTACTACACACGCTATCGAGGAAGGTCGCGATTGCGTGTAATGCAAGGAAATTCAAGGATGTGTGTTGTGCAAGCTCCTTTTGATGTAGCGTAAAACACAAGACATTAATAAAATTAAAAAGAATATTTTTCATAAAATCTCGGGCTGTTACATTCTACCCCCTTAAAATGAATTTCGCCCTCGAAATTCGTCGGGGTTATAAATGGTTTATTATTCGAAAGTTTCTTTAATAGAAACTCACATCGTAAAAACGAATGTCAAAACCAATCTTTAAAAACAAAAGTATGAAATGTAACGATTACCCAAATAAACTAGTCACTGGGTTTCCACATAGGTGAAAATATGGATATGGAAGAGAAATCTAACCATCATGTTCTGATGGAGAGTGGTAGAGAACATGGCTATGGAAAATCCAGCAATCACAAAGCCATAAATTTGTGACGATCTAAGGTACCATCTGATTCATCAGATATAAGATCACTAGGACAACATTTTTGGTTTTCAAGATCGTTTCCCTAATGTTAAAGAATTTGAATTAGAATAAATACTTACTTTATTTTGGTACAATCTCACTGTTGTTCGTGCCTTTAACAATTTCCACTTCATCTCTTAAATAAATGAAGTTGAATTTGTTATTCGTGAAGTGTTAGCAGATCATGTGATAGAATGACGGGTCATTCCATCTATCTCAAACAAAAGGTTAGCAAAAAAAATTATATACATAAGTCGATCTATAGTGAGATTAATAATATATGGTTCCTAAAATGGACTTATACATCATATGTCATACAACTTAATATAATAAAACTAGTTTCTACTAAACAGGGACTTCCTGTAGGCCAGTGGTAGGCGATAAAGGCCAGTCGCACTTCAGTTGTGGGTTCGATTCCCACAGCCTTGTCCGACGCGATGAGTTGTCGCCCGTCCTGCAGGTTTTCCTTTTTCTAAAACTATATTACTATAACATCCCATCAATAATATCGAAAAAAACTTCTATCCTTAAACAATACTAACTTATTCCAACATAATCCATTCCAATCTTTAGTCTTGCCCATAATACTGCAGTCCACTCTCATAATATAGTGAAAACAATTACCAGAGATTTAATACCATCGTTGATCCCCATAAGATATGTCTTGTTGGTTACATTCTAAACATTCAAAGTCCTTAATCGTGTATTCTCTTGAATACCTTAGTGAAAACATGAATGCAGTTAAAAGTTAACACTTTCCACATACCAAAATCCTCAAAATTCTATATACTCAAACCATGATATCACTTAGTCCTTATATCAATCATGAGCTCATGAATACTGTTAAACATTTCGTTTTCTCGTTTTCCCTTCATTATGCACATATCATCTTATTTCCAAAAATATCTCAATTACTTTGAATATCACATTAGACCAATACATAAATATTCCAATACTCCATGATACAATATTATTTTGGAATCCCATTACATAAACACTTAATCATTCCACCACATAGTTGTCATATTCAACATCACCAATAGTGATCGCATGTGACTTCCCTTTGTCCTTTGCCTTCAGTGGTTGCTCATGTTGATCATCACTAACCCTTAGATTAGGGCATTTATTAGCATAATTCCCCATTTCCTTGCACTTGAAGCATTGAAGTGTTGTTGGTGCGTTCTTTGCAGTGTTTGCTTTATTCACATCATTAGAAACCCTTTTTCCATTACTTCGACACTGAGCAGCTCGATGACCTTCTTTTCCACACTTAAAACATTTTCTAGTCCCTTTAAGACAGTCTCCACCATGCTTCTTTCCACACTTTGTGCATAAGGAAACATTCATCTTCTTTTCACCATTATTCTGAGATTTCTCCTTGAACTCCATCTTTCGTTTCTTTTCAAAACCATGAGATGGATATGTAACACCAACTTCCATTTCTACCTTCATAGCACAACGCACAATTTCTTCATAGCTACTGAAGTCTCGTATAGCTAATGCACTTCGAAGACTTGGTTTTAAGCCACTGAAAAATCGATCAACTTTACTTTCAGGTTGGATGATAATGCCAGATTCATACCTTGCAAGTCTTGTAAAATTCGCTTCGTATATACCAACGGATTCATCATCCTTCTGTTTTAGCTCAAGAAACTCCTTTTCCATCTTCGTTCGAAGAATACGAGGGAAGTACTTATTGAAAAATAAGTTCTTGAACTCGTCCCATTCCATGGACTCAATTTCATCTCTTTGCCTTGTATTCTTGATAAGATTCCACCATTGATCAGCTTCACCTTCCAAACTATATACTGCTAAGATGACTTTATCATGTTCAGAACATTGAAGAACTGAAAATATCTTTTCAGTGGTACTAATCCATTGTTCAGCAACAAGTGGATCAGAAGACCCACTGAAAGAAGGTGGACGTTGCCTCATGAAGGACCCAATAGAATATTGTTCCCTTCTATGATCATTTGGAAGTCCAGAATGATTCATAGCTTGTGTAAGTATAGCAATAAGATTTTGCACTCCATCTCCCATAACATTTGTTTGTTCAGGAGGAAAATCATTGCATTGTCCGTTGCATTGATCAACACGGTTCCTTCGGGTTCCAGCCATCGTCTAAAACCCAAAAAGAATAGTGTGAGAGGCAAAAATCATGCTAGGGAAAACAACATAATAAAGGGGGAGTACCTTCAATATCTAACATCTTAGGTTTAATTCTATGACCGTTAGCGTAGTTCTAGTACTATAACTTATACGTATACTTAACCTTAGGGACACCCCTAGACATACCGTAGAAATATCTCTAGGGATCTCATTAACGTTTTCGCATCCTAGTTTCCAAAGGTTGACTAAACCATTCCTCTGATACCAACTGTAGAGACCCGAAGTTTGACGTACATGTCCATTACATTACTTTTGTGGAATACTTAGTACATAACAAAAAAACACACACACAAGGATCGTAATAGTTTAGTGTCTTTGGAAACTTGGAGTATAATCTTCTAATCCTGGTGAAAGATCTTCAACATCTCCCAAAAAGATCTCCCTTTTTTTATACCTAAAACCTTTCTTTATATCCTGGGGAAAAGTAAACATAAAAGGGTGAGCTCAAATGCTCAGTAAGGGTAAACAAAAGAAATATCAATCACATCATATACATAAGCACATAACTTTTAGAAATCTTAACCGGCAAAAGAGATAATGATTTCATAACATGGGGTAAATCATGGCACTGAAATGTAATCACAATAATCATAACTTAAAACATGAAACTTTGTGGCATTCACACATAATCATAGAGAATCATTTCTTGTTAGTCAAGACTCATTGCCAAGACTATCTTAGCGGACAAAGTCCCTTTCTGAATCGAGTAACCCTCGTTTCAGTCCTGTTTCACTGAACTGGTATAACCTACCATTTCAGCCATGTCTATCTCATGAGATATAAAATCTTTACCCAATGCATTGGAGGGAGATATAGGTCCCACCCATCTCTTAATGATACCATTCTTATGTGTGCCACAAAATCATAAATCATACATCATTTCATAACCCATGTAATAAAAATGGGATTCTTAAACAACATGACATCATAAAACAATTCATATAAGATAAAGGAATTCATAAAAATATTTCCATCACAACATAATCAAATCCATGTAATAATAGGGATAAAAACAGAACCCTTTTATTATCTTATATGGAAAATAATTTTGATAAAATACTTGACCTCCATTCTTGAGGAAAATATCCTTTCTACTTCAAAAACATTTTTCCTTTCATAACATGTCATACGACTTTTAAAATAAAAGAAGTTGACTAAAAATAAACTTGAAAACTTGTAAAGGAATCTTCTTGGAAATAATGTTTTAAAAATCCATTCATGCCGTATAAGTTAAAAAGAAACATTCTTCGTACTTTTGTCGGAAAAGTCAAAAAGTACCTCGTACGACAAAAGATTCCTTTCATAGATATTACTAAAAACTCACCGAAGGGTAAAATTGGATTTAAACAATTGTAGGTGGATGGAAATAATATTACATATTTAAGAAACATGGATGTGGATGATAAAATACACCCCAGTAAATACCAAAGTATAAACAATCTCGGATAAAAATGAGATTGTGATATTTCCCTTACCTTAGGTCCGATTTGCTTCGTATGTGTCCGAACATCCTGTATAATGATTTAAATAATGTCATTGACTTATTAAAGAATCATATTCATTGTAATGATATCATATATGGTTCACTTATGACATTATATTACCCGTTCTTTTGTAAATTCCATGTTAAAGAAGCTTTTTGGGTAAAATCGTTTAATTTATCGTAGGTGTTTGGACTTGTTGTTCTTGACATTATTATTACTTATATCATGATTTACTTACTTCCAGAATATAAAATATGATTTATATATCATATATATTCAGTAAACATATATATATAATAGATAGATAAATGAAATGAAAAACACCGTTCATGGAGACGGTAGTCCGTACGTACGCATGAACGCTGTTTTTCTTTCCTTATTGTATTGAATGGAAGTAAGTAGATGACATACATATATATATATATATACATAAATCCAGTATCATTATTATGTCATATATTTCATTAGTACTTATTATATATACTTTATAATCATTCATGAATGGTTAATCATTAAGAATGAATCTCATCGCGTCGTGGAGACGGTAGTCCGTACGTACGCACGAGCGATGATATCATTTCCATAATTATTGAATTGAATTGGAGTGGATTATACAATATATCCAAATCAATATGATGTTTTAATAACTATGTATAGTTATTCTTTACACCATTATACCCATCCATGTAAGGTGGTGGTGGAAAATAGATTACACCACGGCGTGGAGACGGTATTCCGTACGTACGCACGCGCGGTGATTTCTTTTTCCGTAGGATGGATAGATGGTGAAATAGGGTTTTTTCATAATTAAAATAACTTATCAGTATATGAGTGATACTGATGTTATTACTTCATAATGAAACAACCTAATAAGAAGAAGTGTAAGAAGAAATAAAGATGAAAGAATTCGTAAAGGTAATTACCTCTTCTTTGAAGCGCCTCTTTGAGACCTCCTCTTAGGGCACTAAAATTGGTCTTTGAGGAAGACCAGAACCTCTAGGATGTTTCTAGGGAAGTGGAGAAGAGATTTTGGCAGGGTTTGGCCGAGCTTGAGTGCTCAAATTGGTGTGAGGAGGAGGGGGAGGAGGTGTCCTTTTATAAGGGAGGAGAGGGGCACCTTAGGAATACCTCAAAATATTATTTTATATTAATGTCAAAATCGGTTTATAATGGTTCCAAAGGGTCTTATTTAGAATCTAAAGTGGGGATGGGTCGAAATCCTATCAACCAATAAGATTTAGACATGTTTAGGGTATTATTTTAACCTTATCAATTAGATTTAAGTCAAAGTTAAATAATTTAACTTTTACCGTGTCTTTTTGTTTTCTTTCACTATATGGTTAATACATTTACTATAACATGCCAAACGAACCCCAAATTGTTTATTATTAATACATATATCCTTATCTAAGTCATTTGGCCGAACCTTAGATTTTTAGGAATAAAATAACAATTAATAATATAATATTTGATTTAAAAACTATTTTGTGTCAATTTTGACACTATTTGATATATGATTTTTGTGAAAGTCATAACAGAATTATATGTTCAAACCAAGTTGATTAAATCAACACTAATATATCATAGTAACCTATAAATGTAGTGGAATTCATAAAAAGTCTCAAATTACATTCATTTGAGCATTTATAACATCAATTATGTTAATATTTCCTTAAAAGGGTAATTATTGCATCATCGTTGTGTCATAAATAAATTAATTTATTTAAATTCTAAAAATTATAAATCAAATATCATTATGTAGGAAATCTTTTTAGCTTTCTAATGAATATTTATAGTCGAATTTATCTTATTTATAACCCCATATTAAAAATGTTTTAGTTATTAAACTTTGATTTTAACTATTTTAACTATTCATTAAATAAAATAATATTAAATGTCATAATCTAATCCAAGTGGACCTAAATGGTCATATTATATTAATAAGGTTGTTTTTGGTCGAATTACACTTATCCAATAGAATTAGGACATGTGTTAGGGTAATAGTAATATCATATTTACCCTTAGTTACCCTATTTACTATTAATCGTGGTAAAAAAAGTAAAAAGTTACTATTCACCAAAAATTATTTTCATCTCATTGAACCACATTTTAGTCCTTGATATTAACCGTGTCTGTCGGATTTTCGAAATTCCATTCACAGAAGCGGTAAAATTAAGTTTTATGCAAAATTCAGTTTTTAACCTACCACTTAGTGGTTTCACTATTCATCAAAAATTGAAAGTTTTCAGAAAAATACCAAAATTTCATTCTAAGCTATATTTCATATTCTGAATTCAAAAATGAAGTCTATTTTACCAAATTCATAACATAGAAGTTGCATTAATTAATTTTATAATTAAATCCCGCTTTTAAAACAAATAGCGTGTTTTTAAGAAACAATATCTACCAAAAGATTGACACTTGATTATATCTGGTTTAAATGTGAAATTACATCCAATGACCAACATCGTATTAAATTGTAAAAATATATTCTAAATATACTTTAAAACCAATCAATTTAATGATTTATCACTATTAATTATTTCGACTAAAAAAGTTGTTTTTAATTATAATCTAGTAATTTTCACTATTCATCAGAATATGAAAGTTATCCGAAAAGTACCAAAATTTCACCCTAAGCTAATTTCGATATTACGAATCCAGAAATTAATTCCATTTTAAAAAATAAAATATACAAAATTTCAAAAAGTGGTTATTACTATTCATAACAGCTAGTTTTAATAATATTTTAATAGCATATTGTTGTTTAATGAAACTCGTTATTGCGTACTACACACGCTATCGAGGAAGGTCGTGATTGCGTGTAATGCAAGGCAAGTCTAGGATGTGTGTTGTGCAAGCTCCTTTTGATGTAGCGTAAAACACAAGACATTAATAAAATTAAAAAGAATATTTTTCATAAAATCTCGGGCTGTTACATTCTACCCCCCTTAAAATGAATTTCGCCCTCGAAATTCGTCGGGGTTATAAATGGTTTGTTATTCGAAAGTTTCTTTAATAGAAACCCACATCGTAAAAAGGAATATCAAAACCAATCTTTAAAAACAAAAGTATGAAACGTAATGGTTACCCAAATAAACTAGTCACTGGGTTTCCACATAGGTGAAAATATGGATATGGGAGAGAAATCTAACCATCATGTTCTGATGGAGAGTGGTAGAGAACATGGCTATGGAAAAGTCAGAAATCACAAAGCCATAAATTTGTGACGATCTAAGGTACCATCTGATTCATCGGATATAAGATCACTAGGACAACATTTTTGGTTTTCAAGATCGTTTCCCTAATGTTAAAGAATTTGAATTAGAATAAATACTTACTTTATTTTGGTACAATCTCACTGTTGTTTGTGCCTTAAACAATTTCCACTTCATCTCTTAAATAAATGAAGTTGAATTTGTTATTCGTGAAGTGTTAGCAGATCATGTGATAGAATGACGGGTCATTCCATCTGGCTCAAACAAAAGGTTAGCAAAAAAATTATATACATAAGTCGATCTATAGTGAGATTAATCATATATGGTTCCTAAAATGGACTTATACATCATATGTCATACAACTTAATATAATAAAACTAGTTTCTACTAAACAGGGACTTCCTGTAGGCCAGTGGTAGGCGATAAAGGCCAGTCGCACTTCGGTTGTGGGTTCGATTCCCACAGCCTTGTCCGACGCGATGGGTTGTCTCCCGTCCTGCAGGTTTTCCTTTTTCTAAAACTATATTACTATAACATCCCATCAATAATATCGAAAAAAAACTTCTATCCTTAAACAATACTAACTTATTCCAACATAATCCATTCCAATCTTTAGGCTTACCCATAATACTGCAGTCCACTCTCATAATATAGTGAAAACAATTACCAGAGATTTAATACCATCGTTGATCCCCATAAGATATGTCTTGTTGGTCACATTCTAAACATTCAAAGTCCTTAATCGTGTATTCTCTTGAATACCTTAGTGAAAACATGAATGCAGTTAAAAGTTAACACTTTCCACATACCAAAATCCTCAAAATTCTATATACTCAAACCATGATATCACTTAGTCCTTATATCAATCATGAGCTCATGAATACTGTTAAACATTTCGTTTTCTCGTTTTCCCTTCATTATTCGCATATCATCTTATTTCCAAAAATATCTCAATTACTTTGAATACCACATTAGACCAATACATAAATATTCCAATACTCCATGATACAATATTATTTTGGAATCCCATTACATAAACACTTAATCATTCCACCACATCGTTGTCATATTCAACATCATCAATAGTGATCGCATGTGACTTCCCTTTGTCCTTTTCCTTCAGTGTTTTCTCATGTTGATCATCACTAACCCTTGGATTAGGGCATTTTTTAGCATAATGCCCCATTTCCTTGCACTTGAAGCATTGAAGTGTTGGTGGTGCGTTCTCTGCAGTGTTTGCTTTATTCACATCATTAGAAACCCTTTTTCCATTACTTCGACACTCAGCTGCTCGATGACCTTCTTTTCCACACTTAAAACATTTTCTAGTCCCTTTAAGACAGTCTCCACCATGCTTCTTTCCACACTTTTTGCATAAGGAAACATTCATCTTCTTTTCACCATTATTCTGAGATTTCTCCTTGAACTCCATCTTTCGTTTCTTTTCAAAACCATGAGATGGATATGTAACACCAACTTCCATTTCTACCTTCATAGCACAACGCACAATTTCTTCATAGCTACTGAAGTCTCGTATAGCAAATGCACTTCGAAGACTTGGTTTTAAGCCACTGAAAAAACGATCAACTTTACATTCAGGTTGGATGATAATGCCAGATGCATACCTTGCAAGTCTTGTAAAATTCACTTCGTATATACCAACAGATTCATCATCCTTCTGTTTTAGCTCAAGAAACTCCTTTTCCATCTTCGTTCGAAGAATACGAGGGAAGTACTTATTGAAAAATAAGTTCTTGAACTCGTCCCATTCCATGGACTCAATTTCATCTCTTTGCCTTGTATTCTTGATAAGATTCCACCATTGATCAGCTTCACATTCCAAACGATATACTGCTAAGATGACTTTATCATGTTCAGAACATTGAAGAACTGAAAATATCTTTTCAGTGGTACTGATCCATTGTTCAGCAACAAGTGGATCAGAAGACCCACTGAAAGAAGGTGGACGTTGCCTCATGAAGGACTCAATAGAATATTGTTCCCTTCTCTGCTCATTTGGAAGTCCAGAATGATTCATAGCTTGTGTAAGTATAGCAATAAGATTTTGCACTCCATCTCCCATAACATTTGTTTGTTTAGGAGGACAATCATTGCATTTTCCATTGCATTGATCAACACGGTTCCTTCGGGTTCCAGCCATCGTCTAAAACCCAAAAAGAATAGTGTGAGAGGCAAAAATCATGCTAGGGAAAACAACATAATAAAGGGGGAGTACCTTCAATATCTAACATCTTAGGTTTAATTCTATGATCGTTAGCGTAGTTATAGTACTATAACTTATACGTATACTTAACCTTAGGGACATCCCTAGACATACCGTAGAAATATCTCTAGGGATCTCACTAAAGTTTTCACATCCTAGTTTCCAAAGGTTGACTAAACCATTCCTCTGATACCAACTGTAGAGACCCGAAGTTTGACGTACATGTCCATTACATTACTTTTGCGGAATACTTAGTACATAACAAAAAAAACACACGCACAAGGATCGTAATAGTTTAGTGTTTTTGGAAACTTGGAGTATAATCTTCTAATCCTGGTGAAAGATCTTCAACATCTCCCAAAAAGATCTCCCTTTTTTTTATACCTAAAACCTTTCTTTATATCCTGGGGAAAAGTAAACATAAAAGGGTGAGCTCAAATGCTCAGTAAGGGTAAACAAAAGAAATATCAATCACATCATATACATAAGCACATAACTTTTGGAAATCTTAACCGGCAAAAGAGATCATAATTTCATAACATGGGGTAAATCATGGCAGTGAAATGTAATCACAATAATCATAACCTAAAACATGAAACTTTGTGGCATTCACACATAATCATAGAGAATCATTTCTTGTTAGTCAAGACTCATTTCCAAGACTATCTTAGTGGACAAAGTCCCTTTCTGAATTGAGTAACCCTCATTTCAGTCCTGTTTCACTGAACCGGTATAACCTACGATTTCAGCCATGTCTATCTCATGAGATATAAAATCTTTACCCAATGAATTGGAGGGAGATATAAGTCCCACCCATCTCTTAATGATACCATTCTTATGTGTGCCACAAAATCATAAATCATACATCATTTCATAACCCATGTAATAAAAATGGGATTCTAAAACAACATGACATCATAAAACAATTCATATAAGATAAAGGAATTCATAAAAATATTTCCATCACAACATAATCAAATCCATGTAATAATAGGGATAAAAACAGAACCCTTTTATTATCTTATATGTAAAATAATTTTGATAAAATACTTGAACTCCATTCTTGAGGAAAATATCCTTTCTACTTCAAAAACATTTTTCCTTTCATAACATGTCATACGACTTTTAAAATAAAAGAAGTTGACTAAATATAAACTTTAAAACTTGTAAAGGAAGATTCTTGGAAATAATGTTTTAAAAATCCATTCATGCCGTATAAGTTAAAAAGAAACATTCTTCGTACTTTTGTCGGAAAAGTCTAAAAGTACCTCGTACGACAAAAGATTCCTTTCATAGATATTACTAAAAACTCACCGAAGGGTAAAATTGGATTTAAACAATTGTAGGTGGATAGAAATAATATTACATATTGAAGAAACATGGATTTGGATGATAAAATACACCCCAGTAAATACCAAAGTATAAACAATCTCGGATAAAAATGAGATTGTGATATTTCCCTTACCTTAGGTCCGATTTGCTTCGTATGTGTCCGAACCTCCTCTATAATGATTTAAATAATGTCATTGACTTATTACAGAATCATATTCATTGTTATGATATCATATATGGTTCAATTATGACATTATATTACCCGTTCTTTTGTAAATCCCATGTTAAAGAAGCGTTTTGGGTAAAATCGTTTCATTTATCGTAGGTGTTTTGACTTGTTGTTCTTGACATTATTATTACTTATATCATGATTTACTTACTTCCAGAATATAAAATATGATTTATATATCATATATATTCATTATATATATATATATAATAGATAGATAAATGAAATGAAAAACACCGTTCATGGAGACGGTAGTCCGTACGTACGCATGAACGCTGTTTTTCTTTCCTTATTGTCTTGAATGGGAGTAAGTAAATGACATACATATATATATATACATAAATACAATATCATTATTATGTCATATATTTCATTAGTACTTATTATATATACTTTATAATCATTCATGAATGGTTAATCATTAAGAATGAATCTCATCACATCGTGGAGACGGTAGTCCGTACGTACGCACGAGCGATGATATCATTTCCATAATTATTGAATTGAATTGGAGTGGATTATACAATATATAAGAATCAATATGATGTTTTAATAACTATGTATAGTTATTCTTTACACCATTATACCCATCCATGTAAGGTGGTGGTGGAAAATAGATTACACCACGGCGTGGAGACGATATTCCGTACGTACGCACGCGCGGTGATTTCTTTTTCCGTAGGATGGATAGATGGTGAAATAGGGTTGTTTCATACTTAAAATAACATATCAGTATATGATTGATACTGATGTTATTACTTCATAATGAAACAACCTAATAAGAATAAGTGGAAGAAGAAATAAAGATGAAAGAATTGGTAACGGTAATTACCTCTTCTTTGAAGCGCCTCTTTGAGACCTCCTCTTAGGGCACTAAAATTGGTCTTTGAGGAAGACCAGAACCTCTAGGATGTTTCTAGGGAAGTGGAGAAGATATTTTGTCAGGGTTTGGCCGAGCTTGAGTGCTCAAATTGGTGTGAGGAGGAGGGGGAGGAGGTGTCCTTTTATAAGGGAGGAGAGGGGCACCTTAGGAATACCTCAAAATATTATTTTATATTAATGTCAAAATCGGTTTATAATGGTTCAAAAGGGTATTATTTAGAAGCTAAAGTGGGTATGGGTCGAAATCCTATCAACCAATAAGATTTAGACAAGTTTAGGGTATTATTTTAACCTTATCAATTAGATTTAACTCTAAGTTAAATAATTTAACTTTTACCGTGTCTTTTTGTTTTTTTTCACTATATGGTTAATACATTTACTATAACATGCCAAACGAACCCCAAATTGTTTATTATTAATACATATATCCTTATATAAGTCATTTGGCAGAACCTTAGATTTTTAGGAATAAAATAACAATTAATAATATAATATTTGATTTAAAAACTATTTTGTGTCAATTTTGACACTATTTGATATATGCTTTTTGTGAAAGTCATAACAGAATTATATGTTCAAACCAAGTTGATTAAATCAACACTAATATATCATAGGAACCTAGAAAATTAGTGTAATTCATAAAAAGTCTCAAATTACATTCATTTGAGCATTTATAACATGAATTATGTTAATATTTACTTAAAAGGGTAATTATTGCATCATCGTTGTGTCATAAATAAATTAATTTATTTAAAGTCTAAAAATTATAAATAAAATATCATTATGTAGGAAATTTTTTTATCTTTCTAATGAATATTTATAGTCGAATTTATCTTATGTATAACCCCATATTAAAAATGTTTTAGTTATTAAACTTTGATTTTTACTATTTTAACTATTCATTAAATAAAATAATATTAAATGTCATAATCTAATCCAAGTGGACCTAAATGGTCATATTATATTCATAAGGTTGTTTTGGGTCGAATTACACTTATCCAATAGAATTAGGACATGTGTTAGGGTAATAGTAATATCATATTTACCCTTAGTTACCCTATTTACTATTAACCGTGGTAAAAAAAGTAAAAAGTTACTATTCACCAAAAATTATTTTCATCTAATTGAACCACATTTTAGTCCTTGATATTAACTGTGTCTGTCGGATTTTCGAAATTCCATTCACAGAAGCGGTAAAATTAAGTTTTATGCAAAATTCAGTTTTTAACCTACCACTTAGTGGTTTCACTATTCATCAAAAATTGAAAGTTTTCAGAAAAATTCCAAAATTTCATCCTAAGCAATATTTCATATTCCGAATTCAAAAATGAAGTCTATTTTACCAAATTCATAACATAGAAGTTGCATTAATTAATTTTATAATTAAATCCCGCTTTTAAAACAAATAGCGTGTTTTTAAGAAACAATATCTACCAAAAGATTGACACTTGATTATGTCTGGTTTAAATGTGAAATTACATCCAATGACCAACATCGTATTAAATTGTAAAAATATATTCTAAATATACTTTAAAACCACTCAATTTAATGATTTATCACTATTAATTATTTCGACTAAAAAAGTTGTTTTTAATTATAATCTAGTAATTTTCACTATTCATCAGAATATGAAAGTTATCCGAAAAGTACCAAAATTTCACCCTAAGCTAATTTCGATATTACGAATCCAGAAATTAATTCCATTTTGAAAAATAAAATATAAAAAATTTCAAAAAGTGGTTATTACTATTCATAACGGCTAGTTTTAATAATATTTTAATAGCATATTGTTGTTCAATGAAACTCGTTATTGCGTACTACACACGCTATCGAGGAAGGTCGCGATTGCGTGTAATGCAAGGCAAGTCAAGGATGTGTGTTGTGCAAGCTCCTTTTGATGTAGCGTAAAACACAAGACATTAATAAAATTAAAAAGAATATTTTTCATAAAATCTCGGGCTGTTACAATGAGGGTTCGGGTATGGGGCCTACGGGCAGGGGGTTTAAGTGTTCTCTATTTAAACACTTCTCTCCCCCCCCCCTTTGTTTGTTTCCCCCTAGCGCAAACCCTACCAAGGAAGAAGGAACACCTCCTCTCCTCTACCTCTCCGGAGAGGCACGACAGCTCCAACGGATCATTGGTGAAGCGTCGGGAAACACCCATTAAGGCAGGATCGTGCGTTTTTCATTTTATGCTTTCGTACCTTATTTGAATCCATATATATGCATCGATTTGTAGTTATTTTGTCGAGCGAAGCCCATAATCGCATAGAAATTGTTCTGATCTTTCTGACGCATATTTCGTATTTGAATTTTGAGCACTGAGGCGTCCCCAGCTGTCTGACGAAGTTTCGGGTGGTTTTGGGTTTTTCCGGCGAGGGTCTGGCGGTCCGAGGAGGCGGCAGCGCGGGCGAAGGAGGCGGCGGCGTGGGTCCAGGAGGAGGCGCGGTCGGCTGGGCAGTCCTCGTTGGTTCGGCAGTAGGGTGGTCGGGCTTCGCCCACAGGGCGACACGGCGGCGACTGCTCCGCGCGGCGGGCTCCAAGCGACGGCACAGAGGACCGGGGTGGCGGCGCGCGACCCCGCAGGGGAACCAACACCCACATCCAGCGGGTCTTCACGCGAGATGACCGGCCCTCAGCCGGTCTGCGAGTGGACCGCAGGTCCACGGTCGGCCCGCGCATCTGAGCCGTAGGCCGGCGCTGCGAACCGGGCGGGCCGGCGCGGGCCAGCCCAGACCGGGCGGACCGACCGGACCAGGCCGGTCCAGCCCAAGGGGTTCGTCCCCTCTGATTTCAGACACACGCAGCTTCCACTACTGGTATCCGTTTTGCATGCCATCTATAGAAGTGCGAACCTCAGCTCGCAGTAGAGAATATGAGATGTTTTGGGGGGTTTAACTCCCGATATGGGGGCCTCGGTGGGGCGACGCGTACTTTAAGTGGATTGGTGTTTTTCCAGGGGTTTTTGTTTTGGGCGCCGCAGACACATCTGATGTCGGATTTGAGCATTGTCAGCGGTGTTGAGACCCTAGCATCAAGATGAATATTTCCAAGGGGTTTTCAGGCAATGAAACCAGAGTTGAGATGTGTCCCCATGGCCCGTCTTTTGAGCTGCAAGTAGCATTTTGTTACTTTTTCATCGGATGTTCATTCGGGGAGTACGAGTAGTTGATTATGAGTGTTTTTCCAAGGGCATTGCAATGGAGAAATCCACCTAATTTATTTCTGCACCATGGTGCAGGCCACACGAGGTTCGTTTTGGGAGTCGTCGGTGATTTCTATCTTTATCACCGGGTGTCCGTTTCGGACAAGTGGATAGTCAATCTTGTGTACTTTTTTGAGAGGATCTCAATAGTGCGATCCGTTAGTTGCGCTTTGGGACCGAGATGTGGGTCCCACGAAGATCCGTTCATGTGCGGTACAGTGAAATGCAACTTTTTCTCCGGTTATCTATTCAACACAAGTTAGCAGTCAATTTGACGTATCTTTCTAAGGAGATCACAATAGTGTGATGCACCCAACTGTTTTTGGGACCGAGGATCGGGACCACAGGACGTTGTTCGGGCGTAAAGCGGTGTTGGTGACTTTTTCATCAGATATCCATTGGAGGCGAGTAAATAGTCTATCTCACATGTTTTTCCATGAGGATTACAATGGTACGATCAGTTTGGACGTGTAGAGTCTCATTCAATATCTCATTAAATGTGGAAGCATGAAAGGTGTACCAGTGGTGGTTCTTCCTACGGTGTTTGTAGGGAACCCTTGGCGTGTGATCGTGTTCATTCCTGTGAGAGTGAAGTTTGTGTTTAAAGAGATTTGGTTAGCCATGCTAGGGCCCTGGAAGAAGCAGGTTGGTGAAGTTGTGTTTACGCCTTTTTGCGTTGACTTTGGGTGTCGTGTTCACGATAGCCCTTGGGCCGGAAATGTGGCATACTCTGGGAGTGTACGGGAATGTCTGGAGGTACATGTTGTAGTTTGTACATGTGAACATTTGTGTTCTTGGTTTGGAGATGATTTTGGGCCACATATTGGGTAGGCTCCATGTGTGTGTTGTGTCCTTCTTTACGTACCTTTGACCTCTTATGATGCAGAGAGCTGTTCTGTCAGCAGCATTTAGACGAGCAGGGTTGAGTGGGTCCCCTAGTTCTTTTCTCGATGGTTTGACTAATAGAGTTTTGGTTCCCCTGTTCTTTCAGTTGAGGGTTTTTCAGTGATGGGTCCCTTTCACCGGACTGCGACATCATTTACAGCTATGTGTGTTCGTATAGTGTGGGTGTTTTCCCACTTTCTGGAGTGAGTTGTCTCGGTCCTCTTTGAAAGTGACTCAGCGGATTGAAGCATGATCGCCCTGACAGGCCCAGGGAGATCCTCATGTCCCTTCGTGTACCCTGGTAGAGTTATTTGGGTATAGGGGTGACCAACACATTACGCGGGCCCCAATCTTCTACCCCGGAGGTTTTTTCCAGTAGGGTATGGATCCCCCAGTGAGCCCTGGGCGTAGACTACCTAACTGTGTATCAAGATCATATCTTCCTTCTGAGATCTATCATGACGTGTTTCCCTCTACGTGTTCCAGTTACCAGTGAGGTACCATCCAACAGGGATGGCTAGTGGTGTACTATCCAGCATGGATGGCCAGTGAGGTACAATCCAGCAGGGATGGCCAGTGGTGTACCATCCAGCAGGGATGGCCAGTGGGGTACCATCCAGAAGGGATAGCCAGAGTGGTTTCGGGTCTCCCTCAAGAGGATTACCCTTTTGCAGGGCTGGGCAGTGGGAACCCGTCAACTATGAGAAGACCTCTTGACTCTGTCATAGTGATGAGTTGTGGTTTGACTTTCCCCGAGAACTCTCAAGTTCAAAGGGCGCTTTCCCCACCAATATGCGTCCTTGTGATGTGACCTAAAACCATGCAGGCGAGTCAGTGCCTCCCAAAGCGGATAGTGTCAAGGTGCGGTGATTTGAGCCCCTTGACTTGTAGTTTGGGGCAGACATATGGATACTGGGAATCGATGGTGGTTAATTCTGGGACTTTTGGCTACTCACTTCCTTGAGTTGAGCTATGGGACCGATATCCCCTTACGATCTTGTTCGGGTTTCTTGATAGATCATATATATATATGTATACCTGGTTCCAGTACCCACTCCTTGGGTTTGGTTACTCTCCTTCCAGTAGAGGTGAAGATGCACGGGGTATTCCACATGCTTTCCCTGTCTAGCTTCTCATGGTTGGATGAGTGTACTTTCCTACTATAGGTAGTGAAGACTCGACGAGAAGTTCGTATTCTCACCGCTTCTTGCTCCTTGTGTTTGGACGAGTCTACTTCCTTCCTCTTATTGGGTTGAGTTGTACTCTTTCCTGCACTCTTGGTTGTACTCATTTACTTTTCCCTGTTCGATCTACTGATCACCTCTTCAGTACCTCCTTTGTTTCTCCCTCGAGCCTTCGGGTCATCCTACTGAGTATTTTTATACTCACCCCTGCTTGGGCTTTGCCCGTACTAGGTTTTCCCTTGCAGACGATGGACAGGTTGGTCGTGACTTTAGTGGAGCTTAGGATTTTGGGAGCTTGGACCGCGTATGGTGGCCATAGTTGGGTTCTAGGTGTGGGACTCTCCCAGCTATTTTACTTTTGTTTACTGATTTCCGGTTTGTCGCACTTTTCTGGTTGGGCGCATGTTTTTCCCTTTTATTTTATGTTTACATTCACAACTTGCTTTTTACTTTTTAAAGGTCGATGCACTTTGTTGTTTATTTATAGCAGTTATTAATTTAATTTTCCTTTTACTCTGCACTTATGCATTGAGTGGGCTACATGTGTGTGTACATGTACTCAGGAAAAGGCTTCCTCGAGTTGTTTAGCCCTCGGCTCTGGTCTCCAGCCCCTGGCCTATGGAGGCAGGCTTAGGGTAGTTGCGGCTCGATCCTGGGTATGGTCGGGTCATGACAAAGTGGTATCAGAGGGAGGTTCATTCCTTGGGACTTTGTTCGGACGTCCCAAAAAAGGGATTGGTTGGGATTTAGGGAAACAATGTTAACATGTCTCGAGAGTGGCTCTCAGGCCAGGGAGTCCAGTGATGGTGCAACAACCGACATATCCATTCACTAAGACCCTGATAACCCGCTTGTCGACTAGTCATGCTGAGACACTTGTTGCAGGGAAAATTTTTTTGTGCATCACATAGGATTGAGTCTTTCACTATCCTTCTTGAGTCATCTCCCCATTGTCGTTATTTTTATATACACATATTCTCATCTGATTGTGGCACTCCTTGATAATATTCAGGATGTTTCTGCAAAAACAGCCAGCCAGGATACCAGCTTTGGTTCCTGAAGACGACCCTATGAGCGATGAGGCCTCAGTCCAGGACCCATCATGCGAGTCCCTTTCTCCAGGTGGGCCGGTAGAAGCACCCCCTCTTGGTGAGTAGCAGACAACTTTAGCAGAACAGACTGAGCTTGAGCATAGGTTGAGCGCACTCAGTGAGTTCTAGCTACAGATACCGCTGAGGTTCAGTGGTGAGAAAAACCCTCAGGTAGCATAGGTTTGTCTAGATACAGTATTTTTCCTCTTCAGGATTGTGCAGACGCTGGTTGATCTTATGGTGGATTTGGCTTCCAGCCTTTTCCACAGAGTAGCTGGGCATTGGTGGAGTCTGGTGACTCAGTTTCTCGATGAGTCATTGCTTTTGTGGGGCGACATTCAGCTACTGTTTCGTGAGGAGTTTTACCCCTCATGTTTACACTCCATTTAGATCCGGGAGCTCCTGCAGTTTAAGCAGGGAGGGATGACGGTGATGGATTATGTGACTAGTTTCGTAGACCGTGCACGTTTTTTCCCGGACTTGGTCCACGACAACAACTTCCGAGCGATGAAGTTCGAGCAAGATCTCCACAGAGAGATTCATGTTGTAATAGTACCCTTGGGAATTCCCAGTTATGCCAGGGTGCTAGAGCAGGCACTGGTGACAGAGATCTTCTTGTCATTCTTTACAGTTGATGGTGGCAGTAGGCACGATGGAGCTGAGATGTTTGTCGCAGCTAGCAGGCGTCAGCAGACAGAACCTCGACGCAGGAATCCTTCCACCCGCTGGTTTCGAAGACGTGGTCGTGCACCACTATGGCAGCAAATTGTAGGGCCTCGGATGAGGAGACCCTTCTTTTAGTGGACTCCAGGTCGTGGTCGTACACCAAAGTGGCGTCGGAGGGCACCAGGGCAGCCCAGAGAGCACCAGTGATATTCTTGTGATGGCCAAGTTCACTTGGCACGGGACTTCCCGACCAGGCACGCTGAGAATATCGTGCAGGCAGCAGGTGCACCACCATCAAAGAGGCAGCGTCGTGATCGGAGTAGCGCCCAGAGAGGCGGTGCTAGCAGAGGAGCGGGGGAAACTGGTAGTGGGGGATGACTTTATGAGTTCTTCCCATCACTACCAGGCGGTCCAAGTCAGGCTCTGGGAGCAGAAAATTGGGACCACGGACTGTCGTGAGCTTTGGATGTCTACGATTCTGTAGAGCATGAGGTGATAAGAGGAATGCTCTACAGCTCTTCGACTTTTTTTAGTAGAATTGTTAGGCTCTGTGTGTGAAATTATTTTCTCCCTTCTCCTTGTTTGAGTTGTTACCAGTGTGGAACGGGGCGTCGGTGTAACCCTGTGTTGGTAAGGTAAAAGGTGTGGGACCTTTTCTTTAGTCGATGGTGTCGACTCCTTCTCTCTCCAAGAGAGTAAGAGAGTATGAGTCGTGAGACATCGACTATGAAATCTTGCGTGACTAGATATCCTTGGGTGTTTCACCACATGGATATTCTGAAGGAGGGAATCACCGGGCTTTGTCTTAGGTCCAAACAGTGATTCTAGTCTTAGCGTGCGACGTAGGGGTTTGGTCGGGGAGGTGAGCTACCCCCGAGAGTCTTCAGGCCGTTTGAGACCGTGCAAAGGGATGGCGAGGTTCCCTACCGCCTTACCCTAAACTTAAGGGCTGGTTTGGATGCATGACGTCTCCCACGTGACTCACCCGAGAAGGAGTGTGCGTGACCTTATGCACGTCATAGGCAAGGGAAGACCTCACGTGAATAGACCAAATCCTTTGTTCTATGCGTGATGACGCGGAACTATGCAAGAGTTCTTCTAGGTATAGGAGAGAAAGGTGTGGGCTTAGTACCCTAAGTTGTTCCCTGGTTTTTCTTTTTGGGGACGAAAAGTTTGAAGGAGGGAATGATTTAAGAACCTGTTTTTTTCTATAAAGGACTTTGGAATATTCTTGATGTTATTCTAGAGCTGCGCCTTCAGATGGCGTGCGATTCTGAGCCCCGGTGTGGCTGGAATTAAATTTTCAGTCCATTCACACTAGGCACACCAAATAAATGGGATAACTTCTAAATGGTGCTTCAGATCAGAATCTGAGTGTACGGATCGGTCTGAAATGGGGTGTTTACCCTAGGAACGACATAAAACATGTCGGCGTGGGGCGTTTGGACCCCTCGCTCGCTATGAGAACGTGAAATGTATAAATTAAATAATTAATTTATTCGTTTAACTTTAAAAAAAAGTGACTCTTAAAAAGTTGTTCATATGGGAAAACTGAGGGAACCGTTGAGTCCAGAGGGTGCAGTTTACCCTAGGAGGGGTATGAGTTTCACGGGTGCGGGACTTCTATGGAAAATGCCACCAGGGGCGTTTCCATAATTTAGCAGCCTCAGTCATTAAATTTTATAACTTTTGAATGGGGACTCAGATTAAAATTATGAGACCGCTGTTGGGCTCAGAACATGGAGTTTACCCTATGGGATTCTTAACCTCAACCCCGCTGAGGGTTTGGGTACGTGGCCTACGGGCAGGGTGTTTAAGTGCTTTCTATTTAAACACTTCCCCCCCACATTTGTTTGTTTCCCCATAGCGCAAACCCTACCAAAGAAGGAGGAACTCCTCCTCTCCTACACCCCTCCGGCGAGGCACGATAGCTCCGGCGGATCATCGGTGAAGCATCGGGCAATGCACATTACAGTAGGATCGTGCGTTTTTTGTTTTAAAATTCTACACCTTATTTGAATACATATATATGCATCTATTTGACGTTATTTTCTCGAGAGAATCTGATAATCGAATAGAACTTGTTCTGAGCTTTCCGACACATATTTCAGATTTGAATTTTGAGCTCTGAGGCGTCTGCAGCTATCCGACGAAGTTTCGGGTGGTTTTTGGGTTTTCCAGAGAGGTTCCGGCAGTCCGAGGCGGCGGCGACGCGGGCGAAGGCGGCGGTGGCACGGGTCCAGGAGGAGGCGGAGACATCCAGGCGGTCCTCAGCGGTTCAGAAGAAGGGCGGTCGGGCTTTGGCAGTAGGGCGAGGCGGCAGCAATTCCTCCGCGCAACGAGCTCTAGGCGACGGCATGGAGGACCGGGGTCGTGGCGCGTGACCCTACGGGGGAACCAAGATTCGCGTCCAGCGAGTCTTCACACGGGAAGACCAGCCCTCGGCTGGTCTTCGGGTCCACGGCCGGCATGTGCGGCTGAGCCGTGGGCCTGTGCTGCGAACGGGGCCGGCCGGCGCCAGCCGGCCCGAACCGGCTGGACCAGGCCGGTCCAGCCCAAGGGGTTCGTCCCCTCTGATTTTGGACACCCGTATCTTCCACTACGGGGTCCTTTTTGCATTTAATCTGCGATAGTGTGAACCTCGGCTCGAGGCAGAGGATATGAGATGGTTTCGGGGGTTTTAAATCCCGATATGGGGGCCTCGGTGGAGCGACGCATACTTTAAGCGGATTGGTGTTTTTTGGAGGGATTTGGTTTTGGGCGGCGCGGACACATCCGATGTCCGATTTGAGCGCTGTCAGGGGAGTTGAGACCCTATCATCGAGAAGAAGATTTACAAGGAGTTTTTAGGAATTGAAACCAGAGTTGAGATGTGGGCCCCACGGACCATCTTTTGAGCTGCGAGAAGCGTTTTGTAACTTTTTCATTGGATGTCTGTTCGGGGCATACAAGCAGTCGATTTTGAGTGTTTTTCCAAGGGAATTGCAATGGAGCAATCCACCTGCTTTATTTATGCACCGTGGTGCGGGCCCCACGAGGATCGTTTTGGGAGTTTGCGGTGATTTCTATCTTTATCACCGGGTGTCTGTTTTGGACAAGTGGATAGTCAATCTTGTGTAATTTTTTGAGAGGATCGCAACGGTGTTATCCGTTCGTTATGGTTCGGGACAAATATGTGGGTCACACGAAGCCCTGCTCATGTGCGGTACGACGAAATGCATATTTTTCTCTGGACATCCATTCCATGCCGGTAAGCAGTCAATTTGACTTGTCTTTCCAAGGAGATCACAATGGTGCGATACGCCTGACTGTTTTCGGGACAGAGGCACGGGACCATGGGATGTTGTTCGGGCGTAAAGCGGTGTTGGTGACTTTTCTGTTGGATATTCATTGGAGGTGAGTAAATTTTCTATCTCGCATGTTTTCCGTGAGGATTAAAATAGTAAGATCCATTTGAACGTGCAGAGTTTCATTTGAGATAATATTAAATGTGGAAGCATGAAAGGTGTACCGGTGGTGGTTCTTCCTATGGTTTTTGTAGGGAACCCTTGGGGTGTGATCGCGTTCACTCCTTTGAGAGTGAAGTTAGTGTTTAAATAGATGTGGTTGTCCATGCTCGGGTCGTAGAGGAATCTGGTTGGAAAAGTTGTGTTTACACCTTTTTGCATTGACTTTGGGCGCCGTGTGCACGATATCCCTTGGGCTAGCAATGTGGCGTACTCTGGGAGTGTACAGGAATGCCTGGAGGTACATGTTGTAGTTTTTACCTGTGAAAGTTTGTTCGCATGGTTTGGAGATGAGTTTGGGTCACATATTGGGTGGGACCCATGTGTGCGCTGTGTCCTTCTTTATATAAATTTGACCTCTTACGACTTAGAGAGCCCTTCTGTCAGCAGCGTTTAGACTAGCAGGGTTGAGTGGGTCCCCTGGTTCTATTCTCAATGGTTTGACTGGCAGAGTTTTGGTTCCCCTGTTCTTTCAACTGAGTGGTTTTCATTGTTGGGTCCCTTTCACTAGACTGCGACCTCATTTACGACTATTTGAATTCGTACATTGTGGGAGTTTTCCCACTTTCTAGAGTGAGTTCTCTCGGTCCGCTTTGACAGTGACTCAGTGGATTGGATCATGATCGCCCTGAGAGGCCCGAGGAGATCCTCACGTCCTTTTGTGTACCCTGGTTGAGTTCTTTGGGTATAGGGGTGACTGAAACATTATGCGGTCCCCGAACCTCTACCCAGGAGGTTGTTTCCAGTTGGTTATGGAGCCCCCAGTGAGCCCTGGGCACAGACTCCCTAGCTGTGTATCGAGATTATATCTTCCTTCCATGATCTATTGTGAGGTTTTTCCCTCTACATGTTCCAGTTACCAGTGAGGTACCATCCAATGGGGATGGCCAGTGGTGTACCATCCAGTAGGGATTGCTAGTGAGGTACCATACAGCAGGGATGACCATTGGTGTACCATCCCGCAGGGATGGCCAGTGGGGTACCATCCAGTAGGGATGGCCATAGTGGTTTCGGGTCTCCCTCCAGTGGATTACCCTTTCGCGGGGATGGGTAGTGGGAACCCTTCGACTTTGAGAAGACCTCTCGACTGTGTGATAGTGACGAGGTGTGGTTTGACTTTCCCCAAGAACTCTCAAGTACGATGGGAACTTTCCCCCACCGAGATGCGTCCTTTTGACGCGACCTAAAACCATGAAAGTGACTCAGTTCCGCCCATAGCAGATAGTGTCAAGGTGTGGTGATTTGAGCCCCTTGACTTGCAGTTTGGGGAAGATGTACGAATACTGTGCATCGATGGTGTTTACTTCTGGGACTGTTGGCTACTCACTTCTTTGGGCAGAGTTATAGGACGGAGATCCCCTTACGATCTTGTTTGGGTTTCTTAACATAGCATATATATATGTATACCTTGTTCAAGTACCCACTCCTTGGGTTTGGTAACTCCCCTTCCAGGAGAGGCAAAGATGCGTGGGGTATGCCACATGATTTCCGTGTCTAGCTTCTCATGGTTGGATGAGTATACTCTCCTAATATTGCTAGCAAAGACTCGACGAGAAGTTCATCTTCTCCCCGCTTCTAGATCCTTGTGTTTGGATGAGTCTAATTCCTTCCTCTTGTTGGGTTGAGTTGTACTCATTACTACACTCTCAGTTGTAATCCTTTACTTTTCCCCATTCAATCTACTACTCACCTCTTCAGTACTTCATTTGTTGCTCCCTCGAGAATTAGGGGAATCCTACTAAGTATTTTTATACTCACCGCTTCTTGGGCTTTGCCCGCACTTGGTGTGCCCTTGCAGATGACAGACTGGTTGGTCGTGACTTCAACGGAGCTTAGGAGTTTGTGATATTGGAGTGCGTACGTGGTCGTAGTCAGGTTCCAGGTGTGGGACTCTCCCATCTATTTTACTTTTGTTTACCTATTTCCTGGTTGTGGTAGTTTATGGTTGGGCGCGTGTTTTTCCCATTTCTTTTCAGTTTACCTTCCTCACTTGCTTTGTACTGTTTAGAGGTCTATACACTTTGTGGTTTATTTATAAAATTTAGTACTTTACTTTTCCTTTTACTCAGCACTTCTGCATTGATTGGGCTATGTGTGTGTGTACAGGTACTCAGGCAAAGGCCTCCCTGAGTTGTTTAGCATTCGACGCTTGTCGCGAACCCCTGGCCTATGGAGGTGGGATTGGGGTAGTTGCGGCTCGAGTCCGGGTAGGGTCGGGTCATAAAAAATTCATTAAATTAAAATCATGTGTGTGTGTAAAATTAAATTTAAAACAAATGTAAGTAATGTTCAAAACCTTGTTTTAACATTAATCACTTTAAATGATTTTAACAGTTTTCACTAATCACTTTTTTCAAAAATTAAGTTTGAATTATTATAAATTAAAAATTATTATTATTAAAAATATGGAATACATATTTCCCGATTCAAACCATATAAATAGTATAATTTAATTTAATATTAACTCAATAGACGTGTCGAGATAGCGGATTTTTAAAGTGAAAATTCTCAGAAGTGTACAATGTTTTTATATCCAATTTCAATTTGAAATTGACTAAAATTACCAAAATTGGATTAATATATAAATATTTGATCTAATTAATCATTAAAACCAATTTAAACATATAATTTGTTTATCCTAAAAGTCATATTTCAATTAAAATTCAGTATTTTTAATATTTATCAAAAAATGAAACTTCTTGGAAAATACCAAAAAATCTCCCTAAGATAATTTTGAAATTAATATTTTAAAAATTATGTTTATTTTTTAAAATAAAATTTATAAAACACTCAAAATTTATTTTCAACATAAGTGCATCACTAAAAGTCATAAAAACTTCCTCAAAAATACATCTTTTTATACATAAAATTGGATTTGTTCTTGTCTTATGCCTATCAAATATATTGGATGAATGTACAAATATTTTATTGAATATATTATATTGATATTTAATTAATATAAATAAATAATATTAATTAATTTAATTTATAATGATAAAATGCCTTTGGGGGAAAAATTTGATTTTTTCAAAAAAAATTCCTTTATATTCAATTAGTTTTTATTTTCATTTCTAATTAATTAGTAACCAATGAATTTATTTAATAAACATATATGTACAATATTTTTATAATTTAGTTAATATAACAAATTCCCTTTATTCTAATGTAATGGTGATAACAATAATAATATTAACAGTATATTGTTTTTTGGTAAGCCTCGGTCTTGTGTGTAATGCAAGTTATCGAAGAAACTTGATGTTATGTACAAAAAAAAGACAAAGTTGGTGTTGTTAATAAGACAAGATAAATTGTTAATTGTATATAACACAAGATATATAATATTTTAAATTATTTTTAAATAATATATTTCATAAAATATTTGGAAGTTACATTCTATTAGTGTGATCAACAGGAAATGGTCATAGTAACATTAACCATCTTAAATGGATTTATCAACAAACCTTTCTTAATTTTTTTAATTTTGGGATAAAAATTGAAACTGTATAAATATTTTTTATATTGTATTAATAAATAATGTAATCCCCCGCAACTGTGGATATCATGTTTTTATTTTAAAAAATATTTTATCACTGTCAACAAACTAGAAGTGTTGCTATAAAATTAACTGAACAACCCTTAGTAACCAAAATAAGTGGAAACTATATTAAAAATAAATAAATAAAGAATATATAGACTTTATAAAATTAAATATATATTAATATGGTTCTTAAATATATATTTTATGATATTCATTACATTATTCATGAATTTTAAGTGCAATTTCATAATGCATTCAGATATGTAAGGGATATTTTGTACCACCCTCATTACATGTCGATTACACATTCTCCTTCCTCTTATACATTTTACTCAAATTTAATCTCATGTACTTATTCAATTTCTGTATATATTTCCACAAAATATATACATAGTAAAATATAAAATTCATTTATGGGTTTATACATGTTTTTATATCCCTTTATATTATAATATTTTAATAGACACAATTCGTAGGGACTTTCCTATTTCTTATCTCATGACAAGAATCTCCCCCATTAATTTTTTTTAAACCAATAATATCTTCTAAAAATAAAAATTAATTGATGGATAACCCTCTTGGTTCAATTTTTTTCATTATGAACAATAAGATGTTTTCTTTTTTAAAAATATCCATAAATAATTTCATAAAATCTCCACCCATGAGGTACATATTTTATTTCCCCTAAAGATATTTCTCATGTATTTTATATAATATAAATACATATTCATGTTTTAAATACCTTTTCCAATTATTAATATTCAGAATAATTTTATTCTATGTTCTCTTGGGAATCCTTATGATTTATCCTTTGGTTATTCCTTCGACAAGAATTATTAAACCCACTTCATTCTTGTGTGTTTTATCATGATTATTCATTATGTAAGGATTATTATAGTAATGTAGAACATGTATGAATATACATATTACGATATTAATTATGTCAATTGTGGTACTAAATCTATATATCCCCCTAATTTATTTGGTAAAGCTTTATTTCTCATGATATGTTATGTATGGGATTATAGCGTGAGCCCAGCCTATCATAGGACTTCTATGTTTATAGGAATGGGGAGTGAACCCACACCACCATGTGACTTTTTCCACTATGTTTATTTGAATGTAGAGTGATTGTAATCCACCATAGGAATTTTTATAACTCTATAATGATGGTCCTAGGAGTGACCCTTGACTAATATTTATAATTCCATGTATTATGTTCTTTCTATATATTCAATGATTCCATGAACTTATGATTTCATTTTATTATACCAAGTTTCCATTATTATTATCAATCTCTTTGTGATTTCATATTATAAATATTCACAATCATGTTTATCTTTATTTCCATTTTTATTCCTTCATTAGGCTTTCTAACACACCATTTACCTTATATATTTTTTCTAGGGTATCCTATGATATTTTAGAGGAGCTATGGGAGTTAGGATCACTAGGTTGTGTTTTAAATAATTATGATATATTATTTTCTTTTAATATGATGTATATATCTTTATAATATTACTAAGATAGTATCCCTTTATATTCTTGGTTTTTACTTGCTGTCAATCTATGTTAAAAATTATGAAATAAGGTGTGTTTAAGGATTCATTTTTTATTTCATCTAACAAAAACAATTAAAATTTAATAAAAATATTTATTCATTCAAAAATTTACCAAAAATAAACAAATAAGTAATTATTCATATAAATAGAAGTTACATTGAATAATTATTTATCAATTAATTATAAAAAATAATTATTTTCAAAAAAATCTAGTAAATATGTTTTCATTCTGAGGACACAAATTATGATGTATCTAACATTAAATGATCATTTAAAGACAAAACGTTATAGAAATATCCTAGATGTGATGTGGAAAACATGCATCAAATAAAAGTTAAATGATATTCCACCACACATAAATATTTCTTTTCCTCAAGAAATCAATTTGTCAAATTTAATGAAAAACAATAAATCTCAAGAATGAAAAAATGAGGTCCTAAAAATATTTTATTTTTTATTATATTTCACCCCATCAACCCTCTCAAGAGGTAAATTTAAATTTTATCTTAAAATAAAATGGTTACAGTGAAAGTTAGGATTTTTTATTTCACATAAGTTATTTAATTTTAATAAATTTGAAAATAAATAATACACTTCCATTTGAATCCAATTGAAACTTCCAAACTTCTATTTACCTCCTTCTAAATAGACATGAATAATTTAAAAAGATACTAAATAGACACAAATTAATATAAGGGTAAGAATAATAATTAAATATAATTAATAATTAACCAATTCATTGGTTAAAATAATAAACAATAAAAATTTAAAATTTCAACATGGATTACAATTTTCATTTGATATATAATTTTAATGTATATCTTGTGAGTTTAATTCAAGTCAAAAAATTCCATACCAATGATAATTGTATGAAATAATTCAAAAATCATACAAGACTCATTTGTTTTCAATAAGAAATTGAAATGATACAATAAATTGATTCCAAGGGGTAATAGATATTAACCTCTTCAAAATGTTATAAAAACCTTTAAACCTGAGAAAAAATTGTAAAAAACTAAAGAATTTAAAATTGATACTTGAAAGTATGAAATTTTTAATAATTTTTAGGGTTCTTGATGTTTAAAATATTAAAGTATAGATTATAACATTTATAGTCACCTCCCTGGCACTTAAAACTAAACATTATCCCCATTGTTGAATTATAAGTTAAAAGAAACAATTTAACAATGTTTTAGCTCTAAAATATTTCTCAACAAGTTAGATAAAGGAAATTATAAAGTGTCATAGTAATTATTTAAATAGTATGTTTCTATAAATTTATGTTAATTTCCTAATTAAATTTTATAATGTGCATGCATCATTTAAATTTTATAGAATAATATTTTAAATTTAGCATACATAAAAAATTATGTATACAAGTGAATAAAACCACAAGAAACATTTGAAAATTTAGGTCCTTTAAATAAAAAATTGGAATAAACCAGGGAACAAATGAGATTTTAATATTTATTTTAAACTGATTTCCAAATTCATATATTTCTATAAGCATGACACTAAACCATTATAAAAAATATTTAACTAAATTTTTCTCAAATGGAACACCATCCACCACACCCCAAAAAACATAATTATTTTCATAGAAAAAATGTAAAAAAAGTATCTAATTTTGGATGTACTACTAGAAGAGAATCTATAAATGAATAATTCCTTGAAAAATAAAAAGTTTAATTGGATTAATTACTCCAATGAATTTGAATATTTTAATTTCTATATTTTCAATTACAGAATTATTTTTCTTTTTTTGGGGAGAGTAATGTTTATTTATTTTAGGAAATGAAGTATATAGTTCAGTAGATATTGATTCTCGTGTGTGCATGAAAAAAATCACAATATATCAAACTAACCACATAACTGAGTGAATGTAAAAAAGATTTTTCGTTATTTAGTTTCTAGTTTTTTTAACAGATTTTATTTCTAACATATTTTCTATTTTTTTTTTTTTTTTTTAATGATGGTTTCACATGAAATCCTTGAAATTAGAGGAAAATATTATATGTGAGATATGTTGTGGACTAGTCTATACTATTTATTTATTTATTTATAACACCAAATAAATAAAATTATAATGGTATATCGGGATCAAACCTATGGGAAGTCTTGGATGTGTGGCCAAATAAGAATAGAAACAAAATCAAATTGAAAATAGTAAAAGTAATGAAGTGATGGAGGAATTGTGTGGTTAAAATTGATGGTAAATAGTAGAAATATGGAAAAGAGACCAGATATTGAAGTTGTTATAGGAAATTGGATAGTATGAAATGATGAAAGGATCACTTCTTAGGATATAAAATTAAACATATATGTATCAAAATTTATATAAAAAGTGTGTTGAAACACCTAACTATTATTAACTGAATATATATACCCAATATTCTCTCTTAAGGTATAATTTTACTATCAAACTCTCTGGAAATGAATTCTTCTTCATAGAGAAAATAGAACCTCATCCATTTTGAAATGATATACTATAGTTGATGTTTCTAAGGAAAAGGAACCCCAACTATTCCAATATCTTTAAATAGTATAAAAAAGTTTCTCATGAGGAAGATAAATTACACCATATGAAAAAGATGTACCATGAACTTATTGTGACATTTCTCCTAGTTTTTTTATTTTAGTGAAGTGGAATCTAATTTTTAAGTGCTTAAATTAATTATTCCCTAACTTCATCCATTTTTTGTCATCAGATAAAAAATAAATAAGTACAAAATTAAATCATGAAGTATATAGTATTCCATGAATAAAACTAAAGCATTGATATGTATAAATAATTGAGTCCTTTATAGTTAAATATCCCTAAATTAATTTAGTTTCACATATCATTTTTTTGAAAAATATTCAATAAATTCCAAAAAAATATTTAGTAAACTAGAAAAAACAGAAGTTTAAAGGATATTATCTATTGATATTTCCTCCTTTCTATGACTGTAACTCCCCATATAATAGCTTAAAGTGCTACCCTCTCCAATAGTATTGTCACTTATCTAGAATAATGTTTGGAATGATTGTCCAATGTTCTAATGTGTCACCACTAATGTATTTGGAATATTCTTTTTATATTATTCAAAATCACTGAATTAAAAAACTTAAATTCACATATCACTCATCATCACATCAATTTAAGTTTTCATATAGTTTTCAATGATAAAACATTTCGTATGAAACTACCATGGTATCTATAACATAATATTCCAACTAACTTCTACCACTTTCTTAGGAGATTTCATTGTTCGAACTCTCACATTTAATTATTTAAAAGATCATTCTGTTTTAATTCTATCCATCAAGAATCCTTTAATCACTTACTTAATCGTAACTACATTCTTGGGATTCCTCATGTATTATTTGACAACTCATCAGTCTCTACAACCTAGGTATGATTATTTATATCTTTAAAAAAATGAAAGGGTATGTTCCATATTTAACTTGGATTTCAAGAATCATGGAAGTAACATAGCTCTCACATCTAAGCTTCATCTTGGATATGCATATCATTTCAATGTGGGTTTATCTGGTATCCATAATCCATATTATCCTTGGTCCAGTGTATAATTCATTCAATATCCTATATGATTTGGTATAACTAGATTCCAAAATATTATTTCCTTGTCAATATTTCATCAAAAAGTTTACTATTATGATTTTTGAAATTGAAACCAGAGTAATGGGAACTTTGAGGCCCTAAAAACCAAAACATAAATAAATACCAATAGTCAAAAATTTAATTCACACCCACTGTGAGGTTAAAAAATATCTTCAACTTCATTAATAGACTTATTTTAGCTCTATAATATAGAAATGGTTCTTTGTCATCATTGAAATCTTTCAAGACATTTGTATCTTCCTTAAAAATATTCAGTAATAATTAGTGATATGGGTGTGGCCCTAACATCTTCTAGAACTAGATTGAAAATTTCAGTTTCAACCACTTCATCATACTTTATTCCAAATAAAACTTCACCAATTCACTAAATCTTTAAATCATGGTGTCATCGACTCAAGCATTAATCATTATCGAGATTGTAGTTTGTGTAGTTTAGTCAGCTCAACCAATTTCAATTCAAAACATGGATTCATCTTCTTTGGACTTAGACTCAACTCATAAACCCAAACTAGCCTTCATCTACATAACCAAATTTATAAAACTTCTTGAGATCCATTCACTCACTCATAGTTTTCCATAATCGATGCATCTCTACATGTCTATGGGTATCAAGAAGGATTCTTCTTCAGCAAGCATCTATCAAGAACCGCATATTTTAAATTATCCTATGAAACAATTATCTTATTTATGAACCTACTTTAATTATCATATAATAATTCTCTTATATGGATGATGGATAATTTTATTAGGAAAGAGAAAAACTATTGTCTGAGAAATGCATGGAAAAAATATAATATGTGCCTTCTTCAAAGTTATCATATGGGTAGTGTTGAAACAAATCTCTTATGAAGAAATAAAATTTATCTTACATATCCTAACATAAATATTTAATTGAAAATATGTAAAATAAAAATAAATACCAATTGTGAAATTTTGATAAAATAAATAAATCCAATAAAATTTTGAAAAAGTTCAAAACTAATTTTTTTTCTAAAACTCAATGAAAGTCCAAAAAACTGATTATAACAAACTTAAAATCACTTCACAAGAATAAATTAATTCCCACACCTAAAATAACTTTAAAAACTAATAAAATTATTAATTAATTTCAAAATTTACCAATAATGCACAAATAATTAGTTCTTAAAAATGCAAATTAAACTGTAGAACTACTAATCAATTATGGATAAAAACATCATTTCTATAAAAATTGTCAAAGGAATAATATTTTGACCATAATGATTTTAGTTATCACTAATTTATCATTAAATGGTCATTTAAAAAAAATAAATTCATAAAAATATCATTGATGGAATGTGGAAAACATACGTCAAATAAATGCCACATCACTATGTGAAAATTTCTTCCCCTACAGTATTATATCATGTATAGTTTGATTTGATCACAATAATGGGGCCTATTTTCATATTTTCATTACAATCCATTATTAAAAGGAATTATTCTATCAAAGAGCTTAGATCACATCAGCCAAACTGAGAATCCATTATAAGAGTTTTCTTAACTTTTCATTTTTTCATTGATTTTTCCTATTTATAATTTACTATGTTCCACTACATTTGATATATTATATCGATATTCTATTTCATGTTATATTTTATCTTTATTTCAGGGTATATATTTATATAAAAATATCATTTGGTGGCTTATTCCAAAAATATGACAAAAATTATCAATAATTCTCATTTCTATATTTACAACATAACCTCTATATCGATATAAAATTTTACCAAAATTGTTTTCTTTCCTTATTTTAGAAGATCAGTATATATTATCTTCCCAAATATTCATATATATCTTTATCTCTTTTTCAATTGAAATTTTATAAATCTATTTATCAATTTTAATTTCATTAAAAATGTTTTCAAATATAAATAATTAATTTATTCATATGACATTATATTTTGTATATTTCACTCCACATTTATTCTAATTAACCTTTATGTCTTTTTCAGGATTAAATTACCAGGGTTTATTTTTAAAACTATGTTTTATGATGCATTTTTCATCATTTCAATAATTATTTTCAAGTGACTTCTAACATAATATTTATGACAATGTTATAAATGTTTTTTTTTAAAATATGATATCACACCCATTCTATTCGCTATCACTAAACAATCTATTATCCACATGGTTATTTTTATTTAATCTTCCTAAAACACTCTTAGGTTGTCTTCTTTAAAGATTTTTTAATTTTGGGTGTCAACTAATCCAATTAATGAGTAATTATTATTTGATACCATTTTCAATGTTATGAAACCCATTTTACCTACATGGGTAAATCAGAATTAAGGTATAATGTCACGAACTATCCCCCGGGGCCCATGTCGTGACTACCCCAAGCCCACATCGGATAGGACAAGGGCTGGTGACTAGCACCGAGTAGGCATATCCCACAAATGGGAGGAATTTTCCTAAAAGCTTATATATATATGCACCCAACTCCAATACATAGGGATAGAGAGTGAAAACACTATGTAAAGAAAATGTATGCATACAACTACAACCCAACAACAGAGTATGATAGAAATTAAAGAAGTAAAGTACCATCAGGCTATAATACAAGCCCAATAAAAGAAAGACAACTGTAAAGTGTGACCTGCAAACAAGGCAACTAAAGATTGTGTAGGAAGCTGCCAGAACCACCTTTTCTCATCTGATCTCATAAGACACCGTTTGGTCCTAGTCCTGGTACTACTGCGCATAGGACTCCAACAAAGTATTGGTCATCTTCACAAGACACGACATGTGTGGGAAAATCCTATGAAGGGGTGAGTAAAACAATACTCAATAGAGGACCCTGAAACACAAAGTGAAAGACCACAAAGGAAACTTCATCAAGAAGGTACAATCATCTCAACACAGGTATATGTCATCAACACATATAACAAGAACATCCAGATATACTCGTAAAGGATTCCAAGATGCAACTTCTCATCCACTACCAACCTTATGGTTTTTCTTGTAGCACACTCGATTCCAGAAGATCCCACTCCTCCAGCTATCTGATAGTAACCATGTAGAACAATTCTACCAAAAGTATCTGAGAGATCATCTAGTCTTGATATGTCATGAAGTTTTCCAAAGACATCTCGTCTCACTGAGACAATGAGTCTCGATATCACCTCCAAATCCTTGGTCATAAGATTCTGCTTAAGGCATGCTTGTTCTGGGAGAACTCATTCCTTAAGCTATTAAGTCATCAGAGACCCTCACAAAGAGTTACTTCTTATTTGGGCCCCAACCAAAGATAACACACTGAGAACTATCCAAATTTCACTAATTAGGTCAAGTCACAAAGGAAGGAAAGATCTCGATACACATATAGGGGGTCCTGCACCCAGGGCTCACTGGGGGACATCCTGGACCTACAAGAATTGTCATCCTAGATAGGGTATGGGTGCCCGTGTAAATATTGGTCACACCCATTCTGAAAACCCTATCTAAGGTACCATGAATATAAGTGAGTACCAACCATGCCTCTTGGTATTTTACATGCTCCACCTAGACCCGCTGGGGCCCTAAGACCCATAGAGTCATTTTGGCTTGCTGGGTTACCTAGATCTGCTCGTCACTTAGGCTCGTTGGGTCACTAAGATCCTCTATAATACAACTCACTTCAGAAAAAACGTCATTATCTATGATAGTAATGGGATCACGTATCGTACCATCATAGAGAATCCCATGGGTATCGTCTCAATCTCTACTGTCACACTCTATGACGGGATCGTGACCCTACATTGATCCCTCATAGGAAATACAAGTAGAACTCCCCTAGAGCCTTCTATTCTAAATAAAACCGCATTAATCCATATCAAATGAATTAATCACCACAAGGGTCCAAATTCCACTGACAGCACGTCAATCAGACTTACAGTTTGAATGATATGAGCCTTTCAGTAAAAAGTGGCTTGTAGGGTCTGGGTCCAGTCCGACCCAACCCGACCCAGGGTTCGCCAACCCAACCCAACTCACCAGGTTTGACCCAACCTATTGGGTTAGACCTAACCCACTGGGTTGACCTAGACTGATATGTCGGCCCGACCTACTACGTCGGCTTAGCCTGCCTGACCTACCCAACTCGATAGAACAGGTTGGTCTTCTCTTCCTAGGACGCGGCGGGCACTGCGTCCCACCCACATCCATTACCATGGGTTTACACAATGGTATAGATAGACCACGACCTCAAAACATGTCTTCTGAACTACCATGTATATTAAGTTGCGTGTCCATCCCCTCTCTCCATGGCATGAAGTCGTGGCTCCTCTGATGTGGCGGCTCCCACAGCCACCGGTGTGACCTTCTGTGGGCCATCAAATATACTCTGGTGGTCCATTATTATATTCAGAAGTTTTTTGGGATCCCCGAGCCAAATTCTTCTTCACCTAGGGTTAAAATCCTCATTTCGATCTACCATGATGCAATTTCATTCGAGTGACAATATCTCCCACACCACCTTGATCTGTTCACCACTGTCATCGTCGCACCTCCTTCGTTCTGTGTCCATTCTAGATCCAAGATGTCGGATCGTTTTCCTATGAAACAGTTGCATAATGATCGATCATTCATCAACCCATGAATAATGTGATGGAGAAAATAACAATAAGAAATAAGAGGATCAAATCTCGATCATTTTTTCATTCCATTCTTGATCTAATCTGTTAAAAGGATAAATAAAATGAAAAACAAACCAGAAATCAATCAAATGATCATCAATCCCCAAAAAACTATGCAAGGTGAAACCCATCCCACAAAAATATGCACGATTCGTTCATCATAGTATTTCAAAGACAAGGAAAGGATGGAATTTAAATAATAACCGCTACCTAGAAAATAGAATCAGTCGGCGTCGAGTTTTGATCATCATTGGAAATCTGTTGAGAGACTTCACGATCGTCATCATTGGTGATCTATCATCGTCAGCAAGAGATCCTACTCATCCTTTCCTTAGGGAAACTCCAGATAAATTCTCCAGCATTATGAATTCTAATGCTGGGCCTTACCCCAGATTAATAGAGGAAATGTATTAACGAATTTCAGTGTTACTATTTCTCTTTTAAAAAGTGGTGTCATGCTGGTTCATTTATGAAAGGAGAACAGGTTGCTTCATCACTGCATCGTAGTGTCTCTATGCTGCAAAATGTAAAAAAGGAAATAAAATAAACTTCTTTAAGTTTATTTTATTCTCCTTTAAAAGTTAAAAAATTAACTTTTACCCTCGACCCATGCTAGTCGAGGTTAGGCCCCTCATAAGGAAATCACATCCTCCTGAGATCAATGGTACTCTCATATTTCCAATCCAAGTTACCATTTATGAGTTCTAAGTATTTGAAAAATAAAATAATTTTTATTTAATTATTTTATTTATGGTCATGTCCCAAAAACTACTTTCCACATTTATCCCACACCGATCAATGTTAGGCTCCTCCGAAAGAAATCAGCCCCTCATGAGCTCAACGATGATCTTAGATTTTCAATCTAAGTCACCATTCATGAGTTATGAAGACATAAAAAATAAAATAATTTTATTAAAATATTTTATTTACAGTTATGAAATTTTATGGTTTTCTCACAGGAGGCTCAGATCGAATAAAGTTAAGTTACTCCTAGGTTAAAACCACTATCGTGAATGAAAATGTTCCCTTATATTTTTGAACTGAGAACCCGTTTAAAATTTATTTCACCTTTTTAGGAAAACTGATCACATGCACTATTTAAAAGCATAACATTTTTCGATGAATCATTCTAGACACTCTAAGCCTCAGAATCATATCTCATCTAATAACTTGGTCTTTTAATTTTCCCAATAATTTTTTAAATATATAATAGGTAAAATATGAGTCATTACATTCTCCATACCTTATGTCTTTACATCCTCGAAAATCCAAACAAGGTTTACTCGAACAAAAGGTAAGAACACTGAGCATGAATCTGACCCTCCTGCTCCTATGTGCTCCTCTGAAGATCCCCATGCTTCCTAAAAACATGCAAAAAGGGAAAAGATCACCCACAAAGGATCCTCGATAATCATTGGGAATTTAACCCAAAACACTCCAACATCGATGTCCAGTATACCCTAGATTACAATGTGCAAAGGGTTTATGCACGAATATCCTTAGTCGAGACATGTGAAAGATTTTGTGTACCTGGTCTCACTACAGGGTAGATCCAAATATCATTCTACCTTTCCAACTATATACAACACCTGAAAGAGGGACTATTAACCTTTGAGATAGCTTGTTGCCTCGAGAAAATCTGTGTAACCCTCATCGAGGTGATACCCAAAGGAAGACTTGGTCTCTTTCCTAGAACTCCAATGGTTTCTGTCGTCTTCCAGCCTAAAACATCAGACAACCATATACATAATTCATCCACTCCTGGATGACTTGAACATTCTCTATAAATTCCTCCTAAAATGCCTCTCACAACTGGGACCTAAAGCGATCATCACGATCTGAGACAATCATTGATGAAACTCCATAGAGTCAAATTATCTTCTGCACGTTGAGGCATCCCAAGCCCTCTACTAAACTCTATTACTAGGTAGTTAGGAAGTGGTCCAAATCAGTGATTCGGTCAATGATCTCCCCAATAGTGTCATGTATCCTACACATATGTGGTAAAATCATCACGAAATCTATCTATATCCCTTCCCACTTCCTTCCCAGTCCCTACTAAAGATAATGAAAAACACCTACCAAGAAATGGGTGTTGACACAGGGAGTTAACAATCCATAAAACTAATTAAAACAAGAATTCAGATTTTATTTTAATAGGAAATCCTATATTCAACTCATTCTATCATCCCCGGTGACTGCCTTGACACCCACATGCATATCCCGATTCATTTCACCTCTCTAGGAATCACTGCTAAAACTGCACATTTTCAGAAAAATAATGATGTACTCCCCACCTTTCAAATGTTTATTAGGGATATTATATATGGAAAACTGAGCACGTAAATACTCACAGTCATTATCCTCGATTTGTGCCTCCCTGAATCATTTATGAGTGGATGGGTAACAACCCACAACTGGGGATAAGTTGGTCCATCTCCATCGATGAAGGATAAACTCAACAAGGCCAACAACTCTAATTCCTCGCGTAGTAACTGCTAACTGGATTCCAGCTGAGAGAATCTTCTTCCATCTTTCTCATCACTAAGTTCACTACAACTCTAGCCTCTGAAATGCATTATCCCAAAAAAAGGGACTTTCTAAATCCAAGACAGACACTTAACGAGATTTCCATGTAGTCGGTGCTCCCAAAGTGGGTCCAGAACCATCCTTAAGTGTCTTACAGGCTCCCCCTCAAACACCGAGTACACTAATATTTCATCAAAAAAGATCACTTGAGGATGACCAGGGTGAAACACTATGTCTTACTAAGCCATTCCCCTTCAAGTCCCCCATATTCACCTCCCATCTCATGGAGCTCTTTGGAAGCCATCTGATATACCAGCGTGAATATCAATGCCAACCTAGGGTGTTGACCAACATAGAAGTCTAAGTCTCTATGGAGAGGTGAACCTGGAATGTCTTCAAGGAAGAAATACTTATACACTTCTACCACTAAGAAACCTAGGGACTCATAACAACCACTACACCGAGGGTTCAAATAGCCAACTAAATAGAAATTGGATACACCCTCCGCTACCTGAGTCCATCTAGAGCTGCAAGGATTTCCCCTTCGCAGATAAATAGAAAATATTGTTCCATCACTATGGATGAACCACATCTTTTTCCTAAAACAATCAATCTGAGTATGAACTGAGGATTTAGTCCATATAAAGAATGATATCATAAGGCCTCGACTCCACCACCAATATATCACTACCGAAACTCTTTCCTCCAAGAGTCAGGTCACACTGTTAGCACAAGTGTGTGGTCATTAGGTCTCCTCCAGTAGGAGTCTATAAATGTGAGGATCAAGTCATCTATTTAACAAGAACCTCTAGGTATTAAACAATAAAAGTGGTAGGAAAGGAAATCATTAGAACAAGTGTCTATCAATATTAAAGCTAAAGTATAAAGACACGTATTATACCTTGAATCTTCCCTGGAGTCCTGGGGTCATAAACCTCGAAATTGTGAAATTTTATCCTCCCTTGTCCTCTAACTCCTAGAGTCTATTATAAACCACCTTGAGGTTTTGTGGAAACACGTCAAAATTTCAGCCACCTCATACAAATTCCCAAGACCGCTTTCCACGTCTACCACCCAATGGATCTATCTTCTCTCGCTGCCACCTATTCCTTGGTGGTTCATCAACTGCCTCTCTGACTGTATCATGAACGGTGGGTAAATATTGCATGAGATTCCTCCTTTTACAACAAGATTATCATAGCCTTTTCTTATGGCAACTAGTGTGTCCCATGAACTTCTAATGAAACCTCTGGTTTTGTGGCTTTTGTTGTGCACCTGTTATCGATAGGTCCTACTGATCCCACTTCCCAGGATATCACTTTGTTGAAAGGCTATGAGATATTTTTGAACCTTACACTTCATAATTTAGTTCCAAAATATCCATCTAAGACTCGGTCTGGAAAGTTGCATCCACCTAAACCACTGGAGGTGGGTCTTCTAATTGATCATTAGTAGAAACCTTCACCTGGTGACCATCTTGAAGAAAAACTGCTCTGTGACTGAATTCCACCAGGGAGGCCTCATCAAGCATCATGCCAAACTCCCAATCTTGCTATAAAAACCTCACTGGATGGCATTTTGAAAAAAAACCTAAGGATAATAAGATGCCTCATGGTTAAAAGAATATACCTAGTGAGATGACTCAAGAAGGACATGGAAAACACAAACCATTCCTATATGGTGCATGTAGATTTATTTCCCTACAACTATTGTTTTCATGTACCGAGTCAGAAAATAGGTGCCCAGAGTCCTGGTGTATGGATACATCAACCGCCACACCAACATTGGAGTCCCTGACCTGAAATCCAAACTCAAAACACTTAAAACTATTACCCCAAAACAATCTCATAGACTCTCAATATTAAGGTAGAACCTAACTCCTTTAATAACACTCTATCATGAACCATCCCTCGAGGCCCATTCCAGGACTACCCCAAGACCACCTCTGATAGGATAGGGGCTAGAGACTAGCACCAAGTAGACATATCCCACAAATGGTAGGCATTTTCCTAAGAAACTATACACATGAACACAACTCCAAACCACATGGCTAGAGAGTGAAAACACTAAGTAAAGAAAATGCATACATATCACTACAACCCAAAAACAAAGTAATATAGAAAGTAAAGCAGTAATGTACCACTGGGAGAGAATACAATCCCACTAAAAGAAATACAACAATAAGTTTGGCCTGAAAACAAGGGCCTTGAAGCCGCTATAGGAAGCTTCCAAAAACAGCTCGGCTTGTCTGATCTCACAAGTCATCGTCCAGTCCTGGTCGAGGTCCTGTTGCACTTAGGAATCCAACAAAGCTTCGGTAATCTGTACAAGACAAGACATGTGCGGGCAAAGATTGTTCAGGGGTGAGTAAAACAATACTCAGTAGGGGACCCTGAAACAAAAAGTGAAGGACCATAAAGGAAACACCATCAAGAACATACAGTCAGATAAACATAGGTATATTTCATCAACACATATAAAAATAACATCTAGGTATACTCATAAAGGATTCCAAGATGCAATGTATCAACCACTACCATTCATATGGCTCTGCTCATAGCATACCCGATTCCTGGAGATCCCACTCCTCGAGCTATCTGACAGTAACCAAATAGAACAAGTATACCAAAAGTATCTGAGAGAAAATCTAGTCTTGATACATCATGAAGTTTCCCTGAGACACCCGGTCTCACTAAGACAAGGAGTCTCGATATCACATCCAAATCCTTGATCATGGGATTTTTCTCAAGGCACGCTCGTTTCGAGAGAACTTACTCCTTGAGCAATAAAGTCATCACAGACCCTCGCAAAGAGGAATCACTTCTTTGGGACCCTCCCAAAGAGAAAAAACTAAGAACTAACTGATGTATGTTGATCAGGTCAAGTCATGAAGGAAGGAAATATCTTGATACACAGATAGGGGTTCCTATACCCAGGGCTCACTGGGGAACATCCTGGCCCTATTGGAATCTTCATCCTAGATAGGGGATGGGTGGACGTGAAAATATTGGTCACACCCATACCAGAAACCCTATATTAGGAACCAAAAATTGAAGTGAGGACTGATTGGGTCTCTTGGTATGGTACATGATCCACCTAGACCCACTGGGGCACTGAGATCTAGAGATTTATTTCAGCCTACTAGGTCACATAGATCCACTCTTCACTTAGGCTTTCTAGGTCACCAAGATATACTCTGAGCCAACTCACTTCAAAACATGGGTCATTATCTATGACAGGAATATGATCATACATCGTACCTTTATAGATAATCCCAAGGGTGTCATATCAATCTCTATAGTCACACTCTATGACCGGATCAGGACCCTGAATCGATCCCTCGTAGGAAAGATAAATATAATTCCACTATCCCCTTCTACACTAACTAAAACCCCAAAAATAAATCTCAAAGAACCTCCTCATCATTAGGGTCCCCATGCCACAGACAGATCATCAATTAGACTTATGGTTTGAATGATATGATCCTTTTAATAAAAAGGGGTCGGTGGGGTCAGGGTCATCCTGGACCAGATGGGTTTGACCCGGCCCATTGCACTGGCCCGACACGATGTGCCGGCAGAGCGTGAGGCACTAGGCCTAGCCTAGGGCCAACCCTCTTGACCTACCAAGACCACTGGAGCGAGCTGGTCTTCTCCACCCAAGATGCGATGGGCGTCACGTCCCACCCATGGCAGGTGCCGCAGTCCAGTTGGAGAACGGCTTCCAGCCACATGATGCGGCTTGCCAACCGCATCCATCAAACCACCCTACATCCTAATACACAAGTACAACCCATCCTATTACAATATGAAGTCATGGATCCTCTGACATGGTTGTTGTCACTGCTGCAGCACCGGCACACGACCGCCACAGGCTTCCATCGTCGGGACCTTCCGCAGGCCACCAGACGTGCTCTAGTGGTCCATTCTTCCATTCGGAAGAGATTCTAGGATCCCTATATCACATTCTTCATTGCCTGGGGTTTTAATCCTCATTTTAATACACTACGGTGCAATGTAGTTCGAGCGAAAATATCTCCCACACCACATTGATCTGTTCACTACAGTCATTGTTGAACCTCTATCATGTCATGTCCATTCCAGATCCGATACGTCATATCATTGGGACAATAAACAATTGTGTAACAATCAACCATTCACCAACCGATGAAGAACATGTAGAACATGGTGTCGAAAATCACAGTAAGAAACCTGAGGGTTGAGCCTCGACCGTTTGTTCATTCTATCCTCAATCCGATCAATTATAAGAATCAAGAAAATGACAAAAAAACTAGAAATCAATCAAACAATCATAAACCCCCAATAAAACCCGCAAGGTGAAAACCATCCCTAAACAATACGTACAATAATCGAATTGATACATTCATCAATTGATTCATGTTCATCATATGAATTCAAATATGGATAAAGGATGGAATTTAAATAACAACCTCTACCTGCAAAATAGGATCGATCGACATTAGGTTTTGATCATCGTTGGCGATCTGTTGAGAGACATCACCATCATCGTCATTGGCGATATGTCATTTCTGGTGAGAAATCCTCATCCTCATTTCCTTAGGTAAAATCTAGAGAAATTTTCCATCATTATGAATTCTAACACTAAAACCTATCCTCGATTAATGGAGGAAACGCATTAACGTGTTAACTTGTTTCAGTGTTACTATTTCACTCTGAAACAGTGTCATCACACTGATTCATTTATGAAAGTAGAACGGGTTTCTCTGTCGTTATGCCATAGCGTCACCACACTACAAAATGTAAAAAAAGAAATAAAATAAACTTCTTCAATTTTATTTTATTCACCTTTAAATCATCCAAAATTAACTTTTACCCTCAACCCGCACTGGTCGATGTTTGGCCCCACCTAAGAAAATTACATCCTCTCGAGCTCAATGGTACTCTCAGATTTCCAATATGAGTAACCGTTTATTAGTTATAAGGATTTTAAAAATAAAATAATTTTTATTTAATTATTATATTTACGGTCGCATCCCAAAAACTATTTTCCACAGTTGGACCGTACCAACCAATATTAGGATCAGCCTAAGGAAATAACGCCCTCACGAGCTTAATATTAGTCTCATATTTTTAATCTTGGTCACTGCTCATGAGTTATAAGTACTTCCAAAATAAAATAATTTTTCAATTATTTTATTTATAGATATTCCATTTTTTGGTTTTCTCACTGGAGGCTTGCACCGACTAATATTAAGTTTCTCCTAGGGTAAACTCATCATCCCGAACGCAATGGTGCCCTCCTATTTTTGATCTGTGTGCCCATTTAAGAGTTATTTCAACTTTTTAGGAAAAATTATTATACAAACTATTTAAAAACATAACATTCTTTGACAGATCATTATGTGCACTTTGGGCCTTAAAATCGTACACCATCTTAGCACCTGGTCCCATAATTTTCCTGATAATTTTTTAAAAATAGAAATGGGAAAATATGAGTCATTACATATGATCAGTTTTATGTGTCACGCATATGTATCATTTATCATTATGATATGGGTGGGTATGATATATCACCTCAATACATTGGGAAATGATTTATTTCTTGTGGTATTATAATGTGATGTCAGTAGTGAACCTCAGTCCACTATGAGATGTAATTTATTTTGTATAATCCAATATATTATGATTTTTATGGTTGTTAGCATTGATAAATATTATGATTTTATGTTATAATGTCTGTGAAACATTACTATGTTAGTTTTAATGGATTTTTATCATTATATGATGTTTCTACATTATTATTAAATGGAATATAAAAGATCTCATGATGAACCTTTTGGGGTATTATGTCCTTATCCAGTGATATATTTTATTTTTTCAAGACTTATGAACAGATATTATGATTCATTTTACTTTTCAGTTATTTATTTATTCCAAGTTCATATTCACTCATATGTTTATATTCTAAGTCTTTATGACTCATAGATAATAATTTCCCTTATTGATTCTTTGAACTCAATCTTTGTGATTATATTTTTTCCAGGGGACTACGTGAAGAAATATAGCTAAAAGAAAGTTATGTGTGGAGAATTTTTTTGGAGAGGTTGAACAAATAATGTAAATAATTCATTTATATTGTTAATATCTAAAGACACTAAATCCTTAAGTTTTAGAATCATATGTTCTAATTTTGAGGTAAAATTAATATTCATGTAAAATGATATAAAATAAATATATTTTATTATTGGGTCATCTAAATTGGTATCATAGTGGAGATTAGTTATTTATGGGTATTGTGTTATGAAGCATAATAGAACCCCGCATAATGAAACCTTGGTTATATTAAAAGTATTATAGGTTGAAGTGAAAGCTTATACTGTAATACATCATTGGTTTATTTTCCATGTTCATATGATTTTATTCTTTGATTTTATTGAGATATTTATGTGTATTAATCATGTTAACCCTTTTTATTTTTTTTTAAATGAATGAAAACCATAGGAACCAAGTTAAAAATGAGTGCAATAAACAATTATGTGATTGTTCTAATGAGAAAAAATATGGAATGGAAGATGGTTTAAAGAATATCATGTGTATTTTCTCTCTAGTAATGAATAATAAACTAAATTATATCATACTACAAAACTATCACAACCCGTCCCAATGGAGCATGCGCTACGACTCCCCAAGCCTGCCTCCAATAGGCTAGAGGCTGGTGACTAGCATCAAGTAGACATATCACTAACATGGGAGGCATTTCCTAAGTACTTGTACACATGCACACATCTCCAACCCCACAAATTCTGAAATGTAAAAACCACTAAGGAACACAATGAATCCATACAACTAAACCCAACCAACATAGTAAAATAGAAAGTAAAGTGAGGAAAAGTAATGAGGACAGAATACAAGCCCACTAAAAGAAAGATACTGCAACTACAAAGTCCAACCAATAAATAAGAAAGGTATTGGGGATACTTATCAATTTCAAAGGAACACCTTGGCCTGTAAGGAATCTCACAAAGATCTATCTAGTCCTAGTACTCCCTAAACTTCGTCAAAAGGTCGCTCTTCTACACAAGAAATGACACATGAGAGAAAAGGCCTTGTAGGGGTGAGTAAAACAATACATAGTAGGATACCCCAAAACCCACAAAGAAATACACAGATTAAAGGTATAGTCGTCTCTAAACAGTATATGTCTACAAAACATATAACAATAGAAATATCCAGGTATACTCAAAACCCAAACCCATAGTCTATAGGTAAGTCACAACAACCTATATACCCATGCAAGGGATTCAGTTTGAAGATTCCACAAATCACTCACGAGGGAGAAATCACTCCATGACTAGGATAGCTTTGATGATGTTTGTTCGAGAAGTACTATTCGTTTGTAAGTGTCACGATAGAGATAGATGCAATGATATATCTGAAGAGAAAACAGTTACACTCATTCTAGGAGAACTCACTCCTGAGTGGGAAGATTATGATACGTGGATGAGGATCACTTCTAGGGTCTTGGAATATACCACGACTCATTCATATTCACATGATAAGTAGATTATTGACGTCCTTTAGGATTTTTCACACCAATACCTAACTCTAGCTAGGGTCAATAATGGATAGAGGGTCCTACTCTGGGACTCTTGGAGGGGATTCCTAACTCTATCCAGAAATTCATGCTGAAGGGGTGATACTCCTATGGATAGGAGACGATATCTAACCATCAGGGGAATGGTCAATGGGGGAACTAACCCAAAAAAACCTATCCAAGATATGGTGGACATGGAGATCAATCCATGTACAAGAAAGTACACGGCATGTAGAGGTGTCACACGCCATGTCCTCTGACCCCGGGTACTGGCCGTGTATAATGGCCTATATCAAAAATAGAATGTTGTTCAAAAAATATATACACAACATGTAGAAGAGTAACACATCATGTCCTACTATCTAGGGTCTTCTCCATGTACACTGGCCATGTGCTCATACACAACTTCAACCCGTGTCTACCAACCTGTGTACCAGTACATGGGGTAACTCGTGTGATCGGCCTGGTCTAGCCATGTGGTGGACTACATGCTGTGTAATCCACCCAGTGCTCATGTATCATCCGAGATACACACTAAGTCCCACGTAAGGACTGACATTCCATGTGATAGGGACCTCACATTGTGTCATCGCTTTCTGTAATGCGGAACCCTAGTTGCCGATGAGTCAGCACCACATGTCGTGTTCCTCAGAGAACATGTCGTGTTCTTTCCAATTTTCTAGAATCATAGGTTCTTCATCTGGTGCTTCAAGTGTTCTTCAAATTCTAGATCCAGCCATATAGATTCCTCAAAAATAAATATCTGAAGTCACCCCGCCATGGTAACACCAAATTAGTAGGTTTCAGGTGTTCGATCAGTCCCGAAAACTCGTTTCAATCATCCGTGCCAAGAATGTTCAATGAATAATTTCTTCTGAAAGATTTCAATTCATCTACTACCATCATCGTTGCACCTCCACCAGGTTTTAATGATGTTGGATCTATGATTTAGGATTGTTGAGTTGCGAGACGGATCCACAAAAATCTGTTGTTCATAACCTCACAAAGAATGTAAAAAACGTACGGGGTTAAAGGGGAGAAGAAATTCATATAACAGATCAAGTAAAGAACCACCATCATTTTTTGTTATGGAATTTATCTTATCCCATTATAAGGATCAATTAGAATGAAACAAACATAATCAAATCACCCAAATCAAAACTTGTAATTGAATTCCTCCCTTAAGAATGAGCGATCTGCGGGTCAACATGTTTGTGGGTTAATCTATGTCCCACTTTAAAATCCAAGAATTATTAAAAAACAGTTGAAATAAAAACCCCTACCTTGATCGTGGATTAATGGTTGATTTTCTACCATCGTTTGTGAGATCTAGTCTTATTGTGCAATGATCCACACATTGTCATTCGTCGAGAATTCTCTAGGGGTGGATCCTGTCTAAAGCTCTAGAAAATTACAAGGATTTTTCTAAGGTTATGATCCTAACCCTGGGCACTTGTTTATTTAAAACCTTAAAAAATTTCTACATAATTAAATTTTTGAAAATAAAATAAATTATTATTTTCTTTTCTTTTCTTTAAAATGTCCAAAAATTAACTTCTGCAGCTGACTCGTGTTGGTCAATGTTAGGCCTCGCCTAAGGTAAAGTCGCTTCTCTGAATGAAATGGTGCCCTATGATTTTTGATCCATACGCCCATTTAAAAATTATTCCACTTGTTTAGTAAAAATTCTTGTTTTCACTATTTAAAAGTTTAATTTTATTTCAAACATTTATTGCAGGCACTCCAGGCCTCGGAATCGCATGTCGTCGCAAAGCCTGCTCTATAATTAATTCTATATAATATTTAAAGTAATACCTAGAAAATATAAGACATTAAATTCTACCCATATTAGGGATTTACATCATCAAAATCCAAAACAAAAGGCTAATAAAAAAGATGTGGGTACTGAGCACTAATCTGAGCGTCCCGCTCACATGTTCTCTCTAAAAGATTCTTGTGCTACCATTAGACACACACTGTGGGAATAACTTTCCCACAAAGGATCCTCTTCTGCCGATCCTCAATCTCCATGGGTTACTCTACAAATTTTTCTCTATCTTCGATGTATAGCACTCCCCAGTTGATGATGTTCAATGGATCATGCACGTACCTCCTCAACTGCATCATGTGGAAGACATCATGTACCTAGTGCAACTGAAATGATTGATCTAGGAAGTATTCCACCTCTCCTGCCCTACACAGTATCTAGAAAGGGTCAATGAAACATAGATACAACTTTTCTCCCCAGCCAAATCTCTATAACCCTCGTTAATGTGAGACCTAAAGGAAGACATAGTCTCCCTCCTCAAACTCCAGAGGTCTATGTCTTCTGTCAGCATAAGATTTGTTCCATCACTATGTAGCCTTTATTATCTATTTGATGATCTACACCTTCTCAATGGTATCTCACACCAACTCTATACCCATGAGTATTGAATCTCCCTGGTCAGTCTAGAAAAGCGGTGATCAGTAGGGTATCCCATATAACACCTCAAACAGTGCCATACTGATGGTGGAGTGGTAGTTGTTATTGTATGAAAACTCCACCAATGGTTAGTTGTCCCACCAACTATGACCAAAGTCTAAGATATATGCCCACAACATATCCTTTAGAACCAAAATGTTCCTCTTCATCAGACCATCTTTCTGTGGATGGAACATTGTGCTCAAGCGTAGTTGAGTCCCAAAATCCTCTAGCAACCCCTTCCACATTCGAGATGTGAAATGAGTATCATTATCCCAGACTATTTTTTTATGGGAATCCATGAAGAAAAACTATATTATACATGTAGATGTGTCCTAAATGATTTATTGAACTTTAATCCCTAATAGCTAGGAAGTGGGTTGACTTGGTGAGTTGGTCAAAGATCACCCAGATGGAATCGTGTCCCCAAGATATGCTTGGAAAACCCCTCAATAATTCCATCAATATTCCATCCCACTTCCACTCTATCTTTTCTAGAGGGTGATATAGTCCTGCTGGAACCTAGCACTCAGCCTTCACCTTCCGGCACGTAAGGCATTGAGAAATTAACTCTATGACTGCCTTCTTCATTCCAGTCCACTAGAATTGATGTTGGAGGTCCTAGTTCATTTCTTCCACTCCAGGATGTTCCATAAAAGGGTATGTATGAACCTCCCTTAGAACCTCCTCCCACAATGCTACTGGTACAACTGTGATTCCTATGAAAAGGATGACTTTCTCCCCACCTTACAAATATCCATCAGGATATTTTCTTGTGGATAACTGATCACGTAAATCCTCGCAGTCGACATCTATTAGTTGTGCCTCCCTAACTCACTGCAATAGTGGAGGGGTAACAACCATGGACTAAAGGTAATCTGTATCATCTCCTTCCACAAAGGATAAATGTAGTGAGGCTAAATGCATTGATGCCTCACTCAGTAGCTACTAACTTGATCTCCGACTGAGAGCATCAGACACTACATTCCCCTTCCTAGGGTTATAGACGATATCAAAGCCATAATCCTGAATGAACTCCAGCCATCACATCTACCTCATATTCAGATCCTTCTACGAGAAGATATACTTGAGGATATTTTGGTCAGAGTAGACAATAAACCACTTTTCCATTAGGTAGTTTCACCACATATTCAACACAAAGACTACTGCATCCAACTCAAGACCATGGGTCATGTATTTCTACTCATGAGGCCTCATTTGGAATAAACCATAAGCAATCACCGCCTGACTATACATCAGAATAGATCCAAGCCTGGTCCCGGATGAGTTATAGAAAACTACATACCCAACACCCTATTTTGGAAATCTCAAGATCGGGGCGCTCATCAAACTCTACCTCAATAGATGAAAATCAAACTGGAACATCTCCTTCCACATAAAGGGATGTCCCTTTCGTGTTAAAGCGGTCATCAGGGCTAATACTCCAGATAAGTTAGGAATGAATCTCTGATAATATCCTATTGGGCCAAGGAAGCTTTGCAACCCTGTCACGCTCTAAGGTGGCTCCCATGCTAACACTTCCTCAACCTTGGATGGGTCCACCACAACTCCATCTACTGAGATAATATGTCCTAGAAATTGGAAATCCTATATCCAGAACTGAAACTTCGAGATCTTCTCATAGATATGGTTCTCTTGAAATATGTTAAGAACCATTTATAGGTGTATCATGTGATCCTCCTCTGACACCAAGTACACAAGGATGTAATCGATGAAGACTACTACGAACCATAATAAGTACGGCTATAATATTTGGTTCATGAGTCCCATGAATACTGCTAGAGTGTTCATCATGCTGAATTGCATCAGCAAGTACACATAGTGACTATAACGGCATCTGAAAGCCGTCTTCAGCACATCCTCATCTCATACTAAAAGTTGATGAGAACTAGACTGAAGTTAAACCATCTAGAACCAATGTGCCCCTCTCAACTGATCAAAGAGGTCATTGATCCTCAAAAGTGGATACTTCTTCTTCACCATCACCTAGTTCAGGCTCTAGTAATCCACACAAAACCTCAAACTCTCTTCTGCCTTCATGGAAAACAAAAATTGGGCCACCCAAGGTGAACCACTAGGTCTCATGAATCCCTTCCTCTACAAATTCACCAGTTACACCCTCATCTGACAAAGATCCTTGGGATCCATCTGATATGTTGGTGAGGATATCGGTGTCATCCTGTGGTGTAAGTCAATGCAGAATTTGATCTCTCGGTGGGGAGGTAACTCTGGAACATCTTATGGGAATATTATCTCATACTTCACAACTACTATTGGGAACTGAATTCTCATAACATATGATGCTTTGAGGGTAAGGCTAGACAACTCATGAGTGATCGATCACACCCTCTTGTGCATGATCCCTTCCCATGCGGCATGGGTCTCCTTTTCACCAAAAAAGGAAAACCTCATCCCATCACTACAGACACACCATACCCTTCACCTAAAATAGTCAATCTGGTCATGGACCAAAGATAACCAATATATATTGAGAATGATGTCATAAGTCCTTGACACTACCACCTAGAGGTTCCAACTGAAACTATCACCTCCTAGGGTAAGATCACACTATTAGTAGAGATGTGTGATCATTGAGTCTCCACCTGTAGGTGTCTCCAAGTGTAAGGGTCTAGTCAACAGCTCTACCAGAATATCAAGGTCTCTCACAAGACATGTGGTGAGGAAAGAATGACTAGAACCTATTTTTATAAGTACAATAGCTAAGGTTGAAAGGAAACAGATGGTACTTTAGATAATCCCTAGAGATCTTGGGTCATACGGCTCGACTGCATGTATCTTCCCCGCCCTTTTCCCCCATATCCATGAGCCTGGTGCGGACCTTCTGGGGGTGGTGGTGGAGGTATGTCAAAATGTATGCCACCTCTTACAGCTATCCCTTATCCTCTTCCACATTTTCCGCCCAGTGGGTCTGCCTTCTCCACTCTATGTCTCTACCTCGGTGGTCCATCCACCATGTCTTTGTCAGTATCTCGATGGGTAGGACAGTCTCTAGCAAGATGTCCTCTACCATCGCATGAGTAGAATCTCCTCTCCCTAAGTTGACTGGATCCATCCTGAGAGCCCTGAACTACAGATCCCCTATTCTGGGACTGACTAAGACCTCTCTCGTATCCTGATCTCTATTCCTTGTGTCAGTTTCCTACTATTGAGATCTTTTCACATGGTTTCCTTCTTTTGAATGCCACTATATTTCTATGCTCATCCAAGAATCTTTCAACCACCAAATCTCGCTCGAGCACTCTAGCATAAGTCAGAATGCAAAGAGTCACAACACTATCTTGGATGTCCCATCATAAACCTCGCTCAAAGGTCTGAGTTCTAAAGTATTGATCTCAGGCCATATACATCAAGTACCCGGTGAGGTTGGTAAACCTTGATGAATAGTAATCCACCGTTAAACTGCCACGTTGGAGATAAAGAAGATCTTGGATATGAAATTCTCTCATCATAACCAGAGATAACTTTGCCCAAAAGAGTCTCCCAAACTCCATCCATAAAAGAGTCACCTCATCGTAAGTCTCCATGGTCAAACTCTACCATCACCCTTACAAACCCTGACTAAGGCTCGCTCCTAGGATCACCATTTGGTCTATTGGTGTCCTCCCAAAACGGAATACTCTAGTCACCACCTCAAGACAATCCTCAACCGCCTGAGGGTTGGGCTTGACTCAAAACCTGAGGGGTCTCTATCTTTGAAACACATGGAGTATTCTTAGTCTGTGCTCCTCGTCTGATGGTACTACAGGCACCACATGCTACTCCACTGGTGGTGGCATAGCTGGTGCACCACTTGGAGGTAACCCTTGGAAAACTGGTCCCTAAATTGAAACCTTGTCACTGAGGGTGTCATCCTCATGATTGAGATTCTGAATCCTAGCTAATATGCATCGTGGATGCATTCTATAAGGAAACAAGATGTACTATAGTTAAATATCATATCTAGATAGCTGACACAAAAGGACATGGAAACCACAACCCATTAATATATGATTAATGTACCATTCTTTTTTTTCTTGTGTACTAAGTTGAAAATAAGGTTATCAATGTCTTGGTGTACGGATACATTGGCTGCCTGCACTAACACTGGAGTCCCTAGCCTGAAAGCCAAACACAAAACACTTAACATTGTTTCCCCAAACCAAAACTCACAAGCTTTCCATCCTAAGTTAGAACCTACCACCCCTGATACCACTCTATCATGACCCATCCCAGTGGTTCCCATGGAATGACTCCCTAATCCCACCTCCAATAGGCCTAGGGCTGGTGACTAGCACCGAGTAGGCATATCACTAACATGGGATGCATTTACTATGTACATGTACACACTCAAAAATCTCCAAGACAAAAAATGATGAAATGTAAAATCCACTAAGGAATAAAATTAATGCATACAACTAAACCCAACCAATAGAGTACAATATAAAGTAAAGTGCATAAAATTAACTGGTCCAGAATACAATCCCACCAAAAGAATGAGACTACAACTACAAATCCTAACCTGTAAAAAAGAAAGGTATTTAGACTATTGATCTAAGATTAAGGAAGACCTCATCCTATAGGGAAGCTCATAAATTTCGGTCTTGTCTTGGTCTTCCCTAGAATCCATCAAAAGGCTACTCATCTGCAAAAGACATGATAAGTGCGGGCAAATCCTGTGCAGGGGTGAGTATAACAATACTCAGTAGGAGACCCCAAAAACCAAAAATAAATACATAAAGTAAATGTAAAGTCATATCTACATAGTATATGTATACAAAACATATAATAATATAAATATCCAAATATTCTTGAAACCCAAACCCATAGTCTAGAGGTAAGTCACAATGACCCGCATACCCACACTAGGGATTTAGTTTGAAGATTCCATGAAGCACTCACCCAGGAGAACTCACTTCACAAGTATGATAGCTCTTATTAAATCCTTCTAATAATTACTATTAATTAGGAATTGTAATGAGATAGACAGGTTCACTAATATATTTTAAGAGAAAATAGATACACTCATTCTAGGATAACTTGCTCCAGAGTGGGAAGATTACGATATATGGATGAGGATCACTGCCCAGGCCTTGACGTATACCAAGACTCATCTGGATTCACCTACTAAGTATAGGATCAAGGTCTTGAATGATTGGTCGTGCTAATACCTAACTCTAACTAGGGTCAATAATGGATTGAGGATCCTGTACCAGGCCCCTCGAAGGGGATTCCTAACTCAATCCAGAAAGTCCTGGTAAAGGGGTCATACTCTTGTGGATAGGAGGCGATACCTGACCTTTAGGGGAATGAGCAAGGGGGAACTAACGCAAATGAAACCTATCCAAGATACTATGGAAAATGAGATCAATCCATGTAAAATAAAGTACATGTCAGGCAGAGGTGTCACACGCAGTGTCCTCTAACCATGGGTACAGCCCATGTATAACTGACCTTGTCGAAAACAGAATGTCTTGTAGAAAAGATATACACAATGTGTAGAAGAGTAACACACAAAGTCCTACTATCTGGGGGTCACTCTATGTATTCTAGGCATGTGCCCGTACATGGGTTCAAACTGTGTCTGCCAACCCATTTACTGGTACACGGGGTAACCTGTGTAATCGGGCTAATCTGACCGTGTGGTGGAGTACATGTCGTGTACTCCCCCTTGTGTCCATGTATCACCTGAGATACATGTCGAGTCCCATGTAAGGACCAACATGCCATGTGACAGGGGTCACATTCCATGTCATCACTTTCTATAATGTGGAACCCTAGCCGCCATTGAGCCATCCCCACATGTTGTTTTCCTCAGAGAACATGTTGTGTTCTCCGCGATTTTCTGGAATTGCAGGTTCTTCATTTGGCACTTTGGGTGATCTTACAATTCTAAATGCAACCACTTTTTTTCCTCTAAAATGAATATCAGAAGTCTCCCCACCATGGTAACACTAAATCAGTAAGTTTTAGGTGTTTGATCAGTCCCAAAAACTCATTTCAATTATCCGCGCGGAGAACGGTTGAAGAACGATTTCTTCCCAATCATGTCAATTCATTTGTCTCTATCATCGTTGCACCTCTGCAGGTCCATCATGATGTCATATCTAGGATCTGGGATCATTGTTTTGTGAAACGGATTTGAAATGATCTATTGTTCATAACCCCGTGGAGAACGCGAAGAATGTGTGGGGTTAAAGGGGAGAAGAAATTCATATAACAAATTGAGGAATGAACCTCTATCGTTGTTTGTTATGGAATTGATCCACTCCTGTTAGAAGGATCGAGCAAAAAAACAAAAACAATCAGATCCCCCAAATCAAAACCAAAAATTGAATTCCTCCCTCAAGAATGAGAGATCTACGGGTCAAACTATTCATGGGTTGATCTGCATTTAATGTTAAATTCCAAGAATAGGGGAAAAATTGAAATATCAACCCCTAACTCGATCATGTACAAAGGGTGAATTTTCTTCCATTATCAGTGATATTCAATCTTACTGCACAATGATCCCCACATTTTCATTCATCGTTGTTTGTTGAGAATTCTCTAGGGGTGGATCCTCTCTCAATATATAGAGGATTCTGTGGTTTTTTCCATTGTTATAATCCCAACCATGGGCTCCATTTTATTTAAATCCATAAAATTCATTGATTCATCATTAAAACATTTCAAATAAAATAAATTACTAAATTATTTTATTTACTTTAAAACGTCCAAAAATTAACTTCTGCAGCCAACCTGTGCTGGTTGATGTTAGGCCTCACCTTAGTTAAAGTCGCTACTCTAAATGAAATAGTTCCCTCAGATTTCAGATTTTGGCACCCATTTAAAAGTTATTCTAGTTTTTCAGGAAAAATACTCATGCACACTATTTAAATGTTTAATTTTATTTCAAACATTTATTAAAGGCACCCTAGGCCTTAGAATCACACATCATCACAATAACTGATCTCGAATTAATTCCAAATAATATTTAATAATAATACATGGAAAATGTGGGACATTACATAAACACACCATATAAGGTGAAATGTGATATCGATTCATTCATGAATCAATGACCATCATCCTTTACAGGATATTTTGATCCAATATTTTCTATGCATAGGATAAATATGATTGAAAATATATTTCTATTTCTTCAATTATCAAAATGTGAAAATATAATATTGGTTTTTTATCTATTGAAAGTTGAAATAGGTAAATAGAGGACAATGATCAAGAACACAAGGGAAATTGAAGAAATTGAATCACTAAAATGGGTAGAGTTTTAGAAAATATTCATTACTAAATATTTTTCTCAAACTCTTCTCCTTGAAATGAATAATTATTTCCTTGAGATAAAGAAAAACAAGGATAAATTGACTAGTTCATATAAAGGAAGCATCGGGAGGCTTAAAATATATTACACCACTTTTATTACTGACCTTGAATGTAATATTGGTCATTTATTTAGTGGTATAAATACATGTATTCAAAATAAATCATCCATAAAATAAAATAATAGATATTATGAAACCATTACATATACACTTAAGGTAAATATAGAAATTTGAGACTCATTATTCTCTTGGATTTTGAGAGAAAAAATTAAAATGGAATTTCATATAAACTTGAATGATAAATAACAAGGAGGAAATAACATTCAACCAACTATATACCAAAAATGTGGGAGAAATATCATAAAAAAGTGCCTCAAAATATTAGGAATATGTTTTATATATGGTTGAGTAGGATATTAAGAAAAATGATTCCAAATAAAATATGAATATTCTAATTAAAACAATATATGAGCATAAGATCACAACTAATCCACTAACCACACATCAATGCTTCAAATGTAAGAAATTTGGTCTTTATGAAAATAAATGGACCAATCCACAAACCAATGAGGATAATCATCATTCAAAACTCTCAAAACTGAGGATTCAATAAAGGGAATGTAAAATAACTACCATTGAAGTTAAAAATGATAATTAAGTGTTGAAAACTATACTTATTATCCATTAAAGAACTATAAGCACATTATTTGATTCTAGTTATTTGTATTTCTTATTATCTTGCATGATTTATTAGAATATTGGTTCACCTCCTAAAACATGGGATACTAAATTATTAGTGATAATAACTAATAGTGTGATGATTTCTTCAAATATATATTATTATTCTCTAATTTTGGATTATGAGAAGTCACTTCTAGAAAATATAGTTATTCTTTCCTTGGTAGAATTCAATATAGTATAGAGAATATATTGGGTCTCCCTATATAGATATCAATTTTCAAAATAAAGAAATATCATTTAATATCCTTAATAATCCAATGATCATATTTCTATTCAAATATTATTATAAACTTCCTTGAGAAACTAATTCCTTCATATGGGTCCTAAAACCCAATAACAAGGGTTACATGGATCAAATAGTTTGTGTGGAACACAACATTGAAGATTTTACTATTTTTAGTAATATGTGGATGTATGTCTTGATAAAAATACTAGGTCATCCCCTAGAATGTGAGGCTAATTTTTTAGTTTAATATATAGATATTTATATGCCTATATCATAGATCCCTTATATAATTGACCATGTTTAATTAGAAATTTTGAAAAATAATATTAATTTAAATTTTTAAAAGGAATTTATATACCCAAGTGCTTCATTATAGGGTGTTTCAACCCTCTTTTACAAGAAGAATCATTTATAAATATATATTTTCATTGATTTTTTGAAATTTAAGATGATAAAAATCAAGAAAAAGTGTATTATATAAAGTGTTGAGAAAGTGTTGTCTTCAATAATACATAATATTGTTATTTAAAGGGGGAGTTTATATTAATACACTATCTCTTTATGACAATTTTGATGCTCACAAATACCCTTAATTATTTTCTAATGATTTTATTTGTTAAGCATTTTTCAGTAATTTAACATTTTATTTTACTCTTGAAATTACTGGAATTTATTATTTAAGTATTCGTATATAGAATGTTCTGGAAACACTGTTCATGCGCTACTTATTCAAGATCTTCTTGAGCGTGTTCTGGAAACATTGTTCATACCCTACGTGGATAAATGTAGAGTAAGGATAAAAAACATGTATACTTTTTGAGATAAGGAAAAAGTATGGTTAAACAACCATACGTTATCAGAAAAGTATGGAAAAAGAACCCTACGTTTGGGATATCAGAAAAGTATAGAAGGAGAACCGTACATAAATATTAAACTTTACGTTTGTTTCTCAAAAGTATGGTTCATCAACCTTACTTTTGTAAAAAACCATATGTTCTTGGAAAAGTATGGATCAAGTAAAAGTATGGATCTTTTATCGTATGTTTGAAAGTTAAATAGAAAAGTATGGATGACCAACCTACATTTGGAATGAACCTTACGTTTGTTGTCAAGTTTAGGTTTTCAACCTTACGTTGTCAACCTTACGTTGTGAACCTTACGTTTGAAGACTATGTCCTCAAACTTACATTCAGAGGATGAATACAATTCAACTTAACTTTACGTTTGGCATCGGAGAATTTAAAGTCGATATTTTTATTCAATGATCAGTACGCTGATTATTAAGTGGATTTCAAGCCAGATTTATAGCTGATTTTAAAGTATAATTTTGATTGATTCAAAACTGTTTCATCAATGATTTCATAATCAAATTAAAAGGAGATTTTTTTTCTGAGTCTTTAGGGAAGTTATTACTACTCTGTAAATTCAAATGTTTGAATATCACGAGTAAAAAAGGCGAATTTTGTGGATCTAATTCTACAGAATAATTTCTTATTGTTATTTTATTTATATGGGATTTTTAAACTACATCGATTATTATTTATCGTGTGTGATCATTTGATTATTCCAAAAAAAAGGAAAAACAGAGACTACTAAAACACACTGATCTACTGGTTCAAAAGGAGTGTCAAAGCTCTATTTGTTAAAGAGGAAGGAACGTGATAGAAGATTCACTTGTTCTATAACAAAGATATACTATGAATTTGTCACTGCTGAAGTTGTGAATTATATTTCTATATCTACTGCAATGGGATCGACTCAAAACGTTTCTTATGTGAAGATTATTATTTATGAATGAGACGATCTACCTACTGTCAATTGAATACTGTTGCAATTGTGAAGAACATCTGGAAAGTATTTTCAAAATAAGAAAATCTTTTCATTTTATTCTTGAGTGATCGGCTTCTTGTACTAAGTTGTGTAGGTTCTATAAGTGAACCAAAAGGCTTTGTTTTTCCTTGGATTGTAAATGTGTCAACTACCTGTACTCAGTTGTGAACCGGTATTTTGAAATGAGGACCAGATAGTGAAAATCACCAAGCTCATGCAGTAGAGAGTTGGTGGAGTGGACTAGGGGCCTTCTGTTCCCTGAACCACTATATATCTTGTGTTTCTACTATATAAATTTCCACTGCATCATTTTATATGATTAATGTTAAAAGGAAGAACACAATCTCGTAAAGATTTTTGAAAAGACACAATTCACCCCCCTCTTGTGTATATTTGGTGTAATCCGATTCAACATAAATTATTAGTGGTTTTCATGATCAACAAACAAGTGTTTAATAATTCAAAAAGGTTGATATTTGATCATGACTCTATTAATTAAGTTAAAAAATAGAATATATACCCAATAAAACCATCCTCACAAGATATGAACACTATAAATTCATAGTGATTCTATTCAGAATTATAATTCCCTTATTATATTCATAAATATGATTAATAGGGTCATTAGTGATTTACATGACCAATTTATAGTAGTAATTATTGATTAAAATCTCAAAAATTCTACGATAATTGTTGATCATGAATATCATTTTAGTATTGTGTTAAATATCTTCAAAAAATAGAAATTAATTTCCATGTTCAACATGTGTGAGTTTTTTATAAATAATGTATCCTTGTTAGGTCATGTAATCATAGTCAAGTTAATATAGGTGGATCATTCAAATATAGTGGTGATTGAAAAATGTCATATAACAACATTTTGATATAGATATATAGTTTTATTAAATTAGATGAATATTATTATTGATTTTTGAGAAATTTCTCAAAATTTTCAAATCCACTAACCATGTTAATGTGGTAGGTAATGATGTTATAATAGAGATAAGAATCTGAATATAGCATCAATGAGATACATACAAGGTTGGTAAAAAGAACCTACACATACACTACCCTATTATGGAGAAGGGTTTGGGATATAATGTGGTGATTCAATAAAGGTATTAATATGTTTCCTTATGAAAAATATAAATGGGATAGCTTATGTACCACATTAATTAATGACCTATAAGAAAAATTATCTAATTCATGATCTAGATCTTGAATGTGTAATTTTTTATTTAAATATTTACTGAAATTATTTTCATTGAAAAATTATGACATTTATACTTTTCTCAAGATCATAAACTTTATATTAAAATATACATTTTTTTAACATGTTCCAAAGGAGATGGTTGGGGTTGATTGAGGACTATGAATAACCAATATATTACCACCCATTGAATGTGAACATGGAGTCTTATTCTCTAAGAATAAAATACAATGTCATCTTATCCTTGATAAGGATTTAATGGGACCCAATATTTATTGATATTCAATGGATAGATAAGAAAATCATATTTTCTATAATGAAATCATACATTACTAAAATGATTTCTCAACCGTTCATCTAAATGATTATTAAGGATACCCTAAAGGGTGATATAGTGTAATATATGATTGTAGAAAAAAATCTAGAGTTCTACCTTAATCGAGGTTAAGTTACAATATTTAGAACTTAGATGTGTACCCCATATATACCAAAGCTAAAAAGGGACTTTTTATATGATTTTAATAGCTCATACATCTCCACACACCCAGTATTTAAAAAGATATATATAGATATTAAGCAAAACTTTTACTGGGACAACATCAATGGGGAGATTATGTGGTATATTCTCAATTCCTTGTTTAAAAAAATTCAAGGATGGACATTATAAATCTAAAAGGGGTATTGTATCCAATCCAATACCAGTATTGTAATGGGAAAACATTTCAATAGAGTTAATCATCGGTCTTCCTAAGACGTATAAAGTAATCAAAGGCATCAGGGTAGTGGTTTTTTGACTTACAAAGGTAGCTCATTTTATTCCTTTTTGGGAGGATTTATCTATAAGTAAATTTATAATATATACATAAATGAAGTGTTTATGATGCATAGATTCATAAAAAAGAGTTGGATATGGATCTAAGATTTTTAATATCATTTCATCCTCAAAATAATGGTCAATCGAAATGTACCATTCTGAATTTGAAATATTGGTTAGGATCATGATCAATATATTTTAATGGAATTTGGGACCAATATTATCCTCTAATTGAGTTTTTATATAATAAAATTTTAAAATATATCATGTAAATGGAAAAATATAGTTCTATATATAGGAATAAATTATGAAACCCTATACTTTAAGATGATTTTGGAGGGATGAAGTTATTAGGACCTGATCTTGTTCAATAAATGAAACAGAAAGTTAAAAAAATTTATAGAAATATCATTGTAGTGTAATTTAGATAGAAGAAATAAATAGATAAAAATTAATCAGATTAAAATATATATTATGGTAACAAAGTATTATTTTGAAAATCTCCATAGAGAAGAGTTGTGAGAATTGGGTGGAAATATGAGTTGATCCCTAAATACATCAATCCCTTTTAGATTTTTGATCGAGCAGGGATTATAGATTTTTCAATATAAATTCAAACAAACCTATTATAAGTTAATGATGTGTTTAAAATATCATATTTTATATAGAATATATAGGATCCATCAAATATACTAAACTCATACTCAATATAAATTTAACAATATCCATCCTATGAGGAATAACCGGTGGAGATCCTAGACCATAGTGATAAGTTTCTATGAAACAAGACCACCACCATGTCAAATTTCATTATAAAAATCATAACATTCATAAATCCATCTAGGAACATAAAGATATAATGAAATAGAATTAACCAATTTTTTCTATATCTGAGTAATAAATATTTTAGGGTGATGTTATTTTTAGTGGTTAGAATGTTACAACCCAAAATTGTAGTGATAAATTTCCTTTAAATATCATATTAAGATGTTCACTACCTTATTTCATAAAAAAAATTGAAACATAAAATTATATAAATTATAATATAATTGAATGAAAATTAAAGAGAAAAATTTCTAACGAATACAACCAAAAGTGAAGAAAAATACAACAAGATTGAAATATTTCCCACCCCAATCTACTTATAGGATCAAACCACTGATGATAAATATAGAAAGAATAAAACATGTTAGAAATATGGTAAACATATTTTGAAATGAATTGTGATAATGAGATGAGTGATTATAAGGATGTGTGAGAGGTTATATATAAGAATGTAATATGGACATTATATATATAGTTGTTATTATACAATCATTGGATATATTGTTATTGGATATATGACTATTGGATATTCCATTATCCAATATATACATTATAGATATGTAACTATTTGTATAAAATTAAAAAACAATATAATTCACATACAATGAATAATTATTTTATAAAATATAAAGATAATAATTTAAAAAATATTTTATTATTAAAATATTTATATGACACCTATTATTATAAATATTTTTAAAGAATAATTTAATGTTTTCCTAAAACCAATGTATTTTTAAAATTGAGTGGATATAAGAGAACTAATTTTAATGGGATATAAATAAAATAATTTAATGTTAAAAAGTGATATTTATAAAAGAATTGTTTTCTTAAGTGTTGTCTATTTTTATTATAAAAAATTAAAGAAGTCACTTTGAAAGGTTGATTCAAATAAAATGTAATGTTTTAATGTATAAAAATATATTTTTATTAGTAATTTTTAGGAACAATTATTATGAACACTTAATGTTTTAAAAATTCATTTATATATAGTAACATTTATTTTCTAAATATTTTATGTTTTCATTTAAATGTTACATTTATAATATTTTGAAATTAAATTAGATTAATTATATTCTAAAATTAGAATAAAAAATTTAATTATATATAATGTTTCATCTTAAATTTTTTGTAAAAATAATAATAATCATAGTAAATAATTTAAAAAAATTAAAAGATGTAAAGGGGGTAAATCAAAATGGGTTATATTTTTTAATATTAAATCAATATAAATTTCACAAAGAAGAACTTTTTAGTTATGGGTGTAAATAATACAATTTGAACTATAATTTATTCACTTTACTCACCAAACACCCTGGTGATATCAACTTTACATTTCATCTAAAATATGTTTCTAAATAATTGTCCCCCATTTTCAACTATAAAAGGATATCTATTCCACCCAATCCAATTCAATTTATCCTTCATTTTTTTCTTAAATCCATACATAAATTACCTCTCTAAATTCATATCCCATATTTTTATCCTTATATCACAATATGAAAGAATAATTCCTTCTTTATGTATGGATACATTGAGAGAAGGGAAGAGTCTATCAAAGAGGTTATAGTTAACTAACTAAGTAGAAATTCAAGGTAAGAATTTTCTTGAGTCAAATCATCCTATTTTTATTTGAATTTGTTTTATTTTTATATATTAAATTCCTCTTATATCTCATATTTTATTCTCACTTTTCTTCTTGGAAAATTTTCATATCATAATATCCTTTATGTATTTATTTCAAAAATAAAATTTCTTTCATAATATTTCTTATTTACAATATTGTTCATTTCACCCTAATACATATAATCATTTCTACAAAAAATATATATACCTTCTTATTATTGGAAAATAAATATGTATCCTCTTCTCTAACTTAAATATATTTATTCATCTCATTTTCAAAAAAATTGTAATTTTTTTTACCAATGTGGGTTTATATAACATTTTTTTAAAATATTAAAAACTAATTTATTTCTAAATTCACATATATTGTATCATCCACTTCATATTTATGTGATTTAACATTTATGACTTTTTCAAGGATCCATTATTGTAGAGACCCGAAGCTTGATGTACATGAATATTACGTTACTTTAGCGGAATACTTAATACATAAGAAAAACAAACACACAAGGACCGTAATAGTTTACTGTCTTTTGAAACTCGGAATAAAATCTTCTAATAGTGGTGAAAGATCTTCAACATCTCCCAATAATGATCTTCCCTTTTTTTCTTACCTAAAACCTTTCTTTATATCATGGGTAAAAGAAAACATAAAAGGGTGAGAACAAATTCTCAGTAAGGGTAAACAAAAGAAATATCAATCACATCATATTAATAAGAACATATCTTTTGGAAATCTTAACCTGCAAAAGAGATCATGATTTCTTAACATGGGATAAATCATAGTAGTGAAATGTAATCCCAATAATCATAACTGAAAACATGAAACTTTGTGGAATACACACATAATCATAGAGAATCATTTCTTATTATTCAAGACTCATTGCCAAGACTATCTTAGTGGACAAAGTCCCTTTCTGAACCGAGTTCACTCCTCGTTTCAGTCATGTTTCACTAAACCGGTATAACCTATCGTTCCAGCCATGTCTATCTCATGAGATATAAAATCTTTACCCAATGCATTGGACGGAGATATAGGTCTCACCCATCTCATAATGATACCATTCTTATGTGTTCCAAAAAATCTTAAATCATACATCATTGCATAACCCATGTAATAAAAATGGGAATCTTAAACATCGTGACATCATAAAACAATTCACATAAGATAAAGGAATTAATAAAAATATTTCCATCACAACATAATCAAATCCATGTAATAATAGGGATAAAAACAGAACCCTATATTATCTTAGATGGAAAATAATTTTGATAAAACTCTTGAACTTCATTCTTGAGGAAAATATCCTTTCTACTTAAAAAAACATTTCCTTTCTTAACATGTCATACATTTCTAAACTAAAAGAAGTTGACTAAAAATAAACTTGAAAACTTGTAAAGGAAGCTTCTTGGAAATAATGTTTTAAAAATCAATTCATGCCGTATAAGTTAAAAAAACATTCTTCTCGTACTTTTGTCGGAAAAGTCAAAAAATACCTCGTATGGAAAACGACAAAAGATTCCTTTCATATCTTTTACTAAAAACTCACAGAAGGGTAAAATTGGATATAAACTATTGTAGAAGGATATAAATATTACATATTGAGGAAACATGGATGTGTATGATAAAATACACCCCAGTAAATGCCAAAGTATAAACAATCTCGGATAAAAATGAGATTGTGATATTTTCCCTTACCATAGGTCTGATTTGCTTCGTAAGTGTCCGAACCTCCTGTATAATGATTTAAATAATGTCATTGACTTATTCCAGAATCATACTCATTGTTATGATATCATATATGGTTCACTTATTACTTTATATTACCTGTTCATTTGTAAATTCCATGTTAAAGAGCGTTTTGGGTAAAATTGTTTCATTTATCGTTCGTGTTTTGACTTGTAATTATTCATATGATTTCTTAGATCATGATTAATTAATTCCAGAATATAATACATGATTTATATATAATATATATTCAGAATATACATATATATAATAAATTAGTAAATGGAAAGAAATAGACCGTTCATGGAGACAGTAGGTCGTACGTACGCATGAACGCTGTTTTCGTTTCCTTATTGAGTTGAATGGAATTAAGAAGATGAAATACATATATATACACATAAATCCAGTATCAATATTATTTAATATATTTAATGATAACTTATTATATTTACTTTATAATCATTCATGAATGGTTAAAGTGGAGAATGAATCTCATCGCGTCGTGGAGACGGTAGTCCGTATGTACGCACGAGCGATGATATCATTCTCATGATCGTGGGACTGTATTGGAGTGTATGTATACTATTTCAGAATCCATATCACTTTAAAATAATAATATATAGTTATTATTTACACCATTATACCCATCCAAGTAAGGTGGTGGTGGAAAATAGATTTCACCACGGCGTGGAGACGGTATTCCGTACGTACGCACGCGTGGTGATTTCCTTTTCTGTAGGATGGATAGATGGTGAAATAGGGTTGTTTCATACTTATAATAACATATCAGTATATTATTGATACTGATGTTATTACTTCATAATGAAACAACCTATTAAGAAGAAGTGGAAGAAGAAATAAAGATAAAAGAATCGGTAATGGACATTACCTCTTCTTTGAAGTGCCTCTTTGAGTCCTCCTCTTAGGGTACTAAAATTGGTCTTTAAAGAAGACCAGGACCTCTAGGATGTTTCTAGGGAAGTGGAGAAGAGAATTTTTCAGGGTTTTTCCAAGCATGAAGGCTCAAATTGGTGTGAGGAAGAGGGGGAGGAGGTGCCCTTTTATAAGGGAGGAGAGGGGCACCTTTGGAATAACAAAAAATATTATTTTATTATAACGACAAATTCGATTTTAAATAGCTCCAAATTGATTTATTTCGAAGATAAGGTGGGGATGGGTCTAAATCCTCTCATACAATAGAATTTAGACAAGTTTAGGTTCCTATTTTACCCTTATCATTTATATTTAACTTTAAGTTAGATAATTTTACTTTTACCGTGTCTTTTTGTGTTCTTACCCTATAAGGTTAATAGACTTACTATAAGAAGCCAAACGAACCCCAAGTTGTTTATTATTAATATATATAACCTTATCTAAGTCATTTGGCAGAAACTTAGATTTTTAGGAATAAAATAACAATTAATAATATAATATTTGTTTTAAAAACTATTCTATGTCAATTTTGACACTATTTAGTAATTGATTTTTTTGAAAATAATAACAGAATGATTAGTTCTAAAAAAGTTAATTAAATAAATACTAACATGTCATATTAACCTATAAAATTAGTGGAATTCATAAAACGTTTCAAATTACATTTATTTGGGTATTTATAACATCAATTATGTCGATATTTCACTAATAAGATAATTACTGCATCATCGTTGTGTCATAAATAAATTAAATTATTTAATGTCTAAAAATTAGAAATAAAATACTATTATGTAGTAAATATCTTTATATTTCTAATGAATATTTATAGTAGAATTTATCTTATGTATAACCCTATATTAAAAATTATTTACTTACTAAACTTTGATTTTAACTATTTTAACCCTTCTTTTAATAAATTAATAATAAATGTCCTAATCTAATCCAAGTGGGCCTAAATGATCATATATTATTCCTAAGGTTTTTTTCGGTCGAATTACACTTATCCAATAGAATTAGTACATGTGTTAGGGTAATAATAATAACATTTTTACCCTTAATTACCCTATTTACTTTTAACCGTGGTAAAAAAAAGTAAAAAGTTACTATTCAACAAAAATTATTTTCATCTCATTGAACCACATTTTACTTACTAACATCCACCGTGTCTCTCGGATTTTTGAAATTCCACTCACAGAAGCGGTAAAATTATGTTTTATGAAAAATTCATTTTTTTAACTACCACTTAGTGGTTTCACTATTCATCAAAAAATGAAAGTTTCCAGAAAAATACCAATAATTAGGCCTAAGATATATTTGATATTATGAACTCAAAAATGACGTCTATTTTACCAAATTCAAAACATATTAGTTGCATTAATTAATTTAAAAATTAATTCCCATCTTCAAAACAAATAGCGTGTTTTTAAGAGATAATAACTATCAAAAGATTGACGCTTGTTTATGTCTGGTTTAAATGTATAATTTCATCCAATGACCAAAATTGTATTAAATTGTAAAAATATATTCTAAATATAATTTAAAACCACTAAAATTAATAATTTATCACTATTAATTATTTCTATTAAAAAAGTTCTTTTTAATTAAAATTTAGTAATTTTCACTATTCATTAGAATATGAAAGTTATCCGAAAAGTACCAAAATTTCACCCTAAGCAAATTTTGATATTCCGAATCCAAAAATGAAGTCCATTTTGAAAAATAAAATTTAAAAAATTTCAAAAAGTGGTTATTACTATTCATAATAGCTAGTTTTAATAATATTTTAATAGCATATCGTTGTTTAGTGAAACTCGGTATTGCGTACTACACACGCTATCGAGGAAGGTCGTGATTGCGTGTAATGAAAGGCAAATCAAGGATGCGTGTTGTGAAAGCTCATTTTCGTTTGGCATACAACACAAGACATTAATGAAAAGAATATTTTTTCATAAAATCTCGGGGTGTTATAATTATTTCAGTTTCTATTTAAAATAATGATTTAAATAATTTTTTTCACCTTTCCAAAAAGTGTTTTAAATGTGATGTACAAATTTTTACTTAAAAAACTATATAAATTTTTTAATTAAATTATTTTTATGGTTTTTCTTCCATTACCATATCAATCATTAAAAGATCCATCTTTTATTGTGTTATGTTTCATGAATCACCAACTACATGATATTATGTTATATTACATTTTGGTGAAGGTTTTTCAATATAAAATAAAATAATATTAGGTTATTATTATTAGATACAATTTTAAATATTATTTAAAAAATTTATATATATTGGTTATTTATGTTTTTTATTTATGATTGATTTCATATGAAAAAATATCAACAGTTTATTATTATGTGGAAGGTGGTTTTTATATATCCCTCCAATGCATTGGGTAGTGTTTTATATCTCATTGGATTACTAATGTATGTGAGTAGTGATGCTCAATCCACTATGATACATAGGTTGAGGGGACCCAAAAATTACATTGATAAATATGAAATCATCTTATATGAATATTCAAAACATGTAAAAGTATTTCATTCCCTATAGCTATAAACATTTTTGTGTTTTAAAAGACTAGATACATAATCATCTTATTTCATAAATGTTTTTCATTGTCTCCAACAAATTTATTATCATAAATTACACTACTTAAACATACCCAACATAAAACCTTTCTTCCTAACTAGAGGGAAAAGAAACATAAAAAAGAGTGAACTCATCTAATTAGTAAAGGTAATCATAGGAGTCATCAATCACTAATCATATGTTATCATAAGATATGAAAAGGGGTATGATAACTTGACCATAACATATGAAATTCATCCAAATTTAGTCAAAGATCATTAATCATGATTTAGGGCATAATGATTTGGTATAAAAAAAATAAAAAGTCATAACAGTGTTGAATCATCAATACACAATCCTGATATATGAGAGTATATCAAAAGAAAAATACATTAATTAGTGAGATACACCATCCTTATCCTTACCTTTTTATTATTTTCAAAATATTTTGAGGAAAAACTGAGAAATCACAAAAATAAAAGAATCATGCACCATAAGAGATAGTAGAACTATTAAAATAATGTTTCATCCTTTTAGAAGATTTATACCTATATAATTTCCAATAAAATTCAGTTACCTTGGTTTCTAGGTCATCCTTGATAGGGTCTTCAAACTAAAAGGTCATCTTTTCCCACGTCTAAATGAACTCCTCCACATTAATCTTCCTATCATTGAATCATATTCTCAAAATAGAATCCTTCTTGCTAATCCACCCACACTGCAATTTGTTGGTGTCCACTAAAATAAATCTCTCACCCATCAGGCCTATATCCTCTATTGAGGCCTTTATCTAAAAATCCTTCTTTATAATTTCTTCCTCAAAATGGATGATAAGATCCCATGTAGTCCCCCTATTTTCATCCTCCTTACCTTACTCCCATTGTTGATTATAAAATATATCCTTCTTGGTAATCACTAGAACAATGGAAGCCTCACTGTTGACATAATCCACTGCTATAGATCCTCCCTACATTGGATTAATGTCTTCCACCATACCAATTTCCTTCTCTTATTCCATACCATCTCCACCTTTAGGTTCCTTATTATTATAAGTATAGACCCAACTCATCTTATTAGGTCTCAACTTCATGAAAAATCATGTTTCCAAAGGTTTGGGTTGATAAGAGCAGTCATTCCTCCCTCTTGAATTATTTCCCCTGACTAGAATGCAACTCCTTAAATCCCAATTTCTATTCTACCCCTTTTCCCTCCTTGGGCTATAAATCCTTTTAACAAGGCCCTAATTTGTACTACCTCTAGAAAGTGGGATAATAAACTCATCACTTGATTTTATCCCAGTTAGATCATTTACTTCTTTGAAGAACTCATCCCACTCAATAACTTTTTGATCTGATACCAACTCTTCAGCTCCCAGGCTTTCAAAGAAGTTGGTCAGTTTTATAGATGACATATTTCTTCTAGGAATATACTCATACATTGTTTTATCCCTACCATTTTGTCTTTTCATTGAACTCTCCAAAGCCTTACAACCCATTAAACCTCCCTCATAATTCTCCTATATCATGGATTCCAAATTTAGATCATTGCCGTAATGTAAAACCCCTACATAGGAGGAAGAATTAGGATGTTTGAGGTAAAGTACCAAGGAACCATCATCACCCACTGACTATGTTCACACTGACCATGAAGTTTTCTGCATAGTTGTCTTGGGGTTGGCCAGATCCTTCCTAAGAAGTTGAACATGTCTACAATATTCTATTTTTTATTCTTACAATTATCCTCCTTGTGAACAGGGTTGGCCATATCTGAAACACCATTTCTCACATGGTTCTTTGTCAGGGTGATTCCAGTTGACTATTGGATCATCATATTGGATTTCCCAAGTCCTTCTTTACAGCCTTGATGACATGTTATAGATATATGGCCCAAACATTTACAAGGTACATAAAAATTCATCCAAGATTTAAAAATCCACAACCTGTTTACATCTAAACTCTTCCACTATAGAGATCCGATTCTAGTCCTCCAGCAACATGGAGATATCAGCTTCAACACATATACAAGGTCCAATTGGATTAAAACCCACAATTTTTCTATTATTCAAACACATATACCATCCAACCATATTTCTAAGTAAATGAGTGATATAGGGGTTTTGAAAAGGTAATGGTAGTTTAGGGAGACTTACCCACCATTTCATGGTAATAGCATCCTACTTCAAGTGGAATTCATAGGACCACCAAAATAGGTTGAAATGGATCCCATTTTAGATCTATAAAGAGTTGTACCATGCATGAATCAGTTCATGTGTCGAATACAAACATGTCATGATATGTTGTTTATCAATAAGACCAACAATTGCTCTATCATTCAAACCCTAGGATCTGAAGATGAACCTATTGAAGGTATCAACTGAAGGATGATGAGGTCCAAATCGAGCCATTAGGGTCAGGTCTAGAAGACTCATGACTTCTATGAACTCGATGGTCAAGTGATAATTCCAAGGTGATCCATTATAAATATCTTGAACCATCAGACATGTCAAAATAGACAAAAATTAGGGAGAAAATCTAGAAGAGAGAACGAAGTAAAGGAGGGTAGCCTATCCTTTGAATAAGATGAAAGCAGAGCTCGTCCCCCACCCCCCCCCCTCTAAAAGGGAGGGGTTATGGGACCACCTTTATTGGTCTATGGCATCTCCGAGGGAAATGATATAAGATACAATAAAAAGTTATCCCTCTATAATAGATTGATCAATCAATATGCATTATCACATATAAAATGCACCACTATATATTAGTTGGTGAGATATACATAATCATAAAAATAATTTTCATATTCAAGGATCAATACCAAGACTATCATAGTATATAGTTTCCGATAGTGGATTCGTTCACTTCCCCGCCTATTTTTATTCATATAATGAGTTCACTCCCCCATCATCTTTTTATTTTTTGAATGGGTACACTCCCCATCCTAATTTCACTCTTCGAGTGGGTTTACTCAAAATTCTATCATTTCCATAGTCATGGATCCCAAGTCTGTCATAGTGGATAGAGTCCCATACTGAACTAGTTTCACTCCCTATTTCGATCCATATTATCTTTTGAGATATTAATTTTTACCCAATTCTTGGAAGGGATATATAATTTTAGGATCAACCATCACATAATGAAAACCATAATTATATGTTCTATAAGATCATAAACCATTAATAAATTAATTATGTCATGACCCATTTAATATATATGAGTTTTTTAAACATTCCACCATTTCATATTAGCATAACCTCTAGAAAAAATATTTTTCATAAAGATTTCATCATAACATAAATACAAGACAAGTTCATCCAGAATAAAAAATTCTGACCATTTATGGATAAGAAAGAAAAATGTACATAAGATTGGAGGACTGGGTCAAACAAATAGAAATCATGTCATCCACCAAAAATAGGTCTAGAGATCATAGTACAAAATATCATTTCTGTAATCAGAGTCATCAGCAGTCTCCCACTCAGATTGAAACTTATCCCGATTTAAGATTTTAAAGATAATGAATGTTCATTATATCATAATGCTATTACAAAATAGGACTTTAAGAGAACTAAAAATGAACATTATCAGCGCTATAGAAGTGTTGACTACTGGCGTGAGATTAAAATCCCTTGGCTTTTATCAGTGCTAAAAAAGTGCTGACAAAGGATAACATTTATCGGTGATTTTATTTAGTGCTGATAAAGGGGACCTTTATCAGTGCTTTAAGAAGTGTTGATAAATGGGAAAGTTGCAGTGTGTTGTAAGAGCACATTGTAGCACCAGTGCAATGTGATGTAACAGCACATTGTAGCACCAAAAACATATGAAATCATAAAAATCAAGTAACAATACATAATTTAAATGAAATAAAATTTACAACGCAAATATAATAAAAAGAACTATATTATAGATATTTAAAACATCGGTTTATATAATTATATAAGTAAAAACTATTACATTAATTAAAAACATCAATATTTCTTTTTCTTTTGATACTAACCCCAACTCATGCTATTTCTGAACAAACCATCCATACTAGAGAAAAATAAAACACATGAATAAGAAAACATTTATTATGATAGTAATAATATAATGAAATAAATTAACAAGAAGTGTTTATTTTAAACTAAACATTGAGTCATACCAGGAACACTATGTATCAGATTGAGTTGTGGTTGATTCTTGTATGTCACGCTATTTCTTGTTCATCTTCAAGAATTGTATCTATGAAAATTAACTAAATAAGTATAAGATAAAAATAATATGTAAATTAATTAAGTAATAGTGGAAATAATGATAAGAAAAAAAATCTGGGATTGTTTTCTCGGTTTTGGATATGTGATGCGTGTTTTAAACTTAAATGACACTTATATATTGAAAAGATGCACTTTGATTCATAATGTTCACACCATGTATCAAATTTAGATGTCGTTTATTTCTACACATCCCAAATTACTTATGGATTTTTTTTCCTAATGTATCAAAACAATATGAATATTTTTTCTCAGTTTTGCGTGTATCACTTGTCTTTTTTAGAAAAACATCATTTTAAAATAGGAACACATAATTTGATACATACCAGTCACATAGTTAACTAGTTTGACTTGATACTAATTAATATATGTAAAAAATTACTTATGAATTATTTTCTAAAATTATCAATACAATCTAAGAATGTTTTCTCAGTTTCAGTGAGTGACACTTTTTGAAATAAAATATCAATTTCAAAGTAATAACAAATACTTTGAGTCATACTGGGAACATCGTGTATCGGATTGAGGTATATTTGATTCATATACATCATAAAAGACTTATGGATCATAATCTTAAACTATCAAAACAATCTGAAATAATTTTTTCAATTTTGAGTATGTCGTTTGTCTTTTTTACTAAAAATAATATCAAATTCAAATAAAAAGACACATTTGGAGTCATATCGGTCACACCATACATCAGATTGAGTTGATGAATATTCCTACACATCTCAAATAACTTATAGATATTTTTTCTAGAGTATCAAAATAATTTGAATGTGTTTTCCTGGTTTTTAGTACATCAATTTTCTTTTTTACTAAAATGTCATTTTAAACTGGAAACATGAACTTTAAGTCATATTGGTCACATAGTGTGTCTGTTTTACATGAAAGTAATTCCTACATGTCAAAAAAGATTTATAAATCATTTCACTAAACTATCAAGATAATCTGAGTGTGTTTTCTTGGTTATGTGGGAGTGACACTTTTTAAACTAAAAATGTCAATTTTAAACTGATAACGGAAACTTTGAGTCATATGGGGCACATAATGTGTTGTATTGAGGTGAGGATAATTCATAAAAATCATAAATGACTTATTGATCATTTTATAATGTATAAAAATAATCTGAATATATTTTATCAATTTTAAGTATGTCAGTTGTCTTTTTAACTAAAATTAATGTCAATTTTAAATAAAAAGACACACTTTGAGACATACTGATCATACTGTGCATCAGATTTTGGTGAGGTTAATTCCCACACGTCCCAAATGTCTTATGGATAATCTTCCTAAATTATCAAAACAATATGAATGATTTTTCTCAGTTTTGAATATATCACTTCTTGTTTTAAATAAAATGTCATTTTAAACTAGAAACACACACATTGAGTCATACCGATCACATCATGTGTTGGTTTGATGTGAGACTGATTCCTACAGATAAAAAATGACACATGAATCATTTTCCTAAATTTTCAAGAAAATATGAGTGTGTTTTATTAGTTTTCAATGAGTGATAATTTTTAAACTAAAATGTCAATTTTAAACTAATAACATTCACTTTGAGTCATACCTAGCACATCATGTATCAGATTTAGGTGTGGATAATTCCTACATGTGAAAAATATCATATATATCATTTTACTAAAGTATCAAAACAATATGAATGAATTTTATTGATTTTGATTATGTCAATTTTCATTTTTACTAAAATTAATGTCAACTTTATATAAAATGATGCACTTAGAGTCATACCAATCACATCATGCATCAGATTGAGGTGTGTCTGATTCTTACACATCTCAAATGACTTATAGATTATTATAAAAATTATCAAAAAAATATTAATTTTTTTCTTGTTTTTGAGTACATCACTTGTCTTTTTTACTAAAATTTCATTTTAAACTCGAAACACACACATTAAGTCATACTAGTCACATCATGTGTCGGTTTGATGTGAGACTGATTCTTACACGTCACAAATGACTTATGAATAATTTTCCAAAATTACCAAGCAAATATGATCATATTTTCTTCTTTTTTATTGAGTGTCACTTTTTAAACTAAAATATCAATTTTGAACTGATAATAGACACTTTGAGTCATACCTAGAACATCGTGTATTGGATTTGATGTGTGACTAATTCTTACATGTAAAAAATGACTTATGGATAATTTTCCTAAAGTATCCAAACAATATGAATGTTTTTTCTTGGTTTTGAGTATGTCAATTGACTTTTTACAAAAATTAATATCAACTTTAAATAAAAAATATGCACTTGGAGTCAGACCAATCACAGTGTGTCAGATTGAGGTTTGGATGATTTATACACATATCAAATGACCTAGGGATCATTTTTATAAAGTATAAAAATAATTTGAATGTTTTTATCGGTTTTGAGTATGCCACTTTTCTTTTTTAATAAAATTTCATTTTAAATAGAAACACACACTTTGAGGCATTTAGGTCACATCATGTATCAGTTTGACATGATATTGATTCCCACACATCAAAAATAACTTATGAATCATTGTCTTAAATTATTAATAAAATATGATAATGTTTTCTTGATTTTAAGTGAGTTGGAATTTTTAAATTAAAATGATAATTTTAAACTAATAACAAATACATTGATTCATATCAGGCACATCGTATATCATGTTGAGGTGCATCTAATTCCTACCCAAAAGTTTTTCCTCAGTTTTGAGTATATCAGTTATCTTTTTTCTAAAATTAATATCAATTTTAAAATTCAAGAACCACGTAGAATCATACCAGTCACACCGTGTGTTGCATTAAGGTGTGGCTAATTTATATATTTCCCAAAGTCTTTAAAAATCTCAACTTCTAGTGTTACCATGCTTTCTATAAGATTTTTTTCGAACTCCCAAAAATACATATTGACTTTATGTTCTTATTCGAAAAAGTTTTTTCAGAAAAGAAAATTGATTCAATATACATTGTTTCAGTTTGACCAACAAATCTAATGTAAATCATGGTAACATTAGAAGAATGTGACATTTTATCTATTTTTTCCTTTTTGTAGATAGTTTGAAGTAAAATATTACCTCCCAAAAATTTTTGAAAAAAAATAAATAAGTATTATATAAAAATTATAAGGAAATTAACTAACAAATAGTATATAAAATGATGAGAAAGTTAATTAAATAAATAGTAGGAATTCCTGTTATCATGATGGTTATATACATTTTTTACCCATTTACTTGTTTTCATTGTCTCAGTTGCAGTCTCAAAGTCCAATATCTCATGAGCATGACCAGCTTCAAACAAACAACCCAAACTCAAAGAAAGGAATCAGCCTATATAAGAAAACAATTATTATGTGAGTAATTCTAAAAAGAAATAAATCAAACTTAAATATGAAACAATACATTAATTATATGGACAATTATTTTACTACTCAAACATCAAGAGTACCTCTGTGATTGAGCATAGGTAGCATCATTTCTATTTTTTCAATGGAAAGAGATGGAACTTTAAAGAAAGTGATAAATTTCAATATTGAATGGGTGGAAAGTTTTTGAGGGAGAAGAAGTATGTAGAGGTTATGGTGAAGAAAGGCATAAAAGATAGAAATAAATCTTATAAAATAAATGAACTGTGAAAATATTACTTCCCAAAAGATCTATGAAAAAAATAAGTATTAGATAATATTGTTAAGGAAATTAACATACAAATAGTATATAAAATGATGAAAAAAATCAGTTAAATAAGTACTATGAATTAAGATTTTCATTATTGTTGTATACATTCTTGACCCTTTTCCTTATTTTCAATATTTCAGTTTTAGCCTCAAAGTCAAATCTCTCATGAGCATGAGTAGCTTCAAATAAACCACCCCAACTTGAACCAAATAATCCCACTATATAAGAAAACAATTATTATGTGATTGATACTAAAAAAATATATATATAACATAAATATGAAATAATACTTTAATTCTATGGACAATGATTTTAATATGAAAAAAATAAGATTACCTTTGTGATTGAGCATTGGTAGTATCGTTTCTCTTTCTATAAAAGCAGTGGAGGGAACTTGAAGGAAAGTGATAAATTCCAACACTACAAGGGTGAAAAGTGTTTTGAGGGAGAAGTAGTCTGTATATTATTTTGGTGTAAAAAGACATGAAATATGGACATAAAACTTCTAAAATAAATAAACTCTATAAGGATTAATGAAAATTAAATCAATGTTTCATTATATATTTTTTTGAAAAAATAGAGAAGTTGTATCATAACATTTCCTTTACATCTTCCCAAAGGGTTTCCTTTTTTATAGTTTGTTATTTTTACCTTCTCATTGAACTCTCTTTATTTTTCAAAATGTTTTAGGGATTTAGATCCTCTATTGTGAATCTAAATCCCCTCATTATGGCCCCATATAACATATAAGACATTTTCTATATTGGTAAAAACATGAACTGATTGTGATCTCCCAATGAAAGGGTCATCCTTGATTGAATTTTCATCTGAATCGACATTTGTTTAAGTTGTTGGAAGGAAAATTGGCCAATTATTGTTTACTAGATCTGAGACATAAAATACATGTAACTATTCTTATTCCATTATGAATAGATCGCCCTTTTCCCATTCCACACTAAAATTCACCTTTATGAGTCCCATTTCATCAACTTTAGCTGTATTTTTATTATCAACCCATTGAAATGGAAAATTGAAACTTGAAATATTGCATAATCCAACTCATATGTCTATTTGATAATGGAAAATTATGACATATTTTCATAAATTAGATTTCTATCTTTGTAACTAGATATATGAATTACTCCCCCATAACAGTAAAACCACTGTTTTGAATCATATTATATTCATCATGTTCTTTTGTATAAAACGTATAACCATTGTTTTAAAAAAAATTGAAAGATACAATAAATTCATTCGGTACCCTTTCTAGACATAAAGTTGTTTATAAATTGACTCCATATTTTTAGACAACTCCTAATAAATTTCATCTTAAAACCATCCTATAAACTATTCATTAAGTGTATTTGATATCCATCCTTCAGCCCTTGATGGATTCAAATCTATAAGAATTTATTTGTGGGCTTCAACATATAGATCAACATCTTCAATAATATGTAAAATATAAAGGTGTGATTTCTCCCTCTCTGTCAAGGTAATTATAACAACGACTCTTTCAGAAATTCCTTCACCCATAAGGCATTTGATGGGATGAGACTTTGGGAGACCGATGTAATCAACATCTAATAGGTAATTAGTATAGAATTAAATAGATTCTTTAACAATATATCATTTTTCAATAAAACCTTCCAACAAATTTTGAGTACTGACAAACCATTTCAAAATATTAATATACCGTTCAGTGGGTTACATCTATATGTAATTGATAGGACCACATAGTTGAACTTCTTTATCTAATTGAACCATAAGGTGAACCATTATATTAAATAATTATGAAGAAAATAATATATCTAATTCACATAATATGACTATAATAACCTTATTCATGATTTGAATCTTCATAAGGTCTATAACTTTATAGCATATGTATTTGAAAAATAAGTAGATTCTGGTTAATGTATATCATAAATTTTTAGGTAGAATGTTATGGAAATAAATAGGAATCAAATATTACATCAAAACATGAAAATTGTGTGATTTTAGTCCATGTAACCTAAAATTAGTCATTTATGTGACATTCTTGATATTTGATAAATACCCCTCTATAACTTATACATTGTTAAGGGAAAGGAAAATTTGGAATTTTTTCTATCGGGATAGAGTGTAATCTGCTGAAGGAAGAAAATTCTACCCTTTAACCTTCACCAGTGTCAACTCTTCCCTTATCCCCATGTCAATCATGTCCAACCTAGCCTTGATTCCATAATTATTTTATCTAGGGACATTTATTAATGTGCCAATAACACTATCAAATACATTTTTTCTCTATTTATGACATCAATAAAATGTATTACATATAAAAAATTCCAATATGGTAATTCCAAGAAAATTGATCGCTTCTTCCAAACTCATATTTTAAGGTTTTTTCAAAATGGTTTATCAAAAAGGGTGTCAATATATTTTAATTTATCGAATACTTAATCACCCATTAGTAGAGATGATGTTATACCTTGTTCGATATTCATGTCAAATACTATCATCAAGGATCAGTACTTATGTCATTGAGGTAAAATTTTCTCATGTCCTAAAAATATAGTCTTCATGGAATGTTTCAACTGAACTGAGTGTGTGCATTCGTCACAAATGGGATACACCAACAATCTGTTAATTCTATAACCTAATAAATTTCTATAAGAGAGAAAATCATTTATCATACATACAACATGGCCCTTAATGTGAATTCATCACTTATATAAGCATCATATATTGTAACACTTTTATACCGCATAAATTTAATATATTTCTAATAATGGAGACAAATATATATCAATATCATTACCAAGTTTCTTTGGTCATGATATAAGCAGAGACAATATAATGTTTTTCACTTCATGCATAACCGTGGTGGAAAGTTGTAATTTACCAATATGATGGGTCATATACTGTGAGTACTACTCTATACACCAAAATTATTAATTTCGTCTTTAGATAACACAAGATTAATGTTTCTCGGGTCATTTCCAAATTTAGGATACTCCTAATCAATTTTATTCCACTGATGAGAATATAATGGATGACACAGGATCCCATCTTTAATTCTTGTATTTTCATGCCATGTCAATTGTCTCACGGTTTTCTAACATCCATATAGTCTTCTAAATCATGTAATGATAGGAAAGTACCACAAAACATTCAAAGGACTTTATTCATTTTTCTTGTATCGATCAACACCAAACTTAAGTAATTTTTTGAGTCATTCATAGTCCTTGAAATACAATATGCAATCATTTGAAGAAGAATGTATTTTCTAGAGATGATACACATTGAATGTAGAATTTATTTAGCATCATATGTTTTGCATGGTAGTTTTTTTTATTCTAGTATCATATCATTTAGGAGACCAAGCAGTTATGTAAATCTATTGTCACTCCATCCACTTCAAAATTTGAAATTATATAACTTCAATACAGCTGACAATGTTTTATATTTTGTAAAACTAGTATATAATGGTGTCTTATCATAGCTATTTAACTTCTCAAACAACTTTTGATAATCACAAAGGTCATCTTCATTTTCAATTTTCATTTCTTTTATGTGATCTCCATCATCATTTATGCTGGTATTCATATTAAATGATCCATAAATCGTAGTATCATCCGAATCAATATGAATGTTCAGTTTTTTTCCATGTTTAGTAAAAAAAATTATAGCTATGATTTATTCCATGATATATTTAATGTTATTCCAACTCTTCTGGACTAATTTTTCATGAATTAAAATGATCTAAACACTGAGAAAGGATTTGAGAAGTTTCATATGCATTCTATATTTCAAACATGATGAAATATATGACTCTAACTTGATACTCTTTTGTAAAATGATTTTAATGCACCAATTTTCAATTTATACCCATCCTATTGAGTTCATGAAATATTCATTTTTTAGAGTAAATAAATAAATACACATAAGATATTCATTATCACAGGTGAAAGTTATAGAAAATTATAATAAGGGAAACCCAACATTTGATTGTTTCAAAGAATTTAAGTATGGTTTGAATAAAATGGGAAATTGAATTTAAGAAATGAATTATTAAAATATGATGGGTTTTTTCCTCTGAATTCATTCAAATTTGAAAGTTATAGACAACTATCATCCTAATCAGATCATCTCTCGAACATTTAGCATTTCATTTTGTTATTTGACACTCATCCTCCATCTCTTATGGTCATGCACCTATGTTTCTTGAAATACTCTCAGTGGTAGTCATCCATGGGATGACCACTTCTTAGAGTAGTATAGGAAACATAAAAGAGATGGGTGATGAGTTTTAAGAAACAAATTACAATAATAACTGTTCAGGAGAAGAAGATAATTTGGATGATATTTGTACTCTATTTGTCACGACCCGTCCCCTGAGGTGCGTATCGTGACTACCCCAAGCCCGTCTTTCATAGGCCAGGGGCCGGCGACTAGCACCAAAGGCATAAATCCCTAAACTGGGAAGAAATTTCCTTTAAAACTGTAAACAAACACATCAGAGTACACAACTGGAAGTAAAACACTAAGTGAAACTGTATACAAAATAGATTGTAGAAAGTAAAGTGGGTCGAAAATACAAGCCCAACAGGAAAGTACAATACAATTGAAATGAAATTACAACTATAGAAAAGTAAGCAGCTAATGGGTCATCCTTCAGGGTTCCTACCTGAAGGGTAGGTACTGATGGCCTCCTCAGAACCCCACATCCATCCGTCCACTCCGAGCACCTTCACACTGAGTGGTCCACCTCTAGGTACCATCCAGTCCTGCTACTCTCTGCCTCTGTCAGCGCTGTCTGTTGTCTGCAACCAACACAATGGGGTGCGTGCATAGCCCATGAAGGGGTGAGTATAATGATACTTATTAGGTACCCTGAGACCCTCAAGGTCTCACAAAATCCAATAAGGATAACCAAAAAGTATGGATTCAACATATAACCATTACTTAGGTATATGCCCATACATATACCTAAGTTATCTGGTAACCCATCTCAATCCTGAGGAAAACACAGAAGTCATTGACTCAGCTCAAAACCAAGATTTTATTATAGGGGTGGTAACATGTAACACTCCTAGTCAAACTGACAAAAGCTTGGCTGCTGGTGTACTCCTCCTCTATAGAGTACTTTGGGCCTTCCGCGTCATACAGAGGCGCTTTCCACTATAGAGGACTACTGTGGTACTCCTCCTGTCGAGCATTGTGGGTCTGCTGCATCACACGGAGGCGCTCCCCCTCGTATCCTGCTGAGGTACTTATCCTATCGAGTATCGTGGGTCTACCATGTCACACATAGGCGCTCCCCAATGTGGGTCTTCCACGTCACACAGAGGCGCTTCCCACTGGGCTAATTGAAACACTCCGAGTCGAAAGGTCAGCAGTCGTCAGGTCTCAGCCAGCTACTAGGTCTCCGTACTCTACTCACTTTTCTCCGAGAGGATCAGATCCACGAGCTATAGGTCGATTCACCAACTTTCAAAAAGTCTCATGTAGAAGTATCTCAAAGGTCTGCCTCGTCATAGGGGTCTCAACGCAACAGACATTGCGTCAATCGGACGCCCGATCTGTGAGTTATTGGCATTTATGTTCCAGGGGCCCGGTTGGATTTTAGGATCAAACCAACTGGACCGTACCCCAACTATGTCCAAACCTCAATTGGTTTATTCCAAAATATCTATCTCACTCTATGCTTTTCGTAATCGTAGACGGTTCGTCGATCTCACACTCGTAGCCTGTGTTATGGGCGAAAAGGTGAAAATAGGCCATAACGGGTCCAGGTATGGTCCGACCCCGTTGGACTGACCCAGCCTGACCCCTGTCTAGACCGGGGTCTGACCTAGTCCGAGGGTCCGACACGGTCCGTGGGTCCGACTCGGCCCGAGGGGCGGCCCGACGGCTCGGCGGCCCGGCGGCCCGGCGGCTCGTGGGTCCGCCTAAGCTGCGTTTGGGGGGAAATCGCACGCCCCCTGGCTCCCGAACGGCAAAGATGTTCAGGTGGGAACCCAATCCAGTGCCACCTAGCACCGGTCCAGATCATGTGGGACCCTTTGGGTCCCGCTCCTCCTGGATGGCCGAGCTGCCAGCTGCTCCGCATCACCGGCGGTCGGCCCGCCGCCAGCCACTCCAGTGCCTCTGTCGTGGCCCACCCTGGTTACGGCTCTCCTCCTCTGCACGGCGTGATGGCATCATGCCCTTCCATTGCAACCCGCCTAGGATGTGTCCCCATTCTCCTCTACACGACGCGATGGATATGTGCCCTCTCTTCCACACGGCACGGTGGTGCCGCACCCTTTCGGCGACCCGGTGGCCTTGCGTCGCAGGTTCCTTCGTGGCTGGATTTCTTCATGGTCGGTTTCTGTTGAGGTCCGCCCGATGTCGGCCTCCATTTCTCCACCTCCATCTTCAACAAATTAGAACAACAAAGGGAGAGTTTCAGGCTTTGTTCATGCGGCCCAAGCTCTCCATGTTATGGTGATAACATTTTGTGATTCGTAAACCAAGATTTTTTCGATAAAGAATTGAAAAAAATAAATCTTAAATCCCCCGCCTAGGGATCATTGATCGTTGAGGAAGTCGCGGAATGGTGGGTGTCGATTCATCAATGCCAGAAGACAAGAGGATATCCGTCGTTGGAGGATGAGTGTTCGGAGGTGACGAAGACGTAAAAGGCGTTCTTTGCAGTCAGTTCCTTCTCTTTTGACACGGTTCAAGATCTTTCTTCATTGGTGAGTTCTTCGTTGGAGAGAAAAGGTTCCTCCAAGTTCGTTCCTCTTCCCAAGATCCACCAAAAGATAATTTCCAACAAAATAATAAAATATGAAATCTTATTAAATTGTTCGAATAAAGAATTCAAAAGATTTAAAATTAATTAATTAATTCCATTAATTAATTTGGGTGTTTTTGCACATTTATGAGGGAATTTCAACGGTTTCCCCCACTTATGGGGTGTTCAAGGGGTTTTAAGCTTTTTTGGTCCCCACTGATAAATATCCTCCCAAGGGAGGTTATGTGCGGGTAGGCCCCACCACCATAACCTCTCATGGGAGGTTATGGTGTGGTGGCCCCCCACCTATAACCACCTCTTGGAGGTTTTAACAACCAAAAATAAAAATAAGGTACACACTTATTTTATGTTAATTATATTAAAAACCCAAAAACTATCTTCCATTCTCAAACAACTGTCGTCAAGGTGAAAGTATTATTAATAAAATATTGGTGCTACGAGTTCAACGGTGCCTTTAGATTTAAATTTAGAGCACCGGTTAAGAAGATATAAAATCCCGCTCATACATTTACTAAATGTGCCTGAAAAAAACTTCATAAATTGATTCCAGACACACCGTGACTCATAATCAAGCGCCGTAAATTTTTGCGAACTCGTAAAAATCCGATGTATTTTTTTAAAAAAATCCACAGAATTTATGGGTCTTTACATTCTCCCTGCCTCAAGGCTATATGTACTCGTAAGCTAAAACTCGAACTAAGGGAACAAATGGGGGCACTGAGCATGCATCTGAGCCTCATGTTCCCAAGTGCTCTCCAGGAGGTTCTTATGCTGCCAGCAAACATGCACCAGAGGTATCGACCGTCCATCTAGGACCCGCTCCTATCGATCCTCAATCTCCACTGGGACCTCCGTGAATGTCTCCCCATCATCGATGTCCAGATCTCCATGGTCAATGGTGTGGGAAGGGTCATTCATGTATCTCCTCAGTTGAGATACGTGGAAGACATCGTGCACCCGGTGCAACTGAGGTGGAAGATCCAGGCGGTAAGCCACCTCACCTACTCTGATGAGGATCTCGAAAGGTCCGATGAATCGCAGAGAAAACTTTCTGCCTCTGCCAAATCTCCATAGACCTCATCTAGTTGAGACCCGTAGAAAGACGCGGTCGCCATCCTCGAACTCCAGTGGTCTCCGTCTCATTTCAGCATACGAATTCTATCTGCTCTGTGCAGTCTTCATCCACTCTTGGATGATCTGAACCTTCTCTATAGTAGCTCGTACCATCTCCGGTCCCACTAGTGCTGACTCCCGAGGGCCTGTCCAGCATAGTGGCGATCTGCAAGGTCGACCATACAAGTCCTCAAGACGCGCTATCCTGATGGTGGAGTGATAACTGTTGTTGTATGCAAAATCCACCAAAGGCAAGTTATACTCCCAACTGTGACCAAAGTCGAGGACACATGCACGGAGCATGTCCTCAAGGGTCTGAATGGTCTGATCTGTCTGACCATCTGTCTGAGGATGGAAGGTAGTGCTCAAGCGAAGATGTGTCCCGAAAACCTCCTACAACTCCTTCCATAGCTGAGAAGTAAACTGTGTGTCACGTTTGGAGACAATAGAAAAAGGTTCTCTATGTAAACGCACAATCCCATGCACATAGAGGCATCCCAAGCTCTCTACTGAGCCCTGCTTTCTGATCGGTAGGAAGTGGTCCAACTTGGTGATTTGGTCAATGATCACCCATATCGAATCTTGACTCCTGTATGTACGTGGAAGACTTATCACGAAGTCCATGGATATCCCATCCCACTTTCACTCTGGGACCTCTAAGGGCTGAACCAAGCCTGTTGATACCTAGTTATATGCCTTCACTTACTGACAAGTGATGCATCATGAGACAAAATATTCTATTTCCTTCTTCATACCTGGAAACCAGTGCTATCATCAAAGGTCCTGGTACATCTTCGTCACTCCTCGATGTACCGCTAAGGGGGAAGCGTGGAACTCCCTCAACACTTCCTCTTGAAGTAAAACTGATACCAAGGTACATCCTCTAAAGAGGATGACGTGATCCACACCTTCTAAAAATCCATCAGGTTTCTAACCTATGGATATCTAAGAACGTTGTGTCTCATAGTCAGCGTCTCCATGTTGTGACTCCCTGAATCGCTGAAGAAGTGGAGGAGTGACTGCAAGAGACTGAAGAAAAGCTGCTCCATCTCGGTCCACATAAGAAATATGTAAAGTAGCCAGCTGCTCTGTCGCCTCTTCCAGCAGCTGTATACCAGATATCTTGTTGAGAGCATCTGCAACAATGTTCCCCTTACTAGGAGTATAGCTTATCTCAAAGTCATAGTCCTGGAGGAACTCAATCCAGTACTGTTGTCTCAGGTTCAGGTCCTTATAGGAAAATATATACCTAGGACTCTTGTGATCAGAGTAAACTGTGAAATTCCCACCCATCAGATAGTACCTCCACATCTTCAAGGCGAAGACCACTGCTACTAACTCCAGGTCATGGGTACCATAGTTCTGCTCATGTTGTCTTAGCTTTCGAGAACCAAATGCGATCACTGCTCTCTCCTTCCTCAAGACACACCCAAGTCCGGTCCCTGATGCGTCCCAGTAGACTATGTACCCTACGCCTTCCTCTGGAAGCCTCAAGATGGGGGCACTAGTCAGCCTATGCCTCAACTCCTGAAAGCTCTGCTGGAATCTCTCAGACCACATGAAGGGTTTCCCCTTCTTCCTCAAGGCTGACAGTTTTGTTAAAACTCTAGAGAAGTCTAGAACAATTATCCGATAGTACCCAACCAGACCCAGGAAACTCCATACCTCCTTCACACTCCTGGGTGGATCCCAATAAAGTACTACCCCGATCTTCATAGGATCTAATTCCACTCTAGCCTCTTAGATGATGTGTCCTAAGAAGTAAACCTCTCGAATCCAAAACTGGAACTTCGAGAGCTTAACAAAATGCTGGTGCTCTTGGAGTGTTTCCAGTACTACCAGTAGATGGTAGGCATGCTCCTCCTCAGTAGTCGAGTAGATCAGAATTTCATCAATGAAGACTACGACAAAGTGATCGAGGTAAGGCTGGAATATCCTGTTCATGAGACACATGAACACTGCTGGAGTGTTGGTTATGCCGAAGGGAATAACTAGAAACTCATAAAGGTTGTACTGACATCTTAAGGTCGTCTTCTGCACATCCTCGTCTCAAACTCTGAGTTAGTGATAGACTGATCAGAGGTCTATCTTTGAGAACCATTGTGCTCCCTTTAACTGATCAAAGAGATCGTCAATCCTCAAGAGTGGGTAGTTATTCTTCATGGTCACCTGGTTCAGGCAACAGTATTTGACAAAAACCCTCAATATCCCATCCTCCTTCTTGGTGAACAGAATCAGGTCTTCCCAGGGAGAAACACGGGGCCAGATGAATCCCTTTCCCTGCAAGTTTTCCAGTTGTACCCGCAGCTCATGAAGCTCAGCAGGAGCCATCTGATATGCTGGAGTAGATATCGTTGTCGTCCCAGGGTACGGGTCAATGTATAACTCCACCTCTCTCTGAGGAGGTAGTCTTGGGACATTTTCAGGGAAAACATCCGCATACTGGTCCACCACTACAGGATAAGTCGGACTCTCCACATGAACTACTCCGAGGGTAAGGCAAGCCAACTGGTGAGTGATCGGCTGCACCCTCCTCCGAGTAAGTCTGTGCTATGCTGCAAAGGTTCCCTTCCCACTGGTGAAGGTAAACCTAGTCCCATCCATGCAGACACACCGCACTTTTCACCTAATATAGTCAATATGAGCATGAACTATAGATAACCAGTCCATACCCAAGATGACGTCGTAAGGCCTCGACGCTGCTACTAGGAGATCCCAGCCGAAGCTCTCACCTCCTAGAGTAAGCTCACGCTGCTGACACCAGATCGTAATCATCGAGTCTACTCCCGTAGGAGTCTCTAGCCGTAAGGATCGAGCCAATGGCTCCATCGTAATCTCCGAGCTCTGAACGAGGGTAGTGGAAATGAAAGTGTGACTGGCACCTGTGTCTATAAGAATTGTATATAAGGTGGAGAAGACACAGATAGTACCTTGAATCATCCCCGAAGCATCGTGGTAGTATTCCTTAGCTAACTGAAGCTGAGCTCTCCCATGTCCACCTACTCCCTGCGGTCAAGGGTGGACCTCCTAGTGGTGGTGGTGGTAGCACCTCGTAACGTTGTCCACCGCCAGCTGCTTGACCAGCTCCTCTTCCATGTCCACCTGCGCCCTATGTACTGCCTCGATCAAACCTTTGCCTCTGCTTGGGAGGTCCCTCAACTATCTGCTGATCATCTGAATGGCGGGTCGGATATTCATGAGACATGTGACCCTGCCCACCACATGAGTGACATTGTCTGCTCCTGGCATATATTTCATAGCCCTAGGTGCCCCACACAATAGATCCTGAGTCCTGCGGTCGTCCACCCCTGGCTCTGGTCCACTTGGACCTCTGCGTCATCTATCTACATCCATCTACATAAGACTCCACTGCATGTCAACTAGTACTGGGTCTCACTGCTGGTGACTGCTCAGCAAGGAAACTCTCCACTAGGAGGGCTCTCTCTAACACCCCCGTCTGCGTCGGGATGCTGAGGGAGATCATTGATTCCCGGATATCTCTCATAAGCCCCTGCTTGAAGGTCTGGGCCTTGAAGAATGGGTCTCACACCATATCTGTGGAGTAGCGCGAGAGATTGGTGAACCTCGCTGAGTACTGAGCTATAGTCATGCTACCCTGCTGTAGATACAATATCTCTTATATCTGTACCCCTCGTAGGGTCGTTGGGACAAACCTTTCGCAAAATAGGCTCTGGAAGTTTTTCTAGAGTAGTGTTGCCTTGTCATGAACCTGGAGCATCAGGATCCACTATCTTCCTATTACTCGCTAAAGGAGATTCGTAGAAAGGATCACCATGAGGTATGCTGGTGTCCCTACCTGCCTGAAGACTCTCACCCCATCCTCCAGCCAATCCTCAACCACCTGTGAGTCTGTCCCTCCCCAGAACCTAGGTGGCCACTAGCGCTGTAACTCACTAATCACACTCAAGAAGTGTGCATAATCTGTTGCTGGGGCGGGTGGCATCGGTGGCCCAACAGGAAGTGGTACCGTTGGTGCCTCCGCTGGTAAAGGGCCCCACAATGAGGCATCGTCGCTCAGCGGGCTGTTAGAGCGTACGAATCTTGGGGCACTGTGGGGAGTCATCTTGAAAGAAACATATGTGACACAGTCAAAAGATTATACCTGGTGAGATGACCTGGTTGAGCCGAATTAAGAAAACTTTTAAATACATACACGCAATCAATGTTTTTTTACACTAAGTCAGAAATCAGTAGTCAAGGTCCTGGTGTATGGATATGTTGGTTGCCCGCACCAAAACTGGACTCCCTGAACTAAAAACCACACTTAGTACCCTTATCAATATTGCTTCACAGAAATGAAAGATCAGATTCCTATGTTCTGTGGTAGAATCGACTCCTCTAATAAAGATTTGTCACGACCCATCCCCCGGGGCCCGTATCGTGGCTACCCCAAGCCCGCCTTCCATAGGCCAGAGGCCTGTGACTAGAACCAAAGGCATAAATCCATAAACTGGGAAGGCATTGCCTTTAAAACTGTAAACAAACACATCAGAGTACACAATTGTAAGTAAAACACTAAGTGAAACTGTATACAAAAGAGAGTGTTGAAAGTAAAGGGGGCAGGAAATAAAAGCCCAACAAGAAAGTACAATACAACTGAAATGAAATTACAACTGTAGAAAAGTAAGTAGCTACTGGTTCATCCTCCAGGGTTCATGCCTGAAGGGTAGGTACTGATGGAATCCTCAGCACTCCACGTTTGTTCGTCTGCTCTGAGCACCGTCACGCCGAGTGGTCCACCTCCGGGTATCATCCATTCCTGCTACTCTCTGCCTCAGTTAGCATTGTATATCATCTACAACCAACACAATGGGGTGCGGGCATAGCCCATATAGGTTTGAGTATAACGATACTTAGAAGGGCCCCCAAGACCCTTAAGGTCTCAAAAAATCCAACAAGGATAACCACAAAGTATGGATTCAACGGATAACCATTACTTAGGTATATGCCCATACATATACCTAAGTTGTCTAGTAAGCCATCTCAATCATGAGGAAAACACAGAAGTCATTGACTCAGCTCAAAACCAAGATTTTATTCTTGGGGTGGTAACATATAACACTCCCAGTCAAACTAACAAAGCCTCGATGGTTGGTGTACTCCTCCTCTATAGAGTACTGTGGGCCTACCGCGTCACACAGAGGCACTTCCCACTATCTTGTACTGTTGTGGTACTCCTCCTGTTGAGCATTGTGCGTCTTCTGCATCATATAGAGGTGCTCCCCACTATGGGTCTGTCATATCACATAGAGGCACTCCCCCTCGTAGCCTGCTGAGGTACTCCTCCTGTCGAGTACCGTGGGTCTGCCACATCACATAGAGGCGCTCCCCACTGTGGGTCTGCTGTGTCACATAGAGGCGCTTCCAACTGGGCTAGTCCAAACACTCTGAGTCGAAAGATCAGCAATCGTCAGGTCTCATCCAGCTACTAGGTCTCCATACTCCGCTCACTTGTCTTCGGGAGGATCCCCTCCACGAGCTACAGGTCAATTCCCCAACTATCACAAAGTCTCATGTAGAAGTATCTCAAAGGTCCGCCTCATCATAGGGGTCTCAACGCAAAAGACAGTGCGTCAATCGGATGCCCGGTCTGTGAGTTATTGGCATTTCCGTTCGAGGGGCCCGGTTTGATTTTTGGTTCTAACCAACTCGACCGTACCCCAACTCTGTCCAAACCTCAAGTGGGGTATTCCCAAAGAACCGTATTTCTCTAAGATTTCCATCTCTGTAGACGGTTCATCGATCGGACACCCATAGCCCAAGTTATGGGCGAAGAGGTGAAAATAGGCCATAGCGTGTTCGGGTTTGGTCCAACCCAGTTGGACTGACCTGGCCCGTCCCGGTCCGCTGGTCCGACCCAGCCCGAGAGGGCGGCCCGGCCAGAGGGTAGCCCGGCGGCCCGCGCTGGGTCCATCCCAGTGGCCTGGCAGCCTGGCGGCTCGTGGGTTCGCCTAAGCCGTATCCATGGAGGAAACTGCACCCCCTGGCTCCCAAACAGCAAAGTCGTTTGGGTGGGAACCCAAACTGGCTCCACTTGGTGCCGATCCAAATCACGCGAGACCCACTGGGTCCCACTCCTCTCGGCTGACTGAATGGCCAGCCTCTCCACATCGCCGACGGCTGGCCCACCTTCGGCCTCTCCTGTGCCTCCGTTGTGGCCCGCCCTGGTCACATCCCCCTTCTCCTTTGTGCGGCGTGACGAAGTTGTGCCCTATCTTCCACGTGGTACGGCGGTGTCGTGCCCTTTCGACGACCCTACGGTCTTGCTCCATTGGTTCCTTCATGGCCTGATTTCTTCATGGTCAGTTTCCTTTGCGGTCGGCCCAACGCCGGTTGTCGTTGCTCCGCCTCTGTCATTAACAAATGAAAACAACAAAGGGGGAGGGTCGGGCCGTGTTCGTGCGGCCCGATCTCTCCATGTTATGGTGATAACATTTGGCGATTCATAAACCAAGATTTGTTCGATGAAGAACAGAATAAAATCAATCTTAAATCCTCTACCTTAGGCTCAGTGATCATTTACGAAGTCGCGGAAAGGCGTGCATCAATTCGTCAATGCCGAAAAAGAAGAGGATATTCGTCTTTGGCGGATGAGAATTCAGAGGTGACGAAGTCATAGACGACATTATCCATGGTTGGCTCCTTCTCTTTTGACAAGGTTGAAGATTGTTCTTCGTTGGTGAGTTTTTTGTTGGAGAGAAAAGGTTCCTCCAAGTTCTTTCTTCTTCCCAAGCTCCACCAAAAGACAATTGCCAACAAAATACTAAAATATGACATCTTATTAAATTGTTGGCATAATGAATTCAAAAAAATTCAAATTAATTAATTAATTCCATTAATTAATTTTTGTGGTTTGGCACATTTATGAGGGATGTTCAAGGTTTTCCACCACTTATGGATAGTTCAAGGGGTTTTAAACCCGTGTGGTCCCCACCAATAAATATCCTCCCAAGGGAGGTTATGTGCGGGTGGGACCCACCACCATAACCTCTCATGGGAGGTTATGGTGTGGTGGACCCCACCTCTAACCACCTCTTGGATTTTTTAACCACCAAAAATAAAAATAAAGTACACACTTATTTTTATTTAATTTTATTAAAAATCCAAAAACTATCTTCCATTCTCGACCAAATGTCGTCGAGGTGAAAGTCTTCTTAAGCGAATACAGGCGCTACGAGTTTAACGGTGCCCTCATATTTCAATTCTGAGCAATGGTTCTAAAGATATAAAATCCTGCTCATACGTTTACTGAACGTACCTGAACAAAACTTCAGAAATTGAATCCGAGTACACCGGGCTTCGGAATCAAATGCCGTAAATTTTCACAGACTCGTAAAAATCCCATGTATTTTTCAAAAAAATCAAAAAAATTCTGGTTATTTACAATATTGTTTTATATAAAAGGGGTAGAACCTCCCATTTGTGATAATTACACTATTTTAACTAGTTATTAACTAGTGTCCTATTAAAGGTGAGATTTGGTGGGCAAACACGTTCTTGTTTGTGATTTAAGGTGTCTCAGTGGGGACATCTTATGAAATATAAATCCATGGGGGCTCTATGAATTCTATATTTGTAGGATAAATACCACTTTTAATACTTTAAATCCTCTAACTAAGACTAGTACTACCTCTATTAAATGATTCGTCATGTCTTTCTTAAATCTCCTCAACAAATGAAAATATAATATAGGTAATTAAGGTGTAAAAATAAACTCAAATATGATAAAAAAGAATAATAAACTCTCATTCCAAAAAATAGAAGATATAAAAATATATTGATAAAACATTTTAATAAATAAAGAGTTATTTCATATACATGGATGGTAATAACAGATTCCTAAGGGTGGAACCAAAACATGTCGACCAAAAATGATAATGAAATAAAAATAATTTCTAATAATTATTCCAACATATATAAAATTTGATAACAACCATTCTATTTTTTATAACAAGTGACGTAACAAACCTAATTAATTATTACATTTAATATTAATTGTAGTACAAATATTTGAAAACATCTCAAAATTATAATTTAAATTAAAAATCGATAAGGAATTGGGAAATAATTTTAGAAAAAGAATATACCTAATAATGATAAAGGTTTTAAACATATCAAAATTATTATTTGATAAATTGATTCAAGAATTATGTCAATACAATTTGAAAACAAGAATTGTTTTCAAGAACACAAAGAGTAGGCTTTATATTAAAATTTCCTTTTCATGGCCATTATGGATTCTATGGTGATTTTTGGAACATAGTATAAATTTTATTCATAATGAGATAAATAATAGAAATTATTGAAGATGTGTAGGCTTTACATTAAAGGGTAGAAGACCCACTCTTACAAAAATTGTTTCAAAGTGAGACAAATCTTCACAAGTAAAATTGGATAATGAATTTCAACCATTTAATGAACTCTAATGAACATGTGACAAATTAAATAGTTGTATGAAGGATTTTCAAAATTTACTAAAAACATAGATTAATGTGAAGAAGAAATAAGAAATATATTATATGAAAAAGAATAGAATGTAAGAAGAATTTATTATTGATGTCACACTATAAGATTTACAAAAGAAACATCCTTTCATATTATATATCAGTTGTTCATATCACATAATAGGTAAATTGATATAATCAATGATTTTTGACAAGTTCAAAGGGTATTTATTATTTTAGAAATAGTGGATCTATTAAGATAAATTATTTTCATTTAAAATATATTGAAAATAAAAGGAAATTTAAAATAATGATCTATTTTTAAATGGATTAATGTAAAACAAACATAGTTTTTATTAGATGTGTGATGAATGAAATGGAATGATTTTTACGATGTATTAATTAGGGGGTTATCATTTCCAAGAAGGCTATATTTTTTAAATGGTATAGAAAACTAGCCAAACCATATTATAATTTGGGGTTGGTAAAAATTTATGGTAATTTTGTTTGAAAGAGGAAATCGATTTGTGGTTGTGAAAATTGATATTATTAGATAATGAGAAATTTAAAATGATTACTTAAAAAGAATGGGTTGAGATGTTTTTATGATGAAAAGATAAAATTGATAGATATTTTATACTAATTAGAATTGGGAGAGTATTAATAATTAAACTAATAAATTAGATATTTAATTGAAATAACCCTTGGAGTTTATTCACAATGATATATATGGACCCTCAAAATATAAATCAATTAATTGTGATAAGTATTTCATTTCACCCATTTATAATTACACTCAAATCATATGTATTGTGTTTTAGATATATATATATATATATATATATATAATTATCTAAATGGGATTAAAATTCTATGAATTAGTATCAAGAATTAGTTTCATTATGTGACAAAGAAGTCTATATTAGATTATGGGGTTGAGTATATGACACACCTATTAAGGGGTGTTAAAAAATAATATTTATATTCCTCATTTGTAAATCAAATTTGATTTCCATGGTTATTCCATTAAAGATTTTATTTTGGATCACTAACTATTCCTAACACATTATTATATTTGTGTTATTTTATATATTTTATGGAAAAATGAAAAATATTGGGGATTTTTAAAATTGATGAAAAAAATAACAACAATAATGAAACTATAAGATTATGAATACAGTATTATCCAAAACAATGATCAATCCTAGGGGGTTTCCCATATATGTGTTTATTTATTTTCTTAATGCGTTATACCAAATTATTTATCACTCTATAGAAATGATCAATATCATTAAACTAACTTCATATGACTATTTATCACATGTGCATTAAGAATAGTATTTCTTGAGTCCAATGGTCATAGGAATCCCTCAATTTAGTAGAATAACCATTGAATTCAATATCCATCAGGATGAATGAATGAAGATAAACTCATTTTACATGTCCAATGGTCACTAATGCATTCCCTATATTGTCACCAATATCTATCATATTCAAGATAAATTTGGATTGAGGAGAATTTATCAAACAATAATGTGAGAAGAAATAGTTGTGTAATGAATAGAAACTAGTAAAAATATTTTAGGGAGGTGCCTCCAAGTGTAGCTTCTTCATCCTTATGATGGTGAGTTAGTAAATCCTTAATCCATAATCAAATGGTTATTTAGGGACTCAAGAACACCAATTTTAGAAGGGTCGGGATATGGGCATGCTTCTATACTTTGAGATGTTGTTAGTGAGACTTCCTCTTGGATATGATCTATTATGTGGTTGTGAACATTTGATTAAACTAGTGATCTTAAAATGTGAGCTCTCTCTCAAATTAATCAAAAGTTTTAATTTGAATATCTAGATGAGGTATTAAAATGTTTGAAGGTATATAGGCATTCACTAAAGTGGTCATTTAAATGGTACAATGATCACCTGTTAGAATGGGGATATAACATTGATTTTTTTATTATTATTTATAAACATATACCAATAATCCTCAAAAATGGAAGTAGGAATATATTCATACTCCTGAGTATCTCTTGAAGCATGTTGTTTAGCTACTATGGTGGTGAGGGATTGAATATATGAGTGTCTACTATTCACCATAGGGATATTCCAATGATAAAGAAATAATGATGATAAAAAATGAAAATAGATATTTCCTAACAGGCAATCAACGAGTGAGGAGGATGAGAAAATAATATTCATTTCATCGAATCTTTTAATCGTCTGAGAGAAAGTAGAGGTATCTCTAAACATAGAATTTTTTCGTGCCTGGAAATCCTTCAACCCTTGAATCATTTGAGCCTTGGATTTGAGCCATGGAATTGTTCAAGCCTTGATTTTATTCTTGATTTGGGCTTGGATTTGATGAGGAGGATCACTAGAAGTAGGTAGCTTCGATAGAATGCTTTGCATATCACAGTTGGTTCATGACTAGCTAGGGTTCTTTAAATGTATCAGGAAACTATTACAAGTTCTTCCAAAAAAGTGATGATAAAGATCCCTTTTATTAGTGCTAAAATAATAAGCATTGATAAAAGTCATCTTTATCAGTGTGAAAGTTTTAGCACTAATAAAAATTTCTTTTACGAGCGCTTATTACTTAACCACTGATAAAGGATTTATAATTATAATTATAAATAAAACAATTTGTACATGTATTTATATAATTATATATAATATATATATATAGTAAATATATTCATTATTTAAATATATTTATTATAATTATTTAAATTTATAATTTATTATTTCTAATTATATAAATACTTTTAAAAAAATATTTATATATTTATATCATTATATATATTTATATAATTATATATATATATATATATATATTAAATATATATAAATATAAATATAGTAAATATATTCATTATTTAAATAAATTTATTATAATTTTATAATTATTTAAATATATATATTTATTTATTTATATTTATATAAAGACTTTTTCAAAAAAAATAATATTTATTTATTTATAATTATAAATGTATTAATGTATTAATATAGAAAATATACATTTTTAAATATATTTATTTAAAAATATTTATTTACAAATATATTTTTAATATTACTAATGAATATTTAATCTTAAGTGATGCATGTTAAAAATGAGTGAAATTGAATAATTTAAAATGTGTACACTTTAACAATATTGAAAAATGGATAAGTTTTATTAATTAAATATAAATTATTAAAAAATATGGATATATATTGAAATAAATATGAATACATATTGAAAATATCAAAACATAATAAATATATATATATATATAATAGAAATTAATTAATTTCTCAAAAAAATAAAATATAAGATATAAGATATATTAAAAATGAATTAATACTTAAATGTGATAAAATTAAAAATAAATAAATAAAATTTATTGATTGAATACATGATAAATTAAATATATCATACTATAAAGAAATTCTAAAACGAATACAAAAAATTGAATAAATTACATAAATATTAGGTGTATGTGTTTCAATATAAGATTTCATTAATTACATAAATATTTGTTTTTGTGTGTGTGGTATATAAAAATTCATTAATTACATATATGTGAAATCAATATAACACATGCATTAGATATATGTTAAATTAAAAAATAAAATGACATTCAATTATGCCCATTACTCGATGCAATTAATCTGTATTATTAATTCATATTAATCTTTAATTATAAACCATTATTCACTAAATATATGACTATTTATTATAAATCATAAATATTTTGTATTATATAAATAATAATTATATAAATTCATATATATCTACGTTTTTAATATATACTATATATTAATATTATCAGTAATTATTTAATTAATAAAAATTTTATTACTTTTCTCAATTTACTTATTTTTTATTTTTATTTATTTAATTTTCATTTTAAATATATCTATATATTTAATATATACTTTTTATTATTATTTACAATTTATATATAGTATAATCAATTTATTCATTTTTATTAATAATTATTTAATTAATAAAAATTTTAATATTTTTTATAAACTCATTTTTATTTTTTATTTATTTAATTATTTCATTATATTTGAGAACTTTATCATTTCTAAAAATAGAGTTCTAATAAAGGATATTCTTTATCAGCATTAAAATTAAAATGTTGATAAAGGGTACCTTTTATCAGTGCTGATAAAAGATACCTTTTATCAGTACTTGTTTTAGCACTGATAAAGGGCACCTTTATCTGCAATTTTTTCCAAGGCTAACAAAGGTCAACACTATTAAAGGCCTATTTTGTAGTACTGTAAGACCATAACCCTAGTGAAGCATAATAATCCTTAATGGATCTCAACATAAATAAAAGATACCATTAGAAGACCATTTGAACATTTCTTTGAGAATATGAAAAATACCCATTTCATTCAAAACATTTAAAAACATAAAATTCCTAGAATATTGAGAAAAATAATTTCATTGAAATTTTCGATGGTAAATTTTTATATTGTCTTCAATTCAAATAATATTTATTATGGTGGGAAAATTCGTTCATTCAGTAAACATTAAAACAATGATTCATTTCACACTTTTGGTAAAAATTCAAAACAACATCATTTGGAAAATGATAAGAATATTCATTTTCAAATTTTGAATATAAATACAAAAATTATTTAAAATTATTTTAAATAATAATTTTATTATATAAAATAACATTTTTTAAAACCTTATAATGAACATGAAAATGGAATAAAAAATTCAATGATAGAAGAGGAAATAATTTAATATTTTCATAAAAATAAATTCTCAATCATTTTAAGTAACAATGAGATAAAAATGGTAGTATTATGTGAAAATAAAAGGAATAACTAGATGACCAAAAAAATATAGGGGCCTTTATGTTATGGACCTTATAATTCCCCTCATTATAAATTTATCATAGATAATGATAAAAAGAAATGGGATTATAACATAAAACCTTACCTTGAGTCTCATATTGCTTTGTACACATTAAATCCTATTATATAATAAATATATTTTTTATAAATATATTCATGGATCATATTTATAAAAAAAAAACTTTTTATAATTCCTTTATAATTTCTAATTATCCTTTTGTTAACCATTCATCATTAAAATAAAAAATCGAGTGAAAATGATTTGTTTTCCATGTATGTTTTAGTTTTATGGTTTCGATCCTTTCACCTTTTTCATGGTTTCATAATATCTAGAATATAAATCATGTCATAATTATCATATTTATTCCTTATATACACTTCTATAACCATTCATATAAAGTGGTGATGAAAAATGACTTACATCACTTCATGGAGATGGTATTCTGTACATACGAATGAGTGATGTTTTCACTTCCAATAGATAGAAAAATAAAATTTTAAATAAATATTCAACTTAAGAAATATCATAAATATCATGTATATTAATTATATATATCCTTACTATCAACCATGTAAGTAGTAAATGAAAAACTAATTGCATCATTTGGTAGAGTTAGTCGTTCATACATACACAAGAATGACATTATCATTTTATAATGGATTAGAATGGGATATATAATTGATATATAATTAAAAAACATATCAATATAGTTAATATATAGATTTCATCATGTTAGTATTTTTATAGTTCATTTGGAGGAGGTTTTAGAAGAAATAAACATGAAAAAGTTCAGTATGAACACGTACCTCTTCTCTGGCTTTACTCATTTTAAAGGACCCTTTAAGGATTATTATATGGGTATTTTGGGAATAAAATAACCTCAATGTCATGGATTATAATTTGGTAATATTATTTTGAAATATATTTTTTGATCTAATGGTCTCAAGTGTGGTGGATAAGATATTAGATGAGGAGCCCTTTTATAAGTGATGGGAGTGGAACTCTTGTAAATACCTAAAATATTACAATATAATAAAGTAATATTAAATGGGGAGTGGTAGAAAAGAAACAAAAATTAAAGGATAAGATATTTCTAGGTCAAAATCCCCTAAAAATCAGTTTTTATTTTTTTTATTTTATCCCTTATCTCTTTAGTTTAATCCTTTGTTAACCTTGTTAACCTTTACTGTAGTAAGGAATTTTTACCATGGTTATTATTCATAATGAAAAAAAATATACTACATTAATAAATTTTGGAATTCATATTCAAAATATTTAAGACATATTATCATATTCAATTTTAATAGGTGGACAAAATTAACTTAAATATATGTGCGCAAAATGCAAGGAAACAAATTCTAAAAACATTATTTTTTTAAAAAAACTGAATTTATTATAATTCATTTCCTTGTAAAAATAATTCAATTAATGTTAAATATTTTGATGAATATATTATTAAAAAATCATTGAAATAATCCATTATTAGTTATTAATATAATATTTTTTGGAAAAAACACATTGCGTGCAATAAAAATATTTTCCATAAAAAATAACACTTTTTTTAAATTCAAATGATTTTGTTTTCATTTATAACTAATTAATGAAAAATGAATTAATTTTCTAAATGTTTACAACATAATTTTTCATAATATAGTTACTCATATTCATACCCTCCAATCAAAAGGATAGTTGATAACTATCACATTAAATAACAATATTTAAATGGTATATTGCAGTTTGTATAAAAATGGTGTTACATGTAAAGTATTATATCAATGAAATAAAGCTTATTTAAAGAGAAAGAGATCATAAAATATCAGTTTTTCACATTCTACCCCCTTATATAAATTTATACCTTGAAATTACATCACTCAAATTTAAATAATGTGTAATGGATTAGACTATTTAGGTGTGTTGCACCTTGATTTAATTTCTATATGGGTGAAGGTTTTCAGAATGGTTTAGTTAAATCATGTAGTTCTCCCCCCGAGTCATTACAGCTTATTGGAGTAGGATAGTAGATGATGCATGGTTAGAGATAACCATAGGACATTCTCTAGGAAAATGTGTAAAATAGTATAGATAGAAAATAATAGTTGGCACGTGGTTTTCCAAACAATGATAACAAATTGTCTGATTTCCCTTAATAGGTAGTGATCCTTTCCTAGTTTTTTCATGGTTTGATTAATCATGAGATCAAAATATGTGTGGAAGATTAACTAATCTAAAAACTTGAACTTTTACCCAAAACCTCCCTAACACCCATAATTCTTCGTCTTTTATCATGGGATCTTAAACCTAGGGAGTCCATTGGTTGTTCTTGGAGATTTATCCCCCTACAAAACACAAATTTAGTGGATTTAGAGGACTTATCCCATTTGAAATCAATATAATTGGTCATTACTCCTCAGGCCTTCATGTTTGTTCTAGAACTCTTATCCTCTTCTTTTAAGGAATAATAGAACTAGGATTTCATGGATAGATATATGAATTGCATTTTTATCTAACAATGGAATATCAATTTTTCTGATAGATAGGCAGTCAGATTTAAGAAATTTTCATCTTCTATTGATCTATTCTATATTCATTGGAAGTGGTGGTTCTCATTAGATAATAATAATTGAATTAAATATCATTCCATATTACTCTTATTATATTTTGATTCTATAATGCTCATGTGATGAATTAGAGATGGTTCTAGGAATAATTACAGTGAGGTCTTGGTCTGGGTGGTAATTCTTATCATTGGGAATTAATACTCTTGAGGTATGATATCCTTACCACATAGGGAATTCGTACAAAGTTTATTGTTATGATTTTAATGTATATTCATGTGTTCATATCTATGAGAATAATTTTGTGATATATTATACTTATGATTTTTAATATATTTTTCATGTGTGGAATGTGAGACCTGTGTATTGTGTGCTATGACTGATCGTTCTATATTATGCCTTGTTGTGTGTGAATTCTTGGCCTGTGGAGGTTTTCATTTAATATCTAGGTAAAAGTTGCATCATTGTGTATTAGTTTTACCCTAGTGGGTGAACATGTGAATGTGTGACATGGTGACAATGATGATGATAGGGCATAGAGAGAGTGAAGGGGTGTGACATTCTTATGGTCTGACCCTAGACATAGGATGGGGTATGATAGCCTTGAGGCCTGACCCAAGGCTGATCCAATGTTTTGACGGCCTTGTGTCCTCACCTAGATGAGTCAGGGGAATGATATCCTTGCGGCATAACCTAAGGCTGGGGTGTGATAGCCTTTTTACCTTAAATAGAGATTTATTGTCTATGGTACATAGTCTAAAACATTTTTTCCATGTTTTATGACCAAATAAGTGACAAAATACAATAATTTTCTTCTATTATAGTGAAGAATAAAGATTAAATGGTGATTGTGGTGTCCTATTTAGCACATGGTCACCGATTATACGATTGGTTTCTTATTTGTAAATTTTCATACCATAATGAAATGAACATTTATATACATGTTCATGTTATTTTTTGGGTTCTATTTTTGTTTAATTCTTGGTTTATACTCACACCATGAATTGAAATTTCATTGCATGTGTAAATTTCATGGTCAAGGATACAACTAAGGGGAATAGCCATGTTCTAGGAAGTTGGGAAGATGGCACATGGAGGATGGTGGAAATACTAGGATGAACATAGAACTATTTTTTTGACATTTTAGGTAATTTTATTTGATATCATGCATTGGTTTCATTCCACATTGGGAGTCTTTTTTTATATACTATTTGACCAGGATTCCATTTTTTATAACATGGTGATGTTTTGTTAGTTTGTGTTGTGATTTTCTGGAAGTTTTATTATTACCAAGCTATGGTTATGGAATATGGATATTGTTACTAGGGTTATATTCACCCCACGACATCATTAATTACATCACTATTACTCATAAATCTCTTCCATAATAGATGATTCATATATGGTCATGGGACACTATATCCTAGACTGTGGGATTCAGGTCAGGGCATTATAAAGTGGTATCAATGGATATTTTCTTTTTATTTATTCTTTCCTATGTTTAGTGTAAAGAAGAAAGCATATAGGTTGTGTATAACTTATGTATATGACTCATGTATATTCTTAGATATATCTTATATAAAGGACCTTATAGTTACCAGTAATGGGATTTCTATTTATATCTATGGTATTAAAGTTTCATGTTGATACTAAATACTACAGTGATGTTATTGTTTATGTAATTTTTGTGAGTTCAGGAATCAAGAATGGGAACATTTGATTACATGTAGTACATAATATTTCATGTCGTGCATTGTAATTAAATTATTAAAATGTTATTAGTAATTTATGACCTCTTATTCAGTGATATATTTGTATTAAAATTTTATTTAATTAAATTTTATATGCTATTTTTTATAATATTCATATGAATATTTCTAACATGAAGTTACTAGAGATATGGGTTAGGTTTTGGGTAGTGTTAAGGGGTCATGCCCAGTATAAATGGGTAGTTTCTTAGGATTTTTCTTCCTATAGTGATCATTTGTGTGTGCCTATTATTTCATGAGTAGTGTAGTCCTTTGTGTTTTTTAATGAACTTCTAAGAATCTATTTGGGATTTTAAATAATTTTAGAACAACATCGTCTTACCAAACGACCTAGGAATATGGTTCAGGATTGTCCTACAAGGGAGGTAGCTTCTATAGATATTCCAGATGTGCAATAGGGTGAATTTGAGCATGATCTAATTTCCACTTTGGTTGTTTAGGTATTCGAACAACTTCATCCTATTGTCTATCATATTGTTCTTGTTCAAGGTATAGGATTTCAATATAATATGTCCAATTATGCATGAAATTTTTAGATTTAGTATCCCTTATCCTTCTAAATCATTGGACAACCCCAGGATAGTGAGGTTTGGATCGATATCATTGATGGAATCTTTGATCAAGTGGAGACATGGGTGGAACAATGAATTAAGCTAGCTGATTTCATACATCTAGGAACTATGAGGAGATGGTAGGGTATAATGAACCTGAAAAAGAGACATGATGGTCTTACGTGGGAGACCGTCAAGAATCTATTCTTAGATATGTTTCTTCCAAATACACTGAATCAAGATTGAGCTCTAGATTCTAAGGAGATTCAACAGGTGATGATATCAGTATCTTCCTGTTCTGCTTATTTCATGTAGTTTATTTTCATCACTTTTATATTGGATATAATTGAGGTGAAGAAGGCCTTGAAGATTGAAGATAGGTTATTCCTAGAGATATGTAACTAGGTCATGGGCTTCAACATAACAATATAATCAAATGTGAAATTAAATCCATTGTAAATGAATATGGGTTTGGAGGAGGACGTAGTAGTATATCTACTTTAATTCCTTATCACAATGATATGCATAAATCCTAGAGATGAAGTTAGTGAATTTTTCAGTATTAGGATTATTATGGTTGGAGAGGCATGACAGGGTAAAAATAGGTATTTAAATCAGCATATGGTTTCTTCAAACCCTTCTAGAGAAAGGATTGTCACGTGTTTCTTTATTTGGGTATAGAGTGGATACTATCAAAAGTTTTTTCATAAAAGTTAGAAAAAATTCCACTGATGTGTTATGATGAGGCATCATCCAAATTTATGTTTGAGGATTCTATGGTCAGGTATCCATAGAGGTGCCTAACTAATATGGGTTTCATGTCATAATATTGATAGGGTGCCTTAGCAGCATATCTTATTTCTGCAAGGGTCAGTGATTCAATGAAACTAGGAACATCAATGAAAAATTCATGGAACCAACCTAGGAAAATGTTATGTTGTGGATCGAGTTCTATCTAATAATATAAAGGGGCATTCAATAGTTAGAGGTACTATTTTGATTACCTATACCCTTTATAATTCCATATTTGATACATGAGCTTCCAATTCTTTTATATCTTCTCAATTAGTAATTGGGTTAGACATTCTAGTTAAATTCTCCTCTTAATTACTTTCTCCTGATATACCCTTAGAGAATAAGGTAGACTGTATCCATAAATTTCTATAGTTTCATCTCATAGTTTCTAGTTACAGACATTATCATTACAATATGATAATAGATATGACTATCTTCGATGTGATTTTTGGTATGGACTAGTTAACCAATTTTAGGGTGCACATCGGTTTCTATAGGAAATTACTTTCCTTTACTACACCTAAGGAAGATAAGTTTTCTTTGTTTATAGATTGGGATGTTAGAGTAAATAGAATGAGACTGAACTTGATTTTTTTGAGATATTACAATATAGGTAATAGGAATGGTTCTTATGTATGATGTGGTAGTATCTCCCTTCCTTATTCCTCCCCTGGTGGAAAATTATGAGGATTTACTTCCAGATGATCTCATCGGACTTCCTCCTAAAATATGAATTCAATTTTATATAAAACATGTGTAAGTATTTTAGTTTATATTTATCTATCTATATTGTATGGAACCAAGTGATATTAAATAACTCAAGGTATATCTTCAGGATTTTGAGGAAAGGGGATGTATCAGTCTGAGCACTTATCCTTTGGGTAATACACTTTTTTCAATAAGAATGTTGATGGGAGACAACATCTATGCATAGAATATTGAAAGATTAATCAATTGAAAATGAAGAAAATAGACATATTAGTAAGGATAAATGATTTTTTATTGATATTTTGAATGGATCCCGATGGTTCTACATGATTGACTTTTGATTTGGTTTCCACCAGATTTATTTTAGAGATGATGATAATCCTAAGTTAGTAGTCAAGATAAAGTATCTTTTCGTGAATTTTGAGTTGAACCACTCTCCAATATTGTTCATTGGTCTCATGAATATGTTCTTCCATCCATATCATGACTCTTTTTTCATTGGTTTCATTGATGATATGATGATATACTCAAGGACCGTGAAGTTTCATAGAAGAAAATTTGATATCATATTGAGAATACTTCAGGAACATTATCATTATGAAAAAACTCATTATCCCAATTTTGGATTCAAGTGTTGTGATTCCTAAGGTGTGTGATTTATAAGGTGGGAATATTTTTTATCAATATAATTTTAACGAAATGATTTCATGGTAACACCCTTGGAATTTTTTCATGATCATGAGTTTCCTAGGCTTGGTTGGTGTCTAATAATTGTTCATTCAAGATTTATCCCATTTTGAAACACCTATGACAAGGATTACCAAGAATAGAGTGAATATTGAGTGGGTAAATTAATATGAAGAGTCTATCCAATAACTAAAGAGGAGAATGACCTCAATTTTTATATTAGTACAATGTGAGCCAAGTATTGGGTTAGTAGTTTTTTGTGATGCTTCAGGTGTTGGTTTGGGAGCTATTTTAATGTAGATAGGCCTGTTAATTTCTTATGGGTCTCTTCATATGTGTCCTTAATAATGGAACTACCCTATTCATTATCTATATTTGGAAATAATGGTTTAGGAATTTTAATTTTATGGAAACAATCATTTTGGAATGATATTTATCATTTATATGGAGTACTAGATCATGTTATATGTATTCTATCATTAGTACATAAATCATCATCCAAGGTGGTGAGTTGAGTATATATAGAATTTTGATTTTTACATGGTTTATTAAACATGAAATGATAATGTTATTTTACATTATCTTTGTATAAATACACCAAATATTAGATAGAATCCTTTAAAGGTGGAAGGAAGACTGATGATCTTATTTTATGAATGGTCTGTGTGTAAATATAAGGATCAAGGGGGTCACATTTTCCCCCTTAGTTATCTTGTCTCCCATAGTGAATCAAGTTAAATGTTTCTAGTGTGATTTTTATTTAGATAATAGTTTATAGGGAATTTCCCATTTCAATAAAGGTATTTAGAAGTAGATGATGTGATATATATTCTTGGAAGAGTTTTGGTTCCTTATTCTATGATGGAAAAGATGATGAGGGACTCACATGCCTTATAATGGTTAGTGAACCTAATATCGATGAAGATGTATCATGATAATAGATTATGGTTCTAGTGCACAAGAGCCTCAGCTCGGTTGGTGAGGACTCAAAAAGTGCATCCAAGAGACATGAGATCAAATTCAGGTGAAGACATATTTCTAGGGTATTGTAGTATGTACTTTAGCAGGAACTGTAGCAGGCATTATAGAAGGTACTGTAGTAGGGAATGTAGCAGGTACTATAGTAGGTACTGTAGCAGCTAGAACTATTCATCCATTTGGGATTTTGGGCCACCAGTTTGATCTGTGAGTCCTTCAAGGACTTCAGGCCACCCAAGGCCTTCAGTCCAGTAAGGATTTTGGGCCACCTCAAGGCCTGTGGTCCACCTCAATGCCTTCAGGCCACAAGAAATTGTGCATAAATGGACCAATAAGACTCTACAAGGATCAGGCTCTAGATGAGGATTCATAGTAGGCACATTTACTAGAGAACAGCTAACAAATTTGGAAGAATGATAGGGCATGAAAATTTTCATCAAGAGAAGCATGTGCATGTACAGAAAGCCTAGCCGAACAACCATGAAAAGGTGGAGAGCTAACATCATGATGTAGATGTTGGGGAGGGTAAGTTCCAAGTGGTTATAGTATGGATAAATTCCTCTAAGACCTTCAGGTCATGTACTTTCATGAAACCTATGGGGAATTTTAGGGTTCCCCTTCAACCCTTAAAATGGGGATTATCATAAATGAATAAAAATCAAAGGCCTTAGAACCATTTGGAGTAGATTATGGTTGTTTTTTCCAAGATATAAATATTGATGTTGATTTTTTTCCCTCATTATGTTACCTATCAGAGGATTATGGATGATATTAAGATACCATGTTGTTTACTTCATCCTATACATGAATCCAAGTGGAAATGGGATGAGGTGATGTTAGACTTTTTATAGTTTTACCCAACACCCTGAGATGTTGAGTAATTTTGTTGGTTATGGTTGATTGGCTATTGAAGGTTTCACATTTAATTATGATCTGATGGACTCATTCATTCAGTGATATAGGTATGATCTATTAGAGAGAGATTGTATAGATACATGGAGTGCTTGTGAGAACACTATCTAACCAGGATTCTCATTTTACATCATAGTCATGTAAATTCTTACTAAAATTGATGGTTAATTAGTTTAAGTTGTGTAAAATGTATCATCTGTTTACTAGTGGTTAGTTAGAGATGATGATCAAGATTTTAGAAGTTATTCATTTGGTTTGAATCTTAAATTTCTATGGAGAATGGTTTGATCATCTAGAATTGGAATATTTTGATTACAATTAAATATTTATATCTTTGATTCATATGGTCCTATTTAAAACTATTTATGGTAATGTTTTTTGTTCACTGTTTTATTATCATGATCCAGATGAAAAATCTATTATAGGGATGAATATGGTGTCAAAGATCTCAGACCTGGTCCAGTTGATTAAAAAGTAGTTGATGGCCGCTTACAGTAGGAAATATGCTTATGATGACTGATGGGGTTAGCCAATGAAGTTTTCAACGGGTGACTAAGATTTCTTATAGATGTCACCATGGTTGGTTAATCAATGATTTTAAAAATACGAGATGTTGGTTCAATTCTTTATGGGACCATTGGATATTATCAAGTATATCAGAACAATGTAATATCAATTGGGACTCCCTAAATTGTATCAAGGTATTTGTAATGTATTATATGTTTCCTAGTTTTAGAGGTAAAATCATGACCTTATTAATTTGATCGATAATGAGGATGTTTATTTGGAACCAGATGCATCATTTTTGGAGGGACTAGTGTGAATTGTGGGCCACAAGGAGAAGGTGTTCAGGGGGAAGATAGTACCACTTGTTTGAGTTTTGTGGTATTATGGTCACATTCAAGAGGATACTTGGGAGTCGTAATCTGATGTATGATCTCAATGTACCTAGATATTTCAGCAGGAATTATAGAGTCACTTCTCCAGGATGATATTTTCACTTAGGGGAGACTATAATGGCCTCAACATTTTAGGTATGTCACACCATTATTTAATAACTTATCTATGTTTTTTAGAGTTATTATTTGATTGGGTGAAGTCTTGGGTGAATTTTATATGGTTTTTGAGGGTTCTAGAGGGTTCTAGAGGGTTCTAGAGGCTTCTAATGGGGTGATAAGTTTTATCATGTATTTTTAAAAACATGTGCCCCCCTAGGAAACTAAATATCTTGGTATAGATGAGAATAGAATCCACAAGGTTGGTTCATGGTTAGAGTGAACCGTGTGAAATTCTCTAGGAAACAATGTGACTATGGATAGAGGAAAAAAGAATGGTTGTATCATGGTTTACTAAACCATGTGACCAAAAAATATGGTTTCCCTGAATATGTGGTGTGAATTACATTGTTGGAATGCTATTTGGTAATCTATGAAACCAAACCGTTTGTGGAAAATTAACTAATTCATAAGTTGTGATTTTATCTTGAAAACTTCATGAGACTTTTAATTATTCCTTCCCCACCTAATGCTCTCAACCCTAGGGTCTCCTGTGGATGTTATTGGTGATTCCTATAATGAAACAAACATTTATAAATGAATTTCCTTTTTTGAATGAATTAATTCATTATTAATTAATGTAGTTATAGAAAACACATGAACTAGTTTGGTTATTTCGAACCATTATAAAATAATATTTGGTCAAATTTAAAATACCATTAAGAATATTAATCATTGATAACATAATTATTGTATAGTGACTATTAAGATTAGTATATATGAATAGTTATGATAAAATATAATTGACATAGATAGATAAAGTGATAACATCGACTATTAGAATCATACCCTATTAATCCCATTTATTATAGATTCTGGGGTAGATTCCATCATTGGGTTTGACAATGAATAATCATAAACCAAGATTCAAAGACAAAATAATGAGAGGAATATTTTATAGGATAATTTCAATATTATCTAAATCATGAACCAAACCATGTTCATAAAACCACCCAAATAAAGCATCATCATCGCACACCTTACCCTTAATATGTATACTATTGTGATAATGGGTTATGTATATAGACCTTATTTGTATGAATTTTTATATTCTTATTTTTAATAATATAATTATTCTATTTATATCTTTTTATGATTACTTTATATATACAATTATTTATGTGTTGTTGAAAATTAAATTTTGATATGAAGAAACCAAAATTATATTTTTGGGAAATATAAACTTTAAACCAAGACACTCTTTTCATGATTTCAAGAATTATTGAAAAGTTTATTTAAATAAAATATTCTTATTAAATAGTATTTATTTAAATATAAATGATAATATAATTTTATGAGGTTAAAAATTATTTTTATAAGGGTGTGAAAAATTTTAACATTGTAAAAAAGATGTATTTTTCAATAAATGGGGATTATGATTTAAAAGTGTAAATTCCCATAATTAGAGATTTATTTTTTTAATATAAATATTATTTTTGAAATCGTCCCATAAAAATTATCCCATGATGGATTTTCATAATTTCCAATGATAATTGAATTTTTGGGTAAGAATTAAAGACAGTGTATATATATGATATGTATTATGAAATCTTAAATTCCTATAACTGATTTAATAAATAATATAAATAGTTTTAAAGGCCAAAATTATTTTTCCCCTTTAAATTAATGTGTTTTTTAAGTTACTTGATTAATTTTATAAACCATTAATGAATCATACAAAACGTATTTAAATTTTTAAGTTTTAAAATTAATTCATTATGAACTTGGGTTACTTCTACATTTCCAAGGGTATTGTTTTAGTTTTTTCAGTTATTAGCCTTATAAAATACTAAAAACACACTTATTTGGAATAAATTGTGGTAAAAAACATAGTAAGGCTTTTGGTTTTAATTATTTTATTATATATACTACAAAACAAAAGTTTATAAAATAATAAAGAATTCTCATATCTTTTCCTATAAAATCTCACCCAACCTCCCATTCCTCTTCAAGAAAACCATTTGATCATGATTTTGATCTTTATTTACCTCTACAAAATCCTCCAAAGGTGTTCTCAAGCTCTTAAAAAGTTCCTCCCAAACATTTAGAAGTGTCCTATCAAGGTAAGGGATTCTCTCCTCCTCCTCTTTATTCAAGCATATTCTTTGTATTATACCATTTTATTTCCAATAGTTCATTTTTGAATATATTTTTACACATCCCTATTACTTTAGTCATGATATCCAAGTAATTTTATACCACATTTCACCCTCATTGTACCTTTGCATTAATTTTTATAGACACCCGTTAGGCTGCCGAAATTATCCTATGATTTTTGCATGTCAAAAATTTATATAGTGAATACTGATCTCCATTTCCACTCAAGGGTATTCAGCTAGATGTACATATCCTTCATTGATTGGGAAATTCCATCTATGTGACCCACGATCCTTAATAATGGGATTAAATGTTATGAAATATGCTCTAATGTTATATGATCCATGTGGAACATAAATTTATGTACATGATATGAATGTGTTGGGTTTTCCAAGATTTATATTTCCCTCAAATGCATCTGGTAATGTTTTTATATCATGGAATACAATGTACGGTTCAGAGGAGGTTATCCTCAGCACATTATGTTATTATGTCTTGGGGTTATCCTTTACTTATGCTTATGATGACATGTTTTATGTTTTTTCAACATTCCTAAGTTACCTTAATGTTATGATCTTATGTCATGCTTCAGTGTTCAGGTTTATGATTCTCACCTTATTATGTAACCTTGATATACTTATTGACTAACATATATTAATTACATTATTTTATTCTTTGATTAATCCATTCTTGGACTTTATAGCTCATCTCGTTCTTATGTACGCCCCCAAGTAATCCCTTTCAGATTTATAAGAGCAATGGAATTTTGAGGGAATGTTGTAGAGTTTTAAAATAATGTTGTTTTACCCGTGTTTCAAGTTACTATTCTATGTTCCTAATTTACTAATAACTCTTGGATTCATGATCTTTTGGGATTGTATTATGTTTATCTTTATATAATAAATCATAAATTAAGTTGTATTAAAATTATGGGTTGTCAAAGTAGGTATTAGAGGAAAGTATATTAATTTATGGGGTCTTGGATTATAAAACCCAAGTGGAATACATAGGGATAATACTAAAAAAATCACTAAATTTTTTGTAAAGTATAGATTAAGATGATTCAAATAAAATAAAATCCATTTCTATGTACTAAAAGTGTATGTGCCTCAGGAATAGTTGTGCCTAATGCTAATAACCCCAAAAAGGTAACATTAGGCATTAACTCGATCATCACCTAGTACAAAACAAAAATTCCTTACTGAACACCTATTTTTATTGTACTATGGAATATGATTTAGTAAATTCACAATCTATTTTCAATCCATTATGAAGAGAATAAAAATTTCTCATAAAATTTTATGTTAGGAAAACAACCATGGATAACGTAGATTTATTCCCATAAATTAATAAGCTATAAAATGTATTTCATCTTTGGTATATATCTATAATATTCATTGAATCCATTTTATCTGTTTAAATGTTTAAAAATTTCTCATCCTTAAGTCAATTTTGGATGAATTAAATAATTAGTACTAGAATAAAATAGTTAATGTAATGCTTAACTTTCATTCATGAATAGAAAACATTCTATGTGAAAATGGTTATATGAATTCTTTGATATCATGTATGTTTATTAGAAATATTAAAACATGACCTCAAAACATGGGAGTGGAGATATATGTAAAAAATGGATAATGGGGAAGTTGTTTCATCCCATTTATATAACTTCCCCCCTGTCAATATTTGTGGGCCCAAATTCTTAGTAAACCTAGTGATACTCCCTTTAGCAGAATTCCATACAATTTTGGGTATGGATTGGGTATCCTTATATAGAGAAAACATAAATTTATGAGAGATGGAAATCACCCTCTTTATTTTGAATCTCCCTCTAATTCTATACTATTACAAGGAGGAGGATGAATTTCCTTTGGTATGATTAGCTCAAGTGTGGATATAATTTAATTATGACACTAAAAAACAACTCATTAGTGATGGTTTTTTAGAATGGGTTTGGAAAAACCGCCTCTAAATTAAGTTTAGAGGGTATTATGCACAACCCCCTCTAATCATAAAATTTATAGGGGTTTCAAAATAACCTATATTTTTTTATAAATTTTTCTTTTTTGTATTTGGTTGGATTTTAGAGGCATTTATGTCAAAACCACCGCTAATTTAATAATTAGTGACTCTATATGTTCAGTTGTATTTTAGAGGCACTATATATATAATATTCATTTAGATGTTAGAGAATATAAATATGTATATAATGGAATTTTTTTAAAGGAAATAGTGGGGGTTCACAACCCCTTCTGATCTCTTAAATTAGAGGTGGTTCATGAACTGTTGTTAATCTCATAGATTAGAGGGGGTTTTATCTCCTTCTAATTTAAAAACTTAGAGGGGGTTTTTGAACCCCTTTAAATTTAAAAAGTTAGAGGTGGTTGTGAACCCCCTATAATATATTCCATTAGAGGGGTTTTTTAACCCCCTCTAATTTACAACATTAGTGGGGGTTCATGAACTACCACTAATCCCTCTGATTAGTGGGGGTTTTATCCCCCTCTAATTTTTTATTTATTTTTAAAAATGAATCTAATATAAATTCAAATTTTATAATATATGTGTGGGTGCACATGTGTTTGTGTGTGTATATATATATATTACCTAAACATAATATAATTTATTTAAATTAATTTTAAATATATATATATATATATAAAGACATTATATAAATACTCTAAATAAATATTTATTCATATAAACAAAAATGTATATATATATATATATATATTGGTATACATAATATAAATGTAATGATAAATATATTTATACAAATATATAAAATTTACATATAGTTTTATAAATACTATACATTTATATTATGATTTATATTATAAATATATTATATTAAACACATTTTTATTATATATTTATATATAAATACATTAATGTTATATTATTCATACAAATAAATATAATATAGATAAAATTAAATGTGTATATATATATATATTGTATATATTGTATTATAAATATTTTATTATCTATTAATTTTTATATATTATATATTTATTTAATATATATATCAATATACCATATTGATTATAAATTAATTTTGTAAATATATATATCATTTAATTATATTATATATTTCTAATTATATGATTGTATTTAATTGAATTTATATGTATACATAAATATAATTGTATAATTTTATGTACATATATATATATGTATAAATTGTATTAAATTGAAAATAAATTATATATGACATAAAAGCATAAACATATTATATAAATATATACGTAAATATAGTTTATTTAAAAAATATATCATATAAAAACTCAATCTTGTAGTTTTTATAATTTATATTTTAATAATAGTAAATATATTTTTAAATAATATGTTTATGATTTTATATTATATATAATTAATAATATGTGATATAAAATTTATACATATAAATATATATTAATGTACACAATATTATACAACTATATTTATTGAAATACATATACATTAATGTAAAAAATATTGTCCAATTATATTTATTAAGATACATATATATTAATGTGAATAATAATAAATATATGTATTGAAATACATTATATAAATATTTCTATAAATTTTATTTCACATATCATTAATTAAATATTTGTATATGTTTTATTTCATATATAATGTTTGCATAATTTGTATTTCATATAATATTAATTATATATAATATAAATATTTGTATAAATTTTATTTCACATATATGCCAGAAGGTTTGGAAGACAGGCAGAAACCTGCTTCCATTAAAATTAGAATAAAAATTTAAACATTACAAAGTATCTCAAAAGCAAGGGGATTTACAAAGCCGCGTATACAAGACACCATCTCTATCGTTACTGACAAAATTTTCACAATAGGGGGGCAAAAAAAAGACCAATCGGAGCTGACCTCTATAATTTCCCTTTTAGAAAGGGCATACGCAACCTGATTCACCTCCCTGTAGGCATGCAACACTTCAAGACATATTCCATCCACAAGGAGAAGACAAGAAATCCAGGTAGGCACCATTCTCCAAGGAACATTCTGAGAGTGGTCTTTCAGAATCTAGATAGTCAGAGAGGAATCTGACTCCACCCATAACCTGCGCCATCCATAACGAACCATGTACCTGATAACTTTGATCATCTCCCATAGTTCAGCCTCAATAGCATAGGCAATACCAATATAGTGAAGAAACAACCCTTCTCGAAACCCCGATGAGTTCTGAAAACCCCACCGCACCCAGCAGGACTCGGTGCACCAGAGGATGCCCTGTCTAAGTTCAGTTTTATCCACCCTGCAATTGGAGGAATCCATCTGATGTACTTGGCCACTTTGGGACTTCTTTCCCTACCACTCACTCCAAGAGATCTTAAAAATACTAGATCAGAAACATCATTATTCATGGAGCATGTTTGAACCATTGAAGCAGCATTGATCCATCTATGTATGAACATGACAGTATCCTTGATTTATGGTTTATCATTATTGAAAATAGTACTATTCATGGATTTCCAGATATAAGAGAAAACAGATATGACAGTAGCAATGACCAGCGATTTTAGTTGATCACTAAAATCTGTTCTAAATGCCGAAATGAAGACAGAATCAACAGAAGAGCAATCCAAGCAGTAGTTAAAGATAGACTAAACATAGTTCCATAATTTAATAGAGAAAGATAAATGCTTGAACAAATGACTAATAGATTCATCACTTCCCATGCAGAAATAACAAACTGAAGCCATGTGGAAGCCTTTCTGCTGCAGAACACTCTGAACTGGGATTCTGTGTTTCCAAATTCTCCTGATGAGAAGAGAATCATTGGGTGAGATAAAAGGATGATGCAACCCTACAATCCATGATGGGATACCAGAACCTGCAGTGCATTGTAAGATATAACAATTCCTACTAGAAAATACACCATTTAAATCAGGTTTCCAGATGAGTATATCAGCATCAACATATTGATAACTTTGAATTTCCACATGAAGGTGATGAGGAATAAAACCATAATTTTCCAGACTTCCCTGCAAGTCTGAAATGGTGAGCCTCCTTACTATTGATGGAATTTCAGTGCAATCTTTAATAGGAGTGGACAGCCATGGTGTGCTCCAACAGTTTAATTTAGAATCAGTAGAGACCAGCCATTTTGATTGAGAGATAATCTGTAAATATGTACCCTCGATGAAAGACCACACAGAGGATTCTAGGTAGGAACACTTACATTTTTGAAGTCTGTCCACAAACCTACCAACTAGAAATTCAATAGAAAAATCAGGCTGGGAAATAAGCCTCCAGGTAAAACTCTGAAGAAGGGCATTATTAAAATTTTTAATATCCTTAATACCCATACCCCCCATATTAACTGGATTGATGCAGTCTTTCCAGGACACAGTCACCAATTTCTTCTGATGGGTTGATCCAGTCCAGATAAAATTACTTATCATAGCACTCAACTCATTTAACAGGCTTGCTGGCCATTTGTATACAGAGAAGGAGTAGACAAACATAGAGGTAATAACAGAGTTCACTAGACAGATTCTACCAGCCTGGGACATAGTCTTCCCCTTCCAGCTTGCCAATTTATTTGATATTTTAAGAGAAATTCCTTCCAAGTGGACACATTTCACTCTTCCCCAGAACAAAGGTATCCCCAAATAATTTAAAGTTAGGGTACCACTTTTTACTCCAAGCTTAGAAGCCACCTTCCTTTTCTTCAAGGCTCCAATAACTTCTCCAAAGACAACAAAATATTTGTTCCAGCTTATAACCTAGCTAGAAACCTCCTCATAGTGTGAGAAAATATTCTTAATGGAAGAAGTTTTTTTCCTGTCAGCCATACAGAATAAAAGAATGTCATCAGCAAAGAATAAATGTGAGGGATCTAATAAATTTCTCCCTGTCCGCATTCTTTGATAAATTCTCGTGTTAACAAGGTCAAGGAGACAATTACTAAGATAATCCTCAGCCATAGAAAATAAAAGTCTAGATAGGGGATCACCTTGCCTGACTCCTCTGGTGCATTGAAATAATCCTCTTGGGGATCCATTAATAAGAATTGATAAAGAGGAACTTTTTAATATAGTATGGATCATACAAACAAATTTTTCTAAGAATCCATGCATCTTGAGAATGGTAAGGATGAAATCCCACATTATGGTGTCAAAGGCCTTTGAAATGTCAACCTTTAGAGCCATGTTACCATATTGAACCTTGTTTCTCATGACATTTATACATTCTAAAGCAGTTAAAATATATTCATGAATTCTCCTCCCAGGTAAAAAACCAAACTGATTGGCAGAGATAATATTCCTGGAAAAATCACCTAACCGATTGGATATAGTTTTACTAATAACCATGGGGATATAGTTCCCAATGGAAATCGGACTAAAGTCTTTGATGTCTAATGCATTGTCTTTTTAAGGGACCAGAGATATGAAATTAGAATTTGTCCTGAATGGCATGAATAAGTGATGAAAGAATTCTTGGACAACGCTGATTACTTCTTTCTGAATGATATCCCAATAGAACATGAAGAATTTATTTGTGAATCCATCTGGTCCTGATACACTATCCATATTAAATGAAAATAAAGGATAATGTATTTCTTTTTGACTAGGAATATCTATGAGATTTCTATTTTGACTATCATCAACACTAGGGTCAACACATTCAATGATTTTCCCAGTGTTGTTGTCAGCATCTGCAGAATATAACCTCTCAAAGTAGGAAGTCACACCATTGGAAATGTCATTTTCAGATGTCAGAATGGTATTATCAATATTAATAACCTTGAGATTCCTTCTAACCTTTTTTTCTTTGTGTAAACAATGAAAGAATTTCGAGTTACTGTCTCCATCCTTCAGCCACCTTACATTGAATTGATTCTGGGCCAAGTTCTCCTTAAGAGCCAAGAGATTATCAAGTTTTGAAGTAGCCTGAATTTCCTCTTGAGAAGGGGTGTCTCGATGTAAATTCCTCTTCTGAAAGCATGAAAGATGTTATTCAAACTCCTTAATATCATTATCAATATTGGAGAAGGTTCTTTTTCTCCATTCTTTGAGTTTTCTCTTGACAATTTTCAGATTTGAGATCAGGATAAAAGAATTATTGCCTATGATATCCATATTCCAAGCCCCCTGAACTATTTCTCTACACCCATACACAACAAGACAAGAATTGTTGAACTTAAAGGGAAGGGGTGCTGACCTCAAGATACTAAATCACAAATCAATCAGTATGGTATTGTGATATGAATGGAGTTTGGGAAGGTTCATTCCAGACACCTCCATCATATCATTCCTATCATCCAACTTAACAAGGCATCTGTCCAGTTTACTTTCCTGACTTTCATTAATAGTGTATCTATTCCAGGTGAAATCAGCACCTGAAATGGGAACTTCATCCAATCTACAATGGTCAATGCAAGCAGAAAAGTCCTTAGCTGAAGTTCTACAAAAATTACTCCCATTTTTCTCCTCTGTTCTGAGAACAGTATTAAAGTCTCCTATCAGAATCCAATTATTAGACATGCTATCTAAAATATTAATTAGAGATTCCCATAAAGATCTTCTTCTGATGTACTAATTGAATTCATACACAAAGGTTACACATAATTTATTGGATTGAAAGTAGCAAGTTGTAGTTACCGATTGCTGGACACTCTTGAAAGAATCAACTGTGATAGTGTTGTGCCTTAGAACCCAAAGGGAATTAGACTCATTCACCTGTTGATTAGTTGAAACAAGAGAGTACCCAAGAGCATTCCAGTTAAAATCCATCCATTTTTTAAACTTCATTCTTGGTTCAGTGATACCCAATAACATGGGTTTATTGGTCATGATAATGTGCTTCAAGGTCCTAACCATGGGAGAGTTCCCAAGACACTGTCAGTTCCAAAAAATGATCTTCATTTTTTAGCATACCTCTGCCAGGTGCAGGGGCCAATATATTCCTCAGTCTCTGATTTATTCTTTTCAGTTACTTGAATAGATTCACTCCCATCCTTGCAGGGTCCAGATTCATCATCAGATAAAGAGATGAATCTTTTTCCTGAGTCAATAGGCATTGAAAAAGTTTCTGGAAGCTTCCTTATTGCAACCTTTGGTGAGGGTATTTGTTCAAAACTTCCTTCATCATCTTCAGTGACTTTTTCCATCATCCTTCCAACCAAGGAGGGTTCTTGAATTAATGATTCAGTTGCTTCCATTTTATCAGAACCATCGGTTAGTGGTGAAATATGAACCACAATCCCTATTGTCCCATTTTCATCATCCTTGGTGCCACAAATAATTTCATGCTAAGAAATCTGAACATCATCCTTATTCATCTCAGCCAAAACATCCTGCTGCTGACCAGCAGCTTCATGATCATGAATGTTCCCCTCATAAGCAATGACAGCCTCATCTATAACATTGGCATCTTTTATTGGGTGATCAACAAAAAAGTTTTCATCATTTGAGCCCTTTTTTGTTCCATCTTCCTGAATGATCCCCTCAACAACAGTGCCAGCCTCATCCACAATGTTAAATAATGTGTGTTCTACCAGAATATCAAAATCATGTGCAATTTCCACCAAAGCAGGAGGAGAGTCATCATCCTTTTCAAACAATACCTTATCATTATCATTCTTTGGAGGACCCTAGCTAAAATCTTTCTACCTACAATTATGGGCATCATGCCCTCTCAAGCTACAGGAGGAATAGATCTTTCTCATGTTGAATTTAGATAAAAGATGCCCAAACACTTGACAGTTTATGCAGAATTTAGGTTTCCTCTCATACCCTATTTCAAGGTTAATGCTATCATCCTTAGTAGTAAACACCACCTATTCTACAAGAATTTTTGACATATCAATTTCCAAAAGTATTCTAGAATAATGACCAAAGCTAGGATTATCAGTCTGCTTATCTAATCTAATTGGATTCCCAACCGAGGAGGTTATATCCCAGAGGATCTGTGGGTGCCAATATAGCAAACTTAGATTATGGATACGAATCCATACCTGTGAAAATGTATTCTTGACCAAGCTAGGATCAAAGTTCCACTCCCACTCATGAATCTGAAGGAATCCAGGTTGCAAGGGAACAGATCCTAAGCTCTAGGTGCGTCTTTCGAAATCATCCGAGGGAAATACTACATGGTAAAAGCCTCTTCCCATTACAGTCCTCTTCCAATTGCTAAAACCCCAAATCTCTGTTAACCTTATTGCAAGCTCATGGAACTAACAGGGGTGTAGCCCTTTTGGTATAACAACTCTAGAAATAATAGAAAATTTACATAACTTTACCTGTTCTTCAACCGCAGCCTGATTTTCCGAGACATGAGAAATCCGACCCTAACATATTATTCATCCCAAGCTACCCGCTTCACAGTCCAAGAAGAAGAAACCACCGGATTGATTGACGACATCAGCGAAGCTTTTCTCATGCTCAGAAGCAACCTTCATCTCCAATTTCTCAGATTTACGCTTAGCGCAGAATCTAAATAGATCAGAATGAGAAATCTGATCCTTATCATTCACAGCAATTACTTCTTTCTCCTTCAACCTTCTGGTATCATCTCCCTGCTTAGGGTTCGCTTCTCCCTTGGGAGCGTTTGCAAGAGCCATCTTCATCTCTTTCACATATATGTGTTTCATATAATATTAATTATATATAAATTATACATAATATTAATTATATATAAATTATATATAATATTATATAATTTATACAAATAAATATATATTAATTTTCATAATAATAAATATTTGTATTGAAATAAATTATATAAATATATTTTTAAAGACATTATATAAAAATATAAAATAAATAATTATATATATATAATATAAATAAACATGTACATAATTTATAAATATGTATTTAAGTATATAAATAATTTACATAAATATATTTATAAATATATAAATAGGTGTGTATATACATAACATAAATAGAATTATAAAATATATTTAGTCAAATGTATGTAAATACACATATAAAACATATAGTTTTTATAAATGTATAAATTAAATATGATATAAATTTATTATAATATAAATATATAAACACATAATATAGATATATATAATTTAATTCATATAAATATATATATAGGTTACTTATTTATATGTATTTAAATATTTAATCAAATAATATTTATTTGAATTAGCATACTAGTGCATGTGTGTGTGTGTACATAATAACAAAAATGCATACATTGGTGGAAGAGGTGCTAGGATTTGTGGTCGTGGTGAGGGTTTGGAAACTGACTGGAAACATTTTATGAGAGGCTTGAAGGTGGGGTGGTGGGTTGTGGGTGACACATTACACGGATAGGTAGGTGGACACACTGGTGTGGGGGGATTAAACGGGGAACCTGAGGGAGGGAGGGGCATAAGGGGAACTAGATGGAATGCATAAGGGAAGAGAACGGGAGGGGAAGGGAACTAGCGGAAGGGCATGGGTGGCATAAGGGAAGTTAACTGGATGGCGCGTGTTAGGGAAGGGAACTTGCGGGAGGGCGTGAGTGGGCACAATGGGAAGGATGTTTGGTTAAAAAATGAAATAAATATTTTGACAAAGATTACTGAAACTACCTATAATATGGCACAAATACATGTGGTTAAAATCACCTCTAACTGAGCCTTAAATATAGGCGGTTCCCAAAATATTTTGTGGTGACATTAGAGGGAGTTTTAATTGCATCTAATATAAACACTTCAAAATTTTACATTACTTTAATATTAGTTCCTCAAAACTGCATCTAACAATTATAGGTGGGCACATTAGTGGTGGTTCCTCATAACCACCACTAATGTGTTTAGAAGGGGTTATAACCCCTTCAAAACTAAAAAACCCCCACTAATTGGGTAATTCTTTTAGTGTGAGAAAATGTATTTAGCTCAAATGATTGAGACTAAGCAAATGATTATCCTTGGCGACATGCCCATTATAAGAGAATATACTGATGTGTTTCCAAAAGAATTTTTTTATCTTCCTACAATCTGTGAGATTGAGTTCTCAATTAAGCATATACCCAGAGCTTTTATAATATCCAATACTCAATATAAAGTGGACCTAATTTAATTTAATGATATGATGATGAAACTGTAGGAGAATCTATAAAAAGATTCTATATGCCCAAGTTCATCACTAAGGGGTACACTAATCCTCTTCATCATGAAGAAAGTTATGACAATGAGCCTCTTCATTGATTATTGTGAGCTGAAGAAGATCATGATAAAAAACTAGTGTTCATGGATTTATGAATTTTTTGAAATATATGTAGAGCATAGTACTTCTCTAAAGTTCATATTAATTTGGAATATTATCATGTCAATTTTCATAAGGAGGATATCCCCAAGACTACTTTTCATGCATGGTATATGCACCATGAGTTCATAGTGATTTAATTTGGACTCACTAATTCTCAATATATCTTCATGGATTTAAGGAATAAATACTTTTTGGATTGCCTCAATAAATTTTTGGTAGTCATTACAAAAAATATTCTTATTGAATCCAAAATAATGGACGAACATGAGGATAATTTGTATGTTTTACTAATGACCTTCTGAAATGATAAGTTTTATAAAAATTATAGTAAATTAAATTTTTCAATGGATAAAGTAACATGTCTAGGGAATGTTATAAATGGTTAAGTGATATATATGGATCCTTTAAAAACTAAGGAATTTGGGGGATGGCCCTGACCAACATATCTAATGGATATTTAGAGTTTTCTTGGAATAGTTTGGTGCTATCATTGATTTGTGAGGAACTTCTAATGATTTTCAATCTCAGTAACCAAGCCAACTTGAAATGGAGTGATTCTTGTCTGGAATAATTAATGTGAGGATAGATTTAAGGAGTCAAACAAGATTCTAATATCTATACAAGTTTTCATATTACCCACTAGTGGGGAAGGATTTTTGATCCATAATTATGTGTCCATAAATACTTGGTTTGAGTAATCATGAAAGATGATAATGTAATAGCATACACCTCTCACCAACTAAAGATCCATGAACAAAACTATTCAGTTTTAACATCCCGAGATTTTATATTTTTTCAAATTAAATTGAATTTTTAGATATCTTTCAAGTTTATCACACGTTACACGCAATGACAAGTTTCTTTGATAGCATGCATGAAACATGACACCGAGTTTCAACAAACTAGAAAATAATAATATTATAAATATGACCACTATCACATTTCCATTAAATAGAAATGTGTGAATAGTGTTAAATAATTAAATTAATATAAATATAAATTTCCTAATCAATATAAATTTATTTTTAAATTCTCACTAAATAATCATTCAATTTTTAGTGAAGTAATTATTTAAAAATATATTTTATTAAAAGATTTTTTTACTTTCTTATGAAAAAATATATATTATAATTAATTTATAAAGATTTTAGAAAAAACAAATTATAAAATTAACTTCATTTTTTAAATAATTTTAAGGAAACTAACTATGGTGATATTTGGGGATTTTTAAAAAAATATTGATCTTTCGGTGAATAATGAAAAATACCGATTTTTGTAGAACAATCATTTGTTTTAAATAAAGTAATTAATTTTATAAGGCCACAGCCTTAAACATTACTTAATATTTTTTATTTCAAGAATTCACATTGAGGATCTTTTCAGTTTTAGAGTTTTAGAGAATTAGATCATAAATCATGCATTACATTCCACATTTAAATATGGTGGTTATATCAAAGATAGTATTCATTTTTTTCCACCAAAGGAAACATATTTAAAATAAAACATGGTTTATTTCTTGACAATTCCTTGACACTATCATCATATCATGTGCATTTCCCTTGACCTGTGAAAAACATTTCAAAAACATGGGATGGGCATAAAAAGCTCAGTAAGGGATATAAAAATACAGAAAGAAAACATTAGTCCATGTATACATAAGAATCAATTAAATAGTACTTTACTCATAAAACTTAAGCACTTCAACATACCTCATGAAATCATAAAAATTATGAATAAATCATAGAAATCATAAGACATAATGGTAACTTGAGGCATTCATAACATTCTTACGTAGGTAGTAACCCTCATGGTTACGTTTGGAATACCCATCACAGTATATTCCCTAAATCTCTTTAGAGAAACCTTAGAATTTAACTCCTTCAAATTACCCAATGCATTGGATATCTATCTTGAGTTCACCCGCCGTTAGTTTATCATAGAACCACCAGACTTCATAAACAATGCCCAAGAACAATAACATAATTGTATCACATAAAACATGCATAAAAGAAACATAACATTTCCACATTTCAATCAAAAGATATCAATATAACACATTGATATAATAAAAAAATTATCAAAACCATTTTCAATACCAAAATAAAATAAAAGTAAAACATGGTATTTATTTTTCATTTAAAAAATTTATGGCTTTTAGAGGAAGAAAAAACTCAAATAATGGTCACGGCGGCTGAGAATTCATTGTCGCCGCATACATAAGACAAAAACATTACCTTTTATCATTTAGTAAAACTCTTCATGTAAATAGATTTCTTTTGAATGAAATTAAAAGTAAAAAGGGTTTATTATACAACTAATAAAAGAAGGTCGTATATAAATTGAAGTATGCCTCAACGAAAGGAGATTGAGATGAAGTCCCTTACCTCAAGTCCGACTTGTTCTCATTCGTTCTTTATATTTCTGAATAATAAACTTAGGTCAATTTATAATTTCATAAGGACATCCATTAAAGTTTATTATTCAATTCATATCACATATTATCATGTTATAATAATTAGTTAATTATGTTAGTTCATATCATATGTTTTGTCGATGTTCGGTACATGAGTCAAAAATGAACATGTTTGAAAAGAATTGTCCATGTAGTTATAAGTAAATCATCTCCAGAATGGTATTAATGATTTAAATATCATATATATCCATTATATATTCATTTTATACTATTCCATAACATTTTTAGATAAGAAATGAAATGCACCGTTCATGGAGATGGTAGGCCGTACGTACGCATGAACGCTGCTTTCATTTCTTTGTCATATTAAAGGAATTAAAACTAAATGAGACATATATATATATTATAATTCCATTATAATATATATGTTATATAGGTAACATAAGTTCATTATTTACATTCTTTATAAATTCCATGTTTGGCATGAATGAATCACATCACTTGAGGGGGCGGTAGTCCACACTTCCTCAGATGAAATTATCGCAGTTCCACAAAATGAAAAGCATAACGATGTGATTTAAAAATAAAATTTAGAATAATATTGAAAAAATAAATACCATATATATCATATATAAATACAGTGACATCATAATGGCCACCATGAAAGGTGTTAAAAGAACATTGAACAATCATCGTTTTGTGAGGCAGTAATTCTCTACCCACAGAAACAGTATGTTCTTTAACCATTAGACGGGGGTGTGTGTAAGTGTAGGTAGAATACTTATCATAAAAAATACGAGTATATTGAGGATACTGGTGTTATTATGGGATAAAATAATAAGAATATAGTGGTGAGTGAAGAAGGAAAATAAAAGAAAGAAACTTGAGAGAAGATATTACCTCTAAATCGGGTAACTCATTTTGATTTAAGCCAAAGGCTTCCTTGGAAAGACTTATGCCCAAAGTGAGCCTTCTAGGAGTAACATAGGGATGTGGAGAGATAATATGAGAATATTTTTGATGATCCAAGGACTTTAGAGGTGTGGGTAAAGGGGTATAGTTGGGGGCCTTTTATAAGAGAGAGGAGGGTCACTTTTGGAAAGTCTTGAAATTTTACTTTATTATAAAATGTTTTTTGGATTTTAAAGGTCCCACAATGATATATTTTGAGGATAAGGTGATAAGGGTTCTAAATCCACCCATAAAATAAGTTTTTGACAAGTGTAAGTCTTATATTTTACCTTATCTTTTCATTTTATTTAAATCATTCATTAATGAGGTAATCACTGCATCATCATGGTGTCATAAATAAATTTATTTATTTAATGTATAAAGGTTATAAAAAATACCATGATGTAAGAAATATTTTTATCTTTCCAATGAATATTTATAGTCTAAGAGATCATTTATGTAAGAAAAATTAAAATTTTTTACTTAGTATATACAAACCTTTGTTATATTTCTCTTCTTTTTAAAAATAATGTCATAAATGTCACTATCACACACATGTGACTCCATGGGCCCTCAAGTTCAGTAAAAATCTTCCCATGGTCGGAAATGACTCAAAAAAGAGGATTTGGACACATTTTGGGGTCATTTTATATTATTATGATATTATTTTATTACCCTTAACTACCATATTACTAATTAATCACGATAATTAAAGATAATTATCATCGTTACTATTCATAATGTCCAAAAACAAAAGAGTCTTAATTACATAATTTAAACCTTTTGATTCCAAATATGGAATAAATTTTACAAAATTCCAAACACATAAATTCCAGTAATTAATTTAAAAATAATTCCCGCTGTCAAAACAAATAACATGTTTTTATGAAACAATATCTATCAAAAGATTGAAACTTGTTTATGTCCAATTTCAAAGTGAAATTAATTATAATGACCACCATTGGATTGAATGGTAAACATATATTATAATTACACTTTAAAACCAATTAAAAAGATAATCTAACAATATAATTAAATTCGATGAAAAAATAGTTTTGAAGTAAAATGCAGTATTTTTCACTATTCATTAAAAAATGAACATTGTCAGAAAAATACCAAAAAATTTATCCAAAGTAAATTTCAATGTCCCAATTCTAAATAATAAGTTTATTTTGAGAAATAGAGCTTATAAAATTTTCAAAATTTATATTTAAAAATGGTTTTCCATCAAAAGGTGGTAAAACAATCTTTTAAAAATATTAGAGTGTTATATGCTTAATATTGGATTTATTCTCATTTTAAGCCTCTAAAACACTATCTAATTCATAAATAGACATAGATGTGAAAATCTATTATTCTTTAATTACATGGTATGTTACATCCTTCCCCACTTTAGGAAATTTTATCCCCGTAATTTATTTACTTATCGAATAAGTGGGGGTATTTATCCCTCATTGCATTTTCAGATTCCCATGTTACCTCTTCAACTATATGGTTTTTCCATAGAACCTTTACTTGATGAATAAACTTATTCCGAAAAACATTCTCCCTTTGGTAAAGAATCTAGACCGATTGTTCCTCATAAGATATATTCTCTTCCAGCTGAACTACCTCTGGAATCAAAACATGAGATGGATCTGACATGTACTTCCTTAATATTGAAACATGAAAAACATTTTTTAACTGAGATAAAATCGAAGGTAAAGCCACTCAGTATGCAACTAATTCAACTCTCTCCAGAATTTCATATGGTTCAACGAACCTTGGAATCAACTTTCCATTCTTACCAAATTGCATCACACTTTTCCATGGTGAAACTTTGAGGAAGAAATGATCACTTACATAAAAAGAGAGATCCTTCCTCCTGTTGTCCGCATAAATTTTCTGCCTGCTCTGAGTTGTTCTCATGTGTTTCTATATCAGCTGAACTTTTTCAACCAACTCTTCTACCAATTCTGGTCCCATCAACTTCCTTTCACCCACTTCACCCCAAAAAGCTGGAGTTCGACACCGCATCCCATATAATGCCTCAAATGGTGCCATCTTTATACTAGAATGAAAAATGTTATTATAAGAAAAATCAACCAATAAAATATGTTGGTCCCAACTTCCCTGATAATCCATTGAACAAGCACGTAGCATATCCTCCAAAGTCTAAATTGTTCGTTCTGACTTCCCATCTGATTGAGGATGAAAAGTTGTACTAAAATTTAATTGAGTACCCAACGACTTCTGAAGGCCTTTCCAAAAGTTAGAAGTGAACCTGGGATCATGATCAGATACAATGGAGAGGGGAACTCTGTGTAACCTAACTATCTCTTTAAGATACAATCGAGAAAGTTGATCTATGGAAAAAGTGTCTCTTATAGTAAGGAAATGAGCAGATTTAGTCAACTGATCAATAATAACCCAGATTGCATTATTACCTAAAGGTGTATTTGGAAATCCAACAATGAAGTCTATGGATATATTCTCTCATTTCCACACTGGCACTGGTAAAGGCTGAAGCATCCCTTTCGGTAACTTCCACTATTCTTTAACCTGTTGACAGGTCAAACACTTCACAGTAAAATCAGCAATATCTCTTTTCATTCCATCCCACCAGTAATACTCCCACAGATCTCTGTACATCTTAGTACTACCACGATGAACTGAAAATGAAGAACTATGAGCTTTGCATAACAAATCTCTCTTAAAATGTGAATCACAAGTCACAAACAATCTCTTCCCAAATCTTAAAACACAGTCATTATCAGTGTTGAATTTAGGTAGCATACCCTTCTGAACCAGCTCTACCTTTTTCTACAACTCACTATCTTTCTTATTTTCTTGCTTAATTCTGTCTAATAGAGAAGATTTCACTGATACCTGAAACAAAACAGAAGAATTTCCTGCACCAACAACTTCCAAGCCAAAATTCCTCAAATCCTTAACCAAAGGATCACGTTCCAAACATAACATGGTTAATGAAACATTACTTTTTAGACTCAAAGCATATTCCACTTTATTTGATATTCCTGGGTGGTATTGAATCATTCAATCATAATCCTTGATTAATTATATCCATCTACTTTGTCTCATGTTCAATTATTTCTGATGGAATATATACTTTAAACTTTTGTGATCAGTATATATTTCACACTTCACACCATACAAATGATGCCACCAAATTTTTATAGTGAAAACAACAGAAGCTAATTACAAATAATGTGTAGGGTAATTTATCTCATGAGTTTTCAACTGACGTGAAGCATAAGAAATTACCTGATCATTCTGCATTAGGACACAACCAAGTCCTTTCAATAAAGCATCACTTTAGATAACAAACTCACCATTCTTGGAAGGTAGTTCCAATACTGGATCATTCACCAATCTTCTTTTCAATTCCTGAAAACAGTCATCACATTCTTTTGTCCACATAAACTTAACACCCTTCCGAGTTAGCTTAGTCAATGGGTTAGACAACCGTGCAAAATGTTTAACAAACCTTCGGTAATAGCTTGTCAAACCATGAATACTACGAATCTCAGTTATATTTGTGGGTCTTTTCCATTCTTCAACAACCTTTGTTTTTGTAGTATCAATAGTTATTCGATCTTTAGAAACAATGTGACCAAGGAAATAAATTTTTTGCAACCAAAACTCACACTTTCTGAATTTCCCCTACAATTTATTTTCTTTTAAGGTTTGAAAAATAATCCTTAAATGACTTTCATGCTCCTCTTTACTTTTAGAAAACACAAAAATATCATCAGTGAAAACAACCACAAACTTATCCAAGAACTCATGGAAAATTATATTTATAAGGTCCATGAATACAGCAGGTTCTTTGGTTAACCCAAAAGGCATAACTAAAAATTCATAATGGACATATCTTGTATGAAATGTGGTCTTTGGAATATCTATTTCATTTACCTGCAACTGATGGTACCCCGATCTCAAGTCAATCTTTGAAAAATACTAAGCTCCCTAGAGATGATCAAAAAAATCATTGATATGAGGTAAAGGATATTTGTTCTTAAAAGTGATGTTATTTAAGGCTCTATAATCAATGCAAAGTCTCATTGAACCATCTTTCTTTTTAACAAATAAGATAGGAGCACCCCATGGTGACGTACTAGGTCGAATGAAACCTTTATCTAATAAATCTAGTAATTTCTCCTTCAACTCTAAAGGTTTAATTTTATCCATTCGATAAGGGGGTTTTGAAATTGGATTAGCATCAGGAACTAAGTCAACCGTAAATTCAACTTCCTGGTCTTGTATTATTCCAGGCAACTCATCAGGAAAAACATCCGGATACTCATTTACCACTGGAACATCATTAATCTGAATGGTTACTTTTATTTCAATAATATGTTCAAGGTAACATTCATTTCCATCTTTTACACGTTTCTTAGCCTCTTGATATGTTATCAATGGTAAGGGGTTATTCTTGTACACAAACTGAAAGACTTTCTAAAAATAAACTTCTTTAGCTCTACAGTCAATCTTATCATGGTAAACAGAGAGCCTATCCATACCCAAGATAACATCAAACTCTACTAGAGGTAAAACAATAAAGTTTTCAAGTAGATTCTTTCCACGGATAAGTATAGAAAAATTATTATAATTTCTTTTTGCCTCAACATTTCCCCCCAAGTTTTTTTAGGACAAGTTCAGAAGTCATTTCTTGAGATGGAATTCCCAATTTACTAGAAACTTTTTCAGAGATAAAAGAATGTGAAGACCCTAAATCAAACAACACATTGTAATTATTGGAAAAAACAAACAAAGTACCTAATACCGCTTAATTTGATGTCCCAACATCTGCTGAAGTAGTTGTAAAGGATTTCACCACACCTTTCTTCTTGTATTCTGACTACTTACCATCATTCGATCTCTCTTTAGAACACTTGTTTGCATAATTAACCATCTCATTTCACTTGAAACATTTCACTAACTGTAAATAAAATTTGGTCTTACCATTACCCTGATCTTTTACAGTGAAATCATGAGCCTTATGTCCCATCTTACCACATTGGAATCACTTTCCAGAATTCAAAAGACATCCCCGAGCATGATTTCTACCACATTTATCACAAACTTCAAACTTAGTTTTCTTACCATCAAACCTTTTTGAAGGATTCTTCCCTTTCTCCTTCCACCACAGTCTCTTCTTCTGTTGGTTGTAATAGAACACTTGATCATCAGAAAACTCCATTTACACCTTCTTAACACATAGAACAAGCTTTTCATAACTTTTGAACTCACGAGAAGCTAATTCCCTTCGATATTTTTTTCTTTAATCCTGAGTAAAAAAGATTTATTTTACTATCAATGGATCTGATAAAATTTGGAACATACCTTTCCAATTGAGTGAACTTTTCTTCATAAGAATCCACTGAGTCATCCTCTTGCCTCAATTCCAAGAATTTTTTTCCATCCTAAGTCGAACAGCCTTAGGAAAATATTTCTCAAGAAATATACCATTGAATTCATCCCAGTCAAGAGCATCAATCTCATCAGCATCCCTGGTATTTTTAACCATCGACCACCACTGATCTACTTCACCCGCTAAATGGTAAACAACAAGACTAACCTTTTTATTATCTGAACACCCCATGACATCGAAAATATTCTCCAGTGCTTTAATCCAACCTTCATCTAGAACAGGGTTAGATGATCCTTTGAACGATGGGGGATGTTTCCTCATGAAATGTTCCACCACTGACATGTTCCTCTGTTTCTGATTTGGCTGATCTCGTTCATGGATACCACTACCATTTATCGCTTGAGTCAACTACACCATTACTGTAACAAACTGTTTAGTTCCAATTCATTCCATCTCATGATGCTAATTTGGAAGGCCATTTACTTCCGTATGCCTTTGTTAGGACCAATAAGAGCCTATATACCCTAAGAGGGGGGGTGAATCATGGTATGGATATTCTTTCACAAAGCTCTTCCTGCCCCACTAGATCTTTAACTCTTTATTAAAAGGGTCAATTTGTTTGCACTCGTTTGATTATTATGACCACTTATTTTCTTCTCTATCTAATGATGATACTTTGAATGTAATGCAGGGAAGAAAACCGGCAGACACAAAGATTTTTACTTGGTTCACCCTCACTGGGCTACGTCCAAGGAGTATACGCCGACAAGTTTCTGGTCGTACAAAATTCCACTATTCTTCACTAGATGTGGATTATAATGTTCGGGATAGATCACTTCTATGCCCAGGATAACTTCCTTTAAAAATTTTAGGGTCAGCTCACTGCTTTCCCAAGGGTCACTCCCTATTTCTCTCTCTATGGCTCACTGTCAGTGGAGAGGATCACCTTCTTCCTCTTCCTTCACTCACTGCTCTGGAAAGGATCCAATCACAGTTTATAGACCTGTAGGTCTCTTCATTTTCATGAAGGAATGCATCTTCCTCTATTTGTAGATGCTCTGTTGAAGCCCAATCTCTCACCTGTAGATGAATCTCTCTTTGCACCGAAGGTATCGGGAAAACTTCCAGCATCCACGCGACCGAACAGTTCGGTCGGGGACTCAACCTTACTTGGAACACAAGTCTATCTCGGTGCGCAAGTATCGGCGCACAAGTCACAACTGGCGCGCAAGTCCACCTTACACACTTGCGCGACACAAGATTCTTCAACTTCAAACTCGCACGACACACTTCCTTTTACACCCAATCCAATATTGGCGCGCAACTACCGACAATCTCCCTTCTTCAAATCTGGCGCGCAAGTCCCACTTGCGCGACACACCACCACTTGTGCGACCACCACACCTACATGACGGGAGCTCTAATTTCTCAAAGTGCTGAACTCTGGTGAAGAATTATGAGGGTGGTCCAATATTTATAGGCTATTTTACCACCCTGTGCGACATCATGCAAGTGTCCCTTCGGCGTGAAAGTCTCGGCGCGCAGGTCTCTGCCCCTACAAGTCACTTGCGCGACCCAATTCCAAACTTGCACGAACCTCTTTCCTTTGCCATATTTTTATCTTCTGATCTTGAAAAACCACAGGCATACAAGTTCTCAAGCTTCCAAGGCAACAGCACGCAAGTCTCTTTCATGACACGAAAGTCACTTGCACGACCAACTCAATACATGTGTGATCCTTATCCCTTTGCCATATTTTGATGATGTGATCTTCAAAAACATATGGCGCACAAGTTTCCTATCCTCCAAGACCACGTCGCGCAAGTCCCTCTTCCAAAAACCACTTTTCTTCATTTGTCGATTTTTAGGCCCAAAAATTTGGCAAACACTGGAAAATGGCGCCACCTTGTATCTTTTATTTTTATGACACCTCCAGATCATCCATTCCTTTGGTCGACATTCTTGAATAAAACAGGGATCGTTGACCTCATCTCTTGAACTCTAAATTCCATCATGAAATCCTATTTGTCAACAAATCACCGCTCAGATGTCCACTTTGTCAACAAACACAATCACCTCAAAAATGATTCAATGATACCTTGAGGGATTTTTTCCCAAAAGCCTTCCTAGCACTACTTCCATGTTTCCTCTGTGGAAAACCATTCTGAACAAACATGTCTTAGATGAAGGAACATGGTAATCTTAAAATGCTATATCATTTCAATTTGACCATAATGTGTAAAAAAAATATTTTTGGATAATCATTTAATATAATTATAACTCCTAAAGTTATCTAAACTGACCTTTGATACAAACTATAAGGCCACATCCTTAAACATTACTTAATCTTGGGTTATTTCAAGAATTCACATTGAGGATATTTTCAGGTTTAGAGTTTTAGATAATTATATCATAAATCATGCATTAAATTCCAAATTTAAACAAGGTGGTTACATCAAAGACAGTATTCATTTTTTTCCACCAAAGGAATCATATTAAAAATAAAACATGGTTTCTTTCTGGACACTTCCTCGACACTATCATCACATCATGTAATTTTCCCTTGACCTGTGAAAAACATTTCAAAAACATGGGATGAGATTTAAAAGCTTAGTAAGGTATATAAAAATACGGAAAGAAAACATTAGTCCATGTATACATAAGAATCAATGAAATCATAATTTACTCATAAAACATAAGCACTTTAACATACCTCATAAAATCATCAGATTTATGAATAAATCATAGAAATCATAATAAATAAAGGTAACTTGAGGCATTCATAACATTATTACATAGGGAGTAACCCTCATGGTTACGTTTGGAATACCCATCACAGTATATTCCCTAAATCTCTTCAGAAAAACCTTAGTGTTTAACTCCTTCACGGTACCCAATGCATTAGAGAGCTATCTTGGTCTCACCTACCCTTAGTTTAACATGGATCCACCTGACTTCATAAACAATTCCCATGAACCATAACATAATCGTATCACATAAAACAAGCATAAAAGAAACATTACATTTCCACATTTCAATCACAAGATATCGATACAACACACTGATATAATCAAAAAATTATCAAAACCATTTTCAATACCAAAATAAAATAAAAGTAAAACATGGTATTTATTTTACATTTAAAAAATGTATGGCTTTTAGAGGAAGCCGAAACTCAAATAATGGCCACAACGGCGGAGAAGTCGTTGTCGCCGCATACGTAAGACAAAAACATTCCCTTTTTTCGTTTAGTAAAACACTTCATATAAAGAGATTCCTTTTTAATGAAATTAAAAGTCAAAAGGTTTTATTATAAAACTAATAAAATAAGGTTTTATATAAATTGAATTATGCGTCAACTAAAGGAGATTGAGATGAAGTCCCTTACCACATGTCCGACTTGTTATCATTCGTTCTTTATATTCCTGAATAATAAACTTAGGTCAATTTATAATTTCTTAAGGAATTCCATTAAAGTTTATTATTCAATTCAAATCAAATATTATCATGTTATAATAATTAGTTAATTATGTGAGTTTATATCATATGTTTTGTTGATATTTGGTACATGAGTCAAAAATGACCTTGTTTGAAAAGAATTGCCCATGTAGTTATAATTACATCATCTCTATAATGGTATTAATGATTTAAATATCATATATATCCATTATATGTTCATTTTATACTATTCCATAACATTTTTAGATAAAAAATGAAATTCACCGTTAATGGAGACGGTAGGTCGTACGTACGCATGAACGCTACTTTCATTTCATTATTATATTAAAGGAATTAAAACTAAATGAAACATATATATATTATAATTACAGTATAATATATATGTTATATAAGTAACATAAGTTAATTAATTACATTCTTTATAAATTCCATGTTTGTCATGAACGAGTCACATCACTTGAGGGGGCGGTAGTCCACACTTCCTCATATGAAATTATCGCAGTTCCACAACATGAAAAGCATAACGATGTGATTTAAAAATAAAATTCCGAAGCATATAGAAAAACTAAATACCATATATATAATATATAAATACAGTGACATCATAATGTCCACCATGAAAGGTGTTAAATAATATTGAACAATCATCGTTTCGTGAGGCAGTAATTCTCCACCCACAAAAACAGTATGTTCTTTAACCATTAGACGGTGGTGTGTGTAAGTTTAGGTATAATCCTTATCATAACAACATCCTAGTATATTGAGTATATTGGTGTTATTATGGGATCAAATAATAAAAAGATATTGTTGAGTGAAGAAGTAAAATAAAAGAAAGAAACTCGAGAGAGGACATTGCCTCTAAATCGGGTAACTCTTTTTGATTTGAGCCAAAGGATTCCTTGGAAAGACTTATGCCCAAAGTGAGGCTTCTAGGAGTAATTGAGGGATGTGGAGAGATAATATGAGTAGAGTTTGGATGATCCAAGGGCTTTAGAGGTGTGGTTAAGGGGGTAGAGGTGGGTTCCTTTTATAAGAGGGTGGTGGGTCATTTTTGGAAAGTCTTGAAATGTTACTTTATTATAAAATGATTTTCATATTTTAAAGGACCCAAAATGATATAGTTTAAGGATAAGGTGATAAGGGTTCGAAGTCCACCCATAAAATAGGTTTTTGACAAGTGTAGGTCTTATATTTTACCTTATTGTTTCATTTTATTTAAATCATTCATTAATGAGGTAATCACTACATCATCATGGTGTCATAAATAAATTTATTTATTTAATGATTAGAGATTATAAAAAATACCATGTTGTGGGAAATATTTTTATCTTTATAATGACTATTTATAGTCTAAGATATCATTTATGTAAACAAAATTAAAATTGTTTTACTTTGGATATACAAACCTTTGTTATATTTCTCTTCTTTTTAAAAATAATGTCATAAATGTCACTATCACACCCATGTGACTCCATGGGACCTCAAGTTCAGTAAAAAGATTTATATGGTCGCACATGACTCAAAAAAAGTATTTGGACACATGTTGGGGTCATTTTATATTATTGTGATATTATTTTATTACCCTTAACTAACTAATTACTAATTAATCACGATAATTAAAGATAATTACAGTCGTTACTATTCATAATGTCCAAAAACAAAAGAGTCTTAATTACATAATTTGGAACTTATGATTCCAAATATGGAATCCATTTTACCAAATTCCAACCACATAAATTTCAGTAATTAATTTAAAAATAATTCTCACTGTCAAAACAAATAGCGTGTTTTTAAGAAACAATATCTATCAAAATATAGACACTTGTTTATATCCAATTTCAAAGTGAAATTAATTCTAATGACCACAATTGGATTAAATGGTAAAAATATATTATAATTACACTTTAAAACCAATTAATCTGATAATCTAACCATATAATTAAATTATATGAAAAACTAGTTTTGAAGTAAAATGCAGTATTTTACACTATTCATTAAAAAATGAACATTGTCAGAAAAATAACAAAAACTTATCCAAAGTAAATTTCAATGTCCCAATTATACAGAATAAGTTTATTTTGAAAAATAGAGCTTATAAAATTGTCAAAAATTATATTTATAAATGTTTTTCCATCAAAAGGCGGTAAAATAATCTTTTAAAAATATTAGAGTATTGTATGCTTAAGATTGGATTTATTCTCATTTTAAGCCTCTAAAACACTATCTAATTCATAAATAGACATGGATATGAAAATATATTATTCTTTACTTACTTGGGATGTAAGAAATTTAAATTCATAATTATGTTTTAAAATAACATAATTTTTATTTTTTAATATTGGATCCAGTTGATTAATTTTTAATTATCTTTATATTTTATATTAGTATAAGTCCATTTTTGGGATTAAAAAAGTGTTTTTTCTGAAAACTTTTTAAAAGTGCGGAATGTTTCTCTATTTTAATTAATTAAAATAATCCGTAACTAGGAATGTTTTAAATGAAAATTTTAGATCATATATCAATAAATTTTAATTTATATTCATATAATTATTATTATTATAAATGGAGTAAATATAAAATCATCTTGTTCTTGAAAAAAATATGCTTATGGAAAACCCACTTTTCATTACGTCTACAGGTTTGGTTTTAAATTTAATTTTTAAAAATTTTAGAAAAAACATTTTAAAAAATAAAATTTATTTTTTAAATTATCATTTCGTAATTATATTATGATGATTTTTTGATAATTTTCTGAAAAGGTTAATTATTTATGAATAGTGAAAAATATGGATTTTAATCAAAAACTTCCTTTTCATTTAAATTATTTATAAGGTTAAATTTTATTTTAAATTGGTTTTAAAGAAAAATTAGTTCAATTATATATCTATTAATACAATTGAGGTCATTTAAATCAATTTAATATTGAAATTTTATAAAAAAACTTGGTAAACATTTGAATATTTTATCTATAAAAACCTGCTTTCTCATCACGTTTAAGAGATTAATTTTAAAATAAATTTTTTTAATTATGAGAATTGAATTTTTAAAAAATTATTCCATATTTGTAATAATAATAAATTATATTATATAATAATTTCAACTTAATTTTTTACCAAAATGGATAGTGAAAATAATAAAAATTAATTACCATGTTTAAGGTAAAAATGTTTTTACCATGGGTAAAACTAAAAATATAAGGGTTAAAATGACGTAAAAACTAACAAGAAATATATTTTATGTACATATGTTAACCATATTTTGTATAATAATCAATAATACTCCATTTTTTATCCTTGTTTCATGATAAAAACGTGCGTAAACCTTCTTCTTTTCAAAAATTACAAGCGTGTCACTCACCTCAATTATAAAAGGCCACCACTCTCCTATTTTCTTCATAGCTTAAAACTCTTTTGGTTCATCCAATAAATGAACATATAACTTTCCAAATTCTCTAATATCATCTGATAATCTTTAGTTTAGGTAGAAAACCAACATAGTAAGGCTTTTGGGGTAAACCTAAGGAGGTTACCTGAAGAAGAGGTAATGTTCTTTAATAAACGCTCTTATATTATTTCATCCTACTAATCCTTATATTATTATTAAAACATGATTATATAACACCCAAATTATATTAAATATACTAATATGATGTTATATTAAGGTATTTATATAAAAATATCTCCAATTTCATCAAATGGGTTATGAAATCATCGTTTGTGTGTACAGTGGACTACCTCCTCATGAACTGAAGTCATTCATTTTTCCATTACCACCTCTCATGGTTGGCTATGATAATGGATATAAAGTATATATATGACATTTATAACATTATTATACTTTTTTATTCATTATATAATATATAAATTTTTTTACTTTCCATTTTGTAGGGGATATGATAACATCGCACGTGTGTACGGAGGACTACCACCTTGAAAAGTGATGTGAATCATTTTTCAATAAAGCTTTCCATGGAATATAATAAATATAAATATATATGTGTGTGTGATGTGAATGAAATAATTATTATATTAATGAAATATTTATCATTCTTAAAAGATAATATATCATTTTCATTCTTACCTTTTAACTCACTAAAAGATGATAACATCATTCGTGTACATGTGGACCACAGCCTTGATGAAGCAATTTGATTCTCTCTTTTCATAAACACACCACATGAATGATATGTATAAGTTTATTTAAAGAATTAGTATGTTTTTTATATATTATTATAATTCTATAAATATAAAATATTATTTACCTCCTTTCTATAATTATCATTGAAAAATTGAAACATTTCTCATTCATATGTACACCTTACCATCTCTATGATTGTAAAGTACATCATTTCCCTAAAGCATATTTAATTATTAGTATTAAAAGTATAATTGATTTATATAAAATAATTATTTAAAGATTTTATGTTATAATCTCATCATTTATCAAGATTTTTTATGATTTTGTTTCCAACGATAAAATATTTTGATCTATTTATCAAGAAGCCAATTAATTTTATTCTCATCTTTTTATGTCATGATGATAAATGTTTTTCCTTCATTTTTTCTTTATTCATATACTCAAGGGTTTAAAAATAATGTTTTTAATAAAAACAAATCTTCAATCAAAAACCTTTTTTCTTCTAAAATTATTATTTTTTAAAATGATTTCAAAAATGTAATAAAAATTTATCAAAAGATTTATTAAATAAATTTTTAATATTTTTTTAAATTTTTACAAAATGTGTTGAAAGTAATCTTCATATCCTTTTCTAAAAAATTTACGTTTTTATTTTACCAAAAATGTGAAAGGAATCATTGTTTTAATGTGTAAAATATGAATGAAATTCCCTACAATCATAAACATAATTTGATTTAAAAATTCATTTTTAAGTATTTGAGGCTATTTTTAAATAAAAATATTTTCCAAATTGTTTATGACATAAAATTTTATTTTCAGTGTAAGGTTGGCTTCCTTAATAAATGTTCCTTGTAATATTTCAAAATCATTCTACATGTAATATGGCATCCTTTGATATGACATATTATTTATTGGGGATATAATACAGGTATAGCATTCTTATTATTTATTTTAATGGTTTATATCCATCATGAAAATATTTTAGTTTTGAGTTCCCTAGGGTTTTATCCCCGTCTTCTATTTCCATTTTTTTGGTTTTCTGGTCTCTGTTCTTCTGGGGTCCCTAACGATGAGCTCTGTTGCTGTTCGTCCCTCTGCTCTGGCTCCAAGCCTCCACTTCTCTCTCTGAGGTAGATTAGAGGGGTGGTCTCTCTAGGGCTTTGGGAAGTGGGTTCAGCAGGTTAGCATAGTGGATTCGTCTTCGTTGGCCACGGGTTGATGTCGGCTTGGCTTCGCTCATTGTCCGGAGTTTTGTGGTAGGTGCAGTGCTTGTTGGTTGTCGGCCGTTTGCCATGGGTTTGTGGTTTGGTGCTGGTGGTGTTTGGTGCATCAGGGTGGTGTGCCCGTGGTTTCTCCTGATGTGTTCTTCTGTCGACTTTCTTGGTGGTGTGGCAGCTCGACACGATGGTGACGAGCGAGTAGGAAGTGACGGAAGTGACTTCCTCAGTCGAAACATCGGTTTTCAGCTGGGCGAAGGTGTTATGATTTGGTTTAGATGTCAATGGTGGTGTTTCAAGACAATGAGAATGATGAATGAGGTGAATTCTGAGGTGTTGTTGGGTCGGATATGAAGTCTTTCTCGGTGGATAGAGACGTGATGTCAGGTACAGCTTAACGTGGTTGTGCGAATCAAAGTGGATGCATGGCGTCAGTAATGATTCCGCTCAATAATTTTAATTTTGAAAATTTGAAATGACTTCTGGAATGTTCGAGTAACTCTGAGGATCTGCTTCTTTTGAATCTCGGTATTTTGTTTGTAAGGTTACTGGTTATCCTAAAACCGTATTTCTAGAAAATAAATAAATGGATTGGTGGTGGTGATGAAAATATTTTTATGGAATCCATTTCTCTCCCATGGGTTCTATGATGATAAAATTATGATGAAACCCCACTTATTTTTTCAAGGGTTATGCTATGATGAAATGATGAAATGATTATAGAACCTATCACTTTTCCAAGGGTTATGATATGATGAATTTTTTATGAAAACCATTTCATTTCATGGTTTATAGTATGATGAATGTGTTATGATATTTTGGTACACATATGTGTGATTTTAATTTTGTGATTGGTGAGACATGTATCTCCCTCTAATGCATTGGGTAAAGATTTATAAATCATGAGATAGATAGGACTGGAATGGGGAGTGATCCCAGTTCAGTAAGGGAATTTTTCCCCTATGTTGTTCTAGGGAGTAAACCTTGACTACTATGATGGTTTGTGGAGTTAACCCATTCTACTATAATATCCTTGTAAATGATCCTTAACTACTTTGGAAATGATTTTATATTCTGATGTTTATGACACAAACTATGTCTTATGGAAATGTTATAGTCTCACGACTCATGTTCTTTGATTCCAATATGATTAATATATTAAGAACTTTCAATCATTATGAAATGAATAAAGATTATGATATTTTATATATAGGGTATGGTTTTAAAATTTTATTCTCATTTTCTCAAACTCTTATTCTCCTGTTATGCTTACGTATCTCCCCTTTTTACACTTAATGAGCATATGATTTCACCCTTTATTATGTTTCCTTTCCTCAGGTTATGAAGAAAGGTTTTTAAGTATAATTAGTAAATGGGAAGATCCTTATTGGATACACTGAATATCTTTCATTAATTAAGAATATTATGTTCCAAGTTTCTAAATTCACTAAACTATTATGGTACTTAGGCATGTGTTTATTTAATGTAATGAATATTCATCTAAAAGAATGTAATATTCATGAATGATAATCTTGGGTCACTATAGTTAGTATAAGAGTAATTTTTTAGTTAAATTTTGGAAACTATGATGAGAAAAGTTTAGTGATATCCCAATGTATATTTTTGATGATACATATAGGGATATCTCTAAGGATAATTTAATTATGAGTCATAGTTTAGGAAATTTTCCTATAATTTTTATAAAGGATAGGGAAAGTTGTTTCTAAGAAATTTCATCCATGTATGGATACTACAAGTGGATATTCCTCTATAATATAGGTACCTAGGGGTAACAACTATAAAATGGGTACATTGAGCTAGACTCAATTATCACCTGGTGCATGCCAACAGGCCTTGCTACACACCTTGTTTGACACTACCAAGGTATATTCTTTGAAAATTCACTAACTATTTACAAACCATCATGAAGGATTTAAATTTATTGTGACTATTAATAACCTAGTATTAACCTGAGGTGTCATATATTAAAAAGAAGGTGTCATTATTTGGATATCCTATAAGTAATTTTCATGATTGTTTGGTTTCTTATTTTTATTATCATTGCTCACACTATGATTTTTGGATTTATTCAATGGAGGGAACTAGAAATAATTGGGATAACATTTAATTTGATGAACATTTTACTAATAAGAATCTAGATGGGATGATTACTAGAGAGAAGGATACTGTGATTAAGCCTAATCAGTTATCAAGAAACCTGATTAATAATATGCAACTTAACCAACTCTCAAAATCACTAATAAATAGAAGGATATAGTTCACTAAGAGTTTGGGTAGTGGAGACCATTTAGGAAATAATATTTGGTTTCCTATATGTCAAGAATTTGGGAAAATCACTCAAGGGAATGTATTAAAGGGATGAGAATATTTTTTGGGTGTTTAAAATAAGAACACAAAGAAAGTAACTAAGAAGGAAAAATGAAAAGTCTAGTTAATGAAATGGATGATAATAATGGTCTCCCTGAGATATCATTAATGTTTGAATGTTTCAAATGTAGATATTATGTGCATTATTCAAATAATTTTCCAAAGGGGAAAGCTTGTAATGAGAATTATCATGGTTGTATAATTAATGTTTTTGTTGTTAATGATGAAGAGACTATGAATAACATATGAAATAAAATAGGTATTAAGGAATAAGATTATGAAGCCTAATTAATATTTTAAGTAGGAAGTGCTATGATTTAAGTATTTATGTATTAGAATTCAAGAATTATAAAATATATAAGGATTTCTTAGTAAACGTTTTTCATTAATGGTTTTAAAGAATATATTTAATGATTTTTATGACCTATAAAAGACATTTAAATAGAAAAGTGATATTTTTATTAAGGAATGAAAACCATAAATATATTCCCGATGTTTAAAAATGGTGTTTAGTTTGGATAAATAGATGATTGATATGGATAAAATAAAATGGACAGTATTGATGACCTTAGAACTGATTAATGATTTGTGGATAAAGGTTTTTATGTTATTATTAATGGAGTTTATATAATTTTTGGATTTATGTAATATATTCAATAAAATGTGTTTTTATTAAATTAATATGGAAGCATGTATGTTTTCAATAATGTTTAATGGTAATTCCTTTTATTACCATGTTTCAAGAGAATACATGATGAAGGTGTTCACAAGTTTGTTACGTGACAATTGAGAGAGACTTCGTATTGTTTGGGGGATTAATATTAATTTTATTTTGATAAATTTAGTGAACTTATTTATAAATTTTTAATTTTGTAAAGGTTATAAGATTAACCAATTATAGAATGGTTTAGGTTGAAATCTAGATAGGTTTTAGAGATTAATGTATTACCTCACCATATGAAGATTTATTTATATTGGATACTTGTTCTAACCGTTTTTTTGTGGTGACAACTAAAGATATACAGAATGAATTATCACTATATTTATGGATTTTATGATCCATTAGTGATTCAATCATAAAAAATTCACCTTTATTTCTTAGAGTAAGAGAAGAAGTGTAAATTGATCAAGGCACAACCAAATGGTGAGATTTTGCTTATGAATTGGAATTAAATCAAGTAAGTATATCTTCTCATGAAAATTATTCAAATTTAAGAAAAGGATCTTGAAATAAAAATTTTTTCATGTTATTATCATTTTTTATGATATCAATGACCTTTTTAAAGCATCTTTGGTTTATGATTTTGTGGTTATCAACCTTATCTGGATCACCTAATTTCTTGTGATCAATTATCTCTATCACTCACTATAATTATTTTCAATTTTTTTCTATGTCCAAATATTCACTTCCCACCTATATTATCCTATGTGGAAACCTAGTTATGAGTTACTTTAGTTAACCATTATGTTTCCAAAATTACTTTTTTATGGGAATTATTATTATTCATTATTCTATGTGGGTTTCTATGAAGGAATTTTCAAATGTTAAACCCTAGATAACTGAGATAAATTTATAGGGAGAAATTTATTTTAAGGGGTTAGAATTTAACATCATGATATTTTATATTTTTTCAAATTAATTTAAATTTTTAAATAGATTGTGATTTTATCACATGTTACATAAAATAATGTGTTTCTTCAATATTATGTGTGACTCGTGACATCGAGTTTCAACAAACCATGAAATAATATTATTATAAATATTATCGTTATAATCTAGTAATTAAATAGGTGGGTGTGAATGGTATTAACTAATTTATTAAATATAAATATAAATTATATACTCAACATAAATTTATTTATAAATTATTATTAAATAATCTATCAATTTCTAGTAAAGTAATTATATTTTTCAAAAATATGTTTTCCTTAAAAATGTTTTTTTATTGATTTCTATGAAAAACTTATTATAATTAATTTATAAAGATTTTATAAAATTTATTTTATAAAATGAAATTCATTTTTTAAATCATTATAAGGAAATTAACTTATGGTGAAATTTTGGGATTTTTTTCAAAAAATATTTTGTTTTTAATGAATAATGAATAATACAGATTTTTGTAAAACTATTATTTATTTTCAATAAATTAAGTAATATAATTAACTATTGATATTTTAAAGTAATATAAGTAATATTTATTAATATTTATTCCACTTAAATACTTTTGAAACAACTTTATATTGGATTTTATTTTAAGTTTGTTTTGGGTTTAAAAAAAGGGTTTTTTCTAAAAACTATTTAAAAGTGAATAGTGGTTCGCCATTTTAATTAATTAAAATAATACCTAATGAGGAATAATTTAAATGAAAATTATATATCTTATATAGATAAATTTTAATTCAAATTAATAAAATGATGATTATTATACATAGTGTTAATATATAATCATCTTATTCTTGAAAAAAAATATACTTCTCGAAAATCTTCTTTTTCATAGCATGTATTGGTTCTCTTTTAAATTTAATTTTACAAAATTTTAATAAACTTTATTTGAAAAAATAAAATTAATTTTTGAAATCATAATGTAAAAATTATATTAGGGGGAATTTTTGAGAATTTTCTGAAAGCAATGATTTTTTAAAATGAATAGTGAAAATACTAGATTTTAATTGAAAAGTGACTTTTCATTTAAATTATTTATAAAGTAAAATTATATTTTATATTGGTTTAAAAAAAATTAGTTCAATTATATACCTATTAATCCAATTTAGGTCAATGAAATTAATTTTATACTGAATTTGGATATAAAAACTTTGTAAACTTTTGAACATTTTCTCTTTGAAAACCTCATTTCTCATCGCATCTGTGGGATTAATTTTAAATTAAAATCTTCCACTTATTTGAATTGAATTTTGAAAAATGGATTCCATATTTTGAATCATAATAATTTATATTTTATAATATGGTCAAATTAATTTTTTACTAAAATTAATAGTGTAAATAGTAAAAATTAATTGTCATGGTTAAGGTAAAAATGGGTTTACTGAGTGTTAAACTAAAAAGATAAGGGTTAAAATTACCTAAAACCTTTTCTGAAATATAATTTTTGTCATTATTTTGAACCTATAATTCATAATTCTCTAGAATGATTCATTATTGAGCCTCTTTTCATGATAAAAATGTAGGTACTCCTTTTTCTTTTCAAAAATTACAAGTGTTCAACTCTCCTCACTTATAAAAGGCCACCCACTCTCCTCTCTTCATCACAGCATAAAAACCATTTGGTTATAACAATACCCATAATAATCACTTCCCATATTCTGTACTATAATCCTAGAATCCTTATTTTGGGCATAAATTCAACCTAGAAAGGATTTGGTACAAACCTAAGGAGGTTTCCCAAAAAGGTGGTAACGTTCTTCAACAAGTGATTTTATTTTATGTCTTCCTCCACCTACTTAAATTATTATTAAACTATTATGATATAATAAAATAATTATATTTCATATAGTGATATGTTTTTATTTTAATTTCATGACCTAAAACCATCTCCACTTCCACTAAATGGGTTATGAAATCATCGTTCGTGTATATGGTGGACTACCGTCTCACGAGCCGATGTCATTCGTTTATACATTAACACCTCTCACGGTTGTGCATGATAATGGATAAAAAGTATATATATGATATTTATAAATTTCTTATAACTTTTGGGTAATTATATCATATATATATTTTTAATTTCCATTTTTTAGGGGATATGATAATGTTGCTCGTGTATACAATGGACTACAACCACGTGAAGCGATGGGAATCATTTTTCACTAACGCTTTACATGAAATATAATAAGGATAAATATATGTTATTTAATTGAGATAATTATGATATTTATAACATATTTATCATTATTAAAATATAATATTTCATTTTCTTTTCTACCTTTTCACGCACTAAATTATGATAACTTCATTCGTGTAAGTGTGGACAATCACCTATACGAAGCGATGTCAATCTCTCTTTTCATCACCACACCACATAAATGATATGTATAAGTGTATTTAAAGAAATAATATTTTATTTATGATATTATGACCATTATTTTAAGATAAAATATTACATACACCCTTTCCATAATTATCTTTTAAAATGGAAATGTTACCCATGCGTACGTACGAACTACCATCTCCATGATCATAATAGACTTCATTTATAAAAACCATATTTCATGATTAGTATTAAAATTATGATTTATGTATAAATATTATAATTATTTAATTATTATAATTATGGATATTATGGAACCATGAGCATATTAAGATGACCAAAAATAATAAATCAATACATATATGAAAAACAAAACACTTATTACTTGAAACATGATTTTAACAAGGAATTGTAAATAAACAGGTAATAAAAGTATATAAGTAAATTTTATATGGTATGGTATATATAATTTTGATACTATAATATATTTATAATTAACATATAATTATTATAAATTAGTTTTGAACAAGTATTAAAGAATTCCAGACTTACGGTAAGGTATTTTTGTCTCACTTTTTACTTTTATAAGTCACATTCCATATTCACCATCTACATATTTTATGTGGTGTATATAATTCCCCTGAATGTATTTTGTGATTATTATACTTAAAATTTTTGTGATTTACATATCAATTTAAGGATCTCACTTTCCTATGGTTATGGTTTTAAAGTTACCAAAGTCGTAAGGAATTTTTGTCTCAATTTTCATTCTTTGAAAAATATGTTTATGTTATACACCTATTTTATTTCACGAGCCATATATACAGAACCTTTTAAATTTAATATAATTAATTTATTAATACTCATTTTATTTTAATTTTATTTTAATAATATTCCTTCTTGGGGATTATGTTTCAAAGTTACCAAAGTGGTAAGGATTTTATGTTATAATCTCATCATTTATAAAGATTGTTTATAAATATGTTTATGACAATCAAATATAATGATCAATATCTCAATAAACTCATGAATTTTATTCTTCTATATTTATTTCATGAGAATAAATATTTTACCTTCATTTTCCTCTCTTCATGTACTCAATAATTCAAAAATAATGTTTTTAATAAAAATCATCTTTTTGGTCAAAAACCCTTTTTCTTCCAAAACCATGTTTTCTAAAAATGTTTTAATATTTTTAAAATGATTTATTAAAGAAAATTTTACCCATGTTTTACTTTTTCCATTAAATTTTAAAATTATTCTTCATTTCATTTACTAAATAATGCTCATCTATATTTTATTGAAAATGTGAAAGGAATATTTTTTAACATGTATGAAAAAAATAGAATTTGTTGTCATCATGACCATTATTTTTCTTTAAAGATTAATTTATAATTTTTAAAGTATATTTTCAAATAAAATGAATTTTAAAATGTTTTTTTAAGTCATTTTCAAAGTAATGTTATATTTCTCAAGAAATGTTCCTTGTAATGTTTTAAAATCACTCACCATCAAAGATGAAATCCTTTGATATTAGCTATACTTTTTTGGGGATATGAGCCATGGGTATCATTCCTGTTATTTATCTAAATGGTTTATTTTTATGATAAAAATATTTTTATGAAACATATTTCTCTTCCACAAGTTATACCATGATAAAATTATTTGAAAACCCACTTTTTCCATAGTTTATGCTATGATGAAATTATTAAATGATTATGGAACCTATATCTTTTCCATAGGTTATGATATGATAAAATTTATATGAAACCCATTTCATTTCATGGGTTATGATATGATAAATATTTTATGGTCTTTTGGAACAAATAAGTATGATTTTCAGTATGTGATGGGTGGGGCCTATATCTTATTCTAATGCATTGGGTAAATATTTATATCTCATATGATATACAGGACTAGAATGGGGAGTGAAACTTATTCAATAAGGGAATTTATCCACTATGACAGTCTTAAAAGTAAACCTTGACTACTATGATGGTTTTAGGAGTGAACCCATTCCACTATGATATCCTTATAAATGACCCTTTAGAACTATGGAAATTATTTTCTATGCTTATGTGTATGCCATAATAATATGTCTTATGCCAATTTTATTCTATTATGGCTCATGTTATTTGATTCCCTTATGATTCATGTCTTATGAATTGATATTATTTATTCCATGACTCAAAATTATGATCTTTGATATGAAAGTTATGGTTTTCAAATGTTATGATATTGTTCTCATACCCTTATGCTCATGTTATGATTATGTATCTCCATTTTTTACCCTTACTGAGCATCTGAGTTCACCCTTTCTTATGTTTTCTTTCCCTAGGTTATGAAGATAGGTTTTTAAGTAGTATTGATAATAGGGAAGATCTTTATGGGATACATTGAATATATTTTATGAATTAAAAATATTGTGTTCGATGTTTCCAAAGGCACTAAACTATTACATTCCATAGGTGTGTGTTTGTGTAATATAATGGATATTAATCTAAAATGTTGTAATATCAATGTACGATAATCCTGAGTCACTACACCAACTAATGATCTAGAATTGTAATCTATGATCTTAAAATTAATGATTTGGATAAAATATTTATATATAGAGGGGTTTGACATTTATACAGATAACAAAATCCTAGAGTATGTATTCACAAAAAGAAGATCAATATGCACCAACGAATGTTGATAGAATTGATCAAGGATTGTGATTTTTCAATCCATTACCATTATGTTAAGGAGACCAATTATTGGATTCTCTAATTAAAAAGGATACTACAACCCAATCCATGATGAGGATTGAAAGGGATCTAATGTTTTTAGACATGTAAAGGATATACATGTGAATAATAAATATATATTCATCCCACCTTTCTCAAATAACTACTCAACCACCAATTATCAAGAGGATCAAGGGGGGGAATGTTTATGAGGTACTATAGAAAAAGGTAAAAAAATATTATAAAGATTAAATATTCTAAATATGGTTTTATAAAGTTTTTAACCCAGATATGTGTCCTATAAAAACCAAAACTAAAGAGGAAAATTTTGGGTGATGAGCATAGTTCATCCATCTCTTTTCATCCAGGAAGCACTAAGATGTATAGAGATTGGAAACAAAACATATGGTGGGATAATATGAAGAGTGATATTGAAGATTATGTACAATGATTCTTGGTATGGAATTAAGTCTTGGGTGAATGATATAAATATAAGGGGATGAGTCAACCAGCACACATACCAGTATGAAAATGGAAAAACATAACCATATATTTCATCATAGGACTCCCCATGACATCTAAAGGAAATAATGTCATCTGGGTGGTCGTTGAACACCTTAAAAAATCAACACCTTTGATTTTTATCATGGAAGAATGAACTATTGAATAACTCTCCAAGATATACATAATAAATGTTTTATGACTTCATGGAGTGACACTCTCCACTGTATTCAATCAAGATCTGAGGTTTACCTCAAGGTTCTAGAGAATCCTTTAGTATGTATTATATAGGGATCTATGTTTTAGTATTTATTATCACCATTAGACATATTGGAATTCTAGTAGAACTATTAAAACTCTTAGGTATATATTGATATGTTGATATGTTGTTTGATGGACTTCTATGGATTTTGGGATTATCATCATCCCCTAGTGGAGTTCTCATATAGAAATAGTTTTCATTCTAGCTTTCAAATAGAACCTTATGAGTATCTTTATAGGAATATGTATCAAACTCCAAAATTAGGGGACAATTTTGGAGATAGAAATCTTATGGTACTTGGTTGTATCCAGGGAATAATAGATAAGGTTCAAATAATTTAACATCATGTGATATCCATACATAGTAGATAGAGAATATATACCAAGAATCGTTGAGAAGACATGGATTCTGAGGCTGGAGACATATTGTTCCTTCATATATCATAGTGGGATAATTTCATGAGTTTTAGATTTGTGGGAAATAATATTTCTAGATACATATATCCCTTTGATATCCTCGATCTCATCTAATTGGTTTTCAATCAACTAGCATTCTCACCTAAGGTATCTCAAGTACATTATATTTTTCATGTATCCCTCTTTATGAGTTACATACTAGACCCATCACAAGTACTAAAAAAATAGGTGGTACCCTTAGATAATGAAATTTCTTATGAGGAGCATCCATTGAATAACTTATATCATAGAGATAATGTTATACAGAACAATAAAACTCACTAGGTCAAAATGTTGTGACAAAACTAAAAGTTTGAGGAAACAACATGGGAACCGAAAGAGGTGATTAAACAAAAATAATCTCATCTATTTTAGTGTACTAATTGCAATTTATTGGGTGAAATTTATGATGGTGGAATAATTTAATGACCTAAAATTTTAAAAATGAAATTCCATTTTTAATAAATATATTCCTTATTAAGTATTTTAGTTATAGAAAACCCATGAACTACATTAGTTTTTATAGACCATTTTAAAATAATAGCTAATAAAATTTAAGATAACATTAATCATCTTAAAAATTGATAATTTAGTCATTGTATAGTTTTCTTTAAGATTTTTATATATTAACGGTTATGATAATGTCATATTGACACAGACTGAAGAAGTGATGACCATGACTAGTAGAATCATACCATATGAAGCACATCTATTAAAGCTTATAAGGGAGATGGAATCACAAGCCTTTTACCTTAACCAGGACCAATTTTATATTTAATAACTAAATCATTATCAAAATATTTTATGGGATAACTACAAGAATATCAAGATCATTCCTCAATCCAATATTTTTGAACAATCCGAAGAAAGTTTCACCATTTCACACCTTACCCATATATTTTATGATAGTGTACTAAGGGGATATGTATCTAGACCCCAATACTATAAACTTTTATATTCAACTTTTTAATAAAATAATTATTATATTTAAGACTTTTCATTATAAAATTATTTATACAATTATATATGATTTGATGAAAATTAGATTTTGATACGAAGAAACCAAAATTGATTTTTTGGAAATATATAGTTTCAATAAATAAAATCTTTTGATGAATTTGATAATGTTTTAAAATTTTATTTTAATAAAATGTTCTTATAAAATAAAATTTATTTAAATATAAATTATAATATAATTTTATGAAGTAAAATTTAATTCTTATAAGGGTCTAAAAATTGTTATTGTCTTAAAAACCAATAATTTTCAATAAATGGGAATTATGATTTAAATTTTTAAATAATAATATTTAGATATTAATTATGTTAAAATAAATATTATTTTTGAAATCTACACATTGGAATTATCTAAATGTGAATTTTTCATAATTTTCAAAGATAAAGAAATTTTTGGGTAAAAAATAACTACCACATAAATATATGATATGTATTATGACAACATAAAAGAAAAAATGTGATTTAATAAATACAATAAAGAGTATCCTTGACCAGAATTATATTTTACCCTTAAAATTATTTTTTTATTTATTTTATTAATTTCATAAATCCTTAATGAATCCTCCAAATACTATATTATATTTTAAGGTTTAAAATTTTATTCTTTATGAGAATGATTCAATTACACATAACCAAGGGTTTTATTTATATTATTTTAGTTATTAACCTTATAAAATATTTAAAAATACTCATATTTGGTATAAACCATTAGAGAAAACCATGGGATGTTTTTTTTGTTTTGATTATTTTCTTATATAGATTCCAAAACATAAGTTTAGAAATTAATTAAATAATTACCTTTTCTTTTTCTGTAAAAAACCACTCATCCTCTAATTATTATTTACTAAAAACTATTTTAGAATGAAGTTTCAATTTATTTACCTCCCTATTTCCCTCCCAAGGTGTTCCCAAAATATTAAGAAGCTTTTCCAAAGCTTTTAGAATCACACTCTCAAGGTAAGGTGTTATCTTCTCTTTATCATTATTCAAGAAATTTATTTATATTATGTTATTTTATTTACAATTGTTTGTGTTGAAATTTGTTTGCACACATCCCACTTTCTGTACTTATTATATCCATGTAATTATATATATATTAGAACTCATTTCTTTCTTGAGGTATGAAATATCTTACTTTCCATTAATTTTCAGTTTAAATGTCTAAATACAACCTAATGTGAATTCCCTTTGAGGCCACAGAGGTTTTGGGGGTGTTTAGGGATTGTTCAAAGCATGAACCCAACCTTTTTGGGAGAAATAGTCTTTTTTCATAGTTAGTGAAAACCATGCGGGGCAGGCCACATGGTTACTCCAAAACTGTGTGTGGATAGATAGTGGGCTAGAAGAGCCCATACAATTTGAAAAAAAAAATCAATGGAGGCACACACCCATGTGGAACCCTCTATATTTTTTGATATTGGGTTGAGACATGATTTATGCATGGTTAGTCAAACTATGCATGAAAACTAGGCGGGGCCCCCTCCTTATGGGAGGGGTGCACGATTGGTACACAGTTTGTCCAACTGTGCGACCAAACCTTTTGACCTAGAGTTTTTTATGAAATTACCATTTTTACCTTACTTAATGTTATAACATAATTTATTTTTTCTTTCGCCTACGATGAATAGAACTCAGGTGTGGTAGCTTCCTTTTAAATAAAAATCCATATTTTTTTCTCCTTTTCTTCTATACAGAGTCAGATTTAAGAATTGTTGGTCAGGTTGGATATACATCAGTGAGTTATAAATTACTTATTTTTATTCCTCATTCTTTTGGGTATTGATGGAGTTATTTAGGTGTAATATAATTTTCCCTATTTTTAGGGTTCTCATCTGTTCTTCGTTTTTCTCCCAATTTAAGTCAAATCAGGAGCTGATGCTGAAAGAGAACTCCATTATGGACCTACAGTAGGTGGTCTATTACTTTTACCCCAAATTTGAGGCGTGTATATATATGTCATTTTTCCACGTACCCAATTATCTAAGTGACACCCATGAAATGGAATTTAATCCATGTTAAAAATGGATAGGCATGACCTATGTAATTAATGAAACCATTGATAATGATTAAAGGTTAAAATTCAAACCACCCCTTGGGTGTGTGGTTTAATTACTTAGACCACTATAGGTGGAATTTTAATTTAGATACCTTTTAGGCATGTCGTTTACCCCTTTCTATGGGATTTTAATGATGAATTTAATTGTAAATTGTAACTATAAATGAATTTATTAAAGAAAGGGAATAGAATGACCATGTCCCTAGGCTTGGCCATGTAATTTCTTATTTAAGCATGATTTTCTTCCAATATTTTCATGACCCTGTTAAATAATTAAGAGAGTAATCCTTATAATGTTATCTCATGCCTTGATCCACCTTTTAAGGTGAGGTTAATTTGAAATGATCATGGAAATGACCTTTTAATAATTAAATGATATTTATTGAATTCATATATGCCTTAGGTGACGCGGGGGTTCATATATGAACACCATGGATGGGCTCATTTGGATGTTTCTCTTCTTATTCCCAAGTGATATTAAGACTCCTTAGTGGACTTCCAAGGATGGACTCAGAGGCTTGACTATTATACGCTCAAGTGATACTTAGACTCCTTATGTATTTCCAAGAATATAATTAGAGGTTTGATTCTATTATATTCCTTGGTGATACTTATAATCCATATGGATTTCAAAATACATACTCATGGTAAAATTGATTATATATGCCATGGGTGGAACTTGGTCTCCCTTAGCGAACTACCAAGGATGGTCTCAGTGAGCAGTGATGTTATACCCCACCTAAAGGGATACCAGGATTCTAATGAGAAATTCCTAGGATGGGCTTGTAAGGTTTTTGGTTTAAAATATACCTAGAGAAATACCTAGATTCCAAATATAGAATTCCAAATATAGGATTAGGTTCTTAATTGATTAATTAATGTATTGATTTATATGACATGTCTTCTAAACCAAACCACAAGCTTGGATTCGGTTAGAGTCTTATACCTTATAGATGGCATGGTTAGACATATCTTGATTATATATCTTATGGGGATGGTAGTCTATGTGCCAAGTACCGATACTTATTTATTAAATGATATTGATTAATTAAATAAATTTTATTATAAATTGATATAGTACTGACTTTTTATTCATGGAAATTATAGCTAAGGCCGAAGCAGGTAGCATAGGATGGGTGTCCATGGGAACACGAACCTTTATGGGTTGTTTAATTTCAGTACTTCCTTTACATATTCTATTACTGCCTACACATTGTTATTATTATATATTCACTGACTTGATGGAATTATACATTTGGGTGGTTATATACTAGGATTTTATCTCCCACCATGTACAGGATGTCGTTGGGTACCCAGACAGAATATATGGATATAGGTAGGGACCAGGTAATGTGCCCATAGTTTGATTCTTGACTTTATTCCATGCTTAGGGGAAAGGGAGAACATGACTAAGTTGAGGATCATGATTCTATCTAGATTAATAACTTTTTGGCATTTTTGGTATTTTGTTACTTTTGTTGTATAGTTTTATCGATACCTATTTTGGATGCTTTGTAGACTCATGAAATGACATGTATGATTATCATTTTGTATATTAGTTTCCTTTTGGAATTGTAATATATATATATATATATATATCTTTGTATAGTTTATTTTTTCTGATTGATTTAATTATTCTACTACTTATATGTTATTTTATATATGTTATGATACATATGGTGATGAGGTCATAGTCTCCCCATAAACACACTCTAGCCCCTCATTGCTAGTCAGATTCCTCTAATGTTTGTTGAGATGAACTTGAGGCCATGTGTCCAACTAGTCTTGGGGAACCTTTTAGTGGCATCTAGTATTGGTACATTACAAAGTGGTATCAAAGGGTGGTTCTTTTCTAGTTTTCTTTACTATTTTGGGATAATATAAAGGGATATATAGGAATGAAAATTTGGTAATGAGTTATATCTGGGCATAGCTAACACGCATATAGGAAAAAGCTGAATTGACTTGAATGAATTGTTGTTTTCTATATTTTGGATATTGTAGTTGATTGGATTCCACTGTTGGGTGATGTACTTGAATTGTGATGTTATTATTGATATGATTTTGGGTTTTATTTTGTTTCATCTTGATGAGATGAGGGTATTACATCTCATGAATCATTAACACCTATAAGAATCCACAGGTCTTGAATTATACCATACCATATAGGGTGCATTAATTGATTTCATGTTGTTTTGGTATGTTCCATGATAGATATACCTATTATTGTGATAGACATTATATGTAGGAAATTGAGAAACATAATTAGAAATTAGAGTGTCTATCATAACCTAAAATGTGTTTTCCTGATTAGGATCCAGGAGACACCCAAGGCATCTAATTACAACATGTTGAGTCATGGAAGATGAGTTTCATGGAGTAGAACATGCTATGGTGTGGATTGGGTGGATGCCATATTTTGGTTCATGAGGAGTATGGGCCCTTATGGATCAAAATTTGGTGAACCAATTAGTTCAACCATTTAAAATGAATTGTGATATAATGGAAATGAATATGAGAATAAAATAGAAAACTGAGTTGTTTTTAGTAGAGAACTCTACCTAGACCCATCCTTAGTAGTGGGAAGTATATAATATCTCTCACTTTCTTTTGAGTTGTACGTAACCCAAACCTAACTCAAGGAGTAGGCATAGGGTTGTGTTTCTTATATAAGAAGGCTTTCACTTATCTTATTTCAATATCTATGCTTTTAGTAGTTATTGAATCTTGATATTAGGTGTGCGCTTGGAATTTGTAGAGATATTCCACCATGACATTCTCCAATCGCATGCTATGAGGGTGGTGGCTACCACACTTAGGAGGTGGTGGCCCATGGGCTACCAATGGATCCTCTTGTAGTGTTAGTTGAGGAACTAGTGGTTGTACTAGACATAGGTGTTGAGGCACAGTTTTGTAAAGGCTTTATGAATTTTATACAGACTGTTCAGGGAGCACCTAGACCTGACCCGACTAGGAAAGAGTTGAAACATGAGTTCCAGAAGAAATATCTACCCACATTTTCAAGGAATGGTGGACCATAAGTTGTGGATTCATGGATATATGTCATAATATCTATATTAGAGAATCTATATAAGTATCCCGATAGGAGGGTAAATCTCCCTATGTATATGATACATGATTCCTCCAAGAGATGGTGGGATGTCATTTCTCAAATGGATCATCATTGGGATAAGGATTGGAGGGATTTTAATACATCTTTATATGATTACTTCTATCCTGAGATGTTGACATATGATAGACCCTGAGATTTCATGCACTTGGAGTATGGTGTATTATCAGTTATGAATTATTGGGCCAATTTTACAGTGATTCATTACTTCACACCTATTCTGATGGGTGATGAGTTATCTAAAGTCGGGCGATTTGAGGATGGTCACATGCATGACATCCGATCACAAGTGAATGTATTTTGGATAAATACTATTTCTTGAATAGTAAATCGGGCTCTTATCACATAGCATAAACTAAGAGAGAGGTTAGGGTGAGATCCAGGGTGGTTCAGCACATAGATCTAGAGATACATAGATCGGTAGTAGGAAACATCATCTGGAGCTTCCACATGGTGATATGAGTAGCCAGAGTACATGCTCAAGTATCCAGGTGAGGTTCCACCATTATTGTAGACTAGGACATACAAGGCCTTAGTGTACAAGAGACCCTGTAGAGTGGTGATCCTATGGACAGATGGGTCATCTAAAACACTTTTTTAGAACTTCTCCTTCTAAAGCTAGTAAGATAGGGTCTACACCGACTCCATGTGCGGGATCGGGGTTCGAAGCTTCTCATTAGGCAAGGAGATGGAGTACAGCTATCTAGTCAGGCCGAGGTGGTGTTTGTGGTCATGCTATTTAGAACCCATATTTTCAACAACAGCAGTGCAGATCTTCTCAGCATAGCAAGGATGTATCATGGGTCCTTAGATTAGGCCAGATATACATAGTGCAACCAATGGATGAGGAGAAGAATCCCATAATTTTTACTATTCTAGGTACTATTATAATATCCTATACTTTATCATCTACTCTTTTTTATATAGGGGTTTCTCATAGATTTATATATGTGACCATTGTAGAGAGCCTTAGGATCAATGTTCAGTGTTCTAATGGAGTTAACAGGAATGATACTCCATTAGGGATCTGAATAGATTATATACATCAGTTTAGGGAGTTTCCCCTTAATATTACCAAGTTTCACTTCGTATGGGACCTCTTTTTATTCGAGATGACAGTTCCTGACATCATTCTCAGGATGGACTGGTTGGTTCCCTTTCATGCCTTCATTGATTTTTATCACCAAAGGGTGGCCTTCACATCACCATAGGGTAGAGAGTTTATTCCCAAGGGTTAATGGGATTTCTAGGAGAGCCGAGATAGACCCGATCATTCTAGGTTTGGTGGGATGATAGCATAAATTTTGATTTTGTATCTAGATTATTAAGGAACACGTTAGGTAGATTTTCCTCTAGTGGTTGATCATTTCAGGTATGTTTTCCCATATAAATTTTTATGATTACATTTAGTGAGAGAGGCGGAATTATCTATTGATCTAGTTCCAAGATCTTCACTAATATTCATTCCTCCTTACATGATGGCTACTACTGAGATTCAAGAGCTCCAGAGGCAGTTAGAAGATTTATAGGCAAAGGGGTTTATCTGACCCATTACTTCTCTATGGGGTTCACTGGTCCTTTTTGAAAAAATGTGGATATTACCCTTATTCTATATATGTATTACCATAAATTGAACTGATTGATGGTTAATAACTAGTATCCTATTCTACGGATAGATGATATCTTCAACTAGTTTTGAGGAGATTGGGTATTCTTGAAATTTTACTTGAGATCTGGTTATCATCAGGTTCATGTTAGACCATCAGAATTACCTCGCAAAACCTTTTTTATAAGGAATGGTCTATATGAGTATTTTTTTATGTCTTTAAATCTCAAAAAAATTCTAGTGGTTTTCATGGCACTAATGAACCTAATTTTCTATCCTTATCTAGATTCATTTGTCATGGTATTCATGGAATATATCTTGGTGTATTCTCTAAATTGAAATGACTATTCCAAACATCTCCAGATCATATTGGATACATTGAGAGATAATCAGTTATACACTAAGATCAAAATGATCCACTTCTTGATGGATTAAATTCAATTTTGGGGTCATGTTATCTTAGAGGCAAGAGTATCAGTTGACTCAGAGAAGGTAGGAGTTTTAGTTTTTTGGGAGCATCCCAAGAACGTCTTTGAGATATAGAGTTTATTTGGGATGGATGGATATTATATGTGTTTCATAACAGACTTATCACGCTTATAAGTTCATCTTGTAATATTAACTAAGAAGGGTGTGAATTTTTTATGGTTAGATGCATGTGATTCATCCTTTCAGGAGTTGAAAGGTAGTTTTACTTCCGCACTGATACTGATTTTTCTAGAACCAAGAAGAAGCTACATTGTGTATTGCAATGAATAAGGTATCAGAAAAGGATAAGTTATTATAAAGGGGTATAGAGTCATGGTTTATGGGACTTGGTAGTTGAGGAAACATAAGAGGAATTACCAGATGCATGATCTTGATCTAGTTGTGGTTATTCATTATTTGCATTGTTGGAGGAATAATTTACTAGGAGATGATTTTTTGGTATAGAAAGACCACAAAATCCTCAAGTATATTTATACATCATGATTTGAATATGAGGAAGTGAATGTGGGTTTAATACCTTCAGTATTTTTCCTTTGATATTTCCTATACACCTGGTAAAGGCAATGTAGTGATCGATGCACTAAGAAAGAGGACTCAGATATAAGAAGTTCAGTAGGAAATTAGTGAGTGTCATCTTAAATATTTTTTTCTCTGAGATGCCCATGGAGGTGTAGGATGGTCAAGGAAAGTATTTTCTTTCATCATTATCTATTACCTCTACCATTATGGACAAAGTGAGGATGAGGTGGATACTGTATTATGAGTGCCTAGTTCTATGGGATAGTGTGGATGGGGAAGACCCTCCTCCTGGTTGGACCATAGGTAAGGATGAAGTTCTACATGTACATGGTTGTATATGGGTTTCAACAGACATGCATGAGGAGATGATGTGATACTTTCATGATTTATCTTGGGTAGTGAACCCTAGAGTCACCTAGATGTATCGGGATTTACATCACCAATACTGGTGGCCAGCTCTAAAAAGAGATGTTTCTATTTTTTTATGAGATGTTCCACCTATCAGCATGTGAAGGTGGAACACCAATGACTAGCCAAACATTACAGAAGTTGTCCATTCCCAAGTGGAAATGGAATGACATCACAATTGATTTAGTGAACAGGTTACAGAGGTCACCGATAGGAAATAATGTCATTTGGTTTGTTGTTGATAGGATCACAAAGGTTTCTCATTTCCTACCTATCAAGGAGACATTTTTCAATAGATGATATTATAAGGTTGTATATATGTTAGATAGTACAACTTCATAGGGTCCCTCATACTATCATTTCTGATAGGGAAGTCTAGTTTACATCTTGTTTTTAGAAAGGGTTATATAGGGCACTAGGTATAAAGGTACTTATGAGCATGGAATACCACCATCCACTGCTGGAAACATAACTTATTCCAATGGTTTTAAACTTTTGGGAAAGGCCTGAAAACCATTGGTATAAACTATACCAACAATTGCTCAAACCGTTGGCTAGTTAGTTGTGGGGATAGACATATACCAACTATTATAGTATAACCATTGTTATATGACTTTGGAATGCACATTATACCAATATTTTCAGCTAATCATTGGTATATATTTATACCAATGGTTGATACCCATTAGAGATTAAGGAATTTTAGATCTATTCCAATGGTTTCAAAACTGTTGGAATAAGTCTTTACCAACGGTTTGAATAAAAAAATTGGTAAAGACTTATTACAGGGTCTATACCAATGGTTTACTAACTGTTGGTATATAGTTTTACCAATGGTTTTATGTAAACCATTAGTATAAAGTTACTTTTCACATATATACCAACAATTTACAACCGTTGGTATAGCCTTACTCTAATTTCAGTAGCGGGTAGGTCTGCCTCCCCCTATGTAATCCCTTGTGCACTTTCCAATTGAGAATTCAATTGAGAACCCAATTACCCTATGAAATACACAATTTAGAATTTAATTCTCAATTGAATACTTCTGAATTATGAATTAATAACACATACAAAATGAATTATGAATTACATATAGAATTATGACAGTGTATTTAATTCAAAATTCATTACATACAAAATTTAGTTATTTATAACACTTATAGAATATGGCATACAAAAATGAATTCAGAATATGGGGATGTCCAAGGGGTAAGGGATGTCCAGGGGGTGGGGGTCCAAGGGGGTGGGGGTGTCTAGGGGTGGTGGCTGTCCATGGGGCGGGGGTGTCCAGGGTGGTTTAGGGGGCTATCTAAGGGGGTGGGGGTGTCCTGGGGTGGGGTGGTGTCCAGGGGGTTTTCCAAGGGGTGGGGGTTGTCCAAGGGGGTGGGGTGTCTAGGGGTGGGGGTGTCCAGGGTGGTGGGGGGCTGTCCAAGGGGGTGGGGTGTCTAAGGGGGTGGGGGATTCCATGGGGTGGGGATTATCCAAGGGGGTAGGGGTGTCCACAAGGGTGGGGGAGTCCAGGGGTGGAGGCTGTCCAGGGGGGCTGTCCAGGGGGTGGGGGTCCATGGGTGGGGGTGTTTAGGGGGTGGGGGTGGTGTCCATGGGGGTTGTCTAAGGGGGTTGGGGAGGGGTGGGGCTATCCAGGGGTGAGGGATATCTAAGTAGTTGGGGTGTCCAAGGGGTGGGGGTGTCCAAGGTGGGGGGGGTCTGTCCAAGTGGGTGGGGGTGTCTAGGGGGTGGGGGTGTCTAATGGGTGGGGGTGTCCAGGGGGTGGGGTGTCCAGGGGTGGGGGTTTCTAGAGGGTGGAGGGGCTGTCCAAGGGGTGAGGGTGTCCAGGGGGTGGGGGATGTCCAAGGGGTGGGGGTTTGCAGGGGTGGGGGTGTTTAGGGGGGTGGGGTGTCTAGGGGAGTGGGGGGCTGTCCAAGGGGTGAGGGTGTCTAGGGGGAGTGGGGTGTGGGGGCTGTCAAAGGGGGTGGGGGTGTCCGGGGGGTTTCCAGAGGGTGGGGGTGTTCTGGGGTGGGGGGCTGTCCATGGGGGTGGTGGGGTGTTCAGGGGGTGAGGGGATGTCCAGGGGTGGGTGCTGTCTAGGGGGGTGGGTTGTCTAGGGGTGGTGGGGTGTTGTCCAGGGTGTGGCAGGGTGTCCAGGGGGTGGGGGTGTCTAGAGGGGTGGGGGTGGGGGCTATCCATGGGGGGTTAGGGGTGTCCAGGGGGTGGGGTGGGGTGTCTAGGGGGTGGTGGTGTCCAGGGGGTGGGGGGATATCTACGGGGTGGGGGTCTATGGGGTGGGGGTGTATAGGGGGGTGTAGGGGGTGGGGGTGTCTAGGGTTGGGGGGATGTCCAATGGGGGTGTCTAGGGTGGTGGGGTGTCCAGGGGGCGGGGGATATCCAGGGGGTGGGGGTGTCTAGGGGAGGGGTGAATCAGTCACATATATATTCAGCCATAGAAAATCATCAAGTCAAGTTTTATTATTTATAGATAAATAAATAAAGATAGTGTGACCTACCTAATCACATGTATATTCAGGCATAACAAATCAACAAATATCAAATGTCAGTAATATCAGTCAAAAATGTAACATATCAATCTGTCCTTCATCACTATCACAGTCATCACTGTTGTTATCAGCCTCATCCCGATCCTCATCATCATCCCCATCATCATCCCTTCCCTCCTCAATTCCCTCCTCCTTACCCTCTTACTCCACCTTAGCCTCCTCCTTGTCCTCCTCCTTTCCCTCCTCCTCTTCCTCAGACTCCTCCTCTCCCTCCTCCTCTGCCTCGGCCTCCTCCTTTCCCTCCTCCTCCACCTCAGCCTCCTCCTCACCATCGTCATCACCAGGACTGACATCATCTCAACCACCACTATAACTACCACCTGGTTCACCATATAGAGAATGCATTGATGACATATATTCATCACAATTTGTCCTATCCTCCAGTGGAAGTGTTGGACTTAAAACTTCCATCAGTCTCATAAATGCAGTGTTTCTCTTAGTAGACTATTATGTTGTCTCTGTGGCCCTTTTTTAATCATGTTATGTCTGTGCCTTAACCTGATAGAACTCGATGGCACTACAACTTGTACTTGAGGATGTCCAATACCTCATCGGTACTATACTCTTCCCAAGTCAGTAGTATACTTTTCCAGGGTTCTCATCTCCCAACACCTGATGTAAGTGATCATTTCGCCTAAAATTGTCAAGATCCGGGGAATAAAGGGAATCTAAAGTATCCTATTACAAATATAAATATATTATTAAGTTATGATATAGATATTAAAATTTTAAATCAACAAAGAAAAACTTACAATCTACTGCTGAGTCAGTTCGTTAACCACACTTCCATCTTTCTTCCTTCTACTTGAGCAAAACAGTTTTTCTCAAGGCAAACATGCTTCAATATTGAATGTTTGCCTCTATAATGACATTAAATGTAGGAAACCATAATTAAAACTAGGTTAACAATAATTAGTTTCATAACTAAAATCGTATTAAAACTTTATAAATTGAATAAATTATGGAGGAAACAATATAAAGTGCAAGTCATAAAGAAAAATTATAAACAAATGTCATGTCTGCTTCCTCTCATGATTTGACATCGTTGTATGTCCCAATGTGTGGTGTTATTTTTTAGAATCAATTTTTTTTATTTCTTTTGGATGATTCCTAAATAAAACTCAATAATACAAAATATACCATTAATGAAAAACATGAAAATTTTCATTTAAATACCTCAAATGTGATTAATACCTTAAACTGGATAGTCGTCCAATGAGTAATCATCTACCGATATTGTTCAACTAGAAAATAATCCATCATAAGTACCATCTCTAACTCTATGCCAACTCTATAACGCCATCCAATATACAACTCGTCCTTATAGGCTCTCCAAATCTCACCTAAATCCTTTAGACATGTTGTTCGTGCACCCTCACCATCGGGGGAATTAAAGCAAAGATGACACCAAAATATTAGTTCATATAAATAAAATAATAATATATATCATTAAATACAACAGATTTTTTTACCCATATCTCTTCCCAAGCATTTTCCTTGACTTCATTTGGAAAATATCTCCATGAGAGCGGGCTGACAGGAATGATGTCAGATTATTTGGCATGCGTCACCAAAAAAATCCAACATTGCTACCCTATTTTTTCAATAATTTGATTGTATTCATTGTAGTCCATCATCAATTGTGTGTGGTGGTTCCACACCTCATGCATGCGTGAACTCCCCTGCCCCCACCTCCTATCATTAGATGTATTTTTTATGAAATAAAAATAAATATTTTATCAATACATGTTATAATGAAAATAAATAATGGTATAAAATTTTTTTGGGGTTATATAATATACCTACAGTAGTCTGATCAATGGGTGCCGCTAGATCTATAGAAACTGAAGGAACGCCCTGTACAGGTGGAGCAGCTCCCAGTGTATGCTCTGCAAAGATAGACTGTGGTGGAGCAAGAGTCAAAGAATATGGAATATAGAATCTTGGAGAGAATTAGAAGTAAAATAATATGGCATGGATGGCTGGAAAAATGCTGTATGGGGAGTGTGAATCATCATCGAATATGGTAAAGATGGGTGAGGAAACTCAGATGTAAAGGGTAGTGAAAACATGAGAGGCCTAAATATCTTATGTGTCCCTAACAACACATCCGGATCAGAATGTGGGATAGATGGTATGTTAGTGGGAGGGGAAGGATCTAATCAAGTATGCCAGCCAGATCACCAAGCTCTTGTACCACCCCCCTCGTATGAACACACTATGTACTAGGACTACTATTAGGCTACTCGTCAAATAATTGTCACCTAAGAGGTGGATCCTAAAAAAACAATTAATCACATGACATTATATATTATTTAAATATATATATTTTAAATAAAATACTCACTATAGGAACTAGTGGTGGAATTCCCATCTCAACCATGCGACGATTGTTTTTCGTTATCTTTTTTCATCACCCCTCTTCAATTGGTTTCATTTCCTACATTTGAAAACAAATATAGAAGTAATTATAAAAGGATAACTAATGTGTAACCCAAAAAACAAAATATCTGAGATGAAATAGGGGGATTCATGGAAAATTTAACTATCCATTATTTTAGGTGATCTTTAATGGATATATAATGAATTCAATAAATCATATAAGATTTAATAAAGAAATTTAATTTTGAGTAGGATGGTTATTTACTAAGTGTCATCAGTCTATTAAAATCATGGAACATTGATTCTGAGGCTTTATTTCAATCAAAAACCAAGAGAGAGAGCATACTGAATTATGCCTCTAGAAAATTCAGTAATATATATATTATGAATGATTAAACCCTTAATATAGTTAGAAAGATGATATGAACATATGAACAAGTATAAGATATCTACCAGATTCATAAGGGGTAAATCACTTGTTGAAATTAAGGAAAAATTTAATTTCTTTAGCCTAGGTAGATGATGCAAGTTTCTATACATGTTTTGCAGAATAATACAAACCATCATGTTCATTATTTGGTGAAATGTTAAAGGGAGGTCTTAGAGTTATACTAATTTTATAAATGGTCAATAAAGCATTGAAATGTTCACCAATTTAGAGATGTTGGTTTTGTAGGTTTGAGTACAGTTCAATTCCAAATTAGAAAATGTAATTCAAATAAAATTAAAACCAATAATCATTGAAAATTCACATAACAGTCAAGTCAGATACAATATATTTGTAATCAATATTAAATCAATTTGAATAGTACCAACCTTAACAACCCAAGTTGAGATAAACCAAAATAATTGAGAACATGGATGGACGATTCTATATATTTCCCACCACAACTTCAAGTTCACATTCAACTCTGAAAATTGAGATATAGGATTCATCAAAAGTAATAAATGGATTGTTTCCAATGGAAGTAGGGATTTTTTCAATTTCATCATCACAATCACCAAAAATATGTCTTGTAATTACTTCAATAATGACACCAAATTCAGGTCGTAGATGGTCTTTGACATAAAAAACATGTTTCTCCATTGAATCCAATACATATGGTTCATCATTATCAAGAGTTTGAGTCATATCAATTACTCAAAATCCACAATCATTAATAAATTTTCCTTGTCTCATCATCAAATCAGACCACTAGCATTTCATCATCATGACTCATCCATGAGAGTAATAATATAATATTATTATTTTTTCAATAACTCCATAATAAACTACATTTTCAAATCACGGTCTATTATCTAATGCACTATCATAATAGTTTGTTGTTTTAGTAACTATAACACCATCATGTTGTATTCTCCTGTTCTTTTCTCGTTCAGTGATGATAAATATTTACCCATTGATAATAATTGATTTACAGTCACGATCCACATTATTAGGAACAAAAGCCAAAGCTCTTATATCCTCAGAGACAGAGTCAGTAGAAAAACTCAATACCTAGAATATTAATTAATATTAAATTAACTAAATATTGATTTAATTATATTAAATAGTAATATTTTTACCTTTAATTTTTACCAAGCAGAAAACTCTTTTCTATAAAAAGTCTCCCTCCTTCTCAAAGATAAAAAACGATGCTTTAAATTTTTCATTTCATTATGTTCCCTGTAGATAAAAATGGGAATAGTTTAACAAATATATATGTAAGATATAAATATTCAATTTACTTACATGATGTAGTCATTAAAAAATCACAGTTTAAAAAAACAGTGTGATGTGCCATCTCCAGCTCTTCACGTCTTAATGTAGTCAATGTATATGATCGAGGAATTCCTTCTATTTAAGGGAGTGATGGAAAACTGGGTTCAATTTTCTCATACTATTATTATTCATTTATCCTTGGTATATTCATTATTGTAGTAAGATCAGACAAATACATAGAGAATAAATCCATACATTCTTGATCCAAGTTACTGATCATGATAGAACCTTCGAGATGATTCTTGTTTCAGACATAAGACTTTAATGTGTACATATTTAATTCAGTTGGATACATCCAACGAAAATAAATAGGTCCTCTGAGAAGTATTTCAGTTGGAATATGGACAGTCATATGCAGCATGCATGTGAAAAATGATGGAGGAAATATTTTCTCTAACTCACACAAAATTAATGGGGCATCTTCCAACATTTTTTTCAATAAATACTTGGACAACTTTTTATCGCAAATATCTCTAAACAAATAGAAAAAGAAAATAATATCCACCCTTAAATTATTGGAAAAAACATGACAGATTTCTATTAAAATCAACTCATGCATAAGGACATGATAATCATGATTCTTCAAAGATTTTAGCTTCAACTCTCTTCTATTGACCCATTTAGATATGTTGATTGAATATCCATTAGGAACTTTAATAGTCTCTAGTACTTCTAGATATTTCATTTTTCTGTAGGTTTCATCACATAAGAAGCACATATAACTTTCCATTTATTTTCATGGATACACACAGAATGCAATTCTAGTATGATTCCCCAATCCACCAAGTCATACTGAGACCGTAAATCATCTTTTGTCTTTCTCTTAATATTTAGAAGAATTGAAAGCAACATTTCACAAATATTCTTTTCAATGTTCATTATGTCTAAGAAATGACATAACAAATTGGTTGACCAATAATTAAAATCAAAGAAGATACTCATCTTCTTCCAATTGTAATAGGTTTTAGTGGAAACATTATTTCTCTTTCCATATTTCATTTGACCCTTCCTGAATGAAAAACTGAAATCTTTCAATTCATTAAGCACATCAGATATAGACATACACTAAGGTAGATCATCAGTCTCTATGGTATTGTCAAATCTTGGATGATTATTTATATATTGATTGTTCATTGGAAAGAATCACTGATGTCCCATAAAACTAAAACTACGTTGATGTTTCAATCTTTGGGATCATGTATTCTTCATACAAATAGAACATGATATTTTTCCCCTCATGATCTATCGAGACATCATTGCATAAGAAGTAAAATCATTGATCATCCACATAAGTGCATCACACATCTGAAATATGTCTTTTAAACATTCATTGTAGGTGCGCACACCCACATCCCAAAAAAAATTCAACTCTTTTATTAAAGTTTTCATGTATACGTCTATATCATTGTCAGGATCAAAAGGGCTAGATATGAGTATACTCATAAAAGTGAAGGGTTTTTTCATACACAACCATGGGGTAAGGTTATAAATGTTTATAAAAATTGTACATATGTTGTGAAAAATAAGAATCTTCCCAAACTGATTAAAACCATCACATGGAATACTTAGCCTCACATTATGAATTTTAGAAACATAAATAGGATATCGAGCATAAAATCTCTCCCATTCAAATCCATTATCAGGGTGAACCAACTAATCATTAGTCTTCTTTCTATGAGTATCATGAAATCACGTTTTTATTGATATTTGATCAGAACTAAAAAGATTATAGAGTCTAGGGATCAATGGAAAGTGCCATATTACTTTCTATGGCATAAGGGATGGTGTTCCATCATCTTTTTTCTTCCAGCAGGATGTGCCACATTTTATACAATAATTTTTTTTATCAGTTTTATCCCAAAATAAACTGCAATCTTTCAGGTAAACATGAATTTTGTTTTTTGAAAATCCAAGTTCCTCAACTAAATTCCATGTCATATAGTGGTTTGAGGGAATATCTGCATCATCTGGAAGTAATTAATTCAAGAAGGTAAGAACGTAATCGATGGAAGTATTAGAAATCTCATACATAGTTTTCCCATGAAACAATCGGATTAAAAATTCATGCTTTTTCATTTTATAGAATTTTCAATATACTGGAGTCGTCGTAGCATCATTCAATTTTTTCACCCTGAAAAAATCATAATTTTAATTAGACACATCATTTGTGATCATATTTAAGTCTTCTTAGGTAGGAATCCTTTCTTTTTCAAGATTATGAATAAATATAAACTGGTCATATAATAAATTATCCAATCCAGTCCTCTCATTTGGATCATCATCAATTTGAGATTTCATTTTTCCCCCATTTTGATACCACACATAGTAGTTTTCTTGAAAACCATATTTGGTTATGTGGTAGATGACTTCTTCATGTCTCAACCAAGGTCTTCCAACACAATTGTAACATGGGAAGTGTATGAGACCACTATCTGATGCATTGTGAAATTAAAAATCTAAAAAACTCTCCAAATTGTTTTGAAAATTTCTTGAGATCTGATCGGTTTCATACATCCAATTTCTATCCATTCTGAAAAAAATTATTATAAGTCATTTCATCAAATTCCATTCAATAAGATTGAAGTTTAATTTGAAAATTATGGTAAAAAATTCTTTAAGGATTGAAACATCATGGTCATACATGTGGATCATGATCTAAGAAAGATTAAATGGAACTAAGAGGAGTTTGATGTCATAATATGAAGGTTACACAAGGAAAATAAGCATGATTCCATGTACATGTAGATTTCCAATGATGAGATTGAAATTTATTTTCCAAATGGGATAATCTATCCCCATTTTAGATATCCATAAAGGAAGGGGTTTCTATTTGATGTAGTGAAATATTCCTGGGTTGATACCTTATTATTAAAACAATATGAAGATATACTAATTTAGTTATGTGTGCCTAAATTTGAGGTGAAATGTGTTTTGGAATTTTTTTCATTTATCAGATACAAGAGGACACCATGGACCTGATAGAACATTGTTCAAGATATTAAAAAGTGAATTATTTTCATCAAAGATGCAGAATGTGTAAAGAGATTTTTTTAAATAAATTATTGATGCTAAAAAATGGAAATATTTTGAAAATTTAGGATATTTCATAACACCCAATACCAAAAGTCGAAGTATTCATTATGTGGGGGTGTCCAGGGGGTGGGGCGGTCCAAGGGGGTGGGGGTGTCTAGGGGGTGGGGGTTGTCTAGGGGGTGAGGGTGTACAGGGGGAGGGGGTGTCTTGGGGGTGGGGGTGTCCAGGGGTGGGGGCTGTTCAGGGGGGTGGGGGTCGTCTAAGGGGGTGGGGGTGTCCAGGCGGTGGGGGTTTTCCAAGGGGGTGGGGTGTCTAGGGGTGGGGTATTCAGGGGGTGGGGTGGTGTCTAGGGGGTGGGGGCTGTCCAAGTGGGTGGGGGTGTCCATGGGGTGGGGGTGCCCAGGGGGTGGGGTGGTGTCTAGGGGGCTTTCCAGGGGGTGGGGGTGTCCAGGGGGTGGGGGTGCCCAGGGGTGGGGGTGTCTAGGGGGTGGGGGGTTTTCCAAGGGGGTGGGGTGTCTAGGGGGTGGGGTGTTCGGGTGGGGTGGTGTCCGGGGGGAGGGGGTTATCCAGGGGGTGGGGGCTATCCAAGGGGGGTGGGGTGTCCAGGGGGTGAGGCTATCCAAGGGGAGTAGGTGTCTAGAGGTGGGATGTCCAGGGGTGGGGGGCTATACAAGGGGTGGGGGCTGTTCAAGGGGTGGGGTGTCCAGGGGTGGGGGTGTCCAAGGGGTGGGGTGGTATCCATGGGGGGTTGTATAGGGGGGTGGAGGGTTGTCCAAGGGGGTGGGGGTGTCCAGGGTTGGGGTGTCGAGGGGGTGGGGTGGTGTCCATAGGGGGTTGTCCAATGAGGTGGAGGTGTCCAGGGGGAGGGGGATATCTAGGGGTGGGGGATTTCCAAGGGGGTGGGGTGTCTATGGGGTGTATAGGGGGTGGGGCGGTGTCCAGGGGGGCTATTTAGGGGTGGGGGTTGTCGAAGGGGGTCGGGGTGTCCAGTGAGTGGGGGTGTCCAAGGGTGGGGTGGTGTCCAGGGGGGTTCTCCAAGGAGGTGGGGGTGTCTAGGGGGTAGGGGTTGTCCAGGGGTGGGGGTGTCTTGGGGTGGGGGTTTCCAGGGGTGATGGGTTATCCAGGGGTGGGGGTTATCCAAGGGGTTGGGGTGTTCAGGGGGTGGGGGTGTCCAAGTGGTGGGGTGGTGTCCAAGGGGGCTGTCCAGGGGGTGGCGGTTGTCCAAGGGGGTGGGTTGTCCAGGGGTGGGGGTGTCCAGGGGATGGGGTGGTGTCTAACGGGGATGTACAAGGGGGTGTGTAACACCCTTAGATTTTATGAAAAATATTCTTTTTAATTAATGTCTTATGTTGTACGCTACACCAAAAGGATCTTGCACAACACGCATCCCTGACTTGCCTTTCATTACACGCAATCGCGACCTTCCTCGATAGCGTGTGTAGTACACAATACCGAGTTTCACTAAATGAGATATTATTATAATATTATTATGAACTAGCCGTTATGAATAGTAATACCCACTTTTTTGAAATTTTCTAAATTTTATCTTTCAAAATGGACTTCATTTTTGGATTCGGAATATCGAAATTAGATTAGGGTGAAATTTTGGTTCTTTTCGGATAACTTTCATATTCTGATGAATAGTGAAAATAACTAAATTTAAATGAAAAACAACTTTTTTAATCGAAATATTTAATAGTGATAAATTATTAATTTGAGTGGGTTTAAAGAATATTTAGAATATATTTTTACCATTTAATACAATTTTGGTCATTGGATGTAATTTCACATTTAAACCAGACATAAACAAGTGTCAATCTTTTGATAGTTATTATCTCTTAAAAACACGCTATTTGTTTTGACGACGAGAATTAATTTTTAAATTAATTAATGTAACTGATATGTTTTGAATTTGGTAAAATAGACATCATTTTTTAATTCATAATATCAAATATATATTAGGCCTAATTTTTGGTATTTTTCTGGAAACTTTCATTTTTTTGATGAATAGTGAAACCACTAAGTGGGAGTTAAAAAACTGAATTTTTCATAAAACTTAATTTTACCGCTTCTGTGAGTGTAATTTAGAAAATCTGAGAAACACGGTTAATATCAAGGACTAAAATGTGGTTCAATGAGATGAAAATAATTTTTGTTGAATAGTAACTTTTTACTTTTTTTACCACAGTTAAAAGTAAATAGGGTAATTAAGGGTAAAAATGATATTATTATTACCCTAACACATGTCCTAATTCTATTGGATAAGTGTAATTCGGAAAAAAAAAAACCCTATGAATAAAATATGACCATTTAGGCCCACTTGGATTAGATTAGGACATTTAATATTAATTTATTTAAAGAAGGGTTAAAATAGTTAAAATCAAAGTTTAATAAGTAAATCATTTTTAATATAGGGTTATAAAAAAGATAAATTCGACTATAAATATTCATTAGAAAGATAAAATCATTTCATACATGATGGTATTTTATTTATAATTTTTGGAGATTAAATAATTTAATTTATTTATGACACAATGATGATGCAGTAATTATCTTATTAATGAAATATTGACATAATTGATGTTATAAATATGAAAATAAATGTAATTTGAGACTTTTTATGAATTACACAAATTTTCTAGGTTCCTATAACATGTTAGTATTGATTTAGTTAACTTTGTACGAACTAATAATTCTGTTATGATTTTCAAAAAAAATCAATTACCAAATAGTGTCAAAATTGACAACAAATAGTTTTTAAAACAAATATTATATTATTAATTGTTATTTTATTCCTAAAAATCTAAGGTTCAGACAAATGACTTAGATATGGTTATATATATTAATAATAAACACCTTGGGGTTCGTTTGGCTTGTTATAGTAAGTTTATTAACCTTATAGTGTAAGAAAAAAAGAACACACGGTAAAAGAAATATTATTTAACTTAAAGTTAAATCTAAATGATAAGGTTAAAATAGAAACCTAAACTAGTATAAATTATATTGGATGATAGTATTTAGACACATCCCCCACCTTATCTTCTAAATAACTCAATTTGGAGCAATTAAAAACCGAATATGACTTTATAATAAAATAATATTTTTAGTTTTTCCTAAGGTGCCCCTCTCCTCCCTTATAAAAGGGCACCTCCTCCCTCTCTTCCTCACACCACTTTGAGCCTTCAAGCTCGGCCAACCCCTGCCAAATTCTCTTCTCCACTTCCATAGAAACATCTTAGAGGTTCTGTTCTTCTTAAAAGACCAATTTTGGTGCCCTAAGAGGAGGTCTCAAAGAGGCGCTTCAAAGAAGAGGTAATGTCCGTTACCGATTCATTCAACTTTATTTCTTCTTACACTTCTTATTATTAGGTTGTTTCATTATGAAGTAATAACATCAGTATCATTGATATACTGATATGTTATTATAAGTATGAAACAACCCTATTTCACCATCTATCCATCCTACGGAAAATGAAATCATCGCGCGTGCGTACGTACGGAATACCGTCTCCACGCAGTGGTGTAATCTATTTTCCACCACCACCTTACTTGGATGGGTATAATGGTGAAAGTAATGAATATATATGATTAATTTAAAGTGATATTGATTCTGTAAATATTATACATACACTTTAATACAATTCCACGATCATGGGAATGATATCATCGCTCATGCGTACGTACGGGCTACCGTCTCCACAAACGCGATGAGATTCATTTTCCATGAATAACCATTCAAGAATGATTATAAAGTATATATAATGAATAATAATGAAATATATGACATAATAATGCTACTGGATTTATGTATATATATATGTATGTCATCTATTTAATTTCATTCAATTCAATAAGGAAACGAAAATAGTGTTCCTGCGTACGTACGGCCTACCGTCTCCATGAACGGTGTATTTCCTTTCTTTTTATAGATCTATAATATATATATATATATGATGAATATGTATTATATATAAATCATGTTTTAAATTCTGGAATTAAGTAAATCAGGATATAAGTAATAATATCAATAACATGTCCAAACACGTACGATAAATAAAATGATTTAACCCAAAACGCTACTTAACATGGAACTTACAAAAGAACGGGTAATATAAAGTCATAAGTGAACCATATATGATATCATAACAATGAATATGATTCTATAATAAGTCAATGATATTATTTAAATCATTATACATGTGGTTCGGAAACGTACGAAGCATATCGGACCTAAAGTAAGGGATAATTGTGCAAATCTCATTTTTATCCGAGATTGCTTATTCATAAGTATTTACTGGGGTTATTGCTATCATCCATGTCCATGTTTTATAAAAGTTTATTCATGTATGTTTAAAGTCCTTTTTACCCATTTGACTTTTATCCCATGGTATGGAAGGAATATTTATTTTATTTACCCTATAAGGTACTTTTTGACTTTTCCGACAAAAGTACGAGAAGAATGTTTTTTTAACATATACGGCATGAAAGGAATTTTTACGGTTTTATAAAGCCTTATTTTCATAAAGCTTCCTCCAAAAGATTTCATAACTATTTCCAACAAAATCTCTTTATTTTAAAAATGCATGACATTTTATGAAAAGAAAATGATTTTAAAGAAGAAAGGATATTTTCCTCAAGAATTAATTTGAAGTGTTTTATCAAAACCATTTTTCATCTAAGAAGACATTATTTCATATGTGTATGTTTCAGGTATAATGTCTCTATAATTTACATGGTTTCACTTTTCTTATTATGAAATGATATCCATTTCTTTCATATGGATTATGTAATTATGGGATGATGTTTATGAAACCCATTTTATTTATCGGGTTATTATGAATGATGTATGTTTATTTTGTGGCACAAGTAAGAATGATTTCATTATGAGATGGGTGGTACCTATATCTCCCTCCAATGAATTGGGTAAAGATTTATATCTCATGAGATAGACATGGCTGGAATGGTAAGTTAATCCGGTTTAGTGTTGCAGGACTGAAATGAGGAGTGAACTCGATTCAGAAAGTGACTTTGTACACTAAGATGGTCTTGGAAGCAATGCCTTGGCTACTATGGAAATCATGACATGTGCTAAATGGTTGCCACAATTACATGTTTTATTCCCATTATATTTTATCATGATTGATGTTCCATTATAATATATTCCTTACGTACTTCCACAATTTATGTCTTTTCTCAAGGTTTTAATGTTTAGATTTCATGTTCATGTTTTTTATTTCAAATGTTTATGGATTGATTTATGTTCTATATGTTTGCCCTTACTGAGCATTTTATCTCACCCTTTTTATGTTATATTTTCCCCAGGAAATAAAGAAATGTTTTAGGTAAGGAAACAAAAAGGGGAAGAATGTTATGGGAGATGTTGAAGATCTTTCAACATGATTAGAAGATTATATTCCGAGTTTCCAAAGACACTAAACTATTACGGTGCTTGTGTGTCTATTTTTGTTATGTACTAATTATTCCACAAAATTAATGTATTGTCCATGTACATCAAGCTTCGGGTCTCTACAGTTGGTATCAGAGGAAAGGTTTAGTCAACCTTTGGAAACTAGGATTCGAGAACTTTAGTGAGATCCCTAGAGATATTTCTAAGGTATGTCTAGGGATGTCCCTAAGGTTATGTATAAGTATAGGTTATAGTCCTAGAATTACAGTAACGATCTTAGAATTAAACCTAAGATGTTAGATATTGAAGGTACTCCCCCTTTATTATGTTGTTTTCCCTAGCATGATTTTTTCCTCTCACACTATTCTTTTTGGGTTTTAGACGATGGCTGGAACCCAAAAGAACCGTGTTGATCAATGTAGTGGACAATGCAATGATTGTCCTCATGAACAAACAAATTTTATGGGAGATGGAGTGAAAAATATTATTGTTATACTTACACAAGCTATGAATCATTCTGGACTTCCAAATGAGCAGATGATGGAACATTATTCTATTGAGTCCTTCATGAGGCAACATCCACCTTCTTTCAGTGGGTCTTCTGATCCACTTGTTGCTGAACAATGGATCAGTACCACTAAAAAGATATTTTCAGTTCTTCAATGTTCTAAACATGATAAAGTCATCTTAGTAGTATATTGTTTGGAAGGTGAAGCTGATCAATGGTGGAATCTTATCAATAATACGAGGCCAAGATATGAGATTGAGTCTATGGAATGGGATGAGTTCAAGAACTTATTTTTCAATAAGTACTTCCTTCATATTCTTCGAACAAAGATGGAGAAGGAGTTTCTTGAACTAAAGAAAAAGGATGATGAATCTGTTGGTGTATACGAAGCGAATTTTACAAGGCTTTCAAGGTATGCATCTGGATTTATCGTCCAACCTGAATGTAAAGTTGATCGATTCTTCAGTGGCTTAAAACCAAATATTCGAAGGGAATTAGCTATAAGAGACTTCAGTAGCTATGAAGAAATTGTGTGTTGTGCTATCAAGGTAGAAATAGAAGTTGGTTTTACTTATCCATCTCATAGTTTTGACAAGAAACGAAAGATGGAGTTCAAGGAGAAATATCAGAATAATGGTGAAAAGAAGATGAATGTTTCCTTATGCTCAAAGTGTGGAAAGATGCATGGTGGAGATTGTCTTAAAGGGACTAGAAAATGTTTTAAGTTTGGAAAAGAAGGTCATCGAGCAGCTGAGTGTCGAAGTAATGGAAAAATGGTTTCTAATGATGTGAATAAAGAAAAGACTGCAGAGAACGCACCACCAACACTTCAATGCTTCAAGTGAAAGGAAATGGGTCATTATGCTAATAAATTCCCTAATCCAAGGGTTAGTGATGATCGACATGAGATAACACTTAAGGAAAAGGACAAAGGGAAGTCACAAGCGATCACCATTGGCGATGTTGAATATGACAACTATGTGGTAGAATGATTAAGTGTTTATGTAATGGGATTCCAAAATAATGTTGTATATAGTATCGTGGAATATTGGAATATTTATGTATTGGTCTATTGTGGTTTTCAATAATTTTATGGTACCAGTGTAACACCCGAGACTTTTATGTTATATAAATCATCAAGGGAATCTTTTTCTACACACAACACTTTCTTTGCTTTCTTTACACGAAATCGTGACCTTCCTCGATAGCTTGCGTCGTACTCAATACCGAGTTTCACTAAACAATGATGTGCTAATAAAATATTATTAAAACTAACCTTTATGAATAGTAATAACCACTTTTTGAAATTTTATAAATTTTATTTTACAAAATGGACTTCATTTTTGGATTCGGAATATCGAAATTATCCTAGGGTGAAATTTTGGTATTTTTCTGAAAACTTTCAATTTTTGATGAATAGTGAAACCACTAAGTGGTAGTTAAAAAACTGAATTTTTCATAAAACTTAATTTTACCGCTTCTGTGAGTGGAATTTCAAATATCCGAGAGACACGGTTGATGTCAGTAAGTAAAATGTGGTTCAATGAGATGAAAATAATTTTTTGTAAATAGTAACTTTTTACTTTTATTTACCACGGTTAAAAGTAAATAGGGTAATTAAGGGTAAAAATGATATTATTATTACCCTAACACATGTCCTAATTCTATTGTATAAGTGTAATTCGACCAAAAACAAACTTAGTAATAAAATATGACCATTTAGGCCCACTTGGATTAGATTAGGACATTTATTATTAATTTATTTAAAGAAGGGTTAAAATAGTTAAAATCAAAGTTTAATAAGTAAATAATTTTTAATATATGGTTATATATAAGATAAATTCGACTATAAATATTCATTAGAAATATAAAAATATTTTCTACATAATGATATTTTATTTGTAATTTTTAGACATTAAATAATTTAATTTATTTATGACACAAAGATGATGCAGTAATTATCTTATTAATTAAATATTGACATAATTGATGTTATAAATACCCAAATAAATGTAATTTGAGACTTTTTATGAATTAAACTAATTTTATAGGTTAATATGACATGTTATTATTGATTTAATAAACTTTTTTAGAACTAATAATTCTGTTAGGATTTTCACAAAAATCAATTACTAAATAGTGTCAAAATTGACATAAAATAGTTTTTAAGATAAATATTATATTATTAATTGTTATTTTATTCCTAAAAATCTAAGGTTTGGCCAAATGACTTAGATAAGGTTATATATATTAATAATAAACAACTTGGGGTTCTTTTGGATTGTTATAGTATGTTTATTAACCTTATAGTGTAAGAACACAAGAAGACACGGTAAAAGTAAAATTATTTAACTTAATGTTAAATCTAAATGATAAGGTCCAAATAGGAACCTAAACTTGTCTAAATTCTATTTGATGAGAGTATTTCGACCCATACCCACCTTATCTTTGAAATAAATCAATTTTTATCTATTTAAAACCGAATTTGTCTTTATAATAAAATAATATTTTTAGTTATTCCAAAGGTGCCCCTCTCCTCCCTTATAAAAGGGAACCTCCTCTCTCTCTTCCTCACACCACTTTTAGCCTTCAATCTCGGCCAACACATGCCACTTTCTCCTCTCCACTTCCCTAGAGACATCCTAGAGGTCCTGGTCTTCTTCAAAGACCAATTTTAGTGCCCTAAAAGGAGGTCTCAAAAAAGCACTTCAAAGAAGAGGTAATGTCTGTTACCGATTCTTTCATCTTTATTTCTTATTAAACTTCTTCTTATTTAGTTGTTTCATTATGAAGTAATAACATCAGTATCACTCATATACTGATATGTTATTATAATTATGAAACAACCCTATTTCACCATCTATCCAACCTACGGAAAATGAAATCACCGCGCGTGCGTACGTACGGAATACCGTCTCCACGTCGTGGTGTAATCTACTTTCCACCACCACCTTACTTGGATGGGTATAATGGTGTAAATAATGACTATATATGATTATTGTAAAGTGATATTGATTCTGAAATATTATACATACACTCGAATATAATTCCATGATCATGGGAACGATATCATCGCTCGTGCGTACGTACGGAATACTGTCTCCACGATGTGATGCGACTCGTTCTAAATGATCTTCATTGCATAATGATTATATAAATGAATTGAATGAATGAATATGATATATATTACACTAATAACATTATGTAAATTAGGTATCTATAACCTAAAGAGAATAATAAGAATTTATTCAACAAAACACGCATAAGAACAAAAAGTAATAAACACCCGAATAACAAGTTGTAATGAAATATTACTAATAAGAAGCTAAGAATATGACCATATATGATATCATAACAATAATTATGATTCTGTAATAAGTCAATAACATTATTTAAATCATTATACAGGAGGTTCGGACACTTACGAGGCAAATCGGACCTAAGGTAAGGGAAATATCACAATCTCATTTTTATCCGAGATTGTTTATACTTTAGTATTTACTGGGGTGTATTTTATCATCCACATTCATGGTTCCTCAATATGTAATATTATTTCCATCAACCTACAATTTTTTAAATCCAATTTTACCCTTTGGTGGGTTTTTAGTAAAGGATATGAAAGGAATCTTTTGTCGTTTTTCGTACAAGGTACTTTTTTGACTTTTCCGACAAAAGTATGAAGACTATTTTTTTTAAGTTATACGGCATGAATGGATTTTTAAAACATTATTTACAAGAAGCTTCCTTTACATGTTTTCAAGTTTATTTTTAATAAACTTCTTTTAGTTTAGAATTTTACGACATGTTAAGAAAGGAAAAGTGTTTTTGAAGCAGAAAGGATATTTTCCTCAAGAATGGAGTTCAAGTGTTTTATCAAAATTATTTTCCATATAAGATAATAAAGGGTTATATTTATATCCCTATTATTAAATTTATTTGATTATTTTGTGATGGAAATATTTTTATGAATTCCTTTATCTTATATGAATTGTTTTATGATGTCATGATGTTTAAGAATCCCATTTTTTTATTACATGGGTTATGCAATGATGTATGATTTTTGATTTTTTGGCACACATAAGAATGGTATCATTATGAGATGGGTGGGACCTATATCTCCCTCCAATTCATTTGTTAAAGATTTTATATCTCATGAGATAGACATGGCTGGAACGGAAGGTTAAACCGATTCAGTGAAACAGGACTGAAACGAGGAGTGAACTCGGTTCAGAAGTGGACTTTGTCCACTAAGATAGTCTTGGAAAAGAGTCTTGACTAACAAGAAATTATTCTCAATGATTATGTGTGTATTCCAAAAAGTTTCATGTTTTAAGTTATGATTAATGGGATTACATTTCACTACTATGATTTATCCCATGTTATGAAATTATGATCTCTTTTGCAGGTTAAGATTTCCAAAAGTTATGTGCTTAGGTATATGATGTGATTGATATTTCTTTTGTTTACCCTTACTGAGCATTTGAGCTCACCCTTTTGTATGTTTAATTTCCCCAGGTCAGGAAGAAGGTTATTAAGTAGAATATGCCAAAAAGGGACTCTAGATATGATGAAATAAATGGGAGGCAAAGTAGATGCTTTATGAACCAGTTGTTTATGCTTTCTAGTTTCTAAAGACACTATACCTATACGGTCCTTTCATGGTTTTGTTATATGTTTTAATAAGTGTTCTTCAATTTTGAAGTAATAACAATGTATGTAAAGTATGGGTCGTTATAGTTGGTATCAGAGGAAAGGTATAGTCAACCTTTGGAAACTAGGATGTGAAAGCCTTAGTAAGAACCCTAAGGATAATTCTAAGCATAGAACACAATCTTAGTGTTTTAGAAATGACCATGAATAACCTAGGATAAGTCCTTAAGTGTGAAATTTTATTCTTGATTATGTGGTTTTCCTATTATAATTAGTGTTTCTCACACTATTCTTCTTGGTTTTAGTCAATGGATGGAACCCGAAGGAACTGTGTTAATGCAGAATGTGACGGGAAATGCAATGATTGTCCCTCGGAGCAACCAAACGTTATGGGAGTCGGAATGAAAAATCTTGTAGCCATTCTCACACAACTTTCTCAAGCTATGAATCATGCAGGACTTCCAAACGAGCAAAGGAAGGAGCAACATTCTGTTGAATCCTTCATGAGGCAGCGTCCACCTTCTTTCATCAGGTCTACTGATCCATTAGTTGCTGAACAATGGATTAGTACTACTGAAAATATATTTTCAGTTCTTCAATGTTCTGAACATGATAAAGTCATCCTAGAAGTGTATCGTTTGGAAGGAGATTCTGATCAATGGTGGAATCTTATTAAGAATACGAGGCAAAGGGATGAAATTGAGTCCATGGAATGGGATGAGTTCAAGAACTTATTTTTCGATAAGTACTTCCCTCGTATTTTCCGAACAAAGATGGATAAAGAGTTTATTGAACTGAAGCAAAAGGATGATGAATCTGTTGGTACTTATAAAGTAAATTTTACAAGACATGCAATGTATGCTTCTGGTATTATTATCCAACCTGAGAGTAAGATCGATCGATTCTTTAGTGGCTTAAAACCAAGTCTTCTAAGGGCGTTAGCCATAAGGGACTTCAATAGCTATGAGGAAATCGTTCAATGTGCTCTCAAAGTCGAGATGGATATTGGAGTAACCTATCAGTCATATGGGTTTGATAAGAAGAGGAAAATGGAATTCAAAAGAAAATCTAAAGAGCACACTGAAAAGAAGATGAGCTTTCCCTTATGTTAAAAGTGTGGAAAGAAACATGGAGGGATTTGTCTTAAAGGGACAAGTAAATGTTTCAAATGTGGAAAGGAAGGTCATCGGTCATTTGAATGCCGCAATAATGGGAAGAAGATTTCTAATGATGAAAACAAAGGAAGGGATACATAGAATGACCCTACTACACTTCAATGTTTCAAGTGCAAGGATATGGGGCATTATTCCAATCAATGCCCAAATCCAAGGGTTGATGATGATGGTCGATGTCAAAAAACTCTTAAGGCTAAAGACAAAGGAAATTCACATGCAATTTCTATCAGCGATGTGGAGTATGATAACAATGTGGTGAAAGGTACACTTACCATCCACTCTAAAGTAGCAAATGTTTTATTTGATTCTGGATCCACCCACTCCTTTATTTCTTAAGAATTTTCTAAGGATATCACTGTATTACCTCAACAGTTAGATGTTGAGTTAGCTGTGACAACCCCTAATGGCACAACAGTCGTATCAAAAGTTTATAATTCTTCTCCGATTGAAGTTTATGGGAAAGTGCTTCCTACAAATCTTGTGATCCTTTCTATAGTGTAATTTGATGTGATTCTTGGCATGGATTGGCTTTCTCTACATGGAGCTCATATCAATTTCCAAATAAGGGAAGTCACATTTCATATTCCAGATCAATCTATGATCGTCTATCTATGCAAGGATGAACATAACCTTCCAGTGGAAATTTTTTCCATTTTATGGGTATTGATTCCACTAAATGAAGGTTATTTATCTCAAATGGTTGGTGAGAAACTCACGATTAAGAATATTCCCATTGTACGGAAGTTTTATGATTTCTTTTCGGAGGAATTATCGGGTCTTCCACCGAATCGTGAAGTTGAGTTTTCAATAGAACTCGTACCGGATGCTTTGCCTATTTTAAAGACACCTTATCGAATGGCCCCAATTGAGTTGCAGGAATTGAAGAAGCAACTCCAAGAGAATCTTGATAAGGGGTTCATACTCCCTAGTGCGTCACCTTGGGGAGCACCTGTTCTGTTTGTTAAGAAGAAAGATGGATCAATGAGACTCTGCATTGATTATCGAGAACTTAACAAGATCAATATCAAGAACAAATATCCTCTCCCGCGCATTGATGACCTATTTGACCAACTATGCGGAGCTCAATACTTTTCCAAGATTGATCTTCGTTTAGGGTATCATCAATTAAGGGTCAAAAGGGAGGATATTCCAAAGACGGCTTTCTGTACAAGGTATGGACACTCTGAATTTATAGTGATGCCATTTGGTCTTACTAATTCCCTTGCTATCTTCATGGATCTAATGAATAGAGTCTTTAGAGACTATATTGATCAATTTGTGGTAGTCTTTATAGACGATATTCTTTTCTATTCAAAGATCAAGGAAGAACATGAAGATCACTTGAGAATTATATTGAAGACCCTGAGAAAGGAGAGGCTTTATGCCAAATTTACCAAGTGTGAATTTTGGCTTCAAAAAGTTTCATTTTTGGGTCACATAATCTCAAAATAGGGGATATCTGTGGATCCAGCAAAAACAGAGGTTATCAAAAGATGGTCGAGACCAACAATAGTAACTGAGATCCGAAGTTTTCTTGGTTTGGCTGGATATTATCAATTTTTTGTGAAATATTTTTCACGATTATCTAATCCACTCACCAAGTTGACTCAGAAAGGAGTTAAGTTTGTTTGGACGGAGGAATGTGAAGAGAATTTCAAGGAGTTGAAAAGAAGGTTATCTACTGCACCTGTGCTCACAATACCTTGTAGTAGAGAAAGGTTTGTGATCTACAGTGATGCATCCAAGAAGGAATTGGGGTGTGTTATTATGCAAAATGATATGGTGATAGCTTATGCCTCACGAAAGTTGAAAATACATGAGAAAAATTACCCAACTCATGATTTGGAGTTAGCTACGGTAATCTTTGCATTAAAGATTTGGAGGCATTACCTTTATGGTGAGAGGTGTGATATTTATACTGATCATAAAAGTTTAAAGTATATTTTCACACAAAAGGATCTGAATATGCGCCAAAGAAGATGGTTGGAGCTGATTAAGGATTACGACTGCTCAATTCATTACCACCCTGGGAAAGAAAACAAGGTGGCGGATGCATTAAGTCGACAAGACCATGCTAGTTTATCCATGATGAGGATCACAAAAGATCCAATATTTATTGATTTACAAAGGATGGATCTTGGAATTATAATTAAAGGGGAAAAATTGTATCTTTCTCAAATAAATGTTCAACCATCTATACATGTGAAGATTAAAGAGGCATAGAAAGAAGATGTTGAGTTACAAAAGAAGGTGAGAAATGTTCCTGAATTCAACCTTGATTGTGATGGGATAATAAAGTTCAGGAATCAGGTTTGTGTTCCTCCCATCCCCGAATTAAAGAAGGAGCTGCTGGATGAGGCTCATAGTTCTTCATTCTCTATTCATCCTGGAAGCACGAAGATGTATAGGGACCTGAAAGAGTACTTCTGGTGGGATGGCATGAAAAGAGATGTTGCTGAATATGTCTCTCGATGCTTAGTTTGTCAACAAGTTAAAGCTGAGAGACATAAGTCTAAAGGGATGTTACAACCACTACCCATACCCGAATGGAAATGGGAAAACATCACTATGGACTTTGTCATAGGACTTCCTAAAACATCCAAAGGCAATAATGCTATCTGGGTCATAGTGGATCGTCTTACAAAGTCTGCACACTTCATTGCTATTAGAGATGATTTCTCTCTGGATCAGATTTCCAGGATATATGTAAAGGAAGTGGTAAGATTTCATGGAGTACCACTTTCTATTATATCTGATCGGGATCTGAGATTTACCTCGAAGTTCTGGCGAAGTCTTCAGCATACTCTGGATACAGAGTTGAGTTTCAGCACTGCTTATCATCCTCAGACAGACGGTCAGTCTGAGAGAACAATTCAAACTCTAGAAGATATGTTGAGAGCTTCCTCTATGGATTTCAAAGGTGGTTGGGATCAACACCTACCTTTGGTGGAATTTTCTTATAATAATAGCTTTCACTCCAGTATTCAGATGGCTCCTTATGAAGCTCTCTATGGAATGAAATGCAGGACTCCAACATGCTGGGATGATGTTGGGGAAAGAAAGCTATTAGGACCCGATCTCGTTGATGAAATGGCAGAAAAGGTCAGATCTATTCAACAACACATAAGAGCAGCTCAGAGTCGACAGAAAAGTTATGCCGACAACCGAAGAACAGACCTAGAGTTTGAAGTGGGTGATAATGTGTTCTTACGAATATCTCCCTAGAAGAGGGTCATGATATTTGGAAAGAAGGGGAAGTTGAGCCCTAGATATATCGGTCCTTTAGAAATATTGGATCGTGTTGGGAAGGTAGCTTACTGATTGGTGCTTCCACCGAATCTCTCTCAAGTTCATGATGTGTTCCATGTATCTCTCCTGATAAAGTACATACCTGATCCTTCACATGTACTCAGCTCAGAAGTTGTACCGCTGGAGCAGGATCTTTCTTATGAAGAACAGCCGATAGAGATTCTGGATCATAGCGAAAAAGTCCTACAAAACAAGACCACTCGATTGGTGAAAGTTTTATGGAGGAACCACCAATTAGAAGAAGCTACATGGGAGCTTGAGGATATGATGAGGGAGAGGTATCCTCATCTTTTTGTTACAAAGTGACGAATTTCGAGGGAGAAATTCATTTTAAGGGGGGTAAAATGTAACACCTGAGACTTTTATGTTATATAAATCATCAAAGGAATATTTTTCTACACACAACACTTTCTTGTATTGCTTTACACGAAATCACGACCTTCCTCGATAGCTTGCGTCGTACGCAATACCGAGTTTCACTAAACAATGATATGCTAATAAAATATTATTAAAACTAGCCGTTATGAATAGTAATAACCACTTATTGAAATTTTATAAATTTTATTTTTCAAAATGGACTTCATTTTTGGATTCGAAATATCGAAATTATCCTAGGGTGAAATTTTGGTATTTTTCTGAAAACTTTCAATTTTTGATGAATAGTGAAACCACTAAGTGGTAGTTAAAAAACTGAATTTTTCATAAAACTTAATTTTACCGCTTCTGTGAGTGGAATTTCAAAAATTTGAGAGACACGGTTGGTTTCAGTAAGTAAAATTTGGTTCAATGAGATGAAAATAATTTTTGGTGAATAGTAACTTTTTACTTTTATTTGCCACGGTTAAAAGTAAATAGGGTAATTAAGGGTAAAAATGATATTATTATTACCCTAAAACATGTCCTTATTATATTGTATAAGTGTAATTCGACCAAAAACAAACTTAGGCATAAAATATGACCATTTAGTCCCACTTGGATTAGATTAGGACATTTATTATTAATTTATTTAAAGAAGGGTTAAAATAGTTAAAATCAAAGTTTAATAAGTAAATAATTTTTAATATAAGGTTATATATAAGATAAATTAGACTATAAATATTCATTAGAAATATAAAAAGATTTCCTACATAATGTTATTTTATTTGTAATTTTTAGACATTAAATAATTTAATTTATCTATGACACAAATATGATACAGTAATTATCTTATTAATGAAATATTGACATAATTGATGTTATAAATACCCAAATAAATGTAATTTGAGACTTTTTATGAATTAAACTAATTTTATAGGTTAATATGACATGTTATTATTGATTTAATGAACTTTTTTTGAACTAATAATTCTGTTATGATTTTTAAAAAAATCAATTACTAAATAGTGTGAAAATTGACATAAAATAGTTTTTAAAACAAATATTATATTATTAATTGTTATTTTATTCCTCAAAATCTAAGGTTAGGCCAAATGACTTATATAAGGTTATATATATTAATAATAAACAACTTGGGGTTCGTTTTTATTGTTATAGTAAGTTTATTAACCATATAGTGTAAGAACAAAAGAAGACACGGTAAAAGTAAAATTATTTAACTTAATGTTAAATCTAAATGATAAGGTCAACATAGGAACCCAAACTTGTCTAAATTATATTGGATGAGAGTATTTAGACCCATACCCACCTTATCTTCGAAATAAATCAATTTGGATCTATTTAAAACCGAATTTGGCTTTATAATAAAATAATATTTTTAGTTATTCCAAAGGTGCCCCTCTCCTCCCTTATAAAAGGGCACCTCCTCCCTCTCTTCCTCGCACCACTTTGAGCCTTCAAGATCGGCCAACCCCTGCCACTTTCTTCTCTCCACTTCCCTAGAGACATCCTATAGGTCCTGGTCCTCTTCAAAGACCAATTTTAGTTCCCTAAAAGGAGGTCTCAAAGAAGCACTTCAAAGAAGAGGTAATGTCCGTTACCGATTCTTTCATCTTTATTTCTTCTTCCACTTCTTCTTCTTTAGTTGTTTCATTATGAAGTAATAACATCAGTATCACTCATATACTGATATTTTATTATAAGTATTAAACAACCCTATTTCACCATTTATCCATCCTACGGAAAATTAAATCACCGCGCGTGCGTACGTACGGAATACCGTCTCCACGTCGTGGTGTAATCTACTTTCCACCACCACCTTACTTGGATGGGTATAATGGTGTAAATAATGACTATATATGATTATTGTAAATTGATATTGATTCTGAAATATTATACATACTCTCCAATACAATTCCATGATCATGGGAACGATATCATCACTCGTGCGTACGTACGGAATACCGTCTCCACGATGTGATGTGACTCGTTCTAAATGATATTCATTGCATAATGATTATATAAATGAATTTAATGAATTAATATGATATATATTACACTAATAACATTTTTTAAATGAGGTATCTATAACCTAAAGATAAGAATAAGAATTTATTCGACAAAACACGCATAAGAACAAAAAGTAATAAACTCCCGAATAACAAGTTGTAATGAAATATTACTAATAAAAAGCTAAGAATATGACCATATATGATATCATAACAATAATTATGATTCTGGAATAAGTCAATAACATTATTTAAATCATTATACAGGAGGTTTGGACACTTACGAGTCAAATCGGACCTAAGGTAAGGGAAATATCACAATCTTATTTTTATCCAAGATTGTTTATACTTTAGTATTTACTGGGGTGTATTTTATCATCCACATTCATGTTTCCTCAATATGTAATATTATTTCCATCCACCTACAATTGTTTAAATCCAATTTTACCCTTCGGTGAGTTTTTAGTAAAGGATATTAAAGGAATCTTTTGTCGTTTTTCGTACGAGGTGCTTTTTTGACTTTTCTGACAAAAGTACGAAGAATGTTTTTTTAACTTATACGGCATCAATGGATTTTTAAAACATTATTTTCAAGAAGCTTCCTTTAAAAGTTTTCAAGTTTATTTTTAATCAACTTCTTTTAGTTTATAATTCTATGACATGTTAAGAAATGAAAAGTGTTTTTGAAGCAAAAAGGATATTTTCCTCAAGAATAGAGTTCAAGTGTTTTATCAAAATTATTTTCCATCTAAGATAATAAAGGGTTCTATTTCTATCCCTATTATTACATTGATTTGATTATGTTGTGATGGAAATATTTTTATGAATTCCTTTATCTTATATGAATTGTTTCATGATGTCATGATGTTTAAGAATACCATTTTTTTATTACATAGGTTATGCAATGATGTATGATTTATGATTTTGTGGAACACAAAAGAATGGTATTATTATGAGATGGGTGGGACCTATATCTCCCTCCAATGCATTGGGTAAAGATTTTATATCTCATGAGATAGACATGGCTGGAATGGCAGGTTAAACCGATTCAGTGAAACAGAACTGAAACAAGGAGTGAACTCGATTCAGAAGTGGACTTTGTCCACTAAAATAGTCTTGACAATGAGTCTTGACTAACAAGAAATGATTCTAAATGATTATGTGTGTATGCTACAAAGTTTCATGTTTTAAGTTATGATTATTGGTATTACATTTCACTACTATTATTTATCCCATGTTATGAAATTATGATCTCTTTTGCAGGTTAAGATTTCGAAAAGTTATGTTCTTATGTATATGATGTGATTGATATTTATTTTTTTTACCCTTACTGAGCATTTGAGCTCACCCTTTTGTATGTTTTATTTCCCCAGGTCAGGAAGAAGGTTATTAATTAGAATATGCCAAAAAGGGACTCTAGATATGATGAGATAAATGGGAGGAAAAGTAGATGCTTTATGAACCAGTTTTTTATGCTTTCTAGTTTCTAAAGACACTATACCTATACGGTCCTTTCATGGTTTTGTTATATGTTGTAATAAGTGTGCATCAATTTTGAAGTAATAACAATGTATGTAAAGTATGGGTCGTTATAACTGGTAACCATGGAAAGTGATTGAGATATTTTTGGAAAAAATATGATATGCGAATAATGAAAGGATAAGGAGAAAATGAAATGTTTGACAGTATTCATGAGCTCATGACTGATATAAGGAAATATTTATATCATGGTTTGAGGTTTTGGTATGTGAAAAGAGTTAACTTTTGACAGCACTCATGTTTTCACTAAGATTAAATTGGTATTCATTTTTCAAGAGAATACATGATTAAAGCCTTCGAATGTTTAGAATGTGACCAACAAGACATATCTCATGATATATGGGGATCAATGATGGTATTAACATTCTTGTCATATGAACTCTTTGGTAATTGTTTTCACTATAATATGATATTGGACAACAGTGTTTTGGATAAGCCTAAAGATTGGAAAGGATTATGTTGGACATAAGTTAGTATTGTTTAAGGATAGAACTTTTTTCAATATTATTGATGGGATGTTATAGTAATGTAGTTTTAGAAAAAGGACAACCTGCTGGATGAGCGACATCCCATCGCGTCGGACAAGGCTGTTGGAATCGAACCCACAACCGAAGTGCGACTGGCCTTTATTGCCTACCACAGGCCTACAGGAAGTCCCTGTTTAGTAGAAACTAGTTTTATTATATTAAGAAGTATGATATATGAAGTATAAGTCCATTTTAGGAACCATATATGATTAATCTCACTATAGATCGACTTATGTATATTTAATAACTTTTGCTAACCTTTTGTTTAAGACAGATGGAATGACCCATCATTTTATCACATGATCTGCTAACACTTCACAAATAACAAATTCAACTTCATTTCATTAAGAGATGAAGTGGAAACTGTTCATGGCACGAACAACAATGATATTGTACCAAAATAAAGTAAGTATTTATTCTAATTCAAATTCTTCAACTTTAGGGAAATGATCTTGAAAAACAAAAATGTTGTTCTAGTGCCCTTATATCTGATGAATCAGATGGTACCCTAGATCATCAAAAATTTATGTCTTTGTGATTGTTGGATTTTTCATAGCCATGTTATCTAACACTCTCCATTAGAACTTGATGGTTAGATTTTTCTTCCATATCCATATTTTCACCTATGTTCTCCTACATGAAAACCTAGTGATTAGTTAATTTGGGTAACCGTTACGTTTTATACATTAATTTTTTAAAGCCAAGTTTTGGTATTCCTTTTTACGATGTGGGTTTCTATTAAAGAAACTTTCGAGTAGTAAACTATTTATAACTCCGACGAATTTCAAGGGCGAAATTCATTTTAAGGGGGTAGAATGTAAAACCCCGAGATTTTATGAAAAATATTCTTTTTAATTAATGTCTTGTGTTGTACGCTACACCAAAAGGAGCTTGCACAACACACATCCCTGACTTTCCTTGCATTACATGCAATCGCGACCTTCCTCGATAGTGTGTGTAGTACGCAATACCGAGTTTCACTAAATGAGATACTATTATAACATTATTATGAACTAGCCGTTATGAATAGTAATACGCATTTTTGAAATTTTATAAATTTTATCTTTCAAAATGGACTTCATTTTTGGATTCTGAATATCGAAATTATCTTAGGTTGAAATTTTGGTACTTTTCGGATAACTTTCATATTCTGATGAATAGTGAAAATAACTAAATTTTAATTAAAAAAAAATTAATAGAAATAAATAATAGTGATAAATTATTAATTTGAGTGGTTTTAAAGTATACTTAGAATATATTTTTACCATTTAATAAAATTTTGGTAATTGTATTTAATTTCACATTTAAACCAGACATAAACAAGTGTCAATCTTTTGATTGTTATTATCTCTTAAAAACACGCTATTTGTTTTGACGACGAGAATTAATTTTTAAATTAATTAATGTAACTGATATGTTTTGAATTTGTTAAAATAGACATCATTTTTGAATTCATAATATCAAATATATCTTAGGCCTAATTTTTGGTATTTTTCTGGAAACTTTCAATTTTTGATGAATAGTGAAACCACAAAGTGGTAGTTAAAAAACTGAATTTTTCATTAAACTTAATTTTACCACTTCTGTGAGTGGAATTTTGAAAATCTGAGAGACACGGTTAATATCAAAGACTAAAATTTGGTTCAATGAGATGAAAATAATTTTTTTTCAATTGTAACTTTTTAATTTTTTTTACCACAGTTAAAAGTAAATAGGGTAATTAAGGGTAAAAATGATATTATTATTACCCTAACACATGTCCTAATTATATTGGATAAGTTTAATTCGGCGAAAAACAACCCTAGGAATAAAATATGACCATTTCGGCCCACTTGTATTAGATTTGGACATTTAATATTAATGTATTTAAAGAAGGGTTAAAATAGTTAAAATCAAAGTTTAATAAGTAAATAATTTTTAATATAGGGTTATCTATAAGATAAATTAGACTATAAATATTAATTAGAAATATAAAAGGATTTAATACGTGATGGTATTTTATTTATAATTTTTAGAGATTAAATAATTTAATTTATTGATGAAACAAAGATGATGCAGTAATTATATTATTAATGAAATATTGACATAATTGATGTTATAAATACCCAAATAAATGTAATTTGAGACTTTTTATGAATTAAAAAAAATTATAGGTTATTAAGACGTGTTAGTATTGATTTAGTTAACTTTTTTTGAACTAATAATTATGTTATAATTTTCAAAAAAAATCAATTACCAAATAGTGTCAAAATTGACAACAAATAGTTTTTAAAACAAATATTATATTATTTATTGTTCTTTTATTCCTAAAAATATAAGGTTTGGAAAAATGACTTATATAAGGTTATATATATTAATAATAAACAACTTGGTGTTATTTTGGCTTGTTATAGTAAGTTTATTAACCTTATAGTGTAAGAAAAAAAGAAAACACGGTAAAAGAAAAATTATTTAACTTAAAGTTAAATCTAAATGATAAGGTTAAAATAGAAACCTAAACTAGTCTAAATTCTATTGGATGATAGTATTTCGACCCATCCCCACATTATCTTTGAAATAACTCAATTTTTAGCTATTAAAAACCGAATATGACTTTATAATAAAATAATATTTTTAGTTTTTCCTAAGGTGCCCCTCTCCTCCCATATAAAAGGGCACCTCCTCCCTCTCTTCCTCACACCACATTGAGCCTTCAAGATCGGCCAATCCCTGCCAAATTCTCTTCTCCACTTCCATATAATCATCTTAGAGGTTCTGGTCTTCTTCAAAGACCAATTTTAGTGCCCTAAGAGGAGGTCTCAAAGAGGCACTTCAAAGAAGAGGTAATGTCTGTTACTGATTCTTTCAACTTTGTTTCTTCTTCCACTTCTTCTTCTTAGGTTATTTCATTGTGAAGTAATAACATCAGTATCACTAATATACTGATATGTTATTATAAGTATGAAACAACCCTATTTCACCATATATCCATCCTACGGAAAACAAAATCACCGTGCGTGCGTACGTACGGAATACCGTCTCCACGCCGTGGTGTAATCTATTTTCCACTACCACATTACTTGGATGGGTATAATGGTGAAATTAATGAATATATATAATTAATATAAAGTGATATTGATTCTTTAAATATTATACATACACTTTAATACAATTCCACGATCATGGGAATGATATCATCGCTCGTGCGTACGTACGGACTACCGTCTCCACGAATGCGATGAGATTCATTTTCCATGAATAACCATTCAAGAATGACTATAAAGTATATATAATAAATAATAATGAAATATATGACATAATAATGCTTTTGTATTTATTTATATATATATGTATTTCATCTATTTAATTTCATTCAATTCAATAAGGAAACGAAAACAGTGTTCCTGCGTACATATGACCTACCATCTCCATGAATGGTGTATTTCCTTTATTTTTATAGATCTATAATATATATGTATATGATGAATATGTATTATATATAAATCATGTTTTACATTCTGCAATTAATTAAATCAGTATATAAGTAATAATATCAATAACAACAAGTCCAAACACGTACAATAAATAAAACGATTTAACCCAAAACGATGCTTTAACATAGTACTTACAAAAGAACGGGTAATATAAAGTCATAAGTGAACAATATATGATATCATAACAATGAATATGATTCTTTAATAATTCAATGAAATTATTTAAATCATTATACAGGAGGTTCGGAAACGTATGAAGCATATCGTACCTAAGGTAAGGGATAATTGTGCAAATCTCATTTTTATCCGAGATTGCTTATTCGTAAGTATTTACTAGGGTTATTTATATCATCGATGTCCATGTTTTAAAAAATTGTATTCATGTATGTTTAAATTCATTTTACCCATTTGACTTTTACCCCATGGTATGGAAGGTATCTTTCTTTTATTTACCCTACAAGTTACTTTTTGACTTTTCCGACAAAAGTACGAGAAGAATGTTTTTTTAACATATACAGCATGAAAGAAATTTCTACGGTTTTATAAAGCCTTATATTCATGAATCTTCCTCAAAAATATTTCATAACTATTTCCAACAAAATCTCTTTCTTTTAAAAATTCATGACATTTTGTGAAAAGAAAATGATTTTAAAGAAGAAAGGATATTTTTCTCAAGAATTAATTTCAAGTGTTTTATCAAAACCATTTTTCATCTAAGAAGACATTATTTCATATGTGTATGTTTCAAGTATAATGTCTATATAATTTACATGGTTTCACTTTTCTTATTATGAAATGATATCCATTTCTTTCATATGGATTATGTGATGATGGGATGATGTTTATGAAACCCATTTTATTTATTGGGTTATTATGAATGATGTATGTTTATTTTGTGGAACAAGTAAGAATGATTTCATTATGAGATGGGTGGGACCTATATCTCCCTCCAATGCATTGGTTAAAGATTTATATCTCATGAGATAGACATGGCTGGAACGGTAAGTTAATCTGGTTCAGTGTTACAGGACTGAAACGAGGAGTGAACTCGATTCAGAAAGGGACTTTGTCCACTAAGATGGTCTTGACAGCAATTCCTTGGCTACTATGGAAATCATGACATGTGCTGAATGGTTTCCAAAATTACATTTTTTATTCCCATTATATTTTATCATTATTGATGTTCCATTATAATATATTCCTTACGTACTTCCACGATTTATGTCTTTGCTCAAGGTTTTAATGTTTATATTTCATGTTCCAGTTTTTGCTTTCAAATGTTTATGGATTGATTTATGTTCTCTATGTTTACCCTTACTGAGAATTTGAGCTCACCCTTTTTATGTTTTATTTTCCCCAGGAAATAAATAAAGGTTTTAGGTAAGGAAACAAAAAGGGGAAGAATTTTATGGGAGATGTTGAAGATCTTTCAACATGATTAGAAGATTACATTCTGAGTTTCCAAAGACACTAAAATATTACGGTCCTTGTGTGTATGTTTTTGTTATGTACTAAGTATTCCGCAAAATTAATGTATTGTCCATGTACGTCAAGCTTCGGGTCTCTACAGGGTGGGGGTTGTACAGGGGGTGGGTGACGTCCAACTAGTGGGGGTGTCCAGGGGGTGGGGGGTCCAGGGTGTGGGGTGGTGTCCAGGGGTGGTTGTCCAGGGGGTGGGGGTTGTCCAGGGGGTGGGTGGTGTCTAGGGGGTGGGGGTGTCTAGGGGTGGGGTGGTTTCCAGGGGGTCTATCCAAGGGGGTGGGGGTGTCCAGGGGGTGTGGTTGGGGGTGTATAGGGGGCGGGGTATCCAGGGGTGGGTGGGTGTCCAGGGGGTGGGGGTGTATAGGGGGGTTGTCCATGGGGGGTGAGGGGTGTCCAAGGGGGTGGGGTGGGGGTGCCCAGGGGGAGTGAGGGGTGTCCAGGGTGGGGGTTGTCCAAGGGGGTGAGGTGTCCATGGGGTGGGGGTTTTCTAGGGCTGGGGGTGTGTAGGGGGTGGGGAAGGGTTGTCCAATGGAGGGTGTCTAGGGGTGGGGGTGTGCAGTGGGGTGGGGGCTGTCCAATGGGGGTGTCCAGGGGGTGTCCTGGGTGGTGGGGAGCTATCTAGGGGGGAGGGTGTCTAGGGGGTGGGGAGTGTCTAAGCGGTTGGGGTGGGGGTTTTTAGGGGAGGAAATACCGATATAATACCTTGAAAATTACCTATACCCAATCCAACCAACATCATAATTTCAATCCCTCACACAAACAACTGCCAATTCATCCTCAATATCAATACCCTTCCCATTATTCCTTAAACAAAAACTATAAATAAAAACCCCAAATCCAATTTTCAACTAAACTAAAGTCCATATAAACTACCATATCACCCCCACTAAAAAATTGAAAACCACATACACCACTACCCAAACCGTCCCCAATAAATTCGCATGGACTATCATTATATCCATTGACCACCTTAAGAAAATATTACTAAAAAACACTTTATCATCTTTGAGAGGGGATACATACCACCAACACCTCCATTAGTTCATATGGTTCACTAAATCTACACAGAAGGAGTGGATATGAAGACTTAAAATAAAGGTGATTTACATAATCATGACACTTGAAGTGTAGAACAAAAACAGAAAACAAATCAAAGTGCACTTCTTGGGTATATCATGCTACAGGCACACGGACCTCTAGTTTAGGGAAAATAAAAACAAATAACAAAAAAAATATATAGAACATTAAAAATAAAGCAGCACTTACAGATTTGAAGTGCATAACTAAAAAATTTCTTGATTGAAGATGGATCTATCTGTTGGAAGGAATTTTGCAGCCTAGGGTAAAGAGAGATCTTCGGGAGAGCTTTGGTTTAGGGATGCAATCATGCAGATGGGGGAATTGGGTCTACTATGTATTTGGGGGAAGACTTTCCCAATGATTTTAAAAAAATTGGTATACATTATAAAAATAAAATATTTCCCAACGGTTTACTCAAACCATTGGGAATGTTTGATTCTAAATATATTATACCAACGATTTGTTCAAACCATTGAGAAAGGTTGATCTAAAACCAGTATACCATTGGTTTTTTCAAACCATTGGCATAAAAGTGTTGGGAAATACTCCATTTCCCCCAGTTCTCAGACCAATGGATAGTCAGAGTGCACCATACAAGTTCTTGAGGATATTTTATGGGCATGCATCCTAGATTTTGGGGGTTCTTGGGAGAGGCACATACCCCTTGTTGAATTCTCCTACAACAATAGATATCAGGCTTCTATATAGATGGCACCTTCTGAGGATTTGTACAATAGGCCTTCTAATCACCTATGTACTAGTTAGAGGTATGAGAGGTAGCTATTCTTGGACCTCATCTCATATAAAAGACTATAGGGTAGTTTCAGCTAATTCAAAAATGGATTGATACTACACAGTATCGATAGAAATCTTAAATCAATCACCATTGATAACCTCTTGAGTTTGAAGTTAGGTATTGGGTATTTTTACATGCCTCACCGAGCCTGGGAAAAAAATGGATTAGGATAAAGGATAATATTTCACCATGTTATAATGGGTTATTCAATATTATGGAGAGATTCAGATTAGAATCCTATTGGTTGTAGTTACCATAAAGGTATCGAGCCAAGAATTATGTATTCCATGTATCTCATATGTTACATTATTTTTCAAAACCATCTTATTATTTCAGCTGGTTGAGGTTCAATTATAGGTAGATGCATCCTTTAAGGATCATCCTATTCATATTTTGGATTGTAGCATGAAGGTTATTTGAGGCTAGTCAGTTACTATAGTACGGGTGTTATGGTAGGATGGTCATGTATAAGATGATACCTAAGAGCGGGAGGATAATGTATGAGCACGGTGGCTATATTTGTTCATAGATTATGCTTCACCACCCTTGGAAGGTAAATTCGAGGACGAATTTCTTTAATTGGGGAATTTTGTAAGAACTTGATTTTTTCTTGATATATGTAATATTTTAATTTTTTGTAAATTTTCAGTTTAAATGTATAAATATGGCCTAATATGAATTTCATTTGAGGTAACAGAGGTATAAGGGGTTTATAGGGCCTGTTTGAAGCCTAGAACCTGACCTTTTGGGGAGAAATAGGATTTTCACAATGTTAGTGGAAACTATGTGGGGAAGGTTGTATAGTTACTACAAACCATGTGAGGTTGGAAAGTGGGATGGAAAATCCTGTACGATTTGAAAAACTTTGCGGATGGTGAAACACACCCATGTGGCACCGTCTGTAGTTCTTGAAAATGGTCTAAGACACAGTTTTCACACTGTTATAAAAATTGTGCGTGAAAACTATTTGGTTTCCGCTCCTTATAGTAATGGGTGCACAGTTCGCACACGGTTTGGACAACTACACATCTAAATCGTGTGACCTAGGGTTTTTGGTGAAATTACTATTTTTCCCTTACTTAATGTTATAACATGGTTTTATTCTTATTTTTCCTCTGGTGGATAGAACTCAAGTGTGGGATCTCCCTTTGAAGGCAAATCCATCGGCTTTTCTCCCATTCTTCCATTCAGACTAGAATTTGAGCATCATCAGTCTTTTTGGAAACAATTTAGTGAGAAATCAATTCTTTTGTTTTCCTCCTTGTTATTTTTGGTATCTATGAATTTAATTAGGTGCAAGATAGTTTTCCCTAATTTCATGGTTCTCGTTCATTCTTCAATTTTCTCTTGATATGAGTCGAATCAAGAGATGATACTGGACGATCACTCCACTAAGGACCTACAGTAGGTGGTCTCATGATTTTTCCCCAAAGTCAGGTTGTTTATATTTATCTCATTGTTCCACCTACGTAATTATTAGAGTTATTCCCTTGAAATATAATTTAATCCTCCTTTAAAATAGATAGGAATGACCTATGTAATTAATAAAACCACAGATAATTATTAAATGTTAAGGACATTGAATTCAAACCACCCCTTGGGTGTGTTGTTTAATTACCTAGACCACCCGGGGTAGAATTTGAATTTGTATACCTTTTAGGAGTTTCATTTACCCCTTGTTATGGGATGTTATTGATGAATTGAATTGTAAAGTGTAACCGTAAAAGAATTGATTAAAGAAATGGAATGGAATGACCATGTCCTTAGGATTGGACATGTAATTTCTTGTTTAATCATGAATTTTTTCCTATATTTTCATGCCCATATGAGATAATTAAGAGAATAAGCCTTCTAATATTATTCCATTCCTTGAACCACCTTCTAAGGTGAGGTTAAATTGAAATGATAACAGTGATGAACTTTGAATTAATAAATGATATTTATTTAATTCTTATATTCCTTGGGTGACACATGGGATCATATATGAATTACATGGATAGACTCATTTGGTTGTTTCTCTACTTATGACTGAGTAATACTTGAACTCCTTAGTGGACTGCCAATGAAAAACTCAGAGGCTTGACGATTATACATTTGATTGATACTTAGACTCCTTATGTATTTCCAAGGACAAACTTAGAGGATTGATTCTATTATATGCATGATTGATACTTGGATTCCTTAAGGATTTAAAAGGATGGACTCAGAGATCAGTCGATTATATACACCATGGGTGACACTTGGGATCCCTTAGCAGATCATTAAGGATGGACTCAGTAAGAGGTGATGTTACACCACACCTAAAGTGGCCCCAAGATTCCAATGAGGAATGACTAGGATGGGCTTGTAAGGTGATTGGTTTATTATATTCCTGGAGCGATACCTAGATTCCCAATAAATAATTCTAAGGAAGGTCTTAGGTTCTTATTTGATTAATTAATGGAATGATTTACATGATGCGTCTGCCAATCCAAATCACAAGACTGGATTCCGTCAAAGTCTAATACCTTATAGATGGCTTGGTTAGGAATCTCTTGATTACATATATTATGGGGGATTTTGGGATACGCTATAGATCCTACAAATTATTTATTAAATGAGACTGATTAATTAAATGAATTTTATTATAAATTGATATAGCATAAACTGTTTATTCAGAGACATTTCTGCTAAGGTCTAAGTGGGTATCAGAGCACATGTGTCCATAGGAACCCAGACCTTTATGGGTGTTTTGTTTTCATTACTTACTTTATATATTTAATTATTACATGTACACTATTATTATTATATATTCATTGGATGGATAGAATTAGACCTTTGGTTGGTTACCTACTGGGATTGTATCTCATACCATACTTTCATCATCGTTGGGTACCCGAACAAACTATATATATCCAAGTAGGGACATGGGAAAGTGACCATAGTTCGATGCTGGAAATTTTTTCATGTTTAATAGCAGGGGATCATAAGAATGAGCTGAGGCTCATGATGCTATCTAGAGATATCACTTTTTAGCCTTTTTGGTATTTTGTTACATGTATTGTATAGTTTTATGGATACCTATTTTGGATACTTTGTAGACTCATGACATGACATGTATGATCATCATTTGTTATATGAGTTTCTTTCTAGAATTGTTATATATATATATATATATATGTGAATTTGGATTTTTTTTTATTTTCTGACTGATTTATTGATTCTTCAACTTATTTTTTATTGTATATCCATTGTGCTACACTGGTGATAATGGAATAGTCTCTCCATATACCCACCCTAGGACCTCACTACAAGTCATAAGCCTCTAGAGTTTGGGGAGATCCGCTTGAGGCCAAGTGGCCAACCAGGCCCGGGGTACCTTTCAATGGAAACCAGGTCAGGAATATGATAATATACCACATTTCTCTCTCATTAAACCACTCCATAAATCATTATGTACACCCATTATGCTGTATAATTTATCCTGTGATTTTTCCTTGTCAAACATTTTTTTAGTGAATACCCATACCCATTTACACTCATGGGTATTAACCTAGATGTACCCATCCTTTGTTAATTTGGTACTTCAATTTATGTAACATTAACTCGTTAATCATTTTATTGAATTTTATTAAATATTATCTTATGATAAATGATCTATGTGGAAAAAAATTATATAAATTATATGAATGTGATGGGTGGGATCAGAATTATACTTCCCTCCAATCCACTTGGTAATGTTTTTATCTCATGATATTCTATGCATGTTGTATGGGATGTTATCCTAAGGACATTATATTGTGATATATTAGTGTTTATAATTGACTTATTCTTATGATGTCATGTTTTATGTTGTTTCCACATTACTAAGTTTACTTGATTTCATAATCTAATATCATTCTTTTATGTTCATGTTTATTATTCTCATCTTTTTATGTCACCTTGATATACTTATTTAATGAAATGTATTAATTCCATCATGTCATGCTTTGATTAATCTGTTACTAGTATTTATATATCACCCCTTTCTTATGTACCTCCCCGGGTTATCCCATGAAATTTTAGAAAAGAAATGGAATTTTAAGGGGATGTTGTGGAGTTTTTAAATAATTTTATTGTTCATATATTTTAAGTTATTATTCTATTTATAAAATTTCAAAAATACACTAGGCCTCATGTTCTTCTAGGATTTTATTATGTGTATATTTATGTAATAAATCATGAATTACGGTTTATTAAAATTATGGGTTGTCATAATTTATCTCCCTCCAAACAACAAATATGGTGGATCTAGAAGATTTAGCCCAAGAGAATTCTAGTTAAGGGGCCAATCATCCTTTTTTCACGATTCTTCTAGATATCCTCTCCAAATATTAAAAGGAATAATAAATTAAGTATTTATACCTATATATATGAGTTATCTTTTGATATAATAAGTGATTCTTGATTTATCAATGGATAGGTGGCTAGATCTAGATAATTTTTATCTTCCCTAGATCAATTCTTGATCTATTGGGGGTGATGGTTCTCATTGTGTAGACCTAATTTAATTAATGGCCTTATCATATTCACTTTATTAGTTAGTGATTCTATAATCCTTTTGTGGGGAATTGGGGATAATTTTAGGAATGTTGGTGTGTTGGATTAGTCTAGGTGTCTATTCATTTCATTTGGAATTGATACTTCTATAGTAGGAATTACTTACCAAATAAGGCCTCTGTATATAGTTTATTGACATGATTGGATTTTATGTGAGAGTGTTATTATCTATGAGAACCATTTTATGATATGGTATGCTTTTGGTTTTTCATATGGTCTTCATGTGTGGCCTGTGAGTCCTATGAATTATGTGATATGATTATGCCTTTTGTAGTATAACCTATTGTGTGTGAATTATTATCCTTTAGAGGTTATTATCTAGTATAAAGGCGAGACATCAATCCTCGTGACTTGGTTATCCCCTAAATAGAAAGAATGTTCTGGTGTGACATGGTACCGATGAAGAATTTGGGATATGGAGACAGGGTAGGTATATGATAGCCTTGTGTCCTAACCTACAATAGAGGATGGGGTTCAAAGACCTTAAGGCCTAAAAAAACGCTGAGTAAGGGGTGTGATGATATGACATCCTGGTCCTAGTCATCTGCTAACTACAAGACTTAAATAAAATATTTAATTTTGATACATTCCCCAAAAAAATTAGGTTTATAATTATAGGCAGTTAGGAAAAACATTAACTAAAAAACACAGGTCTTTTTCAACTAATTTAAAATTTCCCATTATATAAACAACTATTTTATCTATAACAATTATTCAATATCTAATAAAAATAATTATCATTAAATACCCTTATAGACATATAATATTTATTAATATTTTTTATAACATATGGATATATAATCATAAGAAAATGGTGGTCTAAAATTCTAAGTAAGGGAACACATATCAATGTCTATAATGGTCAGATCATAAACATGTGATAATATATGAATAAGAATAATTATATGATTAAAAAGGAACATGAATAAATAAGAGTGTTCCATAAGAATAAAATATATAATTATAAAATTATGATCAAACCTCTTCTGTGTCATATGAAAACAAAACCTGAATAATAATTCATGATCCATTAAATATATAAAAGAAAGTGGAATAATTTTAAATATAGGATTTCTTATCTTTGCTACCCTGGCTACCCACCAACCAATTCACTCATAATTTTTTTTATTATATTTAAAAATCATCACACTCTACCTTTGTGAACCTTGATACATCCTTACTCATTCACCAAAAAAATTATGAGTAGAGCTAAACTCCATCACACTCACCATTTGGGAACCTAGTTAATCGCCATCCAATTCACATAATATTTATATCTCAGGAAATATAATACATTACCCAATACATTTAAGTTATATAAAAGACTCTACTATCTCAAGTTTATAATGTTACTATAATTCCTTGGTTTATAATAGAACTGCCCATCCTTATATTATAGTGGAACCACTCATCCTTGGTTTATAACAGAACCACTCATCTATGGATTATAATGGAACCAGCTGTCCTTGGTTTATAATGGAACCACCCATCCTTCATCTATACTTACATGATCAAAAATAAATCATTCACCTTTAAAAAAAATAAAGAACCTATTTAAATAAAATGGGTTTTATAAAACATATAAAAGGAAATAACTAACTTTTCATATAGAACCCATGGAAATAAAATGGATTTCATAAAACATCATAATGGTATAAAATAACACCATGAATGAAATCATTTGATAGTGAAAACTTGGTCATAGAAAGTAATAACATAATAATATAATAATATAATATGGAATATGAAGCCTAAAAAATTGTAGATATGTCACATTATGATAATTAAAAGAAAATAATTAAAATGTATTTTTAAAATATTTTTTATTTATAGTTCTTAAAAGTCACAGTTTTTATTCTATATTACAAAAGTATCCTTTTTAGGAAAAAAAAGAATATTAAATTATCAATGAAAATAAAATTAGTTCAAAAACTATTTCCATATAAATAAAAAATATAAAATCATTTAAAATGGAATTTATTTGAAAAAATGTTCAAAAATAAATTGTATAACTCAAAGAAAGAAGTTTGAGTAACCATATTGTTTATGAATTTTTTTAAATTTTGAACCAAAGTTAATTATAATATTTGAAAATAATATGGTTCTATAAATACCATGATTAAAATCATGTAAAATGAAAAAATATATTCCTAGGAGTTTCATACACCATAGAAATAAGAAATTTGTTCTTAACATTGAAACATGTCTTAATAAAGAGAAGTTGAGACACAAAACACTTGCCTTGATTCCTTACTTAGTTTTTTACACTATAACCACCTGTAAAAAAAATAGATACCTCAATAATATATTTAATAACCTTTATCATAAAAGTTACCTTTTATATCACTCATTTATAATTTTTTATTATGTGTATATTGGTTAGTTATATCTTATTTCAACTATCTAATGTTAATAACTTTAACTGTTTACGCATGTTCTATAATATTGATGTCATTACCCATTATTTTCCAACAGGTTCATAATTAATATATAATTTAAGATAATTTAATTTATATATTTTATTTATTTATAAATATCTTATGTCATTCCATGATTGTTTTGTTTATATTGTGTGAAAATGGAATCGATGTTAGCTTATATCAGTGAATTCAGCGAACAAAAAATGATACTTTAATAACATGTTAAATACATACTATTATATTTCCAGAACCATATAGCAATTAATATTTAATTATTATATTAAAATAATATTATTATTTATATTACAAAATTCATCCATGATAGAGTTTTATTGCATCTTTTACATGGGTGGTCAAACCGACTATAACTTGAACAGGCTTTAACTCGATGGGTGAGTATGGTCAATACGGTGTTTAATTTGACATAATATCATCATAAAATAATCATAATGATATTATGTTGATGTTTTTTATGGTAAAATATATTTTAATATTTTTTATAATGAATTAAAATCTATAATAAAAATGAAAAAAATGACTCTTTATGAATGTAGTAGTATGTGCACACCCACGATTGAAATCTCTTTGTTTTTATATGTGGATAAAAATGAGTAAATAATAGTTGTTACATTAATATAAGATCCTATTAGATTAATAATGATACTTATTTCATCATATTATTATAGTGATAAGTTATTTTTAAGAGTGAAATTAATAGGAAAAACACAAGAAGGAGATAATACTTACATTGGGGACTTGATTTTTTCTTGGAAGTCTCCTTGAAATTGAAAGGAATAAGATAAATATATGTGACCAAGAGATTAAATTTTTTGGTACAAGGTTATATGGAGTGTAAAATTGAATGTTTTTAGTGATTAATTCTATAGTGAAGTATATCTTTTAATAGAGGAAGTGGTATGTTTTTATAAGTGAAAGTAAGGGAACTTATTGAAACACATTTATACTTTTCAATTATGAAATGTCATTTTCATGGTCCCAAAAATCCAAAATGGAAAAAAGTGTATGGTACATATCTATTTGTCAAAAATAAACAGAACCATTTAATTATAGGCACATTTTATAAAATTTTCTAGACTTTTAAACTAGGTTCGACTCAATTTACCCCTTTCACCTTTATAGTGATATTTAATTTTTAAATTTTGTAATTAATTTTAATGAAAAAATAAAATTTAACTTATTGATTAATTTGAGTATTTTTATTTAAAATTTTAAAAATATTTTATCAAATAAAATTTCTATAGGTATTAATAGTCAATTTTAAGATAAAAATAATTTAATGAGAAAAATAGTTTAAAAAAATAACTTTATAATGATGTTATATTTATATATATATGATAAAAATATCGTGGCTACCGATTTTAAATCCACAAATTTATTTAATATAAATGGAATTAATTTTATTAGGATTCCAATGAAATTCAAAACTGAAACTATCGCTAAAAATACTTAATTTATGCAGAAGACCCAAACCCGTTTTAATAATAAAGTAACATTTTACTTTTGTTATAAAAATGTTTAGAATAGGTTTTATATGTACAAATAATATATCAAAATTGATAATTTTAATCCTTTATTTCATATTTGATTACTTTAATGGTTTTGAAAAATTCTAGGTTACTCATACACAGTGATAAAATCATTAAATTTTAATTTTGTAAATCCCACATTTCTTGATTAAAAATCAACCTTTTTAGAAAATGATAAAAAATTAATAATAAGTAAATTTTGATAAAATAAATTAAAAATGATTTTAATTTTATATAATTAAAATTCATAAATTCTCAAATTTATCATTTAATGGAAATGAAAGATATAAAGAAAATTGTTTTTATTGAAAATACCCTATTTAAAATTTTACTCATTTAAACTATTTATATTCTAAATGTAATTATTTTTAATTTATTAATATATTAGGATAATTTCTAATGTTATTATTATGTGTTGAATCTCATTTGTGTCGAGTATTTTTCTTAAGACAAGTTATTAGATATTGCATTATTTTTTCAGGATCTAAAATCATTGGTCATTACATTTTACCCAATTAAATAAATTGAATCCTTGAAATATAAATTATCACATACTAAAAAAATTAATATATAGTATTTTTAACATATTTTTTATTCAAAATATAACTTCAAATTTTAGATCTACATTTATATATTTCACTAGATCAACTTTGTTATGTTTCCTCCAATAACATTGATTTTTTATACCTTAATTATATATTCTCTAGAGTATAACTTTACAAAAAACATTTGAATCTAGAAGACATTAAACCATATGTAAATCATATATTCCTCCAAAATTAACTCTTATACAACTACTATTTTATATAATCAAACATCATTCAATGTAATCCCCAAAAATGAAATAAACATTGCCAAAAAATATCATAAATCGATCATAAATCTCATGGAAAAAATACAGTATATCATAGTTTTTCAACATCAATCAACTCTTTGTTACTTAAATCTCAAGAATATATTAAAAATATATTTTTTTTCATTCCTCAGTAATGTGTTCATCAATAATTATCTCCAAAAATATAACCTTATCATAAAAATCTATTTTCAATGTTATTAATGTCATTTAATATATGTTTCCGTAATTTTAAAGAAACATTATTGAGGAACAATCCTTATAAGTTTCAAATAACCATCATAGAATTTAGAATATACCATAATATAATTGATTAATATAAATAACTAATGAAAGTAGATATAATTAATTTATATTATGGTATCAACCATACCACCTTAGGTAAGACTATGAAAACTACTTTTTTATCATTACATGAAAATAATAAAAATCCTGACCATTTATTTTTTTCCATTATTCATTTATAAGGAATAGTGGTTTTTCAATACATTCATTTCTCAAATTCATCCCCATAATCCTATTTCAAAAAAAATAACAAATAATAATAATATCTAAAGGAATCTGAGTATATTAATATTAAAGTTCAATCCTAATATGTATTCTCCAATGACACCTTTATTTCAACCTATTATACTTTTATTTCAACTTTGTCATTCTAGGTTAATTATTTAAATCTCATTGTTCTACCTTAGTTACTTTATGTTGTGTTCCTTCATAATTCTTAAACCAATCCCTTAATATAGTTATGAAATAAATCCTTCATAATTCTTCTCAAAGAGAATGTGATTGAACAAGGACTATCCCCCAAAAGTGTCGATCTAGTTTTATAGTTAGGCCTCTTTGACATGCATCAGGTGATGATTGAGTAAATAAAAAATATTATCTTTGCAGGGTTATTAAATATAGGTACATTTTTTCATATCATATATCTACTTATTGTTTTTAAACATGGTTGTTATATCTAGTAAAACCAATCAATAACTATTTTACCAATATATCATGATGTTATCTTATACATAGACTTATCTCATTGGCTTATCACATGTGTTTTGACCAAAGTTATCTTATCCTAATCAATATAATATTAACTCAACAAACCTAAATTTTTATCTATAGATTTGATATTATAGTAATCTATATATTATCAACCTTTGATGGAATTTAAAACTCATAGTTAATCCTTAAATGATATCATCTTAATCTCTAAATTAATCTAAATCATTCTCTGATACCAACTATGATAATAAAGACCTAATCCATTTATAAAGTTAGAAATTAAAGAAAATATTTTAGGAAAATAAATTCCTAATACATTTTAGTCTTATAATTTTAGATAATTAAGATAAATATTAGCTAACAAACCTTATATCCTTTTAAACTAATGGTCATTTTCCCATTATATAAACAACTGTGTAATATATAACAGGTCTTCAAAATCTTCCAAAAATTATTATCTTGGAATAAAATTATAAACACACCATTTTTATCTATCTTCTTTATAATATGGGTAAATTAAAGAATAATAAAGGGGTGTGTACAAATTATAATTAAGGTAAAAAAATATCAATGGTCCCAAAATTTTACATCATAAACATGTGAGAATACAAAAATATGAATAGTTCTTAAATTAAAAAAGAACATGAATAAACAATAGTTATCTATAATCATAAATGATAAACATGTAACATAAAGTGATCAATCCTTTACCATAAAATATGAAAACAAAACTTTAATCATAAATCAAAATCCATGGAACATAGAAATGAAAGTGGTTCAATCATAATATTAGGTTTTCTTACCTTTGTGAACCTGGAAAACATTAAATTTATTCACTCATAAAATTTTGAGTAGATCTAAATACCATCATACTAACACTTTCTGATCCTGGAAACTTACTAACCTTTTACATATAAAATTTTGATTATATTGAAATTCCATCACACTCACCCTTTTTTAACCTTGATACGTTCTAACATGTTCACATAAAAATTCTATCTCCTGAGATATAATATTATACACAATGCATTGGAAGGCTATAAAGGACCCACCTATCTCAGGTTTATAATATAACTAGTCATACCTGGTTTATAATTTAACTATAAATTGTTAACAGTGGAACCACCTGTCCTTGGTTAATAATTGAACCACTCATCATTTGTTTATAATGGAACAGTTCATCCTTTGTTTATAATGGAACCACATGTCTATTACCCATACATATATGTTCTATAATAAATAATTTTACTTTAAATACATAGATAACCCACATAAATAAAATGGGTTTCATAAATCATCAAAATAGAAATAATCTACTCTATATATAGAACCCCTGGAGATAAAATGGGGTTGATAAAACATCAGAATGGTATAAAATGACATAATTAATTAAATTATTTCATATCAACAACTTGATCACATAAAATATTCATCTAATAAAAAAATAATATCAATTGAAACATGAAATATATATCTATTTTAATATTCTCTTTTATGATAATGAAAAAATAATCATGAAAATAACATTTTAATTCATTTTGTATTCATAGTTTTTAAAATTCATTATTAGGAGTCTCTGTTCAAAAAGTATCATTTATTTTTGATAAAAATAAAATAAAAACACCAATGAAAATATAATTAGTCCAAAAAAAATAATTACCTAAAAATAAAAATAGAATATCTTTTAAATTTGAATGTCTTGGAAAAAAATAAGTTCAATAAGAAATTGTATAACTCAATAAAAGGAGTATGAGTTCTCAAGTCTCTTTTGGCTTTAGTAACTTTTGAATCAAAAGTCATTGGAAGAATTGAAAATCATAAGGTTATATAAATCCCATAAACTAAACCATATAGTATTATAAAATAAATTATTGGGTAGTGTATATATCCTATAAAAAATAAATTTGTGCATAAGATTAAAACATGTCTCAATGAAAATAAAATTAGATGAAAAACTCATACCTTGTTTCCTTAAACAGTTTATGAAACTCTAAACTCCTTTAAAACAAATATAAATACCTCAATAATATATTTAATAACCTTATTCATATAATTTATCTTTTATATACCTCAATTTTAATTACTTATTATGGGTATATTGGTTAGTTATAGCATATATCAACCATCGGGTGTTGATTACTTTAACTATTTGGGCGTGTTTTATAATGTTAATGTCATGGAACATTATTTTACACCAATATAATCATTAATATTTCATTTAATATATTATAATATATTTCATATATTTATTTATAAATAATTTATATCATTAATAAATCTTTGATTTACAATGTGTGAAAATGGAATCATTGTTGGATTATTTCAATGATTTAAGCAAACAAAAAATGATACTTTAATAAAAAGTAAAATTATTTACAAAATATTTCCTGAAAATAATGTAAAAATTGATTTTATTATTATATTATAATAATTTTATTATTAGTTTTCCCATATTCATCCATGATATAGTTTTATAGCATTGTTCATATAGGTGGTTAAACCAAGAAAAACTTTTACACGCATTATATTGATGGGATGTAATGGTTAAGGATATGTATATTATGAAATTATATCATTATTATAGAATAATAATGAAATTATTTGGATTTTTATGATGTTTAAATATAATTTATGATGTTTTTAGGAATAATTAAAAACAAAATAAAAACAAAAAATTGATTCTTCGTGGGGGTGGTAGTCCTCCCACACACAATATTGATGTTCCTTTGTTTTTATAAGTGGATGAAAATGAGTACATAAGGGTTTCAAGATTAATATAACATCATATAATTATACTAATTATGATTAATTAATCCTATTATTAAGGTTATATGATATTTTGAAGATTAATATTAAGAATAAAAACTTTATAAGGATATAATATTTATATTGGGGACTTGATCTTTCTTTGGATGTTTCCTTGAAATTGAATGTTATAGGATAACGATTAGTAACCAGAGGGTTCTTATCATGGGATAGATCTCTATAGAGAGTAAAATTTCAAAGTTTAAATATATAATTTAAGGTGGTTGTTATTGTTGAATGGTGGAAGTTGTATACTTTTATAAGTGAAAGTAAATGCACTTTTGGAAACACCTTTACATTTTTCAATAATGAAATGTCATTTTCAAGATCCCAAGGATCTACGATGGAAAATATTGTATAGTAAACATTAATTTCTTGATAAAATATTCAACCATTCAATTAAAATCATTTTTTTAAAATATTTTAGGACTTTTAAACTTGGTTAAACTCAATTTACCCATTTTAACTTTACCATAATAATTAATTTTTAACCTTAGGAAGTAATTTTAAAAAAAATATTAAAATTAATTTATTATCTAATTTTAGTCTAATTATTATAATTTTCATAACCATTTTACCATATAAAATATCTATAGGTATGAAAATCTTATTTTAAATTAATAACACTTAAATGTATAAAACAATTTTTTGAATAATAACATTATCAAGATTTTAAAATTATATATATGATAAAATAATAACAGTTACTGATTTTAAATCTATAAATTGATTTATGATTAATTAAATAAAAGTTATAAAGTATACAAGTTAAGAAAATACTGAATCTCTCCAAGAAAATATTTTATTTAAAGATAAAACCAAAACTAGTTTTCATAATATAGAAACATTTTACTTTACTTCCAAAATATTTGTCATAGGTTTTTAATGTACAAAGAATATATAAAAATACACAATTTCATTCCTTAATTTCATATATTATTAATTTATTGTTTTTTAAATTTTCTATTTTTTTTCTTACATAGTGATAAAATCATGGAAATTATAATTTTTATCAATCTTGTATTTTTCAACTAAAAATCAAAATATATAAAAATTGGTCAAAAATTAAAAATAAGTAAAATTTGATATGATAAATTCAAAAATGAGGATTATTTTATGTAATTAAAGTTATAGAATTTTTAAATTTATATTTTAATGTAAAATGGGAAATCTAAAGTAAATTTGTTTTATTATAAATAACAATTTTCAACATTATCTCATATTAACTATTTATTTTTTAAAGGTAATTATTTTATATTGATTACCATATTAGGATAATTAGTAATGTTATTCTAATATGTTGTATTTAATTTATATTAGTTTTGGTGTGAAGGACTTATTACCAAACATTGTGTTATTTTTTTACAAGATCTAAAATCTTGAGTTGTTATAGATTACATGGTGGCCTCACCAAGTTAAGGTAGGGGTATGCCTTCCTTGACACCCCGGATAAGGTTATGGCTGGGTGATATGACCTTATGTCCTGACCTGGGGATTTATTTTCTACGGGCCTTAGTCTGAGACATGTTTCTGGCCTTGTGGAGTGACTCCATATGTGATGAAATTCAAGATATTCCTTCCAGCATGGAGCTGAATCAGAGGGGCTCATGGAATCTTTGTTAGTACACAATATCCCAACATATTATTGTTTTATTGTTTATGCATTTCCTTTTAACCATGACATAAAACTTTATATGCTTATGGACATTATTTTAAGGATACATTGGTGGTGTCCTACTAGGATTATAAGATCACCCTATGCGGTCATGTCAATGTGTGTGTAGATTTGATGGATAGGGGTCTAGCTAAGTGTAGGGCCCTGTATTGGGAAGCCAGATAGTTGGAGTATGGAGGATAGAAGCAATGTAAGGACGGACTCCAGACTATTTTTTTATTTTTATTTTTTATTTATTTATTTTTTTATTATACATTTGATATCTTACCACATTGGGTGTCATTTATTTTATATTATTTAACCTAAGGTCCATATATGTTAGCATGATGATATTATTTTATTTTCTTTGTATTTTCTAGGATTTTTATTTATAACTTGTTGTGAATATAGTGTTTAGTTATTTTTATCAAGAATATAGTGTCCCCAATATATCTTTTATCACTCACTAATAGTTAGAAACATATTGAGTATGGGAAAACATGAATGAGATCATGTGACACTCTTTTCCTAGACCCGGTGATTTTGTTCGAGGCATTACACAACTACGAATACTTAAGATACATTACATCCTCAACCCCACCCCACCCCCATAGTTTCCTAAAATTTATCATTTCACTACAAAACTTTGACCATGTGAGTGGTCTTGTTCCATATCACTTTCTTCCTTTGATCAAGAATCTTCACCGATCTTTACTCATAAAATAAAACATTTTCTAGTTGTATAACCTATGAGTTTAATACATGTGAAGGATCAGGTATGTACTTACTCCAGAGAGATACATTGAACACATCATGAACGTGAGATAGATTTAGTGGAAGCATCAAGTGATAATCAACCATCCTGATAAATTCAATAATTTCTAATAAACTGATATATATAGGGCTCAGCTTTTTCTTATTTCCAAATAACATTAACTTCTTTCAATAATATATTCCTAGAAATATTTTTTCACCGACTTCTAAATTTAAATCTCATATATTATTTCTAAAAAAACTTTTCTATCAAATATATGTTTCTTGGATATGATGTTGAATAGATCTAACCTCACCTTATATTAACTTAGTATGATTATGTCCCAATAGCTTTTATTCTCCAACTTTATCCTAGTACATTGGAGTTACGCACTTCCTACCATATATGGCTTCCAAATGAGCCATATAAAAATAGGATTGAAAGCTATTATTAAAGGGAAAATAAACCTAAGAAAAGTTTTGATCCCAATAACCATTTTAATTGGTAATAAAATATCTCAAAATATTTTATATGGTTTGAAAGGTGATATCAGGGTGACCATCTATCTATGGATGATATGAAGTGATGAAGTTCATCTCTGTATTAAAATCTTGCAGAATATTTCTCTAGAACATCGAGGTAAACCTCAGATCCCAATCTGATATAATAGAATTTAGTACTCTATAAAACCTTACCAATTCCTTAATTTATATTCTAGAAATATGATCATGAGATAAATATACGATTATTGCAATTAAATATTCTTAATTCATAATGTGATCACCTAAAACCAAATTGGACTTATGGAATATAAATATTTTTGGGATTTTGATGAAGAAATCCAGGGTTATGTTTTCCTATTTTCATTATGGTATGTGTAATGGTTTTAACATTCCATTAGACATATATATCTAAGACATAACTAGTTGATATGCCATGCATTGATATATATACTCTATAATATCCATTTTCATGTTATCCAACCAAAAATACCTATTTAGATCCCTATACATCTTGATGATTCCAAGATTAATAGATAATGATGAAATATGATCTTTATCCAGAAACTCCTTTAAATTTTCCATTCATGTGACACATACACAGTTCTTGTACCTTATAATTCCATCACAATCTACACTTTCTTCAATAGTTCCAAATCATCCTTATATGCCTCTTTAATCATCACATGGATGGATAGTTGAGCATTCATACAAGAAAGATATGATCTATCCCCTTTTCTCATGATTTTAAGATCCATCTTCAAAAAATACATAATTTTAAGATCTCTTTTAATCCACGTCAAAGACAATTGGTGTGAGGAAAAAGAAATCACCATATCATTATTCATGATTTCACATACCTATCCCTTCATTGATGCATCACTTTAAATCAAAAACCCTTATCCAATGAAAGGTATTGTGATCTCAGGTTCAATGAAAAACCTTTTCTTCTATTCCTTGAAATTTTATTCTCATTCATCATTGCAAAGGAAATTTTCTCCCTTTTAATTAAACTTGGTTATTGGATTTTATAGTTTTGATAAATCTCCCACAAAGTGTTAGTAGTATCCAGTGAAACCAAGAAAACTATAGATCTCTATCATTATAGTTAGTCTACCCCATTATTAAATAACTTTCACTTTAAAAGGATCTATAGATATACCCTTGTTTTAGACTATATAAAACAAGAATGAAACTTTCTATAGCCTTAATCCACACTTTATAAATATGGAATAAAGTTTTCCCTTCCTCAAGGTCTTCAAATCAACCCAAAAATAATCATTATGCACTTCATTACACATTGAATATATAAGAATATTATCTATGAATACTACCATAAAATTATCATTGTAATATCTAATGACTCTAATAATTATACCCATGGAGATAGTAATAAAATGGTAATTATAAATGTAATCATTCTAAATATATAATGATCATACCACATACAGAAGGTTGTCTTATATATGTCCTTCTTATTTACCCCCAATTAATGATATCCAGAATTATGGTGAATCTTTGAATATATTAAGCTCTACTCAGTTGATAAAACAAGTTATAAATATAGTGTGGTGGGTGTTTTTTCTCAACATTGGTCTTTTAATGTTCCTGATAATCAATGAAAACTGGTGTCAACCCATATTTCTTCTTATAAAAGTATATGTGTGCCCCATTTTGATGCACTCAGGTATATAAATCCCTTATCTAGATTAAAACGATAGTTTCATCATCAATTCAAATAACTCAATCAATTCCATTATCTATGAAGTATTTGAAATATTTGTATCACCATGTGTGAGTTCTATTGAAAACTTAACTTCATGAATTAGGGGTGTACTCAGACAGTATTTAGGAAATACATAACCAAATTCCTAAATAATGGGAGTTTAATTAATGTTTTTTTACCCCAACCATTTGAGATACATATCCCTCATTGTAAGATCCCATCTTTTTTCAAGTATTTCCCTCATTGAGTTTTGTATTGGACCACTTTTTTTGGGTTTTCCTTTTTTCTTTAAAACTTGATGGTCAAGTCTCATTCAGAGATGGAGAGATTTTTATAGGGAAATGACCTAAATTTATAGGATATATGTTTGTTTGAATTAATGGATTCTAGGTACAAATTTTTTAAAGTGGATTAAGACGGTTTATCTTGAGTTTAAAAGGCTTCAGAGGTGGTTCAGGTTCTTCTATATAATATGGGCTTAAGGATTCCTATAGGATATTTACAACATATATATATGTTACATGTTGTGTAATTATCTCTAGGAATATCCCGTGAAATGGGTTCAAGATGTGAAATGGATACACACCATGTATATGTTACATGGAATATAAATATATCCAGTTAGACTTTGTGAACAGGTTTAGGAAGTGAATTAGCTACACACCATGAAACTTTTACACATCATGTAATGTTTGAGAAGGGTTATTTTTAACTAGATAGGATGCATTTTTAGTGTAACTCATATTTTTATAAAGAAATGATGTGAAAGGATTACACGTTGTGTATTTATCAGGCTCAACAGATTTGAAGACATGATATGCATGTAATTTTATTCCATATGCATTCATCCTATCCTCTATCGAGCCCTAGGAATTTTCAAGGTTATTTAGAGTGCCTTCCTCCATTCTGAATTTCCCAATCAATCAATCAATATCTAGTGAGTGATTTCACGTTGGTTTTCCCCTCTCTTCTTCTTTTTTATCATTATCATAGTGTAATCCTTTGACCTTTGTGGAAACACGTGTTGATATTGATCTTGTGTGATATGATTCTTCTTGTAATCTTATTCACCTTCATTCTTATTGGCATTATTAGTTGGAAGCATTTTTTATCTCCAAATAAATGTAGTGGTCTAAAACCAAACCCTATGGTTTGTTCCTATTATTCAAGTATGTGAAATATTATGTTATTATGCTAACACAACATGTTCATTAATTAATTGAATAATTTATCGTGATAAATCATGTGTTTTATTATTAATTTGATCCATTTGGATTAAATGGTGTTGAGACCTAGATTGTGGATACCCATAGGGTGAGCCTACCCTGAAAAAATAATTAATTCGTTAATGGTTTAAAGTTTGTTTAGCATGACATGAGATATCAGGTGATTTCTTATGATAGATTCACCTTGGAAATGGGTAAATTTATTATTAAATTGGCTAGTGATAATTTGATAACATTTGGGTGTGCAAACTAGCATAGTAATGGATTAAGATATATGTTAATGAATATGTGGATAATTTAAAGGAAAATGGTAATTGTAAGAATTAAACCTTGTGTCTTATGATGTGATATTGTGATATTCATTCCATTATAACTTGTGTTTTGATTCATAATAAAATTATTATATGGAGGACTTTTCCAGGATATTAAAATTATTAAATATTGGGAATGACTCGGATGCTAAAATACTTATATAGAGGGCTTGGATTGGTTATGCTATAATACTTATATATATGGTGATTCCTGGTTATGTTATTATTCCATGGAAATGAGGTTATGGTTGTCATGCTTATGCTACATGCTTAGATATATTTTGGTATGGCGCTGAAGAAGGTTGTTTATTGTATTAAAATAATTATTTAATTAATACACATGTTTATCACTTTATTTCATGCACTTATTATTAGACTAGTTTTGTTTAGACATAGTGATTTTGACCTACTAAGTTTTAATCACACCCTATTTGGTTCGTCATTTGATACCCAATAAGATTAAATGGATGTAGGTTTATACAAGGTCAAGGGACCTTATTTTTTATTATTTCCTATTGTATGGGTTGGATAATGGAGGTTTGTAACACCACAAGCTTCCATGGTACACTTCTCTTTGAATAATACAGTAGCGTGTGTTGTACGCAACTTCAAGTTTTAACACACACCACAACCAATCAAACTAGCCGTCATGAATAGTAATACCTACTTTTTGAAATTTTATAAATTTTATATTTCCAAATTGACATCATTTTTGGAATCAGAATATTTAAATTAGCTTAGGGTGAATTTTGGGTATTTTTCTGAAAACATTCAATTTTTGATGAGTAGTGAAAAATACTATATTTTAATTAAAAACAACTTTTTAAATAAAAATAATTTATAGTGATAAATTATACTATGGAATGGTTTTAAAGTATAATTAGATTATAATTTTACCATTTAATCCAATTTTGGTCATTGGATGTAATTTCACATTTAAACAAGACATAAGAAAGTGTCAATCTTTTGATAGTTATTATTTCTTAAAAACACGCTTTTTGTTTTGACAACGGGAATTAATTTTGAATTAATTTCTTCCACTTCTATGTTTTGAATTTAGAAGATTGGATTCCATATTTAGAATTAGGAGGTCCAAATTTTTTAAATAGTTAACTTTTATTTTTAGACATTTTGAATAGTTACTTCGGTAAATATTTTATTTACCATGGTTAAAGGGTAAATCCGGTAAATAAGGGTAAAAAATAATATTATAATAATATTAAATTACCCTAACACATGTCCTAACCCTATTGGATGATACATTTCCAACCATGGAAATCTTTGGGTCAATTTGGGGACACCATGGAGCCACTTTTAAGTGATAATGACACTTTATATTAAACAAGTTAAAGTAAATACAAAAATGACATAAGCATATATCTTTTAGTAAAACCATTTTTACATCGAGTTATACATGTTATCTCTTAGAATATAAATTTTAATTAGTAATATAAAAATATTTCCTACATAATGGAATTTTATTTATAATTTTTATACACTGAATAATTAAATTTATTTATGACACAATGATGATGCAGTAATTACCATACTAATGACAGAATCAAATAAATGCTATTATAAATGTTACAATAAATAAAATTTAAAATTTTTGATGCCATACACGAATTTTATAGGTTAATATGACATGTTAGGATTGATTAAATGAATTTATTTAGAATTAATAAATTTTTTATGACTTTAAAAAAATTAATTATTAAATAGTGTCAAAATTGACATAAAGTTGTTTTTAAAACAAATATTATATTATTAATTGATATAATATTCCTAAAAATCTAAGGCTGGGACAAAGGACTTATATAATGATAGGTGTATCATTAATTAACCACTTGGGGTTCTCTTGGAATTATATAGTAAGTTTATTAACTATGTAATATAAAAATATAAAGAGACACGGTAAATGTCAAACTATTTAACTAAGAGTTAAATATAAAAGTTAAGGTTAATATAGTGACCCAAACCAGAATAAAACCAATTGGTTGAGTGTTTTTCGACCCATACCCACCTTAGAATTTAAATAATCCATTTTTGAGGCATTATAAACCTAAAATGATTTTATTATAAAATAATATTTCTAGCTTTTCCTAAGGTGCCTCTCACCCCTCTTATAAAAGGGAAATACCACTTCTCTCTAATTCACACCTTCAAAGCCATTTGGCTTGGACAAACCCTGCCCAAATATCCTCTCAACTTCCCTAAATTCATCCTAGAGTCCTTCCTTTAGTCATAAATCCAACATAAGGAGCCCTTTTGATAAAATCAAAAGGAAGAACCCGAAGAAGAGGTAATAATTTCACCACCCTCTTTCAAGTTCTTTTCTTCTTCCACTTCTTCTTTCTTTGTTATTTACATTATAAGATAATAAATACAGTATATTTTATATATTTTGATGTTCTTATAAATATGTTACATCCATATTTATTATTCTATCCATCCTTTGAATGACATGTCACCATACGTGCATACGTACGGATTATCGTCTCCACGTCGTGGTGTAATTTTTATTCAATACATTATAATTTGGATGGGTATAATGATGATGTGTAATTCATGTAAATAATAAATATAACATGATAATGATTCTTTATATATGATATACCATCCAATTATATATTATTTTAATATCAAAATAATGATATTGTCACTCGTGCATACGTACGGATTACCGTCTCCACGAACACGATTAGATTCATTCCCCATTGTATCCATTCAAGACTAATATTCATTAGATGATTAAAAATAATGTTTAAATACTTGATATAATTGGATATGAATAATATAAATCCCATCCATAACATATATTACTCACATAACAAATAATATAAAGAAAAATGAATCCATTAACACCTGAAACGATGATAATACTACGATATTATTAACAAAACAATGTGAAAAGATCATATATGATATCATATTAATGTATATGATCCTTGTATAATTTAATAACAATTATTTCAGAATTATAAAGGAGGTTAACCTACCCTCTACCAAGTAAAAGTACAAGGTAAGGGTTAATTCTACAATCTCTTCATTATCTGAGGTTGTTTATACATAATTATCTACTGGGACCTCTTTATCATCCACATCCATGTTTCTTAAAAATTTATTTCAAAACATTTTTAATATTTACTAGAAAATAGGTTAAAGTAATTTATACCCTTATGTGTTTTGAAAGGAATATTTCTGTCATTTTCCAAACAAGGTACTTTTTGACCTTTTCAACAAATTTAAGGTAAGAATATTTTTTTTAACTTATACGGTGGGTGCAGCTATTTTCCACCATTAGAACATCATCAAAGATTCCCTTACAATATTATAAGAATATTTCCAAAATAAATGTTTTCCTTATAATTATGTGAATCTTAAATTATTTCAAAATAGAAATAGATATTTCTCTAAAAAGGGTTTTGATTTCATCTATGTCAACATCCTTTGATGGATTTTAAGTTTATTTGAAGTTGATTTATTATGATACAAAACTTCCATATTGTATTGAAGGTTTTTTGATATGTTTGACTATGGATGTTCTATTTTTATACCATTCATGGTTTATGATTAAATTATTGACATTTTGTATGCTATTTTTAATACGAATGTTTATGATATGTTTAAACCTTTTCATATAAGGAATGTATTGGACTTAGTAAGTGACGGGTGGAGCCTGCTATAGCTCATCGATGCATCGGTAGGTCACATGAGACAACTAGAAGTGGAATTGGTTGAGGCCTTTCCCAATTTAATATATGGTTTTGGCCGAGGCCTTAATCATTTTTAGATGTCTTGGTCGAGGCCTTGACAAAATGTTTCAGAATGTTCGGAATTATACATTTTCTCATTATGAAAATAATATTTATGGTTCATGTGGTCATTATACTAGTATAATAACCATGATTATTTTTTATTATGTAATTATTTACTCAGCTCAGATTTCTTCCATAAATGTATTCATGTTTATTATTGGTAAAGGCATTTGGTTTCAATTATTCATCATGCTTAATATTTATGTAATTTTACGTTGTATTGATTACTCGTAATGAGCATTTGAGCTCACCCCTTTCTTATGTTTCATTTTCCCAGGATACGAAGAAGTTATTTATGAGTGACTTGCAGGCATAATCTAGGAGGCTTGGATGTTTCCAATGAAATATATTCGTTTTGTATTTCTCTTCAATCTGTAAAGTTGAACTTATTTATGAATCTTTTTTCTAATACTACTAAACTAATCGGTATTTTGAGACTTGATCTTTTGTGATCATGCTAATGTTATGTAATAATGCACTGACTCTGGGTAACTGGGGTCGGGGCATTATAGTTGGTATCAGAGAAAGTTTAGTAAAAACCTTGGAAGCTAGATTTAGATAAACTCTGATTAGAGAACATAGCCCTAAGATAGACTTTGAGGATTAGTATAGAATAACTTCCTAGAATTTTGGTATTGTAGAGATTTTGTGAGTTTTCTAAGAAATATATCCATGTCTAGATACGAGTAGGTAGAGGTGGCTCTGGCATAGATGTACCTAGGGGTAAAACCCAAAAACACCGCTTTGAGCTAGACTCGAATAGGAACTAGTGCACGACAACGGGCCTTGCTGCACTCTTGGTTATGAAACTCCCGGGGGATATGCTTAGGATAATTATCATTTTATTTAGAAACAATTATGAAGGGTTTATGAGTATATACTTCCTCAAAGAAAACATTTTTTATGTTTATGGATTATATCCATAAACTATTCAATTTATATTAAGTGTTTTACAAGTTTGGATTTATGTATTGCGATTCTTAAACTAATCTAGTGTATGCCATTGTTTAGAAATGGAACCTACTAGAAGGAATGGAAACTATATCAATGCATGCACTCTATGTAGGGATTTTCCTCCTATTCAATATAATTATAGTGGAGCTTGTGATACAACTGGTGCTGATCAGCTTATCCCCATACTGGGGCAACTCACTCAGATTATAAAGAATAACCTTACCCGTATGGAGCACCCTGATCCACAGCGTGGAGGAAAAATGTTAGATCGCTTCATGTGACAAAAACCACCAATATTCAATGTGGTTAAAAATCCATTATTGTCTTATCAATGGATAAATTACTTAGAGAAAATATTCCACACTTTGGGAAGTAGCGAAAGGGAAAAAGTTGTCATGGCAGTTTAGCACCTCACTAGAGATGTTGATCAATGGTGGTCATTGATTCAAAACATGAAAGAAGATAATGAAGTATCAAATATGGAATGGAGGGATTTTAAATATATTTTCTTATAAAAATACTTTCCTCATGACCATCGAGTGGATATAGAAAGACAATTTCTGAGTCTGAGGCAAAAGGAGGATGAGAATGTTGCAAAGTATGAGTCTAACTTTACAAGGTTAGAAAGGCATGCTGCAGATTATATACATAACCCAATAAGTAAGATTGATCATTTCTTTGATGGTTTAAAACCATTTATCTGTCGATAATTAGTATCAAAATCCTTATCATTATACGAATATATTGTATCATGTGCTATCAAGACAGAAAAGGAATTATCTAAGTCTTATGACTTTAAATAAATTTAAGAGAACAAGAGATCTACTGAACACTCTGGGAAAGGAAATACAGAAACAGGGAAGAAGGGAAGAATTAAAATTCCACCATGTGATAATTGCGGAAGGAAGCACCCCTAGTGCCTGTCTAAAAGGAAAAGGAGTGTGCTACAAATGTGGACAAAAAGGCCATATTGCTGGTGATTGTAAGGGAAAGAAAGATGCTACAAATGTTTAATGCTACAACTGCAGGTAGATGGTACATTATGAAAATGAATGTCCTAAGCATCAGGGTAACTTACCTCAGAAAAGGGAAGGGATCAATTCCAAGCTTATGTTATCACTACTGTTGAGGTAGAAGATCTGAAAGACATGGTGGCTGGTAATTTAATGGTTTCCTCAAGTTTAGAAAATGGTTTATTTGATTCTGGATCATCACATTGTTTAATATATTCCCAGTTTACTAAGAAAATTAGATATTTCCAATTTGATTTAACAAGGGAGTTGTCAGTTAAAACTCTTAAGGGAAGTATCATTGCAACAAATTTTTGAGAATCTGTTCCCATTAGAGCATATAAATGTTCTTTATCTGTTGATCCCATTGTCATACCCATGATTGAATTTGATATAATCCTCGGTATGGATTGTCTTTCAGAACATGATGCGAAGATTTATTATAAGAAGAAGGAGGTTACAATTTTTGATGATGATGATAAAGAACACCCTATATTTGGAGTAGAATTGTCACCACCTGATTCTTATCTAAATCCACCCCCAGTAGCTCAACTAAATTCAATTATTAGGGAGGAAGAGAATTATATAACTATGGGTGAGGAAAGGAATGTTCAAATAGAGGATGTACCTATTGTGAAAGAATATGTTGATGTATTTCCAGAATATTTACCTGGACATCCTCCAGAACATGAAATTGAGTTTTCCATTGATTTAATTCCTGGATCAAGGCCCATATCGAAGACCCCTTATAGAATGGAAACTGTGGAATTAGTGTAACTAAAGAAAAAACTAGAGTAATTGAGTAATAAGGGATTTATTCACCCTATTTTTTCTCCATGGGGATCCCCTATCCTTTTTGTTATAAAGAAAGATGGATCTATGAGGTTATGTATCGACTACAGGGAGATCAATTCTATAATAATAAAGAACAAGTAACCCCTACCTCACATTGATGATTTATTAGACCAACTTCATGGAGCTCAATATTTTTCAAAGATTGACCTTCGATCTGGAAATCATCAGTTGTGTGTGAATAAGGAAGACATTCTTAAAACAACATTTTGAACCAGGTACAGGCATTATGAGTTTACATTAATGCCTTTTGTATTGACTAATGAAACCTCTTTCTTCATGGATCTAATGAATAGAGTTTTCAAGGAATATCTCAATGATTTTTTAGTGGTATTTATTGATGATATCTTGGTATACTCCAAAAGCTACTAAGATCATGAAAATCACTTGTGCATTATCCTCAAGGCTCTGAGAAGACATGAATTATATGGGAAGTTTAGCAAGTGTGAATTCTGGATTCAGGAGATTTCTTTTCTTGGCCATATTGTCTCTAAGGATGGAATCTCTGTTGATCCTTATAAGACAAGATCAATCCAAGAATGGTCAGCACCAATGAGTATAACCAAGGTATGTAGTTTTATTGGTTTAGCAGGTTATTATTGATGTTTCATCTAGAATTTTTCCCGATTGGCTAACCCATTAACGAAGATCACATGTAAAGAGGTTAAATTTTTTTGGACAAAAGATTGTGAATAATGTTTCAAATAATTGAATAGAATATTATTCAATGCTCTTATATTGACTCTAACATTGGGGAATGATGGGTTTGTTATTTATAGTGATGATTCAAATAATGGACTTGGTTGTTTCCTTATGTAGAATGATAGGGTTATTGCTTATGCATCACGACAGCTAAAAATTCATGAGCAAAACTATCCTACTCATGATCTTGAGTTAGCTTCTGTGATATTTTCTTTGAATATATGGAGACATTATCTCTATGGTGAAAAATGTGAGATTTATACTGATCACAAGAGTTTGAAGTATATTTTCTCATAAAAAGAACTCAACATGAGGCAAAGGAGATGGCTTGAACTACTCAAGGATTATGATTGAGCGATACGCTACCACCCAGGGAAGGCAAATAAGGTGGAAGATTCTTTGAGTAGAAAGGATCATGGAGTTTTGAACAAGATGAGAGTTGAAAAGGATCCTATATACATGGATCTATTAAATATGGATATGGGAATAACCATGGAATTTGAATCATCAATACTTTTTCAAATGGTTGCCAAATCATCTTTACTAGAAAGGATAAAGAGTTCCTAGACCGGTGATGAAGAGTTTCAAAAGAATATTATAGTTGTGAATGATGGGATATTGAGTGAATTTGTGTATGAAGATGGAATTTTGAAATTTGGGAAGAGACTTTGTATTCTCGATATACCTGATTTAAAAAGGGAATTTTTAGATGATGCTCATAGTCCCAATTTCTCTATACACCCTAGGAGCACCAAAATGTATAGAGATTTGAAGGAACATTTTTGGTGGGAAAACATGAAGAGGGAGATTGCTGATTTTATGTCAAGATGTATGGTTTTTCAATAAGTGAAAGTGGGAAGGAAAAATCCTGGAGGAGTATTTCAACCTCTTCCCATAACTGAGTGGAAATGGGATAATATCACGATGTAATTTGTCATGGGACTACCAAAGAATCCTAGAAGGAACGATGCAATATGGGTCATTGTTGATCGTCTTACCAATTCAGCACATTTTCTTGATATAAGAGAAGATTTACCACTTGAACGTTTAGTAATACTATATATTAATGAAGTAGTGATACTTCATGGATTGCCCCTATTGATTGTTTCTGATCATGATCCACATTTTACTTCAAGATTCTGGAAAAGTCTTCAGAAATCCTTGGATATTGAACTTCATTTGAGCACTGCCTACCACCCCCAAACTGATGGAAAATCAAAATGAACTATTCAAACCTTAGAAGACATGTTGAGATCTTTCTCACTTGACTTTCAGGGTATGTGGGGTCAATATTTACCTCTGGTATAATTTTCCTATAACAATAGCTTCCATTCAAGTATTCAGATGGCACCATATAAAGCATTATATAGAAAGAGATGTTGCACACCAACCTATTGGGATGATGTTAGTGAAAGAAAACTCATAGGCTCAGAACTGGTATAGGAAACGATGGAAAAGGTGAAGGTAATCAAAAACCACACCAAAGCAACTCAAAGTAGGCAGAAGAGCTATGCCGATAACCGAAGGAAGGATTTGGAATTTCAGGTAGGAGATCATGTGTTCTTGAAGGTATCTCCATGGAAGGGAGTTATACGTTTCGGTAAGAAAGGTAAATTGAGTCTCAGGTACATAGGACCTTTCGAAATTCTAGAACGAATTGGGGTTGTAGCTTATCGTTTGGCAACGCCGCCAAATCTCTCCAAAGTTCACAATGTGTTCCAGGTATCACTATTGAGAAAATACATGACTGAACCAACGCATGTACTCACCTATGAGGAATTAGAACTGGAACTTGGTCTATCTTATTACGAAGAGTCTATCAAGATTCTTGATACAAGATAACAAGTGCTGAGAAACCGAACGACTTTTCTGGTAAAAGTTCTATGGAGAAACTATAAGATGGAAGAGGCAACGTGGGAACCCGAGGAACTTATGATGAAGAACCACATGATTCTTTTTATGCATTAGTATTCTATAAATTTTGAGGATGAAAATATTTGAAGGAGATAAGAATGTAACACCCCAAGCTCCCACGGTACACTTCTCTTTTAATAATACAATAGCGTGTGTTGTATTCAACTTCGAGTTCTAACACACACCACAACCAATCAAACTAGCCGTTATGAATAGTAATAACCACTTTTTGAAATTTTATAAATTTTATCTTTTCAAATGGACTTCATTTTTGGATTCATAATATCGAAATTATCTTAGGGTGAATTTTTGGTATTTTTCTGAAAACTTTCAATTTTTGATGAATAGTGAAAAATACTAAATTTTAATTAAAAACAACTTTTTTAATCAAAATAATTTATAGTGATAAATTATAATATTGAGTTGTTTTAAAGTATAATTAGATTATATTTTTACCATTTAATCCAATGTTGTTCATTGGACGTAATTTCACATTTAAACTAGACAAAAGCATGTATCAATCTTTTGATAGTTATTATTTCTTAAAAACACGCTTTTTGTTTTGACAACAGGAATTAATTTTAAATTAATTTCTGCCACTTATATGTTTTGAATTTAGAAAAATGGATTCCATATTTAGAATCAGGAGGTCCAAATTGTGTAAATAGGTAACTTTTATTTTTATTCATTTTGAACAATTACTTCGGTAAATATTTTATTTACCATGGTTAAAGGGTAAATCTGATAAATAAGGGTAAAAAAGAATATTATAATAATATTAAATTACCCTAACATGTGTCATAACCCTATTTTATGATAAATTTCCTACCATGGTCATATTTGGGTCGATTTGGGGACCCCATAGAGCCACTTGTAAGTGATAATGACACTTTTTATTAATCAAGTTAAAGTAAATACAAAAATGGCATAAGCATATATCTTTTAGTAAAACAATTTTTACATAGAGTTATACATGTTATCTCTTCAACTATAAATATTAATTAGAAATATAAAAATATTTCCTACATAATGGTATTTTGTTTATATTTTTTATACATTGAATAATTAAATTTATTTATGACATAATGATGATGCAGTAATTACCGTATTAATGAAAGAATCAAATAAATGGTATTATAAATGTTACAATAAATATGATTTGAAATTTTTTATTCCATCCACGAATTTTATATGTTAATATGACATGTTAGGATTGATTAAATGAATTTATTTATAATTAATAAAGTTTTTAAGACTTAAAAAAAACAATTATTAAATAGTGTCAAAATTGACATAAAGGAGTTTTTAAAAAAAATATTATATTATTAATTAATATAATATTCCTAAAAAACTAAGGTTCAGCAAAATCACTTATATAACTATTTTTTTTAACATTAATGAACCACTTCGGGTTCTCCTGTAAGTATATATTAAGTTTATTAACTATATAATATAAAAATACAAAGAGACATGGTAAATGTCAAACTATTTAACTAAGAGTTAAATCTTAAAGTTAAGGTTAATATAGTGACCCAAGCCAGTATAAAATCTATTGTTTGAGTGGTTTTCTACCCATCCCCAAATTATCCTTTAAATAATCCATTTTTTAGCCATTATAAACCGAAAATTATTTTATTATAAAATAATATTTCTAGATTTTCCTAAGGTTCCCCTCACCCCTCTTATAAAAGGGCACTCCCCATTCTCTCTAATTCACACCTTCAAAGCCATTTGGCTCAGAAAACCCCTTCCCAAATATCCTCTCAAATTCCCTAAATTTATCCTAGAGGCCTTCCTTTTGTCATAAATCCAACTTAAAGAGCACTTTTCATAAAATCAAAAGGAAGAACCCGAAGAAGAGGTAATAATTTCACCACCCTCTTTCAAGTTCTTTTATTATTCCACTTCTTATTTCTTTGTTATTTCCATTCTAAAATAATAACTCCAATATATTCTATATACTGTGATGTTATTATAAATATGGTACAACCATATTCATTATTCTATCTATCCTTTGAATGACATGTCACCATACATGTGTACATACGGATTACCGTCTCCACGTCGTAGTGTAATTGTTATTCAATACATTATTATTTGTATGGGTAAAATAATGATGTGTAATTCATCTAAATAATAAATATAACATGATAATTATTCTGTATATATGATATACCATCCAATTATATATTATTTTAATATCAAAATAATGATATTGTCACTCGTACGTAAGTACGGATTACCGTCTCCACGAACGCGATGAGATTCATTCCCCATCATATCCATTCAAGACTAATTTTCATTAGATGATTAAAAATAATGTTTAAAGACTTGATATCATTATGGATATGAATAATATACATCCCATCCATAACAAATATGACTCACATAACAAATAATATAAAGTAAAATGAATCCATTAACACCTGAAATGACAATAATACTAAGATATTATTAACAAAACAATGTCAAAAGATCATATATGATATCATATTAATGTATAAGATTCTTGTATAATTTAATAACAATTATTTCACCATTATACAGGAGGTTAAACTACCCTCAACCAATGAAAAGTAAAAGTTAAGGGTTAATTATACAATCTCTTCGTTATCCGAGGTTGTTTATACGTAATTATCTTCTAGGACCTCTTTATCATCCACATCCATGTTTCTTAAAAATGTATTTCAAAAAAAATTACTATTTACTAGACAATGGTTTAAAGTCATTTATACCCTTATGTGTTTTGAAAGGAATCTTTCTGTCATTTTCCAAACAAGGTACTTTTTGACCTTTTCGACAAATTTAAGGTAAGAATGTTTTTTTAACTTAAACGGTGGGTGCGGCTATTTTCCACCGTTAGACCATCATCAAAGATTCCCTTACAAGCTTATAAGAATATTTTCAAAATAAAATTTTTCTTTATAATTTTGTGACTCTTAAATGATTTCAAAATAGAAAGAGATATTTCTTTAAAAGGGTTTTGATTTCATCTATGTTAACATCCTTTGATGGATTTTAAGTTTATTTAAAGTTGATTTATTATGATACAAAACTTCCATATTGTATTAAAGGTTTTGTGATATGTTTTACTGTGGATGTGCTATTTTTATACCATTCATGGTTTATGGTTAAAGTATTGACATTTTATATGCTAGTTTTAATACGAATGTTTATGATATATTTAAACCTTTTCATATGAGGAATGTATTGGACTTAGTAAGTGACAGGTGGAGCCCGCTATAGCTCCTCGATGCATCGGTTGGTCTCATGAGACAACTAGACGTGGAATTGGATGAGGCCTTTCCCAATTTGATATATGGTTTTGGCCGAGGCCATAATCATTTTTAGACGTCTTGGCTGAGTCCTTGACAAAATGTTTCAAAATGTCTGGAATTATACATTTCCTCATTATGAAAATATTATTAATAGTTCATGTGGTCATTATACTAGTATAATAACCATGATTATGTTTTATTATGGAATTATTTACTTAGCTCATATTTCTGCCATAAATGTATTCATGTTTATTATTGGTAAAGGCATGTGGTTTCAAGTATTCACCATGCTTAATATTTATTTCATTTTACATTGTATTGATTACTCTTAATGAGAATTTGAGCTCACCCCTTTCTTATGTTTCATTTTCTCAGGATATGAAGAAGTTAGTTACGAGTGACTTGCAGGCATAATCTAGGAGGCTTGGATGTTTCTAATGAAATATATTCATGTTATATTTATCTTCAAGCTGTAAAGTTGAACTTATGTATGAATCTTTTTTCCAATACTACTAAACTAATCGGTCTTTTGAGACATTATCTTTTGTGATCATGCCAATGTTATGTAATAATACACCAACTCTGGGTAACTGGGGTCGGGGCGTTACAAGGTTGGACTATAAAGGGGTTTGAGAATGGGGTCTTTGATTTATTCATGTTAGAATGTTATTTTATTTTTTTAACTTTTGAATTTTCATTTAGATACATTAATTTTTTCATTGCATGGTCTACTATTATTGGTTTATTCGTTCTTCATTTAACTTCTAGTTGTATGTTATTTGGTTGCTGCTATTTTTGTTACTAAAAAATTTATTATTATTGTTTATTTCTATTTTTTTTAACTTTATACTAGGGTTATAGTCTCCCCACTATATCTTTTACACCCGTACTTCTAGTCGTCAGCCTTTGGCACATGGGGAGGTGAACTTGAGGTCTATTAAGAAACCAGATTTTTTTTATGTGAGAGAGTGTTGGATTGGGTGATGTTACAAAGTGGTATCAATGTCGGGTTTTTTTATTTCTCATTTGGGAAAGGTATAAAGGATACTAGGATGTTTTGGGACTTGGTAATAATATTTTTTGTGAGATTATATAACCCATAAACTAGGTAAAATTTGAGTACCCAAGGATGGGATTGTTGTTCCTGATGTTTGTTTGTTATGGTTGATGTTATTTCACCTTGGATGATTCACATGGTGTATGATGTTATTGATTCTTGATATTTCTACTCATGTACTGGTATAGAATGAGATGAGTATATATAAATCATGATACACATGTAGGGATATATATTTACATGCATTATTCATGATTGGGACATATTAATTGCATGTGATATATTTCCCTATATGAAATTTGAAATGAGATGCCCTTTATATCTAATAAATGAAATGAAAGGAATTGTTATTTCATGCTAAAACACTTGTTAAGCCAAATTTAGAGACACCATAAACCAGTGGTTCTCTATTAATGTAACCTATTATGGTTGACCTTATTTTTATTCAATGTTCTAAGAATTTTGTTTTTCTTATAGAGAAAATGACTCCTTATTATCTTTGAATTGAGTGTCATGAGAAAGATAATCGACATGATCCTAACATAGTTGAACTGAAGCTTCCTGTTGATCTTGATGATCATATAGATGTTCATATTTATGATATATTGTTTAGGATCATGTTATCCATGTAAAGGGAGACTTTTCACATTGTGCCTTCGAGGTCTGGGATGATGATAGAGTTTTAGTTACAGAATCCGCCTATGTTCACTGGGGAGGGAGGCCCCTAGGCAGTTGAGTTCTGGATTAAGTCAATCCAAACAATATTCAAGAACCTCAAGAGACCCATGCATAGGAGGGTGAATCTTTATTTATATATTCTTCATGGAATTTACAAGCATTGGTGGGATGTTTTAAAGAAAGCTGGGAAGTATGATGATTTGTCCTATAAGGACTTAAAGGTGAATTTTTTGAGCCACTTCTATCCAAAGATATTAATGGATTAGGAGGCTCAAAAATTCATACACCTGATATAGGAGGACACTTCAATAATGGAATATGCCTAAAATTTCACTAACTTATAGTGCTTTGTACAATATTTATCTACTGATGAGATCTCTAGGGTGATACATTTTCAGGATGGGCTTTGCTTTGAGATTAGGTTATAGGTGAACATATTTTTCTTGAGTAGCTTTTTAGATGTGATAAATTAGGAACTCATCACAGAAGGGAATCTTAGAGAGTCCTTGAGCATTGGTCAGGCATTTTTGATAGTGTAAACTATGAACTATTTTTCTGGTGGTAAGAATTGTTTCTATAGTATTTATCTCCAAGGAAATAGTGGTCATAGTAGTTAGTGAAGTGGTAATCTAACTCAGGATTATTTTCCATTGCAGTGCTTTTAGTGTGGAACTTTTGGTCACAATATTCCTCTATGTATGTTCCCTATTTTGGATATCCCTGTTTATGATAGGTTGGGACACCTATATAGGTTTTATAGGTTAATTCAGTAGTAGAGTAGTTGTAGGGGATCTGGAAAGGTACTAGAGTCTAAAATAAACATAAAAACCCCTCATAAGATAGGTAGTTGGAGTTTCACTGGTTGTTCAGGTTGAGGTAGGGGACATGGTTCCCCAATGCATGATAAGTAGTACCAAGTTGATGGTATAGCCTAAGAGAGACATACTGGACCCAAGGTCAGAGGAAAAATTTAGTTTCATGCTATTCATTTTACACCAGCTATGGTAAATATAGGACCTTATACTATCATAGGTATGATTCGTGTATCATCTACCCTTTCTTTAATTTTGTTTGATATAGGAGCATCTCATTCCTTTTTATCTTCTCTTTTTTCAAATGGTTTGCTATTTTTTTGGAAATCTTGGATGGTTTATTAACCATCAATACAATGTTGGGAGTGCAGTCATAGAATATTAAATTTTCCAAGGTGTGTTATCTAGAAATTGGTGGTTACCATTTCTTTTGGGAACTATTTGTGCTGGAAATGATAGTTTTTTATTTGATTCTTGGTATGGATTGAATAGTTATATACAAATATTATATCAACTATTATCATAGTAGAGTTACCATTCTATCTCCCAAAGGAGGCGGTTATTTACATGAGGGAGAGTTGGATGTTCAAGTTGGTTGTGAAGGACCAATTCAGTGTAGATTAGTTTTTATCATAGCTCAGATAGCAATACTTATTCTAGATGATGGTGGAATACAGTAGGAAACTTTTCCACCAGTGGTAGATCATTTTCATAATTTCTTTTCTAACAAGTACTATGGATTACCACCCAAGAAGGAGATTGAGTTCATGATCGAGTTGTTCCTGAGAGAAGAGCCAGTTTCCATCATGCCTTACAATATGACACCAATCGTAATTCAGGAATTGAAATTTTAGCTGGAAGATCCAGAATCCAAAGTTTTTAAATATCCTAATACACCTTTATAGGTATCGATAGTTATTTTCTCTAAGAAAACTGATTGGACTTTGTACTTATGTGTATATTATCAGAGGTTAAACCAGATGACATACAAGAGATGATATATCCTTCATCACATCAATGATCTCTTTGACTAGTTGGGAGGTTATAAGGTTGGATCCAAGATCTACATTGGATTTTGATACCACCATTTGAGTTTGAGACCATTGAACATACCTCAAACTTATTCTAAGAGAAGGTATGTCCTGTATGAGATCATAGGGATGCCATTTAGTTTGAAAAACGCACTTCTAGTATTCATAGACTTGATGAATTTGATCTTTCATCGTTTTTTAGATCAGTTTGTTATGGTGTTTGATGATGATATATTTGTGTAATCTTATTCAGTGGACGATCATTCCCAAAATATTGGCATCATCTTCAGTACATTGAGAGATCATCATATTTATGCCAATCTAACCAAAATCAGTTTCTAGACTGATAAAGTGAACTTATTAGGTCATATCATCTCAGATACTAGAGTGTTTATGGAACCATAGATAGTTTCAACTATAGTATCTAAGGAAAAAATAAATAATTTCTTCATGAATCAGAGATTTCTAGGTTTAATAGGTTATTATATATGATTTATCCAATACATATCCCATTTGGTAGCACTGATGTCTAGGATAATCAAGAAAGGGGTAAATTTTGTTTGGATAGATGCTTACAAGAGGGGTTTTCAATATTTAAAAGAAAAGATGAACTCAACACCTATCCTCACTTTACCTATTCTTGGTAATGCATATACCATATACTATGATGCATCTAGAGTTGACCTTGGAGCAGTTATAATATAAAAGGATTTAGTGGTTGCTTATGGATCCATATAGTAACGACCACATAAAAGGAAATATCCTACTCACAATCTGGAGTTAGTAGTGGTGGTAAATTCCCTACGATACTGGAGATAGTGTCTTATAGGAAATAGGTTTTTAGTTTAAATGTAACACAATACACCCAGGTATATCTTCTCTTAGAAATACTTGAACCTTTAGTATAGGAGGTGGGTTGAGTATTTGTAGTCTTTGACTTCAAGTTGGATTATACAATATTAAAGGGAAACATTGTTGTTGATTGATTGAGATAAAATATTTAGAAAGAGATATTGTAGGATCCATGAGAAGATTGGTAGATGATGTCACTCTTTGTAGACATGCATCAGATGTTCAGGAGTCTTGAGGATGAGTAGATTTTACTTCAACATCTATTATACATTTTCTTCTTGACCAGATCAATAAATAGCAGTTATCTTATTTTAAGGGATTAATTTTGAAAGATATTCTATATAGTGGGGAGCCACTAGATAGATGGTCTCTTAGAATTGGAAATTATCTTCTTTTCTATGGATGAGTATGAGTTCTTACAAGCTGGTGTAGTGAAATGATGAGAGATTTTCATGCTTCTATATAAGAGGTATATATGGATTTGAAAAAGGTGTATCATGATCTCTATAGATAGTACTAGTGGACAAGAATGAGAAAGATGGTATCAGGATCTGTGGTGATATGTTTAACCTATTAGCAGCTGAAAGTCAACCATCAGAGGTTTGTTGGTCTGTTTCAGCATCTTCCCATTTATGAGTGGAAATGTGATGATGTCACTCTGTATTTTGTGATGGGATTACCTAGGACACATCATAAGAATGATACAATAATTTTTAATCATTGATTGACTGAAGAAGGTATCCCACATCTTGCCTCTTATGGAGACCTTCATTGTTGATGATCTGGTTAGTCTTTAAAAGCGAGAAATAATTCAATTGCACGGTGTTCTGAGGAGTACCATTTATGATAGAGATCTAAGTTTAACTTATCAATTATGGAAGGGTACACAGAAATCCTTGGGGTCATAGGTTTATCTAATCATGTCCTATCATCCACAAACTGATGATCAATCTGAGCAGACTATTTAGATTCTGGAGGATATGTTATGAGCCTGTGTTTTGGATTTTGGTGGTTCATGAGAGAATCATATGGAACTCCTTGAGTTTTCATATAATATCATATTATAGTAATATATCCAAATGGAACCCTTCTAGGATTTGTATGGAAGGTTTTCCCATTTTCCACTTTGTTGTTTAGTGGGAGGTGAGTTAGTGCTTGTTGGACCTATTCTCGTATAGGAGATGTCTGAGTAGGTTTAGTGGATCAAGAAGTATTTGGTTACCATGAAGAGTAGGCATAAATCTTACATTGACCATTATAGATGGCCTTTGAAGTTTAAGGTTGGTCATAGTGTTTTCCTTCAAGTGTCACCTAGGTTAGGGAAATGATATATTAGGAAACGGTTAAATCTATCTCCCATGTTTTTCAGTCCATTTTAGATAGTGGAAAGGGTTGGTCTAGTGGAATACCAATTAGTTCTTCCATAGAGATATAGTGTCATACACAACATGATTCAAGTGTTTTATATTCATATATATCATCAATACCCTTCTTATGTGGTAGATATTGAGGATTTGAAGCTTTGTATAGATGCGTCCTTTGAGGTGTATTGATTAATAATTATGGACTATAGTGTGAAGTATCTCTGGAGAAAGACTATACCTCTAGTTCATGTGTTGTGGTATCATGGGAATGTTCAAGGGGAGACCTAGGAGAGGGAGTCTGATATAAAATAATAGTGGAAAAACTTCTTCACTGAGACCCCACAATGATACTTGAAGTATCTTGGGGAAGAGCTGTTATATGGTGGGGAGGTTGTAAGATCCTATATTTTTTCAGGTATATCCCCCTTTGATTTTTTCATTGGACCTATTTCTTTTGGGTTTTCCTTTATCTTTAAACCTTGGTGGTAGAGTCTCATTGGGAGATGGAGAAAATTTACTAGGTAAAATGACCTAATGTTTGGAGATGTGTGATTTTTTTAATTAATGGAGTCTATGTATAAAAATGTTAAAGGGAATTACAAGGGTTTCCCATGAGTTTAGAATGCTTCAGAGGTGGTTCATATTCTTCTATAGAAGTTGGGCTTAAAGCCTCCTATAAGACATTTACACACCATGTAATTGTTAAACAATGTGTAACTATCACCAGTAAGATGTCAGGAAATGGGTTCATAACATCAAATGGATAGACACCATGTATATATTATATGATTTTTAAATATCTCTAGGAAAACATCGTGAACTGGTTTAGGACGTGAATTGGTTACATGCCGTGAAACTTTTACACATCATGTAATGTTCAAGAAGAGTTATTTTTAACTTGAGGTTATTTGTTTTTCATCATAGCTTGTATTTTTGGAAATACATGAGGTGAAAGGATTTCACACCATGTATTCCTCGAGATCAATGGTTTTAAAACCATAATGCACATGTAATTTAATTTCATCTATGTGCACCCTCTCCTCTCTCAAAACCTAGGCATTTTCCAAGTGATTTAGAGTTCCTTCCTCTATTCTAGATGTCCCGATCAAGTAATCAATCTCCATCGAGTGGTTCCAATTTTTTCTTCCCCTATTTTATACTTTTTTCTCTTTATCATGGTGTAATGTTTTGACCATTATAAAAATAAGGGTTGAATTTGATCTTGTGTGATTTGGTTCTTCTTACAGTCTTTTGAACCTTCATTCTTATTGGTGTTAATAGTTGTAAGCATTATTTGATCACCAAATAAATTTAGGTAGTCTAAAACCAATCCTTGAGGTCTATTTCAATTTTTCAAGTATGTGAAATATCATGTGATTGTGCTGACATAATATTTGAATTAATTAATTGAATAATGTATCTTGACAAATCTTATGTTGGATTATTTTTTGGGTCACTTTGGATTCAGTGGTTTCAATACCTAGCTTATGGCTACTCATAGGGTGATCCAACACTGGAAAAATAATGAATTGGATAATGTTTTAAAGTGTGTTTAGCATAATAGGAGACCTTCGGTGATTGCCTATAATATATTTACCTTGGAAAATGGGTAAATTTATTATTGAAATGGTTGGTGATAATTTGATAATATTTTGGTGTGCAAACAAGAATAAAAGCACATTAAGATATAAGTTAATTAATAAATGGGTAATTTAAAGACAAATAGTAATTAGAAGAATTAACAATTGTGGATTATGATGTGATGTTATGATATTCTCTCTATTATGACTTGTGTTCTGATTCATGTTGAAATGCTTATATAAAGGGCTTGGCCTGGATGCTAAAATGCTTATATAGAGGTATTATCCTAGTTACTGAAATACTTATATAAAGGGTTTGACCTGGTTATAATGTAATGATTATAAGTCTTGGCTCGGTTATGTTTTAATTCTTATAGGGATTGTCTCAGTTAGGTTGTAATTATTATACAGAGGGTGTTTCCTAGTTATGTGATTATTCCATAGACGTGTGGTTATTGTTGTAATGGTTGTGATACATGCTCAGAGATTTCCAAAATGGTTATAAATAATTTTAATTGTTGTATTTTATTAATTTTTTAATTAATACACATGTTTTTCAATTCATTACATGCACTTATTATCAGACTTTTTTTGTTTAGACATGGTGTTGTTGGACTACTTAGTTTTACTCACACCCAATGTGGGCCACCATTTGGTTCCTAAGAAGTTTACATGGATGTAGGTTTGGATAAGATAAAGGGACCCTGTTATTAATTATTTCTTACTATATGGGTTAAATCATGGAGGTAGGACCAACATAGGGTTTGGGACCGAGGTCTTTGAGTTATTCAAGTTAGCATGTTATTTTATTCTTTTTACTTCCATATTATCATTTAGATACATTCATATTATCATTTAATGGGTCACTATTACTAGTTTATTGGTTCTTAATTTACCTTCTAATTGTATGTTTTTCTATTTCCACTATTTTCGTTACTCTGATATTTATTATTATTGTTTGTTTTCACTGTATTGTAACTCTATACCAAGGCGTGTAGTCTCCTCGCTATATCCTTTACACCCTCACCACTAGTCGGTAGCCTTTGAAGTATGGGGAGGCACACTTGAGTTCCATTAACCAACTTCATTTGGCCATGTGGGTGAGTGTTGTATTAGGGGGCGTTACACTCATGAATATTTTTTAATGCCCATGCAAATTAAGTGATTTCTATTTGATATTCATACTCATCCTTGCACTGATAGAAAATCATTGGATTATTTAGAATGTCAAATGTGACTTCCCTTCCAAAAAATTTGATATGGTATCTATATAAAGAAATCCAATATATTCCAAAATTATCATCAAATTCAACATGAAGGATAATCCTAATATTTTCAAGAAGAACATTCCCACAAAAAAACTATCAGAGAGGAGTTGTTGACTTGGGAATCCATCATCATACCATTATTATTTTCACCAATAATTCAACATCTAATCGTTGATGTCACGACCCATTCCCCGAGGCCCGTATTGTGACTACCCCAAGCCCGCCTTCCATAGGCCAGGGGCTGGAAAATAGCACCAAAGGCATAAATCCCTAAACTGGGAAGGCATTGCCTTTATAATTTGAAACACACACAACAGAGTACGCAACTGGAAGTAAAACACGAAGTAAAACTGTATACAAAAGAGAGTGCTGAAAGTAAAGGGGGTCGGAAATACAATACCAACAGTAAAGTACAATTCAACCGAAATGCTAGTACAACTGAAGAAAAGAATTAAATCATCTACTGGGTCATCTTATAGAGTTCCTACCTGAAGGGTAGGTAAAGATGGCCTCCTCAACACTCCTCTTCATTCTGTCCACTCTGTGTACCATCTCGTCGAGTGGTCCACCTCCGAGTACCATCCATTTCTGCTACTCTTTGCCTCGATCAGCGTTGTTCTTCATTTGTAACCAACACAACGAGGTGTGGTCATAGCCCATGCAGGGGTGAGTATAACGATAATCAGTAGGGACCCCAAGACCCTCAAGGTCTCACAATAGCCAAAGAGGATAAACCACAAAGTATGAATTTAACGGATAACCATTACTTAGGAATATGCCCATACATATACTTAAGTTATCTAGTAACTCATCTCAATCATGAGGAAAACTCAAAAGTCATTGACTCAGCTCAAAACCAGGATTTTATTCTAGGGGTGGTAACATGTAACACTCCCAGTCAAACTGTCAAGACCTCAGCTGCTGGTGTACTCTTCATCTATAGAGTACTGTGGGCCTACCACGTCACACATAGGCACTTCCCACTATCATGGACTACTTTGGTACTCCTCCTATCGAGTACCGTGGGTCTGTTGTGTCACACAGAGGCGCTCCTCATTGTGGGTCTGCCGCGTCACACAGAGGCGCTCCTCATCGTAGCCTGCTGAGGTAATCCTCCTATCAAGTATTGTGGGTATGCCACATCACACAGAGGCGCTCCCCACTATGGGTCTGTTGCGTCACACAGAGGCGCTTCCCACTGGGCTAGTCAAAACACTCTGAGTCAAAAGGTCAGCAGTCATCAGGTCTCAGTTAGCTACTAGGACTTCGTACTCTTCCCGCTCGTCTCTAGGAGAATCCGCTCCATGAGATACTGGTAGATACTCCAACTATCATGAAGTCCCATTTATAAGTATATCAAAGATCTTCCTCGTCATAGGGGTCTGAATTCAACATACGGTGCGTCAATCGGATGCCCGGTCTGTGAGTTATTGGCATTTTTGTTCTAGGGGCCCAGTTGGTTTTTAGGTTTAAACTAACCCGAAAGTATCCCAACTATGAGAAAACCTCAGGTGGGGTATGCTAAAAGAACCATCTTGATCTAATCTTTCTTTCACTATAGACGGTTCATCGATCAGACACCTGTAGCCAAAGATATGGGTGAAAATGTGTAAACAGGCCGAAGTGGGTCTGGGTCTGATCCGACCCAGTCGGACCGACCCGTTCCACGGGTCAGACCCGGCCCGAGGGGATGGCCCGGTCCGAGTGGGAGGCCCATGTGGCCTGGATGGCTGGTGGCCCATGTGGCCCGGTTGGCTGGTGGCCCGCGTGGCCCAGCTGGCTGGCAGCCCGCGTGGCCCGGCTGGCTGGCCCACGTGGCCTGGCTGGCTGGCCCGTGTGGCCCGGCTGGCCACGCATGGGGGGGGGGGAGGGGGGCTGTCACACCCCCTGTTTTCTTAACAGAACCGGCACTAGGTGTAGGTTCAGTATCTCACGGGACCCAGGGGGTCCCGCCTTGTCCAGCTGGCCGAGTGGCCAGCCGGTTCCGCACCACCGGCGGCCGGCCCGATGTTAGCCGCCCCTTCTCCTATTTCGTGGCCCGCCCTGGCCGCGACTCAATTCCACCACGCATCATGATGTCAATGCTCCCCCTCTTCCACGGCCCGGCTTGGCTGCGGCCCCCTGATCCTCCACATGACACGATGGCGTTGTTCCCTTCTAGCGACCCAACGGCTTAGCGCCGCCAGTTCCTTCGCGGCCAGATTTCTTCGCGGTCAGTTTCCTTTGCTGTCGGCCCATCACTGGTCATCATTTCTCCGCCTCCGTCTTCAATAAACAAGAAAAACAAGGGGGGTTCAGGTTGTGTTCTTGCATTCCGAGCCCTCCTCGTTATGTTGATATCAATCGGTAATTCCCAATCCATAAATTGAATGATGTAGAACAGAAACAAATTCAACTCAAATCCCCTACCTCGTTTTTCAATTTTTGACGGTGGAAGGATAGTTTGGAGAAGAGAAATTAAAAGATGACATCGGCATTCTTCATGGTCAATGCTTCCCTTTCTTGCCCCGGTTGAAGTTCGTTCTTCATTGGTAGAAGAGGCATTCTTCTTTGGAGAGTTCCCCAAGAGCTCCTCCTCTCCTTAATTCTCCCAACAAAAAGTATGAAGCATGCCAACAAAATAATATATGGAAATGACATCTATTATTTGATGGAACAAAAATTCCAAATGTTGTTTTTAATTAAATGAGACAACCCATTTAATTAATGAGGGTTGAGTAGGTTCAATTAATTACAGGAAGTTGAAGAGTTTCCTCTACTTCAATTGGTGGGTTCCAAGAGTTACAAGCCCGGTTGGTCCCCACCTTAATTATCCTCCCAAGGGAGGTTATGCTCAGATGGGACCCACAACCATAACCTCCCATGGGAGGTTAGGGTGTGGTGGCCCCCACCCCTAACCACCTCATGGAGGTTTTAACCACCTCAATAAAAATAAACAACACACTTTATTTTTATTCAATTTATTAAAAACCCAAAATCTAACTTCCATTCTCGACCAACTGTTGTCGAGGTGGAAGTCTTATTAAGAGAATATCGGCGTTGAGAGTTCCGCAGTGCCCTATAATTTCAATTCCGAGCACCGGTTCAAAAGATATAAAATCTCGTTCATACGTTTACTGAATGTACCCAAACAAAACTTCAGAAATTGATTCCGGGCACATCGAGCCTCAGAATCAAGCACCGTAAATTTTCTCGGACTCATAAAAATCCCATGAATTTAAGAAAAAAGTTGCCACAGAATTTCTGGTTCTATAAATTCTCCCTACCTCAGGGATTTACGTCCTCATAAGCTACAAATCAAACTAAGAAAATAAAAGGGGTATTGAGCATGCATCTGACCTTCCCGCTCCCATGTTCTCTCCTGGAGGTTCTCGTGCTGCCAGTGAACGTGCACCAGAGGTATTGACCTTCCATAAAGGACCTGCTCCTATCAATCCTCAATATACACTAGAACCTCCATGAAATTCTCCATGTCCTCAATTTCCAGCTCTCCATGGTCGATGATGTGGGATGGGTCGTGCACATATCTCCTCAGCTGAGATACGTGGAAGACGTCGTGCACCCAGTGAAACTGAGGTGGATGAGCTAAGCGGTAATCCACCTCGCCTACTCTTCTGAGGACCTAGAAAGGTCTGATGAATCTCAGAGATAACTTGTCACCTCGGCCAAATCTCTGTAGACCTCATCGAGGTGAGACCCGTAGAAAGACGTGGTCGCCATCCTAGAACTCCATAGGCCTCTTTCTCCTGTCGTTATATGACTTCTGGCTTCTCTGTGCAGTCTTCATCCACTCCTTGATGATCTACACCTTCTTCGTGGTAGCCTGTACCATCTCTGGTCTCACAAGTGCTGACTCCCCTAGGTTTGTCCAGCATAGTGGAGATCTTCATGGTCGACCATACAAGGCCTCAAAAGGTGCCATACCAATGGAGGAGTGATAGTATTTGTTGTATGCAAACTCCACCAAAGACAAGTGATCCTCCCAACTACGACCTAAGTCAAGGACACATGAACGGAGAATTTCCTCAAGGGTCTGAATGGTCCGTTTAGTCTGACCATCTTTCTAAGGATGGAGGGTGGTGCTCAGATGAAGATGTGTCCCGAAATCCTCCTGCAACCCCTTCCATAGCTGGGAAGTAAACCATGTGTCACGGTCGGAGACAATAGAATAAGGTACTCCCTGCAAATGCACAATCTCCTGCACATAGAGGCGTCCTAATCTCTCTATTTAGCCCTGCTCTCTGATCGGTAGGAAGTGGGACGACTTTGGGATTCGGTCAACGATCACCCATATCAAATCATGAATCCTGGATTTACGTGGAATGCCCGTCACGAAGTCCATTGATATCTCATCCCACTTCCACTCTGGGACCTCAATGGGATAAACCAAGCCTGCTGGTACCTGGTGCTCTTCCATCACTTGCTGACAAGTGAGGCATCGTGAGACAAACTTAGCTATTGTCTTCTTTATACCTGGCCACCAGTGCAGTCGTCTGAGGTCCTGATATATCTTTGCCACTACTGGATGTACTGCTAAAGGGGAACTGTGGAACTCCCTCAACACTTCCTCCTAAAGTGAAACTAGTACCAAGGTACGTCCTCTGAAGAGGATGATGTACTCCCAACCTTCAGAAAACCCATCAGGTGCCTACCCTGTGGATATCTGAGCACATCTTGTCTCACAGTCAGCGTCCCCATGCTGCGGCTCCCTAACTCACTGAATAAGTGGAGGAGTTACTATAAGAGACTATAGAAAGGCTGCTCCATCTCGATCCACAAAGGATATATGAAATGCATCTAGCTGCTCTGTTGCCTCTCCTAGTAGTTGAATGCATGATCTCTAGTTGAGATCATCTGCTACAAATTCCCCCTTCCTGAGAGTATAGACTATCTCGAAGTCATAGTACTAGAGGAACTCAAGACAATGTCGTTGTCTTAGGTTCAGGTCCTTCTGGGAGAAGATATACCTGAGACTCTTGTGATCAGAGTAGATTGTGAAACGCTCGCCCATCAGATAGTACCGCCACATCTTCAAGGTGAAGACCACTACAGCTAACTCCAAGTCATGGGTAGCATAGTTCTTCTTGTGTTGTCTCAGCTGCCGAGAACCATATGCAATCATAGCTTGATCCTACATCAGGACACACCCAAGTCCATTCCCTGATGCATCGCAGTAGACTACATACCCTACACCTTCCTATGGAAGCCTCAAGATGGGGGCACTAGTCAGCCTCTGCCTCAGCTCCTGAAAGATCTGATGGCATCTCTCCAACCTCATGAATGGTTTCCCCTTCTTCATCAAGGCTGATAGTGGTGATGTAACTCTAGAGAAGTCTAGAACAAATCTCCAATAGTATCCATCTAAGACCAGGAAACTTCATACCTCTGTCACACTCCTGGGTGTCTCCCAAGCAAGTACCGCCTCAATCTTTGTTGGATCCACTGTAACCACATCCTCAAGATGACGTGTCCCAAGAAGCAAACCTCTCGAATCCAAAACTGGAACTTTGAGATCTTACCATAAAGCGGGTTCTCTTACAGTGTGTCAAGTACTACCTACAAATGGTAGGCATAATCCTCCTCAGTAGTCAAGTTAATCATATTGTCATCGATGAAGACTATGACAAAGTGATCAAAGTAAGGCTGGAAGATCTTGTTCATCAAACTCATGAACACTTCTGGAGAGTTGGTTACACCGAAGGGCATAACCAAGAACTTGTAATGGGCATACCGACACTGGAAGGATGTCTTCTGTACATCCTCATCTCGAACTCTGAGCCGATGATAGCCTGATCTGAGTTCTATCTTAGAGAACCACCTTGATCCCTTTAGCTGATCAAAAGAGGTTTTCAATCCTCGGGAGTGGGTACTTTTTCTTCACAGTCACCTGGTTCAGGCGACGGTAGTCGACACAAAGCCTCAAGCTCCCATCCACCTTCTTGGCGAATAGAATCGGGGATGCCCATGGAGAAACACTGGGCCGGATGAATCCCTTCCCCTACAAGTCCTCCAGCTGTACCTGCAGCTCACGAAGCTCAGCGGGAGCCATCTGATATGCTGGAGTAGATATCAGTGTCATCCTAGGGTATAGGTCAATGTAGAAGTCCACCTCTCTACGAGGAGGTAGTCCTGGAATATCGTCAGGGAAAACATCCGCGTACTGGTCCACCACTACAGGATAAGTCCAACTCTCCACATCAACTGCTCTGAGGGTAAGGCAAGATAACTGGTGAGTGATTGTCTACAACCACCTCCAAGTAAGTATTTCCTGTGCTTCAAAGGTTCCTTTCTTACCGGTGAAGGTAAAACTGGTCCCATCTGTACAGACACACCACACTTTTCGCCTAATATAGTCCATCTGATCATGGACTATAGATAACTAGTCCATACCCAAGATGACGTCGTAAGGCCTCGACGCCACTATGAGGAGATCCCAGCCGAAGCTCTCACCTCCTAGAGTAAGCTCACACTACCGGCACTAGTGCGTAATCGTCGAGTATTCTCCCGTAAGAGTCTCTAGCCATAAGGATTGAGCCAACGGATCCATCGGAATCTCTGAGCTCCGAACGAGGGTAGTGGGTATAAAAGAGTGACTGGAACCTGTGTCTATAAGAACTGCAGATAAGGTGGAGTAGACACAGATCGTACCTCGAATCATCTCTGGAGTTCCATGGTCATATGCCTCAGCTGCCTGAAGCTGAGCTCTCCCATGTCCACCAGCTCCCTATGGTCGGGGTGGACCTCCTAGTGGTGGTGGTGGTAACACCTCAAAACGTCACCCACCGCCTACTGCTCAACCAGCTCCTCCGCCACATCTGCCTTCTCCCTATATAATACCTCGATTGATCCTCTGCCTCTGCCTGGAAGGTCCCTCAACTGTCTTCTGATCATCTGAACGGTGGGTTGGATAGTCACAAGCCATGTGACCCTGCCCACTGCATGAGTAGCACTGTCTTCTCCTGGAATATATGTCACTGCCCCGGGTTCCTCGCACAACAGATCCTAAGTCTTGTGGTTTTCCACCTGTGGGTTTGGTCCTCTTGGACCTCTGTGTCATCTGTCTACTGCCAACTATAGAAGACTCCGCTACGTGTCGACTAGTAGTGGGTCTCACTGCTGGTGACTGCTCAGCAAGGAAACTCTCCACTATTAGGGCTCTCTCTAACACCCCTGCCTGCGTCGGGATGATGATGGAGATCATCGATGCCCTGATCTCTCACCTGAGCCCCTGCTCGAAGGTCCAGGCCCTGAATAATGGGTCTCGTACCATATCTGTAGAGTAGCGTGAGAGATCCGTGAACCTCGCTAAGTACTGAGTCACCGTCATGATACCCTGCTGTAGATGCAGTAGCTCCTATATCCGCACCGCATGAAGGGTGCCTGGTACAAGCTCTGCTCGGAACAGGCTCTTGAAGTCTTCCCATAGTAGTGTCGCCTCGTCGTGGACCTAGAGCTTTAGGCTCCACAATCTGTCTGTTGCTGCCTGAAGGAGACTCGCAGCAAGGATCACCATGAGGTCTACCGGTGTCCCTACTAGCCTAAAGACTCTCACCATAGCGTCCATCCAATCCTCAACCGCCTTTGGGTCTGTCTCTCCCTGAAACCTGGGTTTTCTCTGGCACTAGAACTCATGAAATGCGCTCAAGCGGCGTGCTTAATCTACTGTTGGGGCTGGTGGCATCGGTGGTCCAATAGTAAGTGGTACCGCTGGTGCCTATTCTAGTAAAGGTCCCTACACTGAGGCCTCGTCACTCGGTGGGCTGTCAGAGCGTACAACTCTTGGGTCTCTATGGGGAGGCATCCTGAAAGAAACATATGTGACACAGTCAAAATTTTATTCCTGGTGAGCAGACCTGGTTGAGCTGACTTAAGAAAACTTTTAAAGACACGCACGCAATCAGTGTTTTTGTGCACTAAGTCGGAAATCAGTAATCAGGTTCCTAGTGTATGGATATGTCAGCTTCCCACACCAACACTGGACTCCCTGAACTGAAAACCACACTTAGTACCTTTGACACTATTGCTTCACAGAAAAGAAAGATCAGAGTCCTATGTTCTACGGTAGAACCGATGCCTCTGATACCAATTTTTCACGACCCGTCCCCCGAGGCTCATATCGTGACTTCCCCAAGCCCGCCTTCTATAGGCCAGGGGATGGAGACTAGCACCAAAGGAATAAATCCCTAAACTGGGAAGGCATTGCCTTTATAAACTGAAACACACACAACAGTGCATGCAAATGGAAGTAAAACACTAAGTAAAACTATATACCAAATTGAGTGCTGAAATTAAAGGGGGCCGGAAATACAATCCCAATAGTAAAGTACAATACAACTGAAATTTTATTGAAACTGAAGAAAATAAGTAAAGCAGCTATTGGGTCGTCCTCCGGAGTTCCTACCTAAAGGGTAAGTAAAAATAGCCTCCTTATCACTCCTCGTCAGTCCATCCGCTCCGTGTACTATCTCACTGAGTGTTCCACCTCTGGGTACTGTCCAGTTCTGCTACTCTCTGCCTCGATCAGCATTGTTCGTTGTCTGAAACCAACACAACGATGTGCAGGCATAGCCCCTGTAGGGGTGAGTATAACGATACTTAGTAGGTACCCCGAGACCCTCAAGGTCTCACAATATCCAACATGGATAAACCACAAAGTATGAATTCAACAGATAACCATTACTTAGGTATATTCCCATACATATACCTAATTTATCTAATAACCCATCTCAATCATGAGGAAAACTCAAAAGTCATTGACTCAGCTCAAAACCAGGATTTTATTCTAGCGGGTGGTAAAATGTAACACTCCCAGTCAAACTGTCGAAACCTCAGCTACTGGTGTAATCTTCCTCTATAGAGTACTATGGGACTTCCTCATCACATAGAGGCACTTCCCACTATCCTGGACTGCTGTGGTACTCCTCCTGTTGAGTATCGTGGGTCTGCTGCGTCACACCAAGGAACTCCCCACTGTGGGTCTGTCACGTCACACAGAGACTCTCCCCCTCGTAGCCTGCTGAGGTAATCTTTTTGTTGAGTACTGTGGGTCTGACACGTCACACAGATTCACTTCCCACTTTGGGTCTGATACGTCACACAAAGGATCTTCCCACTGGGCTAGTTGAAACACTCCGAGTCGAAAGGTCAGCAGTCATCAGGTCTCAGCCAGCTACTAGGTCTATGTACTCTGCTCGCTCACCTCCAGGAGGATCCGATCCATGAGCTACTGGTCCAAACTCCAAATTTCACGAAGTCCCATGTAGAAGTATCTCAAATATCCGCCTCATCATAGGGGTCTCAATACAACAGATGGTGCGTCAATCGGACGCCCGGTCTGTGAGTTATTGGCATTTTCATTCTAGGGGCTCGGTGAGTTTTTAAGATCAAACCATCCCTACCATATCTCAACTATGTCCAAACCTCAGTTGGGTTATTCCAAAAGAACCATCTCGCTCTAATCTTTCTATCTCCATAGACGGTTTGTCGATCGTACACCCATAGCCCAAGATATGGGCGAAAAGGTGTAAACAGACCAAAGCGAGTCTGAGTCTGGTCCAACCCAGTCGGACCTACCCGCCCATTCTCGGGTCTGGACCGGGGTCCGACCTAGTCTGCAGGTCTGAACTAGCCCAAGAGTCCGGCCCTGCCTGACCTGAGGGCGGCCCGGCCCGAGGGCAGCCCGACCCAGCTGGCTAGCGGCCCGCGTGGCCCGGCTGTCTGGCGGCCCGCGTGGCCTGGCTGGTTGGCCCGCGTAGCCCAACAGGCTGGCCCGCATGGCCCAGCTGGCCACGCGTGGGTGGGGTGGCTACAACGCCCCCTGACTTCCAAACAGAACTGTAACTAGGCATCGGTTCAGTATCCCACGGGACCTGGGGGTCCCGCCTTGTCCGGCTCGCTGAGCGGCCAGCCGGTTCCACACCGCCAGCGGCCGACCCAACGTCGGCCACCCCTTCTCCTCTACCGCGGCTCACCTCCACCGCGCGGAGTGACGGAGTCATGCCCCCTCCACCGCGGCCCCCTGATCCCCTGTGTGGCCCGATGGCGCCGCGCCCTTCCGGCGACCCGGTGGCCTTGCGCCGCCGGTTCCTTCACGGCCAGATTTCTCCAAGGTCGGTTTCCTTTGCGGTCAGCCCGACGTCGGTCGTCGTTGCTCTGCCTCTATCGTCAACAAACAAGAAAAACAAGAGGGAGGGTCAGGCCGTGTTCGTGAGGTCCAACCCCTCCTCGTTATGTTGATATCAATCAGCAATTCTAAATCCATAAATTGAATTATGTAGAATGAAAACAAATTCAACTCAAATCCCCTACCTCATTTGTCGATCATTGACGGTGGAAGGAGAGTTTGGAGAAGACGAAGTTGAAGATGACGTCAGCATTCTTCGTGGGTGACACTTCCCTTTCTATCCCCGATTGAAGTTTATTCTTTGTTGGCAGAAGAGGCATTCTTCGTTGGAGTGTTCCCCAAGAGCTCCTCCTCTTCTTTAATTCTCCCAACAAAAAGTATGAAGCATGCCAACAAAATAATATATGGAAATGAAATCTATTATTTGTTGGCACAACAATTTGAAAAGTTGTGTTTAATTAAATGAGACAACCAATTTAATTAAAGAGGGTGTAGTAGGCTCAATTAATTAGAGGAAGTTGAAGAGTTTCCTCCACTTCAATTGGGGGGTTCCAAGAGTTACAAGCCTGGGTGGTCCCCACCATAATTACCCTCCCAAGGGAGGTTATGATCAGGTGGTCCCCACCACCATAACCTCCCATGGGAGGTTAGGGTGTGGTGGCCCCCACCACTAACCACATCTTAGAGGTTTTAACCACCTCAATAAAAATAAACAACACACTTTATTTTTATTCAATTTATTAAAAACCCAAAATCTAACTTCCATTATTGACCAACTTCCTCGAGGTGGAAGTCTTCTTAAGAGAATACCAGTGCTGCGAGTTCAACGGTGCCCTCAGATTTCAATTCCAAGCACCGGTTCAAAAGTTATAAGATCCCGCTCATATGTTTACTGAACATACCTGAACAAAACTTCAGAAATTGATTCTGGGCACACCGGTTCTCGGAATTAAGCGCCGTAAATTTTCATGGACTCGTAAAAATCCCATAAATTTAAGAAACAAATTACCATGGAATTTATAGGTCTTTAAAATTGAATATATGAATTAACATTGTTAGATAATTTACATGATATATAGAAATTTTTATGACTATTATTAAATAATATACCTCAATATTTTAGCAATCATTTCACCTCATCAACTTAATCGTTCTATCTTTAATCCCAAACTAAACCTAAAAATAATAGTTTAATAATCAAGATACATTAATCATAGTAAGGAATCATATGATTATGAAAATCATTTTTATAATCAAAAAATTATGAATCTAATTTTAACCCATGAAAATTTATTTTTATATCATATCACTATGTTTTATCATATTTTTTTATAGATTCAATATTCTTATTCATCATAATGGGTTTAAAAGATAATGTTAATTAAAAAACAATTTTCCTCCAGAGGGTCTAGCTAGGTATGTAGTCTTATTCTCGCTTATCATGCATTGAATAAAGATTGAGTTGATAAACAAAGGAGGTATCAATAAATAATCCTAAGTGAGGTATCAATCAATTATCCTAAGTGAAGATAAGCTGAGAGAAAGGGAGTGAGAACATGATCATAACTTACAAAAATTTTACCAAACATTCATCATGAGTCATGGAATAAAAAAAATTATAACAAAATATATAAGTCAGAACTATAATAAATGAGACCCAACTGGAGAACTTAAACACTATATCCAAAAAATTATTACATGGTTTTCATGCTATCATATTAGAAAGAGACATTATTCATATTTATAAGTTAAATATTTAAATACTATATTTTTATTACCAAAAAATAGAATTAATTTTTGAATTCAACATATCAAAATTATCTTATGGTGAATTTTTGGTATTTTTATGTAAAAGTTGATTTTCTGGTGAATAAATAAAAATATAGTTTTTTCCAAAATCATAAATTTATATAAAAAATACCTAGAATATTATAATAAATTTTAATTTATGAATGTTTTATAAATTAAAACTATATATTTTAAAAATACTATGCTTAATTTATAAAATCTATAATTCACATTTAAATGACATAAGTAATAATTTACAATAAAAATGGTTTTTTCCATTATTTTAATTAAATATTATTTTTCTAAAAATCAATTTTATGTTAATTTGGACACTATATGTCTTTTATTTGATTTATAATAACTGAATTTATTTCATTAAAATAATATAAAATGATAATTTTATCTTATGAATAATTTTTAAGCGTAAAAATAAAGTTTTTTTAAAATAGGTAATAAAGAATTACATGAGATAATTTTTATTTTTATTTTTCTTACAAATTGAAATTTTACATCATGAAATGTATTTAATATTTAGAATCATTAGATATAAATTATGTAATAATTTCCACCTTATTTTCAGTCATAAAAGTATGTTACTAGGGTAAATATTAGTTATTGTAGTAAAATAATTATTTTCCACGGAATGATGATCTTCTAAATATTGTGTATGTTTAAAAAATGGGTCGGATTTAAATTAATTTTATGTTTAAAAATGTATAAAAATAAATTCACAATAAATTAGTTTATATTTAGTGTTATATAATATTGAGAACACTTAAAAATTAAAACATCATTTTTCTACAAAAATGTTTTTTCTATGCATTATATATTTTTATTTAAAAGTTTTTTCCCCGTATTTAGAAGTTTAATTAGGTTAAATGGATCCAAAATTAAAATTAAAAATACTTAAATTTGGTAATAAATATAATTTTATATTTTTATTCATAAAATAATTTCCATGATTACTATTTAATCAATATTAATAAGTGTTATAATGGGTAATATAATATACTACAAATTTTACTAAATAAATTTGACATATAGACCATCTTGAATACCTTTGTTTGGTTAGAAAGGCATAACTACATGTATCACCAAAAATTTATCCACCAAACTCAACTAACTCACCAAACACCCTTGTGATTCTATTCTTACCCCTTATCTAACATTAGTTTCTATAAAAACAACATCTTTATCACATATAAAAGGAGATTACTCCCACCCATTCTCTCATCCCACTCTACCCCAAAAAGTATTGATCATGATGTTCTCTTCCCTCTTCTTCTCTATATCCCTATCGAGGAGTTCCTATGGTTTTTAGAAAACCTATAAATATTTATGAATCCCATTACCACTATAAGGGTTTCAAAATCCTTCTTTTTCCATTTTAATTGAAATTATATAGTTATAATATTATTTACATATATTTAATTGATTTTAAATTCATTTTATTATATACCATATGATATGGTGTTAATGATAGACTACTTATCCCCTCTCATTATATACTCTTTCCTATGTCATAATTATACCGATGTAAGGGTTCTCACTCCACCTCTTCCATTTTCAATTAAAAACCTTCATTGAAATATCATCATGGTTTTAATTCTATTTAATTATCACCAATTTAATATATTTGTATTTTCATTTCATCTCATTAAATCCTTTCTATAAGCCATAATAATGGTCAAAATTCCAAAATTTTGGGATTGTAAAGGGTGTTTGGATTTCATAGTAATGAAATCCCAATATGAATACAATCAAGTGGATATGATTATGCCATAGATATACTAAGGGGTAATAACCCTAAAAAAATTATTGCTTTTAAAATAAATATTTACTCTATTAAATAATGAGTGAGGTTAATACTACACACCTTGATAGACACTCCTAAAGTATATGTTATGAATAATTTATATGCTATTTATAGACCATAATAAAGGATTTTCTTTCATTTTATTTGGTCTCACACTAGTGAAAACTATTGAACTTAAATACTATCTTCAATTAATAAACCAAAACTTTAAAAAGTACCCTTATCTACAACATTATCTTTATTTATTTTATAGTCTTACATTATTTTACATTGAGAATACCCCATGGTTTCATTATTAGTTATATATTTTTTAACTATACACATTATATCTCTGGATTGATTATGTCCATGTTACCCCATTTATTTACTAGGAAAGTATCGATGATCAATATTTTTGTATCTCCATATAGATGTTTATTATTTCCTAATATATATTGATTATTCATTTTATTAATAATCATATGTTTCATATAATTAATTAATTGGTCTTTAAGAAATGATGAATGGGCATAGTATTATATATTCCCTAGATGGATTAGTTGGTATCATAATCCAAAGGGATTGGATATGTTTTCTATAACTTCCTTATGCAATCATAATGTCTTGGTTATGGACTTTATGGAATGAATGATGTATTTAATGTATCCTTGATGGAAAAAATGATGTCCTAGTTATGACCTTGATGGAAAGAAAATTTTATTTGATGAGGCATTGATTGTAAAGATCAATATGTCTAACATCATGAATTCCATGACCATGAATTTAGTTTATATTATCCCAAGGAGTTTTTTATTATTATTATATAAATGGATATTTTTTATTCTCAATATACTGATTATATGTAATATTTATTGATTATTCACTCTACCATCGTGTTTGTTCCTATTATGATATCTTTCACTTGACTTGTACCCTTACTAATCATTTAAGATAACCCTTCTTAGGTTTCCATTTCCCCAAGGTACCAAGAAGTAATCTATTAATAAATTCAGGGATGGAATAAAATATATAATAAATTTTCTAGAAGTTTTTTATTTTATATATTGATATCCCAATGTAACATGTAAATCATGTTGGTATCTAGTCTCCCAAGAATAATAAAATATTTGGTCTATTGTGATGTGAACCTTTAATTTTCTACCAATGTAATAATGTAACAGCTGACTTTGAGCTATAAGAGTCGATGAAATATAGTTGTTATCATATCATGTTTTGTAGGATCCATGGGAATTAAATTTTAGAAGAATATAGATATAATAATAATTATGATAAACCCTTGGGAAGAAAAATAACTTTTACATGAATAAGGTTTTTTATACATCAATATTCATAATGCTATGAGAAAATTATATATATTCCATTATTTAGATATGGAACCTAATGTGAGGAATGGAATCATATCATCACCCATAATCAATTTTTGTATTTCCATTTAGAATAAGATAACATGGTTTGTTTTGAAACATACTAGATTATAGGTATATTAGGGATGTGGAATCAAATTATTATTAATAATCATTCTTGTATGGTAAAATAATTTTGGAATGCTTCATGTTACAGCAACCTTTATCATTAAATGGGACCACTAAAACATTAGAAGATAAACAATGTATGAAGTCCCTAGTGAAGATATTTCAAGTATTTTGATGTAATGAAAGGAAGAAAGTTTACATGGTGGTTTATCATCTATGGTGTGATGTTGATCAATGGTGGGCATTTATTCAAAATAAAATAGAGGTGGAAGAGATAGAAAACATGGATTGGAATCATTTTAAGGTGATATTATTTTAGAAATACATCACTTAAGAGAAATGACCAGATATGGAAAGGAAATTCTTTAATCTAATGTAGAATGAAGAGGAGAGTGTTTCAAAGTATGATGTTATTTTTACAATATATTATTGGAATGTTTTAGACTGTGTACTTAAATCATAAAGTGGGATCAATTATTTCTTGGATGGGATTAAGCCAAGACTCAAAAGGGAAAAAGTATATTGAACTTTTTTATCATACAACTATATAGTATTAAGTTCCACCAATATATAAAAAACAGTTTTCCAATCCTTAAATTTTCAAAGGAAGTCATGATTAGAATAGGAAGACTAAGAACTATGGTCAATGAGATGTGGTGCTGAAGAAGAATGAGATGATGATACATCCATTGTGTGACTTTTTTGGAAATAAAAACATTTTTCATTTCTAAAAGGGATCATATTTTTTTTTAAGTGTATAGAGAAGGTCCATCTAGCTCATGAATGAAATGGAAAGAAGGGAGACACTAATTTCTAGTGATTCCTTTATAACGAGATAGGGAATTACTCGATCCAATTCCCCATATATCAAGTGAATCCACCATATAAGTGGCTTAGGGGGAAGGATACGATTATGCAATTACTAATTATGAAATTGAAGTTCTTAAATATGTGATAGAAGGTAAATTTATCCGAAAATCAAAGGTAGATAATACTTTATTCAATTTTGGATCTACGCACTCTTTTATTTTCTACCTATTTACATTGAATATAAAAAAACTTCCAAGAACCCTATGAAATCAGTTATAAATCATGAATCCTAATGGAAATAATATTTCAATAAGGGTATGTCAGTCTTTCCCCATTATAATTTATAGACGCACACTACATGAAAACTTGATTATCATACTTATGGTAGACTTTGACCTAATCATAGGTATAGATTTTCTTCTGAAGTATAATGTAAAAATTTATTTATAATGTATGGATAATATTATTATTAATGGTGGTGATAAGTTATTTTTATTTTTAGGGGTGGCCAAATTATCTGATTCATACATGGATCCTCATCGAGAATCCCTCTCTAATGAAATCCTTAGATAGGAAGAGAATATAAAGCCTATGGTTGGTAAGGACAACTTAAAAATTGAGGATGCGCCTATTTCACATGAATACATTGAGTTGTTTCCTGAATAATTACCAAGAAATATGCTAGATAATAAAGTAGATTTTTTTATTGAAAATATCTTAGAAGAAAGACCTATATCTAAGACTCTCTACCAAATAGCCTCAATAAGATTAGTGAAGCTGGAGAAACAATGATTGGATTTTTGTGATAAGGGATTTATCCACCCATGTGTTTCACCTTAGGGATCCCTATTCTTTTTTTTGAGAAGAATGATGGGTTTTTATGAAATTTAACAATTATAGGGATACAAATACCATTACTATAAAAAATAATCATCCTCTCCCATGTATTGATAACTTTTTTGATCAACATTGTATAGTGAAAAAAATTTTAAATACTGATCTTTACTTTGGTTATCACCAATTAATGGTAAAGATGAATTATATACCAAATTCTACATTTCATATGATGTATAGACATTACAAGTTTAATTTAATTCCCTTTGTATTGAATAATTGATCCTCTATGTTTATGGATCTGATGAACATATTTTCAAGTATTATATTGATGATTTCATAGTGGTATTCATTATTAACATCTTAATATATTCTAAAATATATGGTTATTGTGAAAGTCATTTTCAAATCATTCATAAGTCTATCAGAGTTATGTAATTGTATGGAAAATTTATAAAGAGTGAATTTAGATCTAGGTATTTTCATTTCATGGCCATATTGTCTCTAAGGATATAATATGTGTTGATCCCTTAAATAAAAACATAGTCAATGAACATCCTGTAAAGTAAAATATGACTGATATACATGGTTTCCTTGTCTTAGTAGGTTATTGTCGATGATTTTTTGAAATATTTCTCAATTATACAACCCATTAACTATGTTTTAAATAAAATGGGTAAAATTCACATGGTTAATGGAATTTGAGGATTTTTTTAGGAGATAATGGGGAGAATGGTCAATGAAAAAAAATACTCTAATATCGAGAACCAAATGATTATATATATATATTGATGAATCAAATAAATGATTGGGTTTCATACTTATTCAAAATTATAGAGTGGTTTCTTATGCATCAAGGAAAATGAAGATCTATTAACTAACCTATCATACTCAGGATCTTGAATTGGATGTTTTAATCATTTACTTGATGATATATAGCAACTATACCTATTTTTATATATGTGAGATATATATAGATCACATGAGTTTAAAATACATTTTATCAAAAAATGATCTCAAAATGAGACACAAAAGATTTTTAAAACTACTGATGTACTATGATTGCTTGATACACAATCACATTGGGAAAAACATCATGGTTGATGCTTTAAGTAGGAAATATCATCTAGTTCAGAACAAGATGAGGATAGACAAGGATAAAATATTAATGGAGTTGGTAATGTAATATATGGGAATCATTAATTAAATAGAATCATTGCTTATTTTATAAATGATTCCCAAACCATTCTTACTAGAGAAGATAAATAAATTCAAACATGAAATTCAGGGTTTACAAAAAGAGAATTAATGATGGTGGATTAATATTAATCACCTATGAATGTGGTGTGTTAATGACTACAAAGATATTATGTTCTCCATCCATACCTGATCATAAGAGGGAAATACTAGATGAAGCATATATTTATAATTTTTCTATACACGCCGGTTACGTGAAGATGTAAATGGAATTAAGAGAAAAAAAATGGTGGAATTTTAGAAGTGTAAAATTATGGACATTTATATAGATTCTTGGTATACAAGTATGTAAATTATTAAATAAAACATCCTAAAGTAGTTGGGAAACCTCACTTTATACCAATATATAAGTGGGGAAATGTTACAATGAAATTCATAACTATAATTCTGAAGAATAATAAGATGAAAAATGCTATATGGGTCATTTTGGATTTCCTTAACATGTATGTACATTTTATAGAAATAATGGTGGACTTACCTTTTTTACATATTGGGTGAAACTCTGTCAATAGAGTAGTTACACATCATGGTGAACCCTTAATGATTTTATATGATCATGACCCTTAGTTTAGATCAACATTTTAGATGATACATCAGGAGGATTTCAACACCAAGATACATTTGATCACTTCCTATCACCCTCTAACTAATGGGAAGTCTAAAGGGATTAATAAAAAATTTTAATGCATGTTATATTCATGATCTCTTGACTTCCAAGGTGTATTGGATTAGTATCTACCTCGGGTGGAATTCACATAAAATAATTTTTTACTTTAAAGAATCCAGATGGCACTGTATGTGGAACTATATGGGAAGAGATGTTGTACTTTAACTTATTTGGAATAATATGGAGAAAGGAAGCTAGTTTTCCTAGAACACATGGAGGACATAATTATTAACTATTTAAAATAATATCGAATTATTACAAAAAAGACAGAAGAGCTATGAATATAATTGAAGATTGTATAACAAATTTTAAGAGGAGTATCATGTCTTCTTAAAATTATCTCTATATAAGGGTTTTATAAGATTTGGAATAAAAGGTAAATTAAATACTAGGTGCATCAGTCAATTTTAAATTTTTAAATGAAATAGAGTTGTGGCTTACCATCTCTCTTTTCCCTATTTCTTTATTAATAAGTCTATTCCAAAAAACAAATGTATTCACCACTATGGGAGTATAATTGGAACCTAAATTGTATTATATTGAATATAATTTCAAAATTATTGATACTAGAGAGTATGTATTGACAAATCAACTAGTGAATATTTTTTGGAGAAATCAAATGTTATAGGAGGAAACATGGAAACTAGAACAGGAAATTATGAATAATTACACACATATGCCTATGATATGACATATATTAAATTTTGAAGATAAAATTATTTAAGGGGAATAATATAATACTTGAGATCTAATTGGAGTAGGTAAACATTATAAACTAAAAGTTATCCCATAATGGAATATCTATCACAATATAAAGAGCCTTTATTCATGTTTATAAGATAAATTTAAAATTCATAAAATTTTATTTGATAAAAACTGAATAATTTTTTAAATCCCCATGATATAATTATCATGAGGTTATTTTTTTGTATTTTATTTGAAAGAGCTATTTTTTAGGTAAATAGTAAAAAATACAATTTTCTCCAATACTATAAATTTACATAAGCTTGACATAGAAATTTATAATACCTTTTAATTGATAAAAATTATAATAATAAAAAATATATATTTTAAAAATACTATGTTTAATTTATAAAACCTATAATTAACATTTTAAGGACATTAGTAATAATTTCCAATAAAAATTGTTTTTGATATTTCCTTTAACTAAATATTATTTTTATAAAATTCATTTTTGGAATGATTTGGATGAAACATAACTCATTTCTTATAATAAAACAATTTTTATCATAAAAATAAAATACAATGGTAATTTTATCCAATACATAATATTTTACCATAAAAATACACTTTTTCTAAAAATGGGTATTTACACGTTACATGCGCTATTTTTTAAATTGATTTTTCATAAACATATCAATTTTAACTAATAAAATGGATTTAAGATTTAGAATTAGTACATATAAATTATTTAATATGGTTTAACTTAATTTTATTTGTAACATTAAGTTACGAAGTTAAATATTAGTTACTGTAATAAAACGATTTTTTTTCAAAGAATGATAATTTTAAAAAAATCTATATTTTAAAATTAAATGGATATATTTTAACTATGACTCTAATATTTTTTGTTATAAATATAAAAAACTAATACTTAATTAATTTATATTAACTACTTAATAAGATTAAAAACACTTGACAAATTAAAATTTCATTTTTCTACAAAAACAGGTTTTCAAAAAATTATATGATTTCATTTAAAAGTTAATTTTGACATATATAGAACTTTATTTTGGTAAAATTGAGCTAAAATTAAAATTTATCACGTAAAAATTTGGTAATATTTGTCATATTATATTTTTATTGTTATATAAATTACCTTTATTAATAATTAATCAAGATTAATAAGTGTTAAAATGGTTAATCTAATGTAGATCGAATTTTACTAAATCAATTTTATAGATATACCTTCTATAAAAACTTTATTGGGTGATAAAATATTACCTTCATGTCTCATAATCATTTCTCCACATAACTCACCTAACCCAAAAAACACACATGTGACTACATTCTAACCCCTTACCTGCACTTTAATTTTCGTGAAAAAAAACCCTCATTTTCATCTATAAAAGGAGATCAATCACACTCATTTTATCATTACACTCTATCCCAAAGTCATTTATCATGATTTTACCTTCCCTAAAACTATCTAAATCTCATATAATGAGTTCTTATGGTTATAATTATGTCTCTCATTATTTAATAATCCATATATAAATGTAAGGGTTTTTAATCCTTATGCTTCATTTTTAATTAAAATTATTATTTTTAATAGCCTTTCCACATATTTTTTTACTAGAATTTCATGATATTATCTTCTATTTGATATTTTATTAATGAGATACTATTTATACCATATCATTATTCCCTTTTTATTATATTGTTAATATTCTAACATAAGTGTTCTCATTCCACCCCTTTCATTTTCAATAACAAACCTTAATTGTAATGTCATCATACTTATAATTATACCAAATTATGATATGATGTGACCCAAGAATAATTTACATAATTAATTCATCATTTTAGATTAATATTCAATAAATTTCACAAAAATAATTGTTCATGAACCATAAAGGTTTGGTTTATTTAAAGAGGAATAAAGATTTGGAATCTCAAAATACATGAGTAATAAGAGTAAGGAATAATCAATATTAAATCATGATCCATGAGATCATATCATTATCATAAGAACATGTCATGGGAATTGTAGAACAATCATAAGAATGGAATATTATTTCATTATTCAAGGATTACATGTGAAACTATCATAGTGGATATAGTCCCATTTTGAATTTGATTCACTCCACATTACATCATTTACATAGTATTGTTTCACTACCAAGACTATCATAGAATAAATATTTCCTTACTCAAATGGGTTAACGCCCCATATCAATCCATATTATCTTTAGATATATTAATCAATATCTAATGAATTGGTGGGATTTAAAAACCCAAATTTCACATAATTAAAATGATAAATATGTATGGAATAATATCATAGAAACATTAATCATTCCATCATAGAATAACACATCAAAATGAAATGGGTTTCATAAGGATTTCATCATATCTTAATTAACCAGGGGGAATGAAACTAGTTTCATAAAATCATCCTTAAATCAGTATCATCATAATAAATCCAAAAACAATAATGTATGGTATCATAATATCATATCACTAATGAAGTATAATTATCCTTAAATGATATTTACATAGATGAAAAATACCTTTAAAATATAATTTTAAAATTTCTTTGAAATTAAAAGAAAACCCCTTTTTATACAGTATATTAAAAAATAAAAAATTCCCATAATATTAATAAAATTAATTTCTCTAAAAATAACCAGGAATAATTATAAATTAATTGTCAAATCAATAAAATGTCTTGGTGTTGGTAAAATCAATTCATGTCATAGACATTAAAATAGAACATTATTTTCACACTTTTATAAAATGTCAAAAGTGAGTTGTATGTATAAAATTTGATAATATTAATTTTATTATTTTTTAAATAAGGTCAAATTTAGAAAAAATAATTGTTATAAATCATTTATGTATGTTTTAAAAAATCCCTAAAATATTTTTCAAAACATGGATAGGAAAGAAAATGTTTGTCGACTAAAGAGGAAATAAGGTCAGTTTTTTATAAAAACATTTTCTTGATCATTTTGGGTACCAAAGAGAGAAATATGGAAAAAATACATGAAAAATATAGGAATTAAAAAATTAGGATAATATTTATGAGTATTAAATTCTATCTATCATATAATTTCCCTCAATGTAAACTTACCATAGACAATCCTAAAAACAAATGTGATAGAAACATAAACCATTACCTCATGTCCGAATATTATTCATAAGTGATATTAATATTAGGTATAATAAATATTTATATATTTTAAATATATAAAAGAACCATATTCATACTTAACCTATAATATAATATTCCTTTATAATTTCTAATTACCCATTTTATCACCAATTAATCATTAAAATCAATATTCGGGTGAAAACTAGTTCATTTTCCATGCATGTTTAGGTTTGAAGGTTTCATTACTTTTACCTTGGTCATAGTTTCATCATATAAAAAATCATAATAATGTTATATGTATCATATTTATTCATTATATATACTTTTATAACATTTTATATATGATTCTAATGAAGAATGAATTACATCACTTCATAATGATGGTAGTTCGTATGTACACACAAGTAATGTTTTAATTTTTCAATGAATGGAAGTAAATAGAGATAAATAATAATATATCATCCTAAAATCATAATAATATCATAAATATAATATATATTTATTTAATACATCCAGGTTACCATCCATTTATAGTGATATGAAAAATCAATCAGATCACATTACGGAGGTGATAATTCACACGTACGTATGAACAAAGTTATCATTTCTCGTAGGATGGAAAATAGGTAAAAAATGGCTATAAATTTTACATAAAAAAATATAATCATAGTAAAAATGCATATTTCATCATGTTAAGGTGGTTAAATATAATTTGGAAGAAGGTACGAAAGAAGGAAACCCAAAATAGATTGATGAAGATGATTACCACTTTTTTGAAAACATCCTTTGGCATACACCATAATCCTTCAAAGGTTTTTATTTTGGTAAGAAAATAAGATATATTATATGGTCAAGAAATATATAAATGCATTTTTTAAGGTAATTTATGAGCTATATTTCTCAAAATGTGTGAATAACTGAGGGGGATAGGAGCCACTTTTTTAAGAGAGGTGGGCGGAAAACTTGGAAATACTTAAAACATTACAATATAAACAAGTAAAATTAAAGTGGAAGTGGAAAAAATGGAATTTTTTTGTATATATGATATTTTAAGGTTTCAATATTATCAAAAAATAAAATTTAAACAATTTTATTTTACATTTTATACTTTATAATTTAGTTTAGTCCCCTTGTTAACCATTTTTAACATTAACCGAGGTGATAAATTTATATCATGTTACTGATATTTATGAACCCAAATGAAATTTTCCTCATTAAAAAATTATAATATAATGATTCAAAATATGAGAAAGAAAATTAAATTAAATTTATAAATTTAGATGAAATTATTTTCAAAATAAGAACACAAAAAACAATGGAAATAGTTTTTATAAAAATTCATTTTTTAGAATAAAAAGGAATTTAATCCAATTAAATTCCTAGTAAAACAAATATGAATGTTAAAAAAATTATTGAATATATTATCTTAATTTTTCATTATAATTATTAATGAATAGTTATTAATTCAATTTATTAATATAAAACAACTTTTACACACAAAACTAGTTTTTTCAGAAAAAACTTCTCTTTTTACCTAGAAATATTTTTATTTTCATTTATAACCAATTGATAACAAATTATTTCATTTTATACATGTGTAAAAAATAATTTTTAATAATTTATTTATTACTATTAATACTTTCCAAAACAATTTCTAGGAAATAATAGTCATATTTAATAATAATTCTTCCATAGTATATTGTGGTTTTTTAAACTTGGTGTTTCATGGAAAGAATGATAAAAAAGAAGTAAAATTAATTAAACCAAAATATATCATAAAATATTGAGTTGTTATATTCTACCCTCGATAAAATAATTTTTACCTTGAAATTACTTCACTCTAATACAAACAAGTAAGGATAATTCTTCCTCATCATATCCTTGAGTTCTAACATAGCTTTCTTAAATTTATGGTTTCTCCAAAAAAATCCCATGATAGCTGTCTTATTCTACAAAAAATTATCTATTTAGTATTCACTTCCTCCGAAAAGATACACATAAAAAATCATAAACAAAATATAGAATTAGTAGAAGAACTAATAAATAATTAAATACCCATATATAATCTAGAATTTTGAATGGAGAGATATAGATAGGGATCAAATTTCCCTTCTTTATAAATCACATAACCTTATTCCAAGGATATATCCATAGGAATACCTTTCAACCAACCTTGATATATAGATATTTTAAATGGTTGTTAACATGACCTTTATACTAACTCTGAGATTCTATAATGTGTTAATGAATGAATCTAACCTTGTTATCCATTTCCATATCTATATTAGGTCCCAATAGCTTTCATTCCCCAATTTCATCCTATAATGTTAGAGTCCTATGCTTAATTACATAGAGGGACTCATAAGGTTCCATCTAAATTCCCAATTAAATATTATTATTCTTTGAAAATTTTAACTAAGGATGGTTTTAATCCCAAGCACTATTGAAATTAAATATAAAACTCTAAAAATATCATCTAGGGATTGAATGGTCCTCTCAGGATGACCATCTATCTAAGGATGATATGCAGTGATAAATCTTTTCTCTATATTCAAATAAAGCTAAATATTTCCCAAACACATTGAGATAAACCCTAGATATTGATCAAATGTTATTAAGAGAGGTAATACATGCATCCTTACCAATTAAATAACTTATATCTGGGTGAGTTGATCAAGATAGAAATCTTATCTAGTAGCAATGAAATGTGTTGATTTCATATGTTGATAGACTACAACCCAAATATCATTATTCTCTTTCTATTTCTTTAGGATTATAATAACAAAAACTATGGTGATGTTTCCCAATTTCCACATAGGTATGGGTAATTTTTTTAACATCCCATTTAAAAGATATCTCTTCATATTTCCCACCAGAAATTCTATTTAATATCTCTATAAATCTTCATACTTTAGTTATGAATATATAATGGTGAACTAGGATAATCATCTAGAATATTATAATACATTTTTACTATTTATTTAACACATAATATGTTCCTAATAATTATTATTTCATTAATATCATGACTAAACTCTAGAACATTCCTTAACTTATTTTTCAACTCAGTATCTTCCTTCAATGACTCTTTAATCTTCACAATAATAGATGATTAAAAAATTATTTGTGAAATATAGGATCTTTCACCATTACCTATTATTTTAGGGTTTATTCTTTATAAATTATTTTGTATTGTATCTATTTCAACCCTCATCTTGGAAAAAAGTAGCATCATCCCTATGAATTAGAGAATCATCCACATTTTTCTCCTTCCCAGGGTGGTAATGTATTGAGTAGTCATAATCATTAATCAATTCCAAAAATGTTATTTAGTTCATATTCAAATATATGATGTTATGTTTTGTATATATGTCAAAAAATTCATAATATAGATAGTGACTCTATATAATCAATGAAATTATTACCCATATCATTTCTAAATCATGATTTGGGTAATTTTTCTCATCAACCATCAATTCTAGAGAGGAATAAGATACCACCATGTCACTCTACATGAGATCACATATCATTCCCTTATTTAATTAATCACTATAGATCACCAAACTTTATCCACTATAGTGTATTTTGATACTAGTTTCACTAGATATCCTTCTATTATTTTCTATGAAATTCTCTTCACATTCATTTATACATAGGAATTTCACTCCCTTATTCCTCAACATAGTTAGTAGATTTTATAGTCATGAAAAATTTCTAACATTGAATCAATATTATCCATCCAACCAAAGAAAACTATGGATTTATATAACTATGGTTGGTCATATCCATTGTTTAATAACTTTCTTCTTCAAAGTATCTACTTATATCCCCTTTCTTATAATTATATGACCTGTTAATGATGCTTTCTATATCCAAAATTCAAATTTATTGAATTTTGAAAATAGCTTCTCTTTCTTGATGTTATTTAAAACATTCTTTAATAATATTAATTATATTCCTTATTGTTATAATATATAATAATATCACTTATAAAGATACCCACAAACTAATCAAGATAATCAATGAAGACATTATTTATTAGATCCATTAAGATAGGAGGTTCATTAGTAACTCTAAATGTAATCACTATAAATTCATAGTGACCATAACTTATATAGAAGTATATCTTGGATATGTACTACTTTTTCACCTTAAACTAATGATATATAGATTAGAGATCAATTTTAAAAATTTATTGATCTCCTTGAAATTTATCAAACAAATCATCAATATAGTGCTGATAATACTTATTATTGATAGTAATCTTGTTATGTTCTCACTAATCAATGAAAATGAACTTTGTCCCATCATTATTCTTAAAAAAAGAATAGGTTCACCCCATGGAGAATCACATTTTTAAATTAATCCCTTATCAATGTTCTATTAGGGATTCTTCATTAATTCATGAAACTCAATCAAGGAGATTCTATAAGGAGTAATTCAAATATACATAGAACCATGTATTAATTATATTTAAAACTCAACTTTGGGATTCTAAGAATACTAGTAAACTATTTCAAAAATATAATTTCATATTCCTACGAAATAGGAATATATTTATTATTGATTTTCTCACAAACCATTTGATATAGATACACCTCATAAAAATGTAATAAGGACTATATAATATAATTATTCTCTATTGGAAGTTCATTTTAATCCTTACACTGAAATATAATCATTGGTTGATTTGTTATACCAAATTTGACTTCCCATCCTTTTTAATTGACGTTTCCTCTATATAGATAGAGTCAATGCATTCTCTAAATCATATCAAATTCAACTATAGGGAAAATCAAAATATTTTCATGAATCACATTCCCAAAAAAATATATCATAGTAGAGCTATATACATGATATGTGATTATAGTATCATTAGGAGGTTCTAGGGTAAGGATGGGATCGTGGTTGGGTTTGCATCTAATCCTCCATCTGGGCTCAGTTGTGAGGTAGTTACTGATCAGCAGAAACCGTCTCGGTCTTCCCAGGACAACCCAAGAGTCACTAATATTCTCCATCGGATGAAACAAGATCTGGTGTGTCATGCTCATCTGAGGATGGTGTTGTTCCATTGTGTGATAGTGGGGCTTGTGCAGTACTTTACCAATAAAGGGTTGCGAGGGAAGGATGGGAGATCCACTCGGATACTTCTCAGGCTTTGCAGTTGGCTCCTCTAATTCAAGACAATGTTCATATAGTGGATGAGGTGGTCTATGGGGATGAGTACACTGGTGTGGATTCCTAGTGTCCAGTTCAGGCTGACTTCTCAACTCATTTCCAATTCATGGGTTATGGCCTTTCCTAGGTAGGAGTTGCAAACAAGTTGCAGCAGGTCTCGCAAGCTATAATTACTTATTCTGATAAGGTTGATTCTGGAGGTCCGATTTCGAAATCCTTGAACCATTTTGCAGTGTTGGGAGAAGAGTTTAAACATTCTTGTGAGGATCCCAAAGGGGGGGGTCACTCGCGAAGAGGATCCCTTGGTGGGAGGGGGTTCTTATCAAGAGGACATGGATGATTCTTTGGACCCCACTGCATCCAAGGCACTGGACATTACAGAGAAATTCCTTATATCCTCTTTGCGGAAGGGAAAAACATTATTGTGGATTCTAAAGGATTCATTACGAAAAATGGGAGGGCACAGCCAAGGAAGGACTACTCCAGCCTTCCTAGTTCTCTAGTTACTATATATACAAGCAAGGGTAAGCTTCCCCCAAAGGCTCCTGCAAATTCAAGCATCATTTCCTCGAGGAAGTTCAATGGTGACAAGATCGAGGTGGCTGACTCCTCCATCATCCCCGTGCCCCCGGGTGATGAGTTAATGGTGGATTCAGGACTGCAGCTTCATACAGGCATCAACGGTGAAATGGATGAAGAAACTCTGGCCATTATGGCGTCGAAGAAGATGGAGGAGGCCCCACCCAAGGAGACATGGGAAGTTATCATCCATTCTAAGGAAGAGATGTTGGAGAAATACATTCCTTTCAATGCCTCGAAGGAGGATCGGGCTAAGATGTCTGAGAGATCTCTTGAAGTGGAAACTAGCAGGATGTAGACGGAATGGATTGACAAACAAGATCGTATTTTGGAAAGAGGGTTTAATGTAGGGAAGATAAGCATGGAAGAGTATATACAAACATGGGACAAGATTTCTATTTGGTTCGAGGACCTCATCAAAAATGATCTGGAGTTATAGGTAAATGGACTTCTCTAGAAACTACTTAGTAATAATGCTTCTAATATACTTAAACTTGATTTTAATGGTTCATATGTTTCTTTCACTGTATAATGATTTGTTTTTCTGTCTGGTATTGGGATCTCACTTTCCTTTAAAAGTTTTATAAATAAAAAAGTAATTTATGAGGATTAAGTGGTTCTACTAATAATTCAACATCTGATCATTTTGGTGGCGATATGATACCCTTTGAAAATTATTTATATATAAATGTTTGTGTATAACCAGAATCAAATAAGACATTTTCAATTATATATTTGATGATATATATACCTTTCACCACTTCATTCTTTTTACCCTCTTCAGAAGTGGTGGTAACATGAACTATCCCTTTATCTATTGTATTATGATGTTGTTAGCACCAACTCTCATCATTAACCCCTATATTTTAGCATTTGTTGGCATAATTATCAAACTAATTGCAATTGTAGCATTTTTATGGGGTTGGGTAATTTGGATGAGCTATCTCCAAATTAATTTTATTAGCTTGTCTCTTTAAAAATATTCCGCATTCACTTGCTCAATGGCCTTTTTTCGCACTTAAAAATGTTACCATTTACATGAAGAAATTTTTCTCAATATTTCACTTCATACATCTGGTAAAAAGGAAAATTAAATTTCATTCCCAAAATAGTTTTATTATTAAAATTCCCTAAAAACTCAATATTTATTTTCTTATTAAATCCATTATAATAATAGGAATATTCACTCTCCATTTTAACCTTAAGGTAACATCAAAAAAATTCTTCACAATTACTATTTACCTTATGTATGTAACCTTTTAGAGACTTGGTTTTATGCCACTAATGAACCAATCAATTTTTTTAGGGTTGATGATAAAATTAGAAGTGTACATCGCATGTCTTTTAATGTATGCTTTATAGGTACCAATAGATTCATCATCCATCTAATTAGGATCAAAAAATTCCCTTTACATTTTTAGGTGAATCATTTAGGTAATATACTTGTTAAAAATACCCTTTTAAATTAATCCAATTACAAGTACTAAATTTGTAACTCTTTTATCATATTTTTAATAATATTTCATCATGGATCTCCATCACCTACCAAAAAATATTATTTCCAGACAACTTTTTCATTCTCTAAGAACTAGAGAACATAAAATATATTCTCAGTGGTAATGATCCATTTTTAGAAACTAGTGGATTATAGGACATGCTAAATGAAGGTGGATGTTTCCTCATGGAAGACTCAACAGTTTGGTATTCCCTCCTTTTCTCATTTGGATTCATGACATGATTCATGTCTTAGGAGAGTTATGTTCACATAATAATAATATTTTCATTCTATCCCCCATGATATTCAGTTTCAAAAGAGGAAAATCATTACATTTTTCTCCATATTCATTGCTAACACAAGTCCTCCTAGTTCCATACATTGATTAAAACAAAAATTTACTATAAGTATCAAGATATAATAATCAGAATGAGAAATCATGTGATCATGAAAATAATTCCTAATATGTCCTAAATTATGACACCTTATTATCAAAAAATAACTCATTTTGGTTCACTCTATATAATATTCAATTAATCATTGTTTGTATTATGTTTTATCATTATATTCTTAATTACCTAATTTTTAAAAATAACTAATCCTTGTTCGAATACCAACTATGATTACTTGATCATAACACACATAAATATTACATCATTTTAGATGATTATTCACTACATTTATCAATAATACATGTCCTAGAATCATAAAGGTCTGGTTTCTTTGAAGACTAGATACATAATAAAATTATTTTGTTAAATTTATTAAACATTTCTAATAATGTTCATCTATTATAGTACCCTTCTTATAAATTTCATACTAAATAAATTTTATAATAATCTTGGGAAAATTAAAACATAAGAATGGGTGAACTTAGTTATTGAATAAGGGTAAACATGGGATGTATCAATAGATGATCATATGCAAGAATAAGTTAATAATAGGGGTATGAGAGAATGATTTTAACTTATGAACTTCTAATACAATCAATCATAGATCATAAATCATAAGTCACATCATAAAGATATAACATCTTAAAATATATGAGTTATATGTGTGAGGAATCATCATTATTAAATAATGAGCTATGAAAACATATCATATGTATAAGAACATGTTATGGGAATTGTTCCACAATCATAAGAATATAAAATCATTTTATTAGTCAAGGATTATTACCATGACTATCATAGTGGGTAGAGTCCTATATATTATTTGGGTTAATCTATATTCCATAATTTTCTTAGTAAAGGTTCACTCCAAACACTATCATAGTTGATAAAGTCCCTTATTAAAATGGGTCCACTCCCTATTCCAGACTATATTATCTCATGAGATATCAATCATTACCTGATACATTGGAAGTTTTTAATATACCCACATGTCACATAATGAAAACCATACATATGTGTGATTTAGATCATAGAAACATTCATTATTCCATCATATCATAACCCATCAAAAAGAAATGGGTTTCATAATGATTTCATCATAACATAATTAATTAGTATTAAAGAAAAAGGTTTCATAGAATCATTCTAAAACATCATCATAATAAAACATCCATATAATAAAAAGTATATTGTATCATAAAATCATATCCCTATTGAATCTTACCAATCATTAAAGGGAGTTGACATAGATTAAAAATATCTTTAAAAAATAAATTGAACATTGCAAAAAAAAATAAAGAAAATACCCTTTTCTTTTATTATCTATAAAAACAAATAATACCTAGAATATTGAGAAAATTATTTTATTAGAAAATAAATATTGAAACATGTAATTAAATCATCAAATCAATGAATGGTCGTGATATTTATAAAATTCATTCATGTCATATATGTTAAAAGAGAACATTATTTTCACACTTTTTTATTTATTTCAAATTGATTCGTATGTAAAAACATAAAATGATTACATTTAATAATTTTTAAAAAAGGTAAAACATTGTCATAATTAATTCTAAAAAATTTAAGTATAAATTAAAACATCAATAAAAAAATTTCAAAATATTTACATGGAATAAAAATTTCATGGAAAAAATGTGATAAGGTAAGTTTTCCAAAAAAATTATTATTCATTTTATGTACCAAAAAGTAAAAATATTAATAATTATAAAATATAATAGGAATAATCATAAGAGAATAAAATATGTGAATTTTTATTTTGGATCATATAATTTTCCTTAATTTTAATTTTATATATATAATTCAGAAATAAAATGATATTGTAACATAAACCCTTACCTCGGGTCCTAACTTTATTCATACACACTCTTAAGATCATGTATTTTAAATTAATAATGTCTATAAATATATAAGAAATATTATTAATTAATTTATAATATATAATTATTTTAAAATTTATAATTACCCATTTATTAACACTTATTTATTAAAATCAACATTCTTGTGAAAAAATTTCCATTTTCAATACATGTTTTGGATTGACGGTTCTGATTCTTGCACCTTTATCATGGTTTTATAATCTATAGAAACATAATTGTGTTATAAGTATCATATTTATTCTTTATATTCACTTTTATTACCATTCATATAAGGTGGTGATGAAAAAGCAATTACATCACTTTGTGAAGTTGGTAGTTCGTATATACGCATGAGTAATGTTTTCATTTTTCAATGAATGGAAAGTGGAAGAGATAAATAAAAATATATCATTAAAAATAATAATAGTATTTTAATGTCTCAGATTTTCCTTTTATAATTTTTAAATATTATATGGAATTATTTCGAGACCGGGCGCGAAGACGGCACGTTATTCTGAGGTCCAGTGATCCTAGAATGGTGGTTTGAACTTTTTTTTTAAGCTAAGTGAGTCGGCACTTGTGCGCGGTTGTGTCAGTTTCCAAACAGATTCCCAGATTAAAAATATGAGTGCACCATTGCGTCTGGGATGATGACTTTACCTAAGAATGAGGCTAACCTCGACCGGCACAGTTCGATGGAAAAAGATAATTTTCGGACGTTTTAAGTAAAATAAAATAAAATAAATTAACAAGTTTATTTTATTTCATTTAAGGAAACATCCGCTGAAGCATGGAAATGGCGTAGTTATTTCCTAAATTAATGGTGCGTCTTAATGACTTCGAAATGGAAAGTCAGCGTCATTAATTCTGTCGCGTAATTAAATGCCAACATGTTTCCCCTTTTAATGGGTTAACAAATTGTTGATCATTGGCAACGTAGAGAGAGGAACCTCTGCAGAATCCACGGTGCATTGGAGCGAACTCTCGGCGATGAATGATGACAAATCAAAATCAAGGATTGTTGTGCCGACGTTGAAGGATCTCGACAACAACGGCAGTGAGGCACCTTCGTCAACGATCGATCCTTTCAGAAGGTAGGGGTTGTTATTTTGATTTCTTTTTCTCATATTTGAGTTTAAACGAAGAACATGGATCAACCACAAACAGTTGATTTGCGGATTCGTATGTTCTTGTGGGAGGATTTTTTTCTTTGGGAAGATTGTGGGGAATTGATCCATGCTTTTTGTTGTTGTTGATTCTTTCTCCATTTAAGACTATTAACGGGAGCGGATCAACGTCGTGACGAACGATGGAAGAGGTTCGTTCCTCAATTTTTTTATTTGGATTTCTTCCCCCTTCTTTCCCTGCATATTCTTCGCGTTCTTCGCAGGGCGATGAACAACAGATTGTTACATATTCATTCTGCGACGCAAGGATCCCAAATCAAAGGTTCGACACCGAAACAACCTTATGGAGGAGCGGCGACGATGGTGGATGACAAATCGGACTAGATCGGAAAGAGAATTCTTCACGTGTTCTTCGTGCGGGAAGATCAGAACACGTTTTCGAAGCCGATTGGAGGCCCAAAAAAGACGTAAGCGGCTTTGTGGTGTCGGGGTGACCAAAACTTGGGAGATTTGTGGCGATCAGACGGCCGGATCGATGACCGAAGCACCACGGGAGACACACCGGCGAAGGGCGTCATTTCTGGAAATTTCCGGAACACACGGTGTGTACTTCTGAAGAAAACGTTGTGTAGTACTGGAGGCAGCGGCTAGGTTTTTGGGGTTAGAGAAGAATCACACGGTGTGTGACCCCGGTCACACGGTGTGTTGGACTTCCCCGAAGCTCGGCATGTACTTTGGGTAGTACATGGACACGGGATGATCTACACGGATTCAGGTGGGAGGGCGTGTACAGCTCGGCAGAAGAGGCTACGCGGAGCTCAGCGTGTATCCCGGGGATACACGGACACGGGATGGAGTACATGACTGTGTACTCCATCACACGGCCAGGCGAGGCGAACAGCGTGGGTCACCTCGTGTGTAGATTACACAGGTCAGAGTACACGAGTTGGTTACTATGTACGGGCGCATGGCCAGAGTACACAGAGCCAACCCCAGTTACCCATACACGGCGTGTACTCCGTAATTCATGTCGTGTACTATGTTTTATACACGACCAGCCTCACGACACGGGTCGTTGTACACGGGCAGTACCCGGGGTCGGACAACACGGTGTGTATCACTTCCTACACGTTGTATACTTTTTGGAAAATGGATTGGTCCTTTTGTTCACTGTACCTTGGACATCTTTTGTTTGGTTTAATTCCTCTTATTCTTGTTCCCCTGAAGGTCAGGCATCATTCCCTCATGCAAGATTATGATCCCTTCAATAGGAATTTCTGTGATAGAGTCAGGCATCCATCCGAGAGGCCCAGATCGAGATCCTCTATCCATTCCCAACCCTATGTAGAGTCAAGCATCGACATGACCAACCTTACTGGGCATTGATCCTCTACTTAGCTGTTGTATCACCTAACTGGTGAATCCGGATGAGTCGCGGTATCCGCCATGGCCCTGGCAGTGATCCTCATCTATGTATCGTGATCTTTCCACTCAGGAGTGTGTCTCCCGTAATGAGTACTTCTATCTACCGTAACCTTTCCACTCAGGATTGTGTCTCCCATAATGAGTGTATCTACCTCTCGTGACGGTTCCCTACGAACAGTGCTTCTCGGACGGACGTCATCAAATCCATTAGACTCGTGGAGTGTGTTCTCCCGGAATGAGTGCATCATGGAATCTTCGAACAAAATCCCTTGCGGGGGTATGCGGTTGGGTGACTTGTCTCTAGACCATGGGTCTGGGTTTTGAGTATATCTGGTTTGTTCTATATGTTCTGTAGACATATATTGTGAATAGCTGATTGTACCTTTACTTTGTGTACTACTTTTTGGTTTTCAGGGTCCCTTACTGAGTATTGTTATACTCACCCCTGCACGGGATTTGCCCGCATGTCTGGTGTCTTGTGAACATGAGCAGCATTTCGACAGAGTCCAGGGCGTACCAGGATAGGACCAAGTTTTCTGAGTTCCCTATAGGCTGAGGCGTTCCTACGTCTACGAGCGGCAGTCCCAGTACCTTTTTGTGCTTACAGGTTGGAATTTTTAGTTTTTCAGACTCTTGTTTTTGGTGGGCTTCTATTCTGGCCCAGTTTAATTTTACAGTACTCTACCTTTTGTTGTACTTTGTTGGTTGGGTTTAGTTGTATGCATGAATTTTTTTTCCTTAGTGTTTTATATTTCATAATTTGTGGGATTTGAGATGTGTGTGTGTCTGTACAGGTACTTAGGCAATGCCCCCCATGTTAGTGATATGCCTACTCGGTGCTAGTCACCAGCCCCTGGCCTATTGGAGGCGGGATTGGAGAGTCACGGCGTGGGGCCCACTAGGATGGGTCATGAAAGAGTGGTATGAAAGGTGGTCGGTTCTACCTTAGGACCAAGAGTCTGTGAGTTTGGTTTGGGGAAACAATGTTGAGTGTTTCGGGTTCATCTTTCAGGCCAGAGACCCCAGAGTTGGTGCAGCGGCTGACGTATCCATACACCAGGACTCTGATAACCTGATTTTCGGCTCGGTACACGAAAAAACTGGTTGTGGGGGAAATAAAAGGTACATTCATCATATAGGAATGGGTTGTTTTTTCCATTTCCTTTGTGTCAGCTATCCAGATATACTCATTGACCATAGTACATCTTGTTTGTTTACAGGATGCCTCCATGATGCATACCCGCTAGGGTTCAGTAGCACGATCATGAGGATGACCCCCTCAGTGACGAGGCTTCAATACAGGGACCAGCTCCCCATGTGTTGCCACTAGGTGGTGCACCTGTTATACCACCACCAGTGGAGAAGCCAATGGTACCCGTGGTACCGACCAGCGAGAAGAGCAGGCTCAGCGCGCTCCACGAGTTTCATATACAGAGACCCCTCAGGTTCCAAGGCGAGCCTGACCCTTAGGTGGCTGAGGACTGGCTTGAGGCGGTGACCAGAGTTTTCCTTCTAGTGAGGACACCAGCAGACCATATGGTGGTCCTAGGAGCGATCCTTCTTCAGGGTTCGACAGGATGATGGTGGAGTCTGACCACGCAGACTCATGACGATGAGACTCTTTCATGGATGGAGTTTGATCGACTCTTCAGGGAGGAGTTCTCTCTGGATACATTGAAATCTGTGTGCATCCAGGAGCTTCTTCAGCTCCAGTAGGGAAGTATGACAGTAGCTGACTATTCATCGAGGTTCACCAATATCTCCAGGTACTCGATGGATATGGTTAGGGATTAGTACTTCAGATCTTGGACCTTTGCGTGAGGTATAAAACGAGACATCCGAGCTAGTTTCATTCCTCTATGCATATCGACTTATGCTGGAGTGCTCGAGAAGGCCTTGGTGATCGAGAGTTTCTTGGCGGAGCAGAGACAGTCGCCGGGAGTCAGCAACAGGCAGATGGGTGCGGAGACATCGACAGCAGGGAGCCGATGTCAGGCACAGGGATCTGGACATGGGAAATGTTATAGGAGTACCCAGGATAGGGGATCGACAGTCTAGGGATCTCAGGCTGGATCCAGTTAGCCTAGGGAGAAGCGATGCTACGCATGCGATGGTAGGGGCATCTCGCTAGAGATTTCCTGACACGTCGAGCTGCAGATAGGGAAGCGGTGGATGGACCACTGAGGCAGAGGCAGAGAATGGATAAGGCAGACCTTCCAGGCAGCGAACATGGCAGAGGAGTAGGGAGAGCTACAGGTGGTGGCAGACGCTTCGACTTACTTCCACCACCACCCCCAGGAGGTCCGCACCAGGCTCAGGGAGCTGGGGGACAGGGGCAGGGACAGATGCATGTGGTCGAGGCATACGACCTAGGGGCTCCAGGGATGATTCGATGTACGATCTGTTTCTTTTATACCTTAGTTTTCGTACTCATAGACACAGGTGCCAGTCATTCCCTTATAGCCACATGTCTTGTACAAAACCTCGAGATTCTGGTAGAACCGTTGACTCGATCCTTACGCTTGGAGACACCTATGGGAGTAGACTCGACGATCATGCACCTTTGCAGATAGTGTGATATTACCCTCAGAGGCGAGATTTTTTTTGGAACCTCTTAGTGGTAGCGTCGAGGCCTTACGACGTCATTCTTGGTATGGATTGGTTAACTTCGGTCCATGCCCAGATTGACTATTTTAGGCCAAGAGTGTGGTGTGTCCGCCGTGATGGAATGAGGTTTTCCTTTGTCGGAGAAAAGGAAACCCAGGCAGCACAAAATGGTATCATGCATAGGAGGGTGCAGCCGATCACTCATGAGTTGGCTAGCCTTACCCTCGGAGCAGTAGATGTTGTGAGCTCTCAGTTCCCAACAGTGGTGGCTGAGTATGGGGACATCTTTCCCGAAGATATTCTAGGACTAACTCCCCACTAGGAAATAGACTTCTGCATCGACTTACACCCTGGGATGACACTGATTTCCTCATTGTCTTATCGGATGGCTCCTGCAGAGCTTTGCGAACTAAGGGTGCAGTTGGAGGATTTGCAGAGAAAGGGTTTCGTAAGACCCAGCGTCTCACCCTGGGCGGCCCCAGTCTTGTTTTCCAAGAAGGCAAACGGGAGTCTGAGGTTGTGCGTGGATTACCGGCACCTGAACTAGGTGATGGTGAAGAACAAATATCCACTTCCAAGGATCAATGACCTCTTCGGTCAGCTAAGAGGGGCACAGTGGTTCTCGAAGGTTGACCTACAATCAGGCTATCACCAGCTACGAGTGCAGGACGAGGATATACCGAAGATGAATTTCAAATGCCTCTACGGTCACTATGAGTACTTGGTGATGTCTTTCGGTATGATTAATTCCCTTGTTGTGTTCATGGGACTAATTAACCAGATCTTCCAGCCATACTTGGACCGGTTCATAGTGGTCTTCATCGACGACATCCTTGTGTACTCAGCATCAGAGGAGGATCTTGCGAGACACCTACGGATGGTTCTGGACGTACTTCAGGAGCACCAGCTTTATGGGAAGCTCTCGAAGTGTCGGTTCTAGATTCAAGAGGTCCACTTTCTGGGATATTTCATCTCAGTAGATGGAGTGGCTGTGGACCCAGCCAAGGTGGAGGTTGTGTTAGCATGGGATCCACCTCGGAGCATAACGGAGGTGCGAAGCTTCCTTGGGTTGGCAGGATATTACCGTAGGTTCATTCCTGACTTCACCCGGATATTAGCACCGATGACGGCCTTGACCAGGAAGGGGAAACCCTTCGTGTGGACAAAAAAGTGCCAGCAGGCCTTTGAGCAGCTGAGACAGAGTTTGACGAGCGCCCCAGTCTTGATATTGTCATAGTAGGGTGTCGGGTATGTATTTTTCTTCGACGCATCAGGGATCGGGCTTGGTTGTTCCCTGATGTAGTAGCATGAAGTGATTTCTTATGGTTCGTTCCAGCTTAGGCCACATGAGCAGAACTATGTGACCCATGATCTCGAGTTGGTAGTGGTAGTCTTCGCATTAAATATGTGGCGACACTACCTTATGGGCGAGTGGCTTATTGTCTACTCTGACCACAAGAGCCTCAAGTACATCTTCTCACAAAAGGATCTGAATCTGAGGCAGAGGCGTTGGCTAGAGTTCCTCCAAGACTATGATTTTGAGATCATCTATACTCCTGGGAAGGGGAACAAGGTGGAGGATACTCTTAGCAGAAGGTCGAGCTCACAGCTGTTGAGTGAGGTGACACAGCAGTTAGTCACGTTACAGTTATCCTTCATGGATGGAGAGGATACATCTTACCTACAGTCGATGGTTGTCACCCCTCCACTCTTACAGCGAGTTAGGGAGGCACATCTTGGGGATGTCGACTGTGTGGCCTTACATGCTCATTTATCCACAGGACATGCTCCTGATGGATATTCGCAAGGTGGGGAGCACGTACTTCTTTTCAGAGGACGTACTATTGTACCAGTGGCGTTACAAAAGAAGATCCCGAGGGAGTTTCATACATCCCCTTTGGAGGTACATCCTGGAGTGGAAAAGATGTACCAGGATCTCCGAAGATAGTTCTGGTGGTCAGGCATGAAGAAGGCAGTAGCAGAGTTTGTTTCTCGATGCCTCACATGCCAACAGGTGAAGGCTGAGCACCGGGTTCCGGTGGGATTATCTCACCCCATGGAAGTCCTAGAGTGGAAGTGGGATGGAATATCGATGGACTTTGTGACAGGCTTACCATGGACGTCCAAAGGGAATGACTCCATCTTGGTGATCTTTGACCGACTCACCAAGTCAACCCACTTCCTAGCTATCAGGGAGAAGAGTTCTGTGGAGATCTTGGGGCGCCTCTATGTACAGGAGATAGTTCGGCTTCATGGCGTCCCCTCAACTATAGTCTCAGACCAAGATGCCCGCTTCACATCTTGGTTGTGGAAGGGATTTCAGGAGGCTTTTGTGACTCAGCTACTCTTGAGCACAGCGTTTCATCCCCAGACAGATGGTCAGACGGAGAGGACCATTCAGGTTCTGGAGGATATGTTGCGGCCCTGTATCTGGGACTTTGGTCGCAGCTGGGAGGACCACCTACAACTGGTGGAGTTTGCGTACAACAACAGCTACCACTCCACCATTGGTATGGCACCGTTCGAGGTCTTGTACGGGAGACCCTTCTAGTCACTACTTTTCTGGACCGACCCCGGAGATTTAGCACTCATGGGTCCAGAGTTACTACAATATACCACAGAGAAGGTTCAGATCATCCAGGAGTGGATGAAGACTACAAAGAGCCGGCAGAAGTCTTATTCTGATAGGAGACAGAGACCTCTGGAGTTCGAAGAGGGAGACCACGTCTTTCTTCAGGTCTCACCTCGACGAGGGTTGCGGAGATTTGGCCAAGGCGGCAAGTTATCTCCGAGGTTCATCGGACCTTTCCAGATTCTGTGCAGAGTTGGCGAGGTGTTGTATCACCTAGCTCTACTGCCACACTTGCATCAGGTACATGATGTCTTCCATGTGTCGCAGCTAAGGAGGTATGTGCATGACCTGTTGCACGTCATCGACTGGGGCAAGCTGGACATCGAGGATGGAGGGACCTTTGTTGAGTACCTGGTGAAGATCGAGGATCGGCAGGAGAGGATCCTTCATGGTCGATCGATTCCCTTAGTGTGTATCTAGTGGCAGCACGGGAATCTTCAGGAGATCACATGGGAGTGGGAGGCCTAGTCCGTGCCCAGTACCCTCATCTTTTTTAGTATCCTTTGTTTTGGATTTTCGGGGACGTAAAGCCCCAAGGTGGGGAGAATGTAATGTCTCAGATTTTCCATTTATTATTTTTAAATATTATATGGAATTATTTCGAGATCGGGCATGAATACGTCACATCATTCCGAGGTCCAATGATCTCAGAATGGTGGTTTGAACTTTTTTTTAAGTTAAGTGAGTCGGCACTTGTGCGCGGTTGGGGAAGTTTCCAAACGGATGCCCGGATTAAAAATCAGAGTGCACCGTTGTGTTCGGGATGACGACTTTACCTAAGAATGAGGCTAACCTCGACCGGCACAGGTCGAGGGAAAAAGTTAATTTTCGGACGTTTTAAGTAAAATAAATTAAATTAAATTAAGAAGTTTATTTTATTTCATTTAAGGAAACATCCGATGTAGCGCGGCAATGGCACAACTGTTTCCTAAATTAATGGCGCATCTTAATGACTTCGAAATGGCAAGTCAACGTCATTAATACTGTCGCATAATTAAATGCCAACATGTTTCCCCTTTTAATGTGTTAACCAATTGTTGATCGTTGGAAACGTAGAGAGATGAACCTCTGCAGAATCCGTGGCGTGTTGGAGCGAACTCTCGGCGACAAATGATTACAGATCAAAATCAAGGATCGTTGCGCCGACGTTGAAGGATCTCAATGACAACGGCAGCGTGATGCCTTCATCAACGATCGATCCTTTCAGAAGGTAGGGGTTGTTATTTCGATTTCTTTTCCCAGTATTTGAGTTTAAATGATGAAAGCAGATCAACCACAAACATTTGATCCGCAGATTCGTAAGTTCTTGCGGGAAGGATTTTTTTCTTTGGGAAGATTATGGGGAATTGATCCATGATTTATGTTGTTGTTGATTCTTTCTCCATTTAAGCCTATTAAAGGGAGAGGATCAATGCTGTGACGAACGACGGTGGAGGTTCATTCCTCAATTTGTTTATTTGGATTCCGTCCCCCTTCTTTCCCTGTGCATTCTTCGCGTTCTTCGCGGGGTGAAGAACAACAGATCGTTGCGCATCCGTTCTACGACTCAATGATCCCAAATAGAAGGTTAAACACCGCAACGACCTTATGGAGGAGCGGAGATGATGGCAGAAGACAAATTGGACCGGATCAGAAAGAGTGTTCTTCACGTGTTCATCGTGTGGGAAGATCGGAACACGTTTTCAGAGCCGATCGGAGGCCCGAAAACGACGGAAGCAACTTCGTGGTGTTAGGGAAACCAAAACCTAAGAGATTTGTGGCGATCGGACAGCCGGATCAATGACCGGAGCACCACGGGAGGCGCTCCGGTGAAGGGCGTCGTTTCTAGAAATTTCTAGAACACACTGTGTGTACTTCCGAAGAACACGCCGTGTAGTACTGGCGGTGGCGGATAGGGTTTTGGGGTCAGAGAAGAATCACACGGCGTGTGACCCCGGTCACACGGCGTGTTGGACTTTCCCCGAAGCTTGGTGTGTACTTTGGGTAGTACACGGACACGAGATGATCTACACGGATTCAGGCGACACGGAATGTACAGATCGGTAGAGGCGATTACGTAGAGCTCAGCGTGTATCCCGGGGATACACGGACATGGGATGGAGTACATGACCGTGTACTCCATCACATGTCCAAGCGAGGCCAATAGCGCGGGTCACCCCGTGTGCAGATTACATGGGTCAGAGTACACGGGTTGGTGACTGTGTATGGGCACATGGCCAAAGTACATGGAGCCAACCCCAGTTACCCAGAAACGGCGTGTACTCTATACTACATGCCATGTACTAAGTTTTCTACATGACCAGCCTCATGACATGGGCCATTGTACATGGGCAGTACCCAGGGTCGGACAATATGGCATGTATCATTTCCTACACACCGTGTACTTTTTGGAAAACGGCTTGGTCCTTTTGTTCACCGTACCTTGGACTTCTTTCGTTTGGGTTAGTGCCTCTTCTTCTTGTTCCCCTAAAGGTCAGGCATCATTCCCTCATGCAAGATTATGATCCCTTTAGCAGGATTTTCTGTGATAGAGTCAGGAATCCATCTGAGAGGCCCAGATCGAGATCCTATATCCATTCCCGACCCTAGGTAGAGTCAGGCATCGATGTGACCAACCTTACCGGGAGTTGATCCTCTACCTAGCTGGTTTATCACCTAACTAGTGAATCTGGATGAGTCGTGGTATCCTCCATGGCCCTGGTAATGATCCTCATCTGTGTATCGTGATCTTTCCACTCAGGCATGTGTCTCCCATAATGAGTACTTCTATCTACCGTAACCTTTCCACTCAGGAGTGTGTCTCCCGTAATGAGTGTAGCTACCTCTTGTGACGGTTCCGACGAACAGCGCTTCTTGGATGGATGTCATCAAAGCCATTAGACTCGTGGAGTGTGTTCTCCCGGAACGAGTGCATCACGGAATCTTCAAACAAAATCCCTTGCGGGGGTATGCAGTTGGGTGACTTGTCTCTAGACCACGGGTATGGGTTTTGAGTATATCTGGTTTGTTCTATATGTTCTGTAGACATATATTGTGCATAGCTTAATGTAACTTTAATTTGTGTACTACTTTGTGGTTTTCGGGGTCCTCTATTGAGTATTGTTATACTCACCCCTGCACGGGCTTTTCCCGCACGTCTGGTGTCTTGTGCAGACGACCATCCTTTCAACAGAGTCTAGGGCGGACCAGGACAGGACCGAGTTTTCTGAGTTCCCTACAGGCCGAGGCATTCCTATGGCTACGAGTGACAGTCCCAGTACCTTTTTGTGCTCATAGGTTGGACTTTGCAGTTTTTTAGACTCTTGTTTTTGGTGGGCTTGTATTCTGGCCCAGTTTTCTTTTACAGTAATCTACCTTTCATCGTACTTTGTTGGTTGGGTTTAGTTGTATGCATGAATTTTTGTTCCTTAGTGTTTTACATTTCATCATTTGTGGTCTTGGAGATGTGTGCATGTGTACAGGTACTTAGGCAATGCCTCCCATGTTAGTTATATGCTTACTCGGTGCTAGTCACCAGCCCCTGGCCTATTGGAGGCGGACTTGGGGAGTCACGGCGTGGGCCCCACTGGGATGGGTCATGAAAAATATCAAAAATAATATATATAATCATCAAATACATCTATATGATATAGTTTTTATGGCATACTTGACAATCAAATCGCATTTCATTATGGAGTTGGCAGTCTATACGTATGCACTAACAAAGTTTTCATTTCTCATAGGATGGAAATTAGTTAGAAAAATAGTTATACCATTAGCATAAAAACATAAAATTAAAGTAAATATACTTATTTAATCATGTTTATATGGTTATATTGTAACACTACAAGATATTATAAGTATTTCCTTTGAAATAAACATGAAGTATTCAATATCTTGCTTTACATGTAACCTCACGTCTAAGAACATGTGATATATTATTACTTTATAATCTAACAATTGGATTGGTGGGTATGACAAAAATTAATCAAATTATGAAATATATATATAATTATTTTCTTAAATTAAAATGTGTTGATTTATTCCCAATAAATAATCATTAAATTTTTAATAATGTCATTTAATGATTAAAAAATATATTTTTGAAGAAATGTATTATTCAACATGTTATGTATTTTTATCTAAAAAATTATATTGAACACTATTTAAATATTATTTTAATTAAATATATTGAAAATTTATTTTAATAAATGAATAATCATCCATACATTAGTCATATAATGGTTAGGAATGAAGATAAAATTATTTAAAGATAAAACGAGTTATTTTTTAGGAAACCTTTTTTATATGAGAAATGTGTTTAAATCATAATAAATTAAATAAATAATTTTTTATTAATGGTTTTAATGAAATTTTTATAATATGGATTTTATGAAATATTATAAATTTCATTTATTGATTTTACTATGAATTTAACGAATGTAATTTAAGTTTTATTCTTTTAAATGCATTTTTCTAAAAAGGGGGTTTTGATGAATTTTGTACACTTATTTTATAATTAAATTATTCCAATTATAGAAAATTAATTTGATAAAATAGATTAAATATTTTTAATATGAATTTATAAAATATTTAATGATTCTACTTTCATTTTTTTTCATAATTAATAGTAAAAATAGTCAAAACATTTTACCATAGATAAAGTTGAAATAGGTTTATTGGGAGTTAAACTAGCAGATAAGGGTAATAATTCCACATAAACTAGTCTAATTATTATTTTATAGTAATATTTTTACCCTATAACATACTAACTTATAATTAATGTCTATTTGGAGACCTTTTTTATAAGAAAGTGACATTATATTATTTATGCATTTTAAGTAACTCCCATCAATCCTCTCCCTCGCTTATCAAAGGACACCTCCTCTCCAACCTTATTCATGAATTTTAATCTTTATAGATATTAAAATACTTGACCCAACACCTTAAAAGATTCATCAACTTCATTTTTTATATCTTTTATATCTCCTAATACAAATATTTCAATTATTAAGGTGTAATCCAAAGGAGGTCTCGTAAAGAAGTGGTATAAATATTAACTGAGGTCTATCGATATTATTACTTATTCTGCATTATCTAAGCCTCCTATATCAATAATAATATTATTAATCATATATAATAAATAAAATTAGATGTTATTATGAAATTTTAGAAACTATTTCCACATCCTTTCCCTTAAATGGGAAATAAAATTATAGCTAATGCATACATGTGGACTACCGCCTCCATATAGCAATATGATCCATTTTATATCATTGCCTCACATTGATATATAAAATGATGAATTTAAAATATATATATATATATTATAATTATCAATATATAATGACAAATTATTATTTACCTTTATTTCAAAATTTTCATTAAAAAATAAAAATAGCATTCAAGTGTACGTACGGACTATCGTCTCCATGAACGATGTAATTCATATTTTGATATCCACCATTTTTATGGTTCTATAGGTATATATATAATGAATATATATTATATTTATATCATTACTGAAATTATTTATATTATGTAACCATGATCCAAGTAAAAAGACTGGAACTACTTAAAAAACATTCTTAAAAAAGGAAATAGTTGACACCCAGAAACACAATTTTAATAAATAATTAGTAATAAATGGGTGATGAAATATTATAAATAGACAATATATGGTATTATATGTATGAAAATTATTTTACACATAGGTATAATATATTTTTATTTATTATTCAAGAGGCTATATTTCTAATAAAGCAATTCAAACTTGAAGTAAGGGTTTTATGATATAATATCACTTCTTACCAAGATTGTTTGGACTTAAATTCCCAATGATGAAATTATATGATCTATATCTAAAAGATAATTTGAAATTTATTGTCTTATATTTAAATAAATAATTATATGTTTAAATTTCATTTTATTATCTCTAAAAACTCAAAATTATGTAAGCATGTTTTGAAGTAAAATCTACTTTGTTTTTTTATTCAGTTGGGAATGTTTTCTTACATGTCCATATTTTCATTAAAATGATTTATGTAATACTTTTAATATTATATAATGATATAATAATAAAAAATTACTAATGTTTTAATTTCTATAAAAAAAATTAAGGAATTTTATTTTCATTTTTCAAACATAGTGTTTTTTACCAAATGTGTGAATAAAATCATGGTTTTTACGTATACTACACAATATGATTTTCCCACCATCTTGAATACCCTTTTCATTGGTTCTTCCATTAAAATTATTAATGTTTCTTTTCAAAGAATAATTTTTTGTAAAAAAAATTGATATTTATTATATTTTAAATAAGTTTATTCCAAATTAAAATGTTTTCTACAAGAAATGCTTCGTTGATATTTTATATAAATTTTTCAAATATAATAACATCATTTGATGCTACCTATGAATCACTGGGGATAGGATTCTATGAAACTACCCTTATTTTCACATTATATTTTTTATGATTATGATGATAAAATATTGATGAAGCCTATTTTATTTTCCCAATGTTAAGAAATGATTAAATGATAAATTTTTTCATGAACTTATGGAATATAACAAGTGGATTTTGATTATGTGATGATTGGTTCCTTTATATACCTCCAATGCATTGGGAAAATATTATAGTTTATGAGCTAAAATAGAACATGGTAGGTTATCCCAAGCCAAAAAGAGGGTATATTGGAGGTTATCCCAATCCAAAAAATGGTACATTGGGGGATAGCATAATCCTAACATGTGATAAATGTCTTGGTGGTTATCCTTGATATAATATTTCTATTATTATGATAATTCCACACTCTATTAAACTTTTTTTATGAAATTATCTTATGCCAATGTTATGGTATTATGGTTATTGTTTTTTCATTCCTTTATGATTCATGACTTATAAACTATGAAGATTTCTTCCATAACTCTATATTATGATCTATAAATTTCTTAGTATGGTTTTAAAATTCTAAGATCATGTTTTCATACCCTTATTCTCATTTAATATTTAAATATTCATTTATATCTCCATTTTTACCCTTAATAAGAATATAAACTCACCATTTTTATGTTTTTTTTAGGATATGATGAATGGTGTTAAGTATGGTATGTCTATAATGGTTTATATTTGTGAAGAACATAACAAAAAAAGATGTGGATCATTTACGTACCAATTGTTTATGTATCAATGTTTCTATATATAGTAAACCTTTATTATTTTGGCATGGATTTAAATCATATGTAATTAAAATTCATATATAATATGTAATATTTATTTATGTAATGTTTGGGTTACCTCAATTGGTGTAATAGATAGGTTTAGTTATTTATCAAAATATTGATGAAGATACATTAGTAAAAACCCTTAGGATAGCCCCAATTATAATAGTATATCTTGTGTTATATTTTATAAATAAGAGTGGCCTTCCTTGAAAATACACCCCTGACTAGATACCGGCATGTGTATGTAGTTGTGGAATAGTTTCCCCTAAGGATAACAATATAGAAAGTGGAGTATTAGGTATTAACTTGATTTTCACCGATTCTTGATAAGTGTGTCTCAGACTACATGCTTGGTGATACCCTCCCATGAGATATACATAGGTTAATTCACATTTTTATTATGATATATTATAGAGGATTTGAATATATTATAACCATGGGTAACCTAGGATAAAAATAAGTTTCATATATTGAAAATAATGTATCATGATTTAGATATACTATAAATGATTTTCATGATTATGTGGTTTCTAACTACGATTATTATTTCTTAACTTATGGTTTTTTTGTAGTTAATGTTAGAATATAAAAGGAATCATGTTAACACATAATGTTATGTATAATTTATTGATTTCCCCCCCAATAAACCTATTTTTTTCAAATGGAATAAAAAAATTATTTTTATTTTTATGCAGCATTCTAAATCTATGAATCATACTGACCATCCAAACAAGTAATAGAAAAAAAATGTTCTATTGATTCCTTCATGAAGAAACATCCGCCTTATTTTAGTGGGTCTACAAATCCACTTATTTTTATGAAATGGATCAGTACTACTAAAAAATATTTTCTATTCTCTAGTATTCATAGCATGAAAAAGTTCTTTTTTCTATTTATCATTTATATAGAGAAGCATATCAGTATAGTTCTCTTATCAAGAACATAATTCAATATAAAGAAATTAACTCTATATATTACGATGAGTTTAGAAGGATATTTTTCAAGAAGTACCTTCCTTGTATTCTTCATACAAAAATGGGAAAAATCCTTGAGCTAAAGAAAAAGGATGGTGAGACCATTAGTACCAATGAGGAACATTTTAAAGGACTTATGATATAGACATCTATTATTATATTTAAACCAAAAGGCGATATTGATCAATTATTCAGTATCTTAAGGCTAATAATTTGTTTAGTGTTATCCATAAGAAACTTCAATAGCCATGAAGTAATCATATGATGTTAATTCCAGGAAGAAATGGATATTGGTGACATATATGAATCTCATGGTTTTGAAAAGAAAATAAATATATAATTTAAAGGAAATTATAATAATAAAAACCATGGGGGAACAAGATGAGTACTTCTTTATTCCAAAAGTGTGGAAATAAATATGGAATAAATTGACTTAAGTGGATTATTAAATGAATTAAGTGTAGAAAGTAAATTCACTTGGAAATTTAATTTCAAGATAATGGGAAGAAGATAAATAATTATGTTAATGGATAGAAATCTTCATAGAATGCAACATATACCCTTAAATGTTTCAAATATAAGGATTTTGGGCATTATTCTAACCATTGCTCCAATTTGAGGATTATGACTATGATTAACATTAGTAACCAATTAAGTCCAGATAAAAATATAAATATCATGAAATATCTATTTCAAATATGGTGTATGATAATAAAGTGGTGAAATATACCATTTACATCTATTTTATAATTGAAAATGTCTTATTTTATTCTATTTCCACCCAAAAATTTTCAATATGATTAATTTTCTAAGTGTATCTCATTTCCACTAAAAATACTAGATGATTAACTACCAAAAAAATTAATGGTATAATGATAGAATCTGAAGTCTACGATTCTTATCTAATTAATTTTTATGGGAATGAGCTCATAGAAAAAAATTTATTCTCCCTCTAGTTGAATTTGATTTAATTTTCGACATGTATTGGATTTATTTATATAAATACCATATCAATTTATGAGGAAGTGAAGTCATATTAAATATTTTTAACCATTTAATGATTTTATATCATTTTGAGAATAAATATGAACATATGATGGAATTATATTTGTTTCATGGTTCTTAATTCCATTTCAATGATGGTATTTAGCTCTAATGTTTAGGGAGAAACTCAAAATTGAAGGTATTATCATTTTATGGGAGTTTATGATGTATTTTTGAATGTGTGGTCAAGTATTATTCTAAAATGTAATTTTTAGTTTTTAATAGAACTCATACCTGGTTCTGCACCTATTTTAAATAATCTATATAGAATTGAACTGATTGAGTTATATTAATTGTGGGAGAAACATCTAGAGAATCTTGATAATGGATTCATTAAGCTAAGTGCATCACCATAGGGTACACCTATTATTTTTGTTATATATAGACATGGTTTAATGTGACTTTGTATTGATTATCTATATCTAAAAATATCAAAATGAAGAATAAGTATTCATTCCCCTGTATTAATTATTTTTTCAATCTATTATAAGGAGCTCAATATTTTTACAAGATTGAACTTCATTCTTGATATTATAAATTAATATTAAAAAGTTATTACATACAAATTATATTCTTCATTATGAGTTATATACATTATAAATTCACAATTTTTCCATTTTCCCTTACTAATTCCCTTGTTATCTCTATTCATTTTGGGAATAGATTCTGTTGAGATTGCCTTAATCTATTTGTGGTAGTCATTATAGATGATATTATTATATATTATAGGAGAAATTAATACCATGAATGTAAAGAACCGGAAATTTCAAGGTAAATTTTTTCTTATTTTCATTGGAATTTTACAAGAACATAGTTTCTGATGGAACCTGATTCCGAGGCCCGATGTGCCCAGAATCAATTTCCGAAGTTTAGCTCAGGTACGTTCAGTGAATGAACAAGTGGGTTTTTCTAACTTTTAAACCAGTGCTCGAAATCAAAATCTGAGGGCACCGATGAAACTACAGCACCGGTAAATGCTTAGGAACACCTTTTCTGGAGTTTCGTTTTCTCGGGGGGAGTTGTTAAAAATTTGTGGAATTAATAAAGAATTGAATTAAAAAATTGTGGAACAATTTTTTTCATTAATTCTTTATCCTAATGGTTATATCCAACATGGGGTAGTTAGGGTGGGACTTACAATCCCCTAACTACCCATGAGAGGATTAAAGGTGAGGTGGGGCCCACATGAACCCCGCCCCTTTCATCTTCCCTAAACTCCCTTAAACCTCTCCTCTCATTAATTGGTAACTCTTCTTAACATGTTTAACCCCCCTTTAATGTGAGACCACTCACCTGCCTATCTCTCTTCTTTAATCATGCCAACTCACTTAAATAATTAAGTGAGTTAAGTGTTTGATTTTTTAAATTTAAAATTCTTGGCTTGATGTAATAAAATAAGATAAGTCTTATTTTATTTGAGAGAGTTGGTTGTTGTGTGAGGAGGATTTGGAGAGAAATTTATAAGCTTTGAAGAACTTATTCCTTCTTGAAGAACGCAAAGAAAGAAACTCTCCGACGAAGAATTCTGACACCAAAGAGCAGCGAAGTACCCCTTTCTTCCTTCTCTGTGACACGAGGGGATACGTCACATCTTTGAGTACACTTGGGCGACGTCGGGCCTTCCAAGACCTTCGAAGAAGAATGCTTCCTGGTCTCCATCAAAGGAGGAGGCACCACCGTGGGAAAATAGCAAACAACGACATCACCTTCCGACGTCAATGAACGATGCTACCTCTCCGCAAATCCATCGAGGGATCACATCACGAGGTAGGTGGTTTTGGTTCAATTAAATCTATGTGGGTTATATTCTCAGCCTTGATTTAATTGTTGATAGTCGTTTGAGCCGCCTGTTATTGAAATAATGGGAGGAGGTCAGACCGCGCGAACACAGCCGACCCTCATCCCCCTTTGATGGTTGTTCTTGTTGTGGCACGATTAAAGGCATCACGGTACAACGGCACCCCGCAGAAACAATTGAGTAACGGGCGAAGAAGCATGGCGCCGTCGCGCAGCACCGTTGCGACAATTCGAAGGCTTCGTAGACTGTTTAATTGACGGCAGATCGTAGGGCGATGAACGAACGGGCAGTAGAACCAGTTTGATGATTCCGCAGTAAATTTTGAGACCCGAGATGAACGTCGGCACAGACGGAATTGAAAACAGACCACCGGAGAAACTCTAGTGGCCCGTGGAAACCCTGGAGGCGCGGGTCGTCGGCGCGGCGCCGTCGGCAACCGGGGGCGGCGGCCGGAGCCGTACGGATTCCAGGAGGCATCGGTGCCCTAGCGCACCGCAGGAGGAAACAAACCACCATGGCTTGACGTGGTGGTGCGCCACGGGGGATCCCGCGGCCGCACGGGATCCCGGAGGAACGGCGGCGGCGCAAACCGTTGTCGGCATCAATCAACAGCGAGGGGGCCACGCACCCCCCCACCCCCCCCCCCCCCCCCCCCGCTCCGTGGCTTCCGCTCGGCCACCCTGGCTGAGCCGCAGCTGGCCATGCGGCCGGGCCGCACCAGCCGGGCCGACCCCGTTCGGGCCGGCCCAGGGGGGTTGGGCCGGGCCGGGCCGGGCCCAAACCCCCCATTTCGGATTGTTTTCGTTCGAACGCCCATAACTTGGGCTACGGACCTCCGATAAATGCACCGTCAGTTGTGATGCGATCCTTGGATCAAGACAGTCATTTCTGTTTATTACACTCAAGATTTCGGAGAACTTTGAGAATGGACGGGTTGGTTCGGATACGAAACCAATCGGGCCCTCGGATTGGAAATGTTTATATCATGAGCTCCAGATGTCTGATTGACGTGTCGTTGACTTTTTTGGATTCATCTTGATGAGAATGAACTTTTGGCATGATTCACCTGAGTTTTGGATGCAGTGGGATAACGGCCTGGTTGGATTGAACCCGAAATCCAACCGGGCCCCCAGAACGGAAAGGCTGATAACTTTCATACCAGACGTCCGTTTGACGAATCGTCAGCGGTGTTGGTGATCACGTTGAGAAACAGTCCCTATGAGCATACCCTATGAGAGTTCAGGGTATAGTCGAGATACGTCCAGGTTGGTTCGTACACGAAACCAACCGGGCCCCTGGGACGAAAAGGCTAGTAACTCACAGACCGGGCGTCCGACTGACGTGTCGTATATTACGTTGAGACCCCTATGATGAGGCGGTCCTTTGAGATACTTCTTCGTGGAACTTTTTGATACTTGGAGTATCGACCAGTAGCTCGTGGAGCGAACCCTCCCGGTGACGAGCTAGTAGAGTGCAGAGACCTAGTAGCTGGCTGAGACTTGACGACTACTGATCTATCGACTCGGTGTGTTTCAGATAGCCCAGTAGGGAACGCTTGGTTGTAGCAGCAGACCCACGGTGGAGGAGTGCATGGTAGTAGCAGCAGACCCATGGTACTCAACAGAAGGAGTACCTCTGGAGGCTATGAGTGGGAGCACTTGGTTGTAGCGGTAGACCCATGGCGGAGGAGTGCTTGGTTGTAGCGGCAGACCCGCTGTACTCAACAGAAGGAGTCTGAAACCTATGAGGGGGAGCGCTTGGTTGTAGCGGCAGACCCATGGTGGAGGAGTGCTTGGTTGTAGCGGCAGACCCTCGGTACTCAATAGAAGGAGTACCTCTGGAACCTATGAGGGGGAGCGCTTGGTTGTAGCAGCAGGCCCACAGTACTCGACAGGTGGAGTACTACAACATTCCAAGGAGTTCGGCGTGCTTGGTTGTAGCGGCAGGCCCTCTGTACTTGATAGAGGAGGAGTTCGGCGTGCTTGGTTGTAGCGGCAGGCCCACTTTACTCGACGGAGGAGGAGTTCTCCCATATCCGTGGTTCGACGTCATGAATAAAATCCTAGTTGAGCTGAGTCTATGATCTTTTTTTTACCTCATGATTGAGATGGGTCACTTGATAACTTAGGTATATGTATGGGAATATACCTGGGTAATGGTTATCCGTTGATTTCACAATCTTTGTGTTTCCTCATGATTGAGATGGGTTACTTGATAACTTGGGTATATGTATGGGCATATACCTAAGTAGTGGTTATCTGTTGAGATCTTCTTTGTGGTTAACCTTGTTGGATTTAGTGATACCTTGAGGGTCTCGGGGTCCCTACTGAGTATCGTTATACTCACCCCTGCACGGGCTATGCCCGCACCTCATTGTATTGGTTGCAGATGACGGGCAGCGCTGACAGAGGCCGAGTGTTCGAGGACTGGACGGTACCCGGAGGTGGACCTCACGACGAGTCAGTATCCGGAGGTGGACTTCAAGACGAGACGACACTCGGAGGAGGTTGATGGGCGAGAGCATTGTGGAGGCTATCTGTACCTACCCTTCATGTAGGATCTGTGGTGGACGATCCAGGAGATATACTATCTGTACCTACCCTTCAGGTGGGATCTGAGGAGGACGTCCCAGGAGCTTCTTCCATTCTTCCAGTTGTTTGTATTTTCTGTTGTACTTTTGTTCATTTGTAACTGTACTTTCGATTGGGTTTGTATTCTGGCCCATTTAATTTTCAGCACTTCCTTTTTGTACTTAGTGTTTTACTTCCGCTTATACTCTGTGGTGTTTTTTTTACTTTTATAAAGGAAATTTCTTCCCAGTTATTGGGATTTACGCCTTTGGTGCTAGTCTCCAGCCCCTGGCCTATGGAATGCGGTCTTGGGGTAGTCACGGCATGGGCCCCGAGGACGGGTCGTGACAAATTGGTATCAGAGGAGTTCGGTTCTACCGCAGAACTTTGAACTCTGATCTTTCTTCTATGTGAAGAAATAGTGTTAAGAGTATTGAGTGTGGTTATCAGTCCAGGGAGTCCAGTGTTGGTGCGGTGGCCGACGTATCCGTACACCAGGACCCTGACTTCTGATTACCGACTTAATTCATGAAAACATTGATTGCATGTGTGTTTCAATTTTTCGTTATGATTACTTGTGTCAGCTCACTAGGTATACTATTCTGACCGTGGCACACTTGTCTCTTTTCAGGATGGCCTCACGACGGCAGCCAGCTAGGGTTCCGAGATTTGTGTGTGACGACAACCCACTGAGCGAAGAGGCCTTGGTACAGGGCCCTTTGACAGCAGAGGCACCGGCGGTACCTCTACCCACCGAGCCACCGATGCTACCAGCCCCAGCCGTTGACGGTTCACGTCGCCTTAGTGCACTGTACGTGTTTCAGCATCAGAAACTACCCAGGTTCCGTGGGGAGACGGACCCTCAGGCAGCCGATGATTGGCTGGAGGATGTTATTCGAGTTTTCTGTTTTGTAGGGACACCAGATGACCTTATGGTGGTCCTTGCAGCGAGCCTCCTGCACAAGGCAGCAAGTAGATGGTGGATCTTGATGCTCTAGGTGCACGAAGAGGCATCTCTCCTTTAGATGGACTTTGAGAGACTTTTTTGCTCAGAGTTCATCCCAGCCACCCTCCGAGCGGTGCGCATCCAGGAGCTGCTACAGCTGCAGCAGGGCAGCATGACAGTAGCCCAGTACGCGGCGAGGTTTACCAATCTCTCGCGCTATTCCACAGACATGGTACGAGACCCATTCTTTAGGGCCCAAACTTTCGAGCAGGGGCTCAGGCAAGAGATCAGAGCTTCAGTTGTTTCTTACAGCATTCCGACATAGACAGGGGTGTTGGAGCGAGCCCTCTTAGTGGAGAGTTTCCTTGCTGAGCAGTCTCCAGTAGCAGGACCCACCACTAGCCGGCTTGAGGCAGAGTCTTCTGCAGTAGGCAGTAGACAGATGACGCAGAGATCCAAGAGGACTAGACCTACAGGTTGTTGACCGCATGACACAGGATCGTTTGTGCGAGGCACCCGGGGTGGAGAACGAATTACCATGCACCGACAGTGTCACTCCTATGGTGGGGTTGGTCACATGGCTCATGACTGTTTGACCCACCATACAGATGACCAGAAGATGAATGAAGGGCCTCCCAGGTAGAGGCAGAGGTTCGATCGAGGTGGACCGCATGTAGTAGGAGACTGTGGAAGCGGAGCTGGCCGTGCAGCTGGAGGTGGACGACACTTCGAGGTGTTGCCACCACCACCACCAGGAGATCCACCCCGACCGCAGGGAATAGGTGGACGTGGGAGATCTCAGCTTCAGGAAGCTGAGGCCTACGATAATGGAGCTCCGGGAGCATATGGACAGGAGCGGGACTAGCTCCAGACATGGAGACTTTTGGTCATGTTTCTTCTAGCTCTGTTGATGTTTGTTTGTAGATGATTTGTGTCTTTTTACTTTGAACTGCAATAATAAAAGACACCTTTCTTGTGGCGTTTACCTTCCTGTCCCCTCTTTATGTTGTTACTAAGAGGTTCCGGTTTAAAAACCCTTGACTTGACCCTCACTTTAAGATACCTACTGGAGGAGACCCAGTGACCACACACTGATGCCGATAGTTTGACTCAACCCTTGAAGGCGAGAGTAATGGTTGGATCTCTTGGTAGTAGAATCGAGGCCTTATGACGTCATCCTTGGTATGGATTAGTATCGTCCATATTGGGATTGACTGTATTAGGCGAAGAACGTGGTTCATCCAGGGGATGAGACTGGATTTCTCTTATCGGCAAAGAGGAAATCGCAGCAGCTCTTGTAGGACCAAAAAGGTCCAAGTCATCCAAGAGCGGATGAGGATAGCTTAGAGCCGGCAAATGTCTTGTGCTGACAGGGGGCAGAGACCTCTCGAGTTCGAGTATGATGATCATGTCCTTATACAGGTATCACCTCGACGTGTTTTACAGAGATGTGGCCAAGGTGGCAAGTTATATATGAGGTTCAGCGGACCTTTTCAGGTCCCCAGAAGGGTATGCGAGGTGTCTTACCATTTGACCCATCCACCTCAGTTGCACCAGGTGCACGACGACTTCCATGTATCTCAACTAAGGAGATACAAGCTCGACCATTCTCTTTTCATCAACCATGGGGAGCTAGACGTTGGCGATGGGGTGACTTTTGCGGGGTTCTAGTAGAGGTTGAGGATCGACAGGGGCGGGTCCTATAAGGATGGTCGATTCCTCTTGTGCGTTTTCGTAGGCAGCACAGGAACCTCCAAGTGATCACATGGGAGCGGGAGACTCAGATGCGTGCTCAGTACCTCTTTTGTATCCCCAGTTTGTGTTAAAGATTTACGAGGACGTAAATCCCTGAGGTGGGAGTAATGTAAAGACCCAGAAATTTCAAGGTAAATTTTTTCTTAATTTATTTGGAATTTTACAAGAATGCAGTTTCTGACGGCACCTGATTCTGAGGCCCGGTGTGCCCGGAATCAATTTCTGAAGTTTAGATCAGGTACGTTCAGTGAACGAATGAGCGGGTTTTTCTAACTTTTAAACCGGTGCTCGGAATCGAAATACGAGGGCACCGATGAAACCGCAACGCCGGTAAATTCTTAAGAACACCTTTTCTGGAGTTGCATTTTCTCGGGAGGAGTTGTTAAAAATTTGTGGAATTAATAAAGAATTGAATAAAAAAAATTGTGGTTCATTAATTCTTTATCTTAATGGTTATATCCAACATGGGGTAGTTAGGGTGGGACTTACAAGCCCCTAACTACCCATGAGAGGATTAAAGGTGAGGTGGGTCCCACATGAACCCCACCCCTTTCATCTTCCCTAAACTCCCTTAAACCTCTCCTCTCATTAATTGGTAACTCTTCTTAACATGTTTAACCCCCCTTTAATGTGAGACCACTCACCTCCCTCTCTCTCTTCTTTAATCATGCCAACTCACTTAATTAATTAAGTGAGTTAAGTGTTTGATTTTTAAAATTTAAAATGCTTGTCTTGATGTAATAAAATAAGATAAGTCTTATTTTATTTGAGAGAGTTGGTTGTTGTGTGAGGAGTATTTGGAGAGAAAGCTCTAAGCTTTGAAGAACTTATTCCTTCTTGAAGAACGTGAAGAACACAACTCTCCGATGAAGAATGCCGACACCAAAGAGAGGCGACGTACCCCTTTCTTCTTTCTTTGCGACAAGAGGGGATACGTCACATGTTTGAGTACACTTGGGCGACGTCGGGCCTTCCAAGACCTTCGACGAAGAATGCTTCCCAGTCTCCATCAAAGGAGGAGACACCGCTGTGGGAAAATCGCAAACGACGACGTCACCTTCCGACGTCAACGAATGACGCTACCTCTCCGAAGATCCATTGAGAGATCACATCACAAGGTAGGGGGTTTTGGTTCAATTAAATCTATGTGGCTTATATACTCAGCCTTGATTTAATTATTGATAGTCGTTTGAGCCGCCTCTTATCGAAATAACGGGAGGAGGTCGGACTGCACGAACACGGCCGACCCTCCTCCCCCTTTGATGGTTTTTCTTATTACGGCACGATTAAAGGTGGAACGGTACAATGGCACCGTGAGGAAACAATTGAGGAACAGTCGAAGAAGCGTGATGCCATCGTGCGGCACCGTTGCGATAATTCGAAGGCTCCGTAGACCGTTTAATTGACGGCGGATCGTCGGGCGATGATGGAATGGGCCGCAGAGCTGGTTTGATGATTACGTAGTAAAGTTCGAGACCCGAGATGAATACCGGCATAGACAGAATTGAAAACAGACCACCAGAGAAACTCCGGTGACCCGCAGAAACATTGGAGGCGCGGGTCGCCAGTGCGGTGCCGCCGGTGACCGGGGGCGGCGTCCGGAGTCGTCCGGCCACCAGGAGGCAGCGGCTCCCTAGCGCACCGCAGGAGGAAACAAACCACTGTGGCTTTCCGCGGTGGTGTGCCACGGGGAATCCCGCGGCCGCACGGGATCCCGGAGGAACGGCGGTGGCACAAACTTCCGCCGGCATCAATCAACGGCGAGGGGGCCGCGCACCCCCCCCCCCCCCCCCCCCGCTTCGCGGCTTCCGCTCGGCCACGCTGGCCGAGCTGCGGATGGCCATGCGGCCGCGCCGCGCCGGTCGGGCCAGACCACACCGGCCGGTCCAGGCCGTGCCATCCGGGTCGACCCGATTCGGGCCGGCCCAGGGGGGTTGGGTCGGGCCGGGCCGAGCCCAAACCCCCCATTTCGGATTGTTTCCGTTTGAATGCCCATAACTTAGGCTACGGACCTCTGATCGATGCACCGTCAGTTGTGATGCGATCCATGGATCGAGACGGTCGTTTTGGTTTATTACACTCAAGGTTTTAGAGAACTTTGAGAATGGCCAGGTTGGTTCGGATACGAAACCAACCGGGCCCTCAGAGCGGAAATGTTTATATCTTGAGCTCTGGACGTCCGGTTGACGTGTCGTTGACTTTTTGGATTCATCTTGATGAGACTGAAACTTTGGCATGCTTCGCCTGAGTTTTGGATGCAGTTGGATAGCAGCCGGTTTGGATTGTACCCGAAATCCAATCGGGCCCCTTGAACGGAAAGGCTTATAACTTTCAGACCGGACGTCCGTTTGACGAACCGTCAGCGGTGTTGGTGATCATGTTGAGAAACGGTACCTATGAGCATACCCTATGAGAGTTCGGGGTATAGTCGAGATACGTCCGAGTTGGTTCGCACACGAAACCAACCGGGCCTCTGGGATGAAAAGGCTAGTAACTCACAGACCGGGCGTCCGACTGACGCATCGTCTGTTGAGTTGAGACCCCTATGATGAGGCGGTCCTTTGAGATAATTCTTCATGGAACTTTCTGATACATGGAGTATCAACCAGTATCTCGTGGAACAGACCCTCCCGGTGATGAGCTAGTAGAGTGCAGAGACCTAGTAGCTGGATGAGACTTGACGACTGCTGATCTATCGACTTAGTGTGTTTCGGATAGCCCAGTGGGGAGCGCTTGGTTGTAGCAGCAGACCCACGGAGGAGGAGCGCTTGGTAGTAGTAGCAGACTTGCGGTACTCAACAGAAGGAGTACCTTTAGAGGCTATGAGGGGGAGCGCTTGGTTGTAGTGGCAGACCCACGGTGTAGGAGCGCTTGGTTGTAGCGGCAGACCCGCGGTACTCAATATATGGAGTACCTCTGTAACATATGAGGGGGATCATTTGGTTGTAGCGAAAGACCCATGGCGGAGGAGCGCTTGGTTGTAGCGGCAGACCCGTGGTACTCAACAGAAGGATTACCTCTGGAACATATGAGGGGGATCGCTTGGTTGTAGCGGTAGACCCATGGTGGGAAGCGCTTGGTTTTAGCAGCAGGCCCATAGTACTCGATAGGTGGAGTACTACAGCATTCCAAGGAGTTCGGCGCGCTTATTTGTAGTGGAAGGCCCTTTGTACTCGACAGAGAAGGAGTTCGGCGCGCTTGGTTATAGCGGCAGGCCCACTGTACTCGACAAAGGAGGAGTTCTCCAGTAGCCGTGGTTCGACGTCATGAATAAAATCCTGGTTGATCTGAGTCTATGATCTTGTGTTTACCTCATGATTGAGATGGTTCACTTGATAACTTAGGTATATGTATGGGAATATACCTGGGTAGTGGTTATCTGTTTATTTCACAATCTTTGTGTTTCCTCATGATTTAGATGGGTTACTTGATAACTTGGGTATATGTATGGGCATATACCTAAGTAGAGGTTATCTGTTGAGATCTTATTTGTGGTTAACCTTGTTGGATTTAGTGAGACCTTGAGGGTATCAGGGTCCCTAATGAGTATCGTTATACTCACCCTTGTACAGGCTATTCCCGCACCTCGTTTTGTTGGTTGCAGACGACGGGCAGCGCTGATAGAGGCCGAGCGTTCGAGGACTGGACGGTACCCAGAGGTGGACCTCACGACGAGTCAGTATCCGGAGGTGGACTTCAAGATGAGACGACACTCGGAGGAGGTTGATGGGCGAGAGAATTGTAGAGGCTATATGTACCTACCCTTTGGGTAGGATTTGTGGTGGACGATCCAGGAGCTACGCTATCTGTACCTACCCTTCATGTAGGATCCAAGGAGGACGACCCAGGAGATGCTTCCATTCTTCCAGTTGTTTGTATCTTATGTTGTACTTTTTTTCAGTTGTAGTTGTACTTTTGATTGGGTTTGTATTCTGGCCCATTTACTTTTCATCACTTCCTTTTTGTACTTAGTGTTTTACTTCTGCTTGTACTCTGTGGTGTTTTGTTTACTTTTATAAAGGCAATGCCTTCCCAGTTATCGGGATTTACGCCTTTGGTGCCAGTCGCCAGCCCCTGGCCTATGGAAGTCGGTCTTGGGGTAGTCACGGTACGGTCCCTGAGGACGGGTCGTGACAATGAAGATCACTTGAGTATTTAACTGAAGACCCTAATAATGGATAATTTGTTTGAAAATTTTACCATGTTTGAATTTTGGATATAAAAAGTTTCATTCTTGGGGTAATATAATCTTAAGTGAGGGTATATCGATGGATCTATCCAATACAAAAGTTATATAACATTCTAAAAAACCAATAATTATGACTAATATCCATATTTTTATTGGATTGGATGGATATTATCATCACTTTTTGAATCATTTATCACAGTTTTATAATCTACTCACCAAGTTAACTTAGAAGGGAGTTGAGTTCCTTTGGACTGATGAATGTGAATATAATTTAAAGGAACTAAAGAGAAGGATGTTCATTATACCTATTATCACACTAACCTATAGTGGATAAGGTTTTTTGATTTACAATAATGCCTAAAATAAGGGCATGACATGTGTTCTTCAGCATAATGATATGGTGATAGCTTATGGCTCACGCAAATTGAAGGTTCATGTGAAAAATTAACCAACTCATTATTTGGAGTTAGTTGTTATAATCATTGTATTAAATGATATAGAGATATTATATTTAAGGATAATTGTATGAAATATATACTAATAATAAAATGTTAAAGTATATATTCACCCAAAATGAGTTGAATATGATCTATAAAATATGGTTGGTGTTGATTGAAGATTATGACTTCTCAGTATATTACCACCCTGTAAAAGCGAACATAGTGGATGATGGATTGAGTAAAAAGTATCATGATGGTTTATATATGATAATGATTGCAAAAGATTAAATCTTTCTATATTTTTAAAGTATGGACCATGTAATCTTGAAGGAATGGGATAAATCTCATCTTTCCCAAATGAGTGTTTTGTCATCTATTAATGTGATATTAAATAATCATAGAATGAAGATAAAATTATAAAAGAGAAGGTAGGAAATTTTTTTGAGTTAAACCATGATTTTTATTAGATAATAAGGTTCAAGAACTGATTATATGTCCCATAAATACCAGACATGAATAAGGATCAACTGGAAGATGTTTATAACTCTTCATTCTCTATTCATCCAAGAAGTACAAAGATGTATTGAGATCTAATAGAGGATTTTTGGTGAAATAACATTAAGATAGATATTTTAGAATATGTATCTTGGTTTATAGTATATAATTATTTTAATATTAGTAGATATAAGTATAAGGGGATTCTATAACTATTACCTATAACATAATGGAAATGGGAAAATATCACAAAGTATTGAGTTGTCAAACTACCCAAAACATCTAAATACCATAATGTTATTTTAGTTTTAGTTCATCACCTTAAAATGGTAGAACATTTCATTGTTATAAAATAAGATTTATATATTTATCATCATTCCTAGATATACATTAAGGAATATGTAAGGCTGTATTAGGTATTATATTCTATTGTATCTAACCAAGCTTTGAGGATTACATTGATGTTTTGGAGATGAATTTAGAAACCTCTGGATACATAGTTTTGTATCATAACTCTATATATTTCTTATAAAATGGTTATTTTGAGATGAAAATTAGAACCTTGGAGGATATGTTTATATCATGTTCTCAGAATATCAAACATGGTTAGGATCAATACCTTTCTTTAGTCAAGTTTTCTTATAATAATATCTTTCAATCAAGATTTCAGATGGCTCCTTATAAATATGTATATGGAAATAAGTCAATAACTTTTAAATTTTGGAATGATTTTAGAGAAAGAAAGTTATTGGGAATAGATATAGGTGATTAATTTTCAAACAATTTTAGATCCATTCAGCAGTACATCAAGGAAGCTCAGTTTTGACAAAAGGGTTATTTTAACAATCATAGGTGAGATCTTGAATTCAAAGTTTATGAGAGGATATTACTATAAATTTCTCAAAGGAATAAGTTTATATGAGTAATAAATATATTAATGTTGAGCCCTAGTTATATTGTTCCTTTTAATATTCATGATCGATTGAGGAAGGTATCTTATCACTTATTGCTTCCACCGAGCCTCTCTCATGTTCAAGATGTGTTTCATGTATACATCTTAAGGAAGTACATACATGATCCTTAACAAAAACTAAAATAAATTTTTTTACACTGGAGCATATTTATTATGAATAAAAACCCATAGAAATATTGTATCATAGAGATAATTTTCTACAAAACAATACTACTAAACTGGTTAATGTTCACTAAAGGAATCAAAAATTTGAGGAAGCAACATGGGAACCCAAGGATGTGATGAAATAATTGTATCCTCTCTTTTTTACATTGAAGTGATGGAATTTCTAGGTATAAGTTCATTTTAAGGTGGGTGGAATGTATCAACCAAAGGTTTAATATTTATTTCCTTTTAATTAAACATGTAGTATTTGATAGCTTACTTCACACGCAACCCTAAGTCAAAATGAACCTTTGATATAGTATACTTTTATAACATTGACATTGGATTAGAGTGTATGAATAGGATTAACCTAATTATTAAATATATATAGAAATTTTTTCCTAAATTAAAATTTATTAATTAATTCATGTGAAATATCCATTAAATTTTTAATAAAATCATTTAATGATTAATAGATCTATTTGTTAAATAAATGTATTTTTCTACATTTTATGTAATTTTTGTGTAAAAAATATTATTGATCACAATTTAAAAATTATTTAAATGAAATATATTGATAATTTATATTAATAAATTAATAATTATCCATAAATTATTTAGCTAATGGTTGAAAATGAAGATAAAACTATTTAAATGTAAAAATAGTTATTTTTTAGAAAACTATTATTATTTGCGCAATGTGTTTTTATAAAAATAAGTTAAATAATTTGTTATTGATTAATGGTATTATTGAAATTTTTAGACTATATATTTAAAAAATTATTTTAATATTAATTGATTACTTTTAATAAGAAACAAAGGAAATTAAAGTTTGTTTTATGCTTAAATATATTTTTTTCTAAAATAGGATTTCATTACATTTTTATGATTATATAGAAATTAAATTATTGCACTTATTGAAAATGAATTTGATAAAGTGGATTCCAGATTTTGAATCAAAATTATGAAATTTAATAATGAGTACACTTTCATTTTTTTCATAATGAATATTCAAAAAAATAAAATTATTTTATCACAGTTAAGGTTCAAACAACTTTATTGGGGGTTAAACTAAAAAATAAGATTATGAATTCCACATAAAAATGTCTAATTATTATTATTATTTAGAGATATTTAAACCCTATATTATCATAAATTATAATTATTGGCCTTTTGGAAATATTTTCACATAAATGTAACATTATATTATTTAAATCTTTTAAGTAATTCTATTTGTGTCCTCTCCGTCACTTTTAAAATGGAACCTCTTATCTACCCTTATTCATGGTTTATATAACTTGTATCTCATGAATTCCATAAACTAATAACTTTTTATCTTCCTTCCATTCATCTTAGAACCCATGTTCTTCTCCTATTACCAATCTTTCAGGGTATAAGTTGTAATCCCAAGGAGGTCTCTAAAAGAAGAGGTATAAATATTTTCTAAGATTTTTCAATTTTATTTCTTATTACACCTTATATAAACGTATTTTATCAATCATAAAAAGATTAAACATATATAATTAATATACTTAGTTTTTATTATGATGATGGAACAACCATTTTCCACCTCCTTTCCGTCAAATGGGAAGTGAAAGTATCATTTGTGTGTACGTGTGGACTATCTCCTCCACATTGTGATATGATTCATTTTGCACTAAAGTATCACATTTATAGATATAGTGATGTATTTAATAAATATATATGATATTTATGAAATAAATATTATTCTATAATGATAAAATATTATTTTTCTTTTTGTATTTATTTTTGTTAAAAAATAAAAAGAATGGTCATGCTTACATACAAGTTATCATCTCCATGAATAATTTAATTCATTTAAATATCTCTACCTTTTTAGGATGGTTATAAATATGTATATAATAAACATATATAATATTAATATCATAATTAAAATTATTTAGATGATGTAAACCATATCAATTTCCAAGGAATGGAACCACTGAATTGAAACTTTCAATAAAAACAAAATAGATAACACCCAGAATTATATGAGATGTTAGATAACATACAAAGCATGTCTAACTTGAGGTAATGAATTTATGTTACAATCTAACTTATTACTTGGATGGTTTATGATTAAATTTATGATGATTAAATTATATTATATATTACTCAAATATATTATTTTTTCTTATCCTATGGTTATTTCTATATTTTACAACATTTAATTTCATTTTCATCTCTCTAAGTTCTAAAAATTCCAAAATAATGTTGGAAAACCAACTTTGTTTTTTTATTCCATCAATAATCTTTTAATTAGTGTCTATATTTTCTATAAAATGTTTTCATGAATATATTTAATATTTTCCAATTAATTATTAAATTATTTTTTTCTAATGTTATACTTTCTAATAAAATTCAAAAAAAGAATTTTCATTTCATTTTCCAAAGTAGGTACTTTTTACCAAAGGTGTGAACAGAAAGTTTTCTTTAATGTATACTGTATATAAAAATTTTCGCACAATCATGAATAATATTTTAATTAATGATTAATTTATAATTTTCTATTTTCACTTTGAAATAATTTTTTTCTTTCATATTTTGTAAATGTTTAGATTTGAATTAAGTGATTTCAAAATGAAAAGTGTATTTTCATTAAGAAATATTTTAGTAATATTTTAAAGTCATTTTTTATATATGATAACATATTTTTATGTTACTTATAATTTAATGGGGATATGATTCTATTAAACCATCATAATTATTTAATTAGATGGTTTATGATTATGATAATGAAATATTATTAAAAACCTTTTTCTTTTAAATGGTTTAAGCTATGATGAAATGATGAATTTTTTCATGATCTTTTTATATACATATGAATTAATTATGATTGTGTGGTGGGTGGTTCTATTATATCCCTCTAACTAATTGCGTAAACATTAATGTTTTATGAACTCAAAGGATACACAGGAGGGAATCCAAGGCTTGAAAGAGGGTAAACTGAAGGTTCTAGGCACTGTGGAAGCATGGTTGGGCCGGCACCCAAATTTGATTTTTACCATGATCAATGATTATTATAGGATCAAAACAACTATGAATTCCAGTCTCCATGGAATAGAATAAAAGATTTAGATAAAGAATTAATAGGCCTGAAACCTTTAGAGAAGATCTTGGACATCATTTTTATAATTAATGTAATTAATTTTATAAAGAAAATAATATCTGGATCTTCAGTATTTTCTTTGTTGATGATGTTGATAATATAGAATGACCCTTCTTGGTTATCTTTTTGTGCTTGCAATGATCCAAACTAGAATCCCTCTAGCGGTGATCCACATGTGCTCTGATGGCCTCTGATCAACATCGCTCATTTTCTGGATGCTAGCGCGGTGAAATGAGTGTCTTGTGTTGGTCGTTCTTGATCACTTGTTCTTCAGCCTTAAAGAACGTATCTAGTTCTTGAGAGGGGTGGGAAGAGGATTTGACAAAGAAATTTTTTATCTCAACAATTCTCAATTCATCGGGTGTGTGGTTTGGTACAAGGCATAATAGATGTATGTGTCTATTTATTGACATGGGGATTCAATTATAATATTTAATTTAATAACATCAATTAAATACATTCATAACCTTATAGGAAACCCAATATATTAATAATAATACTACGTTATAAATTATGGTGCACCAACTTGAGAAAAAATAATTATAAATAAAATTCTGCATCACAAAATAATAGCAGCGTTATTTTAATTTTTTCCAACTAGTTAAATAATTATTTATCATCATGCAAATAATTATTTTAATATCAGACCAACCTTGGTCCTCTCGAACTCCACTTACATTTATTGAACACCTGAATAAATAAATAATTTATTTATTCTCTTAAATAAATTTTTTATTTACAAACTAGTAAATAAATATTTATTAATTGCTCAATAAAATAAATAAATACATTTTACCCACAATCCGGTGAATAAATATTTATTTAATTTATGAAATCATTTTAACTTGAATAAAATTATTCCATTTTCTTGAGAATAATATTTATTAATTAAATTCAAATAGAATTTAATAGAGACTATTATAAACACTTAGTGTGTGACCCTCTAGGATTCTTTCTCGTTGGCATTAGGAAGGCTTGCCTAAAGTCCAATAGTACTATCTAGAAACAGGTCAAGGAACCCAAGATAAAGAACTTAAAGTCACAAAAATGACATCCACATACAAACGCTCACTATGTAATATAATTCATTTATTTCAATATCTCATCAAGCAGGTTTCATGATAGTGTCATCAACTTTTATGCTTGATACGTTGTTCTGTGACTACCTGGAATTAACACATCATTACAACATGGACAAGGAATTTCACGTGACGGTTCTATTTAAATCAAAGGGATGAGATATCAACTTCCATAAATGGAATGGAAAAATCCTTCCTTGACTTATCCATTAATAACATGCCACTCATGACGCATCCAATCTACCCTACTTCCTGCCAACTATTTGCATGACGGTTTTCATCAGTAAATCAAAGTGCACGATTCATGACATGTATTAATGATAATATTAAAGTTTAAGGATCATTACACGTGCTCATAGATATAAATATCTAATGACACCAAAACATGCGGAATTCTTACTGGCAGGTCTATTCTCATAATTTTCTGTCTTTGAGATTACCAAGTGCGAACTTCATGAGAGGAAGTCGCATCTGTTTACGAGTACTCACACCTGACGGTCTACATGCTATGTGTCTCATCATAGCATGTCATCCAACTGTAGAACTATATTTAAGAATATTGTTATAGAATTTCAAGGTTCTCATCCTAGCAGGAACTACCATAACCTTATCAATGCATCAAATACTCTAGGACATTATTACATCATAGTCATACAGAACAATGAAAAATATGTAATAAGATATTTAATATTTAAATACATTAAATAACCATCTAATCAAAGTACAACCATTTTGTTCTAGGACACCAACTCTTACAAACTCCCACTTGGACTAGAGCCAACTGTCTACAACTTTGAGTCCGCTAGACCTCACATGGTGATCATGTTTCTAATGAGTCAAGGCTTTAGTCTAGGGGTCTGCCACATTGTCTTCCATAGAAATACTACTCACTACAACTTCTCCTCTCGAAGAAAAATCCCTCAAGAGATGATACTTTCGAAGTATGTGATTCTTCCTCTAATGTGACCTTGGCTCTTTTGAGAGAGCCACCACTATAGTATTATCATAGTACAGTGTGATTTGATCTTTACTACTAGGTATCACATCCAACTCATGGATGAAGCTTCGCATCTAAACTACTTCTTTAGTTGCCTCAGAAGCTACGATATACTCGGACTTTACTGTAGAATCTGTGACCACACTCTTATTTGAGCTCTTCCAGCTCACTGCACATCTATTCAATGTGAAGATGTATCATGTTTGTAAATTCATGTCATCTTGATCAGTCTGGAAACTACAATATACATATCCTCTAATTACTAGTTCCTCATCTACTCCATAAACTAGGAATATATCCTTAGTATGCCTTAGATACTTTAGGATAGTATTGAATGCCATCCAATGGCAGTCACTGGGGTCATCTTGATATCTGCCTACTACACTCAATGTGTAGGAGACATCCAGCCTAGTACATAGCATGGAATACATGACTGACCCAATATTTGATGCATATTGAGTCCTTGCCATTATATTTCGTTCCTCATTTGTCTGAGGACACATTTTCTTGTAAATATGAATGTTATGTGATGTTGGAAATAATCCCATCTTGGATTGTTTCATACTAAATCTCTTAAATATCTTATCAATGTATGTACTTTGACTTAGGCCTAAAAACTGTTGGATATATCATGATGGATCTTGATCCCAAGAATATATGCTGCCTCTCCCAATTCCTTCATGGAGAAGCATTGATTCTACCATGCCTTAACAGACTATATGACGGGTATCTCTTTTCCAATAAAAAATATGTCATCAACATATACTATTAGGAAGATGGTTTCACTCCTACTAAACTATTTTTAGACACAAGGATCACATTCATTCTTAATAAAACCAAATTTTGTTATGCATTCATCAAAATGAATGTTCCATGACCTAGATGCTTTATTTAATCCATAAATATATTTTTGCAACTTGCATACCTTATAGGCATCATTTGAAGTCATAAACCCTTCATGTTGTGTCATGTATACATCTTTCTGAAGGTTCCTATTAAGGAAATTTGTTTTGAAATCCATTTTCAAAATCTCATAGTTATGGTCAGTGAAAAATTCCAATAGAAATCTGATGGATTTATGCATTGCAACTAGTGAAATATTTTTGTCGTAGTCAATAACTTGATGTTGTTTAAACCCTTTTGCAACTAGCCATTCCTTAAAGGTACCGACTTGTCCTTCCATGTCTAGTTTCTTCTTGAATACCCATTTTCAATCAAAAGGCTTTACATCAACTAGAGGATCTCCCAAAATCCATACTTGGTTTTGGTACATGGAATCCATTTCAAAATTCATGGATTATTTCCACTTGGAAACATTTGTGCCACTTAATGCTTCCTTTTAGGTCAGAGGATCAATATTATTAACTAATAATGAGTCACCATCCTCAGTAAATAGAAAACCATACCATTACGGTTCTCTAACCTCTTGTGTACTCCTACGCAACTCTTGTGTCTCTGGAATAGTTCTTTCTTCCATGGGGCTTTGTAAAATCCGTTCCAATAACAACTCTTGTGTACTTTGAGCCTCAACTTCATCAAAGTGTATCTCACTCCCACTATCTGTTTTGGATATGTGCTCCCTATCAAAGAATATAGTATTTCTTTCCACTATAACATTTTTCTGAGGGGTTGTATAGGTAATATCCCCTTGTTTCCTTAGGGTATCCTATAAAGGTACACTTTGTGCCTCAGGGTGCAAGTTTGTTACCTGAAGAGGCCTTAACAAACGCATATCTTCCCCACACATGTAAATTTGATAATATGGCTTTCTTTCCACTCTAGAACTCATCTGGAATACATTTTATCAATTTAGTTGGTACTTGGTTTATTATGTTCTCCTCTATTTGTAACACATATCCCCAAAAGGATAATAGAAAACTCACATGACTCATCATTGATCTCATCATGTTCAACAGGGTGCATTTCCTCCTTTCACTCACACCATTCCACTAGGGACTGTATGGAGGATTGAGCTGGGATAGGATCCCAAACTTCTGTAAGTAATCAATGAAGTCTAGATTAAGATATTTTCTACCTCATTCTGAGCGTAGTTTCTTAATCTTCTTACCAAACTGGTTCTCAACTTCATTCTTGTATTCTTTAAACTTATCAAAAGAATCCGACTTATACCTCATTTAGTAGATATATCCATATCTACTAAAATTTTTAGTAAAATTTATTAAGTATGAGTACCCTCCCCTTGCTTCAACTGAAAAGGTTCCACAAAAATCAGTATGAACGAATTCAGTAATTTCTTTATCCATCTCACCTTTCCCACTAAATGGGGCTTTGGTCATTTTTCCTTGTAAACATGCATGACATACACCAAGTGGTTTTAATTCTAAAGAATCTAAATATCCATCAATATGTAACTTTCTCAAGCATTTCTCATTTACATGGCCTAGCCAGTGATGCCAAAGTTGTGTGTGGTATGAGTCATGTGAAGTGTCTTTGTTATCGATTTCCATTACTTAGTTTGTGTAATCCAACATGTAAAGATTTTTGTATAAATGTGACCTACCAAAATAAATGCTATATTTGTAAAAGAAGAAACATTCATTTCCAAACCTGAAAACAAATCCATTTGTTTCTAATATGGATAGGGAAATAATGTTTTCAGTAATAGATGGCACATAATAATAACCCTTTAACACCAAGATCATCCCAGTTGGCAATGTGAGGTGGTAGTCCCTGACAGCTACAGTAGAAAGTCTGGCTTTGTTGGCTGCTCATAGATCTACCTCCCCTCGGTCAGTCTTCCTAAATCTACTTGGTTCCTATATTTGGATACATATGTGAGCACCACAAGCTGTATCTAATACCCAATTTTTAGAAATAGATATATTGCATTCAATAACAAATGCACCTAAAGCTTCCCCTTACTTCTTAGGTTGGGTGCAGTTCTTCTTCTAGTGGCCCTTCTTTCCATATGAAAAAGAAACATCCTATGGTTCCCTTGCCTCCCCTTTTATCTTCCTTTTCTTGGAAGTTCGTGAAGAAGCTTTGGGATAAAATCTCTTTTTCATCCCTTTACTCTTATTTGCCATAAGGACAGAAGGCTTTTCACGCTTCATATCTTTGTTCACTTGGTGAATGAGGATAATATTAGATAGAGACTTCTCAATGTTGTTCATATTGAAATTGACAACAAAGTTAAAGAAGCTCTAAGGGAGTGGTGTGAGAATGAGATCGGTGCCCAGTTCTTTGGGGAGTTTAAACCTTAGAACCTTTAGGTGCTCAATGTAGCTAATGAGCTTGACTACATGAGGCCCAGCTAGGCCACCTTCTCTAATCTTACTCTGAAAGAGTGCCTTAGAGATTTCAAACCTTCCATGTCTTGCTCTCTCTTGGTAAAGACTAGATAGGTGCTCGAGCATGATATAAGCATCAATGTTTTCATAAGACTTCATGACCTCACTATACATTGATGATATCATAAAACATTGAACATCTACCACACCATTCATATGTTTCTCATAGACCAGGAAATCCTCATCACTCGCCTCTTTGGTAGGTGGATCAGGTAGTGCTGACTCCAGCATGTAAGACTTCCGTTTAGGGCATAGGATAACCCAAAGGTGTCTAAACCATTCCTGGAACTTACTACCAGTGAGGATGTTGTATTTATCTATAATTGATCATAGGGATAGTGTGGTTTACAAGATTATAATTTTTATTATACAATTAAAAGAGCAGATCATTAGTACTTTCTTGATTACATTTTATGAGAAATAATAAATTTTATTAAGTCTCCCATTATTTTATCAAGTCCCAATGGCCCTCACCATTGAACTTGGAATGTCTAGTTTCTATGAAATTCTCATGTAAATGATCTATATCCCCCTTTTCATAACCCCAACAAGGGTTAGTCAAGCTATTAGAAGGTATTTAGGTAGGCAGGTCTTTGCAAACTGCAGGCTTATAACTCCTTGATCTGTTGAGTGGACCACCACTAGAATTTGTGCTATTGTAAATGGGCTATTTGTGATGGGATCTCATCGCAAATAAGCTTTAGCGGTGAGGACCCATCGCAAATAGCTAGTTTCAGAAAACAGCGTCGGAAAAAACATTTGTTGCGACAGGCCCGTTGCAAAAAATGTTTTTTGCGATGAGGAAGTTCCCTATTAGAAATAACTCTTCGATTATATAAATTATATATAAATAAACTATTTGTGATAGGACCGTCGCAAATAGTATTTGTGATGGTACCAAGGTCCCGTCGCAAATATTATTTAAAAATATATTTTTAAACTATTTGTGACGGGATCCCATCCTAAAAGATCTCATCACAAATAATAACAAAAATAAAAATATATATTTATTTAAATTATAATCAATGAAAAAATAATATTAATGTTATTAAAATAATAAAAAAATATAAAAATATAAAAATTCTCAATATTCTCAAAAAAATAGAAAAAACCATAAAATATTATTATTATTATTATTTGTAAAATAAAAAAACATTAAAAAATATATTTAATAAAATTATGATTAATAAAAAAATAATATTAATATTATTAAAATAATAAAAAATAATAAAATTCTCAATATTCACAAAAAAATATAAAAAACTCATAAAATATTATTATTGTTATTAGTAAAATAAAAAAACATTAAAAAATATAATATTAATAATAAATAATAAAATATTAAAAAAATTGAATTGTGCAATATTTGCACCAATATAAAAGACAAAAACTGAAAATAGTTCGTATTACAACAAATCTTGAATTCAAATGTTTTTAACATTAAAAAATCACTAACGGGGTCGTCTTCTAGAGGAGGTGAAAGAGGTATAGAAGATTGTGAAGGAAACTCTATCCCTAAACTATGAGTCAATCGATGCATGTACTTCATGTGCTCGTGATGCTGCTACTACCATCGACGCATCTCCTCATCATGATGTTGCTGCTACTGTTGCTGATACTGTGAGGAAGAAGATGATGCCTCTCCACGAGCTCCTCTCGAGCTGGATGATGACATTACAGCATTACCATAATAAGTACCAGGATTCACATGAGAGATGATACCAACTACTCGGCCCTTCTCAAACCCATACTGAGTTGCTTGTATCCATGTCGCCTCATCGAAATGGTGGGAACCGGTCTGATCAATCGCCTCGTCCTGAATATCAGCCTGTTTCTGAGAGGTCGCAGCCTCGTATGACTCATTCAATTTAAATTTGAAATTAAAATTGCGAAAATATTATATTCAGTTAATTTTCAAACTGAAAAAAATAATAATAACTGCAATCTGATGTTGGGGATCACCTTTAATCTCTCCAGTGGCTGGATCATTGTACATCCTCCGATAAATGTCGTACTCTGTAATATTGGAATGCTCGATTTCCAATAAAAATATAAAATAAACTATCTATATTTAAAGTTATATAAAATATTTAAAAAATATACTTACTAGATGCTCTCTATGTGTACTAAATGTACGGCTACCAGCTCGATGCATCACCTCCTGTCTCCCCAAGTTCTGCCGACCCCCCCAAAAACCTCCTATGAAATCCACCACTCAACCAGTGTAAACATAATCCATCCCAAACGTGAGTAGAAATGTACTCTGGTCAATGGTCTCTACATGACTCATCAAAATCTGTCACTCCTGCTTTCTTAATGGCCGTCCTTCTAAAATTGTGAAAAAAATAACGGAAACGGTCACGCATAGATGCCTCCCATGCCGCGTGGATAGCGCTATGCATGCTATCATCGATGGGATACCATAAACCCTATAAATAATTTATAATATCAAGTTATTAATAAAATAAATTTCAAAATAAATATTATTTATTTACGTACCAGCCAATGATTGAACATACTGAGCTATACATCAATGGGAATCTGTTCCCATGTGATCCATGGTTGAGAAAAATACTTGTGCAAGATAGCACTCCCCTATCCAACAGTTACATGCACAAAACTATGAAAAAATAAAAAATAATCAAACAATTAGTATATATATAAATAAATTAATGAAATTTAACTAAAATATATGGGTTACCATACCAATGTGTGGGTGGATTGAAGCCAGGATGTGGACGTCGCTCGGAGATAGGGTAAGGAATCATCAGTCACGCAAGACTGCACCCCCTCCGCATACCTCCTGAACCTCTAGTTGGCTGAGGGTCAGATGATCCCAAATCCCCCTCATCCAAAGGTAGCTCAGCCTCCTGTAACTCACGAAATAGATTAGGGTCTATTTGAAACAAAAAAATTATTGTTGTTAGTATATAGTTGAAAATAACTATTATATATCGATATATATTATTTATGATTATAACTAGCATTTAACTGCGTCAATGTTCACCTTCATCGTCATCTTCATATTTGACAATTTAAATGTCTTTATATTCCTCCTCGGCATCATTAATATCCATATGAGTTTCAGTTTCATCATCTCTTGTCATTTTAAATTTATTTGTAACATCTCTGTCACCATCAACCCTTAATTGTGGGGTGGCATCATCGATATTCACGTCTCTTTGTGAAAAATATGGATTTTGAGTAGTCTCTTGAAAAAATTAAATTCCTTCCACTTTAGCGGAACCACATTCAGTTTGAGTAAACTAATTTTTCTAAGATTTCATTTTTATTATGCTCGACCAATTAATCAGGTCTCTTTAAGTAGCACAGTACTTTGCATAAAAAATTTGATGTGTCTGTTGAGCCAGTAAAAATGGTTCATTTACTGTAAGAAGAATTTTATATTTAATATCAATGATTCCATGAGTTTGATGAACCTGTAAGCCTCTCTCAATATCCAAAAACTGACATTTAAACATCATTATGTAATTCTTCCCTAGATAACACAGCTCAATAATTTCATCTAGAATTCCATAAAAGTCAACTTCAGTTTCTCTATGATGTGATCCTCTCAAATAAACTACAATGTTCAATGTTTTTTTTAATTCCCCATATGCACGTATATGAAATCGAAAACCATTCACCACAAATGCATTATAATATTTAACTATTTTGGATGGTGGGTTACTCAATATACACAGTCACTTGTCAATTTTTTCAGCATGTTGAGACACCTGAAAATTTTTAAAACAATTATCAATATAATAAATAGTGAACTGAATTGATATTAAACCATCAATAATTTATGTTACCAGTTTTTGAAACCATTGAGAAAAAAAAATTGTCTGCGTTCTTCAAGAGCAGCTACTGTAATTTGTGGAAGTTGTTTCTTGATATGATTATCATATAACCTAAAAATAAAACAAGTTTACATATTGTAACATAAATTATATAATAAGTGATAGAATCACTCACAGCTCAAATGATGTTATTTCTTCATAGTTGAGCAGAACATGTGTATGAGCTCTGTGATGTTCATCATTTAAAAGCCATCGTTCTTTAACTCCACCGAATCCAAGATTTGTCTGATTAAAAACTGATAATTAATTTTCCATTTTGTCATTAAAATTTCCCTCATTCTATCCAATGCGGTTGTGTTTTAAGGGATATTCATATTCAAAATAGTGAGAGTAGAAAAAATAAATTTCCTCCATCGAAACTGTATTGGACCTCCACATTTAGCTTCATGTGGAAAATGTAATATCAGATGTTTCATTGAGTCAAAGAAATCTGGCGGAACAATTTTTTCCATTTTACATATAATTACAGTAACATCTTCTTCCAGTTTTCTTAGCGCATCGTAGTCTATTGTCGCTTCATAAATGTCTTGAAAAAAATATGATATATCTATTATCGAATCCAAAATCATAGAATTAAACAAACCTATGAATCCAATCAGCATAAGTCTTTCCATTATAACATGACAATCATGACTTTTTAATCTGGTAATATGACCATTCTTAACACATCTTCCCAAATTGGAAGAATATTTATTGGGAAGTCTCAAATATAAAATCCACTAACAAAATAATAAGGGACTCTCTTTGGACAGTGTATAAGCTGCTTTTGGATTCATTAACCTTCGTGATCTGATATTTTCAAATAGTTCAAGTTCAGGTCTCCTATAAATTTGGGAAAGATCTAATTGTGCTTTTACAGTATCTTTGGTTTTACCTGGTCTATCTAAAACTATATGAAATAAATTATCAAAACAGTTCTTCTTAATATGCATGACATTCAACATGTGGTAGACCAACAAATCAGACCAATATGGAAGATCCTAAAAAATGCTCTCTTTTATCCAATTATGTTCTTTTCCAAAGCAATGAATTTTCTGTTGGTTTACTGTTGGCCCAAATGTGATGGGAGGTAATGAAAATACAACTGATATTAACTATGTACCTGAGATCATTTTTGGAGGTTCATCCCTTTCAATTATGCCATTTCTGAAATGAGATTTTTTCCTTCGAAAAGGATGATTGGTTGGAAGAAATCTGTGATGACAGTCAAAATAGAAAGGTTTTTTTCCATTGATGAGCATAAAGACATTATTGTCTTTCATACAGTAAGAACATGATTTCATACCATGTGTACTCCAGCCAAATAACATGTCATATGCCAGAAAGTCACTAATCGTCCACATCAAAGCATCTTTTAATATGAAATTTTTTTTTCAGTAACATCATATGTACTAACACCATTACTCCACAATGCATTTAACTCATCAATCAATGGTTTCAAGAGATGTCCCCCAACCTTTTCAAATGTGTAAAATATTCTCAGAGCATATTTTTTACAAGGACACTTAATTTTGCCTTATAAAACATATTCTAGTTTTGATTATGTAAATGATAAGAATGCTTCAACACCACCAATATATACAGGATTCAAACCAGAACCGTTTGGATTTCTGTGCTGATTTATCCATGTGCAATCATCTAATAATGACTGATGTCGGTTTTATTGTTCCATATTTCTCAACAAAATATAAAATCATCATTGATTTTTAATAATTTGAAATTATAAAAACACTATCTGAAAAAAAGAAGATAAATAATTACAACTACTTCTTAATAATTAGCATTAATTTTGGGTGAAACAATTTCCAGTGGATTGACCGCTACACTTTTGTCTGATATCTCATTTACTTGCAAATTTCTCTCACTAAAATCACAGTGAAGAATCTGCTAGGAGGTATGCATATTTATTCTCGTGCATATGAGAATGTATAAGTGTACCTCTGAGAAGATTCTTTAATGTGATTTCAGTGTCAGAAAGATGTAAGTAATTGAGCTGTTGGACAAAAGAGTCCCCTTTTTGTCAATGAATCATCTTCTTGCAACTATCACTACCTGAAAACATTATGAAAAATGTGTTCCTATGAATTCATATCTAAACTCATGCATATGAGATTGGATATGTATACGTAGAAGCATACTTTTCATAATGTTTTGAGTCGGTGAAAGTTGAAAGAAGAAGAGTCATCGAGAAAAAGGAGTGTCGTCAATCCACTGGAAATTGTGCCAAGTTATTATAAGTTATTACAATTTATTACAATTGATATTATTTCTAATTAGTCCTAATTATTTCTAATTATTCCTAATTATTACTAATTATTACTATTTATTCCTATTTCTTCCTATTTCTTCCTATTTCTTCTTATTTCTTCCTATTTATTCCTATTTATTCCTATTTAGTCTTATTTACTTTTATTTATTTCTATTTATTCCTATTTATTCCTATTTATTCTTATTTATTCCTATTTATTCCTATTTATTCCTATTTATTCCTATTTATTCCTATTTATTCCTATTTATACCTATTTATTCCTATTTATTCCTATTTATTCCTATTTATTCCTACTTATTCCTATTTATTCCTATTTATTCCTATTTATTCCAATTTATTCCTATTTATTCTTATATATTCCTATTTATTCATATTTATTCCTATTTATTCCTATTTATTCCTATTTATTCCCAATTATTGTAATTTATTTCTATTTGTTGCTATTTATTCCTATTTATTATTAATTGTTCCTAATTATTCCAAATCATGGTTAATTGTTGCCAATTATTACTAATTATTCGTATTTATTCCTATTTATTCGTATTTATTCATATTTATTGCTAATTATTACTAATTATTGATATTTATTACTAATTATTGCTATTTATTACTAATTATTGTTATTTATTACTAATTATTCTTAATTATTTCTATTTATTACTAATTATTGCTAATTATTCCGAATTATTGCTATTTATTACTAATTATTGCTATTTATTACTAATTATTCCTAATTATTCCCAATTATTCGTATTTATTACTAATTATTTCTATTTATTTCTATTTATTACTAATTATTCATATTTATTACTAATTATTGCTATTTATTGCTAATTATTACTATTTATTGCTAATTATTACTATTTATTACTAATTATTACTATTTATCACTATTTATTACTAATTATTACTATTAATTCCTATTTATTAATAATTATTACTATTTATTACTATTTATTACTAATTATTCCTATTTATTACTAATTATTCATATTTATTTCTAATTATTCATAATTATTACTATTTATTTCTAATTATTCCTATTTATTTCTAATTATTACTATTTATTTCTAATTATTACTATTTATTTCTAATTATTGCCATTTATTTCTAATTATTGCTATTTATTTCTAATTATTGCTATTTATTCCTAAGTATTACTAATTATTCCTATTTATTGCTAATTATTCCTATTTATTGCTAATTATTTCTAATTATTCCTATTTATTTCTAATTATTCCTATTTATTGCTAATTATTGCTAATTATTCCTATTTATTGCTAATTATTCCTATTTATTGCTAATTATTCCTATTTATTGCTAATTATTCCTATTTATTGCTAATTATTCCTATTTATTGCTAATTATTCTTATTTATTGCTAATTGTTACTATTTATTCCGATTTATTAGGAATTATTCCTATTTATTATTAATTATTGATAGTTATTATTAATTATTGCTAATTATTACTAATTATTGCTATTTATTACTAATTATTGCTATTTATTACTAATTATTGCTAATTATTCCTATTTATTACTAATTATTTCTATTTATTGCAAATTATTCCTATTTATTGCTAATTATTCATATTTATTGCGAATTATTACTATTTATTCCCATTTATTATGAATTATTCCTATTTATTACTAATTATTGCTATTTATTACTAATTATTGCTAATTATTTCTAATTATTGCTATTTAATACTAATTATTGTTATTTATTACAAATTATTGCTATTTATTACTAATTACTCCTAATTATTCCTAATTATTACTATTTATTACTAATTATTGTTATTTATTTCTAATTATTCCTATTTATTTCTAATTATTCTTATTTGTTACTAATTATTCCTAATTATTCCTATTTATTACTAATTATTCTTATTTATTACTAATTATTCCTATTTATTACTAATTATTTCTATTTATTAATAATTATTCCTATTTATAACTATTTATTCTTATTTATTACTAATTATTCCTATTTATTACTAATTATTCTTATTTATTACTATTTATTCCTATTTATTACTATTTATTTGTAATTATTTCTATTTATTACTATTTATTACTAATTATTCCTATTTATTAAGATTTATTTCTAATTATTGCTATTTATTACTATTTATTACTAATTATTCCTATTTATTACTAATTATTTCTATTTATTACTAATTATTGCTAATTATTACTAATTATTGCTATTTATTTCTAATTATTGCTATTTATTTCTAATTATTGCTATTTATTGGTAATTATTGCTATTTATTACTAATTATTGCTATTTATTCCTAATTATTCCTAATTATTACTAATTATTCCTAATTATTCCTATTTATTACTAATTATTCCTATTTATTACTAATTATTCCTATTTATTACTAATTATTCTAATTTATTATTAATTATTCCTATTTATTACTAATTATTTATATTTATTACTATTTATTGCTATTTATTACTATTTATTCCTAATTATTGCTATTTATTACTATTTATTACTAACTTTTCCTATTTATTCCTAATTATTTGTATTTATTACTAACTTTTCCTATTTATTACTAATTAATACTATTTATTACTAATTATTCCTATTTATTACTAATTATTCCTATTAATTAATAATTATTCCTACTTATTACTAATCATTCCTATTTATTACTAATTATTCTGATTTATTACTAATTATACCTATTTATTACTAATTATTCCTATTTATTACTAATTATTCCTATTTATTGTTAATTATTCCTATTTATTGTTAATTATTCCTATTTATTGCTAATTATTCCTATTTATTACTAATTATTCCTATTTATTACTAATTATTATTATTTGTTACTATTTATTACTATTTATTACTAATTATTACTATTTATTACTAATTATTAAAAATTAGTACTAATAATTTCAATTTATTATTACAAATAAATACTGATAACAAAATAATTTAGATCTAATTTAATTACAACTAATCAAAAATAATTAAAATAACATCAAAAAATAAAATAAATACTAAATTAAAGAAAATATAAATACCTTTAAACTTGATCTCCTATTGATGTAGATGGCTTCACAACTTTTTTGTGAAAAAAAATCTAACTCACCCAAATTTTCTCTCTGAAAATTGAGTTTAAAGAGAGAGAGAGAGTAAGAAATGAGAGGTGGATTTGAAAAAAACAGATGGGGGTATATATAGGTTAGATTAGTTGCAGCGGGACTATTTGTGATGGGACCCGTCGCAAAAACCTTCACCCGCATTAATTACGGTCGATGGTTAAAAGAGTATTTGCGACGGGACCCGTCGCAAAAGGTACCAGCCGACACACTATTTGCGACGGGAGAACATCCCGTCGCAAAAACCTATTTACCGCCGTCGGGTATTTGCGACGGGACCTGTCGCAATTACCCTCAGACTGGCGCACTATTTGCGACGGGGGAATACCTCACGTCACGAATAATCTTCCCGCGGTTTTCCGCGCAAACTGCGCCAAACCTTTTGTGACGGGACCCCAAATCTCGTCGCAAATAACCTCTGGGACGGACTATTTGTGACAGGATTAATTCTAGTCGAAAATAACCCATCGCAAAGAGCTATTTTTCCGTAGTGGACTCCCTAATCCTGAAATCATGAATTTGGATTTCCTCAACTCTGGCCTCCAATATTACACCAAGTCTAGCAAGGGATGCTCCTCTTGATATAATATGGTTAAGTCAACCCAAAACCTTTCATAAGGGCTTCCTATATAAAAGTAAGTGTCCCAACAAGGGTTGGTCAAACACATAGTTTTATTGAGTTTTTCCCTTAATCAAGTAACAGAAGGCTTGACCTGACTTAAAATTTTATTTGATGGATTTTTATCTCTTATGTATGAATTTCTTATTATCATTATCACATGACTGTTAATATTAAGTGGAACTTACTTGAGTGATTAACCATGTTTTGATAATATTTACGCACAAGTCTAGTTTATTTTAGTTCCATCTTACATTCTTGTTTAATTTATTAATTATGTGATTGTGACAACACATCCATAATGATAAACAATGCAACTGACAGAAATAAAATATAGTAAAGGGAATGATCATGAGATTTTCTAATGGTTAGTTTATCTAGCGATTGATAAACTAACTGTGGCCTAGTGGAGAAACATCTTGGACTTTTGGGTTTGTGTTTACAACTTTCCAACTATCCACCTTTGTATCTCCTGGGAGTGGTTTTGTCTCGGCTCCAGCTTGAACCACCTCCACTAGCTTGGGAGTTCCATCCATTACATGTGCATTTTTTTAACTCACATGTAGGGGAGGGGTAAAACGGGGTTTTACATAAAAGAAACCTTGGGCACGCAGACCCTACATATTAATGAGGATAAGGCTCGTAGGCCAACAAATTTAATTTAAATAAATTAATTAAAAGAAATCATCCACAAACAAAGTTCTTGGTCTAGCTCATAATCATCCATACATGCAATGATATTTACACATAAATAAAACTAGCATTCAATTCTTTAAACTTTATTGTTTAAGATAAATCACACTCAAATCAATTAATTATCATCTTTAATTAATCAATCCTTTTATCTTAAAACCTTTTCTGAATTTCCTTAAGATTCTCATCCATCATAATTTTAAAAAAATAAATTCATTTAAAATTATATTTGTACGTAACTTGTACCTTGGAGGCAACCCGGTGAATTCCTATTCATAACTACCCAATGAGTAGAAATGAACATTACATAGATGTTAAATTAAACACATATATATAAAACACCTATCACGTGTTGTGCCTCATCTTTACACCCACACGATGGTACATGTCTCAAGGGTTTGTATAATATAATAATAAATTTTAATAAATATACGTAATTTGGATGAGTACACGGTGTGTATTTCCAACTGCATGGAGTGTACTATTTTTCACCATCCATCCGAAGTACACGCTTGGGGAAACAGCATGTGAGAGTAATTCAGAAATCGTCGGAGTACACGGTATGTCCAGTGGGCCACACACCGTGTAGTTCCTCATTACATGGTCTCCAGCTGGGCAAGCCTTGTATGGGGTACACAGTCCAACCCTAACCCAAAGGGACTACACATTGTGTCCAGTGGGCCACACGGCGTGTAATCTGGAAACCATGTGCCACCTGTTCCTGGTCAACACACAGAGTTATTAAGACTTAGGAAAACTCCAATGACACAACTTAGTTTGGCGGACTAGACCTAGTGCATTGAACCTTGGCTACACGGCATGTACTGCTAGGAACCTTTGTCACCTCCAGATTAGATCCTTCATTTTATTTTAATCAAAATTAAAATAAAAGATCATTTCTGTAAGGTGAACAAGAAACTAAAGAGGAGGAACAAATATCAAGATACAGATTTATAGAACGATTAAATTGAATTGAAACAACTAAATTATTAAATGAGTAAATCATCAATTAAATATTTAAATAATTATAAACTATGATGTAACCCCTCTAATACCACTTGAAGGATCTGGGCACAGTGGAAGCGTAGTTGGTTCGGCACCCAACTTTGATTTTTACCATGATCAATGATTATTATGAGATCAATACGACGATGAAATATAGTCTCCACGAAATAGAATCAAAGATTTAGATAAAGAAGGAAGAGGCTTGAAACCTTTAGAGAGGATCTTGCACATCATGTTAATAATTAATTTAATTAATTTCATGAAGAAAATAATACCTGGATCTTTGGTATTTTCTTCATTAATGATGTTAATCGTCCGGAATAACCCTTCCAAATTATCTTGTTACGCTTACAAGGATCCAAACTAGAATCCCTCTAGTGGTGATCTACATTTGCTCTAATGGCCTCTGATCAACACCGCTCGTTCTCTGGGTGATAGCACAGAGAAACAAGAATCTTGTGTCGGTCATTCTTGATCGCTTGTTCTTTATCCTTAAAGAACGTCTCTCGTTCTTGAGAGGGGTAGGAAGAGGATTTGAGAGGGAAATTTTTTATCTCAACAATTCTCAATTCATCGGGTGTGCATCTCAGTATATGGAACAATAGACATATTTGTATATTTATTAACATGGGGATTCAGTTATAATATTTAATTTCATAATAGAAATTAAATACATTCATAACCTTAGAGAAAACCCATGGTATTAATAATAATACTGTGTCATTATTTATGGTGCTCCAACTTACGCAAAACAAAATTATAAATAAAATTTCACCTCACAAAATAATAGCAGCGTTTTTTTAATTTATGTCAACTAGTTAAATAATTATTTATCATCTTACAAATAATTATTTTACTCTTGGACCGACATTGGTCCTCTCGAACTCCACTTCCATTTATTGAACACATGAATAAATAAATAAATATTTTTTTCTATTAAATAAATATTTTATTTAAAAAATAGTAAATAAATATTTATTAAATGTTCAATATAATAAATAAATATATTTTACCCAAAATCCGGTGAATAAATATTTATTTAATTTATTAAATCATTTTAACTTGAATAAAATTATTACATTGTCTTGAGAATAACATTTATTAATTAAATTCAAATAGAATTTAACTGAGACCACCAGAAACACTTAGTGTGTGACCCTCAAGGATTCTTTCTTGTTGTCATTAGGTAGGCTTATCTAAAGTCCAAGAGTACTATCTATCAACGGATCAAGGCACCCAAGATAAAGAACTTAAAGTTTCAAAAATGACATCCACATAAGAACGCTCAATGTGTAATACAATCCCTTTGTTGCAATAACTCGTCAAACAGGTTTCATGATAGTTTCATTAACTTTTATGCTTGATATTTCATTCTTTGACTACCTCAAATAAACTCGTCATTACACCATGGACATAGAATTTCACGCGATAGTTATATTTCAATAAAAGGGATGAGAAATTAACTTCCATAAATGGAAGGGACAAATCCTTCCTCTAATTATCCATTAATAACATTCCACTCATGACACACCCAATATACCCTTCTTCCCGCCAACTGTATGCATGATGGTTTTTGTCAGTAAATCAAAGTGTGTGATTTGTGACACATATTAATGATAATCTTAAAGTCTAAGGATCATTACACATGCTCACAGATATAAATATCTAATGACACCAAAACACACAGAATTCCTACTGGCGGGTCTGTTCTCATAATCTTCCGTCTTATAGATTACCAAGTGTGAACTTCATGAGAGGAAGTCTCATCTACTTACAAGTACTCACACCTGATGGTATGCAAGTTATGTGTCCCATCATAGTATGTCATCCAACCATATAACTATATTTAAGAATATTATTATAGCATTTCAATGTTCTCATCATAGCAGGAAACTTCCATGACCTTATCAATGAAACAAATACTCTAGAACATTATTACATCATAGTAATACAGAACAATGAAAAATATATAATAATATGTTTAATATTTAAATACATTAAATATCCATGTAATAAAAGTACAACCAGTTGGTTCTAGGACACCAACTCTTACCTAAAAATGGGGTTATCCTAAGAAAAATAAGTACATTGATGGATATCCTTATCCAAACATGTGATAAATGTCTTGGGGTATCCTTTACATATTATTTCTATGATTATTATTTTTCCAAACACTATAAAAAAATTATGACATGATATTATTCTAGTTTTATGCTCTCATGGATCATGTTCATTGATGACTTTATGATTAATATCTTATAAACATACATGCTTTATGTCATGAAACATGATTATGATAAATGAAATTGTTGTTATGGTTTTCAAATGTTAATCTATTGTTCTAATACACTTATGACTACATTATGATTAAATATTCCTTGATATATCCCAATATTACCCTTACTGAGCATCTGATATCACCATTTTTTATATTTACCTTTCCTTGGGATATGGAGAATGGTCTTAAGTATGATAATTCTAAAAATCATTTTAGTTGTAGAGAAATTATTGGGATATGATTCATACCTTTTATATACCAGTTGTTTATGAATACATGTTTCCAAAGACATTAAACCATTATAGTTCTGGTATGGATCATATTATATGAAATGGATATTCAACTAATAAGATATTATATTTATCTATGTAATGTTCAGGTAACCTCATATGGAATATTTGGAAGAGATGATGTAAGAAAAATATATATAATATATTAGTAAATACATTTACCACATATTTTGAATCCTCTTTTTTCTTACACCTTAAGTATTCAATGGTTAGACTATTGGGAATTCCAAAAGCTCTAGGATGTGAGAGGGAAATTAGAAGGGTTGTTGGGTAGGTAATGGCTACTCTAGATGGAACAAAATGTTTTAAGAAGTGACGAGGAAAAGAACTAATTTTATAATTAAGTTTGGAAAAATATTTTAAATACTTAAAACATTAAAATATAATAATTTCATAGTAAAGTGAAAGTGGAAAAAAATGTACAAAAAATAAAATAGAATATAATTTAATTTTTAAATAACTTCATCCAATCAAATTTATATCAGGTTAACTAATATTTTAACCCTTGGATTTTATTTTAACCCCCTTATTAACCTTTTTTAACCTTTATTGTAGTCATTTTTTTACCATAGTTACTATTCATTAAGAAAAAAATTTAAAGTTTACTTATTAAAAAAATTAACATTATATTTTAAAATATAAAAAAAATTATTATATTCAATTTCTAAAAGTGTAATAAACTAGTTTCAAAATAAGTGTGAAAAAATCCATTGAAAATGGATTTTAAAAAAAATCATTTTTAAGCATAACAATGAATTTAATAAAATACAATGAATAGTAAAAAAACATTATAAAAATGTTAAAATAATTTATTGAATATATTTTCTACACATTTAATTAAAATCAATCATTAATAGTGATTAATTTAAATTATTATTAAAAAACACATTGTGTTCACAAAAACACATTTTGAGAAAAACGTCTCTTTTTACAATCAAATTTTTTTATTTTCATTACTAACTAATTGATAACCAATTATTTAATTTTCTACATTATTAAATAAAACCTTTTTAAAATTTATTCAATCATATTAAATGTCTTCAAACCAATTTCTAGGTGATAATAATCACATTTGATAATAATATTTGAATAGTATATCACAATTCGATTAAACTTAGTGTTGTGTGTAAAGAAAGCTATCAATGAAATCAATATTATTTAAGGAAAAATATATCATAAAATCATTGGGTATTATATCACCCATTTTATATGTTGAAAATTATATTTCATCTCATTATATCCTTTTATTAATCCATCAAAATACCCAAAAATCCTAAATTTTAGGAATTTAAATAGTGATTGGTTTTCTTAGTAATGAAATTTATGTTTGGATACTAGAAAGTGGATATGGATATAGAATAAATTCACTTAGGGGTAATCTCCCTAAAAAGTCTGGTTTTATTTTAACTCAATCTTGATACTAGTGTATGATTAGTGGGTCTATGACTATATACCTAGCAAGATACTCATAGGGGATATTCTTTGAATAATTCACATTATCTTTATATACTATATTGAAGGTTTCTCCAAAAAATGATGTGTTATACTACCAGTTAAAACTATTGAAATAAATTATTATATTATATTGGTAACTGAGAACATTGAATATACATTTCACCAAAAACTTATCATTATTTCATTTACAGGGGTCTTTTTTTATGTTGAGAATACCCCTTGGTTTCTATGTTTATTGTGTATTGTTTAACATTTCACCTTGTTTTTGTTTATAGTTTATGTACATGTTACCGTATTTATTTATTGAGAAATTATTGATGTTTTATATGTTTTTATTTAAGTATGAATGTTGATTGATTCCATAGGAATGTTGATTATGATTGGTATTGATATTTATATCTTTCTTTTGGTGAATGAATTGGAATTAAAGAACTAATGGGTGGGGCCCAGTATTATATTGCCTCTTAATGCATTAATGGGTCTCATGAGACAAGATGTTTGGGAATTTTTTAAAAACCTTCAAAATTAATGCACTATGTCTTAGTCACGGCCCAGATGTAAAGAGTGATGTCATGGATGTGGCCTTTTTGACATGAATGATGTCTTGTTTGGTACCATGATAACAAGAATGATGTATTATTCAAGGCCTTGACTTTATATATATCTATATGTCTAGAATATTTTGTTTCTTAACCATGAATTTAGTTATTTTTATCCATGGTATTATTTTCATTGATATTATATCCATGGATATCTTTCATTATCATGATATTGATTATATGGAATTTTTATGGATTATTCACTATTCCATCATGTGTATTCCTATTATGATATATTATATTGTATATGTACACTTATTAAGAATTTAATCTCACCCTTATTATGTTTTAATATACCAAGGGTGGTAGGAATTGATCTATGAATAAATTAAGGGATGTACTAAAAGGAATAAAAAATTATAGAATATTTTTATATTTTATTTTTGGTTTTCCAATGTAATATGGAAATAGTGTGTGTATCTAGTGTCAAAAGATTGAAAAAGTGTTCTTTAATTTATTATTTGATTCTTGTATTTTGTACCAATGTAATAATATAAATTTCTTCACTAGGTTAATGGAGTTTGGGTGTTATAATAAGAGTATAAAATCATCAATAATCAATAATGATCTATGAGAATGTATCAGAAGCATAATAAAAAATATTGTGGCATACACATAATCATAGAAAATAATTTTATTAATCATGTATCACTACCAATACTATCATAGTGGATTGGGTTCACTCACAAACTACTTTTCATTATTATAATGGGTTTTCTCCCCATCCTCTTTTAATTTATGGAATAGGTTCACTCCTCAATCCCTTTTCATTTATGGTGAGGTTTTAATCTCTATTCTCTCATTTCCTTAGTCAAGTTTCACTCTTAGTATTATCATACTAGATATAGTTTCTTATAAAACTATGTTAACTCTCTATTCTAGTCTATATTCTTTTCTGAGATATCAATTTTGCTTAATGCATTGGAGGGCTATATAATTCTAGGTCCACAAATCACATAATGAGCTACATAAATATTCATGAAACAAGATCATGAATCATTTTTCAATTCAACATATCATAACCCATGGAAAGGAGATATGTTTTATAAATTTTATATCAATTTATTATAGTGTAACTTGGGGAAAAGAAATGGTTTTCAAAATGATTTCATCATAACATAATAAACATGTGGGAAAGAAATAGGTTACATAGAATCATAATTAAATCATCATCATCATCATAAACCATACTTGGAAATAATTTTGATTGTATCATAAGATTATATCACCATATATGCCTAACAATTCATAAATAATGTTGGCCTAAATGAAAATTTCTATTAGAATAGCATTTAAACGTTTCTTTGAAAAAAATGAAAAATAACCCTTTTAATTTGGTATCATTAAAAAATAAATGTCCTAGAATATTGAAAAAAATATTTTCTTTTAAAACAATCATGGAAACATGTAATTTTATATTCAAATTAATGAATATATATTAAGGTCATAAAATTCATTCATTCAAAAAATGTTAAAAATGATTATTTCACACATTTGGTAAAATGTTAAAATACCTCATTTGAAAAACAACAAGAATATTCCTTTTAAATAATTAGAAATAAAGTAAAATATGTCTAAAAGTGACTTTAAATAATAATTTTATTATATATAAAATAACTTTATTGAAACCATTTTTATGAACATAGATTTGGAATAAAAATTTCTCTTAAAAAAGATAAAATAAGGTTATCATTTATTAAAAACATTTTCTCAATAATTTTAAGTACCAAAGAGAGAAAATTGTATTATTAATTAAAAAATCTAGGAGTAAACTAACTAGAAGAAAAAATGGTTTTAAATAATAAGGACAATATAATTCCCCTCAATAGAACCTTTTCATAGACAATCCCAATAAAAAATGAGATTATAACATAAATCAATAACTCATGTCAGGTCTTACTTCATATGAATTCAAACCAATAGTATAATAAATATCAATTTACTTTAAATATAATTCATAAAAATATTAATATATAGCTTACAATTTATCATTCCTTTATATTTTTCAATTATCATTTTATTAACAATTATTCATTAAAATGATCATTTGGATGAAACTTGGTTGTTTTGCATGCATGTTTTGGAACAATGGTTTTGTTTCATGCACCTTTTTATTAGTTTCAACATATACAGAATCTGTATATTTTCATAATTATTATATGTTTTCATTATGATCTCTTTTATAACCTTTCATACAAAGAGTACATGAAAAATGACCAACATCACTTCATGGAGATGGTTATCTGTACATACGCATGAGTAATGTTTCCACTTTTAAATAGATTGAAAAAAATAAATTTGAAGAGTAAATCATCATTAAAGATTCATAATTATATCATAAATATCATCTATATTCATTAAATGTATGCTTATTACCATCCATGTAGAGGGTAAATTAAAAATTAATCACATCGCTTTGTGGAGGTGGTAGTCCACACGTGCGTGCGAGCAACATTATCATTGTGCAATGGACAAGATAGATATAGAAAATGGATATAACATTAAAAAAACAACATATTATTAAATTTAATTTATTTATTAAATAATTTTAAGATGTTTATAGATCATTTTGATGTGGTTTAAGAAGAATGAATCATGAAAAAGACGGGTAAGAACATATTCTTCTTCTTTGGTTATCCTCCTTTGAAAAACCCTAAAGGTTTCTTGGATGGGTCTTTTGGGAAGACCGAAACCAAAAGGCAATGTATAACAATTTTTAGCTAGTATATAGTAATTTATTATTAAATATAAAGGATTCATGTTGTGTGATTATGAAAGGATAGGAGGTTCTCTTTTATAAGTGAGGGGAATGGAACCCTTGTAAGTATTAATAAAATTAAAATATTATAAGGTCATATTCAAGTGAAAGTGAAACCAAATTAACCCAAAATAGAGTATAAGATAATTTTTTGTAGAGACCCGAATCTTGACGTACATGAATATTACATTACTTTTGCGGAATACTTAATACATAAGAAAAACAAACACACAAGGACCGTAATAGTTTAGTGTCTTTGGAAACTCGGAATAAAATCTTCTAATCGTGGTGAAAGATCTTCAACATCTCCCAATAAAGATCTTCCCTTTTTTTTCTTACCTAAAACCTTTCTTTATATCTTGGGGAAAATAAAACATAAAAGGGTGAGCTCAAATTCTCAGTAAAGGTAAACAAAAGAAATATTAATCACATCATATTCATAAGAACATATCTTTTGGAAATCTTAACCTGCAAAATAGATCATGATTTCTTAACATGGGATAAATCATAGTAGTGAAATGTAATCCCAATAATCATAAATTAAAACATGAAACATTTTGGCATACACACATAATCATAGATAATCATTTCTTATTAGTCAAGACTCATTTCCAAGATTATCTTAGTGGACAAAGTCCCTTTCTGAACCGAGTTCACTCCTCGTTTCAGTCCTGTTTCACTAAACCGGTATAACCTACCGTTCCAGCCATGTCTATCTCATGAGATATAAAATCTTTACCCAATGAATTGGAGGGAGATATAGGTCACACCCATCTCATAATGATACCATTCTTATGTGTGCCACAAAATCTTAAATCATACATCATTGCATAACCCATGTAATAAAAATGGGAATCTTAAACATCGTGGCATCATAAAACAATTCACATAAGATAAAGGAATTTATAAAAATATTTCCATCACAACATAATAAAATCAATGTAATAATAGGGATAAAAACAGAACCCTATATTATCTTAGATGGAAAATAATTTTGATAAAACTCTTGAACTTCATTCTTGAGGAAAATATCCTTTCTACTTCAAAAAAATATTTCCTTTCTTAACATGTCATACAATTCTAAACTAAAAGAAGTTGATTAAAAATAAACTTGAAAAATTGTAAATTAATATTCTTGGAAATAATGTTTTAAAAATCCATTCATGCCGTATAAGTTAAAAAAACATTCTTCTCGTACTTTTGTCGGAAAAGTCAAAAAGTACCTCGTACGAAAAACGACAAAAGATTCCTTTCATATCTTTTACTAAAAACTCATAAAAGGGTAAAATTGGATATAAACTATTGTAGAAGGATATAAATATTACATATTGAGGAAACATGGATGTGGATGATAAAATACACCCCATTAAATGCCAAAGTATAAACAATCTCGGATAAAAATGAGATTGTGATATTTTCCCTTAGCTTAGGTCCGATTTGCTTCGTAAGTGTCCGAACCTCCTGTATAATGATTTAAATAATGTCATTGACTTATTCCAGAATCATAATCATTGTTATGATATCATATATGGTTCACTTATTACTTTATATTACCCGTTCTTTTGTAAATTCCATGTTAAAGAGCGTTTTGGGTAAAATTGTTTCATTTGTCATCCGTGTTTTGACTTGTAATTATTCATATGATTACTTAGATCATGATTACTTAATTCCAGAATATAAAACATGATTTATATATAATACATATTCAGAATATAAATATATATAATAAATTAGTAAATGGAAAGAAATACACCGTTCATGGAGACGATAGGCTGTACGTACGCATGAACGCTGTTTTCGTTTCCTTATTGAGTTGAATGGGATTAAGTAGATGAAATACATATATATACACATAAATACAGTATCATTATTATGTCATATATTTCATTATTACTTATTATATGTACTTTATAGTCATTCATGAATGGTTAAAGTGGAGAATGAATCTCATCGTGTCGTGGAGACGGTAGTCCGTACGTACGCACGAGCGATGATATCGTTCTCATGATCCTAGGACTATATTGGAGTGTATGTATACTATTTCAGAATCAATATCACTTTAAAATAATCATATATAGTTATTATTTACACCATTATACCCATCCAAGTAAGGTGGTGGTGGAAAATAGATTTCACCACGGCGTGGAGACGGTATTCCGTATGTACGCACGCGCGGTGATTTCGTTTTCCGTAGGATGGATAGATGGTGAAATAGGGATTTTTCATACTTATAATAACATATCAGTATATGAGTGATACTGATGTTATTACTTCATAATGAAACAACCTAAGAAGAATAAGTGGAAGAAGAAATAAAGATAAAAGAATCGGTAATGGATATTACCTCTTCTTTGAAGTGCCTCTTTGAGTCCTTCTCTTAGGGTACAAAAATTGGTCTTTGAAGAAGACCAGTACCTATAGGATGTTTCTAGGGAAGTGGAGAAGAGAATTTTCCAGGTTTTGGCCGAGCTTGAAGGCTCAAAGTGGTGTGAGTAAGAGGGGGAGGAGGTGCCCTTTTATAAGGAAGGAGAGGGGAACCTTTGGAATAACTAAAAATATTATTTTATTATAAAACAAATCGGCTTTAAATAGCTCCAAATTGATTTATTTCGAAGCTAAGGTGGGAATGGGTCGAAATCCTCTCATCCAATAGAATTTAAAAAAGTTTAGTTTCCTATTTTAACCTTATAATTTATATTTAACTTTAAGTTAGATAATTTTACTTTTACCGTGTCTTTTTGTGTTCTTACCCTATAAGGTTAATAAACTTACTATAAGAAGCCAGACGAACCCCAAGTTGTTTATTATTAATATATATAACGTTATATAATTCATTTGGCCGAACCTTAGATTTTTAGGAATAAAATAAAAATTAATAATATAATATTTGTTTTAAAAACTATTATATGTCAATTTTGACACTATTTAGTAATTGATTTTTGTGAAAATCATAACAGAATGATTAGTTCGAAAAAAGTTAATTAAATAAATACTAACATTTCATATTAACCTATAAAATTATTGGAATTCATAAAAAGTTTCAAATTACATTTATTTGGGTATTTATAACATCAATTATGTCAATATTTCATTAATAAGATAATTACTGTATCATCGGTGTGTCATAAATAAATTAAATTATTTAATGTCTAAAAATTACAAATAAAATACTATTATGTAGGAAATATCTTTATCTTTCTAATGAATATTTATAGTCGAATTTATCTTATGTATGACCCTATATTAAAAATGATTTACTTATTAAACTTTGATTTTAACTATTTTAACCCTTCTTTAAATAAATTAATAATAAATGCCCTAATCTAATCCAAGTGGGCCTAAATGATCATATTTTATTCCTAAGGTTGTTATTGGTCGAATTACACTTATCCAATAGAATTAGGACATGTGTTAGGGTAATAATAATAACATTTTTACCCTTAATTACCCTATTTACTTTTAACCGTGGTAAAAAGAAGTAAAAAGTTACTATTCACCAAAAATTATTTTCATCCCATTGAACCACATTTTACTTAATAACATCAACCGTGTCTCTCAGACTTTTGAAATTCCACTCACAGAAGCGGTAAAATTAAGTTTTATGAAAAATTCATTTTTTTAACTACCACTTAGTGGTTTCACTATTCATTAAAAAATGAAAGTTTCCAGAAAAATACCAAAAATTAGGCCTAAGCTATATTTGATATTATGAACTCAAAAATGATGTCTATTTTACCAAATTCAAAACATATTAGTTGCATTAATTAATTTAAAAATTAATTCTCGTCGTCAAAACAAATAGCGTGTTTTTAAGAGATAATAACTATCAAAAGATTGACACTTGTTTATCTCTGGTTTAAATGTAAAATTACATCCAATGACCAAAATTGTGTTAAATTGTAAAAATATATTCTAAATATACTTTAAAACCACTCAAATTAATAATTTATCACTATTAATTATTTCTATTAAAAAAGTTCTTTTTAATTAAAATTTAGTAATTTTCACTATTCATCAGAATATGAAAGTTATCCGAAAAGTACCAAAATTTCACCCTAAGAAAATTTCGATATTCCGAATCCAAAAATGAAGTCCATTTTGAAAAATAAAATTTAAAAAATTTCAAAAAGTTGTTATTACAATTCATAACAGCTAGTTTTAATAATATTTTAATAGCATATCGTTGTTTAGTGAAACTCGGTATTGCGTACTACACACGCTATCGAGGAAGGTCGTGATTGCGTGTAATGCAAGGCAAGTCAAGGATGCGTGTTGTGAAAGCTCCTTTTTGTTTAGCGTACAACACAAGACATTAATAAAAAGAATATTTTTCATAAAATCCCGGGGTGTTACATTCTACCCCCTTAAAATGAATTTCGCCCTCGAAATTTGTCGGGGTTATAAATGGTTTACTACTTGAAATTTTCTTTAATAGAAACCCACATCGTAAAAAGGAATACCAAAACCATTCTTTAAAAACAAAAGTATGAAACGTAACGGTTACCCAAATAAACTAATCACTGGGTTTCCACATAGGTGAAAATATGGATATCGAAGAGAAATCTAACCATCATGTTCTGATGGAGAGTGGTAGAGGACATGGATATGAAAAAGCCAGCAATCACAAAGCCATAAATTTGTGACGATCTAAGGTACCATCTAATTCATCAGATATAAGATCACTAGGAAAACATTTTTGGTTTTCAAGATCATTTCCCTAAAGTTGATGAAATTGGAATTAGAAGAAATACTTTCGTGATTTTGGTACTGTGTCACCGTTGGTCATTCTTTGGACAATTTCAACTTCATATCTTAAAGACATGAAGTTGGATTTTTCATTCGTGAAGTGTTAGCAGATCATGTGATAGAATGATGGGTCATTCCATCTGTCTCAAACAAAAGGTTACAAAAGTTATCAAAAATACATAAGACCATCTATGGTGAAGTTAATCGTATACGATTCCAAAAATGAACTTATACGTGTAATAAAATAAAACTAGTTTATACTAACCAGGTACTTCCTGTATGCCAGTGGTAGGCGATAAAGGCTAGTCGCACTTCGGTTGTGGGTTCGATTCCCACATCCTTGTCCGACGTGATGGGCTGTCGCCCGTCCTGCAGGTTGTCCTTTTTCTAAAACTACATTACTATAACATCCCATCAATAATATCGAAAAAAAACTTTTATCCTTAAACAATACTAACTTATGTCCAACATAGTCCATTCCAATCTTTAGGCTTATCCATAATACTGTTGTCCAATCTCATATTATAGTGAAAATGATTACCAAAGAGTTCATATAATAAGCATGTTAATACCATAGTTGATCCCCGTATATCATGAGATATGTCTTTTTGGTCACATTACAAACATTCGAAGGCCTTAATCATGTATTCTCTTGAAAAATGAATACCCATTGAACCTTAGTGAAAACATTAATGCAGTTAAAAGTTAACACTTTCCATATACCAAAATCCTCAAAATTCTATATACTCAAACCATGATATCACTTAGTCCTTATATCAATCATGAGCTCATGAATACTATCAAATATTTCAATTTATCGTTTTCCCTTCATTATGCACATATCATATTTTTTCCAAAAATATCTCAATCACTTTCCATGGTTACTGGTACCATAAAATTATTGAAAACCACAATAGACCAATACATAAATATTCCAATACTCAACATTATTTTGGAATCCCATTACATAAACACTTAATCATTCCACCACATCGTTGTCATATTCAACATCACCAATGGTGATTGCATGTGACTTACCTTTGTCCTTTGCCTTAAGTGGTTTCTCATGTCAATCATCACTAACCCTTGGATTATGGCATTTATTGGCATAATGTCCCATCTCCTTGCACTTGAAACATTGAAGTGTAGTAAGTTCATTCTGTGTATCCCTTCCTTTGTTTGCATCATTAGACATCTTCTTCCCATCATTGTGGCATTCAAATGCCCGATGACCTTCCTTTCCACATTTGAAACATTTACTTGTCCCTTTAAGAAAATCTCCCCCATGCTTCTTTCCACACTTTGAGCATAAAGAAATATTCATCTTCTTTTCACCATTATTCTGAGATTTCTCCTTGAAATCCATCTTTCGTTTCTTGTCAAAACTATGAGATGGATAAGTAACACCAACTTCTATTTCTACCTTGATAGCACAACGCACAATTTCTTCATAGCTACTGAAGTCTCTTATAGCTAATTCCCTTTGAAGATTTGATTTTAAGCCACTGAAGAATCGATCAACTTTACTTTCAGGTTGGATGATAAATCCAGATGCATACCTTGTAAGCCTTGTAAAATTCGCTTCGTATATACCAACAAATTCATCATCCTTTTGCTTTATTTCAAGAAACTCCTTCTCCATCTTTATTCTAAGAATACGAGGAATGTACTTATTTAAAAATAAGTTCTTGAATTAGTCCCATTCCATGGACTCAATTTCATCTCTTTGCCTCGTATTCTTGATAAGATTCCACCATTGATCAGCTTCACCTTCCAAACGATATACTACTAAGATGACTTTATCATGTTCAGAACATTAAATAACTGAAAATATCTTTTCAGTAGTACTGATCCATTGTTCAGCAACAAGTGGATCAGAAGACCCACTGAAAGAAGGTGGACGCTGCCTCATGAAGGACTCAATAGAATATTGTTCCCTTCTCTGCTCATTTGGAAGTCCAGAATGATTCATAGCTTCTGTAAGTATAGCAATAAGATTTTGCACTCCATCTCCCATAACATTTCTTTGTTCAAGAGGAAAATCATTTCATTGTCCATTGCATTGATCAACACGGTTCCTTCGGGTTCTAGCCATCGTCTAAAACCCAAAAAGAATAGTGTGAGAGGCAAAAATCATGCTAGGGAAAACAACATAATAAAGGCGGAGTATCCTCAATATCTAGCATCTTAGGTAAAATTCTATGATCGTTATCATATTTCTAGGACTGTATCCTATACGTATACTTATCCTTAGGGACATCCCTAGAAATACCTTAGAAATATCTCTAGGGATCTTACTAACGTTTTCTCATCCTACTTTCCAAAGGTTGACTGAACCTCCCTCTGATACCAACTGTAGAGACCCGAAGCTTGACGTACATGAATATTACATTACTTTTGCGGAATACTTAATACATAAGAAAAAAAACACACAAGGACCTTAATAGTTTAGTGTCTTTGGAAACTCAGAATAAAATCTTCTAATCGTGGTGAAAGATCTTCAACATATCCTAATAAAGATATTCCATTTTTTTCTTACCTAAAACCTTTCTTTATATCCTGGGGAAAAGAAAACATAAAAGGGTGATCTCAAATGATCAGTAAGGGTAAAGAAAATAAATATCAATCACATCATATTCATAAGAACATATCTTTTGTAAATATTAACCTGCAAAAGAGATCATGATTTCTTAACATGGGATAAATCATAGTAGTGAAATTTAACCCCAATAATCATAACATAAAACATGAAACTTTGTGTCAAACACACATAATCATAGAGAATCATTTCTTATTAGTCAAGAATCATTTCCAAGACTATCTTAGTGGACAAAGTCCTTTTCTGTACCGAGTTCACTCCTCGTTTCAGTCCTGTTTCACTGAACCGGTATAACCTACCGTTCGAGCCATGTCTATCTCATGAGATATAAAATCTTTACCCAATTAATTGGAGGGAGATATAGGTCTCACCCATCTCATAATGATACCATTATTATGTGTGCCACAAAATCTTAAATCATACATCATTGCATAACCCATGTAATAAAAATGGGAATCTTAAACATCGTGACATCATAAAACAATTCACATAAGATAAAGGAATTCATAAAAATATTTCCATCACAACATAATCAAATCCATGTAAAAATACGGATGAAAACAGAACCCTATATTATCTTATATGGAAAATAATTTTGATAAAACTCTTGAACTTCATTCTTGAGGAAAATATCATTTCTACTTCAAAAAAACATTTCCTTTCTTAACATGTCATACAATTCTAAACTAAAAGAAGTTGATTAAAAATAAACTTGAAAACTTGTAAAGTAATCTTCTTGGAAATAATGTTTTAAAAATCCATTCATTCCATATAAGTTTAAAAAAACATTCTTCTCGTACTTTTTTCGGAAAAGTCAAAAAGTACCTCGTACGGAAAACGACAAAAGATTCCTTTCATATCTTTTACTAAAAACTCACCGAAGGGTAAAATTGGATATAAAATATTGTAAAAGGATATAAATATTACATATTGAGGAAACATGGATGTGGATGATAAAATACACCCCAGTAAATGCCAAAGTATAAACAATCTTGGATAAAAATTAGATTGTGATATTTTCCCTTAGCTTAGGTCCGATTTGCTTCGTAAGTGTCCGAACCTCCTGTATAATGATTTAAATAATGTCATTGACTTATTCCAGAATCATACTCATTGTTATGATATCATATATGGTTCACTTATTACTTTATATTACCCGTTCTTTTGTAAATTCCATGTTAAAGAGCGTTTTGGGTAAAATTGTTTCATTTGTCGTCCGTGTTTTGACTTGTAATTATTCATACGATTACTTAGATCATGATTACTTAATTCCATAATATAAAACATGATTTATATATAATATATATTCAGAATATACATATATATAATAAATTAGTAAATGGAAATAAATACACCGTTCATGGAGACGGTAGGCCGTACGTACGCATGAACGCTCTTTTCGTTTCCTTATTGAGTTGAATGGAATTAAGTAGATGAAATACATATATATACACATAAATCCAGTATCATTATTATGTCATATATTTCATTATTACTTATTATATGTACTTTATAATCATTCATGAATGGTTAAAGTGGAGAATGAATCTCATCGCGTCGTGGAGACGGTAGTCCGTACGTACGCACGAGCGATGATACCGTTCTCATGATCGTGGGACTATATTGGAGTGTATGTATACTATTTCAGAATCAATATCACTTTAAAATAATCATATATAGTTATTATTTACACTATTATACACATCCAAGTAAGGTGGTGGTGGAAAATAGATTTCACCACGGCGTGGAGACGGTATTCCGTACGTACGCATGCGCGGTGATTTCATTTTCCGTAGGATGGATAGATGGTTAAATAGGGTTTTTTCATACTTATAATAACATATCATTATATGAGTGATACTGATGTTATTACTTCATAATGAAACAACCTCATAATATGAAGTGGAAGAATAAATAAAGATAAAATAATCGGTAATGGATATTACCTCTTCTTTGAAGTGCCTCTTTGAGTCCTCCTCTTAGGGTACTAAAATTGGTCTTTGAAGAAGACCAGGACCTATAGTATGTTTCTAGGGAAGTGGAGAAGAGAATTTGGAAGGGGTTGGCCGAGCTTGAAGGCTCAAAGTGGTGTGAGGAAGAGGGGGAGGAGGTGCCCTTTTATAAGGGAGGAGAGGGGAACCTTTGGAATAACTAAAAATATTATTTTATTATAAAGACAAATTCGGTTTTAAATAGCTCCAAATTGATTTATTTCGAAGCTAAGGTGGGGATGGGTCTAAATCCTCTCATCCAATAGAATTTAGACAAGTTTAGGTTCCTATTTTAACCTTATCATTTATATTTAAATTTAAGTTAGATAATTTTACTTTTACCGTGTCTTTTTGTGTTCTTACCCTATAAGGTTAATAAACTTACTATAAGAAGCCAAAAGAACCCCAAGTTGTTTATTATTAATATATATAACCTTATCTAAGTCATTTGGCCGAACCTTATATTTTTAGGAATAAAATAACAATTAATAATATAATAGTTGTTTTAAAAACTATTATATGTCAATTTTGACACTATTTAGTAATTGATTTTTGTGAAAATCATAACAGAACGATTAGTTTAAAAAAAGTTAATTAAATCAATACTAACATGTGATATTAACCTAGAAAATTAGTGGTATTCATAAAAAGTTTCAAATTACATTTATTTGGGTATTTATAACATCAATTATGTCAATATTTCATTAATAAGATAATTACTGCATCATCGTTGTGTCATAAATAAATTAAATTATTTAATGTATAAAAATTACAAATAAAATACTATTATGTAGGAAATATCTTTATCTTTCTAATGAATATTTATAGTCGAATTTATCTTATGTATGACCCTATATTAAAAATGATTTACTTATTAAACTTTGATTTTAACTATTTTAACCCTTCTTTAAATAAATTAATAAAAAATGCCCTAATCTAATCCAAGTGGGCCTAAATGATCATATTTTATTCCTAAGGTTGTTTTTGGTCGAATTAAACTTATCCAATAGAATTAGGACATGTGTTAGGGTAATAATAATAATATTTTTACCCTTAATTACCATATTTACTTTTAACTGTGGTAAAAAAAAGTAAAAAGTTACTATTCACCAAAAATTATTTTCATCTCATTGAACCACATTTTACTTACTAACATCAACCGTGTCTCTCGGATTTTTGAAATTCCACTCACAGAAGCGGTAAAATTAAGTTTTATGAAAAATTCATTTTTTTTAACTATCACTTAGTGGTTTCACTATTCATCAAAAAATGAAAGTTTCCAGAAAAATACCAAAAATTAGGCCTAAGCTATATTTGATATTATGAACTCAGAAATGATGTCTATTTTACCAAATTCAAAACATATTAGTTGCATTAATTAATTTAAAAATTAATTCCCGTCGTCAAAACAAATAGCATGTTTTTAAGAGATAATAACTATCAAAAGATTGACACTTGTTTATGTCTAGTTTAAATGTAGAATTACATCCAATGACCAAAATTTTATTAAATTGTAAAAATATATTCTAAATATGCATTAAAACCACTCAAATTAATAATTTATCACTATTAATTATTTCTATTAAAAATGTTCTTTTTAATTAAAATTTAGTAATTTTCACTATTCATCAGAATATGAAAGTTATCCGAAAAGTACCAAACTTTCACCCTAAGAAAATTTCGATATTCCGAATCCAAAAATGAAGTCCATTTTGAAAAATAAAATTTACAAAATTTCAAAAAGTGGTTATTACTATTCATAATGGCTAGTTTTAATAATATTTTAATAGTATATCGTTGTTTAGTGAAACTCGGTATTGCGTACTACACACGCTATCGAGGAAGGTCTTGATTGCTTGTAATGCAAGGCAAGTCAAGGATGCGTGTTGTGAAAGCTCCTTTTGGTTTAGCGTACAACACAAGACATTAATGAAAAGAATATTTTTCATAAAATCTCGGGGTGTTACATTTTGGGTCTAAATACACTTAACCAATTGGATTTAGACATGTTTTTAGGTTATTTTAACACATATCTATTTAGTCTAACCCCACATTAACCATGTTAACCTTTATTGTATTAATGAATTTTTACATTGGTTACTATTCATAATGACCATATATGATGATGAGTATATTAATAAATATAGAAATTTCAATTTAAAATTTTGAAACCATATTATTAAATTCAATTTCTCTAAGATTCAGAATTTTATTTTTAAATAGTTGTGAAAAATGTGGTGGAAACTTTATTTAGAAAAATGAATTTTTAAGAATAAAACTAAATTTATTCTTAATCTTTGAAAAGTAAAAGCTATTAGATAAATTTTAAGATATATTAATTAGTATGTTATATCTATATTTAATTAAAATAATTCACCATTAGTTATTAATTTAATATATCATGATAAAAAACACATTGTGAGCATAAAAAATGTTTCTAAAAAAAACATCACTTTTTACCTTCAAATTATTTTATTTACATTTATAAAAAACATATAACCAATGATTTAATTTTATATATATGTACATAATATTTTTTTATAATTTATTTTGTATAATTCATACCCTCCTATATTGCAGCTAGGTGATAACTATCACATTAAATCGTAATATTTCAATAGTATATCATCATTTGTTTAAACATGGTGTTGTGTATAAAGTATGAAATAAAATATATTTAAATATAAATACATCATAAAATATTAGGTTATTTAATAGGTTGTAATTTATAATCCATTATGTTATGTTATGTGGTTTTTTCCCAATCCCTATGTTAAACAGGTAGTGATTCCCAATACGTTGTGTTATGTGTTGTGGGTTATGTTGTCTGATCCACTATGGTATCAAGGTAATGATACTAAATCCACTATGTTATGATGGTATTGGATGATAAATAACACATGTGTAATTATTTTCTATTCTTATTTTTATTCCATATTATAATTTTTTTTCATCACTCGTGATCATTTTCTCATGTTACCATATTATTATTCCATCATATGTGAAATCATTCATAATCATCCTTTTGAGGTTTTATGTGATTATCCTATGATATATGTTATTTTATCATTCCTTATGGTCATCTCTTATTATTTCATATTCTTTTTAATCTAGTATTTTATTCTTATTCATGTTTTCTTGCATGCTTATGTTTTGAAACATTATGATGCATTGATAATGGTTTCCCATACTGAGAGTTTTATCTCACTGGTTCTTGTATTTACCTTTTAAAGGTGAATTAAATGTAGGAATATACATATGAATAATTTATTTGAGGGTAATTTTATGGTACATGTTTAAAAAATGTTGTGAAATAAGATATTTTTATATCTAGCTTATAAACATAATAAAACTTTAGGTTCTTGGATTGTGTGATTTATTTGTGAAATAAAATCAATAAACATGTAAAATGATGAAATAAATTTATATGTTATGTTTTATCCATTCCACTCCATGTGATTCATCATTCAATGTAAGGTGACACTATCTACTCCCTATCTCATTTTTCTATTTATATAAACTCTTTCTCTATCTTTGACCTAATAATGATCTATATTCTCCTTATATTACATCATAAATTCATTTATTAAATTTTTTATTTATTTTTTGTCTATATTTATGTTTTTCTACTACCCTTTTAAAAAAATTATTTAGGTCAAACCATATCAAAGTATATATCATAAACATTTTCATCTCTTTTTCATTTTCTTTTATTCCTCCTTTAAGGATTATTTTATTTTTGATTTTATAAAATCTACAAATATATATCTAATATTATAGTTTGTTTATATTTACTAGTTAAAACTTATTTCATTATACTAAACATAAATTTACCATGGCTGCATGGGTATGAAAACTATTAAAAATTATAGGTATTTTATCAAACCACTATCACTGGTTTAACTAGTAAGATTTTAATATCATGCATTATTAAATAAAAATCCCACCAGGACACCATCATTCATATAATATATCATAGATCATATATATGTGAAATTTTTTAATTATGATAATTCTTTTTTTATTTATATACATTTTAAAACATATAAATATTGTATGGTGTTGTAACTAAGTGATGATTTTTATAATTTCTTATACAGTTATAAAAACATGCCACCAACCAAGAGTCCTATAAATAATCAAGGGGATGACTCTAAGAATATGGTCCCTAATGACCCACAATTAAATCAGTAACTCATAAGAATCATCATGGTAGTTATTCAATAAGTGAAAAGGGGAAATCTTTCTAAGGAATAATGTTATGTGTATTTCCCTTAGGAATTTCATAGGTGAATCCAATCAATCATATGAGATTATTTGAGACCAAAAGATGTGATGGAATGGCTTGAAAAGATAAATATATTATTTATTTTCATTTAAAATCCATACGAGATATAAGTATTTTGAGATGTATGAATTCTTAAAGTATTGGAATAACAATGGTGGGAAATATCCATCCAACATATGATCGATCAAGGCCTTATATGGGAATGATTTCAGGAATTGTTTAAAAAAAACATTATACTCACAGACCATATGAGTATCAAGGTAAATATAATTATTTAATCATAATTAAATAAATATATCAATTATATAATTTTGAACATAGTTTATGGAAAATTATTAAAACTACTATAGATTTTAGTTTTTTCCACTTTAATTAAATTCTATGTTGAATATCTTTATTCACATGTAACATTGAACCAAAATCAATCATGAAACTTTTTTAAGATAAATATAATAATTATAAAGTATTCATTGAATTTTTGGGTATAAAGAGGGGTAAATTAATTATGAAATAAAAAAAATAAAGTTCAATTTTAATTTTAATTCAATTAGTGTTTCTAAATAAAAAATAATATCATTTTATGATTTAAAATTTATTTTCCAAAAAAAATCTTTTGGCACTATAGATTTTTATTTGATAAGACTAAATATATTCATGTTTAATGATGATAAAAATATATTGATGATATTAATATCATATTAACACTAGTTAAATTACTAATTGATAGGAAATAAAAATAATAATATTTAATATTTAAAAATTCATTTTTCCTATTTTAAAAATAATATATCATTATATTTTATATTTAAATTTAAAAGTTAAATGCATAAATTCTATAATTTCAATATAAAAAAATAAACATCATTTTTTTATTTATATTATTAGTATCACCTTATGATAAATTTTTGAATTTTTTTAGAAATAATTTATTTTTTAGTGAATAATGAAGAATAAAGTTGTTACTAATACTATAACATTTATTAATATAGAAAAAAGTGTGTATAACATTTAATTTTATAAAATTAATTTCATGATAAATATTTTTATTATAGGGGGGAATTATTCATCAAAAAATATTATTTTTAATTTTTAAAACCATTGTTTTATGTTTTTGTAAATTAAGAAATGTTTTACTCTAACAATGATTTTTGTGCACTTATATAAAACTTCAGTTTTCATCACTTTTAGAAACTAAATATAAAAAAATTGAATGAATATTTTATATCTTAATTTTAAGATTTTAAATAATTTAAATTTCCATTTTAGGTATAAAAATTTAACAACTAGGATTAAAGTTAATTTTCACAATAATAGTAAAATTGTTATTTTCATATAATTTTTTATTAACATTGTGTAATATTTATATCATAAAATTAATTTATATCCTCTAAAAATTATCCTAATAAATTTTTAAACCTATATAAATATATATTAAAAATTATTCAATTGGTAATCAGTACTGAATTTCATTACCTTATATTATAAATATAATATAAATTACTTAGGTAAAAACATGTTATCAAGATAAAAACCAAAATTGTAAAATGAAAAAATATAATCATTAAAACATGAAACATGTTTGAAAGATGTGTTAAAATAAATTTTATATGAATTCATGACCTTATATCACCCCACACATCATTATTTTTACCTTTTGGAGTCATTGGCCCATGAATAGTGGCATGCCATCATTGAAAAAGTAATGGGAATTTATGGAAATTCCATTTTCTTCTATTATGAAAGGAGATCACTTCTACCACATTTATACACACATTCCATAGAATTATCTTGACTAAAATTCAAGTATATTCTATTAAAAAATCTCTCTTTGTGTCCTACAAGCCTTGTTATTTCTAAAAGTCCATGCGGAGGATTCATAAGGTGTTACCCATGGGAGAACATCCAAAGGGGGTGGTAATGTTCTCAATCAAGGTCTCTTAATTATTTTCTTCTTCTACCACCTAAAACCTCTTCTATACATGAAATTATTATAACAAAAGTAATATAAATATGATGATATATTATTATACTAATAATATATCTATTTTCTACCCTCCTCCCAACCATCTAAAAAATGAAAATGATGCTTGTGTTACGTGTGAACTAATGCCTCTATAAGTGGCATGATTTGTTTTTAAAAACTACATTAAAATGTTATTTAAAATGAAGTATTTAATTAATAAATATTATATTTGTAATATTATTATTATTTTAAAAATATAATCCAATTTGTACAATCTTTACATTCATTGCAAACAAATGTGTCGCTCGTGCATACTTATGGAATACTTCATGCTCAAAAGTAATGTATTTCATTTTTTACTCTACTATTTTATCATGTATCAAACTCTATTAAAATATATTTAACCAAAATAATAATATATATATATATATATAATTATTATTATTATTATGTAATAATTATATTACTCTAATGAAATCAATATCTTTACCATAATCACTCAATGATTAAAACTTGTTCTTGTTTGGGTTGATCTAACCACATATAAGAACAATGTCATAAATTTCTATCATTTATAAGTAAAGAAACATAAATACTAGTGATATTTGAAAATAACATGTAAATAATTATTTTTTTGGTTTTATAATGTTTCTATTAATATTTAACTTATTATTATTGTATAGCCTTTTTATTTATAAATTACCAAAACAAGCTCGCCACTAATTCCTTCGATGCGAAGAATGAATAAAATAATAATAAAATAAATTTATAAAATTATAATTCATTATAAAATATATATTTTAGAAACATTAATGAAATTATAATGATTAACTTTGAATCTATAAACAAGAATCAACACATACATTATAAAACTCATATGAAACAAACAATCAAAACTAATGACATCTCATTATGAAAATTAAATTAAATTAAAAAATATATTTTTAATGAATGTTTATAAAATTTTATAAGTAGGAATAATCTTTTGAAATAAGTTATTAAGATATTTATTTTTTGATAAAGGATATTAGAGCATGCTTGGTTAAGTTGCATAAAAGGTAAGGGTATTTTTTCTCAATTTTGTTTCATTGAGATATGATTCATATTCATCACTTAATTTTTTTCAGTATATATAGGAATTGGATTTATTTTTCTCATAATTTTAATGAAATATAAGTTATTTACATATCCATATCATTCTATACCTTCGATATATTTTTAATTCTATAGAATAGATGTTGTAAGGGTGGTTTATCTCAATTTCCTTATTTTGAGGCATGTTTAGTCTAATATATTGAACATCAATTATATGGGGTTTGTAATAAATATTGGATATATATATATATATATAATATCATGAATTTTATTTCTTTTATAGTATTTTATGTTCAATTTTGGTCTCCCTGATTCAAAGTGTTATTGTTAACATGTTTCTTAATTAAAAAAACATATTGATAACTAAAAACTTTTTTCTTTGAGATATGATATTTCTTCTTGAACTTAATTATTATTTTATTGGTTAAATCCACCATAAAATTGTATTATATTCTATATTCTAGTCAAATACATGGAAGAAATTTTTTAATTCAAATCCCCTTCCATGATTAATTTTCTTTCACATAAAATTATAACATTATTATGAATAGTTAACAACCTTCCCTTGTAAGATATTTGTCTTATATATCTATGTTTTATATTTATTATATTTTTATCCTTTATATTTGGAAACCAATTTATGTGTGATCTATTGTGATATTAACATTTCCATTTTCCTCTTTTCAGAAATAATTTTTATTACCATTTTTAAAATGTGGTATTTCAATAAATTTAATTTAAAATAATGAGAAGGTTTTCAATCCAGGTTTGTTTATTTTAACTTCCACTATATATTTCCTTATTATAGTATTAATATATCTTTCAAGTTCCTACTATTTAAAATTTCATTTGAATTTAATGTTTTTTTTAAAAAACAATTTAATAATTAAAAATTTACTTTTTAATGTGACTCATAGATTCATCTTCTATATTAATGGTAAAAAATATTTCTAAATAATATTTTATGGTTTCACTCAAATTTTTTCATTTATTATTAAAGGATTTATTTTATTTAAAATTAATATTCCAAATAACTATAAAAATTCTTTTTTAAATTACAAATTTTAGCTAATTGAATTATAGGTATCATCCATTTACATTATTCAAGTCAATTTTGATGATACCTTTTGGAAATGATACAAAAAATCATTCCATAGGTTATTTTTAAATTTATAAATGATTTCTATCACGTAGAAAATATTTATATATTTATTTATGGGTGTGATCCTATGGATCTCTTCAATGAATTAGATATGGTGTTTTATCTTTAGAGATAATGTCTTTGTGTGTGGGTTCAATTGAGGTTAAGTTATGATCAGAAGTCTGTGTGTGGACATAATTGAATATAAGTTATGTTCATAGTGATATATTTTTCTATGAAAATGTTTTCAAAATATTTCTTTGTTAATATAAGTTTCAATGACATGATACATTGCAATTTAATATTCTGATTATTACGTTCCATAGATGATTTTTATTATCTCACACTCTTATTTCACGGTACATGTTTGTTCAATTGTAATTAAATATTCTTATTCCATAACTTATGAAAAACAATTATTTTTCCATGATAATTTTAATATGATATTTCTCTTATATGATATTTTATTATATGATTTTAATAAAACACTTCATTAAATGCTAATAATTTTTCCCTTGTGAGCTTTTGAGTTCACCCCATTCTTATGCTTCAATTCCCTAAGATATAAATATGAGTATAACATATTAGGAGTATAAAATGGAGTATAGTGTGTATTGATTATGGATATATGTGAGAGGACCAATTTAGGATACACTCAACACTAATAGAGGGGTGAATAAGTTTTGGGAACATTTAAATAATTATGAATTTTTATCACTTTACCTCTTAGACCAGTTAAAATCTTGATTATCCTATTATCTATTACTTCTCATGTGCATTTATATAAAAGAAAAAAATGCTGTAAAATGATATTTTTACAAGTTTCACAACATAATAATAGTATCAAATCCTTGTTATGGTTAATAAATAATCAAACACCATGCAACTTCTAGAAAAATATACGTTAATGTGGTAGCAATAAGTAGGTAATATCCTTTCAATTACATATCACTATAGAAAATTTAATGTTCATGTTTGTAGAACCTAGATAGTTATTTATAATAGATTTGAATATATTCTACACCTTCATGTTAAGGTACTTTGTAACACAATTAATGTATTCCACCTATTGATACTTTTGATAGATTTCACAGTCCTTCTTTTTTCTCCTATTCTTACCTTTCACTTTTTATTTTCACAATAGTGGACAAGAAATATTCCTTCTTCAAAGTAGAAAACTGAAAGCTGCTCAATCTTTTTCTTCTTTTAGTGAAAACTAATATGCATAATATTTTCTCCTTCTATACTTCCTCCTTTCTTATTTAGTGTGGAATAGACTGTATTGGTTCTCCTTCTTCTTCACCCTATTCATTCGATACCAGATGATAATAAAATCTTTTTCCAATATCTAGTTATACCTTTCTTCTTCTTTATCATCTGGTACTTATCTATCCAGTGTTATTACTCCATCTGATAAATTTTTCTCATTTAGGTACATGAACAATTGTTAAATTATTCTATAAATCTTTCAATAATTAGAACATTATTCATTAGTATTAATAAAATTAATATAACACCCTGAGTTTTGGGAAATATTTTTTTTGATAAATTAAATTTATTCGATATCTTATGTTACACGCAACACTGACTTTTAATGAACCCTAATATACTATTAATATTATTATTTTAACATAACCATTATAACTTATCTATTAAACTTTTTATCATGAATATGAATATATACATTTTAAATTTTATATATAATTTTTTTATATAAATAAATCATATTGATAAAAAAGTACTTAATTTTTAGTAATCTCTATATGTTTCAAAAATATTATTTTCTCAAAAAAATGTTTTATTTATTTTTGTTAACAATTAATAAAAGTAAAATTTTCTAATTTTAGAAAATTTATTTGAAAAAAATAAACTTCATTTTTGAAATATACATGTCAAATTTATCTTTGATTGAATTTTGTATGATTTTATGGAAATCTAATTTTTTATGAATTTTAAAAAATGCTAATTTTTATTAAAAACTAACTTTTAATTTAAATAATTTACAATATTAATTTTATTCTAATATGGTTATAAAAGTATCATTAGTTCAATTATTTATATATTAATCTAATTTGGGTCTCTAGAAAAAATTTCATATTGAATTTTGATATTAAAAATTTCTATACTTATGAAAATTTTCTCTTTGGAAAACCACTTTTACATCGCGCATACGGTTTTTCTTTTAAATTAAATTTTGAAAATTATATAAATTAAATTTTTAAATATTAATAACATATTTGAAATCATAATAATTAATATTATATAATGATTAAAACTTAATTTCATTCAATATGAATAGTAAAATAAGAAAAAAAATATTGCAGCTAAGGTTAAACAGGTTTACCAGTGGTTAAAATAAAAATATAATTGGTAAAAAGAAATAAAAATCAATCCAAACACCATTTTATTTCCATATTTAAACCTTAAACCATATAATTATCATAAATGATACATTTTGTAGTGTTTTGGCATGTTTAAAACTTAGGTATGCCTTTTCTTATCAAAAAATCCATGTATGTCCTCTCCCCCACTTATAAAAGGGAACCCCCTCTCATATCATCCACACAGTTCCAAATCCATTTGGTTTAGCCAATACTCAGTCAAATACATTACTTAATTACATATCCATATCCTAGTTTCCTTATTTTTATTATTAAATCCAATTTATAATTCTTTATGTGTAAACCTAAAGGAATTCTCTACAGAAGAGGAGGTTTGAACATGTATAAAGGAAATAGAGACTTAAGGTACAAGATTTTTGTCTCACTTTTATTTATATGAGACACATGCTATATTAATATCTTATTTCATATATGTGTTTTATATAATTCCCATGAATTAATTTTCATATGCTTCTTATGAAAGGTGTGGGAATTAATATGTCCATATAAGGATCTTTTTTTCATGGGGATTATGACTCAAAAGTTACCAAAGTGGTAAGGGTTTAATGTTATGATATCATTATTATCAGGATTTTTTATTATTATGATTCAAATAATGAGATATTATGATATTCTTATCTAGAAACACATGTCTTTTCTTCTCTACTATTTATTTAATGAAAATACATGTTTTCCATGGGTTTAATCTTACAATCTCATTTTTTATCAGGATTATTTATTATTATGATTCCAATGATGAGATCTTATGATCTACCTCTAAAAAACACATGAAATTTATTATCCAATGGTTATTTTATGAAAATAACTTTTTCAATTTCATTTTCATATTTTTCTATATTCATGACACTAAGAGAATGTTTTTAAGGAAAATTTCATTTATTTCTCTCATAGATCAAAAAACCCTTTTTATTCCATATAAATGATTTCTAAAAAAAATAATGAAAGTTTTTACTATTATACAATTATTGTTTAGAGTAATTTTTACCAGTTTTTGAATTTTTATAAAAATAATTAAATGAATATTATTGTAATTTTATGATTGAGGTTCTTTTAACTTTTTCCAAAAATATGAAAATAATATTTGTTTTAATTTGTATGTCATGAGAATAATTTTACACCATCATGACTACCTAATGGTTTAATGATTCATTTAAAACATTCCAAGGTTATTTTCAAAGAAAATTTTTTATTTAATATTTGTGATTTTTTTTATTTTAAATATGTTTTCTTCAATATGGAAAGGTTATTTTCCTCAAGAAATGTTCCAAGTGATCTTTAAAAATTATTTTTTATATAAGATGAAATATTTTGAAGTTACTTAAGTTTTACTTTGGATATGATCCAATGAAATAATTCATATTCTTTCTCTAGATGGTTTATGATTATGATGGAGATATTTTTATGAAACATGTTCCTTTTCCATATGTTATTCTATGATGAATTTATGAGATTATTATGAAACCCATTTCCATTCTGTGGGTTATACAATGAGTAAATGTTTATGAAATCCATTTTTTCCATGGGTTATGCTATAGTGAATGTTTTATGATATTTTTTAACATAAATGTATAGATTAACTAATGGGTGGGACCTATATCTCCCTCAAATGCATTGGGTAATGATTAATGTTCAATGATCTCAAAGGGTACATGGTAGGTTATCATAATACATTAAAAGAGGGTATATGGGAGGTTATCCCATGACTAAAAAATAGGGTACATGGGAGGTTATCCCAAGATCAAATTAGTTAAATGGGTATTTATCCCAATCCTAACATGTTATGAATTTCTTAATGGGTATCCTTGGAATAAGGTTAGTTATTATTATATGTATGACACAAATCTATTTCTTATTACAATGTTATTATCTCATGGATCATTTTGTTTGATTCATTTATGATTAAAGTCTTATCAACTACCAATATTTATTACATGATTCATTTTTATGATCTATGATATATAGTTTATAGTTTTAAAATGTTATTCTCAAGTTCTCATGCCCTTATGGTCATGTTATGTTGATATCTCCCTTGTTTACCCATACTGAGCATCTAATCACACCCTTTATTATGTTTCCTTTTACCATGTTATAAAGAAAGTTATTATATATGATATGTCTTATAAGAGTGATAGTAATGGAGAACTAAGTGGTATATAATGTAGTTCGCTTAGGAAATAGTTGTTTATATATCCAAGTTTCCAAAGGAAGTTGACCCACATGATTCTGGCATGGATCATTATGTTATGTAATTAATATTTATCTATTAATATTTTATATATATGTGTGAGAATTTTGAGTCCTTACAGTTTTTATCAAGGCAAGTTTTATGTAAACTTTGGAAACTAGTATGAGAAAAATTTAGTGAGATCCTTAAGTATGTCTCTAAAAATAAGTTTAAGGATAAGTTTAAGGATAATTCAAATTAAAGGAAAATTTCCTTGAATTTTAGTAAAGGATAGAGTTAGTTGTTTCTAAGGAATTACATATTTATCTGAATAATACAAGTGTATGTGGCTCCAGAAAAATTATATATAGCGGTAATAAATCCAACAAGGGTATATTGATCTAGACTCAATCGTCACCTAGTGTATGACAACGGGCCTTACTTCACACCTGGTTTGACACTCCTAGGGGATGTTCTTTGGAAATTAACAAACTCTTTATGAACCATCATGAATGATTTGAATAATGACCCTAAATAACCTATGTTAAGACTAAGGTATCATAGATTGAAAAAGTGTCATGATTTAGACATCTTATAAGTAATTTTTCATGATTATTTTGTTTCTTACTATGATTATTGTTTTTAACACTATACTTTTTGTTTTTAGTAAATGACTAAAAACAAAAGGAATTGTGTTAATAATAAATAAAATTGAAAATGAAATGATTTTAATACTATGAAACCAAATGTTATGGGAGCTGGAATGAAAAATATTAAAGTTGTTCTTGCACAAATTTCTTAGTCTATGAATCATACTAAAATTAAAAATAAGAAAAGGATGGAAAAATGTTCTATTGAATTCTTTATGATGTAATGTCCACCTTCTTTTACTGGTTTTGTTTATCCAATAGTTTCCAAATAATGGATCAATATAAATAAAAATATATTTTCCATTCTCTAATGTTTAGAGCATGAAAATTTTATTTTGGATTTCTATTTTTTGGACGGAAAAGAAAATCAATGGTGGACTCTTATAAAGAATATGAGACAAGAGTAAGAAATAAACTCTATATAGTGTAATTATTTTAAGATATTTTTTTCAGTATGTACTTTCGATGTATTACTCATAAAAAATAGAGAAGTAATTCCATAATCTAAAATAGAAGGATGATGAATCTATTATTACCTTTGAGGAAAATTTTACAAGACTTTCGAGGCACACTTTTGGTATTATCATCCAACCTAAAAGTATGTTTGATAGGTCCTTCATTGGATTAAAATCAAGTATCTAAGAGGTTTTATCCATAAGGTACTTTAATATATATAAATAAATCATTATATGTGATATCATGGTTGAAATAAGGATTGGAGTTTCCCATTAATCGCCTAATTTTTATGAGAAGAGAAAGATTGAATTCAAAGGAAACTCTAAAAACCATGGATAAAAGAAGATGAGATTTAATTTATGATTTATGTGTGGAAGGAAACATAGAGGAAATTTTCTTATGTGGACTAATAAATGTTTTAAGTAGGAAAATTAATGTAATCAAGCTGATGAATATTGAAATAATAGGAAGAAGTTAGCTAATGATATGAAAAGAAAAATATCCACAGAATAGATAATGAATCCTACTTTTCATACATATATATTATATATAAATTTATAAATATTCATTACATAACATAACAAATCCATGCCAAAACCATATGGGTTTAGTGTCTTTTGAAACATGGAAACAAAAACAACTGGTTCATAAAACATCTATATATTCTCCCACTTCATAACTAAAACCCTTTTTAATATATCCTACTTAATAACTTTATTTATATACCTTGGAAAAGAAACATAATAAAATGGTGTGCTCATATGATTTATAAGGGTAAACATGGGAGATATCAATCATAACATGAGAATAAGGGAATAAGAACTTGAACATAATATTTTAAAATTATACCCTGCACATCAAATATCATAATCTTGAGTCATGGAATAAATCTTGGAAATTCATATGGCATGAATCATAATATAATAACATTGGCATAATAAATGGAATTTTTGTGTACACATAATCATATAAAATAATATCCTTAGTAGTTAAGGCTCTTTTCCAATACTATCATAGTGGAATGGGTTCACTCCCCATACCATCACAATAGTCAAGGTTCACTCTTAATACTATCATGGAAGACAGGGTCCTTCACTAAACCGGTTTCACTTCCTATTTCTAATCCAATCTTACTAAACCAGTTTTTATCCCCATTCTAGTCCTATTTTACTGAACCGAGTTCAATCCTTATTCTAGGCCTATCTTACTGAACTAAGTTCAATTCTCATTCTAGTATGATATATCTCATGAGATATAAATCATTACTTGATGCATTGGAGAGAGATATAGTTCCCACACATCATTGGTTATAATATAACCACCATACTTAGTTATAATGTAACCACCGTCACATGATGAAAAACTATAGACATGTGTTTTATAATAACATAAGTCATTAATTGTATCAGAACCATTTTAAATAAATGAGTTTCAAAAAAATCTCATCATAATATAACTCATTAAAAAGAAATGGGTTTCCTAAATATCATGCCATTATAAAAAATAAACCTAACATAAAGATAGTAAGGATAGTATTATTGAATAATATCCCCATAAATTCATAAGTAACAAAAAATAATTTCATATTATTTGTAAAATAATTTTTAAATATCACTTGAAATAATTCTTGAAAAAAACAACATTTCCAATTTCAATTCATTTTTCTAAGAACCATGCAATTATAAAGGAAATTTTTTATTTAAAAATAACTATTTAATATTATAAAGGAGACAAAAAATCATTAAAGTTTCAGGATGGTGGTAAAATTTTCCCATTCCATATAATTTAAAAAAACATTCCTTCCGTATTTTTTCCAGAAAATTCACAAAGAACGTCATTTAGAAAATGAAAAAAAAATCATTTAAAACTATTTTGAAAAAAATAAAACATTAGTAAAAATGAATTTAAAAAATCATTAAATAATAAAAAAAAATTTGGAAACAATTTTATAAAACATGGACATGGAATAAAAAATGAGTTTTAAGGGAAATTCTGAAAATATAGTTTTTAAAATAAATTCCCTTATAAATATCAAATCATTGAAGTGAGAATTAATAAAATGAATAAAATATGTTTATATACTGTAAATTAACATAAAAAATAGTAAATACAACTTAAGGTATTCAAAATTAATTTCCCAATTAATCTTAGTGTGATATAATCAAGGAAGTATAAGTTTAACCCAAATAATGGAAATTGGGTTAAGAATTCCCTTACCACTTTGTAATTAGTCAAATCGTATGCCCCATAAAAGTAATAATTATAAAATGAAACATTTAATACCATGAATATAATTATATTTATTATATGATATATTAAAGTTTATTATATATATACTACACATAAGAAATAAGTGGTGAATAAGGCATATATGTCACAAAAGTAAAAGTGAGACGAGAAACTCTTACCTCACACTTCCCAATAATTTTTAATACTTTAACATCATATATAAAGGTTTAAATAATGTTATTAATTCATTATAGAACTATAATCACATCTATAATACCTTATGTGATACTTTTATAACATTTTACCACCTATTCATTAATAATATTTCATTATTTCCATTGTTTCACGTGCATTCATTTCATGGTTTCATGATCACTTCATTTATGTATAATTGTGGATTTTTTTTCAAATGGAAATAAAACTCTAGAATTGAAATTAAATGATATTAATTAACTTTTATAATTTTAAATGGTTTCATATATAATTTATATTTTGTACATGATGATGATTCATTTGATAAAATGTTAATGATAAATGCTTAGTTTATTTTGGCAGTTTCTCTGACCATCATGAACTAGTTTTGTTTTATTCAATATTATGTATATATATTTGTTCCATAACATGAAATAGGTTATAATATAACTTTTAAAATATTATTTAACCATAATAATACTTTTATGACCAGACTTGAATGCGGTAATGGAAAATGAAAAATCATTATTCATGGAGATGGTTAACCGCCATAATTTGGAAAATGGTTTCGTTTCCTTGAATAAGAGGAGGTAATAAAAGGGATGTAAATAAGATATTAAATTAGAAATATAAAATTACATTATATACCTAATACTGGAGTTAGTATTCCTTAATGGATGAAGGAGGTGATGAGATGGTAGAAAATTAAAATAAATTAATAGAGGTTGTTTGGGAAAGTTACTTCTTGAATACCACCACCATGAAGGAACCCTTAAGGAACATGGAATTGGTATTTGGATGATAATAGAAACAATTGTATTTAGGGAGAGTGGGTATGATATTTTTTTGTCAAGATTTTAATATCTTTAATTTTTTTGATGAGAAAGTGGGTGTTATTTATACTTGAGGAGGGATGGTTTTAAGTGATTAAATAATGATTATTTTATATTTAACGCCAACCACATTTGGGTTGCATTAATTCCAAAAAATTTAGATGATAATTAATGTTTTAAAGGCTTTTTAAGGTTTATAAACACATAAAACACCCATTTAACGTTGTATTTTTTAGGTATTTTAATATTTTACCTTTTAACTTTAACCCGCTACATTATTTTACCTATACTATGGTAAATATTTTTTTACCATGGTAAAATTTTTATGCATAAAAATGAAAATGGAATTATAACCTAATTTTTAAATATTGATTCCAAATATGGAATAAATTTTTAAAAATTAAAAATTAAAAAATTAAAAAATTACATTTAAAATTAAACCGTCAAAACGCAATGAAAAAATTCTTTTTTGGAAAAATGTGTTTTTAAGCCAAAATATTTACTCAAACCAAAAGGTATAAATAATATTTAAATATAATTAATTATATTATATATAACTAAAAATTACTTAAGTTTCTTTTAGATCAATTTAAAATCATAAAATGGCTTTAATATATAAATAAATTGAGTGTTTTATAAAAATCAATATTTTTTTACTATTCACTAAAAAAATAAAAAAATTATAAAATTCTCAAAAATTCATCCTAATATAATTTTTATATGATGAATCCAAAATTTATGTTAATTTTATCAAATAAATTTTCTAAAAAGTTTTAAAAATTAATTATTTTTATTTTCTCATAGAAATCAATAAAATCACTTTTTGGATAACACATATATATAAAGAATAAAATGACATTACTAAAATTTATGTGTTTATTTACTAAACATAAATAAATTTTTATTAAAAATTAAGTTCATATTTTCATAATATATATAATCATATTCACACTATCCAATTTAATGACTAATTTATAATGGTCATGTTAAATAATAATATTTTTGAGTTCATTTAGGCTTGGTGTTCTATGAAATTTAGGCTATCGAAGAGATTAAATTTATTTAAAAAGAGAAATACCATAAAATATTAGGTTGTTACATTCTACCCCCTTAAAATTAATTTATTCATCAAAATTAATTACTCATATACAAACAGATGCAGATACCTCTACCTCATCGCATCCTCATGTTCTTACGTAGCTTCCTCAAACTAGTGATTTTACCCCAAAACTTTAAACAGGTGAGTCATATTGTTTTGTAAAACTTTATATCTATGATTTAGAATCTCTACTAGTTTTCATCATAATAAATATCTTTCTCCAATATTAAAACCTTTGATTTTAGTTCATGTGATGAATCAGGTATGCACTTCCTCGAGGGAGATACATGGAACACATACTAAACATGAGAGAGATTTAGTATAAGGGACAATCAATAAGCTATCATCCTAATATGATCAAGAATTTCAAAAAAAATTGATTCCTCGTAATTTGAAATTGAAAATCAAAAAACTGAGGTAGATATTTGAAAATTCATTTGTCGGAAACCCACATCATAAAATGGTTCAACAAAATTTCCTCTTAAAAATAAGTAAAGTAAAAGGTGAAGATCGTCACATAACTAGGATTCTGATTCGGATAATATTATTTGAAAGTGAAAATATGGGCATGGAAGATAATTCTAACTATCAATTTATAATGGAGAATGATATATAACATGGTTATTATAATTTTAATGATCACAAAATCATAGACCAAATAGGTCTAAAATGTCATTGATATCATCAAAAATGATGATAATAGGATAAAATTTTATTTCAAAATCATTTGAGAAGATATAATTACTTGATTTCATCTCATAAGTACAATCTCAATCTTTGGTTATTCCTTGATCAATTTCTAATTCATTTCTTACTCTGAGGAATGAAGTTTAAATTGTAATTCCTACATAACTAGTGGATAATAAGGTCCATAATGTTATGAAAATTCCTTCCTTCTGTATCTAGTTATAACAAAATGGTTAACACAGGTTATCCAATATTAATAAATCTTCACATGGTTAAGTAATACATTAATCTCTAAAACCTTTTCCAAATTTCAACATAAAAATTTTATAAATGGTTACCCTTATCAACCTTTTAAAAAATTAAAATCCAAAAATTTTGAAATAAGGTAACTAAATTATCAAAATAAACTTATTAATCCCCAAAAAAACTTAATGTAGCTCTTAATTTTTACACACCAATCATGTAAATATCATTATCATGTATTCTCTTGAAACATGGTAATAACCTGAATTACCATAAAACCTTAGTAAAAATATGCATGATTTTAAAAATTAATTATTTCCTCATACCATAAATCCAAAAAAAACTATAAAATCAATCTATAAACCACCTTTTCATCATATTACTAATCAGTTCCAAGGTCATCAATATTATCCCATTTATTTTATCACAATCAAACATCTCTTTATCTCATTATTATCTCAACATTATACCCATATTAAGGGTTATCGTTCCCTTAATCATGTGTTCTATAAAAATATCATCTCAACACTTTTCAAGGTTACCAATACCATTCAAAAAAATACTTTCAAATACTTAAGTAAAAACTATAGTGGAACAATCCTTAGATGTTTCATTATTCCAGAATTTGTGTAGAGGTAGATAATCACATGAAATTTCACTAAAGGATGAACAATAATACTTTTATAGGTATCAATCATACAAAATTAGACATGAAATTCCCAACTAAGGAGGGGAGTATAAATGTTCCCTAATTAACATGATTTACTTTGTCCATTATGATTGTATAAGATTTCCCTTTGTCCTTTTCCTTTAGGGTTTTTTTTGGATTATCATCCATATTATCCCTTTTATTGGGACATTGATTTGCATAATGCCCAAACTCATTTCATTTGAAACACCAGAGTGTTGGTGGTGTATTCTATGTATTTATCACTCTATTCGCATCATTATCTAACTTCTTCCCATCACTTAGGAAAATAGTTTCTTGATTACCTTCCCTTCTACAATTACCAATTACCTTAAAAAAAATTCTCCATTTTTCTTCCCACATATTGAGAATAAAGGAAATATCATATTTTTTTCTCAATGGTTTTTATAATTTCCTTTGAATCCCATTTTTCATTTCTTATTAAAACCATTATATTGATGTGTAACTCCAATTTCTATCACCTTGAGAGCACATCGAATAATTTATTTTTAGGTATTGAAGTATCTTATAGCTAATTCCCTTTAAATACTTGATTTTAATCCACTAAATAATCGATCAATTTTAACTTTAAGACTGATAATTAAATCAAATTCATACTTTTCAATCATTGTAAAATTTTCCTCATATGTAGTGATGTATTCATCATCCTTTTTATTCATCTTAAGATATTCCTTCTCCATAATTGTACATATAATGTGAGGTGATTAATTGGTGAGGAATATCCCCTTAAACTCATCCCATTCAATTGATTCAATTTTTTTATTCTTGATAATATTCCTCCATTGATCTACTTCACCTTATGGATGATAAAAATATAGTAAAACTTTTTCATCTTCCAATAATTAAAGAATAAAAAATATTTTCTCAATGGTGTTTATCCATTGTTTAGACACAAATTGATCATAACATCCACTAAAATAAGGTGGTCATTTCCTCATGAAGGACTTAATATAATTTTGTTCCCTCCTTTGCTAATTTAGAATACCAGTATGATTCATAGCTTATGTTAGTATAGTAATAAATATTTTCATCTCATCTCCTATAAAAATCTGTTTCTTAGGAGGAAAATTGTTGCATTTCTCATCACATTCATCATTAATACAGTTCCTTTGGCTTCCATCCATTGACTAAAACCCAAAAAGTATAGTGTGAGAAATAATAATCATAGTGGGAGACCACATAATCAAGAGAAATTACTTATAAAATTTTAATATATGATTCCATAGGTTTAATCCTAGGTTATTCATTACCATTACTAAAATTCTAGGCTTGTAACCTATAATCAGACTTATCCTTAGCGGTATTACTTAAGGTTTTATCATCCTAATTTAAAAAGGTTAATTAAACCTTTATCTAATACCAACTATAATGACCCATACTTTCATACATAGATATTACATCTAAATATATGAATATTCATTACATAACATAACAAAAACATGCCATAACCATATGGTTTAAGTGTCTTTGGAAACTTGGAAACAAAAATAATCAGTTCGTAAAACAGAAATATCTTCTTCTTCTTATTCCTTCATAACTAGAACCCTTTTTGTCATATCATACTAAATACCTTTATTCATATCCTAGATAAAATAAAAAATAGAAAAGTGTGATCTTAGATGCTCAATAAGGGTAAACAAGGTATATTTTAACCATAACATAATCATAAGGGTATGATAACTTGAACATAACATTTAAATATTATACCCTACATATCAAAGATCATAATCTTGAGTCATGGAATAAATATTGGAAATTCATAATACATGAATCAAAAGATAATAACATTAGAATAATATATCAAATTGTGGAATACACATAATCATATAAAATCATTTCCTTAGTGGTCAAGGATCTTTTCCAAGACTATCATAGTGGAATGGGTTCACTCCCCAGACCATCATAGTAGTTAAGGTTCACTCCCAAGACTATCATGGTGGAAAAAGTCCCATACTAAAACGTTTTCACTTCTAATTTCTAGTTCTATCTTACTGAACTAGGTTCACTACCCATTCCAGTCTTGTTTTTTGAACTAATTTTAATCCCCATTCTATTCATGTCTTACTAAACCGAGTTCATTTCCTATTTCAGTCCTATATATCTCATGAGATATAAATCATTACTCAATGTATTGGAGAGAGATATAGTTTCCATAATTCATTGGTTATAATATAACCACCATCCTTGGTTATAACATAACCACCATAACATAATAAAAAACCATACATTTTTTCCATAAGAAGATAATTCATTCATCATATCAGAACCCATGTAAAGAAATGAGTCACAAACACCTCTTCATGACATAACTCATGGAAAGAAATAGTTTTAATAAATATCATTCCATAATAAACATAATCCAACCATAAATATAATAAGTATAGTATCCTTGAATAATATCCATAGTAAATCATAAGTAATATTAAATAATGTTATCTAATATGTAAAATAATTTTGAAATATCACTTAAAATAATTCTTGAAAAAAATAACAACATTTCCATTTTCAAATAATTTTTTTTAAAATAGGTGAGAAATTATAAAGGAAAAAATTCCTTATAATATTATAAAGGATACATTAAATCATTAAATCATCCTAACAATGAAAAAATCAACTCATTTTTTATAATTTAAAAAAACATTCCTTCTATATTTTTTTGTAAAATTCACAAATAACATCAATTAGAAAACTGAAAAATGAATCCTTTCAAACCATTTTGAAAAAAAATAAAACATGAGTAAAAATGGAATTAAAAAAAATTATAAAAGAATATTAAAAAAATTGGAAACAATTTTAGAAAACCTAGACATGGAAGAAAAACAGTTTTAATGGAAATTTAAAAAATATATTTTTTAAAATAAAGTCCCTAATAAATATCATTTCATTAAAGTGAGAATTAATAAAATGAATAGATTATATGTATACATTGTAAATTCACATAAAAAAGTTTAAATAAAACATAATTTATTCAAAATACATTTCAAAATTAAGCTTAGTGTGGCATAATCAAGGAAGTAGAAGTTTAACCCAAAGAATGGAAATTGGGTTAATAATTCCCTAACCACTTTGTAATCAGTTGAATCATATGACTTATAAAAGTAATAATTATCAAATGAAACATTTAATACCTTAAAGATAATGATATTAATGATATGATATATCAAAGTGTAGTATATATACACCACACACAATAAATTAGTGTTGAATAAGGCATATATATCATAGAAGTAAATGTGAGATGAGAAACCATTACCACACACTTCTCTTTAGTTTTGCATACTATAACCTCTTGTATAAAGGTTTAAATATTGTTATTAATTTATTAAATAACTATGATAATATTTATAATACCTTATTTTATACTTTTATAATATATATTCACCCATTCATTAATAATATTTCATTATTTTCATTATTTTGGGTGTGTTCCTTTCATGGTTTCATGATCGGTTCATTTGTGTATAATTATGGATTTTCTAATAAAATGGAAATAAAACAATAGAAGTGAAATAAAATTTTATTAATGAAATTACATAATTTTAAATGGTCTCATATATCATTTTTTATTTCTTACATGAGTATTATTGGTTTGATAAAATGTTAATGACAAATGTTAAGTTTATTTTGGTGGTTTTTCTGACCATCACAGACTAGTTTCATTTTATTTAATATTATGACCATATATTAGTTCCAAAACATGAAATAGGTTATAATATACCTTTTAAAATATTATTTAACTAGAATAATAATTTTATGTCTATCCTTGGAGGTGATAATGAAAAATGAAAAATCATTTTCACGTATATGATTAACCACCATAATTTGGGCAATGGTTTTATTTCTTTGAATAAGAGAAGGTAATAAAAGGGATGGATATAAGATATTACATTAGTAACATAAAATTATATTATATACATGATAATATATTTATTATTCCTTTATGAATGAATAATATTATGATAAGGTAGAATAATAAAAAAATAGGGGTTTTTTTAGAAAGTTACCACTTGAATATCACCTCAATGAATAACCCATTAAGGAACTTGGAAATAGTATTTGGGTGAAACCAGAAAAACATTTACATGGGGAGAGTTGTGAGGAGGGGGTTTTTCCGATATTTTAAGATCTTTAAGTATTTTTAGGAGAGATGGGGTGGTGAGGGGTAGTATTTATACTTGAGGAGGGAGGTTTAAAGTGATTAAAAAAAGATTATTTTATATTTAAATCCAACCACATTTGGGTAGAATTAAATACAAAGAATTTGGATAATAATTAATAATTTAAATTTTGGTTAAGGTCTATGAAAACAACAAACACCCATTTAATGTTTTAGTTTTTAGGTATTTTACCTTTTAACATTAACCCGGTACATTATTTTACCTATATTACGGTAAATCTTTTTTTTACCATGATAACTTTTTTATTCATAAAAATGAAAATGACTATATAACATAATTTTTACCTCCTAATTCAAAATATTTAATCCATTTTTGAAATTTTAAGACAAAATATTCTCATAATTACATTTAAAATTAAACCGTCAAAATGAAACGAAAATTATTTTTTTGGAAAAATGTGTTTTTAAGTGAAAAAAATTTAATTATACAAAATTAAGGTATAGATATTGTTTAAATGTAATTAATTAAATTATATATAACTAAAAATTTATTAATTTACTTTGATATCAGTTTAAAATCATAAAATTACTTTTAAATATAAATAAAAATTTGGGTTTTATAAAAAAAGATATTTTTTTAGTATTCACTGGAAAATTACACTTTTCAAAAAATTATAAAAATTCATCCTAAGATAATTTTTATAGGATTAATCCAAAAATTATGTTCATTATATCAAAAATGTTTTATAAAAGTTTCAAAAATTAATTATATTTATTTTCTCATAGAAAGCAATAAAATCACTTTTTGAATAAAATATACATTTTAATAATAAAATAAATTTTCTAAAAATTGTTTACTTATTTACTAAGAATAGATAAAATTATATAGAACATGAATTTAATATTCTTCATAATATAGTTAATCCTATTAACACCCACCAATTTAATGGCTAGTTTATAATGGTCATGTTAAAATAATAATATTTTGGAGTTCATTTAGGCTCGGTGTTCTGTGAAACATAACCTATTAAAGAGATTAAATTTATTTAAAAAATACATAACATAAAATATTGGGGTGTTATAGAATGCACCTCACAAACATCAATGTTTCAAATGTAAATAGTTTTGGTATCATGAAAATATGTTCTCAAATTTGAAAGTTAGTGACAATGATTGATGTCAACAACATCTTAAACTAAGAGAAAAAAAGTAAATCTCATGCAATCACTATTTATTATGAGGGGTAAAATAATTATGTAGTGAAATTTACACTTACCATCCACTCTAGAATTTCTAATGTATTATTTTATCCTAGATCTTCACACTCTTTTATATCTAAAAAATTGTTAATAATATCATAATACCACCTCAATGATTAGATGTTTAATTAGTAATAAAATCCACTAATGAAACTATGATCATATTTCATGCCAATGATTTTTCCCCAGTTGAATTTTTTGGGAATTTTTTTCCTTAAAATCTTGTTATTCTACCTCTGGTTTAATTCGATGTTATCTTAGGCATGTATTCTCTATATAAATCCCACATTAATTTTGAGGGAAGGTAAGTCGCATTTGATATTCCAAACCAACCTATTATCATTTACTAGTGTGATAATAAATATGTAATTATAATGGAAATTATACCCATTATATGGGTCTTGATTATTATTTAATAGGGGTATTTATCTCAAAAGGTTGGGGAGAAAATTAACATCGATGATATGTCTATTTTGTGGAAGTTTTTGATGTTTTTCTAGAAGAGTTTCCTAGTCTTTCACTGAATAATAAAGTTGAGTTCACAAAAAAAACTCATACCTGGTGCCACACCTATTTCAAATACTTCTTATAGAATGTCCCCAATAGAGTTGAAAGAATTTAAAAAGTTACTCCATGAGAATCTTGACAAGGAATTTATTTGTCCAATTGTGGCACCTTGGGGTGTAACTATCCTTTTTATTGAGAATGAATATGGATCAGTGTGACTCTACATTGATTATTGAAAACTGGAAAATATCACAATCAAGAACCAGTAACCTCTACCTCGTATTGATGATTTTTTTGACTAACTACATAGAGAAAAATTATATTTCATGATTGACCTTCATTCTGGATATCATCAAATGAGGGTTAATAAGGAGGTTATACAAAATATAGAATTTTGAATAATTTATGGGAACTTTAAATATATAGTGATTCCATTTGGTTTTACTAATTTACCCATTATCTTCATGGATTTAATGAATAGAGACTTTTGATATTACCTTAATCAGTTTCTGGTAGTCTTTATAGATGATATTATTATATATTCAAAGAGAAATGAAGATCTTGAAGATCACTTGATAATTTTACTGAAGACCCTAAGGAAGGATAAACATTATGAAAAAATTATAAAGTGTGAATTTTGGCTACAAAAGGTTTCATTTTTGGGTCATATAATCTCAAGATAGGTTATATTAGTGGATCCATAAAATATGGATGCTATTGGACATTAGCCCTAAACAAATATGGTGACTTAGATCTGAATTATTCTTGGTTTAGATTGATATTATCAGTGTTTTGTGGAAAATTTATCATGTATTTCAAATACACTCACCAACTAACTCGTAAGGGTGAAAATTTCCTTTAGATATATGAATGTGAGTGAAATTTCAAGGAACTAAAGAGAAGATTAGTAAGTGAACCTATACTTAAATTACCCTATAGTAGAGAAGGGTATATAATCTATAATTATGTATTGAATATGGTATTGTGATAATTTATTATGTAGAATGATATGGTGATAGATTATGCCTCATGAAAATTCAAGGTTTGTGAGAAAAATTAACCAACTCATGATCTGGAGTCAGTTGAGATAATTTTTTTCGTTAAAAATATAGAGAAAATATATTTATGGATAAAATTGTGATATATATACTAATCATAAAAGTTTAAAGTATATATTCACACATAAGGAGTTAAAAAATCACTAGATAAGATGGTTAGAGCTGATTAAATATTATGACAACTCAATACATTACTACCATGGTAAAGTGAATAAGGTGGATAATGTTTTGAGTTAAAAGGATCATTCTAGCTTATTTATGATCACAAAAGATCCAATATTTATTGATTTTCAAAGAATTGATATTAAAATATTGAAGGAAGGGGAGAAATATTATCTCTCTCAAATGATTTTTCAACCATATATATATATATATATAATGATTAAAGACACACTGAGGGAATACGTAGAGATGCAAAAGAAGGTTAGAAATGTTCTTGAGTTTAACATTGATTAGGATGGAATGATAGAGTTTAGGAACCATGTATATGTGCTATACATACTATATTTTATGAAGGATAAATTATAGGAGGCTCAAATTTCTTCTTTCCCTTCTCATTCTATAAGTATAAAGATGTATATAGATCTGAAAGAGGATTTCTTGTAGAATAAAATAAAGAGAGATATTGAAGAATTTATATCTCGATGCTTGGTATGTCATCAAGTTAAGGTTAAAAAACAAAAGTCTAATGGTATGTTACAACTATTAACCATACCATAATGTAAATAGGAAAACATAACTATGGATTTTTTTCATAAAACTCCCTCAAACATCTAAAGAGAATAATTCTATATGGGTTATAGTCAATCGCCTTACAAATTCATAAAAAATAATCACTATCAAAGAAGATTTTTATTATGATCATCTTTCAATGATTTACATTAATGAAGTTGTATGGTTTCTTGGAGTACCACATTCCAATGTATCTTATCAAACTTGTAGTATTACCTTAAAGTTATGGTTAATTATTTAGTAAACTCTTGATAAAAAATTGAGTTTCAACATTGTGTATCATCATCATATAGATGTTCAGTTTTTGAGAATAATTAAAACCCTAGATTACATGTTAAGATCTTTTTCTATGTTTTTCAAATGTGGTTGGGATCAATACTTTCCTTATGTTGAGTTTTCATACAATAATATATTTCACTCGATCATTTAGATAGCTTGTAACACCATCAATTTCATGTAATTAACCCTTTATTTATGTGTTTTATGTATATAAAGTAGTTGGACTATGTTTTAGAAGGACTAGAGGGGTTTTAGAAAGTTTTTTAGGCTTTTCTGGAGGTTTATGATTTGAGAAAAGTTAGTATAAATTGTTTAATACCTCCATGAATCTATGAAAGGGAAAATAGAGGTCACTGGGTAGGTGCACGGTTGTCACACGGCATAGGAAAACCATGTAGCCACCTAGGTAAAATAATAAATTCTCTGGATAGATGGAAAATCATGGTTGGCATGTGGTTTATCTAACTATATGAGGCAACCATGTGAGGGGTGTATTAAGTCAATAGTACCCACACAGTTGGCGCACAGTTTTCTAAATTGTGAAGTTTAACCATGTGAAATACATGTGGCCATCCTTAAATTATAGTTCTAATATAAATTAAACCCTTAAAATTTTCCCTAATCTGGCCCTAACACATTTTCCAGTTCTCTCAAAGTCTTGATAGACTATTTCCAATGATCTGGTAGTGATCCATTGGTGATTCTTGGTGCATTGGAATCCTAGATTCAATGGAAAGTGCTTATTCCAAGTGATTTTACTTAGTTTCTACTTCTTCCCTCTCTTAGATTCATGTATATAATCCATTATATATAGATAAATGGTTTTTTATTCCAATAATGATGATATATGGTTTTGTTGATGATAGGGAACAAGATCTAAGGTGAGTTTTGTTAGATATAATCCATGTTTTTTGAGTTCTTGGATTGTTCTTCATTTTCACCTAAGCTGTAAGGCAGGTGGATTCACTATCAACTCCTCTTGATTAGAACTATAAGGATTTATTTCGAATTTATTGAATTTATTGATTTTAATTGTGAAATTGATGTGAAATTTTGTATGGAAAGTAATGGTTGTGAAATTGTGGAATTTGGTTATTTTGTGGAAAGTGGAATTGAGAACATGATTTTAAAATGATGATTTTAAAATGGTTTTTTGTTTTTGATGAAAGTAAAATTGGTTGGAAAGTATTTTATATAAAATTATTTATTTATTGAAATGGTATGTAATAGTTGGTTTGGCATGGTTTTTGGCATAAATGGTTGGGCTTGAGTTGAATAGGATGGATACTGGTCATGAAGTATCACCATCAAAGGGATGGGTTATGAATGTGAAGTTCCACCATCAATGGTAAAACAAAACTTGAGTGTGTATGTGTGTGTGTGTGGTTGTGTTGGTTCACATGAAATGGGTTAAGCAAATTGGATTTGAGAAATTGTTATAAAAGTTTGTTTGTTTTCTTTCCATAGAAATGGTTTTGGTTTGGAAAACTATTTTTATGCTTTGATATAAACTATTTAAAATTGTTTTATATAAATTTTTTAACATGTTCCATAATATTTGAATGAGTATGGAACTCATTTGAGGAAATCCTACTAAGTGTTATACTCATCGCCTTCTTGAGTGCTTTGGTGTGTTTGTAGATGTTGTATATCGAGACACAGGTAAAGGAAAGGTATCTCATTTCTTTAGTAATACGTCATAATACCTTGGAAGTGGCTTGTGGAGTTGTTCTTGGATATTTTTTTGGAGTTCCTACTATATATCTTATTGTATTTGAGTTTATTTATTTTATTTTCTACTTATAGTATAATACAGTTCATGTTGTAGTTTAGTTTTATTGTCATTTGGTATTACTTGGAGTTTTATTACATTTTTCTCATGTATCATATAGTGGTTGTTTTGTTATGGTTATCTCATTTATTTGTTTTATATTTAAAGTAAAAAAATTCCCCCAATTGGTTATGAATCCATTATCATTTATTTCCAACCTTTAGCATCTTGGGGAAGTCACCTAAGGCCTAAAGGAACCCTCCTCCTCCTCCCAAGACAATGGGTGAGGGGTGAGATGTTACATGGATTCTTATGAAGCCCTCTATAGAAATAAGTGTAGAAATACAATGTGTTGGGATTAATTTGTAGAAAGAAATTTATTAGGACTTGAGTTAATATAAGAAATTTCATAGAAGGTTAGATCCATCCAACAACACATAAGGCTAGTAAAAAGGTAGAATAAAATTTTTACTGACAATCACCAGTGTGATCTTGAATTTGACGTTCCTGATAGCGTGTTTCTAAGAATTTCTCCATGCAATAAGGTAATGATATTTGTAAATAATGGAAATATTTTACCAAGGTATATCATTCCCTTTTAAATTTTTGATCATATCAGGATGGTAGCTTATCGATTGGCACTTCCACTGAAAATCTCTCAAGTCCATGATGTCCCCTATGTATCTCTCATGAAGAAGTACATGTCATATCCTTCACATGTATATAACTCAAAGTTCATACCCATGGAACGTGATATTTCTTATGAATAAAAGCTAATGGAAATTTTGGATCATATATAAAATGTTGTACAAAACAAGATAACTCACCTCATCAAAATTTTGTAGGGAAACCACCAATTTGAAGAAGATATATAGGAACATGGTGATATAATGAGGAAAGAAGTATGCTCATTTATTTAAACAAGAGTGATAAATTTCTTAGGATAAATTCATTTTTAGGGGGTAGAATATAAAACCCTGAGTTTTTATGAAATATTTTTTTTGAATAAATTAAATTTATTTGATAGCTTACATTACAAACAACATTAAGTTTTAATGAACTATAATATACTATTAATATTATTATTTAAACATGAATAGAACAAATTATCCATTAAAATTGTAAGAATGAACAGTAAATAACATATTTTAAAATTTAATTATAATGTTTTTATATAAAGAAAACAAATTGATAAAAAAGTACATAATATTTAGTGAATTCTTTATATGTTTTGAAAATAATATTTTCTTAAAAGTTGTTTTTATTCCTTTTTGTGAAAAAATAATAAAATGAATTTTTTCCCAAATTTAAAAAATTTATTTTAAAAAAAATTAATTTTTTAAATTTACATGTAAAAATTATCTTTGAGTTAATTTTTTATAATTTTCTATAAAGAATAATTTATTTATCAATAGTACAAATACTAATTTTTATTAAAATCTACCTTTTGTTTAAAGAATTTACAAGAATAATTTTATTTAAAGTAGTTTTTAAAAGTAAAATTAGTTCAATTATATGTTTATTAATCTAATTTAGTGTATTGGAATAAATTTAATTTTGAATTTTTGATATTAAAACTTTCAATACTTATGAAAATTTTCTCTTTGGAAAATCACTTTTTCAATGCGTCATCAAGTTTAATTTTTTCACTTCTATAAATGGAATTCTAAAACATTTATACTATATATTGAATAATATTAATTAATATTATATCACATGTTCAGCTAATTTTTTTTCAAATTTAATAATAAATATAGTAATAATTAATTATTACAGTTAAGGTTAAAAAGTGTTTTCTAGAGGTTAAACTAAAAAAGTAAGGCATAAAATGGCTCAGAAACTTGTCCAGACCTCATTTTATAGTCATATTTTGACCTAATATCATCTAATATTTGATAATGGGACATTTTTTAACCTTTTTTAATGTTTAATATGTGTTTATACCTTTTTATTTTCATTAATTCCAAGTTTTTCCTCTCCCTCACTTATAAAAGGGTTTCCCATCTCCTCTCCTCTATACACTTCCAAAACCCTTTGGTTTGGTCATTACCTCCCAAAATACATTCCTTAATTCCATACCCATATACTAGAAGCCTTATTTTTATTATTTAACCCTCATAATAATGATTTAGGTGTAAACCTAAAGTAGTTATTTGAAGAAGAGGAGGTTCGAACATGTACAGAGAAAGTTGATACTTAAGGTAAGAGATTTTATCTCACTTTTATTTCTATGATACACATTCCATATTAACCAATTTTTTATTCTTTGTGGTGTATATATTTCCCACTAATGTATTTTATTATTGTTCTTATATAATTTATATGGATTTACATGTTTATCTAATGATCTTTCTTTCATGGGGATCATGATACAAAAGTTACCAAAGCCATAAGGGTTTAATGTTGTAATCACATTGTTATTGGGATTGTTTATGGTTATTATTCAAATGATGAGATATTATGATATACCTATTATTAAATAAATTAATTTTTTTATCCTATATTTATTTCATTAAAATACATGTTTTCCATGGTTTTAATATTACAATCTCATTGTTTATAGAGATTGATTATGATTATGCTTTAAATGATGTGATATTATGATCTACCTCTCATGAAACACAAGAAATATTTTATCCTCTATATATTTTATGAAAATAAATGTTTTCATTTAATTTTATATCTTTATATACTCATGATTCCAATATATTTTTTTTAAGTAAAATTTACTTTATTTCACTCTTTAATCAAAAAACCCTTTTTTATTCCATGTTTATGTTTTCTAAAAAAATGTTTTAAAGAAATTTATTACAACTTTAAAAAGATTGTTTAAATTCATTTTTATTCATATTTTAATTTTTAAAAAATGGTTTTAAAAGATTATTCTTTTCATTTTCCAAATGATGTTTTTTTTATTTTACCATAAATATGAAAGGGGTATTTATTTTAACATATATTTTATGAATGATATTTTCTACTATCATGACCAAAAAATGGTTTAAAGATTCCTTTATAGGTTTACAATGTTATTTTCAAAGAAAATTTTTTCTTTAATATTTGAGGATTTTTTGGATTTTAAATAATTTTTTTCAAAATAAACATGTTATTTTCCTAAATAAATGTTCCAAGTGATCTTTTAGGATCATTTACATTCTAAGATGAAATCTTTTGTGTTACTTAAATTTTATGGGGTATATGATCCAATGATACCATCCTTATTCTTTATCTAGAATTTTTATTACTATGATGAATAGATTTTTATAAAACACATTCATTTTCCATGGTTAATTATATGATGAATTGATGGTAATATTATAAAACCCATTTCTTTTCTATGGGTTATGCTATAGAGAAATGTTTATAAAACCCATTTCCTTTCTATGGTGAATGTTTTATGATCTTTTGGAACATAAATGTATAGATTATATGAAAATTGGGACTTATATCTCCCTCTAATAAATTTGGTAATAATTAATGTTCTATTATATCCAAGGGTAAGAGGTAGGTTATCATAATCCCAAAAAAGTGGGTACACAAGAGGTTATCCCAAGACCAAAAATGGGGGTACATATGAGGTTATCCCAAGCCTAAAGTAAGTACGTGGCTGGTTATCCCAATCCTAAAATGTTATGAATGTATTTGTGGGTATCTTTAACATAATATTTTCGATGAATATATGTATACCACATATATATGTCTTATTCCAATGTTATGATCTCATTGATCATGTTTTTTTATTCCTTTGTTATTCATGTTGTATGAATTGGAAAGATTTATTACATGACTCAAGTTTATGATCTATGATATGTAGGGTATAGTTTTCAAATGTTATTCTCATGTTCACATACTCATATGCTCATGTTATGTTGATATCACCCTTGTTTACCCTTACTGAGAATCTAATCTTACCCTTTATTATGTTTACTTTCCCCAAGTTATGAAGAAAGGTATTATGTATGATATGTCTGAGAATAGTGCTAGTTATGAATAACTAAGTGGGAGATGATGTAGTTCACTTATGAACTAGTTATTTATGTATCCAAATTTCCAAATGCACTAGAACCATATGATTTTGGAATGGATAATTATGTTATATAATGAATATTCATCTATTAAGTTTTGATACCAATGTATGAGAAGTGTGGGTCTTTATAATGAATGTTAATATCTATATCATCATAATTAGTATCCTAATAAAAATATCATCCCAATATGAGAATTTCTCTCACACTTTTTGGTCAGTAATTTTTTCTTGAATTACCAACTTTGTTTACTTAAAATCACATTATTCATAAATCATGATGTATGTTTTATGAATAAACATTAACTCATATATAAATTCTTTTTATTTTTTCATATTATTTTATTATATTCTTCTTCCCTACCTTTTTGGGAGATACTTTATTTTCTCATATTCAGTTTTCTTAAAAACAATTGGAATATAATAATCAATATATTTCATTAACCACTTATACATGTGCATCTTCATGTTTCATGCATGCATGCATTGTCTCCCTCATTCTCATAATATATATTGATCACACAAAATTACTTACTTCAAGCTCAATATCCCTTCACATAAGGATACAAGAGTATATTATAACACTTCTTTACACATTATTAGTTCCTTCACGCATGTGTCTTATTTTCATCTTCATGAAATGCCATTGTGAAAACCTACAAGGATTCATAGAACACAATCAAAATTTTCTTCATGGAGAACAGTGGTATTATGTAAATCAAGTACTGGACCATGAAATTAGTTCTTCTTTGGGTAGATAAGTGATTCATGGGTCTTCTTTGTTCTATAAAGGATCATGAAACTGTCTTTATTCATGTATATGATAGGATCGTGGAACTCTCTACTACCTTCTATAAGGGAATGAGGGGAGATACATTATTTTTAGAAAAATGGTTGATCTTGGTTAAAAAACTAGTTGTATCAACTTACCTCATCCATGGATTCTCTCCTATTATATGTGAGTTTCACCACCTTAGCTATGTTATTTCACTAACTTAGAACCCAAAAAAAATATGACATGTCAATAAATATTTTTGAATGCCTGAATATCTCAGCATTTAAATTCTATGAATGTGGGTTTCCTTATCATGTGACACTGATAAAGGTGTAATATTCATGATTCATGCTTCTTCCTTCATGGTGAGTATCTCACATGAATGTGATAATTATCACATGTTACTCTTTTATAATATCAAAATCATCCATGTAAATTTAATGTACTTTTACAAATTCATTTTCATTTTGAAAAAACATGTTATTAAAAATATTATAATAATGCAAGATGGATATTTCATGCATGGAGGTTCATATCCTCATCATATCACAATCTCAACCTTATAATGTTCATGGTAGTGTTGGATTTGAAATCAATAATTTGACCAAATAATTTAGTGAGTATAAACATCATCGAGTGTCGGGAGGTTGAAGATTGAGCATAAAATGATCAGATGAATTAGATTAGCTAGATCTAATGGCTTTTTTTATGTTTATATCTTTTAAATGGAAGAATATTGTCCCACTTAAATCCTATCCCAAATTGAAAATTTCTTCAATTGAGTAGTTCTTTATAAGTTATCTCATTCTTTCTACTTTATGGAGTCGGCACTAGAGTTTGGAACCCGATACATAACACACGCGGCCTATATGATCTTCACCACACCCTTGCGTATTCCACCTAGGCACCCTCCCATGTTCCATGTTCATGCCTTTATGGGCGCTATGTGTGCACCCTTTTGTGGTTCCTCTAAGTACTCTTTGTGTATTCTATATTGACTCCTACCACTATGGGTTGGCCTAGTAAACTGCATCCCATTTGGTTTACCCTAGTATCCCACATATTTTGTTGATGTGGTCCTTGGTTTCCCTATGGTTGGATATATTTTCAGTAAACTCCCAAAAAGTGGTATCCAAAACTTCAATATAAGTTTCATGTAATTGTCAACATAGAATTTCAAACCAAGTTACTCATCAATTCTCTTCATCCATTCCCTGTGAAATTACTTATATTTCATGGACTTCTTCTTCTTCCTAAAAAAAATATTTTTCATGATCTTCAATAAATCATTCTATAGGAAAAAAATTATTTCCATGGTCTTCACAAAACTCCTCATTCAATAATAAAATATTGCATGGCCTTAACTTCTAATTCCTTATTGAAAAAAATGTGTCATCTTTGACACAACTATTTTAACATGAGATCAGTCCAATAATCATCAGACTCATAAACTCAAAGTCTTAAAAAGAAAATACTTATGATTATAATACTTGAGTACTTTCTTCTTCATTCATTTATATAAGCTATTGTTTCTTTGTTATCAATCTTGGATATCTTCAACATATTAACATCAATGAAATATTGGTATTTCATTAAACTCCAATGAAAAAAATAATAAAAATTGACAATAAATAAAACTCATACATTATGTGGGCTCTTCAATATCCCCCTTTATATTTTTAGGAAATAACTTCAAACTTCTTTCTAAATGAATATGTCAATATCTGAATCTCTCCAATTTACATTTACAATAATTTCACTTTTCATCACTCTTAATGATAAGAAATATAATTTTCATGGGAAAATAATACAATTGCATACATAATAATTGTGTCATCAATCATTTCACTCAATTTCTATATAATCCTTGCTCAATGTAGAAAATAACCGGATTTTATTTAGACAAAAAAAAATTTCCTTTACCAACTGATCTTGATAACACATGAAATAAGAACTCATATACTTGATGTCAAGGGTTATACACTTTTATTCTAGGATTAAGATAATAAATGATATATGAAACTTTAAAAGAAAAATAAAACTAATACTCTTATACTCACTTAAACAAATAGATCAAAAATATTCAAGTGTGACAAACTAGATAAGAGTCCTTGGATCACTTTTATACTTCCACTTTTCTTATACCATTGATTAATTCAAATACTCCCTCTTTATGTTAATTTTTCCATTTTTTTAGTCAAGGACAAGAGATTAATAAAAACATAACTTTTATAATGAAATGATCTTCAATAAATTTAAATAATACTCAAATTTGTATGAAACAATATTTTCTGGCATCTTCTTAATCATTCTTAATTTGTCTCCCCCAAAAGGTAAACACCCCTCATCATCTTAAATTAGGTGAATCTCTTCAAGAATGGATTTTAAGATGTTCTAATATGTATAATACACAAAAATGGTTTATTAACTTGTGAATATCTATATTTGAAAACTTTCACAACTTCACTAAGGATGATATACTCCAATACTTGTTCTTCAGGATACCAAATATAATATTAAACTACAATGGTATATTCTTTATCATTATTGTCTAAGATATAATAGAACAATCATATACTTCATCAAATATGATCATATATCATATTTTTATTCAAATACCAATTGATATATCATTAAAGGATTATGAATTATTTAGTTTTTTTATCATGAATTGACATCACATACTAATTCTCAAGTTATTTCCCTAAGAACTTACTTCACCTTCAATTCCCTATATTATAAGAAAAAATATAATACACTAAGATTAAGGGAATAAGGTGGATCTTCGATTCCTCATAATTTAAATAGAAATATTGAGACATTTTTCTTAACCAAATTGTCACATTTCCTCCATTCTTCATGAATTCACATATGAACATTAATTATGATTGAGACTGTATAGATATTATCACTTATTCAATTTCATTATGTGTGAACTTTCATTTTTCAAGGGATGTTATTGAACTTTTATAAAAAGGTGATCCTTTCATCTTCTTTATGAACTTTTATAATGTTAGAATTATTGTAGAGAAATTGTTAGGAGTATGTATATCCTTGTTGTATCCCACAAATAGAACTTAAGATTCAACATGTGGAACATTTTAATTTCCTTTTTAATTATCCTATTCTTGTCCTTTCTAATGAACTAGCCTGGGTTGACCTAACACATCACCTGATCTGGTTTTCCACAATTCCTCAAGTGTGACTCCCCAAACACTAGAGGTTTTCAACCAGTAGTGAGGGTCTATAAAGTACATTGGGGAGACTATACCCTCTAGTCAGAGTGTAATAACAGTGGAAATTAACTAAACATTTATACACAAGGATAAACATCAGAGTACTCACAATAAATAAATTGAAACAGAGCATGATATAATAAATGGAATACAACATACATACATACAGACTCAAAGAATGTAAAACATACAATAGTAGATCACCAACTGGGCTGAACACATATACAAAATAAAAAAATTAAAATTAAAATACAATAGGATATACTATCAACCCTGATCCAAACTATATACTTGGTCTCCAAGATGCTCGAGATGCACTATCCCGATACAGAGACTCCACATGAGTGGCTCGTCTTGATCAAGAAACATTGGTACTCATCCTCATCCACTATAAAACTAGTTATCTAACCTGAAAGAAGATAGAAAGTCTTCATGTACACCAAGGTACACATATAGGGGGTGAGAAATAAATCTTAGTAGGCTACCCCAATTTGTGGACCTATAATTTGTTGTCATAAAAAGTACATGCACATGTGATTTTCACATCCTAGTAAAAAACTAACAATAGCTAGAATAAAAGAAACAACCATATAAAGGGGGAAATAAACATAATAAATAATCAAACCAGTGGGTTCTAGCTTAACACCCATGGTAAATATACCCCTCCTCTATCCCCTTTCAGTGGATTTATAGCATGTGGCTCACCCAGCCACACTACAACTGGTGTATCTTCTAGATCTACACAGGATATAAAATACATCTAAATTAAATAGAAATGATGCCTGACCCCAGGGTGTAACCATAGTCATACACATGAATAGAGTGCATCTATTGGGCACTAAGAATCCAATGAAATGATCTAAAGTGATGATAGGAACATCTATGATGACTACTAGAGAACATTTTGATCCTGATGGTCCTACAAAAAGAATTGGTAACTAGATATAGACATAAAAAATATCCCATGGGATCCATAAAAATTGGTATCACAAATCACCCAATGACCTCAGAGCACAAATAATAAATGATACACAAAACCCAATCCATGAGTGCCTTAGAACCTCATGATCCCAAAGCCACACTAGTCAGGGATAACACTCAACTATATGGGGGTTGCGCTCATCTTGATTGTTTATTATCTCCCTAAGCCTATTTAACCACAACCATACAAGGGGGGAGAGAATTAAATCACACTCGTAACCAATTATTGATCCAATATATCCAAAGGGTCTCCTCCTCAACCCATAGTCCTAAGAAAAAACTACCTCAAACATCATGACCAAAGGCCAACTAAACATGGGAAGATCCAACCTCAAACCCACTATCCAAATAGATAAACAATAAGCATTGATAAACTCTCAAAAAATAAATCACGATGCCTCTCACATCACCCTAGATCATATTATCCATAAAAGAAGAAACCATGGGTTCTCCATAACCCTCTTCGGGTTCAAACTAAACTTGGGGCTCACCCAGTCCCCATGCCCACAAAATAAAGTGACATCCATCATAGGACTCCCCTAATGCACCCAAGAACTCAGGCCACACAAGTATAAATAACCTCAACCATCCCAAATACCACGGTAAGAGAAGGGAAACCTATGATGGGTTCCTATAGCTTTTCCAAAATAATAGGACAAGACCGGTGATGAACATCCCAAATGGACCTTAATGGTTGCCAACCTATCCTCGATCAACAACGAACCCAAAGGGGCATCCAAGAGAATAAGAACTCCAATAGGGGGATTCTCAATGGAACTTATAACCACCTAAAAATTAGGATACCCTCCTCAAGGGTTCCTTAGCACAAGATGAAACAAAACATTCCATACTGGCATTATCAACTACCAACTATGGAAACCGCTGATCACTTGATCAGAAACTATCCCACAAAGGAATCCTCAATAGTCCCTTAGAATCATCTCAAAATCACAATGACACCTAGTTGTAACCACTAACCAAAGGCATCAGCACATCCCAAAGGCTCTAGTATCTCTATTTCCTAAACCCATGAGTTAAACCTCAACTACTCTAACCTCAAGAAACTGGTCCCAACACGTAGGTGAAAACCAATATCTAATCAGATATACTACTTGATACCACTAAACAAAATCCATATGAAATAACCACATACAACACTGGACATCATCCACAATCTATGAACAACTAACGAGCTCACACCCTCACATGGGCCTCACAGCTCACAACCTAAACCTCTAGGAGGAAACAGAAACCACCACAATAAATCCGCATACTAAACTCTCATAGTAAAAACACCATCCATATGATATCTAAACATATAAAGGATATCACCTTTATGATATACACATAAAAATGCTCATTATGAACTAATCATAAGTAAAATTATAACTCTGGGGTGAAAAATAGGAAAAACGGACCAGGGCAGGAAAAATATATGTGTGCACTTAGGGTACACAACATGTACCCACATAGGTCCTCCTGGACATGTGTCTCAGGACACTCAGTGTGTAATTTTACAACTTACATGGCATGTTCCTCTTGGTATATGGTGTGTACCCCAACATGGGTACCAACTTGTGTAACCCAACCCCACTCGGTGTGTATACCATCGAAATACATGGTGTGCACTGATCATACACATCGTATGCCCCACATGGGGTCCCAATCCATGTACCTAGCCATATACCCCGACATAATTTTTGTCCATACACCATACATTTACACTAGAAATGTACCTCATAAAGGCTCTAGTCATGTACCCTTCACAGCTATGTGCCCCTGGCATACCCTGATCCACCACTACACATGATCATATTATGGGATAAATTACCATTTTACCCTGAATACAACCAGGAAAAAAGGTTCAAATTACCCCTAATTTTCACAACTTGATATGATCTAGGTCATCACCAACTCCCCACAAAAAACCAATAAATCCCTTGAGAATCCCTGGTGGATAGCCAGAAATCATGCTTTCCCCAAAGTACTAGTACAACTGGTGTTATCTTGACCATCCAACGACCAGTATTATAGTTCCAACAAATCTCACCCAACAAAAGAGATGATCAAAGTGGCATATCTGATGCTTACCACCACATGAGTATCCTTATCATTATCCGACTACCTAATGAAAAACCACACATCCCACACTACATCCATCACTGAACTCAATAGATAAAGGTGGAAAAACCACTCACACCAGAGAATTAGCAAAAAAACCCAAAACAAACCCACTCAACAAACCACTTAAATGAGGATCATGACCTATAATAAACTATAGTTCACTCCCCACCATAATGATTTCCTTACTCTGATCCTTGAGAACACAACAAAACTTATACTCACATGCACCAATTCATAATAAAACTAGGTTAACGTGCATAAAACCATTGACCACCCTCCACATGGGAATAAATCCAAAGCCATGAGCATCCAACCATGCTCTCACCATGATACCCAAGGTGAAACCAAAAATGAGAAAGGCCAAGGGTTTAACCAAACCTACCCTCTCAAGCCATCTATGAGATAGGGAGCTTTCCCAGCACTCCACTTCTTAAAAACCAGGAATCCTAATGTCTAACCACACCCTGGTGATAGCATACCTCAACATCCCTGACAAGGAAAAACAATTATTCCCACCCAATCCATCAGTGATAGTAGGAACATGGGCCCCACCACATGACCCGACAAACAACACATGGAAAGAACAGTTCCCTCCCAAGCAACACAAACCTAGGAATTTAGGGAAACCACCTGATCAGGGAAACTTGATCCCAATCCAAATATCCCTTAGGAATCCTTTCCCTCATCAAGCCACTGATAGGATACTCAAAGCCTACACCAACCCACATAGTTCTCTATGCATCCCTTGATGAAGGGAATATATCTCAAACACTGATGAACCTCTTTCCACATGATCCACATAACTTGTTATCAAAATAAAATATACCATAAAACACCACAAATGGGAAAATTTAATGTGAATTTGACATACCTGGAATAATGCATGAATACTAGCCTCTTGACCATGGGATAAGATATAAAAACTAGAATTATACATAAATTCAAAAACTCAAATGAATCACAATAACAACCCATGTTTTTTATCCAATTTATAATTACAATGGGATTTGAATTTTAGAAATTAGTGGATGGTTTTTTATTTAAACTGAGCTTCATAATGAAATTCTGAGAGTTGGAACAATTTAAAGTGATTTTTTAGACTTTGGTAAAGTCCTTATGGGTCCATTAGGTTCTCTGTGGAGTTTTGAGAGTGCCATGCTCCAAAATATAAAGTTTTGGAAGGTCTTTATAGGGCACATAGTTTATCTGAAACTATATAGCCCCTAACAGTAAACCTTTTGACTTGTTTCTAAGAAGAAGAAGGTGTCGCATATGTTTTTCATGGTTTACCCAAACCAAGCACCTAGCCCACATTATTAGTGCCACTTAGGTAGTGACTAAGAATTATTAATCACATGGTTGGTGCACGGTTGGGTATACTGTGCAGCACAACCATGCGAAGTGGGTTTCTTAGGAAGTGTAAGTTGAAAGGTTGGTGCAAGGTTTGGCCAAATCATGCGGACAAACCATAAGACCCTAGTTTTGAGGGTGAAATTAAAAAATTTCCCTTAATGAGTTTAATTTTTCCTTTATTTTTTATTTCTTCTTTCTCAAGCGGGTGTCTCCTTATCATATTACTCAACGGGTCTCCTCCAAGCCTGACCTAAGATTTCATGATATCTCCTATGTACATCTTATAAATAAAACGTCTTTAATCTCTATGGATCTGTATTGGTAAGCTCTTGATTCATTTTGAATCTTTCTTCATGTAATCTTCTCTTGACCGAGTTATCGAGGTGTAAGCTCATTTTTCCTATTTTCAGGGAGGATGTTTATTCATTAGATTTTTCCCAAACCAAACCGAATCAAATCTTGATATTAGACAAGTAAATAATCCATGGTATAAGGTAGGTGGTCTATAGATTTTTCCCTCATTTTACATTGAATTATAAATGTTATTATGGTGCCACATGTCTAACTTTATCTAGAATCACCTTTTTATTAGGTTCTTCATATTAAATTGATCAACGCACCTAGATACACTCCCTATGATCCTTGTTTAGCATATATTGGATGTCAACCTATACCATGAACACCCATTGGGTGTGTTGTCTTAAATTGGGACTTTTTAATTAAATGATAAAATGCCTAGAATTCCTTATAATCATTTCACTTGGATTAATAATGGAATTTCCTCTTTTCAAGAAATGAATATATGTTAAATGAACCTTATAAGTTCCATGTTGAACCTTATATTTGTTTTTACATGTTTGGTATTTATTTTGAAAATACATCTTTTGGTGATTTGAGATGTGATTATTGAGTGTGATGCTTAATTGGGATAGATGAATTATTTGGTGAACAATGTCACATTTTTATAATAAAACCCCTTGGATGTGGTGTGTTATCTTTGAAATTAAAAAGTGATGATTAATGTTTTAATACATGCTTAGCTATATTTATTGGGTGTTTTTCTATGATTTTTTTTGTTATATGTATGGAATGTTTTGTATATGGCCTCTTGTTTATTCCTAAATGGAGTTTCTATTCTTTTATATATATGTTTAACTAAACTAAGAACCTCGTGAAGGCTTGGTATGACTTATAAATTACATTTCCCATGTAGCCAATTTCCTAAATGACACGATCACCATTGATTCTTGATAAATGAACTACAGTGTTTTAGATAGATTAAATGGAATGGAATAAATGGAGTGGATTGACATGATGGATTTCCTTCCTTAAATGTTTTAAATGGTATAAATTATAAGATTTTATTATATTAAATGGAATGTTTCATGGTGATTTTCATGCCTTGAATGAATTCAATGTTTAAAAGGAAATAAATTATAAAGGGTGGGAAGGCCATGCTGATCTTTCATACTTAGTACATGCTTAATTGAATTTTGATGCCCTTATTAATGAATGGGATTATTAAATGTAAATCATGAGAGGTAATTTCTCATGGATTTGATTATTATTATAATTATGATTGCACCTTGATATAGATTATAGAACAATGGGTTTTGTTAATCATGGTAGTATCATGTTCCCTTACATCATGTGTTGAGTCACGGAGTCTCACATAATTTCCATTATTGGGACAGTGGGCATGACACACCATGCTCCTAGGTGAGTGTTAGCATGACGTCACACTCACCACTTTCCAGAGTGTTGACATGATGGAACACTCACTATCTAGAGTGACGAGCATGAAGTCTCTCATTCATTATGAGATGTAGGGAATGTACCCTCTATTGGAGCTTATAGGCTTGTTTAGATTGGTTATGGATGACTGAGTTTTTCCCTGATCCAGGCAGTTCATAGTTTTCTAGGAATATGGACACTTACATCTGCAAATACTTTGTTCATATAGGTGGATGAAATATAAAACTATACTTTGTATATAATATTACTATATACATATGTTTACTATTCAGACACTTATTCTAGTTGTGATCTAAAGAAGGTAGAGTCGATCATGTGTCTTATTGGAACCTGATCCGACCAGTACTTATTTATTATTTCATCTTTGTTTATTAGTTAATTTATACCAAAACACTACCTTAATTTATATTCATGGAATAGTTATATATGTAGAAATTGTTGGAGTTAACCTACTAGGATTTATATCTCACACCCTGTTTGGTCTGCCATTACACTGGGGTACCCAAGTAGACCTTATGTTTGCATGACCATGCATGATTTCTTTTTATGTTTTTCTTGTACCTGAAAGATAAAAGCATGAGACGAATATGGAGATTATGATGATCATGGAGTTCTCCCTTGAGGATTTTGTTTCTTTTCTTATTCTTGCACCGTATCATATACTATTTCTTATTGTATGTCTTTTTTTTAGTTATTTATCATCATTAGTACATTCATGAATCTATTTTATATTAGTGTTTTCCATCTTTGGTAATCAATTTATATTATTCTTTTGATGTTATGTCATTATTTTATATACTACTTTAGTTTTTGTCTGTTATTTATTTATGATACACCATTACACTACTCTAATATGAGGGTATAGTCTCCCCATTATCACCTCCATAGACCTTTACTGCTAGTCGGCAACCTCTGGCATACCGGTATGGATACTGTTTTAGTGGTAAGCTGGGTTGGGATGTTACAAAGTGGTATCGAAGCCTTTATTTTTCCTTTGTATTGATTTTTTGGGATAGTATACAGGATACTAGGAATGTGTCGGCACTTAGTAAATAGTCATGTCTAGGAGTGATCAACCCATGTACAAGGAAAAGTCTAAGTGTCCTAGGATGGGACTATTTTTCATGTTGTTTGATATTACAGTTAATTTTGATTTCACCTTGAGTTAATGGTGTGAATTCTACTACTTATTGATTTATGAAATTTATGGTATTTTTCCCTTGGCATGGTATGGAAATTAAGTACCATTACATGCATCATTATTGGCACATAGAAATTCACATGCCATGTATATTTCAATCTACGTAGTTGCATTTGTAAGCTTGCCTGCTGATTCGATTTTGTGCCCTAAGTGTTATTCCATGTCTTTGTTTTCTTTAGTATACTTTCTTAGATAACATTATTTAGTGATTTATTTATAATTTTGATATTCTACCATAAATATGTGATAACATGATATTTTTGTTTTGATATATAGTTGGTTTCATGGTCTAAATATATAGTTATGATTAAATAGGAGTCATTCTTCAGTTGTAAGGTGTATGGGTGCCTTATAATTGGGGAAAGGTAACCCATGTACTCGAACCATATTTGATATTTATTTATAATTATAGAATGTTTTTAAAATATAAAAGTTTCTAAATTTAAAAACTTTAAAGTGAAATGATTTAGATTTATGGGAGCCAAATTCCACCTGTAAAGTTTATGGGTGTCTTATGGATTGGTATATGGACACCCGTATAATATAACCATTGTATATGACCTTGATATATATTTTTAAATGGTTATGAATGTGAAATTTGTTTAATTAGTAAATGAAATTGGATGCCTTATTAAGGCATGTACCTTTATTACTTGGGCTTAATTACCCATATGGATAAACTCTAAAATGCACAACTGGACCCAAGTAGGCCAATTGAGGCATGTTTCTTATATGATAACCCATTATGGGTGTTTTAAAACTTTGAAAATTAAGAAAATTTTATTGGGTTTCATTCTGATGAACCAAAGTTGTCTTAGTGGGACCCTCATAGGTCACCTTGTCTATTATAATTTAAAAATGGATTTAATTCATAAATTTCCTAATTATTGTGGGATATTAATAAATGGTTAGTGTTTAAAAGGTAAGTTTAATAAGACTTGACTATTATTCCTTGATGTTTTGGATTAAATATTTTAAATGTTTAAGGTTTTATTGTGAATCAATGAAATGACTTGAAAGTGGAATCTTAAGTGTTGTCCTTTTTTTAAACCCATGTTTAAGAGTAGTTTAAATATCTCTTTGAGTTTCCTTGGAATGGAAATGTGATCATTTTTCGTAGACCTCTTTTTCCTTTTATAAATGGCTTAAATGATAGGTTCTTGAGCCTAGTGACTTTCCGGTTGGCGTGACCTAGTGATAGGGTCAACATTTATGCTTCATAAGGATCTATCCTATGGTAGGTAGCACCCTTAGAGCTTAAATTCCTTGTAAAAAGTTGTGAGATTTCTGATGTGTGGTCTCATTTGGGTGTTGTTGTCCCTATTAGGACTCTTGGTTTCTAAATAAAACCCTTGCACAAATAGGTTTTCATGTTTTCCTTGTCCTTGTTATGGTAATTAGAATCATGTAATTCTTGGTTTCAATATGTTAGACATTCCTAGGGCATGGTTGGACACTTCATAGGTCTTTTGACCCTGTTATTTTTCTTGGGTGACTTGGGAGGTCCTCAATCTATTTTACAATTGTATGGGATAATGCACCTTTGAGCTAGTTTTCTTTGTGGGTTATAACATACTTTATTTCATAGGTAGGAAAACCTATGGATAGTATCAAGGATTTTTAGTTTTACTTTTATAATCTCTAGGTAGTATGCATTGATATAAGTGGTACACATCGAGCTTCTAAATGGTATAAAGAACTTGTTGAGTTTGGTAAAATTATTGAACCTTGGTTGGTTGAGTATGTTCTTAGGTTATCTTTAGAGTAGATTTTCCTAAAATTTTAAAGGAATCAAGTTCTTCCCAATGCTCAAGATGGAGTTTTAATATAATCGGGTGTTTTTACACGCCGGTCAGTTTGGTTTTTGTTTTTGTGCCAAATTATTAAACCTTTTCATTTTAAGGTGATTCTGATCAAGCACACTTATTATTGGCTAGTATATTCCTTATTTTAATTATTATTAAACTCCTAAGGTTGGTATAATCATGTTGGTTCTAGTGAATGTGTGTCCATATAAGTATAAGGGACACAACCGAGGAATATCTTCTCCAATGTTTAGTCTTGCTTCAATGCCTTAGAGGCTTACAAGTTCTGAATCATGTTGGTTCTTTCTTAGAAGAACTATGTTGAAGCAGTTGGAAGTGTATAAAACCCTTGATAAAAATCGTTGGTCATGGATGACTTCATTGGTAATCTTGAATGATCTAGTAATTACTCATGTGGTAAAGTCACCATGGTTCAGTTGATGCTGCATCGGCAGGTGAAGTTGATCTTCTTTAAAAAGAATTCAACCAGTAGTGGTCCGACTGTTATTCTTTTGGTTTCCATGGTTTCCTCTTAGTGTAATATTATTTAATAGATGATAATCCCCCTATCTTGAATTGGTCCTTGGTGCACTAATAGAGTGTTGGTCTTACACCATGCTAAATTTTAAAATGTTTTTGGTCTTGATAAGTGATCTTTATCAGATTTTCGCACAGGATGTGTGGTTTTTATTGAAGAATGGTTAGTCTTGAGTGATAATTGGGTTCTCGTGTAAGAATGAATTGGATGGACTCTTGGAAATTATCCATTCTTATTTGACTTGATAACCAAGAATATGCTACTCTAGGATCATTCAATGATCTAAAGTTGACATCTTGGATTTATTCCAACGTCTCACTTGTAAGAATGGAGTATGGACTACTTTGGGTTAGTTCCTTGGACTCCGGTTTAGTGAATCTGAATTTATCCTAGAATTTTTTTTTTGAGCTCAGAGGTGACGCTAAAGGGTGATGATTTCAATGGGATAGATCTGGGTTACATCCTTGTTCATTTGGTGGAATGACATATTAAATGTCCAGGTGATTCTTTGAGTAGGGAACGTCACTAGAAGTCGAGTATGGACTTTGGTGGAAGTGATTTTAGTAAATGCAATATTCTTTGGAAGAGTGTGTTTTAGTTTAGTTGAATTACATTGGTTGTCTAAGTTGGGTAATGTGGAAATGGTTATCCATAGGTGGATTAACTATTTTTAATTCTTGTTCAATGTTTACAGTCTTGAGAAACCAGTTTAAACACATCACCAGGTTAAGGTGTGTGTGGTGTAAAGGTCAGATGTTTCTTTCAAGGAAAACTTGCATGACCAGTTTCAATTTGGTCAATCAAGATTCAAACATTTCCTTCCAATGAGGTTCCTAATATGACGTTGGATGTAATTGGGTTCTCCTAGTTAAATAAATCACTCTAGGAGAATCATTAGAACACTAAGGGCATGCTTTGTATTCAATTATGAAAGTGGGGGCGTTGTGGTTTGTAATTGGCCCCTTCTGATGTTAAATCCTAAGGTGGGGATAACTTCTGTCCAGATATTTAAAGAGACGATGATGTGATCAGGTATCTAGCTAATTGGTCTTGGGAAAGCTTTGTTTCAGTGTTTCAATTGGAAAACAATTGTTAGATCGGGTCTTGATAGCTCAAGTTTCATATGATTAAGTAATTCTTGTTGGTGTGTTGGGTGTTTGGAAACACAACGTGGCCATTTGAATGATACTTCATGATCCTTGTATCATGGGTGATGTTTTCTTTGTTTCTTGAGGATTCTCCGGGATGGGAATTTCTAAGGTGGGGAGGTTGTAACAACCCGTGTTTTTTATCCAAGGTAGAATTCCAAGGGAATTTGAATTTTGGAATTTAGTAGACAAACCATCCTTTGAACCTAGATTCAGAATGAAATTTAGAGAGTTAGAATACTTAAATGTGTTGTTTTTAGACTTGGGTAAAGTCTTGATGGGTCCCTCAAGGGCTCTGTTGAGTTTTAGGATTGTAAGGCTCTGAAATCTCAAGTTTTGGAAGGTATATATTGGTCGCATGGTTTGTATGAAACTGTGAGACCCCTAGTAGCAAATAGTGTAGCCTATTTAGAAGGAGCAGAAGGTGTCACACATGTTATGCACGGTTTACCCAAATCATGTTCCTAGCCCACATGGTTATTTTCACTTCGGTGGTACTTAAGAATTATTCATCGCACGGTTGGTTCACAATTAGGCTATTCATGTAGCACAACCATTCGAGGTGGGTTTCCTAGTTTTGAGGGTGAAATTACAAATTTTTCCTTAATGATTTTAGGTTATCCTTTCTTTTTTTCTTTCTTATTCCTCTAGTAGGTGTCTCATTATCCTCTTTTTTTGGGGGTCTCCTCCAATATTAACCTAGTCATTCATGATATCTCATCCATCCATCATCCAAATCTAATGTCATTGGTCTCTCTAGATCTAAGTCGATAAGTTATCAATTACTTTTGAATATTTTTTTCATTTAATATTCTCTCAAATGAGTTATCAAGGTTCAGACTCATTTGGCCTATTTTTAGGGCATATGTTCTTTCCATATATTTCTCCCAAACTAGACTGAATCATACCTTGATATTGGATGAGTGAAGCATCCATCATATAATTTAGGTAGTTTATATATTTTCCTCTAATTTTCTATTGAATTATAAATGTTGTTGTTGTTTTGTGCACTATCTGTTGATGAGAATTACCTTTTTATGAAGTTATTAATATCAAATTGATCAATGAACCTAGATACACTCCCTATGATCCTTGTTTAGCATATTAAGGATGTCAACCTCGACCATGGACACCCCTTGTGTGTTTCTACTTAAATTTAACCTTTATAATTAAATGATTAATCGCATGGAATTCCTTATAAGCATTCATCTTGGATTAATAATGGAATTTCCCCTTGTTGTTAACTGTCTATATGTTAAAGGAACCTCCTAAGTGACATGTTGAACCTTGTATTTGTTTTTTCATGTTTGGTATTATATTTTAAAAATGCATCTTTTGGTTATTTGAGATGTGATTTTTGAGTGTGATGCTTTTAGGATAAATTAATTGTTTGATGAACAATGTCACATTTTTATAAAAAAATCCTTGGATGGGGTGCACTATCTTCAAAATTACAAAGTGATGATTAGTTTTTTAATACATGCTTGGCCGTATTTCTTGGGTATTTTCCTATGATTTTTTTTGTTAGAAGTATGGAATGTTTTGTACATGGCCTCTTGGTTATTCCTAAATAGAGTTTCCCTTATTTGATATAGATGTTTATCTAAACCAAGAACCTCCCTAGGGATTGGTCCAACTTATAAAATACATTTCCCATGTAGATAATTTCTTAAATGACATGAGAACCTTCTAAGTGCCTCTTGAGTCTTGATAAATGAATTTCCATGTTTTAGATAGATCAAATGGCATGGAATAAATGGAATTTCTTTACATGATATATTTTCTTCCTTGAATTTTTTAAATGGTATAAATGATTAGACTTGATTATATTATTATTCATGCTCCATGATGGTTTTCATTACTTGAATGAATTGAATGTTTAAAAGGAAATAAATTGTAAAGGGTTTCAAGGCCATGTCGATCTTGCATGCTTAGTACATGATCTATTTCAAAGTGATTCCCTTATTAATGAATGGGTTTATTAAATGTAAAGCATGAGAGTTAATTCCACATGGATTAAATTATTATTATAATTATGATTACACCTTGATATAGGATTTGGAACAATGTTAAGGGTTCTATTGATCATGGTAGTATGACACTCCCTTACATCGGGTGTTGAGTCATGGCATCTCACACCATTGACATTATTAGGATGGTGGGCATGACACATTTCTTTCTCGAGTGAGTGTTGGCATGAAGGAACACTCACCACTTTCCCGATTGTTGACATAATAGCACACTCACCATATTGAGTGATGATCATGACGTCTCCCACTAATTATGAGATATAGGGAATGTACCCTCTCTTGGATATTATAGGCTCTTTTATAATGGTTATGGATGACTGAATTACATTTCTATCCATCCAACACCTATTATTCAAAGTATATTGACACTTATTTCTGCACGTACTTTTTTCATATAGGTGGATAAAATATACAACTATACTATGTATATATTATTACTATATACATATGGTTACTATTCAGACACTCATTTCAGGAATGATCCAAAGCAGGTAGAGTCAGCTAGGTGTCCTATTGGGACTTGAGCTGAATGGTGATTTTTTATTATTTTAGATTTTTTTATTAGTTCATTTACACCTGCACACTGCCTTACTTTATATTCATGGACTGTTTATATATGTAGACACCATGGGGTAACCTTCTAGGATTTATATCTCACACCCTTCCCTAGCTTCCATTGCAAAGGGATACCTGAGTATATCTTATGTTCACAGAACCATGGATGATTTCTTGTTATGTTTTTCTTGTACTTAGGAGTTAGAATCGTAGGACTGATCTGGATCTCAGGATGCTCATGGATTTCACCTTTAAGGATTTTTTTTATTTTCTTATTCTTGAAATATATCGTATATTGTTTCCTGATGTATGTCCATTATTCTAGTTATGTATCATCATCAAGAAATGAATGAATCTGTTGTATATTAGTGTTGGTTATCTATTGTACTTAGTTTATATTATTCCTCCACTGTTCTATCATTATTTTGTATATTTATTCCACTGTTCTCTATTATTTATTTATGATATATCATTGTGCTACTCTAATATAAGGCTATATTTTCCCCATTATCACCTCTTTAGACCCTCATTTCTGTCAGTAGCCACCGGTGTATGGGGAGGTGTGCTTAAGGACATGTGACCCACCAGTCTAGCTATCATTTTAGTTGTAATATGGGTTGGGACATTACAATCATGCTAGGTGAAATCATGTAACCATAAAAATGAATACCAATAAAAAATCCTATAACTGGGAGAATTAGACTTCCTATCAGCAAATGTTTTTATGAAACGCCAATCTGATATCCATCATAAGTTCTAACACATTCCTATACCACCTATCTACCAAATCCCCAAAACATAAAACAAACCTTCCTCTGATACAATTTTGTAAAGAACCAACCTTGGTCAACCTAACACATCATGTGATTTGGCTTTCCAAAAGGCCTCAAGCACACCTCCCCAATCATCAGAGGTTTCTGGCTAGAAGAGAGGTTATATAAGGTGAAATGGGAATACTATACCCTCTGGTCAAAGTGCAATAATAGTGGAAAATAACCAAATATCTATAAATAGGGATAAACATTAGAGTACGTACAATAAATAAAATGAAATAGAGCATGAAATAATAAATGGAATATATCATACTTAAATACAAAATCAAAATGGTAAAAACATATAATAGTAGGTCACCCATGGGGCTGAACACAAATACAAAATAAACAAACTAAAATTAAAATACAATAGGCTTTGTTTCCAACATTGATCAAAACTACATACTTGGTCTCTAAGAGACTCAAGCTACACCAACTCAATCATGAGACTCCACATAAGCAGCTTCACCTAATCAAGAAACACTGGGCCTCGACCCCATCCACTGCAAAAACTATTCTCTAACCTAAAAGTATACATCAGGTCTGAATGCACACTGAGGTTCACATATAGGGGGTGAGAAATAAATCTCACTTGGCCACCCCCAATGGTGGACCTATAATCTACTGTCATAACAAGTGCATACACAATTGATATTCCCAACCTGGCTAAAAACTAATAGAAACTAGCATAAAAGAAATAACTAAAAAAGGGGGAAAACAAACATAATAAAGTATCTAGACAATGATTCTACCATGAATCCTCAGGAAAATATACCCACGCTCTGGCCCCTACTATAGGATTTATAGCACGTGGTTCACTCATCCAAAAAAAACCAATGTTTCTACTAGATATATAAAGGATATATAAGTTGTATAAACACAATAAGAAAGAATCATGGACCTAGGTAATAACTATAGGCATCCACATGAAGATAGTGAATCTACTGGGCACTAGTACTCCAATGGCATGATCTGAACTGACAAAAGGAACATCTAGGCCAACCACTAGAGAACTTGTCAGTCTCTAAGGTCCTAGAGAACAAATTTGGAATAGTTATAGACCTTAAAAAATGTTCCATGGTATCCATAAAACACCAAGGGAACAAATTATCCATGGCCCTGAGAGCACAAAGCATCCACAGAACACAAAACCCACTTAGTGAGTGATTCAACACCTTACGATCCTAAATCCACACTAGTCATGGCTAACCACAACCAACCAATGGAGGAGAGAACAAAAATCACACTCAAGTCTAATCCTTGATCTGATATATCCCAAGGGTCTCCTCCTTAAACCACAGTAGTAATCAAAAATCATCTCAAACATCATGACCAAAGGCCAACTGAACATGGGATGATCTAACCTCAAGTCCACCATCCAAACAGATGAACTAGTAGTGCTAATTAACTCTCGAACAATAAATAATGGGGCCTCTCACAGCACCCTGGATCTCATCATCCAACAAAGTTTCCACCATGGGCTCTCCATAATCCGCCTTAGGCTCAAACCAAATTCAGGGCTCACACAATCCTTGGGGACATAAAATAAATTTAAATCCATCATAGGACTCCCCTGTTTCACCTAATAACTAGATACACACCCACATAAACAACCTAAACTAGCCCAAAGGCCACATCAAGATCAGAACACCCTATGAGGGGTTCCTATGGATCATCTAAAATCATAGGACGCACCCAGTGTTGAACATCCCAAATGGCCCTTAGTGACCTCCAACTGGTCCTTTATTAACAACATACCCAAAGGGACATAAAAGATCACAATCCCTCTAACATGGAAATTCAAAATGATCCTCATGACCAACTCAAAAGAAGGAGACCCACTCCAAGGGTTCCTTAGCACAAGCCAAAACAAAACATGCCATACAGTCATTCTCAATAACCAACTATGGTAATCGGTGATCACTTGATCAAAAATAGCCTATAAGTACATACTCAAGAGTCCCCTAGACTCATATCATAAGATCAATGGAACCTGGCCATAACCTCCAACCAAAGGCGTCAATATAGACCAAAGGCTCCAGTAGACCTAGTTCCCAAACCTAAGAGCTAAACCTTAATAGATCTAACCTCAAGCAACTGGTCCCAACACATAGGGAAAAACCAAGATCTCTTTAAAGATACAATATAACCCCACATAATGGAATCTTTTTTAAATAACCTTGAATAACATTATCCAGTATCTTTAATCCATGAACGACTAATGAGATCACACCCTCACACGAGCCTCGTATCTCACAACCCAAACCCTGGGGAGGAAACTAAAAACACCATAAGAAATCCTCCTACTAAACTATCATAGTCTAAAATGCCATAAAAATGGTTTCTAAACACCAAAAGGATATCACCATCATTATCTACATGGAAAAACACTCGGAATGGGCTACTCACAAATCCAATTATGACTTTTGGGTGAAAAACAGGAAAAATGACCCAAGGCAGGAAAAATACATGACATGCACTTAGGGCACATAAAGTATACCCATAGAGGTCCCCCATAGCCATGTACCTCAGGAAACTCATTGTGTACTTTTCCAAAGTACATGGAAAGTTCCTCTCTATACATGGAGTGTACCCCAACATGGGTACCTTCCCGTGTAACCCATCCCCACTTGGCGTGTACACTACCGAACTACATGGCATAAACTACCCGTACATGGAATGTGCCCCACATAAGGTCCCAAGACATGTACCTGGTCATATACCCCCACATAGGGTCTTCCCATGCATCATACATGGCCAATATCCATGTACCTTAACCAGGCTCTGGTCGTGTACCCTACACGGCCATGTTCCCCCAAGGCACCCTGATCCACTACTATACAGATTCTACACACGGTATATGGTCGCTAGTACCAAAAACATCATCTTACCTGAACAATAATAAAACACAGTGTGTTTTCCTCTAAACTACACACTGTGTTCACGTTTTCCCTGATTAGGAAACCCCCAAAATGGCCCAAAACACTCGTTTTTCCCCGATCAAGCATAGATCGACCCACAAGAGGTCACCAGCAACCCATAAAAGGAATTAAAAATTAAATAAAAACTAATATATAGGTATTTTTGGTGAAAAAAAATAAATTGTCCTAAATTTGAGTAGAAACCACCAAAGCTTCATACTGAATTTTCCTCCTACAGCCACCACACTCTGATCTGTCCCTCGAACAAACTCCTAGTGGCACCTCCTTTGTTTCTCTATCCCTCTTCTTTCCCTCTCCCTGTATTGGTCACACAAAGGGAATCCCATGGGGATATTCATGGGAATATAAAGGTAAAATGTGGTAAAGAAAAAGAGAAAAAGTAAAATGTCATAAAAAAAGGAAAAGGAAAAAGAAAAGAAAAAGGGAGGCATGAGCCTGACCCTAAGTGTTGACCCAAGGTTATTCCCCACCTAGGAAAACCCTATCATTCTGAACTCAATGTAAAAGATAGAATCTCAATCTAACACTCCATTTAAAATATATGATTGAATGAACACATGTGAAAAAATTAATATTTAATTAATTAAATATTAAATATTCCATGAAAATTCAAATAGCTTAGATTTCTACCAAACTTATATACTAGGATAAACACCCTACTCCAGGACCAACAGAGTGGTCAGAAAAATTATTTGAGATTATATTATAGGAGAAATTACAATTTTTTCCCTGAACACTCCTAGGAATAAAAAGGTTCAAATTTCCCCTAATTTTTACAACCCATGACGATTTGGGTCATCACATCCTTTTTCTATTTTCTACATTCTTTCCAAATATTCTTAATAAATTACTAACATATCATTAGTTATGTTGATAACAAGATTATATTTTCCATATGGACACAAATGAGTTCCATAATTCTTATTTGATCTTTTTAATGTATCACTTTTCTTCAAAATCATGGATTTGGAATCCAAGATCTTATTACCATTGGTATTTGATAAATTAATGGGACAATTTTTGTTTATTGAATTTTTCAAATTTCTTACCAAGGTTTCTTCTTCATTCTTAGCCAAATTTTTTTGTCTTATTTTATCATCATCTTTAGATATATGTTGATATGATCATGATCCAACCCCTTGAAAACTATTATTGCATGAGTTTTATATATTTTCAAGTTTTACAAATCTATTTGAAGTATACATATTTTTCTTAACCTATGGATGTTGATTCTCTATCTATATCTTTCTCCCCCTTGATATGGTGTTCCTTTGTGAATTTATATTTAATTTATTATACTAAAATTTTAATGCACAATGCCCAAATATTTTGTAGGACCAACATTTCCCTACAAAAACATGACCTTTTTATATTTTCTATATTAATTTTTTGGGTCATCGTCATAACTTGTTTGGAACTTTGTGAGGAACTAATTTCTATACTCTTTTTTTATCCACCCTATTTATGGTGGTATGATTCTTCTCTCCTTTATTAATCTATACTTATGAGAATTATATTTTCTATCCTACACTATTAATGATAACATATTTTGAAACATTATTACAAGATAGTGTGGGTGAAACCTCCTTCTTCAGATCTATTTATCATATTCCATGATATTATTATCATATTTTGGAGTTATTTCAAACTCAGAGTCCTCTAGTGAACATTGAGTAATAATAGAAACTTTCTATTTCTTTTTTTAGGTCCCAATATGTGTATTATCAATATTTTCCAATTGAACTTCCAATTATAGACATCTCATATTAAGGATAGTTTTCTGATCTTTAATCAAAATCATCTTCTCTTCACAAACCTTCTTCAATATTTCAACTTCTTTATCATGTATCTTAACTTTGTTTTGTAAAAAATAGTACTATTCTTTGATTTGATTGAATTTTTCTTCTAATTTTTAAATCCTTGAATTAAATGCAAGTTTTAAAATTTTCTTAAAGTGTGTGTTGTTTAATTATAGAGTCTTATTAAATCCATATTTATCTTCTACTTCGTTGATAAATTTATATTCAACCTTTGAGAAAATTATTTAAAGCTCCACTCTTTCTGAACCAAAGGATCTAACTTTATTTGATAGATTTATATATTCTAAGATTATTTATTTTAAATACTTAAATATTAATTTTGAATTATCCTCAATCTAGCTAATCTATTCCTTCATGGTTTAAAATATATAATATATAATACAGACTAATTTTTTGGGATGACCATGCATCATATCCTTTAATGCAGTAATTAAAAAATCATCTGACATGTTATCACAGCCACTAGCTCTTGGATCATCTTTAGGAAAGTTTTTACATGAACTAATACATACCTATTGATCACTTTAATATCTTTATGAAATTGTGGTAGAGAGACTATCTATACCCTTGGTGGAAACTTAATCCACCTATTCTTAACTTCTCAAGCCTGGTTTATCTTCTCTATTAACATAGCATAGAGAAATAGATACTTCCTCTCCATTAGATAAGAGATACTTCTTATTCAACTTTCTTTTCTATTTATTTCTTCAATTAATCATGGTATTAGTAGAAATATATATTTTCTCATAGATAACTAAGTATTTACCAAAACTACACTTTATTGTTAATACAGGAATAAATCTCAAATCATCAAATGAGAAAAACTAAAATGTAACAAATCTAATATAGGTAAACCAATACCTATGATAAAAATTGAGAGGACCATATTGGGATATACTCAACATTGATATGGGGGTGAATAAGTTTTGGGAACTTTTAAACAATTATAACTTTTTATCCCTTTACCACTTAGACCTATTAGGATCTTTATTATCCTATTCTATTTTCCTTATCATATGAAAGTATATTTTGGCAGGTAAATGGTGGAACATGATATTTTTACAAGGTTCACTACTTAACTAGAGTAGATGGTCCTTAGAATATTTTGTAAATAATACAAATACCACACAACCACTAGAAAACAATCCTTTAATGTGGTTATATAAATATAGGAATGTCTTGTAACTTGCATCGCATTATAGTCAATTGATGATGCTTATTTTTAGCTCTAGGCTAGTTCTTTATACTTCCTATAAAGATAGTTTAAACCTTATTGTTAATGTATTTTTTAACAATAATAAATTAGACCATCTATTGATACATTAAATGGATATCATAGTACTACTGTTTTCTTCTATTCATACTTATTTACTTGTTACTTGCACAATTGTGAGTAAGAAACATTCCTTTTTCATAATAGAAAACTAAAAGTTTATCAATATTATTTTTCTTCCTATAAAAATAGATATGCATGGTAATATCTCCTTCTCTCCTTCCTTTCTTCTTTAGTTCCAAACAAACAAAAACATTTCTCCTTTTTCTTCTCTATGCTCATTAAATACCAAGTGATAATAAAATCTTTTTCCAGTATCTAGCCAAAAAATTCTTCTTCTTGATCATTTGGTACCTTTCCGTTTGGTGAAACTACTTCATTCAATAAATTTTTATTATTATAGTACTTGTACATCTAATCACTTCTTCACTAATTGTTTATAAAATAACAATCTTCCTTCATGGTAATTGAGATAATGAATTTTTATCTCAACATCATCACAATTGGTATTCTTATAAAAAAATAATCCAAATATGAGAATTGATCTCATGCTTTGTGGTTGTCACTTTCTTCTTGAATTATCAACTTTTTTTATTTAAAATCACTTCATGAATAAATAATTATTAATTTCTTATGAATAAAACTTAGTAGATGTATAAATTATTCATAATATTTCATGTTCTTTTTATTAAATTCTTCTTCACTACCTTTTTTAGAGATATTTTATTTTCTTAGATTATATTTTCTTAAAATGGTTATAGTATTTCAAACACAATATCTTTAATGAAAATCTTACTCATGTGTATCTATATATTTTATGCATTCATTCATGTTATCCCTCATTCACATAAACTAGATGAATCATGTAAACTATTTTCCTTCAAGATCATTGTCCCTTCACATAAGGATGCGATCATGAAATATAACACTTAATCACACACTATTTATACATTCAGGAATGTGTATTTGTTTCTTCTTCATGAAATATATTTTCACAAACCTATAATTATTTATGGAACTTAAACACAATTTTCATTATGTAACATAGTGGTAGTAACTCAATCATTGGATCATAGAATCAGTTCTTATTCATGTTGTCGAGTGCCTCATGGCTCTTCTTTATGTTATGGATGAGCATGGAGCTCCCCTTCCTTACGTAGATAATAGGATAATAGAACACTACGCTTCCCTGTATAAGAGGACAAGAATATATGCTCTATTTTCTGAAAAACAAGATCTCTCAGATAAAATGTGAGTGGAAGTAGCTTCTCTTAGTTGTCGATTATCTCCTTTTATAGGTGAGTTCCACCGCTTTCACTACATTCCATCAACACCATAAATTATATAAAATATACTTTTTAAATAAATATTTTTTAATTAATAGTGATATAATCATTTACATTCTCTAAATTCAGATTTTCTTATCATGTGACATTAACAAAGGTGGTGTGTTCATGTTGCATGCATCTTTCTTCATGGTAAGTATCTCACCTGGACGCAGTGACTATCATGTTCTCCCCTTTTATTTGATCAAACTCATCCATGTAAATTTAATGGCCTTATGAAACTTAATTTTAATTTTTACAAATCATGTTCTTAATTATATCACACTCATATAAGATAGATATTTTATGCATAGAGGTTCATATCCTCACTGTCTCACAATCTTGGCCATACAATGATCATGGTAGACTTCGGATCAATAGTGGAGATTCATCCATGAACTCTAAGAAACATAAACAGTATAGAGCATTGGGAGGTTGAATATGGATCTTATGATGATTGGATGAATCAGATTATTTAGATCAGATGACTTTCTTATGTCTATATATTTTAATCAGAGGATCAATGTCTCACTTAAATCTCATCCCACGTCGAACATTTCATTATTTGATCCATGATTTATAAGTTTCTCCATTACTAATAATTTATCAAGTTGAAAAAAAATTTTGGAACCCATCACATAACACACATTCCCTATATAGGATGCACCACACCCTTTCATGGTACTCCCAACCACTCTCATATACACCATGTGCTCCCCTCTATGAGCATTATGTGCGCACCCTTCTACAGTTACTCTAAGAACTCAATGTGGGATCTATATACTTCCCTAAAACCATGGGCTATCTAAGTCAACTTAATCCCACTTGGTTGACCCTAGGGTCCCATAAATGTGGTTGTAGTGGTCCTTGGATGGACTATGGTTGGAGATATTTTTTCTAAACTCCCAGAAAGAGTTATCCAAATCTTGAACATATGTTCCATGTAATTCTCAAAATAAAATTCCAAGACATGTTAATTATAAATTATATTCAAAAATTTCACATGAAATTAATATTTATATTGAATTAACTCCATCTTATTCATGAAAAAATATATTTTTCATGACATTATTAAATTCTTCAAAAAAAAATTGATATTTACAGGGTCTTTATAAGACTCCTCTTGTAATAATAAAATATTTCATAGCCTTCACATATTATTCATTATTTCAAAAAATGTTTCAACTTTGACACAAGTCTTTTAACATGAGATTAGTCCAAAAATAATCAGACTTATAAAATCACAGTCTTCAAAAGAACTTCTTTAAGATAATAATACTTGAGTACTTTCTTCTTTGTCCATTCATCCAAACTACAGTCACTTTGTTATCAATCTTGGATATCTTCAACATATTAACATTAATTAAATATTTCTATATGATTGAACACCATTGAAAAACAGTAAAAACCATTGAAAATAAATAAAACTCATATATAATTTGGGATTTTCAATATGTTCACAAGTATTATAAAGTAATTTTCTTCTATAGTTGATCCTCAACAGCACTAAACCATCCATTCTTTATATTGTGTGATAATTTGGGAGAATCAATATTTAGTTCATGGAAATTATTTTAAATAAAGATAGGTTCAACTAAATATATATCAAAGGAAATGTTTAATGATAGTTTTTTTAGTAATGGACCTATAAGTGAGGTTCTATGGAATAATAGTTAGTATCAAAGGATGGTTTAGTTATTTTTTAGGGCTAGTTTTGTTATTTTTAAGGATTATTATTTGATAATTTTAGAAAGAATCCCAGATATGACCTATGTATAGGATAACATCATGATTTTTTTATAAATCATATAGTTTTACACTTCCCAGTAAATAATTCCCTATTTAGATAGATACAGGTCGATGCGGCTATAGTACATATGGACCTATGGGAAATTACCCTAGAAATGGTTGGTTGAGTATCAACTTAATCTCCACTCAGTTCATAGTGAGTGGGATTAAGACTGTATACTATGATAGATATCCTAGGGGTATGATTTAGTTGATCATATGCACTTTACAAACTATTATTAATGATTTCATCACAAATTTATTATAGGCTAGAGAACCTGATAGGAATATAACCACAGACAACCTTGATTAAACTAAGGTTCCATAAGTTTATCCAAATATGTCACAGTTTAACAAAAAATATTATAAGATGAAAAGTAGGTTTCATTATAGAATACATATGAGGATTAATATTTCATATTAAAATAGTAAATTACTATGATTTTATTTTATATTATAATAACTATTTTTTTATTATTTAGTTGGAAATTGGATACCTGAAATGAATTCGTGATGGGATTTTACTTAGAAAAAACCTAGAACAAACTAAGTAATCATATCTGATACAAATTGTTGAGATAAAGTAAAATATCAATTAATTTATATTATACAAGAATTGATGAGTCTCTATATATCTAATATTGTAAGGTTCATATCTCAATGGAAAATATATCTTGAGTTTCTTATGGATCCCATAGAATTTTTATTTAGTAAATGATTATTAATATTTCTAAAACCCAATTTAATTAAGTGAGTGAGACTTTAACACCATTATATTTTAGTATATATTATCCTTTAATTAAATATTATGTTGAATATCTACATTCACATGAAACACAAAACCAAAATGAAACGCGACACTTTTTTTGAAATAAAGATAATAATTCTAAAGTAGTCGATGAATTGGAAGTTATAAATATTGGTTTAAACCTTATGAAATATTTAAATAAAAATATATTTCACTTTTAATACACATTAAATTAGTTTATAAATATAACTAATAAGATCATTTTATGATTAAAATGTATTTTCATAAAAATTACATTTTTAGATCTTTGTATTTTTCATTTAAAAAAATTAATATATTATGGTTCAATGATGATAAAACATACTATTTATATTAATAATATATTAAAACTAATTTAATTGGTAATTTATAGGAAATAATAATTTTAATAGTTAATATCTAAAAAGTAGTTTTCCTATTAAAATCAATATTTCATTATATTTTAAATTTCAATTTATAAGTTAAATTCATAAAATCTAGAATTTAAATTTGAGAAAAAGAAATTCTATTTTTTATTTATAATTTAAATATTTAATTCAATAAATTTTTTGGTATTTCTGAAAAATAATGTATTTTATGGTGAATAGTTAAAAATAATGTCATTACTAATATCATACTGTTTATCAATGTATCAAAAAAAAGTTACAATTAAATATATATATATATAATATCATGATAAAAATATGTATTTATGGAATGAAATGATTAATTTAAAAACAATTTTTTGAATTTACAAAACCCATGTTTAGCATTTTGGAAACATAAGTAATATTTTACTCTAAAACCCATTTAATTCATTTATATTCAAAACTAGATTTCATCACTTATAGAAATTAAATCTAACAAAATTTATTTTATATATTATATAAATATTTTCATATTATATAATAAGGTAAATTAATTTTTTAGGAAAATAAATATGATTACTAGGATTTAAATTAATTACCGCGATAATGGTAAAACTGTTACTTTCACAGAATTGATTTTTAGATATTGTATAATATTTATTAGTAAAATAAATTAATATTTTCTAAAGAATTACTATAATAGAATTTATATTCCTATATATAAATATATTGAGTTTCATTCAAATGGAAATCAATACTAAAAAATATTAAGAGAACTTAATATTAAAAAATATTTTTATACAAAACACATTTTCTATATATAAAATATTTTAATTTAAAAGTAAAATTTATTTTATTTAGAAAATGAATTATATTATATTTATCAAAATTTATTCTTTATAAAATAAAATTTTGGTATGAGGGGTTAAATTATATTTTTAATAAAATATAAATTACCTTGGTAAAAACTAGTTACTATAGTAAAAACCAAAATGGTAAAATATTAAAATCTAGTAGTAAAATAAATTAAAAATGTTTCAAACATGATTAATATCAATTTTATATGATTTATAAACCTTATATAACCCAAAATATCATTATTTACCACTTTTGGAACCATTGACCCAGAAATAGTGTCATGCCATCATTGAAAAAGTAATTGGTATTTATAAAAATTCAATTTTCTTATATTATAAAATGACATCACCTCTACCACATTTATCCAAAAATTAAAAATAATTTTATCAATATAAAATATACTCTATTATCTCATAAAATATCTCCCCAGGTCTAAGAATACTTCTACTTATCAAATGACCAAGCTAAGGATCATTAAAGTGTTGCCCAAGGAAGAACATCCAAAGGGGAGGTGATCTTATCAACTAAGACCTCTTAATTATTTTATTATTAAACCACCTCATAAATATTCTATCCATGAAATTTTTATAACATAATTATTAATAATATGATGAAATTAAATTATACTAAGGGAATATTCATTTTCTACCCTCCTCCAAATAATTCGAAAAATGAAAATGTTGTTTGTGTTACATGCAGATTACTGCCTCTATAAGTGACATGATTCATTTTTCATAACTACATAACATTGCTATATAAAAGTTTTTATTTAATGAAAAAAAATTATATTTAAAAAATTATTATGATTCTAAAATTTCAATTCTATTCTTACCCCATTTATATTCTATGTAAATGAATGTGTCACTCATGTATATGTGCGGACTACCACCATCACAAAAGTGAAATATTTTGTATTTAACTATAGTATTTTATAATATATCCAACTATAATAAAAAAAAATTCACACCATTAATAAAATAAAATTAATATCTTTGTGATTATATAATAATTATATTGTGCTAAATAAGTCACTTTCTAAACCATACCCACCCATATATTATAACTTCTTTTTATTTGGGTGAGTTTAACCACCTACATGAAAAATGATAAAAACTAATATCATGGGTAAATAAGGAAACATAAATACTCATATTATTGGATAATAATAAGTATAAATTATTTTTTTGGTTCTGGAAAGGATTAATTAATATTTAACATATTATTATTATATCTCATTTTTGTTTATAAATTAACGAAACAATATTTTCACTATCTTTTTCATGGAAAATCATAGGTAAAATAATTAAGAAATGAAATTATTATATTATAAATAATTATAATACATCTATTATATTACCTATAATGGTCTCAGAATGATGAACTTTGAATCTATAATCAAGAATTTACTTTTTCCATTATTAAATTGGTACTAAACAAATAATCAAAAATAAAAAAAAATCTCATTTTGAAAATAAAATATAACTACCTAATTTATTTTTAACAAATGATTATAAATTAGGTTTAAAGAATTATACAGGTATGAATAATGATTTGAAATTGGTGATTAATACAGTAATTTTTTATGTTGTATATTAGAGAACACTTATCTAATCATGATAAATGTATGGGTATTTGAATATCAATTTTGTTTCATTGAGATATAATTTGTATCCACAACTTGTTTATTTTATTATGATGACTATATTAGACATGGATTTATTTTTATAAAAAAAATTATAAAATATAAGGGATTGAAAAATCCATATCATATTCTACTTTCTATAGATAATCAATTTGAAAGATGAAGACATTATAAGGTTGTTTTGTCTCAATTTCCTTATTTTGAGACATTTTTTGATATATTAAAAAAATCCATTAAATATTTTTTACACTACCTATTGGATATATAATATCAGGAATTTTAATTTATTAGTAATACTTTAAGTTAAATTTCAATTTCCCTATTTTAAGGTATCTTTATTAAAATGTTTCTTAACCCATAGAGGAGATTGATAACTCAAAACTTATATCTTTGAGTTGTGATATATCTTATTGAATTAATTTCTTTTATGATTGGGAATATCTTGAACAAAATAGTATTATATTATATTATCTCTTCTTTTCTAGGGAAAAATTATTATTTTTATTTCAAATTGTACTTCCATGATTAATTCCATTCTCATTAAAATAAAATTTTGTTAAGAATAATTTTCATCTATCCCAAGTATATTCATTGTATTTAATTTACATTTTTCTATTTCCTATAATATTTTTATTTATATATGGAAAAAAAATTATGATTTATCTCTTTTTATCTTCACATTTTACTTTTTCTCTTTTTATAAGGAAGTTTTATAACACTTTTTATGATGTGGGATTTTAATAAATATATTTTTAAATATTAAAAGGTATTTTATTCCATGTTTGTTTATTTTATATTCCTCTAAAAATTTCTTTGAGATGTACCTTATTACTTTTACAAATATCCAATATTTATGAGTCATTTTTAAATTGAATTTTTTCTTAATGTTTTCACTTAAAATTTTAAAAAATGGTTTTTGAATATGAATGGTTTCTTCATCTTTTACAATAATGATACAAACATTTTCTAAAAAACTATTTTACGCTTTCACTTCTATTTTCCCCATTTTCTATAAAGGATTTACCTTGGATTTTTTCATAAACCTTTCTTTAAATATTCTTTTGAAATACTCTTTTTTGGTGATTAAATTTTCTTTATCAACCATTTACATTATTGAGTTCAATTTTGGAGATACCATCTAAAAATGTTACAAATCCCATTTCTCCTAATATGGGTTATTTATGATGAGATGAATAATTATTTTCAAATTTCACACATATGTATGGATGATTGATAGGTTGGGTCCTATATTTCCATTGAATGATTTTGTTAAGATTTTTTATCCCAGGAGATCATGACTTTGTGAATGGGTGCAATTGTGGTTATTCTATAATCATAATTTTGTATGTGGACTTAACTATGGATATGCTATATTCACAGTGATATGTTTTCCTATGATTATTATTGTTCCATAGTTCTTGGTTATGTTATTTTTTTATAAAATTCCACATTTCTATGTCATATATCGAGGATTATGATCAATGGATCAAGTTTATTGTCAAACACTATTATTCCATGGTATGATTTTTTTCATTTTGAGATTACATATCCTTATTTCATTACTTATTGACAACTCTTATTATTCCATAAAATTTTTAATAATACATTTCTCCCATGATCATGTTTTATCATATTCTTATTATCTAAAACTTCATTAAAAGTTGATATTTTTTCCCTTATTGAGTATTTGAACTCATTCCTTTCTCATGATTCCATTCCCTATGTTATAAAGAATAGTATATCATATGAGGAATCTATATGGGAATTTAATATGGATAAATTATTGATAAATGTTCACAATTATCATAAAATAAGTTTTATATGTAGCTAATCCTCATAGACACTAAACATTTCATTCTTGGGATTGAGTTATTATTTGGGATATGTAATGTTTAATTCATAAAAATCTTATAAAATAAAGATATTTTCATTTAAAATTATATCAAAAAAAAAATTTACCACCAGACCAATGACTGTGGTTCTAGGGTAGATAATTTGGTTTTAGATCATGGTTTAGTTATTTTTGAAGATTAGTTTAGTTTTTTTGTGATTAGTATTAGATAATATTACTAAAAACCTAGAGATAAGTCATTATATATGATAAAATCCTGAAATTTTGGTAATGTATAGAGATTTTGGTTTCCTTGGAATTAAATCCATGTAAAGATACTATAAGGTTGATTTAGTTTTCTTATAGTTTCACCTTGGGTTGATCACCTTAAAAAGGCTAGTTGATTATCAACTCGATCTATACTTGGTGCATGGTGAGTGGGACATAGAATGAACACACTAATAGAAACTCTTATGGGATAAGGTTTCATTTATCATATGCTCTTTATGAACCATTATAAAGTATTTTAACACGTCATTATTATCAATTAGAGAATGTATTAGGAGTATGACCATGGAAAACCTATGTGTAACTGATGGAGTCATGTTTTGATCCAATTATATCATAGTTTAACCAAAAATACTATAGGATGAAATGAAGTTTTCATTGGATAAAAAACCATAGGATTAAGATTTCATATTAATATGTTAATTTTAAATGGTTTAATTTTATATCATCATAACCATTTTGGTTTTAGTATTTGGTTTGATATAGGAATAAACCTATGAATGGTTTTTCCCTTTAAACACCCATAACCTACTAAGGAAGCATATTTGGTATATATTTTAAGATAAAGAAAAATAATAGTTCATTATTATTATACGGTAAATGATGTGTCCCTAAGTATTTATTATTTTGAGGTTGATATCTCAGTATAAATTATATGTTGAGTTTCTTAGGGATACCTTATTATAAATACCCATGTTTTTATAGACTATGAAATTCAAGGGGAATTTGAATTTTCATTTCGGATGCTCTCAAGATTTAAAGTGGTTATTGTCCTCTAAAATATGATTTTATATATATTTTTTTCTTACCAATCTATTGGTATTATAATAGGATGTCTATATTATGATAGGATTTTGGTGGAATTCAGAGTCGTTCGATTTTTTATTAAATATATACTATTTAATTAATTAAATATTATTTTACTAATGTATGTTCAAATTGTGATATCTTTTGAATAGAGTGTTAGATTGATATTTTTTTCTTCGTGATTTAGTTCAAAATAGGGGGGTCTAGGTGTGGAATTACCTTGAGTATTGCATCAGGGCCAAGGTTGAGCCCCTTATTATTTTTCTTTTTCTTTTTCCTATTTTTATTTTTCTTTTCCTCTCCCTTGGATTTCTATGTACATAGGTTCCCCATTGTGGGTTCTATGTTTGATAGATGGGAATGATAGGGATAAGGATAGGGAGATCACACCAAGAGTCAGTACAGAGCTGGATCGAGGTGTAGTGTATGCATGTCATGGATCTGAGCTTATTACTTATGTGAATTTAACCATAAGGTAAACCCATTTTATATTTTAATCCATAAATCCCTATAAAATAGATTTTTATGTTTTAAGGCCTTATTATGATTGTTGGGGACCCCGTATGGGGGTAAATTTGTAGATATTTTGGGGAAAATGAGGGTTTCTAGATGATCGTAATGGTTTCTATTTGGGAAATCCTGATAAAATGACATTTGGTTTCCATAACATGTGCTCTTTTTTCATTCCAATTGGGGATAATTAAGTTTTTGGTACAACGTGTCATGTAATTGGGGTACATGTAATGTAGTGGTGAATAGTCATGTGGCTAGGTACATGGGAAGACTCCCCATGTAAGGGTGATGTGGTCATATAGTAGTACACAATCAAACCACAAGTGTTCCTTGTTCATTAGTAGTACATGGACATACCCCATGTATATCCTAGTCATATAGTAGTATATGGTAAAACCCCATGTATGCCCTATATGTGTACTCGGGGTACATTCCATGTATTTCACCCTTATTATACATTTGAGGGTTTTGGTTGTTATGTCTCATTAGAACTAAAATTGGACATAAGAGGAGTCCATTACAGGAATTATTCTTTATAGAACATAATGGTGGTTCCCTTGGGATTTCTTTAGGACTTATAAGAGGTTATTGAAGGTAATAAGGTTGTAATGGAGATTTTTCCCTCTAGTAATTAAATTGAGTGTTCACCTGAGAGTTACACATCATATGAGACCCAAAAGAGTGTTGTGATAATTATTTGTGAATGTAGCATGGGATAACCAATATCCATATTTAGTGTTAGAATTATATAGTCATTGGTCAGTGGTATTGGGTTTTGACTCGAGGATATGGATTGGTTAGGGGTTTAGGCCAACTTGGAGTGACTTGGAAATGGTATGGGATTTATTAAATTACCCATGTGAGAATTTAATTATTAGTAATGTAAGTAAATGAGATGTGAAAGATAGGTATATAGGATTTATTACCCCTATGATGCGTTCATTGTATCAGGAGTTGTAGTTTAGGTTGAGGACCCCAAGCGTGGTTTTGGTGACTTAGGGGGCTATGGTAGGCGCCCATGTGACCTATTGTCCCTAGTGAGAGGGTGTACATGGGAATGGGTAATGAAGATCATGGGTGAATTTTTAGAAATGAGTTGATGGAATGATACATTTTAGATTGTGAAGAGCTAGGTCACACTCTGGGGAGTTTGGACATGGGTACCCAGGTAGGATGGGCATATGGATACCCATATTTATGATTTTTATATATATTCTTGATATTTAATACTACATATGAAGTTTTAGTGAATGTATGGAAATTCATTATAGGTCATATTCCATGGATGGAAAACTCCCATATGGGAGGTATGTGATGCTAGTATGGAGATTTCTAGGAGCATTACATAGGTATATAACACTTGTGGGATTATTTATGGATGATAATACTCTTATATGGGAGTTCATTGACATTGGTTTGGGATTCCATGGATTGGAGTCAGGATATTTAGATGGACCATCACATGCTATCCTAGTGGGGGCCTTATAACTAGGGATTTGTGCCTTATATCTATTGAGGGACTCCTATCTATCTAGGCATGGCTGGTTTGGTATATAGGGTGAGCTTGGCCTTAAGATTTGGATGAATATTTTGTAATTCAATAAGGAAGATCTATGATACCAGTTAGGGATACCATGGATTAGATATGGGATATTAGGATCATCAAGTGTTATCCTACCGAGGGTCTTTCGGTGGGGGATTAGGGCCTGAGATCTTCTTTGTAACACCCCGAGATTTTATGAAAAATATTCTTTTCATTAATTTCTTGTGTTGTAAGTTAAACCAAAAATAGATTTCACAACACGCATCCTTTACTTTCCTTTCATTACATGCAATCACAACCTTCCCCGATAGCGTGTGTAGTACGCAATACCGGGTTTCACTAAACAACGATATGCTATTAAAATATTATTAAAACTAGTCGTTATGAATAGTAATAACCACTTTTTGAAATTTTTTAAATTTTATTTTTCAAAATGGACTTCATTTTTGGATTTGGAATATCGAAATTTTCTTAGGGTGAAATTTTGGTACTTTTCGGATAACTTTCATATACTGATGAATAGTTAAAATTACTAAATTTTAATTAAAAAGAACTTTTTTAATAGAAATAATTAATAGTGATAAATTATTAATTTGAGTGGTTTTAAAGTATATTTAGAATATATTTTTACAATTTAATACAATTTTGGTCATTGGATGTAATTCTACATTTAAACCAGACATAAACAAGTGTCAATCTTTTGATAGTTATTATCTCTTAAAAACACGCTATTTGTTTTGACGACGGGAATTAATTTTTAAATTAATTAATGAAACTAATATGTTTTGAATTTGGTAAAATAGACATCATTTTTGAGTTCATAATATCAAATATATCTTAGGCCTAATTTTTGGTATTTTTCTGGAAACTTTCATTTTTTGATGAATAGTGAAACCACTAAGTGGTAGTAAAAAAAAAATTCATAAAACATAATTTTACCGCTTCTGTGAGTGGAATTTCAAAAATCTAAGAGACAAGGTTGATGTTAGTAAGTAAAATGTGGTTCAATGAGATGAAAATAATTTTTGGTGAATAGTAACTTTTTACTTTTTTTTACCACGGTTAAAAGTAAATAGGGTAATTAAGGGTAAAAATGTTATTATTATTACCCTAACACATGTCCTAATTCTATTGGATAAGTTTAATTCGACCAAAAACAATCTTAGGAATAAAATATGATCATTTAGGCCCACTTGGATTAGATTAGGACATTTATTATTAATTTATTTAAAGAAGGGTTAAAATAGTTAAAATCAAGGTTTAATAAGTAAATCATTTTTAATATAGGGTTATACATAAGATAAATTCTAATATAAATATTCATTAGAAATATAAAGATATTTCATACATAATAGTATTTTATTTGTAATTTTTAGACATTAAATAATTTAATTTATTTATGACACAACGATGATGCAGTAATTATCTTATTAATGAAATATTGACATAATTGATGTTATAAATACCCAAATAAATGTAATTTGAAACTTTTTATGAATTACACTAATTTTCTAGGTTAATATGACATGTTAGTATTGATTTAATTAACTTTTTTCGAACTAATCATTCTGTTGTGATTTTCACAAAAATCAATTACTAAATAGTGTCAAAATTGACATATAATAGTTTTTAAAACAAATATTATATTATTAATTGTTATTTTATTCCTAAAAATCTAAGTTTTGGCCAAATGACTTAGATAAGGTTATATATATTAATAATAAACAACTTGGGGTTAGTTTGGCTTCTTATAGTAAGTTTATTAACCTTATAGGGTAAGAACACAAAAAGACACGGTAAAAGTAAAATTATCTAACTTAAAGTTAAATATAAATGATAAGGTTAAAATAGGAACATAAACTTGTCTAAATTCTATTGGATGAGAGGATTTCGACCCATCCCCACCTTAGCTTCTAAATAAATCAATTTGGAGCTATTTAAAACCGAATTTGTCTTTATAATAAAATAATATTTTTTGTTATTCCAAAGGTGCCCCTCTCCTCCCTTATAAAAGGGCACCTCCTCCCCCTTTTACTCACACCACTTTGAGCCTTCAAGCTCGGCCAACCCCTGAAATATTATCTTCTCCACTTCCCTAGAAACATCCTAGAGTTCCTGGTATTCTTAAAAGACCAATTTTAGTACCCTAAGAGGAGGACTCAAAGAGGCACTTCAAAGAAGAGGTAATGTCCATTACCGATTCTTTTATCTTTATTTATTCTTCCACTTATTCTTCTTAGGTTTTTTAATTATGAAGTAATAAAATAATTATCACTCATATACTTATATGTTATTATAAGTATGAAACAACCCTATTTCACCATCTATCCATCCTACGGAAAACGAAATCACCGCGCGTGCGTACGTACGGAATACCGTCTCCACGCCGTGGTGAAATCTATTTTCCACCACCACCTTACTTGGATGGGTATAATGGTGTAAATAATAACTATATATGATTATTTTAAAGTGATATTTATTCTTAAATAGTATACATACACTCCAATACAGTCCCACGATCATGAGAACGATATCATCGCTCGTGCATACGTACGGACTACCGTCTCCACGACGCGATGAGATTCATTCTCCACTTTAATCATTCATGGATGATTATAAACTACATATAATATGTAATCATGAAATATATTACATAATAATGATACTGGATTTATGTGTATATATATGTATTTCATCTACTTAATTCCATTCAACTCAATAAGGAAACGAAAACAGCGTTCATGCGTACGTACGGCCTACCGTCTCCATGAACGGTGTATTTCCTTCCATTTACTAATTTATTATATATATGTATATTCTGAATATATATTATATATAAATAATGTTTTATATTCTGGAATTAAGTAATCATGATCTAAGTAATCATATGAATAATTACAAGTCAAAACACGGACGACAAATGAAACAATTTTACCCAAAACGCTCTATAACATGGAATTTACAAAAGAACGGGTAATATAAAGTAATAAGTGAACCATATATGATATCATAACAATGAGTATGATTCTGGAATAATTCAATGACATTATTTAAATCATTATACAGGAGGTTCGGACACTTACGAAGCAAATCGGACATAAGGTAAGGGAAATATCACAATCTCATTTTTATCCGAGATTGTTTATACTTGAAATTTTCTGGGGTGTATTTTATCATCCACGTCCATGTTTCCTCAATATGTAATATTATTTCCATCCACCTAAAATTTTTTAAATCCAATTTTACCCTTCGGTGAGTTTTTAGTAAATGATATGAAAGGAATCTTTTGTCGTTTTTTGTACGAGGTACTTTTTGACTTTTCCGACCAAAGTACGAAGAATGTTTTTTTTAACTTATATAGCATGAATGGATTTTTAAAACATTATTTCCAAGAAGCTTCCTTTAAAATTTTTCAATTTTATTTTTAATAAACTTCTTTTAGTTTAGAATTGTACGACATGTTAAGAAAGGAAAAGTGTTTTTGAATCAGAAAGGATATTTTCCTCAAGAATGGAGTTCAAGTGTTTTATCAAAATTATTTTCCATATAAGATAACAAAGGGTTATATTTCTATCCCTATTATTACATTGATTTTATTATGTTGTGATGGAATTATATTTTTATGAATTCATTTATCTTATATGAATTGTTTTATGATGTCATGATGTTTAAGATTCCCATTTTTATTATATGGGTTATGCTATGATGTATGGTTTATGATTTTTTGGCACACATAAGAATGGTATCATTATGAGACAGGTGGGACCTATATCTCCCTCAAATTAATTGGGTAAAGATTTTATATCTCATGAGATAGACATGGCTGGAACGGTAGGTTATACCGGTTCAGTGAAACAGGACTGAAACGAGGAGTGAACTCGGTTCAGAAATGGACTTTGTCCACTAAGATAGTCTTGTCAATGAGTCTCGATTAATAAGAAATGATTCTCTATGATTATGTGTGTATGTCACAAAGTTTCATGTTTTAAGTTATGATTATTGGGATTACATTTCACTTCTATGATTTATCCCATGTTATTATATTATGATCTCTTTTGCAGGTTAAGATTTCCAAAAGTTATGTTCTTATGTATATGATGTGATTGATATTTCTTCTGTTTACCCTTACTGAGAATTTGAGCTCACCCTTTTATGTTTTATTTTCCCCAGGATATAAAGAAAGGTTTTAGGTAAGAAAAAAAAGGGAAGATCTTTATTGGGAGATGTTGAAGATCTTTCACCACGATTAGAAGATTTTATTCCGAGTTTCCAAAGACACTAAACTATTACGGTCCTTGTGTGTTTGTTTTTTTGTTATGTACAAAGTATTCCGCAAAAGTAATGTAATGTCCATGTACCTCAAGCTTTGGGTCTCTACATTCTTAGGACCATGTATTTTCTGAGATGTGGATGATCTAGTATACTGGGGTGAGCATTGATTTAGGTCTATGCTACTTTTTCATATTCCCTAACTGATTAAACTCTCATATGGGGGGCCCATGATACCTATTATATATATCATGGGGAAACCAGAGTTTTTTATATTGTTTGGGATGATAAAATAACATGCACAAAGGCATTTTTGGAATTGGGGTGAGGTAGGTATGGTCAATAGGGTTCACAAACATAATGATCAACATTGGATTGATTTTATTTATTTCTAGTTATTCTCATCTAGTTTTTGAATATTGTATGATCTTACACTTATGACAGAAGGTTATTATTTTACCACTGTGGGTGGCCTACTGATATTTATTTCTCACTGCCTATACGTGCACCTAATTTTTCATACTAAACTTATGCAAGCATTTAGGTTGGACATGAATGCATGATGGATGGGGAAGAGGCCAATGATTTTATGATCTAGCTAAGCCGCTCTTGTGGAGCCTTTGGATTGGTCTAGTGTAACTTAAGAGTTTTAGAGACCAGGTATTTGGTATGGATCAGTGTTGGAAGAGGGGACTTATACATTATTCCAAGTTATTTATTCTATATATGTTATGGGTCTAGTGGTTGATCATTTTTTGTGTGTATAGCATGATTTTTTGAGTTTTATACTACATTTCATTTTATTATAGCATGTATAGTTTATTTATTCTTTCTGCATGCTCTGATGTGTATGATTCTTGGTTATTTATATATGATTTTTGAACTTGGATGTGGGTATAGTCTCTTCATAGTACCACCTCAAACCTCTGATTCTAGTTGGATGCATCTGGCATACAAGGTGGGGCGCCTGAGTTATGTGTTGAACCGATCTGGTTACTATTCATAGAGTGAGTTGTGATGGGATGTTAAAGGGTGGTATGAGAAATTTTCTTCTCAATTGCTATTTGGGTAAGGTGGTCAGGATATAAGAATGTGTCAGATCTAGTGATGGAAACGGGATGTTGCACTATGAACTCCACTTCCATTGGAATTCTAGGTTACCAATGATGAGATTAATGTTTTGGTTTTGTGTTATTATGTTTGATATGATTTTCATATTTTTTTGATTCACATGATATTTTGATTTATGAGTTGTTGTTTTTTTGGATCTTGTCTGGTTGGAAACAATATAGTTATGGATTTTTGACTCTTGGCCTATAACATCAGGAGGCATCTCATACATCTTGAGTTAGCATATAGGATTTATATAAAATGTTGGGGAATTCTACTATTATTTTTATCATTGATGGATGAGGATTGGTTTCTTAATGTGTAAAAATATACTTATACAACATTTTCCTATATAGGTACTTGGTGTAATTCTACTCAGTTAGGCTGAATTGTTTATATTTCCTTCTTATAGAAGGTTGTGTGAATCTATAGTGAGATGCTCCTAATGATGAATATGTAGTCCCTTAGTGTTGGGGACATGGAGTGACCCTTATACATCAATGTGGGAATTTTATGTATTATTGAGAACCCCATTGTGGATTATTGTCACCAAATATTAGTTATTTAAAATTATAGTAACAATTTATATGGTGTTTTCCCATATATCCTGGAAAGTAATTATACTTAATTAATCCAGTGGTTGTGGTTTCCTTGTTATATATCTTTTATGATGATGTATTTTTCTACAGTATTTTTTATCAATGATATGTTATTCTCAAGTGAGTATTCCCATAAGTGGATGCACAGTGAGTTTTATTAGCAGGATGGGCTATTGAGTTAGAATGAGATGTTGTTATAATATGAAATCCTATAGTGGGTGGTTTGTCATGTGGTGCCATGATACATTTGATATGGGTGTTATGATGACTTTCCTATGAGGTATGATATTTTGGGAGACCTAAATTATATTTAAGGTTGGATACCTAGAGTCCTTGGGATATGACTCTATGTTTGGAAATTCAGAGATTTAATGATGACCTAAGGAACCCCTCGAGAGGGTTTGGCTAATGATTGTGGGTGAATTTGAAGAAGGAAGTGTGGGTGAATGCTATCATTTTAGATCGATGAAAATAAGGTTTAATTGAGGTTATGGTATGGGCGTGTAATGTCTTGGATGTCTTTTTTATGATTAGAACTTTTAGTTATAATTATTCTAGTATATATGGTGATTTCAAGGGATAGAATGGCCAGTTTAATTGCTTTATTGTTAGGATTTTTTTTAGTATATGGGAGAGAGAATTGATGGATTCCCATGACTTAGAATGCCTTTGTATTATTTCTAAGTGTATAATTATGTTATGCATCAGATATATACTTGATTTTGAAGAGGATTTACAAGGGTGATCATGTAAATACCCAAACATCTCATACCTAGATATTACATCTTAAAATAAAAATATTCATTATATAAAATAATGATCCATGCTAGAATAATTTCATTATAGCTTCTTTGGAAACTTAGAGTCCTAAAAAACTAGTTCATAAGTGAAGAAAATCATCTCCCACTAAGTTCTTAATAACTATCACCCTTCTTATAAATTTCATACATAATACATTTCTTCATAACATATGGAATAGAAACATGAGAAAGGGTGATATTAGATGCTCAGTAAGGGTAAAAAAGGGAGATATCAATATAAAATGAGCATAAGGGTTTGAGGAAATGAGAATAACTTTTGAAAAAACATACCCTTCATATCATATATAATAAACTTGAGTCATGGAATAAATATTAGAATTTTAAAAGACATGAATAATAGACGAATCAAATAACATATTCCATGAGATCATAACATTGGAATAAGAAATAGATTTGTGTAAAACACATAATCATATAAAACCCTAGTCATGGCTACCCACCAAGACATTCATCACATGTGGCTTGGTCTAACCACTTATGTTACTGCTTCAAGCTTGGGATAACCTCCTTTGTACCCTCTTTTCAGTCTTGGTATAACCTCCAATGTACCCTCTAATCTCACATAACAATAAACATTACCCAATTCATTGGAGGTAGATATAGGTCCCACCCATCACATAATTAAAATCATATATATGTGTTCCACAATATCATAAAACATTCATCATATCAGAACCCGTGAAAATAAATGAGTTTTATAAATCATTAATCATATCAAAACCCATCAAAGGAAATGGGTTTATATAAAATTTCATTATAGAATAACTCATGGAAAATAAATGATTTTCACAAAAAAATTATGATCATAAACATAAACCATTCAGATAATGAATAAAAATGGTGTCCTTGGATTATATCCCTAGTAAATCATAAGTAATATCAAAGGATGTCATCTTAGATGGAAAATAATTTTGAAAGATCACTTGAAACATTTCTTGAGGAAAATATCATTTCCAATTTTAAAAAAACTTTTTAAAACATAAAATATTTTTAAATTCGTTCTCTTTGAAAATAAACTTGGTAACTTATAAAGAAATATTTAAATATCATTTAAAAATTTTATTGAGGAAAATATCATTTGCACTTTAAAAAAATTAAAACATAAAACATTTTCTTTATCCTTTTATTTTAAAATAACCTTGTAAATATATTAAGTAATATTCAAATCAAATAATGGTCATGGTGGAGGGAAATTCTATTCATGTCAAACATGTTAAAAAATATTTAATTCACATTTTTAGCAAAATCTAAACAAGACTTGTTTGGAAATAATATTAAGATTCCTTTCAAAAAATTGTAAAAATTAAAATATAGGTAAAAATGTATTTAATAAATCATTTGTAATATTTTAAAACATTTTTGAAAACATTTTTAAAAAATATGTATATAGAATAAAAGGGGTTTTCGACCGAAGAGAGAAATAAAGTCAGTTTTTCTTAAAAACATTCTTTTGGTTTCTTTGATACTTTAAGATAGGAAAATGATTGGAAAAAATTCATTATCCTAAGATAACCAAATAATAAGAAAATACATGAGTTTATTTAGAGGTATATCATAATATTTCATCATCTAAAACTTAATCAGAAACAATGAGATTGTAACATAAAACTATCACCACTTTGGTATCTTTTGTATCATAATCCCCATTAAAGAATAACATCAAATTAAATGTTAAATATCATTAAAATAAGTATATAAATTATATAACATGTCAAATGGGTATTATATACACCTCATAAAAAAATATAGGTGCCGAACATAACTTATTTCCCAAAGAATTCAATTTGAGAAAAAAATATCTTACTGCTTTGGAGACATTTAAATCATAAACACCATTAAAGAAAGATACTCAAATATAAATGTAAATAACTATTTTTTTTAGGATTATAATCATTAAATACATTAATTTTTATTATATACACCACATAAAATAAACATATGGTGAATATGGCATGTGTCACATAGAAAATAAAAGTGATATGGAAATCCCTTAACTTAAGTATCAAATTCCCTCGTACACATTCAAAACTAGTGTATAATAAATATAAGTTTATTATAAATATATTAAATAAAAAAATTATATATATAATACTATATATTATTTACTTATGACCTTTTATTACTTATTTATTAACAATTCCTTATTCAAATCACATTTCAGTTAATAACTGTTTTGTTTTTCATGTATGTTTTGATTTGTTCTTTTTGGTCCTATTAGTTTGATCATGATGACATAGTATCTATAATTTTAATCATGATATAAATATAATATATATTTAGTATATATTTATTTATAGTAATCCATAAAATTTAGATATAGAAAATGAAATACACTATTCATAGAGACGGTATGTCGTATGTACGCATCAACGCTATTTTCATTTTCTCAACGGATGAAATTAAATAAAGGTAAATGATATATTATCATTAAATAATAATTTTTATGTCATATATATGAAACATATTTATTAAATTTACCCTAATTAACTTCCATGAAATTTTTAGTGAAAAAAATCACATCGCTTCGTGAGGCAGTACTCCGCCATACACACGAACGACGTTATCGTATACCCTACGAAATGGAAGGTAAGAAGGTATATGTGATATAATAATTCCATAAGTATAATTATGTTTAAAATATTATATATATTAATTTAATCTATCCTTATTACCATCTAATAAAAATATAAATGGAAAACACATCACATATGTTCGTTAGGTGGTAGTCCTTCGTACACACGAGCGACATTATTTTTTTATAATAGGTTGAAAGATAATAATGTAGATGGAGTATTATAATTAAACAGGTATGATAATATCATAAATATCATATATAAACATTAAATTCATCATTATATCCAGTTTTGAAATGTGGATATGGAAAAATAATAACATCGTTTTGTGTGGTGGTAGTCCTTCGTACACATGCTCGACGGTTTCATTTCCCATTTGATGGGGTTGGAGATGGATATAGTTTATTAAATTAACATAATAAAATCACAATATATGGTATATACTGGATTAATTATATTATTATAGCTGAAAAATATTTTAAGGAGGTGAAAGAATAAATAGAACAAAAACACAAGTTTAATATTTTCACCTCTTCTTCAAAGAAACTCTTTAGGTTTATACCTAAATACATCTTAGGAGATTTTCCTAATAAAAATAAGGCCAATATGAATTTGATAGTAAATTATTGAATATATTGTTTTATTTAATATCTTAAACAAACTATTTTATAAGTGTGAAGAGGGGAGGAGAGTGGGTGGCCTTTTATAAGTGGAGGACAGGACACACATGGAATTTTTTAAAAGAATAAAGTGTACCCACGTTTTTTACATGACACAAAGCTCAAGAATGGTCCATTATCAAACCTTAAAGGTGATAATGTCAAAATATAGCTATAAAATTTGTATTTTACAAGTTTCTACGTCATTTTACCCCTTATCATTTTATTTTAACCATTGGTAAACTCATTTTAACCTTAACAGCGGTAATTAATTTTTACTATTTTTACTATTCATTTTTAAAAAAATAAGTTAAATTTTTTATATAATATTAATTTTTTTGATTCCAAATATAGAATAATTTTTTTTAAATTCCATCCACATAAGTGGAAAAAATTATTTTAAAACTATACCCACAGACGCAATGAGAAATCTGTTTTCCAAAGAGAAAATGTTCAAAAGTTTTAAAAAAATTATATAAAAATTCAATATTAAATTGATTACAATGACCTAAATTAGATTAATATATTTATAATTTAATTAATATTAATTTTAAAACTATATTAAAATAAAATCTATCTTGTAAATTACTTTGCGTGAAAAATAATTTTTTTAATAAAAACTAGTATTTTTCACTATTCACTAAAAAATCTATCATTTCAAAAATTATCAAAAATTAAATACAAGATAATTTTGACATAATAATTTAAAAAATAAAGGTAATTTTTTCAAATTAATTTTATAAAATTTTAAAATAATAATTTTAATATAAGTGCATAAAAAGCAGAAAAAATCCTTTTTAGAAAAATTACAGTTTTTAAGTATAAAATTGGATTTATTCTTATCTCATGCCTAGAAAACACATAATATGAATATTAAACATTTGATTAAATATATAATATATAAATTTAAATATAATCATTTAAAAAATTTAATTATTTAATTTATTGAGATAAAACATGTTTGTGTGCATAAAAATAGTTTTTTAAAAAAAATATTTCCTTTATTTTCAAATGGTTTTTTTCATTTATAATTAATTTTTCACTGAGGAATTAATTTTATATACATGTGTACACTGTATATTTTCATCATTTATTTGAACTTATTCATAACCTCCATTCCAATTTCTAGAAGATAACTATCATATTAAATAATAATATTTTAATAGTATGTCATGTTTTGTTAAAATCTGTTGTTGTGTATAATGAAAGCTATTGAAGAAATTAAATTTATTTTAAAATTATATATATCATAAAATCTCAGGGTGTTACATTCTACCCCCTTAAAATAAAATTTTCTCTTGAAATTAATCACTCTGACAAAAACCAATGAGGATATTTCTACCTCATTACATCCTCAGGTTCCCACAAATATTCCTCAAACTGGTGGTTTCACCAAAAAACTTTGACTTGGTGAGTGGTCTTGTTTCACAGAATTTTATCTGTGTGATCCAGAATATCAACTAATTGTTCCGTATAATAAAGAACATGCTCTGATAGTGCAACCTCTAAGTTTAGTATATGTGAAGGATCGGGTATTTACATCCTAAGGATAGATACATGGAATATATCATGGGATTGAGAGAGGTTCAGTGGAATAACTAATTGATAGGTTTTCTTCCTAATATGATCAAAATTTTAAAAGGGTCTAATACACCTAGATCATATATTTTCTTTATATCTTAATCACAATTTCATCCTTTGTTTGTTCTTTGATCAATTTCAAATTCATCTCTTACTCTAAGAAATGAAGATGAATTTGTTATTATTAAAGCACTAACGGATCAAAAGATCCATAATAGAATGATAAGTCATTCCTTCTATATCTATTTATCATTATAACAAAATGGTTAAAAAACATTATCTAATATGAATAAATATTCATCGAAATATTCATATAGTGAAGTAATACATTAATCTCTAAAATCTCATCCAAAATTAAACTTAAACCATTCCATAAATGGTTAACCTTATGAACATTAAAATATTCAAAAAATTTAAGAAAGATCACTAAATTTCCCAAAATAAATTTAACATTAATACCAAAAATATCATTAAGTAACTTTTAATGGTCATGTACCAAATATGTGAATACCTTGGACATATATTCTTCTAAATCATGGTAATAAATAGAATTACTATAAAACCTTAATAAAAACATACATTCTTACTCATTCCTTAAATAAAACCACATATTATTTAATAGATTCTATAAATACAAAAAAATGTAAACTCTATCAATGATAACATATGTCACTTTTTTAACAAATCATTAATCATCTCTGGGGTTATCAATACTATCTGGTTTACTTTATCCATATCAATCATCAAATTATCCAAAATAAACACCATGTTATCAGCATCGGTAACATATTAAGGGTTATATTCCCTTAATCATATGTTTTCCATAAAATATAACCTTTCCATTAAATCACTTTTCTTGGTAATCAATAACATTCAAAATTTTCTTGAAAATCCTTAATGAAAAACTTTTAGAGAATAGCCCTTATATATTGCATGACTCATATAACATAATTATTGAATTCACATACACAAACACTTCAATCATTCCACTTCATTCGTAAACCATTAACTATGATTCATCAACTTATTCCTTAATAACTCTTTCCTACAATATGATATATCAATAATTTATTAAAATTCATTAACCTCAATTTAATCATGATTCTCATGTTTAACATAAAAAATATTATTAGAATAACCCATACCTTTAATATGTTATTTATGGTCTCTTCATCGTCTACAGTATAACCATTACTCGTACCACCATTATGATTCTCTTCAAATGTTTTCCCCCTTGGAAAAAAATTTGTATAATGCACATACTTTCAACATTTATAACATTTAAACATTGATGATTCCTTAGGGAAAACATTATTCACATCCATTGAGTTAACCAAGAATTTCAGTTTTCCTTGGAAATTAATTTCTTTTTTCCTTCTATTCCACACTCAAAATATCTTCTCATCCCTTTGATACATTCCCTTGAGTGATTCTTCCCACATTATCAACATATAGGAATCTGAGTCTTCTTTCCTCTGTGGTCTCTACCACCCAAAATCAGGGAGAATTTTATCCTTATCCTCTTTGGTGAGTCTGAGAGTTAGTTAAAGTGAAACTTATTAATCAAATATCATGATAACTAATTAGGAATAATCATAGTATCCTTTACTCCAGTCATCACCCCATTTAGTTACTCGTCAGCACATTGTCTATCACATTCAACATTACCCCAGTTTCATCTGGTTCCTATATTGAGTAAAACCAAAAATCATAGTGTGAGAAACAACAATCATAGTGGGAAACCATATAATCATGAAAAATAATTTATATAATGTCTAAATCATGACACCTTATTTTTAATCTATAATACCTTAGGTTTAACCTAGGTAATTATTCAAATCCTTCATGATGTTTCATAAAGTGTCTATTAATTCCCAAAGAATATCCCTTGGGAGGGTCAAACTATGTGTGTAGTAATTCCCATTTTCGTGTACTAGTAAATTCTTGAGTCAAGACCAACATGCCTTTTTTGGAGTTATTATGCCTCGATACATTTTTTCCAGAACCACATCCACTGTAGTATATATACAAGGATATAATTTCTTGGAAACCACTCAATATATCCTTCACCAATAATCTAAGATATTTTCCTATACTTACAATTATCTTAATACTTATCCTTATGAATATTCATAGACATTTCCTTAGATATATCTTTATACATATCCCTTTGGATCTTAGTAAAAATTTCTCATCCTGGTTTTTAAAGGTTAACTAAAGTATGATTTGATGCAAACTATAAAGACTCAAACTTATTATACCTAGATATTACATCTTAACAGGTGAATATTCATTGCATAACATAACAATCCGAGATGGAATAATTTTAGTCTAGTACCTTTGGAAATTTGGAAATATAAAAAATGGGTTCATAAGTAAATTATCTCATCACCCACTAAGTTCATCATAACTAGCACCATTCTTAGAAATATCATACATAATTCCTTTCTTTATAACTTGAGGAATGGAAACATGAGAAAGGGTGATATCAGATGCTCAATATAAGAAAACAAAGGATATATCAACATAATATGAGCATAAGTGTATGATAACATGAGAATAGCATTTGAATAACCATACCCTGCATATCATAGATCATAAACATGAGTCATGGCATAAATCATGGTCATTCATAATACATGAATAATAAAAGAATCAAAGAATATATTCCATGAAAGAATAACATTAGCATTATAAATAGAGATTTTAAAAACACATAAGCATAGAAAATATTATGCAAGTCTACCCACAAATTCATTCATAGCATGTTGGGTTTGGTCTAACCACCCATATACCTGCTTAAGGATTGGGATAACCTCCCATGTACCCTCATTTAGGTATTGGGATAACCTCTCATGTACCCTATGATCTCATAAAACATTAATCATCACCAAATTCATTATAGGTATATATAGGTACCATTTGTCACGTAATGAAAATTGTGCACACATGTTCCACAAGATCATAAAGCATTCATCATATCATAACCCATGAAAAGAAATAGGTTTCATAAATCATTCAACATATCAAAACCCATGAACAGAAATGGGTTTCAAATAAAATTTCATCATATCATAACTTTTTGTAAAGGAAATGAGTTTCATAAATAAATTGTTTTCATAAACATAAATCATGAAAAATAATAATAATAATGGTATCTTTGAATCATATCCCTAGTAAATCATAAGTAACATCAAAGGATGTCATCTTATATGAAAAATGTTTTTTAATTATAACATGAAACATTTATAGAGGAAAATAGAATTTCCACTTTGAAAAAAACTTTTTAAAACATAAAACATTTTCAAAATCCTTTTCTTTGAAAACAACCTTGAAAACTTATAAAGTAATCTTTAAAGATAAGTTAAAACATTTCTTGGGGAAAATATCATTTCCACTTTGAATAATACTTTTTTAAACATAAAACATTTTCAAAATAATTTTCTTTGAAAATTAACTTGTAAAATTATAAAGGAATATTAAAATAAAATAATGTTTATGATGTTAGGAAATTTTATTCATGTTATACATGTTAAAATAAATATTCCTTTCAAATTTTTAGTAAAATTAAAATGGGCCTTGTTTGGAAAATGATATGAGGATTCATTTCAAAAAATTTGTAAAAAGTAAAACATGGGTAAAATTTTATTTAATAAATCATTTGAATTATGTTAAAATATTTTTGAAAACATTTTTAGAAAACATAGATATGGAACAAAAAGGGTTTTCGAACTAAGATAAAAATAAAGTCATTTTTTCTTAAAAAAATATTTTGGTCTCTTTAATACTTTAAGAGAATAAAATAAAAGTAAAACATGTATTCTCCATAAATAACCAAATTAGAAGAAAATATATGATTTTCTTGAGACTTATAACATAATATTTCATCAATAGAAACTTAATCCCAAACAATCCTAATAAACAATCACTACTGTAAATGAACCCTTTACCAACGGTTCCAAACCATTGGTAAAGGTTGGATAATCGTTGGTATAATATATACCAATAATTATCCAAGCTGTAGGGAAGTAAGTCATAGGGAAATACATATGCCAATAGTTTCTGGAAAATTGTTGGTATATGTTAGGAAATCTACATTATACCAATGGTTATGTCAAACTGTTGGTATAAATTTTAACCAATAGTTTGAAATCATTGGTAAAAAAACTATTCCAATAGTTTCAAACTGTTGGAATATAGTTTTTTATAGCTTTTTACCAACGTTTTTTGTAAACCATTGGTAAAGTCTGGACATTTCACTATATCCCAATGGTTTTTAAACCGTTTAAAAGTGTTTTTACCAATGGTTCTCTTAGAAACATTGGTAAAAACCCATTCACATCCCTATGCCAACGGTTTAGAACTATTGGCATGGGATTTTTTGTGCAATTCAGGAAGCATCCTGCTGCAGGATGCCCTTTCTCTATTTCCAGCTTCCCAACTCCAATTACCTACAATAACCACCTATAACACATACATATACACAATTAATTCATATATATTTAACACATAATGCACCCTGTAACTATACACATACAGAATTAAAACAAAATTCATATGGTAATTATAAACATACATAATTGATTTAGAATTCAATTCATAATTGAGATGAATATTACATGTGCAATCTGGATTTCAATTCATAATTGAATACTGAATTGAATACATGCATAATTTAATTATCAATTATGAATACATTACATAAAAAACTGAATACGTAATTATATGTGTTATACAGAATTAAGAATACATACAAAATTGAATTTTGTATAACACATACACAATTGAATTCATAAATTATAAGATAATAACCCCAAAATAAGGAAATGGATAAAGGAATTCAACTAAACACAAGTATAATGTCCCATGGTTTGGGGTGGGTGTATTTGAACTTAGTGATGATGATAATGGGTGTGTATCAATGATCTTGTGTGACTTAGGGAATGTAGTTTTCCTTGGCGTATTAAATGTCATGTGTTTTAGAATAGGTGTAGGAGTTCCTCACCTAATAAGTGGATTGTGTGAGGCTAGACAATGGATCATTGTGCTAAAGTATCAACACAATCTGAATACGTTTGGCCAGTTTTTCGTATGCCAGTTGTTTTTACTTAAAATGATGTCCATTTTAAACAAAATACAAACACTTTGAGTGATACTGGTCACACCATGCCTCGGATTGAGGCAGGGTTGACTTGTACACATCACATATGACCCATGGATTGTTTTCCTAAAGTATCAAGACAATCTGAATGCGTTTGGTCAGTTTTCTGTATGCCAGTTGTTGTTTTTACTTAAAATGTTGTCCATTTCAAATAAAAGTAATACACTTTGAGTGTTACTGGCCACATCGTGCCTCATATTGAGGTGGGGTTGACTCATACACGTCACAAATTATCCATGGAATGTTGTGCTAAAGTATCAACACAATCTGAATATGTTTGGTCAGTTTTCCGTATTCCTGTTTTTTTACTTAAAAGAGTGTCCATTTTAAACAAAATAAAGACACTTCAAGTGATACCGCCCACATTGTGCCTTGGATTTAGGCGGGTTTGACTCGTACATGTCACAAATGACCCATGGATCATTGTCCTAAAGTATCAATTGAATCTTAATGCATTTGGTCAGTTTTCTGTATGTCAGTTGTTGTTTTTACTTAAAATGTTGTCCATATCAAATAAAAGTGAGACACTTTGAGTGGTACCGGCCACACCGTGCCTTATATTGAGGCGTTTTTGACTCATACATGTCAAAAATGGCTCATGGATACTTGTTCTAAAGTATGCACACAATCTGAATACGTTTGGTTGGTTTTCCGTATGCCAGTTGTTTTTACTTAAAAGGGTGTCCATTTTAAACAAAATAAAGACACTATGAGTGATACCGGCCACACCGTGCCTCGGATTGGGGTGAGGCTGACTCATACATGTCACATATGACCCATGGATCATTTTCCTAAAGTATTAATAAAATCTGAATGTGTTTGGTCGGTTTTACGTATGACGGTTGTTATTTTCACTTAAAATGTTGTCCATTTCAAATAAAAATGAGACACTTTGAGTGGTACCAGCTGATGTACTACTATGTATAAGGAATTTACACTTGGTTTAATATCTATAAAATGGTTTTTGTGGATGGTTTTCCATGAATTTTATAATTTTGATGTACCTTGTTCTTTGTTTTTCGGTCACCAAAGGATAAAGCATGGATTATATGAATTTTGGAGATTCAGAAGGGAATTGGAAGCTTATGGACCCTTTTCCCCTGACTATGCCAGAATAGAGTCACCGGGATCAAGAACTAGACATGAAGGACGGTCAAATTCAGAAATTTCAATGATATAGGAAATCTGCACGGTCTCCACATGGTTATCCAAACTGTGTACAAACCGTACGGGATAAGATACCATTGACAGTACCCTCTGCATGGTTGGCGCACAGCCTGCCCAAACCGTGCGGCCCATCTAGGAAAACCATGTGGCTCAAGTATTTGAGATAGTATCATCTGCACGGTTAGCGCATGGTCTACCAAACCGTGTTCCCAAACCATGCGGACCACTACAGCCTTCTTCTTTTTGCTATTTCACTTTTCACCCACTCCTTGACCTGTGGTTCCCTTTTCTTCTTAATTTTGGACAACTATAAAAAGGCCCTTTCTGACTAAGAAGACTTTGGGGAGTGATCCAGAACAAGGGGGGATGGGATAAAGAAGAAGAAGGAGGCTGGGAACAAAGCTTATAGGGAGGAAGGAAGGTTTTTAGGCACTGGTTCTTGTAGTTTTGTTGTACTTCGGATTCTTTTATTTTATGTTGTAATGAACTATATGATAAATCTTAGTAAGTTTATTATCCTTTTCATTATGAGTAGCTAACCCCCCCCCCCCCCCGTGTTAGGTCTAGGGAAAATGTGGGTTTTTTAGAACCAATTTCTCTATTATTGTGTTTTTTCATTGTCTCTAACCTAATTCTCCCAACTTCTGTTTCTTATTTCACTAGAAACCCCATATTGGACCAAGAATGGAGTTTCCAGGGATCTTTGGAAGAATTACGATAAGTATATCCATGAACATTGGATATATTTGTCGTTTCTAGAGGGAGTTTCTTAAATTAAGAGTCAGTAGAAATCAATTTCCAGACTAAGGGATTGATTCATACCAACTTGATCAGAACTCACTGGACCAAGGGAGTTCCGACACAAATGAAACCCAGAAATGTGGGTTATTATGAACAACACAACAAAATAGGGAATAAGGTTTAACTTCCCACACGAATGTCTAGCCCTGACACATTTTCATTAAAATCCAAAATCCAGTTTTAAGTAATTTTCAGTTTTCAAGTTTAATTCGTATTAAATTAGAAAAGTCAAAGTAATTAGTTATATTTTGAGATCTGTACCATTAACCAACCAATCGTATTTAAATTCATCATCTTCACTTAAGTTATTTAAAATAAAGAGACATAAAACACCAATACTACTTCCCTATGGATAGACCCCATACTTGCACACTATACTAGTTACAAGTTAGGGAAATTAATTTGGTGCAGAAAACAATAATTTAGGTAAACAACCGACCACTGGCCACACTGTGCCTCAGATTAGGGTGGGGTTGACTCTTACACATAAAAAAATGAACCATGGATCCTTGTGCTAAAGTATCAACACAATCCGAATACGTTTGGTCGGTTTTCCGTATGCCAATTGTTGTTTTTACTTAAAAGGGTGTCCATTTTAAACAAAAGAAAGACACTTCGAGTGATAATGGTCACACCGTGCCTTGGATTGAGGCAAGGTTGACTCATACATGTCACATATGACCCATGGATAGTTTTCCTAAAGTATCAACACAATCCGAATGCGTTAGGTCAGTTTTATGTATGCCAGTTGTTGTTTTGACTTAAAATGTTGTCCATTTCAAACAAAAGAAAGACACTTCGAGTGATACCAACCACACTGTGCCTCGGATTGAGTCGGGGTTGACTCTTGCACGTTACATATGACCCATGGAATGTTTTCTTAAAGTTTTAATATAATACTAATTTGTTTGGTCGGTTTTCCATATGTCAGTTGTTGTTTTCACTTAAAATGTTGTCCATTTCAAATAAAAGTGAGACACTTTGAGTGGTACTGGACACATCGTGCCTCAGATTGAGGCGGGGTTCACTTTTACATGTCAAAAATGAACCATGGAGTCAATATCAAATATTGTGAATCATAAAATTTTCTAAAATCTATAGAAATAGGGAATAATGACATGATCTTTCAAGATGGTGAAATAAATGGAGAAAGGTTGAGAATAGAATGATATCCTTATAAATAGCTCATAGTTGGGATGAACAACACTAAAAATGTATAAGATACCTCAACTCACCATGTTAGGTCACAGATTTTGGTAGACCACACACTAACCATGTCAATTACCTCAATGAGGGATTCTATGTCTGTATTTGGTAAGAGGTTGAAGGATTCTAGCCTGGATAGGGGAGTTGCAGCCAATCAGATGGAAGACCTCGGGTTAGGGTTCACCTGCGCGGGGGGATTCTAGAAATCAGGGGAAATGTGAAGTTATCTACTTTTGTGTAATCAGGGGTGGGTTGTCCACGGGGGTGGCAGGGCTGTCTAGGGGGGTATAGGGTGTTCAGGGGGTGGGCGGGCTGCCCACTAGGTGGGGGCTATCTAGGGGGTAAGAGGTGTCCAGGGGGCGGGGGTGTCCGAGGGGAGGGGGGAGTTTCCTGGGGGTGGGCAGGATGTCCATGGGGTTGGGGGCTATCAAGGAGGGTAGGGGGTGTCCAGGGGGTGGGAGGGATATCCATGGGGGTGGTGGGGGTGTATAGTGGGTACGGGGTGTCCAGGGGGGTGGGCGGGCTATCCACGAGGGTGGCGGGGTTATCCATGGGGGTAGGGGGTGTCCAGGGGGTGGGAGGGCTGTCCACGGGGGTGTGACTGAGAGCTATGAGATTTAATTGGGTTTTCATTCATGTTATGAAAAACAAACGATGTGTTTTAAGGATTAGAATAGTATTTTTTAGTGAAAATCCAATTTGGTAGGATTAGTGACTTGATAACATGATGGTATCAAGTTTTCAATTGGGAAAATGTTGGGGAATTGGATTATAAAAGGATTCTAAAACCTTCCAAGGATATATTATTTCTAGAAAAATGTGTTGTGGGATAAGGAATTCATCCTATATAGTTGATTTCACTTTTAGATCATTTGATGCCTTACTCGTCAAGATGACTAGATAAGAACCAAAACCAAAGAGGCATCAAACCTATCCAAATATCTAGAAGTGATGACTTCTCAGTGCTTATTAGTGAACTACGGAAGTGATGACTTCCCACCTGCATAGCCCCCACTCCCCACCTCACCCCCAGTAGACTCCACCTGCACAACCCCCCTCCCATCCACTAACTGCACAACCCCCCCCCCCCCCACCTGCACCCCCCCACTTGCATAGCGCCCCCCCCCCCCACCCCACCTGCACAGCCCCCCTCCCATCCACCCACTGCACAACCCCCCCCCCCCCACCTGCACCCCCCACCCCCACCTCCACCTGTACACCCCCACCTCACACCCCAACATACTCCCACCTGCCCAGCCCACCCCCCAACCTGCACACTCCCCTCCCCCCCCCCCACTTTCACAGCCACCCCCCCCCCACCTACACCCCCCCCCCCCCACTTGTATATCCCCCCCACCCCCACCTGCACAGCCCCCCTCCCCCCACCGCCACCTGTACACCCCACCCCCCACCTCACCCCCCAACAGACTCCCACCTGTCCAGCCCTCCCCCCCAACCTGCACACTCCCCTCCCACCCCCACCCACTTTCATAGCACCCCCCCCCCACCTGCACCCCCCACTTGAACAGCCCCTCCCCCCACCCCCACCTGCACAACCCACCCCCACCTGTACAACCCCCCCCCCCCCACACACACACACACACCTCACCCCTAACATACTCCCCCCACTACACACCCCCACCTGTACATCCCCCTTCACTCATTGCACCCTCCCCCCACCTGAACACCCCCACCAGCACACCCTCCCACCCACTGCACCCCCACCCACTACACCTCCCACCACTTTCACCCCCTCACTTCAAATAAATTGACTCACAAATGACAGAAGAACAAAAACAGAAAACAAATAAAATTAAAAATTTTGGGTATAGCATACTGCACGAACCTCAGGTTTAAGCCAAATCAAAACAAAAAACAAAAAAATAGATTCAAAACATTAAACATAAGGTATTTCTTACAGATTTCAAGTGTAGAACAAAACAACTTTGTAATATGGATCTGGTGGAATGATTTTCCGAGCGAGAGAGCTATTAGTTCTTGGATTTAGCACTTCAATCATGTGGATGGGAGATTGGGTTCACTAGAAATTTAGGGGAAAACTTTCCCAATGGTTTTAAAAAACTTTTGGGAAAGGTAAGTTTTACCAATGGTTTAGACAAACCGTTGGAAAAGCCTTCCTAAAATTTCCATATCCCAATGGTTTTATCAAACCGTTAGGTAAATTCATCTAAAAACTCATATATCCCAATGGTTTGATAAAACTGTTAGGTAAAATTCTCTCCACACCCCTATTCCAATGGTTTATGAAAACCATTGGAAAACTGCCATTGGTATATCCTCCATTTACAGTAGTGAATGAGATTGTAACATAAAACCTTTACTACTTTGGTATCTTTTGAATCATAGGCCCCATTAAATAACAACATAAATGAAACATTAAATTTCATTAAAAGAATTATATTTATTATATAAAATGTTAAAGTTGTATTATATACACCTCATAAAAAAGATGAGTTCCTAATATAACTTATGTCTCGAAGAAGGCAATTTGAGACAAAAAATATCTTACTACTTTGGAAACTTTTGAATCGTAGACCCCATGAAAGAGAGATCATAAAATGGGTATATAAATAACCATAATTTTAATTATAATCATACTAAAATAAATTAATGGGTATTATATATACCACATAAAATAAAGATGTGGTGAATATATCATGTGTCACATGGAAAATAAAAGTGAGACAAAAATCTCTTACCCTAAGTTTCAACTTCCTTCATACCAGTTATAACATCTTATATAATAAATATAATTTTATTATAAATATATTAAATAACCATACTTATATATATCATACCATATATGATTTACTTATGACCTTTTATTACCTGTTTCTTGACAATTCCTTGTTAAAATCTCGTTTCGGTTAATAACTACTTTTTTCGTGTATATTTTAATTTTTTATTTTAGGTTATCTTAATTTGATCATGGTTCCATAATATCTAAAATTTTAAACCTGATATTAATATCACATATATTATTTATCTACATATTTATAGTAATCCATAAAATTTATAGTTATAAAATGAAATACATCGTTCATGGAGACGGTAGGTTGTACGTATGCATGAACGTTGTTTCCATTTTATCAACGTATGAAATGAAAGAAATATAAATAATATATTACCATTAAATAATTTTTTTATGTCATATATACCACACATATTCAATAAATTTACCCTAATTACCTTTCATGCAAATATTTATGGAAAAGCGAATCACATCGCTTCTTGAGGCGGTAGTACGTCGTACACCTGAACGACATTATCATATCCCCTGAGAAATGGAAGGCAAGAAGGTATATGTGATATCATAATTAAAAAAGTATAATTATTTTAAAAATATTGTATAGATTTTTTTAATCTATAATTATTACCATATAATTAAAATATAAATGAAAAACACATCACACTGGTTCGTGAGGCGGTAGTCCACCATACACACAAGCGACGTTATTATTTTCCAATGGGTTGGAAGATAATAAGGTATATGTGGTATTATAATTAAATAGGTATAATAATATAATAAATATAATAATAAACATTAAATAAATCATTATATCCATACTTGATAGGTGATTATGGAAAATTAATAACATCGGTTCGTAAGGCGGTAGTCCTCCATACACACGATTGATGGTTTCGTTTCCCATTTGATGGGGGTGGATATGGATATATGTTATTCTATTAACATAACAACACAAAATTATATTATAGATAATTTTGTTATTATATTATCATAGTTGAAAAATATTTTAAGGAGGTGGAATAAGAAATAAAATAAAAACACAAGTTTAATAATTTTACCTATTCTTCGGAGAACATCTTTATATTTATACCTAAAGCATTCATGGGAGGGTTTCCTAATAAAAATAAGTCCGCTAGGAAGTGGATAGGTAAGTATAGATTATATTTGGGTATTTCTTGGCTGAAAATAAGGTTTTTTTAAGTGTGAATAAGGGAAGATAAGTGGTGGCCTTTTATTATTGGGGGAGCAAACACACTTTGAATTTTGGAAAATAATAAAGTGTACCCATGTTTTTCACATTACACAAAGCTCCAAAATGGTCCATTTTTAAACCTTAGAGGTTATAAGGTTTAAATATGGTCATAAAATGGGTTTTTGAAAAGTTTATAGATTATTTTACCCCTTATATTTTTAGAATAACCCCCCCCCCCCCCACTCCACCCTGAATAAACTCGTTTTAACCTTAGTTGTAGAAATTAATTTTTACTATTTTTACTACTCATTTTGACCAAAAATTAAGTTGAACTTATTATAAAATATTATTTATGTTCATTATAAATATTTAATCCATTTCTAAAAATTTTATTCACATTATTGGAAAAATTTATTTTAAAATTAAACTCACATATGCGATGAGAAAGCAGTTTTCCAAAGAGAAAATATTCAAAAGTTTAAAAAGTTCTTATATAAAAATTTAATATGAAATAGATTCAAATTAACTAAATAATATTAATAGATATATAATTTAACTAATTTTACTTTTAAACCCATATTAAAATAAAATGTATCTAGTAAATATTTGATTGAAAATAAAGATTTTTAATAAAAACCAGTATTTTCACTATTCACTGAAAAATTCATCTTTTCAGAAAACTATCAAAAATTAACTCCAAGATAATTTTGAAATGTTTATTTAAAAAATAAATTTAGTTTTTTTAAAAAAAATTATATAATTTTAAAAAAATTAATTTTAAAATAATTGTTCAAAATGTGATAAAACTGCTTTTTAAAAAAATATTGTTTTTAAGTGTAAAATTTGATTTATTATTATATAATTCTTAAAAAATACATAAGATGAATTTTAAACATTTTATTGAATATATAATATATAAATTACATTAAAATAATTCACCAAAATTTAATTATTTAATTTATTTACATAAAACATGTTTGTGCGCGTAAAAATAATTTTTCAGAAAAATATTTCCTTTATTTTCAAATGGTTTTTTATTTTATTTTATAATTAATTGGTCCCCAAAGAATTAATTTTATATAAATTTGTAAACCATATATTTTTCATAATTTATTTAATCATGTTCTTACCTATCATTCCAACAGCTAGGCGATAACTATCATATTAAATAATAATATTTTAATAGTATGTCATGTTTTGTTAAAACTCGGTGTTGTGTGTAATGCAAGATATAAAAGATATTAAATTTATTTGAAAAAAACTTCATAAAATATTGGGGTGTTACAAATTAGGTATGTTAGAACTGGCATGTTTAAGTAACATGGTTAGTGGTTTAAGCATGTTATGCTAGGTTCTTGGTTCTTGGCTTGTGGATGCATGAGAACCCACAAGAGGTTCTTTAGAAATAACAAAAATAGTAATAGGAGAGTGGTGGATGGAATGGATTATTGGGAATGGACTTGTTGATTAAAGTCATGTACATATAGTTTATTCTTAATAATAGTTGGACCATGTGTGGGTATGTTTTATTGTTAGGGTCTTGTGGAAAACCAAGCGGTGTAGCCATTGTGGACCTATTGAGGTTGATTCTCAAGGAGTAGTGAAAGGATAACTGACCTAAACCGTCGTTGAAATCGGTCAAAGTTTAAAATTTATATTCCTACTAACTACTGTATATGTGGCAAGCAGGGTCGAACCCACAGGGAAGGTAAAATTGGCCACTACTAACTAAAAAACTTGGAAAGATCCACTGTTGTCAGCAGCGGAGTGTTTTTCTTTTCTAATTTTCACTTTTTAAATTTTTATATCTTTTGATTTCCTTATGGTTTTATGTACTGTGAAACTTCAATTTTATAGTAAAATTGTTTGAACAATACTAAAACAAAGTACAGCTGGGAGCAAGGTGCAACAACAAATACAAAATGATGATAAAAAACAACAGTAAAGAATATTCTGGTTCATTCTAGTCTAATGGATTGAATTGATTCTCCTTTTCATGTAAAGTACTACTTTATACCACTGGATTAAAGAGACGACTTACTTCCCTCGCCAGGAGTTAATTCGTAGAAATTGTACAACTAGAGTTCACCACTCTGAGAATTACAATTCCAGAAAGATGTCTTAAGAAACAGTACAAACTCGCCGTAAGTACTGAAGTTTTCATTATGATTTGTTTAATAAAAAAGATAACTCCATAACCAAACTCGCCGAATGATTACAGAGTCTAGAATATTTCAGTGCTTGTGGTACAAAGCAGATAAATGAAATTAGATTTGATCTTGCCGATCAATTCTAATCACAGAAGAATTGGTTAATGAGAAGGATGAAAAAGATGCCAGTAGAGCTAGAACTCTCCCCGAACTAAGAGACTTAGCTAACTATACTATTCATTATTACAGCAGTAATAGGAAACATTACAGAAACAGAGTACAAAAGTTTAAATCGTGAGGGAGAAGGAACTCCCTAAAAATGCTCTGCTCCTAAGTTCCTGGACTGCACTGCTCAGCATCGTCTCCTGATCATCTCCCCCCGGGTAAATGTATGAATGTCTCCGTCAATGAATGTGTCGCCCCAAAAAAACGCTGCTTGTTCTGCTTAAGTACTCTCTGTCTTCCATTGCATGTCACTGCCACATCTTCCACCGACTTCAAAAGTTCTTTACCCACGCACTACAAAATGTGTGTTTTTTCACGACTGGCACGTCGTGTTATCTTTGCCCTCGTAACTAACTCTCGCTGAGTTGGTTGCTTGAACCTGGACGGGGTTTGAGAAATTGAATGAACCTGCAAGTTAGAAAAGAAACCTAAATAAACGAGAACACAAATAACGAAAAAAATATTATTATTATTATTATTTTTAAATTTAAAGTTATATTACTCATTAATAATTAACTAAAGTTAATCAATAAATATCTTAATTGATATTTATTATTTATATATAGAATTTTTATTAAATTCCATTGAGTTAGTTAATAAATATAAATACTAAAAACTACTTTTAAAAGTTAATCATTAAAATTTAACATCATAAATAAATAAGTATTTAGAAATTTAATAATTTAGATTGTATTAATAATTTAATTGTTACTATTTAAGAAATTAAATTGTTAGATTAATTTATTAACTAGTTTATTTTAATTTAGTAATTAGAATTAATACTTAAATTTTAATTATTTTAAAAAGTATATGTTATAGTTTATTTATAATTATTTTTAATTATAAATTCACACTATTAATAGTAAACTATTTAATTATCACTACTTATTATTAATTTAGTTTTTATATTTTAATTAATGATTTATTAATTTGTTAATATTATAATTATTTTAAATTAATATCTTTTATAAATTATTTTATATTTATTTGACTTAATAATTTAACTTTTATGAAAAGTTAAACTCACTTTAACTTTATTAAAAAGTTATCTTTAATTTAACTTAACTACACTTTACCTTTTTCTTTTCTTCTTTATCTTTTTACTTTACTTTTTTTATATTACATATACTATTATTATTATTATCTTATCTTATTATATTTTTATTTTTTTGTGTTGCCTCTTCCTCCTCCCCCAAATTGGCGCACAGGGTAGGGGAGGGTTTTGAGGATTTTTTCCGGCGCTCGGCAGATCTGGGGTGCAGCGGACAGCAGCGACGTCGGATTTGGCCCTCGCGGGTGGTGCAGCCTTCTGCTCGAACCCTCAGCGCAACTCCCCGTAGTGGCGGATCTCCTTGGCAACTCAACTTCAGCGGCAGAAAGGAGCAGCTTCAGCTCAAGACGGCGGACAGCAGCAGCTTTGCACCAGCTCGGAGCACTTCCAGCGGCAGCTAGTGGCTCTTCTCAGTGGCGTACCTCCTCACCTTCCAGCGGCAGGGCTCGACGTCCTTCCTGCGCGACGGCTCCTCTCTTTGGTTCCAGCGTAGCGCGACGGACTCCCTCAAAGAAGGTGGTCCAGCGGACCTCCTCCATAGACATATAGCAGCGCGACATAGGTGGATTGAGAGGGAGCGGTGAGGAAGAGCTGTTGGAGGAGGCGTTCGATGGCGGCGGCTTTGTCGATGGTGAGGGGGCGGAAATTGTAGAGGTGGAGAAGCTATCGGGGGCAGGGACGAGGACGTATCGGTGAGGATAAAAGGGGTATCGGTGAGGTAAAATAAAAGAGGGCTATCAGTGAGAAAAATAAAAAGGTTGTATCGGTGAGAAGGAGCATATCGGTGAGAAGGAGCTACCGATGCATCGGTAGCTAAAAGGCGGGAGAGGATCAGTGACTTGGGGGTTTAAAAAAAAGGCAGTATCGGTGAGGTTGTAAATTCCACTTGAGGTTCACCGATACACTAAAAAAAATGAGTAGTTGCGCGGGTCACCGATAGATCAAAGAAAGAGCTACCGATAGGCAGTAGGGTAACAATGAGTATTAAAGTGAGAGAAGTCCACCGATAGAAAAGAGTCACCATTACACAACAATGAAATTTTAAAATTAACACGAAAATAAAACATAAAATTAAAACTAAAATAAACTAAATAAAAAAAACTTAAAATAATTAATAAAGCTAAAGACCATTAATTAAAACAGAAGTTTAATTAACCTTTAAATCATTAAAATTATTATTTAAAAAGAACTATTTGATAACAATTGAATTAATAAACTTGAAAACTGTTGAACTAAATTAATAAGCGACTTAAATTTAAAAGAAAACTAAACAAGTTAATTAAAAAAATTGCGGAAAATAAAAAATAAAGACATCGGTGACCCAAATAAATCACTGCGAGTTCTTAGTTACCTCACTTGCAAACTAAAACAATTATAAAATGAAATAAAAATCAATCTGCATACATAAAATAATAAAGTTAATGTTTAAAATATCTTAATTAATTAATTAATTAACTAGTTGAACTAATAAATTAAAAGAAAACCCCTTAATTAAATTAAAAACACATATTATTTACTTAAATGACTATCAGGTGATTAAACACATAAAATAATAGAATTAACCTATTTTAATGTAACTTAATTGAGATATTAATTAATAAAAACAAAGTCTAAATTAAAATAATAGGATTATGTTGATTAAATGATTGTTTTAATAGATATTTACTATTATAAAGTTAAGCAGAATTAAATTAACCTAACTAAAAACTCACCGTTGCTTATAAAATTAAAGAGCTTACTGATAGAAATGAGTATCGGTTACAAGGGTCACCGATAGAGGCAGAGTCACCGATAGAGGCAGAGTCATCGATAGAGGCAGAGTCACCGATAGAGGCAGAGTCACCGATAGAGTGTACCGGTAACCTGCTATCGGTAGCTAAGCTACCGGTGGTCTGGAAAGCCGAGCTAAGTTGTAGATAACTTTAAAAATTAAAAGTAAATTAATTAGAAAACTCAATGATTAATAATAATGATAAATTAAATAAAATAAACAAATAAAGTTTTAACTAAACAAATTGAAAATTAGTTATATTAAAAACACATAAAGAATAAATCAATTATTTTAAGGTCCAAAATTACATAAAATGTTATAAAAAGTGAATAATTGACAAATTTATTTATATAAATACAAAAGTGCATTTATTTATTAAAATGTGTTAAAATAATTAAATAAATTGTATAAAATGTAATAAAAAGATGTGGCAAACTGAGTAAAAATAAGGCCACATCAATAACCTTATGGTGGGGAGGAAACCATAGTAAATTAGATGATTTTATCCTAAATCTAAGTAGTTGTTTCAGCACAAAGGTTTTAATTCCTAGTGATTCAAGAATGGGTGGTGTATTTTTTCATGCTAACACTCAGGTGTGAGTGGTATGGCCATGTACAGTCATTTTTTTTATTGATGGATAGAGCGTGGGTTGTATAGTTGGTGCTTTGTTGGGAGGTGATTAAAAGGATACTCACATAGAGGGGGCTATCATATTATTCATGGTTTTTATTTCTCTCATGTTGGGATATGTGTTTTCACATTAATAGATCAGTCATGGATGGTTAAGATATCATTTTTTTCACTAATGATCATATGGAAGCGTAACTTTTGTTTGACCATCGTTGCTTCTTGGGTATAAGAATGATTTTCATGGGGAAGCATTAAACCCCCATGTTTTTTGGAGCTATTAAATTCAAAGGGAATTTGAATTTTTTATTAGGATTTTCATGAGGGTAAAAATTAATTTTATTGTATCAAAAGATAAAATATAATTTTTCTAACCACTATGTTAATACAAAAATAGGGTTCTTACACTAGGGAATGAGTTTAAAGGAATTCCAAGTCATTCAAACTTTCATAGAATATTTAATATTTTATAAATTAAATATTATTTTATTTTTTCATGTTTTAATGGTGATATCTTTTGAACAGAGCATTGTATTGATATTCTATCTCCATGTTTGAGTCTAAAATGGTTGTTTTTCTAGTCAAGGAATAATCTTGATTCAAGTGTCGAGGATGGGAATAGAGCAATTTTTATGTTTCTTATATTTTTATTCATTTCCCTTTTCTATTCTCCTATTATTTTCCTCTCCATTTTATTTCTACATACGTAGGTTCCCACATATGTGGGTGTTGTGTTCAAAGGAAGGTAAATAGGGGGAGAGGGTGATGGTGATCCCACCAGGAGCTGATGCATAGCTGGATCGAGGTACAGTGGATATGTGGCATAGATCTGAGCATGAAGCTTCAGTTTATTTCACCTTAATGTAGTATTTTTTTATATTTTATTCCATATATCCCCATAAAATATTTTTTTTATGTTTTAAGGCCCTATTATGATTCATGGGAGCCCCATGGGGTCAAGTTTTAGCTATTTGGGGGGAATTATGTTTTTATCCTATTTTCATGGGTTTTTATTCAAGTAATCCCAACTACATGATGTGTGGTTTCAAGAAAGCATGCCGTGTGTTCATTATTTTCAAGGAGGTTAATGTTTTTTGGAATACATTCTATGGACTCAAAGTACACATCATGTAGTGGGACATTTCCATTAGGTCATGTACTTAGGAAGACACCCCATGTAAGGGTGACATGGCCATGTAGTAGTGCATGGATATACCTCTAGTGTACATGGCTATGTAGTAGTACACGGCCAAAACAAATGTATTCCCCCATTATGTAGCAGTACATGGCCAAAAATATAACATATTTTTACTATTTTTAGGTATTCCTTGACCCTTATTTTTTATCATGCTTTATTTGGGGTTTGTCTTGGGTGTTTTTAAGAGTAAATTTGAAAAAAAAATCAATTTTTTGGATAGTGTTCGGTTGGCGCATGGTTTTCAAAATCGTGCACCCACCCAAGGAAAACTATTCAAACCCAGGAAAATGGGTTTTCACGGTTGGTGCATGTTTTTAAAAACCATGCACCCATCTTGTAGAAACCATGTACCCCATATAAGGGGAGCATGGCTAGGGAATATGGTTTGAAAAATCATGTGGCTCTTCCCAGCTAACCATATTCATGGGTTTTTATTATTCCAAAAATTTATTTTAAAATTCTAAAACCCTCGGTTTAAGTGCTTTATGAGACCATTCAACCCTAAATCAATTTCTTATTCCTTGGAGGCTCTCTATAGGTGATTTTAGATCCTTCAAACCTATTTTGAGGTATATCGAGTCTTGGTGAACCTCAATCTATTACACTCTAGTAAGGGTTATTCTCTCATTCTATATATTCCTCTCTCTTATTCTCTCCTACTGAAGGTTTGTTAGATGTCCATATTATTAGAGGATATAAACACCTTTGTTTTGGATCTTTAATCTAGGTTTGATTTCTTGATATTTTTTTATGACATTTTTCATTAGTTAATCCCATTGTGGGTGTTGTGATACATGATCATGTGATCCTAAGGTAGGTGGTTCCGTTTATGTTTGGCCAATTAATTTAACCTTGAAGTGATTAATTGTTTTAGATTTATTTCAATTAAATTTTGAAAACCCAATTATAAGTGAATTTGGATTTGAAATTTATTTGTAATGGGATTTGGTAAAACCCCCAATTCCAATTAATTGGGGTATAATTTAGATTTGATGGAAATTGTGAAATTTGATTTGTAAAATTGAATTGTTAAATAGATTTTAAGAAAAATGGATTATAAACTATTTTGATAAGAACCCTGGATTGATTTTATCCTAGAAAGGGAATAAATTGATTAAAAACGCATGTTTTGGTTTTTAAAGGGAATTTGTAATATTGAAATGGGAAATTGGGAAATTTTATTTTAAACAGTTTTGAAATAATTTTACCATTATTGATTGTTGTTTGAGAACATGAAATCCAAGGTAGTTAGTGATTTATTAGGGACAAACAAGCTAATATGGGAATTCCCTAGCAATATATTGACACTTTAAAACTCTAATATAAACCAATTGGTAGATATTATCCCCATTGGGATGTTGGCTAGTCCTTTATGGCCAGTGTTGTCACGACCCGACCCTACCCGGGCTCGAACCGCAACTACCCCAAGCCCGCCTCTATAGGCTAGGGTCTAGCGACCAGTGCCGAAGGCTAAACAACTCGGGGAGGCCTTTGCCTAAGTACCTGTACACACACACACAGCCCACTCAATGAAGAAGTGAAGAGTAAAAAAGAAAAGTGAAGTACCAACTGCTATAAATAAACCACAAAGTGCATCGACCTCTAACAGTACAAAGCAAGAGCTGAAGGTAAACTAAAAAGAAAAGGGGCAAAACACGCGCCCAACCAGAAAAGTTCCATAACCCAAAAACTGGTAAACAAAAGTAAAACAGCTGGGAGCGTCCCACACCTGGAACCCAACTACGACCACTACACGCGGTCCAAGCTCCTGAACTCCTAAGCTCTGCTGAATTCATGACCAACCTGTCTGTCGTCTGCAAGGGCACACCAAGTGCGGGCAAAGCCCAAGTAGGGGTGAGTATAAAAATACTCAGTAGGATACCCCAAAGTCTCGAGGGAACAAAAAAGGAGGTACCGAAGGGTGAGTAGTATATCGAATAGGGGAATGTAAAGGAGTACAACTGAGAGTGCAGTAAATAGTAATAGTAGAGAGTCCAACTCAACCCAACAAGAAAAGGAGGTAGACTCATCCAAACACAAGGATATGGAAACGGTGAGAAGATGAACTTCCCATCAAGTCTTCACTACCTATAGCAGGAGAGTAGACTCATCCAACCACAAGAATCTAGACATGGAAAGAACGTGGCATACCCAGTGAATATTTGCCTCTCCTGGAAGGAGAGTAACCCAAAACCCAAGAAGTGGGTACTGGAACAATGTATATACATATCCATATGCTAAATCAAGAAGCTCAAACAAAATCGTAAGGGGATCTCCATCCCGTAGCTTAGCCCAAGAAAGTGAGTATCCAACAGTCGCAGAAGTAAACACCATCGATGCCCAGCATCCCGCACGTCTGCCCCAAACTGCAAGTCAAGGGGCTCAAATCACCGCACCTTGACACTATCCTCTTTGGGTGGCACTGACTCGCCCGCATGGTTTTAGGTCACGTCACAAGGACGCGTCTTGGTGGGGAAAGCACCCCTCATACTTGAGAGTTCTGGGGGAACATCAAACCACACCTCGCCACTGCCCCGCAGTCGAGAGGTCTCCTCAAAGTCGACAGGCGACCCCTTGCCCAGCCATGTTAGAGGGTAATCCCTGAAAGTCGATGGGTTCCCACTGGAGGGAGACCTGGAAAAAGTTGACGGGTGCCACACTGCCCAGTCCCGAAAAAGGGTAATCCACTAAAGGGAGACCTGGTTAAAGTCGTCGACGAGTCCCAATGACCAGTCCTGTAAAAGGGTACTCCACTGGAGGGAGGCTTGGTACCATCATCGGGGACCACTTCCCAGCCCATATGGAGGTAAACCCTGCATCGGGGACCACTTCCCAGCCCCGCTGGAGGTAAACCCGGAACCACTCTGGTCATCCCTGCTGGATGGTATTGCTCGGTGAACACCACTATACTGGCCATCCCTGCTGGATGGTAACCCACTGGCCATCCCTGCTAGATGGTAACCCACTGGCCACCCCTGCTGGATGGTATCGCACTGGCCATCCCTGTTGGATGGTACAACTGGCCACCCCTGCTGAAAACAACCTCCTGGGTAGAGGATCGATGCCTGCATAATGTGTTGGTCACACCGAATCCACAAGAACTCTACCAGGGAACACGAAGGGATGGGAGAAACTCCTCGGGCCCCTCAGGGAAATCACTCTCCAATCTTCTGAGTCACTGTCGAAGCGGAACGAGACAACTCATCCCAGAAAGTGGGAAAACACCCACGCTATACGAGCACAGGTAGTCGTAAATGATGCCGCAGTCCGGTGAAAGGGGCACGGTACTGAAACCCCTCACAGCTGAAGAAACAAAGGAACCAAACCATCTCTGCCGACCAAACCATTGAGAATAGAACCAGTGGAAAACTCAACCCTATTGTTCAAAAAACGAGAATAGAACTAGGGGGAACTCAAACCAGCTGGTCAAACAAATGAGAACAGAGGGACCCTCTATGTCGAGAAAGTTCAAGTGTATGCAAAGAAGAACATGGCACGCACATGGGTCCCACACGACGTGTGGCCCCAAGTCAACTCCAACCAAGCGCACAAACGTTCTCAGGTACAAAAAACCACACGTACCTCCAAGAATTCCCATATACTCCCAGAGTATACCACGTTTCCAGCCCAAAGGCTATCGTGCACATGGCACCCAACGTCAACGCGAAGGGCATAAATGTAACAACTCCAACTTGCCACCTCATCAGCCCAGGAACGGCCACCTACATCTCTTCAAACATTACTTCACTCACATGGGAGTGCACACGATCGCACGCCAAGGGTTCACTTCCGAACACAGCAAGAAGAACCGCCACTGGAGCACCCTTCATATTTCTACATTTAATAAGATCTCTAAGGAGACTTTGCACATCCAAACGGGTTGTCCCGTTGTAATCCTCGCGGAAAAACATGAGAGATCAACTACTTACTCGGCTCCAATAGATGTCTGACCTAAAAGTTGTCTGAAACCACTTTACGCCCGAACGACATCCCGTGGTCCCGAACCTCGGCCTCGAAAACAGTCGGGTGCATCACACCATTTCGATCCCCTCAGGAAGACATGTAAAAAGGACTGCTCACTTGAGTGGAACAGATATCCGGAGAAAAAGATGCATTTCGTCAAACTGCTCACGAGCGGTTCTACGTGGGACCCGTAACCCAAACCCAAAGCACAATGAACAGATCGCACCGTTGCGATCCTCTCGAAAAAGTACACAAGATTGACTATTCACTTGTCCAAAACGGACATCCGGTAATAAAGCTGGAAATCACCGCCAACTCCCAAAACGGCCCTCGTGGGTCCCACACCACCATGTGGAATTAAAGCGGGCATATTGTGCCAATGCAATTCCCTCGGAAAAACACCTAAAATCAACTACTCACACGCCCCGAATGGACGTTCGACGAAAAAGTTGTAAAGCGATGCATGCAGCTCGAAAGACGGGCCATGGGGCCTATGCCTCAACTCTAGTTTCAATGCCTGAAACCACACTGGAAAACTCCGGCTCAACACCAGGGTCTCAACGCCACTGACGGCACTCAATTCAGACATCGGATGTGTCCTCGCCGTCCAAAACAAGAACCCCCGAGAAAAACGTCAATCCTCTTAAAGGCGTGACACACCACCGAGGCCCTCATCTCAGGAATTAAAAATTACCAAGGCCATCTCAAAAATTCCACCTCAATCCAAGGATTGCGTCACCATAGACGGCATGCGAATCCGACTCCCGGTCCGAATTTTAGAGGTGTTCCAATTTTTTTTTAATGGACGAACACAGGTGGGTTGGGCCGGTTCGGCCGGCCCACCATGCTTGAACCGGCCCGCAGTTCACGCGGGCCGGCTTCCTCGCCTGGACCGTCTGGATCCGGTCCGGCTCCACTCCCAAGGGACCCACAATATGGAGGTCCTTTTCAGCTAGCCGGGGTCCATAGACCTCGGTCTTCCCTCGTGAGCACTGACTGGCAAAATCCGGTCAGCCCTGGACCTCACCTTGCTGGCACCCCCGCCTCCACTGGTGCCCTAACCGAGCTCGCTCGCCCTCGCCGTCTGCGAACCCCGGACTCCTCCACTCGGCCTCCTCCACTAAAATTCACCCGCGGCTCCGTCGAGACCCCCGTCTCGCCCGGACGATACCCGCTGCCGAGGAGCCCCGCCGTCCTAGCCCGCCGGAGAACCCAAAACGCCGGAAAAAACACCAAAAACCCGCGATCTTCGACGGACGACGGCGATCGCCTCCGAACTCGGATTTCAATTCCGAGAAGTGTGTCGAAGAGCTCAGAAAACGTACTACGCAACCGTGGGATTTTATCAGGAATTAAACAGAAAATTTGATTCCAAAATTGAACTTGAAATAAAGGTTCCAAAATTAAAACGCAAAATGTAAACTCCTGCCTTGCAGGGCGCAGCCCGAAGCTTCTCGGTCGATCCGTGCTTCGCTGCCGTTGCTTCCTCCTTGATCGGAGGAGGGAGGTGGAGGAGGATAGGAGATCCTCCTTCATTGGGAGAGTTTGCGCTAGGGAAGAACAAGGGAGGGGAAGGGGGGAAGAAGGGTTTAAATAAAGAAGAAGAAAAATTAATTAAAATTTTAATTAATTTAAACACATAATTTAACCTGCATCGGAAACCCTCGACGGGGTCGAGGTTAAGCCTCCCCTAGGGTAAACACCACCTCCTGAGCACACCGGAGGTCTCTTAATTTTAATCTGAGTCCCCGCTCAAAATTTATTAAACTCAACGCCCGAGGCCGCCAAAGTACGAAAACGCCCCCAGGGCCATTTTTCACTGATGGTCCGTGCTCGTGAAAATTACACCCCTCCTAGGGTAAAAGGCATGCTCCAGACTCAACGGTGCCCTCGTTTTTCCAATCCGAGCAACAATTTAAGAGATACTTGAGTTTAACCATTAAACGAATAAATTAATTATTTTAATTATCCGTTTAACGTTCCGTTAACGGATGAGGGGTCCCAACGTCCCGCACCGACATGCTTTATGTCGTTCATAGGGTAAAAACCCCATTTCAGACCCATCCTTACTCTTAAATTTAGGATCTGAAACACCGTTTAGGATTTATCCCATTTATTTGGCGTGCCCAGTGTGAACGCACTGAAAATTTAATTCTGGCCACACCGGGACTTGGAATCGCACGCCGTCTGAAGGAGCTACTCCGGAATAGCATCAAGAATGTTCCAAAGTCTTTATAGAAAAAAACTGGGTTCTTACATCATTACCTTCTTCAATATTTTCGTCCCTGAAAAGCAAAACCATGTAATAACTCAGGGTACTAAGCCCACACCTGGCTCTTCCATACCCAGAAGAACTCTTGCACAGGCCCACGTCACCGCACACAGACCAAAGGATTTGATATATTAATGCGAGGTCTTCCCTTGCTGATGAAATGCATAGGAGCATGCACACTTCTTCTCAGGTGAGTCACGCGGGAGACTTCGTGCACCCACTCCAGACTTTGGGGTTAGGTCAAAGAGGTAGGGAACCTCTCCATCCCTTCACACATCTCAAACGGTCCGAAGGTCCTCGGGGGTAGCTCACCTCCCCGATCGAACCTCTACGTCGCAGGTCGCGACTGGAATCACCGCCCGCACCTGGAACAAGGCCTGGTGATTCCCTCATTCAAAATATCCATATGTTGGAACACCCAAGGATATCTGGTCACGCAAGGTTTCACAGTCGATGTCCCACAACCAAGACCCTCTTACATGCTCGGAATCAAAGGAGTCAACACCATCGACTAAAGAGAAAGGTTCCACGCCTTTTACTCTACCGACACAGGGCCACGCTGATGCCCGTGTCACCCCAGTAAGAACCCAAGAAAGGAGAAGGGAGAAAATCATTTTACACACAGAGTCTAAAAATTCTACTGCAAAAAGTAGAAGAGCTGTAGAGTGTACCTCTTATCACCTCATGCTCTACAGGATCGTAGACATCCAAAGTTTGCGGTTGTCCGTGGTCCCAACTGTCAGCTCCCGGAGCCTGACGTGGACCGCCTGGTGGTGATGGGAAGACCTCATAAAGTTTTCCCCAACTACCAGTTCCTCTTGCTCCTCTAATAGCACCACCTCTTTGGGCGCTACTCTGATCAATGCGCTGCCTCTGCCACAGTGGTGCACCTGCTGCCTTCCCGATGCTCTCTGCATGCCTGGTCGGGCAGTCCCATGCCAAGTGACCTCGGCCATCACAAGCATAGAACCGACACTCTCTAGGCTTCACTGGTGCCCTCCGGTTCCACTATGGTGTACGACCACGCTCCTAATTCCGATCATCAGAAATCCACCCGCACCGAGGTCCTGTCACCCGACGCCCGCTAGCTATGGAAGACATCTTGGCTCTGTCAAGGTTGCTACCACCACCAACTGTAAAGCATGACAGGAAGCTCTTTGTCACCCAGCACCTACTCTAGCACCCCGGCATGATTGGGAATGCCCAAGGGTACTATGATAGCACGAATCTCTCTGCGGAGACCCTGCTCGAACTTCCGAGCTCGAAAGTTGTCATCATGGACCAAGTCCGGGTAAAAGCGTGCACGGTCTGCGAAACTAGTCGTGTACTCGGCCACTGTCATCCCTCCCTACTGAAACTGTAGGATCTCCTGAATCCGAACGGAGCGTAAGTAGGAGGGGAAAAACTCCTCATGAAACAAAAACTAAAAGTCACCCCACGAAAGTGATGAATCGTCAAGAAACTGAGTCACCAGACTCCACCAACGCCAAGCTACTCTGTGGAAAAGATTGGAGGCCAAAGCCACCATAAGATTTGTCAATGTCTGCACAAGCCTGAAAAGAAAAACCAATATCTCCATCCAAACCTCTGCTACTTGAGGGTCTGGCTCACCACTGAACCTCAATGGTCTCTGTCACTGGAACTCATGGAGCGCGCTCAACCTGCGCTCAAGCTCAGTCTGCTCTGCTAAAGTTGTCTGTTGCTCACTAGGTGGGGGTTCTTCCACTGGCCCACCTGGAGAAAGGGACTCACATGGTGGGTCCTGGACTGAGGCCTCGTAGCTCACAGGGTCGTCGTCACGAACCAAAGCTAGTATCCTGATTGGCTATTTTCGCGGAGACATCATGAATGTTATCAAGGAGAGTCGCGGTCAGATGAGCATATATGTATATCACAACGACAACAACGATGGGGAGTTGACTCAAGAAGGACAATAAAGACTTAATCCTATATGATGCACAAACCAATTTTCCCCTGCAACACCTGCAACAATTGTCTCATCATGCCGAGTCAACAAGCGGGTTATCAGGGTCCTGGTGAATGGATACATTGGTCACCGCACCATCACTGGACTCCCTGGCCTAAGAGACACTCTCGAGACATGTCAACACTGTTGCCCAAGATCTCAACCAATTCCTTTTTAGGGATGTCCAAACAATGTCCCAAGGAATGAACCACCTCTGATACCACTTTTTCATGACCCGACCCTACCCGGGCTCGAGCCTCAACTACCCCAATCCCGCCTCCATAGGACAGGGGCTGGCGACCAGTGCCGAAGGCTAAACAACTCGGGGAGGCCTTTGCCTAATTACATGTACACACACATGCAGCCCACTCAATGCAGAAGTGCAGAGTAAAAAAGAAAAGTAAAGTTCCAACTGCTATAAATAAACCACAAAGTGCATTGACCTCTAACAGTACAAAGTAAGATCTGGAGATAAACTAAAAAGAAAAGGGGCAAAAACACGCACCCAACCAGAAAAGTGCCACAACCCAGCAATAGGTAAACAAAAGTAAAACAGGTGGGAGCATCCCACACCTGGAACCCGACTACGACCACTGCACGCGGTCCAAGATCTCGAACTCTTAAGCTCCGATGAAGTCACGACCAACCTGTCCATCGTCTGCAAGGGCACACCAAGTGCGGGCAAAGCCCAAGCAGGGGTGAGTATAAAAATACTCAGTAGGATACCCTGAATGCTCGAAGAAGCAACAAAGGAGGTAACGAAGGGTGAGCAGTATATTGAATAGGGGAAAGTAAAGGATTACAACCGAGAGTGCAGTAAAGAGTAACAGTAGAGAGTCCAGCTCAACCCAACAAGAGAAAGGAGGTAGAATCGTCCAGACACAAGGAGCTAGAAACGGTGAGAAGATGAACTTCCCATTGAGTCTTCACTAACTATAGCTAGAGATTAGACTCGTCCAACCACGAGAAGCTAGACATGGAAAGAATGGGGATTAGGAATACCCTTCAGTCCATGTCAAGACCAACTTAGGTATCAAGGTACCAGGGTATATGGTCTGGTTCATAACAAAGTGGTATCAGAATGAGGTTAAGCATATTTCCTTGATTTTAGTATGCAATTTGAGATCTTTTGGGGATTTAGGAGGTGGTTACAAGTGAGTGTCTGGTCATCTCTCATCCTAATGAGCCTTAAGTCACTAGGTGTGATTTTTGAAAGACTTATTGAGTATTAGTTCCAGTCTTTTACCTTCTTTTTATTTAGATATATTGAAATCCAAATATTGTTTATCTATATAATGGGATTTATTTCTCTATTTCTATTATTATATTGTTGAACTATATAATGTTCTGACATATTCAATGTTGTTTTATGATGTTGTGTAGCATCATGTCTCTGAGAAGACATGTGAATCAGATCTAGGAGGAAGATTATGATGAACCACAGTGAGGAAATACTCTCATTGACTAGAATCTGGTTGATGTTATAGTGCCTGATGTCCAAGATCTGGGATAGACACCTACACTCGTTCCCATTCAGGCTCCCACTATGGAACCTCATAGGGATAAATTCAGGAATCGGGCTTTGAAATTCCTTCACTAGAATCCACTAATGTTACAAGGATCAAAAAATCCTCAAGAGGCTAAGGACTGGTTTAATGGGGTTGAACTTTTATGTTAGTTCTTGGAAATGCCTTATTATATCAAGGTGAAATGTTACACATTCAAGATAGAGGGACCTATCAGGAGATGGTGGGACACGATCATGATGGAAAATAATCATAAGGTATTATATTGGAAGGAATTTAAAGATATTTTCACTAACCAGTTCTATCCATAGTCAATGATTTTGGCCAAGTCTATCGAGTTTTTCAAACTCAAGAAGGCTGACAGGACCGTGATTGAGTATGAAAATCACTTTTCTGAGCTTGCATAGTTTTTACCTAATATTTTATCGAATGATGAGATGAAGACTAAATGGTTTGAGATGGTACTTAGATCTCATATTCATTCTTAGGTTTTCTTGTTTAATCTATATTCTTATGTTGAGGTATTGGATAGAGCATTGATAGTTGAGATGGACCTGGCTGGTAAGTCAGGGTTGACGAGAGTTCCTTTTTCTCCTAGTGGAAGTTTTGTGAGTTAATGAAAAGGAAATACAAATCATGATGATTCTCATAGTGGTTCTCATCAGTATGTTTATTATTGACCACTTTAAATTCCTATAAGTGGCCCTTTAATTTTCTATTAGTGTGGAAATCCTAGGCACTCAAAATAGGTTTTCACTAAGGTACTCATGGTATGTGGTTCCTGTGGATGCTCAAGTTACTTTTATAAGTTCTTTTATATTTATTATATTCCATATAGTGTAATGGGATCATTAGGGCCAAAAATTACTCTGGTGAAATAAAATTATTCATGAAAAAAGGGGTTTTGGATGCGAGAATTTGGAACAAATCTTCTTCACGCAATGGAAGAGTCTCCAAAGGAAGAAGATACGGGTCCAGTGACTGTGAGAGGTGACATCATTATTGCTTCATCTTTAGTACTGATTTATTTTATATTGGTGCATCTCATTCATCCATTTCAACCCATATTGTGAGTCTAATAAATCTTCCTATAGATCTTTTTATCTTATGTGATGGATATTACTACACCCATTGGAATGAAGAGAGAGTAGGGTATTCATTGTCCTGGTTGTGTTTTCTCTTTATCAGAGATTGATCTTACTAGGGATTTTCTAATTCTCAAAATTAAACCTCTTAAATTCATATTCATAATGGATTGGATAATTGTTAATAAATCTTGTATTGATTGTTATCTTTGGTGGATCTCCTTTACCACACCTGATGGGGTGTTCTGTATCTTTTAAGGAGAATGGGACCCGAGGTTGAGTAGTGCTAGACCTTCTAATCTAGAGTTGGGAAAATTAATATCTATGTTTACTTTTGATCTAGAGCGGGAATATTTGATCAATGATCTCCCCCTAGTTGTCATTTAATTTCCTAATTTTTTTCCCTCTGACTTCTTTGGTTTTCTATCAGTAAGGGGGTATATTTTTCTATTGATTTAGTATCTAGTACTCATCCAGTATCTATTCCTTATTATAGAATGAAACCAACTGAAATAAAAGAGCTTGAGACTTAGTTAGATGATATTTTAGAGAAATTATTTATATGCTCAAGTGGTTCACCTTAGAAGTCACATGTTATCTTTGCTAAGAAATCTGATGGGTCACTTTGCCTTTATGTTGATTACTGAAAACTCAACCAAGTTATGGTAAAGAAAAAGTATTTTTTACCCTAGATTAATGATCTGTTTGACTAGTTAAAAGGTTCAAAGTGGTTTTAAATATTGATCTTCAATATGGTTATTATAATTTGATAATAAAAGAATCTAACACTCATAAACCCACCATTAGGATTAGGTATGGCCATTATGAGTAGATGTTCATCTCATTTGTTCTAACCAATGCTCATGTAGTTTTCATGGCTTTAATGAATAGGATCTTCCATGAGTATCTTGATACTTTTTTGGTGGTCTTTGTGGATGAAATCCTCATTTACTTTAAGTTCAAGGAGGATCATGTGCATCATCTGACAGCAGTTCTATAATTGTTGAGAAATCACTTACTTTATGCCAAGCTATCGAAATGTGATTTATGGATTTGAGAAGTGAATTTCTTGGGACACATGGTATGAGAACATGGTATTTTAGTTGATCCTAAAAATTTGAAAGATGTTATGAAATGGGATAAACTTTAAAATGTCTTCAAGATTCGGAGATTCTTGGGTTTAGCTGGATATTATCACTGGTTTGTAAAGGATTTATCAAAGTTGGATTCTTTGATGACTGGTCTGAAGGACCCCGAAACACCCTGAGAGGGGAGGGGTGAATTAGGGTGTCAACTTTTTATTTTAAAGTGATGGATATTGTTTCCACTTTGGTAGGAACTTGTTAAATCTATCTGTTGGTAATGTGAAGTAATTTAAACATTCACACATATAAAGACCACACAGTAATTTTACTTGGTTCTCCACTAAGGGCTAGTCCAAGGAGCATAAATCGATAGGTTATTGTTCATAACAAATTCCACTAATCTTTACTAGTTGTGGATTACATAAGTTTAGCACAGTCATTCTGTTCTAGGTTCACTCCCTTTACAAGGTTTTAGGGATATCACACTACGTCCCTCAGATAACTTCTGTAGACTCCCCCTAGCTCACTACTTTGAGATAATTCTAACTCAGTTTATCAACTTGAAGGTCACTTCAATGGTTTTTCATTAAATCAAGAATTGTAAACTATATATAAATTCTCTTTTGAAGTTCTATTTCCCCTGTGTATATAATTTACTTGTCTACATACTATTTGTTTGTGAACTTGTCCTCTATAAACTATCTTTCTTCTTCCGCATATTGCACTGCATCGTATACCGCGAGTGCTTCCTTCATAAACCACACTGCTTTGTGTACCACCTTTATATACTGCCTCCACAAACCACCTCTACTCACCACTTTTGTATACCGCTTCTTCTCTGGAACAACTTATATTCCACTAACCGCCTTCCTCAAACTATCATTTGTGAACTATTTTCCTTTTCGGGCTTCAGTGCCCCACAAAACCTCTTCCACAGACTATATTCACGAACCACTTCTCCTTTCATATAATTCTACTCATGAACCTCTTATCCTTCATAGAGTTTTCTTCTCATAACCCACTTATAGACTTCACTGAATTCCTCCCAGATTTCTAATCTCAGTCTCATGAACTAATGAAGGGATTAGTGCTCCTTATAAAGGTAAATAGATCTGCATAATTTGTTAAACCAAGATTTACCAAATCTTCACCGCGTATCATGATCTTGTGAGCCGTTATTCCCTAGATGGTTCACATAACACCTTTTCCTTTATGGTCGCCAAAATCAAAATCTCGTTTTTGTGAATAATATTTCATTCTGTGAACCATTTACCTTCCGCGAACCACAGGACTTCCCGCAAACCTCCTTCACTCCATGAACCATTCCTCCTATGTGGTCTGTGTACTTACTTCATCATGTATTGTAAGATTCATAATCTTGGAAACCCCTTGATCAAACCAACATGGATTGACAAAAAACACAAACCATACTCCAGTTCTAGCAAAGAATATCCTTGGTTCCAATAATATTCCTTTGGTTTTGTTGGAAATTTATAGATAGATTCAATGAAGAACCTATAACAATAAAAACCTGATACGCAATAAAAAACTCATCCAACAACACTCTAAGTCTATATGATCAATTATCATTGTAGAAACAAAGAGGGTAAGAATGAATTAGATTCTTGTTCCTTGGAATGATTTAAAGATGTACAAGTAAGCTCTGATGGTTTTTTCATAACATTGAATTGTTTTTTTTTCATTATCATTATCCCCCATTGTAACTCATTGAATTTATCTTGTAACTAGAAAAATATTAATTCTCCTTCTACTTCTTTCACCATTATCCATTATCTGTACTATTGAATTTATCCATTCTCTCCCATTGTAAATAAACCCAAAGACCGGTATTTGAACAAGGTAGATCTTAAAACACACTCCTCGTGGATCGTATCTCCCCCATAAACCTATATCACATTCAAAAACAAATTAAAATAGTTAATACAAATGGGGAGAGGGGAACAACTGAAACTTCTTCATGCAATGTGAGGTGGTTTAACACCGAGTTTCAATCGATGTTTCTCAAACACATGTGCTAATAATGAATTGTTCAGTATGCCATCCACTTAATCATTAGTTCCAATGTGATCCATCTTAATAATTCCATGTTCCACTTTATCCTTGATAAAGTGATATCTGATTTCAATGTGTTTCATATGAGAATTATGAATAGGATTCTTTGTAATATTAATTGCACTATTTTTATCACAGTAAATCACCATTGGATATTTCACCTCATCAACAATGTTAGTTAATTGTTGCTTCATCCAAATTAGTTGAGAAAAAGCCTTTATAGTGGAGATATAATCATATTCGGTAGTATTGAGAGAAGTGTTTTCCTGTTTCTTACTCAACCAGGAAACACTATTCTTTCTAATGAAGAATTCTACACCACTTGTGGAATTTAAATCCACCACTTCTCTAACCTAGTCAGTATCATAAAATGTTGATAGTTCGTTATCTTTTCCTGAGATAAAGTATAATCCATACTTGTGAGTACCTTGAATGTACCTCATGATCCGTTTAAATACTGCCATATGTTCTTACTTTAGATAACTTTGAAAGCATGCCACTAATCATATTTCAAAGACAATATGTGGTCATATTTCAGTTAAATACAATAGTCTTCTAATTATTCTCCTATACATGGTGGGTTCTATAGAATTCCCCTCCTCATGCTTTATGAGTTTAGTTCCAACCTTGATAAGAGTCAAAATTGGTTTGCATTCATGCATTATGAACTTCTTCATCCTCTCTTGCATATTTTTCCTGAGTGATAAAAGTGTATTCTTTCCTCTGAATCACTTGAATCCTTAAGAAGTATGTAAGTTCACCAATCATAGAAATTTAAAATTCAGATTTCATGTGATTGGAAAATCCATCCACTGATCCCTGCATGTTTCAACCAAATATAATATCATATATGTACACTGGTACCATGAACTGATCTTTTTGAGAATTATTCTCATAGATATTGTGATCCACTCCTCTTTTAAATTTGAGCTTTCTTGGATAAGAATCCAGTCAATAATACCACGCACATGGTGTCTACTTCAAACCATAGAGTGCCTTCTTTAATCTACAAACCTTCATTTCATCATTACCAAGTAGAAAACCCAAAAGTTTTTTAATATAGACTTATTATTAAAGAACACCATTTAAGAAAGTTGTTTTGACATCCATTTGATGCAATTTTTATACTCTTTGAATTTTCATGGCAAGAAATAGTTTGATTGACTCTAGTCTAGCCACCAGAGCAAATGTTTCTTCAATATCAACACCTTCAATCTATGAATAGACTTTACACACTAGTCATGAATTATTTCTGATCTTTCTTCCATACTCATAAAATTTATTTTTGAAAATCAACTCCATACCAATCACATTGTGGTTATCAAGTATCTTAACCAAATTCCATGTTTGGTTCTTATCGATCTGATCCAACTCTTAATTCATGGCCTTAACCCATGTTTCATCCTTTATAGCTTCTTAAAATAAGGATGGTTTACAACTAATAATAATGAAGATTGTGAATTATTCCTCATTTTCCTTATCTGCGTGGGAGATGTCCAATCCCTAATGATGTTGGATTCATCAATTTTAGCTCTTTGATCTCTCCTATCAAGTTCAGATGAATTTTCTTTAACCATAGTTTCCTATTATGATTCTTCTTCTGATTCAACATCATGATGTGATTCCTGGGTATTTTTCATGACTTCCTCTACTTCTGTATTTGGATCCATTTCATGTCCAAATTCTTCCTCATCTTCAATCACATCAGCAGAGGAATTACATGAGGCATTTTTTGTTTTATCTTTAATGATCTTAACATCACTACTTTACACAATTTTTCTAAGATTTTTATTTAAAACATTTGTAGGATTTTATATTAATTTAATATTTGAGGAATATTCCTTTATCTACATCATCACCATACTTTCCTTGATTTACTTCTTCGTTTTGGATAAAGCATTTACTTATGAAAAAACAAAAATAATTCAAAGAGGTCTTCCTCCCATGGCATAACTCATAGGGTGTCTTGGTTTCCCCCATATAAAGCCCTATTTGATTTTGAATATAAATTGTAGCTTGAAAAAACTCTTTCTAGTAATGGTGATAAATACGACTCTTAATCAGCATAGTTCTAGCCATATTATTCACCTATTGATTCTGGAACTCAACAACTCCATTTTGTTGCAGAGTTCTCACAGCATACACCTCATTTTGTATTCCATTTTTATCCAGATAATTTTCAAATTCAATGGATATGTATTCCCATCCATTATTAGACTACAGAAATTTGATTATCCATCCAGTATCATTCTTAGTTATTCAGTGATAAGTTTTCATTCAATCAAGCACTTGTCATTTCCCATGTATAACCATCACATAAGAAATTATACTATAATCATCAATGAAAAGTACAAAGTACCTTTCTCCATATGTTCCAACAACATTTATTGGACCACATACATTTGTATGAATGAGATCAATAATATTTTAAGTTCTTTCCTTTTTTGGACTATAAGAACTGCACACCAACTTTCCCCACATGCATGCATCACAAGGCTTCTACCGTTCACACTTAAAATTTGGGATATCCATGAAAATATTTAGTTTAGATATATTTTCCATATATTTTTTATTGATGTGACCCAACTTATGGTTCCATAATTTGTTCTCTTCATCAACTGTCATGTAACAAATGTTCTCTTTACTATCAACCTGATATAAGTTTCCATTTTTTCTTCATCCCTTCATGAGAGAATTCCTTGTTCTTACTTTTATAGTGAACCCCTTTTTATTTAATGTCACTATAAGTACTATGTCATAGAGTTGACTCACACTTAGGAGATTATAATGAAACTTATCCACATAAATAACTTTGGTCTTCTTCAACTTTCCATTGGTTAGTCCAATACTTCCACTACCTTTGATCTTCAAAGAACCATCATTACTGAATCCCACTATTCCATCGAACTTTTTCTTGACATTCATTAATAGTTCTTCATTTCTTATAATATATGATGAGAATCCACTATCAAGAATCCAAGTGATACTATTCTCGGTAGATTTGAGAGTTACTTTTGTAAGGTTTTATTTTTCAATTTTCTTCTTTTCCTTCCATGAAATATTAGTTCAAGTGAAGGATAAAGATGGATTCTCAAATCACTTTTTCATGTTCATAGGTTCATCATACTCACAATATTCTCCTATAGGATAGAACCTATTTGTAGTAACAACACCATCTAGTTGGTGAGTATTGACTTGTCTTTGAGTTCTATACGAATTATTCCTACCATTCCTTTGCCTGCAATCAACAGATTTATGACCAAAGATAAAATAATGAAAAATAATATCCATAGAAACTATTTATTCTATAAGAATTAGGATATGAATTATTTATCCTTTTTTGACTTCCTAGATCTTCCCCATTCAAATAGATCCTTTTCTCTTCATAGTATGACATGGTATGGCCCAGATAGCCACAGAATTGACATTTCATAAGTTGAAATGTCTTTTCAATTATATCCCTCCTTATGTCAACTTACTTAGGAGAATATTTTGATTATATATCATATCAGGAAACTCGATGATATTTTTCAGTCCTCCTTTCAGTCTTATTTGAGACTTTCTTTGTTTGGACTTCAGGTGTCTTTGTGATATGTCTGACTTTTAGCTTGCCTTTATTTTGTCCCATTTTACTTTCATCATTCATTGTTCCATCATCACAAAAAATTCCTATGTTTCCCATGAATGAGGGTATTTGATCATTCAGAACCTTTTCAACTCCATAAGAACCACACTTACCTCTCTCTAGCATCTTAGAATCTGAGAATTTTCTAAACTGAATTTTATTCTTTGTTTCTTTCACACTTGATTAACTTTCAAGTTTACTCCTAAGAGTAACAACTTCTTCAATTCCAACCATATTTTTGTACTTATCCTCTAGTATAGATGTAAGTTCATTAATGAACTTTTCCTATTATTCAATTTTGAGCTTTAGTTCAACTATATCTTCTAATCTTTCAAAAGTTGTTGAATATTCCTTTAAAACTTCCTCAAGTCGATAAATTTTAGCTTCTAGTATATCAACATATGCTGATGACTATTCCACAATTTCTCTCCACTTTTTTCATCTCTTTAATTGATTCTAAATCTTAACAAAAGTATCCTTAAGTTGAAAATTAAGATCAAAATCAGTGGTCAACTGATTATCTTTAGCTTTATCTCTCGATGGTTTTGATTTTCAACGGTATCCATCATTGATGCATGGGTTCCAGATTTAAATTCCAATTATTCTTCCTCAAATAATTCACTATCATAATCTTCTTCTTAACAAATAAAGATATTTATCTATAATTTATTACCATACTTGAAGTCTAACTTTTTGAAAAACCTTTTCTGAGGCTTATGAATGTCTCTAGCTTCACTTTCTTTATCATTGAACTTTCTTGTGCATAAAGAGGCAATGTGCCCAACTCTGCCACAACCAAAACAAGATAGAGGTAAATTTCCTTCAAATTTCCTTTTTACATTCTTGAATTTAAGAAGTTATTTTTTCATGTTATCTTCATCAATAATATCTCCTAAAATTTCAAGTTTTTCCATGGATTTAAATGTCATTTCCTTGTTTTCTTGATTCATTGCATCTTCTAGTTTTACTCTCATCTCATATGCCACTAGGCTACTCAGTAGATCATCTAGAGAAATTTTGGAAAGATCCCTTTCCTCAAGGGATGAAACCTTTTCATTGTAAATAGGTGGAAGTCTTCTCAATATTTTCCTTACAATATCAATTTCTTTGATTTCTTCACCGAGTCCTAATATTTCTCCAACAACTTCTGTAATTCGATTGAAAAAGGTATCTATATTTTAACCAGGATTCATCTTAAGATCATCAAAACTATTTTGAAAAACTTTTAATTTATCCTCCTTTACTTTGTTGTCATCTTCATAAATATTATCCCGTTTTTACCACATAAAATTTGCTGACATACAACTCATCACTTTCAGATATATTTGATCAGATAGAGCTATAGTTAGGGAATTATTGGCTTTGGAATCTGCATCAAACATTTTCCTATCTATGTTAGTCATAGACAATCATGTTGCATCAGTTACCTGAATTCCTTATGTAGTATAAAAGATTACTTCCATTCCAAGAGATCTTATATGAGATCTCATCCTTTTTTTCCAAATCTAGAATTTTCTTCCATCAAAAAGGGGAACTCCCCTAACATTTAATGAATTCTTCATGATATAAAAGAAGGAAATATTTATCACCAACAACCTTTACACTCTGATACCACTTGAAGGACCTCGGAACACCCGAAGAGTATAGATTTGAATTAGGGTGTCAAATTTTTATTTTAAAGTGATGGATCTTGTTCCCACATTGGTAGGAACTTGTTAAATATTTCTATTGGTAATGTGTAGTAATTTAAACATTCACATGCAGAAGGAGCCCACAACAATTTTACTTGGTTCAGCACTAAGGGATGGTACAAGTAGCATACGCTGGTAGGTTTTAGGTAATAAAAAATTCCACTAATCTTAAATAGTTTTGGATTAAAAAAATTTAGCATAGTCACTCTATGCTAGGTGCACTCCCTTTATAAGGTTTTAGAGATAGAACACTACTTCCCTTGGATCACTTCCATTGACTCCCCCTAGCTCACTAATTTGAGAGAATTATAAATCAGTTTATCAACTTGAAGGTCCCTTAAATGGGTTGGAATTAAATCATGCATCCTCAACTATAGATAGATTCATTATTGAAGTCCCATTTTTTCCTTTGAATGTAATCTACTTTTCTACAAACTGTTTGTTCGTGAAATTTTCCTCCATGAAATAGCCTTCTTCCACCATGTACTGTACTGCACCGCCTGCTGTCAGTGCTTCCTTTGCAAACTTCACTACTCCACATACCACCTCTATGTACCACCTTCGCAAACTACCTCTATGTACCACTTCTTCATACTGCTTATTCTTCATAGACCAACTCCTCTTCCTCTAACCGTCTTTCACAAACCATCTTCCATGAACTGTTTTCCTTTGCAGGCTTCAGTGCCCTGAAAAACTTCTTTCGTGGACTATCTCTACAGACCACTTCTTCTTTTTTGGAATTCTCCTTGTAAACCTATTCTCCTTAATGGGGTTTTCTTCCCACTAACCACTTCTAGACTTCACTGAATTTCTCCCATATTTCTAATCTCAATCTCATGCTCTAATGAAGGGATTAGTGCTCTTCATATAGGAAAATAGATCTTCATAATCTACTAAACTGAGATTTAAAAAATCTTCATCGTGTATTGTGCTCCCACAATTCGTTCTTCCCTATGAAGTTCATATACTGCCTTTTCCTTCATGGCCACCAAAATTATCATCACATTTTCACGAATGACATGCCATCCCATGAACCGTTTTCCTTCCATAAACCACATGCCTTCCTGTGAACCTCCTTTGCTCCACGAATCATTCCTACTATACAGTCCATGTACCATTTTCCTTTTGTGAACCATTCCCACATACATTATTTACAATCCACAAACCATGATTCATGGTCTAGATAATTTCCACTCCTATGTAGAAAATCTTCCTTTTCCAAAAACCAAACTCTTAATTTTGATGCCTAAAAATTTGGAAAACACTAGGAAACTGTTCCACCTTAAATAGTTGTTTCATCTTACACTATAAGATTCCTTATCTTGGAAACCCCTTGATCAACCCAACATGGATTGAAAACAAACACAAACCATACTCTAGTTCCAAAAAATAATAGCCTTGGTTCCAACATGATCTTACTCGGAAAGTAGGGAAGTTTGATTGGGATGAGAAATCTCAAAGTTATTTTGTTAAGATAAAATTTCTTTTGACTATTACACTGGTGTTGAATCTTTATGAGGCTTGGTAGGGTTATGTGGTCTTTTATGATGCATCAGGTTTAGGTTTGTGTTATGTTATTGTGCAGGGTGATCACATTGTTTTCTATGGCTCTCAGCATATTAGGAAACACGAGAAGAATTACCTAACACAATAACCTTGAACTCATAGTCTTGATTCATTCACATAAGAGTTGGAAACATTAACTTTTTGGATAAAGGTTTAAGGTGTATTCTGACCAAAAAATCTTGAGTTATATCTTCTATAAAAAATATTGGAATATTCTCTAGAGGCATTGGGTGGAGTACATGAAATCCTTTGATTTTGATATTGACTATACCGTGGGTAAATGATATGTTGTCTTAGATGCTTTGAGAATGAAAATTCTGACCCAAGTTGTGAAAGAATCATTGTAAGAGTGGAACTTTATGGATCTTATTGCACAGTTTCATATAGGAGTTTGGGAAACAGGGGTCAAGGTTTATTTGTCCAATGTTTAGTTGAACTCCACTTTTCTCTAGATGATTCTTCTAAAGTAGAATCTTGATGATGAATTTCATGACATTAGTAAATCTATTTATAGTGGGGAGACTGTTGTTGAGTGGTCATTATCCATGTAGTTAATCCTATGTTTTAGAAACTTTTATTTTGTACTTTTTCTATAAGAAAATATATGATGGTGTATTTACATAATTCCTAGTGGATAGTGTATAAAGGAACCACGAAGATGTTCTATGATATAAGATAATGATTCTGGTGACCAGGTAGAGATGGGGAATTTTTGATTTTGTCTCTTGTTGTTATAAGTTCTAGTAGGTCAAGGCTAATCATCAGAGACCTTCGAGTTGTATTCAACCACTTCTAGTTATAACTTGGAAGTGGGATGAGATATTTATGGACTTTATGGTGGGGTTCCTGCATACCTTGAAAAATAATAATTTGATATGGTTTTTGATCGATAGGATGACCAAATTAGATCACTTTATACCCATTCATGATATAAATAAATTTGAGTAGCTGTTAAATATCTACATGAGAGAAATTGTTCATTTTCATGGAGTTCCATATTCTATATTCTCTAATAAACCTCATTTTACTTATTTATTTTGGAGAGTCCTTCAGGATTCATTAGGGTCTTAGGTATGTTTGAGTATAGCATATCATCCATAGTCAGATGGCCATACCTAGAGAGCTATACAGATTCTTAAGGAAATGATTTTTTCCTGCATTCTCAACTTTTGGGGGGATTGGGATGACCATTTATGAATGGTTGAGTTTTCCTATAGAAATAATTACCAGTCCTCTATTAGAATGGATCCTTTTGATTCCTTGTATGGTTGGCCTTGTAAATCTCTATTGTGTTGGTCAGGGATCAGTGAAAGTTACTTGGTTGGACTGAACATAGTTTAAGAGATGAAATAAAAGATTCGGTTGATTATTTATAGAATGTTGATGGTGCAAAATTGGTATAATTTTTTTTTATCATCATCGTAGATCATTGGAATTTTCAATTGGTGACCAGGTGTTCTTGAAAGTTTCACCTCGGTTGGGTCATCGACGACTTGGGAGGCAAGGGAAAATTTCTCCTTATTTTATGGTACCTTTTAAGGTTATTGAGAAGGTGAGGAATATGGATTACCATTTATCACTTCCACCATAGTTGACATCGATACATAATGTGTTTCATGTATTGCAACTATCAAATTATATTTCTGATCCATATAACGTTCTAAGTTGGAGTGATCTTTATGTTGAGCCTGATTTATCTTGGACTGAGTATATAGTTAGGATAGTTGTTTCTAAAACCAAGGTACTCTATGGGAGGATGATACCTTTGGTTTGAGTGGTATGGTATCATGGTTCTGATACTCATGAGACTTGGGGGAAAGAGGCACTGATGAGATAAAATGGGCCTCATATTTTTGACATGGAGACTTATTGATATGATTTTTGGGGATAGAAAGTTTCTATAATAGGGAGATTGTAACATCATGTTACTATTTTTAGGAACCCATCAACCCTCCTTTTTTATCATGCATTAGTTGGGTTCTGTCTTGGTTTTTTTTAAGAGAAAATTTGAAAATTTTGGAATTTTATGGGCAATGCATGGTTGGTGCATGGTTTTCCCAAACTATGTGCCCACTCAAGGAAAACCATACAAACCCAGGCAGTGGGGTTTTGTAAGGTTGGTGTATGGTTTGAAAAAACCATGAACCCACCTAGTAGAAACTATGCACCCCATAAAAGGGGTGCAAGGCTAGGGAACACATTTTTAAAAACCGTGTGGCCCTACCCAGCTAACTGTGCATGCAAGTTTTTATTATTCCAAAAATTTATTTTAAAATCCCAAAACCCCTAGTTTAAGTGCTCAATGAGTCCATTCAACCCTAAATAGATTTCATTTTACTTAGATCCTCCATAGAGGTTATTTTGTATCCTTGAAACTAATTATGAGGCAGATCGAATCATGTTGAATGCCAATCAATTACTCTCTAGTAAGGTTTCTTCTCTCATTATCTATCTTCCACTCTCTTCTTCTCACATCTTTAGGGTTTTTTAGATATTCATGTTGTTGGAGGATCTAAACTCCTTTTTTGGGTCTTGAATATAGGGTTTATTTCTTGACCTTTGTTTTTGATGTTCTTTATTGGTGAATCCTGATGTGGGTGTTGTGATACATGATCCCATTATCCCAAGGTAGGTGATTAGATTTAATTTTGTACAATTAATTTAACCTTGAATTGATTAATTGTTTTATATTTATTTTAATTAAATTTTTAATATCTGGTTCAATGTGAATTTGGATTTGAAATTGATTTTTTCATGATATTTGGGAAAACCTCTAATTCTAATGAATTGGGGTGTGATTTGGATTTTATGGAAATTATGAAATTTGATTTCTGAAATTGAATTGTGAAATAGAATTATGAAATTTATTTTGAGAAAAATGGATTAAAATATTTTGATAAGAACCTTGGATTAGTTTTATCTAAAAAAGGCATAAATTGATTAAAAATCCATGTTTTTAAGAGAAATTGGAATATTGAAATGGTAAATGGGGAAATTGTATTTTAAATAGTTTTGAAATAATTTTACCATTATGTATTATTGTTTGAGCACATATAATCCTAGGTAGTTAGTGATTTATTAGGGATAAACATACTAGGATGGTAATTTCTTAGTAACATCTTTATGCTTTACAACTCTAACATAAACATATTGGAAGATGTTATCCCTAGTGGGATGTTGGTTAGTCATCTTTGGCTAGTGTTAGAGGGATGTGTGTGTACATTATTATTATCACTATATGAGTGTGTGGGGATCCCATAACCTGGAACTATCGTACCTCTTAGCAGATGACCATATTTCTCATTTGTGATTATTTTGATATATATTCCATTTTTTGTAAAATTTATTTACATATTCCTTGTGATTTTATATAAATTGTTTTATATAAAATATTTATTAATCCATTTTTTGAAATATTTCCTTCAATTGAAATAAAATTGATGATTTGTTTTAAATATGATCTTGTACTTCCATACCTATTTTATATAAAATTTATAAGTATTATTTGGTTAATTATTGTGGTGTATTATTATGGAACACTTGGTGAGACCCTACTGGGATTTTATTTCACACCCTAACTTTTCCTTTGGGAATTTGTATAGTTCATTCTACTAGGTTTGAGCAAGGGGAAAGCACCACTTGGAGGTGGTGGTTGTTGATTGTTTGAGTTTGGATAGTTGTGTCTTGTTGGGACTTGGGTTGTTTTACTTGTTCTTTTTTGGTACTTTTTTGTTGTAATTTGGGTTTATATACCTATTTGACTTTTGGTACTATTCTCCATATGGAGTTTTATTTTGAGTATAATGACTTGTTTCTATTCTTTCACTATTTATGTGGTAAAATTGTTCCCTCTTTTATCTTGTATGATGTTTGTTTCTAGTTATTGACCCGTGGGGATCAGGAACACCCTTCGGTCCACGTTAGGATTGACTCAGGTATTAGGGTGATAGGGTATCTGAGATGGTTCATGAAAAACCCCATGTATACCTAAGTAGTTTAAAAGTTCATGGCCATGGTGGAGATTTTGGAGTGCATGTTATGTGCTTGGGGTACATATCATATATTATAGCCTTGTTACCCATTTGAGGGTTTTGAGTTTTTTTGTGACCTACAAGAAGAATTAGACATAAGAGGAGTCAATTATGATCATTTTCAATATAGAACATGATGGTGGAGAACTTTTGGTGTCTTAATGACTTTGATGAGGCTATTCAAGGAAATCGAGTTATGACGGACATGTTATCCTCTAGTAATTGAATCTAGGGGCCTCCTGAGAGTGAGACATTGGATGAGACCAAGATGAGGTATGTGAGAATGATTTTGTGTTGTTGAATGGGATCTCCAATTTTCATAACTATTGTTAGTATGGAATAATCACTAGTCAATGGAACTAGGTTGTGACTTGAGGAGATGGATAGGTTAGGTTTTTGGGCCAACATAGAGTGAATTAGAAAGGGGTGGTCTAGATTCCATATCCCATGTGAGAATTTCCCTATTTGGATGGTGAGGGAATGAGATGTTAGAGGCAAGGTTATGGTTTAGATTTCCTTGAGATATGGTTGTTGGCCTAAGAGTTGTGATTAAGTTTTATAACCCCAACTGGGGTGCCTTATTATGTGATGACTTAGGTGGGCTTAGTTAGTTCCATATGAATTGTTATCCCTAGTGAGAGGGTGTGAACAAGAATGGGTAATGCTTATCACAAGTTAATTTTTGGAACAAAATTGATGGGTTGATCCTATTTAGGTTGTGATGAGATAGGTAGTGATTTAGTGAGTCTAGACATGGGTAGCTTGGTGGGTTGGGAATATGGACACATGTGTTTATGATTTATATATTGATTTTTGATATGTCAAACACCATATTTAATTTCAGTGAATGGATGGAAACTCCCATAAGAGAGGGATAAAATCCTTATAGGTAATATTCCTTGGAATAAAAACCCTCATAGGGAAGGTATGTGATATTATTATGGATATTTCTAGGATAATTCCCTAGATATGTGATACTTGTGGGCTTATTCTCATATGAGAATAAAACCATATGATATTTTTGTGCCACTAGATGTGTTTTCTATGGATTAGAGATAGGATGTTCATAAGGAATGTCATGTTCAAGACCTATGGGGGGCTTATGGAAGGGTATTAGAGCCTTATATCTTCCAAGGGAATAATATTTGTTGAGGTATGGATGGTCTGGTATACTAGGTAGATCTTGGATCAGGGATTAGGATTACTATTATATACTCCCATAGGGGCAGTTTGTGATATAGGTTAGGTCTGCCTTGGATTAGATCCAGGATGTTGGGATCGTCACATGATATCCTGATGGGGGTTTTTTTTGGGGGGATTGTGTCCTATGATCTTCCAGATGATTTTTATCAACTAGCGCATTGTAACACCCAAGATTTTGTGGATTTTTTTCGAATTAATTTATTTTTTTTGATATCTTTCATTTCACATGACATTGGAAATAGTTCTTTATATATATATATATTAAAACACTAAGTCAAATATTCATTTCACATGGAACCTACTTGGCTTGTGCTACACGCAATACCGACTTGGCTTGTGCTACCCACAACACCAACTTGGCGTACATTACATGCAACACACATGTTTCTACAAAACATCATTTTATTGTTATAATTATTTAAATGAGATAATTGCAACCTAGACATGAAACTTAGTTATATTATTAGTAATAAATAATTTTAAAATATTATTTATAATTTTTTTATATATATAACATATTGGTAATGAAAGATATGATTTTTGGAAAAGTCCTTTTATGTTTAAAAATATCATTTTCTGGAATAAACCAATTTTAATAATAAAATCAATTTTAGACACATTTATAAACATAATTTGATAAAATAAACTTCATTTTTGAATTTATAATGTAAAAATTAGCTTAGGGTGAATTGTTCGGGATTTTTCTAAGAAGCTTTATTTTTTGATGAATAGTGAAAAATACTGCTTTTAGTTAAAAACTGTATTTTCATTTAAATAATTATTAATGTTAAATTATATTTTAAATTTGTTTTAATTTCAAATTAGATAAATTATACATATATTAATGCAATTTAGGTAATTATAATCAATTTTACTTTGAAATTAAATATAAAAACTTAATAAACTTTTGAACTTCTTTTTACTTTAAAAACCTGTAATTCCGTGTCATCAGTGGGATTAGAATTAATGTTAATTTTGTTGTTTCTATGAATTGAATTTTGAAAAACTAACATACACCATTTTAATCATTATTATATTTGGATTCAAATTATATCAGGTTAATTTTTTACCAAAACGATTAGTGAAAGTGATTAAGATTAATTACATCGATTAAGGTAAAATTAAGCTTAATAAGGGACTAAACCATAAACTTAAGGCCCAAAACAACTTGTACACTTTTCCAAAACCCATTTTATGGCCATATTTATACCCTATATTCAATTTTATAGACTATGTTCTATTATTTCATCCACTTTCAATATGAAAAATATGGGTGGAATTCTCTCTTTGAAAATTTACAAGTGTGTCACTCTTCCTCCACCATAAAAAGGGATCATTTCCTCCTAATTACTCAAAAATATGAAGACCCTTGGATCACCCAAAATATTATAAAACAAGTTTACAACTTCCCTATATCCCTCATTTAAGCCTCTCTTTGGGTATAAAGTCTTCTGAGGAATCCTTTTGGCACAAATCCAAAGGAGTTACCTGATTAAGAGGTAACGTCTTCTCTCAAGTCCTTTCTTTTATTTTCCTTCTCCACCCACCTCCACTATATTTATTCCATTATTATATAAAAACAAAGCTATACTAAATATAATATGATTTTTTTATGCTAATTTTTCAGTATACACTTACACACACCTCCATCTAATGGATAATGAACATACTGTTCGCATGTATGGTAAACTACCACCTCACTAAATGATGATTGTTCAATTTTCCTTAACACATATCATGGTGGAAATTATGATGGAAACTATATTTATATATTTTATATATTATATTTATTACTTATTTGATCTTATTTATTCCTTTTAAAACATATATCTTTTTACTTTCCATGTGTTTTAAATGCGATATATTCATTTGAGGAAGTGTGGACTATCACCCCCTCAAAGCGATGTGACTCGTTCACACACTACATGGAATGTATTAGGGATGGGTTTAGTGAAATTTTATTATATATATGATATAATAATTCTACTTTAATAATGATATATATATATATACATATTTCATTTACCATCTTTCTTTCAATACGACAATAAAAATGGAAACAGCATTCATGCGTACGTACGGCTTACCATCTCCATGAACGGTGTATTATATTTTCATACTTCTATATTAAATAGATTATTATAATAAAAATATAATGAATATAGATAATATTTATATAATTTTTTACATTATTTAATCATGATATAATTCTAAGGACCAACAATATAACAAATTAAGACACATACGAAGAACAAAGTGAATATTACCTGAAGTGAAACCTTGACATTGGATGGTTAACAAGAGGGTAATATAAGGTAGTAATAAAACCATATATGGTATTAGATATTATAATATTATTATTTAAAATATTTATAATAAATTTATATTTATTATACAGGTGATTTTAATGAGTATGATGAGAGTCAAGACACAAGGTAAGGGGATTTCATCTCACTTTTTATTTATGTGAGATACATGATTTATTAACCACTCATTCCTTTTGTGTGGTGTGTATACTGAAAATGGATGTATTAAATTATTGTTATAATTAAATTTATGGGTATTTAAATATCCATTCTATGATCTTTATTTCATGGGATTAATGTTTCAAAATCTACCAAATCGATAAGACTATTTTGTCTCAATTGGCCTTCTTTGAGACACATGTTTAATTATGCACCTACATTATTTTTCAAGGTGTGTATACTTCTATTTAAAATTTTATATATTTAATATACTTATTTTCATGATATTTTGAGCTTAATTTAATTTCATTTTCTTACATGTAGAGTATGATCCCAAGTTACCAAGTTATAAGAGTTTAATGAAACAATCTCATCGCTTTTCGAGATTACTTATGTTTATACTTTATTTAATGAAATATTATGATCCATCTCTCAAGAAAAATCAGGAAATCTGTTATCCTCAATATTTCAATAATATAACCATGTATTGGTACCATTTTTCTAGTCTTTGGTATATAAAATAATTAATAAAGTGTTTTTAGGAAATCTCAACTTTACTCTCTCTTCAGTAGGAAATATGTGTTCTTTCACAAACATGTTTTCTAAAAAGGGTTTACAAGAATATTATACTAATATTGTATTGTCATTAAAATTAATTTTTATCCTTTTGTTTGTTTTACCAGTTTTCAAAGGAATATTCTTGTCGCTTTCTGATCAAGGAATTTTTATAACCTTTTTACCGTGCAAAAGGAATATTCATTTCACCTCGTATGACATGTATGGATTTACCTATTGTCATTTATGTGATGCTTCCTTTGCATGTTTAAAGGGTAAATTTTTAAGAAATTGTTTTTTTAATTATTTTCAAAAAAATGGTTTTCAAAATTTGTTCAAGCTTTTTCTATAAGTTTTCAAGAAAATGGTTTTCAAAACATTTTCAAGATTTATTTATAATTTTTCAAAGTATGTTCAAGGAAAATTATTTTCAAAACGTTTTAAATATTTATTTATAAGTTTTCAAATTATTTTCAAAGAAAACGGTTTTAAAAATGTTTTCAAGCCTTATTTATAATTTTTCAAAGGATTTTCAAAGAAATAGTTTTCAAAAAAAATTAAAGATTTCTTTATATGTTTTAAAAGTGTTTTCAAAGAAAAAGGTTTTTAAAATGTTTTGAATCTTATTTTATAATTTTTCAAGGAAAAAGGTTTTCAAAATGATTTATAGTCTTCTTTATAAGTTTTCAAGGTATTTTATAAGAAAATAAATTTAAAATGGTCTTTTGCATTAAAAAACCTTTTTCAAAAAAGAAAGAATATTTTCCTCAAGAAATGTTTTTGAAAGATATTTCAAAATTATTTTACATCTAAGATAACATATGTTGATGTTAATAATTCCCTTCTAGGAAATGATCTAAATGTTCCATTCATATTCTTTCTATGGATGAGTTATGCTTAATGTCATGGTCTTTATCAAACCTGTTTCTCTTTCATGGGTTATATGTTTGTGAAATACATTTCTCTTTCATGGGTTATATGTTTATGAAATTTTTTTCTCTTTCACGGGTTATGATTTTGATGAAATGAATATAAAACTTGTATCTTTTCCATAAGTAATGATATAATTACATGTTTATGATACCCATTTCATTTCATGGGTTATGATATAATTGTTTATGATCTTGTGGATCATTTATGTATGATTTCATTATGAGATTGGTGGGACCTATATCTCCCTCCAATGCATTGGGTAAAGATTTATATCTCATGAGATAGACTAAGATGGTCTTAGGAATAAACCTTGACTACTAAGATGGTCATGGGAGTGAACAATGACTATTAAGATGGTATGAGGAGTGAACTCATGCTACCAAGATAGCCATGGGAGTGAACCATGACTACCAAGATGGTATGAGGAGTGAACCTATACTACCAATATGGTCTTAGCAATGATGCCTTGGATACTATTTCACACCAAACATTTTTTTGTATTTTCTAGAATCTCTTTTTGGTTAAGTGAGAACCGAACGAGCAAAATGAGATGAGGCAACGTTCCCAAGGGGATACACCATTACAAACATGATACAAACCAATCCAAACAAACACAAACATGCCTTTGCTACAATGGAAATCATATTATATGCTTATGTGTTTGCCACAATTCCATGTATTATTCCTATTTTATTTTTTTGTGGCTTATGTTCTTTATTTCATTAAGATTAATGCCTTATGAACTACCAATATTTATGCCATGATTCATGTATATAATATTTGATATGCATAGTATGATCTTATATTTTCATGATCATGTTCTCATACCCTTATTCTCATGATTATTCTTACATATCTCTCTTATTTACCCTTACTAAGAATTTGAGCTCATCCCTTTCTTATGTTTCCTTTCCCCATGATATGAAGAAAGGTTTTAGGTAGAAGTACTAAATGTGGAGATATTTATGGGGGATGATGGAGATATTTCACTAGGATATAATATATTTTTTCCAAGTTTCCAAAGACACTAAACTATTACAGTCCTTGGTCATGTATTTTTATAATGTATGGAATATTCATCTAAAATGATGTAATATCCATGTGTGTTAAGCCTGGGTCTCTATAGTTGGTATCAATGGAAATGTTTAGTCAACATTTAAAAACTAGGATGAGAAAACTTTAGTGAGTTCCCTAGGTATATTTTTAATGATATGTCTAGGTATTTCTCTAAGGATAAGTATAAGGATTAGTTAACATTTAGGAAAATGTCCTGTAATTTTGGTAAAGGGTAGAGTGAGTGGTTTCCTAGCAATACATCCTTGTATGGATAATACAAGTGGATGTGTCTCTATAACAGATTTACCTAGGGGTAACACTTCTAATAATATGTTATAGGCCTAACTCGGGATAATTCGATACATGACAACGGGCCTAGATGCACACCTGGTCTGACACTCCTGATGGATACGCTTTATAAATTCACAAAACTCTTCAAGAACCATCATGAAGGATTTAAATATACATTGTATATGAATAACCTTGGATGAACCTATGTTGTAGTAGATTAAGGAAGGTTTCATGATTTAGACATCTTATAAGTAAATATTTTAATGACTATGTTGTTTTATGCTATGATAAGTAATGATCACACTATGCTTTTGGTTTTATTAAATGGAAAGAACAAACTAAAAGGAACTGGATTAATTTTGAATGTGATGGATAATTTTTTATGAGTAGTCAAGTGGTATTATCACTAGAGTGAAAGATGTTTTTATCATGCCTAATCAGTTTTCACATAACATGATTAACAACGTATACTTTAACCAACTCTCAGACTCACCAAGGAAGAGAAAAAAGGATTTAACTAAGAGTTCGAGTAATGGAGATAATGGATGAAAGAATATTAAGTTTCCTTTATGTCAAGAATGTGGAAAGAATCATCTAAGTGAATGTATTATAGTAATAAGAAGATGTTTTTATTGTGGAAAAGTAGGACACAAATCAAGTGAATGCAAGGGAAAAATTAAGAGTTTGATTAACAAAATGGATGAGAATATTGGCCTCCCTAATATATCATCTAAGGTTATGTGTTTTAAGTGTAGATTAAATGTTCATTATGAAACTCAATGTCCTAATATGAAAGATCCTAAAGGTAACTAGAAAGGTGGTGTGAGTAATGGTTACATTGTTGATGATGATGAGAGTACAAATGAAATATGAAATGAAATAGGTATTGTATAATAGGATGAGGTATCATTGTTAATGGAATAAGGATAAAGTAGAATAATAAAAGATTTTATGTGTTTGTATTCAAGAAGTATTTTATATGAAAGGTTAAATATATAAGTATTGTTCAGTTTATGTTTTCCACTATGGATTTACAAGAACACATTGAATGGTTCCAATGGAATAGGAAAGTGATATAATGGCAAGGTGACGTCCACAGAAAACACATGATTAAGGGACAGATAACCCTTAATATTTTCTTTATATTGTGATAAGTTTGTTTGGATAGAGATATATGGGATATGAATAAGTAAATTGGATGGTACTGATTAACTTGGAACTAATTAAGGAATTGTTGATAATTAGTTTATACTATCATGAATGAAGTTTTCAACTTATTGGATTTATGGAATATATCTAGTAATCAATGGAATAAATAATCAAGCATGTTTTCCAGAAGTATTTATGGTAATTTAGTCTATTACCATGTTCGAAAGAACTTACCACAATGGTATTCACATGTTTGGAATGTGACAACCAAGAGATACTTTTTGATATATGGGGGATCAATGTTAATCTGATTTCATGACTCTCTTTCTAAAGTTTTTTATTTTCTTATTTGAAAAGGGTTATAAGGTTAACCATTTATGGAAAGATTAAGTTAAACTTTGGATGAAGTTTGTGAGAATAAATTATTATATTACCATATGAGGATTTAAGAATATTGGATAACATATTATAAAAACATAGTTTTAATGATTACTGATGATAGATGGGATGGAATATCATGGATCTCATGATCTGTTACTGCTTTGAGAATGAAAACCCACCTTCTTTTTTGGATAAAGTGGTTAATTGGATCAAAGAACAATAAAGGGTGAGGTTGTACTAAAATTATATAGGTATATATTTTCATGAAAATTCTTTAACTTTAGGAAAAAGAATCTTGAAACCAGAAATATAATCCCAATAGCTCCATTTTTTATGAATCATATGGTCCCTTAGTTCATTGTAGATTTATGAAATTCTGATTGTTAACATTCTCTAGACCTATTTCCCTATCACTCTCCATCAAAACTTGATAGTTAGATTTTTCTTACATATCTATGTTTTCACTTCCCATATATGTCCTCCTATGTGGAAGCCTAGTTATATTTTACTTTGGTTAACCACTATGTTGCCAACTTTCTTTTTTTAAAGGAACTTTTAGTATCCATTTTTGCGATGTGGGTTTCTATGAATGAAACTTTAAAGTATTAAACCTTTAATAACCCAGATGAATTTAGAGAGAGAAATTCATTTTAAGGGTGGTAGAATGTAACACCCTAGGATTTTGTGGAATTTTTTTCAAATTAATTTATATTTTTGATATTTTTTATTTCACATGACACTAGAAATAGTTTATATATATATATATATATATATATTAAAACACTAAGTCAAATACTCCTTTCACATGTTACTAACTTGGATTGTGCTATATGCAATATCGGCTTAGTTTACGCTACCCGCAACACTGACTTGGAATATGTTACACGCAGCACACATGTTTCTACGAAACATCATTTTATTGTTACAATTATTTAAATGATATAATTATAACCTATTTATAAAATTTAGTTATATTAAAAGTAAAAATTATTTTTCAAATATTATTTATAATTTTTTTATATAGGTAAAATATAAGGACTCGGCCTTAAAACATACATAATCTTGAATTAAGTTGATAATCCACATTGAGGATATTTTCAGGTTTAGAGTTTCAGAGAATTAGGTCATAACTATTACATTTATTTTCAAAAATTACAAAGTAGAAACTTCTACTCAGTTTCCATTTTTTTCAAAAAAACAAAAACTCTTGAAAAAAAGAGTCATGTCTAGTTCCATGTTTAAGATAGCATGACTTTTCCTTAATCTCATCCTTGACCCTAATATTCTTTAAGTCCTGTGAAAAACATTACAAAAACATGGGATGAGCATAAAAATCCCAGTAAGGGATACACATAGAAGGAAAATTGTTAGTTTTTTTAAAAAAAACAACAAGTAAACCATGAATACTTTAACATAAGTAATACTTTTCACCTTTATGAAGTAGTAAATACTCTTCACTGAATAAAAGATCACTACTTACCCTTTTGTAACCAAAATATTACCATAAAACCCATATAAATAACACATAACATATAAAGGTAACTTGGGACATAAACATACTTAAATGGAATAACCATACAGTCAACTTCCACACATATCACTAAATGAAATAGCCATACGGCTGACTTCCATACCCAATTAATTGGAGGTTGTAACATAATCACCTGTCCTGGTTTATCACGGCACCACCCGTCATTTGGTTTATCATGTAACCACCCGTCAAATGTCCAAGTACCATTATAAAATCATAACACATAAAATATTGCAAATATAAACATTTCACTAATAAAATTTAATTTTCAATAACAAGAAATAATTTCAAGATATTGAAATAATCAATCCATTTCAAAAACCATTTTTAATACCAAAACACCCAAAATAGAATAAGGGATTTCCTTTTCATTTTAGAAAACATTAAGGCTTATAGAGGAAGCCAAATAACAATTACGGCGGTGGAGAGGTCATTGTCGCCGCAAATGTTAAAAACATTCCTTTTGTATTTTAGTAAAATGCTTCATAGAAAAAATATTCCCTTTGAATGAAAGTAAAAGTTAAAGGGTTTTACTATACACTGTGTAAAAGAAGAAGTTATATATTATCCAAATATTCCTCAATGAAAGGAGATTGAGACGAAGTCACATACCTCGTGTCCGACTTGACTCGATCGTTCTTTAATATCCTGAATAATAAACTAAAGTTAATTTCTACTTTCTTAAGAACCTTTTTAAAGTTTATTATTAATTTTATATCGCTTATTACCATGTTATAAACATTATGTAATCATTCAAGTTAATAATGGTCATTTTGTCGATATTTGGTACTTGAGTCAAAAATGAACACCTTATATTTACAAGTTGTCCATGTGGTCAATAGTCCATTATATCCATAATTATATTCATGATTTATATATCATATATATCATATATATCAATTATATACATGTATTTATAATAGTACATAACATTTTGAGGTAAGAAATGAAATGCACCGTTCAAGAAGACGGTAAGCAGTACGTACGCATGAATGCTACTTTCATTTCTATTTCGTACTTTAATGGAATTAAAACATAATGATACATAGGTATATTATAATTCCAGTATAATATCATATATAATATTATTAACTCCATCCTTTATATGTCCCACATATGGCATTAACGAGTCATATCACTTTGAGGGGGTGGTAGTCCGCACTTCCTCAAATGAAATTATCGCGTTTACCTATAATGGAAACCATAAAGGTATGATATAAATGGAAAATATAGAAGCATAAAGAAAACATAAACATAATATATATATCATATATAAATATATTTCCATCATAATGGCCACCATCAGATGCAGTAAGAGATAATCGAACAATCATCGTTTCGTGAGTCATTAGTTTTCCATCCACAGAAACAGTATGTTATTCACCCATTAGATGGAGGTGTTTGTAAGTGTAGTTCAAATAATTATCATAAAAACATCATAGTATATTTAGGATACTTTTGTTTTTATAAAATAAATGAATAAAAAGATTTTATGGGTTGGAGAAGTAAAATAAAAGAAAAGAAGTTAAGAGAAACTGTTGCCTTTAATTTGGGTAACTTCCTTTGGTTTGAACCAAAAGGAATTCTTGAAGTGGCCTTATTCCTAAGGTAAGGATTCTAGGAGTAGGATAGGGATGTAGGGAACTTAATTGGGTATAGTTTGGACGATCCTAAAGGCTTGAGAGGTGTGAGAAATTGGTTAGAAGTGGTCTTCTTTTATAAGGGAGAGGAGGAGCTCTTTAGGAAAATGTGAAAATATTATTTTATTATATAATGATATTTGGTTTCTAAAGGTCCTAAAATATTTAGAGTCAAATATAAGATGAATCGTGTTCGAAATAAAATCATCCAATAGGAATTGGATAGTTTTTGGATAATATTTTAATCATTATAATCTTATTTATTTAAATCATTTATTAATGAGGTAAATACTGCATCAATATTGTGTCATAAATAATTTAACTTATTCGATGTATAAAAATTATAAAACAAATACCATGATGTAGGAAATAGTTTTAGATTTCCAATTAATATTTATAGTCAAAAATATTACTTATATAACACCATATAAAAATTAATTTACTAAAATATTTTTTTTTTTGTCATTTTTTCCTTTACTTTAAATTAATTAATCTAAAGTGTCATTATCATTCATAAGTGGATCCATGGGTCACAAAATAGACCCAAGGATGCTCATTGTCGGTAATTACTCATCAAATAAGGTTAGGACAAGTGTTAAGGTAATTTTGAATTATTATAATATTCTTTTACCTTGAATTACCCTATTTATCTTTAACCGTGGTAAATAAAAGTCAAAAGTTACTATTCACCAAAAATTATTTTCATCTTATTGAACCACATTTTACTTACTAATAACAACCATGTATGTAAAATTTTCAAAATTAAATTCACAGAAGTGGTAAAATTTTATTTAAATGAAAAAGTCAGTTTTTTTAACTACTACTAAGTGGTTTCACTATTCATCAAAAATTGACGTTTTTCAGAAAAATACCAAATATTCAACCTAAGATATATTTGATATTCCGAATTCAAAAATTATGTTTATTTTTACAAATTCAAAACATAAAAGTGGTATTAATTAATTTAAAATTAATTCCCGTTGTTAAAACAAATAGCGTGTTTTTAAGAAACAATAACTATCAAAAGATTGACACTTGTTTATGTCTAATTTCAAAGTGAAATTAATTCCAATTAACAACATTAGATTAAATGGTAAAAATATATTCTAATTAAACTTTAAAACCAATTAAAAATTTAATCTAACTATATAAATAAATTAGATTAAAATGCAGTTTTGAATTAAAATACAATATTTTCATTATTCATTAAAAAATGAACTTTATCAGAAAAATTCAAAAAATTTACACAAAGTAAATTTTGATGTCCCCATTCTAAAGAAAGATTTTATTTGGTCAAATAGAATTTATTAAAGTGACCAAAACTATATTTAAAGATGGTTCTCCATTAAAAGGCGGTAAATCGACCTTTTAATGTAAATTATGCTTAAAATTTGATTCATTCACATTTTAAGCCTATAACTTTTATTGGATAAATGTAAATACATTTAAAAAACATGTATAATCATATTTTAGTTAGTTTTGTTCATTCCCTCCAATACAACAGCTAGGATTTAACTACCATTTAAAATAATAATATTATATTATTATTGTGCAGCGTAAGATTTCAAAGAAACCTGTTGTTGTGTATAGGGTATGCTATCGAACATAGCAACCCTTTTAAAGTAAAATTAATATTTAATTCACAAATATTAATAAATATGAAAATCTATTATTCTTCATTTACTTGGGATGTTACATCCTTCCCCCCTTTTGTAAATTACGTCCTCATAATTTTTATTCACTTATCAAAATAAGTGGGGGTATTTATCCCTCATAGCATTTTTAGATTCTCATGTTGCCTCTTCAACCATATGGTTTTTCCAAAAAAGATTTACCTGGTGAATTACCTTATTCCGCAACACTTGCTCTATATGGTCAAGAATCTGGACTGGTTGTTCCTCATAAGAGAGATTCTCTTCCAACTGAACTACTTTTGGACTCAAAACATGATATGGATCTGGCATATACTTTATCAATATCAAAACATGAAAAACATTGTGTACCTGGGATAAACATGTAGGTAAAGCCCCTCGGTAAGCAACTGATCCAACTTTCTCTAGGATTTCATAAGGTCTAATGAACCTCATACTCAACTTTCTCTTCTTACCAAAACGCATCACACTTTTCCATGGAGAAACTTTGAGAAAGACATGATCACCTACCTCAAAAGAAAGATCCTTCCTCCAATTATCTGCATAACTTTTTTTTCTACTCTGAGTTGTTCTCATGTTCTTCTGAATCAACTGAACTTTCTCTGCCATCTCTTTTACCAATTCTGGTCCCATAAGCTTCCTTTCACCTACTTCATCCCAAAAAGCTAGAGTTCGACAATGTTTTCCATATAATGCCTCAAATGGATCCATCTATATAATAGAATGAAAACTGTTATTATAATAAAATTCAACCAAAGAAATATGTTGGTCCCAACTTCCCTGGTAATCTAGTGAACATGCATGTAGTATATCCTCCAAGGTCTGAATTGTTCGTTTTAACTGTCCATTTGATTGAGGATGAAAAGTTGTGCTAAAATTTAATTCAGTACCCAACGACTTCTGAAGGCCTTTCCAAAAGTTAGAAGTAAACCTGGGATCATGATCAGATACAATGGAGAGGGGAACTCCATACAACCTGACTATCTCTTTAACATACAACCGAGCAAGTTGATCTAGAGACAAAGTGTCTTGAATAGGAAGGAAATGTGCAGGTTTAGTCAATCGATCAACTATAACCCAGATTATATTATTACCTTGAGATGTCTTCGATAATCCCACAACAAAGTCCATGGATGTATTTTCCCATTTCCACTCTGGCACTGGTAAAGACTGAAGAATCCATTTTGGTAACTGCCGCTCTGCTTTAACCTGCTGACAAGTCAAACACTTCACAGTAAAATCAACAATATCTTTTTTCATTCCATCCCACCAATAATACTCCCAAAGATCTCTGTACATCTTAGTACTACTAGGATGAACTAAAAAAGGAGAACTATGAGCTTTACATAACAACTCATTCTTCAACTATGAATCACAACACACACATAATCTCTTCCCAAACCTCAAAATACAATCATTATCAACATTAAAATCAGGAAACTTACCCATCTGAACCAAATCTAATTTTTTCTGCAACTCAGTGTCTTCTTTTTGTGCTTTCTTTATTCTGTCTGATAGAGATGATTTCACTGACACCTGAAACAAAATAGAAGAATTTCCTGCACCAACAACTTCTATGTCAAAGTTCATCAAATCAAAAACCAAAGGATCTCGTTCCAAACGTAGCATGGTTAATGAGACATTACTTTTTCAGCTCAAAGCATCAGCCACTTTATTTTCTTTTCCCGGATAGTAATGGATTGTGAAATCATAAACCTTGAATAATTCCAGCCATATACTCTATCTCATGTTCAATTATTTATAAGTGAATATATACTTTAAACTGTTGTGGTTAGTATATATTTTACATTTTACTCCATACAAATTATGCCTACAAATTTTTAAAGAAAAAAACAACAGCATCTAATTCCAAATCATGTGTAGGGTAATTTAACTCATGAGGTTTCAACTGACGTGAAGCATAAGCAATTACCAGATCATTCTTTATAAGGACGCATCCAAGTCCTTTCAACGAAGCATCACTGTAAATAACAAACTCACCATTTCTGGAAGGCAGTGTCAAAACTGTATCATTCACCAATATTCTTTTCAATTCCTGAAAACAATCATCACATTATTTTGTCTAAATGAACTTAACACCTTTTCGAGTTAACACTACTGGAAAACTAACCTTCACCAACGGTTTGGAACCGTTGGTATAGGCCTACAAACCGTTGGTATAGCCTATACCAATGGTTTAGAGAACCGTAGGCAAGTAAGTCGTTGGGATAGGTCTATACCAACGGTTTTCCAAAAACCGTTGGTATAGGTAATATGAAATCTATACCGACGGTAATGGAACTGTTGGTATATAAATTCCAAAAATAAAACATCTGCTGGGATTTGATCCCAAGACCCCTCGTTTATAATCGAACGACTTAACCACTAAGCTAACATCACTTTGTAAACATAATTTCATAAATATATATATGTATTATCATAATTATTTAAAATTTTGATTCATATAATGTTCTCGGTTAGTAGATCTGGAAAAAAATTAAAGAACCTATCCCAACGGTTTTGAAAACCATTGGGATAGGTTTGGGTGGGATAGCCCTTTCCCAACGGTTTTTAAAACCGTTGGGATAGGTTTGGGTGGGTTGAATTTTATGTTGGCCGAAGGTTGAATTTTCCCTGCTCTTTCCCAACGGTTTTGGTGAACCGTTGGGAAAGAGGACTCTTTCCCAATGGTTTTGATGAACCGTTGGGAAAGAGGAGGGAAATAAGACCCTTTCCCAACGGTTTTGGTGAACCGTTGGGAAAGAGGACTCTTTCCCAACGGTTTTGATGAACCGTTGGGGAAGAGGAGGGAAAGAAGACCCTTTCCCAACGGTTTTGGTGAACCATTGGGAAAGAGGACTCTTTCCCAATGGTTTTGATGAACCGTTGGGAAAGAGGAGGGATATAGGACCCTTTCCCAACGGTTTTGGTGAACCGTTGGGAAATGGTAGCTATACCAACAGTTTTTACAAACCGTTGGTATAGAAGTGTTGGGAAAGATTATCTTTCCAGTAGTGTAACTTAGTCATTGGACTAGATAACAGTGAAAAATTCTCAACAAACCTCTAGTAATAACCTACCAAATCAAGAAAACTATGGATCTCGGTTATATTTGTCGGTCTTGTCCATTCTTCAACAACTTTTGTTTTAGCAGGATCAACAGTTATGCCATTTTTTGAAATAATGTGACCAAGGAAGAAAATTTTTTTTAACCAAAACTCACACTTACTGAATTTCACAAACAAGTTCTTTTCTTTTAAGGTTTGCAAGACAGCCCTTAAATGAATTTCAATCTCCTCTTTACTTTTAGAATAAACCAAAATATCATCAATGAACACAACCACAAACTTATCCATGAAATCACGTAAAATTCTATTCATAAGATCCATAAATACATCATGTGCATTGGTTAACCCAGAAGGCATAACTACACATTCATAATGGCCATATCTAGTACGAAACGCGGTCTTCAGAATGTCTTCTTCCTTTACTTTCAACTGATGGTACCCCGATCTCAAGTCAATCTTCGAAAAATACTGAGCTCCCTTGAGCTGATCAAACAAATCATCGATATGAGGCAAAGGATACATGTTCTTAATAGTGATGTTATTCAATGCTCTATAATCAATGCAAAGTCTCATTGAACCATATTTCTTTTTAACAAACAAGACAGGAGCACCCCATGGTGATGTGCTAGGTCGAATGAAACCTTTATCTAATAACTCCTGAAATTGCTTCTTTAACTCTAAAAGTTCAATTTGAGCCATTCGATAAGGGGGTTTTGAAATTGGCTTAGCATCAGGAACTAAGTCAACAGTAAATTCAACTTCTAGATCGGGTATAATACTAGGCAACTCGTCAGGAAAAACATCAAGGTACTCATTTACCACTGGAACATCATTAATCTCAACACTTTCTTTATTTTCAACAATATGAGCAAGGTAACATTCATTTCCATCTTTTACTAGATTCTCATCTTCCTGATATGTTATCAAAATAAAGGGTTAATTATTGTACACAAACTATAAATATTTCTGAAAAGAAACCTCTTTAGCTTTGTAGTCAATCTTAGCATGATAAACAGACAGCCAATCCATTCCCAAAATAACATCAAACTCTACTAGAGGCAAAACAATAAGGTTTTCAGGTAGATTCTTTCCGCACACATGGACATGAATGTTCTTATGTTTTATTTTTGTCTCAACATTTCCTCTAGGTGTTTTTACTATAAGTTATGTATTCATTTCTTGATATGGAATTCCCAATTTACTAGAAAACTTCTCATAAATTAAAGAGTGTGTAGACCCTGAATCAAACAACACATTGGCATAATCTGAACAAACAAAGAGTGTACCTGATACTACATAGTTTGATGGACCGACATCTGCTGAAGTAGTTGAAAAGGATTTCACCACCCCTTTCTGCTTGTAGTCTGTATACTTTCCCTCAGTTGAGTTCTTTGCTGGACACTCATTTGCATAATGACCCATTTCATTACACTTAAAACATCTTACCATTGGTTTTTCATTGCCTGCTCGATCATCTTCCTTACAGTTACGATCAATATGACCAGACTTAACACACTGAAAGCACTTTCCAGACATTGATAAACATTCTCCAGGATGCTTTTTACCACACTTATCACAAGTTGGATATTTAATTTTCTTACCTCCAGGATTATTTGAGGAATTCTTTCCCTTTTCCTGCCAACTGGACCTCTTATTCTGTTGTTTTTCAACGAACACCTGATCATCAAAAAACTCCATTTTCACCTTCTCCACACATCGAACAAGTTTTTCATAACTTTTTAACTCATGAGAGGCTAATGCTCTTCGATATCGTGGATTTAGTCCTGAGCAAAATCTATTTATCTTACTATCAATATCTCGGATGAAATTTGGAGCATACCTTACCAGTCGAGTGAATTTTTCTTCATAAGCAGCCACTAAGTCATCCTCCTGCCTTAATTCCAGGAATTTTTTTTCCATTCTAAGATGAACCACCTTAGGAAAATATTTCTCAAGAAACATACCTTTGAATTCATCCAAATTGAGAGCATAAATCTCCTCATTATCCCTAATATTTTTAATAATCAACCACCACTGATCAGCTTCACCTTCAAAATGGTAAACAGCAAGACTAAACTTTTGATGTTCTAAATAACCCATGACATCGAAAATCTTTTCCAGTTCTTTAATCCACCCTTCTGCTAGCACCGGGTCAGATGATCCTCTGAATGATGGAGGATGTTGCCTCATGAAACGCTCCACTACTGACATATTCCTCTACGGCTGATCTGGCTGATCTCGTGCATGGATACCACCACCAATTATAGCTTGAGTTAACTATGCCATCACTACAACAAATTGTTCAGTTCCAGTTCCGACCATCTCAGGTGGCTGATTTGGAAGGTTGTCTTCCTCCTGATGTCATCCCAACATAGCTACCTTGTTTCCTCTGCGGAAAACCATTTTGAACATAGAAATATTTTAGGTGAAGCAACATGGTAATCTATAAATGCTATATCATTTCAATATTACCCTAAATTAATTTATGGACATTGATTTAACAATACCCTAACTCCTAAAGTTTTCTAAACCAACCTTTGATACCAACTATAAGGAATCGACCTTAAAACATACATAATCTTGAATTAAGTTAACAATCCACATTGAGGATCTTTTTAGGTTTAGAGTTTTAGAGAATTAGATCATAACTATTACATTTCTTTTCAAAAATTATAAAGTAGAAACTTCTACCCAGTTTCCATTTTTTTCAAAAAACAAAAACTCTTGAAAAAAATATTCATGTCTAGTTCCATGTTTAAGATAGCATGACTTTTCCTTGATCCCATCCTTGACCCTAATCTTCTTTAAGTCTTGTGAAAAACATTTCAAAAACTTGTTATGAGCATAAAAATCTCAGTAAGGGGTACACAAAGAAGGAAAACTGTTAGTTTTTTTAAAAAAAACAACAAGTAAACCATGAATACTTTAACATAAGTAATACTTTTCACCTTTATGAAGTAGTAAATACTCTTCAATGAATAAAATATCACTACATACCCATTTGTAACCAAAATATTACCATAAAATCCATATAAAGAACACATAACATATAAAGTTAACTTGGTACATAAACATACTTAAATGGAATAACCATACGGTCGACTTTCACACATATCACTAAATGGAATAGTCATACGGGTGACTTCCATACCCAATGAATTGGAGGTTATAACGTAACCACCCATCCTGGTTTATCACAGCACCACTCATCATTTGGTTTATCACGTAACCACCTGTCAAATGTCCAAGTACCATTATAAAATCATAACACATAAAATAATGCAAATATAAAAATTTCACTAATAACATTTAATTTTCAATAACAAGAAATAATTTCAAGATATTGAAATAATCAATCCATTTCAAAAACCATTTTCAATACCAAAACACACAAAAACAGAATAAGGGATTTCCTTTTCATTTTAGAAAACATTAAATCTTATAGGTGAAGCCAAATAACGATTATGGCGGCGGAGAGGTCATTGTAACTCCCTAACCCTAGTTACCCAGAGTCGGTGCATTATTACATAACATTGGCATGATCACAATAAAGATCAAATCTCAAAAGACCGATTGGTTTAGTAGCCTTGGAAACACTGGATATATTTATAAGTTTTACATTACATCATAAAATGAAAAACTACTACAACAACATAATGACTCCATAATCCACACTCATATCCCCACATAATATCCCTTCAGGTCATTCATAATTTACTTCTTCACTTCCTGGGAAAAATAAAACATAGAAAAGGGGTGATCTCAAATGCCCAGTAAGGATAACAATATAGCGGAAACTTTCATAAATAAGAATAAACATTTAAGGCAATGTATAACTAAAACAAAATCCTTTCAAACATGAACTTTCAACATGGTATGGCATAAATAAAATGAAATAATGCCATTTACTTATTCACATGGATATTCTACTAATCGAATAATCACATGCAAAAATCAATAACCACTTTCATAATGTTGGAATGCATAATGCCAGACTATCATAACCACATAGTCAAGGCCTCGCGCCAAGACTACAAATAAGATTTTGTCAAGGCCTTGTGCCAAGACACTAGTTTGTCTCATGATACCTACCGATGCATCGAGGAGCTATAGCGGGCTCCACCCGTCACTTACTAAGTCCAATGCATTCCCATATGAAAAGGTTTACACATAACATAAACATTCGTATTAAAACTAGCATACGAAATGTCAATAATTTCACCATAAACTATGAATGGTATAAAAATAGCACATCACCAGTCAAACATATCACAAAAACTTCAATACAATATAGAAGTTTTGTATAATAAATCAACTTCAAATAATCTTAAAATCCATCAAAGGATGTTGACATAGATGAAATCAAAATTCTTTTTAAAGAAATATCTCCTTTTATTTTTAAATCATAAAATAAAACATTTTATTTGAAAATATTATTATAAGCTTGTAAGGGAAGCTTTGAAGATTTTATAATGGCGGAAAATATCCGCACCCGCCGTATAAGTTAAAAAAACATTCTTACCTTAATTCTGTCGAAAAGGTTAAAAAGGACCTTGTTTTGAAAACGACGGAAGGATTCCTTTATAAACCTCTTATAACAAGTCAACCAAGGGTATAAATGACTTTAACCCATATTCTTGTAAATAATAAAAAATGTTTTGAAATACATTTTTAAGAAAACATGGATGTGGATGATAAAGAGATCCCAGTAGATTATTACATATAAACAACCTCGGATAATGAAGAGATTGTGAAATAACCCTTACCAATTTGGTAACTTATGAAACATACAACCCATGAAAGAGGTATCATACAATGAATATGTAAATACACATAAATTATAGTGTATTATACAACGAATATAATTATGGGCAGTACATACACCACACAAAAGGTGATGGTGGCAATATGGCATGAATCTCACGGGAATAAGGAGTGAGATGAAAACCCCTTACCACGTTAATCAACTGAGTCGTATGGACAAAAGTTAATAACCACCAAATTATTTCCAGAATAAAATGAATATAAATAGAATCATGATAATATATATCAAATGGCAGTACACAATACACCACTTTCAATAATTTAGTGGCGAACAATGGAAATCTCACGGAATTGAAAGTGAGATAAGAAAATCCCTTACATTGTACTTTTCCTTGGTTGGGGTAGGTTGACCTCCTGTATAATGGTGAAATAATTGTTATTAAATTATACAAGAATCATATAAATTAATATGATATCATATATGATCTTTTAACATTGATTTGTTAATAATATCTTAGAATTATCGTCGTTTCGGGTGTTAACTTACTCATTTTATTTTATATGTTTTGTTACATAAGCCATGTTTGTTGTATCTTATTCATATCCAGAATGATATAAAGTCCTTAAACATCATTTTTAAATCATCAAATGATAATTATACTTGAATGGATACGATGGAGAATGAATCTCATCGCGTTCGTGGAGACGGTAGTCTGTACGTACGCACGAAAGACAATATCATTCTTTTGATATTAAAATAATATATAAATGGATGGTATATCATATATACAGAATCATTAACATGTTATATTTATTATTTACATGAGTTACACATCATTATTATACCCATCCAAATAATAATATATTGAATAACAATTACACCACGACGTGGAGACGGTAAGCCGTACGTACGCACGTATGGTGACATGTTATTCAAAGGGTGGATAGAATACTGAATATGGTTGTACCATATTTATAATAACATCACAGTATATTTAAGATACTGGAGTTAATATTTTAGAATGGTAAGAACAAATAAAGAAGAAGTGGAAGAATAAAGGAACTTGAAAAGGGGTGGTGAAAACATTACCTCTTCTTCGGGTTCTTCCTTTTGATTTGATCAAAAGGGCTCCTTAGGTTGGCTTTCTGATCAAACTAAGGCCTCTAGGTTGTAGTGAGGGATGTTGGGAGAGTATTTGGGCAGAGTTTGGCCGAACCAAAAGGCTTTGAAGGTGTGAAGAAATGATAAGGAGGAGTGCCCTTTTATAAGAGGGGTGAGGGGCACCTTTGGAAAAGCTAGAAATATTAATTTATAATAAATTCATATTCGGTTTCTAATGGATCCAAAATTTATTATTAAAAGGTTAAGGTGGGGATGGGTCGAAAAAAACTCAACCAATAGAATTTAGACAGGTTTGGGTACTTATATTAACCTTATCTTTAAGTATTAACTCTAAGTTAATTAGTTTCACTTTTACAATGTCTCTTTGTATTTTTATATAATATGGTTAATAAACTTACTACATACATCCAAGCGACCCCCAAGTGGTCTATTAATGATTAACCTATCATGATATAAGTCTCTTGGCCTAACCTTATATTTTTAGGAATTTAATATCAATTAATAATATAATATTTGTTTTAAGAACTCTTTTATGTCAATTTTGACACTATTCAATAGTTTATTTTTTTGAAACTCATAACAGATTGATTACTTCAAACAAAGTCAATTAAATCAATCCTAATATATCATATTATCCTATAAAATTATTTTAATTCATTAAAAGTTTCATATTATATTTATTTGGGTATTTATAATATTAATTATTTTAATTTTTCACTATTATAGTAATTACTGCATCATCATTGTGTCATAGATAAAATAAATTATTTAATGTCTAAAAATTATAAATAAAATATCATTATGTATGAAATCGTTTTATCTTTCTAATGAATATTTATAATCTAAAATCAACATATATAACCCTATGTAACAATTGTTTTTCTAAAAGATATATGCTTGTGTCATTTTTGTATTCATTTTAACTTAATTAAAATAAAGTGTCATTATCACTTACAAGTGGATCCATGGGGTCCCAAAATCGACCCAAAGATGCCCATGGTCGACCATGTATCAACCAATAGGGTTAAGACACGTTTTAGGGTAATTTAGTATTATTATAATATTATTTTTTAACCCTTATTTACCGGATTTACCCATAACCATGGTAAATAAAATATTTACCGCAGTAATTATTCAAAATGTCTAAAAATAAAAGTTACCTATTTACACAATTTGAACATCCTGATTCCAAATATGGAATCCATTTTCCTAAATTCAAAACACAGAAGTGGCAGAAATTAATTTAAAATTAATTCCCGCTGTCAAAACAAAAAGCGTGTTTTTAAGAGATAATAACTATCAAAAGATTGACACTTGTTTATGTTCGGTTTAATTGTAAAATTATGGACAATGACCAACATTATATTAAATGGTAAAAATATATTCTAAATATACTTTAAAACTACTAAAATTCATAATTTATCACTATTAATTATTTTGATTAAAAAATTTGTTTTTAATTAAAATTTAGTAATTTTCACTATTCATCAAAATATGAAAGTTATCCGAAAAGTACCAAAATTTCACCTTAGGCTAAATTAGATATTCCGAATCCAAAAATGAAGTTCATTTTGAAATATAAAATATATATAATTTTAAAAAGTAGGTATTACTATTCATAACGGCTAGTTTGATTGGTTGTTAGAACTCGGTGTTGCGTACAACACACGCTATCGCATTATTCAAAGAAAAGCGTACCGTGGAAGCATGGGATGTTTCATTTTAAATTTTTTTGATGTCCCCATTTAGTAAAAAAGTTTAAAATATTGTATTTAAAAAGGTTTCACTATTAAAAGTTGATAAAAGTGCAATACTGAAAATGAATTTGTTCTTGCATTATATCTAAGAAACTCATAATATGGATTCTAAAATTATAAGGATTATATAAAGTTTAAAATTTAGATAATACTATTCATAACCTCTTTTTAATGGCCTTTTTTTTTGTAATTCATGGTGTGATTGAACTCGTTGTTGCGTGTAGTGCAAGTTATTGAATTATTTTGAAGAAATAACACACTATGAAATCTTGGGGTGTTACATTCTCCCCTCCTTCAATAAATTGCGTCCTCGCAATTTGAAATTGTGCTTCGAAAATAAAAGGTTGAATATAGAAAATATTTTTGTGGGAAAACCCACATCGGAAATTGGGTTACTAAAATTTAGTCTTAATATGAGGAAAAGAGAAATGAAAGGGTCACCACCAAATTACGATCTCGATTAGGAGAACATTGGTGGCAATTAGAGACATATAATTGGAGGAAAAACGTAAATATTTATAGGTAGTGATTGAGGTCATCAATCACAAACAAGTATAAAATTGAGGTCCTTAAACTCATCAATCTATGATGATTTGAAATACCATCGGTTCAACTACACATAGGGTATTGGGATAACACATTTTTGACGTTTCAAAATATCTTAGTTGAAATCCCACATCGAAAAATGAATTAATGAGGCCTCTATTTAAAACAAAGAGTGGAAAGTATGAAGATTACCGAAAATAACACATACTAGGGTTCCATGTAGGAAAATATGGATATGGAAGAGAAATCTAACCATCAATTATCTGATGGAGAGTGGTAGAGAACATGGCTATGAAAAGGCCCAAAATCCCAAAGCCATAAATTAGTGATGATTTAAGGTACCATCTAGGACAACATTTTTGTTCTAAGTTCCTTTTATTAATGTTGAGGAATTTATTTATGAGATTGGCTAAGATCATAAGGAGATATACTTACTTTATAATTAGAGTTTTATCCATTAATAAATTTCAACCACAAACTCATCTTTCACTCTAAAAGATAATAGAATGTAAAAAAACTCTATTTACACTATTCGTATAGGGTTCGAAAATAAACGAATTTATAATTCATATAAAAGATATTTTAATAAAAACTACATTATTTAATCCAGGACATCTCATGGGCCAGTGGTAGGTGATACACCCTTGTCGCCCTTCGGTTGCGGGTTCAAGTCTCACAGCCTTTCCGGACGCGATGGGTTGCCGCCCGACCTCCGGGTTGTCCTTTTATGGCAATCCAAAATAATACAAACTAGAACTATCCAAAATACTTCTGTCCAAACTCACAGTCCAACATTTATAAGGAAGGTAAACATAATGTAGATCCTTTTTACCCCGTAATAGCATATGAATACCTTCATCGTGTATTCTTTTAATACACTGAAACATCCTGAATTACCATATTCCTTATTGATTACATTCATTCTCCCTTATTCCATATAGAATGCTGGATATACTTCATCAATCCAAAAATGTTTTAAACCCCAAAAATGATGGAATATACAAATCATTAATCAGTTCCAAGGTAGTCAAGAATATACAATATAATTTTTCCAAAATAATCATGTATTATTCGAAAATCACTACCTCGGTATCAGAACTATATTATGGTTTATCATTCTCTCAACCATATATTTTCCAAAAATTTATCCTGCTATTGAGTCACTTTTCTTTGTTACACACAATCTCAAGTCCTTAATGAAATAGTACTGCATTACAATCCTTATATACTCCATAATTATTATAACAAGTACATTGTTGATACAACACTCAATTGACATAATCAACATAAGAACTCTAATCATTCATCTTCATCTGTGGTAGTATCATAACTTGATTATTATCCAATAGCATCATTTGCGGCATAGTTTGATGACTGGGACATAGGTTCGCGTAGTGTCCAAACTCCTTGCAAATGAATCATTGTACATTTAAAGCCATTTTCTTACCCTTGCAGTCACGTACTTTGTGCCCTTTTCCTCCACACTTATAACAAACTCCCATTCCTTTCAGGCAAGTTCCAAGGTGTTTCTTTCCACAGTTACCACATATGGGAAAATTCTTCTTTTCCCTCTTCCCTTTATCCATCTTTCTCTCTTCCATCCTTTTCTTCTCTTGCTTCCCTTCAAAGCCATAGGACTCAGTAAACTCTTTACTTATCTTATCAACACATGATATTATTTCTTCATATGATGATAATACATGCGAGACTATTTCTCTTGTAAATTCTGGCTTAAGACCATAAAATATATGATCCTTCTTTCTCTTTGTATCATGTATATTGCTAGAGTTCTCATTCCTTCTACTGGGCGCCATTTCTAAACAATGGAATACATTAGATTAGTTTATGAATCAAAATACATAATCCCATACTTATAAAACACTTAACATAAATTAAACTATTTATGGATATAATCCATAATCATAAGAATGTTTTCTTTGAGGAAGTATATACTCATAATCCCTTCAAAATGATTTGTAAAGAAAATGAGAGTTATCCTAAGCATATCCCCCGGGAGTGTCGTAACCAAGAGTGCAGCAAGGCCCGTTGTCGTGCACCAGTTCCCGTTCGAGTCTAGCTCAAAGTGGTGTTTTAGGGTTTTACCCCTAGGTACATCTGTGCCAGAGCCGCCTCTACCTGCTCGTATCCAGACAGGGATGTATTGCTCGGAAAACTCACAAAATCTCTAAAATACCAAAATTCTAGGAAGTTCTTCTATACTAATCCTCAAAGTTCATCTCAGGTCTACGTGCTCTAATCAGAGTTTATCTAAATCTAGTTTCCAAGGTTTGTACTAAACTTCCTCTGATACCAACTGTAACGCCCCGACCCTAGTTACCCAGATTCGGTGCATTATTACATAACATTGGCATGATCACAAGAAAGATCAAATCTCGAAAGACCGATTGGTTTAGTAGCCTTGTAAACACTAGATATATTTATAAGTTTTACATTACATCATAAAATGAAAAACTACTACAACAACATAATGTCTCCATAATCCACACTCATATCCCCACATAATATCCCTACAGGTCATTCATAATTTACTTCTTCACTTCCTGGGAAAAATAAAACATAGAAAAGGGGTGAGCTCAAATTCCCAGTAAGGATAACAATATAGTGGAAACTTTCATAAATAAGAATAAACATTTAAGGCAATGTATAACTAAAACAAAATCCTTTCAAACATGAACTTTCAACATGGTATGGCATAAATAAAATGAAATAATGCCATTTACTTATTCACATGGATATTCTACTAATCGAATAATCACCTGCAAAAATCAATAACCACTTTCATAATGTTGGAATGCATAATGCCAGACTATCATAACCACATAGTCAAGGCCTCACGCCAAGACTACAAATAAGATTTTGTCAAGGCCTTGTGCCAAGACACTAGTTTGTCTCATGAGACCTACCGATGCATCGAGGAGCTATAGCGGGCTCCACCCGTCACTTACTAAGTCCAATGCATTCCCATATGAAAAGGTTTAAACATAACATAAACATTCATATTAAAACTAGCATACGAAATGTCAATAATTTCACCATAAACTATGAATGGTATAAAAATATCACATCCACAGTCAAACATATCATAAAAACTTCAATACAATATAGAAGTTTTGTATAATAAATCAACTTCAAATAATCTTAAAATCCATCAAAGGATGTTGACATAGATGAAATCAAAATTCTTTTTAAAGAAATATCTCCTTTTATTTTGAAATCATAAAATAAAACATTTTCTTTGAAAATATTATTATAAGCTTGTAAGGGAAGCTTTGAAGATTTTATAACGGCGGAAAATAGCCGCACCCACCGTATAAGTTAAAAAAACATTCTTACCTTAATTCTGTCGAAAAGGTTAAAAAGGACCTTGTTTTGAAAACGACGGAAGGATTCCTTTATAAAACTCTTATAACAAGTCAACCAAGGGTATAAATTACTTTAACCCATATTCTTGTAAATAATAAAAAATGTTTTGAAATACATTTTTAAGAAAACATGGATGTGGATGATAAAGAGATCCCAGTAGATTATTACATATAAACAACCTCGGATAATGAAGAGATTGTGAAATAACTCTTACCAATTTGGTAACTTATGAAACATACATCCCATGAAAGAGGTATCATACAATGAATATGTAAATAAACATAAATTATAGTGTATTACACAACGAATATAATTATGGGCAGTACATACACCACACAAAAGGTGATGGTGGCAATATGGCATGAATCTCACAGGAATAAGGAGTGAGATGAAAACCCCTTACCACGTTAATCAACTGAGTCGTATGGACAAAAGTTAATAACCACCAAATTATTTCCAGAATAAAATGAATATAAAGATAATCATGATAATATATATCAAATGGCAGTACACAATACACCACTTTCAATAATTTAGTGGCGAACAATGGAAATCTCACGGAATTGAAAGTGAGATAAGAAAATCCCTTACATTGTACTTTTCCTTGGTTGGGGTAGGTTAACCTCCTGTATAATGGTGAAATAATTGTTATTAAATTATACAAGAATCATATAAATTAATATGATATCATATATGATCTTTTAACATTGATTTGTTAATAATATCTTAGAATTATCATCGTTTCGGGTGTTAACTTACTCATTTTCTTTTATATGCTTTGTTACATAAGACATGTTTGTTGTATCTTATTCATATCCAGAATGATATCAAGTCCTTAAACATCTTTTTTAAATCATCAAATGATAATTATACTTGAATGGATACGATGGAGAATGAATCTCATCGCGTTCGTGGAGACGGTAGTCCGTACGTACGCACGAGCGACAATATCATTATTTTGATATTAAAATAATATATAAATGGATGTTATATCATATATACAGAATCATTAAAATGTTATATTTATTATTTACATGAGTTACACATCATTATTATACCCATCCAAATAATAATATATTGAATAACAATTACACCACGACGTGGAGACGGTAAGCCGTACGTACGCACGTATGGTGACATGTTATTCAAAGGGTGGATAGAATACTGAATATGGTTGTACCATATTTATAATAACATCACAGTATATTTAAGATACTGGAGTTATTATTTTAGAATGGTAAGAACAAAGAAAGAAGAAGTGGAAGAATAAAGGAACTTGAAAAGGGGTGGTGAAAACATTACCTCTTCTTCGGGTTCTTCCTTTTGATTTGATCAAAAGGGCTCCTTAGGTTGGCTTTCTGATCAAACTAAGCCCTCTAGGTTGTAGTGAGGGATGTTGGGATAGTATTTGGGCAGAGTTTGGCCGAACCAAAAGGCTTTGAAGGTGTGAATAAATGAGAAGGAGGAGTGCCCTTTTATAAGAGGGGTGAGGGGCACCTTTGGAAAAGCTAGAAATATTAATTTATAATAAATTCATATTCGGTTTCTAATGGATCCAAAGTTTATTATTCAAAGTTTAAGGTTGGTATGGGTCTAAAACAACTCAACCAATAGAATTTATACAGGTTTGGGTACTTATATTAACCTTATATTTAAGTATTAACTCTAAGTTAATTAGTTTCACTTTTACAATGTCTCTTTGTATTTTTATATAATATGGTTAATAAACTTACTACATACATCCAAGATACCCCCAAGTGGTCCATTAATGATGAACCTATCATGATATAAGTCTCTTGTCCGAACCTTAGATTTTTAGGAATTTAATATCAATTAATAATATAATATTTTTTTTAAGAACTCTTTTATGTCAATTTTGACACTATTCAATAGTTGATTTTTGTGAAACTCATAACAGATTGATTACTTCGAACAAAGTCAATTAAATCAATCCTAATATATAATATTATCCTAGAAAATTAGTTTAATTCATTAAAAGTTTCATATTATATTTATTTGGGTATTTATAATATCAATTATTTTAATTTTTCACTATTATAGTAATTACTGCATCATCATTGTGTCATAAATAAAATAAATTATTTAATGTCTAAAAATTATAAATAAAATATAATTATGTAGTAAATCTTTTTATATTTCTAATGAATATTTATAATCTAAAATCCAACATATATAACCCTATGTAACAATTGTTTTGCTAAAAGATATATGCTTGTGTCATTTTTGTATTCATTTTAACTTAATTAAAATAAAGTGTCATTATCACTTACAAGTGGATCCATGGGGTCCCAAAATCGACCCAAAGATGCCCATGGTCGACCATGTATCAACCAATAGGGTTAAGACACGTTTTAGGGTAATTTAGTATTATTATAATATTATTTTTTAACCCTTATTTACCGGATTTACCCTTAACCATGGTAAATAAAATATTTACCGCAGTAATTATTCAAAATGTCTAAAAATAAAAGTTACCTATTTACAAAATTTGAACATCCTGATTCCAAATATGGAATCCATTTTCCTAAATTCAAAACACAGAAGTGGAAGAAATTAATTTAAAATTAATTCCCGCTGTCAAAACAAAAAGCGTGTTTTTAAGAGATAATAACTATCAAAAGATTGACACTTGTTTATGTTCGGTTTAATTGTAAAATTATGTCCAATGACCAAAATTATATTAAATGGTAAAAATATATTCTAAATATACTTTAAAACTACTAAAATTCATAATTTATCACTATTAATTATTTTGATTAAAAAAGTTGTTTTTAATTAAAATTTAGTAATTTTCACTATTCATCAAAATATGAAAGTTATCCGAAAAGTACCAAAATTTCACCTTAGGCTAAATTAGATATTACAAATCCAAAAATGAAGTCCATTTTGAAATATAAAATATATATAATTTTAAAAAGTAGGTATTACTATTCATAATGGCTAGTTTGATTGGTTGTTAGAACTCGGTATTGCGTACAACACACGCTATCGCATTATTCAAAGAAAAGCGTACCGTGGAAGCTTGGGATGTTTCATTTTAAATTTTTTTGATGTCCCCATTTAGTCAAAAAGTTTAAAATATTGTATTTAAAAAGGGTTCACTATTAAAAGTTGATAAAAGTACAATACTGAAAATGAATTTGTTCTTGCATTATATCTAAGAAACTCATAATATGGATTCTAAAATTATAAGGATTATATAAAGTTTAAAATTTAGATAATACTATTCATAACCTCTTTTGAATGGCCTTTTTTTTAATTCATGGTGTGATTGAACTCGGTGTTGCGTGTAGTGCAAGTTATTGAATTATTTTGAAGAAATAACACACTATGAAATCTTGGGGTGTTACATCATTGTCACTGCAAATGTTAAAAACATTACATTTTTCATTTAGTAAAATTCTTCATAGAAAAATATTCCCTTTTAAAGAAAGTAAAATTCAAAGGGTTTAACTATACACCGTGTAAAAGAAGAAGGTATATATTATCAAAATATGCCTCAAAGAAAGGAGATTGAGACGAAGTCCCTTACATCGTGTCTGACTTGACTCGATCGTTCTTTAATATCCTGAATAATAAACTAAAGTTAATTTATAATTGCTTAAGAACATTTTTCAAGTTTATTAGTCCTTTTATATTGCTTATTACCATGTTATAAACATTATGTAATCATTCAAGTTAATAATGGTCATTTTGTCGATATTTGGTACTTGAGTCAAAAATGAACACCTTATATTTAAAAGTTGTCCATGTGGTCAATATTCCATTATATACATAATTATATTCATGATTTAGATATCATATATATCATATATATCCAGTATATACATTTATTTATAATAGTACATAACATTTTGAGGTAAGAAATGAAATGCACCGTTCAAGGAGATGGTAAGCAGTACGTACGCATGAACGCTACTTTCATTTATATTTCGTACTTTAATGGAATTAAAACATAATTATACATAGGTATATTATAATTCTAGTATAATATCATATATAATATCATTAACTTCATCCTTTATATTTCCCACATATGGTATTAACAAGTCATATCACTTTGAGGGGGCGGTAGTCCGCACTTCCTCAAATGAAATTATCGCGTTTACCCATAATGGAAACCATAAAGGTATGATATAAATGGAAAATACAGAAGCATAAAGAAAAAATAAACATAATATATATCATATATAAATATATTTCCATCATAATGGACACCATGAGAGGCGGTAGGATATAATCGAACAATCATCATTTCGTGAGGCGTTAGTTTTCCATCCACAGAAATAGTATGTTCTTCACCCATTAGATGGAGGTGTTTGTAAGTTTAGTTAAAATACTTATCATAACAACATACTAGTATATTGAGGATATTGGTGTTTTTATAAAATAAATGAATAAAAAGAGTTTATGGGTTGGAGAAGTAAAATAAAATAAAAGAAGTTAAGAGAAACTGTTGCCTTTAATTTGGGTAACTTCCTTTGGTTTGAACCAAAAGGAATTCTTGAAGTGCCTTCTGCCTAAAGTAATGATTCTAGGAGGAGGAGAGGGATGCATGGAGCTTAATTGGGTATATTTTGGACGATCCTAAAGTCTTTATAGGTGTTAGGAATTGGTTAGAATTTGTCTCCTTTTATAAGGGAGAGGAGGGGCTCTTTAGGAAAATGTGAAAATATTATTTTATTATATAATGATATTCGGTTTATAAAGGTCCTAAAATTGTTAGAGTCAAAGATAAGATGACTAATGTTATAAATAAAATCATACAATAGTAATTGGATAGTTTTTGAATAATATTTTAATCATTATAATCTTATTTATTTAAATCATTTATTAATGAGGTAAATACTGCATCAATATTGTGTCATAAATAATTTAACTTATTCTATGTATAAAAATTATAAAACAAATACCATGATGTAGGAAATAGTTTTAGCTTTCCAATTAATATTTATAGTCAAAAATATTACTTATATAACACCATATAAAAATTAATTTACTAAAATATTTTTTTTTGTCATTTTTTCCTTTACTTTAAATTAATTAATCTAAAGTGTCATTATCATTCATAAGTGGCTCCATGAGGTCCCAAAATCGACCCAAGGATGATCATGGTCGGACATTACTCATCCAATAAGGTTAGGACAAATGTTAAGGTAATTTTTAATTATTATAATATTCTTTTTACCTTGAATTGCCCTATTTATCTTTAACCGTGGTAAATAAAAGTCAAGTTACTATTCAACAAAAATTATTTTCATCTTATTGAACCAAATTTTACTTACTAATAACAACCATGTGTGTATTATTTCCTAAATTCAATTCACATAAGTGGTAAAATTTCATTTAAATGAAAAAGTCAGTTTTTTTTAACTACTACTAAGTGGTTTCACTATTCATCAAAAATTGATGCTTTTCAGAAAAATACCAAAAATTAAGCCTACGCTATATTTGATATTCCAAATTCAAAAATGATGTTTATTTTTCAAAATTAAAAACATAAAAGTGGTATTAATTAATTTAAAATTAATTCTCGTTGTTAAAACAGATAGCGTGTTTTTAAGAAACAATAACTATCAAAAGATTGACACTTGTTTATGTCCAATTTCAAAGTAAAATTAATTCCAATGACCAAAATTGGAATAAATGGTAAAAATATATTCTAATTACACTTTAAAACAAATTAAAAAGATAATATAACTATATAAATAAATTAGATTAAAACGCAGTTTTGAATTAAAATACAATATTTTCACTATTCATTAAAAACTGAACTTTATCGGAAAAATTCCAAAAATTTACACAAAGTAAATTTTGATGTCCCCATTCTAAAGAAGGATTTTATTTGGTAAAATAGAATTTATTAAAGTTACCAAAACTATATTTAAAGAGGGTTCGCCACTAAAAGGCGGTAAATCGACCTTTTAATGTAAATTATGCTTAAAATTAGATTCATTCACATTTTAAGCCTCTAAATTTTATTGGATAAATTTAAATAAATTTAACAAACATGTATAATCATATTTTAGTTAGTTTTGTTCATTACCACTAATAAAACGGCACAAAGTTAACTACCATTTAAAATAATAATATTATATTATTTGTGTGTAACGTAAGATTTCAAAGAAACCCGTTGTTGCGTATCAGGTGCGCTATCGAACATAGAAACCCTTTTAAAGTAAAATTATTATTTAATTCACAAATTTTAATAAATATGAAAATATATTATTCTTCATTTACCTGGGATGTTACATAAAACATAGTGGTAATAAAAGATATGATATTTGGTAAAGTCCTTTTATGTTTAAAAATATCATTTTTTGGAATGAACCGATTTTAATAATAAAATTAATTTTAGACACCTTTAAAAATTTAATTTGATAAAATAAAATTAATTTTTGAATTTATAATTCCAAAATATCTTAGAGTGAATTTTTTGGATTTTTCAGAGAAACTTCATTTTTTGATGAATAGTGAAAAATATTGTTTTTTAGTTAAAAACTGCCTTTTCATTTAAATAATTATTAATATTAAATTATATTTTAAATTTGTTTTAAGGTAAAATTAGATCAATTATACATCTATTAATACAATTTAGGACATTATAATCAATTTCACTTTGAAATTGAATATAAAAACTTAATAAACTTTTGAACTTCTTTCTACCTTAAAAACTCATAATTTTGTCTTATCTGTAGGATTAGCATTAATCTTAATTTTGTCAATTTTTTTGAATTTAATTTAGAAAAACTAACATATACCGTTTTAATCAGTATAATATTTAGATTCCAATTATATCATGTTGATTTTTGACCAAAATGATTAGTGAAAGTGATTAAAATTAATTACATTGATTAAGGTTAAATTAAGCTTAATAAGGAACTAAACCATAACCTTAAGCCCCAAAACAACATGTAAACTTGTTCAATTCCCATTTTATGACCATATTTAGACCCTATTATCACTTGGATCAACTATGGACCATTATTTGATCCACTTGCAACATGAAAAATGTAGGTGGAATTCTATCTTCAAAAAATTACAAGAGTGTCACTCTTCCTCCACTATAAAAAAGGGATCCTTTCCTCCAAATTCCTCACACCTCTCAAGACTCTTGTCTCAACAAAAATATTATAAAATAATCTCCCAACTTTCATCCCTTCCTCCTTGAATCCTCCCTTCCTCCTTGAGTCCTCCCTTCCTCCTTGAAACCTCCCTTTGAAAATAAAGTCTTCCAAGGAAGCCTTTTGGCACAAGCCAAAAGGAGTTACCCGATTAAGAGATAACGTATTCTCTCAAGTATTTTCTTTTATTTCCCTTCTCCAAAACCTCCAATATATTTATTCCATTATTGTTTAAAAAAACAAGTATACTCAATATACTAGGATTTTTTTATTCTAAGGTTTCAACTTATACTTACACGTACCTCTATCTAATGGATAACGAACATATTGTTTATGTGTACGGTGAACTATCACCTCACTAAACAATGATCATTCAATTTTCCTTACCGGATCTCATAGTTCACATTATGATAGAAAATATATTTATATATTTTATATATTATATTTATTAATTATTTAATCTTATTTATTTATTTTAAAACACATATCTTTTTACTTTTCATTTGGTGTAAATATGATAATTTTGTTTGAGGAAGTATGGACTACCGCCCCCTCAAAGCGATGTGACTCGTTTACACACTACATGGAATGTATTAAGGATGAGTTTAGTGAACTTATATGATATATTTGATATAATAATTTTAATTTAATAATGATATATATATATATACATATGACATTTACATTCTTTCTTTCAATACAAAAATAAAAACGGAAATAGCGTTCATGCGTACGTACGGCTTACCGTCTCCATGAACGGTGTATTCCATTTTCATAATTATATATTATATATATTATTATAATAAACATATAATTAATATATATGATATTTATATAATTATTTAAATTATTTAATCATGATATAAGTATAAGGACTAACAATATAACAAATTAATACACATACGAAGAACAAAGAAAATATTACCTGAAGTAAAACCTTAACATAGGGTGGTTAACAAGAGGTTAATATAAGGTAATAATAAAACCATATATGGTATTATATATAATAATATAGTTATCTAAAATATTTATAATAAATTTATATTTATTATACAAGTTATTTTAATGATTATGAAGAGAGTTGAGACATAAGTAAGGTGATTTCATTTCACGTTTTATTTCTGTGAGATACATGCTTTATTCACCACTTATTCCTTTTTTGTGGTGTGTATAATTTATATGGATGTATTAAATTATTATTATACTTAAATTTATTGGTATTTACATATCCATTATATGATATTTATTTCATTGTGTTAATGTTTCAAAAGCTACCAAATCGGTAAGACAGTTTTGTCTCAATTTTGCCTTCTTTGAGACACATGTTTCATTATGCACCTACATTCTTTTTCAAGGTGTATATACTTTCATTTAACATGTTATATCTTGAATATAATTATTTTAATGATATTTTAAGATTTATTTAATTTCATTTTCTTGCATTTATAGCATGATCCCAAGTTACCAAGTTATAAGAGTTTATTGAAACAATCTCATCGCTTTTCAATATTGTTTATGTTTATGATTTCTTTGATGAAATATTATGATCAATATCTCAAAAAAATTAATTAATTTTCTTATACATTAAATATACATAATATAATAGTTTATTGGTACCATTTTTCTACTCTTTGGTATATAAGATATTTAAGAAAGTGTTTTTAGGAAATCCCGGCTTTACCCTCTCTTCAGTCAGAAATCTGTGTTCTTTCAAAACCATGTTTTCTAAAAAGGGTTTCCAAGAATATTATACTTATATCATATGATAATTAAAATTCCTTTTTCCCCTTTTTAACCAATTTTTTAAGGAATATTCTTGTCTCTTTCTAATCAAGGCATTTTTCTAACCTGTTTACCATGCACAATAAATATCCATTTTACCTTGTACAACATGTATGGATTTACCCGCCATAATTTCTATGAAGATTTCTTTGCATGTTTTAAGGGTTAATTTTTAAGAAAGTGTTTTTTAAAAATTATTTTCCAAAAAATGGTTTTCAAAATTTTTTCAATATCCTTCTATAATTTTTCAATAAAAATGGTTTTCAAAACATTTTCAAGCTTCTTTTATAAGTTTTCAATAAAAATGGTTTTCAAAAAAATTTCAATATTTATTTATAAGTTTTAAAATTACTTTCAAGGAAAATGGTATTAAAAATGTTTTCAAGATTTATTTATAAGTTTTCAAATTATTTTCAAGTAAAATGGTTTTCAAAACATTTTCAAGATTTATTTATAAGTTTTGAAATTATTTTCAAAGAAATGGTTTTCAAAACATTTTCAAGATTTAATTATTTGTTTTAAAAGTGTTTTAAAATAAAAAGTTTTTTAAAATGTTTTGATGCTTATTTTATAAGTTTTTAAGGAGAAATATTTTCAAAAATATTTCAAGTCTTTTTTATAATTTTTTATGGTATTTTCTAATAAAATGATTTTCAAATGGTTTTATGCATTAAAAATCATTTTTCAAAGAAGAAAGGATATTTTCCTCAAGAAAAGTTTTTGAAATATATTTCAAAATTATTTTCCATCTAATATGACATCTGTTGATGTTAATCATGCCCTTATAGGAAATTATCTAAAGGTTCTATTCATATTTTTTCTATATATGGGTTATGCTTAATGTTGTGGTCTTTATCAAACCTGTTTCCCTTTCATGGGTTATATGTTTATGAAATCCATTTCTATTTCAAGGGTTATATTTATATGAAATATGTTTCTCTTTCACAGGTTATTCTTTTTATGAAATGAATAGGAAACCTATATATTTTCCACAGGTTATGATATAATTACATGTTTATGATACCCATTTTAGTTTGTGAGTTATAATATGATTATTTATGATCTTTTGGAACATGTATGTATGATTTCATTATGAGATGGGTGGAACCTATATCTCCCAAAAATGAATTGTGTAAATCTTTATATCTCGTGATATAGACTAATATGGTCTTGGGAATGAACCTTGACTACTAAGAAGGCCATGGGAGTGAATTGTGACTACCAAGATGGTATGAAGAGTGAACTCATGCTACCAAGATGGACATGGGAGTGAACCATTACTACCAAGATGGTATGGGGAGTGAACCTATACTACCAATATGGTCTTGGAATTGATGCCTTTTATACTATAGAAATATTATTATATTCTTATGTGTCTTCCAAAATTTCATGTTTTATTTCTATATTATTATTTCATGGATTATGTTCTTTATTTCCTTAAGATTCATTCCTTATGAACTACCAATATTTATGCCATGATTCATGTATATGATCTTTGATATGAAGGGTATGATCTTCTATTTTCATGATCATATTATCATACTCTTATTCTCATGATTATTCTTACATATCTCCCTTGTTTACCCTTACTGATCATTTGAGATCACCCATTTATTATGTTTCCTTTCCCCAGGTTACAAATAAAATTTTTAATTATAAGTACTAAAGGTGTAGATCTTTATGTGAGATGTTGAAGATATTTCATCAGGATAGAATATTTTGTTTCCATGTTTTCAAATACACTAAACTATTATGGTCCTCAGTCATGTATTTTTGTAATGTACTGAATATTCATCTAAAATGATGTAATATCCATGTATGTAAAGCCCAGGTCACTATAGGCATGGATAATCTTGTGTATCAAGGAGATCATGTATATAATTCTGTAACACTTTATGCTTATAAACTGGCTAAGAAAACTCCCATATGGGAGGTTTTTGTTACCTATTATATATGATACCAGGCCACCAAAGTTTGTTAGATTTGTTAGCATAATCAAGCGTGTTCTCAAAGTCATTACAGAATTGGGATAAGGTAGTTATGGTTGATAAGGGTCATAGACCAAAGGATTTATGGTGAACTTATTTTATTTATTCCTATTTATTTTTAGTTAGGGAGGGTATATTGCTTGATCATTCACCTACGACATCAGATTATAGGTAAGCTGTTGAGGGTGGCCAAATGTGATTAATTTCTCACCGCCTATACTTTAACCTTGATGTGTGTGTAGAAATTATGTCTACTTTTCAGTTGATCATGGATGCACAATGGATGGGGTGGGGTGATTAACCAATAAAAAACATATGTTAATTACATTTTAATGGTATTAAATGTTCATTTTTTATCTTATGGTCCTAATTTTTAATTTTGAACACCCATTCTCATCATTTGTGCAATTCATGCCTAATGTACACCAATTTAGGCCTAATGATTCATATAATTTTAAGGAATTTAATTTTCCATATTTTAATTTGATATTTTTTTAAATGTATATAAACTTTAATATGAACATTTTTTATTCAGGGATCAACAGAGGATTCACAAAGGATAATGGGTATATTTGGAGATGAATGGAAGCAATTCTAGATAAGGCGGATTGGACACCCTCCCACTGATGAGAATGTGGGGGCCACAATACAAGACCAATGAAGACCAACTTTCATGGTATGATAGAATACATATATTGGGACAAATAATTATTCAGGATCCAGTGCTAATTTGGCCTCCATGATGACAATTAAGGCAGCCCAAATAGAATATCAAAATCTGGTCCAGAATCTACGGCCCAGAATGTTATCCCACTAAATAAACCATAACTCCCGATTCACAAAACCAAATGGGCCCCAATTTTATAGGAGGTTAGGAGAAAGTGGGATATCCATTTTATTATTCTATGGACCACTCTAATTATACCATCTAGAAGGTAATTTTGATGCATCTGTTCAGTGGATGCAAGCTGGCTTCCACTTCAGGTCAAAGGAGGAAATCAATTTTTATCCACTACTTTCCACCACCCTAAGTCCTAAATTAATTTAATAATTGGGAATAAATTGATTGAGGCTCGGCCTAAGGATTCCAAATTTCCTATTTAAGGCAGTGGTGGGGAGGGGGAAGAGACATCTCTTGTTTTTGATGTAATGTTATTATGCCAAAGTTCATTTGTGATGTTTTTAATTTCCATGTAAGTTTATTTTTGTATTCCAATGTTATTAATCAATATATTTCTCTTATATTATTCCAATTTCTTTCATTAAAACTATATTATCACAAATCATATTGATATATTTGTGTTTTGTTGAATTAGTTCACACATAGGTGTGAATTTCATTCACATACACGGAGGAGTGCTCATTATTTCCGCGGTTTTAATTTCTTCAATCCAATTCTTGTAAGCCATATTCAGCCTACCATTGAGATTATACCATCAATGGAGGGATAACCCTTTAATGCTATGATCTTATTAAGATTAAAAGTCTAAATTTAATGTTATTTTATGAACGAATTGTTGTTAATTAGTTACCTAATTTAATACTTCCATTCTTCAGTTATTTCCACTCTTCATCTTCAGTATGTTTGAGGAAGCTAAATCCAAGTACTAAAATCACCATATACCTTGTAGAGATCATGAATTTGGTTCTATAAGTATTTAGTGGATTATTAATTGAGTTTATTTAAAATCAAACCATAAAATGCTGAAGGTAGTGTTATTTTGAAGAATGGATTCATCAAGAATTAATAAAACCAAAATTGTATAAAGAAGTAAAATTCATTCAATCCACCTAGATCATAATCCTAAGATCAACCCATTTTCATTAAATTGAATTCACTTAGGTTTCTTATTGTTCTTTAAAACCATCTAAAATCAAAACCAATTTATCCACTTCATAGCCAAAAATACATCTCATAGGTTTTGCATCTTAGGTATCTTCTTAGGTCTCAGTGGATTCGACAACCCAAGCTAAACTATAAGGACCATTCTACCTTCATCTCTTGGGTAAATTTGAGTGTGAATCAAATTTTGGTGTAATTTTTAGGGACCAATTAAGTACCTTATACCAAAACATTCTTTACTCATCCCCATTCTTCTATTCTCACCCAAGATCTCTTATCTTTTCCCTTTCTCGTTTTTTTTCTTTTGGCGCATGTTGGCCTACACTCGTGATAATTCAAACAGACTAGTTAGGGTGGAAAGTCCTAGGATAGGGGTATAAAGTGAACCTAGGGGATTTTTTACATTATATACTAATCTTATTGATACTCCAGAGTTAAAAATTGAGCCTATTTCAATGGAAGGTCTTCAATGACACCAACTCATAAACCCGGGTGGAAACCAAAATGGAAATCCAAATGAGGCAGCCCCAAACATGGGGAATGCAGTCGATCAAACCATGAATGAATACCTCACACCTTCCTAGAACAATTCCCCCTCATGTATTAGACACAATTCCCTAGAAGATTCCAACTAAATCTCTAAACCCCGTGTCCTAAACCACCTTCCCACATTCCATGGAATAGAGTCTGAGATGCCCTACCTTCACGTTAAGGAGTTCAATGACATTGTAGAAACCATGTGTCCCCCACATCAACTAGAATCAGCTAAGATGAGGCTATTTCCTTTTTCCTTAAAGGATCGAGCTAAAAATTGGATAAAAAATTTGAGACCATCATCCATCAACTCTTGGGACCAATTACAAAGATAATTCTACAAAAAATAATTTCCCCACCACAAAACAATTGCACTTAAAAAGTGCATCCAAAACCTTTTTGAAAAAGAGGGAGAGTCATTCTATGAAACATGGGAGAGGTTCAAAGACACCCTAAATATGGTTCCAAATCATGGTTTTCTATACCTGAACAAGTGATAATTTTTTATGAAGGGTTTGGCCCAGGGAACAAACAATTCATTAACATGATGTGTAATGTAACATTTAAAAACAAAGCCCCAAATGATGCTTACAAGTATCTAGAAGGCCTTGCTGAACAAAACCAAACATGGGGAACTTCACCTTATTCTGAAAAGACACAAAGAACTACTAGAATTCATACACTTAGAGAAGAGGAAAGCCTTAGGGCTAAACTCGCAGCACTCTCTAGGAAGGTTGAAGAGATAGACCTTAGGAAAGTCCATGAAATCCAAACTCTAGACCATGTTTACACAATTTTTGATAAACATGACCATAAGATAGACAACTGCCCAACCATTCCATCCATCAAGGATTTTCTTTTATGAGGAATCCCAACAGAAGTAAATGACTTGAACTTTCAAAAGCCTCAATACCAAAACACCTTCAACCCAAGGTATAATGACCACCCAGGCTTCCACTGGAAATATAACCAACAACCTATCCAACCACAGGGACAAAATCCTTACCCCCATCAGAACTACCAAACCCATAACTAGTTCCAAACCCAACCTATCCAATACCAACAGCCACTAGTCCATTTTCAACAAGCCATCCCACCTCCAAAATATCCCCCTGGGATAAACTAATCTTCTCAATCACTAACCCAAACTGTTCCACAAATCCTACCAGAACAACTGTGCAAACAAATGGAAAAAATAAACTCTGAATTATCTTCCCTTAAAAAAACTTCAAACCATAAAAACTGGAAAGGCACCCATGCCTAATAAAGCGGTACCATCCTCAAATTTAAGGGGAGATTCAAGTTGCACTAAAACAACTCATGAACAACTAAAGGTTGTGAATATTTTAAAAAGTGGGAAACCAATTGAGAAACCTAAAAAAAATAATTCAGAACCAATATGAAGATTCAAACTTGGATGAAAATTCAAATAAACCAAATGATAAAACTGAAAAACATGATAACATTGTCAAAGAAACAACTCTTCAAAAAACAACCCCACAACCTACACCATTTACTCAATGCATGAGTGGGAAAACCAATCCTGAATTGAGTGAAACATTAAGAGAAATATTCTCACAAGTCAAGTTGAACATTCCCCTTATCGATGCAATCCAAACCATACCTGCCTACTCAAAGTACCTTAAGGACTTGTGCACTTTTAAAAGAAAATTTTCACATACAAACCAAGTCCTTTTGGCTGCAAATATGAGTAACACCATTCAAGGGACCATTCCTCCTAAGTTGAAAGACCAGAGTTTCCCTTACATCAATGTTGAACTAAGAGAGAGAAAAGTTGTCAAGGCCTTGTGTGACCTAGGTGATAGTGTCAATCTCATCCCATATGTTGTGTACTGCCAGTTAGGCCTAGAAGAGCTCCAACCCACATCTGTCACACTTCAACTTGTTGATCATAGAATTAGGGTTCCAAAGGGGATTTTAAAGGATGTTATGGTAAAGGTTGAAAACTTTATCTACCCTGATGACTTCATTGTCCTTGACAACCATCCAGACTTAGGAAATAAGGAACAAACCCCAATCATCCTTGGTCATCCTTTCCTTGTAACAATCAAATCTATTATCTGAGTCTGAAATGGGAACATGACCATCAACTTTGGAAACATGAGTCTAGACTTGAACATCTATAATGCAAGCTTAAAAATAGGGGATGATGAAGACATTTATGAAGTAAACATGATAGTAAGCATTGATAATGAATCCATAGAACATCAAGGAATGTTTGATGGATGTTTAAGTCAGGATGAGATTGATTTCCTTTGTTCACATGAAGGAAGTTTATATCCTTGTTTTGAATCATTTTCAAATTGCTCTTATGATGAAGTCTTACATCCAAAAATCAGTGAAACCTTTCAGGAAACCACTTTCATGGAGACCACTCAAACTTCCTTCCCTAAATCTGATCAATCCAATCTAGTAGCTGAAACTTATACACATGGGGATTCGATTCTATCTAAAATTCTAGGAAACAAAATTGATATTGATCCAATGTCCCAATCTTCTGCTGAAATTCTGAACCAAACTGATCTTGAATTTAAGGAACTTCCTATTGCACTCAAGTATGACTTCCTAGGGGAAAATCAAACACATACTATTGTCATTTATTCTTCTCTTGAAGCCAATCATGAGAGGATGCTTCTAGATGTCCTTAGGAAACATAATAAAGCCATTGGTTGGACCCTATCTGATATTCCTGGGATTAGCCCACTAATCGGGACTCATAGGATTATTCTAGAATCTGATTCAAAGCCATTTCGTCAACCTTAATGGAGACTCAATCCTAATATCATGGAGGTAGTAAGGAAGGAACTTCTGAAATTGTTAAAAGCTGGTATCATCTATCCCATAGCTAAGAGTGAGTGGGTGAGCTCAATTCAAGTGGTTCCCAAGAAGGAAGGAATCATAGTGATAACCAATAAGGATGGAGAGATTATTCCAACTAGGGTGAGTAGTGGCTGGAGAGTCTGCATCGAATATAGGAAGCTAAACTCATTTACCAAGAAGGATCATTTCCCCTTACCATTCATTGACAAAGTCCTTGAGAGAGTGGCAGGTCATTCCTTTTAATGTTTCTTAGATGGGTACTCAGGGTACAATCAGATTGAGGTATCCCTAGAGGATCAAGGGAAGACTACTTTCACCTGTCCATTCGGCACATTTTCCTTCAAACGCATGCCCTTCAGGTTATGCAATGCCCCTGGAACCTTCCAGCGGTGCATGATGGGAATATTCTTAGACATGGTAGGGGATTTTCTAGAGGTCTTCATGGATGACTTCTCTATGTTTGGGGATACATTTGAGGGATGTCTGAGGAATGTGTAGAGAGTCTTTTCAAGATGTGAAGAAAAGAATCTGGTCCTAAACTGGGAAAAATTCCATTTCATGGTTAAATAGGGACTAGTTATAGGCCATCTGGTCTCAGGTAGGGGTATTGAAGTTGATAAAGCCAAGGTTGAAATCATTCGTCACCATCCATCACCCAAAACTATTAAGGAAGTGAGGTCCTTCTTAGGACATGTTGGTTTTTATAGAAGGTTCATTAAGAATTTTAGCTCTATTTATCAACCACTTTGTGCTCTATTGGTGAAATATACTCCATTTTTATGGACAGAAAGCTGTGAGGAATCATTCTCTACACTCAAGTTATCTCTTATCTCTCCACCTATCATGCAATCTCCAAATTGGAAACTTCCTTTTGAGATCATGTGTGATGCGAGTGAATTCGCTGTAGGAGTATTCTTAGGACAACAGTGTGAGAAAAAATCCATGTTTCATAGCTTATGCAATAAAATTTTTAAATGATGCACAGATAAACTACACCATCACTGAGAATGAGTTACTTTTTTTGTGTTTTCCTTAGAAAATTTTAGGTCATACCTCTTAGGATCCCACATCACTGTGTTCATTGACCATTCTACACTAAAATAACTCTTCCAAAAACAAGATGCTAAGGCTATACTGATTAGGTGGGTCCTTATCTTATAAGAATGTGACCTCACAATCAAGGACAAAATGGTGTTGAAAATGTTATAGATGATCACCTCTCTAGGATGGAATTCAAAGACAACTCAAATAAACTTTCTGTGTCTGATTCATTCCCTGATGAACATCTATACTCTGTGAGTGAATTCCCTTGGTATGCAGACATAGCCAACTTCTTAGTTACAGGAGTCATTCTAGAATTCTTAGGGACTCAAGCTTGAAGGAAATTCCTTTATAATGTTAGGCACTATGTGTTTGATGATCCATACCTCTGTAAGTTCTTCCCTGACCAAGTAATTGGGAGGTGTATCCCAGAATCTAAATAAGAGTCCATCCTTAAATTATGTCATAGTGAGGCATGTGGAGGTCAATTTTCTTCTAAGAAAACTTTTTCTAAGGTTCTTCAGTGTGGTCTCTTCTGTCCCACCCTCTCAAGGGACTCCACATTTTTTCAAAGCTGTCCTAGGTGTCAACAAGTAGGGTCCATCACAAAAAGGAATCAAATGTCACTCACTCCCATCTTAGTGGTTGAAATATTTGACTGTTGGGGAATTGATTTCATGGTTCCCTTCCCAAACTCTAGGGGATATCTTTACATTATTTTAACTGTCTATTATGTCTCCAAATGGGTTGAGGATATTCCTAAAAAATCCAATGATAATCAAACTATGATTAAATTTCTCAAGGAAAACATCTTCTCTAGATTTGGAATTCTTAGGGCTATCATTAGTGATCGCGGAACTCATTTTTTCAATCATTCATTCTCATCGCTCATGGAAAAATATGGAATTTCTCACAAAGTATCCATAGCTTAACACCCATAGACCAATGGTCAAGCTAAGTTAGCCAATCGATAAATTAAAACAATTCTTGAGAAAACTGTTAATCCATCCAGGAAATATTGGTCAAAAAAACTCTTAGATGCTCTTTGGGCCTATCGAACTACATATAAAACCATTTTAGGAATGTCCCCATATAGGTTGGTTTATGGTAAAGCATGCCATTTTCCAGTGGATATTGAACATAAGGCATTTTGGGCAATTAAGAAAATGAATTATGACCTCTCATTGGCCAAAATAAAAGGGAAATTAGATCTCAATGAACTTGAGGAACTTAAATAGAGGCTTATAAAAATTCAAGGATAAATAAAGCTAAAGTACAAGCATACCAATCATGAAATATTAAAACCAAACACATTGTACTGGTTAAACCTATTATTTTTCATAGTTCTAAACTTCATTTACACTCGAGAAAGTTGAGGTCTAGATGGTCAGGTCCATACATAGTGCATAAGGTGTACCCCCATGGGGTTGTATAAATTCAAGATCCCACCAATGGTAAAACCTTTAAAGTTAAAGTTCATAGAGTCAAACCATTCATTGAACCATTCCAAAAAAATGAATTTGATGAAAACGTGTTTGAACCAACCTTATATGAGGAAAATACTTAAATAATTAAGGTTCCAAGTCGAGCTAGCGACATTAAACCAAAGCGTTGCACGGGAGGCAACCTGTGATTTTCATCTTTGTGAATCATCTTTTTTTAAATAGGATTAATGAATCATTTTGATATTTAAAAAAATAGATTTTTGACTTGTTCTTATATTATGAGTATGGATGGGTACAAAAGGGGAGCTTCATATTCATCAGTGTCACGTGGTGTGATCCTTGAGTAATACCTTACCCATAAATTTAAAAAGAAGACAATGTATCATCAGTTTATTTTATTTTATTTTTATGTGTTTGTTGGTTAAAATAAAAATACAAAAAAATAAATAATAATATAATAAAAATTATAAAAAGGGACACGTCATAGGTCGTGGGTCAAACCCCATCACAACCAGTGAAGCCGTGGGGAATTGAACCCAGGACCGAAGGGAGACAGGGGCATGCACTTACCACTGACCTATGACTAATTGTGCTTCCTTATTATATAATTTTTATATATATACTTATATTTTTATTTTATATATATATATATATTGTTTTTATTTTTTTTGTTTGTTTGTTTGTTTGTTTTTCCTTTTTCCACTACGGAACTCTACAAGTGACGTGGATATCAAAGGACTAAATTAGAGCAGTAAGAACTTCAACTTCAACCACCATGTGACTTCATTCCATGATCCTAATATTTCAATTTACTTTTTGAACTTCCCTTATCTGCCTCTACTCCTTCTAAATTTTATTTTCTTCAAACACTGGGTATAGTGTTATTTTAATTTGGGGGGGAGATGAAATAAAAAAATTTCTTTTGTGTGAAAAAAAATGATTTGAAAAAAAATGTGTGTAAATGGAAGGAAAAAATACTTTAACTTTGAACATGATAATACACATTGAAAAATTTGAAACTGAATATCAAATAATTTAGCATTCCCTGATTCTGATTTTAATCCATGTATAATTTCATGAGCATAGATTTTGGAAAGTGTGGCTATCCAATGTGATATTTCATCATTTATATTTTCATCCAAATAAAAAAAAGATCACAATGCACGCCCTTTGGATAGTGTGGTATTAGTTTGAGTTCATGGGGTCCCCCAAATAAATATCATAGGTTTGGTAATCATTTTAGTTTTAATATGAGTATTAAAAAAATCAAAAAAAAATCAAAATCCAAAAAACAATAAATTTATGCATAGAGCAATGAAATGACCTAATGTGTGGATTTCGGAACTTGGGGATCGTGACTCCATATTTTTATATCCCAGAGTTAGTAATTTTATCTCTATTTGTGTTAATTTAACTTTTTTTTTACTAAGTTAACTCGAGATGGTGCCCGAGTATGTGGGCTTCACTTGGTGCCCTAAGGTCTTTGAGTCTGGGAGTCATCGGCAAAGTCTCGATAAATGGGTTGAATCTTTTGAGTGAAATTTAAATTACCATGGAAATATTTCAAAAAAATTGAATACTCATCTTAATATTGAAATGTGATTCCACCTAGCACTTATGTCATTTCCCCGCTTGAATAAAGATGAACCCCCATGTCTATTGTGATACACAACACATCCTCATACTTAATTGATATTGGATGAAATATGGCAATGAATTTGAAAAAAAAATGGGATTGGTATTGGTATATTCTTATTAAAATATATTGTATTAAAATATTTTTATGGGTTTCATGATTGTTTGGTATAAGGGTTTTTGGTGATCATTGTGTATTAAAATGTTTTTGGAAAAGGGAATTCGAATTTCATATTGTTGAGATACATTTTGCTGGGGACTAGAAAATCTCAAGTTGGGGGTGTGATTAGCCAATTAAAACACAGATTTTAATTAAATTTTAATGGTATTAAATTTTCATTTTTGATCTTATGGTCCTGAGTTAGTGGATTTTAATTTTGAACATTCATTCTCATCATTTGTGCTCTTCATGCCTAATGTACACCAATTTAGAACCAATGATTCATATGATTTTAAGGAATTTAATTTTCCATATTTTAATTTTATATTTTTTGAAATGTATCTACACTTTAATATGAACATTTTTCATTCAGGGATCAATGGAGGATTCATGAATGATGATGGGGATATTTGGAGATGAATGGAAGCAATTCTAGAGAAGGCAGATTGGACACCATCTCACTGATGAGAATATGGGACCCATAATACATGCCCAATAAAGACCAAATTTCTTGAGATTATATAATATATATTTAAGAACAAATAATTATTCAGGATACAGTGCTAATTCGGCCTCCATGATGGAAATTAAGGCGTCCCAAATAGAATATCAAAATCTGGGCCAGAATCTGCGGCTCAGAATGTTATCCCACTAAATAGGCCATAACTCCCGATTCACAACTCCAAATGGGCCCAAATTTTACAGGAGGTTAGGATACATAATTAGATACATTTTATTATTCTATGTACTACTCTAATTCGGTCATCTAGAATGTCATTTAGATGTGTCTATTCGGTGGATGTAAGTTGGCTTCCACTTCGGGTCAAATGAGGGAATCAATTTTTATCCACTACTTTCCACCACCCTAAGGCCTAAATTAATTTAATAATTGGGAATAAATTGATTGAGGCTCGGAATAAGGCTTCCCAATTTCCTATTTAAGGTAGTGGTGTTGAGGGGGAAGAGACATCTCTTGTTTTTTGATGTAATGTTATTATGCCAAAGTTCATTTGTGATGTTTTCAATTTCCTTGTAAGTTTCTTTTTGTATTCCTATGTTCTTAATCAATATCTTTATATTATATTATTCCAATTTCTTTATTTAAATCTCTATAATCACAAATCACAGTGATATATATGTGTTTTTTTGAATTAGTTCACACATAGGTCTGAATTTCATTCACATACACGGAGGAGTGTTTGTTATTTCCGCAGTTTTAATTTCTTCAATCCAATTCTTGTAAGCCATATTCTGCCTACCATTGAGAGTATACCATCAATGGACAGCTAACCCTTTAATGGTATGATCATAGGAAGATGAAAAGGATGTATTTAATGTTATTTTATTAACTAATTTTTGTTAATTTGTTAACTAATTTAAGACTTTCATTCTTCAGTTATTTCCACTCTTCATCTTCACTGTGTTTGAGGAAGCTAAATCCAAGTACTAAAATTACCATATACCTTGGAGAGGTCATGAATTTGGTTCTATAAGTGTTTATGGGATTAGTAATTGAGTTTATTTAGCATCAGACCAGAAAATTATGAAGGTAGTGTTTTTTTGAAGAATGGATTCATCAAGAATTAATAAAACCAAAAATGTCTAAAGAAGTAAAATTCATTCAATCCACCCTGATCATAATCCTAAGATCAACCCATTTTAATTAAATTGAATTCACTTAGGTTTCTTAGTGTTCTTTAAAACCATCTAAAATCAAAACCAATTTGGCCACTTCATATCCAAAAATCCATCTCATAGGTTGTGCATCTTAGGTATCTTCTTAGGTCTCAGTGGATTTGACAACCCAAGATAGACTACAAGGATCATTCTACCTTCATCTCTTGGGTAAATTTGAGCATGAATCGTGGGGACCATGATTACATGGTCGATCTAAGTCACTCATGTGGAGCCTTTAGATCGGGCTGGTGCAGCTCGATAGTTTTAGAGATCGGGTATGTACTACGGATCAGTGTTAGTAGAGGATCCTTGTATATTATTCCTATTTATTCATTCTGTAAATTAGATTGATCCATTAGGTGATCAGTTTTTGTATGTATTGCATGACCATTTGAGTTGTATGCATCGTTTATTTTTATTATATCATGTTCACTTTATTTGTTATTTATATGTACTCTAATATGTAAGATGCTTGGTTATTTATGTTTAATTGTACAATTAGATATGGGGGTATAATCTCCTCATTGTACCACCATAGTCCCCTACTATTAGTCATAAGACTAAGGCATATGAGGAGGTGTTCCTATGGTCACGTGGGGAATCGGTTAGGTTACTGTTCATAGAGTGAATCAGGTTGGGTTGTTACACTTCACTTCCTTCATTAGTGAACAATAATTAAAAAAATTAAGAAATAATTTACTTAAATTGGGTAGAATGTAATTTCTTAATATTTTAGTATATGTTTAACTTCAATTAAATTCTATGTTGAATATCATCCTTCACACGCAATCATGAAACAAAATAAACTGCAAAGATTTATTTAAGATAAATAAAATATGTCTAAAGTAATCATTGAATTGGTAGGTATAAATAGGGGTAAATGTATTATGAAATATAGAAATAAAAATAAAGTTTACTTTTAATGCTAATTCAATTAGTGTAGCTAAATCAATAATAAGAACGTTTTATGTTTAAAATTTTATTTTCTTAAAAATATCTTTTTCTAGAAATATATATTTTATTTTAAGAAACTATATATATTGTGGTTTATTTATTATAAAATATATTTCTTATATGAAAAATAAATTAATGCTAATTTAATTAGTAATTGATAGGAAATTAGAAAAGGAATAGTTAATATCTAAAATTTCATTTTCCTATTTAAAACACTATATCATTATATTTTATATATTAATTTAATAGTTAAATTCTTGTATTATAGAATTTCAATTTTATAAAATGAACTTCATTTTTTAGATTTATAATGTGAATATTAGCTTATGTAGAATCGTTGGGATTTTTCAGAAATAATTGATTATTAGGTGAATAATGAAAAATACAGTCGTTATTAATACCATAGCATTTATAGCTATATAATAATTAAATTATTACATAAAATCTTATAAAAAAAAATCATGATCAAAATCATATTTATGAATTATAATTATTCATTTAAAAATATTTTGTTGACATCATAAACCCCATGTTTAAGGTTTTGGAAACTCCATTAAAATTTTACTTTAAAAGATATTTGTATTTTCTTATATTAAAATTAAATTTCATCACTTATAGAAATTATATATAAAAAATTGATTTTATAATCATATTATCATGTTTATATTATTTAATAAGGCCAATTTCGTTTCAAGTAATACAAATAAGACTACTAGGATTAAATTTTGTTTCTTGATAATGGTAAAACGAATATTTTCAAAGAATTATTTTTTTGACATTTTATAAAATTCATTTAATAAAATAAATTAATATTATATCAAAAATTACACTAATATAGTGTTTAAACCTATATATAAATATATTAACACTCATTCAGTTGATAATCCATACTAAATAGGATTAAGAACACATAATTACAAAAACAACATTTTTCTAAAAAAAATTAAAATACATATTAAATATTTTAATTTTAAAAATAAATTTATATTGTTTAAAATTTTAATTATATTTTATAGTTCTTAAAATTGGGTTCATAAAAATCACAAAAAAAAATCACCACTTCATACATATGGACTACCACCTCCATGAAAGTGACATATTTTATTTTTCACTCTTATATTAACTTATTTATCCAACTCTATTATAATATATTTCAGTAATATAAAACACTCTAAATAATATCATTATTATTAAATAATAATTATATTATGATAAATCAAGTGATTTCATGACCATACTCACCCATATATTATAGCATGTTCTTATTTTGGTCAGTTTAACCGCCTACATGAACAATGCTATAAATTTCTATTATGGGTAAATATAGAAACATAAATACTAGTGATATTTGAAAATAATAATTAAATAATTATTTTATTTGTGTTTGGAAAGGATATATTATTATTTAAATTATTATTATGATTGCACCACCTTTTTATTCTTTATAAATTATCAAAACAAGCTCATCAACAAGTTCATCATCGTGAATCATGAATAATACACTTAAAAAATGAAATTATAACATTATAAATAATTATAAAACATCTATTATATTTTATAAAATGATCTTAGAATGGTGAAATTTTAATTTATAAATAGGAATTGGCACTTCCATAATGAAACTAGTATTAAACATACAGTTGAAACTAATAACATGGATTATGAAAATAGAATATAACTAAGTAATATTTTTTTAATAAATGATTATAATTGATGTTTATAAAAGGTTATAGGTATGAATAATTTTCTAAAATGGTTGATTAAAATTTTTATTTTTGTTATACAGTATACTAGAGTATTCCAAGCTAAGTGGGATTAAAGGTAAGCGTTTTTTATCTCAATTTTTCTTCATTAGCATATGATTTGTATTAAACACTTGTTTATTATATTGTGTCATATTTATTTTAAATGTATATCTTTTTGACATAACTTTAATGAAATTTATGGTTTTTAAAAACACATATCATGTTTTTTCTTCCATAGATTTTCAATTCGAAAGATTATGATGTTGTTAGGGTGTTTTGCCTCAATTTTCATTCTTTGAGAGATTTTTTGTTCTATAAACCTAAAATAATTTAAATGGTGTGTATACTACCTATTAGATATATAGTATCGTTATTTATATTTTAGTTATAGTATTTTATGTTCAATTTCATGTTCTCTCTTTCATTATGTTTTTATTAAAACATTTCTTCAGCCGCAAAGAATATTAAAAACTCAAAACATCATTCATTGAATTATGATATTTCTTCTTGAACATATTTTTCATTCTTGGGTACATCCACCACAAAATTTTATTATATTTTATATACTCTTCCGCTATAAGGAAAATGTATTTTTTAAATTAAAATCCCATTCTATGCATAATTTCATTCTCATAAAAGTATAATGTTTTTAACAATAATTCATATCCTTTACAAGTAATATCCATGTATTCTATGTCTATGATTATTATTTCAATCAATGTTATCCTTTATATTTTGAAACCCAAATATCTTCTACCTCTTATAATATTCACATTTACCTTTTCCCTTTTCAAATGGAAGTTTGGATACACTTTTATGATGTGGGATTTCAATAAATGTATTTTAAAATATTTAAAAGATTTTCAATATTATCTTCAACTACACATTTCCTTGAGATTGTATTTATGTATTTTTCAAGGATTTACTATTATTGATTCATTTTAAAAGTAAATTTTATTCAAAAAATCACTTCACCTTTTTAAAAATTACTTTTGAATGTGACACATAGCTTCATCTTTTACAATAATGATAAAAAAAATTCTAAAAAAATATTTTATTATTTAACTTCTATTTTCCTATTTATATTTAAAGATTTATTTCCATTGAAATTATTTTTCATGAAAAAACTTTTTAAATGATCATTTGAAATACTCTTTTTTCATGATTGAATTTTTTGTATCAACCATTTATATTCTTAAGGTCAATTTTGGTGATATCGTCTAGAAAATTTTCAAACCCCATTTTAAATTCCATGGGTTCTTTATGATATGATGAATTATTATTTTCAATTAGAACACATATTTATGAATTATTGATGGGTGGGGTACTATATCTCCCTCTAATACATTGGTTGAGGTTGTTTATCTATGTTTGGGTGTATTTGTGATTAAGATATGATCAAAAGTTGGTTCATGGGGTTAATTGTTTATAAGCTATGATCACAATATTGTGCATGGGTGTAATTGCGATTAAGCTATGATTACATAATAGTGTATGGGTATAATTTTGATTAAGCTATTCTAACATGTTTCTACATGGAAATAATTTCTGATATGATATATTCACAGTGATATATTTTCCTATGATTATTTTTGTTTCATAGTTCCTTGTTATGTTATGTTTCAATAACACTTTATATTTATATTTCATATTCCTATGATTCTATTTTGTGGCCATTTCTGTTATCTCGCACTCGTATTCCATGGTACATGTTTTTTCATTTGAGATTACATGTCCTTATTTCATGACTTATGGAAAAATATTATTAATTAATGTTATTTTAAATAATATATTTATCCCCTTATCATGTTTTATCATATTATTATGATCTAACCATTCTTTACATGTTGATCTATTTTCCCATGTTGAGTGTTTTATATCACCAATTTCTAATGTTTTCATTCCCTGGGTTTAGAAGATGAGTATAACTAATTAGTAATCTAGAAAGTAGTCTTTTATGGATCAATTATATAGAAATAGTTAAAAGTATTATAACATAAGTTGTTTATGTAGTTGATCTTCAAAGAAACTAAACCATCTATTTTGGGATTGTATGATTATTTTTGAGATGTAATGTTTTTCTTAAGGAAATTTTGAAAAATAAAGATATGTTTATCTAACTTTGAATTAAATACAGCCTTTAAATAAAGTTTTTTTATCTTTGTACATGGGAGTGTAGATCTAGGGTTCTTGATTTCTCATTTTTTAGTAGAAGTGGTAGCTATTTAATCTCACAAAGAATGTATATTTGAGTTTGTACTATGACCTAAAATTAACTCTATGGTCATACTAATCTCTATATTGATAATTATAAAAAGATGGTGGATAAGTAATTGGTTGTGGAAAGGGAAGGGAACACCATTATCTACCTTGTTGTAGGTTTAAACTAAGCTAGTGTAAAAATTCATAGAAGGTAAAATTACTCCCATGATAGAAGAGTAGTAGATAATCAATACATCATGTTATTTTATTTTCCCCAATGTCATAATAACTAGGTGGGTTACATTCAATGTATATTTTTGTATACCTTAAAAGGGTAGTATACATAACGACCTCAATAGTGAAATAATAATGGATGAATAATACATCCCAAACATTTCCATGCATATCCTCTGATGTCTAAAGGCGGTGATGTTTCTAATCTAACTAATCCCTCTCAAACCCAACTAGGATAATCATTTATGATAATTTCTTCTAATTAGAATCATTATTCATGGTGATTATATAAACACATAGAAACCCTGGTAGGAACCATTTTAGCATGGAAGAAGGAATCATCTATGAGTGGATGACCTATAACATTTTAGCACCAATCAAGCTATGAAAAATGAAGAACCAAGTCCATCAATTATGTGAGGTACATTTCTTCTCGATTCAACATTACTGCATGTATTTTTTGACACTACCATTCCACAATATTTTATTTCTTCTTAAGTTGTAAATAAAATGGGATTATGTGTAGAAATGATGCCTCATGTTCCGATAATCAAGGCACCTCTTTATAAATAGGGTTTTAGGGAATTTAAGTGTTCAGTATGTTCAATTTCCATTGTTGTCATCTTGGTTTTTTGGGAGTTCAATAATTTAGATTCTGATATTTGTGACCTAATTTTGGATATGGGTTGGTTCATAGCATTCAAATTTCTTATTGAATGCTACTCTTGTTGAGTTACTTTCACATATCCCAATAGAGTTTTTCATATTTTAAATGGTGAAGGGAGCATAAATTATTTATGAGTAAGGACTCTTGTAAAATTGTCTAGAACCACCACTTCTTGGTTGGAAATAGTAACCATCGGGTCTATTGATGCAATAGAAACTATATATATTCCTAACATAGTATATTTATACCTTTATGTATTTCTAGATAACTTAGCTGGACTACCATCGGAAAGGGGTGTGTAATTATCTATCAAATTTCTCCCAAGAGTAAATTATATTTATATTCCTTCATATAGTAGGGAACCAGTATAATTACATTAACCAAAATTCTAGTTGGAAGTGTTTGAATGAAAGTTGTATATTAAACAATTTACATCACCTTTAGTCACTCTAGTTTTATATATAAATAAGGAAGAATATACTCTTCATCTTTTTGTTGACAATTATAGGTTAAATGGAGTTATGAAAAAACAATATCCTTTTCCCAAAATCTATGATTTTATTGATCAATTAAAGGGATCTAAGTGGTTCTTTAAAAATGATCTATGATCAGGGTACTGCTAACTTCACTTCAAGAAGGATGATATTTATTAACCAAACTTTTGTGGTCATTAAAGCCACTATGAATACATAGTCATGCACATTAATATTCAAAAGGCACTAATATTATACATGGAATTGATGAAAAGTGTCATTCATACTACCTAGACTCCTTTTATATTTTATGTATTGATGATATTTATGTATACTCTCACTCTATTGATGATTATGAAAGGAACTTATAAATTTTTTTGAGAACTTTTAGAAACCACTTCCTCTATGAAAAATTATCCAAATTTTTCTTTTTGATATAAGAAGTTTTATTCCTAGGCAATGTCCTTTCATAAAAAGGAATATTGGTCGACTATGAAAAGATTAACATCCTCGGTTCATTGTATCCACCTAATAATTTTTTTGAGGTATGAAGTTGTATTGTATTATTAGTTTATTATCATCACGTAATCCATTATTTCTCATGTATATATTCTCTAATGAATGTCATAATAAAGTAGAGAAAACCATTCCATTGGAGAAACAATTATCCAATATCCTTCAAGGATCTTAAGGCTCGTCCTACTTCAACACCAATGTTTATCTTGATAGAAACATGTGAGGACTACATTTTTTATTATGATGCATCTGTGTCTGGATTGGGATGCATTCTCATATAAGGAGGCCATGTTATATCTTATGGATCATGGAAATTGAGGGAAAATAAATATAAAATCCAATATATGGTCTTGAATTATTTGTATGTGTCTATACATTAAAATCATAAAATCATTGTCTCTTTTTTAAGAAGATCAATGTGTTCACTGATCACAAATGTTTTGCGCACATTTTATCACAAATAGAATTGATCCTTAGGTAGTTATGTTTCATAGAGTACCTCCAAAAAAATCAAATTTGACTTTTTTTATGTCCATGAAATGATATTCATTTGGTGACTCCTTATGTATCATGTATTATAACTAATTGTTCAAAGAATCATAGGGTCAATGGAAACTAATGGGGGTAATAATTGACATGAATTTGGGTTGAATTGACTAGAAAAAATTCCATGTTTTATTTTCAGTCACCCCTATTCCTAACTTAGTTATACAAGTCACAAATTCCAAATGGATAGGCTAAGATTTCATTACTATTAGAGAAAACCTCAATGATGGGGATATTGTTGATAAAAGGATAGATAATAAAAAATATATATTCAATTTGGAGAATGAATTGTAGTTCATCCTTCCTAATTATAATAACTTCTTCATTCTTGTCATCATTTAATGTTGTATACACATCATGATATTCCAAAAATGTATATGTTAAGGAAGAACCACTATTGGTGGTTGGCTATGAAGTGGAGAATGTTTTGAATTGTGTCACCATCTATTAGTAGAAAAATAAACCCCAAAAACTATCTAGCTAGTTACAATCATTAACTACATCTATATAGAAATGGGATAAAATGGAATGAATTATTTTATAAGAATTCTTAGGACTCTTTAGAAGCATGAAAACATATCAAGGATTATTTACCAACTCACCAAGTAGGTACAGTTCATACAAATCCAAAATACTAATTTGATAGAAGAGTTTGAAAAGTTATATATATAAGAGGTGGTGATGTTTCATTGGGTAATAGATTCTATTATCTCTAATCGTGATCCAATATTTAACTCATAGTTTTGGTAGTTTATAGAAAAAAAACTTTTAAAGCCTAGATGACCATGAGAAAAATATACCATCCTCAATAGAATGTGTTATTAGAGTTTATAATCTATATACTAGAAAATTTACTTAGAGCATATGTGATAGACTTTGGCAGATTATAGGAAGACCATTTTCCTTTAGTGCAGTTTTCATATAATAATAGTTATCAATCCAAGGTATATAATGATCTCTTTTAAGAATTATATGGTTTACCATGTTTCTCTCCACTTTTTTGGTAGAGGCTAGAGAAACATCACTAATTGGTAGAATCCTTGTGCATGAGACTGGAATGAAAATAAAATTGATGAGGAAATGAATGGAAATGGAAAATTTCCCTCATAAATCATATATATATACCATTGACCCCCTATATCTATTGAATTGGATGATTTTTTTATTCTTTTGAGTATCACTAAAATTGCAGCATCGCCATATGTGTAAGAAAGGAAAACCATTTCCACTTTATGTAGAGACATTTGAGATTCTCAAGAAACGTCACTAATTGGGATCAGGTTACTCTTGAGCAGGATGATACATTTACCCACATCCAAATTCATATTCTAGATATACAAGATAAGATATTGCATTTTATATGCATAAAATTGGTGTGGAAATTTTGAAAAAATATATAGGTGCGTGAAGAGACTTAAGAGAGAGAAAATCTTATGCAAGAGAAATGACCAGAACCTTTTCAAGATGCCACAAACCTCAAGATTCAAGGACAAAAATCTGAATTTTGAAAAGAATGTAACCCCCTAGTGATAAAATTATGATTTTTTATTATGTCAATTTAATATATGAAGATGATAGGGTTGGTTTTGGGAATTTCAGGAGGGTTTTAAGTGGTTTTTATGGATTATTAAAGTGTAAAAGGATACCATACAGTTAGTAGAACCATGTGTGACATTATAAATCCCTAAAAAATTGATTTTTAACCTGAATCCTCACCCTAAAATAGTGATTTCTCTCCTCCATAAAATGGATCTCAAACCTAAATTCTTCCTTAGGATATTTTTGGGATCCTCCTCATTCCAAATCTTTCTTTCATATAATCCTGGGTCGTTTAGTTTAGGTAGTGAAGGTATGACTTCCATCTGTCCATTCCCCATCATATATTCTTTTTTTCTTTAGGTTAAAGCCTAATTTTTTGTTATAATTTCAAAATCACTTATAAAGGGTCTTTTTTATGGATATTTTTTGGTAATTCATCATAAGAGGGTTATACAAGCCTATATATATGTTTTTCTACATCTATTTCAATTGGGATACGAGTTTGAGGTAGGTGGATTTTCCTCACTCTATTTATGTCAATAAAATTAAGGCTTATGGTTATAAAAAATAAATATTTAAATTTATTAGAACTAATTCCTAGGTAAATATTCTTATGAGTAATTTTTCTTAGTTTTTTTAATAAATTTTATGGGAGATTCCCACAATGTGTTTGGTGAAACATCTAAATAGTGATTTAGTTTTAAAAGAAATAAATTTGAATGTGCATAAAAATAGCATTGGCATGGGTTGGAGTTTGTTAATAATGCATATGGATGGGGCCTTGTGGGTTTGGACATGGGTACCATTTTCATTTAGTGTAAACCGTGCAGATTTTGTTTTCCCGGACAGAGCCACCTCGTACGGTTGGCACACGACCGTTCGGCCTAACCGAGCGAGTGCCTATTCTACCCAGAAAACCTCGCACGGTTTGTGCACGGTTTTTCAAACCGTGCAGACAAACCTTGCACAGGCTATTTTTCTGGGTAAATTTACAAAATTTCCCTTAATGATCTATTAAGCCACCTCTATCTTCCACAATCCGAGCTTATGTGGTATTAACCTATTTCTCTCTCAATTTGGGACTTTTTGAAGATCTAATCTTGGAATCAAGAGATCTCCTTCATCCAGCAACCGATGTAACTTTTGTTCGTCATGTTGGATGTGCAACGGTAAGTACTCGAGTCCACTTGAGCTATTATCCTTCTCTTTTTCTCTCAACTGAGATATCAGGGTATGAGCGTTTTTCTCTTTTTCTTAGATCTAATCTGATCCAATCCACATCAAGGGCCAATATCGAAGGAGGGGAGTCATAAAACTCTAAGGTGGGTGTTCTATAACTCACCCCTAAAGTTTTTTGATTTTGGATTTGTCGTGTGGGGTCCACCGATTTCATCGGGTGCCATTTATGGAATTAATATGTCATGCTTATACTTGTTAGAAGCGTACGGTTATGCTCTTTTCAAATACATGATTAATTTTTGGTCATTATGACCACAACTCCATCCTTCCTATGTCGAAGGTTATGTCATAATTGTTGTTTAGTGTTTTGACATGCTTGCACCACCGTTCGGGTGTGCCTTGGCCTGACCTTTCTAAGGGTAAGTGTTTCTATATTAATTGGCTTGATTTATATTGTGAATTACATAATGGAAAGTACCATGTATGTGTACCACTTGACCTGCCTAAGGTAACTGCTTCAAATTGATAATTAAATGTGAATGATTAATTGGTTGCATATTCATAGCACCCCTTAAATGGAAGGTAGTGGAATGAACCTTAAATTATGGAATATGCCTTAAATGGATTAAATGAATGGTTGCATGCTACTTGGCCTTGTCACACTAATGAAAGGCAAGGTTTGAACCAAATGACTTGATAAAAAGGTTGCATGTTACTTGAGCTTATCACACTAATAAAAGGCAAGGCTTGAACTGAATGAAATATAACATGACTTCATAATCAAATAGGAATGGTCTGACTCGAACTTGCCTTGGATTCTGATCGGAGAATTCCATGAGCACTTGGGAACCCCATTCTGATTCAAGGATATGGCTTGCTTAGGTTGAGACCCACCTAGATCTTGATCTTTGTCTGTTTTTAGATGCCCGATATGATTCTGTAGGATCCCTCATGTAGTACTACAGGATGTCATGGATACACTCATTGGATCCCTTCAATATCATTATAGGATGTCTTGGATACACTCCTTGGATCCAGCATTGACAAGTAGGTGCCATGGTTAAAGCTCATCAGGTCCAGTCATTGTTTAGCCCCATTTTACCTTGGTCAATCACCTTGGACTCGGTAGGCACCTCATTGTGGAATGTCTTGGACTACGCTCCTTGGATTACACTCTTACCACATGTTAGGCTACAGTTATTACTGAGTTAGCGACCCTTGAGGTCTACGTCGCCTTGGTTATTACCTTGGGACTTCACTATTGAATATCATTGATCATGGTTTCCTTGTTACATCTTGGAACCTTCACTATTTATACTATCACGATGTGATATTAGTGTTGGATCTTCCTCACATGACCTATCAACATAAATTGGTAAATTCTTAATTAATGAATTGGTTACAGGCTTAGACACCAATCGAGGGCTGAAGCAGGTACTTGGGTATTTATTTACATTATAATGCTTTACTTTATATATGTGTGCTTGCACACTATTACATTTCCATTACACGGATCGGATGTTATAGACATCGTTGGTGGTGGCCCATTGAGATTTATCTCACATCCTCTATGGGCGTCGTTTGATACCCGAGGCAGATTACATGGTTGCAGGTGTTGACAAAGGGAAGCATACGGCTTCAAACACTTGATTGTTTGTTGTTTAGGATAGATCTTGATAGCAGATGACTAAGCCAAAGCTCAGGATGCTTAAGATAGTCTTTTATTTCCTTTATGTTGTTGTGGAACATGTTATGTCTGATGTCTTGTATCCATATTTTCCAGTTTTCTAGTACATGACATATCATCATCTCTTGTTGAATGTTATTCCAGTTTCTTCAGTTATTATTACTGTTGTCTCTATTTTCTGTCGTGCCTTCTGTTTACTTATATTGATTTTGTTATTTACCTATGTTTACTCTCACCTGCTGCGCTACACTTTGGTAATGAGGGCATAGTCTCCCCACGGACACACCCTAGGCCCTTACTACTAGTCGGCAGCATCTGGCATTCAAAGAGATGCGTTTGAGACTATGTGGCCCACCGGGCTCGGGGCACCTATCAATGGCATCCGAGTCCAAGACGTCACAGTTGGATACTTACTCCTTGATGTGATTGAATTGTGACTGTCTCAAGGATTTTCTAATAGAATCAACTACCAAATATAAGTGATTTGGGGAGGTATAACCCTTGGGGATACAAGATCCACATCCCAATAGTTATCTCCTAAAAGGTCTTCCTCCTCCATATAAGTATTATAAGATTATTCTAACTCCCACTAGTTTATAAACAAAACAAGAACTATGTGGGTAAGATGACATTAGATTCTAGACATCCTTTATAGTAGTTGATGATCTTCCACTATAAAATATTTATATTTTTTCAACATAGTCATATCTATTGGTGAAGATATATTTTTTTGTTGGTAATGCATTTTATTAACAATTTTTTTTGTCACTAAATTGTTAGTAAAAAATTTATCGCTAAATGTTATTATGATAGATAAAATCATTTTTTGCAATTATAATAATACAAACAGATATATTTTTTTGATCAAAATGTTCAGCAATAGATTCATACAACAGATTTATCTTTTCATAATATTATTACCAACATTTATTTTTTATCGATAATATTATCAATAATATTACTTTATCTATTATTATAATCAATACTAACAATTAATATTTGTTTGTAAATTATTTTATAAATAAAATATTATGTGTGACTGCTTCTATATTTATTGTTAAAATGATATGTTATATTTATTAATCAAATTATATATAATATATTTATTATATTTATTATATAATAATTATAAAATTAGGTTATACGAAACCCCAAAAAACAAGGCTTAATTTGAGAAAAACATGCTCAAAAAAAGCTGAAACATGATTTTAAAAAAAGTTCAAACTAAGAAAAAACATGAAACTTCAATAAACATGTTACAAACATATTCAAAGACTACATGAAACTCCATCAAACTTCATCAGCAATATGTTTCTCTCACACGTTGAGTATCACTATCATGGTTCACGTTGGCAATGGGGTTTACACATGCAGTTCACCCACTCAATCATTACATGGTCACAATGATTGATAGGTGTCCAAATATGAGAGAATTGGAAAAGGTGTCCATTAATTCCAGCAGTAGTGCATGTAAGAATTACAGCAGAACAACGATGGAATGAGAAGGAAAATGAAGAAGAAATGGGAGGAGAAATCCCTAAGGCGTTGCTCCCTAGGCCGAGGCCTAATCCTCCAGATGCTTTCATTGGAAGTCAAACTCTAAAATACAACATGTCTCCCCAAACTGATCACCCTCCCTTATTTAATGACCTCCACCCACCACCTAGCTGCCCCAACCCCTTTTACAATTATACTCATGTCCTTTATTAATTCTCCTAACCCCAGCAACTCCCTACACAACAGCTACCCCAACCCACCTTCATATCATTCCCGCCTGCCTGAAAACAACATTGTCCTCAAGGTGATTAGGTGGATGGTCATACATGGTAGTGGCATTGACGGTACTGCCTACAAAAAAATGCTCCATGGCGGAGGCTCTAGCGGAGGCCCATACATCCAGGCTGCTTGCACAACAGTAGCTTCTCTTTGGTCCCTAGCCTTTGCAAGCCCTACTAGCAGCTGTTTGCAACACTTTTCTGAAGCCTTCTGAACAGCACATTCTTCCTTGCATTCGTCCACCCCAACATGCAATGAAAAAACAATAGGAGTTGCAGCGAGTTTCGCTGCAACTTCAGTTGCAATTGTCTTCTTGCTCTCCTTGTTCACATTATCCCACGCTTGCTCCACTAAAACTGGGAAATATTGTAGTTATGGCAGATCAATGTTGGGATGAATCTACTCCTGCAATACTACTTGTGTCTTGCACCGCCTGGTCATCCCTTGCAAAGGTGTCGAAAAACCCAAAATAGATTGTCGATCTAAAGTATCAGGAGTTGCTGGTGGAACTCTCTATAATGTCACTTTTGTCGCCAGTGGTTTAGAAGGTTCAATCATTTGATGTCGAACAAAGTTCTCTTCGGGTGCTTGAGTTTGCATCAGCACCAATTGCAAAAACTCATGTTGTGATTATATAGGTCTAGTTTCTTCCTTTCCCTCGGTATAGGTTGTTGGCCCTGAATTGACCTCAGCTTGGGTAGTCGGAGCTACCTTCCCTCCCTTTGTTGCACTACTAAATCTCATGAGCAACTTTCCTTTAAATTGCATCCAAGAAAGACCATGCCTATGTTGTACCTCTCGAACCCCTCAAGGTTTTATTTTCATGATCACAATCACTTTCATGTTTATCTAATCCTTTCTCAAGTGTTTTTGGTTGATAGGAATCATTTCATGTGGCCAAGGAGTTGGGCCAAGAAAGCAAGAAGCAAAACTGGACTGAAATTCAGTCCACCGGCCAACCGGTGGCTTCACCACCGGTCGACCGGTGGACCCTGGGCAGAAGGGAGAGCCACTGCCTCACCACCGGCCAACCGGTGGCCGCAGCACCGGTCAGCCGGTGGCACCTGCACAGAATGGCAAGCTACTGTCTTGCCACCGGCTAGCCGGAGGCACCGGCTAGCCGGTGGCTCTGGCACCGGCCAGCCGGTGGAGCTTGAGCCCGAAGATCTCTCCATTTTGCACACACCGGCCAGCCGGTGGGACTGTACCGGCCAGCCGGTGGAGCCAGTCAAACTAGCCGTTGCAGTTTGACCAGGCTGGCCCACTTGGCTCCCAACGGCTCTTTTAGCCTCTCCAACGGCTCCGAAGCCTCCCCAAGGGTTCCATGCCTATAAATAAAGGCCAAGGAAGCCCCGGACATCTACCGGAACTATACGGAAGCCCACGGACATATTTTGCATCAATTGGCCAACCTCCGGCGACTTCCTCCAAGGGAACCCCAATAGCTCCAACAACTTCCACATCCAAGGAGCCCCTTCAAAGAAGCTTGGAAGCAGCCTTCAACATCTCCAATCAATCAAAGGCGCCCAAGACTTCTCCAAATACGGTTTTTATTGTTTTATTCTTTTTGAGATTAAATTTGAGTTTGTGCCTACAAACTCCCAATTTTCTCATCCCCTCTTTCCTTTGGGTTTCACATCACCACTAAGGTGTGAAGAGGTTCACAAGCTTTTCCTTTAAAAAGCTTGAGACATAGGTGAGCTATCCTTCACCTGTAAGAAGGATAGTGGGTTCTTGCTAAACCATTAAAAGCAAGTGGGTTCTTGCTCAACCACTAAAAGCAAGCTGTAATAGGTCCTAGTGCTACCTCAAAGCCTAGTGGGTTTCTTGCTAAAACCATTGAAAAGCAAGCGGTAGAATCTCTCAACGGTTGAGTTGGGAGCGGAGACGTAGGTCGGGTTTTTGGCCGAACTCCGTTATCAAGTTTTGTGTTTTGCCTCCTTTTTTTTCCGCTGCATTTTCAACTTTGATTTTAATTTGTTTATCATTTTTTAAAAGGCAATTCACCCTCCCTCTTGCCATCACTCTCGTTTGTTCCGATACAACAATTGGTATCAGAGAGAAATTTGAGTAATACCCTAACCCGGTTTCAAATTTAAGATCCATTAAGATGGCATCAACCTCTTTCGCCCCCGAGGGACTCTCATTGGGTCGGGCTCCATTTTTTGATGGGACCGACTATAATTATTGGAAAACCCGCATGACCACTTTTTTAAGAAGCATAGGATATCCTATTTACAAAATTGTCATGCAAGGTTATTCTTTGTCTTCCCCCGATGAATCCAAATGGACCCCCGCCGATATTAGAAATTTTGAGCTTGATGGCAAAGCCATGAACGCTCTCCATTGCGGCTTAGATAGAAATGAATTTAATCGTGTATCCACTTGCACCACTTCACATGAAATTTGGAAGCTTTTAGAAGTGACACATGAAGGCACTAATAAAGTCAAAGATACTAGATTAGACATGTATAGACAAGATTTTGAGTCTTTTTCCATGCACCTAAATGAATCAATTTCTGAAATGTTTACTCGATTTACTGACGTGTGCAATGGTAGAAAGTCTCTTGGAGATAATATTTCTGCAGAAACTATGGTGAAGAAGATCCTATGGATCCTACCGAGCTCATGGGCACCTAAAGTGACGGCGATCCAAGAAGCTAAGGACGTCAAAAATATGCCGGTAGAGGAGCTCATCGGATCTCTCATGACTTATGAGATCACGATGAGGAGGCAAGCTCAAAAGGAGGGCACACCAATCAAGACACCAAAGAACATTGCCCTCAAGGTACAAAAAGAAGTAAGCTCCTCCTCATCATCCTCTTCCTCCTCATCCTCTTCATCTTCAAGTGGCGACTCGGAAATGGAGGATCTCGCCCGCCAAATGCACAAGTTTATGAAGAAGCACAAGAAGAAGAAATCCCGCAAGCATCGAAAGCAAGAACCCACCGCAAGATCCGAGCCCAAGGTAAAATGCTACGGGTGCGGCGAAAAGGGCCATTACAAGCCCGATTGCCCACTCAACAAGAAACGGGCTAAGGAGAAAGGAAAGAAAAAGGTCCTCAAGGCGACATGGAGTGACACCTCATCATCCTCCTCCTCCTCCTCCTCGAGCAACCAAGGTACAAAATGCCTAATGGCATTCCATGAGGTAACTTCTTCCGATTCCTCTTCCTCATGTTCTTCAAATTCAAATTCTTTAAATCATTTGTCTTATGAGGATCTCCAATTTGCTAGAGATCAATTAGAAAATGGTTTTCATAAACTTTCTTCAAAATTTGTCTCTTTAAAAAAGAATTTCAAAAAGCTTTCCTCCGAAAAAGACCAACTTCTCAAAGAGAAGGAGGAACTCTCCCTAAAAATCCAAAATTTTCCAAATGTTGATTCTTTGGAATCAACCATTAAAGACCTAAGGGAATCCTTAGCCAAGTTCACCCAAGGTGAACAAAATTTGTCCAAACTCTTAGGTTCTCAAAGGGTATCTAGAACCACCAATGGACTTGGCTATACCAACCAAGCTTCCTCCTCCCATGCACCCACTGTTTTTGTAAGGGGGAGCTCTAGTTATAAATTTTGTAATTATTGTAAAAAACTCGGGCACCTCATTTATGAATGTAATTGTAAAAACGCCCGGTATGGTCAACCCAAAAGTATTTTCTTTTCGGACGAATTTTATAGGAGAAGACCCGCTATGAGACAAGTTTGGATTGAAAAATCCCTTCTAGCGAGTCTCTCTGGGCCTAAAATCATCTCTTTTCAAAATCCCTCTCCCCGGTGATTGATTGTTTTTATTTAGGGGGAGTTAGGTTCTTTTAAGCCTTTTTGTGAATTAAAAATTTTTCATTCAAAATTCTCATTTCAAATTTTTTATTCAAAACTTTCGATTCAATCTTTCATTTTCAACTCTTGGTTTCAATTGGTTTTTGATTCAAAACTTTCAATTCAAACTGTTATTCAAATTTTCATTTCAATTTCAAAAATCTCAATTGATTTTCAAATCTCAATCTTGTTTTTCAAATCTTATCCCTCAATCAAGTTTTATGCCCCATTCTATTTTGATAATCACAAAGGGGGAGAAATTTCTTGATTGATTGGGGGAGAATCCTTTTCATCATGCTTAGCATTTCCTTTCAATTTCATGTTTTTACTTTAATTGTTTTGGTGATTGTGATCATCAAAATAGGGGGAGATTGTTGTACCTCTCGAATCCCTCAAGGTTTTATTTTCATGATCACAATCACTTTCATGTTTATCTAATCCTTTCTCAAGTGTTTTTGGTTGATAGGAATCATTTCATGTGGCCAAGGAGTTGGGCCAAGAAAGCAAGAAGCAAAGCTGGACTGAAATTCAGTCCACCGGCCAACCGGGGGCTTCACCACCGGTCGACCGGTGGACCCTGGGCAGAAGGGAGAGCCACTGCCTCACCACCGGCCAACCGGTGGCCGCAGCACCGGTCAGCCGGTGGCACCTGCACAGAATGGCAAGCTACTGTCTTGCCACCGGCCAGCCGGTGGCTCTGGCACCGGCCAGCCGGTGGAGCTTGAGCCCGAAGATCTCTCCATTTTGCACACACCGGCCAGCCGGTGGGACTGTACCGGCCAGCCGGTGGGACTGTACCGGCCAGCCGGTGGAGCCAGTCAAACTAGTCGTTGCAGTTTGACCAGGCTGGCCCACTTGGCTCCCAACGGCTCTTTTAGCCTCTCCAACGGCTCCGAAGCCTCCCCAAGGGTTCCATGCCTATAAATAAAGGCCAAGGAAGCCCCGGACATCTACCGGAACTATACGGAAGCCCACGGACATATTTTGCATCAATTGGCCAACCTCCGGCGACTTCCTCCAAGGGAACCCCAATAGCTCCAACAACTTCCACATCCAAGGAGCCCCTTCAAAGAAGCTTGGAAGCAGCCTTCAACATCTCCAATCAATCAAAGGCGCCCAAGACTTCTCCAAATACGGTTTTTATTGTTTTATTCTTTTTGAGCTTAAATTTGAGTTTGTGCCTACAAACTCCCAATTTTCTCATCCCCTCTTTCCTTTGGGTTTCACATCACCACTAAGGTGTGAAGAGGTTCACAAGCTTTTCCTTTAAAAAGCTTGAGACATAGGTGAGCTATCCTTCACCTGTAAGAAGGATAGTGGGTTCTTGCTAAACCATTAAAAGCAAGTGGGTTCTTGCTCAACCACTAAAAGCAAGCTGTAATAGGTCCTAGTGCTACCTCAAAGCCTAGTGGGTTTCTTGCTAAAACCATTGAAAAGCAAGCGGTAGAATCTCTCAACGGTTGAGTTGGGAGCGGAGACATAGGCCGGGTTTTTGGCCGAACTCCGTTATCAAGTTTTGTGTTTTGCCTCCTTTTTTTTTCCACTGCATTTTCAACTTTGATTTTAATTTGTTTATCATTTTTTAAAAGGCAATTCACCCCCCCTCTTGCCATCACTCCCGTTTGTTCCGATACAACAATTGGTATCAGAGGGAAATTTGAGTAATACCCTAACCCGGTTTCAAATTTAAGATCCATTAAGATGGCATCAACCTCTTTCGCCCCCGAGGGCCTCTCATTGGGTCGGGCTCCATTTTTTGATGGGACCGACTATAATTATTGGAAAACCCGCATGACCACTTTTTTAAGAAGCATAGGATATCCTATTTACAAAATTGTCATGCAAGGTTATTCTTTGTCTTCCCCCGATGAATCCAAATGGACCCCCGCCGATATTAGAAATTTTGAGCTTGATGGAAAAGCCATGAACGCTCTCCATTGCGGCTTAGATAGAAATGAATTTAATCGTGTATCCACTTGCACCACTTCACATGAAATTTGGAAGCTTTTAGAAGTGACTCATGAAGGCACTAATAAAGTCAAAGATACTAGATTAGACATGTATAGACAAGATTTTGAGTCTTTTTCCATGCACCCAAATGAATCAATTTCTGAAATGTTTACTCGATTTACTGACGTGTGCAATGGTAGAAAGTCTCTTGGAGATAATATTTCTGCAGAAACTATGGTGAAGAAGATCCTATGGATCCTACCGAGCTCATGGGCACCTAAAGTGACGGCGATCCAAGAAGCTAAGGACGTCAAAAATATGCCGGTAGAGGAGCTCATCGGATCTCTCATGACTTATGAGATCACGATGAGGAGGCAAGCTCAAAAGGAGGGCACACCAATCAAGACACCAAAGAACATTGCCCTCAAGGTACAAAAAGAAGTAAGCTCCTCCTCATCATCCTCTTCCTCCTCATCCTCTTCATCTTCAAGTGGCGACTCGGAAATGGAGGATCTCGCCCGCCAAATGCACAAGTTTATGAAGAAGCACAAGAAGAAGAAATCCCGCAAGCATCGAAAGCAAGAACCCACCGCAAGATCCGAGCCCAAGGTAAAATGCTACGGGTGCGGCGAAAAGGGCCATTAAAAGCCCGATTGCCCACTCAACAAGAAACGGGCTAAGGAGAAAGGAAAGAAAAAGGTCCTCAAGGCGACATGGAGTGACACCTCATCATCCTCCTCCTCCTCCTCCTCAAGCAACCAAGGTACAAAATGCCTAATGGCATTCCATGAGGTAACTTCTTCCGATTCCTCTTCCTCATGTTCTTCAAATTCAAATTCTTTAAATCATTTGTCTTATGAGGATCTCCAATTTGCTAGAGATCAATTAGAAAATGGATTTCATAAACTTTCTTCAAAATTTGTCTCTTTAAAAAAGAATTTCAAAAAGCTTTCCTCCGAAAAAGACCAACTTCTCAAAGAGAATGAGGAACTCTCCCTAAAAATCCAAAATTTTCCAAATGTTGATTCTTTGGAATCAACCATTAAAGACCTAAGGGAATCCTTAGCCAAGTTCACCCAAGGTGAACAAAATTTGTCCAAACTCTTAGGTTCTCAAAGGGTATCTAGAACCACCAATGGACTTGGCTATACCAACCAAGCTTCCTCCTCCCATGCACCCACTGTTTTTGTAAGGGGGAGCTCTAGTTATAAATTTTGTAATTATTGTAAAAAACCCGGGCACCTCATTTATGAATGTAATTGTAAAAACGCCCGGTATGGTCAACCCAAAAGTATTTTCTTTTCGGACGAATTTTATAGGAGAAGACCCGCTATGAGACAAGTTTGGATTGAAAAATCCCTTCTAGCGAGTCTCTCCGGGCCTAAAATCATCTCTTTTCAAAATCTCTCTCCCCGGTGATTGATTGTTTTTATTTAGGGGGAGTTAGGTTCTTTTAAGCCTTTTTGTGAATTAAAAATTTTTCATTCAAAATTCTCATTTCAAATTTTTTATTCAAAACTTTCGATTCAATCTTTCATTTTCAACTCTTGGTTTCAATTGGTTTTTGATTCAAAACTTTCAATTCAAACTGTTATTCAAATTTTCATTTCAATTTCAAAAATCTCAATTGATTTTCAAATCTCAATCTTGTTTTTCAAATCTTATCCCTCAATCAAGTTTTATGCTCCATTCTATTTTGATAATCACAAAGGGGGAGAAATTTCTTGATTGATTGGGGGAGAATCCTTTTCATCATGCTTAGCATTTCCTTTCAATTTCATGTTTTTACTTTAATTGTTTTGGTGATTGTGATCATCAAAATAGGGGGAGATTGTTGTACCTCTCGAACCCCTCAAGGTTTTATTTTCATGATCACAATCACTTTCATGTTTATCTAATCCTTTCTCAAGTGTTTTTGGTTGATAGGAATCATTTCATGTGGCCAAGGAGTTGGGCCAAGAAAGCAAGAAGCAAAACTGGACTGAAATTCAGTCCACCGGCCAACCGGTGGCTTCACCACCGGTCGACCGGTGGACCCTGGGCAGAAGGGAGAGCCACTGCCTCACCACCGGCCAACCGGTGGCCGCAGCACCGGTCAGCCGGTGGCACCTGCACAGAATGGCAAGCTACTGTCTTGCCACCGGCCAGCCGGTGGCTCTGGCACCGGCCAGCCGGTGGAGCTTGAGCCCGAAGATCTCTCCATTTTGCACACACCGGCCAGCCGGTGGGACTGTATCGGCCAGCCGGTGGAGCCAGTCAAACTAGCCGTTGCAGTTTGACCAGGCTGGCCCACTTGGCTCCCAACGGCTCTTTTAGCCTCTCCAACGGCTCCGAAGCCTCTCCAAGGGTTCCATGCCTATAAATAAAGGCCAAGGAAGCCCCGGACATCTACCGGAACTATACGGAAGCCCACGGACATATTTTGCATCAATTGGCCAACCTCCGGCGACTTCCTCCAAGGGAACCCCAATAGCTCCAACAACTTCCACATCCAAGGAGCCCCTTCAAAGAAGCTTGGAAGCAGCCTTCAACATCTCCAATCAATCAAAGGCGCCCAAGACTTCTCCAAATACGGTTTTTATTGTTTTATTCTTTTTGAGCTTAAATTTGAGTTTGTGCCTACAAACTCCCAATTTTCTCATCCCCTCTTTCCTTTGGGTTTCACATCACCACTAAGGTGTGAAGAGGTTCACAAGCTTTTCCTTTAAAAAGCTTGAGACATAGGTGAGCTATCCTTCACCTGTAAGAAGGATAGTGGGTTCTTGCTAAACCATTAAAAGCAAGTGGGTTCTTGCTCAACCACTAAAAGCAAGCTGTAATAGGTCCTAGTGCTACCTCAAAGCCTAGTGGGTTTCTTGCTAAAACCATTGAAAAGCAAGCGGTAGAATCTCTCAACGGTTGAGTTGGGAGCGGAGACGTAGGCCGGGTTTTTGGCCGAACTCCGTTATCAAGTTTTGTGTTTTGCCTCTTTTTTTTTCCGCTGCATTTTCAACTTTGATTTTAATTTGTTTATCATTTTTTAAAAGGCAATTCACCCCCCCTCTTGCCATCACTCCCGTTTGTTCCGATACAACAGCCTATTCGGTTCCAACAAGTAATTTCAAACTCAAGTTGCTCCCTGCATACTCAATTCAGTCATTGATACCTTCATTTGATCAAGAATTTGATGGTCTTAAAAGTATGCTTCCACTTCCATGATCCAATCTTCAGGATCCTTACCAGAAAATTCTGATATCTTCACCTGCCCATGGCGCTCCCTCTGACGCATTTCCAGCCTCACCAGATTCATCCAGAGTTCTCTTATTTGTTCCTCCATGTCTGTGTGCCCAGTTATGTCATCTCTCTGTTGTGATTCCTCCACTGTCAAACAAGATCCGATCTGTTCGTTTCTTCCCCTATCGCTAGTCACGTTCCACCACAACTGCAACGGTTGTGCGAAGGGAAGTGCCGCCTATTTATGTCGCCTGTAGCCTCCCACTGCTGCGCGAAGGGAACTGTTGCCCATCTTGTTGCTTGAAGTTTTTTTTTTTGATGTCGCAGTTTTCCTCTGTTCTACGCGTACCTAGTTTTGATGCATCTTGAGTCCTCTAAAACGTCAAGAATTCTTTCTCAATCATCTCAAAATGAAAGCACCAATTAATAGGTGCACAAATATGAGAGTTATCAAAGGTTTCCATTAATTCCAGCAGTAGTGCATGTAAGAATTACAATAGAACAACGATAGAAGGAGAAGTAAAATGAAGAATAAATGGGAGGAGAAATCCTTGAGGCACTGCTCCCAGAGGAGGCCTAATCCTCTAGATGTTTTCGTTGGAAGCCAAACTCTAAAATACAACTAGTCTCCCCAAACACCACCCTCTGTTATTTAATGACCCCCACCAACCGCCTAGTTGTCCCAACCCCTTTTACAATTATACCCTTATCCTTTATTAATTCCCCTAACCCCAGCAACCCCCTACATAGCAGCTACCCCAGCCCACCTTCCTATCAATGATAGTGATCGCCTATAATAGGGTCACATTGGATGGAAGCATATCTCCATGTAAGCAATTGATCATCCTCACCCATGTAGGCAGATCTCCATTCTTGCACTTCTTAGATGGAAGCAGTTCACCAACATCCAAAGGGGATGAAATAAAACAAAAAACTACACCCTTATGTCGGTAATTTGAATTACCAAAATCTAATTTCTTATCATACTATAGCATAAAAAAATGCAAACAAGAACTATATTTGGTACAACATACCTTCTGAACAACATAATCACTAACATCCAAGCTTAGCTACTCTGATTTAACTCTAAAAGAATACATCACCTCAACCATAAAATACATTGTTTTTTCTGAATAGTTCGATTGTACATGTCTATTTCTTTACACGTTCTACTATAACATTGAGAAAGATGGCAAGCATCTTCTAGGTAGAAACCACCATCTACAAACCCTATATAAAGAACAAAATATCATCAACATCAATGCCTCAACACAGAGAAACACAATTAATGATGCAGAAACATCGGGAGTCGCAATGACAAAACAACATTCAGAGAATAGTAAAAGAGGAAAAAAAACAAGAACACTGAGATTTACATGGTTCGGAAATAATCCCTACGTCCACAAAGAGACAGAATAACTTCACTATGAAAAACCCGAAAGCACAATTTGCAGGAGTTTCTCACACACACACTGAAACTCTAGCCCAAAAATAGGCTAATATAGATGACGAAACACTTGTACCAACTGTCAGCAAGTTTGCATCGCTACAGTGAAAGACGACCACTCAAGTCAAAAGTGTTATAGTGGTTGTCGACTAGACGTCCAAGAAGCTACAGTAAATGACGACCGAAAGCCCGCGCCGCTGCAGTAAATGACAGCTGAAAGTTCACGTCGCTACAATGTATGTCGATGTCGGCCGATCAGCTCTGCTACAGTTGTCAGAGATGCTACAGTGCCCCAAAATTTAGACCGGAAACCTTCGGCCCCCTGCAACCCCCAACAAGCTCACCGCAGAGCTCAACCGGCGAAAGTTACAGACTGGTACACAGTACAGGCCACAAACATTCAACCCGATCAGATCGGACTACACCAAACCAACAATTAACAAGCATATGAGCAATCATAACAGAAACAAAAAAAGATGAATAAACATGAACAAAACCTCAACACCTAAAACAAGTGGAACGAAACAAAAAATAAAAGACATGCAGATCCAATTAACTATTCAACATCCCATTTTCTACAACAACCAAAGGAAATCGGCTTCCCGTTATATCCATTGAGAGTTTAGACCACGTTTCTCGCCACGTGATGACCCGCCAAAGCCACAATCATAGTAACCAGAACTAAATAGAGAGCCACAATCATAGTAACCAGAACTAAATAGAGAGCCACAATAAAATAATAGAAATATAAATAGGCAACCATAGTAATCATGGCAACCAAAACTAAATAGGTATCATATCATATGATCATGTTACTTTTATGCTTTTAACAATGAGGAGAGATGCCTACATGAACATAAGCAAACCCAACTCTTTCCACTAAATATTTTGCAATATAGGAACCCGAGGATAGAAATAGCAATGAGCTCGTACAAATGAATCGAGAGAACAAAAAATGTGTCATCCCACAGACCTCATCGTCATGTACATGGGTAATGCCACAAAGAAGCATCCCGTAATCTTCCTTGGACCCCCCCCCCCCTGCAAGTGGTGATAAACCTTCAGCCTTCTTGACCCTCGGAAATTATAAACTGCATGCTGAAATCACTGAATTGGGACTACAAAAAGGATAAAAAATGCTCACCCAGTGGTTTGGCCTCCACATCCGATGCCTTTTCAGCTTAGAAAAAATGAAAATAAGTAAAATTACTAAGAACAACCATTCTACAAAGGCAATCTAATAAAAGATAGGGCACTTAGTAGAAGTGATTGCGAGTTGAGAACCTTCAACTTGAGGGAGGGCCTTATTTATACATATGGACTGGCGAGGAAGAAGCTGCCGCCGCCACCCTCAATTGTTGCCTCCCTCCAATTGTTGCCTCCCTCCAGCAAGGCTGCCTAAGCCACCGCAACTCGAGGCCAGCCCAGCAATGACTCAGAAGCCGCACTGCCATCTACAAGTTCACCTTCACCAGCATGGCGGGCAGTAAAATCAGCATGTGTATCACATTAACTAAGTAATAACAATCATTTGAATATAATATGCAGGAAAAGTTATCATAGATATGTTTAATAATGGCTATACATAAAGTTTGGTGATCATTTATAATTGTAATGAGTAATTAAGAAAAACGATAATGAATTGTAATGAATGATACACAAATTGATATATTAAAAACATGTTACATAATAGATAATAATATGTCATGGAGATTACACAGCTAATACATAAAGATTTCAGATTTTTCATATTTCATATTTCAGATATTATGCAGATTCCAAATTTCACACAGTACATAGATTGCAAACACTGATTTTTACACAGATTACACAGTAGCTCCAGATTACAGAGGTTAAACAAATCACACACAGGATCCATAATTTAGAATGATTTCAAATTAAAAATATATTATCAGCACAGATTCTAGATTTCATTATAGATTATAAAACATAGAATACAGATTACATAGTATGTGATTTGTGTGTGTATTACAATTCATAGATTTCAGATCTCGGACAGATTACACATCGAGTTTATAGACAGAGAATTATATTACTCATAGAGATTCCAGATTTCAGTGTAGAGTAATACAAATTATGTTATGTCATTGATTATCTAGATTCTTACAAGCAATTTCTTAAAGTGCACATATTATCAAAGAAATTCATGTTATAAAAAACAAATGTGGTCATTGTTGTTCCAGATTATGAGTAGCCGTTATAAATATTAAACTACTGAGAATGGTTGTCCAAATATAGTTGAATGCCTTTAATAGAATCCATACAATTCAATACTTGACATGTATATAGTGCAAAGGCTTTTTTATGTACACATTATTATGTAATTATTCATCTATTTGAGCACTCCATGGGTGTACTACATTAAATTTTATATCTTTTTAACAATTACAATTCCTATTCTTCTATCATAACTTTTTATCTTTGTTTCTATCTACTGAAAATCCAGAAAGTAAACCCATGACACTGTACAGAAAAATAAAACAAATACGTTAAAAATGATCACCTGAGACATAATGCATAAATGATTGAATAAAACAGTACAACCTAAAAGCATGACACTTACCAGGGAACCAATACATTAAAAATCCAAGAACTTTTGACTTTCTAGTCATAGACAAAAAATAAGGGAACCAATACATTAAAAATGATCACCTGAGACCAAACCTCTTGCAAACCTCAAGCCCAGAAGCTAAATCCAAAATGCATTTCAATAATAAGTTGGAATATTACCTGAACCACTTCCAGTCGAAATCATTTTCACTTCTTTCTGCATATACCATGAATTGCCTCCACAATGAAGTTGGAATTGCTCTACAGCTACTTACATATATCCATCAGCCAAAATATAGCTGTTGATGAGATCAAGAAAGATTCATCATTCATTTACAATTACTCCTTTTCAGACTTATAATATTTTCCTTGATCACAGTACTCTTAAGCTCTCCTGAAAAATTGGACATGGCAGTTTGTTATTATTAGACCAGTATGCTCTATTTAAAGCCTTCTTGGGATGTATTCTACCCAGGTTATCTGGAATTTCACCATGTCTTCGCAAAGGAGTTGGCACTACATAAGCCGCTTTCCATGTTTATGTGCATCAAATGGATTGTTTTCTTCTGCTTGTGGTAGCCGGTGGTGCTTGAAAATATGGTGTGAGTGGGCGTGATTCAATCACATCATTTGTGGATGGACGTGGAGCACATCCAAGAATGGATCCAGAAGTACACCCACCATTTTACACCCTATGCCGCAAACTGGGAGGCTAACATTTAAAGGCCATGTTTGTATTTTGAATTTGGGTGTTATCCCTTTAATCATATATTTCCAACTTTATGGGGAAAAATAAAGAAAACACTTAAATGTGTGACAGAAACACCTAAATAAGAAATCTACAGACTATACAACAGCACTTATCTTACCCTTGAAACACACAGAAAACAACAATAATTGTAATAATACACTAAAAACCTATGACTTACTAGTCATAGTCAACAAATAAAAAATATATGATTTAATAACATGTTAGACAAGATTGGAGGTATCAATGACAATGGGATTTATGCCTCTTAACATCTATAAAAATTTGAAATATTCCCACAGAAATTGAAATTAGAGAGGTTTTCTTCAGCTTAAAATTTTGTTTGTTGGTATTTTTTGTGAACAATTAACATATGGATAGAAAAATAATTTTCAACATTGATGCTGGATCATGTAGACATGCACAAAATATAAAATAACCTGATTATCAATCTGATTTAAAAAAAAAATCAGGATTCAATTTTTTCTTGGAATGAATATTTTACAGGGTCCTTTTGGGGTTGTTGTCTTCAAAGAGAATATTCTAGCTATAATTCAAAATAAATATCAAAAAACAAGTTAATATATAAGTTCACAAGCATGAAAAACTATTTATAGCACTTATCACTTATTATAAGTGATTCTATGAGCATGTCTCCAGATTGCTCAATGAAAAGGTACTTTTCTGGTATGCTGTTTTCAGCAACAGAACAAATGAGTGACAAGTATTATTAGTAGCTTTCAATAAGTTAGTGTTAACAAACAGATCTAATTAAAATGAAAAAGGTAAAATGGGGACTGGAATAAGCAGTTGTCTACTATGGCAGTCAAAGACTCCAAACTGCAAGCTAGCCGACACAATGGATAAATCGCTAGTATAAAATTATATCCACTTGTTAATCGTCTTCCAACCACGGACTTCAAGTAAATTAGATTTTAGTTCAACATTCCCCATAATATAAAATTATATCCACATCTAATGTAAAAATAAATAGAGATGAAGTTAGATAATGTGAAGATTGTCAAAATTGAAAATCTCATCGAATTCTTTTTATCAAATTGAACATTTTGTATATATCCACAGAAACATATAGGAGAAACATTGAATGCATTCAATCATTACAAAAAATTCAAAATTATTTAGTGTGTCTGAGGTGGGGTGTACACAAGTTTTACTAATGTAATAGAGGATTCAGGAGTAAAACACTAAGCGCAAAAAATATAGAATAAACTAAGATTACATGTTTTCTCATATAGCTAAAAGTTGCTTGTAACTCTATTTCTCGTATAATTATATTAGGTTGACACTGTTTGACACCGATAGGCTTTGTTTTGAAGGTTACAGCGCCACTATTAAATTCAATTACAAAAGCATCACACTAATCAATCTTTGCTCAATTCCACACCTACAGTAAGATGCATCCTGATTTTGATTTATGCTACTAATATTATTATAACAAGGGGTAAGACAGCTACTATTTTTTATGATAAATAATTCTTTTAATCTAAATTTGGTACAAAAGATCAATGGTGTTGTCAGCATTATGGATAATTTGTAAGAATTAAGCTATCATATTCAAAAAGTTTTTTCTGGATTCCCTAACTGGAATTATGCTGTGAATATTTGCAATGAAATAATGTAACATCAAGAAAAACTATATGATACTCAAATATAACATAATAAAAAACATATTTTGAACATGAAGAGTGTTGTACCGACAACATTTTGTATTATTACAATAGATTTCAAGAAAAATCACAAAAGAAAAAATATAAAAATTTCATTTTTCGGTGAACTAAATCAATTTTTGAGAATTATGAACTACATATGTTATGGGATGCTAAATTAAGGACTATTAAATATCTTTAAAGAGATTCCTAATGGATCACTCTTTGTTTCATGAAAATTTCAATACCCAAAAAGGCACCTGTTGAGTCAAGTCTTGTGTGTATCTTTCCTATGATCTTTGTAAAGATTGTTAAATGCAATGATTGTTTGAACTATAGATATTGAAAAATTCAACCACTCATAATAGCCAAATATCCTTCTACCTTTCCATGTATTTAAAAGCATAAGAAGACAATTACCTCATCGATTGCATTGTGAAGCAGTTATGGATCAATTTTCCTATAGATGCAAACAAGACAGTTAACAAAAGAACCTAAAATCATAAGATACATACCACCATAGACCCACTTATGTGAAGTGGCATTTCAATTTAGGAACTTGAAATGAACATGTAAATAACTTGTATACCTATGAACAAAATAAAGAATAACATTATCCCTATAATTTTTCATCTTATGCCACTGAAATGGGAAAAGCGTCAACTGCAAAGACCAACGATCAAAATAATGTACCCATATAGTTTTAATGTAGAGTTATCCAACCAGTTTTGATACTCATAGATTATAGATATTGGAAATAAATTACAGTCAACATACTTATTAAAAAATTGATGAGATTTGTTTCATATTGCTTGGATGTGCAGATGGTTTCCCTGACAGAAGAATGCCTGAGCTAAGATTCTCCCAGTTTTTTTCTCAGTTTCTTTATGAGCCTCTTAGTCAAACTGTGACCGAACTGTGATTCAAAATTGGAAGCAAGAGCCATGCACAGGAAACTCAGAAACATGCATAAATCAATTAAATTGCAGCGGACAAAGGTTATCACTGAAATTAAAAAAATACCACTCATCTCCGTTGAATTTCAAGTGGAAGTTAGAGGAGGGGGGGAGCGGAGGACACACGGGATGAGGACTAATGCAAGATGGAGCTGAAGGGCATGGCGTCAAACTGGCTGCTGTGAGCTGGTGGCGATGAATGGGGCATCGATGAAACAGAACCTAGGCATCGATGAATGTTGTGGCATCAAACTGGTTACTGCGAACTGGTCGGTGTCGATCAGCCGACGAACCAAAGCTCTGTTTCACTTGCATTTTTAGGGTCTTCAGGTGCCAGATTGGGGGAAGGCATTTGCACGGTAGATGGAATGGGGGCACGGGTTATTTTCATTTGAATTGCACGTAAATATAATAAATAAATACATAAAATAATATATATATATATATATACACACACATCTGTGTGTGTTTTAAAAAATACATTTAACCTCCTAGATTTGGGTTTTTTTTTTACGGATGATTTAAATTTGGATCATTTGTCGGTAAATTTATATTATATATATTCATTTCATGAAATTTTATTTAATTATTAATATTATCATTCTATGTATAAACATATGTTTTTTTTTGAATAACCATCTACTAGCATTGAATAATCGATAAATATATATCGAATAATTGGTAAACAATTTATAGTTATTAAATAATTTATTGCACCTTATCTTTTAATGGTAAAAGATTTTTTCGTAATAAAATAATTAGTATTAATATATTTATTTTTTGGTGAAAAAACGATGGTATTAATTTGATAAAACAACGGATTTAACGGTTAGAAAACGATTTGATGGTATGGAGAGATTAATATCAATGGATATAGTTTTTTATATAAATAATTGTTGGTACATGAAATCAAAACCAACAAAACTTAATATATGTTGGAATTACTCATGTGTACAAACAAAAATAGTATTTGCCACAATATTTCATTTGGTAAAAATCATTTTTTATAGTGTTCCAATCGATCCTACAAATAAATTGAATCATAATATCATCATCATTTCAAGAACATAAACCTCGTATATTCATTGTAAAACCTAGATCAGTCAACCTTACTCACTTCTTCCAAAACATCAATGTTATGATTCACAATCCTAAACCACAGTTGCATGGGCTCTATAGACTTAAATTCATACTTCTCAAACTCCTGGTCCTGGTCTCTCAAATTTATAGTCTACCTTTTTAGTTCATGTCCCATGGCTCCCTCATTCAGTGATTTCTAAATAGAATAGAATTAATTAAATTCATAAATTTATGCACCATCCCATGTTCGAGAATATTCCCACAAATGATTTGCACTCCATGATCCTCTGTGAACCTCCTCATTTAATTATCAAACGTGTTTATGCAACCTGATCCTCAACTCAATTATCATAAATACCTATTTAATCATTTTAGGTGATTCCATAATATATATGAGAAATATCTCACTACGATTACCATTTTTAATTTTCAAATATTTGAGTACCAAAAATATACACAATTAGAATAATGATCTCCTCTTTTAATATTCTGAAAACTTATCTTGAATCCCAGAATAATCCTTATCTTATGATTTTTGAATTTCAAAATAGCATAAAATCATCCCAGTCAACATCCAAAGGTATCTTCCAGAAATTATGCATTTTAACAAATCATTATAACCGTAAAAACATACATCTCAGTGTGCATCTAGTGTTGGTGTAATTTTTTTTCCCTTTTCCATATTTCCACTTATGTTACAAAAAATATCTTACACAACTCCTGAAAAAACATACATATGACCCTAAATATCTTACACATTCTATAACATTCCTGACTCAACTGCATTTCCCCTTAACTCTATAAAATATCTAATGTACTCCTTATAAAATTTTATTTTTCATAAAATATATTTTCAATTACCTAAAAACATACACATTACTGTAAAACCTATATATCATTTTGTAAGAACCCGAACCTTCTTTTCAGGTATGAGATTTTTTCTTTTTTGGTGTTTTTGAGAAAAGAGGAGAATCTAGAAATTTAATGAGTACACGCTGTGTACTTAGGAGTACACGCCGTGTACCCGGTTGCCGCGGGTGATCGTGTACTGACCGGGTAACTGCCGAGTACATGGCCGTGTGGGTTGACCTGGAGACTGCCTAAAGCGGGGCCCGATAAGGCATATACATGTCGTGTACTTTAAAAAGACACGTCATGTATTTTTCTTTTTATTTGTTAAATCGGACCAGGGCCGCGTCTAATTGACAAAAATCACTTCTTCTCAGCCTGTCTCGTCCAGGAGCGATCGAAGGTGACGATTCTTCTCCAAGCCCCCGACCCGTCGTCCGTTCTCCGAATCAACCGTCGTCGATTACGTTGGAATCACCATGGTGAGTTCTTCCTTCTTCTAGAGCTTTGTTCCTTGATTTCTCCTCTTTCGTGAGATATCCTTGGCTAAGCGTTTTTGACGTTTTTGTAGATCTACCGCGTTCTAGGTCGATTCAAGGGCTGACGCCGAACTATATCGATCGTACAATATTAAGGTAGGTGGTTTGTGTCTTTCCGCAGATTCTCTTTGAATTATATATGCAAAAGTGCCCAATACCCTAGTTTAGGGTATTGCGTTTTTAGGGAATTTAACCCTTATGCATGTTATGCCTTGATTGCTTGAGTTAGGGCTCTTGACTGAGAATAGAGTTTAATTACCTTGATATGGATGTGTTTGCCCATGTTTGAACTGATTTGACCATTTGGTCTAGTTTTGCATGTTAGGCTACTTGCTTTCCATGTCTAGTGTTGTTGGGATGGAGTGATATTATCTGACTTGCATGTGCCATACTTTGTAGTAGTTTAGCCAAGTAGTATATTGTGATTTACTTTGGCCACTGGTTATCGTTTGTGTACGATTGACTTATATAGGGCCGTGGGAACCTGGTGTAGTTAGACCATAGGGGAAATGGACGCTTAGGGCTTTCCCAGAGTGTCCGTTATACTTTCACGTTGTGAGACCATAGGGGGGATGGACGCGAGTGCTCCCTTAGAGTGTCTGTAGTTCCACGTTGTGAGACCACAAGGGAAATTGGACATTGAGTGCTTCCCCAGATTGTCTGTAGTTTACCGTTACGAGACCACATAGGGAATTGACGGTGAGTGCTTCCTTAGAGAGTCTTTGTTTAAGCTGAACCAGAGGGGTTAGACTGTAAGAACTTCCCAGAGGGTTGCTTGTGTTTGGTTGGTTGTCTAATTTGATAAATGTAAATGAATGTAATTGAAACTGTAGGACTGTTTACTTTTGAGTATTTCCTTGTTTATTGCTTCATTTTACATATTGTCTGCTATATATATTTACTGACTGTTAGACACAAATCTTTGGGTGGTTGCCTACTGGGATTCGTCTCACACCCTGTTTGGGTCATGCTTTTGGACTCAAATAGATTATATTGTTGCAGGTATAGATATGGGCAAACACCCTTCTACTTCAGGTACTTGATTACTATGGAGTTGGAGAGCATGAGACCAAGCTGAGCCTTGCGATGTTATTGGAGTTGTTTACTTGTTTTTCCTTTGTACTATGGTTTAGTACTATATTACAGCATTGTGACTTGTTTGGCTATTTTCCTACATATTGTGACATGCATCATTATTTATATATATGCTGCAGTTGTTTATTTACTCGTAGTCTTTCGATGTTCACTATGGTATAGTATTATTACTGCTTCCGCTATTTTTATCTGTTGTTTCTGCTATGTTACTCTGCCAATGAGGACATAGTTCCCCCACTATCACACTCAAGGCCCTCGCTGCTAGTCGGCAGCCTCTGGCGTTTGGGAAAATGTGCTTGAGGCCATGTGACTAACTGGGTACGGGGCACCTTTGGGCGACACCTGGAACTGAGACATTACAAATTGGTATCAGAGTGAGGTTTTGATCCTCCGACCTATGGGTTATGGGCCCACATGGATCGGAATTTGGTGGATCATATTGAACTTTAACTGCTATACTTTGTGATATTACATGAATAAGTCATCAATCTTTGATTCTTGGGGAGTATGGACCCCCACAGATCGGAATTTGGCACTTAAATGTTTGTTTCAATGTTTTTATGAGATTTCGGAGTAGTTTCTGAGGCTTACTGTATAGAAAAACCCAAAATACACGGTGTGTAATGATGAATATACACCACGTATCCTTCTGTTCGAGAAGGAACTGTTTTTCTTAAGTACACGTTGTGTACTGTATGTACACGTCGTGTAGTCTCTAACTGTGTCACTGGCTATGTGGGTAGAGACATGGGGTTAGGAAATCTTTGGTGGAACACGCCGTGTGTATAGAACATGTGTCCAGCTGTGTGACCAACGACACGAGTGAATGAAATCTTTCTAGTTCACACTGTGTCTGGCATAAACATGTCATGTAGAGTCATTCGTGTCTCCAACCATGTGACTAATGACACGGGCGGTTGAAACCTAACTGGTACACACCGTGTCTGGCACAAACACGCCATGTAGTTTTGTTCTAGGAGAGAACCATGTGATTTAGCCATGTAGAGGAACACATGCAGGAGGAAAGGATTCAAGTACATGTCATGTAAATGGAGAACATGCCATGTATATGGGATGTTACACGACCAACTTTGGCATAAGTACATGCCCATGTAAAGACTTAAGGGAACACGCTGTGTATCCATGTTTTGAAGAACATGAATGCTTTCTTTCTCATGTTCTTTTCTTACACTTCTAAGTTTCAGTCCTTGATAATATTGAACTAAGGTGTGCGCTTGACCTTATAGAGTCATTCCACCATGATTTCCTCCAGTTGTACGCCATATTCAGGGCAACAATCAGACACCGGACATGGTAGATCAAGGACTACCAGCAGATCCTCCTGTCGTGCCTGTCTTGGCACCAGCCGTCATTCTGGACACAGGTGCTGATGCATAGTTCTGAGAAGGCTTCATGAGGTTTATGCAGAGCTTCCGGGGAGCACCATATCCTGCCCCGTCTATGACAGAGTTGATTCAGGTCTTTCAGTAGTAGTATCCTCCCACTTTCTCAGGGAAAGGAGGACCTCAGGCTATAGAGTCATGGTTAGAAGTCATGATTTATATCTTCGAGCATCTGGAGATGCCTCAAGAGAGGAGGGTGAAGCTCGCTATTTATATGTTTTAGGATTCTGCCAAGAGACGGTGGGATGTGATCTCATAGGCGGGTCGCCAGCAGGTTATGACTTGGGATGAGTTCCAGCGTGACTTTTACAATTACTTCTACCCAGAGACTTTGAGGGACGATCGAGCCCGAGAGTTCATGAGTTTGGAGCAGGGTACTCTCTTGGTCATGGATTATTCTTCTCGCTTCACAGATCTACAGTGCTTCACACCCATTCCAGGGGGGTGATGAGTTGTTTCTGGCAAGGAAGTTTGAGGATGGTCTCAGGCATGACATCCAATCTCAGGTGAACATCTTCGGGTTGACTTCCATCACTTCTATAGTCAACCATGAACTAATCACGAAGCAAAATATGAGGGATTTTGGGGTTGTGAGCCAGGGCGGTTCGACATCTAGAATCGGTACCCCTCCAACTGACAGTAGGAAGCGCCGCAGGGAGTCTACGTGTGGAGATCCGAGTAGGCAAACTACTTCCTATGGTGGCCAGGTGGTGTGCTACGAGTGCGGGAAGAGTGGGAATATGAGGCCACATTTCCTAATAGACCCAGTGGAGTGCCGATATTGTGTTAAGATGAGTCATCTTCAGCGTTTCTATTAGTTCTTCTCACCAGAAGATGGTGATAGGAGTTCTGCTATGACTCCACGTTTAGGAGTAGGACCACCAGTTTCTCATCGGTCTGGAAACTAGAGTTCTTCTAGACGTTCAGGCCGAGAAGGAGGTCGAGACCATGGTAGCCGGTCGATAGGATTTTAACAACAATAGGGTATATTAGCTCAGGGTGGTCAGGTAGGGTCACATGGTCGCAGAACATGCCAGACTTTTACAGTGGAGCAGACCTAGCAGGAGCAGGATCCCAGACCCTCTACAGTTCGAGGTACGATCCTAATTGCCTTAGTTTTAGATTCTACACTTTTCGATATAGGGGATTCCCATAGTTTCATATCTATTGTGGTTGTGGAGAGCCTTGGGCTTTGTATCTTTACTTATGCTAATATCTTGATGCTAGACACTCCATTGGGGACTAAGACAACTAGTGTACCTCAGTGCAAGGAATGCCCTCTTGAGGTTTGTGGGTGTCACTTCTTATGGGACCTCTATGTCTTAGAGATGATAGTCAATGATGTCATTCTCGGAATGGATTGGTTAATTCCCTTCCTGGATTTTGTCGACTGTTATCGTCATAGGGTGAGTTTCACATCACCAGAGGGCGGTTTGTTTCTACACAAGGGTGAATGGGATGGCCAGAAAAACAGAACAGGACCCGAGCATCATGGGTTGGGAGGAGTTACAGTCCAGATTGCTAGTCTATATCTGGATGACCAGGGGACTTTACAATTGAACTTTCCTCTAGTGGTCAATCGTTTTAGGGATGTATTTCCATAGGACTTTTTAGGTTTGCCTACAGAGCGAGAGGTATACTTTTCTATTGATCTCGTTCCAAGAGCAACATCGATGTCCATTCCTACTTATAGGATGACTACACCAGAGTTACAGGAGCTCAAGAAGCAGTTGGAGGAGTTACATGCAAATGGTTTCATCCAACCCAGTACTTCTCCTTGGGGTTCTCTTATCCTGTTTGCGAAGAAGGCGGACGATACCCTCAGACTTTGTGTGGATTATTGGAAGCTGAACCAGTTGACGGTCAAGAACCAATATCCCTTGCCAATGATTGATGATCTCTTTGATCAGCTTCGAGGAGCCCGAGTGTTCAAGAAGATTAACATGAGATCCGGTTATCATCAGTTGCATGTTAGACCATCAGATATACCTCTTACAGCCTTTCAAAGCAGGTATGGTCTATACGAGTATGTGGTTATGTCGTTCGGTCTCATGAACGTGCCTGCAGTTTTCATGACACCGATGAACTGAGTATTCCATCCATACTTGTATTCTTTCATGGTAGTCTTCGTGGACGATATCTTGGTGTACTCTCACACTCAACATGACCATGCCACACATCTTGAGATCGTTTTGAGTACACCGATAGATCATTAGTTATATGCTAAGATCTCAAAATTCCACTTTTGGATGGACCAAATTCACTTCTTGGGTCATGTTATCTCAGAGATAAGAGTATCAGTAAACCCAGAGAAAGTGAGACTAGTAGTTTTCTAAGAGTAGTCGAAGAATGTCTTTGAGGTACGAAGTTTTATAGGGCTGACTGGTTACTACAGATGTTTCATACAGGACTTTTCACACTTAGCAGTGCCACTGACGGGCCTGACTAAGAAGGGTGCGAAGTACTTGTGGTCATATTCTTATGAGTCATCCTTTCAGGAGTTTAAAGGTAGGTTGACTTCAACGCCGATACTAGTTTTCCCAAATCCGGGAAAGAGCTATACTATTTACTGTGATGCATCAGGTATCGAGCTGGGAGTAGTGCTTATGTAGGGGGAAGGATTTGTTGCATACGAGTCTCAACAGTTGAGGCCACATAAGAGTAATTACCCGACGCACGATCTTGATTTGGCTGCAGTTGTTCATGCTTTACATTGTTGGAGAAATTATCTTCTGGGAGAGAATTTTATGGTTTTCACCAATCAAAAAAGTCTCAAGTATATATTTACACAACACAATCTGAATTTGAGACAACGGAGGTGGGTTGAGTACCTTCAGTCTTTTGATTTTGAGCATGCCTGCATGCATGGGAAAGACAACGTATTAGCTAATGCGTTGAGCAGAAGGACTCAAATATAGGTAGTTCAGGAGGCCAAAAGTGAGTGGAAGCTTATGACTTTGTTCTCTGAGATGCATTTGGAGGTGCATGACAAAAAAGGGCAAATGTTTCTTTCTTTTGTGGCGGTTACCTCTACTCTACTTGATTGAGTGCGAATGAGGCAACTATCAGATTTTGAAGGCCTAGTCCTATGGGAGAGTGTGTCAAGGGAGGACCCTATTTCTGGATGGACCGTAGGTGAGGATGAGATCGTGCATTTTCATGCGTGTTAGCAAACATACACTAGGAGATGATGCGGGACTTTAATTCCTCGGTTTGGGAAGTTCATCCTGGTGTCACCAAGATGTATTGAGATCTGCACCATCAGTATTGGTGGCTAGGTATGATGAGAGATGTTTCTAGGTTTTTCATGAGGTGTTCCACCTGTCAGCAGGTGATGGTGGAACATCATCGACAAGTAGAGATTTTGCAGAAGTTACCCATTCCCGAGTGGAAGTGGAATGACGTCGCAATGTATTTCGTGACAAGTTTTCCAAGGTATCCTTGAGGTAATGATGCAGTATGGGTTTTCATTGACAGACTCACGAAGGTTTCTCACTTATTTCCAATCAAAGAGACCTTCAGTGTTGATGAGCTAGGAAGGTTGTACATCCGAGAGATTGTACGTTTACATGGAGTTTCACACTCCATTGTTTCAGATAGGGACACTCGTTTTACTTCTCGGGTCTGGCAGAGATTATAGAGGGCTTTGGGTACACAGGTACTTCTGAGTACAAATTACCACCCCCAGACATATGGTCAGTCCAAGCGTACGATATAGGTGTTGGAGGACATGCTTTGAGCATGCGTCCAAAATTTTGGAGGTTCTTGGGAGAATCACATACCTCTTGTGGAGTTTTCCTACAATAATAGTTTTCAAGAAACTATTCAAATGACACATTGTGAGGGTTTGTATGGTAGGACATGCCGATCACCCTTATGTTGGCTAGAGGTAGGAGAGACAGTTATGTTGGGACCTCATCTTGTTCAGGAGACCATAGAGCAGGCAGAGTTGATTCGGAAGAGGATGACTACTGCACAGTCACAACAGAATTCTTATGCTGATCGACGGAGACGACCTCTGGAGTTCGAGGTCAGAGATCAGGTTTTTCTACATGTCACACTGAGGTTGGGACATAGGAGGATTAGGAGATAGGGAAAACTTTCGCTGAGATATGTTGGACCATTTGAGGTTTTGGAGAAAGTCGGGCTGATTGCCTATCGGTTGCAGTTACCTCATAGGTACCGAGATACGCACGATGTTTTTCATATTTCTCAGCTATGAAGTTACTTCTCAGACCCTTATTATGTTTTTCAACCTGAGGAGGTTAAGATGGAGGTGGACATATCCTTCGAGGAGCATCCTATCTAGATCGTTGATCGCAGTGCGAAGGTTCTCCATGGACGGTATGTTCCTTTAGTACGAGTGATATGGCAGCACCAGTGAGTACAGGATGAGAATTGGGAGAGGGATACTGATGTACTATCGCAGTGGACGAAGTTCTTTGAGGATTCTTCTTCTACGTCGCCTTACTAGGAAAATTCGGGGACAAATTTCTTTAAGGGGGAAGTTTGTAAGAACCCGAACCTTCTTTTCAGGTATGATATTTTTCTTTTATGGTGTTTTTAAGAAAAGTGGAGAATCTGTAAATTTAATGAGTACACGTCGTGTACCCAGTTGCTGCGGGTGACCATGTAATGGTTGTGTAACAGCCGTGTACATGGACGTGTGGGGTGACCTGGAGACTACCTAAACCGGGGCCTGATAAGGCATATAAATACCGTGTACTTTTAAAAGACATGTTGTGTACTTTTATTTTTATTTATTAAATTGGACTGGGGTCACGTCTAATTGAAAAAAATCACTTCTTCTCAGCCTGTATCGTCCAAGAGAAACCGAAGTCGACGATTCTTCTCTGATCCCCCGACCCGTCGTCCGTTCTCCGAATCAACCACCATCAATTGTGTTGGAATCGCCACAATGAGTTATTCCTTCTTCTAGAGCCTCATTCCTTGATTTCTCCTCTTTCATGAGATATAATTGGTTGGGTGTTTTTGATATTTTTTAGATATACCGTGTTCTAGGTCGATTCAAAGGTCGACTCCAGACTATATCGATCGTACAACATCGAGGTAGGTGGTTTGTGCCTTTTTATAGATTTTATTTGAATTATATATGCAAAAGTTACCAATACCCTAGTTTAGGGTATTTAATTTTTAGAGAATTTAACCCTTTAATACCTATTATGCCTTGATTGCTTGAGTTAGGGATCTTGATTGAGAATAGGGTTTCATTACCTTGCTATGGATGTGTTTGCCCATGTTTGAACTGATTTGACTATTTAGTCTAGTTTTTCCTGTTAGGATGATTGATTTCCATGCCTAGTGTTGTTGGGATGGAGTGATATTATCTGAATTGCATGTGCCATACTTTGTAGCTATTTATCCAAGTAGTATATTGTAATTTACTTTGTACACTAGTTATCGTTTGTGCACGATTGACTTACACAGGGCTATGGGAACCTGGTGTAGTTAGACCATAGGGGAAATAGATGCTGAGGGCTTTCCTAGAGTGTTTTTTATACTTTCACATTGTGAGACCATAGGGGGGATAGACATGAGTGCTACCTCAGAGTGTCTGTAGTTCCACGTTACGAGACCACATGGGGAATTGAACATTGAGTGATTCCCCAGAGTGTCTGTAATTTACCGTGACAAGACCACAAGGGGAATTGACGGTGAGTTCTTCCTTAGAGAGTCTTTGTTTAAGCTGAAATAGAGGGATTAGACTGTGAGAACTTCCCAGAGGGTTGCTTATTTTTGGTTGATTGACTAATTTGATGAATGTAAATGAATGTAATTGAAATTGTAGGACTATTTACTTTTGAGTATTTCCTTGCTTATTTATTTATTTTACATATTGTCTACTATATATATTCACTGACTGTTAGGCACAGATCTTTGGGTGGATGCCTACTGAGATTCTTCTCACGCCTTGTTTGGGTCATGATTTTAGGCCCAAATAGATTATATTGTTGCAGTTATAGATAAGGGAAAACACCCTTCTACTTCAGGTACTTGATTGCTGTAGATTTGGAGAGCATGTGACCAAGCTGAGGCTTGCGATGTTGTTGGAGTTGTTTAATTATTTTTCCTTTGTACTATGGTTTAGTACTATATTACAACATTGTGACTTGTTTGGCTACTTTAATACATATTGTGACATGCATCATTATTTATATATATGTTGTAGTTGTTTATTTACTCATAGTATTCCGCTGTTCACTATGGTATGGTATTATTACTGCTTATGCTATTTTTATCTATTGTTTCTGCTGTGTTACTCTGCCAATGAGGATATAGTTTCCCCACTATCACACTCAAGGCCCTCACTGCTAGTCGGCAGCCTCTGGCATTTTGGGAAATGTGCTTGCGGCCATGTGACCAACTGGGTACGGGGAACCTTTGGGCGGCACCCGAAACCAGGATGTTACACATTTTATATTCTTGATTCTACTATATCAACTCAGAGATACTGTCTTACATATAATATGAGATGCACTCAAACCTTTTCCAATTTTTTAATCCAAGTAAGAAACAAATATATTAGACTTTCCATGCTATTGATGAATTTTCTAACTCCTCTATACAAAAAAACTTATATATCTATATAAGAAAACTCATCACTTCCAATTCCATCCTCAATCATGAATTCAAGAACATGTGAAAATATTCTCATAACCTCTTAAATGAATCTTCGATAATCTTTAATCATCTCAAAAATATTTTCAACATCTTCTCATGATTCTTATATATATATTGAAAAAAATACATCAAAAATTTTATTGGGCTCTTCAGTCTCCCAGTTTTAATTTGTTGTCAACATTTATAACCTTGTTAATCATAACAACTCTCACTAATAGTTATCAAATCATTGAATTTTCTCAAGGTGAAAAATCCAGAAACAACACTTTCATATAAGGATATATTTTTGTGATAATTCTAACTCTCTTTGATAAAGAAATATTTAGACAAGTAACCTAGACGACCTCCACTTCAGTTCATTCACTCATTCATCTCTTATTCTGCTTATCTGTAATAATCATATCTTCAGATTCAAGGTAGATAAGGAAAGAAGTGTACTAATCTCCCCCATTGAAAATAGAATCCAACACATTGTGGGGGTTATTATAAGACAAACTCAATTGAGAGGGGGACGGTGAACATGAAATTTAAACCATAACTCAGAAAACCTCTCTCTTTGCATTGGATTTGTAAAAATATCAATATCCTTTCCATTTGTGGAAATAAATTAAAGATTGAAATATCTATTTATAAAATTTTCTTTATTAAAGTTATATTTAATTTCAATGTTCTTGGATCTAGACTGTTGTATATTATTATTGGAAATATCTTGTGTGCTTTAATTATTACTAGAAATCCTCAATGGCTTCTCAACTTCTATATTCAAATCTTCTAACTGAACACCCATATAAATAATTTGAGTATAAGCATGTGTTTCTCCTATAAATTCATCCTCTATTATGCTCAAGATCTCTAAATTTTTCTTGTTACTATGCCATATAACATATCTTTCACCTATAAATTAGGTTCTATGTGATGTGGATTTCCTGTCATTGCAATCTCCTGCATAATCAACATTAGTGAAACCCAATAGATTCAGTTATGCACTACTTTTGTACAATATACCATGACTCAATATTCCTTTAATATATATGAGATTTATTTTTTGCATCTAGAATGTGAGAAACCTTATGATCACTTTGATATCTTTAAAAAAGAGTTAATGAATATACCATGTCTTCTCTTAATGCTGTTATAAAACAGATAACTCCATTGATCATTCAAAAATCATTTTTATTTACATATTCCCCAACTTTATTTTCATCATTGGATTGGTAATACTCAAGATTAACCAAATTCTATTCATTTCAAGACACTTTACTAATTTTTTAATAGAAACCTTCAATTTATTCACCTCAGTGTTTATAAAATCTATTTCAATTGTTATATATGATTTGAACAGATTCTCAAAAATCAATTCATCAAAACAATAAACTAACATATTAATCCTTTTACTCCAGCATCTTTATCCACCACCATTTGATAAATATCCAATGATTATCCTTTATTCACATTTCTCCTTGAATACTACATGATTTTCATTTGTGATCTTCATGAAATAGGGACTATTGAAAATGTTATAGGCATTCCATTGTACCATATTTAAAATGGAGTCATATTTTTTTCAACTATTATGTAACACTTTTTTTGTATATGTATTTTAGTATATATTACTTCCTTATATAAAAATTTATTGAGTTTTTGTTCATCCAACATTATTCATCCCATTTTTACTAGACTCATATATCTTTCTACTACTTCATTTTGCTGGGTAGTATAAGGAATACTATATTGATTCTTAAAACCATGATTTTAATTATAAGTTTCAAAAGAATTATAAGTAAACTCATTGACATTATCAAATCTTTGTTTGGTGATATAGAATCCAATCTCCTTCTCATCATGTATTTCATAAAATTTGAACATTTTGATAACATTTATCTTCTGTTTCATAAGTATAAAATTTTTCATCTTGGTGAAACCATCAATGAATATAATAAAATATAGATAATCACTAGCAGGTTGATGCCACATGAGACCACATAAATCTGAATTTACTAGTTCTGGTGCCTATAGTGTACTAAAATTTGATACTTTTATCTGTTCCCTAAACTGTATTTCCTTTCTAACATGTACCACAAACAACATATTGCCACCTTTTGAGTTGGGGTAGATCTTTTATCCCTAAATTCTTTGATATTATACTCATATTTGTCTAACCAATGTGAATAACTATTTCATACCACAATTTTTTCTCATCCTTAAAACTAAAATAAAAAGTATTGGTAGGATCACAAATTTTAAATAGATTTCCACTAGTTATTTTAACTTTGGTGATACTACATCCTTCTTTGGAGCTCCTAATGACACATGAATCATTATTAAAAATAACCTTTTTCCATTATCACTGAATTGGCTCACTCTTAGTGGATTGGGTTTGATATCTTTAATAAAAAATATTATCTTTATATTTTAGCCTTTGAGCATCTATCTTGGAAATACCAACTACTCTATTTTTTCTAGAAATAACATTTTCAAAATTAACTACCCTTCTATTAGGTTATTTAATATTGTGCAATATTTTTGTATCACCAGTCTTATGTGAGGGAAAACTAATATCTAGAATCCAGGGCTAAATTTTTTTGTAAGATTTTAAAGAAACTTATATAATGAGTGATTTTTCTTCCTTCTTAATTTTCTGAATTCTCTTTATTTTTTAAACATATAAAATTTTACTTGGAATATTTCTCACTACTTATTTAGTAGAGTGGCCCTATTGGTCATATCATCCAAATATCAAATCAAATAATTCATTCCCATTTTATATAGGCATACATGTTGAATTTTTATTCATAGGTTATAATCATTGATTGTATATTTTAACTTTATTAGAGTTTCCCCATAATTCATGCCTTTTATGCCTCTATGGTAATGAAATATTGAACCAACATGAGTAGGATTTATAATAAAAAAATCAATTACACCAGAAATAATCATTGAATATATATCTTTAATATTAATAATAAATTTTTTGCAACTGGTTATTACTATACTTCCATATTTTGTTCTTGCTTTTGTCTTAGGGAGAATTTTCTTCTTAACATACCATTTTTTCCCTTTGATTTTGAATAATGGTTCTCAGAATTTCACTAGGACCAAATTTGACTATAATTTATTTTAGAGCCATCACTAATAAAAATAACTGCTTAATTTTAAAATTTAGTTGGTTAATATTTAACCATATCTTTTTTGTTCTTCTTCTTATAATCTTGTGAAGAATAAACTTTGACTTACATAGAATTATTAAATACCTTAATCATTTTCTTTAGAGAATTTTCTGCTCCAAGACACCTTGATTGTGTCTTGATTAATTATTCTTATTTCATAGTCTATTTTTTAACTAAACATTTTACCATTTTGTCTTGCTCAGTAACTTTAAACTTAAGTAATTTGATTTCAACAATGTAATCAAATTACCATTCCATATATTCTTCCTTTATTTTATTCTACTTATCATATCATTTCTTTAATATCCTAATTTACTTCTTGAGTTTCTTATTTTCCATAAGTTAGTATTCATGTTCAAACATCAATATATTCTATATATATGTTATCTCACTTTCTTCTTCTTATTCTTCACAACATAAGGATTCTTTAGGCCTTTTAACATAGTCCATGATGTTTTTTTAAAATTTTCAACATCTTCTTTTTCTAATTGTATGCTCAAAGGGGAGTAATATCCCTTTTAATTTTTAATAAAACTTATTCTTGTTAATAAAAAAATATTCTTGATCCCATCAAATTTGTTTACTTATTTTAGGCTTCCACCCCATTTCCTTTTCAAGTATTTCTCAACATTTCCATCAGCCTCATACTTACCACATTTTTTCTATGGATAGTTAATCACATAGTGTTCAATGAAATCACATTTTAAACACTTTAGTTGGATTTTACCTTTATACTTTCCATTTCCATTTCAAAATTTCCTTGAGATAATATTCACAGTTATCATAAAATCACCATCTTTCTCTTCATCGCCATCTAAATCACTATATTATTCATCTTGTTTTTGTTTCATTTTGAGTTTCTCTATGGAATTGAATAAAATTTATTATTTGATTTTATAATTGAATGATGGTTCCATTATAATATTATAAAAAACATTAATTTTATATAATTCATAATGATATGGTTCTATCTATATTCTAATGAATAAATCATATGATCAAATCTACCAAGAATATTCCTCATCCACTACTTAATAATTGTAGAGTCATCAAGTTTTTCTCTAAAGCCACTAATGTTGCTACTAATTTCATTGAATATTATAAATTAGTCATTAATGGTTATTTATCATCCATTTTTATATATTCTAACCTACTTTCAATATTTTTAACATAGCTTTATTAACATTTACATTTCATGTAATTTTTTTCCATTTTGTCTTAGATCTCTTTTGTTATTTAAGCCCCCATCACTTTAGTGTAAAACTAGTTTGATAAGGACATGAGTATATAATTTTAGGGGTTTCCATCTAATTACATTTTTTAATCTCTCTAAATTGGAGGAAATACTATATTAATAACCTCAACAACCTCCTGACCATGTGATATAAGATAAGGTATCATCCTATTATTCTATACATTATAGTTTCCTTTATAAAAGGTAAAAATACATCTTTTATTGATAAAATTAATGTTATCTATTACAATAACATTTGTATATTATAGAGGGAATGAGGGTTGCATTGATAACCCTTAAGATTCATTGGTAATGGATTGTACCATTGAGAAGGGGGGATTGAATCAACAATGCTACTTTTATAATTTCTTATTTTAGAAATAATATCCTATAACTTGTTAGAGTATGATAAAATCAAAATGTAATTCTAACAATTTATTGATTATTACAATATATGAAATAAGAAAAGGAATATAATAAATTTTCAATATTTATCCCCATGGTACCTACTACTTGTTGTGATTATTTTGAGACTGATTAACAGATTCTCCACTAGAATCAACTGATAATTAAATGTGGTTTAGGGATGTATCATCCTCAAAAATGGATCTAGTATCATCCACAGACCAATAGTTATCTCCCATAAGAACTTTAATCTCCTAATACATATTATAAGATTATATCAACTCCAAAAAAATCAAAGTAAACCAGATATGGGTGAGTAAGATCATGTTAGATTCCAAGAAGCTTCTATAGCTGATAATGATTATCCACTTGACCCTTAAAATAATCTAAATCTATACTTACCTTATCATAAACATCAAACTCTTATATTTATTGTTGAGCTAAAATAATCCATCTTTACTCATTAATTTAATAACTTAAATGTTATACTTCTCAATTTCAAATCATTGAATCCTAGAGCTTTGAATATTTCTATTTACACTTATAAAACTCATAGTCTCAACCTCTCTATTTTTCAATCCATTACTTTTTAAGTTTGTACAAATTTTCTCCCTCAATTGGGAATTTTTGAATAATTTATTAAATTATATACCAAGTCATATTTTAGAATATTTTACCATAACTGATTTATATGCCATGATCCTCCATGAACTTCCTCATTCTACTATTTACATGGGTTTGTCCTCCATGATCTTTAGATCAATAACCAAAAATAACCATTTCATTTTTTCAACTGATTGAATAAAATACTTGAGAATTGTCCAACTGTGATCATCATAGATAATTTTCCAACATTTTCATTTTAGAATTATAGAATATTAGAATAGTGATGTCCTCTTTTAACCTTCAAAAAATCACCTTGAATCATAGAATAATCATCAACTTATCAATTTTAAACTTAATAGAAACACAACATCATCCCATATAATATTTCTTTTTAAATAATTTAATTTATTTGATAGCTTGTGATACACACAATCCTAAATCTAAATGAACCATAATGAAATATACTATTATCTCACAGCCTTTGGTTATGAAAAATTTATGGTTTACATGTGAATAAAATGAATTAATTGGTTATTAATTGATTAAAAATGAAAAAAATATCTGAAAGAAAAATAGATGTTTTCTAAATTTTTTTTATACATGCAATGTATTTTTATCTTAATAAATTAAGTTAATCACTATTGGTGAATGATTTTAATGAAATTAATATATTATATATTCAATGAAAATTTTTAACATTCAACTAATATTTTTTCTAGTCATGAGATATGAATAAATCCATTTTTATGATTAATAATGTACTTTTCTAAAAGATGATTTTCATCATGTTTTCCGCACTTATTTCAAAATGAATTTCTACCACTTATAGAAACTAAATATTGAAAAATGAATTCCATATTTGGAATTAGGAGGATCAAATTTGGTTAAAGATTATCTTTAATTTTGGTCAATATGAATAATAACCATAGTAATTTTTTTTGCCTCAGTAAGAGTTTAAAACAGGGTCAGAACATTGGGATAAGGCTTTATAATTTATCTAACACTTTACTTTATCCTATTATATGAGTTGAGTTTGGCCTTGTAGATCCATGTCTTGAATATATATCCACTTGGAGCCATATTTATTTGAATATAACCTTTATATTAATTTATGAGAAGAATAAATACAAAATATCACTCTCTTGACTTTAATATTACTAATACAAAATAGGACTTTAACAGTGCTAGGAAAAAGCATTGATAAAGGTTCCCTTTATGAGTGTTAAAACAAATACTGAAAAAAGATACCTTTTATCAGTGCTTTTTTTGTGCTGATAAAAGTCACCCTTTATAAATGCATTTTTTAGCGCTGATAAAGGGTGCCCTTTATTAGCGCTTTACTTTTAGCGCCCATAAAATAATCCTTTATCATCACTTTTTTGGCATTGATAAAAGTCCGAATAAAATGAAATAACTAAATAAATAAAAAATAAAAATGAGTTTATTAAAAAATTAAAAAAAAATATTAATTAAATAATTATTGATAAAAATGAACAAATTAATCATACTTTATATAAATTATAGATACTAACAAATAGTATATATTAAATATATAAATATATGTAAAATGAAAATTAAACAAATAAAAATTAAAAACAATTAAATTGAGAAAAATATTAGACATTTTATTAATTAAATAATTATTGATAATGTTAATAAATAGTGTATATTAAATATATAGATATATATGAATGTATATAAATATGATTTATATAATACAAAATATTTATGCTTTACATTAAATAGTAATATATTTAGTAAATAATGGTGTATAATTAAAAATTAATATGAATTAAAAATATTCACTAATTACACCGAGTAATGAACATAATTGAATGTCGTTTGATTTTTCAATTTAACATAGATCAAACATATTATATCGATTTCACATATATGCAATTAATGCATTTTTATATACAATGCACACACACAAATATTTTTTTTGGAAATTTAATCAATTTCTATTATTTATTTTATATATATTTATTTACTATGTTTTAATATTTTCAATATGTATTCATATTTATTTCAATATATATCCATTTTTTTAATAATTTATATTTAATTAATCAAACTTATCCAATTTTTGAATATTGTTAATGTGTACTCATTTTTAATTATTCAATTTCACTCATTTTTAATATGCACGCACTTAAGATTGAATATTCATTAATAATGTTAGATATATATTTGTAAAAATATATTTATAAATAAATATATTTATAAATGTACATATTTTCTATTTTTATACATTTATAAGTTTATAATTATCAATAAATAAATATTATTATAAAAAAAGTATTTATATAATTATAAATAAATAATTATATATATATATATATTTAAATAATTATAAAATTGTAATAAATTTATTTAAATAATGAATATATTTAATATATATATATATATAATTATATACATATATATAATGATATAAATATTATTTTTTTTTAAAAATTATATAATTATATATTTAAAGAATTATAAAATTATAACAAATATATTTAAATAAAGAATATATCTACTATATTTATATTTATATATATTTATTAAATATATATAATTATATAAATATATTTACAATTTTTTTATTTATAATTATAATTATAAAACCTTTATCAATGCTAGATTAATTAGCACTGATAAAAGGAATATTTATCAATGCTTTTTTAGCACTAATAAAGATTGAGATTTATGAGCACTTTTTTAGTGATGATAAAATCCATCTTTATTGGTGCTAAAACTTTAGTGCTGATAAAGATGTTTTTTATCAACATTAATTAATCTTGTGTTGATAAAAGTGATCTTTATCAGTATTTTTTTGGAAGCACTGATAAAAGTGTTATGATCTATTTAAATTAACCCTAACCAATCGCAAACTTGTCATGATATCTGAAACTTTCCATGGAAACCACCCTCTACTGATGCTCCTCCTTGATGAATCAAAGCTTTAATCAAGACTTGAATCAAGGCTCAAATAATTTCAAGGCTTAAATCCAATGCTCGGATGATTCAAGGGTTGAATGAATACAAGGCTCAAACATTTTCTAGGTTTTCGATATCTCTACTTTCTCTAGGACAATTCAAAGCTTCAATCCAAGGTATCTTATTTTCTCCCTATCCTCCCCACTCGTTGATTGATTATTTGGAGAGATCTATTTGTGTTTTTTTTATCATCATTCTTTATTTACTGTCGGCATATCCCCATGGTCAACAATGTTTATTAGGGATGTTTGGTTGAAAGGAGATAGGGCTATTGTTCCTTGCACTCTCCCACCCTCTCCCCTTACCGATTCTGTGCAACCTTCCCACCCCAACATCACTGAAGGAAGTAACTGTTTATTGTTGAGTCTAAAAATTCCATTGGAATTATGAATTATTAATTATGAGACTTAATTCCACTCTCTAACCAAGAAGGAATGTGTGGATTAATATGCATCTCATTTTTCAACAATATCCATTTAGTCGATGATAAAGATCTTCAGATTATGGGGAAGAGTATTGTTAAATATGATATTTCATATGAATGTTACTTGAACTTAGAAAGAGTTAAGACACACACCAAGTTTATGGATGGACATAATTTCTATTGGTTAGCTGGATAAAGTAGGATTTAGCTCATGGTTCATGAATGAAAAGAGAAAAATTACTCAGGGTTCCATGGTTTTGGATAGAGGTGTAAAATATAGGATTTTTTATATATAGACACACATACATGTATATTTTTTAATATATATATATATATATAATATATATATATATATATTATATATATATATATATATTATACAATACATTATGAATATATATATATATATATTATACAAATACAAATATATATTAAACTATACAAATATATTATACAAATATATCACAAAATTATATCATACCAATATATTATGCAAATATACTATATAAATATATTATACAATTATATTATAAAAATATATATCATACAAATATGTTATAAAAATATATTCCACAAATTTATATGTATGTAATTAAAAAATAAAAATTTGTTATATATATACATATTATATTTATATGTAAATAAATATATATTAAATAATAAATATTTATATAGTATAAAAATATTTTATACAAATATATATATTATACAAACATTAATATATATTATATTACAAAAATATATAAAATAAAAATATATATTATACAAATAAAGATATATATTACACAAATAAAAATAAAAATATATATATTATATAATATACAAATATATATTATATAAATATATATTTATATTAAGTAAAATTTCCAATGGCAGCTCATGCATGCTACAAGAAACTACAAAGAAACCTGCTAGCCTGGGGACTTGACCCTGCAACCATGCCCCAAAGCCCATCCCACCCTCACCACCCTAGCCGCCCGTGGGGGGCTTATAAAAATATATATTACACAAGTATATTATAAAAATATATTACAAAAGTATATTATAAAAATATATTATACAAATATATTATAAAAATATATTATACAAATATATTATACAAATATATTTTAATATATTTCATTCAATGGTTGAAATCCATCGTCCAATTTTACTTATGAAGATTCATCTCACTTCAAAACTATTTTTGTAAGAGCGAGTCATCTTGCATTTAACTTAAAACCTCTATATCTTACATAATTACTATTATTTATTTTTACTATGACTAAAATTTTATACTATGTACCCAAAATCACTATAGAACCCATAATGTCTATGAAAATGAAATTTTATTATAAAGCCTACTCTTCGTCTACTTAAAAATAATTATTATTTTCTACATGTCTAGACATAATTCTTGAATCAATTTATCAACTAAAATTTTTTATATGTTTAAAACCTTTATTGTTATTAGGTATATTCCCTTCCTAAAATTATTTTTTCTATTCCTTATCAATTTTTAATTGAAATAATAATTTTGAGATGTTTTAAAATATTTGATATACCATTAATATTAAATGTAATAATTCCTTATGTTGTTACAAAACTTGTTCCAAAAAATAGAATGGAGGTTATTAAATTATATATATGTTGGAATAATTATTAGAAATTATTTTTAGGTATTTATCATTTTAGGTATACATGTATTGATTCCACCCATAGAAATCTCTCATTACCATCCATGTATATTAAATAACTCTTTATACCCCCCAAATATCACCTTCAATAGGCCCCGAGTTCATAACTATTGTCAATGGCCTAATTATAAAAAATGGGATGCATTACCCCTTTTAGATAATACAATGCAATACAATTGTCATCCTCATCAACTTTATCTCACGAACAATTATTATTGAATTTTATTTCCTTGAGACTCATCCTTCATCTATTTTATGTTTCTTGTACTACTCTGAGCATTAGTCATCCCGTAAATGAAAACTTCTTAGAGTATTTCAAGCAACATAGGTGCATGTCCACAAGAGATGGAGGATGTGTATCAAACAAACAAAATGCAATGATAAATGTTCAGAAGATGAGTTGATGAGGATGAAACTTGTCTATAACTATAATGCCTAGACCCCCGTTTCCTGGATCTGGTACATTATTTTATTACATTGGCATGATTACAAGAAAGACATATCCCTAAAGACTGAATAGTTTATTAGTTGTGGAAAACCAGATACAAATATAATTTTTACATTACAACTTAAAAGAAAAAACAATATAACAATTCCATTGGTAACATCCATAAATCCTAATTTATCCTTGAAAGTTATTCATAACATTCATCTTCACATCCTGGGGAAAAATAAAATATAATAAATGGGTGATCTCAGATTCTCAGTAAGGGTAAGTAGTATAAAAGAAGATATCATAAACATAAACACTAGGCAAAGTGAACAACTATAAACACATGCCTTTAAAAATATACTTGAGCATAATATGGTAGGAATGAAGCTGATTAAATAAAGATATATAAATGAGAATAAGTGAATAACCATTGATATTCTACTAGTTGAATAATCACATGGTTTATCAATTACTAATATCATAATAAGGTAATACATAATATCGAACACCTGAAACATACCATCAAGGCCTCGACCTAGACGTCTCAAAATACTAGTGTAAGGCCTCGGCTAAAACCCAATTCTATTTTGTCTCATGGGACCTACCGATACATCGAGGGGATATAGTGGGGCCCACAAATCACTTTATAAGTCTAATTAATTCCTCATATGAATGAGGTTAAACATAAACATCATATACATATGCAATTTAAATAACTTTCCCCAATCTGTAAACATAATTACTAACCATTCTGAGTAGTATGGTGAATGATATCAAGATAGCACATCCATAGTAAAAATGATCATAAACCATTTAATAAAATATAGTGGATTATAAACATATGATATTAAACTCAATAAAACATAAAATTCAATAGAGGTGTTGAAATATATGAAAATACTCTAATAAAATTATCGAGTAATTCTTGAGAGAAATAAACTTTTTTACTTTACAAAGAAAACTTATTTTAGAAAAATCATTTTTATTTATCATGATTGTTTGTATAAAATAAGTTTTGACCTCACATGTTTTGATAATATCAATTATGTTTCAATATGCTTTGATAATCCCAAATATTGTTTATCTTTATAATAATTATTCGTTCAATCTATGACATCATATTATTAAGTTGATAAAATATCAAAATGATCATTGGAATATGTTAATCAATGTTTATCTATGTTTATACATGCTTTGAAATAATTCTAACTCAATATGGATATGTTTTACATAGAACGGATTGGTATTCGAGTCACTGATACAGACCTACTAATAGAGTAAGTCCACTAGTATGCATAAGTCCACTGGTATGCACAATAGTTACTGATACAAGCTACCGATACAAACAGACAGATAAACAACTACCGATATGAAGTCCACCAATACAAATACAAATTCCACCGATACAACCATCTACTGATATGAAGGTCTTAGGTACACAGCTACTGATAAGGCCAAGTACACCGGTACAGAATTCTACCGATATGGATAAGGTCACTGGTATGCAGATAGTTATCATTACACCTGCGCTACCAATAGAATAAGTCTACTGATATGCACAAGTCGACTAATACAGAATAACCACTACTATTATGAAGTCCACCATTATAATCTCACTGGTATGGGTCACTGATACATATGCTCACCAATTCAAAAAGGTCATCGATATGCATAACAACTACCGATAGAAAGAGCTGCTGATATAATGAGCCACTGATTGATAGAAGGAGATACCGATAGAATGAGATACCGATAGAATGAGATACCGATAGAAGGAGCTACCGATAGAAGGAGATACCAATAGAAGGAGCGACCGATTCAAGCAAGCTACCATTACAAGGAGTAACAGCTACCGATGGAAACCAGTCACTATTTCTCTGAACTCTATTTCTATTTGTTTATTTAGCAACAATCATATTTGATGTTTTTAATGAAAATGCTATTAATTAATGAGGGTTATTGGCATGTCAGAGAACTGTACCTCGTACCTATATAAAGGTAATCATTCCCATTTCTGAAGCTCAAGATATAAAAGGAAGATCAATATAATGAAGAAAGTGTGGTGGAATATACGTGCAAGTGTGCGACACCTAAAGTGAAATTCATAAAGAAGAACATGAGAAGAACTCAAAGAACTATCATACAAATCAAGAAAAAGTTTCAAAGAAGAATATCGAGTGTTACAATGAATACTCTCTTACTCGAGCTGAACACCTACACTAGAAGTAAAGGAACAGAACTACAACACTCTGTTTTCCTTTACAACTTCTAAAAAGGACTAAAAGCTTCATCTACATCAATCTGAGGAGTCCATAGCTCCACTCAAAACACATAGATAATTCTAAACTCATCTCTATCTGTTTAGATCTATTGTGTTTCATTTATTTACATTTTGAGAAGTGTGTGTGCTCTATATTTTTAGACACACACCATCTCCTGTGCTGAACTGGAGGATTTATAAATCCTCACTCAATATTTCCTTTATACTCTTATATCACACTGTGGATAGTGGTAGAGGTCAAGTGTGACCTGGATAGCCTGTGTGCTATTGTTTTGTTTTTCCCACAAAGAACTGTGGTAGAGGTTATAAGGACCTGGACAGTCTGAGTACTGTTGTTAACCCCAATCTAGGGTGTGGATCAAAGTTTATATAAACTGAAGAGAAGAATAAGTCTCAGCTTGAGACTGAACCTCTTGGTTAAAACTGCTGTGCTTTTTTATTTTGTTTTAAACTAAATTGAATATTCCGCTGCTAAGTACTTTAAATCCAAATTTGTTTTAAAGTAACTCTGATAGTTAAACTAGCAAGTGTTTGTATTTATTGTAAAGCATTAGGTTATTTTAAAAAGCTAATCTAATCTTCGGATTAGATTAACTGAGAACTAATCAATATCTTGAGAACCTCACTGACCCTTTACTGTATTACAAATTCACTACAATTTAATTTTTTATTTAAATTGGGGGATTTTAATAAAAATCTTTTTAACAGAAATTTTAAATTGGAACTCAATTCATCCCCCTCTTAAGTATCCACTCCGACCAACATTTGGTATCAGATGGTGTTATTAATAAAGGATTTCCAAACACTCTATTTTTCAACTTTGATTTTAGTTGCATCTTAAGTATCTTAAATTTCTATTAGTTATAAATTTTATCTCTTTAAATATATTTGCTAAAATCTAATTATGGATAATAGACTAGAAGGTGCTGCTACCAAAAGACCACCTTTCTTTAATGGTGTTAATTATGCCCAATGGAAACTGAAAATGAAAATTCATTTAGAAAGTATAGGATTTGACATCTGGACTGCTATAGAGACTTTGTATAAGATTCCAAAAACTTAAAGAACTACTTGGGGTGAACCTAAAAAAATAGCTTACAATAATAATTGTAAAGAAATGAATGCCCTGTATTGTGCTTTAGGAGATGAAAAATTTAATCGAATATTTTCTTTTAAAACTTCTTATGAAATTTGGGATACCTTGGGTGTTTCTTGTGAGGGAACAACTAATGTTAAGGAAATGATATTGAATACCTACAATATTAAATATGGAAATTTTAAAATGAAGCCTAATGAACCTATTTCTGACATGTATCTCAGGTTCAACGAAATTGTAAATACAATGAGCTCACTTGGAAAAGCTATTCCTGCAAAAGAGCAAATCATGAGGATACTAAGATGTCTACTAGAAAGATGGAGAGGCACATCAGTCTCAATAAGAGAATCGTGTGACATAAGTTCACTGCATATTAAAGAGATTATTGGTAAGTTAATGATGTATGAAGAAGAAATAAAGGTAAAAAAATAAGAAGATGATGAACCAAAGAGGAAGTTAGTGGCATTTAAGTCTACTGCCTCAAAGAGCAAGGACAAGGAGAAAGTTCACATACCTACTTAAAGCTCAACAAGTGGAGGTTCAGATTCTGATAGCGATGAAGAGATGGCTTATATAGCCAGACGATTCAAAAATTCTATAGGAAGAATAATTTTTTCAGAAAACTAAATTATAAGGGTAAGTATGACCAATGAGGTAATTGGAAGAAAGATTGGAATAAAGCTGATAAGGATGATGAGATGGTGTGCTATGAATGCAAAAGGAAAGGACACATTAAGGCTGACTGTCCAAAATTGAAGTTCAAGAAGAAATATGATTATAAGGAAAAAATATATAAGAAAGCAATGAAAGAAACCTGGAGTGCTTCAGAAGATAGTTCGAGTGATTCTGACTCCACTCAGGATAAAAAATCTTAAAAAGCTAATATGTGTTTCATGACAAACACATCTGAGGTAACATTGAATACTCATGATTTAAATTCTTATTATTATGGAGATGATTATGATTATAAAAACATGTTTAGTGAAGATTTATTTGAATACTATAATATGTTAGAGGATACCTACAATGAGCTGAAGGATAAGTACAAGTCATTAAAGAAACAATATTCTTTAACTAGCACTGTCAAATCTACATTAGAAGTATAAAAGGAAAAGAATGATCAACTGTTAAAGGAGAATACTCAACTTAAATTGTCCAATGATAAACTAATAATAGACTTAGAAAAGTTAAAAAATGGAAAGAAAACTCTTACACAAATTCTAGGTAAAAAAGTGGCACCAATGTATACTACTGGTTTAGGCTATCAGCCTGGACAGAGACAGATTGCAAAGAATAAATTTATTCCTAAATCTGGACAGTATGCTGCTAGTTCTAGTTTTGGAAATTACTATGCCTCAACTATCTATTCACATAGTTATAGATCAAAAAAATTTTATCTTTCAAAATCTTTTGAATCTATTGATTGTATGAGACCCATTAGACAAATCTGGGTACCAAAAGTTTTGCTTGCTAACCTGTCTGGACCCAATAAAATTTGGGTACCAAAATCATTTTCTGTTTAAACCTGTTTTGTAGGAGAATTACTTGAAGAGTTCCTATAAGAAGACATGGTAATTGGATAGTGGATGTTCAAGACATATGACAGAATACTTTTCATGTTTTAAGAGCTTAGTCGAAGTTGATGGAGGACATGTCACCTTTGGTGATAATTCAAAAGGAAAAATCATCGGCTTAGGCCAGATTGGTAACACTGATTCAGTTTTAATTTCTAAAGTTTTATTTTTTTATGGATTAAAATACAACCTGTTAAGAATTTATCAGTTGTGTGATAATTATTTCAATGTTAAATTTGAAAATGATGCTTGTAATGTTTTTAATTCTAAAAATGTTTTAGTATTTTCTGCATTGAGAAATGAAAATTTTTATGCTGTAGATTTAAATTCTTTAGCCAAAAAAAAGTTTACTTGTTTAAATGATTTTTATAGAGAATCTTGGCTATGAAACAGAAGATTAGGACATGATTCTCGCTCAAATTTACCCAAGAGAAGAAGGTAAGACGATCCTTGTAGTTTAGCTTGGGTTGTCGAATCCTCAGAGACCTAAGAAGTAACCTGTAGACACGTACATTCTATGGACTATTTTTGGATATGAAGTGGACAACTTGGGTTGATTTTAGATGGGTTTAAAGGAACTCTAAGATACTTAAGTGAATTAAATTTAAAATAATGAGTTGATCCTAGGTTATCGTTCGGGGTGGATTGGACGTATTTCCTTTTTAATGATTTCAATTTCTTATATTTGAGATGGGTTCATTTAAGGAGATAAAAAAACATCATCACTTACTGGTTTAATGCCTACACCCTTTAATACTAATCACCTATACACTTGAAGGATCAAAGTTTTGAGCACTTCAAGGTAAATATTCGTATTAACACTTGAAGTGTGTGACCTTAAATTCAACAAGGACGATGAAGTTTAAAAATCATCAAATAAAAATCTCAATTAAAGAAGTGATTATAAATTAATGAGGTGATAAATAACATCCAATCTATCCCCTTTATACTCACTTGGATCAACCCATAAGTGGGTTATCCCTCCATTGATCCCATGGTTTCAATGGAAGCGGATAGTAGACTCATGAGGGAGGAAATTGAGAAGTAAAGAAAAAAAAATGATCACTCCACCGTTGTGTGAATAATTTCACAAGGTTTGGTGTGAATAAATTCACACCTTGATCCAACAGTATCAAAGTGATATGAAGAACAACAGAATAAGAGTATAAGAAGAACTTTTATTAAGAAACTAAAGTGAATTGAACAACTTACATGTGAAAGACAAATTTGAGACAACAAAATTGCAGTATAACATTACAATTGAACAAAGCATCCAAGATTCTCAACTCCTACACCACCAATGCCTTAAAAAGGAATTTTGGAAGCCTTGGGTCGAGACTCAAATAGTACAAAGCATACCACTTGATTATGGTAGGACTAGGGTGGTGGAAAGCTTGTGGAACTTAGACTTTTCTACATTTGACCCGAGGTGGCAGCCAGCTTTCATCCACCGAACAGATGTGATTTTATTACCTTCTAGATTTCCGAATCATAGTTATCCATAGAAGAATAAAATGGATCCCCAGATGTCTCCTAATCGCCTGTAAAATTTGAGCCCATTTGGAGTTTTATATTCGGAGATATGATCAGATTAGTGGACTGTTTTTCTGGGCCACAGAATCTGGCCCAGAATTTTATTTCTAACTTGGGCCGCCTAAATGGACACCATGGAGGCCGAATTAGCATTGGATAATGAAAATTGATTTGTTCCTATACATTTCTTATAGAATCCCACGAAATTTTTAATTCATTGGGCCTGTATTTTGGGACCAAACGTCTCATCAGTGGGCTGGTGTCCAATCTACCTTCTCTAGAATTACTTCCTTTCATCACAAAATATCCCCATATTCTTCCATGAATTCTCCATTGATCCCTGAATGAAACATGTTCATATTTGAGTTTACATAAATTTCAAAAAATATCAAATTAAAATATGTATAATCATATGAATCATTGGGTACTTCAAATGATGTTAAAAAATGTACCACATAATAGTGCATTTTAAGAAGGTATTACAATCATAACGTGAAATGATGTTCAAAGTGTAAAATGCACTAAAATGGTGTTTATGAATAATAAATAACATGAATATTATTTATATTAAAAATGAATATTAGCCTCATTTAGTGGCTAATCACACCCCCCAACTTGAGTTTTTCTAGTCCTGAGCAAAATATATCTCAACAATATGAAATTTGAATTCCCTTTTCCAAAAACATTTCAATACACAATGATCCCCATAAACCCTTATACCAAACAATCATGAAACCCATCAAAATATTTTAATACAAGATAGTTTCATAAGCAGATCCCAATCCCAATCCCATTCCTTTGTTCAAATTCATTTCCATATTTCATCCAATATCAATTAAGTATGAGGATGTGTTGTGCATCACAATAGACATGGGGGTTCATCTTTATTCAAGGGGGAAATTACGGAAGAGCTAAGTGGAATCACATTTCAATATTAATATGAGTATTCAATTTTTTTGTATTATATATATATATATATTTTTTTTGCAATTTTTCCATGGTAATTGAAATTGCACTCAAAAGAGTCAACCCCTGTAGCGAGACTTTGCCGATGACTCCCAGGCTCAAAGACCTTAGGGCACTAAGTGAATCCCACATACTGGGGCATCATCTCGAGTTAACTCAGTTAAAAAAAAATTCAAATTACCAAAAATAGAGATAAAATTACTAACTCTGGGCCAGATAACTATGGAGTCACGATCCCCAAGTTCCGAAAGCCACGCATTAGGTCATTTCATTTCTCTACGCGCAAATTTATTATTATTTTTTAATTTTTTTTGAATAATCATATTAAACTAAAATGATCACCAAACCTATGCTATTTATTTGGGGGACCCCATGAACTCAAACTAATACCCCACTATCCAAAGGACATGCATTGTGATCTTTTTTTTATTTGGATGAAAATATAAATGATGAAATATCACATTGGACAGCCACACTTTCCAAAATCTATGCTCATGAAATTATACAAGGATTAAAATAAGAATTAGGGTATGCTAAATTATTTGATATTCAGTTTCAAAGTGTTCAATTTTTATTACCATGTTCAAAGTTAAAGGAATTTTTCCTTCTATTTACACATTTTTTTTCAAATCATTCATTTTTTTTACACAAAAGCATTTTTTTATTTTATCTCCCCCCTAACTTAAAATAACATTTTCCCCAGTGTTTAAAGAAAATAAAATTTAGAAGGGGTAGAGGTAGAGAATGAAATTTCAAAAAGGAAATTGAAATTTAGGGTTATGGAATGAATTCACCTGGTGGTTGAAGTTAAAATTCTTGCTGCTCCCTTTTAATCCTTTGATATCCATGTCACTTGCAGAGTTCCCTAGTAGAAAAAAAAACAAAACAATATATATATATATTTATATAATAAAGAAAGTAAAATATAAGTATATATATAAAAATTATAGAATAAGGAAGTAGAAAAAGTCGTAGGTCAGTGGTAAGCGTGCGCCCCTGTCTCCCTTCGGTCCTGGGTTCGAATCCCCACGGCTTCGTCGGTTGTGACGAGGTTTGACCCACGACCCATGACGTGTCCCTTTTTATTATTATTATTATATTTTTATTTATTTTTTGTATTTTTATTTTGACCTACAAGCACATTAAAATAAAACAAACTGATGATACATTGTCTTCTTTTTAAATTTCTGTGTAAGACATTACTCAAGGATCACACCACGTGACACAGATGAATATGGTGCTCCCCTTTAATACCCATCCATAATCATAATAGAAGAACAGGTCAACAGTCTATTTTTTTTAAATATAAAAATGATTAATTAAAATATAAATTTTATTAAAACAACAAAATGATATGAAACTTGAAAACCATGGGTTGCCTCCCATGTAGCGCTTTGTTTAATGTCGTTAGCCCGACATGAACCCCTAAAATTACCCAATACTAACTTTCAAAATTTTAAGGACCCCATATTTACCCACTTCTACTTTATTGATATTGATTATTTGTTTATAATTTGTGTCATGTAAAAACCAATGTTCTGAAATGAGCGGGTAAATCCAAGGAATATCATAAATGGTGGATTCAATTTCTTTTTTAGTCTTTACAAAGATATTAAGAATCGTTACCTCTTTATTGGTTTCAAGATAATAAATTTTGAAAATTGGAAGTTTTTGGCTATCCCCAATGAATGGAAACTTGAGGGTGGATGGAAAGTCCTTTCGTTCAAGTTCAGGTAGGCTAACACTTTCATACATAGGTTGGGACTTTGAATCAAACTCAATTTCATTTTCAAAATTGCTCAACAGAATTGGTTCCTTTTGAATAGAAGATTCAACCACCAAATTGGAAAGATCAGTTTAAAGAATGGGTATGGACTCAAAGTTTGTGATTTATCTTAATGGTTCAGTGATTTGTGTTTTTGAAAAATCATCAATGGAGTTATACATAGGAGACTCAATCCACGATGTCAAATTCTTCTCATTTGAATACAAAAAATCAATTTCCTCCTCATTTAAAGACCCTCCATCAATTTCTTTATTCAATTACCCTACCCCAAATCCAAAAGTTGGTTCTTTAATAAATTCATGAGTGATTTTTGGGAAACTAGACACTCCACATAAGGTTTTGGAAGGTACAGTTGGTGTAGGGATGAGTTCCTCACAAGTATTAATGCATTGTAGTTCTAATATCAAAGATGATAACTCAGAATTCATTATCTCCATTTGATTACACAATTGTTCAATCAGTGTTTGAGGAAAATAATTTGTATAAGGTTGAACATCATGGACTTCCCCAAGATTGATCTCTTCAACCATCCTTGAGAGGGCTGTAAATTTATCCTTTGAATGTTCATCATCCCAATGATTGTACATGTCAGCAGGTGTGTGGTAATTAATCAAGGGTTGATCAAAGAAATTTTTTAATTTAGGGGCTTCCAAATATTGATTTTCCATTTGATTTCATCATGAGTTTGTGACATGGTAATTTGGAAGATACTCCATTGGACAAGACAGAAAGTTGGATTTTAGATTTTTAGGACACACACAAACAGAAAGGGGTAAAGATAAGAGAGATGGGGGTGAGAATAGAGAATGAGGGGTGAGAAAAGGATTCTATTGTCTAATATAACTTACTTGGGTCCCTGGAAATAGCTCCAAAATTTGATTCTCGCTCAAATTTACCCAAGAGAAGAAGGTAAGATGGTCCTTGTAGTTTAGCTTGGGTTGTCGAATCCTCAGAGACCTAAGAAGTAACCTATAGACACGTACATTCTATGGACTGTTTTTGGCTATGAAGTGGACAAATTGGGTTGATTTTAAATGGGTTTAAAGGAACTCTAAGATACTTAAGTTAATTAAATTTAAAAGAATGATTTGATCCTAGGTTATCGCTCGGGGTGGATTGGACGTATTTCCTTTTTAATGATTTCAATTTCTTATATTTGAGATGGGTTAATTTAAGGAGATAAAACAACATAATAACTTACTAGTTTAATGCCTACACACTTTAATACTAATCACCTATACACTTGAAGGATTAAAGTTTTGAGAACTTCAAGGTAAAGGTTCGTATTAACACTTGAAGTGTGTGACCTTAAATTCAACAAGGATGATGGAGTTTAAAAATCATCAAATAAAAATCTCAATTAAATAAGTGATTATACATTAATGAGGTGATAAATAACATCCAATACATCCCCTTTCTACTCCCTTGGATCAACCCATAAGTGGGTTATCCCTCCATTGATCCCATGGTTTCAATGGAAGCAAAAAGTAGACTCATGAGGGAGGAAATTGAGAAGTAAAGAAAACAACAAAAATAAAATGATCACTCCACCGTTGTGTGAATAATTTCACAAGGTTTGGTGTGAATAAATTCACACCTTGATCCAAAGGTATCAAACTGATATGAAGAACAACAGAATAAGATTAGAAGAATAACTTTTATTAAGAAACTAAAGTGAATTGAACAACTTACATGTGAAAGACAAATTTGAGACAACAAAATTGCAGCATAACATTACAATTGAACAAAGCATCCAAAATTCTCAACTCCTCCTCCAACACTACCTTAAATAGGCATTTTGGAAGCTTTGGGTCGAGCCTCAAACAGTACAAAGCATCCCACTTGATTATGGTAGGCCTAGGGTGGTGGAAATCTTGTGGAACTTAGACTTTTCCACATTTGACCTGAGGTAGCAGCCATCTTTCATCCACCGAACAGACGCACTTTTATGACCTTCTAGATGGACGAATCAGAGTGAGCCATAGAATAATAAAATGGAGACCTAGATTTCTCCTAATCTCCTGTAAAATTTGGGCCCATTTAAAGTTGTATATTCGGAGATATGATCAGATTTGTGGGATGTTTTTCTGGGCCGCAGAATCTGGCCCAGAATTTTATTTCTAACTTGGGATGCCTAAATGGACACAATGGAGGCCGAATTATCATTGGATCATGAAGATTTATTTGTTAATATAAATGTCTTATAGAATCCCACGAAATTTGGGATTCATTGGGCTTGTATGTTGGGCCCCACCGTCTCATCAGTGGGATGGTGTCCAATCTGCCTTCTCTAGAATTGCTTCCTTTCATCACAAAATATCCCCATCTTCTTCCATGAATTCTCCATTGATCCCTGAATGAAACATGTTAATATTGGAGTTTAGATAAATTTCCAAAAATATAAAATTAAAATATGTATAATCATATGAATCATTGGGTACTTCAAATGATGTTAAAAAATGTACCACATAATAGTGCATTTTAAGAAGGTATTACAATCATAATGTGAAATGATGTTCAAAGTGTAAAATGCACTAAAATGGTGTTTAAGAATAATAAATAACATGAATATTATGTATATTAAAAATGAATATTAGCCTCATTTAGTGGCTAATAAGGACACTACAATGTTCACTCACTTAAGAAACTGACTAAGAAAAATTTAGTTAGAGACCTACCTCAACTAAAATTCCCAACATACAAAGTTTGTACTCCCTGTCAAAAGGGAAAGCAACATAAAGTTTCATTAAAATTAAAGAAATAATTTTCAACTTCTTAACCTCTTGAGTTGGTTCACATGGATTTATTTGGACCTTCTAGAGTTTCTAGTTTAAATGGGAAGCACTATGTCTATGTCTTAGTAGATGACTTTTCTAGATACACTTTGGTATACTTTCTAGCTCACAAAAGTGAAGCTTGTTCCTATTTCATCAAATACTCCAAGTCTGTAGAGAACCTTAGTGGACTTAAAATTAAGACCTTGATAAGTGACCATGGTCATGAGTTTGAAAATCATGAGTTTGAATCTTACTGCTCACACAATGGCTATAATCACAATTTCTCTGCCCCTAGGACACCTCAACAGAATGGTGTAGTAGAAAGAAGAAATAGAACCCTTCAGGAAATTGCAAGAACTATGCTTAATGAGTATGACCTATGTGTTTATTTTTGGGATGAATCTGTAAATACAGCTTGTTATGTTATAAATAGAGTCTTGATTAGACCTGTTCTTAAGAAGACCCCTTATGAACTGTGAAATAACAGGAAACCTAAAGTGAGTTACTTCAGAGTTTTTGGTTGCAAAGTCTTTATTCTCAATACTAAGGAAAATCTTGACAAGTTTTCTTCTAAAAGTGATGATAGAATCTTTCTAGGTTACTCTATAACCAGTAAATCTTATAGAGTTTTTAACAAAAGAACCAAATATGTGGAAGAATCTGTTCACATCAAATTTGATAAAACTGATCCGCATGAACCTAAGTCTTCTCTTGAAAATCTTGAAGAAGATCTGTCTATTCTGGACCTAAATGGTAAAAACAGTGAACCTGCTGTAAAACCAAGCAATTCTGGAAATTTTCCAGAACTTGCTTATAGTGAACCCAAACATAAAGAAGAACCTGAAATTTCTAGTCCTACCTTTACCAGATCAACTAGGATTCTAAAGAATCATCCTTTAGATGCTATTGTAGGTAATCTTGATAGAGGGACACAGACTAGATCTTCTCTAAGAAACCAGGTTGAACATCAATCCTTTCTTTCACAGATAGAACCTAAAAATATCAATGATGCAATCAATGATGAATTTTAGGTAATGGCTATGCAAGAAGAATTAAATCAATTTGAAAGAAACAAAGTCTAGGAATTAGTTGACAGACCTAAGGACACTTTGACCATAGGCACTAAATGGGTTTTTAGAAATAAAGTTGATGAATCAGGAAATATAGTTAGAAACAAAGCAAGGATAGTTACACAAGGATATAGTCAAGAGGAAGGAATAGACTATGAGGAAACCTTTGCACCTGTAGCTAGATCAGAAGCTATTAGGATTCTACTTGCCTATGCTGCTCATCTGAATTTAAAGTTATATCAAATGGATGTTAAAAGTGCTTTTTTAAATGGTTTCATAATTGAAGATGTTTTTGTTGAACAACCACCTGGATTTACTAATCCTCATTTTCCAAATCGAGTTTTTAAGCTCTCTAAATCTTTATATGGTTTAAATCAAGATCCACGAGCTTGGTATGATAGACTTAGTAGTTTTCTTATTTAAAAAGGTTTTTCTAAAGGGATTGATGATCCAAATATCTTTATTAAAAGAATTTCCAAAGATGTTTTGATAGTTCAAATCTATGTTGATGATATTATTTTTGGATCTTCTAAAAATACTTTGTTTATTGATTTTTCAAAGAGTATGCAAAATGAATTTGAAATGAGTTTAATGGGAGAACTCAAATATTTTCTTGGATTTCAAGTTTTTCAAAATGAAAATGGTATTATTTTAAATCAAAGAAAATATACAAAGGACCTCTTAAAACATTTTGGTTTGGATAGTATTAAGGAAAGTGATACACCTATGAGTACTAATTATAAGTTGGATGCTGATGAAACTGGAAAATCAGTGGATCAAACCAACTACAGAGGTATGATAGGGAGTCTTATTTACCTTACTACTAGTCGACCAGATATTATGTTTAGTGTGTGTATGTGTGCAAGATTTCAAGCTAATCCAAAAGAGTCACACTTGCTTGCTGTTAAAAGAATTTTAAAATATCTTAAACATACTACTAACTTAGGATTATTTTATCCAAAAGGAAAATCATTCGATTTAATAAGTTATTCAAATGCTGACTTTGCTGGTTGCAAGTTAGATAGAAAGAGTACTTCTGGAACATGTCATATTCTAGGTAAGTCCTTAGTATCATGGTGTAGTAAAAAGAAGAATTCTGTTTCATTGTCTATTGTTGAAGCAGAGTAAATTGCTGCTGGTAGTTGCTGTGCACAAATTCTGTGGATAAAACATACCTTACTGGACTATGGATATCAATTTAGACATGTATCTATAAACTGTGATAACACTAGTGCGATTAACATCTCTAAGAATCTCGTGTCTCACTCTAGGACTAAACATATTGATGTAAGACACCACTTTTTGAGAGATCATTACCAAAAGGGTGATATTACTCTTGAATTTATAGGTATTGAACATCAATTACCTGACATTTTCACCAAGCCTTTAAGTTCGGATAGGTTAAGTTACATTAGACATGAGTTAGGAATGATAGACTTTGTGAGTTAGAAACCTCAACGTTGGAAACCTCACCGTTAGAAACCTCACTGTTATACCTCACTGGTATGAACCTCACCGATATACCTCACCGTTATACCTCACCGTTAGGAATCCTCACCGGTATGTATTACCGTTAGGTTGCGTTGTTTTTAAACTTCATATCTTTAGCCGCCAGAATCTATATCATCTGTACTATACTTATTATGCTTTACTCATTTATTTTGTGATTCCTAAATGATAAAATATAATTATTTACCTCATCTCAATCCACCTCAAACCCTTTACCTTCAAGACTTAGCTCCAAAATCTTCAAACCTTAAGCCTCGCGATTCGCAGAATGGCAAGAGTGAAGAGACCATCAGTCAGCGAAAAGGATGATGAGCCAAATTCCAAGAGACTCAAAGGAGAGTCTAGTGGTGGAAGTGAAGTGAAGAAACCTAAAAATCTGCATCTTGTTCAAAGGGAGATAGTAGTTGAGAAAGGGCTATGCACAGAATGGTTGATTACCAGTAAGTCTTTAGTTCTAGAGGTGCTGGAGGACCAAAAATGGGTAGAATGCTTCTCAAATAACAATGGACCCTATTATCTGAAGCTGGTAAAAGAATTATATGAGTCTGTTCGTTTTGAGAAATCAGAAGTTGAGAACAGAATGGTATCAGTAGTGAATGGAAGGACAACATCTTTTTCCTCTGCTGAATGGGCTGAGTGCCTAAAAGTTCCACATAAAGGAGAGTTTGGGTATTTCTCAAAATCAGTACCTCATACCAGTGACATCTTTGAATATGATGCTGCTTTGTAAGAATTAATAGGAGATGGAACACCAAGAAAAGTAGTTGCTGTAGAAATGGATGGAGAGAACCGGTTACTGTTCAAGTTCATCCAACATGTGCTAAGTCCAAGAATAGGGGACTTTTCAAATCTGAAGTACCAAGATATTTATTTGATGCATCTGTTAAGAAATAGTGTTAATGTGAATCTGTGTAGACTATTAATGATTCAAATTGAAGATATGACCAGGCTAAAGTCAAAAAATAATGCTCTATTCTTTGCAAAGCTGATATCTGTGATGATCAAGGTAAGAGGTGTGGCTAAGTCTCAGGATGAGACAGTGGTTATGAAAGACAACTTTTTTATTACCAAAACTATCTATAAGTACATGAAGATCAATTGGAATCCATGGAGAAGAGAATGGGTTAGTGATGATGAGAAGTTTTATGATAAGTTTAATACTGTGGATCATCCTTCTAGGCCTAAGGATTTGAGGGATCCAGGTCTAGGACCTGATGAAGAGGAACCTCAGTATAGTGATGAAACTGATGAAGAGGATACCTCTGTAGCTAATGGAAGGTATCCAGACTTGCCTCCAAGTCCTATTGCTGAAATTTTATCATCTGGAAAGGAAACGGTGTTGGGAGAAAACAATGAAGAAGCACCTGTTGATGAGGAATACCAAGCTAGTTTATATCATGAGAAGACTTTCCCAGAGAATGAATAAGAAAGAGAATCTAAAACTGAAGCATCTATTTCTGCTTTCTTGAGTCTCAATCCACTGATTGGGCACTGCTTAATGCCTATTGAGGAAATTGTTTAAGTAGATAGACCTACACCTATTTCTGAAGAGCCTCCTGCTATTGGAGAAATGGAGATGGTTGTGGAGGATTCTTCCGAGGAAGGAATACCTACTGAGGCTGGTGTTAATGTACATATACAAGAGAATACACAGATTGAGGGGGAGCATCCTACCAGACATGGTACTATTTCAGTTGCTCATGAGATTAAAGACTGGGATGAAGACCCAGGTTTTGTAGTGTTTGGGTTAGACTATCCTGATTCAGAAGATGAGACACCCATCAATAGACCTCCCGTCACTTATAATATCCTTTATGAAACCTTACCTGAGGAAATAGTAAGAAAATATGATTTAAACCAGTTGAAATCTGATCTGCAAGCCAGTTTTGTGGAAGAAATAAAAAGAATGGAAACCTCTTTAGTATCTTCTATTCAGTCTGTGATGACTGAATCGGTCTCTGGAGTTTTGTATGAAGTCAAGACCTTCTAGAATAAAATTTCTAGCTTGACAGAGGATGTTGAATCTCTAAAGAAATCAATTGTCTCTATGGAGTCTTATATGATCTCTAAATCTCAAGCAGACAAATAATTGGATTTTGTGAAGAGTGTATTTGGCCAGATGGTATCAGTCTTTGAGGTATTTAAGACTTCCATGTAACAACATGTTAGCACCCAGGACTCTCTTGTGAAAAATCTTATAAGTGGGCTGACTAAATCCTTTAAAGAAACAGTAGCCTTTACTGTTTCACCTCTGAGTTCAACCAAGCCTTCTTTGGATATTGATAAGATTCAAGCTGTGATGAGAGAAGAGATTGGACAGTCTTCTACTAGTGGCTCTATAGACTCTGCTTCTTTGACCCAAGTAGTGACTACCACTAAGGATATAGGGAAAATTATTCATAATTTTATGAGAGAAGCCACTGATTCTCAAAAAGAGGTCAAAGACAAAGTGGATTTCTATTTCCATAGGATCTACACTAAGCATAAGTTGAATAATCATTTCAAACTTTTGTTAGAAAACCTGAAACAACCCCCAGTCACTCAGGATTTCAAAGAACAATTAAGCAAGATGAGGGAGTTGACTCCTGCTCTAGAAAAGTTTATGGAGAACAAGGATGACTTTATCTAATCTATGGAGAGAGGAGGAAAAATAATTATAGACTTTAGGAATTTGTTGCTGCCATTTTTTCATGTCGACAGTACTCCTATCATTTCACCTCCAGCTCTGCCTACCTCTGCTCATACTACCTCCATTCCTCAAATGACACCAGCTCAAGCTATCAGAATCTTGACACCATTGATTACTCAAAGGAGTACCCACTACAGGCCAAGATCAGTCTCTATTGCTCAACCTCCAGTAGTTCTTTCTGTAATTCCCAAGCCTGAGTCTATCTTTGAACCTAAATCCAAATCCAAAGTGGACATTTAGGAGGTGGATTGAATAGTGTCTAGGGAATTTGATAGGAATCACTTGTACTTTTCTTTTTCTCTCAATGATGTATTTCTCTGTATATTTTTTCCCCAAGCAATACATATGCTCTTATTCTCTTTTACCTTCTGTAAATTCTCTCATCCTTTGTTTCCTACTTTTTGCTAATCACAAAGGGGGATAAATATGAGCATAATTTATATGAGCATAAGAAAGGGGGAGAAATATGGGAAACATGAGACATATGAGCATAATTTAATTTTACCATAATTTAATTCTACCTCTGGTACATTTGTTTTATATCTGTGATACAATTGTTTCATACCTCTGGTACATTTATTTTATAATTTTACCTCTAATACAATTGCATTTAATACTATATCCTATGATACATTTAAAATCTCACATTTGAAAATGTCATGAGACCCAATGTATTTTATACTGATATTTTACTGCTTATTTTGGAATTATAATATCATAATTTGTGATTATCAAAAAGGAGGAGATTGTTGACCTCACCTATTTTGATAATCTCAATTATGTTTCAATATGATTTGATAATCCCAAATATTGTTTATCTTTATAATAATTATTCATTCAATCTATGAAATCATATTATTAAGTTGATAAAATATCAAAATGATCATTGGAATATGTTAATAAATGTTTATATATGTTTATACATGATTTTAAATAATTCTAACTCAATATGGATATGTTTTGCATAGAACAGATTGGTATTCGAGTCACTGATACAGACCTACCGATAGAGTAAGTCCACTGGTATGCATAATTCCACTAGTATGCACAATAGTTACCGATACAAGCTACCGATACAAGCTACCGATACAAACAGACAGACAGACAGATACCGATATAAAGTCCACCAATACAAATACAAAGTCCACCGATACAACCAACAACTGATACAAAGGTCTTAGGTACACAACTACCGATAAGGCCAAGTACACCGGTACAAAAGTCTACCGATATGGATAAGGTCATCGGTATGCAGACAGTTATCGTTACACCTACACTACCGATAGAATAAGTCTATCGGTATGCACAAGTAGACTGATACAGAATAACCGCTACTATTATGAAGTCCACTGTTATAAGCTCACTGGTATGGTTCACTGATACATATGTTCACTGATTCAAAAAGGTCATCGATATGCATAACAGATACCGATAGAAAGAGCTACTGATACAATGATCCATCGACTGATAGAAGTAGCTACCGATAGAAGGAGCTACCGATAGAAGGAGCTACCGATAGAAGGAGCTACCAATAGAAGGAGCTACCGATAGAAGGAGTAACCGATTCAAGCAAGCTATCATTACAAGGAGTAACAAATACCGATGGAAACCAGTCACTATTTCTCTGAACTCTATTTCTATTTGTTTATTTAGCAATGGTCATATTTGATGTTTTTAATGAAACTTCTATTAATTAATGAGGGTTTTTGGCATGTCAGGGAACCATACCTCGTACCTGTAAAAAGGTAATCATTCCCATTGCCAGAGCTCAAGATATAAAAGGAAGATCAAGATAATGAAGAAAGTGTGGTGGAATATACGTGCAAGTGTGCGACACCTAAAGTGAAATTCATAAAGAAGAACATGAGAAGAACTAAAAGAACAATCATACACATCAAGCAGAAGTTTCAAATAAGAAGATCAAGTGTTACAAAGAATACTCTCTTACTTGAGCTGAACACCTACACTGGAAGTGAAGGAACAAAACTACAACACTCTGTTTTCCTTTACAAATTCTAAAGGACTAAAATCTTCATCTACATCAATATGAGGAGTCCAAATCTTCACTCAAAACACATAGAGAATTCTAAACTAATCTCTATCTGTTTAGCTCTATTGTGTTTCATTTATTTACATTTTGAGCAGTGTGTGTGCTCTATATTTTTAGATACACACTGTCTCCTGTGCTGAACTGGAGGATTTATAAATCCTCACTCAATCTTTCTCTTATACTCTTATATCCCACTGTGGATAGTGGTAGAGGTCAAGTGTGACCTGGATAGCCTGTGTGCTATTATTTTGTTTTTCCCACGAAGAACTGTGGTAGAGGTCATAAGGACCTGGACAGTCTGAGTACTGTTGTTAACCCTGATCCAGGGTGTGGATCAAAGTTTATATAAACTGTTTGAGAGGACTAAGTCTCAGCTTGAGATTGAACCTCTTGGTTAAAACTAATGTGCTTGTTTATTTTGTTTTAAACTAAATTGAATATTCCGCTACTAAGTACGTTAAATCTAATTTTTTTTTAAAGTAACTCTGATAGTTAAACTAGAAAGTGTTTGTATTTATTATAAAGCATTAGGTTAGTTTCAAAAGCTAATCTAATCTTCAGATTAGATTAACTGAGAACTAATCAATCTCTTGAGAACCTAACTGACCCTTTACTGTATTACAAATTCACTACAGTTTAACTTGTTATTTAAATTTGGGGATTTTAATAGAAATATTTTTAACAGAATTTTTAATTGGAACTCAATTCACCCCCTCTTGAGTATCCACTCCGACCAACAATAAGAAATGAAAAAAATATAATTTTTCTTGAAAAAAGTACCTATTTTATAAAAATAATGGTGTCTTAAAATAGATTATAGATGATACTAGAAAATGGGTAAGAAATTGAGACGTTCCATTTAATCAGGTTTGTTTATTTGAGAAGGGAACCTTGTAAAACGTGTATTTACCATAAAATAAAGATAAAATGATCTGGATATATGAGTATGGAACATATTCAAATTATATATAAGAATTAAATAAAAATAAATAAGAATTATATTAGGGTAAAGGTAGTGAAATAATAACCTTAAGGAAAAATAAAGGTTTGAGTAGGATCCCTTACCTTATGCCCGAATGAGCTCTGCACCTGACCTTAACATCCTGAACAATCAAATTAAATCCATTAATTAATTAATTAAGAACATTTTATACAATTATTTGATTCATTATATTTTTATTAAGTTCATTCATGGCATTATTGATGAGTTATAGAGTTTAATTTCATCATTCGAGTGCATTCTTTTTCTTGGTTTTCATGATCAGTTCACTTGTTTATAAGTAATCAAATTCATGTAAAATGGGTATAATTATACAGAATTGTAATTACATATTATTAATGCGAATTAAAAAGGTGTTAATGGTTATATATATCATATGGTTATATGGTATTAGTATGAATCATTTGATAATACATGTAGTGATAATCGTTTAGATTATTACAACGGTTTTTCGATCACCACGAACTAGTTTTGTCGTATGAATTAGTATTATGTATATATATTGATTTCGGAAAATTAAATAGGTTATAATAAATATATTATATTATTGTTTAACTATAAAAATGGTATCATGAAAATCCTTGAATAAGAAATTTAATAACGAAATTTTTTCATCCACGAAGGCTGTAAATCAGCATCTCCCAGACGATGATTTCGTTTTTAAAATAAAAGAGAGAGAGTAAGGATATTGATGATGTTTATTCATTTATCATGATATAATTACATTATATGAATGATACTAGAGTTATCATGATAATTTTTAAATAGTATTTTTGGATAGAATAATAAAAAAAGAACTTGAAAAGAAAATAAAAGGAAAAAGGAAGGGGATTTTACCTCTTGAATACTCCTTGAGAATCTCCTTAAGGGGATTGAATTTAGTCTTTTGATAAGAACAAGAGCTTATGTACATGGGGTAAAATCTTGGGAATATTTTTGGATATAAATTTTACAATGTTCAAATCTTGGAAGGTGTGAGGAGAAGAGGGGGTGGTTTTTATAGTGGAGGAGAGGGGCAATTTCTCATTATTTTATTCATTATTTTAATATTTTGCTCAAGAAAAGAAATAATGTTGATTCTTGTGGCTATATACAGTAATAAATGCATGTTATTTTGAACCAAGAGTGCTTACATCATCCATACACCATCTATGACTCCATAATTCAAGTATTTAGCATTCATCATAAATTATCGTATTTTACTATTCACCAAAAATTCAAGTATTTTAGAAAAATACCAAAAATTCACCTTAACAATTTTTTGATGTGTATAATTAAAAAATGAACTCAAATTTATGAAAATAATTTTCTAAATATGAGAAATTTAATTTTTAATTAAAATCATCATTCACTTGAAAAATATAGTTTTTAAAATTAAAATTGATTTTATAACACCCCGAAAAATTAACTAAGATATTATTAAATTATACTAAAATCATAAGAAAAATAAATATTTATTTATGAATACATTTTATAAAAATTAATTTTCCTTTAAATCAATTTATTAATTATAAAATTGTAATTAAATATTTATTATTCACAAAAATACCAATGCTTAATTATTATTTTTTAAATATTCACCTACTTATACCATGATATAATTATACATTTCTTTAATTTATAAGGTACCTAAATTTTATTTATACTTTTATGGGTGCAGTTACTATTCATTAGGCCGATTTACTATTCATAAGGGTCATATTACTATTCCCAAGGTCAAGTTACTATTCACTAAAAATGTAAGTTGATTTTATGAAACTCTGAATATATTAATGATCGCAAACATGTATGTCTATTTTTAGAAATTCAAATCACATAGGTGACAAAATTTTGTTTAATGGCTAAGTTATAATAACAAAGTGTTGTTTTGAATAGACTTAGTGTCGCATGCATTTCATTCTATATTAAATTTATTTGTAAAACCTTGGGGTGTTATATTATCCCCCCTTATAAAAATTTCATCCTCAAAATTTCCAAAATGTTACCTCATAAAAAGATTTGGGCAGGTCTTCATCATAAGTTCTTCAGGCTCCCATGTTTCCTCTTCAATTTTATGATTTTTCCAAAGTACCTTTACTAGCCGATTCATCTGATTCCTCAACACCTATTCTTTAGTGTCCAAAATTTAGATAGGATATTCATAGTAAGATAAGTCAAGTTACAATTCTATTCCTTTAGAATCAAGTACATGTGTTGGATCTGGCATGTACTTCCTTAACAAAGAGATGTGAAACACATTGTATACCTTAGAAAGTCTAGGAGGCATTGAAAAATGATAATCCATAACTCCAATTCTATCTAGAATTTCAAAAGGACCAATGTACATGGGTCTTAATTTCACTTTTCTTTCTAAATATTATAAGACCCTTCCATGGATATACTTTCAAGAAAACATGATCTCCTACGTGAAATTCCAAATCATTCCTTCAATTATCAGCATAACTATTTTGCTTACTTTGAGTTACTTTGATATGAGTTTGAATAGTCTTTACCTTTGCTATTGTTTCCTATACAAGCTATGGGCCTACAAGATTTCTTTCACAAACTTCATCCCAATATGTTAGTGTATGACATCTCTTTCCATAAAATGCTTCATATGGCTCCATTTGAATACTATAATGGAAACTATTATTGTAAGAAACTCTACCAAAGGTAAATACTGATCCTACATACCTTGAAAATCAATTGAGCATGATCTCATAACGTCTTCTAAAGTTTGGATCATCCTTTCTAACTACCCTTCAGTTTGAGGGTGATAAGCAGTACTCAAATGAAGCTCAGTATCCAAATCTTTCTGGAGAATTTTCTAGAATTTTGATGTAAATCATGGATCATGATCAAAAAAAATTTATATAGGTTCTCCATGAAGTCTTAAAACTTCATTAATATAGAGTCGTTCAAGGCGTTCCAGTGAAAAATCCTCCCTTATAGGGAGAAAATGAGCATATTTGGTAAGTCGATCAACAATTACCCATATTGCATCATTCAATCTTGGAGTTTTTTGGTAATCTAGTGACAAAATCTATGGTAATGTTATCCGATTTCCATGTAGGAATAGGTAGAGGTTGCATGAATCCTCTAGGATGCTATCTTTCATCCTTCACATATTTACATACTAAACATCTTGATACATAATAAGAAATTTCATGCTTCATGTTGTCCCACCAGAAATGTTCATTCAAATGTCTATACATCTTAGTGATACCAGGGTGTATAGAGAAATTCTAAATATGGGAATCATCCAATAAATCCCTTTTTATCTCAGGTGTAGAGGGAACACATCGCCTTCTCCCAAATTTTAGAATTCCATCATCACACACGAAGTCTGGAAACTTACCATCATTCACAACTTTAATTTTCTTTCGAATATTCTCATCATCATATTGAGAACTTTTAATTCTTTCCAATAAATATGGTTGAGAAACCAATTTAAAAAGTAATAATGCTTCACCTTCTTTAATAATTCCCATATTCATCCCCACTATATCCATGTACATAAGATCCTTTTCAATCCTCATTTTTTTAAGAACTCCATGATCCTTCTTTCTCAACGCATATTCCACCTTATTTTCCTTCCCTAGATGGTAGTGTATGGAACAATTATAATCCTTGAGTAGCTCGAGCCATCGACTTTGCCTCATGTTGAGTTATTTCTATGAGAATATATATTTTAAGCTCTTGTGATCTGTATATATCTCACATATTTCACCATAGAGATAATGTCTCCATATCTTCAGATCAATGATTACAACTGTTAACTCAAGATCATGAGTTGGATAGTTATGTTCATTAATTTTTAATCACCTTGATGCATAGACAATAACTCTATCATTCTACATAAGGACACAACCAAATCCTTTCTTTGATACATCACTATAAATCACAAATCCACCATTTACTGATGGTAGAGTCAGATCAGATAATTTACTAACCTCTTCGTCAATTCTTCAAAACATTCTTCACATTATTTTTTCAATATGAACTTAACCCCTTTATGAGTAAGGTTGGTTAACAGGTTAGCTAATCAGGCAAAGTTCTGAACGAAACACCAATAATAACCTGCTAAACCAATAAAACTACATACCTCAGTTACGTTCATTGGTGTAGTCCATTCTTGAACTTCCTTTTTCTTTGCAGGATCCACTAAGATTCCATCCTTATAGACAATATGTTCAAGAAAAGAAATTGTTTGAAGCCATAATTCACAGTTTCTAAAATTCTCGTATAACTCATTTATTCTAAGAGACTTTAGAATAATGCACAAGTGATTCTCATGTTCTTCATAGATTTTGGATTATACTAATATATCATCAATAAATACCACAAAAAGTCATCAAAATATTCCTTGAAAACTCTATTCATTAGATCCATGAAGATAGAGGGTGCATTAGTCAGTCCAAAAGGCATTACTGTAAACTCGTAATGCCCATACCTAGTTTGAAATGTTGTCTTTGGAACATATTCCTTCCTCACATGAAATTGATGATATCCAGATCAAAGGACAATCTTTAAAAAATATTGGGCTCTATGAAGTTGATCAAATAAATCATTAATGTGAGGAAGATGATACTTGTTCTTTATCTTAATAGCATTGATCTCCTTATAGTCAATGCACAATCTCATAGACCCATCTTTCTTCTTAATGAAAAGAATAGGAGCTCCCCATGGATAAATACTAGGGAAGATAAATCCCTTATCACTCAATTCATCTAGTTGTTTCTTCAGCTCTACTAATTATAGTGTGGACATTTTGTAAGGGGTCTTTGATATAGTCCTTAAACCAGGAATTAAATCAATAGAAAACTCAATTTTACACTTTGGAGGATGTCCAAGTAAATCCTCTGGGAATACATCAACTTATTCTTGCACAATAGGTATATCCTTAATCTGAAGATTTATTTCCTCACCTATATATTTTGGTTTATCTTCATCCTCAATAATTGAATTCAATAGAGATACTAGGGGTAGATCTAGATAAGAATCAAATGATGAGGTTTCTGCTCCAAAGATAATGGATTCTACATTATTCTTAAAAATTGTAACTTCCTTATTCTTACAATATTTTTTTCTCATCATAACTTGAAATCCGATTAATACCAAGAATTATATCAAATTCAATCATGGGTATGATGATAAGGTTAAAAACTAAAGCACATTTATGTGTTATAAGGGGGACTGATTATCATATATTTGTTGCAATGATACTTCCCTTAGGATTTTTGACTGACAACTCCTTTATTAAATCAAATTAGAAATGTCTAATTTTCTTGGAAAACTGGGAAGATATAAAAGAATTCGATGATCCATAATAAAATAAAGCATTGACTAAGTTTGAGGAAATGATTAAAGTACCTTCCACCACATCATTAGGAACTTCAACTTTAGCAGTTGTGATTGCATAAGCTTGGCCTTGCTCCCTTGGCGTTCTCTGGAGAATGTTTCCTTGAAACTTAGGAAAATCATTGACGTAATTTCCCATCTCTTTATAATTGTATCATTGAACATTAGTAGCTTATTTCTTTCCCTTAAAATCATGAGATTGATAGCCTCTTTATTCACATTTGTAACAAACTCATTTTCCTTTTAGGCAGGCTCCAGGGAGTTTCTTTCCATATGTAGCACATGTTAGAAAACTCCCTTTTTTATTATTAACTTTATCCATTCTTTCCTTTACCATCCTCTTATTATCTTTATTTCCCTTAAAGTCATATGACTTAGATAATTCTTTCTCTATCTTGATATCACATGAGACTATATCTATATATGATGAGAATGTTTGGGAGAACAGTGCCCTTCATAGGAATGGTTTTAAACCATCAAATAATTGATCAATCTTGCTCATTGGTATTACATATGTAGTCTATGACATGCCTTGATAACCTTATAAAATTGGATTCATACTTCACAACATTTTTATCTTCTTTTTTGTTTCAGACTCAAGAATTTACTCTCCATATCTTCTCACTATTCTCGAGGAAAATATATTTTTTAAGAACATTTTCTTAAAGTCATTCCATTCCATTTCTTATATTTCTTACTCCTCCTTCATGTTTTGAATTAACAACCACCACTGATCTGCATCTCCCGATAGATGATAAACTACCATGAAGACCTTCTCCTTTTTGTCACTTTTCAAAGTAAGAAATATCTCCCCTAAGGAACTTATCCACTAATCCGCTATGAATGGGTTTGTAGTCCCATTGAATGATGAAGGATGTTGTCAAAAAAAGTGGTCTAACATTGACCCTCCACATTGTGGATTTGGATGCTCTATACGGGTAAGGTTATTATTCATAACCTGAGTCAGATGTCCTAGTGTAGTTATAAGTTGCTGAACACCAGTCGTATCTTCATAACCAACATCATTATATTGCATAGGAGGGAAATACCTACATGGGATACATGTGTTCATGCAGTTTCCATTCCTTCAACTAGGAACCATTTCTAAATAATGATATACACTAAATTAGGTTATGAATCATAATGTATAATGTCAAACTATCAAAACACTTAACAAAATTAAAATTTTATGCATGTATAATCTCATAATCATAAGCATGTTTTCTTTAAGGACATATTTAAATTTAAATCCTTCATAATAGTTTGTAAAGAAAATGTGATTTATCCTAATCATAACCCCCAGGAGTGTCAAACCAGGAGCACAATAAGACCCATTTTCGTGTACCAGGTTACCCCAAGTCAGGACCGAAACACCTTTTCAGAGTTATTACTCCTAGGTATATTTGTTCCAAAAATACGTCCACTTGTATTATCCAGATAGTGATGTATTTCTAGGAATATCCACATAATCTCTCATTTACCAAAATTCTAGGATGCTCTTGTATTCTTATCCTTAAATTCTATCATAGGGTTTTGTTCCCTAATCTACGTTTTCTAAATCTAGTTTATAAGTATTCTACTAAACTTCCTCTGATACTAATTATAACACCCTAAACCCAGTTTCTTGGAGCCAAAGCATTATTTTATTACATTGGAATGATTACAAGAAAGTTGTATCCTGAAGGACTGAATATTTTAGTAGTTTTGGAAAACCATATACAAATATAAGTTTTACATTACAACTCTAAAGGAAAACCAATATAAAAATTCCATTGATAATATCCATAACTCCTAGATTATCCCTACAAGTCATTCATAATATTCATCTTCACATCCTAGGGAAAAATAAAACATAAGAAAGAGGTGATCTTAGATGCTCAGTAAGGATAATTAGTACAACAAAAGATATCATAAACATAAACACTAGGCAAGGTGAACAACTATAAACACATACCTTTAAAAATATACTTGAGCATAATATAGCAGGAATGAAGCTGATTAAATAAAGCCATATAAATGACCATAAGAGAATAACCATTGATATTATACTAGTCAAGTAATCACTTGGTTTATCAATTACTAATATCATAATTAGGTAATGCATAATTTCAGACACCTGAAACGTACCGTCGAGGCCTCGACCTAGACGTCTAAAAATACTAGCACTACGAGAAAAATGGGTATTTGCGACAGGTTATTTGCGACGGGAATAATCCCGTCGCAAATACCCCTGTTAAAAACTTATTTGCGACGAAGGTATTTGCCCGTCGCAAATAAGTATCCTTTTGCGACGAGGAAGGCTATCCCGTCGCAAAAGGACTGGCGCCCTTTGCGCGCCAAATCGCGGGAAAACTATTTGCGATGGGGGAATATTCCCGTCGCAAATAACCGGCGGCGGTAAAAGGTATTTGCGACGGGAATATTCCCCCGTCGCAAATAGTATGTCGGCAGGTGGTTATTTGCGACGGGTCTCGTCGCAAATAACTATTTAACCGTTGACCATAATAAATGCTGGCTAAGGTATTTGCGACGGTTCCCGTCGCAAATGGGCCCGTCGCAACTAATCTAACCTATAAATACCCCCATCCGTTTTTTTCAAATCAATCTCAAATTCCATCTTCTTCTTCTCTCAAGATTTTATTTCTACAGTTCAGTTTTTCTCAAGTTTAATTTTTTTCTCTGGAGTTGGTATTGAAGTTTTGAAGAACGATCAGAGATCAACCTCAGATCAATTTTCAAGGTATTTATATTTATTTTAATTTCATATTTATTTTTAATGTTTTATTAGTTTTAATTATTCTTAATTAGTTGTAATTTAATTATGTTTACATTGTTTTATAACTTAATAATTAGTAATAAATACTAATAATTAGGAATAATAACATTATTTAATTATTAATATATTTTATTATTAATATTAAAATAATATAATTTTTTATATATATACAGTTCTCTTTTCATCTGTGTGTTTGCTGTCTTCACATGTATTATTTGTATGTGGAGATAAAAAACACACAGATGAAAGGAGAATTGTATATAAATTAGAAAATTATATTATTTTAATATTAATAATAAAATATACTAATAATGTTATTATTCATAATTATTGGTAATTATTCCTAATTATTGGTAATTATTCATTTAATTAGTCATAATTAAGAACAATTACCAATAATTACCAATAATTAGTAATACTTAGTAATAATTACCAATAATTACCAATAATTAGTAATAATTACCAATAATTAGTAATAATTAGTAATAATTAGTAATAATTAGTAATAATTAGTAATAATTAGTAATAATTACCAATAATTAGTAATAATTACCAATAATTAGTAATAATTAGTAATAATTAGTAATAATTACCAATAATTAGTAATAATTACCAATAATTAGTAATAATTACCAATAATTAGTAATAATTACCAATAATTAGTAATACTTACCAATAATTAGTAATACTTACCAATAATTAGTAATAATTAGTAATAATTACCAATAATTAGTAATAATTAGGAATAATTAGGAATAATTAGGAATAATTAGCAATAATTAGGAATAATTAGCAATAATTAGCAATAATTAGCAATAATTAGTAATAATTACCAATAATTAGTAATAATTAGTAATAAGTACCGGTAAATAGTAATAAGTACTGCTAAATAGTAATAATTACCGCTAAATAGTAATAATTACCGCTAAATAGTAATAATTAGTAATAATTAGTAATAACTACCAATAATTAGTAATAACTACCAATAATTAGTAATAACTACCAATAATTAGGAATAATTAGGAATAATTAGTAATAATTAGGAATAATTAGTAATAATTAGGAATAATTAGTAATAATTAGGAATAATTAGGAATAATTAGTAATAATTAGTAATAATTAGTAATAATTAGTAATAATTAGTAATAATTAGTAATAATTAGTAATAATTAGTAATAATTAGTAATAATTAGTAATAATTACCAATAATTAGTAATAATTACCAATAATTAGTAATAATTACCAATAATTATCGGTAAATAGAAATAATTAGTAATAATTAGAAATAATTACTGGTAATTAGTAATAATTAGTAATAATTACCGGTAATTAGTAATAATTAGTAATAATTACCAATAAATAGTAATAATTACCAATAATTAGAAATAATTACCAATAATTAGAAATAATTACAAATAATTAGAAATAATTACCAATAATTAGAAACAATTACCAATAATTACCAATAATTAGTAATAATTAGAAATAATTACAAATATTTAGAAATAATTACCAATAATTAGAAATAATTACCAATAATTAGTAATAATTACCAATAATTAGTAATAATTACCAATAAATTTCAATAATTACCAATAATTAGTAATAATTAGTAATAATTACCAATAATTAGTAACAATTAGTAATAATTAGTAACAATTAGTAATAATTAGTAACAATTAGTAATAATTAGTAATAATTAGTAACAATTAGTAATAATTAGTAATAATTACCAATAATTAGTAATAATTACCAATAATTACCAATAATTACCAATAACTAGTAATAATTTGTAATAATTACCAATAATTAGTAATAATTAGTAATAATTACCAATAATTAGTAATAATTAGTAATAATTAGTAATAATTAGTAATAATTAGTAATAATTAGTAATAATTATCAATAATTAGTAATAATTAACAATAATTAGTAATAATTACCAATAATTAGTAATAATTACCAATAATTAGTAATAATTAAGAATAATTAGTAATAATTAAGAATAATTAGTAATAATTAAGAACAATTAGTAATAATTAGTAATAATTACCAATAATTAGTAATAATTACCAATAATTAGTAATAATTACCAATAATTAGTAACAATTAGTAATAATTAGTAATAATTACCAATAATTAGTAATAATTACCAATAATTAGTAATAATTACCAATAATTACCAATAGTTACCAATAATTAGTAATAATTAGTAATAATTAGTAATAATTACCAATAATTAGTAATAATTAGTAATAATTACCAATAATGAGTAATAATTAGTAATAATTAGTAATAATTAGTAATAATTAGTAATAATTAGTAATAATTATCTATAATTAGTAATAATTACCAATAATTAGTAATATTTACCAATAATTAGTAATATTTACCAATAATTAGTAATAATTACCAATAATTACCATTAATTAGTAATAATTACCAATAATTACCAATAATTAGTATTAATTACCAATAATTAGTAATAATTACCAATAATTACCAATAATTAGTAATAATTAGTAATAATTAGTAATAATTACCAATAAATTCCAATAATTACCAATAATTAGTAATAATTAGTAATAATTACCAATAATTAGTAACAATTAGTAATAATTAGTAATAATTACCAATAATTAGTAATAATTACCAATAATTAGTAATAATTACCAATAATTAGTAATAATTAGTAATAATTACCAATAATTAGTAATAATTACCAATAATTAGTAATAATTACCAATAATTAGTAATAATTACCAATAATTAGTAAAAATTAGTAATAATTACCAATAATTAGTAATAATTAGTAATAATTACCAATAATTAGTAACAATTAGTAATAATTACCAATAATTAGTAATAATTACCAATAATTAGTAATAATTACCAATAATTAGTAATAATTACCAATAATTAGTAATTTTTTACCAATAATTAGTAATAATTACCAATAATTACCAATAATTAGTAATAATTATTAATAATTACCAATAATTAGTAATAATTAGTAATAATTACCAATAATTAGTAATAATTACCAATAATTAGTAATAATTACCAATAATTAGTAATAATTACCAATAATTACCAATAATTAGTAATAATTAGTAATAATTAGTAATAATTAGTAATAATTACCAATAATTAGTAATAATTAGTAATAATTACCAATAATTAGTAATAATTAGTAATAATTAGTAATAATTACCAATAATTAGTAATAATTACCAATAATTAGTAATAATTACCAATTATTAGTAATAATTTCCAATAATTAGTAATAATTAGTAATAATTACCAATTATTAGTAATAATTACCAATTATTAGTAATAATTACCAATAATTAGTAATAATTAGTAATAATTACCAATAATTAGTAATAATTAGTAATAATTACCAATAATTACTAATAATTAGTAATACTTAACAATAATTAGTAATATTTACCAATAATTAGTAATATTTACCAATAATTAGTAATAATTACCAATAATTACCATTAATTAGTAATAATTACCAATAATTACCAATAATTAGTATTAATTACCAATAATTAGTAATAATTACCAATAATTACCAATAATTAGTAATAATTAGTAATAATTAGTAATAATTACCAATAATTACCAATAATTACCAATAATTAGAAATAATTAGTAATAATTACCAATAATTAGTAATAATTACCAATAATTAGTAATAATTACCAATAATTAGTAATAATTACCAATAATTAGTAATAATTACCAATAATTACCAATAATTACCAATAATTAGTAATAATTCGTAATAATTACCAATAATTAGTAATAATTAGTAATAATTAGTAATAATTAGGTCTGTCTCAAAAAAAAGTTTGCGTCAGTCGTGTATGATCTAAACTCTATAATTATCTTAGCTTGAGTGTTTTTTCTAACAAATTATTCAAAACCAGTAATGCTTTTATATTTTATAGAGAAATATGGAACAACGAGGTCCTCAACAATCATTATTAGGTGACCGCATATGGATAAATCAACGTAGAAATCCAAACGGTTCTGGTTTAAATCCAGTATATGTAGAGGGTGTGGAGACTTTTTTATCATTTGCGGCATCAAATCCAGAATTTGTTTCAGAAGATAAAATAAAATGCCCTTGTAGAAAATGTGCATTGAGAACGTTTGACACATTTGACAAAGTGGGAGAACATCTCTTGCGTTTTGGTTTTCAACCAGATTATGTATTTTGGTATCAACACGGTGAACGCAGTTCCAGAGCAGGTGATACCAACTTGATTCCGGATCCATCCCGGTTTCAAGATTTAGTACATGATGTTGCAGGTTCATCTGTTCAACATACAGAAACTCCGGCTGATATAGCTTCAAATCCTGAGTTGGCACCGTCTAAATTTTATGAGTTGTTGAAGTCTGCTGAGGATGCATTATATCCTGGCTGCAAGATGAGCAAATTAGAAGCAGTTGCAAAATTTATGGCTATCAAATCAGATAACGGAATGTCAAACACCTGTTTTGACCAGATATTTTCTTTGCTTAAAACACTGTTACCCGAAGGAAATATTTTACTTGCAAATTACTATGAGAGTAAGAGGCTGGTTCGAAATTTGGGACTTACTTGTCAGAAGATTCATGCATGTTCAAATGACTGCATTTTATATTTTGGGAAAAATGAGTCGTTGGATAGTTGTCCCACATGTGGGCAACTGAGATATAAAGAAGGACAACACGAGAAGTCTGGTTTGATTCTTGTAAAACAGTTGAGATATTTTCCGATTACATCCAGACTCCAGCGTTTATTCATGTCTAAGAATACAGCGACAATGATGTCATGGAATAAAGAGAATATTTCAACCGATAAAAGCTTGAATCATCCAGCCGATGGTGATTCATGGAAACATTTTGATAGAGTGCATCCATCCTTTGCTTTAGAAGCTAGAAATGTTCGACTGGGGCTTTCCACTGATGGTTTCTGTCCGTTTGGATCTTATGGTAGTCAATATTCATGTTGGCCTGTTTTTTTAACTCCATACAATTTACCTCCATGGATGTTGATGAAGGAGCCATATATCTTTTTGACTTTACTAATTCCAGGACATCCGAAGAAAAATATTGATGTTTATTTGAAACCATTGATTGATGAATTAAATTTATTGTAGAGTAATGGTGTCAGTACATATGATGTTGCAACGAAACAGAATTTCATACTGAGAGCAGCATTGATGTGGACAATAAGTGACTTCCCGGCTTATGGGATGTTATCTGGCTGGAGTACACATGGTCAGAAATCATGTCCTTACTGTATGGGAGAGAACAAAGCATTTATGCTCATTCATGGAAAGAAACCTTTTTATTTTGACTGTCATCGCAGGTTTCTTCCAGCTGATCATCCTTTTCGCAGAAACAGATCTCATTTCAGAAAAGGAACAGTTGAAAGGGAAGGACCTCCAAAAATGCTATCAGGTTCGGAGTTAAAATCAGTTGTACTTTCATTACCTCCCATCACTTTTGGTCCCACAATAAACCAATAGAAAATTTCTGGTTTTGGGAAAGAACACAATTGGATTAAACGTAGAATATTTTGGGATTTGCCATATTGGTCTGATTTGTTGGTCCGACACATGTTAGATGTCATGCATATTGAGAAGAACTGTTTTGATAATTTGTTTCATACAGTTTTGGATACGCCAAGAAAGAGAAAAGACAATGTAAATGCACGTTTATATCTTGCCCAAATTTGCAGGCGTCCAGAATTGGAACTGTTTGAGAATGTCAGAACAGAAAGGTTACTGAAACCAAAAGCAGCTTATACACTGTCTAAAGAAAACCGTTTATTATTTTGTCAGTGGATTGTAGATTTGAGACTTTCAGATGGCTGTGCTTCCAATTTGGGTAGATGTGTAAAAAATGGTCATATTACTGGATTAAAAAGTCATGATTGTCATGTTATAATGGAAAGACTGCTACCCATTGGATTAAGAGGTCTGTTGAATTCTGTGATTTGGGATTCCATAACAGAAATGTCTCAATTTTTTCGGGAAATTTGTGCGGCTACAGCAGATTATGATGCTCTAGGAAAACTTGAAAAAGATGTTGTTGTAATTATATGTAAACTGGAAAAAATATTTCCGCTGTCTTTCTTCGACTCAATGGGACATTTGATGTTACATTTTCCATATGAAGCCAAATGTGGAGGTCCAGTACAGTTTCGATGGATGTACCCATTTGAAAGATGCATGCAAAAATTGAAAAGAAAAGTACGTAACAAAGCATCTGTTGAAGGATCTATTGCAGAAGCTTATTTGAAAGAGGAAATATCTTTTTTCTGCTCCCATTATTTTGAATCTGAGTATCCTTCAAAACACAACCGAATGGAACGAAACGAGAGGAATATTGATGAAATTGACAATCAATTATCTATTTTCAACCAGTCAGAGCTTGGTTTTGGTGGAGTTTATGAACGCTGGATTTCAGATGATGAACATCATAGAGCTCATACGTATGTTCTGCTCAACTGTGAAGAGATGACATCAGTTGTACTGTAAGTGTTTATATCACTTATTCTATCATTTATGTTACAGTAAATAACTTTGGTTTTTATAGGTTGTATGATAATCATATCAAGAAACAAATTCCACAAATTACAGCAGCTGCTCTTGAAGAACGTCGACTGAAAAATTTCTCTCAGTGGTTTCAAAAACTGGTAACATAAATTATTTATCTTTTAGCAACTCATTCAATGTATAGTTTACTATATTGATAATTATTTCACAAATTTTCAGGTGTCTCGACATGCTGATAAAATTGACAAACGACTGTGTGTATTGAGTAACCCACCTTCCAAACTTGTTAAAACTTATAATGCATATGTGATGAATGGATTTCAATTCCACACACATACATATGGGGAATCGAAAAAAACAATGAACAGTGGAGTTAGCTTGAGAGGATCTCATCATCGAGAAAATGAAGTTGAATTTTATGGCATACTTGATGAAATCATTGAACTCTGTTATCTTGGACAACATTACATAACCATGTTCAAATGTCGGTGGTTGGATACAGAGAGAGGCGTGCGTATTCATCCGACTCATGGAATCATCGATATTAAATGTAAAAGTGTTCTCGCAGTAAATGAACCATTCTTATTGGCTCAACAGGCACATCAAGTTTATTATGCAAAGTACTGTGCTACATCAAGAGACTTGACTGATTGGTGGAGTGTAATAAAAATCAAAATTCGAGACAATCAGTTTAGTCAAAGTGAATGTGCTTTCAATAATGTGAAAAGAATTTAAGTTTTTCAAGAGAGTACTCAAAATCAATCTTTTTTGCAAAGAGACATGAGTATCGATGACGACACCCCACATTTAAGAGTCAGTGATGACGATGATGTTAATGATGTCACATATGAATTTGAAATGGTAAGAGATGAAGCAATTGTAACTCGAATGGATATCGATGATGTTGAGGAGGAATATGAAGATGACATTGACATATATGAAGATGATGATGAAGATGAACACTGATAGAATTCCATGGTATTTATATACAATCATAATATGTATATATGTATATATAATAGTAATTATGAATTATTTGCTAACAACATTAACATTTTCTGTTTCAGATGGACGACGCCACATTTCATGAGTTGGCGGATGCTGACCTGACTTTCGATGCGGATGAGTTGCTTCCAGATGACCCTCAGCCTGCAGGCGCTCCAGGGAGTACGCGGAGGGGGCGCGGTCTTGCACGATTGATTATTCCTGACCCCGTCCCCGAGCGACATCCACGTCTTGGGTTTGATCCACGCACACAGAGGTGTGATAACCTGTGTGATAACCTGTTGATTTGACTAAGATTTCATTAATATATTCACATGATAAATGTTTATTATTTTTACAGTTTTCCACATATAGCAGTCGGACATGGGAGCGCTATTTTTCACAACTATTTCTCTCAGCCGTGGACCACATGGGAGCAGATTCCCATTGATGTGCAGCAGTCCATGTTCGGCCATTGGTTGGTATGTACGTAAATAAATAATTTTTATTTTGAAAATTATTTCATTTCTAACTTGATATTTTGATTTATTTGTAGGGTTTATGGTATCCGATCGAGGATACCATGCGTGACGCCATCCACGAGGCATGAGAGGTGGCCATGCGTGATCGCCTTCGTCAGTTTTTGCACAATTTAAGAAAAGCTGCGATGAAGAAAGCAGGAGTGTCAGATTTTGACGAGTCATGTAGAGCACACTGACCAGAGTACATTTCATCCCATGTATGGGATGGATTATGTGCGCACTGGTTGAGTGGTGCCTTTCAGAGGAGATCATCGGTGGGGAGGCAGAATCGGGGGAGACAGGAGGTGACTCATTGAGATGGGAGTCGTTTTTTCAGTACTCATAGACATCATCTGGTACGTACATTATTTATAAATATTTTATATAACTATAAATATTAACAGTTTATTTTTTATTCTTATAGGCTGTCGAGCACCCCGATATTACGGAGTACGACATATATCAGAGGATGTATAGTGATCCTGCTACTGGGGAGCTCAGAGGTGATCGTCAACATCACATCGTGGTTAGTATTATTTTTTTTAAGTTTAAAAATTAACTGTATATAATATATTCACAATTTTAATTTTAAATTGCAACTACAGGAGTCGTATGAGGCCGTAGCATCACAGGCCCGGCCTGAGAGTTAGGCCGAGTCATCAGATCAGACTACTGGCCGTCATTTTGATGAGGCGGCATGGATGCAGGCCACCCAGTATGCCTTCGAGAAGGGCCGGGTAGTTGGTATCAGCTCTCGACTGACTCCCGGAGATTATTATGGCAGTTCTGCGATGTCGGCGTCCATCTCGAGAGGAGCTCGTGCATCTTCTTCTGCTACACAGTATGAGGATCAGTTGCGATCTCAGACTGCACTGATAGAGAGTCTCCGACAGGAGCAGGAGCAGATGCGTCAGCAGCATGAGGAGGAGCGTCGACGCCAGCAGCAGCTGTACGAGGAGCAGACGAGTCGGTGGCAGCAACAACATCAGGAGCAGATGGAGTACATGCGCCGACTCACTCATGCTTTAGGGATGAAGTTTCCTCCATCACCATCTGCAGATCCCCCCCCTCCCTCCTTCAGATTAGATTTTGTATTTATGTTATAAAATTTGTGAAATAAAAATATGATTTTTTTTTTCTATTCGTAGTTTCTGTCTCATTATAAATTTTTTTATTAATATTCTATTATTTTTTATTTTTGAATTATAATTATATTATTATTATATTAATTAAAATAATTTATTATTTTTATTTTTGAATTATAATTCTATTATTATATTAATTAAAATCATTTATTAATATTTTATTATTTTTTATTTTTGAATTATAATTGGATTATTATTATATTAATTAAAATAATTTATTAATAATTTATTTTTTTATTTTTTTTTATAGTATTTGCGACAGGATACTATTCCCGTCGCAAATAGTATTATTATTTTTTTATTTTTTAAAAAATAGTTTTTGCGACGGGCCCCGTCGCAAATAGTTTTTTTACAAATATACGGAGTACTAGTTGCGACGGGGATTCTCCCCGTCGCGGAAAATGGCTTTAGCGACGGGCCCGTCGCAAAAAATTGTTATTGCGACACCATTTTCAGCAACGGGTCATTTGCGACGGGACCCCGTCGCAAAAAGCCATTTGCGACGGGATCCCGTCGCAAATGACCCGTCGCAAATACCTGTTTTTCTAGTAGTGTAGGGTAAGGCCTCAGCCAAAACTCAATTCTGTTTTGTCTCATGAGCCCTATTGATGAATATAGGGGATATATAGGGCCCCATCCATCAGTTTATAAGTCCAATTCATTCCTCATATGAATGGGGTTAAATATAAACATCATATATATATGCAATGTAAATAACTTTCCCCAATCTGTAAACATAATTACTAACCATTATGAGTAGTATGGTGAATGGTATCAATATAGCACATCCATAGTCAAAATGATAATAAATAATTTAATAAAATATGGTGGATGATAAACATATGATATTAACCTCAATAAAACATAAAATTCAATAGATGTTTTTAAATAGATGAAAATACTCCAATAAAACCGTCAAGGAATTCTTGAGAGAAATACACTTTTTTACTTTGTAAAGAAGATTTCTTTTGGAAAATTCATTTTTATTTGTCATGATTGTTTGTATAAAACCAGAAATAAAAAAATACAGTTTTTCATAAAAAAATTAGTGATTTTATAAAAATAACGGTGTCTTAAAACAGATTACGGATGATACTCGAAAATGGGTAAGAAATTGAGATGTTCACTTTAATCGGGTTTGCTTATTTGAGAAGGTAACCTTGTAAAATATGTATTTACCATAAAATAAAGATGAAATAATATAGATATATGATTTTGGAACATATAAACATTATATATAATAATTACACAAAAATAAAGAAGCATTATATTAGGGTAAAGGTAGTGAAAGAATATCCCGAAGGAAAAATGAAGGTTCAGGTAGGATCCCTTACCTTAGGCCTGAATGAGTTCTGCACTTGACCTTAACATCCTGGATAATCAAATTAATTAATTAATTAATTAATAAAATTTTATATAAGTATTTGATTCATTATAGTTTTATTAAGTTCATTTATGTATCACCCCAAACATTTTATGGTATGTTTCTCTTAAAAACATTGTATTCATTAGATAACTTATATTTCATGAATCACTGATCCTCTGTGGAACAAAAATTGGTTACTTATATAAGATAGCCAAAACCTAGCCATTAAACTTAAATTTTCCAACTCTGTGATTTGAATTTTAAAAATCTGACATACACAGTTGTGTTCAAGATGATATTTAGAGTTTGATAGAATTAACTTTATTTTTGGTGAATAGTAACCTACCCTTATGAATAGTAACTTACCCTTATGAATAGTAATATTACTCTTATGAATGGTATCTATACCCATGTGTGTATAAATAAATTTAGTCACCTTAAAAAAAGATAAATATTTTAAGTGTTTATATATTTATATTAAATAATGATTTAATTAAATATTTAATTAATCCTATTTAAAAAATTATTTTTGAAAAATGGACTTCATTTTTGGATTCTACACATCAAAAATTTTTAGGGTAAATTTTTGGTATTTTTCTAAAATACTTGAATTTTTGGTGAATAGTAAAATACATTAATTTACCGTATAAATACATTATAATTTAAATTAACTATTACCAGCATCATGAGTGATGTAAGAACCCAAATATTGAACTAACATGCATATATTACTATTATTGTTCATGGAATACTCACTATTTCTTATCTTGAGAGGAAATAATAAATTAATGATTATAATATTAAGAAAACTCCTCTCCCCTCCACTATATAAACCACCCCTCACCTCACTCTTCTCTTCACTCCTCTCAATCCTTGTGGCTTGACAATATTCTGACCAAATATCTTCCCAAACCCTCTCCCCACGTCCAATACCTACTGGTCTCACAAAAAGGCCAAAAACAAAGGTCTTAAGAAGATTATCAAGGAGGAGTACTCAAGAGGTGAACCTTTCTTCTCCTTTCTTTCAATTTCTTTTACAAAGTTCCATTATTTTGTTCTCCCTTCTCACCTCCCCTAATAAAAATGCCATGATAATTCTAGTACCTTACATGTACTGAATTTTCATTGTGCTAATGGAATATTTCTTCATAATCTCCCTTTTCCCCCTCCTTTTATACAATAAATGCAAAAACTGTTCGAGATGTGTTAATTTATCACACTCAAGGAAAACGGGTTTGCAATTTGCATTACTATATTTAATACTGGTCATGAAACCTTTTCAATGGTTGAACCAGGTCATAATATATTTATTTTATCTTGATTAATTTTCTGGAATCGTTACACATTCATAATATGGAATAATAATAGAAAACAAGTTTATTGTGCACAAAACTGCCAAGCCAAATCCAAGCGTTTATTTTTAACTCATCGAGTGAGTTAACCTCATGGTATATAACCAGAATCATTATAATATCATTTATAACTATTTAATGTCACTAATAATATATATTAACAATTCTGTATGTTTAATGATATTTCAAACAAACATCCATTCGTGAATACAAGTAAACGGACTATGAAAACCAAAGAAGAAAAAGCTACCAAAATAATAAAATTGAATCTCTTAAACCATAAAAAAGGACACTAATGAACCTAATAAGGTCATAAAATATCAATTAAATGTTGATGAGGTTATATAATTATTAATTAATGAATCTAAATTTGATTATTCAGGTCGTTAAGAACAATCAAGAACACCTTCAAGCATAAGGTAAGGGATCCTATCTCTCACTTTTATTCAAGAATCTCCCCCATATTGTGTTCTTTTATTTTTAATGCCTAATGATGTTGTATGTCTTCTCACCTCCCCCATACTGCCCTTATGACATATAAATAATGGGATACCCCTTTACCTCTCATTAAGCCCTCGCAAGAACACTTGTTACCATACTGAAATGTTTGTAAGGGGTTTTCTCATCTCACTTTCAATTCTGTGGGATTTCCATTGTTTGCCTCTTATTTCTTATATGTGGTATAGCTATAATAACATTTGATATATATTATCATGATTCTCTTTATATTAATGGTATTCTATGATTCATTTGGTGGTTATTAACTTTTGGTCATACGACTTAATTGATTACAACGCGGTAACACGCTTTGTCTCAATTTTCACTTCACTGTGACTTGCTTAGTATTGTGCACATACTCTTTCTTATGTGGTGTAACTAATGCCAATTTGAGATCACTTTTAAATTGAAATTATATTCCATTTAAATATCCATATTCTCATATCATGGATATGATTATTTTCTATTCCATATACCATTTTACTTACGATATTTATTTTGAATGTTGTTTTGACTGTGGAAATATTGATGGATATGTATCCTCTATTCTATACGGATAATGTAAAGTCATGTTTCTCTTCTTTTGAATCTATGTATAAAGAATGTTTTGGATGCAGAGGTGGGTGGGTCCCGCTACAGCCCCTCGATGCATCGGTAGGTCTCATGAGACAAATCAGTTGGCGAAAAACCCTTCGAGTTTGTTTCCAAAAATCAGACGGGTTATACCCATAGAACTAAACCATTTTTACAGTATTATGGTATCATGTGGTAGATACATGATTTTCAATTAATAAGCATTCTCTTTATTCATTATCATTTATTACTCTCTATGAGGTTTTCACTTTGAAAAAATATATGGATGGCGTTTCATTCTCAGTTTATTAATGGCGTGATTTTTTCATTTATTCATCATGCCATATTGATTATGTCAAATTATTTACAATTCAATTATTATTGATTCATTATTCCACCATTTTTAACCTTTACTGAACATTTTATCTCACCCCTTTCATTGTTTACTTTCAACAGGTGATGAAGAGGAGATCATTTATTGAGTTCTTGTGGATTCAGTCTTTAGTTTTTGTTATGTATCATATTTTGTAACATTTTCCAATGTAATTTTGAGTTATATATATGTGTCTAGTTTCTTTAAGACTAATAAACTGATCGTTACTTTGGGATTTTCATTCCTTCTAACTATGCCAATGTACTTAGTAATGCATTGACTCCGGTTTAGAGGGGCCGAGCGTTACAGTTGGTATCAAAGGAAGTTTAGTAGAAAACTTGGAAACTAGATTAGAAAATGAATATTAGGGAAGAAATCCCTAAGGTAGTATTTGAGGATGAACATACAAGAATGTCCTAGTATTTTGGTAAGGAATAGATTATGTTAATATTTCTAGAAAATACATCCCTATCTGGATACGAGTAGGTAGAGGTGGCTCTGGAACAGATGTACCTAAGAGTGAAAGATCCGAAAAGGAGTTTTAGGCTTGACTCGGGGTATCCTGGTACACGACAATGAGACTTGCTGCACTCTTGGTTATGAAACTCTTAGGGGATATGATTAGGATAATTCATATTTTCTTTACAAGCCATTATGAAGGATTGAAATTTAAATTATTCCTAAAAGAAACCATTTTTCTTATTATGTGATTATCCATGTGTAGGATCTCAATTTATGCTAAGTATTTTGTTAAATTAAGATTATATATTATGATCAATACCCTAATCTAATGTGTTCCATTATTTAGAAATAGAGTCTAATGGAAGAAGGGGAATCACTACTTATGGGAAATGTAGGGATCTCCCCACTGAGCAAGTCAACACAGTCAATGTTGGAGCAGAACAGATCATGACCATATTGGGACAACTTACTTAGGTTATAACGAATAACCATTCCACACCTGTGTTGGATCGTTTCATGTGGAAAAATCCCCCATATTTTAGTGGGACTACTAATCCAGTGGTTACTGAGTAGTGGATCAAGTCCCTTGAAAAGATATTCATGGAATTAAGATGCAATGAAAATTAAAAGTTAGTACTGGAAGTATATTTTCTCAAGGGTGATGCTGATCAATAGTGGTCCTTGATTCAGAATACCATAGAGGAAGAAGAAATTGAAGATATGGAATGGAGGATTTTTAAGGGAATATTCTTATAAAAATATTTCCCTCGTGAGAAACGAACCAAAATGAAGAGGAAATTACTTAGCTTACAGAAAAGGGAAGAAGATAGTGTTGCGGAGTATGAGGCTACATTCACAAGGTGAGATGGGTATGCCATAGATTACGTACGTAACTTGACAGACAAGATTGATCATTTCTTTGAAGGTCTTAAGCCAAGTCTTCGAAGGGCACTAGATTCTCAAACATTTTCATCATATGATGAAATTGTATCAAGTTCCATCAAAATAGAGAAGGAATTTTCTAGATCAAATTTGTTCAAGGGAAACCAAGATAAAAAGTGGTACTCTGATAACTAAGGGAAAGGTTAAGCACCAAATAAGAAAAAGGGAATGAAGAAATTCCCATTATGCGAGAACTGTGGAAAGAATCATCTCGGGAAATTCTTGAAAGGCATGGGAGTCTGCTATAAGTGTGGAGAAAAGGGCAATATATCTCATGAATACAAGGGGAAGAAACAATTTGATGATGTTCAATGCTACAATTGTATAGAGATAGGACACTATGCAAATGAGTGTCCTAAACGGCAAGGAAAAATGCCTCAGAAAAATCCAAGAGAGTAGGGGAGAGCTTATGCGATTACAACCGTGGAAGTTGAAGTTCCTAATGATGTGGTGGTAGGAACTTTAATTGTTTCCTCAAACTTAGACAACACTTTATTTGATTCTGGATCATCACATTCATTTATATCTTCCTAGTTTTCCAAGAAAATTAGACATGTCCAATTTGATTTAATAAAGGAGTTATCAGTCAAAACTCCTAGGGGATGCATCATTGCAACAAAGGTAGGTCAACTAGTCCCCCTCATGACGCATAAACATGATTTAGTTTCTAATATTATCATCATACCAATGACTGACTTTGACATAATTCTCAGTATGAATTCGCTGTCAAACTATGATGCGAAGATTTATTGCAAGAAAAAGGAAGTTACAATTTTTGAAAATGGTGTAGAATATCTTATTTTTAGAGTAGAGACCTCGCCACCCAATTCTTATCTAGATCCTCCCCCAGTATCTCTATTGAATGCAATTTTTGGAGAGGAAGAGAACCCAATATCTATGGGTAAGGAAAGAAATCTTCAAATTGAAGATGTGTATATAGTGAAAGAATACATTGATGTATTTATATAGGATTTACCTAGACATCCTCTAGAGAGGGAAATTGATTTTTCCATTGAATTAATTCCTGGTGCAAGACCTATATCAAATAATCCCTATAGAATTACCACCGTGGAATTAGTGGAGCTAAAGAAACAACTAGAGGAATTGAGTGAAAAGGGATTTATTAAACCAAGTGTTTCTCCATGGGGAGCCCCTATCCTCTTTGTTAATAAGAAAGATAGATCCATGAGGCTATGAATTGAATACAAGGAAATCAATGCTATTACAATAGAGATTAAGTATCCTCTACATTCGATTGATGATTTATTTGATAAACTTCATGGAGCTCAATACTTTTCAAAGATTGACCTTCGATCTGAATATCATCAGCTATGTATGAGGAAGGAAGATATTCCTAAGACAACATTTCGAACTAGGTATGGGCATTACAAGTTTACTGTGATGCCTTTTGGATTTACTAATGCACCCTCTATTTTCACGGATTTAATGAATAGAGTTTTCATGGAATATCTTGATAACTTTTTTTGGTATTCATTGACGATATCCTAGTACACTCAAAAAGATATGAATACCATGACGATCACTTGCGGATTATTCTAAAAACTCTTAGAAGAAATTAATTATATGGGAAGTTTAGAAAGCGTGAATTCTGGCTTCAATCAGTTTCTTTTCTAGGCCACATTGTCTCTAAGGATGAAATCCTAGTTGATCCTGCAAAAACAAAGGCAATCTAAGAATGTCCCATGCTAACAAACATAACCGAGGTACACAGTTTTATTGGCTTAGCAGGTTACTATTGGTGTTTCGTTCAGAATTTTTCCCGACTGGCTAACCCGCTAACCAAAATAAAATGTAAAGGAGTTAAGTTTATATGGACAAAAGAATGTACATAATGCTTCAAGGAATTTAAAAGAAGATTGGTCAATGCTACAATTTTGACTCTTCCATCTAGAAGTGATGGATTTGTAATATATAGTGATTCATCAAATAATGGACTGGGTTGCATCCTTATGAAAAATGATAAAGTTATTGATTATGCATCAAGATAGTTGAAGACTCGTGAACAGAATTATCCAAATCATGATCTTGAGTTAGCAACCGTAATCTTTGCTCTGAAAATATGAAGACATTATCTCTACGGAGAAATATGTGAGATTTATACAGACCACAAGAGTTTGAAATACATTTTCAAACAAAAAGAACTCAACATGAGGCAAATGAGATGGCTCAAGTTACTCAAAGATTACGATTTTTCAATACACTACCACCCAGGAAAGGCGGATAAGGTGGAAGATGCATTAAGAAGAAAAGATCATGGACTTCTGGCTCAAATGAGGGTTGATAGAGATCCTATATTTTTGGATCTACTAAAGATGGATATGAGAATTATTAAGGAAGTGGAAACATCTTTTCTCTTTCAAATGATTGCTAAACCATCTTTATTAGAGAAGATAAAAATCTCTCAATCTGATGATGAGAATCTTCACAAGAAAATTAATGCTGTCAAGGATGAGAGATTGGCAGACTTAGTGTATGAGGAAGGAGTTCTGAAATTTGGGAAGAGGTTATGCGTTCAATCAGTACCTGAGCTAAAAAGGGAACTATTAGACGATGCTCATAGCTTAAATTTCTCTATGCACCCAGGTAGCACCAAGATGTATAGAGATATGAAGGAATATTTTTAGTAGGATAATATGAAGCGGGAAATTGCTGACTATGTGTCAAGGTGTCTAGTTTATTAACAAGTGAAGTTAGAGAGACAACATCCCAAAGGAGTGATGTAAACTCTACCTATTCCTATGTGGAAGTGGGATAACATTACGATGGATTTTGTCACTAGACTACCGAGGAAACCTAGAAGGAATGATGCAATATGGGTAATTGTTGACCATCTCACAAAATCAACACATTTCCTTCCAATAAGAGAGGATTTACCACTTGAGCGCCTGATAAGACTTTATATTAATGAAGTTGTAAGACTTCATGGTGCACCTCTATCGATTGTGTCTGATTGAGATCCCTAGTTTACATCAAAATTATGGAAAAGTATCTAAAAGGATTTGAATACTAAGCCTCGTATGAGTACTGCTCATCACCCCCAAATTGAAGGATAGTCTGAAAGGACTATTCAAACTCTGGAATACATGCTGAGATCATGCTCTCTTGAATTTAAAGGTATGTGGGATCAATAATTTCCTTTGGTGGAATTTTCCTACAACAATAGTTTCCATTTTAGTATTCAAATGGCTCCATATGAAGCGTTATATGGAAAGAGATGTCGAACTCCAACTTGTTGGGACAAAGTTGGTGAGAGGAAACTTATAGGCCCAGAACTTATTGAAGAGATCACGACAAAGGTGAAGACAATCCAAGACCATATTAAAGCAACCCAAAGTAGGAAGAAGATTTATGATGACAACCGGAGAAAGGATTTGGAATTCCAAGTGGTAGATCATGTCTTTCTGAAAGTATATCCATGGAAGGGTGTCTTAAGGTTCGGTAAGAAAGGGAAATTGAGCCCCAGGTACATTGGACCATTTGAAATTTTGGAAAGAATCGGAGTTGTAGCTTACCATTTAGCAATGCCTCCAAGTATCTCCAAAGTTCATGATGTGTTCCATGTGTCATTGTTGAAGAAATACATGCCAGACCCAAATAATGTACTCACCTATGAAGAAATAGAATTGGAACCTGATTTGTCATACTGTTAAAATCCTATCAGGATTCTTGACATAAGGGAGAAGGTACTGAGAAATCGGAAAACTTTTCTAGTAAAGGTTCTTTGGAGGAACCAGAATATGGAGGAAGCAACATAGGAACCTGAAGATGTTATGAAGAAGAACCACCCACATATTTTTGGTGGACTTTATACATAAAATTTCGAGGATGAAATTTCCGAAGGAGGGAATAATGTAGCACCCCAAAAATTTTATGATATGTTTCTCTTAAAAACACAGTATTCTTTAGATAGCTTATATTCTTTGAATCACTGAGCCTATGTAGAAAAAAACTTGGTTACTTATAGGAGATAGCCAAAACCTATCCATTAAACTTAAATTTTCCAACTATGTGATTTGAATTTTAAAAATCTGACATACACAGTTGTGTTCAGGATGATATTTAGAGTTTGATAGAATTGAATTAATTTTTGGTGAATAGTAACCTACCCTTATGAATAGTAACCTACCCTTATGAATAGTAAATTACCCTTATGAATAGTAATGTAACTCTTATGAATGGTATCCATACCCATGAATGTATAAATAAATGTAGGCACCTTTAAAAAAAGATGAATATTTTAAGTGTATATATTTCTATTAAATAATTATTTAATTAAATATTTAATTAATCATATTTATAAAATTATTTTTGAAAAATGGACATCATTTTTTGATTCTACACATCAAAAAATGGTTAGGGTAAATTTTTGGTATTTTTCTAAAATACTTGAATTTTTGGAGAATAGTAAAATACATTAATTTACCGTATAAATACATTATAATTTAAACTAACTATTCCTAGCATCATGAGTGATGTAAGCACCCAAATATAGAACAAACATGCATATATTACTATTATTGGTCATGGAATACTTACTATTTCTTATCTTGAGAGGAAATAATAAATTAATGATTATAATATTAAGAAAACTCCTCTCCCCTCCACTATATAAACCACCCCTCACCTCCCTCTTCTCTTCACTCCTATCAAGCCTTGTTCCTTGACAATATTCTGCAAAAATCTCTTCCCAAGCCCTCTCCCCACGTCTAATACCTACTGTTCTCACCAAAAGGCTAAAAACAAAGGCCTTACGGAGATTCTCAAGGAGGAGTACTCAAGAGGTGAACCTTTCTTCTATTTTCTTTCAATTTATTTTAAAAAGTTCCATTATTTTGTTCTCCCTTCTCACCTACCTTCATCCAAATTCCATGATAATTCCAGTACCTTACATGGACTGTATTTTCATTTTGCTAATGTAATATTTCATCATAATTTCTCTTTCCCCTCCTTTTATACAATAAATACTAAAACAGTGAGAGATGTGTTAATTTATCACACTCAAGGAAGATTGGATTTCAATTTGCATTACTATCTTCAATACTGGTCATGAAACCTTTTCAATGGTTTAAAAAGGTCATAATATATTTATTTTATCTTGATTAATGTTCTGGAATCCTTACACATTCATAATATGGAATAATAATACAAAACAAGTTTATTGTGCACAAAACCGCCAAGCCAAATCAAAGCATTTATTTTTAACTCATTGAATGAGTCATCCTCATGGTATATAACCAGAATCATTATAAGATAATTTATATCTATTTAATGTCACTAATAATGTATATTAACAATTCTGTATGTTTAATCATATTTCAAACAAACATCCATTTGTGAATACAAGTAAATGGATCATGAAAACCAAAGAAGAAAATGCTACCAAAACAATAAAATTAAATCTCTTAAACCATAAAAAAGGCCACTAATGAACCTAATAAGGTCATAACATATCAATTAAATGTTGATGAGGTTTTGGACTTATTAATTAATGAAGCTAAATTTGATTATTCAGGTCATTAAGAACAATCAAGAACACCTTCAAGTATAAGGTAAGAGATCATCTCTCTCACTTTTGTTTAATAATCTACCCTATGTTGTGATCTTTTATTTTTAATGCCTAATGATGGGGTATGTGTTCAAACCTCCCCCATAATTCCATTATGACATATAAATAATGGGATACCCCTTTACCTCTCATTAATATCTCACAAGAAAACTCATTACCATGCCGAAATGTGTGTAGGGGTTTTCTCATATCACTTTCAATTCTGTGGGATTTCCACTGTTTGCCTCTTATTTCTTATATGTGGTATAGTTATACTGACATTTGATATATATTATCATGATTATCTTTATATTCATGTTATTCTATGATTCATTTTGTAAAGACCCAGAAATTCTGTGGATTTTTTTAAATACATGGAATTTTTACGAGTCCGCGAAATCTGACGGCGCATGATTCCGAGGCCTGGAGTGCCCGAAATGATCCGTCGAAGTTTTGTTAAGCTTAAGTTAACACGAGTAAGAAGTTTTCCTGAAAAAGTGGAATAACTCTTAAATGGTTATTCATATCAGAAATCCGAGGGCACCCTTGTGCTCAGGATGGTAGGTTTACCCTAGGTGTGACTTATGATTAGTCGGCGTGGACCTCCTGTGAGAGAACCCAAAAATGGCATAATCGTAAATAAAATAATAAAATAAATTATTTTATTTTTCAAATTCTTATAACTCACAAATGGTAACTCAGATTAAAAATCATATACCACTGTTGAAATTATGAGGGTATGCTTTCTTTAAGAAGATACTAACTTTGGCCGGCGCAGACCACCAGAGAAAGTTAGTTTTTGGACGCAAATAAAATAATTAAGTGAAAATTATTTTATTGTAAAATTCATAACTTCTAAACGGTAACTCGGATTGAAAATATGAGAGTACTGCTGGGTTTTTTGGGGTGTGTTTCACCTAGGTAGATCCTAACCTCAACCGGCACGGGTTGAGGGTGACTGATAATAATTTTCCGAACTTTTTTTCGGGTACGTTCAGTAAATGCGTGAGCAGCGTTTTATAAATTTTGAACCAGTGCTTGGAATTGAAATCCGAGGGAACCATTGAACTCACAGCGTCAGTATTTTCTTATGTATACTTTCACCCTGATGGCATTTGGTCGAGGGTGAAAGTTAGTTTTTGGGTTTTTCATGGAATTTATAAAATAAAATAAACTTCTTTTTATTTTATTTTAAGTTTCCATGTGGTTATTTCAGGTGGGTTCCACCAGAATTAAACCTCCAGGTGGAAGTTGGAAGTGGGGAATACCAGAACTTAACATCACATGAGAGGTTAAGGTGGTGGGGATCACCCGAACCATAACCTGCCATGAGAGGTTATGGTGGTGGGGACCACCCGGGATGAAACCCCCCTTTAATTGGAAGAAACCCTCAATTCCCACAATTAATGAGGGGGGAGCCTCTTGAAATCCTCAACCTTAATTGTGCCAACACACATACTATTAATCTTGACAATGCACCGTATCATTGCTCCAGTGTAAATTAATTGTCTTCTCCTTTTTTTTAAATTAAGTAACAGCATTGTTGGAATTTAGGAAGGTTCCTAATAAATGGACCATCATAAATTCCAACGATTTTTTCCTACCTCTCCCCCTATCATATATATATGAAGATTGGGAGGAGGATTTGGGATGACTTCACCAAGAGACAAAGCACTGGTAAAGTGACGTGATGCCCAACACTTGGAAGATTACGCTCTCCAGTGAAGAATGTGTTCTCCCGACGAAGAAAAACCTCAACTTTTACCTTCTTCCTTGGGACTTCCTACCGACGTGGAGCATCTTCCACAAGCCGACACAACCCGAGATTGGAAGTGTGCATGGCGGATGCAACGAACAATGATTCTCCTTCGTCTTCTTCCCGCGACTTCACCGACAACGACCGACGATTAATGGTATGGGTTTTATTACATGATGATGTTATTCCTTTTCTTATCTTCTTTAAACGGTTAGAAAGGAATTTCTTGAGGGTATATTATTGTTCATCTATTTTTCTTTGATGAACCAATTGTTACCAATCTAAATACGGAGGGTGTGGGCCAAACCAAAATGGCCCGACCCCTCTGACGATCTCGTTTATGTTGAACTTTCAGTGATGAAGCGACAATGTGGCGACGAAGGTGGCAACGAGGTGACGAAGGAGACAACGCCAAAGGCTGCACTAACCGTGGCCTCTACGAACTGCGCCACCCCCATGGCGCATCAGTGCTTCTAGACGAACACAAACGGGCCGCGCCGGCCCGAGCTGCACCGAACCGATCTGCCCGGCGCCCCGTGCGGCCTGCCCGATGCCCCACGCGGCCTGCCTGCGCCCCGCACAGCCTGCCTGCGCCCCGTCGGCCTGCCCACGGCCTGCCCAGTGCCCCGCACCGTCTATTGTGTTGAGACCCCTATGACGAGACATCCCTTTGAGATACTTCTTCGTGGGACTTGGTGGCAGTTGACGTGTCGACACTTGGATTGAGGAGTGGACCCTCCCAGAATCAAGCGTGCTTTGTGGAAACCCTGTGGCTATCTATGCACTGACGACTGTTCCTGGATCATGTGTTGGTCTGACAGTTCTGACTTCTATTCCTGGATCATGTGTTGGTCTGACAAAATAGCTAGTCCTGGATCATTGTTGGTCCGATAGCTCTGATGACTGTTCTTGGATCATGTGATGGTCCGACAGTTCTGACTTATGTTCCTTGATCATGTGTTGGTCCGACAGAATAGCTGATCTGGAATCATGTGTTGGTCCGACAGCTCTGATGACTGTTTTTGGATCAAGTGTTGGTCTGATAGTTCTGACTTCTATTCCTAGATCATGTGTTGGTCCGATAGAATAGCTGGTCCTGGATCATGTGTTGTTTCGACAACTCTGATGATTAAGTGGCTGTATCTGATCATCTCTATCACTCTACAAAAGTTGTTGTCACAACCCGCCTTCACCAAAAGGAGGGAAGGGACAACAGATTGCCCGAACCTTCCTTATTTAAGTTGAAGGAGAGATAATGACCCCCGAAACCTTCCTTCAATAGGTCCCGGAGTGGCGACCAACACCAAGGGTATAGAATCTCACACAAAATGGAAGGCATTACCCTTTTTATTTTTATAGGATCGAGAGATAAGATAGCAACTCCAACAATACCAAAGCTAAAAGTAAAGGTAAAGCCAAAAATACCCCGTTCCCATATGAATGTTCAACAGTAAATGATACAATCCACAGAAACTCCAAAGGTAAAGTACCAAGAAAAAGGAAAACAACAACAGCAACTGCCCTAAGGTCTGAGCTAGTACAGTCCCGCATGATCCCTGAAGTCCTCCTGGAAACCTGAAAGCAGTTTTATATACGTAGGGTAAGCATACAAGTATACCCAGAAGTGAAAACCAAAGGCTCTCGTGTACAAGTGGGGAAGCATTCTAATTCCCTGTGAGAAAAGAGATAACCAAAACATCTAGTAAGGTAAACTATCCACCCAAGCCTCACCAAGGCACACTCCCCAAATAACGTAAGTCAAGTAGTGTATAGTAATAGAACATCTATATTTGGGTACCCCGCACCACTTTCCCACTGGTTATTGAAGACATACTATGCATCGAACCAATCCCGCCATTCTCACCACAGTCCCACTACCACACCCGCCCGCACATACCTGGGCCACAACCATACATCTCGCCCACAGACACCTGGGCCAGAACCGCACATCCCGCCCACAGAAACCTGGGCCACAACCTCACATCCCACCCACAGACACCTGGGCCACAACCGCACATCCCTCCCCCAGACACCTGGGCCACAACCGCACATCCCGCCCGCAGAAACTTGGGTCAGGACAACCACTGCCATGCCCGAAGACACCTGGGCCTCATCCCGAAGGCACTTGGGAAACAACCTGCCCGCAAACACCTGATCCAACCACCACAACTACCCTGCCTGAAGATTCTTGGGCTAATAATGGACTTCAGTCCATCACAGCCTGCCCGAAGAGTCTTGGGCTATTCAGTAAAGGGAGCAGAAGGGAGATAATAACCAGCCACTCGTAGGAGTGTTGGGAAAAACACCCTCCCCATGAAATGGGGTGTTTGACACTAAGTGATCAACTGGGGTGGGGTGCGAATAAGAAATGTAAAAACTATAGATATATGTATAGGTAACAAGCACTCATCCCAACCTAGGGATCCAAAATCTAAGCACAAACACCCTTGTTTCTATTCATTCATAAAGGAAATCACAACACTTGTGTCCAAGTAACAACTCATTCCCAAAACCAATTCCCCGTTTAACCCATTCTTAGCTTCATGTTCAAGTGATCCCATTTAAGTAAAGTCCTAGACTACTGGGCAACTAACATGCATAACCACAAAACAGGAAAAGAGAAACACCAAAACAACAACTTAAGCACTCACACCTGGTTCTCTTGTAAAGTCACAACAACAAAGGGATAAGTGAGATCCCTCAAAGTACTGTAAACAAAGCAGACTCTAAGACACAACCCCATGTCCCCAAAACCAGGAACCAACCATTTCTCAACAATAGAGGATCCCACCTGAGTTCGTGTCACAGTAGAGCAACCACACAACTCCAGATTCACAACCAACAACCGTGCCACAATAGAGGATCCCATCACCATCCACATCTTCCCATAAGAACTAGGCAGAATGACACACCCACTACCAAACAGAGTGGTAAACTTCCAGGTTCAAGTACATCATTCATCAGGTTCTTCTTTCTGTTTGTTAACCAGGGTGGCCACACATGGATTCTTGTTTTACTAAACATCCATTTAAACAAAATGAGTTTAGGTGACTAACAAATTTCCACGTTATAGTTATTTAGTCATCACAAAAGGAAAGGGTTTATTAGGATGCACATAAAGACCACCAACAGCCATGATTTCCAGTGAGCACAAGCCCGTACGGTTCACAACACATCAACATAAAAGAGTACAGCAGAATATCGATCACACCCCCTTCATTATTTAAAGGTCCTTTCATTATCTTCATTAAGTTTGGTTTCATCAATCCCCACAGAAACAATAGCATACCCACCCCGCATGATGCACAGAAAGGAAAGGCAAAGGAAAACCCTACTTGATTGATCAAAGATCGAAGTTCTTCTCCACACACCAAGAACAAGGAAAAGCGCGACTTGCAGGGGAGGGACGTTGGGAACTCCAAACGAACTAAGAAGAAAATGAAGCCATACAAGAGGAAGAAAAAGGAAGAAGAAATTCCCGTGCGATATATAGATAATATCCCGTTGTTACAGGATATGGGGATTTGAACGGCTTTAAATTCGGATCGTGGTTCCCCACGCGATTGGGTGGTTACACACGACGGGATTTATTGTTATTTAATTCTCCATTGAGGAGGTTCCTAGGGATTTCTTGGGTATTAATTATGGGATTTAAATGGATTTTAACCACTTGAAAAGGGTTAAAAAGGCCCAAAAGAGGTGTTACGGGAAAAACTGTAGAAGAGAAACCCGACAAGGCTGGGTGACACCGATCGGTCATGCCGATCGGTCGCCCCCGATCGATCGCGCCGATCGGTTGCCCCGATTAGTCGCCCCGATCAGTTGCCCCGATCGGTCGCACCGATCGGTCGCCCCGATCTGTCGCGCCGATCGGTCGCCCCAATCGGTCGCACCGATCGGTCGCACGCCGATCGGTCGCACGCCGAAATGACATCCTACCACCGAGACGTCATCCCTAGGATCTAGAATTTGGAAAAGGGTCCGAAGAACCTGGGGGAAAGCTTACTCCCTCTGCCGAACCTCCGCTTCCCACGCCGTGGGGAGACCTTAAGGAATACGTGGTCCCTGACCCTGAACTCCAAGGGTATCCTCCTGTTATCAACATATGACTTCTACCGGTCCTGAGCCGCCTTCATCCTCTCTCGTATAAGATGAACCTTCTCTATCATGCTCTTCACTTATTTCGGGTCAAGAACACTCGCTTACCCAACCTTAGTCCAGCACACGGGTGAGCGACATGGCCTCCCATACAAGGCTTCGAACGGAGCCATACCAATGGTAGATCGATAGCTATTATTGTAGGAAAACTCTACCAGTGGCAAGTGTCACACCCATGATCCCCCAAAATCCAGGACACATGCCCGTAGCATGTCCTCCAACGTCTGGATGGTGCGCTCTGTCTGTCCATCTGTCTGGGGGTGGAAGGTAGTGCTAAGTCATAGTTGGGTGCTAAAATCATGTTGCAATCCCCGCTAGACTTGTGAGGTAAACCATGCATCCCTATTCGATACTGTGGACCTCGAAACTCCATGAAACTGCACCACCTCATCCACATACCTCCGTGCTAAGGCATCCACTGCGCCCGACTCCTTGATCGCCAGAAAGTGGGCCGATTTCTTCAACCGATCCACCACTACCCAGATAACGTCGTAGCCTTCTTGAACCTTGGGTAGCCCCGTGATGAAATCCATCGAGATGTCATCCCACTTCCACTTGGAAATTTCTAAAGGTTGCAACAATCTGCCTAGAACATGGTGTTCAACCTTCACCTGCTGAAACACTAGGCACTTTGACACAAACTTTGCTACTGCCCGTTTCACCCCGATCCACCAAAATTATCTCCTCAGACCTTGGTACATCTTGGAAACTCCTAGGTGCACCGCTAGGGGTGAGTTGTGGAACTCACTAAGAACTCTCTCTTGCATTGCCTCTAGAACAAATAGATTTACTCAGAAAAGCACTCGATTCTGACCATCCTCTGTCCACCCTTCTAGAGCATCACCTTTGTTAACCTGGTCACGCACCACTTCGCTTTCTAAGTCTCCCCACTGAGACTCCTCCACCTTCCGCAGTAGAGAAGACTGCACTGTCATCTGATATAGGCAACCTCTTCCACCTTCCACCCTTGCATCCAGGTGTAGGGCAGCCAACTCCTCCATTGCCTTCCAAGCATATGCCGACTCTCGAACCGCATCCCTCTGTGACTTCCTGCTCAAGGAATCAGCCACCACATTCCCCTTTCCTAAGGTGTAAGAAATCTCAAAGTCGTAGTCTTGAAGGAATTCCATCCACCTTCACTGCCGTAAGTTCAGGTCCTGCTGGGAGAAGTCATACTTCAAGATCTTGTGATTGGTGAAGACCATGAAGCGCTCCCCAATGAGGTAGTGCCGCCACAACTTTAGTGCGAACATGACCGCCACAAGCTATAGATCATGGGTGGCGTAGTTATGCTCATGGGGTCGTAACTACCTAGACCCATAAGAGATAACCCCTTTCCGCTGCATCAACAAACATCTGAGGCCTTGCCTTGAAGCATCGCAGAACACCTCATATGTCTCCCCTTCTTCTGGAAACCTCAAAAATAGGGCAATAACCAACTTATACTTTAGATAACTGAAGGCCGCCTCACACTGCTCATCCCACACAAAAGCCTGGTCCTTCTTGGTCAAAGTTGTCAAAGGTGCTGCAACTCAGGAGAAGTTGGGCACGAATCTCCGGTAGTAACCTGCCAGCCCGAGGAAACTATGAACCTCCACCACGTTCTTGGGTGCTTCCCAAGAAACAACCGACTAGACCTTCGATGGGTCCACTTCTATCCCCTGATTGGACACCACATGCCCAAAGAAGTGCACATCTCACATCCAGAACTTTCACTTGGATAACTTCCCATAGAGTTGGTGTTGTCGGAGGACCTCTAAAACCGTTCTCAGGTGATCAGCGTGATCCTCCTCTGATCTTGAGTAGATCAGGATATCGTCAATAAATACGACTACGAACCGATATAGATATTCCCGAAAGACAAAGTTCTTGAGCCCCATGAACACAGCTGGAGCGTTCATAACACCAAACGACATGACTACAAACTCGAAGTGCCCATATCTGCACCTGAAGGCAGTCTTCGAGATGTCACCCTCCTTAACCCTCAACTGGTGATATCCTAACTGTAGGTCAATATTAGAGAACCATCCTGCCCCCTTCAACTGGTCAAAGAGACCGTCTATCCTTGGAAGAGGGTAGAAATTCTTGACCGTTACCTGATTCAATCTCCGGTAGTCTATGCACAGCCTGAGACCACCATCTGCCTTCCTCGGGAACAAGACTGAAGCACCCCATGGTGACACACTTGGTCGAACAAAACCCTTCTTCATCAGACCATCAATCTGAATCCGCAACTCCCGTAGCTCCTAAGGTGCCATCTGATAGGGGGCCATCGAAATCGGATGAGCACCATGTTTCAAGTCTATCCCAAACTTGATGTAACGTCGAGGGGGTAGAGTTGTCACCTCTTTAGGGAAGACATCCATAAACTCACTGACAACCCCTAGAACTTCCACCATCTCTTCATCCACCGACTCCACTGATAGCTCAGCTAATAAGAAGAGGAGGGGTTCCCCTCTCTTGCTGCTCCCCTGGTAACTCCGCTCACCGATGAAAGTCACCCGTCGGCCACCCAAGTATGAAAACACAACCCTTCCTTGGAAGCAGTAAATGACGGCACATACAAAGAACAACCAGTCAATTCCTAGGATGACATTGTATGGCTGTATCTGCAATAGTAGAAGATCCCTGACTAACTGATGTGGCCCTATCATCAGTTTGCATCCTCGAAAAACATACAACAAGTCGGTCTGACCTCCGACTGGTGTGCTCAGCACCAAGGGCACCGGAAGTCTCTCAGCATCTAAACCCAGAGCACGGGCCAGACTGGGTGCAACAAAGGAGTGAAAAGATCCTGTATCAAACAAGGCATAAGCAAGGGTACTAAACAAGCTGACCGTACCTCGAATGACCTCTGGCCCTACTGAAACTGCTGCCTCCGTGGCGTGCAACTTCCCACGCCCAGCTCCTCTGCCTCTCGGCTGTCGGCCACCTCCCCAACCACACCTGGGTCGAGGTCCCTGAGGAGCGCCCTGGGGTCGGCCTCCTCCTGCAACGTCTGCCCTTGGCGGAGCGGGATCCCACTGCCCCTGCTGCTTCTGCTAAAAGGGCCTAGCTGGGAACTACTGCTGCTGAGGTGGGTGATGGACCTACACACCCCACCATACTATACTCTATCCGGGCACTGATTCTGAAGGTGCCCATGGATTCCACATATGAATCATCTCGGCCCTGGGCCTGAAGGAAAAGGGTGAGGTCCGGAAGGTTGGAACTGGAACTGCTAAGGCCTACTCCCTACTGGTCGAAACCTAGAGGGTCCTGATGCTGGAGGCCTACTGCTGACGGCCTTCCCCTTTGACGAGCCCAAATGGATCCCATCTCGTGACACACCTCCTAGTGTGTGCATCCTCTCCACCACTTAATCCTTCTTTTGCACCTCTAAGTATGTCGGTAGGGTGAAGGGAGTAACAACGTACTGAAGAGAAGGTCGGAGTGCCTCCTCTAAACGTCTCGCCTGAGACTCGTCATCTGGAAAGAGGTCCAGAGCGAAGTAAAGGAGATCCTTGAACTTGATACCCAACTCTCTCACTGACATACTCCCCTGCTAGAGGGAGAGTAGCTCCTACCTATTCTCATCCTTCATCGCAGAAGAGAGGAATTCCTCCTGGAACTCCTTCTCAAATTCAGTACATGTCACCTCAACCTCCCTCTTCTCCCCAAGATAAAGCATCCACCACTGCCACGCTGCTCCATGCATCTGGATTATATCCAGAGGAACCCAGTACTTCGTCGGAGCCCGGATCAAGCTGAAGGCTATTACCAGCTCCTCTAGCCATCTCTCTGTCTCCATATCCGAGGTGCTACCCTCATACTTCCTGAGGGTCTTTCACTGAAAGTCTCGAAGAATATTATGCCACTGATCATACTCCTCCTCTTGGTCGGTGCTCTTCTGATTGGCTAAGTCAACCTCCTGGGCCTCGTTCACCCGCACTACTCATAGTCGCCTCCCAGGTGCCATAGCTGCAAGGTAAACAAGGAATTCCTAAGCCCGAGTAGTGTAAAATATTGTTCTTAAATTTTCTTAGACTTCTTTATTTATTTTGAATCCCCAAGACACCCATGAAACATAAGAACATAAGTAATTACGATGCATGTACCTTTCCTAGGGTCTCTACCCTACAATCAGTGTATCCTCACTTGGTCGTTCGGTAGGTACAGAGTCTTTGCATCAGATCACGGGGGGCCCTAAAATCCCGTTTCCTAACCGATCTTCCCTAGCCTAATTCACGCACCAAGGTCATCCAACACTGTTGCCCTACCACCCCATGCAATACTCACTGTGCCTAACTTCAGACTCCATCCTATCTCTCAAACTCTCCTATAATACCATTATTTCACAACCCACCTTCACCAAAAGGAGGGAAGGGACATCAGATTTCCAGGACCTTCCTTCTTTAAGTTGAAGGAGAGATAATGACCCCCGAAACCCGCCTTCAATAGGTCCCAGATTGGCGACCAGCACCAAGGGTATATAATCTCACACAAAATGGAAGGAATTACCCTTTTTATTTTTATAGGATCGAGAGATAAGATAGTAACCCCAACAATACCAAAGCTGAAAGTAAAGGTAAAGCCAAAAATAACCCATTCCCATATGCATGTTCAACATTAAATGATAAAATCCACAAAAACTCCAAAGGTAAAGTACCAAGAAAAAGGAAAACGAAAACAGAAACTGCCCCAAGGTCTGAGCTAGTACGGTCCCGCATGATCGCTGAAGTCCTCCTGGAAACCTGAAAGCAGTTTTATATACGTAGGGTGAGCATACAAGTATACCCAGTAGGGAAAACCAAAGGCTCTCGTGCACAAGTGGGGAAGCATTCTAATGCCCTGTGAGAAAAGAGATAACCAAAACATCTAGTAAGGTAAACTATCCACCCAAGCCTCACCAAGGTACACTCCCCAAATAACGCAAGTCAAGTAGTGTATAATAACAACACATCGATATTTGGGTACCCCGCACCACTTTACCACTGGTTATTGAAGACATCCTACGCATCGAACCAATCCCGCCATTCTCACCGCAATCCCACTACCACACCCTCCCGCACATACCTGGGCCACAACTGCACATCCCTCCCAGAGACACCTGGGCCACAACCGCACATCCCGCCCGCAGAAACCTGGGCCACAAACGCACATCCTGCCCGCAGACACCTGGGCCACAACCGCACATCCCGCCCATAGACACCTGGGTCAGGACAACCACTACCATGCCTGAAGACACCTGGGCATCATCCCAAAGGCACTTGGGAAACAACCTACCCACAAACACCTAGGCCAACCACCACAACTACCCTGCCCGAAGATTCTTGGGATAATAATGGACTTCAGGCCATTACAGCCTACCCGAATAGTCTCGGGCTATTCGGGAAAGGGAGCAGAAGGGATCTAATAACCAGCCACTCGTAGGAGTGTTGGAAAAAACACCCTTCCCATGAAATGGGGTGTTCGGCACTAAGTGATCAACTGGGGTGGGGCGTGAATAAGAAACGTAAAAACTACAGATATATGTATAGGTAACAAGCACTCATCCCAATCTAGGGTTCTAAAATATAAGCACAAACACCCTTATTGCTATTCATTCATAAAGGAAAGCACAAAACTTGTGGCCAAGTCACAACTCATTCCCAAAACCAATTCCCCATTTAACCCATTCTTATCTTCATTTTCAAGTGATCCCATTTAAGTAAAGTCCTGCACTACTGGGCAACTAACAGGCATAACAACAAAATAGGAAAAGAGAAACACAAAAACAACAACTTAAGCATTCACACCCAGTTCTATTGTGAAGTCACAACAACAAAGGGATAAGTGAGATCCATTAAAGTACTGGAAACAAAGAAGACCCCGAGACACAGCCCCATGTACCCAAAACCTGGAACCAACCATTTCTCAATAATAGAGGATCCCACCCTAGTTCGTGTCACAGTAGAGAAACCACACAACTCCAGATTCACAACCAATAACCGTGCCACAACAGAGGATCCCATCCCCATCCACATATTCCCATAATCACTAGGTAGAATGACACACCCACTACCAAACATAGTGGAAAACTTACAGGTTCAAGCACATCATTCATGAGGTTCTTCTTTCTGTTTGTTAACTGGGGTGGTCACACAAGAATTCTTATTTTACTGAACATCCATTTAAAAAAACTGAGTTTAGGTGACTAACCAATTTCCACGTTACAGTTATTTAGTCATCACAAAAGGAAAGGGTTTATTAGGATGCATGGAAAGACCACCAATGGCCATGATTTTCAGTGAGCACAAGCCTGTACAGTTCACAACACATCAACATAAAAGAGTACAGCAGAACATTGATCACACCCCCTTCATTCTTTAAAGGTCCGTTCATTATCTTCATTAGTTTGGTTTCATCAATCCCCACAGAAACAATAGAGTACCCACCCCGCATGATGCACAGTAAGGAAAGATGAAGGAAAACCCTACTTGATTGATCAAAGATCGAAGTTCTTTTCCACGCGCCAAGAACAGGGAAAAGCGCGACTTGCAGGGGAGGGACGTCGAGAACTCCAAACACACTATGAAGAAAAGTAAGCCATCTAAGAGGAAGAAGAAGGAAGAAGAAATTACCATGCGATATATAGATAATATCCTGTTGTTACGGGATATGGGGATTTGAATGGCTTTAAATTCGGATCGTGGTTCCCCACACGGTTGTGTGGTTACACATGATGGGATTAATTGTTATTTAATTCTCCATTGAGGAGGTTCCTCGGGATTTCTTGGGTATTAATTATGGGATTTAAATGGATTTGAACAACTTGAAAAGGGTTAAAAAGGCCCAAAAGAGGTGTTATGGGAAAAAATGTAGAAGAGAACAATTGGGGGCGACCGATCGGTTGCGCTGATCGGTCTCCCCCGATCGGTCGTGCCGATCGGTCACGCCGATTGGTCGCCCCGATCCATCGCACCGATCGGTCGCCCCGATCAGTCGCACGCCAATCGGTCGCATGCTAAAATGATGTCCTACCACCCAGACGTCACCCCTAGGATCCAGAATTTGGAAAAGGGATGGACCATGAGTGTCCGGGTCATCAAAGTTGTATACCTGTGTGAGATGAGTTCGTAACTTTTGTGTTTACCTCATGATTGAGATGGATTACTTGATAACTTAGGTATATGTATGGTCATATACCTAAGTGTGGTTATCTATCAATTTCATTCTTTATGGTTTATCCTTGTTGGATTTTGTGAGACCTTGAGGGTCTCGGGGTCCCTGATGAGTATCGTTATACTCACCCCTACATGGGCTATGCCCGCACCTCATTGTGTTGGTTGTAGACGACAGACAGCGCTGAATGAGGACTAGAGTAGCAGTACTGGAAGGTACCTGGAGGTGGACCACAAAGCGTGACAGTACACAGAGGAGACAGATGGACGTGGAGTGCTGTGGAAGCTATATGTACCTACCTTTCAGGTAGGAATCCCCGGAGGGTGACCTAGTAGCTACTTTACCTATTCTTCAGTTATACTTGTTTTTCATTTGTACTTGTAATTTCCTATTGGGCTTGTATTTTCGGAACCTTTTTACTTTTCAGCACTCCTTTGTATACAGTTTTTCTTAGTTTTTTACTTCTAGATCGCACTCTATTGTGTGTTTTTACACTTTATAAAGGAAATGCCTTCCCAGTTTTAGGGATTTTCATCTTTGGTGCTAGTCGCCAGCCCCTGGCCTATGGAAGGCGGGCTTGGGGTAGTCGCAGAATGGGCCCTAGGGAACAGGTTGTGACACATTTTGTGGTTATTAACTTTTTGTCATGCGACTCAATTGATTACAACGTGGTAACGAGCTTTGTCTCAATTTTCACTTCATTTTGACTTGCTTAGTATTGTTCACCTACTCTTTCTTATGTGGTGTACCTATTGCCCATTTGATATCACTTTTCAATTGAAATTGTATTCCATTTAAATATCTATATTCTCATATCATGGATATGATTATTGTCTAAGCCGTATACCATTTTACTTACGGTATTTATTTTGAATGTTTTTTTGACTATGATAATATTGATGAATCCGTATCCTCTATTCTATATGGATAATGTAAATTCATGTTGCTCTTGTGTTGAATCTATGTATAAAGAATGATTTGGATGCAGAGGCAATTGGGTCCCACTACATCCCCTTGATGCATCGGTAGGTCTCATGAGACAAATCAGTTGGAGACAAACCCTTCGAGTTTGTTTCCAAAAATCAGACGGGTTTGTACCCATAGAACTAAACCGTTTTTACAGTATTATGGTATCATGTGCCAGATACATGATGTCCAATTAATAAGAATTCTATTTATTCATTATCATTTATTACTATCCATGAGGTTTTCACTATGACAAAATCTATGGATGCAATTTCATTCTCATTTTATTAATGGTATGAGTTTTTTCATTTATTCACCATGCCATATTGATTATGTCAAATTATTTACAATTCAGTTATTATTGATTCATGAATCTGCCATTTTTAACCCTTACTAAGCATTTGAACTCACCCCTTTCATTGTTTACTTTCAACAGGTGAAGAAGAGGAGATCATTTATTGAGTTCTTGTGGATGCAGTCTTTAGTTTTTGTTATGTATCGTATTTTTTAACCTTTTGCAATGTAATTTTGAGTTACATCTATGTATTTAGTTTCTTCAAGATTACTAAACTGATAGTCCCTTCAGGATTTTCATTCCTTCTAACCACGCCAATGTACTTATTAATGCACCAAATCTGGTTTACAGGGGTCGGGGCATTACAATTTCTGGCCTTATTGACGAGTTAAAGAGTTTAATTTCATCGTTCATGAGTATTCCTTTTCTTGGTTTTCATGATCGGTTCACTTGTTTATAAGTAATTAAATTCATGAAAAATGGGTATAATTATCCAAAATTGGAAATAAATGTTATTAATGAGAATATATAAGTTTTAATGTTTATATATATCATATTGTTATATGTTATGAGGATGAATCATTTGATAAGACATTTAGTGATAATCGTTTAGATTATTATGACTGGTTTTCAATCACCATGAACTAGTTTTGTCGTATAAATTAGTATTATTTATATATATTAATTTTAGAAAATTAAATAGGTTATAATACATATATTATTTTCTGTTTTAATCATAAAAATGGTATCATGACCATCCTTGAAGAAGAAATTGAAGAATTAAAGTTCGTCATCTATGAAGGTTGTAAATCAGCACCTCTCAAATGATGATTTTGTTTTTAAAATAAAAGAGATAGAGAGAGAGTGTTTAAGGATATTGATGATAGTTCTTAAATTAACATGATATAATTCCAGTACATAAATGATACTGGAGTTATTATGATCATTTTTACATAGTAGGTGTGGAGAGAATAATAAAATAAAGAACTTGAAAATAAAATAAAAGGAAAAAGGAAGATGATTTTACCTCTTGAATACCCCTCCTTGAGAATCTCCTTAAGGGAATTGATTTTGGTATTTTGATGAGACGAATAGATTTTGGACCTTTTTAGGAGATTTTTTAGAGTTTTGGGAAGAAATTTGACAAGTCTCAAAGCTTGTAAGGTGTGAGGAGAAGAGGAGGTGAGGGGTGGTTTTTATAGTGGAGGAGAGGGGTAATTTCTCATTATTTTATTCATTATTTTAATATTTTTCTCAAGATAAGAAATAATGTTGATTCTTGTGACTATATAAAGTAATAATTGTATGTGAGTTCAAACCAAGGGTGCTTACATCATTCATACATCATCTATGACTCCATAATTCAAGTATTTAGCATTTATCGTAAATTATCGTATTTTACTATTCACAAAAAAATTCAAGTATTTTAGAAAAATACCAAAAATTCAACATAACCATTTTTTGATGTGTAGAATTTAAAAATTAACTCCTTTTTATGAAAATAATTTTCTAAATATGATAAATTTAATTTTTAATTAAAATTATCATTTTCTCAAAAAATACAGTTTTTAAAATTAAAACTCATTTTATAACACCCTAAAAAATTAACTAAGGTCTTATTAAATTATACTACACTCATAGGAAAACAAAATATTTATTTAAGAATACATTTTTTGAAAATTAATTTTCATTTAAATCAATTAATTAATTATAAAATTGCAATTAAATATTTATTATTCATAAAAATACCCACACTTAATTATTAATTTTTAAATATTCACTTACTTATACCATGATATAATTATATATTAATTTCATTTATACTAAGAATAAATTTTATTTATACTTTCATGGGTGTTATTACTATTCATTAGGCCACTTTACTATTCATAAGGGTCATATTACTATTCCTAAGGTTAAGTTACTATTCTACAAAGATGTAAGTTGATTCTATTAGACTCTAAATATATTACTGATTACAACCGTGTATGTCCATTTTTTGAAATTCAAATCATAGTGGAGGAAAAATTATGTTTAACAGCTAGGTTATAATAACAAAGTTTTGTTTTACAGAGACTCAGTGTTGTATGCATTACATTCTATATTAAATTTATTTTTAAAAACTTAGGGTGTTACGATAAATTTCATTGGGAGATCACAATAAATTAATGTTAGTATCAATGTAGACAAAATATTGTACATTATAAGGGACCAAAATAGGGGATTTGTATTCTTGATAGAGGAACCAAATACCTAAAACCTTTTAAAAAAGAAAGAGAGTTTAATGAGAAGATAGAAGTGTTTTTTAATATACTATGTTTTTCCTCATAATATTATATGTTCTCCACTGCATTAACATAATCTAAATTAAATGTTTGACTACTCATGAAAACATTATATTCTGCACATAATGATGTTACCAATCCCTTAGAAGAATAAAATATAATGAAGGAAACCCTTTGGGAAGATGTGAAGGTAATATTATGATATACTTTCTATATTTTACTGAAAAATTATATAATGAAACACTGATTTAATTTTCATTATTCCTTGTAGAGTTTTTTTATTTTAGAATATTTATGTCCCTTTTTAATTCCTTTCTACACAAAAACTTCCTTATACTTCTTCCCCCTAAAAACCTTTTTACCCATATAGTGTTTCATTTATCACTTTCTTTCAAGTTCCCTCTACTACCTTTGAAGGAAGAGAAACAATGATAACTTTTCTCAATCACAAAGGTAATATTAATGTTTTAACATTTATTTCTTTTTAGTATTACTCACATAAAAATTGTTTTCTTCTACATGTGGATTCTTTTGTTCGAGTTGGGGTAGTCTGTCCATCTTTTATGCCTTTCTGCACCAAAATTTCCACAAACTTATTCTCCCTCAAAACCTTTTCTCCATTGTAATGTTTGAATTTTTCACTTTTCTTCAAGTTCCCTCCACTTCTCAATCACAGAGGTAATCTTTATATTTTCACAGTAAAATCAATGTCCATAGAATTAATGTATTGTTTCATATTTATGTTTAATTTATTTCTTTTTATTATTACTCATATAATAATTGTTTTCTTATATAGGTGGATTCTTTTATTCAATTTAGAGTGGTTTTTTCAAAGCTTCTCATGCTTGTGAGGGATTGGACTTCAATATTGTAACTAAGATAATGAAAACAAGGAAATGCGTCACGAATGTATACAACAATCATGAAAAGGTTAATTCCTACTACTTATTTAATTAATTTTGTTATCATTTTATCTAATATTTTTAAGTAAATTTCTTTATCATTTTTATCTAATACTTATTTAGTATTTTCATAGATATTTTTGGAAGTCATATTTTTCTTTAAACTATTTACAACAAGCCACAAAATAGATAAAATGTTTCTTTCTGTCAATGTTACCATAATTTCCATTTCCACTGCCTTTCTTTGTTGTGTTTCCAAAACTACATATTGATTCGATGTTCTTATCCAAAAAACCTATCTTATTGTTAAAAGATATAAGAGTATAAGAATTTCATGTACCCATTGTGGTGAATTCTCATGATATAATGGACACATGAGCTTCCTCTTCTCTTATATCTTTCAACAATAAGAAAGGTTTTTTAGCTAAGAACATCGAGTCAATATGTAGTGTTAGAATTTTGAAAAAGAAAAAAATGGAAATCATGGTAAAATTTGTAGTTAGGATTATTTTTGAGACTTTGGGACATGTTTGAAGCAACCCCACCTCAATCCAACACACAGTGTAACCAGTATAACTCCAAGTGCTTCTTTCTATTTAAAATTGACATTAATTTTAGTAAAAATGACAATTGACATAATCAAAATTGGGAAAACATATTCCGATTATTTTAATACTTTATGAAAACGACACATAAGTCATTTGGGATGTATAGTAATCATCCACACCTCAATCTGACAAACAGTCTGACCAGTATGACTCCAAGTGTATCTTTTTATTTAAAATTGACATAAATTTTAGTAAAAAAGACAACTGACCTACTCAAAACCAATAAAATACATTCTTATTATTTTGATACTTTAGGTTAATGATCCATAAATCATTATTTATGTATAGGAATTATCCTTACCTCAATCCGATGCACGATGTGACCGGTATGACTCAATGTGTCTATTATCAATTTAAAATTGTCAGTTTAGTTCAAAAAGTGTTACTCACTGAAAACCAAGAAAAAAATCTTGTATTTTCTTGATAAATTATAACATCTATTCAAAAGTCCTTTTTTATGTTTATAAATCAATCTTGCATCAAACCGATATACCATGTGATTGGTATGAGTCAAAGTGTGTGTTTTCAGTTTAAAATGACATTTTAGTAAAAAAGAGAAGTGACATAATAAAAAATGATAAATAAAATTCAAATTGTTTTTATACTTTAGGTAAATGATCCATATTTAATTTTTGACATGTATTAATTAGTTTTAACTCAATATGATACATGATGTGCTTGGTATGACTTAATGTGTCCGTTATCAGTTTAAAATCGATAGTTTAGTTCAAAAAATATCACTCACTGAAAACTAAGAAAACACTCTTATATTTTCTTGATAATTTAGGAAATAGATTAATAAGTCATTTTTAACATTTAGGAATCGTTTTTACATCAAACCAATACACAATGTGATTGATATGAGTCAAAGTGTGTGTTTCCATTTTAAAATGACATTTTAGTAAAAAAACAAGTGATTAACTCAAAACTGAGTAAAAAAATTCAAATTATTTTTATACTTTAGTAAAATTATAAAAAAGTAATTTGAGACATTTATAAATCAAATGAACCTCAATTCAACACATGATGTGACCGATGTGACTGGTATGACTCCAAGTGCGTATTTTTATTTAAAATCAACATCAATTTTAGTATAAAGGACAATTGACCTACTCAAAACCAAGAAAATGCATTAATATTATTTTAAGACTTTAGCGATGTGTAAGAATCAGCTTCACCTCAATCCGACGCACGGTGTGACTAGTATGACTCCAAGTGTGACTTTTTATTTAAAATTGACATCAATTTTAGTAAAAGGAAAAATGACTTACTCAAAACAGAGCAAAAACATTAAGATTGTTTTGATACTTTATGAAAATGATATATAAGTCATTTTTGACATGTAGTAATTAGTTACACCTCAGTCCGACTTACAGTGTGACTGGAATGACTCCAAGTGCGTCTTTTTATTTAAAATTGACATCAATTTTAGTAAAAAGGACAACTAACCTACTCAAAACTGAGTAAACGAATTTAGATTATTTTAATACTTTATAAAAATGACCCATAAGTTGTTTGGGATGTGTAGGAATCATCCAAACCTCAATCCGACTCATGGTGTGACCGATATGACTCAAAGCATGTATTTTTATTTAAAATTGACATCAATTTTAGTAAAAAATACAATCGACTTACTCAAAGCTGATAAAAAACATTCATATTGTTTTAATACATTGGGAAAATGATATATAAGTCATTTGAGATATTTAGGAATCATTCTTACCTCAATCTGATGCACGGTGTAACCAATATGACTCTAAGTGCATCTTTTCAATATATAAGTGTCAATTTAATTTAAAATGTGCATCACATCACCAAAACTGAGAAAAAAAGCCTAGGCTGTTTTCTCATCATTCATCACCCATTACTTAATTAATTTCCTTATCATTTTTATCCTATACCTATTTAGTTAATTTTCACAGAGATAATACTTGAAGACAAACAAGAAATGGTGTGATGTGCAAGAATCAACCACAACTCAATCTAATACATAGTGTTCCTAGTATGACTCAAAGCTTAGTTTAAAATTAACACTATGTTAATTTATTTCTTTATATTATTACTAACATAAAAATTGTTTCATTATACAGGTTAATTTTTTTGCTCAAGCAGGGGTTAAGATCAAAAGACACAGAAACACTGTTGTTTTTGAATGTATATAATAATTTGTACTTATGTAATTGTATAAACCAATATTTGAGATGTTTATAATATAGTGTTTTTTCTTTTATTTGTGTTATAAATTTTATTCCATTTAAATTTGGTATTGGTACTTGATTTTTCTGATTTTGTGGTGGTTTTAGTGACGCAGTGTGCTGTTGTAGCAAACTACACTAGTGCTGCACTGTGTTGTTGAAGCACACTACAACATAACCCTTTATCAGTGATTTTAGAAGCACTGATAAAAGACTAGGGCTTTTAATCTTTATCTGGGAATCAATGCTTTTCTAGCGCCAATAAAGGCCATTTTTTAGTTCTATTAAAGGCCTATTTTGTAGTAATATATCTCTAATTTTTTTATCAGGATAAAAGAGGTTATTTTTAGTTTTAATTTTTTATTTTAAATATAAATTATTATTTTTTATCATAGGAATTTATTTATAATTTTTCGTGATTGAATAATTACCTTAAATTCACATGAAAATCCTACATAGTATTCCTTCAATTAATAGAAAAATAAAATAAAAAATTTTAAAAATATTGAAAGTAATACAATTTGGATGAATTATTGTGTTCCATGAATTTGGATGATAAAATAACATATTGGTGACATGTAAGAGTATTATATTTTAATTCCATATTTTTCTTGTTGTATTTAATTTCTAATTAAATGAATAGTTCCAAAATTAAAATTAATGATATTTTATAATAAATAATATTTTTTAAATGATTTAAAATTCATGGAAATATCATCATCATCTAAGTGAATAGAATATGGTTGAAAATATCAACCATGGTCTATTTATGAGTCATTTTTTTAAAGGTCAACTAAACCTTGCTCTGATACAAACCGTAAAGACCCAAAACTTCACATGTATAAATATTACATCTTTTTAGATGAATATTCAACACATTTCAAAAATACAGACTCATAGACCGTAAAGGTTTAGTGTATTGGGATATGTCACACCCCGACCTCAAAAATTTAATTATTTTAATTATTTTAATTATTTTTATCCTTGTTTTTGGGCTGGTATGGGTTTAATTTTAAAATTTTCAAGCTAAGTGGGGTCCTATGCATGGGTTGCGCATGGTTAAGATTAACCATGTGACAACCGTGCAAGCCGGCTATGTTCAAAAATAAAATAAATAAAATAGAAATAAAATATATAAATAAAATAAAGTTAAATAAAGTGTTTTAACAATAATAATAATAATGATGATGATGATTATTATTATTATTGATATTATTATTATTGATATTATTATTATTATTTATATTATTATTATTATGTTTATTATTAATTTGTTCAGTTTTTTTACTCTATGTTCATCTCCCTGCCTCCCCTCTCCTGTGTGCATTGTGTGACCTCTCCTATGGATTCCCCCTTGACCATAGCATATCAACTCTATGTCCAATCCTCATGAGGTGTGTGAGCTCCCCTCCATCTCCCTCCATGGCTGAGCCTCCCTACTGCATACACCTCCTTCAGGCGCGCGACCCCCCTCCTCGATCGAACACCCTTGTATGCACGACCCCCTCTGTAGTGCGCACCTCATCTCCTTTGGATCTACTCTATGATCGTAGTTCTTACTCATTGCTTCACGATCCCTCTTTGATCCAGTGAGGTATGGTCTTATGCCCCATCTTCTTTTGTTTTAGGCGGTTTCGTTACTCCCCATCGCCTTTCATCGCTTAGTCGAAAACTCTAGGTTAGGGTTTAACCAGTTTTTGTCACTTCTTATGGTATTAGGGTGTGCAAGGCATCGATCAAGACTCCCTTATTCATATTACGACATCTTCCACTGAAGGCAAGGCTGTTTGGGGTCGATTCGGTCTGACATCGTCAATTTGGGGTAAGTTTCTAAACCCGTGGTTTGTTTCATACCCTCTATTTTAGGGCATTATGATGATTATGAGTCCTTGGTAATTTATTTGAGGTGCGTTAAACCTTGAAACTATGTTTTTGTGATTCTAATATATGTTTTACTAAGCTTTGGTCAACGATTGAGGGTGCACACACATATACTTAAAGTATGTACATATATATTATATATATGTCTACCATGTATATAATCCCTCATAGTTCGGGGAATACATGCATTGGATTATGGATAAACGTATATATATATAGGTTTGTGTGTATAAGTGTGAGCCATTTACGAGTGGTCACCGCCTATTTTTTTCAAGCTCCAAAGTGTCTCGGCTTGGTCTGATACCTTGTTAAGGTAAGTTCCCTAAGCCCGTACCTTTAATTTGAAATCCATAATTTCTTGACTGATTTAAAATATGTTTTATATTTATGTAGTGTTTATATGCTTTAAGATCTGGTTACAGTTTTTAGAAATAGTTATTTATTATTTTAAATAATTTATCCAAGATTTCAGTGAAAGTTTTTCATATTCAAACATGTCTTTGACCTTGTTTAGAAGTAGTGATGTATTTCTAGTGCTCAATTGGTTTTAGATGTTAAATATTAAAAATGGATTTCCTTAATGGTTTTTAGTGCGTAATAAGTATTTCCAATAAGTTTCCCCAATTTAATCATGCTTTCAAGCTTGCTCTTAAATGTGTGGTTCCTTAGTTGTGTATTGTGCTTTTAAATGGTTTTAGAACTCAAGGGTGTCGAGTAATAGTGTTTTTTAAAAAAAGTTAATATTTATTATAATATAGTGAAGCCCATTTGGAATCCCTAATTATATCTTATGCATTCATCATGGTTTTAAGATGTAATTGACCTTAGAAGGTGAAGACCCATTTGGCATTGCATATTTGAAAATGGTGTTTTATATCTTCTTAGAAGTGGTCTTGTAATGTTGTGTGAGTGTACTTGAAATGGACTTGGTATGAGGCTCGTTTTGCACTTCATGTTGTTTTGGGATGAAATTTGGTTTGATAAATGTGAATTCCTGATTAGAAACTTAAAGTATTTTATGAAATGATTTGAATGTTTATGTGAAATGAAGACCTGATTGAAAACTTTCATGTTTTTAAAGAAAGTGTTGAATGCTTAAGTGATGTAGTAGCCCAATTAGAACCTTAAATGATGTGAAATATGTATATGTATATAGTGGTCCCCCCTATCTTGGATTTCCCTTTATGGGTTATCATATAGGTGTTGTCTTTGTTTGGGGTAGGCAAGTATGGTGATGACAGGTAAGGTGAGTCACACATGTGAGATCCTCCTACTTACACATCATATTATTACCATGGGTTTTTTGGGCGTCTTTTAGAGGGTTGAGTGATGGTTGTTGATCAGCCCCAATTGGATAGGTTGGTACCCCCGAGACTTGTTGTTAGGCTAGGTGGGCTGCGCCATTGGATTGGCTAGTTGAGAGAGGCCAGTTGGTTATAAACTTAGGGGCTTCACCATATGTCGATAGGTGGTTCTGCACTTGGTATGTCTAGGGATCGCTCTAGGTATGTTTAGGAAATACCCATGGTTTCATACTTGTATGTTCCTACTTCCTTTTGTGACACTTTTGGTTATTCGATCTCATGAAACTTTTACTTTTCTTTTTATATTAAAAGACATGTTTTGGTACTAGTTGGATTTTAAAAGATTTAATGGAAATAAATTATATATTTTGGTAATTTATTTGGAAAAATGAAATGAAAAAGGGGTTTTCTTAAAAGTAAAATATTTCTACCTGTTTCGATAAAATAGCGGAAAAACTTATTTTTATATATCCTATTTTCAAACTTCAAAGAAAGGATTTTATTTTAGAGGTGGGTCATCAAGTGTTGTTTATTTTGGCATTCCTAATAAGAATCTTAGTGATAATGCCTACTCTATATTTTCAGTTTCATGTTCTCTTAGTTTTGGGTCACTCTAGGAGAAAGTGTGGTTTCATGATTGGTGGTGACCCACGAGGTCATCTGGAGGTATGTTTAGTCACTCAGTTTTATTCTCTTACCGCCTCTAGAGTTTAGTTTTATTGTTCTGTTTATTATTGTTTATTTATTTTTCTTTTTTTAGGTCAAATCATTCCCAATGATTTTATCTTAATGCCTGGCACTAGTTTCTAGCCTGTGGGGATTGGGAATGCCCTTTGGGCCTTGTCATGGGCTGAATCGGGTGACCGGTTCAGGGTTGAACCTGGTTGGTTCATGAAAATATGGTATCAAAGGAGGCTCTTTGTTATTTGATATGTCTAGTTGTTAGAGACTTGGACTATCAGGACTCAGAAGGTAGGTATGGGAAGAGCATCACAGACTCTTTCTCATTCTGATCCTCAAGTCTCCAGGGGTAGTATGATATTTGATTTTTTGGTTTTGGTTTGTGTCGATGGGAGATAACCAAGGGAGTGAGACGATGCTTCATGACATACTTACATGGTGTAGAGAACCATGTGGAGCTCATGTGAAGGGTTTAATATGCTTCCAAAGGTTGGTGTATGCTCGATACATGGTCTTCTAAACCATGTATTTAGGTTATGCATGACCACTAGTTCTCTATTTTTTTTATTTTGGCATGGATGTTGCTTTGTTCAGATTTTGTTTGGTGTGAATTTAAATTGGTTTTGGAGTATTTTCTTAACTTATTAAATGATCCTTGATTTTCAAAGGTTGAACTTAAAAAATGAAAACCTTGGATTGCTTTGAGAATGGAAGGGAAACAATTTTGAATTTTTAAAAGTTTTATAAAATGTGAAATGAGAGTTAAGTTTTAAATGTTTGGTTTTGATGGTTAAAGGGTATGTGTGACCCTTGGTGTTCCTTATAGTTGTTCACATATGTGCGTGTGTGTAGATACGATTCATGTTGGAATGTATGTGTGGAGGATGTAAGCATAAGTGGGGGCAACACATATGTGATAGTTTGTAGGATACCATGGGTGAGTATTTGAAAATCAAAGATTGATATGATTTTCCAAAGTTTTTTTTGAAAAGTAAAAATGGTTTCTGATAAAAAGAGTATTCCTTTTTAAAGAGATTTTTTGTTTTAAAGGGAAAAGTACGATGGTGTTTTTAATTTTCAAACGGATGTGCTAGAATGATCTTTGAAATGGAAAATGTTTTTTGATTTCAAAAGGTGGTTAAATTGGAAAGTGTGTGAATTTGGAAGATTTTGATTTTCAAAAGAGTATTCTTGGATTTTTTTGTGATGTTGTTGTGGTTTTATTTTGTATTAGATTTGATTTAGCTTCAGTTTGGTTTGTGAGGTGTTGGTCTATGAGCGTGGAATTTGGTTGGAGATGACCTTTTTGGTTGATCTTTGGTTGAGTATTGACTTGGTTTTGTATTATTTTTTTATTCAGAGTATGCTTCCTAGAAAGGTCCTAGATGTTTCTTATGTCTTTTAGTCTTTGGCCTTGACCAGACTTCTATTGGAGTGGTGGGATTGAGTTCATTTTGGATAATTCTCATATTTTTTGTGGTGGATGAGGTTTGTTAGAGGTAATGGAGAGGCTCGAGGAAGTCAAAAGTGTTTTTAAGAACTCCCAAAGTGGTGAGGGTTCAATTTGTTTTGAGTTTGTTTGGAGGCTCGACTTTTGGACTGGTGGAGGGTGGTTGTTTCAGTATTGTTTCAATTTGGGGTGTCATGGGAAGTGTTTAAGACCACTTTCATCTAGTGATGTGTGCCTAAGGAGGTAAAGTCAAGGAATGTGATGGGGATCATGAGCATTTAGAAAGGTTAGTGGACAATTAAGGCTCATGTTGACTAGATTGAGGATTTGGTTTCCTTTTATTTAGAGGTAGCGTCAGAAGATTAGTTTAGAAAGTTGGTGGATGAATCATTTTCAGATGATTTGGTTTCCGAATCATGGTCAATTGATAATATAGTGTCTCTTGTTCCCTATAAAGGTTCCCTATCTGGTGAGAGGAGTGTGCCAGATGATCCTATTTTGGAAAGGTCTCCTTCATTGGGTTTGATCCCCAGTTCTTTAGGCTGTTCGGCTGCTTGCCATCAGTGTAGCTATTTTGGGCATTATAATTCCATCTTGTGAAAATCCTCTGGATTCTTGATGATGATGTGTCCATTCGGGTCACTTGGGGAAGTTCTACAAGTGGTTTCATTTAAAGGAGAAAGACTTGTTCGGAGGATGTCACCTCCTGACTGCGGGCATTAGATGCTTCAAGACATTAGAGCTCTCACCATAGGTCTTAGAGTGAATATCTTCACATAGCCAATAATCGTAGGGAGTGTGGAAGACCTTGGTCTGAATTTTGTCTTCAGTGATGGAAAGGTATAGTTTAAGTCTCCATTGTAGCATCTTCAAACTTTGAAGGTTCCATTTGGTCATAAAAGGCTTAGAGGCCTCATTTCCTCATGATATTTTTTTTGAAAGGTCCCTCTTAGCAGTGAAAGGTTTGGTGGCCTTGTGTATTTTTAAACCTTCATAGTCATAATCGTGCCTTATTATTGTGAACCCTTGAAAAGTTGTTTCTTCGTGGATTGATTTTAGCTTTCAGTTGTGCTTGTCTTGGAGATGCTTGCATCTTGTGGAGGTGACACGTCATGGTTTGGTTCGATTCTCATTTTGGGGTTTTTCATTGGCCCCCCTTGTGGTGGGGTTTGGTCTGTGTGGGGGTTCTTTCTTTGGTTCACATTGGTAGCTCTAGAGTTGCCCAGTGCTAGAAATTCCAAGGTTTGTCTAAGATGATAGGTTCTTAAATGGTGGGGAGACCCACCATGGATCTTGTTGTGGTTTCTTTTTGCATTGGTCAATACTAGATGATTTATTGTGGTGGGAAGAACCCTCCTCTATCCCTCATAGTTCTTCTCATTATGGTTTCCCTTAGAGTTTTTTAGGTGTGACCAGTAGAATGACAGGTCACACCGAGTTTTTGGTTTCATTGGCCTTGTTCAACTTCGAGCTTGAGTTTGATTCCTCTTTTGACTGGGTAACTTTCTTGAGGTAGAAAGTTTTTGTGCTAGAGATAATTTTCACACCCTAACATCAAAAATTTAATTATTTTAATTATTTTAATTATTTATATCCTCTCTTTTATTTTCAGGCTGATCAGGGTTGAATTTTAAAATTTTTAAGTGAAGTGGGGTCCTGTGCACGGGTTGGGAACTGTTAAGAATAACCGTGTTACAACCGCGCGGGCTGCCTATGTTCAAAAATAAAATAAATTAAATGGAAATAAAATATAGAAATAAAATAAATTTAAATAAAGTGCTTTAATAAGAATAATGATGATTATTATTATTGATATTATTATTATTATTGATATTATTATTATTCATATTATTATTATTATTGATATTATTATTATTATGTTTATTATTAATTTTTTTAGGTTTTTTACTCCATGTTCATCTCCCTGCCCCCTCCACTGTACACATCACATGACCCCTCTTAAGAATTCCCCCTTGACCAGTGCACACCACCTCCATGGCCAATTCTCACGAGGAACACGAGCTCCCCTCCATCTCCCTCTCTACCCGAGCCTCCCTACCACATGCATATCCCTCAGGCGTGCAACTGCCTCCTCATCCAAACCCCCATAGACATGTAACCCCCCTGTAGTGTGCACCCCATATCCTCCAGATCTCCTCTCCAATCATTGTTCTTACTCTTTTCTTCATGAAACCTCTTCGATCTAGTGAGGTATGGTCTTATGCCCCATATTCTTTTTTTCTGAAGGTTTTGTTACTCCTCGTCGCTCTGCGCCACTCAGCCAAAAACCCTAGGTTAGGGTTTAACCGGGTTTTTTTGTTTCTTCTAGTATTAGTTTGTGTGAGGCATCAATCAAGACTCCCTTGTTTTTATTCTGACATCCTCTACCGAAGGTGAAGCGATTTGGGGTTGATTCGGTTTGACAGCATCAATTTGGGGTAAGTTTCTAAACTCGCAGTTTGTTTCACACCCTCTATTTTAGGGACTTAAGATAATTATGAGTCCCTAGTAATTTATTTGACATGTGTTGAACCTTGACTCTATGTTTTTTTTGTTGATTCTAAGATATTTTGTACTGAGTTTTGGTCAACGTTTAAGGGTGAACATACATATACTTAAGCTATGTACATATATATTATATATATGTCCACCATGTACGTATTCCCTCATGGAGTAGGGAATAAGTGCATTAGATTATGGATATATATATATACATAGGTATGTACATGTGAGTGCGATCCAGTTATGAGTGGTCACTGCTTATTTTTTTCAAGAACTAAAGTGTATCGGCTTGGTTCGCTTCCTTATTGAGGTAGGTTCCCTAAGCCCATGCCTTTAATTTGAAATCCATAATTGCTTGAATTCTTTAAAATATGTTTTTTATTCAGGTATTATTTATATGATTTGCGATATGGTTGAGTTTGTTAGAAGTAGTTATTTATTGTTTTACATAATTTATCTAAGCTTGCAGTGAAAGTTTTTCATATTGAAACATGTCTTCAACCTTATTTGGAAGTAGTGATGTATTTCTAGTGCTTAATTGGTTTTAAATGTTAAATATTAAAAATGGGTTTCCTTAATGATTTTTAGTATGTAATAATTATTTCCAATGGGTTTCCTTGATTTAAGAATGTTTTCAATATTACTCTTAAATGTGTGGTGCCTTGGTTGTGTATTGTTCTTTTAAATGGTATTGGAATTCAAGGGTGTCAAGCAATAGCGTTTTTTTAAAAAGTAAATATTTCTTGTAATTTAGTAAAGCCTGTTTGGAATCCCTAAGTATATCATATGTATTCATCATGGTTTTAAGATGGAATTGACCTTAGAATGTGAAGGCCCATTTGGCATTATATATTTGAAAATGGTTCTTTATATCTTCTTAGAAATGGTATTAGAAATGTTGTGTGAGTGTACTTAAAATGGACTTGGTATAAGGCCTGGTTATCACTTCATGTTGTTTTGGGATGAAATGTGCAGTTCGAAAAATGTGAACTCCCAATTGGAAACTTAAAGTATTTTATGAAATGATTTTAATTTTTATGTGAAATGACGGCCCGGTTGGCAACTTGCATGTTTTTAAAGAAAGTTTTGAATACTTAAGTGATGTAACAGCCCGATTGATAGCTTCAATGATGTGAAATATGTATATTTACATAGTGTGAACCCCTATCTAGGATTTACCTTTATGGGTTATCATATAGATATTGTCTGTGTTTGGGGTAGGTAAGTGCAGTGAAAATAGGTAAGGTGAGTCACACATGTGAGGGCCTCCTGATTACACAGTATATTATTACCATGGGTTTCCTAGGCATATTTTAGAGGGTTGAGTGATGGTTACTGATAAAAATTGATTAGGAAGGTTAGTACCCCCTAGATTTACTATTAGGCCAGACGGGTTGTGCCACTAGATTGGCTAGTTGAGGGCGACTAGTTGGTTATAGACTTAGGGGCTTCACCATACACCGATAGGTGGTTCCGAACCGAGTACATCTAAGGATCACTCTAGGGATGTTTAGGAGTTAACCATGGTTGCATACTTGTATGTTCCTGCTTCCTTTTGTGACAATTTTGGTTATTTGATCTCATGACACTTTTACTTTGGTTTTTATATTAAAAGACCTATTTTGGTACTAGTTGTATTTTAAAAGAATTCATGTAAATGAATTATATATTTTGGTAATTGATTTGAAAAAATTAAATGAAAAAGGTGTTTTCTAAAAATTAAAATCTTTCTAAATATTTTGATAAAAGAGTGGAAAACCTAATTTTTATATATCCGTTTTCAAACTAGCAAGAAAGGATTTCATTTTAGAGGTGGGTCATCAAGGGTGGTTTATTTTGGAATTACTACTAATAATCTTGGTGCTCATGTCTAATCTATCTTTTTAGTTTTAGGTTCTCTCAATTTTGGGTCACTCTAAGATCAAGTGTGGTTTTTTTATTGGTGGTGACCCATGAGGTCATCTAGAGTTATGTTTAGCCACTCAGTTTTATTCTCTTTCCATTTCTAGAGTTTAGTTTTATTGTTCTGTTTATTATTGTTTATTTATTTGTCTTTTTTGGGCTAAATCATTCCTAATGATTTTCTCTTGATGACTGAAACTAGTTTCTAGCCCATGGGGATCGGGGACACCCTTCAAGCCTTATCATAGCCTGAATCGGGTGACCGGTTTAGGTTTGACCCAAGTTGGTTCGTGACAAGATACTATATACACCATCTTCTTATTTCATGAAATATCTTCAATGTCACCCCCAAAGATCTTCCCATTTAGTACTATTCATATATATACTTTACTTAAAACCTTTCTTCAAAACTTGTGAAAAGAAAACATAAGAAATGGTGAGCTCAAATGATCAATAAGGTTAAACAAGGGAGATATCAATATAACATGTGCAAAAGGGAATGATAATATGTTATTAACATTTTAAAACCATAACTTAAAAATCATAGATCATAAACATGATACATAACATAAATATTGGCTATTTATAATACATGAACATAAAGGAATAAAAGAACATGAGCCATGATAATATAATATTGGCACAAGAAATAGATTTTTGTCATACACATAAGCATAGAAAATCATTTCCTTAGTAGTTCATGGCTCATTTACAAGACTACTATAGTGGAATGGGTTCACTCCCCAAACTATTATAGTAGTCATGGTTCACTCCTAAGACTATCATAGTAGAAAAATCCCCTTAATGAACTGGGTTCAATCCTCATTCCAGTCCTATTTATCTCATGATATATCAATCTTTATTTAATTGATTGGAGGGAGATATAGGTCCCACCCTTCACATAATTAAAATAATAAATATGTGTGACACAAGATCATAAAACATTAATCATATCAAAACCCATGAAATGAAATGGGTTTCATAAACATTTTATCATAAAATTAACCATAGAAAATAAATAAGTTTCATAATCATTTCATCATTTCATCAAAACATAACTCGTGTAAAAATAAATAGGTTTCATAAACATCTTATAATCATAAAAATAAACCATTTAGAGAAAGAATAAGAATGGTATACTTAGATCATATCCCTAGTAAAGAAAAAGTAAAATAAAATGGTGTCATATTAGTTAAAAAATGATTTTGAAAGATAACTTGTAACATTTCTTTATGAAAATACCCCTTTTAAATTAAAAAACAAATTTTTAAAACATAAAACATTATCAAAATAATTTTCTTTGAATATAACCTTAGAAACTTATAAAGGAAGATTTAAAAATAATTTAAAACATTTCTTGATGAAAACATCCTTTACACTTTGAAAAACACTTTTTTAAATAATAAAACATTTTCAAAATCCTTTTCTTTGAAAATAACCATGGAAACTTATAATGGAGGCTTTAAAAATCATTTAAAACATTTTTTGAGGAAAATATCTTTTTCACTTTGAAAAACACTTTTTAAAACATAAAATATTTTCAAAATACTTTTCTTTGAAAACAAACCTTGAAACTTATATAGGAATATTTAAAATAATGAGTGGTTATGATGGAAAAAATACTGTTCATGTCGTACACTTTAAAATAAATATTCCTTTCACATTTTCAGTAAAATCCAAATGGGCCTTGTTTTGAAAATGATAAGAATATTATTTTTAATTTTTTTTTAAAAAATTTGAAAAAGGTTAAAAATGTATTTAATAAATAATTTGAATAATTTAAAAAAAAAATTGTAAACAATTTTAGAAAACACAGTTTTGGAAGAAAAAAGGCTTTCGACTGATTAGAGAAATAAAGATGATTTTTGTTAAAAACATTATTTTTAACTCTTGATTACATAAAGAGATGAAAATATAGGGAAAAAATTAATTATAATGAAATAACCATAGGATAATAAAATTCATGATTTTATTGAGATATAGATAATAATATTTCTTCATTGGAAATACAATCACAGAAAATTTCGATATACGATGAGATTGTACCATAAAACTCTTACCACTTTGATATATTTAAATTTCAAGCCTCATGAAAGAATAAAATTAAATGAAACATATAATATCACAAGAATAGATAAACTCATGATATTTTAGTTCAAATGGTATGTATATACACCTTATAAAAAAAGGTTGGTGCCTAACATAACGTATATCCCAAATAAGACAGATTGCGACAACAATCAATTACCACATTGGTAACTTTGAAACTGTAAACCCCATGAAAGAGAGATCTTAAAATGGATATGTAATCTCACACAGTTTTCAAGATAAAAATCCTAAAATACATTCATCGGCATTATATACATAATATAAAATAAATACATGGTGAATATGGCATATTTCATAGAAAATAAAAGTAAGATGGAAATCCCTTACCTTAAGTCTCGACTTCATTCGTACACATTCAAAACTCCTATATAATAAATATAAGATTATTATAAATATTTTAATGAACCATAATTATATATATCAAACCATATATTATTTAATTATGAACTTTTATTTTCTTTTTATCAACAATTCCTTATTAAAATCAAGTTTTGGGTAATAACTGCTTTGTTTTTCATGTATGTTTGGATTTGTTATTTTTGGTCATTTTACTTTGATCATGGTTAAATCACATAAAAAATGTTAAAAATTATATAAATATCATAAATATTCATTATATATTTATTTATAGCAATCCATAAAATTTATAGATAGAACATGAAATACACAATTCATGAAGACGGTAGGTCGTACGTATGCATGAACACTATTTCTATTTTCTCGATGGATGTAATGAAAGAAAGTTAAATAATATATATTACCATTAAATAATATTTTTTATTTCATATATATCACACATATTCATTAAATTTACCCTAATTACCTTCCATTTAAAACTTTAGTGAAAAATAAATCACATCACTTCATGAGGCGGTAGTCTGCTGTACACACGAACGACATTATCGTATCCCCCATATAATGAAATTTAGGAAGTTATATGTGATATAATAATTATATAAGTATAATTATATTAAAAATATCATATATATAAATTTAATCTATCATTATCACCATCCAAGTTAATCGGAAATGAAAAACATGTCACATCGATTCGCGAGATGGTAGTCTGCCATACACACGAGCAATGCTATTATTTTTCCAATGGGATTAGAGGTAAGAAGGTAGATATGTTATTATAATTACAGTGGTATAATTATAAGACCCCAGCCTTAAACATTACATAATCTTGATTTAAGTCAATAATTCACATTGATGATCTTTTCAAGTTTAGATTTTTAGAGAATTAGGCTATAACTATTACATTACATTTCAAAAATTACAAAGTAGACACTTCTACTCAGTTTCCATTTTTTTTATAAAATAAAAACTCTTAAAAAAAGAAACATATATAGTTCCATGTTTTAGACAACATGACTCTTCCTTGATCCCATACTTGACCCTATTCATCTTTAAGTCATGTGAAAAACATTTCAAAACTTGGGATGAGCATAAAAAGCTCAGTAAGAGTTATAAAATAAAGATAAAAAACATTAGTCCATGAATACATAAAAATCATAAGCTCTTTAACATACCTCATGAAATCATAAGATTTATGAATAATACATAGAAATCATAAATCATAAATGTAACTTGTGGAATCCATAACATACTTACATTGTACCTTTCACAGCTACACAGGGAGTTACCCTTGGAATACCCATCACAACATATTCCCTAAATCTCTTAGGAGAAACATTAACGTTTACCTCCATCACGTTTCCCAATGCATTGGATAGATATCTCGGGATCATCGACCCTATGTTTATCACAAAACCACCCATATAAGTAAACAATGCCCAATAACCATAACATATTCATAACACATAAAACAAGCACAAAGTAAATATAACATTTCCACATTGAAATCACAATATATCATTTCAATATATTGACATAATCAATGCTTTATAAAACCATTTTCAAAACCATTTAAAACAATTAATAAATATATTTTTTTTAATCAAAGTGTCTCATACCAATTTGAAGCATTTGAAAGAAATTTTAATTTCAAAACGTTCATGTTCATATAAATAAATCCTTAAAACCATTTTTAAAACATGGACATTAATGAGAAAGATTTATAAGAATAAATCTTTAAAACATTTAAAATGATATTTTAGTTAAAGAGTTCCTAACCAAATGAGAGATGCTTGAATATAAATAATTGAGGGATAACATTAATAAAATATTATAATATCATGAGAATAAGGAGATTCATGATATAATATGTCAAAAGAAAGTATATACACCATATAAAAGTGAATTGGTTTATAATAACAAATAAGTCTCAATGGAATGTAAATCGAGACAAAGTCCCTTGCAAAGATCATATCCTTAGATTAAGGAAAAATCAAAGACATAATTATGTGTGAAAAATATGAATACACCCAATATAAGTGTATATTAAGTGTAAAAAAATCATAGGTCATTCACACATATTCATAACACGACATAATCAAGAAGTATAAGTTTAACCTAAAGAATGAAAATTGGGTTAAGAAGTTTCCTTACAAAAATTTGGCAGCCTAACGACATCACTTAAAAATTCATAAAATGATTTAATGAGATAGAAAAGGGTCTCTCATCACATGGAAATAAAATTTACAGTAATAAGGATATATAAGAACATATCCAAACATTCAAGAATTGAAATTTAAATACATAACATAAAAGAAGTCTTTGACTAGAAGAGGAGGGTGAAAGGTTCCCTTACTGATTTGGTAACTTACGAAACATACACCACATGAAAGAAGGATCATACAATGAATATGTAAATACCAATAAATTAAATTATATTACACAATGTATACAATAATGGGTAGTACATACACCACACAAAAGGAAATACCGACAAATATAGCATGAACCTCACAGGAATAAAAAGTGAGATGAAAACCCCTTACCTTGTGTCCGACTTGACTCGTTTGCTAAATATTATTTTTGAATAATAAAGTTAAGTTAATTTATACTTGAATAAGAAAAATTTTCAAGTTTATTATTCTTTTTATATCACTTATTACCTTACTATATCAATTATTAACTATTTGAGTTCATATTGGACATTTTGTCGATGTTCGGAACTTGAGTAAAAAAATTAACTTGTTATAATTACAAATTGTCCATGTGGTAAAAATTACATTATATACAGAATGATATTAATGATTTAGATATCATATAAATCATATATATCCAGTATATATGTATTTATAATAGTCCATAACATTTGAACATAAGAAATGAAATGCACCGCTCATGGAGACGGTAAGCCGTACGTACGCATGAACGCTACTTTCATTTCTTTTTCATTTTTAAAGGAATGAAAAATAAATGATACATAGGTATATTATAATTAAATTATAATATATATGTTATATATGTTACATAATTTCATAAATTCCATCCTTTATATGTTCCATGTATATCATGAACGATTCATATCATTTTGAGGGGGCGGTAGTCCGCACTTCCTCAAATGAAATTATTGTATTTACCCATTATGGAAACCATAAAGGTATGATATAAATGAAAAATGCAGAAGTATAGAGACAATATAAATATAATATATATCACATATAAATACAGTTCCTTCATAATGGTCACCATGAGAGGCGGTAGGAGATAATTGAACAATCAACATTTTGTGAGGCAGTAGTTCGCCGTCCACAGAAACAGTATGTTCATATCCATTAGATGAAGTTGTGTGGATGTGTTGTTAGAAAAATAATCATAAAAACATACTAGTATATTTAAGATACTGGTGTTTTTATAAAATAATGGAATAAATAGAGTTTAGGGGGGTTGGAGAAGGAAAATAAAAGAAAAGAACTTGAGAGAAGATGTTACCTTTAAATTGGGTAACTCCCTTTGGTTTGAACCAAAAGGCTTTCTTGAAGTGCCTTATGAATAGGGAAAGGCTTATAGAAGGAAGATATGTATGTTTGGAGCTACTTGGTGTAAATTTTGGACTATAAAATAGGCTTGGGAGGTGTGATTAATGTGTTAGAGGTGGTGACCTTTTATAAGAGGGAGGAGGTGCTCTTTAGGAAAGTTTGAAAGTATTATTTTATTATAAAATTATTTTATGTTTCAAAAATGTCCAAAACTTATTTAATTATAAGATAAGGTAAATATAAGTCTAAATAAAATAATCCAATAAGAATTGGATTGGTTTTGGATATTTTTTAATCCTTATCGTTTTTATTTAACCCTTTGTTAACTTATTTGACTTTTACCATGTCCTCTTATATATTCATACTATATGGTTAATATATTTACTATAAAATTACAAGAGACCAAAATTAGATTATATATGACATTATTTAAGTAATTTTTTCGAATATTAATTTTTTAGTATTATTTTATCATTTAATAAAATATTAATTGTTTTAAAAAATCATTTATGTCAATTTATAAACTATTCATATCAAGACTTTTAAAAAATCTATAAAAACTTGATTCTTTCAAAAAACCTTCATTAATTAAAAGATAACAAGTAATTATTATCCCTAAAATTAGTTTATTTTATAAAAAGTTTCAAAATAAATTTATTTTAATATTTATAATATCATTTATTTGAATCCTTTATTAATGAAGCAATTACTGCATCACCATTGTGTCATAATTAAATTTATTTATTTAATGTCTAAAAATTATAAATAAAATACCATGATGTTGGAAATCTTTTTATATTTAAAATTAATATTCATAGTCTAATATATCACTTATATAACCCCATATAAAAATTATTTTACTAAAAGATATATGTTTATGTTACTTTTGTCTTTTAAATTAATTAATATAAAGTGTCATTATCACTCCCAAATGGCTCCATGGGGTCCCAAAATCGACCCAAGGATGCCCTTGGTCAAAAACATCTCATCCAATAGGGTTATGACAGGTGTAAGGTTAATTTTTTATTATTATAATATTATTTTTTACCCTTATTTACCAGATTTTCCCTTTAACAATGATAAATAAAATATTTACCAAAGTAAATATTCATAATGTCTAAAAATAAAAGTTATCTATTTAAATAATTTGGACCTCTTTATTAAAAAAATGGAATCCATTTTTCCAAATTCAAAACACATAAGTGGCATAAATTAATTTAAAATTAATTCCTATTGTCAAAACCAAAAAGTATGTTTTTAAGAAATAATACCTATCAAAAGATTGACAACTTTTTATGTCCAATTTCAAAGTGAAATTAATTATAATGACCAAAATTGGATTAAATGGTAAAAATATAATCTAATTAAACTTTAAAACTAATTAAAAATATAATCTAACCATATAAATAAATTATATTAAAAGGCATTTTTGAATTAAAATGCAGTATTTTGCACTATTCATTAAAAAAATGAACTTTATCAGAAAAATACCAAAATTTCATCCAAAGTAAATTTTGATGTCCCTATTCTAAAGAAGAATTTTATTTTGTCAAATAGAACATATAAAAGTGATATAAATTATATTTATAAAGGGTTCACCATCAAAAGGCGGTAAATCGACCTTTTAAATAATATTAGAGTATTTATGCTTAAAATTGGATTCATTCACATTTTAAGCCTCTAAATTTTATTGGATAAATGTAAAAACATTTATCAAACATGTGTAATCATATTGTAGTTAGTTTTGTTCATTCCCACTAATACAATGACTATGAATTAACTACCATTTAAAATAATAATAATAATATATTATTTTTTAGTATAACTCAACGTTGTGTGCAATGTAAGATTTCAGAGAAATCTTTTGTTGCGTGTTGAGTACGGTATCGGAAAAATAATCCCCTTTAAAACAAAATTAATATCTTATTCATAAGTATTAATATAAATCAAAAAGTATTATTTTATAAATACCTAGGTCATTACATCCTTCCCTCTTTTGGGAATTGCATCCTCGCAATTTTAAAATTTGGCTCGAAAACTTCATTGAAAGCCCCACATTGGAAAAAGTGTCAATAAAACTATCACATTAAAAGAAAGAAAGAGAAGTACAAAGTTCACCCGAGAAAACCCATACTAGGATTCCATGTAGGAAAACATGGATATATAAGAGAAACTACCATCAAGTTCTGATGGAGAGTGATAGAAAACATGATTAGGAGAAAGTTAACCACCAGAAAACCACAAACTTGTGATAGGTTAAATGGTATTTGATTCCCCTATAAGAAAAGTAAACTGACAATGTTTTTTGTTTGTTTTTGGTTCCCTTTCATAAAGTTGGAGAATTTATTTATGAGATTGACTAAGGACATAAGGAAATATACTTACCTTTCAAGTAGAGTTTCATCCTTTAATATGTTTATACCAAAAACTCATATTTTCTCCAAAAAATGAGTATTCAAGATAACCTGGTCACACCTGAAGCACTAGAATCAATTTCCAGAGAATCACATAATCCACAAAAGATGAAATATATATTTCCCCTATCTTTAGACATTAACCAAAACCAAAATGGTTAGTAAAATATTAGATAATCACCAAAAAGGATAATACTTTAGAGAAATAAATACCTCTCTTAATATCTAAAATTGTACAAACAATACCCAAAAGTTCAACAAAGACCATTCAGTACACAATTTTCCTTAAAATTATTCAAAATAATCCAAACTAAGATTGAAACCCAAAACATAGAAGGATTTAATCTCATATTCTTCCACAGTAAATCTTAACATTTATCTCTAAAAACATCAACTACTCTTAAAGTCTCATACTGAAGTGTAATTAACCTAATCACATATTCTCTATGATAGGTTAATCATTTCCAAAAATAACCCAAATAACCATATGTCCACAATAAAAACATAGATTCTTCCAAAATAAAATTTCAACCATTACTTCACAAATGAGATAACATAGTATTCTATTTCCCTTAAGAATATAATGTTCCCCAAAAGAGAGAATGTCTTATAACATAACCTTTATCACTTAATCACCAAATCATTTTCCTATACTAAGGATATCCATATGAAAAAACACAAGATCCAAAATCAACTTATTCTTGATCAATAAAATCATTTAACTATAAAGAATAATTCATACTAACCAGGGACTTCACGTAGTCCAGTGGTAGGTGATAAATCCCAATCACACTTTGGTTGTGGGTTTGATTCCTGTAACATTGTCTGACGTGACGGGTTGTCACACGGTCAGCGTGTTGTCCTTTTTATAAAACTCAAAAATAACCCAAACATGTTTTAACCTCAATGGTTTTATTATGCCTTTCATTTTCATCCTAATACATTAAGACCTCAACATCTTATATATTTTCATTTTTTTACCTCCATATAATAAAATAAAACTATTCCCAATAGAAAGAACAACATACCTTGATCATGGTTTCATCATTATATGGTTCATGTAGGTAGAAGGTCCATGCATTTCAACAATGATTTAAAGATCCTTAAAAATCATTTGCTTCCTTCATCCAAATAAACTTTGTACAACTTGGGTTATATGAGTGTTTGTAGAATTTTTTTTTCGAAAATAATCATGTAGGACATATAATTTCAAAACATCTTATAAAATATGATTTTTATAAAACATTCGGACCGAGTTTGAGTTGAAACTTTCAATCAATGGTCCTTTTAAAATACCATAAGTATATGATGAGAGGCTATATTGTAAAATCAAATATAAATATGTTGTGAAATGGTCTCCTTCTTCAGCACCTTTTTCAAAATCATAATATGATTCAAAATCTTGTGATAGGGTAAAATATTTGAAAATGCCTTGATAATATTTACCTTTATTTAAAATATGAGAATATTGTGAAAATATGATTTGATTAAATAAAAACCATGATCCACAATGATATTAAGGTATAATGGAGGTGTTTTATATCTCAAAAAATTTATTTCAAGTGAGTTGTATGTTAGAAAAAGTTTCACAATCATCCGAACACAACTTTGCAATAATTATTGCAAGAATGTCACTAGGAAGAGATAAAAATGTTGTTCGAGACCCTCCTCCTTCCGTTTGTAACCGACTTTACTTAATCTAAAAAATTTATAAAACAAGGATTTAACTGAAATAATAGACATAGGGACTAACCATGTGTTTAATGAAAACTCCTAATCCCTAAAGTTGTCTAAACTGACCTTTGATACCAACTATAAGGCACTAGCCTTAAACATTACATAATCTTGAGTTAAGTCAAGAATTCACATTGAGGATCTTTTCAGGTTTGGAATTTTAGATAATTAGGCCATAATTATTAAATTACATTTCAAAAATTACAAATTAGACACTTCTACTCAGTTTCCATTTTTTTTCATAAAATAAAAACTCTTAAAAAAAGGAAACATGTCTAGTTCCATGTTTTAGACAACATGACTTTTCCTTGATCCAATCCTTGACCCTATTCATCTTTAATTCCTGTGAAAAACATTTCAAAACTTAGGAAGAGCATGAGTAAGGGTTATAAAATAATGATATAAAACATTAGTCTATCAATACATATGAAGAATAATCTCTTTAACATACCTTATGAAATCATAAGATTTATGAATAATGCATATAAATCATAAATAATAAATGTAATTTGTGGAATACATAACAAACTTACATTGTAGTTTTCACAGCTACATAGGGAGTTACACTTGGAATACCCATCATAGTATATTCCCTAAATATCTTATGAGAAACATTAACATTTACCTCCATCACGTTACCCAATGCATTGGAGAGTTATCTCAGGCTCACCCGCCCTAGGTTTATCACGAAAACACCCATATACATAAACAATTCCCAATAACCATAAAATATTCATAACACATAAAATAATAATAAAGTAAAGATAAAATTTCCACATTGCAATCAAAATATATCATTTCAAGACATTGACATAATCAATACTTTATCAAACCATTTTCAAAACCATTTAAAACATTTCATAAATAGATTTTTGAATAAAAGTGTCTCATACCACTTTGAAGCATTTGAAAGAAATTTTAATTTCAAAACATTAATGTAAATATAAATAAATCCTTAAAACCATTTTTAAAACATGGAAATTAATGAGAAAGATTTATAAGAATAAATCTTTAAAACATTTAAAATGATATTTTAGTTAAAGAGTTCCTAACCAATTGAGAGATGCTTGAATATAAATAATTGAGGAATAACATTAATCAAAGATTATAATATCACGAGAATAAGTATATTCATGATATAATATGTCAAATGGTAGTATATACACCATATAAAAGTGAATTGGTGTATAACAACAAATAAGTCTCAATAGAATGTAAATTGAGACAAAGTCCCTTGCAAAGATCATATCCTTAGATTAAGGAAAAATCAATGAAATAATTATGTGTGATAAATAATAATACAAAAAATATAAGGGGATATTAAGTGTAAAAAAATCAGAGGTCATTCATACATATTAATAGCATGACATAATCAATAAGTAGAAATTTAACCCAAAGATTGGAAATTGGGTTAAGAAGTTCCCTTACAAATATTCGGTAGCCTAACTATGTCACTTAAAAATTCAGAAAATGAGTTGATGAGAGAGAAAAGGGTCTCTAATCACATGGAAATAAAATTTATAGCAATAAGGATATATAATAATATATCCCAACATTCTAGAATTGAAATTTAAAGACATAATATAAAATAAGTCTTTAACTAGAAGAGGAGGGTGAAAGGTTCCCTTACCGATTTGGAAACTTACGAAACATACACCATATGAAAGATGGATCATACAATGAAGATGTAAATACCAATAAATTAAAGTATATTACACAAATAATACAATCATGGGCATTACATACACCACACAAAAGGAAATAGTGGCAAATATAGCATGAACCTCACAGGAATAAAAAGTGAGATGAAAACCCCTTACCTCGTGTCCGACTTGACTTGTTTGTTCCTTGTTCTTACTAAATAATAAAATTAAGTTAATTTATAATCGAATCAGAACCTCTTTAAATTTTATTATTCCTTTTATATCACTTATTATCTTACTATAACAATTATTAATTATTTGAGTTCATATTGGACATTTTGCCGATGTTCGAAACTTGAGTAAAAAATGAACTTGTTATATTTACAAATTGTCCATGTGGTCAAAAGTGCTTTATATAGAGATTTATATTCATGATTTAGATATCATATATATCATATATATCCATTATATATGTATTTATAATAGTCCATAACATTTGTACATAATAAATGAAATGCACCACTCATGGAGACGGTAAGCCATACGTATGCATGAATGCTACTTTAATTTCTTTTTCATTTTTAAAGGAATGAAAACTAAATAATACATAATTATATTATAATTAAAGTATAATATATATGTTATATATGTTAAATAAGTTTAAAAATTCCATCCTTTATATGTTCCATGTATAGAATGAATGAGTCATATCACTTTGAGGTGGTGGTAGTCCGCACTTCCTCAAATGAAATTATCATATATACCCATTATGAAAACTATAAAGGTATGCTATAAATAAAAAATGCAGAAGCATAGAGACAATATAAATATAATATATATCCCATATAAATTCAGTTCCATCATAATGTACACCATTATAGGTGGTAGGAGATAATTTAACAATCATCGTTTCGTGAGGCAGTAGTTCGCCATCCATAGAAACAGTATGTTCATATCCATTAGATGAAGGTGTGTGGAAGTGTAGTTTGAAAACTAATCATAAAAACATCCTATTATATTTACGATACTAGTTATTTTATAAAATATTGTAATAAAGAGAGTTTAGGGGAGTTGGAGAAGGAGAATAAAAGAAAAGAACTTGAGAGAATACGTTACCTTTAAATTGGGTAACTCCCTTTGGTTTGAACCAAAAGGCTTTCTTGAAGTGCCTTCTTCCTAGGGAAATGATTCTAGGAGGAAGAGATAGATGTTGGGAGCTACTTGGAGCAGAGTTTGGATGATCCAAGAGGCTTGAGAGGTGTGAGTAATGGGTTATAGGTGGTGTCCTTTTATAAGAGGGAGGAGGGGCTCTTTAGGAAAGTTTGAAAGTATTATTTTATTATAAAATGATTTTCAGTTTCCAAAAGGTCAAAAACTTATTTAATTCAAAGATAAGGTACATATAAGTCGAAATAAAATCGTTCAATAAGTATTGGACATGTTTTGGATATTTTTTAATCCTTATCATTTTTAATTAACCCTTTGTTAACTTATTTGACTTTTACCATATCCTCTTATATATTCATACTATATGTTTAATATATTTACTATAAAATTCCAAGAAACCAAAATTGGATAATTTATGAAATTATTTAAGTTATTTTTCTGAATATTAGATTTTTAGGATTATTTTATCATTTAATAAAATATTATTTTTTTAAAAAACTCATTTATGTCAATATATAAACTATTCATATCAAGACTTTTAAAAAATCTATAACAACTTGATTCTTTCAAACAAACTTCATTAATTCAAAGATAAAAATTAATTATTATCCATAAAATTCATGTATGTCATAAAAAGTTTCAAAATAAATTTATTTTAATATTTATAATATCATTTATTTGAATCCTTTATTAATGAAGCAATTACTGCATCACCGTTGTGTCATAATTAAATTTATTTATTTAATGTCTAAAAATTATAAATAAAATATCATGATATAATAAATTTTTTTATATTTCGTATGAATATTTATAGTCAAAGATATCACTTATATAAACCCATATAAAAATTGTTTTACTAAAATATATATGTTTATGTAACATTTTTTTAAATTAATTAATATAAAGTGTCATTATCACTCCCAAATGACTCCATGGGGTCCCAAAATCGACCCAAGGATTCCCTTGGTCGGAAAAATCTCATCAAATAGGCTTAGGAAAAGTGTAAGGTTAATTTAATATTATTATAATATTATTTTTTACCCTTATTTATCAGATTTACCCTTTAACCATGGTAAATAAAATATTTACCGAAGTAAATATTCATAATGTCTAAAAATAAAAGTTACCTATTTACACAATTTGGACCTCATGATTTCAAATATGGAATCAAATTTTCTAAATTCAAAACACAGAATTAGCAGAAATTAATTTAAAATTAATTCTCGTTGTCAAAACCAAAAAGCGTGTTTTTAAGAAATAATACCTATCAAAAGATTGACATTTGTTTATGTCCAATTTCAAAGTGAAATTAATTCTAATGACCAAAATTAGATTAAATGGTAAAAATATAGTTTAATTAAACTTTAAAACCAATTGAAAAGATAATCTAACCATATAAATAAATTAGATTAAAAAGCAGTTTTGAATTAAAATGCAGTATTTTTTACTATTCATTAAAAAATGAACTTTATTAGAAAAATACCAAAATTTCATCCAAAGTAAAATTTGATGTCTCGATTCTAAAGAAGAATTTTATTTTGACAAATAGTACATATAAAAGTGAAAAAAATTAGATTTATAAAGGGTTCACCATCAAAAGGTGGTAAATCAGCCTTTTAAATAATATTAGAGTATTTATGCTTAAAATTGGATTCATTCACATTTTAAGCCTCTAAATTTTATTAGATAAATGTAAAAACATTTATCAAACACGTGTAATCATATTGTAGTTAATTCTGTTCATTTCCACCAATAAAACAACTATGCATTAACTACCCTTTAAAATAATAATAATATTATATTATTTTTCGGTATAACTCAACGTTGTGTGCAATGTAAGATTTAGGAGAAATCTGTTGTTGTGTGTTGAGTACAGTATCAGAAAAAGCGTCCCTTTTAACATAAAATTAATATCTTATTCATAAGTATTAATAGAAATCAAAAATTATTATTCTATAAATACTTGGTTCGTTACAATAATAATATCATAAATATATTATACACACACTAAATATATTATTATATACATCTGTGAGAAGTGGTGATAGAAAATGAATAACATTGGTTTGCGAGGTGGTAGGTTTCCGTGCACATGAATGATGATTTCATATCCCATTTGATGGAAGAGGAGATGATTTTAGGTAATAAAATTAACATAAAAACATATAAGTATATATAATATACCAAGGATATTATATCAAAATGGTTTAATAATAATTGAAGGATGAAGAGGAAGAAATAAAATAAAATGCTCGGTTAGGGACGTTACATCTTCTTCAGACAACTTCTTTTAGTTTACACCAAAATGATTATTTGATTAGATTTATGAATAAACTAAGGATTGTATGATAAGATGAGGCAATTAAGGAAGTTATTTGTTTAATTATAGGACAAAACAATTGGTTTTGAAAGTGTGAAGAGGATAGGAGAGGGGGTGACCTTTATAAATGGGGTGATGCACACTTGTAATTTTTGAAAAGAAAAAGGTGAACCCATGTTTCACACATTCCAAAAGGCTAAAAAATGGACCATTCTTGATACTAGAAGATATAAGGTCTAAATATCCCCATTAAATGGGCATTGGAAAAGTTTTGGTTCATTTTTAATCCTTATCATTTTAGTTTAACCCTTTGTAGACCCATTTTTACCTTAACTGCGGTAAATAATTTTTACTATTTTTACTCCTCATTATGGTAAAAAATTAAGTTAAACTTATTAGATAATGTAAATTATTATTATTAAAATTATTTAATCCATTTTTAAAAATTAAACTCATATAATTGGTATGATTTAATTTAAAATTAATCCTACAGATGTGATGAGAAAGCGAGTTTTCAAAGGGAAAATATTCAAAAGTTTAAAAACAATTTACATAAAAAATTAATATGAAATTTCTCCCAATGAACTAAATTGGATTAAAATATATATAATTGAACATATTTTACTTTTAAAACCATATTAAAACAATTTTTAAGTTTTTAAAAGTTTTAAATGAAAAGACAATTCTAATTAAAAACTAGTATTTTTCACTATTTAGTGAAAAATTTAACTTTTCAGAAAATTCTCAAAAATTCACCCTAAGATAATTTTTGACATGATGATTTCAAAAAATAATTTATTTTTTTGAAATAAATTCTCTAAAATTTTCAGAAATTAATTTTAAAATAAGTGCGCAAAATGTGACAAAAATGTTTTTTAGAAATATACAGTTTTAAGCATAGAATTGGATTTATCCTTATCTATTATATATAAAACACATAAGATGAATTTTAAACATTTTATCAAATATATAATATATAAATTTTATTAAAATCATTCAAAAAAAGTGAATTTTTAATTTATTGAAGTAAAATGTGTTTGTTTACATAAAAATAGTTTTTGAGAAAAATTTTTCCTTTATTTTCAAATAGTTTTTATTTTTTATTTATAATTAATTGGTCACCAAATAATTAATTTTATATACATGTGTAAACCATAAATTTTCATAATCTAGTTAATCTTATTCATACCCACAATTCTGATGGCTATGTGATAACTATCATATTAAATAATAATATTTTAATGGTATGTTGTGTTTTGTTAAAACTCTGTGTTGTATGCAACAAAATCTAAAATCAGTATTGCATATAATAAAAAATATTTAAAAGATTAAATTTATTTGATAAAAATCACAAAGTCTCAGGGTGTTACATTCTACCCCCTTAAAATGAATTTGACCCTCAAAATTATTCACTTTTGTACTAACAACTAAGGATACTTCTACCTCATTACATATTCAGGTTCCCACATAGCTTCCTCGAGCTAGTGGTTTATTCATAAGACTTTGAATAGATAAATGGTCTTGTTTCATAGAACTTTCTCTCTATGATCTAGAATCTCCATTGGTTATTCCTCATAATAAAGATCATGCTCCAGTGGTACGACTAGTAAGTTTAGTACATGTGATGGATCGGGTATTTACTTTCTCAGGAGAGATACATCGAACACATTGTAAACTTGAGATAGGTTCAATGGAAGCACCAAGAGATAAGATACTTTCCTGATATGATCAATAATTTCAAAGGGACCTATATACCTAGGGATTAGTTTACCATTCTTTATTCCATGTAAACATTCATAGAAACAACTTTTCACATAATTAAAATTTTAGATCATGTTGAAGATTATCAGAATAAAATTTCTATAATCTCTATGCTATCCTTACATATTACTGAATGGATCTAACTTTCTCTACCATTTCATCTGCTTAATCAGGTCCCAATATCTTTATTCCTACAAGTTCATTCCAATATATTGGATTTATATACTTCTTTCCTTAAAGGTCTTCATAAGGAGCCATATTAATTCTCTAGTGAAATCTATTGTTGTATAAAAACTCAATTAGAGGAAGGTATTGATCCCAACCACCATTGAAATCCATAGAAAAAGATCTTAGTATACCTTATAGGGTTTGAATTATTCTCTCATACTAACCATCTATCTAATAATGATATGCAGTGCAGAAACTCAAATTCATATTAATATCTTGTTAAAGAAATCACCAAAACATCAAGGTAAAATTTATATCTTGATCAGATAAAATTGAGTGTGGAACTTCTTGAAACCTTACCACTTCCTTAATGTATATTTCAGAAAGCAGATCCAGAGATAAATATTCTCTCATAGAAATAAAGTGTGATGGATTCATAATGTGATTGACTATAACCCATAATTACCTCAACATTAATGATAAGGTAAACCCTAAAGGCTACCAATACCTTTAATCACATGTCTACAAAGTGTAAAGGAATTCTCCCTTAAATAAATTTTCACTAAAACATATACAAAATCAAAGGGTTGTATTGCCATAAATTCCACTTAAAATATCCTTAATATTGGAAATCTCCCATCACATAAAACCTAAAAATGGGTGTAAATGAATTTGAACTTATAGTCAACCTTAAAATCATAAACCCATGATGATATCCATAACTCTTAATTTAATCTTACATCGATATATATACACTTCCAAAAGTTAATTAACTCTTTATTCCTTATATAATCTCTTATCTTATATATTTTTTTCATTGGAATCTTAGGTTTATACTTATACTGATAGAATATCAAATGTGATTTAATTAATCTAGAATCCATGTATAGGGAGACGATCACATTAAATTTCACTAAAGTATGAACAATAAGATTTTGATAGGGCTCATTCATACAAAATCAAACATAAAATTCCCAACTAAGGAGGGGAGGATAAGTGTGTCCAGATTATCATGATTCAATTTTTCCATTATGATTTTATAACCTTTACCATTTTCCTTTTTCTTTATAGGTTATTGTGGATTATAATCCACATTAGCCCTTGGATTGTGGAATTGATTCACATAATTCCCAAACTCCTTGTGTAAGAACCCATGGTTTTTTTGAACTTCAATTTTGAGGAAAAATTTGAATTTTTGATTTTAGATCTTGTAAATGGATAAAATTGTCTTTTTACCCTAGAATATGATTTCAGATAATTTTTATGAACAATTTTTTGGTCCCAGAATATGGTGTTTACCCTAATACATGAGTTTGGTAGAAATCTGAGCCGTTCAAATTTTGGAAGAATAATTAATATTTAATATTTAATAAATTAAATATTAAATTGTTTGTGTAGGTTCGTTCGACTATAAATTTTGAACAGAGCATCAGATTTATATTCCATCTCTGTCATTGAGTTCAGAATGGGGATTTTATCCTAGGTGAGGTATAAACTTGAGTCGGGTGCTGGGGCTGACCTGGGCCCCTGTTTTCTTTTTCTTATTTTTCTTTCTTTTCATTTTCTTTTCTCCTTTTTTCATTATTTCTTATCACAGACTCCTCATATGGATCCTTCTTCATCGCGAACTAAGGTAGAAAAGGGGTATTAAGAGAATTAGGGACATAAAATGGAAGAGGGGTACCGCTGTCAAGCCCTCGACACACTAGTTCGACGTGTAATATCTGTGGATTGTGAAATCAACTGAAGATTCAGATATTTCTTCACAAAGGTAGTCCCATTTACATTTTTCCATATATACCCTTTAAATGTGTTTTCAAGTTCTTATAGCCTTATATAGCTTTATTGTGGCCTCTTGAGGCCCGATCTATTGATTTGGGGGTGAAAACTGGGGTTTCAGGTGATCCGGAGGGTTTTTCGTTTGGGAAAATCCGATAACACAGTGTGTAGTATAGGAGGACATTCCATGTGTTCTTCCCATTTGGGGAAGATGATTTTTATAGGAGTACACTCTGTATATGGGGTATACACACCGTGTACTAGTACTTGGTCATGTGGTTGAGTACTCGAGCATGTCTACCCGTGTAGGGGTACATGGACATGTAGTGTACATGGCCAGACCCTATGTAGGGTAGCACACCATGTGGAAGTACACAAATTGGAAAAGTAGATGGCCAAGTCAGTTGAGGGACTCGGTCATGTACCCTATATTGGGTACACACCATGTTCCCATGTTACACGCCATGTACCTAGGGTGTTTACATGCCCAGGATGACGAGAATACACGCCCATGTGGCGAGTTGGGGGTACATGCTGTGTATAGACTCCACATGTTGTGTACTTCCCCTTGTAACCCTTTGAGGGTTTTTCGTGCCTTCTAGCCCCGGAGTCGAAACTGGACCCGAGAGTAGTCCATTATGAGTAGTTTTTTGCATAGATCGTGATGGTGAAACCCATGGATCATTCTGATGGCTCCTAAGGGGTGTTTTGAGGCTTCTATATAAATAGAGAGGTTCTTCCTCCATTTATCATTTTCAGTTGTCACCTGAGAGTGAAAATTGGCGTGAATGATGGATTTGGTGTTCAGACCAACCTAGTTGAGACCTTTGATCTGAGATGAGCTATGAGATATCTCCCATGACCTATGCTTTTGAGTGACCCAACAGGTGCCTATTGCTGGACTGAACCTAAGTTGTACATTAGGTTTGGGTAGAGATGGTGTTCAATTTTCACCTAGAACCTATTCTAAACTTTTAAGCCCGTGGGGCTGTGGTTGGAGTGTTAGGTTGGGCTTTTGGGCCACCCTCACTTGTTTGTTTCTGCTTGACATGGTTTTTTCTGATGAAATGATGTTTATGAGAGGTGCTTCTTGGTTGATGGTTGTTGAGCCTGACGTGAGGCATCCTTCTTTCTTTTAGGATGCCCAGATGTTCTTCCTAGGATCTGTATTGCTTATTGGGATGTCCATATGTGATTTCTTGGGAATCTGGCTGCTGTGCCATGTTATTTATGATATTGATTGGTATATTCAGAGGTACTACCCAAGACTTGGCTTTTGAGCCTGAATGTATATATATAGTGATATATATTTTATTGGGATAACCATAGGTTCTTCCTGGTATTCGGCTGTTGATCCTTACTTGATGCTTTTGGGTTTTGACATTTTCATGCCTAATGAAATGTTTAATTAAATCTTAAATGATTAAATGGGTAAATAGAAATGGTAGAACAATGGCCTCAGGTTAAAAGACCATAGACAAGCTTATATGACTATTGTACCTTATACCTTGGGTGAACCATGGATTCAAATTAGAATTCCATGGACAGACTCAAAGTGGGTATTATGTTTAAGCTGTGAGTGAACCAAAGATGTGGTGGATGGGATCATGGAGGTTTTACTTAAATTCCGAGAAAACCATGGATCCATTAAGGGGTTCCTTTGATGGGATATATTGGCATTGTTTATATGCCTTGAGTGATACTTGGATTCCTATTGGAGGAATTCCTTGGATGAGCTTAGTGGTCTGATAATTTTTATACCCTGAGCGATACTTGGATTCCTAACGGAGGAATTCCTTAAAAGGGCTCAGTGGGATCATGACTTCTAAACCTTGAGAGATACTTGGATTCTTGCTATATGAATGCCTTGGATGGGCTCATATGATAGATGTTATATGATCATAATTATTATGCTCTTCCAGATCAGTTATGGGACTCGAGAGGTGTAGTGTGATGTTTCACCTAATGTCTGAATGTTTTAACTATAATATTTATTTACAAGATTAACCATTGGAATATGGTATCCTTGCTGGTGATTTGAGGCGAGTATGGGTGAACCTAGGTGTAGGATGAGTATCCCCCTATAGTGATGTACCTTGCTCAGAGACTTTCTCAGTGTTGTCCGAAGTAGGTAAATTTCGATTGGTATTATGGACCTAGTGATCAACTTAATAGTACACGACTTGAGTGGTACGACGTCCAGCTAAATTTCCTTGTACAAGATGTCTAGTTGACTAGGATTACAGACCCAAGAATCAACTACTGATGTGGTTTCATATTTTTTGATTCACATACAAATGAATATTCATATCTATGTATATATGTATAGGTATGGGACTCTACTTGTGTACGTAAATAGTTATGGACATCCACGGTGTCACTTGACCAATTGATAGGGATTGTGGACCCTAGGTTTGACTGTGGGCTCACGTTGGTTTTACTTTCCTTTTTGGTTGTGTTTCAACTTGGCTGAGCATGTTGTTGTTGCATACACTTTTAGTAGCACAGTTACAGGTTGCTTGTCGAGGTGGCTTATTGAGATTATTTTCTCACCCTTGCACGTACACCCCGATGTATGTGTAGACCTTATTTCTGATTTTTAGATTGAGCATGAGTTACATGGTGGATAGGTTTGAGGCCCAGTGTTGCATGATCGTTCAGAGCTACTCAAGTGGTTCTACTTATTGGGCTAATGCAGTTCGACAATGTCTATAGATTGGGTACATGGTTTGGATTAGAGTTAGTGGTAGAGCCCTATACTTTTACTTTAAATTTATCTTGTATTATTTTATCTATATGGTCGGCCCAGTGGGTGAACAATGTTTTTTTGTATTGCATATATGTTCAGGATTTTTACACTATTTTACTTTTACAACATGTTATATTTCAGTTACTTACTACTTCCATACTTTATTTACTTTCTACTGTGTATGATACTTAGCTATTTTTATACTATGGCTTACTCTGATATGAGGTAATAGTCTCCCCACTATCAAACCCTAGGACTTCTCTATTATTCGGAAGCCTCTAACATAAGGGGAGGCATGCTTGAGGCCTTGTAACCCATCGAATTGGAGCATCAGTTTAGTGGCATTTGGGTCACAACATTACAAAGTGGTATTAGAGGAGTTCTTTTCCTGGTATTTACTATTTGGGATATGGTATATGGGAGTATTAGGAATGTGTTGTAACCTATGATGGAAATTATACTGGTGCGTCGAGAACACTTTTTTTGGTAAGAAGTCCTGGTTTCTAGAGGTTTGGGATTTCTTTTTTGATTTGCAATGTTAGAGTTGTATATGATTTCTCCTTGAGAGATGCACATGTTGTGTGGATGTTATGATTTATTATGGATCTCTGGCTCTTGTAAATTAGTAAGATACCAAGGATGGTTTATGACTCTTGGAAAATAAAGGAAAGAGGTGTCTCATGCATCATATTTGGCACATAGGATTCACATCATATAGTCTTTCTAGTGTGCGATTTTACTGATGACTGAGGCCTTTAGGCCTACTTACACATATATTTCAATTTGATGGTAGGATATGTGGGTCTATGTCAAGGTGTTTTGTTATGAGGATGATGACTCAATCCTCATGCATGGGAGGTGCAGTGACCCTAATAGGTCAATATGGAATGTGATTCCCTTTTTGTTGAACCCATAGTAGGTACGATGCCGACAGGTACCAAGAATTTTATTGCAAGATGGAACTCCAGAGGGTATTACCTTATACGGATGCCTGATGAGTGTTAGTTCAGTTTCTATTTTACATTGGTTTTTTGACCTCCTATGATAAGTTACTTTTGAGGATGCTCAAAGAGAATCAGGCCCTCATAGGTCATGTTTACATCTTTAACCCTCATTGGTTATTATGATATTTACCTATTTTTGAGAGGTTGGATATTTTGGGCTAGGTGGTTGGACCTTGTGACCCAGTTCTGAGAATTTTACTGTAGGGATAGGTGGGAGACCTATAGGCCCTTAATTTTGACTCGAACCCTCATAGGTCAACGTTTGTTTCATTTGAGGGCAACCTGAAGGAGAGGTTAGCTCATGTTTCAGATGCCTTGTAGGTAGTGAGCTTGGTTTTATGCTCTTTTTGTGATTAATGCATGATAGGTGCTCAAGTTTTGCATTATAGGCATGTTGATGCCTTCAGATTTTGGAAAAGCACCTTGGGTGCTTATTTTTCAAGACTGGTTTCAGTAGGCATGACTGTTTGGGTTCCTAGCCTGGTTGACCAATGGTTTTTTCTGTTTCTAAAATAGTCAGAGTGCGGGTAGATGCTCGTGACTGGAACGACACCGAGTGGCAGACGGTCATGGAATAAATCATAGAATAGGTGAGGTGATCAATTTTGAAGAGGAGTTCCAAGGGATATTTTTGTTGTGAAACTAATTTTTCATGTAGCATGGTTAGTTTATCCTTGTAATTGATGAATCAATGGAGTATGAGTCTGGTGTTAAAGACACACACTGGTTTCACATGGTATCATTTGAATCTAAATCAGTGAGTGGCTGGGTATGAGATGAGGACCAATGTTTTGAGACTTTCCATTGGCTTGGATCCTAGAAGTTGTGTTAGAATGTCCCTCCATGTTTGAGGTTACATCGTGAAATGTTGGGGTACCGTGAGATGGTTCACCTGTGGATGAATCCTAGTCAGGTTTTGAAAGGATGTGAGCATGGCTTAGAGGGAGTTGAATATTCCCTTGGTGGAATCTTAGTGTACTGCTATTAGAAACAATCATGCTCTATCTTGATTCATCTTGAGTATTATGAGAGAGTGTTGGCCCTATGTCGAGCTCCATTTTCTTTCTAATTGTCCTTCCCTATTGTGGAAGAGGAAACCTGTAGAGGTTGTGCTCGAGGAGCGACATAAGGTAAGATATATGGTGGGGAGTGCACCATTGGTCATTTGAGGGCGGTGACCCTCATTTTCAGTTGAACTTTGGTGTTTGTTGTGGGACATTGGGTGCATAGGTTGCTTTTGGATTAAAATAAGGGTATTCCTATGGTGGGGAGTACCAGATCGGTCGTAGTTAAATGTCTTCTATGTAGAAGGTAGTTATTGATGTTATGAGGCTGGTCATTGGACAGTTCAGATAGCTTGGTTGTGCAGATGCTAAGGTTGAGAGAATGACTGCTTGTCCTTGCACTAGGCTTCTCAGGGATGAGAAATTTTATGGCGGGGAGTTTGTAATAACCCATGTTTTTTCAGATTGTAGTTTTGAGCATAAATTTGAATTTTTTGCTTTTGGATACTTGTAAAGGGGTAAAATGGTCTTTTCTCCTCTATAATATGATCTCTGATAATTTTTATGACCAATCCATTGGTCTCAAAATAAGGATTTTACCCTAGGACATAATTTTGGTAGAAATCCAAGCTGTTCGAATTTTGGTGGAATAATTAATAATTAATATTTAATAAATTAAATATTAAATTGTTCGTGTAAGTTAGTTTGGCCATAAATTTTGAAAGGAGCATCTAATTGAGATTCTATCTCTTCCATTGAGTCCATAATGGAGAGTTTATCCTAGTCAAGGCATAAACTTGAGTCGGGCACCGGGGCCAGCCTAGTCCCCTCTTTCTTTTTCTTTTCTTTTTCTTCTTTTTCTTTCTTTTCTTTTCCTTTTCACTTTTTTCCTTCCTCCTCATAGATTACTCATGTGGATCCTTCTTAATCATGAACTAAGGGTGAAAAGGGTGAGGAAGAGAAATATGGAGAGGTAAGGGAATAAGGGTACCGCCACAAAGCCCTCGACGCGCTGGTTTGACGTGCGGAATCCGTGGACTATGAAATTGACCGAAGCTTTAGCGGTTTCCATATGAAGGTAGTCCTATTTATTTTTTCACCATATATACCCTTTAAATTCATTTTTTCAAGTTTTTATATCCTTATATAGCTTACTTATGGTCTCTTGAGGCCCAATCAATTGATTTGAGGGTGAAAATGAGGGTTTTGGGCGATCCAGATTGTTTTCTATTTGGGAAAACCTGATAACACATCGTGTAGTATAGGGGGACATGCCATGTGTTATTCTAGTTTGGGGAAGATGATGTTTATAGGATTACACACCGTGTATGGGGTATTCACGCCATGTACTTGTACTTGGCCATGTGGATGAGTACCCAGGCATGTCTACCCATGTTGCTGTACATGGCCGTGTAGTGTACACGGCCATACCCCATGTAGGGTAACACATCATGTGGAAGTACATGGCTTGGCCAAGTAGAAAACCATGTCAGTTGAGGGAAACAGGCATGTACCCCATATTGGGTACATGCCATGTACTCATGTTACACGCCATGTACCTGGGGTGTTTACACGCCCAGGTTGGTGAGAATACATGCCCATGTGGTGAGTTGGGGGTACACATCGTGTATGGTCTCTACACACTATGTAATTCCCCCTTGTAATTATTTGAGGGTTTTTTCATGCCTTATAGCCTTGGATTCGTAACTGGACCTGAGATTAGTCCATTCTAAGTAGTTTTATGTGTAGATCATGATGGTGAAAACTGTGGAGCATTTTGATGACTCCTAAAGGGTGTTTTGGGGATTCTATATAAATGAAGGGGTTCTTCCTCCAGTTATCATTTTCATTTTTCACCTAAGAGTGAAACTTAGATTAAATTATGGGTTGGGTTTTCAGACCAACCTAGTTGAGACCTTTGATCTGAGATGAGCTGTGAGCTATCTCCCATGACCTATGATTTTGAGGGACCCATCAGGTGATCGTTGCTTGACCGAACCTTATTTGTATGTCTGGTTTGGGTAGAGATGGTGTTTGGGTGTCACCTAGAACATGTACCAAACTTTTAATCCCATGGGGATATGGATGGAGTGTTGGGTTGGGCATTTGGGCCACCCTCACTCATTTGTTTCTGCTTGACATGGTTTTTGCTGATGAAATGATGTTTACCAGAGGTGCTTCCTGGTTGTTTGCTATTGAGCCTGACATGAGGAGTCCTTCCTTCTTTTGGGATTCCCAGATGTTCTTCCTGGGATCTGTATTGCTTATTGGGATGCCCAGATGTGCTTTCCTGGGAATCCAACTTTTGAGCCATTTTATTTATTATATTTATTGGTATACCCATATCTACTACCTGAGACTTGGATTTTGAGCCTAAATTTATATATATATAGTGATATATATTTTTTTGGGATAACTAGAGTTTATTCCTAGTATTTATTTGTTGATCCTTACTTGATGCTTTTGGCTTTTGACCTTTGCATGCCTAATAAAATTTTTAGTTAAATCTTAAATGATTAAAGGGGTAAATAGAAATGGGAGAACCATTTACTCTGATTAAAAGACCATGTATGGGATCATATGACTATTTTACCTTATACCTTGGGTGAACCATGGATTTAGATTAGAATGACATGGATGGACTCAAAGAGGGTATTATGTTTAAGCTATGAGTGAACCACATATGTAGTGGAAGAGCTCATGGAGGATTTAATTAAATATTGAGAGAACCATATATCCATTAAGGGATGCCTTGGATGGGATCTATTATCATTGTTTATATGCTCTGAGTGATACTTGGATTCCTGTTGGAGGAATTCCTTGGACAAGCTCAGTGGTTTGATAATTTGTATACCCTGGGCAATACTTGGATTCCCGATGGAGGAATGCCTTGGATGGGATTAGTGGGTTTATAAATTCTATGCCTTGAGTGATACTTGGATTCCCACTATAGTAATGACTTGGACGAGATCATAGGATGGATGTTATATTATAAGAATGATTACGCTCTTCCAGATTAGTTATGGGACTTGAGAGGGGTAGCATGATGTTTCACCTGATATCCAAATGTTTTTCCTGGAATCTTTCTTTACAGGATTGACCATCGGTATACAGTATCCTTTCTAGTGATTGGAGATGAGTATGGGTGAACCCAGATGTAGGATGAGTACCCCCCTGTGATGATGTACCATGCTCAGAGGCTTTCCCAGTGTTGGTCGAAGCAGTTATATGGCGATTGGGATTACAAACCTATAGATTGACTTAATGGTACACAGCTTGAGTGGCATGACGTCTAACTCAATTCCCTTGCACAATATGTCTAGTTTATTGGGATTACGGACCCAATAATCAATCGATGTTGTGGTTTCATGTTTTTTGATTCACATACCAATGAATATTCATATCTATGTATATATGTATAGATATGGGACTATACTTGTGTACGTAAATATTTATGGAAATCCATAGTGGAACTTTCCTAGTTGATAGGTATTACATACCCTAGGTTTGATTACAGGCTTATGTTGGTTTTACTTTCCTTTTTTGTTGTGTTTCAGCTAGGCTGAGCACGTTGCTATTGCATACACTTTTAGCAACATAGTTATAAGTTTCTTATTAGGGTGTCCTACTGAGATTATTTCTCACCCCTGCACGTGCAACTTGATATACATGTAGACTGTATGTATGAATTTTAGGTTAAGCATGAGTTTCATGGTGGATAGGGATGAGGCCAAATGTTTCATGATCGAATGGATCTTCTTGAGTGTATCTACTAATCGGGATAGTGTAGTTCAACATTTTCTGGATATTGGGTATGTGGTTTGTCTTGGATTTAGTGGTAGAGACCTGTAATTTTACTTTTTGTTTCTATTATATTATCGTATCTGTATGGTCGGCCCAGTGGGTGACCAGTATTGTTTTTTATTGCATGGATGTTTGAGATTTTTAAACCATTTTACTATCACAACATTTTTTTTTCAGTTGTTTATTTCTTCCTCACTCTGTTTAGTTTCTACTGTGTATGATACTTATATATTTTTTCACTTTTCTTACTCTAATATGAGGGAATAGTCTCCCTACTATCACACCCTAGGCCCTAGTAGCTAGTTGGTAGCCTTTAGCATACAGGGAGGTGCGCTTGAGGCCCTGTAACCCACCGACTCGAAGCACCAATTTAGTGGAATCCGGTTTAGGATGTTACACCTTAGAATTGAAACACTGGAATGTGAGTGGTGCATTCTGTTTAGCTCTATCTCCATTCATTTCATTTAATAGTCTCTTCACATCACTTCTATATTATTTTTCTCGATGTCCATGATTCCCACACTTGCAACACCCTCTTGTTCCTTTTAGGCATTCACATGAGTGATTCTTCCCACATTTATGGAATGTAGGTGAATAATATTTCTTTCCACCATGGGATTTATTCAAGTTTTCATGAAAATCGATCTTACTTTTCTTATCAAAAACACGGGAATGGTCAGAATCTCTAATTTTCATTTCTACCTTCTGTTCACATCGAATGAATTCTTTGTAGTTACTAAAGTCTCTTATAGATAATTCATTTTGAATACTTGGTCTTAAGACACAAAATAATTGATCAATTTTTCTTTATGGACTAATGATTAAACCATAATAATACTATGCAAGTCTTTTTAAAATTAGTTTCATAGGTAACAATAGATTCAACATCATTTTGTTTGATCTCGAGAAATTACTTCTCTATCATTGTTCATAGAATATGAGGTAAGTACTTAATGAAAAAAATCCTCTTAAACTCATCCCATTCCATGGATTCAATTACCTCCTCTTGAATTATATTCTTAATAATGTTCCACCATTGATCTACTTTTCCTTAAAAAATATGGACAACCAAAATAACTTTTTCATGCTCTGAACACTAAAGAATGGAAAATATCATTTCAGTGGCACTGATCCATTGCTCAATGACTAGTGGATTAGTTGAACCACTAAAATAGGGTGGATGTTTCCTCATGAAGGAATCAAAATAACGTTGTTCCCTCATTTTCTTGTTTGAAAGTTCAACCTTATTTATAGCTTGATAAAGTTTTTTGATCATAACAATGAGTTTTTTCATTACTTCTCCCGTAACATTCAATTTCTCAGGAGGACAATCATTTTTCTGTCCATTGAATTCAACATTAACATAGTTCCTTAATGTTCTATCCATTGAATAAAAATAGAAATAATAGTGTGAGAAATACAAATCATAGAGGAAAACCACATAATAATGAAAAATCACTTATAGGATGTGTAAATCATGACACCTTTTTTCAATATATGAAATATTAGGCTTAACCTAGGCTAGTAATGGTCACTATTCAAATACTTTATGATGTTTCATAAAGATTTTATGAATTTCTAAAACATATCCCCTAGGAATGTCAAAATAGGTGTGAAGAAAGGCTTATTGTCATGCACCAGGTGATGATCGAGTCTAGTTCAATGTGCCCTTTTTGGATTTAGTACCCCTAAGTACCTATATACCAAATCCACATCCATTTATAGTATCTATACATGGATGTAATTGCTTAGAATCCACTCACTCTATACTTTACTAAAATTCTAGTACATTTTCCTGTGCTTTGACTCATTTATAGACTTATCCTTAGACATGTCTCTAAACACATCCTTATAAATATTCCAAGGGATCTTACTAATGTTTTATCATCCTAGTTTCCAATGGATAACTAAATTTTACTTTGATACCAACTGTAGTGACCCAAAAATTATCATAGATAAATATTACATATTTTTAGATGAATATTCAATACATTTAAAAAATAAACACATGTAGACCCTATAAGTTTAGTTTCTTTGGATAATAGATACAATATATTCTTATTTCATGAAATATATTCAATGTATCCTATAAATATAATCTCATTTAACACTCTTCATAGGAATACCCTAGTTAAAACCTTTCTTTATAACCTAGGGAAAGGAAACATAAGAAAGGATGAGCTCATATGCTCACTAAGGGTAAACAAGGGAGATATAAATATAATATGATCATAAGGGTATGATAACATGAGAATAACATTTGAAAACCATACCCTACACATAATAGATCAAAACATAAGACTTGACATAAATTATTAAAGTTAAAAAGACATGAATCCTAAAGGAATAAAATAACATGATCCATGATAACATAACATTGGCATAGGACATAGATTTTTGGCATAAAAATAACTGTATAAAATCATTTCCTTAGTAATTCAAGGTTCATTTACAAGACTATCATAGTGGAATGGGTTCACTCCCCAAACCATCATAGCAGTCAAGCTTTACTCCCAAGACTATCATAGTAGACAAAGTGCCTTACTAAACTGGATTCACACCCTATTCCAGTCCTATTTATCTCATGATATATCAATCTTTACCCAATTCATTGGAGGGAGATATAGGTCCCACCTATCACATAATGAAAATAATATATATATATATATATATATATATATATATATATATGCCACAAGATCATAAAACATTCTTCATATTAGAACCCATGAAATGAAATAGGTTTCAAAAATATTTCATCATAACAAAAACTATGGAAAATAAACAAGTTTCATAATCATTTCATCATTTTATCAAAACATATCCCATGAAAAAATAAATGGGTTTCATAAACATCTTATCATCATAAACATAAACTATCCATGGAAAAAATAAGAATGATATCCTTGAATCATATCCCCAATAAAGCATAAGTAACATAAAATTATTTCATCTTAGAAGAAAAATGATTTTTAAATATCACTTGTAACATTTATTGTGGAAAATACACTTTTCACCTTGAAAAACACTTTTTTAAAACATAAAACATTTTCAAAATACTTTTCTTTTAAAATAACCTTATAAACTCATAAAGGAAGATTGAAAAATAATATAAAAAATTTTATGAGGAAAATATCCTTTCCACTTAAAAAAATGTTTTTTTAAAATATAAAACATTTTCAAAATAATTTTCTTTTAAAATAACAATGAAAAATTATTAAGGAGGATTTAAAAATAATTTAAAACATTTCTTGAGGAAAACATCCTTTCCAATTTGAATTTTTTTTTTAAAAATATAAAAAATTTTCAAAATAATTTTCTTTAAAAATAAACCTTTAAAATTATAGAGTAATATTTAAAATAATATGTGGTCATGACAATGGGAAATACCATTCATGTTGTATGCTTTAAAATAAACATTCCTTTCACATTTTCTTTAAAATAAAAATGAGCCTTATTTTGAAAATGACATGAAGATTCATTTTAATTTTTTTTAAAAATTAAATAGAGGGTAAAAATGAATTTAATGAATAATTTTAATAATGTTAAAAAAATGGAAACATTTTTAGAAAACATGGTTTTGGAAGAAAATGGGTTTTTAACTAAAGAGAGAAATAAAGATGACTTTTCCTAAAAAATTTCTTTTCAACTCTTGAGTACATAAAGAGAGTAAAATGTAGGGAAGAAATTTATTCTCATGAAATAACCATATGAGATTAAAATTCATTATTTTCTTGAGATATATGTCATAATATTTCATTATTAGAAGAATAATCCTAAATAATCCCGATAAATGATGAGATTGTAACATAAAATTATTACCATTTTGGTGTCTTTGAATTGTAAGACCCATGAAATAATAACATTAAATGAAAAATATAATATCATGAGAATAGATAAATTAATTATATTACATGTTAAAGGGTATTTATATACACCTTATAAAAAAGGTAGGTTCATAACGTAATGTATGTCCCAAAGAAGAAAAATTGAGACATAAATCCATTACCACATTGGTAACTTTGAAACTGTAAGCCCGATGAAGGATATATCATCAAATGGATATGTAAATAAACATAATTTTTAGGATAAGAATCATAAAATACATTAATGTTCATTATATACACTACATAATAGAAACACATGGTGAATATGGCATGTGTCTCACAAAAAATCAAAGTGAGATGAAAATCTCTTACCTTAAGTCTTGATGGCCTTTGTACATGTTAAATAATCATGTATAATAAATATAATATCATTATAAATATATTAAAAAACTATAATTTTATATATAATACCATATATTATTTACTTATGACCTTTCATTAGCTGTTTATTAATAATTCCTTATTAAAGTCATGTTTCGGGTAATAACTGCTTTGTTTTTCATGTATGTTTTGATTTGTTACTTTCATTACTCTTACTTTGATCATGGTTCCATAATATCAATAATTTTAATTATGATATAAATATAATATATATTCAGTATATATGTATTTAGAGTAATCCATATAATTTAGAGATTGAAAACAAAATACACTATTCATGGAGACGATTGGCCGTACGTAAGCATGAACGCTGTTTACATTTTCTTGATGAAAAAAATAAAGGTAAATAATATATTAAAATTATTGAATAATTTTTAATTAATATATTTCACAAATATTAATTAAATGTATCCCAATTACCATTCATGAAAATTGTTAGTGAAAAATGAATCACTTTGCTTCGCGAGGTGGTGTTTCGTCGTACACATGAACAACGTTATCATATCTCCCAAAGAATGGAAATTAAGAAGGTATAAGTGATATAATAGTTATATAAGTACAATTATATGATAAAAACCATATATATTCATTTAAATTATCATTATTACGATCCATGTAACTCATATATGAAAAACACATCACATCGGTTCGCATGGCGGTAGTTAGTTGTACACATGAGAGATGTTATTGTTTTACCAATGGGTTTGTAGGTAAGAAGGTATATATGGTATTATAATTATAGAGGTATAATAATATCACAAATATATTATATAAAAATTAAATACATAATTATATCCAGCTGTGAGAGGTGGTTATGAAAAAAAAATAACATTAGTTCGTGAGGCAGTAGCCCGCCGTACACACGAATGGTGATTTTGTATCCCATTTGATGGAAGTTGATATGGTTTTAGGTTATGAAATTAAAATAAAAAAATCTTAGTATATTTAATAAACCTTTTTTATTATATAATCATGTTTTAATAATAATTGAAGGATGCATAAGAATAAATAAAATAATATGCTCTGTTTGGGATGTTACTACTTCTTCGAATAACTTCTTTTAGTTTAAACCAAAGGGCTTATTAGGTTGGATTTATAAGCAAAATAAATATTCTATGATTAGAGGAGAGATTTATGGAAGTTATTTATTTAATTACTTTTTGAACCAATTTTTTTTAAGTGTGAAGAGGAGAGAAGAGTGGATGACCTTTTATAAGTGGGGTGAGTCGCACACTTGTAATTTATACAAAGAAAAACGTGTACCTTCATTTTTCACATGAAAAAAGACTCCAAAATTGAAAATTATGAATAATATAAGATAAAAGGTATAAACATGACCATATAATGGGTTTCATAAAAGTTTTGGGTCATTTTAACCCTTATCCTTTTAGTTTAACTCCTTGGTAAACCCATTTTTACCTTAACTGTGGTAATTAATTTTTACTATTTTTACTATTCATTATGGTAAAAAATTAAGTTGAACTTATTATATAATATAAATTATTATTATTATAAATATTAAATCTATTTATCCAAATTCAACTCATATAATTTGTTTAATTTAAATTAAAATAAAAACAGAAAATGAGATGGGAAAACAGGTTTTCGAAGAGAAAATATTCAAAAGTTTGAAAACTTTTTATATCAAAATTCGATATGAAATTAATTAAAATAACCTAAATTGGAATAATAGAAATATATTTGAACTAATTTTACTTTTAAAACCATATTTAAATATTTTTTAAGTTTTTAAAATTTGTAAATCAAAATACAGTTCTTAATAAAAACCAATATTTTTCACTATTCACTAAAAAAATTATATTTTAAAAACATTCTCTAAAATTACCCATAAGATAATTTTGAAATTACGGTTTAAAAAATGAATTTAATTTTTTTAAATAAATTTTATAAAAATTCCAAAAATTAATTTTAAAATAAGTGCACAAAATGTGATAAAAATTCTTTTTAGAAAAGTAAAACTTTTAAACATAAAATTGGATTTATTCTTATCTTTTGTCTAGAAAACACATAAGATAAATTTGAAAATTTTATTGAATATATAATATATAATTTTAATTAAAATCATTCACAAAAGTTATTTTTTTAATTTATTAAAGTAAAATGTATTTGTGTTCATAAAAATAGCTTTTGAGAAAAAGAATTCCTTTATTTTCAAATAGTTTTTATTTCCATTTATATTTAAATGGTCACTAAAGAATTAATTTTATATACATGTATAAACCATATATTTTCATAATTTAGTTAATCTTATTGATACCTTCTATTCTAATGGATAAATGATAACTATCATATTAAGTAATAATTCTTTAAAAATATGTTGTGTTTTGTTAACACTTTTTTTTTCATGTAAAGAAAGACAAACTTAGTGTTTCATGTAACATAAGATAAAAATTAGGGTTGTGTGTAACTTAAAATATCAAAACGTTTAAATTTATTTTAAAAATGTTTTCACAAAATCTCAGGGTTTTACAATATTTCCCCTTTTCATATTATAAGAGTAAATTAACACTAATCAACCCTTTTAGTAGCTTAAAATAATAGAAGTAAAAAGAAAAAATTACCTTAAATTTAAAACAAAAATAACATGGGTCTAGTGGAAACATTTTGGACCTACATAGGTTATTCAGTGGGCATCAATATTTTGGTATAGGTCCACCAAACTTTTAGTGGTATCCTAATAGGAATAACCCCCACTTATCGGATGAGAAGAATACTAGTTCCCCTATACCATGTACTTTGTTACTTATTATTATCCTTTCTATGATTTTTATACTCTACTAAATAAAAAAAATCCATCTTAGAGTTTCTATAATAACATTACCTACATAAAAAATATGATTTAATCATATAAAACACAACATGAATAATAAAACCCTTAATATATATCCCAAAATTTGTAAAATCCTCAGTTTCTTAAGTTATAAATCAAATTTTTTAACTTTATTATTTAAATAAGAACATAGGTTATTGCAAACTCCCCCACCATAATACTTCTTTACCTAGAAAATCTAAATCACTTAGTCACTCTAATACCTATACCTATCTTAATTTACACTCTTACAATAAAATGATAAATCCTATAAAAAATGCATAAATTTATTGAATTTGAAACCCATAATACCTAATTGCATCACTACATAACCAAAGTACGAACAACAAAAGTAAAAATAGTGAAAATTTTCATTTCTAAATACTAACGATCATGTTAATCATAGCTTTAGGATTCTCCCCTGATAAAAATTATCTAGGGTCAACCATTTTATACTATACCACTAGATTTTAAAATCTATATAGTTGATACATAGAAAAATAAAACAAATATGACACAATTAATCAGTAATTATATATAGTGATAATACACATAAGAAAAATTATTAATTTTCTAAAATTAAAAATTAAAGTAAATTTTAAAAATACATGATTTCTAAAATATAACACGTTTTAAATACCATTTAAAATTATCTTATACAATTTAAATCATATTAAAAAAATTCAAAAAATTTCCATCCATGCATAATCATAGAATATTGTATATCAATATTACTAAAAAATAATTCATTACTCATACGAGTCATTCAATGATTTATATTAATCAAGTCATATCATATATATAAATAAGAAAAACCACTTGTTTATTATTTAGTTTTAATTAATATAATTCTCAAATTTATTTCAGCATAAAACTATACATACACCATCACACCCATAGTGTCATTTTTTTGTATAAATTTTAATGTATTATTGATTTTTTACCTATATTGATTATTTTGGATTGGATCTTGGTATAATTAATTATGATTGGATCCTATCAATGATTCATTGGTTTCCCCATGAAATAATATTGATAATATTGTGGTTTCAAGGTGATTTTTAATTAAATAAATTAATGGATTGGATATATGTCACAATGTCTCTAGGGCCACCATGGTCTGATTGGTGTGTGGATATATTTCCTACATTTACAATGATTTTTTTTCTCTATGTGTAAGGTCTCAAAAAAAAATTATCCTATTAGTTTTCATGTTTTAGGTGTTAAGTGGAGGCTTGAAGAAGGAATGGGGGATTTAAGGTTATTTTTATCTATAGAATAGGTTGTAACATGGAGGACTGTGCTATGCCATAAAGTCCAGTATGGAGATGAGGTTACAGTGTGGATTGAGTGTTGCAACATAAAATATCAAGTGGAGGTTTGGGTGCTTCTTCAAATTTAGTTATCCCTATATCATGGGGGTAGGATGTGGTATGTAATCTAAAGAGGTATATATTTTTGTTTTTTCCTTTTTGGTAGCTATGTCATATGGCTGGGTTCTGATGGAACATTATTCTTGTAAATTATAATTATGCAGTGTAGTAGTTCCTTTGAACTATGGTCCTTCTCCAAAAATATATTATATATGGTTTTTACCATGATATGATTCTTAAACACAGTATTAACTAGGCATTTTATGTCCTGGTTGGTTTCCTTATATCGTAGTTTTGACCCTTTTCAGCACCATTGCATTATAGTGTAGGACGTTGTGCCATGATATTATACTTCCATGTTTGACTATAAATTATTGAACCCCTTTAGAAATTTTCTTTATCCCAATTTTTTTCTATTTAATCCAAGATATTATAATGAAATATTTCATGTTTTTTTTGAATACCTATCATTTGGGATTGATTCATGACTTCCTGAGTTTGATCTGTGGTGACTCGAGGAGAGTTTTCCTTCTTTTCATTTGGTTTCTCCTCTATTTGGATTTATTTCCTCATATAATACCTTTACATTATATTTTAGTTTAAATCCTTTATTCTTGTGGATTTATTTTTATTTTTATATATGTTTTCACGACATGGCATCCTTGGAGGGTTATTGATTCCTTTTAAGAGAGGAGATCAGAGATCTATATTGTTGTTTAGTTCTCGACTAAATAATGTTAAAATCCTTGAGGTATGGGATTAATTGATTCTCCTTTTTAAGTGAAATAATAATATTAAAATTCATTATCTATTTTATTAATTGTATAATTAAAATTAATGAAGATAAAATCTAAATTTAATAAAATAATAGGTTTTGGGTTGTAGTGATCGCATGAGTTTATGCAATTTTAATGGTCTTCCTCTTAATTTGATAGATAGCGTGTTATCTCTACATATGCTATGTTTTAGAATATATTTTATGAATTTTTATTGGATAATGAATTTAAATTTAATAATTTTTAATGGTTATAATAATAAATATTAATGATAAAATTTTCTCATTCTTCCATAAATGATGAAATTGGAAGTTATTTTTGAAGTAGTTTTTTATAATTTATAGCTATTTATAGATGATTCCTTATGTTGCATATGGTTGTAACCTATGATAAGTGAATTGGATAATTCATAACAGTAAATAATTTTTTGTTTGATAAAGATAATATTTTGGAGCTGAGTGAGCCTGTTTACCTATGAAGGAGGGATGCCTTGGTACTCATGCCTGGTTGCCATATTGATAGTTTTTTCTTTGCTTTATTACTTATGTAATTTATATGGATGAGGATACTTTATAGGATATGTGATGAGATCATGGTATGGATAATGGTTTGGAGAAAATTTTGAGATATTCCTAGGTTCATGACAGTTATTTTCACCTATGATAGTGGGAAGGATGGTGATATATATAGTGCTGTCAAGGATGGAATTAGGATTCATGGTGCGGGTTGAAGCCAAGCTATACCTTTTTTTGTTTTTTTAAAATATGGGAATATCAATTGATAATGAATCTTATTGAAAGCCCATATGTTTAGGTTTCTTATTTCTGCACTCTTTTCCCCACTACTTAACACAATTGAAAGTGTTTGGTTTATACATCATTTATGGTAACATAGGATGAGTCATAGAGTGCCTAGAGTTATGGAATGGTAAAGTTAAATACTTTAAACTCTGAGGTTAGTGTATTAAAATAATGATTAAATTATTATAAATATTTAGGAAACTTACAAGAGGTTGTATTATGTCTGGAGGGAATGGAATTCTGTTGGTAATAAATTTAAATATTAAATGTTAAAAGAAATAATTAAATAAAATCCTATTGAAATAATTGTGTGCATATAGGATTTATAGTCCTTAATAGTGGCAAAAAAGTGTCCATAAAATTATATCTACAATTAAGGTAAGGCTATATAGTTTATAGTAGTGTGGTTTGTGAGAGAGATATATTTTTATGTTATGTGATTTCATATGCTACCCCATCCATGACGATAGGTTAACCCACACTGATAAACTATAGAGGGTGTTTTCCACAACATCCAGGTTAGTGAGGAATAGATTTCTAACTACCACATCTTTCCATTCTCTATTCTCATAGTAGTATTAATCACTGGTATTCATGGTGGTTACCTTTCCCATATATGTGCTTAGAGGGAAGTAATGGATTATGGTTATTTCACAGACATATATCTACAGATCGAGTAACCTAAGGATTATTATTGGTATTTTGTGTATGGGTTGTGATGGATTAAGGTATAATACATGAGGTATGATCTATGGTGGCTCCAAGAAACTACAAAATTACTATATGGAGGTGTGGATGTTGAGGATGAGATTGTAGGTTCCGGGCGCAACAGAAGCGCGTTGGTGGGTTTTCCCAACTTTAATTTTATCGTTAAAAAACGTTCAATCCTAGATCCGACACGATGTAAAACACCGAATCTTCAGAATAGAATGAGGAATGGAAAACTTAAGAGGGAATCCCGGAACCATAGATATAGGATCATCATATGTTAGTTATAATTAATTTAATTAATTCATAAGAATTACCTTGGTGTAATTCTTTCTTCGTTGATGTCTCTGGTCACGATCTTGTGATCCATCGTTGCGTTGTAGAATCCAAGTGTAGGATTCTTCTAGCAGTGATCCAAACATGTTTCACGTATCTCCGGACGTCGCCGAAGGGATCTCCAGGTGCTAGTGCGGAAGAACCTTCGCTTGCGATGTCCGCCTTTGACCACCTTGGTCTCTCGGTCTTGAGAGCGTTCTTGGAGGAAGGAGTTCTTTCAGCCTTGAAATAATTCTCTAGAGTTGTTGTGCACAATTATTCTCTTGTTGAAATGTATTGGGGTTGTGAGGATATTTATAATTGAGTTTGAGATTATAGAGTTACGACAATAAATAAATGCGTTACGCGTTTTATTTATTTCATTAACCCTTATTGAAAACCCCCATGTCGAATTATTAATTCCTTGACATCTGCCCACGCTGATTATAATAAATATCATTTAATAAAACAATATTATATCCTCAAAATCCTGACTGGAAAAACTAAACAGCGTGTAATCATTAATACACGCCGTGTACTCGTTTTCCATAAAACTACACGGCGTGTATATTTAATATACATGGCGTGTAATTTTATTTTCCACTTTCCTTTATTTCCTCCACCAAATTTATTAGACCTTGAGTAATGGCTATTTATTTCTTAAATAAATATAACTGAATCACTCGCTAATAAATACTATTTCATCCACAATATATTCTCTCGAATAACTAGTGCCTAAATAAATTCGATCAGGAATCCTTAAATAATTATTAAACCACAGTTGGGAATAATCTTTATTTATTTTGTTAAATTAATATTTAAATGAGACACATGGACACACTTAGTGTGTGACCCTCTAGGCCTCTTTCTCAGTGGCATTAGGCGGAGCCTACCTAAAGTCCAAGGTTAGCATCTAGCAACACGCCAAGGCACCCATAGAGAAAGAATTTAACATCTCAATGACGTGTCACCTCATACGAACTCTTAGCGTGTAATATAATCCCTTTTTCACAATATCTCGAATCAAGCAGGTTGCATGCTAGTGTCATCAACCCACGTGCCCGATTATTCTTTCTTTGAATTTTTGGAATCGAACTCGCCCATACCTTACCATGGTAATGTATTTATTTAGGCTATATAAATTCCATCAAATGGCCTAAGATATCTACTTCCATTATGGAACAGAAGGGACAAATCCTTTCTCTCATTATCTATTAATGCAGTATTACTCGTGATGCACCCAACGTATTCTACCTCACTGTGAACAGTGTGTCATCACAGTTTTCATCAATACATATAAGTGCGTGAGTTTTAATACCCATTAATAATAATCTTAAAGTCTAAGGATCAATACACACGTCCGTAGATAGGAACATCCAATGACACTATGAAATGTTGATTTCCTATTGGCGGGTCTCATTCTCATAATATCCTCCTGGATATTACCAAGGGAGAACACCATGAGATGATGCCTCAAAGTTTTATGAGTCCTCTCCCCTAATGGCCTGTATTATTTGTGTTCCTCAAATAATATCATCCGGCCATAGAACATATATTCAAGAATAGTGTTATGACACTTCCGGGTTCTCATCATAGCAGGGATCCACTATGACCCTTTAATGCAACAGTTATCCTTAGGACATTATCACATGTATTGTCACGCAGAAGAACAATAAAGATGTGATAAGGCTTTTATTAATGAATAAAGTACAAAGTAGTTGGTTCTAGGACACCAACTCCAACAGACTCCCACTTGGACTAGAGCCAACTGCTAACAACCTTTAACCCGCTAGCTCTCACATGATATTCATGCTTCTTCTAAGATAGTCCTTTAGTCATGGGGTCCACCACATTCTCTTCTGTGGAAAATCTGTTCACTGAAACTTCACCCCTTTGATAGAAATCCTTCAAGAGGTGATACTTTCAGAGTATATACTTTGTCTGTTGATGTGATCTTGGTTCTTTCGCAAGAGCCACCACTGCAGTATTATCACAATACAATGTAATGAGATCTTTACTAATAGACACCACATAAATCTCCTCGACAAAGTTCCGAATCCAGATAGCTTCTTTGGCTGCATCATAAGCCTCTATATATTCGGACTCCACTTTAGAATCAGCGACAACTTGATGCATTGAACTCTTCCAGCTCACAGCTCCTCCATTGATACATAAAACATATCTAGATTGCGACTTTAGATCATTATGATCTGTCTAAAAACCAGCATCAACATACCCTATAATGACAAGCTCCTCGTCTCCTCCATACACCAGGAACATATCCTTAGTTCTTCTCAGATACTTAAGGATAGTCTTAATAGCAGTCCAATGCTGTTCTCTTGGATCTGCTTGATATCTTCATACCATGCTCAGTGCATAGGCAACATCAATCCTAGTACATAACATGGCATACATGATGGATCCTATAGCCAAAGCGTATGGGATCTTACTCATTCTATCTTTCTCTTGTTGTGTCTGAGGACACATTTTCTTAGAAATATGTAGGCCATGTGACACTAGAACTAATCTCCTCTTGGATTGTTCCATACTAAATCTCTTTAGTATCTGGTCAATGTATGTACCCTAACTTAGTCTAAGCATCCTCTTGGATCTATCACGAATGATCTTGATCCCTAGAATTTAGGCTGCTTCACCCAAGTCCTTCATGGAGAGACATTTGTTCAACCATTACTTAACTGACTGTAAGATTGGTACATCATTTCCAATAAGCAATATGTCATCAACATATACTACTAGGATAATGAACACATTCCCATTAAACCTATTATAAACACATGGCTCACATTCATTCTTAATGAACCCGAATTCCTTTATGGATTCATCAAATCGAATGTTCCATGACCTGGATGCTTTCATTAATCCATAAATGGATTTCTGCAACTTGGAAACCCGTTTGGATTCACCTGTTTTCACAAACCCTTCTGGTTGTGTCATATAGAAATCTTCCTAAAGGTTCCCGTTAAGGAATGCTGTTTTGACATCCATCTTCCAAACCTTGAAGTCATGGTGAGATGCTATGGCAAGTATGATTCTTATGGATTTAAACATGGAAATTGGCAAGAAGGTTTCATCATAGTCAATTCCCTGATGCTGTCTGAACCCTTTAGCCACTAGCCTTGATTTATAGGTGCTAACTTAACCTTCCATGTCCATCTTTCTCTTGAATAACCATTTGCATCCAACAGGCTGTACATCAACTGGCTCATCGACCAGAACCCAGACTTGGTTATGATACATGGAATCCATCTCAGAATTCATAGCTTCTAGCCATATTTTAGCTTCTGAGCTTTCTACTGCTTCCTTGTAGGAGAGAGGTTCATAATTTTCCAACAATAATGATTCACCATCCTCGGTGACTAGGAAACCAAATCTCTCTGGTTCCCTTACCTCTCATGAGCTCCTACGCAGTACTTGTGTTTCTGAAACCTCTTCCATAGGGACCTCTGGAACTTGTTCCTGTACCAACTCCTATGTATCTTGAGCATCAACTTTGTTGAAGTCAATATTACTCCCACTATCCTTCTTGAGTATATGCTCCCTCTCAAGAAAGATGGCTTATCTGGTGACAATCACTTTCTTGTCTGAAGGGTTATATAGGTAATATCATTTTGTTTCCTTGGGATATCCTATAAAGATAAACCTCGTGCCCCGAGGTTCTAGTTTGTTGCCTGAGGAGGCCCTAACAAACGCCTCGCATCCCCATACATGTGTGTGCGAAAAAATGGGTTTCTTTCCATTCCATAGCTCAGAGGGAATTCCATTTGACGCCTTAGTTGGTACTTGGTTTAATGTGTATGCTGTATTTTGTAATGCATATCCCCAAAAGGATAATGGAAGATCTGCATGACTCATCATCGACCTCACCATGTCCAACAAGGTGCGGTTCCTCCTTTCACTAACACCATTCCACTATGGTGTATAAGGAGGAGTGAGCTGAGATAGAATCCCAGACTCCTGTAGAATATTGATGAACTCTTGGATCAGATTTTCTCCACCTCGATCTGATTGAAGTTTCTTTATCTTCTTACCAAGATGATTCTCTACTTTATTCTTGAATTCCTTAAATTTCTCTAAGGCCTCTGACTTATACCTCATTAATTAGATATATCCATATCTACTCAAATCATCAGTAAAAGTAATGAATTAAGAATATCTACCTCTAGCTTCTACTGGAAATGGTCCACACACATCTGTGTGTACCAATCCTAGAATCTCTGTGGCCCTTTCACCCTGTCCACCAAAAGGCGGCTTGGTCATTTTTCCTTGTAAAAAAGCGTGACATCTATCAAGTGGTTTTAGCTCAGTAGAGTCTAAATAGCCATCTTGGTAGAGCTGTGTCAAGCACTTATCGTTCACATGACCGAGACGATGATGCCACAACTGGGTGATGTCTGAGTCATGTGAGTTTGTTTCGTTATAGATTTCCAACACTTGGTTTTTGTAATTTAATAGATAAAAACCATTATTTAAATGTTCCATACCATAACATACATTGTTCTTATAAAATATACAACCCTTATTTCCAAACTTGAAAATAAATCCATCCATATCCAAACAGGATACATAAATTATGTTCTTGGTAACACTAGGCACATAATAACAGTTATGTAAAACCAAAATCATTTCAGGCAATGAGAGGTGGTAATCGCCAAAAGCTAACGTAGCCAGCCTTGCACCATTGGCAGCTCGAAGATCCACCTCTCCTCTGGAAATATTTCTAAATATACTTGGTTCCTGTATTTGAATATATATGAGATCCCCACAATCTGTATCTAATACCCAATGTGTAGAAATGGAAATATTACACTCGATAACGAATACACCTTTAGCATCCCCACACTTCTGGGTGCAATTCCTCTTCTAGTGGCCCTGCTTGCCACATGAAAAACACACCGCCTCCCATTCCTTGACCTGCCTCTGGATATTCCCATTCTTGGAGGGACGGTGCTCGGGGGCTTCAGACTGTTTATAAGTCTTTGGCACCTTTTCCTTGTCCTTCCTTTTCTTGTTCACTATAAGGACTGCGGGTTTGTCATGCCCCATGTCCTTGTATACCTAGAGAATCAAGGTCAGAAGCTCCGATAGACTCTTCTCATTGTCGGTCATGTTATAATTGACAATGAAGCTAGATAAGTTCTTGGCCAGTGATGATAGTATGAGATCTGCACGAAACTCATCCGGGAATTTAATCCCTAAGATGTCCAGGCGTTCAATTTAGCCAATAATCTTGACTACATGATTCCCAGCTGGCGTAGACTCTCCAAGCTTAGTTATAAACAAATCATTGGAGATCTCATACCTCTCATGTCTCGCCTTCTCTTGGTAGGGATCCTTAAGGTGAGACATCATGCTATACGCGTCCATGTTTTCATGTTGCTTCAAGAGCTCATTGGACATGGATGATAGCATGAAACACTGGACATATGTGGCATCATACATATGTTTCATATAGAGAGATAATTCCTCATCATTGGCCTCTTTCCCAGGTGCAACTGGAATAGGCTCTTCCAGCACATACAATTTCCTTTCATGGTGAAGGATGACACGTAAACGCCTCTGCCACTCTTGAAAATTGGTACCGGTGAGAAGGTTTTCTTTCTCGAGTATGGTTCGCAATGATATGTTTGAAGTCATTTTCTTGTATTTTCTAAAAATTAAGATGATAAAAGGTTTATTAATTTATTAAAAAACTAAGACAAATAAATAAATTAATACTTATTAGTCTCCCACTATTTTATCGAAATCCAATATCCCTCACCATTGACTTCAGAATATTCTGTTTCCTGAATATTCTAGTGGCAAGGATCCATATTTCCCTTCTCATTACCCCAACTAGGGTTGGTTAATCAACTTGAAGGGTTTTAGGTAGGCATTCCAAATGCCAACTGAATTAACTCGCAGCTCCTTGATCCACTGAGTGGACTCCCCAATCTCGAAATCCTTTTATTTTGGATTTCCTCAACCTTTTCCTCTTTGTCACACCAAGTCCTGCTGTAGCAGTCAACCCTTGATGCGAACCAAGTCAAGTCAACACAAAACATTGAATTATAATTCCCCAATAATTGAAAGCACCCCAACTAGGGTTGGTCAAGCACTTTGAACTATGGTTTTATTCTAACCAAGATTATGGAAGGCTATACTGACTTAATATTTCTTTTGAAGGATTTTATCCTTATACGTAAATTTCCATTTTATTATCTTTGATTACATGCTTGTTAATATTAAGTGGGATATACTTAAGTGATTAACCATGTCTAAGATAATATTTACGTATAAGACGGTTTTATTTTAGTTCCATCTTGCATGCTCATTTAATTCATTAATTGTGTGATCGTGATAACAAACCCATAATAAATAAACCATGAAACCGATAGAAATAAAATAAATGTTATGATCATGAGCTTTTTCTATTGGTTAGTTTATCTAGCAATTGATAAACTAACCCAAGACCTAGGGGAGAAACACCTTGAACCTTTCAAGTTTGTGTTTACAGCTTTACACCTGTCAACCTTTGTATCTCCTTGGATTATTTTCACCTTGGCTCCTGACTTGAGCTACCTCCTCTAGCTTGGGAGCTCCATCCATTACGCATGAATTTATCTCACATGCAAGTGAGGGGTAAAAATGGGTTTTTACATAAAAGAATCATTGGGCGCGTAGTCCCTACATATTAACGAGGAGATGGCTCACATGACAATAAATTTAATTTAAATAAATAAATTAAAAGAAACCATTCACATAAAAAGGTCTCGGTCTAGCTCATGATCATCCATACATGCAACGATATTTACTCATAAATAAAACTAGCATTCAATTCTTTAATCGTTCTTGTTTAAGATAAATCACACTCGAATCAATTAATTATCTTTAATTAATCAATACTTTTATCTTAAACCCTTTTATGAACTTCCTTGAGATTCTCATCCATCATAATTTTAAACAAATAAATTAATTTAAAATTATCCTTGTACATAAATTGTACCTTGGAGGCAACCCGGTGAATTCCCATTCATTACGCAGATGTTAAATTAAACACATATATATAAAACATCTATCACGTGTTGTGCCTTATCTTTACGCCTTCAACATGTTACACATCTCAAGGGTTTGTATAATATAATAATAAATTTTAATAAATCTACGTAATTTGGGTGAGTACAAGACATGTAGTTCCGACTATATGGTGTGTACTTTTCTTCACCATCCATCTGAAGTACATGCCTGGGGACAGGGCGTGTTAATGTACTTCGGATTTTTTTGGAGTACACGGCGTGTTATGTGGGACACACACTGTGTAGTTTCCATGTTACACGGTTTCTAGCTAGGCAAGCCGTGTACGAGGTACACGGTCCAACCCGAACCTGAAGGGACTACACGCTGTGTTCAGTTGGACCACATGGTGTGTAATCTGGAAACTGTGTGCCACTTGTTCCTGGTCAACACACGGTTTCATAAATGACATAGGTATAATCCAATACACGTCCTGATTTGGCGGATCAGTCAATGCATTGAACCTAGACTACATGGTGTGTACTTCCAAATACACACCGTGTATTCTAGTGTTGTATGGCCAGAAACATTTGGCTCCTCCAGATGAGTTCCTCTATTTTATTTTAATCAAAATTAAAAGAAAAATTAATTTTTGTGAGGTGAACGAGAAACGAGGGAGGAGGAACAGATCTCGAGATTCATATTTCTAGAATGATTAAACATGAATTGAAACAACTAAATTATTAAATGCGTAAAACATCAACGAAAAAATAAATAATTATAATCAACGATATGACCCCTCTGATACAACTTATAGGTTCCGGGCATAGCAGAAGCACATTGGTGGGTTTTCCCAACTTTAATTTTAACATTAAACAACGTTCAATCCGAGATCCGTCACGATGTAAAACGCTGAATCTTCCGAATAGAACGAGGAATGAAAAACTTAAGGGGGAATCCCAGAACCATAGAGATAGGATCATCATATGTTGGTTATAATTAATTTAATTAATTCACAAAAATTACCTTGGTGGAATTCTTTCTTTGTTTATGTCTCCGGTCACGATCCTGTGATCCGTCGTTGCATCGTAGAATCCAAGTGTAGGATTCCTCTAGCAGTGATCCACATGTGTGACACGTATCTCCGGACATCACTGAAGGTATCTCCAGGTGCTAGTGCGGAAGAACCTTCGCATGCGATGTTCTCCTTCGATCGCCTTGGTCTCTCGGTCTTGAGAGCGTTCTTGGAGGAAGGAGTTCTTTCGGCCTTGAAAGAATTATCCAGAGTTATTGTTTACAACAATTCTCTTGTTGAAAATATTTGGGGTTGTGAGGATATTTATAATCGGGTTTGAGGTTATAGAGTTATGACAATAAATAAACGCGTTATGCATTTTATTTATTTCATTAACCCTTATTGAAAACCCCCATGTCAAATTATTAATTCCTTGACATGCACCCACACTGATTATAATAAATATCATTTAATAAAACAATATTATATCCTCAAAATTCTAACTGAAAAAACTACATGGCATGTAATCATTAATACATGGCATGTACTCATTTTCCATAAAACTACACGACGTGTATATTTAATATACACATCATGTACTTTTATTTTCCACTTTCCTTTATTTCCTCCACCACATTTATTAGACCTTGAGTTATGGATATTTATTTCTTAAATAAATATAATTGCATCACTCGCTAATAAATATTATTTCATCCACAATATATTCTCTCAAATAACTAGTGTCGAAATAAATGCGATCAGACATCCTTAAATAATTATTAAATCACAGTATGGAATAATCTTTATTTAACTTTTTAAATTAATATTTAACTGAGATACATGGACACACTTAGTGTGTGACCCTCTAGGCCTCTTTCTCAGTGGCATTAGGTGGAGCCTTCCTAAAGTCCAAGGTTAGCGTCTAACAACACGCCAAGGCACCCATAGAGAAAGAAGTTAATGCCGCAATGACGTGTCACCTCATACGAATTCTTACCATGTAATATAATCCCTTTGTCACAATGTCTCGAATCAAGCGGGTTGCATGCTAGTGTCATCAACCCACATGCTCGATTATTCTTTCTTTGACATTCCGAAATCGAACTCGCCCATACCTTACCATGGCCATGGATTTATTTAGGCTATATTAATTCCATCAAAGGGCCTGAGATATCTACTTCTATTATGGAACAAAAGGGACAAATACTTTCTCGCATTATCTATTAATGCCGTATTACTCGTGACACACCCAACATATCCTACCTCACTGCGAACAGTGTGTCGTCACATTTTTCGTCAATACATCTAAGTGCATGAGTTGTAATACCCATTAATAATAATCTTAAAGTCTATGGATCAATACACACGTCTGCAGATAGGAACATCCAATGACATTATGAAATGTGGATTTCCTACTAGTGGGTCTCGTTCTCATAATATCCTCCTGGATATTACCAAGGGAGCACACCATGAGATGATTCCTCAAAGTTTTATGAGTCCTCACCCCTAATGGCCTGTATTATTTGTGTCCCTCAAATAATATCATCCGGCCATAGAACATATATTCAAGAACAGTGTTATGGCACTTCCGGGTTCTTATCATAGCAGGGATCCGCTATGACCCTTTAATGCAACAACTATCCTTAAGACATTATCACACGCATTGTCACACAGAAGAACAATCAAGATGTGATAAGTCTTTTATTAATGAATAAAGTACAAAGTAGTTGGTTCTAGGCCACCAAATCCAACATAGATGATATGATGCATGAGGTGCATGATATGCTATAGTCTCACTTATGTTTTCATGTGGGATTATATATTAGAGTGAGATGGATAACACGTGAGACATTAGGGAAAAGTGAAAAAATAGTGGGGAAGTAGTTTCAGGGTAAATTCTTTTGATATTATGTTGGTTATTATATTTTTATTTGTATGTGATACTTGATTTGAGAGTAATATTAATGCTAGAAACATAAGATACCTATCTAGGTGACAAGTTAATTTCATTATTTATCCACTATTATTTATTATGTTTTCTTTGTCATTTTCATGAGATAATATAGGGAGTATCCTGCCGAGTGTAACTTTTATACTCATCCTATAAATATATAAAAAAAATTCAGGTCCGCAGTAGATGGTTGTTGACCAAGCTAAACATTAATAGCTCTTAGTGTTGTTCCGGAGCTGTTTGGGCTTCGATGTTTCTATCAAATATTTTATTTTGGTACATCTAATTTACTTAGAAGTTGATACCATTGTATGATAAAACGTACATGTATTAGTATATTTTACTATTACCATGAGTAGGAGTTTTTTGGTGTCATTATCAAATCTCTTATTTCTCATGTTCTTTGTAGAGGGTTATGCCTCTCATATGCATGTATGATACACCCTAGATGTTTTCTTACAACCCATGGAATATTGGAGGTGGGATTTGGGCATCCTTATCTCTCATATCTCATTTATAACCATTTAGGGGTTCCTTTGGGTAGAGGGGGTTGCGATAGATTATTATCAGAGGCATAAGTTGAGGGATGAGATGGAGTTTGGAGGTTGACACTAGTGAGGAATATAAGGGCTGGTAGGGAAATTGTACTAGATGATCCTAATTAGTGATGTAAAAAAGGATTTTGACTTGGTCATAGGTATTTTGGACCTTCTATGATCTAATGTGAGGAAATTTTAGTTTACTATGCCTACTAAGAAAAACAATATTAGTTGAGGGGTAGAGACCTAGGAAAGGATCATGCATCATTATTGTTTTCACATATGTTTCAAATGTGTATACCTTGGGGTTAGGTTAAATATAAATTAAATAAATAATCTTAAATATTATATATTTGGGTTTTAAGGGTCCCTAACCATTTGTTATTTTATAGGTATGGCTCAGAGTTAATGTCCCCATTAGGTTTACATTAATAATGTTCAACAAGATGCGACAACAGATTGCCTTTCAGTTGAGATCGATGATGAAAACACTTATAGAAGGACACTATGAGAATTTTATCAAAATATTCTATATATGTATGAGGTATCTATTTTGGATGTAGTAAAAAGGATTGGTTGGAGGAGTTGAGGATAGTCTTTAGTTTGATTTGTTCTTTGAAAGAGTATTGTGTTTCATTGGTGGTAACAATGTTGTGTGGGGTAGCCTGGTAGTGGTGGTTTATATTCAATGAGGATCACGAGGAGTTAGATATTTCATGGTATATATTATGAGATTAGTTTTGAGTTAAGTTTCTTTCATCAACAACAATGTCAATCATCCTTTAGAATCTTCTTACCATTCGATAGGAGAGTTCAAACATGTTGGTGTTTGGGATCTATTTCATGAAACTTTTCTGAAATGATATGATCATATTTACAGATGAGGAGGATATATCAAGTCATTTTAAGGAGAATATATTTCTATATATTCAACTCTAGGTCAACCCATTTATACTACCAACATATCTTGAGATACTGGTGAGAGCATAGGTCGTTGAGAGGAAACTATCCAGAATTGGATTTTCATAATAGTGGAGTCATCATGATTCTCTATATAGTATATCTATGGTATGGAATTCCTATTTACCTAGAAATATGGGTTTTAAGATAGCTGGGGGTAGGTCCCAATGTTCTATATCTCAGTTCTCTCAAGGTGGCTTCTCTGAGGCCCCTACCAAGTGATTGGATATTCGTTTTTCTAGTGATGACCATGGCCATAAGTGATGAGAGTGACCAAACTTCTTAGTAGGTACCATGTATTTAGTGTTCCTCTTTAGGTCACACTATTACCGTATCTTCAGACAATCCAATAAAAATAGGGTTCTTCAGTCTTTAATCAGCAAAGGGGGGATGAGATGGGTGGAGGAATCCATCGTTATGATATTCATCCTTAGAGATCAGAGTGTATTCATGGAGGTGGTATCCATTAGGGTTATAAGGGACATGGAATAAGTTAAATCCAATTACAAGGTCTATATTTTTTTTTGGCTCAAGGAATGTTGAATTTCATTTGAGGCACCCTTTTATTTTTTTTCTACATGGGTGCATGTCTTTTTTGATTAAGGAGCTCTCACCCCTTCATTTCACCTTCCGTAGTTCGTTCTTTGAGACATGAGGTGGAGAGTCTTCTAGTGACCTTGGCATTGACTATTAAAGTTTGAGGTTAAATTAGTCTATGTGAAGTATATAGTTTTTGTGAACTAGTGTTGGGAAGAAACAACCCTTGATGAGACTTCCTATGTTTATAGATATAACAATATGAAAATACCCTTGACATGTACTAGATATATTTAGTAAAGGCTATCATGGATACCTTTAGGAGGAAGATTTATTTCTATGATATTTATAAGAGTATATTTCATTCATTAGTGAGTGATACCCTCAAATATTTCATAAGTATGTTTTCCCTTGTCTTCCTTGATGGTTAATTTAATTCTAAGCTCGTTGGAGGTTCTGAAGGCAATTTTTCTAGGTTTGTGGAATAGTATCTTGATGTCTTTCCTAAAGACATTGCGGCATTGCCCCCTTTATGAGAGATCATGTTTGGGATAGTTATATAAGTGGTCACTTCTATGATCTCGATGTCTCCATATTAGATAACACATTCTAATTTAAAGGAGTTTCATATACTGATTGATGATATATTATAGTGAGGTCTTGTTTAGTTGAGTATTTCACCTTGGTGTGCACTGGTTTTGTTCAAAATGAAGGTAAATGGATGTATGTGTCTATGAATAAATTATCATCTCCTAAATCAAGTGAAAATGAATAATGGATACCATCTTCTATGTATTTATGATTTATCTTATCAACAAAAAGGAGTTAGTTGGTTCTAGAATATCTCTTTATGATTGGGATATCATCAGATGTTGGTAAAGGATGAAAATATTATGAAAATTAATTTATAATGTCATTATATGAATTATGAGTTCATTTTGATGTTTCTAGATGTAATGAATGATCCAACTGTATTCATGGGGTTGATGAATGTAGTTTTCCAAGAGTTTCTAGATTAGTTCATTATGGTTTTCATCGATGACATCCTTGTGTACTCTGCATCTAAGGAGGATCATGTAGAGAATCTATGGGAAATTTTGGGATTCCATCATCATAAAAATCTACTTAAGACGATATAAAAGTGTGAGTTATAGCCTCTTGAGATTTTTTCCTTAGGGAATTTCATATCCTAACATAGAGAAGTTTTGGATCCTTCAATGATCGAGGCAGTTATTTCTTAGGTAGGCCCTAAGATAGTTTCCAAGGTATGGAGTTTCTTTGGTCATTCAATGTATTATTATAGGTTCATAAACAAGTTCTATTGGATTATGACTACTTTAAGATAATTGAATGTAAATAATCAGATGTTCTTATGGAATAACCATTTTTAGGATGAATTTGAGTATCTTAAGGAGAAGTTGTTCAGGACCCATTTTCTTTGTTTTCCTAAAGGGTTAGTTCAATTTGAGTTCTATGGTTATTCAACACATCTTGGCATGAGAAGTATCCTGATACATTAATGTGAAATTATTTCTTATATTTCTCAGTAGTTATGACCTCATGAATGTAACTATGCCACCCATGATTGTGAGTTTCTAGCGATTTTTTCCTTCAAGTTGTGAAAACACCATCTCATTAGTGAATTCTTTATGGTTATCACTGTTAAAAAGATCTTGAGGTATGTATTCACACATCATGACGTAAACATTATACAATTATGGTGTATTGAATTATTATGGGATTATGACTTTGAAATTTCTTATACACGGGGAATGATTAATGTTATAGATAATTCTCTAATCCGGAGGTCATATAATGATGGCGTGCATGATTCTAGAGTTTCTAAGAGAGTGATAAAATAAATCTCCATAATCCATATTTATTTGTGAGAAGTTATTATAAGTGGATTCCTTTTTTAGATGATTATACATTCATCTTTAGTGCAGTGGGTGAAGAATTCCCAGTTGGGGATTCTGAAGTAGAAGCTTATAGAGAACAAGTTGTCATTATCATGCCCCTGATAGTTGGTTTAAGGATGAAAAACATCAGGTTTTCTTTTAGGTAGGTATTTCGATCCTTCTATGATGAATGTGGTGGTTCTTTGCGAGTTTTATATCCCACCATTGGTTGTACATCTGGGTGTGAAAATGATGTATCATACTCCGAGTGGTTAGTTTTAGTGGCCTAGTTTGAATTGTTTAATTGTGGAGTTTTTTTTATGATATTTATTCCACTAGAAGGTGAAGGTTGATCACTATGTTCCTAGTTGTTTTCTCCAACCATTACAAGTTCCTTAGTAAAATTGGGATGATATTTCAATGGGATTCATCACCAGTCTGCTTCAATTTTAGGGAATATATGATTCTATATGGGTGATAGTGTGTCATTTGAAAAAATTAGTTCAATTTTCAGTAACTGAGGAGTCGAGATCGGTAGAGATTTTATTGGGGAAGTATCTGGAGGAGATTCCAAAAATTTATAGAGTATCAAGGACATTTATATCTAATCATGATCTTCATTTAACCCCTAGGGTATAAAGATGTCTTCATCATTCTTTTGGATCTCATTTTTTCCTTAACACTACTTTTCATCCATGGATGGATACTCAAATAGAGTAGACCATACAAACAATTGATGACATGTTTTGTGCTTATGTCATAGATCTTCTAGGTTCATGGGTTAGACACATACCTTTGGTTGATTTTATTTATAATAATAGTTTCCACTTTACTATTAGTATGGAACTGTTTGATGAATTTTATAGCTAACCTTTATATTCTTCATTGTGTTAGACTAAGTTTGGAGATTCACTATTTTTTGGGTTGAAACTAGTTTAGAGTATTACATAGATAGTTCATACTATTCATGAGAGGGTGAAGATAGCATAGTATCATCATAAGTCCTCTACAGATCATAAGAGGATACCTCCTAAGTTGAACATTAGAGATCATGTTTTCTTAAAGGTGAATCATCCTTATGTAAAGATAATATTTGGTTTTTAGAGTAAGAATTATCCACATTTGTTTTGAAATTTTATAGGTTTTGGTGCATGTTGGTGTTCTCATGTATTGGATAACAATTCCTCCATGGATAGTTGGATTCATGATGCATATCACGTGTCACATCATCACCACTATCATTAAGAAAATTCTAAAAACATTGATTGGGGTGAGATTTATATTGATAATGATTCAACTTTCAAGGAGAGACCTATAGAGATCCTAGACTTCTAAGAGAAGTCCTTGCATGTGTGTGATATTCCCTTAGTTATTATCTTGTGTTGAAACTTTAGAATATAAAAGATCACATGGGAACATGAATCAAAGATACACACTCAGTACCCTATGCTTTTTTATTCTTTGTTTCTCTTCTGTAAAGATGATTTATTGATGTATACATTTATCTGGTTATGATATAGTTTTACCTTCCTTGAAACCTTGTTATCGATTTTATCCTATTTGAGAGGTATGTACCTTGATTAAGAGTTGCATATTTTTTCCTTGTCTCTTTAAGTGATATGGTTTTGTTCTTGTGATGGTGAGATTTATGATAGGTATCTCGCATGGTGGTTATTCGAACAACCCTTTTTTACTTCCTCCACTTAGGGTATGGTTTTAAATTCTCAAAGGCTATAATTATTTGAAATGTATTTTATTTAAGATACTAGATCCTTATATATCATTACCTTTTGTATTTTATATGTTGAATGATACAAGAGGAGGCTCAGAGGAGGAAATAAGGGTGTTAAGATGATGTTTTAGTTGCAAAAGAGGTTGTAACATGGAGGATTATGCTTCACCATGGAGTCCATATAGGAGATGAGGTTGCATTGTGGATTTAGTTCTATAACATAGAAACTCAAGGGGTGTGTTTTGGGTGGTTCTTAAAATTATAATACCCTTGTAGTGGGGGGGGGGGGGGGGTAGGCTTCAGCGTAAAATCTTAGGAATTATGTTTTGATGGTTCTTCGTTTTTCAGGGTTGATACACCATAATGCTGAGTTGCAGTGTATCCTTCTTATTGAAATCTATATTTTTTTGGCGTGGTGGTTTCTATTTGTAATGGTAATTTTCCTATGTTATATAATATGAAGTATGAACTTATTTTTTTTATCAAACACATATTTGAAAAAAAATGTTGTGGCATGATCTCTTGCCGTACACCATAGTTTTTCCCTATATCAACACCTTTTCATTGTGTCATAGGGAATTGTGCCGTGGTCTTCTAATTTCTAGTGTGCCTATAAATTCCATAACCCCATAAAACATGTATTTCTAATAACCTTTTTCTCTAAATCCCTAAGCGGCTAGAGGTACTCATTTAAGGCATGTTTAAGACCTTTTGTTTGGGTTTTATCCTCAACATATTGAGTTTAGTATTTGGTGATATGAGGTGGGTTTTTATTATGGTTTATTCTCTATTTTGTTATGTTTCCTTCCATGCTAAATTTCTATGATATGACGGTTGATCTTCTTTATTTTTATGCAGTTCAATTGATATTTTTAGAATGTTCATGGATGTCCTTGGAGGTCTATGGATTCCTTACATGATAGGTTATTAGAGATCTATGATTTTGTTCTATTCTCATTAAAAGAATGTTTAAATACTTGAGGTAGGGTATTTTTTCCTTATCCTTATTTTTAAGTGAAATGATGATTTATATCTTTGAGTAATGGTGTAATTATCCTTCATAAGGATTAAATATAAATTTAATAAAATAATTGGTTTTGGGTTGTAGCAACCACATGTGTTTATATCATGTTAATATATCGCCTCTTGATTTTATAGACAATACGATATATTTTCTTATACCATTGTTTAGATTTTTTTAATTCCTAATAATTGGAAAATGAACATAAAGATATTAATGATTGATGGTTGGAATAACCAAGAGGAACATTTATACCATTCTTTCTTAATTGTTGAAACTAGATGTTATACTGGAATAATATTTAAATAATTCATAGATATTTATAGTTGAGGCCTTAGGTTTCAAGTGGTTGTAACTAGTTAGAAATGAATTTTTTAATTAAATGCAATAAATAATTGTTTGTTTAATAAATATATTTATTTGTCACTAAGAGAGTCTATTTTATTATGAAGGATGGATGACTTGGTTCTAGGGCCTAGTTTACTTATTGAATATTTCTTTTTTACTTGTTTCCTTATGTTATTATCTTGGAAGAGGAACCTTTCTATATGATATGATGAGATACTGTGATGGATGATGGTTAGGTTAAAATGTGTAGGGATTCTTGGATTTATGGTAGCTATTGGAAGATATGCTTGATGTATGGATGATGATATGTATAGTGGTGTCAGGGATGGAATTGGGACTAATGGTGTAGGTTAAATATGGGCTTTCCCATTATTTATTGTGCTAAAAGAAGAGATGTTTTCTTGTTAATGAATCTAATTTAAAGACTGGATGGTTTGGTTGCTTGTTTTTTTCCATTATCTACTAATTAATGTAGGTGTAAGTGAATGGTTTATATATCTTTTATGGTATCATAGGATGATTCCTAGTGTACTTACAATTATGAGAAGGTAATGTTCAATAATTTAATTTATAGTGTTGGAAGATTAAAAAAAAATGCTTAAATGGTGATAATTCTTTAGGAACCTTAAAAGATGATGGATTAGGACTAGAGGAAAGAAATTTATTTATTAATTAATTTAAACGTGAAATGTTAATATAAATAATTAAATAAAATTCTCATAAATTTTTTATGTGCTTATAGGATTTCTAGTCCTTAACAGTGGCATCTAGGTGTCCAAGAAATAATAGTTTCAGATTAGTTTAAGGCTAGATAGTTTCCTATATTGTGGTTTTTGAGATATAAATATTCCTATTTTAGGTGATTTAATACCCCAACCCACCCATGTTGATAGGTAGACCAACACCAGTGGACTTTAGAGGGTGTTTTCCTCAATATTAGGTTATGAAGGAATGGATGGCTGACTAACCCCTCTTTCCCCACTCTCATCTTCTAGTTGTATCATATGCATGTATGTAAGGTGGTTACCTTCCCATATATGTGTGTAGAGGTCTATAATGATAGTGGTTATTTAACACACATGTATCACTAAATATAGTATCCTAAGGATTAATATTGGTATGTTGTGTATGGTTTGTAATGGATTGAGGTATAATACCCGATGTACGAGCTATAGTGACAAACATAAACTACTCAGTTATTATCTAGATGTGTGGATGTTTATTAAGATATTATTTTACGTATATGGATAATTATATATTATAGCTTACTAGGTATTTATGGTCGGTATTATTCATTGGATAGAGAAGGCTCAGGATGTGTGACATTAGGGCAGAGCGGAAAACCAGTGGAGAAGTTATAGTAGGGTAACTTTATTTTGATATTATATTGATTATTATATTATTACATATATGAAATACTTGGTGAGATATCCATGGTGATTCTAGGAACTTAGGATACCAATTTAGGTGATGAGTTAGTTTCAATTTTTATTCACTGGGCTTTAGTATGCTTTATTTATTATTTGAATGAGGCATGAGGGAGGATCCTTTAGTATGCTTTATTTATTATTTGAATGATGCATGAGGGAGGATCCTACTGAGTAAAAACTTTATTCTCACCCTATATATATATAAACTATTTTTTAGTTCTGAAGGAGATGATTGGTGATTTTTATGAACATTACTAGATCATGGGGATGTTTAGAAGTTGTTTATAATTCTAGGTCACTGTTGAGGATTTTCATTTGGTAATTGTAGTTTATGTTTTAGTTATTCTGGTAGTATGACAACATATTCATGTATTATGATCTTTTAATTTTATTATGAGTATAAGTTTTTTGGTGGTACTATATTATACCTCATTTCTCATGTTCTTATTATATGGTAATATCTTCTATTTGTGTGTATGATGTACCATCAGTTCTTGTCTCCAACCCGTGGCCTATTGAAGGTAGGATTCAGGCATCATTATCTACCTTTTCTCATTTTCGGCCTCGGAGGGGTACCTTTTGGGGGAGGGGGTAATGAAACTATGTCTATAATATTATGTATTATTTTATTATAATATCAAAACTTATGTATGAGGTGGAATTTAAGAAAAACATAAAATAATAATTATTTAATTTTACAATAATGGTTAAAACCACATGTATGGGTTTTTTAAGAATAGTGGAAAACATTATATATTTTATTTTCTACTAAAGGTAAAAACCTTAAATTTATGATTTTCTATCAATGGAAAAAACTTATGTATTGGTTTTTCTATAAAAGGGAACCATAAGTATTATCTTTCCACACAAAAGAAAAAACCTTACGTATAAGTTTTTCCAGAAAAGGGAAAAAATAATGTATTGGATTAAATAAATTATGTATTGAATTTTAACCTAAGTGAAAACCCATATTTATTAATTTATATTATGTTTTAGTTTTTAAAGGTGAGTAAAAATATTTTTTATGGGAAATATCTTACATATTAGGATTTTAAAAAGTGAATTAATATTACATACCAAATTAAAACATATGTATTGGATTTATACCTATGGGGAAAATATTACATTATAGTTTTCTAGCCAAGGGGAACTACTTATGTATTGATGAATAATGTTATGGATGAAATGGATATTTAAAATTTGGCTAAGTCATAAACCTTATATATTATAAGGGGTTTAAAAGTAAATTTATGTATTTAACGTTTATTATTATTAATTATAGTAACATTAATGTTTCATATTGATAAGAAAAACCATTACGTATTCTCCGAGATTAGAGGGCTCTCTAGATGATATGTAAGGGTTTTACCTTGGAGTCATTACATGAATTATGGGGTCACACCATAATGGATTCTATTTTTATTTCCTTAAAATAATAATAATGACAATGATAACAAATTAATTGGTGAAACTAATGTATTTAATTGAGGGTTTTTAATTTTTGACTAGTAATACTGTGGGTACACTCTAGATCATCCCTCATTCTCATTACACTATATTTAATCTAAGGAATATTTACTATTTTATTTTATTATTAAGTTTTATTCTTTCTGGTAAACATTCTAAGCCTCCTCTTCTCTTCACATTTTTTATTTTCCCCATTGATTCTCACCAAAATATGGTCACAATGACCTAGGTATCAGTATTACTCAAGTTTAAATTATATGATTCTATGTTTTAGGGCTTATGTTGAACCTTTAAAGGGATCTCTTAGCTCGTTATGCTGGGTTAAAACCATTCATATTGAAATTTATGAACCAAGGAACATTTATCCATGAATAATCATATAATCATAAATCCACGAGTTAATTATTGTTTTTAACCCTGATATTAATTATTCTAAAGGGTATAGATGGTATACATATTATTTATTCATTGAATTAATCTTTTCATCATATAATCCTCAATTGGAATAGAAGGTTCTTCATGTTTTCCCTATCACTAAGTTATAAATTAAGTTTATATTTCATGACATGTGTTGATTATAATTACTTAGAGACTATTTCCAAAGGAATTCAGAAAATAAAGGGGTTTCATAGTCCATAGTGATTTTAAAGGAAGGGAACTCATATTTCTATAAAAAAAGTATAAAATATGGATGATTTTGGTTTTTTATCATTTTCCTTATTTATTCTTGAAATATTTTAGATTCCTCAATGATGTTTTTAGGATTTTGTTCTTAAAGATAGTTTTATTACTTTTTTTTCTTAAATGATAATCCAAAGGACCCTCAGGAATTTTATAAACTAGTTTTAGTTAGGTACATATACCCATAAACTAAGATGCTTCATATTATTTATGTTAAAGATAAATTTTTATTTATTTTTGCTAAATATATTCAAATTCTACCCATTAGATGACATGTTTATTATATTTTTATTCTTAATAAAAATGGTTTATTTTGTGAAGGTTGTTTGATGGTGTGGGTGTGTTTTATTTGTTAATTATTATGACAACATTGATATGTATTAAATTATCCTCTTCACATATATTTATATGTCAGTGAATATCATGGGTAGCTAGGTGGGAAATACATATATAATTATAACTATAGTTTATGATTCTACTCTAACTAGTATCCCCAAATAAGTATTTAACTCCACTTAGGATATTTTTCCTCTCAATCAGTTTAATTAGAGTAAAATCATGTGTTTGGGAAGTTAGATAGAATTATGCACCAATTATATGAAGGACCCCGGGACACCCTGAGAGGGGAGGGGTGAATCAGGGTGACAACTTTTTCTTTTAATGTGATGGATCTTGTTCCCACGTTGGTAGGAACTTGTTGAACCTATAAGATGAATATGATCAGAAAGAAAACATTCACATGCACAGAGAAGACACATCACTTTTTACTTGGATCAACACTAAGGGCTATGTCCAAGGAGCATACGCCGACAAGTTGTCAGTCATACCTAATTCCACTAACCTTCACTAGCTGTGGATTAAAAAGGTTCGGGCACAGTCACTCTGTCCCAGGCTCACTGACTTTACAAAGGTTCAGGGATAGCTCACTGCTTTCCTCGGGCCACTCCCATTGACTCCCCCTGGCTCACTGGCCTTAGGTGAAGTCCCACACAGTTTATAGACGTGAAGGTCTCTTCATCATTGCATAAGAATGCATCCTATGTCGTATGTAGATGCTCTGTTTAAGTCAAACTCTTACCAGAAGATTAATCTCACTTTCCGCTGAGGGTACCGGGCGATCTTCCATCTTTCGTGCAACTTCAGAATGACATATGAACTTTAACAACCCTGGCGCACTTATCCAAGCCCAGTGCGCAAGTTTCAATCCTGGTACGCAAGTCACTTGCGCGGTACAAATTTAGCACGCAGGTGACACAAAAATTACTTGCGCGACACTGCCTCCTTCAACACCAAACTTGCGTGACGTTGCACCTTTAACTCCCCAACTGCCTTGGTCACGCAGCCAACAATTGGCACGCAGACTCTACTTGCGTGACCCAACAACCACTTGCGCGACTCAACCACTTGCGTGGTGACAGCTAGAAAAATCTCTAAGTCTTGAAATTCATTACAAATGAGGAGGGGGGTCCTCTATTTATAGGAAAACTGGACCCCCTGCGCGGTGGCACGCAAGTCTTCCCTCAGCGTGCAGGTTCCAGCGCGCAGCTCATCCTCCCTAGCCTCTGTCGCGCTACTCACTTGCACGACCTACACAAATACTTGCGTGACCTTCTTTCATTTACCATATTTTGAAGTTATGATATTGAAAAACTACAGGCGTTCAAGTTTCCAGTCCTCCTAGGCATCGGCGCCCAAGTCTCTTCACGGCGTGCAGGTCACTTGCACAACCAGCCTAAAACTTGCACGGACCTTATCCCTTTGCCATTTTCCCATGTTCTGATCTTGAAAATCATATGGCGTGAAAGTTTCCTTTTCATCCAGTACACGGTGCGCAAGTCTCTTTTCCAAAAACACTTTTCTCCATTTGTCGATTTTCAGGCCCAAAAATTTGGCAAACACTGGGAAACGGCGCCACCTTCAACACTATTGTCTGCTTGAACTGTATGATCTCTTTGCGGGTACACATTCTGAACTTCCACTGCTAATTGACAACAAACACAAACCATACTCCAAATCATGCATAGAAGACCATGGTTCCAACATTATATAGATTTTTTTAGTTTTATCCTATATTCTCTCCATAGATCCTAGGTGTTCATAGGATGAATGTGATTCTATTATTCCTATAACTGTTTTTGTATGTTTTTTTTATATTGATCTCTTATTATTTTTTTGGGTTATTATTATAGTGTTTATTATAATTATTATCTTTGTTTTAAAGTAATAAGTACATCACACTTGTATTCCCATTATTTAAATTAAATGGTTTATAAAATCATGGCCTCTTCAATTGTAACATCCCGGGTAAATAAAGAATAATACATTTTCATATTTATTAATATTTATGAATTAAATATTAATTTTACTTTAAAGGGGTTTCTATGTTCGATAGCGTACCCGATACGCAACAAAGAGTTTCTTTGAAATCTTACGTTGCACACTAATAATAAAATAATATTATTTTAAATGGTAGTTAACACGTAGCCGTTGTATTGGCGGGAATGAATATAAATAACTAAAATATGATTATATATGTTTTTTAAATGTTTTTATATTTATCCAATAAAAGATAAAGGCTTAAAATAAGAAAAGAATTCAATTTTAGGCATAGATACTCTAATATTCACTAAAAGGTCGAACTATCGCCTTTTGATGGAGAACCCTCTTTAAATATAGTTTTAGTCACTCTTATAAATTATATTGGACTAAATAAAATTATTCTTTAGAATCGGGACATCAAAATTTACTCTGTGTAAATTTTTGGTATTTTTCTGATAAAGTTCATTTTTTAATGAATAGTGAAAAATGTTGTATTTTAATTCAAAACCTCTTTTTAATCTAATTTATTTATATGATTAGATTATATTTTGAATTGGTTTTAAAGATAAATTAGAATATATTTTTACCATTTAATCCAATGGTGTTCATTGAAATTAATTTCACTTTGAAATTGGACTTGAACTAGTGTCAATCTTCTGATACTTATTGTTTCATAAAAACACACTATTTGTTCTGACAACGGGAATTAATTATTAAATTAATTAATGTAAATTATATGTTTTGAATTTTTTAAAATAGTCATCATTTTTGAATACGGAATATCAAATATATCTTAGGGTGAAGTTTTCGTATTTTTCTGAAAAACGTCAATTTTTGATGAATAGTGAAACCACTAAGTGGTACTTAAAAAACTGATTTTTTGTTTAAATGAAATTTTACCACCTCTGTGTTTAGAATTTCAAAAATATGACATACAATATTGTTATTAGGAAATAAAATGTGGTTCAATGAGATTAAAATAATTTTTTGGTGAATAGAAACTTTTAAGTTTTTAATCGCGATTAGAGGCAATTAGTGTAATTTAAGGTAAAAACAAAGTTTTAATAATATGAAATGACCTTGACACATGTCCTAACCTTATTGGATGTGTCATTTCCGACCAAGACAATCCATGGGTCAACTTGGGGACCCCATGGAGCCACCTTTGTAAGAAAATGACATTAATAACTTTTTATTTAATGTTAAAATGAAAATGTCACAAACATGTGTTGTTTTACTAAAACAATTTTTACATGGGGTTATAGAAGTCATATTTTTGAATATAAATATTCATTAGAAATATAAAAATATTTCATACATCATGATATTTTATTTATAATTTTTTGACATTAAATAAATTAAATTATTTATGACACCATGACGATGCAGCGATTACCTCATTATTTAATAATTTAAATAAAATGAAAAGATAATGTAAAATATAAGACCTAAACTTGTCAAAAACCTATTGGATGGGTGGATTTAGAAATCTTATCACCTTATCCTTGAAATAGATAATTTTTGGACCTTTAAAATCCTAAAATCATTTTATAATAAAGTAACCTTTTATAACTTTCCAAGAGTGCCCCTCCTCTCCTCTTATAAAAGCCCCCCACCTATACCACCTTACCCACACCTCTCAAGCCTTTGGATCAGCCAAAACCTGCCCATTTTGTCTCTCCACATCCCTCTATTACTCCTAGAAGCCTCACTTTGGGCAGAAGTCTTTCCAAGGAAGCCTTTGAGCTCAAATCAAAAAGAGTTACCCGATTTAAAGGTAGTGTATTTTCTTGTGTTATTATGTTTTATTTTGCTTCTCCAACCCACTAAACTCTTTTTATTCCTTTATTTTGTAATAACAACAGTATCTTCAATATACTAGAATGTTTTTATGAGAAGTATTAGAGCTACACCTACACACACCTTCGTCTAATGGTTAAAGAACATACTGTTTCTGTGGTTGGCGATTTTCTGCCTCATGAAACGATGATTGTTCAATCTTCTTTTAACATCTTTAATGATGGACATTAAGATGTCACTATATATATATATATGTGATATCTAAATCATGAATATAATTATGGATATAATTAACCTTTTACCATATGAATAATATGTAATCATAATAAGTCCACTTTCGACTTAAGAACCAAATATCGACAAAACAAACATTATTAACTTAAATGATTACATAATGTTTATAACATGGAAATAAGTGATATAAAAGGAATAATAAGCTTGAAAAAATGTTCTTAAGCAAGTATAAATTAACTTTAGTTTATTATTCAGGAGATTAAAGAGCAATCAAGTCACGTCGGACATGAGGTAAGGGGCTTCGTCTCAATCTCCATTCATTGAGGCATATTTTGTTTTATACACAACTTTCTTTTATATGGTGTATAAACCCCTTTGACTTTTAATTTTATTCAAAAAGAATCTTTTTATATGAAGTGTTTTACTAAACAACAAAAAGGAATGTTTCTTTTAATGTACGTGGTGACAACGACCTTTTCCACCACCGCGAGTATTATTTGGTCTTTGGCTTCCTCAACAAGCAATAATGTTTTTAAAATGAAATAAATACCATATACTCTTTTATGTATTTTGGTATTGAAAATGGTTTTTATAATCGATTTTTTATGTCAATATATTTAAGTGATATATTGTGATCAAAGTGTGGAAATGTTTTCTTTCCATTATATTTGTTTTATGTCTTATGATTTTATAATGGTACTTGGACATTTGACGGGTGGTTACGTGATAAACCATATGACGGGTGGTGCCATGAATACCAGGATGGGTGGTTGCGTTATAACCTCCAATGCATTGGGTATGGAAGTCGGTCTTATGGCTATTCCATTAAGTGATATGTGTGGAAGTTGACCGTATGGTTATTCCATTTAAGTATGTTTATGTCCCAAGTTACCTTTATATGTTATGTGTTCTTTATATGGGTTTTATGGTAATATTTTGGTTACAAAAGGGTAAGTAATGATATTTTATTCAGTGAAGAGTTTTTACTACTTCATAAAGGTGAAAAGTATTACTTTGATAAAGTATACATGGTTTACTTGTTGTTTTGGAAAACTAACAGTTTTCATTCTTTGCGTATCCCTTACTGAGCTTTTTATGCTCACCCCAAGTTTTTTTGAAATGTTTTTCACAGGACTTAATGTGGAATAGGGTCATGGATGGGATCAAGGGAAAGTCATGCTATCTAAAACATGGAACTAGACATATTTCTTTTTAAGAGTTTTTATTTTATGGAAACTTAGTAGAAGTGTCTACTTTGTAATATTTTGAGATGTAATAGTTATGTCCTAATTCTCTAAAACTCTAAACCATGAAAAGATCCTCAATGTGAATTATTCATGTAATTCAATATTGAGTATGGTTTAAGGCCGGGGCCTTATAGTTGGTATCATAGGTCGGTTTAGACAACTTTAGGAGTTAGAAAATTGTTAAATTATAAGTTAATTTATGGTATGATTGAAATGATATAGCATTTAAAGATTACCATGTTGCTTCACTTAAGATATTTCTATGTTCATAATGGTATTCCGTATAGGAAACAAAGCATCTATGTTGGGACGACATCATGAGGAAGAAAACCTTCCAAATCAGCAACCCGAGATGGTTGGAATCAGAATTGAAGAGTTTGTTGCAGTAATGGCATAGTTGACTCAGGATATAAATGGTGGTGGTATCCATGCACGAGATCAGCCAGATCAACTGTAGAGGAATATGTCAGTGGTGGAACATTTCATGAGGCATCATACCCCATCATTCAGAGGATTATCTGACCCTGTGCTAGCTGAAGGGTGGATTAAAGCGCTGGAGAAGATTTTTGATGTCATGGGGTGTTTATAACATCAAAAGGTTAGTCTTGCTGTTTACCATTTTGAAGGTGAAGCAGATCAGTGGTGGTCGATGATGAAAAATATCAGGGATAGTGATGAGATTGATGATCTTCACTGGGACGAATTTAAAGGTATGTTTCTTGAGAAATATTTTCCTAAGGTGGTTCGTCTTAGGATGGAAAAACAATTCCTAGAATTGAGGCAGGAGGATGATTCAGTGGCTGCTTATGAAGCAAAGTTCACTCGACTGGCAAGGTATGCTCCAAACTTCATACGAGATCTTGATAGTAAAATCATCCGTTTTTACTCAGGGTTAAAGCCAAGGTATCGAAGGGATTTAGCTTCTCGTGAGTTCAAAAGTTATGAAAAACTTGTTTGATGTGCGGAGAAGGTGGAAATGGAGTTTGTCGATGATCAGGTGTTCTTTGACAAACAATAGAATAAGAGGTCTAGTTGGAAGGCAAAGGGGAAGAATTCATCAAAGAAACAAGGAGGTAAGAAAACTAAATATCCATCCTATGAGAAGTGTGGTAAAATGCATCCTGGAGAATGTTTATCCAAGTCTATAAAGTGCTTTCGGTGTGGTAAGTCTGGTCATATTGCTCGTAACTGTAAGGAAGATGAACAAGCAGGCAATGAAAAGCCAGTGGTAAGATGTTTTAAGTGTAATGAAATGGGTCATTATGAAAATGAGTGTCTAAAAAAGAACTCAACTGAGGGAAAGAAGCCAGACTAAAAGAAGAAAGGGGTGGTGAAATCCTTTGCAACTACTTCAGCAGATGTTGGGCCATCGGATAAAGTAGTATCAAGTACACTGTTTGTTTGTTCAGATTATGACAATGTGTTGTTTGATTCAGGGTCTACGCATTCTTTCATTTCTGAGAAGTTTTCTAGTAAATTGGAAATTCCATCTTAAGATTTGAATCCTGAACTTATGGTAAAAACACTCGGAGGGAACATTGAGACAAAAAGAAATTATAAGAACCTTCCTATCCTTGTGTGTGGAAAGAATCTACCAGCAAACCTTATTTTTTTGCCTCTAATAGAGTTTGATGTTATTTTGGGCAGGGATTGGCTTTCTGTTTATCATGATAAGATTGAATGCAGAGCTAAAATTGTTTATTTTCAGAAAGATTTTCAGTTTGTGTACAAGAATGAACCCTTGATTTTGATAATATATCAGGAAGTTAAGAAACTAGTAAAAGATGGAAATAAATGTTACCTTGCACATGTTTTTGAAAATAAAGGAACTGTTCAGATTAATGATGTGCCTGTGGTAAATGAGTATCTTGATGTTTTTCCTAATGAGTTTCCTCGTATTATTCATGATCGAGAAGTTGAATTTACTGTTGACTTAGTTCTTGATTCTAATCCAATTTCAAAACCCCCTTATTGAATGGCTCAAGTTGAAATTTTAGAGTTAAATAAGAAATTGTAGTAGTTATTAGATAAAGGTTTCATTCAACCTAGAACATAACCATGGGGTGCTCCTGTCTTGTTTGTTAAAAATAAAGATGGTTCAATGAGACTCTGCATTGATTATAGAGCCTTGAATAACATTACTTTTAAGAAAAAGTATCCCTTGCCTCATATCGATGATTTGTTTGATCAGCTCCAGGGAGCTTAGTATTTTTCGAAGATTGACTTGAGGTCGGGGTACCATCAGTTGAAAGTAAATGAAGCAGACGTTCCAAAGACTGAGTTCCGTACTAGATATGGCCATTATTAATTTTTAGTTATGCCTTTTGGGTTAACCAATGCACCTGCTGTATTCATGGACCTTATGAATAGAATTTTCCATGATTTCTTGGATAAGTTTGTGGTTGTTTTCATTGATGATATTTTGGTGTTTTCTAAAAGTAAATAGGAGCATGAAGGTCATTTAAGGGTTATATTGCAAACCTTAAAAGAAAATAAACTGTATGGAAAATTCATCAAGTGTGAGTTTTGGTTACAACAAATTTATTTCCTTGGTCACATTGTTTCAAAAAATGGCATAGTTGTTGATCCTACTAAAACAAAAGTTGTTGAAGAATGGCCAAGACCCACAAATGTAACCAAGATCTGTAGTTTTCTTGGTTAGGCAGGTTACTACCGAAGGTTTGTTGAAAATTTTTCACGGTTATCTAGTCCAATGACTAAGCTAACTCGGAAGGGTGTTAAATTTATCTGGAAAAAATAATGTGATGATTGTTTTCAGGAGTTTAAAAGAAGATTGGTGAATCTCTAGTTTTGGAACTTCATTACAGGAATGGTGAGTTTGTTATATACAGTGATGCTTTGTTGAAGGGACTTGGCTGTGTCCTTATACAGAATGATCAGGTAATTGCATATGCTTCATGTCAGTTGAAAACTCATGAGTTAAATTACCCTATACATGACTTGGAATTAGCTACTGTTGTTTTTGCTCTAAAAATTTGGAGGCATCATTTGTATGGAGTAAAGTATGAAATATATACTGATCACAAAAGTTTAAAGTATATATTCACTCAGAAATAATTGAACATGAGATAGAGGAGATGGCTGGAATTAATCAAGGATTATGATTGTAAAATTCATTACCATCCGGGAAAAGAAAATAAAGTGGCTGATGCTTTGAGTCGAAAAAGTAATGCTTCATTAACCATGCTATGTTTGGAACGAGATCCTTTGGTTTTTGATTTGATGAACTTTGTCATAGAAGTTGTTGGTGCAAGAAGTTCTTCTGTTTTGTTTTAGGTATCAGTGAGATCATCCTTATCAGATAGAATTAAGCAAGAGCAGAAGAAAGACAGTGAGTTGCAGAAAAAGGTAGAGCTGGTTTAGAAGGGTAAGTTACCTGAATTTAACATTGATAATGATTGTGTTTTGAGGTTTGGGAAGAGATTATGTGTTCCTAGTGATTCACAGTTGAAGAATGAGTTGTAATGTGAGGCTCATAGTTCTCCGTTTTCAGTTCATCCTGGCAGTACTAAGATGTACAGAGATCTGCGGGAGTATTACTGGTGGGATGGAATGAAAAGAGATATTGCTGATTTTACTGTGAAGTATTTGACTTGTCAGTAGGTTAAAGTAGAAAGGTAGTTACCAAAAGGGATGCTTCAACCTTTACCAGTGCCAGAGTGGAAATGGGAAAATATATCCATGGAATTTATTGTGGGATTGCCGAAAACACCTCGAGGTAATAATAAAATCTGGGTTATTGTTGATCACTTGACTAAATCTGCCCATTTCATTCCTATTCGAGATACTTTCTCTCTAGATCAACTTTCTTGATTGTATCTTAAAGAGATAGTCAGGTTGCATGGAGTTCCCCTATCCATTGTATTTGATTGTGATCCCAGGTTTACTTCTAACTTTTGGAAGGGCCTTCAGAAGTCGTTGGGTACTGAATTAAATTTTAGTACAGCTTTTTATCCTCAGTCAGATGGGCAGTCAGAATGAACAATTCAGACTTTGGAGGATATGCTACGTGCTTGTTAGATGGATTATCAGGGAAGTTGGGACCAACATCTTTCTTTGGTTAAATTTTCATATGATAATAGTTTTCATTCCAGTATACAGATGGCGCCGTTTGAGGCATTATATGGAAAACGACGTTGAACTCCAGCTTTTTGGGATGAAGTAGGTGAAAGGAAGCTGATGAGATCAGAATTGGTAGAAGAGATGGCAGAAAAAGTTCAATTGATTCAGAAACACATGATAACAGCTCATAGCAGACATAAAAGTTATACGGATAACCGGAGGAAGGATATATCTTTTGAGGTAGGTGATCGTGTTTTTCTCAAAGTTTCTCCATGGAAATGTGTGATGCGATTTGGTAAGAAAGGAAAGATGAGTCCAAGGTTCATTGGACCATATGAAATTCTGGAGAAAGTTGGATCAGTTTCATACAGAGTGGTATTACCTCCAATTTTATCTCAGGTACACAATGTTTTTCATGTTTCGATGTTGAGAAAGTATACGCCAGATCCATCTCATGTTTTGAGCCCAGAGGTAGTCCAGTTGGAAGAGAAGCTCTCTTATGAAGAACAACTAGTCCAGATTCTTGACCATAGAGAGAAAGTGTTGCGGAATAAGGTAATTCACCAGGTAAAGGTTTTGTGGAAAAACCATACGGTTGAAGAGGCAACATGGGAATCTGAAAATGCTATGAGGGATAAATACCCCCACTTATTTTGACAAGTGAATAAAATTGCGAGGACGCAATTCCCAAAAGGGGGGAAGGATATAACATCCCGGGTAAATAAAGAATAATAAATTTTCATATTTATTAATATTTATGAATTAAATATTAATTTTACTTTAAAGGGGTTGCTATGTTCGATAGCATACCTGATACGCAACAAAGAGTTTCTTTGAAATCTTACGTTGCACACTAGTAATAAAATAATATTATTTTAAATGGTAGTTAACACGTAGCCGTTGTATTGGCTGGAATGAATAGAAATAACTAAAATATGATTATATATGTTTTTTAAATGTTTTTATATTTATCCAATAAAAGATAAAGTCTTAAAATAAGAAAATAATTCAATTTTAGACATAGATACTCTAATATTCACTAAAATGTCGAACTATCGCCTTTTGATGGCAAACCCTCTTTAAATATAGTTTTGGTAACTCTTATACATTATATTGGACTAAATAAAATTCTTCTTTAGAATTGGGACATCAAAATTTACTTTGTGTAATTTTTTGGTATTTTTCTGATAAAGTTCATTTTTAATGAATAGTGAAAAATGTTGCATTTTAATTCAAAACCTCTTTTTAATCTAATTTATTGATATGATTAGATTATCTTTTGAATTTGTTTTAAAGTGCAATTAGAATATATTTTTACCATTTAATCCAATGGTGGTCATTGAAATTAATTTCACTTTGAAATTGGACTTAAACTATTGTCAATCTTTTGATACTTATTGTTTCATAAAAACACACTATTTGTTCTAACAACGGGAATTAATTATTAAATTAATTAATGTAACTTATATGTTTTGAATTTTGTAAATTAGACATAATTTTTGAATTCTGAATATCAAATATTGCTTAGGGTGAAGTTTTGGTATTTTTCTAAAAAACTTCAATTTTTGATGAATAGTGAAACCACTAAGTGGTACTTAAAAAACTGATTTTTCGTTTAAATGAAAATTTACCACCTCTGTGTTTTGAATTTAAAAAATCCGACATACATGGTTGTTATTAGGAAGTAAAATGTGGTTCAATGAGATTAAAATAATTTTTTGTGAATAGTAACTTTTAAGTTTTTAATCGCGATTAGAGGTAATTAGTGTAATTTAAGGTAAAAAAAATGTTTTAATAATATGAAATGACCTTGAAACATGTCCTACCCTTATTGGATGTGTCATGGCCGACCAAGAAAATCCATGGGTCAACTTGGGGACCCCATGGAGCCACCTTGGTAGGAAAATGACATTAATAACTTTTTATTTAATGTTAAAATGAAAATGTCACAAACATGTGTTGTTTTAATAAAATTTTTTTTACATGGGGTTATAAAAGTAATATTTTTGACTATAACTATTAATTAGAAAGATAAAAATATTTCCTACATCATGATATTTTTTTTATAATTTTTTGACATTAAATAAATTAAATTATTTATGACACCATGATGATGCAGTGATTACCTCATTATTTAATGATTTAAATAAAATGAAAAGATAATGTAAAATATAAGACCTAAATTTATCAAAAACCTATTGTATGGGAGGATTTAGAACTCTTATCACCTTATCCTCTAAATATATAATTTTTGGACCTTTAAAATCCGAAAAGAATTTTATAATAAAGTAACCTTTTATAACTTTCCAAGAGTGCCCCTCCTCTCCTCTTATAAAAGGCCCCCACCTCTACCACCTTATCCACACCTCTCAAGCCTTTTTCTCGCCCAAAACCTGCCCATTTTGTCTCTCCAAATACCTATCTTACTCCTAGAAGCCTCACTTTGGGCATAAGTCTTTCCAAGGAAGCCATTGAGCTCAAATAAAAAAGAGTTACCCGATTTAAAGGTAGTGTCTTTTCTTGTGTTATTATGTTTTATTTTGCTTCTCCAACCCCCTAAAATCTATTTATTCCTTTATTTTGTAACAACACCGGTATCTTAAATATACTAGGATGTTTTTATGAGAAGGATTAGAGCTACACCTACACACACCTTCGTCTAATGGTTAAAGAACATACTATTTCTGTGGTTGGCAATTTTCTGCCTAATGAAACGATGATTGTTCAATCTTCTTTTAACACCTTTAATGGTGGCCATTAAGATGTCACTATATATATATATGATATCCAAATCATTAATATCATTCTGGATATAATGAACCTTTGACCACACGAACAACATGTAATCATAAGAAGTCCACTTTCGACTTAAGAACCATATATTGACAAAACAAACATTATTAACTTAAATGATTACATAATGTTTATAACATGGCAATAAGTGATATAAAAGGAATAGTAAGCTTGAAAAATGTTATTAATCAAGTATAAATTAACTTTAGTTTATTATTCAGGAGATTAAAGAGCAATCGAGTCACGTCGGACACGAGGTAAGGGGCTTCGTCTCAATCTCCTTTCATTGAGGCATATTTTATTTTATACACAACTTTCTTTTATATGGTGTATAAACCCCTTTGACTTTTAATTTTATTCAAAAATAATCTTTTTATATGAAGAGTTTTACTAAATGAAAAAAGGAATGTTTCTTTTAACGTACGCGGTGACAATGACCTTTTCTGCCGCCGTGAGTATTATTTGGTCTTTGGCTTCCTCAACAAGCCGTAATGTTTTTAAAATGAAATAAATACCATATAATATTTCATGTATTTTGGTATTGAAAATGGTTTTTATAATGGATTTGTTATGTCAATATATTTAAGTGATATATTGTGATCAAAGTGTGGAAATGTTTTCTTTCCATTATATTTGTTTTATGTATTATGATTTTATAATGTTACTTGGACATTTGACGGGTGGTTACGTGATAAACCATATGACGGGTGGTGCCGTGAATACTAAGACGGGTGGTTACTTTATAACCTCCAATGAATTGGGTATGGAAGTCGGCTGTATGGCTATTCCATTAAGTGATATGTGTGGAAGTTGACCGTATGGTTATTCCATTTAAGTATATTTATGTCCCAAGTTACCTTTATATGTTATGTGTTCTTTATATGGGTTTTATGGTAATATTTTTGTTAAAAAAGGGTAAGTAATGATATTTTATTTAGTGAAGAGTTTTTACTAATTCATAAAGGTGAAAAGTATTACTTTGATAAAGTATACATGGTTTACTTGTTGTTTTGGAAAACTAACAGTTTTCATTCTTTGTGTATCCCTTAGTGAGCTTTTTATGCTCACCCCAAGTTTTTTTGAAATGTTTTTCACAGGACTTAATGTGGAATAGGGCCATGGATGGGATCAAGGGAAAGTCATGCTATCTAAAACATGGAACTTGACATGTTTCTTTTTAAGAGTTTTTATTTTATGGAAACTTAGTAGAAGTGTCTACTTTGTAATCTTTTGAGATGTAATAGTTATGTCATAATTATCTAAAACTATAAACCATGAAAAGATCCTCAATGTGAATTATTCATGTAATTCCATATTAAGTAAGGTTTAAGGCCAGAGACTTATATCAATTGTTTTCCTAAACCATGGTATTTTGAAAGAAAATTTTTAAATTTTTTCCTTATATTGAATGATTTTCTCAATAAAAAAGTATAATTGAATTTTATATATTAAAGAGTGTAGAATCTATGTCTTGTGTAATTTTTTTTATAATGATGGTTATGTGTTATTTTCTAAAAACTCAATTAAAATCTTCATGTTCATAGTTGTATTTTAAAATAAACTAAAATATATTTTCATTTAAAGGATATGATTTATGTATGTTTAAGATAACTAATGGAAATTATTTTCTCATGCCTATCATATTATAGGTTTAGTATAGGTTCCTATTATATGTGTCAGTTATTATTTGGATTATGGTTGATTTATAGGGGTGGTTCAGAGAAAAGAAGTATTTTTATTGACATAAAGATATGGGTATCTCTAGACAATTTTTTATTTTATTACTTTATTCTTTTGGTATGACTATCCACTTCAAATTTATTATTCTAGTTCCATTTCTATCTTATATTGGTTTTTGTAGCTAATGTTTAACCTTGGTAATGAAATGATATTTGTCTATGTTTATTGACTGTATTTATGTTCTATTTACTATATTTTCACTCATAGGTTTTATTTGGATTAATTTTTTTTATAAAAATATTTAACTCATTTACATGATTCTCATATTTAGGAAGTGGTAATGTTAGAATTTTAGGATGACAACCTATTTAGTTATTTCTTATTTAGAGAAAAATTCCCATTATAGTGTTATTTGATACCCTATAACTAGTTTCCATCCTATGGTGATTATTAAAGTGGTTCGAACCATGGTACATGACAAACCGAGGGTCAATTGAAGGTTATCCTCAGTCGGTTTTTGATAAATTTATATTAGGTCCTGATTTTATTTTATATTATTTTCTGAGTAAATGTAAACAACATATAGGATCATTAAAACCCAATATTTAGGTATGAATACATTTATATCTAAAACATTTAGTATTTAACCTTGATTTTACCAATTATGTTAGGAATGATAATTTTTTGTTTTGGGTTTGATTTATCCTTCCTCTTGTGGGAAAATTATAACTATGAATGAGGTTTGAAGGAGAACCTGTGAGTTTCATGAGAAGAGTGAAATGGATATAGATTATGCACACATGACATGCATATTAAAAGGGTGTGATTTTTTATGTTTTAATTATTCAATACCACTTAATTTTTTCTATTAATAATATAAATTAATTATGATTTATATTGAAAATGTCTATCTAATTTATATTTTTTTGGGAAACTCCATGTTTTATTGTAAGAAATAGAGAAGGACCTGTGGTTGAATAGTTTCTTTGCACATTCTATAAATCCATGTGAATATCATCCAAGTCATTTAAGCTAATTTCTAGTAGTATAATATGGTTAAGGTGTGATTTTCAGAAACATGCATCCAAACAATGCATAGTTGGAAAAGATTAAAATTATTCAATATTAATAACTGAATGATGCATAATAAAGTGGTGTAAATAGATATTTCATTAAATTTCAATTCTCATTAAATTTTATATTAATTTTTTTTTAATTTTATAGTTTTTAGGCCTACTATGATTGTGTTACATTCATAATACTTTTTAGAGTATGTCCCTACCTAGAATTTACTTATTATCTAGAGGGCGTTGTGGGTGATTCCCTACAAGTGAACCCTTATATTGTGTGAATGGATTATAAAGATGATTATCATGGATGATAGATAGTAAAATATGTTATAAATTTTTTTCTAGAGATATTTCAAGGAATTTAAATCAATATATTAGTTAAATTCCTCAATGATAAAATAAGGATTCCAATTCATGAGTTATGAATTGATTATTTTCTTGAGTTAATATATTTAAATATATTTGGAAATATATGATTAACACTAAAAAATATATTTTAAATATCTATGGTGAATGGAATTTTAAATTTTATATTAATTTAATGTTTTTTAATGCATTGAAGGTTGAGTTAGAGGGATTAAATTGAATGATTCAAATTTAACAAATCCTTAGTGTTTAATTTGTCTGATTATTGTGTTTCATAATTTAAAAAGAGTTCAAAAGTAGTAAAACAAATTTTTTTTTGTTTTATATGGTGGGATGGTGAGTTGTGGGAAACTTCCATGGTTAATTTTCACTCTCTTGAATTATTTTGAATCTTTATATGACTAATTTTCAATTTAATTAAAAATAAATCTGGTTATAGAGGGATTTATAAAGTTAATATACCCCATTTATATATTTATAAAGTTATTTCATGTTCTTCATAGTGATTTTAAAATGGTATTATGTAAATATGTTGGTTATAAAGGTTATAAGTGAATAATTTCAAAATAATATAAATTTTTTCTACAAACCCAAAAATACTTTTATAAAATATATTTATATTAGTAGATGATTCTTCCTTATAACCATTCTTATTCGAGAGGAATGGAATATGGTGTTTACTTTATTGAAAATTATTATTTTTATTTATGGCCATCATAGTTAGTTCTTCAATTTATAGAATGAGGCTATAAAAAGAAGTGGGGGATTACACCAATTTAATCATCACTAAATAATATTCAAAGTAATAGATAAATGAATTATTTTAGTGGAAATAAAAATTGAAATGGATTATAAATTAATTTTATGGGCTAGTACTCTTTAATCATGATTATCTATAGTTTTTTAACATGAATATATTTTGGCATGTTTGGTTTTATTTTGTTTTCATCATCATGGTCTCACAAAAATAAGGATTCCTATATCATTAATTATTAAGATGAAATTTTATAAGTTAGGATTTATAGAATACTTTTTTGGTCATGTTTGGAATAAATAACCTTGTGGATATGCATACAAACTTTATATTATATTTTTATGAAAGTTGGGTATTTATAATTTAAAGGGTTTTAACTCATATTATTGGTTTTGTGATTCCTTAAACTATTTTTTGTTTTGAAGGAAAAGGTAATTTTCTTTGTGTTCATTCTAAAAAATGTTGCATGTTCTATGAAATCCTTGAATTTTTTTTAATTAAACTAATAGGTTATTGGTATATTAATTGTTCTATTAGAATCATGTATTTCATATTATAATTTTTATAAAGGATTTATTTTCTATGTTTATCTCTTAAATTCCCCTTCTATATATATGTACATTAGTTTTTATAGGGGAGTTAAAAATAAAAAGTGTTTTAAAAATCATAGGTTCTTTATACGTATTTTATTTTTGATTTATTTCATTTTGGTTTGTTATTTCTATAATTTTTAAGAAAATTTTAACTATGAATTTTTAATTTTCTTCTCAGTTTTTTAGTATGGGAGTTGTCTATTTGGAATTTAAATGATTAAAGTTTTAATTTTTGATAGGGGATATATGATTTTTATTTGGACTATGATTTTATCATTGAGTTAATGTATAAGATTTTGATATAGATGATTTTTTAAAGATTAAAGTGTTGATTTTTTTAAAGATTATGCATTGTTTGGATTTAAAATGAGTAACATATTTTATTTAAAAATGATTTTTGGGTTTTAAAAAATGAGTATGATTTATGATATATTATTTTGTTATTCTTATTTTTATTTTGAATGGTTTATATTTTTAGAAATTTATTTATTTTTATAGTATGTGTGGAATAAATAAATATGAGTAATTGGAATCAATTACTTTACAATTGGATCTTTTCCAATGAGTTTCTATTTTTTAACCAATAAATTGAATGATATTTGGTGTTTGGAGTAACTAGAAGACCAAACAGCAAGGTGAACCCAACATTTATAAGTTGTTTTAGTAAATTTTTAGGATATTTTATGTGTTGTTTTAAAGTATATGAAATAATCTCTTTTTTGTAAGTGTTTTTCTCTTAAGTCCATATATGGTATTTTTGAGAATACATATTTTTAATAGTCAGGTAATTTTTATATCTACAGTGTCATTTTCAGGTATGAAGCTATTCCTTATTGAATTTTACTTTTATTTCATGTTTTGGGTCAGATATTGGGTTGATCAGGTGTGTTTAAACCTTTTTGAAGTGTTAATGGTTTCGCTATGTCATGGTCTTGGGGGTCATGGTGTGGATAAGGGCTATGTATAGAAAGAAATTACTATGTTGTTTATATGTCAAGTCGTAGATTAGGGAACCACAATGTGATGGGTGTGAAAAGATATTTCTTATATTTCCAATGAATGTTTTTCTCAAAATCTATAATCTTTTCCTTTGATTTTGGATAATTTCATAATTTTATGTATAAGGTAGAATTTAAGAAAATGGAAAGACTATACATATTGGATTTTCCTATAAATGCAAAAAAATTTATATTGGTTTTTCTAGTAATGGAAAAAACCACATGTATTGTTTTTTCTAGAAAAGTGAAAAAATACATGTCGGTTTTCCAAGTAAAGGAAAAACAAATTTTATAGGTTTTTCTAATAATCATAAAAATATTAAATATTGGTTTTTCCAATAAAGGGAATTACCTTATATATCATTATTTAAAGTAAATGGAAAATATTATGTATTCGATAAAATATATTATGTTTTGAATTTATTCCCACGTGAAACACCTTGCATATTAATATATAATATGTAATGGGTTTTCTAGCTAATGTAATTTCCATTGGTATGGGTCATATCGTACATATTGGGATTTGAAAAAGGAAAGAATATTACATACCAATGAAAGAAATTCAAATTTAATTTTTCCCTAAGGGTAAAACCTTATATAATGGTTTTCTGAATATTTCAAAAACCTTATGTATCAAAAATATATTATGTAATGGTTTTCTAATTAAGGGTAGTATATATATATATATATATATTAAAGTAATATGTTAGGTATAAAATGGAGATTGATTTTTTTTCAAAGTTATAAACCTAATGTATTATATGGGTTTTGAAATTACTATTACATATTTAATGATTACTCTTACATATTTTTTTGACATCATTACTTACCTCTATATATTTAGAGGATATTAATTTATAAAATATCTGAGTTTAGAGGTTTCTCTACATGATACGTAAGGTTTTTTCCTGGGTTGTATGTAAGGTTTCTAGATATTGTCATATTTTAGTGTGTTATTCTAGTTAGGGGATCCCATTATCACCCTGAGCATCACACCGTGATGAATTTTGTTCAGTTTTTCCTAAAATAATAGTAATAATGAGAAAAATTAAATGATAAAATTAATATATTTAAAGGAGAGTTTAGAATTTTAATGAAAATTACAATGTATATTCCCTAGCTCACCTCTTTATCTTATTCCATCCTTTCCCACTTGTGATTCTTCAATTTAACATTTTGTCTTTAAGTTCAATTATTTAAGGGAAGGACACCTATGTCTCCTATTATATTACACTTCTTATTTATTCATTTTTTATCAACCTAATACGGTCATAGAAACATATATATTAATTTTTCTCAAATCTTAATTTAGGGTTTCTATGTTTTAAGGTTCATATTTATCCTATAAATGGATATATTTCCTCTTTATGGTGGGATACCATTTTTACTAGTGAATGTAATTAATCAAGGTTGGTTGATGTATTCATAATACTTTAATCATAAATTCAAGAGTTCTTTATTTTTTTATAACCCCAAATTTAAATGTTTTAAAGGGTATAATACGTGAATTCATCAGTTATCCATCAATAAAATATTTTTTAAACATAAACCACACATGAAATAGATGAATATTCATGTTTTCCCCAATATTGAGTTCTAAATTATTATTCCATCATGAACCAAGTGTTTGTTTATATTACTTAGAGGATTTTTCTAATGGAATTAAATAATTAATGAGGTGTTTTGGTCCTTTATTATTTCAATGTAAGGGTAATCATATTTTTATAAAAAAAATTACCCACTAAGGGTCATTTTTGGTTTTTCTATTATTTTTCTTACTGTATCATGAATTATTTAGATTCATCAATTATGTTTCTATGATTTTATTCTAAATGAATATTTTATCATAATTTTTCATAAATGATATTATAAATTGTTAGTTCAAATTTTATAAATAGTTTTCATTGATGTATATATACCCTTGAAGAAATACCCTTCATGTTTTTTATATAAAAGTTAACAAGTTATTGCTTTTTTGCAAAGTGGATAAAATTTTTCCTATTAGAGAACATGTTATTTATATCCTTATTCTTGCTCAAAAGGGGTGGTGTCATGAACCAAGCTGGGATGCCATCCAACCGACATCCGACCTGGTCTGAGACATGTCCCGAAGGGCTTTCCCGATCCCCATAGGATGGAAACTAGTGTGGAGCATCAAACATAATCCAAGTGGGAAAAATTTCAGCCCAATAATCCAGGATCAAATAAATAAACTGAACAAACTGATCACACAATAATAACCAATGACTGATCATATATAAATACACAAACTGAACCGGATACAAATACAATTAAATGAAACAAAAATTAAATACAAACTAAAAATGGACCACACCTCCAAGATCTCCATGTGACCTCTTGGTCACCAACAACCATAAGACAAATCTGCTCCAAAAATGAGCATATAAACTAGAAACCAGAACCTAAAAAATAGCCCAGGTATACCAATACCGAATGGTACAAGTAGGGTGTGAGCTTCACAACTTAGTAGGAAACAAACACAGAATCCATACACTTCCTTTCCTGAAACAATCCATAAAAACTAGTTTTAATACAGATATAAAAATATGTTTTTCTCATTTTAAATAAACAACACAACTTCTCATTTTTCAAAACAACACACTCCACATTTCCATTAATCAAAACATTTTATCAGTTTGTAATCCCAAACCCCATCTAAAATCCAAAAAACACAATACCAAGTCATGATGAAAGTAAATAAGCAATATAAATAGGAAACCAAGTGCATAAGAAAATTAAACAATAAAATATAGATAGAAAACCATGGGAATTTCCTAAACATCCCTAGAGCGATTCCTAGACGTACTCAGTTCGGAACCACCTTCTAGTGTTTGGTGAAAGTCTACCATCTATAACTGACCAACTACTCTAAACTAGACTTACTAGTGGCACAACCCACCTAGACTCTAAGACATCCAAGGTGTACCAACCTGTCTAATTGGGGATGATAAGAAAAAATCACTCGACCCTTTAAAAGATGCCCAAAAAACCAATGGAAATAGTATACTTTTTAAGTAGGAGGCCCTCGAACGTGTGACTCACCTTACCTGCCATCACCACACTTTCCCACCAAAAAAAATTACACCACCTATAAGATAACCCACAAGGGGAAATCCCTATATAGGGGTTACCTTCATATATCAAACCATTCACAGGTTCCAATCAGTCCCTCATATCACACAATCATTTAAAAAATTTCCTCAAACATTTCAAGGTGCCAACCGGGAAACTTTATTTCCAAAACCACATTCATTTATCAAAATTATAAAGTGAAAACTGGGCCTTACGTCATGTCCAATTTAAATAAACATTAAAAAAATTTCTCATCCATTTTCAAAATCAATATAAATAACCACTTTCAAGAGAACAGTTCCAATTAGAACTTTAATCCAAATCCAAATTTATTTCCAACATTATTTTGAGACCAAGATAAAAACAAACAATGCACTTAAAGATTCCAAAAAGGCTTCCATATCATTTAGAAACAAATAATATTTTAAAAATACCAAATGATCCATAATATTAAACATAACATTTAAAAAAAAACTTGATTCATTTGGAAATAAAGGGATTTTATTTAAACAACAATAACTTAAAAGGGACACAAAAGTGTTTTGAAAACCCAGTTTTTAAGTTAAGTAAGGAAATTATCATTTGTGTTCCCATCCATGTGTACATACCAAGAACACATGTATGTTCCCGTATACCATGGAACACCATAAGTATCCATGACATTTCCCAAAACCAATTTTAAAGATACACCACATGTTTTCCAACTAACACAACAATCCATAAATAAACATCATGCCATAAAAATTACCCATTCACACAAACAATACCAAAATAATAATACAAAAAATGTTATCATAATATAAATGTCATGACCCGTCCTCGGGGCCCGTACTATGAGTACCCCAAGCCTGCCTTCCATAGGCCAGGGGATGGAGATTAGCACCAAAGGCGTAAATCCCAGTAAAAGGGAAGACATTGCCTTTATAAAAGTAACAAACACAATAGAGTACGCAAGTGAAGTAAGCACTAAGTAAAACTGAGTACAAAATTAAGTGATGGTAAGTAAATGGGGCAGTATACAAACCCAACTGAAAGTACAGTACAACTGAGAAAGAAAGTACAACAGCTGTAAAGTAAAGTAGCAACCACTAAGTCATCCTCCGGGAATCCCACCTGAAGGGTGGGTACAGATAGTCTCCTCATCTTCCCGGGTCCGGTCGTCTGTTCTGTGTACATCCCTTCTAGTGGTCCACCTCCGGGTACCTTCCAGATCCACAAGCCTCCACCTTGATCAATGTTGTCCGTCGTCTGCATCCAACACAACGTAATGCGGGCATAACACATGTAGGGGTGAGTATACGATACTCAGTAGGGACCCTGAGACCCCGAAGGTCTCCCATAATCCATGAAGGATAAAAAACAAAGGAAAGATACAAACACAAAGTATCAACCAACTCTACTTAGGTATATGCCCATACATATACCTAAGTTATCAATCTCAGTTCAGCTCCAACTTCCGAGCCCAAGCACAATCTGGTCCACACAGGAAAGAAATCAATCACATCAATGATAATTATTTCAAGTCAAGACTCAGCTCACAAAGGTATATAACTTACGAAAAGGGGTGGAGATGATTAGGTGTATCCTCTGAATCATCTCCTCTGCCGAACCCACGTAGGATCCAAGTACAGAAGTCGTCGCTGCCGAAACCACGTAGGATCCAAGTACAGTAACCATCACTGGCAAACCCACATAGGATCCAAGTACAATCGTCATCACTACCGAACCCACGGAGGATCCAAGTACAGTCTTGCTCACTGCTGAACCCACGTAGGATTCAAGTACAGTCTCCATCATTTACGAACCCACGGAAGATCCCAGCACGGTAGTCGTCGCAGTCGCAGCCAGCTTTAGGGTTTCTGCACACAGCGTACTCGATTACGGGAGGGTCCGATCCTCGAGTAAAGGGGGCGATACATCAACTATCATGAATTCCAGAGTTTATGTATCCCGAAGTTCCGTCTCGTCAAAAGGAAATCAACGTGACAGACAACGCATCAATCGGACGCCCGGTCTGAGAGATATTTGCTTTTTCGTTCCAGGGGCCCGGTTGGAAATATGCTCGTTCCAAACCCATCCATTTACCAAATTTTCCCAAAACTCACTTAGAGTATCACAAAAGGACTATCGCTTTGTAAGGGTCCTTGTGCCGCAGACGGCGCATCGATCGGACGCGCGGTCTTTAAAAAATTCACGTTTAAGTGAAAAAGGGCCCGGTCCGTTAGGCCCGATGGGTTGACAGGTCGGGTCGACTCGGTTTTGGTGGGTCCGTCCCAGCAAAGGGGTCAGACCGGCCTGGTGAGTCGCGCGGCCTAGCCCTAGGGGCGCGGCCCGACCCGAATTGGCGCGGCGCGGCCCGTCGGGCTCAGCCTGAAGGCCAAGTGGACCAAGGGGGCGCGACTCTTCCAGCGCGGTGCCCTCCTGGCGCCACAGATCTGCTCCATCCGGCCGGCCGATGGGCTGGTCGGTTTTCCAGGGCGGTGCCCTCCTGGCACTGCAACTCCCCTTCACCTGGACGGTTCTTCTGCTGAAGGGGCCTGTGAAGCGGGCCGCGGTTCCTCCCGCACAGCTGGTGCGACGACGCCGGCTTCATTCGCCGTGTTCCCGGCATGGTGCGACGGCGTCGTGCCTCCTCCACCTTCGGTTACCAATTCTAAAAATAATAAACAAGATCAAACAGAGGGTCATCGAGCTGTGTTTATTTGTCCTGCACCCTCCATGTAAAGCGATAGCAATTGGCCGTATATAAACAATGATTTCCAACAAAGAACGGGGTACGAAAACATTCAATTTCAAGAATAAACCCCTACCTCAACAATTGATGTCGAATGTCGGGCGTCGCATAAGATGGCGTCGCGGGGTGAGGTTTCATAGACGACGTTGGTGTCTACCTTCATTCTTCGTGGAACCGGTGTTCTTCATTGAAGAGATGTTGTTCTTTGTCGAGAGAGGAGTTCTCTTCTTCTTCACAAGAGTTCTCTCCCAATCTTCCTTAGCACAATGAAAGCCCTCCCAAAAATAAAATAATAGACTTCTCCTATTATTTTATTATCACATGAAATTTAAAATTCAAATTCAAACCAATTCATTAATTAATTTATGTGGTTGAATTCATTAAATTAATGTATTGGCAAGAGTTAAAGAGGAAGAGAGGAGGAGGTGAGAGGTCTCACATTTAAGAGGAGTTAACAAATTAATGAAGGGGGGGTTTTAGAGGTTTAGGGGGAGTTGAAAGTTTGGGGCTCATGTGGGAACCACCTCTCATATATCCACTCATAGGAAGTTGGGTGGGTGTGGTCCCCACCAACAACTTCCCATGGGAGGAATTAACCTCCTTAGATATAAAATAAAATTGTACAAGCAATTTTATTTAATTCTTAATTAAACCCCAATAAATAACTTCTCCTCCCGTGCAAACGCGACTATGGTAAAGGTCCCCTTAAACAATTACCAGCATTGCGACTTCATTGGTGCCCTCAGATTTCAATTTCGAGCACCAGTTCAAATGATATAAATATCCACTTGTTCGTTTACTAAACGTACCCGAGATAAACTTCAGAAATTGATTCCGAGCACACCGGGCCTCGGAATCAAGTGCCGTCAGAAGCCACATACTCGTAAAATTCCAATGTATTTAAGAAAAAATTTTCCTTGAAATTTCTATGTCTTTAAATTACTCCCACCTTAGGGCTTTACGTCCCCATAAAGCTACATCATAAACTAGGGAAAAAAATGAGGGTACTGTAAACGCATCTGAGCCTCCCGCTACCATGTGCTCTCCTGGAGGTTCCCGTGCTTCCAATGAATGCGCACAAGAGGAATCGACCATCCATGTAGGACCTGCTCCTGTCGATCCTCTATGTCCACCGGGACCTCATCAAATGTCGCCCCATCATCGATGTCCATCTCCCCTTGATCAATGATGTGATTCGGGTCGTGCACGTATCTCCTCAACTGAGATATGTGGAAGACGTCATGCACCCGGTGCAACTGAGGTGGAAGGGCCAGGAGGTAAACCACCTCGCCTAACCTTCTGAGGACTTGGAATGGTATGATGAAGCACATAGATAACTTGCTGCCCTGGCCAAATCTCCGTAATCCACGTCGAGGTGAGACCCATAAGAAAACATGGTCGCTATCCTCGAACTCCAGTGGTCTCCGTCTCCTATTAGCATAGGACTTATGTCTGCTCTATGAAGTCCTCATATTCTCTTGGATGATCCGCACCTTCTCCATCGTAGCCTAAACCATCTCTGGTCCTACAAGTGCTGACTCCACAGGGTCAGTCCAGCACAGAGGTGATTTGCAAGGTCGGCCGTACAGTTCCTTTTATGGTGCCATCCTGATGGTGGAGTGGTAGATTTTGTTGTACGCAAACTCCACCAAGGGTAGGTGATCCTCCCAGCTGCGACCAAAGTCAAGGACACATGCACAGAGCATGTCCTCAAGAGTCTTAATGGTTCTCTCCGTCTGGTCATCCGTTTGAGGATGAAAGGCAGTGCTTAGGTGTAGCTGCGTCCCAAATGCCTCCTGCAACCCCTTCCAAAGCCGGGAAGTAAAGCGAGCATCTAGATTGAAGATGATAGACGATGGCATACCCTGAAGCCATACGATCTCCTGAACATAGAGGCATCCCAAGCTCTCTACTGAGCCCTACTCTCTGATCGGTAGAAAGTGGGCCGACTTGGTGAGTCGGTCTATGATCACCCAGATGGAGTCATGTCCTCTGGTAGTACGTGGAAGCCCCATCACAAAATCCACGGATATCCCATCCCACTTCCACTCCGGAACCTCTAAGGGCTGTACCAAGCCTGCTGGTACCTGGTGCTCCGCCTTCACTTACTGAAAAGTGAGGCATCGTGAAACAAACTCTACTACAACCTTCTTCATACCCAGCCACCAGTGCTGTCGTCTGAGGTCCTGGTACATCTTCACCACTCCTGGATGTACCGCTAGAGGGGAAGTGTGAAACTCCCTAAACACTTCCTCCTGCAGTGAAACTGGTACCATGGTACGTCCCCTAAAGAGAATGATGTGCTCTCCTCCTTCAGAAAATCCATCAGGTGCCTGCCCTGTGGAAATCTGAGCACGTCGCGTCTCACAGTCAAAATCCCCACGCTGTGCCTCTCTAACCTGCTGAAGTAGTGGAGGAGTGACTGTAGAAAGGCTTCACCATCTCTATCCATGAAGGATATCTACAAAGAAGCTAACTGCTCCGTCACCTCTCCAAGTAGCTGAATGCCCGACCTCCTGTTGTGAGCATAATCCACAATGTTCCCCTTCCCAGGAGTATAGACTATCTTAAAGTCATAGTCCTAGAGGAACTCGATCCATCGCCGCTGTCTTAGGTTTAAGTCCTTCTGCGAGAAGATGTACCTGAGACTCTAGTGGTCAGAGTAGACTGTAAAGCGCTCTCCCATCAGATAGTGCCGCCACATCTTCAAGGCGAAGACCACTGTTGCTAACACCAAGTCATGGGTAGCGTAATTCTGGTCGTGCTGCCTCAACTGTCATGAACCATAGGCAATCAATTCCCGCTCCTACATCAGTACACACCCAAGTCTGGTCCCTGATGCATCGCATTAAACTACGTACCCTACTCCCTCCTCCAGTAGCCTCAAGATGGGTGCACCGGTAAATCTTTGTCTTAGCTCCTGGAAGCTCTCCTGGCATCTATCTAACCACACAAAGGGTTTCCCCTTCTTCGTCAAAGATGAAAGTGGTGTTGCAACTCTGAAGAAGTCTGGAAAAAATCTCTGATAGTACCCAGATAGACCTAGGAAACTCCGCACCTCCATCACGCTCCTGGGTGGCTCCCAAGAAAGTACTGCCTCTATCTTCATAGGATCCACAGTAACTACTGCCTTCGAGATGACGTGCCCCAAGAAGTGAACCTCTCGAATCCAAAACTGGCACTTTGAGAGCTTACCATAAAGCTGGTTCTCTTGGAGTGTGTCCAGTACAACCTAAAAGTGGTAGGCGTGCTCCTCCTCAGTATTTGAGTAAATCAGTATGTCGTCGATGAATACTACGATAAAATGAACGAGGTAAGGAAGTAAGATACTATTCATGAGACTCATGAACACTGCTGGTGTGTTGGTTATGCCGAAGGGCATAACCAAGAACTCTTAGTGGACATACCGACACCTAAAGGTCATCTTCTGCACAGCCTCGTCTCGAACTCTGAGCTAATGATAGCCTGACCTGAGGTCTATCTTTGAGAACCATCATGCTCCCTTGAGCTGATCAAAGAGGTCTTCAATCCTTGGGAGTGGGTAGTTGTTCTTTACGGTCACCTGATTCAGGTGACGTTAGTCGACACATAGTCGGAAGCTCCCATACGCCTTCTTGGTGAATAAAATCGGACAAGCGCAGGGTGAAACACTGGGTCGGATGAATCTCTTTCCCTGTAAGTCCTCCATCTGCACCCGCAGCTCACGAAGCTTGGTGGGAGCCATCTGATATGCTAGAGTGGATATCAGTGCTGTCCTAGGGTATAGGTCAATGTAGAAGTATACCTCTCTTTGAGGAGGTAGTCCTGGAATGTCGTTAGTAAAAACATCCACATACTGATCCACCACAACATGAAAACTCGGACTCCACACATCAACCGCTCCTAGTATGAGACTAGACAACTGATGGGTGATCGGCTGCCCTCTCCTCTGCGTAAGTCCATCCTGCGCTGCAAAGTCTCTCTTATCTCCGGTGAAGGTGAACCTGCTCCCATCTGTGCAGACACACCGCACTTTGTGCCTAATACAGTCGATCTGAGCATGGACTATAGATAACCAATCTATGCCCAAGATGACGTCGTAAGGTCCCGACGCCGCTACAAGAAGATCCCATCCAAAGATCTTGCCTCTTAGAGTAAGCTCACACTGCCGGAACTAGTGTGTAATCATCGAGTCTACTCTCGTAGGAGTCCCTAGTCGTAAAGATCGAGCCAACAGCTCCATCGGAATCTCTGAGCTCCGAATAAGGGTAGAGACAATGAAAGAATGACTCGCTCCTATGTCTATAAGAACTGAAACAAGGGTAGAGTAGACATAGATAGTAACTTGAATCATCTCAGGTGCACCGTAGTCGTAGGCCTCGACTACTTGGAGCTGAGCCTGCCCCTGTCTTCTAGATCCCTGTGGTCAGGGTGGTCCTCCTGGTGGTGGTGGTGGTAGATCCTCGAAGCGTCGTCCACCACCCACTGCTCGGTCAGCTCCTCTGCCTCATCCGCCTGCTCCCTGTAGACTGCCACGATCGAACCTATGCCTCTACCTGGGAGTTCCCTTTACTGCCTGCTGCTCCTCTGCATGGTGGGTTGGGCAGTCACGAGCCATGTGGCCCTGCCTGCCGCATGCATAGCACTGCCTGCCTCTCGTATGACTGGCTTTGCTATGTGTGCCCTACACATCCGAACCGGTATCCTAAGGTCTCCAAACAGATGGACTAGTCCTCTTGGACCTCTGCGAAATCTGTCTACTACCGGCTGCAGAGGACTCTGCTACATGTCGCCCTGCGATGGGTCTCGCTGCTGGCATAGGCTCAGCAAGAAAGCTCTCCACAATAAGGGATCCCTCCAGTACTCCTTCCTGCGTCGGAATGCTGAGGGAGATCATCAAAGCCATGATCTCATGCCTCAGTCCCTGCTCGAAGGTCCGGGCCCGAAAGAATGGGTCCCGTACCATATCTGTGGAATAATGTGAGAGGTCGGTAAACCTCGCCGAGTACTGGGCTTCAGTCATGCTGCCTTGCCGAAACTGTAGTAACTCCTGAATGTGCACCTCACAGAGAGTGGCTGGAATAAACTCTGAGCGGAAGATGCTATCGAAGTTCGTCTAAAGTAGTGATGCCTCGTCGTGCACCTAGAGCATCAGGCTCCACCATCTACCTGCTGCTGCATGAAGGAGACTCACAGTAAGGATCACCATAAGGTCTGCTGGTGTCCCTACCAATCTGAAGACTCTGACGATAGCCTCCATCCAATCCTCGGCTACTTGAGGATCCGTCTCTCTGTGGAACCTGGGCGGCCTCTATCGCTGAAACTCGTGCAACCCACTCAGGCGGTGTGCACTCTCTGCTGCTGGGGCTGGTGGTATCGGTGGACCAACAGGTAGTGGTACCGCTGGTGCCTCCACTGTAATGGGGCCCTGCACCTGGCCTCATCGCTCGGTGGGCTTCCATCCCACACATAACTAGTAACCCTAGCCAGCTGCCTTCATGGGGCCATCCTGAGAAGAAACAGGTGTGCCATGGTTAGTACAATATACCTGGTGAGCTGACACAAATTAATCACAAAGAAAACTTTTGAAACACACATGAAATCAATGTTTTCTTGCACTGAGTCAGAAATCAGAAGTCTGGGTCTTGGTGTATAGATACATCAGCCACCACACCAACACTGGACTCCCTGGACTGATAACCACACTCAATACTCTTAACACTATTTCTTCACAGAGAATAAATTATCAAATTCTTGAGTTATGCGGTAGAACCGAATCCTCTGATACCAATTTTTCATGACCCGTCTCTGGGGCCCATGCCGCGACTACCCCAAGCCTGCCTTCCATAGGCTAGGGGTTGGCGACTAGCACCAAAGGTGTAAATCCAGGTAAAAGGGAAGGCATTGCCTTTATAAAAGTAACGAACACAACATAGTACACAAGTGAAGTAATCACTAAGTAAAACTCAGTACAAAAGTAAGTGCTAGTAAGTAAATGGGCCAGTATACAAACCCAACTGAAAGTACAGTACAACTGAGAAAGAAAGTACAACAGCTGTAAAGTAAAGAAGAAACCACTGAGTCGTCCTCTGGGAATCCCACCTAAAGGGTGGGTACAGATAGTCTCCTCAACTTCCCGGGTCCAGTCGTCCGCTCCGTGTATGTCCCGTCTAGTGGTCCACCTCCGGGTACCGTCCAGCTCCACAAGCCTCCACCTCGATCAATGTTGTCCGTTGTCTGCATCCAACACAACATAGTGTGGGCATAGCCCGTGTAGGGGTGAGTATACGATACTCATTAGGGACCCCGAGACCCCCAAAGGTCTCCCAGAATCCACGAAGGATAAACCAAAAAGGAAAGATACAAACACGAAGTATCAACCAACTCTACTTAGGTATATGCCCATACATATACCTAAGTTATCAATCTTAGTTCGGCTCCAACTTCCGAGCCCAAGCACAATCCGGTCCACACAGAAAGGAAGTCAATCACATCAATGATAATGATTGCAAGTCAAGACTCAGCTCACACAAGTATACAACTTACGAAAATTGGTGGAGATGATTAGTTGTAGCCTCTGAATCATCTCCTCTTCTGAACCCACTTAGGATCCAAGTACAGAAGTCATCGCTGTCAAACCCACGTAGGATCCAAGTATAGTAACCATCGCTGCCGAAGCCACGTAGGATCCAAGTACAGTCATCATCGCTGTCGAAGCCACGAAGGATCCAAGTACAGTCATCCTCGCTGCCGAACCCACGTAGGATCCAAGTATAGTCACCATCGTTGTTGAACCCATGGAGGATCCCAGCACGATAGTCGTCGCAGTCGCAGCCAGCTCTAGGGTTCTCGCACACAACGTACTTTATTCTGTGAGGTTCCGCTCCTTGAGTAAGGGGGGAAATACATCAACTGTCATGAAGTCCAAAGTTGATGTATCCCGAAGTTCCATCTCGTCAAAAGGAACTCAACGCGATAGATGGCGCGTCAATCGGATGCCCGGTCCGAGAGATATTGGCTTTTTCGTTCCAGGGGCCCGATTGGAAATATGCTCATTCCAAACTCGGCCGTTTACCAAAGTTGCCCAAAACTCACTCAGAGTATTACAAAAGGACCATCTCGTCGTAATGGACATTGTGCCACAGACGACGAGTCGATCGGACGCACGGTCTTTAAAAAATTCACGTTTAACTGAAAAAGGGCCCGATCCATTAGGCCCAATGGGCTGATGAGTCGGGCCTACTCGGTTTTGACGGGTCCGTCCTAGAAAAGGGGTCAAACTGGCCCGATGAGTCACGCGGCCTGGCCCGAGGAGTGCGGCCCGACCCGAAGTGGCGCGGCCCGGCTGGCTCGGCCCAAAGACCAAGTAGACCGAGGGGGCGCGACTCTTCCGGCAGGGTGCCTTCCTGGCGCCGCAGATCTGCTCCACCCGGCCAGCCGACGGGCCGACCGGTTCTTCCACCAAAGCGGCCTGCGAAGCGGGCCACTGTTCCTCTCGCACAGCCGGCACGACAACGTCGACTTCCTTTTCCGTGTTCCTGGAACGACGCGACGACGCCGGCTTCCTTCGCCGCATTCCCGGCACGGCGCAACGACATCATGCCTCCTCCGCCTTTGGTTACTGATTCTAAAAATAATAAACAAGATCAAACGGAGGGTCGTCGGGCCGTGTTCGTTTGGCCCGCGCCCTCCCTGTAAAGAGATAGCAATTGGCCGTATATAAACAATGATTCCCAATGAAGAAGGAGGTACGAAAACATTCACTTTCAAGAATAAACCCATACCTCAACAATTGATGTCGAACGTCGGGCATCGCGGAAGACGACATCGTGGGGTGAGGTATCATAGACGACGTTGGTGTCTGTCATCGTTCTTCATGGAACCGGCATTCTTCGTTGAAGAGACGTCGTTCTTCGTTGAGAGAGGAGTTCTCTTCTTCTTTACAAGAGTTCTCTCCCAATCTTCCTTAGCACAACGAAATCCCTCCCAAAAATAAAATAGTAGGATTCTCCTATTATTTTATTATCACATGCAATTTAAAATTAAAATTCAAACCACTTAATTAATTAATTGATGTGGTTGAATTCATTAAATTAATGTGTTGGTAAGAGTTAAAGAGGGAGAGAGGAGGAGGTGAGAGGTCTCACATTTAAGAGGAGTTAACAAATTAATGAAGGGGGGTTTTAGGGGTTTAGGGGGAGGTGAAAGGTTGGGGATCGTGTGGGTCCCACCTCTCATATACCCACTCATGGGAAGTTGGGTGGGTGTGGTCCCCACCAACAACTTCACATGGGGGGAATTAACCTCCTTAGATATAAAATAAAATTGTACAAACAATTTTATTTACTTCTTAATTAAACCCAAATAAATAACTTCTCCTCCCATGAAATCAAGACTACGATAAAGGTCCCCTTAAGAAATTACCGGTGTTGCGAGTTTATCGGTGCCCTCAGATTTCAATTCTGAGCACCAGTTTAAAAGATAGAAAAATCCACTTGTTCATTTACTGAACGTACCTGACCTAAACTTCGAAAATTGATTCCGGGCACACCGGGCCTCGTAATCAGGTGCCGTCAGAAGCCACAGACTCGTAAAATTATAAAGTATTAAAGAAAAAATTTTCCTTAAAATTTCTGGGTCTTTACAATAAATAAGTTGAAAAAATTATAAAACACCTAATTTCATTTTAAAAAGAACACATGAAATTTCAACAAACACCTTAAATGCACATATACTTAGGAATATTTTATGAATCAATTTGAAAACCCATTTTTAACAAATTATACCAATGACAAAACACCACAATAATTAACAATAACACTTACTAGGAATTAGAATAATATTTATAAATTAATTGGAAACATGTAAGCATCAATGGATTGTGCTAGAAAGGAAAATAATGGAAACAACTAACTCAATGATATGCGAATGCGATGAAACATCAAAAGAAGGGAGAACTGGGCCCAATGGATGATCTGCACACCCTCGATCCAAAAGAAAAAAATACAAGGCATTAAAACTAACCTCTAGGATTTGTATAAACAAGACCCCACAAAATGGAAACTAATAAATCAAGGAATAAGAGGAGAAATGGGAGAAAAAGGGGCCAAAACCCTAAGAAACTCACATTGGGAATTTAAGGATGGATCCATGGAGCAAGAGGATCCAAGGATAAGGGGGGTTTGGGACCCCTTCATGCTCAAAAAATGAGCAAGAGGGCGGGGATACAATTTTGGGGTAAAAAGGAAGGAGGGTAGATTAATTATTTTAATATTTAAAATTTCTGGGCAACTCACACAGTTTGGCCACATGGTTTACCAAACCATGAACCAATCATGTAGTATGTACTTCCCAAGAGGAGAACAACTACATGGACAAACCACATGGTTTGACTTACCGTGATCAAATCGTGCGGTAGCTTCTATGCAACTCCAGGACCTACTACATGGTTACCTAGACCGAGCTGTACAGTTTCTACTAACCGTGTACGAACTGTGTACAAGCCAAAATTCACCCAAAACTCAAAAAATAAAAAGTTTAAGCTGGGAAATCAACCCTAACCTCAACATAAGGATCTAAGATCAGGATAATAATAAAATAAAGAAGTATCCAAGGTTAGGGTGTGACAATTATCTCCACCACAGAAACTTTTTTCCCCTAGAAAGTCACCCAGATGAAAGTTAACCAAAACTCGAATCCATGCCTGGTCAAAATCGAAAGAATTCACAAACCTCATGGTGACCCTTTTACTCCCCTAGTCACACCTAACCAACACTATAAGAAACTATAACACCAGAATGGGGTAGAACACAAAGGGGTTCTCCCCACCACAATAACTCAACTAACATGATCAATATTTAAAACAAAGAGACACCAAAATGGGAATGGGAACCCCCAAACCAACTAACCCAAACTTCTTTTCATGAGTAAAAAAACACAACTAGAACTAAAAATTCCCACACTAGCCAAAAAACCTCCAACACTAGGGGATAAAACCATAAAATGAGCTTAAACAAAATAGAATACTGGAACCACTATCCATCAATTCCAAAAGGCTCAAATTTCTCCAAATGAGCACAAATAAAAATAAAATTTAACCACACAAGGGCTGAGGACATTAAAATAAGAACAACCAATTCAAAGATCCACCTTTAGATAGACACAAATACTTGGATTACGATAGAACAATTCAATTACACCTTTATAATGAAATGATGAACGTAATACAACAAAAAAACTAAAACAAGGAGACTTTAAATGTTTCCATACCAACACAAGAGACAAAAATAGGACCAAGGTTTCCACACACCCCTCATGATTCCTGACTATGCACGAGCTTCAATCCAATGCCTATGGCTAGAGAACTGATATCCGAAGCATCTCTTACATTACAGTCAATCACTAACATCCTTCGATCAAGGCTTCTTCGTGGAGATATGATTCCTACAAAACTTCTCCAGATGTCCTAGTCATCCATAATGATGAAAAGTATTTTAAAGATTATGACAGGATAGATTTGAATACCCGAACCAACCATATTGGAAGCACACGAGTGAGTGGTCTGATGAACGAAATCCATATCCAGAAAGAGAGACTTCTCAGGAATAGGTTCCTATGACACATGATTCTCTCTATATGGGGAACCTTCATAAACAAAAAGGGAAGCTGGTTTATATGTCACCATAGACTTTTCTCCCAGAACCAATTCGGCTAAGATTTCCACATTCAACAACTTCCCAAACTGAACTTCATCGAATGAGAGAAATTTTCCCATGATATCTGAATGAAGACCCAAAACAAAAAGAGGATCCTTTAACTGATCCTCTTATAACACCTCCATAGATTAAGAAACTAACTCTCTAGAGTGATCAATATAAGCCTTCACAGTCCACTAACCCTACTGAATATCCCTTAGATCTGCTACCTTCCTCATCTTCACCTCCTTAGGAATGAAATTTTGGAAGAAAGTGTTCTTGAAGGTTTTAAAAGTTATCCCAACTTTCATTAATGGTGGGGGATATATATCCTATTCCTCCAAATATGGACCCTTGAATAAACCCATAACAAATCCGAATCTTATAGTTTTGGGAGTTCCCAATGATTTGAAGACACTCTCAACTTCTTCAAGCCACTCCACTACCTCTAAAGGATCTCGATCACCACAAAAGATAGAAAACAACTGAGAATAATTAGAAACTAGAAATGAATCACAAGAAATTTTAGGGACTTTTTTGGGCATCATATTCTGAACAACACAAGAATCACAAAACCAAACTCAATATCAACCCAAAACACAATAAAAAAGAACATATAAAGCCAAAAAATAGGCTCATAATCCAAAAACCATGAAAAAAAAACAGAATTATCTTTAAAAAACCACCATTTTAATTTAAATTTCAAAAATTCCTTCTTCCAAGGCCATTTTTCCAATACCAAAATCTATTCCTCACAAAAAAAGAATCCAATTTTCAATGAAAAATCAATATCAAAACTATTTTAATTACAAATACTCACCCATGGAACCCTATGAATCCTTACATATGTGTCCATACATTTCTACTTACATCATCTATACATACATGCCAACACATAATTTCCAAACATACCTTCACATATGCGAACGTCTATATAGAACACAAATGGTTTCACCCATGCCACTTCCTTTTCAATTCCAAACATGTACCAAATTTTCAAACCAAAACACTTTCTCTTTTAAAACCCATTTTCCAACCCAAAACCATTTGATGGAAATCATTTCCATTTCAAAATATGTTTCTATTTTAAAATCTTATTCACATCAACCAAGACCGAAATAAATCATGACTCACACTAAACCATCAGAATAAGGAACTAGTGTTCATTCCCAACTTAGTGACTTGGTAGTGGGGCATTCCCTAAGTAAGCATAAAAAACTAAGAGGATATTTAACTGTGTACTCAGACTCCACATGGGTCACTACTCCATGTGAGGTCATGACATAACACTGGCTCACCTCCATTTTCAATCCTCACCCAAACAGACTGAAACCAAGACAAAGAATCAAAACCCGAACTACCCCTAGAAACTCAAGGATCAGAATGAGAAAGAGTTCTTGAATATATTACTATAACTACCTCATAAGTCCTAAAAGTTATAATCTACAACTACTTGACACCCTAAATAACAAATAACCCTAGATATGATACAATTTTGTCATGAACCAAGCTAGGATGCCATCCAACCCAACATCCGACCCAGTTCGAGACATGGCCCGAAGGGCATTCCTGATCCCCACAAGCTGGAAACTAGTGCCAGGCATCAAAAATAATCCAAGTGGGAATAATTTCAGCCCAGTAAAACAAGATCAAATAAATAAACTAAACAAACTAATCATGCATCAATAACCATTAACTGATTATAAATAAATACACAAACTGAACTAGATACAAATACAATTAAATGAAAAAAATGAATACAAACTAAAACTGGACCATGATGTATAGAGATCTATGTGAAATCTTGGTCACCACCAACCACAAGACAAACCCACTCCATTAATGAGCACACAAACCATAAACCAGAACCTACAAAACAACTCAGGTCTATCGATATCTAATGGTATAAGTAGGGTGTGAGCTTCACAACTCAGTAGGAAACCACCAGAGAATCCATACATTTTTTTACCAAAAAAATACAAAAACAATAGTTTTAAATACATATATAAAAATATTTTTTTTCTTTTTTAAACAAACAAAACAACTTCTCCTTTTTCAAAATAACACATGCTACATTTCCATTAATCAAAATAGTTTATCATTTTGGAATCCAAAACCCAAACTAAAATCCAAACAACACAATAACAAGCCATGATGAAAGTAAATAAGAAGTATAAATAGGAAATAAAGTGCATTTGAAAAGTAAAAAATAAAATAAAGATATAAAACCATGGAAATTTCCTAAACATCCATATAGAGATCCTTGTATGTACTCGGTACGGAACCACCTACCAGTGTATGGTGAAACTCCATAGTTTATAACCAATTGGTTCCTCTAAACTAGCCTCACTAGTGGTACAAACCACCTGGCCTCTAAGACATCCAAGTGTTACCAACCCATATAATTGGGGTTGATAAGAAATCATCACTCGACCCTCTAAAAGATACCCAGGAAACCCATGGAAATAATATACTGTGTAAGTAGGAGGCCCTCGCACGCATGACTCACCTTAACTACCATCACCACACTTTCCCACCCCAAACAATGGCACAACCTATATGATAAACAATAAGGAGAAATAACTCTATATAATTTCCCATCATATATAAAACCATTCACAGGTGTCAATTGGGATGTCACATCATATGATACTTCAAAACATTTCCTGAAACGTATCAAGGTTCCAACCGGGAAACTTTATTTAAAAAACCAAATTCATTTCTCAACCATTATAAAGTGAAAACTGAGACTTACATCATGTACAATTTGAATAAACATTAAAAAAATTTCATATTCATTTTCAAAATCAATATAAAAAACCACTTTCAAGAGCACAATGACAAATGAGCCTTTAAACCAAATCCAAATTTATTTCCAACATTATTTTAAGACCAAGATGAAAACACACAACATACTTAAAGTTTTCAAATGGTATTCCATATCATTTAGAAACCAATCATATTTTAAAAATACTAAACTAGATATAATATTAAATATAACATTTTAAAACACACTTGAGTAATTTGGAAAAAAGGGAGTTTAGTTAAACACCAAGAGTTTAAAAGGGACACACGAGCGTTTTGAAAACCAGGTTTTTAAGTTAAGAAAGGATATCATCATTTGTTTTCCCATACATGTGTGCATACCAAGCACACATATATGTTAAAACATCCAATGTAACACCACAATTATCCATGAAATTTCCCAAAACCAATTTTAAAGATACACCACATGTTTTTCAACTAACACAACAATCTATAAATAAATGTCATGCCAAAAAAATTACCAATTCACACACACAATACCAAAATAACAATAAAAAAATGTTATCATAATATAAATAAGTCTAGAAACTTCTCAAGCAACCAATTTTATTTTAAAGGAACACATGGTATTTTAACAAACACCTTAAGTGCACATATACTTGGGAATATTTAAAGAATCACTTTGAAAACCTATTTTTAACAAATTCTATGAATGAAAAAACACCATAATAATTAACACCAACACTTAATAGGCATGTGAATCATATTTATAAATTAATTAGAAACATTAAAGCATCAATAAATTATACTGGAAAGGAAAATAATGGAAACACCTACCTCAACGGTATGAAAATATGACAAAACCGCAAAGGAAGGGAGAAACAACCCCAACGGATGATCCACACACCCTATATCCAAAAGAAAACAGACCAAGGAATTAAAACTAACCCTTAGGGTTCATCCAAAAAAGTCCCCATCAAAGGAAAACCAAGAAATCAAGGAATAATAGGATAAAGGGGAGAAAAGGGGCCAAAACCCTAAGAAACTCACCTTGGGACATCAATGATGGATCCATAGAGGAAGAGGATCCAAGGAGGGGGGGGGGGGGTTAGGACTCATTAATGCACCAAAAATGAGTAATAGTGAAGGGGTATGATTTTGGGATAAAAGGGAGGAAGGTAGATTAGGTATTTTAATATTTAAAATTTCTGTGCAACTCGCACAGTTTAGCTGCATGGTTTACCAAACTGTGTGCCAAATGTGTGGTAGCTACCACCCAAGAGGAGAACGACCACATGACCAACCCACATAGTTTTAATTACCATGATAAAAATGAGTGATATCTTCTATCAAAATATAGGACCTGGTGTACTGTTACCTGGGCCAGAATTCCTAGTTTCTACTAACTGTGTGTTGCTCGTGCATAGGCCAAAATTCACCCAAAACTCAGAAAAACAAAAGTTTAATTCTAGAACTCAACCCAAACCTCAACCCAAGGATCCATGATCAAGATAATAATAAAATAAAAAAGTGTCTAAGGTCGGGGTGTGACATGCGACCACTAGGAAAGTATCTTGAAGGTGAGGTTGAATATTTTTATTAGTTAATTTTACTACATTTTCATTAATTAAAATATATTTCATATCTCTATGTAGTCTTATTGATTTTTTTTAGTTCATATATATGTGTAGTTTAAAATTATTCATTATTAGTGTAATAAATATTAAACTAAATTGCTTCATTTATATCTTTTATAACATCAATCATGTTGAAATACATGGATATTCTTTAAATTTTATTTGGATTAGATCTAAAAATTGTAGGTACATATATATACTTTGATGGTTTTTTTGAGCCCAAACTGAGTATACACCTTCCCCTTACCGTAAGTGAACAATTAACCTATACCAACTCTTAAATACACCTTCCAAAATCCATGAGATGATCATTTAGTCCCTGATATGGTATATGTATGTATGTATACTACCACCTTTTAAGGATGTCATTGGATCACCATGAAAGATTTTGGGTATTGACCCGAAGTAGGTAGTGAAGGTATAGACCCTCCAAGAATAGGGAGTTACTTTTATATACTATAATTCATCTATCAAAAACATTTATAATATTCATTCATTGCTAGGAATTATATTTTCATATAAAATTATTTTATTATATTTATGTAAATGATTAGAAAATTTTCATGTATACACGTTTATATTCACTAGTGAGTTGATGCACCTTGATGGTTACCTAATAAGTATATATATTCTTATACAATGGATAGAAAATATAGTCGACATGAAACATAAAAAGATTCATTTCAAGTAACTTATTATAAATTGTATATTTGTGTCTCTTTTAGTCTTGGGAATCATAGTATCTATATCCTCACTATGTTCGTAGCTCAGGTGGAGTCCTTTAGGGTTTCTAGTATATGTGCATAACAGATGTGTAAGATTCATCCTCATATGTTCTCTTAAGGTTTCCATTCATGGATCCTTATCTTTTGAATACTTACAAAAAATTTAGGTTTTCTTAAATGTAAATAGTTGATTATGGTTTTATTCACTCACTTTTCACCCTAACTATGAGGTTTTTATATATAGTGATGTTTCATATATAAGTGGTATAATTAATAGTCTATATAAATTAAAGATAAGGTATTCCTATAGTGGGTAAATATATTTTGTGTGTGTGTCTGATGAACCTAATGGTCTTAAAAGATTTTCATTTATCCACATTCTTTATTTGGTTTGATCCTTTAGGGAAAAATTACCTCCCATGTATGATTTATTAATCCAAAAGAATTTACACCAACTGCCTCCAGTCAAAGACTAGCCTCGCTACCATCAACCAACACACCAGAACCCACCGGTGAAGCCGCCAATCCATGCATCACCTCAAAATTATTAGCAAGCTGACGGAATAACAATGAGAAGTAAGAGAACCTATGAAATTCAATGTTTTAGGGACTCGATAATAGGAAAAAAACATGTCAGATTTCTAGGTGCAGTCCTAGATAAGATCAAAAGAAAAAAGAAACCACCAATAATGAAAATCATATTGGAATGATGATATGGAATGACATTTCCATTAGTAGTAGGACCCATGTAGTCTGAAATAGGAATTTTATTACTAATCAACACTGTTGGTTAGAATATTTGGAGTAAAAAATGAAAAAACAACTAGGTGGGATTTCTGTTGGGTGTCTAGTCTTTGGCCCTTCAATGGACATGTATTGGGCCTTGTGCCTGTGGAACTATGAGATATGTAAGGGTAACCCGTTAGCCTAATTAAAAAAAGGGATTATCAAAAAAATAATAAAAAATAAGGACTCCAGGATTTCAGGAAATGACACATAATTTAATCATTAAGTAAATCATTAAGCTGGATAACATTAATAAACTAACCATGTTATATATTGAGCACAACCTATGATAAAAATACTAATACTTTTTCTTACCATTCACCATAATTTATATCCTCAATATTTACTATAGGATACCATAAGTTACATAGACTTATTATACGTTGAATTATAGAGGAAATATCCCAAAAGGCACAACCAATAACATTCCATGACTATGAAACAATACTATACTTACACTCCCTATATCACTCTCCCTAATAAATAGCTCATTACTTAGTTCTATAAGGTTGACAGTCTTATTACCTACCAATGAAAAATATAGCATCACTATATATTAACATGTAATAACCAAATATAACTAACCCAACACCAAAATATATCTATGAAGTACCCAAAAAAAGGAACAACCCCAAAATAATGAAAGTTTATTAATAAGAATAACAAAGAATAACATTGAATATATATGAATGTATGATAAAAAATAATGATGGAGAAATAAATAAGTTTCTTGAATGAATAAAACATAATTAAAAATCCATTTTATAGAAATAATACCCTTCAACTAGTCATCACAAATATTCAAGTATGTTAACCTCTTAATTACCCATACATGTGTTACTCAAATACCTACCCCTAAAGAAAAGTTTTTTATCATGCCAGATTTTTTTTATAAAAAATAATGTACTTATGTGAAATTATTTTATAATATATAGACTAAATCATCCCATTATAATACATTAGACCCATTCATAACCAAAATTACAATGTAACTTATCAATTTCAGGTTAAGTGTTATTCATTAACTTATAAATCATTTAGGATATATATATATATATACATAATTAAATGATTTTACCCTATTTAATCTTAAATTAAGGAGTTTAAAGAAAATAATATAGAAATAGAAAATATATATTTTAAAAAATAACTCATGAATAAATTACATTTCATGTGATGAATATAATAAATAACTAGAGCATGTCTGGTTTCTTAAACTTAATCATGAACAATAAAATTCCTATTTATATCAAAATGATTTTTTCCATTTCACTAAAATAATTGGTTAGGAATGAATGTTAAAAATAATATATGATTAATCATTAAATTAAAATTTTATAAAGTAAAATAGTACGGAATGAAATAATAAATCATTTCAAAAATAATTTTTCATACTTAAAAAAACCACAATAATTAGAAGACAACATATAATGAAAATAAAAATATAAAAATTATTCCATTATGATTATAAAACGATTTAATAAACTTTCATAAAATTTCAAAATAAAGTGTAGGGAAATCTCATGAAAGGAAATATTAAACCCTCCATGTTTTGAGACAACCTACCTTCAAGTATAATCAGAATTCCCCTTTATACTTTGGTAACTATAAAGGAACATACTGCAAGTGGAAAATTAAATTTTATTAAAACATTAAATAATAAACAAAATTCCATGTAAACAACACACAATTTATATTCAACACATATAAACAAAAAATTACCACATTAAATAACTAATACACCCTTTAATTTTATCCATTGATAATGGAATTCCTAGTTAAATACATCAAACAACTAATCTAAATAAAAAAATGACATGAAATAAAAATACATTGGATTCCCTAAACTATTTCACATAATCGAGTATTATATTATAGTGATTAAACCATGATACCATGAAATAATATATCAAAATCCTTAAACCATATAGAGGAAAATAAAATATAGGGAAGGATAAAGGGGAAAGGATGTAAAGGAATCAATTTACCTTTATTGGATGATCTAAAAAACCACAAAACACTATAGTTTAGATGGAGGTAACATATTATGATTATAGTCAATGTGAGGGACTTATCCCTTCATTTGGATTCCTCATTAAAGGTAAGGACAAAGTAACACCATTAGGGGTTTAAAATAGGTATCTAAAAACACTAAATTAACCTGTATTTTAAAAAACACATAATGAGGCCATTAGATAATTGATGAAACTCCACTATCCATATGGTAATAGTCTAGTTAAGATACCCTATTTTTTGGATAACTAAATACATGGTGGATCTCTATTGAGTAATTGGTGACATACTATAGGAACTTTAATAAGATTTTCTATCTACAAAACCAAAAAATTACCTCTCAGAGAATCTATAAATACCTTATAAACTCTAAACAATAGATTGAAACACCCCAAAACACTAAAAATTACTCTCTCATTATAAATAAAAAACATTTAATTTTTTATTATATTCATCCTAAACTTTTAATTATTATAATTAAAATTTATACATTCATTAATTAAATAAGAACATAGGATATTATAAATCAATTTATGAAAATAAATCTATTATATTTTCATAAAATATCCTAAATTTAGTTGAAATTAACTAATGTGATGGACATGATTTTTACCATCCCTGAAATGGTGGACTTTGTTTTTTTCATCCATATACACTTCCACTTCATTACCCCAATGAATTATAACAATTTTAAAAACATTTTATTTACTTTTTCCAATTTACATGTTCTAAATTATATACATCCATTACATTTGATAATTGGATATTCACATTTAAAACAATTATCATTTTTAATACATGCTTGAAATTCTTATTAAAAGTTTTAAAAAAACTTAGTTGATCTATTAAAGGCTAGTTTATATATAATATCATGCTATGATTTAAATTATGTTTTTATATGGTTTTAATTTTTGATTTTTTACCTTAATTATATTTTTAATGATATTATGGTACATTTGTTTTTCATGATTTATTCTTCCTATATAATCATACCATTTATAATTTTTAGTAGAAAAATTTTCAATCCATTAATCAAAATATTTATGACCATATAAACCATAATTATTATAGTATCCTTTGAGCTTATTTTTTATCATGGATTCAAAAAAAAATCTTCAGATAAATACTTTCATTCAAAATATCCTTTTACACTATTTTATTATAATTAATGATTATTCACTTAGATAGATTTATAGGTATCATAGTATTATTTATAATCAATTAAATCATTATATTATTCTCATTTATAGTTTTTTCAATATTGGATTCAATTACTCTCATAAAGAAAATATTTTTCATTTAATTCTATTACATATTTAGATTATCAATGAATCCATATTCCATCATACCCTTGGAGTGACATCTTTGATATATTTGTAAATTTTAAAAAATTGTTAAAGTATCTAACATTATATATACTACTTTTAAAATCATTTATCTCACCATTTTTCTATCTTGGATATGATTTTCTTCATGTATATTTATCTTATCATTACAATAATAATGTTTTCATTACATTTTTTGATCATATATTCCTTTGAAATAATTTAACACATAGATATTCAATATTATTAAATATATAAATTGTATTTTTTTTTACAAATTTTAATGATTTAATATATAATGGTTTTTTTACCTAAACACTCAATTCAACCTTGGAGTATTTTACACCAATATCAATTAGTTTATATTATTAGACTCAATCATCGATATAATTGTTTTCATCTCAATTAGTTCATCTACTAAAATATTTAGATCATCAATATTCCAATTAGAATTTATTTCTAAACCTAAAAAATAGACAAACAATGTATTTTATAAAAATTTAATTTCTTCTTTAAAAATAAGATTTTAGACTTCATAGTTTCAATTTATTTTAAGAAATTATTGAACTTAGACTCAAGAAAAATCTTAAAGCTTAATGATTTTTCAATTAATACAGAACTAGATAGAGATAAAATTTCTTGATGATTTTGATACTCTAAAAATTAATTTTCATCTTATATACAATATTACCAATCCTCTAATAGTTCGACTTATATTCAATTCATTATCATTCTACACTTTAGGACACTTACACATCATCACTAATGATTACACAAGAATTTTTAATCCAAATTTATATATCCCCATACTCACTAAAACATTCATATGAGTTGTTTTTTCTTTGAATGACTCATTATTATTTTCCCAAGCCATAAAAATAAACTCATCAAGATCAATATTGATTTATCATCCTCCAAAACTCATGTTTTGGTTATTATTATCTTCATTATCACTCTAGGATCTTCTCTTTTCCTTAGAAACCATTTTATTTATTTCATTAATTAATTTTTAATATAAATTTAGGATATGATGAATATTTAATAACATCCTATCTTCTTGGGTAGTAAATAACATAATTAATTTCTCCATCTATATAACATTTTTGTATAAATTAAAAATTTCACCTAGCCTTTTTAAAACTTAGGGATATCTGTTACTTTCATATCAAGTAAATCATGGAAGTATAAATATATCATTTATTATATAGAATATATTGTGTATAATATATAAATTAAGTATTAATAATTTAAATTTAATATCCCTAAGTATGTTATTATGTACCACTAAAATGGGGGAGGGGGTGAATACATGATATTTATTTTTGTAATTTATTATTTAAAATTATCCCCTATGGCCGGTTAAATTATCAAAACACTATCATTTGATTTTACCATCACCTGTATGAAACATAAATAAATAAATAAATTTCATATAATTATTTATACAATTTTTAAACCTAATGTGATTCCCTACTCTTTTTATTTAGGTTGATTATGATACACAGGTATTCACTATATGACACCAGGGAATACAAAAAGGATATCTCATGAAAATCATAAATAGTCCCTTTATTATTTTACAATCTAAATATTATTTATATGTAGTAGATTATACTAGTTTAAATTTTTTTCATCCAACTCCCTTAATGAAAATGATCTTACTTCTACATTGGGATGTATTTGCATAAAATGATTTGATCTTGTTTATCACCTACAGGTACCAATATATAAACAACTACAACAGTTGCACTTTAGCCTTTGCATCTCAAAAGAAACTCAATATTATTATTTTTATTCTCTTAATAATTCAATGATAATAGTTATATTGTATTAAAAACTCATCATAATTTTCCTAATTATTTTACATCTATGATATAGAGATATCATAGGATTGGTATTCTCCATCTTCTCTTTATTTTAATCATCTTATTAATCAATGTACATGTTTTTCCAAATTATCATAGAACTGGTTATCTCTCTATCTCTTTGATATTAAAAAAATTCATTGGTATGAAATATCATATCTATAAATATTAATTCAATCTTCTTAATAATATATTATCAGTATATCTCCTTTATATTTCATTCACACAATTAATGTAAAAACCCTTCAATATTAGTCCTTCAATTCTAAATTATTATCGATAACTAAAACTAATTTAAAACTAATCATATATAATTTCTTTAGGATAAATAATAATTAATACTCATGAGATATCTTGGATTATAAAAAAACTATATTTAAAATTATTCTGTGAGAACTTAATTTACACATCAACATGATAATAAGAAATGGTACTATCATGGAATGGAACTCATCCACAGTGTGGAAACTCTCATCATAGAATTTCCTTATACTATTATAATTCTACATTTAAGGTTGGATAAAATGATGATTTAATGAGAATATAGTTATGTTTAATACTTGAAGAACAACTCTATAACACATGATATTATCTCCATAATCCTCATATTTTTCTAATTGATAACCTTTATGTTAGAGATTATTACTTTTATGTATCACAATGAGGATCTAAGACACTAATTTTTTTGAGGGATCATTACCTTTATGTTATAAAGTGTTAATCTTATATATAATATTATTTCTTAGTAATTTTACAATTTTTAATTTAGTGTAATTTAATCTTACATATTACTCTATGATAATAATTACTTATCAAGAAAAGAACCTTTATAAATTACATAGTGGTGAAGTACATAGTTGAATATTTAGCCTATGAGGACCTTTACCTATTATCCAATGGGGATTATTATATATTTCATTTGGAAACTATGATAACTCTTACATATAATGAAACTAGATTTTACATATCCTAGTGTTTCATGGTTACTTTAACAAATATCTTTCCCTATGATTACCTTTATTCATCCTCTTGGATAAACTTTATATATTGATAATCTAAACATTAAATATCATAATAGATCAAGTTCTCCACCAATTTCCAATGCATTCTATGTACCCTTATGTGTTCCATTCATTTTATAAATTTTAGTATAGAAATTATATACTACCTTTATATATTATAGTGAATATTCAAGGGTACTCTTATTCATTCCATGTATTTGATAATTCTTAGCATCTAAAATAGAATATAAGAACTTAATCAATTTTTCTAAAACATATTCAAATATTCTGATGGTGTCTCCAACCACTTCAATTCATATCTAAACAACTTAAATAAAATAGGAATGTATTACCATATTTTTAAATCACTTTGACATAATTTCTAAATCCTTATTGCATATGAGTTCTCAACATTGAGTATATTATTGGATGTTCACTGACTCATTAACTTCAAATTACAACATAGATTCATCCAAAAATCATCCAAGTGTGTTAATCAATATATCCAATAGTCCCCATTTTTGATAACATTGGGATAGTTCATTTCTCTTCTAGCACTACTGGAAATGGGAGTTTTCCCAACGGTTGTTTACCAACGGTTCAAAGAAACCATTGGTATATTCTGTCTTTTCCAACAGTTTATATAAACCGTTGGGAAATACCTTTTAGAAGAGACTTTTCCCAATAGTTTTATGAAACCGTTGGGAAAAGTGGAGAAAATTCAGTCTTTCCAAATGGTTTCATAAAACCGTTGGGAAAAGGTGGGAAAAACTTATTTTTCCCAACGGTTTTTATGAACCGTTGGAAAAAAAACTCCCAAATAGCCTAATGCTAGCAGCGGCCTCCCCGCGATTCAGAAGCGGATCTAGAGCCTTCCGCTCATCTCGAGAAGCTCTCCGGAAGCGATTCCTCGGCAGAATCACTTCCCAATCCCCACATATTCCATTAGATCACCAGCCACCAGGTTAGATTCCTATATTTTAGTTCCACCTGTTATAAAGAATATACTTCTACACATGATTTCCTAATTCCCAAATTTTAGGGTTTCTGTAAAAATTTCTGATTGTTCCACGAATTGTGTAGTCAAATCCCTATATCGGTGTATGTCCAATTAATGTTTTCATTACACATTTACATTTATAAGGGCACAATGTCTCTTTATTGTGTTCTAATTTTGAAGATTCATAGTTTTGGTTGTGCGGTGGTTTTGTTTGTGCGGTGGTTTGTGATGTGAAATATTTTTGTTGTGATATGTGGTTGTTTTGGTGAGATGGTTGGTGGATGTAACATGGCATCGATGGTTATTGTGAGATGGTGAGTTATTGTGTGGTGGTTTTATTAGTTTCCTGGTTATCTATGGAATAAATTATGTTGTTAAAACCAAAAAACAAGATATTAAATAAATGATATGGAATAGAAATGGATGTGTGGTAAATGGATTTAATTAATTTAAGATTAAATGAATGGACAATGTAAGTGTGAATGAAGTGGCTTATAGATGAAAGTGAGAAATGATATGCATCTTGTGTGGCGGTGGTGTGGTTTATGTGTTTTATGGTAGTAGTGAAGTGTGTGATTATTTAGTTAATGTGAACCCATAGGTTGAGTATTTTGTGCTATCTATATATCATATATTTTTATGTTATTTCTACACATTCCCAACCAGAGTTGGATAAACTTACCAACGATCAGAGGTTTTAAGTTATGGGTATTTTTTCTAATATCTAGGATGGTGGTTATATGGTTGGATAACTACCATGTCTTCCCTAATATTCCTTCAAAAGTTATTGAACATGTGTTTTTAGGAAAGATGCGATGTGATTGTCCATGTTTCTTCAGGTGAGATGTACTATGATTTCCCTATTGTTTTCCAGTGAGGTGTGATGTGATAAGGCTATAATAAGATGTGGCATGTGGTTGGGGTCATGTAGGGTAGGAGGATGGCACAAGGTTGATGTTATTCATGTTCATGATACCCTACTAATATGGTTATGGGATGAAGCATACTGTGATGTGATATAACACATTAATTTCTTGTTGGTTTTACATTTTTTCAATAACACATTTGTATGTTTTTTTCACATGTGTAGTTGATACCTTGACTATTTTCTTCCTTTATCATTTACTTAAATGTATTTTCTATTAAAGTTCAATCCTATTGAATTGTTTATGACAAAATGACTTATATAAATTCTTTTTACAGAATGGACAGAAGTTGGATGTATGAAATCGATCGGATCTCAAGCGATTTTCAAAACAATTTGGAGAGATTTATAGATTTTGCATTTCACAATGCTTCAGATAGTGGTCGCATACACTTCCCATGTTCCAATTGTGTGGGTAGACCTTGGTTGAGCCGTGAAGAAGTTAGCTACCACATAACCAAAAATGGTTTTCAAGCAAACTACTTTGTGTGGTATCACAATGGGGAGAAAATGAAATCTCAAATTAGTGATGATCGAAATGAAAGGACTGGAATGTAGAATTTGTTAGATGACCAGTTTCCGTTTATTCGTCATTATGAAAAATAAAGGATTTCGACTCAAGAAGACATCGATATGAGGAAAGCTGAAGCATCTAGTGAAAATGACGATATTGTTAGGGTGAAAAAATTGAATGCTGCTGCCATGACTCCAGTATATCGACAATGTGATAAAATGAAAAAGCTGGAATTTTTAATCCGATTGTTTCATGGGAAAACTATGTATGGAATTTCTAATAAAACAATCGATTACATTCTTACCCTCTTGAAGGATTTAATTCCAGATGATGCAGATATTACATCAAACCACTATATGGCATGGAAGTTAGTTGAGGAACTTGGATTTTCAAGAAACAAAATTCATGCTTGCCCGAAAGATTGTAGTTTATTCTGGGAGGAAACTGCTGAATGAAATGATTGTATAAAATGTGGCACATCCTGCTGGAAGACAAAATCTTATGGAACACCATCCCACGTTCCACAAAAAGTAATGTGACAATTTCCATTGATCCCCAGACTTCAGAATATTTTTATGTCTGATGACATATCAATAAAAATGAGATGGCATGATACCGAGAGAAAGAAGACTAATGATGAGTTGGTTCATCCTGCAGATGGATTTGCATGGCAGCGATTTGATGCTTGACATCCTAATTTTGCAGCTGACATGCGTAATGTGAGGCTGGGTCTTTCATGCGATGATTTTAATCCGTTTGGGTAGATGCTTACTTCGCACAACACATGGCCAGTTTTTATACACATTTATAATCTTTCTCCATGGTTGTGTATGAAAAAACCTTTCACTTTCATGAGTATACTCATATCTGGTCCTTCTGATCCTGGCATTTATATTTATGTATACATGAAACCTTTAATAAAAGAGTTGAAACTTCTTTGGGATGTGGGTGTGTGCACATATGATGCATGTTCGAAAGACATATTTCAGATGCGTGCTGCGCTTATGTAAACGATCAAGGATTTTATGGCTTATGCAATGATGTCTGGATGGAGCATGAAGGGAAAACTGTCATGTCCAGTTTGTATGAAGAATACACGATCTAGAAGACTGAAACATCGCTGTAGTTTCAGTTTTATGGGACATCGACGATTCTTGCCAAAGGATCATCCATATAGAATGAATCGTCGAAGATTTGATAATACCATAGAGACCGATGATCCACCTCAGCGTATGTCTGGAACTGACGTGCTTAATGAATTAAAAGATTTCAGTTTTTTCATTCAGGAAGGGTCAAATGAAATCTGGAAAGAGAAAGAATGTTTCCACTGAAACCTGTTACAATTGGAGGAAGAAGAGTATATTTTTTGATTTGCCTTATTGGTCAACCAATTTGTTACGTCATTGCTTAGACCTAATGCATATTGAAAAGAATATATGCAAAATGTTGATTTCAGTTCTTCTAAATATCAAGGGGAAGACAAAAGATGATTTACGATCTCAGCGTGACTTGGTGGATTGGGGAATCAGACCAGAATTGCATCCTGTATGTATCAGTGAAAATAAATGGAAACTTCCATGTGCTTCTTATGTGATGACACCTGCGAAAAAAAAACAATTTCTGGAAGTATTAGAGACTATTAGAGTTCCTGATGGCTATTCAAGCAACATATCTAAACAGGTCAACAGAAGAGAGTTGAAGCTAAAATCTTTGAAGACTCATGATTATCACGTTCTACTGCATGAGTTGCTTCCAATAGAAATCTTTCATCTTTTGTCCAATAATGTAAGGGTGGTTGTTATTTGGTTGTGCCATTTTTTTAGAGATCTTTGTGCTAAAAAGTTGTCCAAGTATTTCTTGCAAAAAATGTTGACAGATGCCCATTAATTTTGTATGAGTTGGAGAAAATATTTCCTCCATCATTTTTCACATGAATACTGCATCTGACTATCCATATTCCCACTGAAATACTTCTCAGAGGACCTGTTTCTTTTCGTTGGATGTATCCAACTGAAAGAAATATGTTCACATTAAAGTCTTATGTCCGAAACAGAAATCATCTCGAAGGTTCTATCGTGAACGGTTACTTGGCTCAAGAATGTATAGATTTCTTCTCGATGTATTTGTCTGATCTTACTACAATATTGAACAAACCAATGAGAAATGAAGAAGAACAATATGATCAAATTGAACCCAATTTTCCATCACTTCCTCAAACAGGAGGAATTCCTGGATCATATACATTGAAGACATTAAGCCATGAAGAGCGGGAGATGGCACATTGCATAGTTTTGTTCAACTGTGATTTGTTCGATGACTATATCAGGTAACTAAATTGATTATGTATATCTTACATATATATCTGTTAAACTATTAATATTTCTTATCTACAGGGAACATAAAACAATGATAAATAGGAAGCATCCTTCTTTATCTTTGATAAGGAGAGAGACTTTGCATAGCAAAGAGTTTTCTGCTTGGTTAAAATTGAAGGTATAAAAAAATTAATGTTTAAAATAATTATATCAATATTTAATGAACTTTAATAGTCATTTATATTGTAGGTATTGAGTTTTCCTGCTGACTCTGTCTCTGAGGAAATAAGAGATTTGGATTTTGGTCCTAATACCATGGTTCGTGACAGTAAATCAATTGTTATCAATGGGTACAAATTTATTTTCACTGAACGTGAAAAAAACATGAGAACACAACATGATGGTGTTATGGTTACTGCCACAATAGATTGTTATGCCAGCGCATCAGATAATAGACCATGATTTGAAAATGTGGGTTATTATGGAGTTGTTGAGAAAATAATAATATTGGATTATTACTCTCATGGACGAGTCACAAAGATGAAATGCCATTGGTTTGATTCGATGACGAGACATGGCACATTTATTGATGATTGTGGATTCGAGTAATTAATATGACTCGCACTCTTGCTACCGGAGAACCATATGTGTTGGAATCAATGGCTAGACAAGTTTTTTATTTCAAAGACCAACTTAGACATGAATTTGGTGTCATAGTTGAAGTAATTCCAAGACATATTTTTGATGATGGTGATGATGGAATTGACACTGTCCCTAGTGCCATTGGAACCAATCCATTTATTTCTTTTGATGAATCAAATAGATCAACTGTCAGAGTTGATTGTGAACCTGAAGTTGTGGTTGAAAATATATAGAATCATTCATCCATGTTCCCAATTCTTTTGGTTTTCCTTGAGTTGGGTTGTTAAGGTTGGCAATATTCAAATTGCTTTAGTATTGATCACAAATATGTTTTAGCTGACTTAACCGTTATGTGAATTTTCAATGTTTATTGGTTGCAGTTTTATTTGAATTTCATTTTCTAATTTGGAATTGAACTGTATTCAAACATAGTCAAACATATTTCTAACTTGGTGAACATTACAACTTGTATGATTTATTAAATCCATTCAAGCTCTTCTAAAACAATTGATAGATGAATTGACCGTTATGTGAATTTTTAATGTTTATTGGTTGCAGTTTTATTTGAATTGCATTTTCTAATTTGTAATTGAACTGTATTCAAACATAGTCAAACAATATTTCTAACTTGGTGAACATTACAACTTGTATGATTTATTAAATCCATTCAAGCTCTTCTAAAACAATTGCTAGCTTAATTGACCATTATGTGAATTTTCAATGTTTATTGGTTGCAATTTTATTTGAATTGAATTTTTTGGGTTACACATTAGTTTTCTTTTTCTAATTAATTACATATTTGTTTTCAAAAGCAGGAAATGAATCCAATTGAAGAGAGACGAAGGAAAAAAAGGTGGAGAACAATCGTCGAATGACGGAGATGGGCGTTCCACCATTAGTGCCTACAGTGAGTACTTTATTTCAAATTGATATATTTAAAGAATATATAATGTCATGTGATTAATTTTTTTGTAAATATTTTTGTAGGATCCACCTATACGTCGACGGTTATTCGAAGAGGAGCCTAGTACTGGTCCTAGTACTCAGGCCGATGGTACAAGGAGGGTTCGTACCAGAGGTGGACGAGCAGCTGTGCGTACCTGACTAGACCATGCCCCTCCCACTGACATGTCATCCTTCCCACATTCTGATCCCGATGTGTCATTAGAGACACACGAGATATTTAGGGCTCCCATGTTTTCGCTACCTTCTGCATCTTCTGGCCCATCATTTTCACATCCCATGATGATTCACACTCCTCAGTCAGCATCCGGTCAGACAGCTATCCCATCTTCTTTTCCTTCTACTTCTGTCTCTCCGAGCTTCTATATTCCATCGTCTTCGAATCCTGTTCCACCACAGGGTGTTCCATCAGTTTCTGTGGATCCAACAGCACTCAGCGATCAGACCGGCACAGGTATATTTATAGAACCCTAACAAATTTTTATAGAAATATTTATTTTCATTATAACATGTTCTGATAAAATATTTTTTTTATTTCATGACAGATACATATACTGACAGGAGGCGTGGGCGGGGGCACATACGCATGCGTTCAGTGTGGAACCACCGCACACAGGTTATGGTGGATTATAATTAAGACAACCAAATGGTTGAGAAAACAGGGCAGCAATGTCAGAGTTTTTTGGCGACGCTTGCCAAATACTCCGACATCATTCCCGTCAGCCCGCTATCATGGATACATTTGCCGCATGAGGTCAAGGATAGAGCTTGGGAAGAGATATGGGTAAAAAAATCTGTTCTATTTAATGCCATGAATTATTTTTGTATTTATATGAATTAATATTTTGATTTAAGCTTCGATTTAATTTTCCCAATGGTGAGGGTGCACGATCGGAATGTCTAAAGGATTTAGGTGAGCTTTGGATAACCTAAAAGCATGAGTTTTATATGGGCTGGCGTGCTAGAGTTGGCACTGAGTTAGATGCGGTACCAGTTGTGGATGATTGTCCTATAGAGCAGTATCATTAGATGATTACTCATTGGACGAGTACCCAGTTTAAGGTATTAATAACATTTGAGGTATTTAAATAATAACTTTCATGTTTTTCATTAATACTATATGTTGCATTTTCTAATTTTATTTAGGAATCATCTGGAAAAAATAAAAAGAACATTGATGAAAAAAAATACCTCCACACACTGGGACGCACTACGATGCCTGATCATGAGAGGAAGCAGGTATAACAATTGTTTATAAGTTTTCTTTACAACTTACACTTTCTTTTGTTTCTTCAATTATTTAATAGTTTGCTAAAGTTTTCATATAACTTTAGTTTTCAATGTCATTGTAGAGGCAAATACAAAATATTGAAGGACGCGTGCCTCGATAAAAACTGTTTTGCTTGAGTAGACGAAAAAAGGATGGAAGTGCCGTCAACGAAGCGACTCAGCAGTAGAATGTAAGTTTTAATCTGTTGAATTTATTTTTTAATATCTATTTTGTAACTTAATGATATATTTATATTTGTAACAGGCTGCTTTAGAGGCCCTCGATGCCCAAGAACCAGACAATTTTGGGCCAACTGATCACTTACATCAGGTTTTGGGAGAGGAGCATTCTGGAAGAGTACGTTGCCGACCTAGGATAGCCCCGACGAGGTATTTGACCTCCTCAGGTATGAGCTGTAGTGCCACCAAGCTGTAGCAAGTTAGGGCACAGGCAGAACAGGCTGAGAAAAGGTCCACAGAGACGGCAGAACAGTCTGCTAGGGAAAACAATGCGTTTATGAAATTTATTGAAGTTCTACGTCCTATACTTCCAGCAGAGGCCATCCCATCTTTTGATGAGTATATGTCGTCGATACGTTCTATATACGGTGCAACAGGTGGAAGTTATAGTGGTGGTCAGGACGATGTACAACTTGACGATGATGATGGTGAGGAGTCTGACGCGGAAGAGGTGGGAGAGGAGGAGGGCGAGGCGGGTGGCGAGGGTGAGGAGGAGGGTGAGGATGAGGAGGAGGGAGAGGGCGAGGATGATGATGGGGATGAGGATGAGGGTGATGATGATGATGGTGATGATGGTGATAGTGATGTGGGACAAGTTGATCCATTACATTTTTGACTGATATTACTGAGATTTGATATTTAATCTATTCTAGTTGTTGGTTTTATCTAGACTCATAGTATAGTATTGGAGTTGAGTTATTTTTATATATTATCTGTTTTTATGGATGTTGTTTTCTTTTAGTGGTTGTGTGTTTTGGAACCCCCCTCCTTCCTGGACCCTGGACAACCCCCCACCCTCCTCCCTGGACCCCGGACAGCCTCACCGGACAGCCCCCAAGACAGCCCCCTGGACAGCCCCCCACCCTCCTCCCTGGACCCCGGACAACCCCCCAGACAACCCCCCAGACAGCCCCCACCCTCTTCCTTGGACCCCGGACAACCCCACGAACAGCCCCGTACGGCCCCCAAACAGCCCCCTGAACATCCCCCCAGACAGCCCTCCACCCTCCTCCCTGGACCCGAGACAGCCCCCCGAACAGCCCCCCAGACAGCCCCCAGACAACCACCTAGACAGCCCCCCCACCCTCCTCCTTGGACCCCAGACAACCCCCTGAACACCCCCGGACAGCCCCCCACATAGTCCCCCCACCCTCCTCCCTGGACCCCAGACAGCCCCCCCGGACAGCCCCCACCCTCTTCCTTGGACCCCGAACAACCCCCCACACAGAGAATTCTCATAAAATGGACCACATTTTAAGTACATACGGAAAACCGACCAAACACATTTGGATTGTGTCGATACATTAGCAAAACGATCCATGGGTCATATGTGACGTGTACGAGTCAACCCAGCCTCAATCCGAGGCGCGGTGTGGCCGCCACCACTCAAAGTGTCTATCTTCTGTTTCAAAAGGACATCATTTGAAGTGAAATACATCAACTGGCATACGGAAAACCAACCAAACACATTCGGATTATGTCAATACTTTAGCACAATGATCCATGAGTCATATGTGATGTGTATGAGTCAACCCCACCTCAATCCGAGGCGCGGTGTGGCCGCCACCACTCAAAGTGTCTGTCTTTGGCTTAAAATGGACAACAATTTAAGTACATATGGAAAACCGACCAAACACATTCGTTTTCCATTGAAACTTTAGGAGAACAATCCATGGGTCATATGTGACGTGTACGAGTCAACCCCGCCTCAATCCGAGGCGCGGTGTGGCCGCCACCACTCAAAGTGTCTATCTTCTATTTCAAAAGGACGTCATTTGAAGTGAAATACATCAACTATCATACAGAAAACTGACCAAACGCATTCGGATTGTGTCGATACTTTATCACAACGATCCATGGGTCATATGTGACGTGTATGAGTCAGCCCCGACTCAATCCGAGGTGCGGTGTGGCCGCCACCACTCAAAGTGTCTGTCTTCTATTTAAAAAGGACGTCATTTTAAGTGAAATACATCAACTGGCATACGGAAAACTGACCAAATGCATTCGGATTGTGTCGATACTTTATCAAAACATTCCATGGGTCATATGTGATGTGTACGAGTCAACCTCGCCTCAATCCAAGGCGCGGTGTGGCCGCCACAACTCAAAGTGTCAGTCTTTTTCTTAAAATGGACAACAATTTAAGTACACACGGAAAACCGACCAAACGCATTCGGTTTCCATTGAAACTTTAGGAGAACGATCCATGGGTAATATGTGACGTGTACGAGTCAACCCCGCCTCAATCCGAGGCGTGGTGTGGCCATCACCACTCAAAGTGTCTGGCTTTTGTTTCAAAAGGACGTCATTTGAAGTGAAATACATCAACTGGCATACGGAAAACTGACCAAACGCATTCGGATTGTGTCGATACTTTAGCACAATGATCCATGGGTCATATGTGACGTGTACGAGTCAACCCCGCCTCAATCCGAGGCGCGGTGTGGAGGCCACCACTCAAAGTGTCTGTCTTTTTCTTAAAATGGACAACAATTTAAGTACATACGGAAAACTGACCAAACACATTCGGATTGAGTCGATACTTTAGAACAACGATCCATGGGTCATATGTGACATGTATGAGTCAACCCCGCCTCAATCCGAGGCACAGTGTGGCCGGAAACACTCAAAGTGTCTGCCTTTTGTTTCAAAAGTATGTCATTTTAATTGAAAAACATCAACTGGCATACGGAAAACCGACCAAATGCATTCAGATTGTGTTGATACATTAGCACAACGATCCATGGGTCATATGTGACATTTATGAGTCAACCCCGCCTCAATCCGATGCGCGGTGTGACCGCCACCACTGAAAGTGTATGTCTTCTGTTTCAAAAGGACGTCATTTGAAGTGAAAAACATCAACTGGCAAACGGAACACCAACCAAACGAATTCGGATTGTGTCTATACTTTAGTACAACGATCCATGGGTCATATGTGATGTGTACGAGTCAACCCCGCCTCAATCCGAGGCGAGGTGTGGCCGCCAACACTCAAAGTGTCTGTCTTTTGCTTAAAATGGACAACAATTTAAGTACATACGGAAAACCGACCAAACGCATTCATTTTCCATTGAAACTTTAGGAAAACGATCCATGGGTCATATGTGACGTGTACGAGTAAACGCCGCATCAATCTGAGGTGCGGTGTGGCCAGCACCACTCAAAGTGTCTGCCTTTTGTTTCAAAAGTACATCATTTTAATTGAAAAACATCAACTGACAAACGGAAAACCTACCAAACGCATTCGGATTGTGTCAATACATTAACACAACGATCCATGGGTCATATGTGATGTGTATAAGTCAACCCCACCTCAATATGAGGCGCAGTGTGGCTGGTAGCTCTCTAGGTGTATGTATTATGTTTAAAATGGACATTATTTCAAGTAAAAATATATGGTATACAAAAAACCGATCAAATTATGAATTGACTTCCAGATTCCACATATAATTGTCATCTAAATTATAATTACATTATGAATTCTAATTTAATTATGGATGTGTATAGTTCCACCATTATATGTTAAATGTGTATGAATTTGTTCTCTATATGTAATTGTTAGTTGGTTATTGCAGGTACAATAATTGTATATGTATGTGTTAGTTTATTGCAGGTACAATAATTGGATTGAAAATGAGAGGGAACCCACAAAATGAGACCTGGTGGGAAAATTGGATATTTGCTGGGTAAATTGCAGAGCTGCTGTGCAATTTTCCCAGCAGAGGCTATGCCAATGGTTTTGAACCGTTGGCATAGAATGTGTAGGCCTTGTTTTACCAATGGTTCTATGAAACGTTGGTAAAACACTTTTCCCAACGGTTCTAAACCATTGGGAAAGAGAATATATTGGGTTTTTCCCAATAGTTATCCAAACCATTGGGAAAAAGGTTTCCCAAAGGTTTGGATAACCGTTGGGAAAAATATTTCCCAATAGTTCTTGAAAACCGTTGGGATAGGGTAATTTTTCAGCACCCTATCCCAATGGTTCACTATAAACCGTTGGGAAAAACTTTTCCCAACAGCTTACTTCCCTACGGGTTGTAGAACCATTGGTATAACATATACCAACAGTTCTTCAGCCTTTCCCAACGGTTTTAAACCGTTGGGAAATCCTGCATTTTCAGTAGTTTAGCCAGCTTTGTTTTTATATAATCACATCTCCTTAAGATTTTCAATAGTGAGGTTCTGAAAAATTATAAAGTATCATGTGGTGGAATGTAATTTTATCTTCCTTATGAACATATCTTTTATTATCATATAATATTATCTCTAAAATCATTATATGTATAGGATGGTTCCATGATTCTTAAGATTCAATAAATCCTTGTAGTAACAATATATCCTTCTTCATTAACAATATTTATAATGAAGAAAACTATATATTTTTATTCAATATAATTTCATAAATTATAGGTGAATATTCATCAATATATTTAATAGTAGATATCTTCAATATAGGTCATCCATTGAAACCCCATGATGTTTCTCACACCTTTTAACTTCTTCATTTATTGGTCTCTTCATCATAACAAAAATTTATAATATACTGAATTTAACCCTTATTTATATATTGAAAAAAATATAACCAATAAAACTCTCTTCATTAAAATCCAATTTGGAACTTTGTAACACCCCAGGTTTTTATGATATTTTTTGAACAAATTAAAATTATTTGATGTCTTGAATTTCACACTACACTAAGTTAATATTACTTTAAATTTAACACCAAGTTAATATTGTGATATAAAAAACACTTAGATTTAGGTACATGCAACACTAAATTTGGTTTATGTCACACATAATACCAAGTTACTTCAATTTCTTGTGTTACATGCAAGATTGAGTTTTACCGAACTACAATATACTATTAATAATATTAATAAAATATTATTATAGTTATCACCCAGCTGTTGGAGTGGTAGTTATGTATAAGATTAACAAAATTATGAAAATATGGTTTACACACACACACACATAATTAATTCTTTTGTTACCAATTGGTTAAAATGAGAGTAATAACTATTTGAAAATAAAGAAATTTATTTTCGGAAAAACTATTTTATATGCACAAACATATTTTATATCAATTAATTAAACAAAAAAATTTTGATAAATGATTTTAATTTAATATAAATATTATATATTAAATCAAATATTTAATATTCATATTATGTGTTTTCTAGACAAGAGATAAGAACAAATCCAATTTTATGCATAAAAAGATGTATTTTTCTAAAAGATAGTTCCACCACCTTTTAATGGAGCACTAATTTTAAAATTAAATTTTGAAAATTTTATAAATTTTATTTTAAAATATAAAATTTATTTTTAAAAATAGAATGTAAAAACTACCTTAGGATTATTTTTTGGTTTTTTTTCTGAGAAGTTTCATTTTTTTATAAATAGTGAAAAATACTAAATTTTAATTGAAATATGCCTTTTTGTTTGAATTATTTATATATTTAAATTATAATTTAAATTAATTTTAAATTATAATTATATAAATTATACATATATTAATCCTATTTATATTATTGGAATCAATTTCACTTTGAAATTGGATATAAAAACATTTCAAACATTTGAATTTTTCTCTTTAAAAATCCGCTTTCTCAACAGGTTTGTGGGATTGATTTTAATTTAATTTATGAAACTTATGTGATTTTAATTATGAAAAAGGGATTAAATATTTGGAATAATAATAATTTATAATTTTTAATAAGGTCAAAATACATTTTCACTAAAATTATTTGTGAAAATAGTTAAAATTAATCACAGTGATTAAGAGAAAAATGAGTTTACTAAGGGACTAAACTTTAAACTTAAGAGAAAAATGAACTATAAACTTGTAAAAAACCCATTTTATGGACATATTTAGACAATATACCATATTTTATTGAAAATATTTTATTATTGGAGTCAAATTATGTAAGTGAGACCTCCCAAGAGTGTTTACCTTTTGATATTTACAAGAATACCACTCCTCAAATATAAAAGCGCACTCACACTCCCTCACTTATTCACACATCTAAAGCCATTTTTATCATCTAAAAACTACCAAAATCAACTCAAAACTTCCCTAAAATAAACCTATAAGCCTTAATTTGGTCCAAAATATAACCAATGAAGTCCTTTGGTTCAAACCAAAAGAAGGCACTCGAAGAAGAGGTAACATTCATCAATAAATGTTTTTGTTTTATTTATTACTCAAAAAATTAATTTTTTTTATATTGATTATATAATAAAATAATTATCTTAAATATACTTAGATTTTGTTATGTTAAGTGTAAAAAATACAACTTCAAACACTTCCATCAAATAGGATACACAATCATCGTTCGTGTGTACAGTGGACTACCGCCTCACGAACTGATGTCGTTTGTTCTTTCATCACCTCCTTTAAAGATTGGGAATAATGATGTATTTATAGTATATATATGATATATATGATAAATATTATGTATTTATTATTCTTTAATTATTATATAACACATACCTTCATGGTTTCCATTTTGTGGGAATACGATAATATCGTTCGTGTGTACGGTGGACTACCATCTTGTAAAGTGATGTGATTCATTCACGATTTACATGGAATGAATTAAGGATGGTTTTAATAGAAATATGTGCTATATATGAAATAATAATTCTACTATAATGATAATATATATATATATATATCATTTACTTTTCTTTCTTTCAATATGATAAGAAAATGGAAACAACGTTCATGCATACGTACAACCTACCGTCTCATTGAACTACGAATTTCATTTCATATTTATATATTTTATAGATTATTATAAATAAATATATAATGAATATATATGATATTTATATCATGTTTCACATTTTATAAATTATTAAATTATGATTTAAGTAATAGTACCAAGAATAACAAGTCAAAACATGTACGAAAAACAAAATAGTTATTACCCAAAACATAACTTTAACAGGGAATTTTTAATAAATAGGTAATATAAAGTCATAATTAAATAATATATGGTATTATATATTTGAATATAGTTTTTTAAAATATTTAAAATAAACTTATATTTATTATATAGGATTTTTGAACAAGTATGACGTGAGTTAATACTTAAGGTAAGGGTATTTCTAGTCTCACTTTTATTTCTACGAGACTTATGCCATATTCACCACTCATTTATTTTGTGTGGTGTATATAATTACCTATGAAATTTTATATCATTAATTTCATTTATTTAATGATATTAAAATTTTCAATTGTTTTTATTCTCTCAAAGATCTCACAATTCAAAAGTTACTCAAATATTAAGGGAAATCTGTATCACTTTTATTTTAAATGCAACACAAGCTATATTCACCACATATTTATTCCATGTGGTATATAATACACATGAATATATTTTATTATTATTATACAAAAATTTATGGGTATTTACATATCCATTTGATGATCTCTCTTTCATGGGGCTTACAGTTAAAACGTTACCAAAGCAGTAAGGGAATTTTATCTCAATTTTCCTTCTTCGAGGGACATGTTATGTTATGCACCTATACTCTTTTACGAGGTGTATATAATTCCACTTTTAAATGTTATATCATGAACCAAATTATTTTAATTATATTTTAATATTCATGTAATGTTATTATTTTATGGGTATTATGATTCAAAGTTTCCAAAGTGGTAAGTGTTCATTTCTACAATCTCATCGTTTATCGAGATTGTTTATGATTATGATTCCATTGATGAAATATTATGATCCATACCTAAATAATTATCATTAGATTTACTCTCCTCATGTTATTGATGAAATATTCATGTAACAATACCATTTTTTCAATATTTTGTACTTAATATAATTAAGAAAGTGTTTTTAAGAAAATTCGACCTTATTTCTCTTTTTAGTCAGAAATCTATTTTATTCAAAAACCATGTTTTCTAAAAATGTTTTCAAAAATGTTTTAAAATTATACTTTAATCTAATTTTAGAGGAAAATTATTTTAAAAATTTTATATGTTTAAAAATTATTTTAAATGGTTTTTAAATAATCTTATATAAGATTTCAAGGTTATTTTCAAAGAAAATGGATTTCAAAAGGTTTTATGTTTTAAAAATAATTTTACAAAGTGGAAAGTATATTTTCCTCAACAATATTTTTAAATTAATTCTAAAATATTTATTTATAAGAACAGTATTTTGAAAATGTTTTATGAAAGTAATTTTCAACTAAAGGCTATTTTCCTTAAGAAATGTTTTAAGTGATCTTTCAAAATACTTCTCCATCTAAGTTGACATTCTAATAATTTATGCTTTACTATGGATATGATCCTAATAAATTATTATTATTATTTATTTGAATAGTTTATTTTTACGATGAATTTTTTATGAAACCCATTTCTCTTCCACAAGTTATACCATGATAAAATGCTTATGAAACCCGCTTCCTTTCATGGGCTGTTCTATATTGAAATGGTTATGAAACCTATATATTTTCCATAGATTATGATATGATGAAGTTGTTTTGATACAAATTTCATTTCATGAGTTATGATATGATTTTTATGACACCAATATTTTTTTTATATGTCATGATATAATGAATGTTTTATTATCTAGTAGAACACGCAGGTATGATTTCATTATGTGATGGGTGGGACCTATATCTCCCTCCAATGCATTGGGTAATGATAAATGTTCTTTGAGGTAAAAGGGTACATGGGTGGTTAGACCAAGATTGTAAAAAGAGGGTAAATGAGAGAGCATCCCAAGCCTACAATAAGAGGGTACATGGGAGGGAATCCCAATCCTACAACAAGAGGGTACACATGAGGACTTCTTAAGCCCATAACAAGAGGGTATACACATGAGGTCATCCCATTACCACAATAATAAGGTACACTAAAGGTCATCCCAAGCTCTATGTATGTACATGGGTGATTGTCCCAAGACTAAAATGTTATGAAGGTCTTGGTAGGTATTGTTGACATAAGATTTTATATGCTTATATGTATACTGCAATTCCATATCTTATTCCTATGCTATGATCTCATAGATTATGCTCTTGATTCCTTTATGATTCATATCTTATGATCTTCTAATCTTTATTCCATGACTCATGTGTATGATCTTTGATATGCATGGTATGATCTTCAAATATTATGCTCATGTTATAATACCCTTATGTTCATGTTATCATACCCTTATGTTCATGTTATTCTTATATATATCCTTTATTTACCCTTATTGAGCATCTGTGCTCACCCTTTATTATGTTTCCTTTCCCCAAGTTATGAATAAAGGTTATAAGATGAGTACTAAATGGGAATATCTTTATGGGAAACATTGATGATATTTCACAAGACTAAAATATTGTGTTTCAAATTTCCAAAGGGACTAAACTATTACGGTCCTTGGGCATGTGTTCATGTAATGTAATGAATATTAATCTAAAAAGATTAAATATCCATGTGTGTTAATCCTAGTTTGATATAAACTTAAATCCACCCCTTTATATTTGTTTTTAATACCAACTGAAATTAAAAAGTTAATATTATTCTATATTTAAGTGAAAATAAATGAAAAAATGATAGTGTAAGGTAAAATCATTCTCATCTCATGCTTCAAGCCTATCATAAAATATCATCCTATCCTATTTATTCTTCCATTATTTTGGGTTATATCCTAATTAAATTTAGATATGGATGGGATCACATTTCATATATAATTGATCAATAAATTAAACAACACTAAGTCCACTTGAGCGATCGTTGTGTGGAAAACATGATTGATTAAGCTAGACAAGAAAGTTTTCCAAAAAAATATTTAGAATGTGATACCAAATAAATTAAATATTTCAAAGTGTTTTTCAATAATATTTATAAATACACACATGAACTCATCTTTAATAAACATATTAAAAACATTAAATTGAAATAATGTATCTCTCCCTAATATCCTTATTAACTAGATCAACAAAATCTCATACTAAATAGTTATATTTGATATAAAAATGGATTGGAAATTATTTTTCATACCTAAATATTATATTTTTTCAAAGATCATTCTATTTTTACATATTAATAAAAAGTCACATCTTTTTGCATCTTTTTAATATCAACACCCCTTAAGGGGTAAACTACATTCATTCCCTTTATCATGGGTGATACCAATTAAAGTAAAGTACTACATGATGAATATATTATCTAGTTTTAATTTTTTTATAGATTTCATCACATTATCCTACTTCATAAATCTCCCTTAATTAAAATCATGAAAATTAATAAAAAAATGTGAATAAGGGGAATTATCCTTTAATTATTAATATGAGAAATAAGGTTAGGGGTTACTTCTAATCCTGGAAACCACTTTTTATATAGCTCTAAAAAGGATTTTATTATTTTATCACTATTACTTACAAGTAAAAATATTGGATAAAATGGTTTCTTTGAATACTCTAACCTTTTAATGTAATATTATTATTTTTTAAAATAACACTATGTTTGATAGAGTATACAACATGTAACACCGAGCTTAAACAAACCACGAAATATTATTATTTAAATGTTATTGTTATAACCTAAAAGTTAAATTAGTGGTTAGGAATAATATTAACCAAATTATTAAATATATATAAATGACCTACTCAATAAAAATTTATTGACTAATTATTTGTGAATAAGCACTCAATTTTCAGTAATGTGATTTTATTCTTAAAAAAATACTTTTTATTCATAAATGGTATTTAATAATTTTTATGATTGAATATTATAATTAATTTTTGGTATATTTATAAAAATTTATTTTATTAAAAACATATCAATTTTGAAATCATCGTATCAAAATTATCATAGGGTGAAATTTTTGGATTTTTCTAAAATGATTGATTTTTCAGTGAATAGTGAAAAATATAGATTTTCATAAAATTATCATTTATTTTCATTAAAAATTCCCATTATTTATTAAATTATATATTAAAGTAACATATTTATTCTTTATTTAGATATAATCAAAAAACAAATTTACCTTTAAATTAACACTAGACTTGATGTTGATATATGTTCATTTTTGGGATTAAAACACATTTTTCTAAAAACTATTTTTTGTTGTGTTTTAAAAATTTATATTAAAATTAATTTCTGTCACTTATTGGAATTTAATTTGATAAAATAGAATTAATTTTCAGATTCATCAAGTCAAATTTATATTAGTATAATTTTTTTTAAATTTTTCCGAAGATGTAAATTTTTTGGTGAATAGTAAAAAGTTGTAGTTTTATTAAATATGACATCTTTTATGATATCACCAAAACATAAATATGATATAAAAATTTATTAAACATATATAATGAATCTTATATTATAATATACATCAAATATTATATAAAAATATATCAAAAAAATTATAATTTATTTCATGATAAATATGAATATCATTTTCAATGCTGATGCAGTGCATGCAAAACACTAGAAAAGTCAGTTCTGGTAACCTAAAGACAATATTTCAGATGAAAAAAGTATTTAATAAACTTTATTAATAAATATTAATAATTATTTATTATTTTTATGTATATATTCTAATTTTGGTGTTATATAATAATTGTCTTATTCAAATGCTTTTGCAATGCTTGCATAAGGATAGAGAAGTAAAAATAACATATTAAATAAGTTTTCATGACATAGATGTGGGTAAATATACATATTTAACAAATATAAAGGTTTATCTTAAATTTAATTAATTAATTTTATTATTTTAATTTTTTTAGTTATGAAATCATTATCTTAAATGCTTATGCAACATCGACTCAATGCTTTTTCAAGTAGTATACAAATCAAGTAAATGATATTAGAAGCTCTAAAAGTAGTATTTTTCAGTGAATTATAGTGTCCCGGTAATTTTATTTGTCAATATAACATATTAGGGTTATGATAAAGGTTTAGATTCGAAATACATTTATATATTATTTTCCTTAAAGTCAAACTAAATGAATAGTGTTAAAATGGAGTTAATGATATTTTATGTTAAATAATAATTCATTAAATTGTTTAAAATTCCTAAAAAGCTTTCAAGAGGAAAATTAAAAAGTTAAATAGTTGAAACTGTCATCCTTTGGAAATTTATGAATTCATTTTCACCTTATATATAATTTTCAAATGATGAATTCAAAAATTAATTCCATTTTGTAAAATAAATTTTCCAAAATTTGTAAAAATTAATTTAAATGTATGTTAAAAAAGAATGATGAAAATGCTTTTTATAAAAATAAATTTTTTTATAATACATTTATTTTTCTTTAAAATGATTCTTATTTTATTTTCAAATCAATATATAACCATTGAATTTATTTAATATATGTATAAACCATATATTTTTTATAATTTATTTATTCCTATTTATACCCACCAATTTAACGACAGGGTTATAATATTTATATTTAAAATAATATTATTTTTATGGTTTTTTAAGTCCGGTGTTGCATGTATTATATATTATTGATCATAAATTCATTTTTTAAAATATTAGTGTGTTAAATTCTCCCCATTTAATAAATTTCATCCTCAAAATTTGAACTTTATCTCAGTAAATAATGGTTGGAAATTTAAAAATACCTTTGTTGTAAACCTATATCATAAAAAGTGTTAATGAAACTTTCTATTAAAATAGGGAAATGGAAATACATAGGTCATAACATAACTAGGTTTAGAAATAAGAATTTGTTTTGGAAATTGAAGATATGGATATAGAATAAAATCATAAATAATTATTGGTAGTGATAAAGATCATTGATCATAAGAAAATAAATGATTAATATAAAAATAAGGACCTCAAAACCATAAATCTGTGATGAGTTAAATGACCATTGATTCATCAGATATGATGGTAATATGATAAAGTTTTTATTTTAAGATCCTTTTTCTAGTTTTGATGAATTAAATTACCATATATAATAAAAAATAATGAAATATACTAACTTGATAAGTTGAATTACATCCTTTAATCAATTTACTCCATAATATTATCATTTTCTCCAAATGATGAGAATTTAAGATGTTTTTTTTCATTTCTGAAGTGCTAAAATAATCTTTTAAAGGACCACATAACTATAAATGAGATAAAAAAAGATATTACACCTTTATTTATACATTTACCAAACCCAAAATGGTTAAAACATGGTAAGATAATTCCAAAAATGAATAAACCTTCATATGATGAAATAATACATTAATTTACAAAATTCAATAGTAATACCAAATTTTAAACTAAATCATTCCTAAATAACCTTAACATTAAATATTTTTTTAACCTTAAAAGTTATCTCATACATTTTAGATTATATTCCCAAAAATATAGTGATTTGTTTCTAAAATAAAATTAATCACTTGGTCACCAAATCAATTTTCAATGCCATGGTTATCTATATGATAAAATTGTGTTCTGATAATTAAATAAATATACAAGATCATATAAACAGTAAAGGATATCAATACCTTAATACATTTTTCCAAAAATTATAAATTTATAATTCACTTTAAACCAAATATTTACATATACTTCAAGCCCATAAAAAATATCCTAAAATTTCCTTAATCACTTTAAGATCTCATCACTTAAAACCTCAAAGGGGTGTCTATTACTTTTTAACTTATGATAAACCTTAATCTTATATACCTATAATGGTATCCATAAATCCCAATATATCCTCACATAAAAATATAATAATCACCAAAGTTATCTAAACCCTACTATGATACCAACTATAACAGCCTCGAACCCACACTCTTAGATTTGGTACTAAACACATGAACTTTACATTTCTAGATTTTGATACCTATGAAGGTGAAACAATTTCTAGAATCCAAAAAATTACAACATCAAAAGGAAATATTGTATCACTTACATACCCAATGACCTTTTAAGTTTAGAGTTTTAGAGAATTAGGAAAAACTACTACATAAATAATAACTTTGAATTCAAGGGAGTATTTTTTCCACTATACCCAATTTTTCATATTCATTATTAAGTCCTAAACATATCCCAAAAACATCACCATGCCCTACAAAAAAGGACAATTTAGAATGGGTTATAACCACTTCTAAAGACATTATCAGCGGTTGTAAAGAACCGCCTTTAATGTGCTCACCTACTGTTATTAGTGGCAGTTTTGAGTAAGCACTGCTTAAGTCATGATGAAATTAACAGTGGTTACATTAGAGGGGGTTTAAACCCCATCTAATGTTGACATAAATTCATCAAAAATATGCATGTTTGGGGTGGTTATAGGGGAGCTGCTCCTAATTGAAAGGCTTTAGGAGCGGTTTGAACCACCCCTAATGAGGGGTTACTTTAGGGGAGGTTATAAAAACCTCCCCTAAAGTTAATTTTTTTAGTACCCCACCCGTGTCACCCCCACCCCTCCCTCCACCCCTCCCCATGTCCTATCCCGTGCCCGTGCCCAGCACTCCCCACCCTCCTATTCCTAGTACCCCCACTCCCCCCTCCCATTCGAAGTACCCCACGACCAGTACACCCCTCCATCCCATTCCTAGTACCCCATGACCCCAGCCCAGCACTGCTTAAGTCATGATGACATTAATAGTGGTTACATTATAGGGGGTTTAAAACCCATATAATATTGACATAAATTCATAAAAAAATATGTGTGTTTGGGGTGTTTATAGGGGATCCACTCCTAATTTAAAGGATTTAGGGGTGGTTTGAACCACCCCTAATGAGGGGTTACTTTAGGGGAGGTTATGAAAACCTCCCTTAAAGTTCATTTTTAGTACCCCACCATCCCATTCCTAGTATCCCATGACCCCATCCCAACACTACTTAAGTCATGATGACATTAACAGTGGTTAAATTAGAGGGGGTTTAAACCCCATCAAATGTTGACATAAATTCATCAAAAATATTCATGTTTGGGGTGGTTATTGGGGAGCCGCTTCTAATTGAAAGGCTTTAGGGGTGGTTTGAACCACCCCTAATGAGGGGTTACTTTAGGGGTGGTTATGAAAACCTCCCCTAAAGTTCATTTTTTAGTACCCCACCCGTGTCACCCCCCACCCCTCCCCCACCCCCTCCTCATGTCCCATCCCATGCCCATGCCCAGCACTCCCCACCCTCCTATTTCTAGTACCCCACTCCCCCCTCCCGTTCTAAGTACCCCACGCCCAACGCACCCCTCCATCCCATTCCTAGTACCCCATGACCCCATCCCAGTGCTCTCCCCTCCCATTCAAATTACCTTGACACCCCACAAACCCAACCCAGTGCTCCCCTCCCATTCCCGCCCACCAACCCATCCCTCTTGTTCCCATTACACCCGCCCAACAGCCCACCTAGAGCTCCCTCTCATGCCCACGACCAGCCAAGAACTCCCCTACCGATTCCCTCCACAAGACCTCCTATGTTTTTTAGAAAAATTTGAAGCCCTAGAGAATCTAACCAAGGACTTATCAACCAATAAACCAGCAGATCCCCAACCAGAAAGCACTACAACAAATCAAGTTTTTATTATTTCTTACACATGGTTTTATTTATATATATATTTTACTATTATTCTAATAAGTATTATTAGCATAATATATTTAAATACATTTAAATTGTAATATATATTATTTAATATATTTATATGTATATTCAATTATATATATTCTATATTCTATATTTATATATCACCTAAATATATTATACAAGTATATATGTATATATTGTACTTATATATATGTGTGTGTATTTCATAATAATAATAATAATATTAATTAATATTATTCTTATTACATATATTTTTTAATCTATAAAAATTATATGTTGGTTAAATACTATACATTTATTTTATGATTTATATTAAATATATATTATATCAAATACATTTGTATTGTAGATTTATATAAATTATTTATATACTTCAATACATATTTATATTATATATATATATTTAAAGAATATATATATATAAGTATTTACTTAATATATTTATATAATATCTTTAAAAATATATTTATATAATGTATTTCAATACATATATTTATTATTATTTATATTAATATATATATATATTTATTGGTATAAATTGTATAATATTATATAAAATTAATATATTATTATTATTATATGAAATAAAATTTTAAAAATATTAATATTATATATAATTAATACGTATATTATATATAATCGATATTATATGAAATACAATTTGTACAAAAATATACTTAATATTACATGAAATATAATTTTATATTATATATAATTAATATTATATGAAATACAATTTATAAAAATATTTATATAATGTATTTAAATAAATACAATTCTATAATATTGTGTACATTAATATAAATTTATTTGTATAAATTGTATTTCATATAATATTAATTATATATAATATAAAGACATAAACGTATTATATACAAATATATTTATTATTATTATTATATAATTTATAAAAACTACAAGATTGAGTTTTTATATGATATTTTTTTAAATAAATTATATTTATGTATATATTTATATAACATGTTTATGCTTTTATATTATAAATAATTAATATTATATGAAATACAATTTATACAAATAAATATATATTAATTTAATTAATATCATACAATTATATTTATATTTACATATAAACACAATTAAATACAATCATATAAATATTTTATATAATATGTTCATATACTATATTTTAATACATTTATATATTGTTTTTTAATTAATTATATATATATATATATTAGGGAAGTTTCTTTTTTTTAACAGTGGGGGTTCATAACCCCCTTTCATCTTTTAAATTAGAGGGGGTTTTGAACCTCCTCTAATTTAAAGACAATAGAGGGGGTTTTGGACCCCTCTAATTTAAGAAATTAGGGGGGGGGGGGGGTTAAACCCCCTCTATTTTAATATGTTAGAGGGGGTTTTGAACCCCCTCTAATTTAAAGACAATAAAGGGGGGTTTGGACCCCCTATAATTTAAGAAAGTAGTGGGTGGTTTTAAACCCTCTCTATTTTAAGACATTAGAGGGGGTTTTCCACCCCCTCTAATTTAAAACATTAGAGGGGGGTTTTGAACCCCCTCTAAAATCCTACTGGATATTAAAAAATAATGTAAATTTTTTTGAGGGGTTCAAAATCCCCTCTAATTTACGAAATTATAAGGGGTCCATAACCACCTCTAAATTCTATGATTAGCGAGGGTTTTATAAAACCCCCTTTAATTTTTATTGAAAATGAATTTAGAGGGGATTTATAACTCCCTCTAAATTCGATGATTAGAGGGGGTTGTGCAGAACCCCCTCTAATTATACAGAAAATGAATTTAGAGGAGGTTGTGCATAACCCCTATAAATAACCCCCTCTAATGTATTGTTTTTTTGTAGTGATGTTAGAAACCTTTCTAGATTAAATTAATTTAATCATCATCCTTTATAAAATTTGTGATAGGAAATATAATAATGATGATATCGAATGATTAGTAAGGGTAAACATAAGAATCAACAATTTAATGCCCCCAATGAGCATAAGAAGATCATAAGGATATGATGACATAATCAAAGTATATGAGATTAAAATAGAATATTCATACACATCAATTCCTAGATAATCAATAATGAAACATGGAATAAATATTTATCAAAGGAAATATTGATAAGAATTAATAATCATGATCCATGTGATTTTAATCTTGATCAAAGGAATCATTAAAATCCCATATAAAGAAAAAAGAAAATGTGTTGGTATATTAGAACATAATCTTCATAACCCATTTTAATCCCATTTCCAAAATAACTAGATACCTATTAAATACATAGGAGAAAAACTGTAGTAACTCCCTCCTTATTACCTCTAAAGACAAGTAACATTACCCAATGCCTTGAGGTGCTATCTGGGTGCACCCATCATATAATATATATTGGGATCACCTGTGAGGTATGATGAGACTCAACCCTTTTTATAAGTTTTATTGGGATCAACCATTCATTTTCAATAATTTTCAAGTACCTTTCATGAATAAAACATTTAAAATACTTCACTTTTCAATCATAACAAAAATCAATGTTCTTTTATAGCTTGATTAACCTAATGAAAAGAAACGGGTTCCATGAAAATCTCTTAAAACAATCATAATACATCCATGCAAATAATATGTATGGTATAATTTCAACATATCCTAGTGGAACATAAGTAACAACAAGGGTTTTTGACATTGAAAAATATAAATACCATTAAAATATCATTTAAAAAATTCTAGAAGAAAATAAACATTTCACTTTTAAAATAACATTTTTAGAACTAAAAAATAACATTTTTTTAAAATACTTTTATTTGAAAATAACATTAGAAACTTATAAAGGAATGTTCAAAGAAAAAAATGTTCATGATAATGAGAAAATATATTAATGATATAAATGATAAAAATAAAACTTCATTATAAACATTTAGTAAAGGGAGTCAAAAGTGACCCATTTGGAAAATGTGAAGAAATTTTCTTTTAAAACCATTTAAAAAAATGTAAAAGATCACGAGAAATATATTTAGGAAATATTTTATTTTTATAAAAGAACATTTTTGATTTTCGTTTCAAAACATTCATATTGATGAGAAATATTTCCAATCTAAAAGAAAGATATAAGATTGGTATCAATTTCAAACAATATTCTTGACATTTATTCAATAAATAAGGGATGAAATTAAAATTAAACATATGAATAAGATTCATAATAATTGGATAAGAAAATAGATTTAGTTAAAGATAATAATTTCATATTATTTTCTCTAAAATAACCTTCAACATAAACAATCTTGAAAAAAATGAGACCATAACATAAAGACTTTACCAATTTGAAAAATCTTTAATCCTAAGCCACATAAAAGAAAAACATCAAATGAAACTTTAAATATCATGAAAATAAGTAGATACATGATATAACATGTCAAAAGGTAATTATATACACCTAAAAATGAATATAGGTGCATATAAATGTATGTTTCTAGGAAAGAGAATTTTAGATGAATAACCCTTACAAAGATCATACCATTGGATTTGATAATTAATCAATGAATTTAATATGTTAATAAAATGTTTATGTGAATAAAACAAGTTAAAATAAAACATAAGATAATAAAAATTAATTACATACATAATATTATAATATCAAATACAATAAAGAAGCAATATATCCCAATGAATAGAAATTGAGTTTTTGAAATTCTTTACCACTTGGTAACTTTCAATTCAAATACACTTTTATGAAATAATTAAAATTAAAAATTAAAATACCATGATTTATGAAAGATTCATGATATTACATATAAAATGGGCATTATTTACACCATAAAAAAGAAATTTGTCTTATAACATTAAAATATACCTCAATGAAGGGAAATTGTGGTGAATTCCCTCACAGTTTTGGCAATCCTTGAATCAAACCTCATGAAAGGGAGAACCTTATATATATATATATATATTTAAATATAATTAATTTTATTGAAAATAATCATAAAATAAATTCATTGTAATTATATACACCACACAATAAAAATAAGTGTTTAATATTGCATGTGTCTCATAGAAGTAAAAGCAATATGTGGAACCCTTACCTTGAGTTAATAATTTCCATGTATGTCCTTTAACTCCTATATAATAATATTATATAAATTATTTTTTTTCTTAAGAAAATTTTCTCGGTTTAATAAATTATACTTAAACCATTTATTTTATTTAATTTTAAATACATATTTAAATACTTAACTAGTTTAGTCCACATAGGGTGTTTTGATGACATTCAGTTCATTCTTTCAAAACATCTTCAGTGTGTTGACCACGGTCAAAGAGGTCATTATTTCAAAATATCCATAATAATAATCATCAAATATTAAAAATATTTATTCCTCAATTATTATTTTAAATCCAATCAATAAAGATGGTTATAAAAAATGAACAATTTTACAATCTTGGTGGCAGTAGGTCGTACTTACGCATGAGTAACATTTCCATTTTTTAAAGATCATTATAGAAAAAATGTAAGTATTATTTTATCTTTAAATAATTATAATTATATCATAAATATAATTTTATTACATTAAATACACATATATATATATACATCATCCAAGTTATGTAGAGATGAAAAAATAATCACATCACTTTGTGGAGGTAGTAGTCGACACGTACGCATGAACGACATTATCATTTTTTAGTGAGTGGAAAGGTAAGAAATAAAATTAAATATTATATTTTAATAATTATAAATATGTAATTAATATCATAATTATGTCATATATATAATATAAATTCATTATATCTATCCTTTTTACCTTCCGTGTAAGTGTTAGTAAAAAATGAATCATACCACTTCGCGAGGTAGTAGTCCTCCATACACACAAGTGACGTTATCGAATCCACTATAGAAAAGAAAGTTAAAATTTATATGTGATATAATATTTAAAATAGTATAATTATGTTGAAAATATCATATATATAAATTTTAAATCCATAATTATAACAATCCATGTAAGATGATGGTGAAAAACAATTTACGTTATTTCTCAAGGCGGTAGTCCTCTGTATACATGAATGATGGATTTGATTCCCATTTGAAGTAAAAATATATTTATTAAGATTATTAAATTAAAATAATAATATATAATTATATGGGATATTTATTTTTTTATTATATCAACATCATTTACTAATATTTTAAAGATGAGGAATAAGAAATAAAATAAAAATGCTTGGTTTGGCATGACACCTCTTCTTCAGAAATCCTCCCTAGGTTAGCATGGAAATCCATATTAGGATGGATTTATGATAAAATAAATGATTATAGGATGTGGGGAGATATTTAAGGAAGGTATATGGGTAGTTATTGGATGAACGAAAAGTTTTGGAATGTGTAAAGAGGAGAGACAGGGCATGACCTTTTATAAGTGAGGTGAGTTAATGTTTGTAAAGAAAAAGACGTACCCATGTTTTTCACATTAAAAAAGGATTTAAAATTATTGATTATAAATAATTATAAATTATAAGGTCAAAATATTTTCATAAAATATATTTTAGAAAAATTCTAGGTCATTTTAATCCTTATAATTTTACTTTAACCCACCTGTAAATCTGTTTTTACCTTAACTATGGTAATTAATTTTTACTGTTTTCACTATTAATTATGGTAAAAAATTAATTTTACAATATTATATAATATAAAATATTTTTATTATAAACATTTAATCCATTTTACCAAATTCTATTCACATAAATGACGGAATTTAATTTAAAATTAAACTCGCAGACGCGATGAAAAGCAGTTTTTTGAGAAATGTATTTTTTAAGCCAAAGATGATTTTATAATAACTATATGACTAATAATAATAATTATATGAATTTAAATTAATATTTATTGATATATAATATTTAAATTTCATTTTAATAATTCCTCATTAGTTTTTTTTAATTAATTAAAATGGATAAACATTATGCACATTAAAACAGTTTTCAGAAAAAAACCAATTTTTAAACACAAAATAGACTTATACTAAAATAATATATATATTTTTTAAAAGTAATTAAGTGTATCAAATTTAAATAAATAATACAAATGTTTTTTAAATCATATTAAAAACATAATTGGAATTTTAAATTACTTTATTTATTGAGAATAAATGACATTTTTACAAAAAATATTATTTTCACTATTCACTAAAAATCAATATTTTCCAAAAAATAAATTTTTTTTCCCTAAGATAATTTTGATATACTGAATTAAAAAATGAATTCAATTTTTTAAAATAATTTTTCTAAAATTTGTAAAAAGATTTAATGCATGCATGCAAAGCATGATGAAACCACCTTTTTGAAAAATATAGTTTTTTCAGAAGACATTTATTTTTATTTCACACGATTATTATTATATTTTATAATAAATTGATAACTATTAGATTTATTTAATTCATGTGTAAACCATATTATTTTTATAATTTAGTTTTTCCTCTTCATACATTCTAATTTAACAACTAGGTTATAACAATCATATATAAAATATTATTATTTGAAGGTTCATTTAAGCTCGGTGTTGTGAGTCCTCTATGTTATTTAGCACAACTTCCTTTTTTAAAAATATCAAGGTGTTATAATCATAGAATAAAAAATGAATTAATAATAATAAGGGGATAAATTATGATAAATAATTCCATATAAATAATCACACGAGCTTACCCGAATGGCCCAAAGGCCTTCATTTTTATTGATTTTTGATAATCCCCCTTTCAAGGGATGAGAGGGAACCCTTTCAAATCCCTTTGGATTATAGATTACATGTCCTGTAAGCTTAAGAGACATTATAATACCTAAAGGTATTAGGGAATTCAACCAGACTATAACTACAATGAACTGCCCCTCCCCATCCTCTGTATCATGAGAGTAGCTCTCCACCTTCACATGGCCATCTGGCTAAGCTTCCCATGAAAACACAGGATGGTCCCAATGTCATAGCCATAACCTCTAATTATTCCAAATCCATTGGTTTTGATCTGGTGAGTGCACCTACTCTGAGTCCTACTCTGGGGCTACTCTTTTTTTGTAGAGTCTGTCTGAAGAAACTACACTGATCATGTGGCCCGAAGGCCTTGAGGTGTCCTGAAGGCCTTAAAGGTGGACCGAAAGCCTTACTAACCCGAAGGCCGGGGTGGCCCGAAGGCTTTAAGGACTCCAAGAGAAAACCGGTGGCCCAAGGTGAATAGTTCTCGTTGCTACAGTACCAAAAAGTACCTACTATAGTAACTGCTATAGTACCTGCTGTAGTACCTGCACAGTCCTACTACAGTACCTGCTACAGTACCTACCACAGTGCATGCTACAGTCCCGACTGGTATATTAATGAACAATACATATTACAGTAATCGCATAGACATGAATAAATGATTTCATAATGATTGAATGAATAATGCTAGCCATCTTTAACTAATCATAAAGGCCTCATTCCAAGAAATTTTACATAAATGGGTAAGGCATATTCTAAACAAACATTAGTTTTTATCTCATGATACCTAGAGATGCATTAAGGGAATATGTATTTATGGGTCCCACCCATAACTTGATATGTCTAATGAAATCCTCATATGGATAAACATTAAAAATTAATAAAATATTTCATGAACCAACTAGAAAAAACAACTAAAATGGCACCAAAATCAATCCTAACGTGGATGTAAGGACATCTCCAATCCCCACAGGCTGGAAAATATCACTATGGAATCAAGAAAAAAAGTAATGATTTCTCTACAAGATAACTCAAAAAGTAAAAATCCATAGAAAGAAACCATAAAATATCAGTATAAAAAGAAAAACATCAAGAATAAAACCCCATATGGTATAAAATCACACAATCTAAAGAAAAAATAAACCATATATCTTATTTTAACTAGTGTATCACTTAATTATCTTATCCCTACAAGCTCCCAAGGTTCCACAATCAAGAAAAATGATTCCTATAAGAAGTGATTTCCCTTCTCCAGGACCTAGCATAAGAAATTATAAGAATTCAAAAAGTAAAAAGTAGGTTATCAGAAACACTATCCCTATTGGATCCCATCACGCATTCCATAATAGTTCCATATCAAATAAACGACGTATAAATATTTTTTAGAAAAACCATGGAATGTTTATAATTTCACAATTTGTAATCATTCATACTTTTCAAATCATTTCAATGGAAAGTTTTAAATAGATACAAAATAAAATTTCCATAAAAGTTGGAAAGAATAATCATTTTTATCAAACAGAAATGAGTAAATCATTTCATAAACATTTTCTTGTATAAATAATTTTCAATAAATGAAACATGGTTATAAGGCCCTGGGGTTGGTTAGATCAAGACTTACGGTTGCATACATACTCAGTGAAATACAGGTTCAAGTGTACCCATTTTCCCAAATCTCAAGCCTAAGGGAATAATAATACATCCTAAAGAATGAACCCAAACCCTAAATAAATTTATTCATCATTTTCATCATCAACCCATTTCAAGGCAGAGATAATGCATACCTTGGGTGTATATCCAAGGCCAACTACACATAACCTCATGTGCTTCAAAGAAATCAATAATTCAAGGGGAAATCATTCATTTCTATCAATATAAAATCATTTTAATAAATTAATCATTTCAATTATCCCCTAGATATTGTTTCAAAAAATTCCATTTCCATTCAAAAACAAAACATAAATTGGTATTCAACAAAACTCAGGCCTTTCAAAACATTTCATCTCATATAAAAATTCATAAAACATTTCATGCATTTTCTTCTAGAAATAAATTTTTAAAATCAATCTTAAAATCATTTATTTCAATTAAAGATCATTTTTTGGATATCAACACATTTTTTCAAAATCCATTTTCAAGTTGATTTCATCACACACACACACACACCGTGCCATCTCCAAAACACTTGTTAAAAGAATCAAATCATGCATTGGAATTCAATTGGAAATAAATTTCAAATAAAGTAGGAAAAATGGTTTCAATTGATAATAATTGCATTATGAAACCACCTAAATCATTCACTTGATCAAAAATGTCCAACATATGGGTTCTATAATCTTAGGTATAAGTTGGGATAGATAAAATAAATAAGAGTTCCTGGAAATTCAATTCCCAAATCAAAAAATAAAATAAAAAAATAACCTAATATTTCAATTCCCTATGTAATGATAAAATGAAAGGGAGTGGGGGAATCCATAAATATATCTAGAATATACTTATTGAGACAGATTAAATTATTCAAATGTCTCTTCGATCTATGAAGTTTCAAGTTTGGAAGGTCCAAATTCACCTTTAGAGAGTCTCTAAAATCATAGGGTCAAATTTGTTTCAAGGGAGAAGGTTTTTAGAATTAAAATGGGGATTATGGGAAATAAAAATAAAAAATAACCGTTTCATTTCTCACACATAAAGTAATCACCAACTATATTTTAGCTTTTTATGACTAGAATTTAGTGTCACAAAGAAATCCTATAGCCCTAGGAACCCCACCAGCTGAATAGTGGAGTTCCTATAGAAATTCCCTTCTCTCATCTATCCACATGTTGGATAGTGGACTTCACTGGCTATTAGGTGGAATTATTATAGGAATTTACTATTGTTAGCCTTCCATCAGTGGGCCAATGGCCCTCACTATTGAGCTAGTAAAGTACCTGTATCTTTGAAAGATACATGTTCAAGTCCACTCTTGATCCAACCACTTGAGATATCTCAGTACCTCTAAAAAATGTGTCAAAACATACTCCTGACCACTTGAAAATTTAAAACCAAATGAAACAAGCAAGAATAAATGTTTAAAACCAGAGATGAACATGAAATAAAAGAAGTAAAGAAATAAACAGAGGATCATACCTAAAATAATATGTCGGGATGATATAATTCTCCCCACCATAAATCCTTTAATTACCCTGAAATCCTATCAAGAATAATCCATTATAAAGATATGAGACCACAGATCCATTATTAATGCCTCATTATCCTAGGTATAATGAGATTAAAAAACATGCTTCTATAGCACCCAAACCAAAGGTATGTATATTCCATATAGTACCATTATATTAGAATCAACAATACCATCTATCTACTTAGTTACAGTCATATTAGGTTCCTTATAAATGTCCTCCCAACTCCAAATATGATACAAGTATGAGAGATAATTCATGAGATGTGACATGTGAAACATGATTGGATCAATTTCATCTGTGGTGGAAAGACCAAATTGTATTCCACCTTTACAATATAATCAAAAATCTCAAATGGTCTCATATGTCTTTGTTTTAACGTCCCCTATTTTCCAAGACATCGATGAACCTATATAAGAGAAACATTCAAGAGAACATGGTCACTAACCAAGAACTCTAACGGATGAATAATATTATTAACATAAGATCTATGCAAGCTTTGTGTCATTACCATTCTTTGGAAAATCATCTAGATCTTTATTTTCATCTCCTGGACCAAACTAGGTCCCAAAATGGATACTTCACCAACATTCAACCCATAAAGTATAGATTCATAAGGATATCCATACAAGGAATCAAAGGGTGTCATATTAATGGACAACCATTAGATACTATTGTAGGAAAAATCAACCAGTACAAAATAGAAATCCCACACACCTTAAATTTGAGGACACAAGCATGAAATTTTTCCACAAAATCACTATAGCTTATTCTATCTAGCCATCTATCTAAGGATAGTACATTGTGATCAACTTTATCTAGGATATAATCACATCATTGATGGATTTCCCAAAATGATAAGTGAAATGAGGATCCCTATAAAAAATGGAAGTTCAAACACCATTCAATCTAAAAATCTCCAATATATAATGATTTCCCACATCCTCAACTTTAGTGGTATCATTAATGAGAATAAATTGATACAATTTGATAAATAAATCAATAAAATCCCATATCTCATTATTTCCTTGATGTGTATATGTAAAAAGAAAAAAATTCTATCCATATCTCATACCATTTACAAGTCATCACATGATAAGGATGCTGAAAAATAGAAGGCTTCTAATACACACCATTGATCGATTGAAAAGTATAATAATGGGAAAAAAATATTCAATGTCCCATTTCATACCTAAACACCAAAATCAATGTCTCATATCATCAAACATATTAATCATTCTTGGGTGAACCACTCTTTTGGAATGATGACAATCCCCCATCACAACCTTCCTGATAGTTGAGGGAATTATATATCTATTATTTAAAAAATGAGACCCTTTGAATATAGAGACTATTTTATGATAGAATCCCCACTCTATAAAGAACCCATAATTCCTTGGAATTCATAATCTAGTTGTTTTTTTTTGGGAGAATCATATCAATAAGAGATGATGTAAACTTAAAACTTTCCAAAAAAAAAAAGAATAATCCTCCTAGGATCCAAAATGCATGTGAGTAAAGAGACCCTTGAGATTACAATACTCTAAAAATTCTTTCATTCCTTAGAATGAAAGATTATTTCTTAGATAATCACCAATAAATTTACCCTTCACAGTGTTATATGAAATGTTAATGTCAAAGGATTGAAGTTATTACACTAATCACCTCTATTGGTGATTCAAATCATTTTGGGAGAAGATATAACTAATGATTTTATGATCAAAGTAAATGGTAATCCTTTCTATAAAAAGGTATTACTACCAATAGTTAGAATAATTAATCATAGTTGTGAGTTCAAGATCATGTGTGGTATAGTTCTTCCCATGATAGAGAAGCTGAAAAGAACCATAATCCACCACATGATCACATTACATGAGAACATATCCCAAACTTGAACCTAAAAAATCATAAAAGAACATATAGCCCTACTCTACCTATAGAAAATTCAACAATAGGGATAAAGTCAAATGTTGTTTCAACTTATCAAAGGAATCTTTAAATTTTAATTCCAAATAAGCTTTAACCCATTTTATGTAAGAGCATTCAAAGGAGATTCTAACTTGGAGAAATATTTTATAAAGCATAGGTAATACCTTAACAAATCTAAAAAGATATGTATCTCAAATAAATTTTTTGATCCCTCCCATGACATAATATCTTTCACCTTTTTAGGATCAATTGAGATACCATTTTTCGAGATCACCCGCCCCAATAACCTCACTTCCAAAATCTATAATTTTCATATTAAAAGTTTGGAATGATGTTAGTGATTCCTCAAGATATTAAAAAAATGATCTTATATAAAGCAGATGATCCTCCTCAGTTTTAAAGTAAACTAATCTGTCATCCATGAATACCACTACAAAAGTGTTAAAATATTGGGGAAAAATCTTGTTCATCAAATCTATAATCAAAAAATGAGAATTGGTTAGTCAAAATTGCATAATGAGATACTTATAATGGATACACCTACTCTTAAAAGTGGTCTTTGGGATATCAGACACCTTAGTCTTGAGATAATGGTAGCTAAAATGGTTATTAATCATTGATAATAACTTTTCACCTTTAATCTAATAAAAAAAAAAAATTCAATTTAGGGAAACAAATACTTTTTCTTGATTATAACCCGATTGAGCTTCCGATGGTCAATACACAAGTGAAGGTTTCCATCGAACATATTGGGGAAAAGTAGTGGTGTTTCCCAAGGTGACACACTGGGTCAAATTAAACTCTTATAAATTAATTCATCCAACTAATACTTTAACTTAGTCAGTTTAGATGATTCTATATGCTATAAATTAATTGATATCGATCAAGTGCCTTCAAACAAGTAAATAGAAAACTGTACCTACCTCTCTATTGGTAGGGTATAAAATTCAAATGGAAAACCATAAAAAAACACATCCAATACTAGATTAATTTCATTACATGAAGATTATTTCTCTAGTTCAAAAGCATACATGGATTTTATCCTACCCAATTCGGGAAGAGGAGCTCTAGCTAGGATATACCTCGGGTCCCATTCTCCCTAAAAAACATGGAACTCCCCATTGGGGGTAGTAAAACTGACCCACTAAAAATAATAGTCAATTTAATATTTATAAGCCCCCAACCTATCCACCCCGAGAATTAAATCCCTAGGATCCAGGTTAAGAACCAAACAATTTCCAAAGGATCTCAATATTATATAAATAAAAAGCATAAGAAGGGAACCAAAGACTCTACTCTCTCTTTGTCTCGAGAGGAATTAAAAATTTAAAAACATAAGGCATGAGCTATATAGAAAGATTCAAAAATCCTATAATATAGGATAATAGGAAATAATGAGAGTAAACAATATCAAATAAAGTAGTAACTAAATATGAAACAATTTTAAGGCTACATCTCACTATTAAAAATCCCACATTAGTTCCCCTAGATACCTATATACTATTTAAAAAAGCATTGTTCCTGATGCATATAACTAGAACCATATTTTTCTTGTTGTATCTAACTGCACTGCCAAATAATTTTGGTATTAACAATCCCATAACACTATGTAGAGTAGTAAAACCATGAAATAACCTCTATAGGTGACCTGAGAATCCATAAGAGATAAAGATATTCAGTGCCTCCATACAAGAATTCTTCAAGTGACCAACCTTTCCTCATTGTAAAAAAGCCAGTGGGACTTTAATAGACACTATACTAGGTCTATAGGATGTATACTATCAATAAACACTACTTATTTTCCACCACATGACTCACTCATCTTTCTATTCCCTTTAAAGTAAACTACTAAAACTAGAAAATAGGGTAGTAGGAACTCCTGTTAACCCTACCTTACCATCTGGGTTAATTTCCACCATTAGAAATCTATCGATAACATCAAAATATGATGTAATATTCATCATGAAGACCTGTGATCATATTTGGATAAAAAAATTATCTCAAACCTCTAGGTTTTTAGCATAATCTTTGAAACCATCTCTAGTGATAATTGAGAAAGTTAAAAAAACAGTTGGAATTATAAGTCTCTAGATAATCACCCTGGTTAAGGTTGTGAAAATCCATAGACATATCCAATACCATAAACTCTGGATATAATTTATTCATAAAAATATTCTTTATGTATTTCTAATCTAAGCCCCCATTATTTTTTATTAGAACTATTACATCCAACCATCTTCTATTAGGACCATTAAGCTTGAATAAAATATATTTAACATTAATCTAATATAGAATCTCTAAATACTCAAAGAGACACTAAATCTTCCCCAACCAATCCCTTACCTCTTGAGGATAGTTCATTCCATAAAATGATAGCAGTTTCTTATGAAAAAACTCATGGGAAAGATCTCTATTATCATCCCTTTGAGGTAAAACCTCTATATCCTGACTAGGAAGAGGTGCACCTCCATGGACCAAATCTTAGACAACATAAATCAATATATTTATGAGGTTGTGGTCAAATGGAAGGTTTTATTATTTCGATTCATTATTATCTCCCTTCTGAAGTATGTTAAGACATCTTATTAGAGGCATGGTACTATAAAACTTCAACAAATAATAAGGAAACACCAGTCAAGAGATATAGGAACATCAAAACTATCAATTAAAATTCATCTTGGGAAAACAAATATTAGATAAATGTTTGGGAAAAGTCTAGGATCAGATCAATTTATTCCTCAAAGTCACTTTTACTATCCACCCATGGTAACTTTATTCTCCCTATACTGATATATTTCTAGGAAATCACTCATAACCTATAAATTAATTCCTGAAAATCTTATCACCATCCCACCAAGACATCCCAAACTTTATACTGACATATTAGAAAAGATGCATCCTCGCTTATATACCAAATTTTCATAAAGAAACATAGATAAAATGCTAAAAAAGTTCTTGAATCAATCCTTACAAAGCCTAAATGGTGTTCTTGATTCCCACGGGCATGGTACTAGTTCCTGGGCATCAATAAACAAAGAATAGGGAATTATTTCTTCATAATAGAACTTAACAAGAAAAAAGAAGCATGAATAAACCATAAAATTTCAGTATACCAAGACAAAAATCAAGAATAAAACTCCCAAATATAGACCAACATATAATCCAAAGAAAAAATCAACACAAGATATCCTTGTAATAAATGAATCACATACTTTTATTATCACTATTAACTACCAAAGATCCACTATGAGGAACACCCATTACCACCATGAAATGATTTCCCTTTACCCATACCTTGAATAAGAATGTCTACAAACACACAAAGGAAAAAATAATGGTGTGAGAAACACTATCCTAGTAGGATCCCACCAATAATTCCATAAGAAATCCATATCAAATAAAAAAATATGATTAGTTTTTAGATAAAACATGGCATGGTAATATTTTCACTATTCACAAATAGAAACATTAAAAATCATTTTAATAGAAAGTATAAAATTGGTTAAAAATTGAATTTACCTTAAATTAGGAAATAATTAGAATTTCTATCAAATAGACATGCATAAATAATTTCATAAACATTGGAATGTATTAATTATTTTCAACTATAGAACCATGATTATAAGGCCATGGCATAGGTTAGATCATGGTTCATGGTTATTCACATTCTCAGTGAAATTTGGATTTGGGTGTGCCCATGCCCTGATATGTCTTGACTTGGGGGAATAAGAACCCATCCCAAATAATGAATCACCTTACCTCAATAAGATTAAATATAATTTTATTTTCCTATATTTTTTTTAGTTAAAATAATACATTCCTAGCATGAATATCCAAGGGAACCCACCAAACTACCCATGATCCCATTTTCTTCAAATAAATCAATCATACAAGGGGATATCATTAATTTTCATCAATAAACAATCATTTCAATTGGATATATGTTTATGTTTCAAAACATGCGATTTTATTTCAAAAACCAATCATCAACTTTTTTTAACAAAAATCAAGCCATTCAAAACATTTCATATCATTTCAAAATTCATAAAATATTTTATTCTTTTTCTTCATGAAATTTATTATCAAAATCATTATTTAAATCATTCATTCTAATTCAAGATCATTTTCTAAAAATCAGTACTTTATTTTGAATCAATTTTCAATGATTTTTCATTACACACACACCAAGACATTTTGAAAACATTTATCAAAATACTCAAATAATTATTTGGAATTAAATTGTAATTCCATTTGAAATCAAGAAAAAAATGTAGTTTCAATTGATATGAATTACAATATGAAATATCCTACCTCAATTATGAGATCAAAAATTAGTAATACTCGATCCACAATTATATAGAGAAGTAGGGATTAAGAAAATAAAGAATGGATCCTTGAAACACAATTCCCAAATCAAAACCCAAAACTAATAATAACCCAAGATTTCATATCCCTCAACAAACATGAAACATAAGGGAGAAGGTAATTAATTAATAGATATTGAATACACTTAATGAGAGAGAATCAATGCTTTAAATAACACTTTGATCTATGAAGTTTCATGGTTGTAATGGCCAATTTCACCACTAGAGATTCTCCAAAATCATGGGGGTTTAATTAGGTTTGAAGGAGAGGTGTTTAAAATTAAAACAAATATTAAGATAATTAAAAATAAATAACTACCTATGGTGTCCCTCCCTTTAAATACATAAAAGTTTTATAACAGAATAAAATATTTAATAATAGATATGATATTTTTATGTATAGTTTCTTCAAATTTTAGAACATAATACATGAAAGCATAAATATTCATATAATAAAATTGAAAGTATTATACATAGATTCATCCTAGGTTACTTTTACTGCATCTCGTATCCTGGGGATACACATCAAAAGAAATGGTTGAGCATAAATCCCAGTAAGGGAATAAATGAAAAATAAAAGATTTACAATGACATAAAGAGGTATAAAAATAAGATATAATCATAAGAACTTGAGTTACATCATAACAGAATTATAATGAAACATAATATGGAAATTTAAATACAATATAAAAATTATACATTCATAAGAATATCAAAAAGGATTATTAATAAGGTGTCATAAAACTTAATCACCAAGGTTATTACCCAAGGTATCATAAAACACATCATATTTAGAGATTAATTCTTTACCCAATTCATTTGAGTGATATTTGTGTACACCCCTCAAATATCTAAATTCAGGTTTTCCACATAGATCATAATAATACATTTCATTAATAACCCATGGGAAATAATGAATGGCTTTCATGTAAATGTCATTAAATACATAAATGATTAATGACATGAGAGTTTCATAATCTTTAATCCATGAGAATGGAATGAGGGTTTTATATTTGAAAGTACCAAATAAATGAGTCATGGTTACTTCTAGACGAATACCCCCAGATAAGGAAGAGTTTTGTGTATTCATAGTTTAAAATACTTCACATAAAAGAGAGAAATTCAAAAATATTTTGACCGCCTCATGGGTATACAACATTGATTAAGGAAAGTTTATAATGAGAGGGAAAGAACATATCCCATTGATAAAACACTATTTTGGTAGTAATGGGATAATAAATAGTGCTTAAAAATAATGAAATTAAACATTTAGAATACATACTACAAAATAGGTATTTTGATGGAAAAGAAGAATATGAGAGTTTAGTTTCCTTGAAGTGTTGCTTCCTAGAACTTGAGGATGGAACCACAAGACCTTATGAAATCCTTATATAGAATATTTGGGAGGTAAAATGAACTTACCAATGGATTTATAGTGGAGAGATATAGTGGTATTGGTGGGTATTTATAGTAAAATAGGTTGAATTATTTAATAATTTGTTAATTGAGGTATTAAAAATCTAGGTTGTTAAAAATACAAAACCATTATCTTACCAATGGTTTTTGCTCATTCTTTTAGAAATATAAGTGAACTTTTAAGACATTTCAATGAATTAGAACCGAAATCAAATTTTTAATATTAATTTTTCCATAGAAAAGTATATTTTTAACAAAATATAGTATTAAAAATCTTAATTTATGTTTTACAATTCAGAAAGTAATTTATAGGTTTTGAAATTGATTTAAATTCATTAAAATAGATAATATTAATAAAATAATCTATTTATGGCCAATAAATTCTTTAACATAATTATTAAAAAACATTTATATATTTATGAGGTCATACTACTTACTATATATTATTCTATATTTTATATTTTACCCAAAAAATGTGCCTACATCAGAAAATTATGAAAAATTTACCGTAGGATAATTTCAACATTTTGGTTTAAAAATTGTCTTCCATTTTAATATAAAAATTTTCTAAATATGAAAAATTGAATTTTTAAATATAAAATACATATTTATTTAAAACCAAAATTTTTTATTATACAATCGAATTTCTATCCCTTAAGAAAACTATATAAAATTTTATAAAAATATTTTACAAATAAATATTATTGGTTTCAACCTTTTATAAACCTTATTAGTTTATTTTAATTTTATTTTAATGAAAATTTGGTATATATAATTTTTAGAAAAAATACAACCACAACTTCTTTATAAAAAAATATATTTTATCATATTCTCTAATAATATACATTTTAAATAATGGTTTAATGTTAAATAAGAATGCAGAATCAATAAAACTATTAATTCATATAATGGATCAGATTTTCCATATTTTATTTTTAGAAATTATTTGGAAAAATTCCAAGACCAAGCGCTGAGACAACATGAGATTTCGAGGCCCTATGTTCCCGAAACTATTCATTGAAAAATGTTATGTTTTTAATGGAATGTGCGTGAATTTCATGAAAAATTAGAATATATTTTAAAAGGGTTCCCAAATTAGAAATCTGAGGGCCCTATTGAGCTCATAATGACAAGTTTACCCTATCCATGACCTAACTTTCGTTGACACGGGTCATTTGAAGAAAAAATCACCAAGGACGTAACTGTAAATAAAATAATTAAATAAAATTATTTTATTTTAAAATCCTAATAACTCATGAATGGTGACTCAGATTGGAAATCTGAGACCACTGTTGAGTTTGTAATTTTGTGATTTCCCTAGGTGAGGCTTGACATTGGCCGACATGGGTCGACTGTGAAAAATAGTTTTTGGACATTTTAATTAATAAAATAACTATTATTTTATTTTAATTTAACATTACATCAACGTAGTGATGATATTTATTTTAAATTAAGAGATAGGAAGGGACCCAGGGTTAGGCTCATAACCCTAAAAAGTTTCTAGAGGTTTTGGAAAGAATGGTTATAAAATTATATCTGCAACGACAACTAACACCAGGATCAAAGATCATTATTGATGGATTACCAATGACAATAAATCCTCGACATAGAACAATCCATATCCTAGGTAGGGTGGGTGTTTCTTCATGTTTTCCTCATTATTGATTTTCATGACAAATGTGGGTCAATCTTCAAATAGATTGATCTGTGGATCGATCGTTGCGGGATGGTTGATAATTGTGGGGTTTATTAATGGGATATTGTTTTAAATTCTTATTAGTTCTTTATTTTAACTAGAAAAAATTGAGTTCTACACAGAAAAAGGCCAAGATTCATTCCTTGGGAAATATTATGCTTTCCTTCTCTCCCATTCTTCGTGTTCATCTCCATTAGACCCCTGCGGCCACATTTCGACTTATGAGGCGGATCTGAACATGATCCAACCCTAGGATTTGGGGAAAACCAAAAATGGATGCCGGTTCTATGTATATTAGGATATTAGGAGCACATATGTATGATTGTTTCGAATCAGGACATTGAAGGTGGCTCGATAGTCCACGAAAGGGACCACCAGTGTGGATCCGGCGTAGTGGTCCGACGAGGAGAGGCAGCGGTGGAAACTGTGTGGGATACGGGATGTAGACCAGGAAGGTCTAGGTGAGGAGGCCTATGCATGAGTGAGATGAGCTAGACATGACGGGCTGGGCTAGTGTTGGAGCGGGCTAGGCCGACCGGGTCGGGCTAGGTGGGTCGGTCCTAGACGGGCCAGGCTGAGCGGGTCGGACCCGAGGTGACTAGGCCAAAACTAGGCCTTGTTTGAACATGATGTTTGACCATGGTAGCCATAGGGCAGTAGGTCTGGGTAGTCGATAAACCAATTGTGAGTCAGTCTACAAGCCTAGGGACCCCAATCTGAAACTTCAAAACGCCATGACTTTCAAACGGTATGTCCGTTTGACAAACTGTCTGCGGTGTTGGGACCCTTATGAAAATAAGTTCATTTAGAGATATAATAAATGGGGTTTTTGTAGTAGTTTTAATAATACATAATGGCTCAAGAAGTTAGGTATTTCAGAGTGATCATTCTTAGAGAAAACATTTATGTGGCTAGCTGTGACATAGTGATTGTGTGTATTATAGTGACTATGTGCCTTATAGAGATTGTGTGTCTTATATAGACTATGTATCTTATGGAGATTTCCTATCTTATGGATAATATGTGTCTTGTTGATACTATGTGTCTTATTGGATTGAGTATACTTGGATGTTCTTGATATATTTTCTATAGAAATATATATCTATGGAGATGACTATGTATTCCTTTATAGCATTCCTAATGGTATTCCTTGGTGGTATTACTTGATGGTATTTCCTTTACGGTATTTCTTCATGGTATTTCCTTTATGGTATTACTTGGTGGTATTCTTTTGTGGTATTTCCTTTGTGGTAATCCTTCATGGTATTTCCTTTGTGGTATTCCTTTATGGTATTCATTCATGGTATTTTCTTTGTGGTATTTTATTTGTGGTATTACTTTGTGGTTTCAGGGTGTCCTAATGAGTATTATTTTACTCACCCCTTCATGGGATTTTCCCACATGTGTCATGTCTTGTGAAGATGATCAACCCCGTTGATGGAGTCCTAAGTGGACCAAGGCCATGTAGTGCTTAGCGAGGAAAGACAGATGAGGTGTTCCTACGGTTCATACACCATTACCAATACCTCTTTTCTTATAGGTTGGACTTGTGGTTACATATTATTTTTGGTGGGATTGTATTCTATCCCTATTTACTTTTTATCACTTTCACTATTGTAATCTGGTTGTGGGATATAGTGGTTTTCATGCATTGTTTACATAGTGTTTTTACATTTCAGCATTTGTGGCTTGGAGATGTGTGCATGCATACAAGTAATTTAGGATAATGCCTCCCATTTGTGGGATATTCCTACTTGGTGCTAGTGACCAGCCCTTGGTCTATTGGAGGATGGATTGGGGTAGTCATGACAAGGGCCCCTCTAGGACTGGTCATGGCAAAGTTGTATCAGAGAGAGGTCAGTTCTACTTTAGGACCAGGAGTCTATGAGGTTGGTTTGGGGAAATAGTTTTAAGTGTTTTGAGTTCATCTTTTAGGCCAGGGAATATAGTGTTGGTGCATCGTCCGACGTATCCATACCCCATGACTCTGGGAACATGCGTTTTGACTTGATACATGAAAAAAATGGTTGTAGGGAAAATAATGGTACATGAATCATATATGAATGGGTTTTGTCTTCTATGTCCTTATTAAGTCAGCTATCTAGATATACTCTATTAACTATTGTTAGGTCCATTAGGTTAAATACCATAAGAGGGGGGGGGGAGGTGAATCAGGATATGATATATTAAAACTACTACCCCTTTGAATCTGGTTTCATCATTGAACAAAATACCATTATCTCTTTCTCCTGTAGAAATATATGAACAAAAATGAAATCATTCATAGGATACAATTATTTTAATTGGTTCACCCTCATTAGGTTAAGTCCAAGGATAATACAATGACAATGTCCCGATGTACCAAATCCACTAAAGCTCACTGCCAATTACAAGGTTCGAGCTAGATAACTTCTATGCCTAGGATTACTTCCTTTACAATATTTATTTTCTACTCACTGCATTCCCAAGGGTCACTCCCTATGTCTCTTTATTTGGCTCACTACCAGTGGAATGGATCATCATCTTCCTCTTCCTTTTCTCACTACTATTGGAAGGGATCCACTCACAGTTTATGGACTTGTAAGTCCCTTCATTTTAATGAAATCACACATCCTCAACTGTATATATATGCTCCATTAAAGTTCCTTTATCACCCATAGATTAAATTCACTTTTTTCATACTGTTAGTTAGCATAAATTACTTTCGTGAACTGTTTAAGTCCCTTCATGAACCACCAACTTACTCCGTGAACTGTGTAGCAAATATACTTCATGGAACACCTATTATGTGAACCTAATCTACTTTTACCTCAGTGTACCAACTCAGCGTACCACCTTCATGAACTGCTCCCACACACTTATTCTATGCACTGCTTCTACATACCACCTCTGCATACTCCATCCGTGTACCAACTCTGCGTATCGCCTCCGCGTACTGCCTCCGCGTACCACCTCCGCGTACCACCTCCACGTACCACCTCCACGTAACGCCTCCACGTACCACTTCAGCATACCACTTCTTCTTCTATAGAATTCCTTCTTTCATTGAATACTTCTTCCAAAGACCACCATCTTCCTTTGTGGACTACAACTATTCAAAAACACCCTTTCACAGAATCACTTCTGCGAACTGCTTCACCCTTCACAGAATCCTTCCCTGAGAACCACCTTCAGACTTAGCCAAATTCATAAAGCAAATATATTTTCTTATGAAAATATCTATAATTAATGATGGGATTATCACTCCTTATATATGAAAATAGATCCAAAATATCCTCTAATCCTAGATTTACCAAACCTTTAATGCAGTATAACCTTCACCATGTATCGCTTCTCCAATGAGTTGTTCTTCCCTACGCGGTCCGCGTACCACCTCTCTTCATTCCTAGCAGCCAAAATCACTGCCACCTTTTCAAAAATGAAGACCTTAACATCTTCACAAATCACCACCTTGTTTTTGAGAATGATAAGCTATCCTATGTACTGCATTCCATTCGGTGAACAATTTCTATGAACTGTTTGACTTTTAAAAACTGTGAGCCTCCCCATGAACCATTTTCCTTCCGCGTGCCATTCTACCTCCCGAAAACTGTTATGTGTACCTTATTTTCAATCCACAAAATCTGTTTCATGATCCTCATACTATTTATTCCTACATGGAAAATCTTCCTTTTCTAAAAACCAAGCACTTAATTTTGAGGCCCAAAAATTTGGAAAATACTGGAAAACCACGCTACCTTAAACACCTTCTTCTTAAAACACCAACCATGATCATTCGTAGTCATATGAAATTGTAAACAAACACAATAACACCCAAAACATACCAATATGACACCTTGAGGGATTTTTACCCCGAAACCATGGTACATATTGTTTTACTTCAAGATACCTCCATGTAGCCATCCATCCAAAAATCCACCACATGATCACGAGGATGATCCACCAAGTGACGAGACATAAATATAGGTATTTTTACTAGAGATACCACCTTCAGGTGGTGCACCAACATTACCATCACCTGTGGAGTATCACATGGTACCCATATTACCAGTAGATGAGGAGCGCAGGCTGAGCATGGTTCTCATGTTTTAGCGATAGAGACCCATCAGGTTCTGAGGTGATCCTGACCCTCAGGTAGCTAATGAATTTCTTGAGGAGGTGACCTAAGTTTTCCATCTAGTTAGGGAACCAACAGATCAAATGGTGGTCTTGGAAGTGAGGCTTCTACACATCTCAGTAGGGAGATGGTGGGTTTTGGTTACTCGATCTTACGATTAGGTGAATCTTTCATGGATAGAGTTTGAGGTCCTTTTTAGAGAGGAGTTATCACCTTGTAATATGAGGGACATTCATGTATAGGAGATTCTATAGCCCTGATAGGACGACATGTCGGTACCATAGTATTCATCGATACATACCCTCCTTTATAGGTACTCTATGGATGTGATACACAACCAGTTCTTGAGGGACCAGACCTTCAAGTGAGGTCTGCATAGGGACATCTGAGCTAACTTTATCCCTTTGTGCATTCCTACCTATTCTAGGGTTCTAGAGCAAACCATTGTGGTTGAGAGTTCCTTGGCTGGGTAGATATTGCCAATAATTGTTAGCAGTGGGAAATCAGGAGTAGAGACCTCTACAGAAGGGAGCCTACATCATTCTCAGGGACTTAGACATGTGATACGTTTCTAGAGGAGGTCTCAGGACAAGGGATCTAAAAATCAAGGCTCATAGGGTGGGTCCAGTTATCCTAGAGAGAGGAAATTATTTTCATGCAATGACAAAAAACATATCACTAAAGATTGTCCAACCCGTCATACTACTAATGAAGAGATAGTGGATAGACCATTGAGGAAGAGGAATAGATAGGAGCATGGTGTTTTGCAGGGTGGAGGATGTAGCAGAGAAGTAGGAAGGGAAATAGGAGGTGGTTAGAGGTTCAACCTATTACCACCACTACCCCCAGGTGGTCCACACGAGGCCCAGGGAGCTAGTGGATAGGGATGAGGCCAACTGTAGGTGATGGAGGCTTTTAACCCAAGGGATCTAGGGATGATTTGAGGTACAATCTATGTATTTTCTACCTTAGATATAGTTTTGATAGAAACATGTACTAGTCATTCCTTTATTTCCATGAACCTTGTTTGGGACTTAGAGATTCTGTTTGAACTGTTGAATCGACCCTTATTCTTAGAGACTCATACAGAAGAAGATTCTATGATCATACACTGGTGCCAATAGTGTGACCTAACTATTTGAGGAAGAGTTTTGGTTGGGATCTCTTGGTCGTGGAATCGAGGACTTACAATTTCATTCTTGGTATGAACTGTTTATCTACAGTTCATGCTCAGATTGACTATTTTAGGCATAGAGTGCAGTGTGTCCTTGGTGATGGGACCATGTTTTCCTTTGTTGATGAAAAGGAAATGCATGAATCACATTATGAACTCACACATAGGAGGGAACAACTAATAACTCACCAATTGGCTAGCCTCACCCTCAGTGTAGTGGATGATATGAGTCCTTAGTTTCCTATAGTGGTGGAGGAGTATAAGGATATCTTTATTGAGGATGTTCCAAGTTTACCTCCCCATTGAGAGGTATACTTCTACAGTGATCTATACTCCAAGACTACAACGATATCTACATCTTTATATTGGATGGATCCTATAGAGCTTCATGACATGAGGGTATAATTAGAGGAATTATATAGGGAGGGCTTCATGAGACCCAGTGTTTCACCCTGGGCATCCCCGATTTTGATTTCCAAGAAGTAAGATAAGAGATTGAGGTTATGTGTGGACTTACAGTGCCTAAACCAAGAAACTGTGAAGAACAAGTATCCACTACAAGGATTTGTGACCTCTTTGATCAGTTGAGAGGGGAAAAATGGTTCTTGAAGATTGACCTCAGATCTGGATATCACCAACTATGAGTTCAAGATTAGGATACATCGAAGACAACATTCAGATGTCGTTATAGCCACTACGAGTACTTGGTGATGCCGTTTGGCTTGACGAACACCCCATAAATGTTCATGAGACTCATGAATCAAATATTTATACCTTGCTTAGACTATTTCATGGTGGGATTAATTGATGACATCCTAGTGTACATGGAATTTGAATAGGAGCATGCGATACACTTGAGGATGGTCCTGGACACACTTTGAGAGCACCAGATTTACGGGAAGCTATCAAAGTTTCAGTTATAGATTCAAGAGGTCCATTTTCTAGGACACATAATTTTAGAGACTGGAGTTGTAGTGGATCTAGTGTATATTGAGGAGGTGCTTACTTGGGATCCACCCAAGAGTGTTACAGAGATGCATAGTTTCCCTAGTTTGGTTGGGTACTATTGAAGGTTTGTACCAAACTTTTTTAGAGTGGAAGCATCCTTGACAGATTTGACATGAAAGGGACAACCTTTCTCATGGAAGGAGAAGTTCTAGGATATTTTTCAATAGTTGAGGCACATATTGAAGAGCACTCCTATCTTAAGATTTCCAAAAGAGTGTACCGAGTATATAGTGTTCTGTGATGCATCAGGAACCAGGATTGGTTGTGTCCTGATGCAGGGTCAAGTAGTGATTGCCTATGGTTCATACCAGTTGATACAAAATGAGAATAAATACATGACCCATGATCTTGATTTAGCAATGGTAGTCTTCACTTTGAATATGTGGCGACACTACCTGATGGGTGAGCGATTTATCATATACTCTAACCACAAGAGTATCAAGTATATATTCTATCATAGGGATATGAACTTAAGATAGAGTCAATGGATAGAGTTCCTCTAGGTCTATGACTTTGAGATTTTCTATATTCCCAGGAAGGGGAACATTGTGGTAGATTATCTCAGCAAGAGATCTAGTTCATAGTTGCTGAACAAGGCATCAAATAAGTTGGACTCATTGCAAATATCCTTTATTTATGGGTATAAAGTATCTTACCTCTAGTCGATGGTTGTTACCCATCAAATATTACAGTTAGTCAGGAATGCACAACTTGGGGATACTTATTGTGAGACTTTACATTCTCAGATGTCCAAAAGGCATGCCCCTTATGTATATTCAAAAGGTGGGGAGCACACCATTCCTTTTAAAGGGTTGAAAATAGTACCAGTGGTATTGAGGGAAGAGGTTTTGAGGGAGTTCCATACATCCCATTTGGTGGTGCATCCAGGCATGGAAAATATTTACTAAGACCTCCGATGTTAGTTTTGATGGCCATGGATGAATAAGGGAGTTTTAGAGTTTGTTTCTCAATGCCTCACTTGTCAGCATGTGAAGGCGAAGTACTAGGTTCCAGTGGGTTTGACTCAACCTCTTGAAGTGTCAGAATGGAAGTGGGATAGGATATCAATGGATTTTGTGATAGGTTTAACACGTACACCTAGAGGAAATGATACCATCTAGTTGATCATTGACTGACTCACCAATTTGGCCCAATTCCTAGATATTCAGGAGAAAATTTTAGTAAAGATCTTGGAATGCCTCTACATGCAGAAGATAGTTCGAATCCATGAAGTTCCAAAAAAAATAGTCTCATATCACGATGATCTCTTTACATCCTGATTGTGGAAGGGATTGTAGGAGGAATTTGGTACTCATTTATGTTTGAGCACAACATTTCACCCCTAGACGAATGACCAAACTAAGCAGACCATTCAGGTTTTGGAAGACATGCTATGGGTGTGCATGTTGGATTTTGTCCATAGTTGGAAGGATCACCTACCACTGGTTAAGTTTTCATAAAACAATAGCTATCACTCTACCATTGGTATGAAACCATTCAAGGCCTTGTATGAGCAACCCTACAGGTCACCACTTTACTGGACTGGCCTAGGAGAGTTAGCAATCATGGGCCCAAAGTTAGTGCGAGCTACCATAGAGAAGGTGCAGATCATCCAGGAGCAGATGATGACTACATAGATCTAACATATGTCTTATGTTGATAGGAATATGAGGACTTTGGTGTTGAAGGAAGGAGACCACATGTTCCTTCAGGTCTCACCTTGACACGTATTATGGAGATTCGGTCGGGGTAACAAGCTATCTCTGAGGTTCGTCAGACCTTTCTTGATACCACATAGAGTTGGAGAGGTGGTGTACCACTTGGATCTACCTCTGCAGTTAGATTAGGTAAACAATTTCTTCCACATGTCACAACTGAGGATGCACATGCATGACCCATCACACGTCCTTGAATGGAGCAAGTTGGACATCGAGGATGAGGAAAATTTTATGGATTACCCAATGGAGAATGAGGATCGGTAGTAGAGGACCCTTCATGCGATGTTTATTCCTTTAGATCATGTCTAGTGGAAGCATAGGAATCTCCAGGAGATCATATGGGAGTGGGAGGATCATATTCATGCTCATTTCCCTCATTTGTTTGAGTATCCCTTTGTTTTGAATTTTGGGGACATAAAGCCCTAAGGCAGGTAGAATTTAATGACTCTAATTTTCCTGATTTTATTTTTAGAAATTTTTTGGGAAAATTCTGAGACCAAGCACTGAGACGACGTGTGATTCCGAGGATTGGTGTCCTCGGAACAATTCATTATTTTTTTTTTAAGTTTTTAATGTAATGCATGAACAACTTTCCTGATAATGTTGAATATATTTTAAAAGGGTGCCTAGATTAGAAATAAGAGGGAACCATTGAGCTCAGAATGGAATCTTTACCCTAGGTGTGACCTAGATTTTGTTAGCACAAGTCATCTGAAGAAAAAGTAACCAAGGAAGTAACCAAAAATAAAATAATTAAATAAAATAATTTATTTTAAAATTTCAATAAATCATGAATGGTGACTTGGATCAGAAATTTGAGACCACATTTGAGTTTTTAATGTTGTGATTTCCCTAGGAGAGGCCTAAAATCAGCCGACGTGGGTTGGATGTGAAAAATAGTTTTTGGATATTTTAATGAATAAAATAACTGTAAGTTTATTTTATTTTAACATTACTTTGACATAGATATGCTGTTTCTTTTAAATAAAGATCTAGGTAGAGACCCAGGGTTAGGCTCATATACCCAAAAATTCCCTAGATGCTTTGGAGAGAATCCTTAGAGAATTCTCTCGGTAGCAACAATAAACACCAGGATCAGAGATCGTTCTTTAGGGATCACCAACAAAAATCAATCCTCGACAACAAACTATCCATATCCTAGGTAGGGAGATTGTTTCTTCATGTTTTCCTCATTCTTAATTTTCATGATGAACGCAGTTCAATCCACAAACAGATTGATCCATGGATCAATCGTTGTATAATGGTTGATAATTGTGGGGTTTATTAATGGGATATTATTTTAAAGTATTATTAATTATTCATTCTAATGAGAATGAATTGAGTTCTACACAAATCAAGGATGAAATTCATTTCTTGGGAGATCTTGTGCTTTCTTTCTCCCCTATTCTTCACATTCATTTCCATTGGACCCCCGTGGCCATGATTTGACTTTATGGGTGGATCCAAACACAATCGGACCTCTAGATTGGAGGAAAAACAACAAATAAGGCTAGGTCTCTATAGATTGGGACCCAAGGAGTGTGGATCTGTGACCGTTTTAAATTCCAAACATCAGAGGTGGCTCGAGGGTCTGTAGAAGGGACCACCAGGTTGGGTCTGGAGCGACAGTCCAGTGAGGTGAGGAAGTGATGACCAAAGGTAGTGGTGACATGTGACATGGAGGGTGGCCGCGTGCAGTGGTCACAGAACATGACAAAGACCATGTGGGATGTGGGCCACAGACTAGGCATGTCTAGGTGAGGATGCCCATACATGAGCGGGCCCAGCTAGGCGTGATGGTTCCAGCTAGAGGTGGATTGGGCCTGGATGACCAGGATGGAACTAGGCCATGGTTGACCATGTAAGCCATGGGGAGATAGGTCTGGGTGGTCAACCACCATGGTCGGTGGACCAACTATGAGTCGGTCCACATGCCTAGTGACCCCCTTATGAAAATTCAAAACACCATAACTTTAAAACAATACATTTGTTTGATGAGCCGTCTATGACTTTGGGACCCTTAAGATGATATGGTAATTTAGATATATCCTAAGTGGGTTTTTTGTGGGAGTGTTTATATGGCCTATTGTCTTGAAGAGTGAGTTCTACCAGAATGAGCATGATTTGAGAAAACATTTCTGTGGATGGATGTGACCTAGAGACTGTGTGTCTTATAGAGACTATGTGTCTTATAGAGCATGTGTGATTTATGGATACTATGTGTCTTATAAAGTCTATGTGTCTTATGGAGACTATGTGTCTTGTTGAGACTATGTGTCTTATAGGATTGAGTATATCTAGATGATATTCATATATTTTATATAAATATATATCAATGTAGAGATAACTATGTCTTCCTTTGTGGTATTCCTTGTGATATTACTTGGTGGTATTCATTCAAGGTATTTACTTTATAGTATTCCTTAATGGTATTTTCTTTGCGGTATTCCTTGGTGGTATTCCTTCATTGTATTTCCTTTGTGGTATTCCTACGTGATATTTCCTTTTTGGTATTCCTTTGTGGTTTTGGGGTGTCCTACTGAGTATTGTTTTACTCACCCTTGCACGGGATTTTACCACTTGTGTCATGTCTTGTGAAGATGATCAACCCCTTTGATGGAGTCCTAGGTGGACCAGGACTAGGTGGTTCTTAGTGAGGATAGACAGACGAGGTGCTCCTATGGTTCAGACAATAGTCCCAGTACCTCTTTTCTTACAGGTTGGACTTGTGGTTACAAAATATTTTTGGTGGGATTATATCTAGGTCCTGTTTACTTTCCATCACTTTCACTGTTGTACTCTGGTTGTGGGATACAGTGGTTTTCATGAATTGTTTACTTAGTGTTTTTATATTTCATCATTTGTGTCCTGGAGATGTGTGCATGCATATAAGTACTTTAGGCTAATACCTCCAATTTGGGAGATGTTACTACTCAGTTCTAGTGACCATAACCTAGCCTATTAGAGGTGGGCTTGGGCTAGTCACGACATAGGCCCCTCTGGGATGGGTCCCGAAAATTAATTTCTAAAATAATTACACCTTAATGATATTAGTTATTATATACACCTTATTACAACTGCATATGATCTAAGGGTAAGGTGTGTTATGGTTGTAGTTTCATGAGGTGGTTCGGCAAACATTAATCTACTAGTGATCTACACTAACTAGAATTTCTCTTACAAGTGATTTCATTTGTGCCTCACTTGATAAATCTATTCTTGGTATTAATCAATATAAAACACCAATGATGCTACCACCCTCCATAGCTCTAAAAAATGACCTTCATAAGGCATGATTCTATAGTTTATGCCTTTATTTCTACCATTTTAATCCAATTAACTCTTATCATTACCCTTAATATAAATTAACCTTATGTTCCACATAATAAAAAATATAATACCAAAGGTCATAATGACCATTGTTCATATAGACTAATGGTCATATTGACCAATGGTCATGTAATGTAAATGTAACAATCATACCCTAATGTTCACATTTCTGATTACATAATATATATAAACTACCAAACATTACTACTTTATTCCCAATGGGTTTTATAATTCCTTTGATAATGTATATTATATTCCTATTTTTTTTATTTTAACAGTTTTCATAGTAGTTGTAATCTTCCTAGAAGAGTTCAATCCTATAGAGTATACCATTGTGTGGATGTTATTATTTTATTTATATTTGAAGTAGTAATTTGTATTATTACATGATATTTAATATTTTTTATTTTATAAAAATAATTTTTTTATCAATTATAAATTATAATAAAATAGTCATTATGAAAGATAATGTTTGTTTATTAATCAAGAAGGAATTTGCAGGTCATTATATTCTTCCCTCCCCCTTAAAAAAATTCCATCAAATTTTATCTCCTACTTTAAAAAAGGGTGTATTTTTTATTCATTACTTCTTAAAGTCCCCAAGTATCTTATTTAAACATTTTATTTCTCTATAGTACTTTCAAAAGTCTAGATGTATTAGTACTCAATGCATGTTCCATTCTGTCAAGAATCTGGATTAGTTCCTCTTATTATGAAAAGTCATGTTAAAATTGTACACCATTAATAGCGAGTAAATGTGTTGGGTCATATATATAATTTCTTAGTATAGACATGTGGAATACATCATAGAAATTGGAAAGATTTGGTGGCAGTGCTAATCAATAAGAAACTGATCGAACATGCTCAATAATATCAAATGATCCAATGTACATTGGACTCCATATCCACTTCTTTCTAAATCTCATAAATCCTTTCCATGGTGTTATATTGAGAAGAACATGATCACCAACATGAAATTCTATGTATTTCCTTTGGTTTTTGGTATAACGTTTCTATCAAATTTTAGTATCCTTAATGTGTTTCTAAATCACATATATCTTTTTTGTACTCTCCCTCAAATGTCTAGTCCCAATAGTTTCGCTTCTCCAATATTATCATAAAATATTGGAGTTCTATAAATTTTTCTATATATATATTCAAAGGATCCATTTGAATACTTGAGTGGAAATTATTTTTAAAGTAGAATTCAACAAATGCAAGATGTCAGTCACAACTCCCTTAAAAAACAAATTTGTTATCACTTAGTATGTCTTATAATGTTTGAATTATCATATCATGATACCCATATGTTTGATGATGATAGTTTATTCTCAAGTTTACTTATGTACTAATATATTTTTGAAGGATCCTATAGAACGTAGAAGAAAATTTAGTATCTAATTAAGAAATAATCAATAGTAGTACACGATGGAGTCTCACTACTTGAAAATAGAGGCAAGCTAGGAACTCCTATGAGAAATACTCTCTTATGGAAATGAAATGGGTAAATTTTTTTAACCTACAAATGATTTCCCATATAGATTTTTTCCCTTGTATGTCTTAGGTTGGATATTGAAAATATCTATAGTTATTCTTTTCCATTTCTATATAGGTATGGGTAGTAGTTTCAATACAACTTTGGTAAGTTTTCACTCCACCCTTACTTTTTGAAACACCAAGAAACTTGTAATATAATAAGAAATATCCCTTTTTATATTATCCCACAAATAATTATCATGAATGTTTAGAAATATTTTAGTAATTTTCGGATGTATAAAGAATTTAGAGCTATAAAAACCATCCATCAACTCCTTTTGTATCTCAAGAATATATGGGATACATATCCTTGTAAAAAAGTTCAATACACTATCTTAATCAATATTTAATTTAGGAAACATCCCATTTTTTAGACTTTATCTTATTTAACATCAAAGGATAATATCTTTGAGTTTTCTTGAACTTCTTTAGTAACGATGGTTCAGAAATCATTTGGGAAAGGATTGATGATGTCTCTTCCTTAATTATTCCCATGTCCAACCTTACTATGTCCTTAATCAATGGAACTCTATCAATTATTATCATTACAAAAAAATAAGGATCTTTCATACTCAATGCATCTATGATTTTTTTCTTCTATGGTGATAATGAATTGAATAACCATAGTTTTTAAGATTCTTTAACAATCTCCATTATCACATATTAAATTTATTTTCTGTGAATATATACTTAAAATGTTTCTGTTCTATGCATATATCACATTTTACCCATAAATATAGTTTATACATATCATTAGATCAACAATAAATTCAGATAACTCTAGTTCATGATTAGGATAATTCTTCTCATTAGACTTTAAATATTGATATGCATAGGTAATCACCTTGTCATTTTTCATGAGAACACATCCAATCCCTTTCATAGATGCATCACTATATATAACAAATCCTTCTCTAATAGAGGGTAGAGTTAACACATATTCACTAACCAACCTCTTCTTCAGTTCATAAAAACATTATACTCACTCCTTTTTTCTAGATAAACTTATATCATTTTCAAGTAAACTAGGTTAGTGGATCATAAATACATGAAATGTTTTTAACAAACCTTTTATAATATCATATTAAACCAAGGATTCTACGAATCTTAGTTACTATTTTATAATATTACTACTTATCTATAGCCCTTATCTTTTCCTGATCCACTGATATTCCTTCACTGGTCATGATGTTCCTGAATAATATAGTGACATAGGCTTTTCATATATATATATTACATATTTTATATGAATATTTAATAAATTAAAAAAATAAATACCATAGGATCTTAATAGTTTCACGCCTTTGGAGGCTGGACACAAAATATTTTTATATCTTGAAATATCTTCAACATCTCCCATAAATATCTTCCCATAAAGTAATATTCATAGACAAACCCAACTTGAAACCTTTCTTTATAACCTGGTAAAAGGAAACATAATAAAGGGTGATCTCAGATGCTTAATAAGGGTAAAAAAGAGATATACATAAGAATAATATGAGCATAAGGGTATGTGAACATGATTATAGCATTTTAAAACCATACCCTTCATATTAAAGATCATAATATTGAGTCATGGAATAAATATTGGTAGTTCATAAGACATGAATCATAAGTAAATAAAATAACATGATCAATGAGAGAATAACTTTGGTATAAGACATAAATTTATGGCATACACATAATCATATAGAATCATTTCTATAGAATTCAAGGATCAAGGCTACCATAGTGGAATGCGTTCACTCCCCAAACCATCATAGTAGTCAAGGTTCACTCCCAAGACCATCAAAGTGGACAAAGTATCTTACGAAACCAGGTTCACATCCCATTCCAGTCCTATCTATCTCACAGGATAAAAATATTTACCCAATTCATTAGAGGGAGATATAGGCCCAAACTATCACATAATGAAAATAATACATATGTGTTCCACAATACCATAAAACATTCATAAAATCAAAACCCATGAAATTAAATGGGTTTCATAAAAATTTCATCATATCACAACCTATGGAAAAGAGACAGGTTTCATAATCATTTCATCATTTCATCGTAGCATAACCTATGAGAAGAAGTGGGTTTCTTAAGAATTTCCACATGGTATAAACCATGTAAGAGAAATAGGTTTTATAAAAATCATGTATCATAAACATAAACTATTCATAGAAATAATAAAAATGGAATAGTTGCATCATATCTCCAATAATACATATGTAACATCAATGGATTTCATCTTAGATGGAAAATGATTTTGAAATGACACTTGGAATATTTCATGAGGAAAATAATTTTTCTTTGAAAAACAATTTTTAAAACTAAAAATTCATAAAATTTTTGGAAATCCATTTATTTTAAAATAAAGTTTGAAACTTATAAATGAATCTTTAAAAAAAAATTAAAATATTTATTCAAGAAAATACCCATTCTACTTTGAAAAAACTCTTTAATTTTTTTTTGAAAATAATTTTATTTAAAAATAATCTTAAAAAATTATAAAGAAAGCTTCAAATAAAATAATGTTTATGAATATAAGGAATTATATTCATTATATATAATTTAAAACAAATATTTCTTTCACATTTTCAGTAAAAGTCCAATGAGAACTATTTGTAAATAACAATAATATTACTTTCAATTTTTTTATAAAAATTCAAACAAGGTTAAAAATGTATTTAATAAATAATTTGGATATTCTTAAAAACATTTTTTTTCAAAACATTTTTAGAAAAAATGATTTTGGGAGAAAAAGGGGGTTTCGACCGAAGATAGAAACAATGACCATTTTTCTTAATTGTTTTTGAAATATTGGGCATATAAATAGGTTAAAATGAAGGGAAACCATGTATTATCTAAAAATAAACACAGGATAAGAAAATATATGAGTTTATTATGAATTATATAATACTATTTCATCATTGTAAGAATAACCATGAGAAATGCTGATAAACAATGAGTTTGTAACATAAAATCACAACTAAATTGGTTACTTTGATCATGAGACACATGAAAGAAAAATGTTAAATGAAAATTATTATAAAATGAGAATAAATAAATTAATTATATTGTAAAGATCCGTAAAATTCAAGGGAAATTTTTTCTTAATTTTCTTTGGGATTTTACAAGAACGCAGTTTCTGACGGCACCTCATTCCGAGGCTCGGTGTGCCCGGAATCAATTTCCGAAGTTTAGCTCGGGTGCGTTCAGTAAACGAACGAGCGGTTTTTCCTAACTTTTGAACCGGTGCTCCGAATCGAAATCCGACGACACCGATGAAACCGCAACACCGATAATTTCTTAAGAACACCTTTTCCGGAGTTGCGTTTTCTCGGGTGAGGTTATTAATTAAATGAGTTAACTAAAGAATAAAAATAAAATGTTGTGCTACAAATTTTATTTCTATTCTAGGTAGTTTAAACCTAAGCTTGGTGGTTGGAGTGGGACCCACTAATATACTAACTCCACTAGGTAGAATATTAGTGAAGTGGGGCCCACATGATCCCCACCCTTTCAACTTCCTCAAACCCCGATTAAATGAGTAAAACACCCACACCCCCCTTTAATGAAAAGTAAACTCTTAATTAATTAATTGATTAAGTTATTCAATGTAATTAATTCGGGAATTCATTTAGAATTACAAATTGAACATTGGATTTTGTGTGTTAATTAAATAATACAAAGTCTTATTTCATTGAGGGTTAGTTTCTTTGTGTGAGAAGGATTGGGAGAGGATTTTCTCAAATCCTTCAAATCTTCATCTTCTTCATTGGAGAACGTGAAGAACGACGAAGAACGCTGGCCTCCGACGGAAGACGACGAATAACGCTAGTTCCCCGGAGATTGACGACGCGACGCCGTGTACCGTGATGCTGAAAATCCTCTTCTCTGCGACGCCGATGACACTTATGGATCTTTCTTCTGCGACATCCTTTTCCCACGTCAAACCTTCGTTCATCAACACTTTGAGGTAGGGGTTAATTGTTTTTTCCCATGAATTATTCCTTTGTTGTTCACCGACTTCTATTTGGGCAGCCTGTTATCGTAATAACGGGAGGAGGTTGGACCGCATGAACACACCCGAACCTCCTCCACCTTTGATGATTTTACTTGTTGCGGTATGAGCAAAGGCAGTGCGGTGCAACGGCACCGTGCAGAAACAATGAAGAACGAGCGAAGAAGCGCGGTGCCGTCGTGCCGCGCCGTTGAGGTCGAATAAAGCCGCGACGCTGTCGTGCTACGCCGGAGAACCAAAAAGAGGCTGAGGCCGGAGTGGGGCCACATCGGAGGGTCGCAGCACTATCGCGCCACGCCGGTCGGACAAGGCTGCGGCTCAAAGCCGCGATGGAGTAAGGCGGGGCGGCCGACACCTCGGAGGGGCGGGACAGCGGCGGTCCCGCGACAGCAGCACCGGTCGGCCGTTTCAAAGGAAAGTCCGGGGGTCGTAACCCCCGGTTGGAAAGGATCGGCCCCCACGTGGGGGCTTCGGTTTCAATCAAGGGGGGAAGCCACCCCCCCTTCTCGTAATGGCTCAGCCAGCACCGAGCTGGCTGTGTGGGGCGCGCCGCGCCAGGCCAACCGGCCGCCCAGGCCTGGCCGGGCCGCGCCGGCTGGGCCGGGCCCTGCTGGTTGGGCTGGGCCACACCCACTGGTCCAGGCCACACCCTAAAGGGCCAGAACCAGAACCGGTTCGGGTCGACCCGATTCGGGCCGACCCAGGGGGGTCTCGGGCCGGGTCGGTCCGGGCCCAAAACCCCCTAAAACCGAACATGTTCTTTCCTTTTCCCATATCTTGTCCTACAGACCTCCGATCGACGCAACGTCAGTTGCGATGCGATCCTTGGATTGAGACGGTCGTTTAGGTATATTACACTCAAGGTTTCGGAGAACGTTGGGTATGGCCGGGTCGGTTCGAACACGAAACCAATCGGGCCCTCGGAGCGGAAACACTTATAACTTGAGCTTCATACGTCCGATTGACGTGCCGTCGTCTTTGTTGGATTACTCTTAGTGAGATGGACCTTTTGGCTCACTAAGAACAAGGTTTGGACATAGTTGGAGTGTGGTCAGGTTGGTTTTGACTTAAAAACCAACCGGGCCCCAGGAACGAAAAAGCCAATAACTCTCAGACCGGGCGTCCGATTGACACGCCGTCTGTCACGGTGAGTTCCTCTTGTCGAGATGGAACTTTGAGATACATCAACTCCGGACTACGTGTCAGTTGATGTATCGACCCCTTGTCTCATGGAGAGGACCCTCTCGGAATCGAGCATGCTGTGTGCGGGAACCCTAGAGCTGGCTGCGACTACGACGACGATTGCACTGAAATCCTTCATGGGTTCGACAGCGACGAAGACTTCACTGAAATCCTCAGTGGGTTCGGCAGCGATGAATACCATACTGAAATCCTCCGTGGTTTCGATGACGGTGAAGATTGCACTGAAATCCTCCGTGGGTTCAGCAGCGATGAAGACCGTACTGAAATCCTCTGTGTGTTCAACGGCAATGAAGACTGCACTGAAATCCTCCGTGGGTTCGGCAGTGATGAAGATCGTACTGAAATCCTCTGTGGGTTCGACGATGATGACTACTGTTCTTGTATCCTACGTGGGTCTGGCAGTGTCGGCAGCGATAGAGACTACATTGGAATCCTCCATGGGTTCGGTAGCGATGAAGACCGTACTGAAATCCTATGTGGGTTCGACGTCGATGAAGACTGCACTGAAATCCTCCATGGGTTCAGCAGCGATGAAGACCACACTGAAATCCTCCGTGGGTTCGACGATGATGAAGACTGCACTGAAATACTCTGTGGGTTCAGCAGCGATGAAGACCGTACTGAAATCCTCCGTGGGTTCAATGACGAAGACTACTGTTCTTGTATCCTACGTGGGTCTGTCAGTGTTTGTCTCTGTTCTTGCTATACTACGTGGGTCTGGTAGAGTAGCTGGTCTATATCCTACGTGGGTCTGGCAGAGTAGCTGGTCTTTATCCTATGTGGGTCTGACAGCTTAGCTGGATTAGTATCCTACGTGGGTCCCATCTTAGATGAATCCGTGGCTATATCTGATCATCTCTATCACCTTACGAAGAAGTATACCTGTGTGAGATGAGTCTTGACATTCAATCAATATATTCGATATGATTGACTTTATTTCCTATGTGGATTGGGTTGTGTTATCTTATGTGGATTGGTTGTACTATCCTATGTGGACGTGATCGAACTTGGGCTCGGATGTTGGAGCCGAACGGGAATTGATGACTTAGGTATATGTATGGGCATATACCTAAGTAGTGTTGGTTGTTACTTTGTGATTGTATCTTTCCTTTGTGGATTATCCTTTGTGAATTCTGGGAGACCTTTAGGGGTCTCGGGGTCCCTAATGAGTAGCATATACTCACCCCTGCACAGGCTATGCCCGCACTACGTTGTGTTGGATGCAGACGATGGACAATGTTGATCGTGGTTGAGGCTTCTGGAGCAAGTCGGTACCTGGAGGTGGACCACTGGGCAGGACGTACATGGAGCGGACGGGTGGACCGAGGAGTTGAGGAGGCTATCTGTACTCACCCTTCAGGTGGGAATTCCAGTGGACGGATCGACGTTGCTGCTTTACTTTCAGTTGTTGTACTTCTTTCCAGTTGTACCTTACTTTCAGTTTGGGTTTATATTCTGGCCCATTTACTTTCCACACTTACTTTTGTACCCAGTTTTACTTAGTGTTTACTTATGCTTGCTTACTCTATCGTGTTTGTTTACTTTATAAAGGCAATGCCTTCCCCTTTTTGTCGGGATTTACGCCTTGGTGCTAGTCGCCAGCCCCTAGCCTATGGGAGGCAGGCTTGGGGTAGTCACAACATGGGTCCCGAGGACGGGTCATGACAAATTGGTATCAAAGGAGTTCGGTTCTACCACAGAACTTAGGACTTTGATCTTTCTTCTATGTGAAGCAATAGTGTTAAGGGTATTGAGTGTCGTTATCAGTCCCGGGAGTCCAGTATTGGTGCGACGGCCGACGTATCCATACACCAGGACCCTGACTTCTGATTTCTGACTCAATGCATGAAAACATTAATTGCATGTGTGTTTAAAAAGTTTTCTTTTTGATTACTTTGTGTCAGCTCACCAGGTATACTGTTTGACCGTGGCGCACCTGTTTCTTTTCAGGATGGCCCCACGATGGCAGCCAGATAGGGTTCTGAGCTTTGTGCGAGACGACAGCCCACCGAGCGACGAGGCCTCGGTGCAGGGGCCTTTTACTGCGGAGGCACCGGCGGTACCTCTACCCACCGAGCCACCGATGCTACCAGCCCTAGTTGCTGATAGTGCATGTCGCCTTAGTGCACTGCATGAGTTTCAGCATCAGAGACCGCCCAGGTTCCATGTGGAGACGGACCCTCAGGCAGCCGAGGATTGGCTGGAGGATGTGGTTTGAGTTTTCAGGTTATTGGGGACACCAACTGACCTCATGGTGATCCTTGCAGTGAGCCTCCTGCACGCGACAGTAGGCATATGGTGGAGCTTGATGCTCCAGGTGCACGACAAGGCATCACTCCTCTGGACAGACTTTGAGAGCCTCTTCTCTTGGAGTTCATCCCAGCCACCCTCCGTGCTGTGAGCATCGAGAAGCTTCTACAGCCGCGACAGGGCAGCATGACGGTCGCCCAGTACTCGGCAAGATTTATCGACCTCTCACGCTATTCAACAGACATGGTACGAGACCCATTCTTCCAGGCCCGGACCTTCGATCAGGGACTGAGTCATGATATCAGGGCATCGATGATCTCCCTCAGCATTCCGACACTGGAAGGAGTACTGGAGCGAGCCCTTCTCATAGAGAGATTTCTTGCGGATCCTACGCCAGCAGCGAGACCTACCGCAGGGCGGCACGTAGCAGAGTCATCTGTAGCTGGCAGTCGACGAATGTCACAGGGGTCTAGGTGGACCGGAACATCAGGCAGACGGCCTAAGGACACTGGCTCAGAGGTGCGGGGCACAGAGCGCAGACCCAGACTTCCGAGGAGCAGGCAGTGCTATGCATGCGGCGGGCAGGGCCACATGGCTCGTGACTGCCCGACCCACCATTCAGAGGAGCAGCAAATGGTTTAGGGCCACCTATGCAGAGGCAGAGAGTCAACCGTGGCAGTCCTCCGAGAGCAGGCGGACGAGGCAGGGGAGCTGGCCGAGCAGCAGGTGGTGGGCGACACTTTGAGGCTTTACCACCACCACCACCAAGAGGTCCACCCCAACCACAGGGAGCTGGCGGGTAGAGACAGGCTCAGCTTAAGGCAGCGGAGGCCTACAACCACGGTTCACCAGAGATGATTCAGGGTACTATCTGTGTCTACTCCACCCTTGCTGCAGTTCTTATAGACACATGAGCGAGTCATTCTTTTATTTCCGCTGCCCTTGTTCAGAGCTCAGAGATTCTGACTGTAACATCCCAAGTAAGTATTGAAGAATAGATATTTTTATCTATGTCTATTAATGAATTATATAGTGTTTTAGAGGCTTAAAATGAAAATAAATCCAATCTTAAGCATGGAATGCACTAATATTTTTAAAAGATTTTTTTACTGCCTTTTAATGGAAAACCATTTTTAAATCTATATTTTGACAATTTTATAAGATATGTTTGTCAAAATAAACTTATTCTTTATGATTGGGACATCAAAATTTACTTTGTGTGAATTTTTGGTATTTTTCCGATAAAGTCCATTTTTTAATGAATAGTGAAAAATGTTGTATTTTAATTCAAGACCTCTTTTTAATCTAATTTATTTATATGATTAGATTATCTTTTTAATTGGTTTTAAAGTTAAATTAGAATATATGTTTACCATTTAATCCAATGGTGGTCATTGGAATGAATTTCACTTTGAAATTGGACTTAAACTAGTGTCAATCTTTATATACTTATTGTTTCATAAAAACACGCTATTTGTCATGAAAGCGGGAATTAATTATTAAATTAATTAATGTAACTTATATGATTTGAATTTTTTAAAATAGACATCATTTTTGAATTCATAATATCAAATATTTATTAGGGTGAAGTTTTGGTATTTTTCTAAAAAACTTCAATTTTTGATGAATAGTGAAACCACTAAGTGGTAGTTAAAGAAACTGATTTTTCATTTAAATGAAACTTTTCCACTTCTGTGATTTGATTTTCAAAAATCTGACATACATGGTTGTCATTAAGAATTAAAATGTGGTTCAATGAGATTAAAATAATTTTTTGGTGAATATTAACTTTTAAGTTCTTAATCGCGATTAGAGGTAATTAGTGTAGTTTAAGGTAAAAATAATGTTTTAATAATATGAGATGAGATTGAAACATGTCCTACCCTTATTGTATGTGTCATGGAAGACCAATAAAATCCATGGGTCAACTTGGGGACCCCATGGAGCCACTTTGGAAGGAAAATGACATTAATATATTTTAATTCAATGTTAAAGTAAAAATGTCACAAACATGAGTTATTTTACTAAAACAATTTTTACATGGGGTTATACAAGTCATATTTTTGAATATAAATAGTCATTAGAAATATAAAAATATTTCCTACATCATAGTATTTTTTTATAATTTTTAGACATTAAATAAATTAAATTATTTATGACATCATGATGATGCATCAATTACCTCATTATTTAACGATTTAAATAAAATGAAAAGATAATGTAAAATATAAGACCTACACTTGTCAAAAAATTAGTGGTAGGATATATTTCGAACCCTGATCACATTATCCTCAAATTATATCAATGTGGGACCTTTTAAATCCGAAACTTGTTTTAAAATAAAGTAACATTTCTTTACATTCCAAGAGTGCCCCTCCTCTCCTCTTATAAAAGGCCCCCACCTCTACCTCCTTACCCACACTTCCAAAGCCTTTGGCTCGGCCAACCTCCCATTTTGTCTCTACACATCCCTATATAACTCTTAGAAGCCTCACTTTGGGCAGAATTCTTCCGAAGGAATCCTTTGAGCTCAAACCAAAGGTAGTTACCCGATTTTAAGGTAATGTCTTCACTTGTGTCATTTTGTTTTATTTTGCTTCTCCAACCCCTAAAATCTTTTTATTCATTTATTTTTTAAACAATATAGTATCTTCAATATACTAGGATGGTTTTATAATAAATATTCGAGATACACTTACACAAACCTACATCTAATGGCTAAAGAACATACTGTTTTCGTGGATGGCGAATTTCTGCCTCAAGAAATGATGATTGTTCAACACTCATATAACACCTTCAAAGGTGGATATTAAGATGTAACTATATTTATATATGATATATAATATGTTTATGTTTTACTTAAGATTCTGTATTTTTCATTTATGGCATACCTTTATGGATTCCATTATGGGTATACGTGATATCTTCATTTTAGTAAGTGCGGACAACCGCCCCCTCAAAGTGATTTGATTCGTTAATACCATATGTGGTACGTATAAAGGATATATTTAATGATATTATATGTGATACCATACTGGAATTAAAATACTATTATGTATCATTATGTTTTAATTCCATTAAATATAAAATAGAAATGGAAGTAGCGTTCATGCGTACGTATGACTTACCATCTCCATGAACGGTGCATTTCATTTATTACCTCAAAATGTGATGTAATATTATAAATGAATGAATGTACTGGATATATATGATATATATGATATCTACATCATGAATACAATTCTGGATATAATGGATATTTTACCACATGAACAACTTGTAATTATAAAGAGTTTATTTTTGACTCAAGTACCAATGATCGTTAAAACAACCGTTAACAACTTAAATAATTACATAGTGTTAATGACATGGTAATAAGTGATATAAAGTAATAATGTACTTGAAAAAGGTTCTTAATCAAGTAGAAATTAACTCAATTTTATTATTCAGGAGGTTAAAGAATGATCGAGTCAAGTCGGACCTGAGGTATGGGACTTCGTCTCAATCTCCTTTCATTGAGGAATATTTTGTTTTATACACAACCTTCTTTTATACGGTGTATAAAACCCTTTTACTTTTACGTTTATTAAAAAGGAATCTTTTTTGAAGAATTTACCAAATGAAAAAAGGGAATGTTTTTGTCGTACGTATGCGGCGACAACGACTTCTCCGCCGCCGTGACCGTTATTTGAGTTTCGGCTTCCTCTTCAAGCCATACCGTTTTTTAAAAGAAAAATAAATACCCTGTTTTACTTTTCTTTTATTTTGGTATTGAAAATGGTTTTCATAATTTTTTATTATATCAAGGTGTTTTATTGATATCTTGTGATTGAAATGTTGAAATTTTATGTTTCCTTTATGTATGTTTTATGTGATACGATTATGTTATTATTCTTGGGAATTATTATGAAGACGGGTGGTTTCGTGATAAAATAAGGGTGGGTGAGCCCGATATAGCTCTCCAATGCATTGGGTAACGCGAAGGAGTGAAACGTTAAGGTTTCTCCGAAGAGATTTAGGGAATATACTGTGATGGGTATTCCAAACGTAACTAGGAGGGTTACTCCCTACGTAATAATGTTATGAATGCCTCAAGTTACCTTTATGTCTTACGATTTATATGATTTATTCATGATTTGATGAGGTATGTTAAAGTGCTTATGTTTTATGGGTAAAGTATGATTTCATTCTTATGTATATATGTACCCATGTTTCCTTTCCATATTTTTATATCCCTTACTGAGCTTTTTATGCTCATCCCAAGTTTTTGAAATGTTTTTCACAGGTCAAGGGAAAGGTACATGATATGATGATAGTGTCAAGGAAGTGTCAAGAATGAATCCATGTTTTATTTTAAATATGTTTCCATTGATGGGAAAAATGAATACTATCTTTTATGTAACCACTTTGTTTAAATGTGGAATGTAATGCATGTTTTATGATCTAATTATCTAAAACTCTAAACCTGAAAAGATCCTCAAGGTGTAATCTTGTAATAACTCAATATTAAGTAATGTTTAAGGCTGGGGCCTTATACTGACAGAGCCATTGGCTCGATCCTTACGGATAGAGACTCCTACGGGAGCAGACTCGACGATTACGAACTGGTGCCGGTAGTGTGAGCTTACTCTAGGAGGCAAGAGCTTTGGCTGGGATCTTCTTCTAGCAGCATCGAGGTCTTACGACGTTATCTTGGGCATGGATTGGTTATCTATAGTCCATGCTCAGATCGACTGTACTAGGCGCAATGTGCGGTGTGTATGCACCGACGGGAGCAGGTTCACCTTCACCGGCGAGAAGGGTGCCTTTGCAGCGCAGGATGGACTCACATAGGGGAGAGGACATCCCATCACTCATCAGTTGGCTAGCCTCATCCTAGGAGCAGTTGACGTGCGGAGTCTGAGTTTTCCTGTAGTGGTGGATCAGTATGCAGACGTTTTTCCTGACGACATTCCAGGACTACCTCCTCGTAGAGAGGTAGACTTTTATATTGAACTGTACCCCGGGACAACCTTGATATCCACTCCAGCATATCGGATGGCTCCCGCTGAGTTTCGAGAGCTACGGGTACAGCTAGAGGACTTGCAGGGCAAGGGATTCATCCGACCCAGTGTTTCACCCTGGGCTTCCCCGATATTGTTCGCCAAGAAGGCGGACGAGAGCTTGCGACTGTGTGTCGACTATCGTCACCTGAACCAGGTGACTGTGAGGAACAAGTATCCGCTACCGAGGATTGATGACCTCTTCGATCAGTTTAAGGGAGAACAGTGGTTCTCGAAGATAGAACTCAGGTCAAGCTATCATCAGCTCAGAGTTCGAGACGAGGACGTGCAGAAGACGGCCTTCAGATGTTGGTATGGCCACTATAAGTTCTTGATTATGCCTTTCGGCATTACCAACGCTCCAGCAGTGTTCATGGGTCTCATGAAAAGGATCATTCAGCCATACCTCGATCTATTTGTTGTGGTATTCATCGACGACATATTGATATACTCGACCACTGAGGAGGATCACGCCTACCACTTGTGGGTTGTACTAGACACACTCCGAGACCACCAGCTTTATGGAAATCTCTCGATGTTTTAGTTCTGGTTACGTGAGGTGCACTTCTTGGGACACGTCATCTCTGAGGCGGGAGTTGTGGTGGATCCTGAGAAGATCGAGGCAGTGCTAGCTTGGGAGCCACCCAGGAGCGTGATGGAGGTGCGGAGTTTCTTGGGTCCAGCTGGGTACTACCGGAGATTTGTGCCAGACTTTTCCAGAGTTGCGGCACCACTCTCAGCTTTGAATAAGAAGGGGAAACCCTTCGTGTGGTCAGACAGATTTCAGTAGAGCTTCCAAGAGCAGAGACAGATATTGACCAGCGCACCTATCTTGAGGCTACCAGAGGAGGGAGTAGGGTACATAGTCTACTGTGATGCATCAGGGACCGGACTCGGATGTGTCCTGATGCAGGAGAGGGCAGTGATCGCATATGGATCACGTCAGTTGAGGCAACATGAGCAGAACTATGCTACCCATGAACTGGAGTTAGCAGCAGCGGTCTTAGCTCTGAAGATGTGGCGACACTATCTGATGGGCAAGCACTTTACAGTCTACTTTGACTACCAGAGTCTCAGGTACATCTTCTCGTAGAAGGACCTGAATCTGAGATAGTGGTTATGGCTCGAGTTTCTCTAGGACTATGACTTCGAGATAGTCTATAATCTTGGAAAGGGGAAAGTATTAGCCGATGCTCTCAGCAGGAGGATGGGAATTCAGCTACTCAGGGAGGTGACAGAGCAGCTAGCCGCTTTACAGATATCCTTCATGGATAGAGATGGAGTAGCATTTCTTCAGTCACTCACAGTCACTCCTCCACTGCTGCAGCGGGTTAGATAGGCACAACATGGGGACGTTGACTGTGAGACTCGGCATGCACAAATATCCTCAGGACAGACACCTAATGGATTTTCTGTGGGGGGAGAGCACGTCATCCTTCTCAGAGGACGTACCATGGTACCGACTGCTTTATTGGAGGAGGTGATGAGGGAGTTTTACACTTCCCCTTTAGCGGTGCATCTAGGAGTGGCAAAGATGTACTGGGATCTCAGATGACAGCACTGGTGGCCGGGTATGAAGAAGGCTGTAGCTGAGTTCGTTTCTTGATGCCTCACCTATCAGCAGGTGAAGGCGGAGCACCAGGTACCAGCAGGCTTGGTATATCCCTTAGAGGTCCCAGAGTGGAAGTGGGATAGGATATCTATGGATTTCGTGACTGGACTTCCACGTACTTCCATAGGTCACGACTCTATTTGGGTGATTTTCGACCGACTCACCAAGTCGGCTCACTTCTTACCTATCAGAGAGCAGGGCTCAGTGGAGATCTTGGGACGCCTCTACATTCAAGAGATTGTAAGGCTTCATGGTGTGCCATCATCTATCATCTCCGATCAAGATGCTCGCTTTACTTCCCAACTTTGGAAGGGGTTACAGGAGGCATTCGGGATGCAGCTACGTCTGAGCACTGCCTTTCACCCTCAGACGGATGGTCAGATGGAGAGGACCATTCATACTCTCGAGGACATGCTCCGTGCATGTGTCCTCAACTTTGGTCACAGTTGGGAGTACCATCTACCCTTGGTGGAGTTCGCATACAACAACATCTACGACTCCACCATCGTGATGGCACCATACGAGGCATTGTACAGTCGGCCATGCAGATCACCTCTGTGCTGGACATACCCTGGGGATTCAGCACTTGTGGGACTAGAGATGGTCCAGGCCATGACAGAGAAGGTCCAGGTCATCCAGAAGCAGATGAGGACAGCTCAGAGCCAGAAGAAGTCTTTTGCTGATAGGAGGCGGAGGCCACTAGAGTTCAAGGATGGTGACCACGTCTTCTTACGGGTCTCAACTCGACGTGGATTACGGAGATTTGGATGGGGCGGAAAGTTATCTCCACGCTTCATCGGACCATTACAATTCCTCATCAGGATAGGTGAGGTGTCTTATCGCCTGGCTCTACCACCTCAGTTGCACCGGGTGCACGACGTCTTCCACGTATCTCAGCTGAGGAGATACGTGCATGACCCGACACATATCATCGACCATGGGGAGTTGGACATTGACGATGGGGCGACTTTTGTGGAAGTCCTGGTGGAGATCGAGGATCAACAGGAGCAGGTCCTACGTGGACGGTCGATACCTCTAGTGCGCATCAGATGGAAGCACGGGAACCTCCAGGAGAGAACTTGGGAGCGGGAGGCTCAGATGCATGCTCAGTACCCACATTTGTTCCCCTAGTTTATGATGTATCTTTACGGGGACGTAAAGCCCTGAGTTGGGAGTAATGTAAAGACCTGTAAAATTCAAGGGGATTTTTTTATTAATTTTCTTTGGGATTTTACAAGAACACAGTTTCTGACGGCACCTGATTCCGAGGCCCGGTGTGCCTGTAATCAATTTCTGAAGTTTAGCTCGGGTACATTCAGTAACCGAACGAGTGAGTTTTTCTAACTTTTGAACCGATGCTCGGAATCGAAATCCGAGGGAACCGATGAAACCACATCTCCGGTAATTGCTTAAGAACACCTTTTCCAGAGTTGCGTTTTCTCGGGTGAGGTTATTAATTAAATGGGTTAACTAAAGAATAAAAATAAAATGTTGTGCTACAAATTTTATTTCTATTCTAGGTAGTTTAAACCTAAGCTTGGTTGTTGGAGTGGGACCCACTAATATCCTAACTCCACTAGGTAGGATATTAGTGAAGTGGGTCCCACACGAGCCCCACCCTTTCAACTTCCTCAAACCCCTATTAAATGTGTAACACACCCGCACCCCCCTTTAATGAAAAGTCAACTCTCTTAATTAATTAATTGATTAAGTTATTAAATGTAATTAATTCGGGAATTCATTTAGAATTTCAAATTGAACATTGGCTTGTGTGTGTTAATTAAATAACACAAAGTCTTATTTCATTAAGGGTTAGTTTCGTTGTGTGAGAAGGATTGGGAGAGGATTTTCTCAAAGCCTTCGAATCTTCATATTCTTTGTTGGAGAATGCGAAGAATGACGAAGAACACCGGACTCCGACGGAAGATGACGAAGAATTCTAGTTCCCCGAAGATCGATGATGCGACGACGTGTACTGCGACGCCGAATATCCTCTTCTCCGTGACGCCGAAGACGCTTAAGGAGCCTTCTTCCACGACGCCCTTTTCCTGCGTCAAACCTTCGTTCATCAACACTTTGAGGTAGGGGTTAATTATTTTTGCTCGTGAATTATTTCTTTGCCATTCATCGACTTCTATTTGGGCTGCCTGGTAATAACGAGAGGAGGTTGGACCGAACGAACACGGCCAACCATCCTCCCACTTTGATGATTGTACTTGTTGCGGTATGAGCAAAGGCAGAACAGTGCAAGGACACTGCGCAAAAACAATGAAGAGCAGGCGAAGAAGCGCGACGCCGTTACGCCGCGCCATTGAGGTCGAATAAAGCCGCGACACCGTCGCGTCGTGCCATAGAACCACGAAGAGGCTACGGCTGGAGCGGGTCCACGATGAAGGGGCGCAACGCCATCGCGCCCCGCCGGTCGGACAAGGCCGTGGCTCAAAGTTGCGGCGGAGCAAGGCGGGGCGGCCTGAATCGCCGGCCGCCGGAACCTCGGAGGGGCGGGACCGCTGCGGTCCCGCGGCGGCAGCACCGGCAGGCCGGACCGGGCTAGACGTTTCGGAGGAAATACCGGGGGTCGTAACCCCCGGCTGGAAAGGAGCGGCCCCCACGTGGGGGCCACAGTTTCAATCAAGGGGGGCAACCGCCCCCCCTTCCCGCAACGGCTCGGCCAACACCGAGCTGGTAGTGCGGGGCGCGCCGTGCCAGGCCGGGCCGGGCCGCGCCGGGGGTTCCAGGCCGCGCCCTAAGGGGCTGAACCCGAACCCGAACCTGGTTCGGGTCGACCCGGTTCGGGCCGACCCAGGGGGGTCTCGGGCCTGGTCGGTCCGGGCCCAAAACCCCCTAAAACCGGATAGGTTCTTTATTTTGCCCATATCTTGAGCTACGGACCTCCGATCAATGCACCATCAGTTGCAATGCGATCCTTGGATCGAGAAGGGAGTTTCGCTATTTTACACTCAAGGTTTCGGAGAACTTTTGGTATGGCCGGGTTGGTTCGAACACGAAACCAACCGGGCCCTCGGAGCGGAAACACTTATAACTTGAGCTCCGAATGTCCGATTGACGTGCCGTTGACTTTGTTGGATTCCTCTTAGTGAGACGGATCTTTTGGCTTACTCTGCTCAAGGTTTGGATGTAGTTGGAGTGCGGTCGGGTTGGTTTTGACTTTAAAACCAACCGGGCCCTTGGAACAAAAAAGCCAATAACTCTCAAACCGGGCGTCCGATTGACGCGCCGTCTGTCACATTGAGTTCCTCTTGTTGAGATGGAACTTTGAGATACATCATCTCCAGACTATGTGTCATTTGATGTATCGTCCCCTTGGCTCGTGGAGTGGACCCTCCCGGAATCGAGCATGCTGTGTGCGGGAACCCTAGAGCTGGCTGCGACTGCGACGACGATTGCACTGAAATCCTCCGTGGGTTCGGCAGCGATGAAGACTGCACTGAAATACTTCATGGGATTGGAAGTGATGAAGACCATACTGAAATCCTCCATGGGTTCGACGGTGATGAAGACTGCACTGAAATCCTCCGTGGGTTCGGCAGCGATGAAGACCATAGTGAAATCCTCTGTGGGTTCAACTGCGATGAAGACTGCACTGAAATCCTCTGTGGGTTCGGCAACGATGAAGACCGTACTGAAATACTCCATGGGTTCGACGACAATGACTACTGTTCTTATATCCTACATGGGCCTGGCATTTTTTGACTCTGTTCTTGCTATCCTACGTGGGTCTGGAAGAGTAGTTGGTCTGTATCCTATGTGGGTCCGACAGCTTAGCTGGTTTAGTATCCTACATGGGTCCCAGCTTAGATGAATCAATGTCTATATCTGATAATCTCTATCCCCTTACGAAGAAGTATACCTGTGTGAGATGAGTCTTTAATTTCAATCAATATCTTTGATATGATTGACTTGCTTTCCTATGTGGATTGGTTTGTGTTATCATGTGTGGATTGGTTGTACTATCCTATGTAGACGTGATCGAACTTGGGCTCGGATGTTGGAGCCGAACAGGAATTGATGACTTAGGTATATGTATGGGCATATACCTAAGTAGTGTTGGTTGTTACTTCGTGATTGTATGTTTCCTTTTTGAATTATCCTTTTTGGATTCTGGGAGACCTTCGTGGGTCTCGGGGTCCCTACTGAGTAGAGTATACTCACCCCTGCACGGGCTATGCCCGCACTACGTTGTGTTGGATGCAGATGATGGACAATGTTGATCGTGGTTGAGGCTTGTGGAGAAAGTCGGTACCTAGAGGTGGACCACTGGGCGGGACGTACACGGAGCGAACGAGTGGACCGAGGAGCTGAGGAGGCTATCTGTACCCACCCTTCAGGTGGGACTTCCAGTGGACGGCTCGACGTTGCTTCTTTACTTTCAGTTTCTGTACTTCTTTCCAGTTGTACCTTACTTTCAGTTTGGGTTTGTATTTTGGCCCATTTACTTTCCGCACTTACTTTTGTACCCAGTTTTACTTAGTGTTTACTTCTGCTTGCTTACTCTGTGGTGTTTGTTTACTTTATAAAGGCAATGCCTTCCCCTTTTTGTCGGGATTTACGCCTTGGTGCTAGTCTCCAGCCCCTGGCCTATGGGAGACGGGCTTGGGGTAGTCACTACACGGGTCCCGAGGATCGTTCGTGACATATATTGCATGTCAAAGGGTATGTATATACACCACATAAAATAATATTGGTATATAGCATGGTATATATCTTAAATAAGGAAAATTGAGACAAAAATTCATTACCACCTGGGGATATTTTGAACAATAAACCCCATAAAAGAGAGATAATAAAATGGATATGTAATTACCCATAATTTTCATGATAATAAATATAAAAAAAATTCAGTAATATTATATACATCACATATAAGAAACAAGTGGTGAATATGACATGTATCTCATAGATATAAAGTGAGACAAAAAATCCCTTACTACTTTAGTAACATTTTGAATTGTAATCCCTAATAAAGCATAACATAAAAAACATTAAATATCACGAAAATAATGAGATTAATGATATAAAATGTCAAATTTTCAGTATATACAACAAAAAATGAAACAAGTGGTGAATTTTCATATGTCTCCCAGAAATTAAAAGAGAGACAAGAAATCCCTTACCTTATGTCTCAAATTCCTTCATAAATGTTTGATCCTATCACATTCGTGATTTCGTTTTGAGATATTTTTCTATTTATTTTTGGTCTAGAATTTTTATCTTGGAATTACTATATAATTTTGGATAAAAAATGGTAAATTTGGTTGTGGCAGCATGTGGAACACGACTGGCGCATAGCTAGGAGAAACCATGTGCCCTTGCCCAGGAAACCGTGTGACAAATGATGTGTTTGGATAGTAGCTACCACATGGTTAGAGCATGAATACTCAATTTTTGTGGGAATACCATGAGGTCAATGCCTCTTGGATAGTGATGGGTGCATGGTTGTCGCACGGTTTGACAAACCGTGTGGGAAAACAATGAGACTTTCTCAAGTCATTAAAAACATAGAATTTACATTTCAACCCTCCTCAATAATTAACCCTAAACCACTCCCATATTCCCCATTCAGGATTTTTATCCATTGGAGATCCCTCAAATCTTCCTTATACCTCTTTAGCCTAAATCCTTGGGTGGTTTTTACCCCAATTCTTCAAGAAAACATCAAGTAAGACCTTTTCCTCTTGATTTCTCCCTCTTTCTAGGGTTCTTATTCCCTTTTTCTTGATTTCCTAATTTCTAGTGGGTTTTATGACCTATGTAGGGTTTAATATTGTGTTATTAAGGGTGATCTTGATAGTAGTTGTTCATTATTTCCTTTATAGGGTCTTATGGTGGCGAGGTTGTGGTTTCACCACAATTTCTAGAAGTCCCAAGTGTGAGGTAGGTGGTTCCATGATTTTACATAATTGGATGAGTATAGCTTGCATTATTGAATTATTAAATGTGTTCTATAAATTGATTATGTGGTATGAAACATGTTTTGGACCTTTTTTATGATGGAAATGTAAAGAAAATGGGTTTTCTAAGGGAAAGTGTTTTTATTCCTTGTATTCTTAATTGTGGCATTTCTTTGATTTATTCTATGCCTTATATGAAAGGTGTGAAATGTGTTTTCAAAGAGTTTAAAGGTTCATATGTGTTGAAGGTGGATTTATCAAGTGAACTGGGTTTCATTTATTTTGGTTTCTTTGTCATGTACCTTTAATGTATCTTTGAAATTGTGAAAGTGACTGAAAAAATGACACCAAAAATACTTCCAAATGGTTTTATTGTCTGTATGAAATGGAAAATGGAAGTTTCCATGTTTGATTTTGATTTAGTGGATTAATGTAAAAGTGTGTATGTGGTGATTTTATTGTGTTATTGTGATGCTTGTCATGCTTATGTGATTGTGTTGATTTATGTGATATGTGAAAGGGGTCTTGAGCACAAAGGGAATCCCAGGTATCTAGGTGGGTGAACTAGAACCAGTACACTAGTTGATTAGGAAGTGGTTGAGGCCCGAATTCATCTAGAAAGATTTATATTTACAACACTAACTAAACATTTGATATGATTGGAGACCACTAGAACTTTTTATTGGATCCTCTCTAGTAGCTTGTGCATGGGAAAACCATTAGACCCCCAAAACTTTGGATGAGATCCTCTTTGGTGGCTCATGCCTGAGAATGTTATTGATAGTTGATCTTGAGATTTTGATCATCAAGGTATGAGGTTTCTAGGGCCCTGCTAGATCTAGTTATCCTTAGGGATTTTCCCATGGTTCTCTCTTATGATATGATGGTTATATGATATGGTTCTATCCTTCCTCATTTGGTAAACCTTGAGTACAATTTTATTTCAAGCATGTTTATTTGTGAAAAAGGTTTTCATTGAAAAGTGTTTCTTGAGAAGTCTTCCTTAAAATATATATATTTTTTAATTTTTTTTTTCAATTTTATTAAGAAAGTGTACATGATAATTTGTCTTATATTGTTATAGCATGTGATTTTTCTTTGGGTGGCATCACACTGGGCTTTGGATCACACCCTACATACACATTTGGGTGTATGTATACTTTGTTATGTATGACCCATATAAAGGAAATATGTATCATGGTGATGGGGGATCCAGTTACTAGAGTTACACTTCTTATTAGTTTTGGTGGTGGAAACTTTAGGGTGATGCTACTCTTGTTTCATAGAGGTTTTTGGGATAGTAATTTTTCCCTTTTGTTGTAGCACTTATGGTTTATGTCTAAAGTTGTAAACCTTGAATCAGGAAATTATTGTGCCTTGTTTGGATTTGGTTATTTATTATTGTGATGTTTATATCTTTTGGTTGTCTATGATTATACAAATGGGTGAAATCATTCCCAAATCATATTTTTGATACCTAGGCATTAGTTTCTAGCTCATGGGGATTAGGAATGCCCTTCGGGCCATGCCATAAATTGGGATGGGTGTTAAGTTGGATGGAATCCTTGCTTGGTTCATGAAAAAATGGTATTAGAGGAGGTTACACTATTTTTTTTCAAGTTATTTGGGGAAAATTCTGGATGGAATGAAGCTAAGATTTTTAGGGTTTGAGGTTTTGGTTTCGAGTGCGGTGCCTGGATCACACACCTCGTGACAGGACTCAATTCGCCATGGGATATTGGGGTTTGGTTTTAATTCTCCTCCAGGTGAGATGTACATGCTGCAGACTGTATATAAACACTGGGTGGGGGTGGAGTAGTTTGATCTGGCTTGTTTTTATAATGGTTTTGGTTGTGTTTTTATTTATGGAAGTGTTTGAGATTTATTTCTATTTCAAAAAAAATTTAGAATGGTTATGTTGATGGTTTATCCTCATTGCTTCTTATTGTAGTAAATGGAACCTCAGATAATCCCTCTGCAGCAGTTGGAAGATTTTGGAGAGAGTTATCTCTCACCAATTGATCATAGATTAGTGAAAACTGTGGTTTGGGATGTTCCAGATCTGGTTCAAGGAGTGGGATCTAGTCTTACTCAGGTTAGGGAATCCGAAAAAACTCCCTGTAAAGAAAAAGCTCAAGAGTTTCTCAAGAACAAGCCTCCCTCTTTTTGGGGTGGCACCAAACCTTAGTAAGTAGAGTAGTGTATTGAGAAGATAGAAAGTATGTTCAAGTTTCTTAATACTCCTATGGCTGTCAGTGTGAAATGTGCATCATTCATGTTGGAAGTACCTAATCATAAGTGGTGGGACTCAGTGGTGTAAGCTGGAAAGGACGAGAAAATGAGACGGAAATATTTCAAGGATATTTTAAACAAGCATTATTTTCTTGAGGTTTTTTCCTTAGACAGATCCCAAGAGTTAATGGATGTTACCCAGGGAGACTGATCCATGATGGAGTACACCAAACACTTTACTGAGCTAGTTTGGTATGCACCAGAGCACGTTTCCAATGAGCTTATGAAGGCTCAGAGGTTTGAGATGGGGTTATGGACAGAGATTCGATCGTAGGTCTTTTTGTCCAAGCTAAAAACGTATGTTGAGGTGGTTGATCATTAAATGATGGTGAAAATTTATCATAAGGTCCATCCTAGTTTTATTGTATCAATATCAGTAGTGGTAAGTCACAGTTATTCTGAGAAAAAGAGGAATAGGGATGAGAAAGGGAAAAAGGAAGGTGGTAGTTCAGGACATCCTTCCCAGACGTCATCGTCTATGGATATAGATTCTGGATCAGTTATGTTCTATCATTGTGGAAAGGTAGGACGTATGCAACCTACATGCACATCCCCTCCCAAACAATGTCACTAGTGTGGGATTGTGGGAAAATTGCAGTAGTTTTGTAGAATAGTGTGCCCATATCAGAGTGGTGCAAGATATATGGCTTCCAAAGAGATTTCATCCTTGTTAGAACTATCTAGGATAGTGGGTTACCGATTTGGAGGTCATGGTGGTAGGGATGGATCATCTTCTGGGTAGAGTTATTTCAGGGTAGAGCTGCAAACTAGTGGTTGTTCTCAGGCTCAGGCTGAGATGAGGCAACTCCATATGGTGGATCGAGCGCTAGTAGAATCCAATGTAGGTCCTAAAATAGTTTGAGGTACCATTATTATTTCATCATCTTTATCTTTTTTTCTCCTTGATTCTAGTGCTTCTGCTTCTTTTATTTATTCCTTCCTTGTTTATGTGATAAAGTTTCCAACTGATCTTATTCTGTATGTGATGGAGTTGGTAATGTCTCTTGGTAAGAAGTTAGAGAAGGGTTTCAGGTGTCCTTTTTATGCATTCTCCATTCAAGGGTCAAGTTAGAATGGGATTTTATGGTTTTTGACATGTAACTCTTTAATGTAATCCTTGCTATATATTGGAAGGTGAATTTTCATGTGCACATCAATTACTATAAGTGGAAAGTGAGTTTTATGGCACCTAATGGAAGTAACCAAGATTTTACAGGATAATGGGATCCTTGGTCAGGTTGTGATGGACCTATGATTCTGGAATTGGAAAATATTTTTTATTATATCTCATCACTCACATTTTAGGACAATGATAAGGTTACTAAGGGTGGGTTACCTCATATGCTGGATGGGTTCCTGGAGGGTTTTTTTCAGAGGATTTTTCAGGTTTTCCTCCAGAGTGGGATGTGGAGTTGTCTATCAATTTGGTGTCGAGAACACATATGATATCTCTTCCCTCAAACCATATAAACCATACCAAATTTATGGAATTAAAGGTATAATTGGATGATTTTGAATCAAAAGAATTAATTCACCCGAGTATCTCACCTTGGGCTGACCCAATGTTGTTTGCTAAGAAGGATGATAGATCTCTCTAGTTGTGCATTGATTACCAAAATATGAATAAGGTATCAATCAAGAATAAATACCCTTTTCCCCACATGGATGAACTTTTCAATCAGCTTAAGGGGTCAAGGTGGTTTTCAAAAATTGAACCACATTTTGTGTATCATCGAGTCCAAGATAGGGAGGAAGATGTTCTGAAAACATCTTTTAAAAGAAGTTACGACCATTTTGAATACTTATTCATGCCTTTCGGATTGAAAAAATATATAGTCATATTTATGGAACTCATGAACATGGTGTTCCATTAGTATCCTGACTCATTTTTCATGGTGTTCATGGAAAAAATCCTGATCTATTCCGGATATGAGGAGGTGCATGAGTGGTATTTGAAGATTGTTCTAGACACTCTTTAGGATCATCATCTCTATGTGAAATTTTCCAAGTGCACCTTTTGGATTTGGGAGGTGAAGTTTCTGGGTCATGTGATCTCGGAGCGAGGGGTTTTAGGTGGATCCCAATAAGATCAGTGTAGTTATTTCATGTGAACGACCAAAGAATGTATTTGATATCAGGATCATTTTGGGCATGGAAGGATATTACAGGAGGTTTGTTTGATATTTATCTTAGCCTGCTTCCTCTATGACGATGCTCACCCAGAAGGGGCTGAAGTTTGATTGGAGCCCAGAGTTACAAGAATCATTTGAGGAACTTAAGAGGCGATTGACCACAAATCCTATTTTAATGTTTTCAGAATCTGGAAAGGGATATGTGGTCTATTTCGATGCTTCTAGTATCGGTCTTGGGAGTGTGCTGATGCATGATAATCACGTGGTGGATTATGGATCACACCAACTCCAACCATCTAAAAATAATTACCCAACCCATGAACTAGAGTTATTGAAAATGATTCATGCCTTAAAGACATGGTGTCATTATCTTTTTGGGGAGAAGTTTATTATTTATTATGATCATAAGAGTTTAGACTACATTTTTTCCCATATTTTTTTTGAATTTAAAGAAACATCATTAGGCTGAGTATCTTCAGGGGTTTGATTTTGATATCATGTGTACCCTAGGAAAAGGTAATTTTTTGTAAGATTCTTTGAGAAAAAAAGTGATAGTGCAAGTGTTGAGAAAGTCCAGTGATGAGTATATGTTGATGAGACTTTTTTCTCAGATGCACCTGGAGACTAAGGAGTATAGTAGAGGTGAATTATTGTATAATGCTCATTTGATGCGTTCTCTTATGAAATTGATTCAGCAAGAGCAGTTGGGTGATGTGCTATGCCATCATTCGCTGCAGTTTCTTCAAAGTGGGGAAAAACCTTATGATCAGTTGTTGTCTCCCAAGGGAATCTTGTGTTTCAAGGGTCATTTCATGGTGTTGTTATCATTAATAAAGGTGGTAATATAGGATAACTACCAGTATTAGTGGACCTTTCATCCTGGTGCTACAACTATGTATTATGATATGCGTTAGCAATTCTGGTGGCCAAGTATGAGGTGAGATATAGCTGACTTTGTATCATAGTGTTACATGTGTCAGTAGGTTAAAGTGGAGCACCAGAGGACCTAAAATTTTCTTCAACTTCTAGCCATCCCTACCTAGAAGTGGGATGATATTTCCATATACTTTATCATGGTATTAACTCGTACACACTAGCGAAGAAATTCCATATGGGTATTAATTGAACTTCTGACCAAATCATCCCATTTCATTCCAATCAGAGATTCAACTAAAGTGGGTGAGTTGGTCTAGTTGTATGTTCAAGAGGTTTTAAGGATTTATGGTGTGCCATAAATAATTGTTTTCGATAGGCCCCCTCATTTTTCATCACAGTTCTGTGAATACCTTCAGAATAAAGTGGGGTCATAGGTTAAGTTGATCATGCTATACCATCCTCAAACAGATGGTTAGATAGAGCATGCAAATCATATTTTAGAAGAAATGATTCAGGAATGTGTCTTGGATTTTAGAGGCTCATGGGATAGACATTTGAGATTAGTTGAGTTTTAATATAACAATAGTTACCAATCATCAATTTGAATGAATCCCTTTGATGTCATTTATAGTTGTCAATGTCGATCTCCTTTATGTTGGGATGAGGTGGGTGAGACCTCATTATTGGGACTGAGCCATGTGTAGGAGACTTCTGATAAAGTTAAGTTGATCAGGAAGTGGTTATTAAAATCTTAGAGTCATCAAAAATCTTATGCCTATTAGAGGTTACAAGATTTGGAGTTTTATGTGGGTGACCAGGTGTTTCTGAAAGTGTCACCTCGTTTGGGTCATCGTTGTTTGGGTATGCAAGGGAAGCTAACACCGAGATATATTGAGCCCTTTGAGATTATCAAGTGGATTGATAGGATGACATAATGGTCTGATTTTCCCTCATGGTTGATGTTTATTCATGATGTGTTTCATGTATCTTAGTTGAAAAAGTACAACCCATATTCATCTCATGGGCTGAATTGGGAAGATTTAGAATTGGATCCTAATTTATCTATGTTTGAATATCCAATATGGATTATGGATTCTCAAGAAAAAGTTATTCATTGGAATTCTATTTCATTGGTTCTAATTCTTTGGAAACATAGAAATTATATGCATGAGGCTTAAGAGAGAAATTCTTGTGTTGAGGAGGAATATCTATTTTTATTTTCTGAGAAAGCTTCGATTTGACTTTATGAGGAAGGAAAGTTTTCATGGTGGGGAGAATTGTCACATCTATGATTTCATTTTAAGGTATTTTCTATTTATTTTTATTCTAGAATTTGTCTCTTGAAATTCTAATCTAATTTTGGAGAACAAATGGTGAATTTGGGTTTGGAAGCATGTGGCATACGGCTGGTGCATGGTTAGGGGAAATTGGTGCTTTTACCTAGGAAACTATATAGTAGATGATGGGTTTAGACAGTAGATACCTCATAGTTAGCGTATATCTAGTCAAGCCATGTGGGAAAACTGTGTGGTCAATTCCTCTTGGATTGTGAAGGGAATATGGTTTCTACATGGTTTTGAAATTTGTGTGTGCAAACCATGTGACTTGTCTAGGTCATTAAAAACTTGGAATTTACATTTCTAACCTATTTTATTTTTAACCCTAAACCACTCCGATTCACCCCATTAATGATTTTCAGCCATAGTATCTCCATACAAGCTTCCTTGGAACTCATGATCCTCAATCCTTGGGTTGTTTTGACCCTAATTATTCAAGGAAACATCAATTAATCCCTTCTCCTCTTGATTTCTCCCTCTTTTTAGGATTTTTCTCCCCTTATTCTTGGGTTTCTAATTTCCAGAAGGTTGTATGACTTAAGGAGGGTTTGATCTTATATTTTTAAGGGATATATTGATATTGGTTTTTCATTCTTGAATTTATAGGGTCTTGGGGTGGTGAGATTGTGGTTTCACATCAATTTTTGGAAGTCCCAAGTGTGAGGCAGGTGGTTCCATGCTTTTACATTATTAGATGAGTTTATCTTGCTTTCATGAATTATTAAATGTGTCATATAAATTTATTATATGGTGTAAAACATGTTTTGGAAGGGTTTTATCATGAACATGTAAATAAAATTGTTTTTATAAAGGAAATTGATTTTATTCCTTGTATTCTTCATTATGGTGTTTCTTAAATATGTTCCATTCCTTAAATGAAAGGTAAGAAATGTGTTTTACAAGAGATTAAATGTGATTATGTGTTGAAAGTGGATTTATCAAGTGAAATGGGTTTCATTTATTATGGATTATTTTTCATGAACCTTTAATGTATCTTTGTAATTGTGAAAGTGATTGTGAAAATGATGTGAAAAGTATTTCTAAATGTGTTTGGTGTGTGTATGAAATGGAAAGTGGTTTAATTATGGAAAATATTGGTTTCCATTAGTGATTTTGATCATAGGATAAATGTGAATGTATGGAGGTGGTGATTTTATTATGTTCTTATGATGCTTGGAATTATTATGTGATAATGTTTATTAATGTGATATGTGAAAGGGAACTTGATCACAAAGGGAATCCCAGGTATCTAGGTGGGAAAACTAGAACTAGTAAGCTAGTTGATTTAGAATTAGTTGAGTCCTGGATTCATCTAGAAAGATTTACGATTACTACACTAACTAAACATGTGATATGATTCGAGACCACTAGAACTTTGTATAAGATCCTCTCTAGTGGATTGTGCATGATAAATCTGTTGGACCGCTAGAACTTTTGATGAGATCCTCTCTAGTGGCTCATTCATTAGAACGTTATTGATAGTTGAGATTGTGGATTTTGATCACCAAGGCATGAGGTTTCTATGGTCCCACTAGATATAGTTACCCTTAGGGATTTCCCCATGGTTCTCTCTTGTGATATGATGTTTATATGATATGGTGATAGCTGTCGACATATGGTATACCTTCACTTCACTTTTATTTCAAGCAAGCTTATTTGTGAAAAATGTTTTCATTGAAAAGTGTTTCTTGAGAAATATTCCTTAAAAATATTTTCATAAAAAAATTTCAATATTCTTATGAAAGTGTTCATGATAATTTGTCTTATAATGTTATATAATGGAATCTTTTCTTTGGGTGATATCCTACTGGGCTTTGGATCACACCCTACATACACCTTTGGGTGTATGTAGACTTTGTTATGTATGAACTAGGTAGAGGAAAGATGTATCATGGTGATAGTGGATCTAGTTTCTAGAGTTAAACTTCTTTCAGGTGTTGGTGGTGGTGACTTGAGAGTGATTATCCTCCTGTTTCATAAAGGTTTTTGGGATAGTCACTATTCTCCTTTGTTGTATCAATTTTGGTTTATGTATAAAGTTACAAACCATGAATCTAGAAATTATTGCACCCTGTTTGGATTTGGTTATTTATTATTATGATGTTTATTTTTTTTGGTTGTTTATTATTATAAAAATGGGTTAAATCATTCCCAAATAATATTTTTGATACCCAGGCACTGGTTTCTAGCCTGTGGAGATTGGGAATGCCCTTCGGGCCATACCATGAATCAGGTCAGGTGTTGGGTTGGATGGAATCCCAACTTGGTTCGTGATATAAAATAATTTATAATAAATAAAATTTTATTATTAATATATTAAATAACCATAATTATATATATCATATGATATATTACTTACTTATGACCTTTTATTACTCATTTATTAACAATTCCATGTTAAATTCATGTTCATACAATAACTGCTTTGTTTTTCAAGTACGTTTTATTTTTTTATTTTTTTAGTCCTATTAAATTTATCATGGTACCATAATATATATAATTTTAACCATGATATAAATATTATATATATTCAGTATATATGTATTTAGATTAATCCATAAAATTTAGAGATAAAAAATGAAATACACCATTTATGGAGACGGTAGGCCATACATATGCATGGAAGTTGTTTCCATTTTCTAGATAGATTAAAAAAATAGTGATAAATAATATATTACCATTTGAGAATAATTTTATGTCATATATATCACATATTTTCATTAAAACCATCCTTTTTTCCTTCTATGTAATTTATGAACATATCAAATCACTTCGCGAGGTAGTAGTCCTCTGTACACACAAGTGATGTTATCGTATTCCCACAGAATGAAAAGTAAGTTGGTATATGTGATATAATAATTCCAAAAGTATAAAAATATCACAAATATCATATATATAAATTTAATACATAATTATATATAGATTTTAAAGGTAGTAATGAAAAAATTAATGACATTGGTTCATGAGGTGGTAGTTCACCATACACCTGAATGATGATTTCATATCCCATTTGATGAAAGTAGAGATGGTTATAGGTCATTAACTTAAACATAATAACATATAAGTATAAATAATATACTTATTTTAATATATCATCATGTTTTAATAATAATTTGAATAGGTGGAGGAAGAAATAAAATAAAATGCTCAGTTAGGGACATTACCTCTTATTCAGAAAACTTATTTAATTTGCACCAAAAGGACACTTAGGTTGGATTTATTACCAAACTAAGGATTATAAGATGATAAAAGGTATGAAAGGAATTTATTTGGATAGGTCTTTGATGAGAAAATGTTTTTTGGATGTGTGAAGAGGAGAGGAGAGGGGGTGTCCTTTTATCATTGAGGTGAGTGGTACACTTGTAATTTTTTGAAAAGAAAAAGGTGTACCCATGTTTTTATCATTAAAAAAGGATCTAAAATGGATCATTATATATAATATAATAGTTAAGGTCACAAAATTTCCATAAAATTGGTGTTTTAGAAGTTTTATTTCATTTTTAACCCTTATCTTTTTAGTTCAACCCACGGTAAAACCATTTTTACTTTAATTGTGTTAAATACTTTTTACTGTTTTTTACTTTTCTTTTGGTAAAATATTAAGTTGAACTTATTAGATATTATAAATTATTCTTATTCCAAATATGTAATCAATTTTTCCAAATTACATTCATATAAGAGAAAAAATTTAATTTAAAATTAATCCTAAAGTCGCGACGAGAAAGCAGTTTTTCAAAGAGAAAATGTTCAAAAGTTTAAAAAGTTTTTATATAAAAACTAAGTATGAAACTAATTAAAATGAACTAAATTATATTAATAGATACATAATTGAACTAATTTTACCTTTAAAACTATATTAAAATAATTTTAATGCTTTTAAATACTTTAAAAAAATGACAATTCTTAACAAAAACCAGCATTTTCCTCTATTGATAAAAAAATTATCTTCTAAAAAAATGATAAAAAATTGACCCTAAGATAATTTTGGAATGAAGAATTCAAAAATTAATATTTTTTTAAAATAAATTTTCTAATAGTGGAAAAAATTAATTTTAAAATAAGTTTGCAATATGGGACAAAACTTATTTTTATAAAAATACTATTTTATGATTAAATTAGATTTATTATTATCTATTTTCTAGAAAACACATAAGGTGGTTGTTAAAAATTTGATTGAATATAATATATATATATATCTTTAAAATAATTCAATAAAATTTATTTTATTAATTAATTGACGTAAAACATGTTTGTGCTCATCAAAATAGTTTTTTGAGAAAAATATTTCTTTTATTATCAAATAGTTTTTATTTAAATTCCTAATTAACAGGTCACCAAAGAATTCATTTTATATACATGTGTAATGAATATATAATCATAATTTAGTTAATATTATTCATACCTTCTATTCCAATGTCTTAGTGATAACATTCATATTAAATAATAATATTTTAATAGTATGTCATGTTTTGTGTAAACTTGGTGTTACATGTAACACATTCTAAACTCTGTATTGCATGTAACACAGGATAAAATTAGTATTTAATTTAATGAAAGATACAATCAGTGTTGTGTGTAACACAAGATATCTAAAATATTAAATTATTTTAAAAAATATTTCACAAAATTTTAGGGTATTAGATTACATACCCTTAAATAAATTGCGTCCTTGCAATTTGAACTTGTGCTTAGAAAACAAGGGTTTAACATTTAAAAATACCTTTATGGAAAAAACACATAGTAAAAAGGGTTAATAAAAATTCATATTGATAAGATATAGTTGGATGTTTGAAGTTCATCTAAAATAATACATAACTAGGTTTTCATGTTTAAAAACATTGCTGGGAAGTGAAAACTTAGACATAGAAGAGGAAACTAACACCCAAATACTGATGTATAGTGATAGAGGACATGGTTCAGAGAGAATTAGTTACAAAAAATACATAAATTTGTGATATGTGAAAGGACCATTTAACCCTTATAAATTAAGATAAATGCATAAAATTTTATTTCAATATACTTTTCTTAAAGTTTAATACTGACTAAAAATATAACCTTTTATTTTCAAAAATAACTTTTAAGGAAAAAGTGGGAAATCTCACAAAAGCATAACAAAAATTCATCAAACACCATAATAAATCACCAAATAATTACATCCAAGTTTAATAATATTGGAAACCTTATCCCTATATAAACTCTAATGAAGTGAATTTACCTTTGTATCCTGGTCATCCTTAATAAGATCTTTAAAATGGAAGGCCATATTGTCCCATGTATGAATATACTAATCTAGGGTGATCTAACTTTCATTAAATAAACATTTAAACATACAATATTTTTTTTATCCACACCCTCTAATCCTCATTAGTAACAACTTCAATCATTCTCTCATTAATCCTTTTAAAATCACCCTATGAAGACTTAATATCAAAGGCCTCCTCCAATATTTCTTCCTTAGAGAGAATAATAAGCTCTATTTATTTCTGTTACATCATTGCTTTCCACCCACCTTAAATAATCATCATGAACTAAAATCTATGAAACTAAGTTGTTCTTAGTGAGATCAGTCATTTTGGGCCTAAAAACACTATTAAAATCCTCTACAACCATAGAGCTTCCCTACAGTTGGGAATGTTCATTGAGTTTTCATTCCAGTGCCTTAGCCCCTATATTTTTGGAAGATATGGTCTCTATGGGTTTTGGTTGGTAAGAATAATCCTTAAACCCTTTATGTTTTTTCCCTTATAGACAATATATCTCCCTAAGTCACAAGTTCCCTTATTCCCCTTCTTCATTCTTAGGCTATGAAGACCTCTACTATGCATTCCATCTACACTATCCACTAAAAAATGATTATAGATCTTATTAAATAACTTTGAATTAGAGAATATTTGACCTTAAGTATTTTCCTCCACTCTTGGTATGATATAATAGAAATTAACTACATCCCCTTGATCCTCATCTGAGCCTTTAACACCCAAACCTTCAAAGATATTTACCAAATTAAGAATCAAAATGATCCTTCTATGACTCAGTATATTCAGTTCATTCACCCAACCTTCACTTGAAGCCAAGGTGACCAATTTTGATCCTTTATGGGCCATGAATTCAGGTTAACTTCTATCACTATCCATATTTATCCTCACCTAATTTTAATATTCATCATTAACTCGCTTATATTTTTCATTCCCAGAGATAAATGCAATGATCATATACTTGCTGATATCGCACTCCTACCCATTGACCTCATTTCTAATAACCACAAATTAGGAATACATTGAAATAATATTAGAGGTTCTCAAACTAGTCATTCCTTCTACTTTTATAGTTGGTCTACCTCCTTCCAAATCATGCATCAAACCATAAAAAATGTCCACAGTCTTTGGTTCTGGTCACAAAGGCCTCTCTCCTTAAAACAACAACATTATAATTACATTTATTACCTAAGATACCTAATGGGGGTTCTTTATGAGGGTTTTATATCACCCCATGTCAGAATTTGGAGGCATAATGGCCACAACGTCTACACGATGAATAAAAAGGAGACCAAGATTCATAGAAAACTTGTTGATTCCAATAAAGGTCCCCTTCGATCTATTATTGATATTTTCATTTAGGACATAATTTTTTCATAATTCCCATACTTTACATATTTTAAACATTCAACCGTTGATGATATTTTATTGATATAAATTGATTTAATTGAAATTTTCATTTTTCCTCTATAATTACTTTCTTTTTATTCTTCTTTTTCACACTCAAAACATCTTCCCATTCCTCTAAAACATCCACTTGGGTGCTTCTTCCCACATTATAGACATATAGGAAACAAAATATTCTTTTATCCATGGTCTCTACCACCCAAATACTCAATGAACTATATCCTTCAATTTTTTTGGTGAGTTCAAGAGTTGATTACAGTATAAGTTATTAATAATATATCCTGAAAACTGATTAGGAATAATCACAATATCATTCAATACTTTCATAATCCCATTTGGTTTATCATCAACACAATATATATCACATTAAATTTTAATCTAGTTACTTATAGTTCTTTCTATTGACAAAGCAAATAAGAAAAGCATGAGAAAAAATATTCATAGTGGGAAACCACATAATCATGAAAAATCACTTACAGGATGCCTAAATCCTGGAACATTGTTTAAAATCTATATTATATTCGATTTATAATAGGTATTTCATAGTAATTATTCAAATCATTCAGGATGTTTCATAAATTTTTTGTGAATTTTCAAAGTATATCCCCATGGAGTTTCAAACTAGGTGTGCATTAAGGCCCATTTTTATTCTCTTAGTGATGTTCAATTCCATATAAATGTCCCCTTTTTAGAGTTATTACCCATAGGTATCTCTATGCTAAACCCAAATCCACTTGTAGGTTCTATATAGAGATGTAATTTATTAGAAACCACTTACTCTATCCTTTACCAAATCTCCATGACATTTTACTATACTTTCAATCATCCATCGAGTTATCCCTAGACTTATCCCTAGACATATCTATAGAAACATCCCTATAGATCATAATAAAGTCTTCTCATCCAAGTTTAAAAAGTTTAACTAAAACTTTCCTCTGATACTAAATGTATAGACCCAAGACTTTCATAAATAGATATTACACATTTTATATTAATATTTAATACATTACACAGACACATGTCTGATGATCATAATAGTTTAGTTCCTCTAGAGACTAGCCACAAAATATTTTTATTTCTTGACTGATCTTCAACATCTCACATAAAGATCTTCCCACATAGTAATCTTCTTATACGTACCATACTTAAAACCATTGTTCCTAACCCAGGGAAAGGAAACATAAGAAATGGTGAGCTTATATACTCAGTAAGGGAAAACAAAGGGGATACATAAGCATAACATGAGAGTAAGGGTATGAGAATATGATAATAACATTTGAAAACCATTCCCTTCATATCAAAAATCATAATCTCGAGTTATAGAATAAATATTGGAATTTCATAAGACATGAATCCTAAGTAAATTAAATAACATGATTCATAAGAATATAATATTGGTATAATACATAGATTTTTGGAATACAAATAAGCATAGAAAATCATTTCCATAGTAGTGAAGGCTCACTGGAAAGGATATTATAGTTGAATGGGTTCACTACTAAAACCATCATAGTAGTCAAGGTTCACTTCCAAAACCATCATAGTGGAAAAAGACTTTTATTAAACTAGGTTTACTCCCTATTATAGTCACATATATCTCATGAGATATAAATCTTTACCCAATGCATTGGAGGGAGATATAGGTCTCACCCATTACATAATGAAAATAATGCGTATGTGTTCCAAAAGATTATAAGAAATTCATCATGTAATAACCCAATAAATGAAATGGGTTTTATAAAAATTTCATCATATCATAACCTATGAAAAAATGACAGGTTTCATAATCATTTTATCATTTCATCATACCATAAACCATGAAAAAATGAGTTTTCATAAATATCTAATTATGGTATAATCCATGGAAGAGAAATAGGTTTCATAAACATCATTCCATAATAAACATAAACCATTCAGATAAAGAATAATAATGGTATCCTTTGATCATATCCCCATTAAGGCCTAGGTAACATCAATGGATGTCATCTTATATGGAAAATTATTTTAAAAATAAACTTGGAAATTTTCTTTAGGAAAATATATTTTCATTGAAAATATATTTTTAAAACTAAAGATTCAAAAAATATTTTTGAAATACTTTTATTTTAAAATAAACTTTTAAAATTGTAAAGGAAGCTTTAAAAATGATTTAAAATATTTATTTAGGAAAATATCCTTTGCAATTAGAAAAATAATTTTTAAAATATAATTTTTTTTAAAAACCTTTTATTTGAAAATAAATTTGAAAAATTATAAAGGAAGATTCGATGAAAATAATTTTCATGATTTTGGGAAATTATTTTCATGCCATACACCTTAAAACAAAGATTCATTTCAAAATTTCAGTAAAAACCAAACAGACATTGTTTAAAAAATGACATGAAGATTTCTTTCAAAATTTTTTGTAAAAATTCAAAAAAATTTAAAAATTAATTTAATAAATCATTTTGAGAATTTTAATTTTTTTTAGAAAACATTTTTTTGGAATAAAAATGGGGTTTTTTACTGAAGAGATAAATAAAGATGAATTCTATTAAAAACGTTCTTCTAAACTATTAGGCACATAAAGAGAGGAAAATGAAGAGAAAAAATTTATTCTCCAAAAATAACCAGAGGATAAGAAAAGACATTATTTTATTTAGAGTTATATCATAATATTTCATAATTGGAATTATAATCATGAGCAAACCAGATAAATGATGAAATTGTAACATAGAATCCTCACCACTTTGGTAAATTTGAATCATAATCCCCATGAAATAAAAACATTAAATAAAACTAATAATATCATGAGAATAAATAAAATCATGAAATTACATTTCAAATGGGCTGTATATAGACCTTATAAAATAAGATATATTCATAACATGGCATATGTCTCAAAGAAATAAAATTGAGACAAAAATACCTTACTGCTTGGGTATCTTTTGAACCATAAACCCCATGAAAGAGAGATAATAAAATGGATATTTAAATACCCATAATTTTCCTGAGAATAAATATAAAATAAATTCACGGATAATATATACACTACATATAAGAAACAAGTGGTGAATATGGTATGCATCTCATGGATTTAAAAGTAAGATGAAAAATACCTTACTGCTTCATTAATCTTTTGAATCGTGAACACAAATAAATAATAAAATCAAATGGAATTTTAAATATAATTAAAATAATTATATTCATGATATAAAATGTAAATGGTTTAGTAAATACACCACAAAAAATAAATGATTGGTGAATTTGCATATGTCTCCAAAAAATTAAAAGAGAGACAAAAAATCCCTTAACTTATGTTACGATTTATTTCATAAAAGTTAGAAAATCATGTATAATAAATATATGTTTATTATAAATATATTAAAGAACCTTAATTATAAATTTCATACCATATATTATCTACTTATTTCTTTTTATTACTCATTTATTAACAATTCCATGTTAAAGTCACGTTCGGGTAACAACTGCTTTGTTTTTCATGTATGTTTTGATTTTTTATTTTTTTGTTCCTATTAATTTAATAATGATTAAATAATATCAATAATTTTAAACATTATATAAACACATTATATGTTCAGTATATATGTATTAATATTAATCCATAAAAGTTAGATATAGAAAATGAAATACACCGTTCATTGAGACGGTAGGTAGTATGTATGCATGAACACTGTTTTCATTTTATTAAAATATTGAAATAAAGATAGGTAAATAATATATTACCATTATAGAATCATTTTAATTTAATATATATCACATATTTTCATTAAATTAATCCTTATTGACTTTCATGTAAAGCCTAACCGAACCACATTGCTTCATGAGGCGGTAGTCCATCGTACACCCGAGCGATGTCATCAAATTCACACATAATGGAAAGTAAGAATTTATATCTGATATAATTATTCCAAAAGTATAATAATATCATTAATATCATACATAAATATATAATCCATCATTATATTTATCCTTGAGAGGTGGTAATGAAAAAATGAATGACATCAGTTTGCGAGCCGATAGTTCCCTATACACATGAAAAGTGATTTCATATACCATTTGATGGAAGAGGATATGGTTGTTATACAGGAAATTAAAATAATAATATATAAATATATTAAAGGTAATATTTTTATTATATCTTTATGGTCTAATAATAATTGAAGGAAGTGGATGAAGAAATAAAATAAAACACTTGATTAGGGACGTTACCTCTGCTTCGGAAAACTTCTTTTGGTTTAAACCAAAAGGCTTATTAGGTTAGATTTGTAACAAAAATAAGGCTTATAATATTTTATTATGGAATAAAGGAAGTTATATGGGAAGTTATTGTAAAAAAATGGTTTTGGGAAGTGTGAATAGGAGAGGAGAGGGGGTGACCATTTATAAGTGAGGTGAGTGGCACATTTGTAATTGTTTGAAAACAAAAAGGTGTACCCATATTTTTATAATTAAAAAAGGATAAAAAATGGACCATTCCTGAGAATATAATAGATATTTTCAATATATGGCCATAAAATTGGGTTTTTATAAGTTTTTTTTTCATTTTTAACCATCATCTTTTTAGTTTAACCCCTAGTGAACCCATTTTCCCTTAACCGTGGTAAATAATTTTTATTGTTCTTACTATCAATTATGGTAAAAAATTGATTTGAAATTTTTAGATAATATAAATTATTATTATTACAACCATATAATCATTTTATCTAAATTTAATTTACATAAGTGAAAAGGTTTAATAAAAATTAATCCTGCAGATGTGATGATAAAGCGGTTTTCCAAAGACAAAATGTTCAAAAGTTTAAAAAGTTTTTATATAAAAATTCAATATGAAATTTATTAAAATAAACTAAATTGGATCAATATATATATAATAAATCTAATTTTTTATATAAAACCATGTTAAAATAATTTTTAACCTTTTAAATTCTTTAAAAGAAATGACAATTCTTAAAAAACCAGAATTTTTCACTATTCATTGAAAAAATTTATCTTCACAGAAAATTCTCAAAAAATATCCCTAAGATAATCTTTACATGACGATTTCAAAAATTAAGTTTATTTTTTAAAATTAATTTTCTAAAATTTGAAAAAATTAATTTTTAAATAAGTTCACAAAATGTGAAAAAACTACTTTTTAGAAAAATACAATTTTAAGCATAAAATTGTATTTATTCTTATATAATATATAAAAAATTAATAAAATGAAAATTTAAACATTTTATTGAATATATAATATATAAATTTCCTCAAATCATTCACCAAAATTTATTTTTTTAATTTATTGAGGTAAAACATGTTTATACGGTTAAAAAAAGTTTTTTCTTTCAGAAAAATATTTCTTTTATTTTCAAATAGTTTTTATGTTCATTTAAAATTAATTTTCCACCAAATAATTCATTTTATATAAATTTTTAAATAATATATTTTCATAATTTAGTTAATATTATTCATACGCACCATTCCAATGACTAGGTGGTGACTTTCATTTAAAATAATAATATTTTAATATTATGTCACATTTTGTTTGAACTTGGTGTTGCATGTAACACATGATAAACTTAGTATTGTGTGTAACTCAAGACAAAATTAGTTTTTCTTGTAACAAAAGATACAATCAGTGTTATCCATAACCCAATATATCAAAAAATTAAATTATTTTAAAAAAATATTTCACAAAAATGTCAAGGTGTTAAAAAGAATGCAACTTTTTGTTACCAGAACTCACATTTATTAAATTTACCCAAAATATAATCCTTAATTAGAGTTTTTAATATGAACCTTATATGATCCTCATGATCCTCATTAATTTTGTAATATGTCATAATATAATAAATAAATTTTACAATGAATTTATCAATATAGTCTTTAATTACTCTATTCATCAAATCTATAAATATGGAAGTAGAATTATCCAAGACAAAGGGTGTCACGACCCGACCTCGGGGCCTGTGCCGTGACTACCCCAAGCTCGCCTTCCATAGACCAGGGGCTGGCGACTAGCACCAAGGCGTAAAATCCCGGTAAACAGGGAAGGCATTGCCTTTATAAGTAACAACCACCACAGAGTCAGCAAGCGGAAAGTAACTACAAGTGCAGAAAAGTAAAGGGGGCCGGAATACAAGCCCTACTGAAAGTACAACTGAAAAAGTAAAGAACAGCAACTGAAGAAAAGACGGCGGCCTCGTGTCGTCCACTGGCAATCCCACCTGAAGGGTGGGTACAGATAGCCTCCAGGCTCCTCGGGTCCCACGTCCGCTCCGAGCACGTCCCGCCCAGTGGTCCACCTCCAGGTACCGTCCTGCTCCACGCCCCAACCGAGATCAGCGCTGTTCGTCGTCTGCATCCAACACAACAAGGTGCTGGCATAGCCCGTGCAGGGGTGAGTATAAGCTACTCAGTAAGGACCCCGAGACCCCCGAAGGTCTCTCGAAATCCACAAAGGATATAGCACAAAAGAAAGATGCAATCACGAAGTAACATCTGACTCGACTTAGGTATATGCCCATACATATACCTAAGTCCCCAATTCTAGCTCTGCTCACGAGCTCAAGAACAACTCAATCCACGCAGGAAAGCAAGACTCAAATCTACAAGGAGAGTAAACAGTAAATCCACAAAGGATAGTTCAACACAAACCACAAAGGAGAGTAACATAAGATTCAGCTCAACCAGGTATACTTTTTCAGATGACGTCAAAGATGATCACTGATCCATCTAAGTCGTCGGACCCACGAAGGATCGATAGGTACTAACCCCCGCAAAAGACCCACACAGGATCGGGCTCACACAGAACCTGTAGGCAGTGGCTCACACAGAACCGGTAGTAAGGACCCACATAGGATCGGGCTCACACAGAACCTGTAGCACTGATCCACGTAGGATCGCTGAGTGCAGTAGTCGACGCAGTCCACTGAGGATCTCTGCACAGTCGTCGCCGCAGTCCACGAAGGATCTCTGCTCTGCCGTCGTCGCAGTCCACTGAGGATCTCTGCTCTGTCGTCGTCGCAGTCCACGGAGGATCTCTGCTCTGTCGTCGAAGTCACAGCCAGCGCTAGGGTTCCCGCACACAGCGAGCTCGTTTAGGAGGGTCCGCTCCACGAGCCGAGAGGCTGATACATCAATTGACACGTAGTCCGAAGTTGATGTATCCAAAAGTTCCGTATCGACAACCGGATCTCAACGCAACAGACGGCGCGTCAATCGGACGCCCGGTCTGAGAGTTATTGGCATTTTCGTCCCAGGGGCCCGGTTGGTTTTTAGGGCAAAACCAACCCGACCGTACTCCGCCTGTATCCGATCCTTGGGCGGAGTATGCCAAAAGTTCCGTCTCACTTAGAGGAAACTACCACAACTGACGGTACGTCGATCGGACGTCCGTAGCTCAAGTTATGAGCGTTTCCGCTCCGAGGGCCCGGTTGGTTTCGTGTACGAACCAACCCGGCCGAACCCAAAGTCTTCCGAAACCTTGAGTATAATATACCGAAACGACCGTATCGATCCAAGGATCGCGTAGCCACTGACGGTTCGTCAATCGGAGGTCTCAGGCCCAAGATATAGGCAAAAGACAGAAGAAGGCCCGAAAACGGGGGTTCTGGGCCCGGGGCGACCCGGCCCGAACCACCCCTGGGTCGGCCGAACCGGGTCGACCCGGCTAGGCCGGGTCCGGTCCGGCCTGGGCGCGGCCCGGCCGACCGGACCGGCCGGCTCGGCTTCGGCCGAGCGGCCGAAGAAACCGCCGCGGGTTTGACCCGCGGCTTGGAGGAACGCGGCCCGCGCGGGCCGCGTGCTGGGTGGCCGGACCGCGGACGCGGTCCGGCGGTACGCCGCCGCCTGCAGGAGGCTCGCCGCGAGAATCACCATGAGATCCGCTGGTGTCCTCACTAGCCTAAAGATCCGTACCACCGCCTCTAGCCAGTCCTCGGCGGCCTGGGGGTCCGCCTCACCGCGAAACCTGGGCGGTCGCTGGCTCTGAAACTCATGCAGTGCCCTGAGGCGACGTGCATCGTCGGCGTCTGGTACTAGCAGCATCGGTGGCTCGGCGGGTAAAGCTACCGCCGGTGCCACTGCTGGCAAAGGGCCCTGCACCGAGGCCTCGTCGCTCGGTGGGCTGCCGTCGCGCCCTACACTCGGAACCCTAGCTGGCTGTCGTCGCGGGGCCATCCTGAAAAGGAGTACAAGAGCACCACAGTCAGAACAGTATACCTGGTGAGCTGGCACAAGTAATCCCGAAGAAGACTTGAAACACACACGCAATCAATGTTTTCATGCATTAAGTCGGAAATCAGGAGTCAGGGTCCTGGTGTACGGATACGTCGGCCGCCGCACCAACACTGGGCTCCCTGAACTGATAACCACACTCAATACACTAAACACTATTGCTTCATATAGAAAGAAAAGACGATCAGAGTCTGCGGTAGAACCGACCACCTCTGATACCAATTGTCACGACCCGACCTCGGGGCCCGTGCCGTGACTACCCCAAGCCCGCCTTCCATAGGCCAGGGGCTGGCGACTAGCACCAAGGCGTAAAATCCCGGTAAACAGGGAAGACATTGCCTTTATAAGTAACAACCACCACAGAGTCAGCAAGCGGAAAGTAACTACAAGTGCAGAAAAGTAAAGGGGGCCGGAATACAAGACCAACTGAAAGTACAACTGAAAAAGTAAAGAACAGCAACTGAAGAAAAGACGGCGGCCTCGTGTCGTCCACTGGCAATCCCACCTGAAGGGTGGGTACAGATAGCCTCCAGGCTCCTCGGGTCCCACGTCCGCTCCGAGCACGTCCCGCCCAGTGGTCCACCTCCAGGTACCGTCCTGCTCCACGCCCCAACCGAGATCAGCGCTGTCCGTCGTCTGTATCCAACACAACAAGGTGCGGGCATAGCCCGTGCAGGGGTGAGTATAAGCTACTCAGTAAGGACCCCGAGACCCTCGAAGGTCTCCCGAAATCCACAAAGGATATAGCACAAAAGAAAGATGCAATCACGAAGTAACATCTGACTCGACTTAGGTATATGCCCATACATATACCTAAGTCCCCAATTCTAGCTCTGCTCACGAGCTCAAGAACAACTCAATCCACGCAGGAAAGCAAGACTCAAATCCACAAGGAGAGTAAACAGTAAATCCACAAAGGATAGTTCAACACAAACCACAAAGGAGAGTAACATAAGATTCAGCTCAACCAGGTATACTTTTTCAGATGACGTCAAAGATGATCACTGATCCATCTAAGTCGTCGGACCCACGAAGGATTGATAGGTACTAACCCCCGCAAAAGACCCACATAGGATCGGGCTCACACAGAACCTGTAGGCAGTGGCTCACACAGAACCGGTAGTAAGGACCCACATAGGATCGGGCTCACACAGAACCTGTAGCACTGATCCACGTAGGATCGCTGAGTGCAGTAGTCGACGCAGTCCACTGAGGATCTCTGCACAGTCGTCGCCGCAGTCCACGAAGGATCTCTGCTCTGCCGTCGTCGCAGTCCACTGAGGATCTCTGCTCTGCCGTCGTCGCAGTCCACGGAGGATCTCTGCTCTGTCGTCGAAGTCACAGCCAGCGCTAGGGTTCCCGCACACAGCGAGCTCGTTTAGGAGGGTCCGATCCACGAGCCGAGAGGCTGATACATCAACTGACACGTAGTCCGAAGTTGATGTATCCAAAAGTTCCGTATCGACAACAGGATCTCAACGCAACAGACGGCGCGTCAATCGGACGCCCGGTCTGAGAGTTATTGGCATTTTCGTCCCAGGGGCCCGGTTGGTTTTTAGGGCAAAACCAACCCGACCGTACTCCGCCTGTATCCGATCCTCGGGCGGAGTATGCCAAAAGTTCCGTCTCACTTAGAGGAAACTACCACAGCTGACGGTACGTCGATCGGACGTCCGTAGCTCAAGTTATGAGCGTTTCCGCTCCAAGGGCCCGGTTGGTTTCGTGTACGAACCAACCCGGCCGAACCCAAAGTCTTCCGAAACCTTGATTATAATATACCGAAACGACCGTATCGATCCAAGGATCACGTAGCCGCTGACGGTTCGTCAATCGGAGGTCTCAGGCCCAAGATATGGGCAAAAGACCGAAGAAGGCCCGAAAACGGGGGTTCTGGGCCTGGGGCGGCCCGGCCCGAACCACCCCTGGGTCGGCCGAACCGGGTCGGCCCGACCTGGCCCGACCCGGCTAGGCCGGGTCCGGTCCGGCCTGGGTGCGGCCCGGCCGACCGGACCGGCCGGCTCGGCTTCGGCCGAGCGGCCGAAGAAACCGCTGCGGGTTTGACCCGCGGCTTGGAGGAACGCGGCCCGCGCGGGCCGCGTGCTGAAGGGCCGGACCGCGGACGCGGTCCGGCGGTTCGCCGCCGCCGCGGCTCGGCCGCGGCGGAGTTTCCGGCGGCGCGCCGGGCGCCGCCGCCTCCGGTCGCCGGCGCCGCCGCGCCGGCGACCCGCGCCGCCGCCGCCTTCCGCGGGCCGCCGGAGTTGCTCCGGTGGCCCGTTTTGCCTCCCGTCTGCGCCATTGCTCCTCCCGGGGGCCGATCTTCACTGTGGGATCAACGGATCGCCCTTGCCGCACGGTTCGTCGTCGTCCGCCAAATCCGCACAACAAAAGATCGGCGGAGGGTTGCCGGGTCTTGTTCGTTAGATCCGCACCCTCCGCGTTAGTCATAAACAACGGGAGGAAAAGAAAATAATCAACAACCATTTTAATTAAATTAAAATTGTTCGGAGATCAGGTTCTTTATTTTAAAAGAATAAACACGGGGAAATAAAATATTCCAACATCCCTTACCTTGTCGTCGTCGGACGTGAGGTCGTCGCGGAATCGCTCGTCGCGGAAGGAGGGGATCGTCGCGTCGTTGCGGAGGAGACGTTCGTCGCACCGCGGGAAAAAAGTCACGCCGACGATCTCCGGATCAAGATCAAACGGATTTAATTAATTTAAATCCGTTGATATCGAATTATAAAAAGGGTAGAATTAGAAGATTCGATTCTCACCTTTAACCGCTGATCGAAGGTCCGCCGCGGAAGAAGAGGCGCCGTAGAAGAAGAAGGAGAAGGTCGCGGAAAAGTTTGTTGACGTCGCGGATCGTGCGTCGTCGAATTCCGGTTCCGGTGTTCTTCGCGTTCTTCGCGTTCTTCGCGGGGAGGGTGGAGGTTTAGAGGATCTCGCACAACAGGAGGATCCTCCAAAATAGACAAGTTTGTCTATTTTATTATTTTGCCAACAAACACAAAACGCGTAAGTAACGACCCATTAAATTCGTTGAATTAATTCAACGAATGAAACCGCCCATTTAATTCACGAAATAAACCGCCCAATTAAATGGTCTGTTAAGAAATAAAGAAAACGCGTCGGTTGACTTTTCAGTTACTTTGACGGGTTTTCGCGGGTGCGTTACTTAGCGAAAGAAACGGTGGGGCTCGTGCGGGCCCTGCCTCACAAATATCCTACCAAGAGGGTAGGATATTTCTGGATAGCACCCTATCCGCTTTAACTCAGTTCAAGTGGCTTCCAAGTGACTTCCAAGCAGCTTAAGTGAAATAAAATAAAGTTGTCGCACAAATTTTATTTTATTTCTGTCTTAAAGCCCCAAAATTTAAAAACCACGTCTGAGCAAACGCAACTCTGGAAGAGGCGTTTCTAAGCAAATACCGGCGCTGCGATTTCATCGGTGCCCTCAGAATTCGATTCCGGGCACCGGTTCAAAAGATAGAAAAACCCGCTCGTCCGTTCACTGAACGTACCCGAGCCAAACTTCGGAAATTGATTCCGGGGACACCGGGCCTCGGAATCAGGTGCCGTTTGAAGCTGCGCTCTTGTAAAATTCCAAAGAAAATTAAGAAAAAAATTTCCTTGAAATTTGCGGGTCTTTACAAAGGGTGTAAAAATAGACTTGTAATGCCAATATCTTGTTTAGAAGGCAGTGTTTGGGATATCTTCTTTCTTCACCCTTAACTGATGATACCCTGATCGATGGCCATCCTTGAAGAATAATTTATCACCTCTAAGTTGGTCAAATAAATCATCAAACATTAGGATAAGGTATTTTTATATTTATTATGATCCCATTAAGTTCTATATATTCAATACATAGTAGCATCGATCCATATTTCTTTATCACAATGAGAACAAGTACTCCCAAAGGAGACTCACATGGTCAAATAAAACCTTTTCCCAATAAATCTTGTAGTTTCTTCATTAATTCCTATAACTATTCAAATTCCATTCTGTACAGGGTATTCAATATTTTCTTGGATCCAGGTATGAGTTTAATAGAGAACACTACCTCTATTTTTGCAATATTTCCAGGTAACTCTTTAGGAAATATATCAATTTATTCTATAATAGTGGGGTCATTTTCTATCATTATTATTTAATTTTATTCTCCCACTTCACCATTATCTCTATAATGAAGTCAATAGGAGGTTATTATAGATAAAGATCAGGCTGGTATATATCTCCTTTGAAAATAACACTAGGTTTTCCATTCAAGGCTACATAAATTTTATTTCTTATGAATTTGAACTTTCCATTATAATTTGAGAGCCAATCCATCCCTAGTATACTATCAAATTCCACCATGGTAATTATGACTATATTTTCAATGATATTGTACTCACCAATGTTGACACTAGAGTTTTTATACACCTTTGATGCTTGGGTAATTCCTCTTAGATTTATAATTGATAAATCTACTTATAAAAGTATATGGGTTTTATTCATTATTTATTTCAAACATGGTTGAAATAATGAAATTCACAGAACCAAATTCAAATAGTGTACTTCCTAGATTTGAGAGAACAATAAATGCACCTTCCACCACATTGTTTGGATCCTATAATTCATCCATTGTGATTGTGAATTCAAAACCTGTAACAACCAAGTTATTTTTATTACAATCATACATGATTTAATTACATAAAATTAAAATTAATACAACCGAAAATATCGAGAAGTCTAGTATCTTGGGAAATTGGGAACATTACATAACAACTTAAAACATGAAATACAACATCATTATTGAAAACTTCCTTTACATGACCACAACATTCCATTGTACTTAACATTTCAAGGGATAACCTGAGGACATACATAAGAAAGTGGTGAGATATAAAGCCTAGTAAGGGAATAAAAATTGAATAACATGATGAATAAAATACATGTTAGAAAATAGATATATCAATGGAGCATAAAAGAAACATGAACATAAAGGCATGATATAACATGATAATCATAACATGGAAACGTAACAACAACTTAAAACATTACATAATAGGCTAAGGCTAAAATTCCAAGACATCATAGTGGACAAAGCCCCATAAAGGAATCAGATAAAACCCTATCCCAACATGACGTATCTTGATACTAAACATTACACAATGCATTGTAGCGCTATATAATTATAAGTGCACCCAAAAATTTCATTTCATTCTCATGCTTAAGTGTTCCATATAGATTATAAAACATGGATTTATTCTTCATCATAATTCATTACATGATCAAGGAGAATGGAATACATACATGTAAGTCTTAAATAAAAAGTTATATATGTATAAAGGTGAATACCCTTGATAAAGGAATGGGTATGATATTCACTACAGGACGATTTTGGCATGGAAAATCAAGGTGAAATTTCTGCAGTATAACGACGTGGCATAAAAATTCATAAAAAGGGTTTATGAGAGAGAAATGTGTCTCTAATCATATATACATGAAGGTGCAATTTCAGTAGTATAACGAGGTGGCATAAAAATTCATAAAAAGGGTTGATGAGAGAGAAATGAGTCTCTAATCATATATACATGAAATTTAAAGTAATAGGGTCATATAATTACATGTCCCAACAAAAGGAATTTGGAAAATAGAATGTATAACATAATAAATAAACTTGAAGAAAGAGGAAGAATGAAATAATTCTTACAAAATTTCGGCATGGTAACAGGTGTACATAGAAGAGATTAATGTGATAGAAAAGTGAATTTCATCATTAAAAAATAATTAGGGAAGTATGGGGGAGTTTAGAAAACATACCCCATCATTTTTAATTGAAAATAAAAGGGTGTAAAAATATAAGGAAACTTGGATAAAAATGAGAAAGGAAGGAAACCCTTACTTGAGTGCGTGACTTCAAAATATTGAAAAGGATAATCTTTAGAGATTGGGGTTCCCTAGGAGGATTCTAGATAAGGGATGATAGAGTAAGGACATTCTATAAGGATTTTGAGTAAAGAGAAGTGGGATATTGGGTGGGTTTATATAGGAAATGAGACAAGAATTCTTTAATAATTCACAAACTTAGGTTTTGGAATCTATATAATTAAATATTCAAAACCAAAAACATTACCATTGTTTTTGCCCATGGTTTTTTCCAAAGTGGATTGGAAAAACTTATTTTATAAGGCCAATATCTGAAGATATTAAAATATTATCCTTGTTTATGTGGAGGTGAGTCATATTATTGAAGAAATGAATTTAAAATCATAAAATATATTATACATTTTGGAGGATTCATTAAGGCTTTATAAAATAAGAAAAAAAATATAAAATCACATTATTTTAAAGGTAAAACATATATTTGGATAAATATCTATTTTATAGTGTTTATTACATCACTATGAAGCTATTATGATGTCATAAAACATACTATATATTTATATAGTATTTAATTTTTACCAAAAAATTAGAATATCTAAATAAATTATGAAAAATTCACCATTGGATAATTTTGACACTGTGATTCCAAAAATAATATTTATTTTATCTAAATATTTTTTTAAATATGTTAATTATTACTTTTAAAATGAAAACTGAGATTCATTGAAAATTGGCGGGGTTTAACAAAAACAATTTTCAAACCATTATAAAGATTACATTTGACTTTATAAAAATTATATAATAATTTATATTTAATAAAAGTAATTTAATGATAGTATTTTTTAAAAATATTATTTATTTCAAAAATTCATTAATTTCCCACAATATATTTCTTAAGTGAGTTTGAATATTAACCAAAGATACTATTTGTACTTTAAAAACAGTTTTAAAATGATAGTATATTCGTTATTCTATAAAAAAATAATGTATATAATAATAATGTTAGTTTCTTGATACATAACCCTTTATTACACCAACATACACCCTAAGAGTAAGGTGTGTGATGCTGGGGATTTCATGGGGTCGTTCGATGAACATGGTTTTGGATTTGATATCAATGAGGTTGAAATTCTCCCGTAAACAATATCGATCATGCTTAAGTTGTTGGAACTCAACTTGGACTTGGTCTAGGGAAAATCCCATAAATGATATCTCCCTTGTAAGCTTTGATAAATGGGCTTCATAGGGAATGATCCTACTGGTTGAGGCCATCACCTCCTTTTTTGTGTCGAAAGGATTTGTGAAAACCCTATATTTATACTAGTCCTGTGAACACTGTTCAATGGTTATATTATCAACGGTAATGATACTTAAAATTCATTTAAATCCAATTGGATATAATAAAACAAATGGAGTGCATGTGTTTTCTATATCCATTTTACAAAATATGACATTTAATTATATCAAAAGGGAAATTTCACTTATAATAGTTCAAGTAGTTACAATCTTCCCCCTTAATAAATTTCCCCCTTGAAATTTTCATTTCCCACATTAAAATAGATGAGGTTAACTCTATTTCCTCACCACCTCTAATTCCCACATTGCTTCTTCAAACTTGTGGTTTCTCTACAACACTTTAACTAGGTGTATTGTCTTATTCTGTAGAACTTTGTCTCTATGATCTAAGATCTTTAATGTATTCTCCTTATAAGAGAGGTCATTCTACAATGGTATCAGCTTTGGATTGAGTACATGATAGGGGTCTGGTATGTTCTTTCTCCAGAGGGATACATGGAATACATCATATACTTGAGATAGGTTAGGTGAGAGTTCTAGTCAGTAAGCCACCGCTTCGATGTGATCAAGGATCTTGAAAGGGCCGATGTACCTTAGACTAAGCTTTCCCTTCTTCCCAAATCTCATTTCTTTATTCCTTGGATATATGTGGAGGAATTCCATGTCTCCAAAATCAAACTCTAGGTTTTTTCAATGATTTTCATCATAGCTTTTATGTCAACTCTGAACAGCCTTGATGTACTGCTGAATGGTCTTAACCTTCTCCACCATTTCCTCAACTATTTCAGGACCTAACAGTTTTTGTTCCCCAATTTCATCCCAGCATGTAGGTGTTCTATACCTCTTCCCATAAAGGGATTCATAAGGAGACACTTGAATGCTTGATTGGAAACTTATGTTGTAAGATAACTCAACCAGAGGAATATGTTGATCCCATCCTCCTTTGAAGTCCATTAAGCATGATATCAAAATTTCCTCAAGTGTCTAGATAGTCTGCATTGATTGTCCATCGGTTTGAGGGTGATAGGCTATGCTGAAGTTTAAATCAGTATTCAGAGCATGTTGGAGACTCTTCTAGAACTTAGAGATGAATCTTAGATCTCGATTGGATACAATTGATAGTGGTACACCATGCAGCTTCACCACTTCTCTGATGTATATCTGTACAAGCTGATCCAATGAGAAATACTCTTGAATCACAACAAAGTGTGAAGTCTTTTTAAGACAATCCACCACACTCCAAATATTATTATTTCCCCTAGATGTCTTAGTAAGCTTGATGAAAAAGTCCATGGTGATATTTTCCCATTTCCTTGTAGGTATGGGTAGTGGTTTCATCATCACCTTATATTTTTTCCTTTCTTCCTTCACTTGAAGACACATAAGACATATTGGTGTATGTTCTACAATCTCCTTATTTATATTTTCACACCAATAGTGTTCTAAGAGACCTCTATACATCTTTGTGCTTATAGGATGGATAGAGAAGGTTAATCTATGTGCATCATCCAATAGATCCTTTAATTTAAGATTTAATGGTACACATAGTCTTGACCAAAATCTTATGACACCTTCTTCATTAACATTAAACTATGAGGATTTCCCTTTTCTAATAGTTTCAACTTTCTTTTGAATTCCCACATGATCTCTTTGAGCATCCTTTAACCTCTCTAGAAGAGATGGTTGAGCAATTATTTGTAAAAGGATTGATGATGTTCCTTCCTTTACGATTCCCATGTCTATACTCTTCATGTCTAAGAAGATCAGATCCTTCTCAATTTTCATCAATGAAAAAGTTGTCGGATCCTTTATACTTAGAGCATCTACAACTTTATTCGCTTTCCCTAGATGGTAGTGAATTGAGAATTAATAGTCTTTCATCAGCTCTAACCATATTTGTTGGTGCATATTCAAATCATTCTATGTGAATATATACTTGAGGCTTTTGTGATTCGTATATATTTCATAATTCTCCCTAAAGAGGTAATGTAGCCAAATTTTCGAAGAGAATATCACTATATCCAACTACAAATCATGTGTTTTATTGTTCTACTCATGAAATTTCAACTCCCTTGAAGAATAGGTAATGAATTTGTCATTTTTCATCAACACACATCCCAAGACCTTCTTCAAAGCATCACCGAATACCATGAAAAGATCTCCACTTATGGGTAGTGTGAGCATAGGTGTAGTGATAATCCTCTTTTTAAACTCATTGAATCTCTATTCACATTCATCATTCCAAGAAAAATTGACTCCCTTCAGAGTTATCTTGGTTTGAGGGTTTTAAAATCATGAGTAATTTCTCACAAATCGATGATAATACCCAGCTAATCCATATAAACTACAGATATCTATCACAGATGTTGACATCAGACATCCTTCAATTGCCTCAGTCTATGAAGGGTTTATATATATCACATTTCTTGTGATGATATACCCCAATAAAGATACTTACTTCAACCAGAACTCACATTTTCTGTACTTGGCATAAATATTTTCCTTTTGCAATGTCTTTAGAATAGTACTTAAATGCTCCTTATTAATTTTGGAGTATATTATAATATCATCAATAAAGACTACCAAAAATTTATCAAGGTAATCTCTAAAGACTCTATTCATTAAGTCCATGAAGATTGCTGGAGCATTAATGAGTTCAAAAGGAATTACAATGAATTCATAGTGCCTGTACCTTATACGAAAAAAAGACTTGGGGATATCCTCCTTATTATCCCTTGATTGGTAATATACCAACCATAGATCCAACTTGGATAAGTATTTTGATCCACATAGATGATCAAACAAGTCATCAATTCATGGAAAAGGATACTTGTTCTTTATCGTGATTTTATTGAGCTCACAATAATCAATGCAAAGGAGCATTGACCCATCCTTCTTCTTGACAAAGAGGACTGGTGAACCCCATGATTAAGAACTTGAGTGTATAAACCCTTTATATAGATTCTCCTGTAGTTTTTTATTTAGCTCCTAAAGTTCCAAAATATCCATTCTATATAGATTCATAGATATTGGAAATGCACTAGGTATGAGATCAATCTAGAATTCAACATCTCTTCTAGGAGGAAGACAATAAAATTCCCCAAGAAACACATATATGAATCCCCTCACAATAGGCATGTCTTTGAGGATGGTTCCTTCCTTAGACTCGATCATCTGAGCAAGATACACATGCTCATATGGAAGTAATATCCATGCTTGGGATGATGGTTCTAAAGAAGATTCATCCCCCCCTTGGACTTATAGATAATCAAGGGTTGATTTTCCATATGGAGAGTGATTTCCCTATCATGGAAATTTATATTGTCTATATATAAGGAAATCCAATCCATTCCAAGAATTGCATCAAATTCTACCAAGGGAAGTATGATAAGGGTTTTTCAGAAAGTTCAATCCACAAATTGTGACAGGGGATGAGTTATATACATGGGATGCTATAATTTTCCCATTTACAATTTCACCAACATCTCTACTTATATGCTTTGGGGTGGTGTTTGGAGTGTTCTAATAAATTTTGGTATATAAAAGAATGTGTAGAACTAGATTCAAAAAGTACATTTTATATTCTTGAATGAATAACTAGCGCACCTGTCACCACTTCATTATCGGTATTCACTTTGGTAGTTGTGATGACAAAATCTCTCCCTTACTTCCTTGAAGGTTTTTGGTTGCCTCCAAAAACCCCTGGCTTTGTGTATTGGTTTGAAAAATGACCTGGTTCCTTGAAGTTGCAGAAATGAACAACGTGCTGAGGGTTTACCAGGGAATTCCTTTCCTCTGTTGTAGTAGTGGGTTTTTCTTTCCCACAATCGCTGGCTAGGTGCCCTTCCTTCCCACACCTAAATAATTTCCACCTACCCTTCATGAAATTTCTAGGGTACTTATTTCCGCACCTTTGGAATGTGGGGTTTTGAAATTTATTAGAACTGTTAGATCACTCTATCGGACTACCAGAATTTGACTCCACCTTCAACTTCTTATCCCCGTGATACCCTTGAGATTCACCAATCTCCATTTCTACTTCGAGGGAACATCAAACAATTTCCTCATAACTATTAAATTCATGAATCACTAGGGCTTTCCGTAGGCTTGGTTTTAGCCCACAAAAGAAGCAGTCAACCTTGCATTCGGGGGTAATGACAAATCAAGAGGTGTATTATGCAAGCCTTGTGAATTTTTCCTCATACAATCTGATAGATTTGTTTTCTTTTTTCTTGATGGAAAGGAAGTCCCTTTCCATATTAATTCATAGGGTTTGAGGAATATATTTATCAAAAAACATTTTTCAAAAATCATTCCATCCCATCACCTCGATCTCTTACTTGGGATTCATATTTTTGATCAATGTCTACTATTGATCTGCTTCACCCTCCATAAGATAAGAAACTATAAGAACCTTCTCTTTTTAGAGAATTTAAGGATGGATAAGATCTTCTCAATAGAGTTTATCCATTGTTTAGTGATTGAGGGATCATTTGATCCATTGAAATTTAGAGGCCTTTGTCTCATGAAGCTGTCGATTGTGACTTGTTCTTTCTTAAGGGGGTTGTACGTTCCTATTGATCTATGTTTCTATTAAAAACTTGAGTTAAATTAGAGAGTATCATGAAAAAGTTTTAAATTACTACTCCCATCAGATTGGGAATCTCAGTGGGGAAGTCATTACATTGATCTTCACATCAGTTGTTAGTCTGGTTCCTCCTATTACCGGCCATTGGCAAAAATAAAAGGAAAATTTGGGGTTAGTATTTTAAACTATTAAACAAATAAAGGTAAATCTAATGAAATTAATGGGATAACTTATAAATTAAATTTATTTCTTTAACTTATGAATTTCTAGGATTCAATCTAGGTTATCCATGATCTATTTCCTAACATATATTCTTATGGGATTTTTTGTTCCCTTAATAATGGTTCATACTAAGCTTATGAATTTATCAAAGAATATCCCCCAGGAGTGTCAAACCAAGAGTTCTGCAAGTCCCGTTGTTATGCATCGATTCCTATTTGAGTTTAGCTCAAAGCAGTGTTATCAGGTTTTACCCCTAGATACATATGCACGAGAGCCACATCCACTTGTTCATATCCAGATAGGGATATGTTTTCTTGGTAAAACACTTAATATATACTCAAAAAGATTTAGGTATTTTTTTCTTATAATTATTTTGATATCTAAGGATTTCACTAGAGTTTTATTATTCTAATCTTAAAAATAAATAAACTTTCCTCTGATATCAACTATAACAACCCTATTCTTTTTATTACATTCATACATGATTTAATGAAAAAAATTACACTTAATAAAACCCAAAATATCAAGATGTCTAGTGTCTTGGGAAATTAGAAAAATTACATAACTACTTAAAACATGAAATACAATATCATTATTGAATACTTCCTTTACATCCACAACATTACTTCGTACTTAACATTGCATGGGATAACCTGAGGACATACGTAAGAAAAAGGTGATCTATAAAGACCAGTAAGGGAATAAACATGGAATAAAATGAGGAATAAAATATATATTAGACAATAGGAATATCAATGGATCATAAAAGAAACATGAACATAAAGTCATGATATAACATGATAATCATAACATGGAAATCTGTTAATAACTTAAAACATTGAATAATAGGTCAAGGATAAACCACCAAGAAATCATAGTGAAAAAAGTCACATAAAGGAATAAGATAAACCCTAATACCAACATGACATATCATGATACTAAACATTACCCAATGCATTGGAGCGCTATATAATTCCAGGCACACCCATCACTTTCATTTCATTCCCATGATTAAGTGTGCCACATATATCATAAAACATGGATTCATTATTCATAATAATTCATTACATGATCAAGGAGTATGGAATAAATTCATGTAAGTCCTAAATAAAAAATTATATGTTCATAAAGGTGAATACCTTTGATAGAGTAATGGATATGGTATTCACTGCATGACGATTTTGGCATGGAAAATCACAGTGCCATTTTGGCAACATAACAGCATGGAATAAAAATTCATAAAAAGGGTTAATGAGAGATAAAGGGGAGTATCATCATATAGAAATGAAATGTAAAGTAATAGGGTAATATAAATACATATCCCAAAATAATTAATTTGGAAAATATAAGGCATAACATAATAAAGAAACTTAAAGAAAGAGGAGGAATAAAATAATTCTTACGAAATTTCAGCGTGGTAACTGGTGTACATGGGAGAGATTAATGAGAGATAAAGGGGTATATAATAATTAAAAAATAATAAGGGAAGTATGGAGGAGGTTTTAAAACATAACCCGTCATTTTTAATTGAAAATAAAAGGGCGTAACAGTATATGGAAACTTGGATAAAAATGAGAAAGGAAAGAAACCCTTACTTGAGTGTGTGACTTCAAAAGATTGAAGATGGGATTATTGAGAGCTTGGGGTGAATTATGAGGATTATAGAGAGGTGAGGAAAGAGTAAGGATTTTATCTAAGTATTTTTAGTAAAGATAAGTGGGAGGTTGGGTGAGTTTATATAGGAAATGAGAGGGGAATTCTTTAATATTTCACAAACATAGGTTTTGGAATCTATATAATTAAATATTCAAAACCATAAAACTTCCCATGTTTTACCCATGGTTTCTTAAAAATAGGAGTGTAAAAAATTATTTTATAAGTAAAAGGTCCAGAGATATTAAAATATTATCCTTTATTATGTAGAGGTGAGTCACATTATTAATGAAATGAATTTAAATTCATAAAATATATTATACATTTTAGAGGATTCACTAAGGATTTATAAAAAAAGTAAAACAAATCTAAAATCACATTATTTTACAGTTAAAACATATATTTAGCCGAAAATCCCTTTTATAGTGTTTATTACATAACTATTGGGCCATTATGATGTCATAAAACACACTATATATTTATATGGTATTTAATTTTTACCCAAAAATTCAACTTTCTCAGAAAATAATGAAAAATTAACCATTAGATAATTTTGAAATCATAATTACAAATATAATATTTATTTTATCTAAATAATTTTCTTAATATTTTAATTTTAACTTTTAAAATGAAAATCGACATTCATTGAAAATTGATGGGTTTTGACAAAAATATTTTTCAAACCTTAATAAAGATTACATTTGACTTCATAAAAATTATATGATCATTTATATTTATTAAAAGTAATTTAATGATAATATTTTATTAAAATATTATTTATTTCAAAAATCCATTAGTTCATCACAATATATTTCTTAATTGAATTTGAATATTAACCAAAGATACTATTTGTTCTTTAAAAACAATAGCAAAATGGAAGTACATTCATTATTCTATACAAAAAATAATGAACATAATAATAATTCTAGGGTATTGATACATAAACCTTTATTACAAAAGCATATTCCCTAATAGTAAGGTGTGCGATGGTGGGGCTTTCATGGGCCCATTTTGTGAACATGGGTGGGGCCGTGATCTCGATGAGCTTGAACTTCTCCCATAAATGGTTTTTCTCATGCTTAAGTTTTTGGATCTTAGCTTGGGATTGGTATAGGGAAAAGCCTAGATATGATATCTCCCTCAGAAGCTTTGATAAATAGGCTTCATAGGGAATGATCCTACTGGTTGAGGCCATAACCTCCTTTTTTTGTGTCAAAAGGATTTGTTAAAACCTTATATTTATACTAGCCATGTGATCACTGTTCAAAAACTATATTATGAATGGTAATGATACTTAATGGTAATTTAAATCCAATTGGATATAATAAAACAAACAGAGTGCATGTGTTTTATATATCCATTTTACAAAATAATACATTTAATTAAATCAAAAGGGAAATTTCACTTATAATAGTTTGATTCATTACATAAACCTACTCCCTTTTCCTATACTAAGGTTTATTGTGGTTACCCTCCATTATTTTATGATTTATCCCATGATTTTCAAAGTTCCAAATATTTATACACTTGAAGAATTGAATTTCAATATTTTCTCGAACCATATTACCTTTGTGGTTTTCATTTAGATGTTGAGGCTTCACCTGACCATGAAAGTTATAATATATATACCATTCTCTTCTATACTTGTATCAATTTATAATTTCATGTAAGTAGTTCCACAAATGATTCTTCTGTCATTTTTTGAACATGGTGTTTTTTTAATTTCTTTCATTATCTTCCATGATAAAAATTAATCATTGAGTTTGGATCCATTGGCCTATTCTTTTCATTTGGTGTTTGAGACCATTGCATATTTGTGAAATCAATCTACACCTTGATAGCACGATGCACTATCTCTTCATAGTGTGTATATTATTGATTTGAAAGATTCCTATGGAGATGGGGTCTTAGTATGACAATTAAACTATCAACCATTCCCTTATGATCTATAAAAATGCTCTAGGAGTATTAAGATAGTCTTGTTAATCTTATTTTATAGCTTCCCACTAATTCATTTTCCATCCACTTCATCTCATATAATTCCTTATTTATTTTTTTTGGAATAAAATGGGGAAATTATTTATTGAAAATATTCTCTTGTACTCTTCCCATTCTATAGGATTAATCTCCCCATATGGATTCGCGTTATTAATCAGTGGATAACACAAATTAGATTCTACTTATAAGTAATAATTTATCAAGGTGAATTTCTCTAGAACTAAAAAATGGAGTAAGAAAAATATCAGTTCTATAAAGGCAATATGTTGTTTTATAATTAATATATCAGCATATCCACTAAATAAGGTGACCATTGATGCCTAAATGACTCAACTACATGTTTTTTTCTTTGTGGTGAATCATGATGCTCAAAATGATTCTGGTTATCTTTCAAAACCCAATATAGTTGATTCATTATCCTCATGATGTTTTCTATTCTAGTCTCTATCATACTAGGAAGGTCATCTATGTATCATCCATTGTACTCATTATTTACATGGTTCCTCTTATATTTTAAGGACCTAACCTTAAACATTACATAATCTAGTGACTTTAAACTAAAATACACTTTCATAAATTCTCAAATATATTTTATATTTATATTTTTGGATAGTAAGGTCATAAATATTACATAAAAAAACCTTATATTACAAAGTGGAAACTTCTAATTAGTATCAATTTTTCTAAAAAATATAAAATTTTAAAAATTAAAAACATTTTATTTTCATGAAATTTCTTCACAATTTTCATCTTAAACTGATCATTGTGCCTAATAATCTTTAAATCATTTTTAAAAACATTTTAAATCATGGGATGTACATAAATTTTTTTGTACGGGACATAAAAATAAATAAATAGACCATTAGTCTAAAAATGATTAATTTTTTAAAAATAAACTTTGGGATAATTTTTTTTCTTACCCAAGAAATCACTTTATCTACCCAAATATTTTCATAAAAAATTTAATAATAAATCATAATGGAAAAATAAAACTCATAAAGTTTCTTTTAAATCAAAAAACCAGATAGAAACTTTTCATAAAGTTATACTTTTCACCCATAAAAAGTAAAATATACCTCCCTTTAAACATAAGGTCATTTTTTTTATTTTGAGAAATCATAATATTATTATAGAAATCCATAGAAATAATAGATAAAAAATATATGTTAATTGGGAAATCATATCTATATTACTATTAAAATCACTCTTAAAAATTAAATAACCATACAATCAAAATACATATCCAATGAATTAGAGGGATATCATGGACCCACCTATCCTTGGTTTATCATAGAACCACATATAATTGGTTAATAAAATAATCACCAGTACTTGGTTTATAATAGAACCTACCATCCTCAAAATTATTCCCATGAACCATAATATAATAAAAACATGAAACATATTTCGATTTATAACATTTCACTCATAAAAATAATATTTTCATCTATAATAAACTAGGTCTGGATATTAGAATATCCATTCCATTTTTAATTTTTTTTAAAAATAACTAAAATTTTGGGAAAGAGATTTTTTCCTTCAAGAAAAAATGAAATATTTTAATGGAATAAAAAAAATAAAATAATGGTTATGGGTGTATGAAAAGGCATTGTAGCTGTATATGTTAAAATAGAACATTCCTTTTGTCTTGTAAATAAAGTCAAAAAATTCCATAAAAAAATTAAATTTTAAGACATTTTAAATAAAGTAAAATAGACATAAAATTTTCTTTATAGATATTTTATTTCTATATAAAAACATCCATAAAATATTGTTTTTAAAATTATGGACATGGAATAAAAAGTGTTTTAATGGAAACATTAAATGGGGATTTTTAAAATAAAGTCACTTACCTTGAGTCTGACTCATCACATACATTATTTTTCTTCCTGAATAATAAACTTATGTTAATTATTTACTTTCTTTAGAAACTTTTTCATGTTTATTTTTTCTTTTATATCACTTATTACCATGTTATAAAAATTACTTAATCATTTAAGTTCACATCATTATTTTGATGATATTTAGTTCATAAGACCAAAATGACTTTGGTAGGTTTATTGTGGTCAAATAGGTAATTATTAATTCATATAAAGAATAATAATAATGAAATAATTATAATTTTTATAAATCAACTATAATTTTAAGACCAATCATAAATAATGATTATGAAAAATGAACAATGTTACAATCATGGAAATAAAAGGTCATACGTATGCATGAGTAACATTTCAATTTTTCAATGGTCAATATAAAAAGCATAAAATTATTATATTAAATTTAAAAATTGAACATTATATAATAAATATCATATTAATTAATTAAATATACATATATATATACACCATCCAAGTGATGCTGTGATGAAAAACAAATCACATCACTTCGTGGAGGTGGTAGACCACACATACACAAGAACACCATTATCATTTTTCACTAAATGGAAATATAAGAAGATAAATGATATATTATATTTTAATAATGATAAATAAGTTATTATTATTAAATATAAACATTAATTTCATAAATATAATCCATTCAAAAGATATGGTAATGGAAAACGAATTACATCGGTTTGTGATGCATGAGTTCATTATACTCACAAATGATGGTTTTGCTTCCCATTTGATGGAATAGGAGACATATATAGGTTATTATATTAACATAATAAAATCTCATAATATTGATTATACTAGTGTTATTATTTTATCATGGTTTAATAATATTTTAAGGAGGTGGAATAAGAAATAAAACTAAAAAATGCATTTAAAAACGATACCCATTTTTTGAAAAATATGCGTTTCTTAACACCTTAGGACCTCTAAGATTGGTATTTTTCCTAAAATAAGTCCTATATAAAGTTGTTATGGATTTTAGGATAGTATGTTAGTTGACATTAGATAAAATAAATGGGTTTTTATGTGTGAATAAATGTGAAGAAGTGGTCCCCTTTTATATGAGAGGGGAGGGGCACTTTTGGAATTGCATAAAATATTAAAAAAATTTAAATTAATTTTGATGTCCAAATGGATCCAAATTGATACAATTTTAAGATAAGATTAGGATGATTAAAAATCCTCTTATAAAATAAAATTTGGACAAATTTGGATCACATTTTTACCCTTATCTTTTTTTATCCCTTTGTTAACTCTTTTTACAATTATAATGATATCAATATTTTTTATTATTAAGAGGTTAATATATTTTATATAAATAAGAAAAAGGCACATAAATGTACCATGGTTGATTTCATAAACCATATTAAATTCACCTAGACAATGATATGTATAAGGACCCAGACTGAAAAATCAAATAATCTAGTGTCTTTAGACTTAGATTTACTTTCTTTCATACACAAATATCTTTTAGGTTTAGAGTTTTAGAAAATTATTAAAAAAATTAACAATTAAACTCATAAATTAAAAGTGGATGCTTATACTCAATATCCATTTTACCATAATATAAAACTATTTAAAATAAAATATGAATTATTTTCATGAAAAATATTTACAATTTTCATCTTGAATTCACCTGTGTCTCTATTCATCCATAAAACGTATGAAATTTGTTTTAAAATGTAGAATGAGGGTAAAAATATCAGTAATGAGAATAAAAAGTGGAAAACTATTAAACCAGTGAAAAAAATGAAAACCCATGGAAATTTTATCATTATCTCAATAATATTTGAGTAGATAAAATAAATCATTTCTACATGAAAATCACACAAAATATTTCCATAAATAAATACATTAAAACTCATAGTAAGAAACTAAAAACACTTTTCGCCAACTTATAACATCATATTCAAAAAACTTTTTAAACCAATGTTAGAAATTACTGGAGCATAGTTAAATTCATAGCATAAACCCTTCATTAACTACCTCCTTCTGGTATCAAAAGACAAGATACATTACCCAATACATTAGAGTGCTATATGGGTGCACCCAAAGCTATAACAGGCTCACTTGGTTTTATCTAGGCACACCCAATATATATGCTATATCAGACTCACACATGAGCTATAATGGGACTAAAACCTTTATATAAGCTGTATTGGGATCACCCATTTCACATATAATGGTCAATTACCATATAAATTTTTTTATTATTGCACCTTTTCATCATAAAACCTTTTAAAAACTCTTTTAAAAACTGTATGATTTTTTTTTGGATATCAAAATAACCTTTCCATTTGGAAATAAATTATTTAAAAAAAATATACAAATACCAATAAAAAAATTCCTTTGAAAATAACCTTGTATAATTTTAAATGAAGCTTGAAATAAAAAATATTCATGGTAGAGAGAAAATACGTTCATTTCATATAAGTAAAAAGACATTCCTTCCATAATTTTTTTGGAAAGGTCACAAAGTATATCATTTAGAAAATGATAAAAATATTCCTTTCAAAACAATTTGTAAAATGTAAAACATGGGAAAAATTACTTTAAAAATAATAATATAATAATAAAAACCTTCTTTAAAACATTTTAAAAAAATGCGGATAAGGAAGAATAATATATTTTTTAAGGGAATCTTTAAAAGATGATTTTTTAAAAGAAAGTTCCTTACCTTGAGTCTGACTCATCAAATATGTTATTTATCATCATGAATAAAAAAATTATATTAATTTTATACTTTATTAAGAACATTTTTCAAGTTCACTATTCCTTTATTTCCTTTAATTCCATGTTATATACAATTACTTAATCAATTAAATTCATGTCGGGCATTTTGATGATATTTAGATCATATGTCAGAAATGACTTCGACAGGTTAACTATGGTCAAAGATGTCATTATTACATCATCTACAGAATAATAATTCTAAAATAATTATCATTTTTATATATTAATTATTCTTTTAAAATTGATCATGAAGGATGGTTATGGAAAATGAACTATGCTACATTCATGGAAATGGTAGGTCGTACGTATGCCTAAGTAACATTTCCATTTTTCAATGATTATTATGGAAAGAAGGTAAGTATGATTTCAACATTAAATAATGATAATAATATAATAAATAACATACTATATCATTATATATACTTATATATATAATACATGTGTTTTGGTGATGAATGATGAACCACATCTCTTCATGGAGGTGGTAGTTCACACGTACACACAAATGACATTATCATTTTTTAGTGAATAGAAAGGTAAGAAGGTAAATGATATATTGTATTTAAGAATGAAAAAATTATAATTATTATCATATAAAATATTAATTCCATCATTATAACTAGCCTTGAAATATGGCGATAGAAAACAAATGATATCGGTTCGCGATCCAGTAGTCTGCTGTACACTCAAAAAACGAATTCCTTTTCCATTTGTTGGATCTTGGAGATGGATATAGGTTATTTTATTAACATAATAACATATAAGTATATGGATGATACTTATATATTATTTTATCATGGTTGAAGATATTAAAAATGTGTAAAAAGAAACAAAACTAAAATATGCATTTGAAAACAATACAGCTTCTTTGGAAAATGTCCATTGCTTAACACCTTATGACCTATAATATTGGTATCATGACAAAAATAAAGGATATATATTGCGGTTTTGGATTCAAGTAAGGTATTTTTTTTTCAGATATTGTATTAACCAAAAGGGTTTTGAAGTGTGAATAAATGAGAAGAATTGATTCCCTTTTATAAGTGAGGGGAGGGGGACTCTTTGAATTTCTCAAAATATTAAATTAATATAAATTAAAATGCAATTCCAAATGAATCCACATTGATTTGTTTAAAATAGAAGATGATTATGGTTAGAAATAATGTCATATAATAAAAATTAGATAATTTTTACTATGGTTTTATCTCTATCTTTTGGTTTTAACCTATCATGAACCCTTTTTAAACATACCATGAAAACAAGGTATTTTACTCTTTGAGGGTCATGATAGTTACTATAAGTGAAAAAAACCCATAAATAAACCATTTTTGATATTATAGACCATATCATAGTATTTTTTCTAAAATAATATTTTTAGGATCACTATGTCATTTAATAAAATATTATTTATTTTGAAATATCAATAATGTCAATTTTCGAACTATTCTTTACTTTGACTTTAATAACATCAAGAAAACAAATAATTTAAAAAAAATATATTTTATTATATCCCTAATATGTCATGGTGATATATAAAATTCATTTATCACTATAATTATCTCAAATTATATTTATTTCAATATTATTATTATTATTTATTTGATTTTTCAATTAATTGAATAATTACTATGACAACATTGTGTAAGAATTTCAGGCAATTAATTCATCACTAAAAATTAAAAATAAATTACCATGATGATGAAAAATCATTTATATTTCAAATGAATATTTATAAGTGAATATATACTCTTGTTAAACCTATTTAAAAAATATTATAATTATTAAAAACAAGAGTGTGATATATTTTAATTTTCTTTAAATAAAATATTATAAACTCATAATATCATCCAAATGTTCTGAAAATTCCATATAAAAGTATATTTTAATAATATGGAAGAAATGGACTCATCCAATAAGATTAATTCAAGTTTTAGAGTTATTTTATAGTCCTTATCATTTTATTTTTAACTTTAATTACCCAATTTACCCTTTACCATGGTAACAAAAATTAATAATGTTACTATTCATATTGAACAAAATAAAAGGGACCTATATACTAAATTTTTAGCCATTAATTCTAATTATGGAATCCACTTTTTAAAATTCAAAACACATAAGTGGAAGAATTTAATTTAAAATTAAACCATAAAAATATAATGAAAAATAAATGTTCTTTCTTAATATAAAATATTTTATCTTAAATTAAAGTAAATCATTTATTTAAAAAACTGTAATTGGATCATTTTAAATAAAAAGAAAAAAATTAAATTTTAAAAATATTACAAAATGTAATTTTACTTTATAAATACTTTTTAGGAAAATATAGTTTTCAATTAAAAATCATTATTTTTCACAATTCATTGAAAAATCAATATTTTCAAAAAATTATAAAAACATAATCCTAAATAATTTTCACATGATCATTTAAAAAATTACTTTTTTTTTAAAGTAAATTTTTTAAAATTTCTTGAAATTTATTATAATATTCACACATAAAAAAAGAAAAACCATTTTAAAAAAAATGTATTTTTGAAGAATAAAATGACTTTACTAAAAATTATGTGATTTTTTTATAATAATTTACCAATGTATTTATATTGAGTAATACATTTATATTTATTTAATAAATCAATTACTCCTATTCATACCTTCCAAATTATTGGCTTAGTTATAATGATCACATTTAAATAATAATATTTCATTATTATTTTAAGCTGAACATTGCATATCTTGTATGGTATCGATTATAAACTTTCCTTTAAAAAAATAAATATATTAAGTTATACCAATTTTAGGAAATTATTTCCTCACAATTTTAATTCAGGCTCTATAACTAAGGGTTGGCTTCCCAAAATAACTATTTTGAAAACCCACATCATAAATAGGGTCAATCAAAATTCCTTTTGAAAATGGAGAAAGGGAAGTATAAAGGTTAGTTTTAATAGAACATAGTAGGTTTCAAAGTATAAGAACATAAGTGGGTAGTAAAAAAATGGATATGGGACTCCCAAGGACTGATAGAGAGTGATAGAGAACATGGTCATGAGAAGGTTAACCATCACAAAATCATAAATATTTGATGGGTTAAAAAGCCATTGATTTCTTAGTAAGAAAAGTAAATAGTAATGTTTTTGTTTCAAAATCATTTTCCTAAATTTGGGGAATTATTTTACTTTATATAGTAAGAGCATAAGAAAATATACTTACTTTACCAGTAGAGTTTCAACCATTTATCAATTCCCACTAAAAACTCATCTTTTTTTCTTTCTAAACGATGAGTATTAAAAAGAAAAGAGTTAAAATACTGGAAATCACCCTAGGGGATTTATGACACATGTAGTGATACAAGAATGACATGGGAAGGTGGTGATGTAGGCATGATGAAGGAAGGTGGTGATGCAGACATGACACAAGCCTGGTGATGCAGGAAGGATGATGTAGGCATGACACTACATTGAGCCTTTGGGCCATGTTCATGGGACAGTTGGACTTGGGCCTTTGGGCCATGTTCGTGGGCCACTTGGACTGGGACCTGTAGTCTTTGTAATGGGTCTCCCTCTACCTAGATAGAAATAAGTCTTTGATTTCATAATAAAAAGAGGCTTCGGCCCCAACTTTTTAAAAAAGATGATATTTTTTTATTCTTAAAGCACTAGAATCAACTTCTATGAATAAAACAAATTCACAAAAAGGATAAAAATATATTCCTTCAATATTTAGTCATTAAAAAAACCAAAAATGATTAGCATAAGATAAGATAATTCCCAAAAATAACAAACCTTTATACAAAGAAAAACTACTTTAATCTCAAAAAGTCAACAGTAATACCCAAAGTTCAACATAGATCATTCTAGAAAATAACTATCCTTAAAATTCTTAAAAAATATTCTAGAACAAGATTGAAACCCAAAAATTATAAGTTTTTGATCACATAGTCTACCAAGATAAATTTAACATTTATCTCTAAATAACATCAATCACTCTTAATGTCTCAAACCAAAAATACAATTTCCCAAATCACATAATCTATATGATATGCTAATAATTTATATAAATAGCCCTAATCAACATAAAGTCATCATTAAATCATAGATGATTCCAAAAGTGAATTCATTATTTATTTATTAAACAAAATCCCTCAGAGTTATGTTTACCTTAATCCTTTAAGGTTCCCAAAATAGTGAACTTCTTCAAAAAATAACATTAATCAATTAATCAACAAATAAATTTTCAATCCCATGGTTATCTATATGATAAAACACATGTTCCAGAAATGAACTTACCCTTTATCTATAATAACATTTAAATAATAGAAAACAATTTCATACTAACCAAGACACCACGTAGGCTAGTGGTAGATAATGCACTCTTTAAGCCTCATAGCCTTGCTGGATGTGATGGGATATCACTCAGATTATGAGTTGTATTTTTTATTTCATATTTCATTTTAAATTTCCTTATATTCAACTATAATTACATTATCTATTTCTGAAAAAATATCTGTATATTTTTGTTGATCCCATTCATGAGCCTTCCTCCTTCGACATTGATTTTTATGATAACCATTCTCCCTATATTTAAAACATTCAATTCATACATCAGGAATAACTTATCCCCCCTTCATGGAGTTAACTGAATGCTTTATTTTTTCATGGAATATTATTTATTTATGACATCATTTACCATATATAAAAAATCATTCTATTATTTTAATTCATTTTCTAGGGTGCTTATTTCCACATTCTTGACACATAAGTCATTGAATATACTTACCATTATGGTCATTATCACATAAAATTCCATGTGGATTAATTTCCCATATATTTGATGCATTATAAAACTCACTTATGTTAGAGTTGTTCATTGTTACTCATGATATATGGTTAATAATAACCACAAGATTTCTTACGACATATCCTATTTCATTCGGTTTCTCATTCAGACAACCAACACATTTTCCTTTACATCCATTGTTACTTTGGTTCCTACTGGATCCAAACATTTACTGAAATAAAAAAGGTTAATGCAAATATATTAATAAAATCATAATATTCCATCTTATGAGGATGTTAAACACTAATATATAATTATTCATGTTATCTCAAACTCTTTTGATTTCCAAAATAACTATGATTCTCCCTAACATCCTAACTATTGGGGTTATAATGACTTATAACTTATGTTCAAATAATATCATAACATCTAAAGTTATTTAAACCCTCATCTGATACCAACAATAAGGAACCAAAATTAAACATCAAATAATATAGTGTATTTATACTAGAATTCAATTTCATTAATTCCCAAAGATATTTTAGTTTTAGAGTTTTAGAAAATTAGGAAAAACTCTTTCATAGTAAACCCACACATTATAAGTCGAAACTTTTACTCAGTATCCAATTTCCCATAAAACAAAAATATTTAATATAAAATATGAATTATGTTCATGAAAAATATTCATAATTTTTAACATGACTTCATCCATGTCCTTACTAATCCTTAAAACCTATCAAAAACATTTTAAAACACTGAATTAGCATAAAAATCTTAGTAAGAGACATAGAAAGAATAAAATTGTTAGTTTAGTAAAAAAAATTAAAACCCATGAAAATTTTAACTTTATCCCAATGATCTTGGATAATATTAAATAAATAATTTCCACATGAAAATAAAACATACTTTTTTCTCAAATAAAAACATTAAAACTCATAGAAAGAAAATAAAAACCCTTTTAGGAAAATTAGAGCATCACATTCATAACCCTTTTCAAAGCCATGTCAAAAATAACTGGAGCCCAATTAAATCCCTATGATAAAACTTTTAGTAACTCCGTACTTAATTCCTAAAAATACAAGGTACATTACCCAATTCATTAGAATGATATCTGGATGAACCCAAATCTATAACAAGCTCACCTGGCATAATCTCGGTGCTCCCAAGGCATAAGTTGTATCAGGATCACCTATGAGATAGAATAGGGCTCAACCCTTTGTATAAGTTGTATCATCCTCACCCATTTCTTATATAATTATCAAGTACCATATAAATAATTTTATTCTTAAACATTTTCATCATAAAACCATTGAAAACTATTTTAAATCTCTTATGAAAATCACTTTTGGATATCAAAAAACCTTTTCCATATTGAAATAACATATTATAAAAAACTAAAAAAATAAAAATGAAAACATTTATTTTTAAAATAACAATGTAAAATTGTAAATTAATCTTTAAATAAAATCTTAATAATGATGAAAGAAATTTTTTCCATGCTGTATAAGTTAAAAAAACATTCCTTCCATAATTTTGTCTGAAAAGTCATAAATTATATTGTTTGGAAAAAGGTAAAAAGATTACTTTCAAACCATTTTTTAAAAATTCAAACATGGGTAAAATTCAATTTAAACAATCATAATATAATAATAAAAATATTTTTTAAAACATTTTTATAAAATGTGGATATGGAAGAAAAATAGATTTTTAAGGGAAACTTTAAAAGTAGATTTTTAAAAGGAATTCCATTACACTGACTCTGACTCATCACGTAAGTTCTTTATCTTCTAGAATAAAAAACATATGTTAATTTTATATGTTGTTAAGAACCATTTTCAAGATCATTATTCCTTTATTCCATTTAATACCATGTTATATAAAATTACTTAATCAGTTAAATTCACATCAGGAATTATGATGATATTTAACTCATATATTAGAAATTATGTAGCAAACTAGGATTTTCATAAATGGATTTTAAATATTTTTATATGAATACTAAATAAATGACCCAAGAACATGATTGTTGACTATAATAGTTTAGTGTATTTGGAGACTAAGTAAAAAATATTTTAATTTGGTGAAATATATTTAATATATCCAATAAAGATATTCTCCTTTAGTAGTCTTCACAACCATACCCTAATTAAAACCTTTCTTCATAACTTGGGAAAAGTAAACATAAGAAAATATGAGTTAAATGATCAATAAGGGTTTAAAATAGATATACGTAAGAATTAAAAGAATATAATGGTATGAGAACATGAGAATAACATATGAAAACCATAACCTACATATAAAAGATCATAATCTTGAGTTATGAAATGAATATTGTTAGTTAATAAGATAAGAATCATAAAGAAATCAAAAAACATGATCCATGAGAGCATAAAATTATCAAAAGACATGGAATTGTGGAATACACATAAGTATAGACAATCTTATATCAAGGATACCCACCCAGAAATCAATAACATGTTAGGCTTAGGCTAACCACCCAGGTACCTAATTTAGGCTTGGTACGACCTTTGGTGTAACCTCTTTTGGGCTTGGAAGAACCTCCCTTGTACCCTTCGATCTCATATAACATTAATAATTATCCAATGTATTGGAGGGAGATATAGGTCCCACCCATCACATAATGGGAATCATATATATGTGTTCCACATGATCATAAAAAATTTATTATATTATAACCATGAAATTAAATGGGTTTCATAAACATTTAATCATTTCACAGTACTAGAAAATGGGGTTATCCCCACGCATCTATACCCATGGTTTAGAGAAAATGTGGGTATAACGTTTCTTCCCAAAGATATACCCACAGTTTTAATTTTGTTTTTGTATACGTTGAGTTATACCAAACTTTTTTCAAACATTATGGGTATATACCCTTAAAATATCAAGCTACCCATTGGCCTCCCCCTCCCATCCCCATCAATGCCCTAATCTCCCCTCCCATCCTACGATCCTCAACCTCCCCCTTCACACCTTAGGCAACACTACCATTATTGTCCATCTCTTCTTATTCTATTTCTGGCATTTTTTTTCTTATGGTATTTGAGAGGTAAGATTTCCTTACATTCTATTATTTATTCTTCCCTCACCCGAGCGAAGACTAGTTATATTATACAATTTTATCTCCTTATTCAAGAGTTTTTTGATTTCGATCTTCTTAGAAATTAGATTACTGAGTTATGAATCCTTCTTCTCTTCTATTAGATATTATTTTCATTTTTATCTTTTCATGTGATTCTAATGGAGCATGTTAACATGACTTCTATTAGTGTTTTTCTAAATTTATAGTCAAATAGAGATAAAATATAGTATAATAATTCCTATAATTACTATTTTAATTATATTTTCTTCATTTTGAAAACTATCCTAGGGATTCTTGTGAATTTAACATAAATTTCAGATTCTTTTAGTGGAATATTTTTGGTATTTAGATATTTTTAATATTATGAATCATATTTAAGTTAAATATAGGGGTAAATTTTTCTTTTTATTATTTGTGAATTATGGGATTTAATTATTGAAATTTAATTTTTTATATCATGATACATGGTTAAAATATTTATTAGATTATTTTAACCCAAAAATAAATAACTTTATTATGATGTACATGATTATACTATTATAAGTAAATATGTAATGTTAATTTATCTATGAAGGTTGGTTATTTAGGAATTCACTATTGTATTTATCATACTTGTCAAGCATGTTTCTTAGAATTCATTAATATAATTTAGACATGATTTAATGATAAAACATTTTTTCAAATAATTAAATATTTAGATTTCAAATGTTCAAGAATTTTAAAACCTTTATTATGTACAAATGTTTATAGAAGCCTTTGGTAATTGACATGAAAACATTATATACATTATAATGTAAATATTTTTGTATCATATTCATTTTATGAAACATGGTTTCCATTGATAAATTTTTACATATGAATTTATTTATTTAAGAAAACTATAATGGTATGAAGATTAGTTTCACCTATTTTGATTAACTGTTGAGTATAACTTAGTTCTTTGCTAAGAATTATTCCTCAGTTAGTTTATCATGTATTGAGTAGTTGTCCATTTATTTACACTACATGTTAAATGAATTAAAAGCCATATAACAACGCTTTACCTCAATTAAGAGGTTTTATTAGTGGTGAAGTAATGAATGGGTTTTATAAAGTGGGATATAATGAATTAATTATTTAGTATTTATGGATCTTCCCAAAATTAAATACTCCTTAAATTGAAATAGATCATCATGTAAAATCTATTTTCCTTGTGTTTGAATAATATAAGTAATTTTAAACTTAAATAAAATCCATTAATGAGTAAATGTTATCCGCAATCATGTTTTAAAATGAGAAGACCTCTATGGAAAAGAAATACACATTTTTATACTAGTATTCCTTAGTTGTTACTTATTCTAATACATGCACCTTGTTTGTCTTTATACAAGTATAACTTGATTTTTTATTATGTTATGAATTTTCTTTGTTTGGATAGATAATATTATTCTATAATAGTTGTTCCTCATTCCATGTCTTATACTTTATTTCGTTCATTATTTGTAGGCATTTCTTATAGAATATATTCTTTCCCTTATTATTTATTTTTCTATAAACAATAATGATTTGATGAATTTCATATTAAAATTGGTTTTATTTAATTTTATAATTATTTTTACATTTTTAATTTTAATATCATTTTTCCCTATAATAGAATGGATAGAGTCTAGATGTATCATACCGATCAGATTTCAACCTTGTTTCTAAAGAATTTGGATATTTTTTTAGATTTTTCATTTAAAAATGCTTCAGATAGAGGTCTCACATAGTGTCCATTTTATAATTGTTTTAGAAGACCATGGTTAAGTCGGGAAGAAGTTATCTACCATATAACAAAAGTTGGATTTCAAAAAATAAACTATCATGTTTGGTATCACAATGGAGAGATGAGGAAATATTATATTTTTCATAAAAAGGAAGAAAAAATTGGTATGAAGAATTTGATATTTGATCAGCTTCCATTTGTGAATCATCATGAAAGAGATAGTATTCTAGTGTAAGAATAAAATGATATCAATACAAAATAGAAAAAAATGAATATGTTGATGCTGAGAGAGTAAAAAAATTAATTTATGATGCCAAAACTCTCATATTAGAGGAATGTATTAAAATGGAAAAGTTGGAATTTTTAATATAGTTATATCATGGGAAAACCCTGAATGGAATTTATAATATCACCAATGATTATATTCTTACCTTTTTAGAGGAATTTATTCCCGATGGTTCAAATATCCCCTCAAATCATTATATGGAATAGAAGTTAATTAACCGGCTCAAATTTTCTAATAATAAAATTTATGCTTGTTTGAAATATTTTAGTTTATTTTGGGAGGAAATAGAAGACCTTAATGACTATAAATAATGTGGTACATCTCGATGGAAGGAAAATTAAGATTAATCACCATCTCATGTGCCATAGAAAGTCAATTGGGATTTTTCATTGATTCCAAGGATTCAAAATATATTCATGTGTACAAAAATCTCAACCAATATACAATAGAATTATTCTTAGAGAATTAATGATAATGATGAGTTGGTTCCCCCTAAAGATGGATTATCATGGTGGGAATTTGATACACAACATACAAGTTTTTCATATGAGGTGTTTAATTTCATGTTGGTTCTATATTGTGATTGTTTTAATCAATTTGGTTAGATTCTTACTACTCACAACAAATGGCCAATTTTTATTCATGTTTATAATATTTGTTTATGGATGTTTATGAAAAACCCTTTCACTTTTCTGAGTATATTAATATATGGACCTTCTGATCCTATAAATGATATTTAAATCTACTTGCCACCTTTAATAATAGAGTTGAATCATATTTGGGATATCAGTATGCACACATTCAATGCTTATTCAAAAAATATATTTCATATGAATGCATGCTTCCCCTTTATAGACTATAAATTATTTCCCTACTTATGCGGTGATTCTTTGTTGGATAATAATGGGAAAACTATCATTTTTTATTTTTATGAAAAAATACACGATAGATAAGGCTTAAATATCATCATATTTTTAGATTCATAGGGGAATCAATGATTCTTTCCAATGGATCATAAATACATGAAGAATCTCTAGAGGTTTTATAATACCTATGAGACAGAACAACCACCTCAAAATATGTCAGGATATGATGTGCTTAAGGAATTGAAATATTTCAATTTTTAATTAGGTAAAGGTTATATGAAATCTAAAAAAAATAATAATGTTGACACTAAATCCAGTTATAATTAGAAAAAGAAAATTAACTTTTTGAGTTTCCATATTAGTTTACCAATTTGTTACATAATTTTTTAGACGTAAATCACACTGAGAAAAATATATGTGAAATATTTATTTCAATTATTCTACATATCAATGGGAAGACCAAAGATGACTTACGATCTCTCTGGGAATTTTTGGAATGAGGTATTCGACCAGAACTTTATCCTATGTGTATCAGTGAAAACAAATGGAAAGTTCATTGTGCTTCTTATATGATTAAACCTTTATAGAAAAATAAATTTTTGAAAGTGTTGTAGAATATCAAGGATCCTGATGGATATTCTAGAAACATATCTAAATGAGTCTATATAAGGGGGTTGAAATTAAAATCCCTAAAAAATCATGATTATCAAATCCTTCTTCATGAATTGATTCCAATAGAAATTATGCATTTACTATCCAATGATGTAAGGGTGATGGTTATTCTCTTGTTCCATTTTTATAGATACAATTATGCTAAAAGTTTATCCAAGTCTTTCTTGATAAAAATGAAACAAGAGGTGACATTAATTTTTTGTGAGTTAGAAAAAAAATTCCTCCATAATTTTTCACTTGCATAATGCAGTTAACCATTCATATTACAATTAAAACACTTCTTGGGGGACTTGTTGATTTTAATTGGATGTATCCTATGAAAATAAATATGTGTACAATTAAATATTATGTCCAAGACAAGAATAATCCTGGAGGTTCCATTATGAGAGGTAATATAGAAAAAAATTTATGGATTTTTGTTCGATTTATTTTTTTGATTTGAGCACAAGACATAACCAGACAATGAGAAATGATGATGAGTGGTATGGGTAAATTGAGACCTCATTTCAATCTCTTCCTCAAACTGAAGTTATTAATGAGTCATATACATTAATGAAATTAATCCTTAAAGAGAGGGATATGGAACATCTTACAAAGTTGTTTAACTGTGTTTGATGACTATATCAAGTAAGTAATTTGAATATTTATATGTTATCTCATACCATATAATTTTACATATAACTTAAACTTTTATTATCTTTTTATATTGGGAACATAAACAATTTATTACTAGAGTTCATCGATCTTTGCTATCACAAACTGGTCTGAATACCCTGGTACCCTGACACCCGAGCCGATTCTAGCATGGCCCAAAGGGCGTTCCAAATCCCCATGGGTTGGAGATTAGCACCTAGAATCATACAAGATAAAGTGATAACAATTTTTACACATAAAAAATAGAATAAATAGATACAGTTTTGTATGCTCAAAAGAACGCTCTATATGGAGAATGGTACTAGAAGTCAAATAGGTATATGAGTTCAAAGTTCAACCATAGATTACCAGAAGAACTGGATAAACAACCCATGTCCCAACTAAAATATTACTCCAAGGACAAAGATCAACAACCAACACCTCCAAGTTGTGCTTTTACCTTAGTCAAACTTGGTATAATGAAATCTATAAACACTTGAAGGCAGAGACAAAGTGTGATTTAAAATCCTAGTAGGGCCTCACCAAGGATTCCATAATAAGATCTTACAATAATAAACCAAATAATTATTTTAATTATAAATAAAATATGCATGTAAGTACAAGATAATATTTAAAAAAACATTATTTACATTTCAATTGATGTAAACATCTCAAACAATGAATTAACAAACATTTTATATAAAACAGTTTATATAAATTCACAAGGCATGTGTAAATAAATTTTACAACCAATTTCATATATATATCAAAATAATAAAAAATGATAAATATGTTCATATTCCAAGAGGTATGATAGTTATAGGTTATGGGATCCTCACACACTCATATAGGTGATCACAGAAATATGTATACATACATCCCTTAGAATCTAGTCAAAGAGGACTAATCATCATCCCATCGAGGATAAGATCTATTACACTATGATTTTATTATTGTTGTAAAGCTTCAAACTAAGCGTGTTTATCCCAAATAATTCACTAACTACCTATAATTCCATGTGATCAAATAAAAATTGATAAATGGAAAATTATTTCAGAACTATTCAAAATACAATTGCCCCATTTACTATCTCAATATGCAAATTTCTATTTAGAAACAAAACATGAGTTTTTAATCAATTCATTATTTTTTCTGGATAAAACCAATCCAAGGTTCTTATTAAAAAAATTTAAGGCATTTTTTTCAAATACCAATTTATAATAAATTCTTTCTAAAATCAATTTCATAATTCCATGAATTTCATCAAATCCAAATCACACCACAATTTATTAGAAATGGGGGGTTTTCCCCAGAATCCATACCATTTCAGTTAAAATAAAAATTTTCATCAAACTTGGTTGTCAAAATAAAACTGAAAGAAATTTAATTTAAATTAATAAATTTAAGGATAAATAAATTGGAAAATATTAAATGGAAACACCTACTATAGATCACAGGATCAGATAAAACAACAACTGTAATGAGAAACTTTAATGAAGAATGCCCACAATGGTGATCTGAGAATAAAACCTAGATTAAAGATCTAAAATAATGGATATTAGATTAAAAAACCACAAATATATATAAAACCCTAAGGAAGATAGAGGAAGATATCAGGAGAGACTAATAAGAGGAGATTCACATAATCGGAGGAGATTGAATATGATTCTCCGCACTTCGATCTACCTAGAAAGGGGTTGGAAGAGACACAAAGGGTCCTTGAGAGCCTTTTAAACCTTTGAAATCATGATATGGGGAGTTAGGTCCGATCATGAGGTAAAGAAGGGGTTCATGAATTTTTAAACATTTTTAGAATAATAAAATACCATGAGCACAACTAGCTAGTAAGGGACGCAAGTTTTGTCAAACCGTACACCCTAACTGTGCACCCCTATAAAGGGGTGGAAATATTCTACTATGTGGGTGAATGATTTGTAAAACCATGCACCAACCATGAAAACCCTCACTTCCTGGTTTTTCATGCTTTTCAATAACAGGGTGCACTGTTTGGGAAAATCATGCGTCAGCCGTTCACAACCTAAGAGGCTTCCAAAATATAAAATTTATTCTAAAAAACAACCTTAGGAAAACCCCAAACAATGAATGATGAAAATAGGAGTTAAGGAGTACTTAAAAATAGTAATAGGATGTTACAACCTTCCCACCATAAAAAATTTATATCCCTAAAATCCTATCAATAAGTCTCCATGAAAAAAAGAGGCCACTACTCTCTCATTAGTGCCTCCATCTCCAATGTCTCATGAGTAACAGAAATGTGCTTCCATATCACTCAAACCGAAGGTATCATCCTACCATGAAGTACCTTGGTTTCGGAATAAAATATCCTAAATGTATTATTATTCATGACTAAATAAATCTTGATGTCGAGATAAATTCATCATAGAACATGAGATGGATCAAAAATATACATTCACAACTAAAATACATTGAACACATTATGTATCGATGTCATCTGTAGAGGAAGTTCTAAATGAGAATACACTTTATCCACCTACTCAAACAAATAAAAAGGTCCCACTAAATAAGGATCAAGTTTCCCTTTCCTCCCAATCCATCGATGACATAAAATGGGTCAAACTTTCAAGAACATCTGATCCCCAACTGAAAATTTCAATGGTATACAGTGATGATTGAAATGATACTTATATAAACTCTATTCCACCAATATTCTATGATGAATCAACTAAATATTTTTTGTCATATATTTAACCAAACTTAGTTTAACAAAATAAATTTCACCGATATTATACAAACACAACATAGATTTACAAGGATGACCATAAAAGGACTCAAAAGGAACCATCCTGACTGCAGACTGGTAACTATTGTTATAAAAAAACTCAACCAGTCTCAAATGGTCATCCCAAGATCCACCAAAATTGAGGACACATGAATGAACCATACCCTAAAGAATATGTATATATCTATCAGTCTAGAAATCCTACTGTGGATGATATGTTGTACTCAAACAAACTTGAGATTCCAGTACCTCTTGAAGGGCTCTCCAAAAGTGATATGTAAACCAAGGATCTCTATTAGAGACTATAGTATATGGAACTCCATGAAAATATATGATATTTTTCACATATATATTTCCCAACTCCTCAACTTTTCTTGTATCATGAATGGGTATAAAGTGAGAATATTTGGTCAGCTGATTGATTATAACCCATATCACATTATTATTTCTATGGATATGAGGCAACCTAACTAAAAAATCCATTGATATATCACCCACTTCTAAGTTGGAACTGGAAGTGGATGAAGAAAACTCTAATGTCTCTGGTGTTCAACCTTGACCTGTTGGAATGTATAACAATGGGAGACAAAATCAATAATGCCCTATCTCATACCTGGCCACTAGAATTGTTGATGCATTCCATAGAACATATTTGTGGTTCCTAGGTGCATTTCCCACTATGAATTATGAGAATCCCCAATCATAGGTTTTCTTACCACTAATGGCACAAAAAATGATTCCAAAATCATAGAATAACCTTTATGGAGAACAAAAACTCAACAATGGTCTCCCCACCATAAAGAGAGTCTCTAATTCCACATAACTCATCATCAAGCTGTTATTCTTAAAGAATCATCTTGAGAAGAGTGGAAGTTAACTGAAAATTGTCCAAATAAACCTCAACCCTTGTTTCTCATAAAATAATATGAAACTATGAAAAAAGAGCTATCAAGTTCCACTATTCCAATGATTATTTCACAGCAAGGTTCAGAAGTTTCCCACTCAAAGAATCCATGTTGACATTATCTTTTTATGGGGTATAGGAAATTTCAAATCAAAAAGACTATTGGTATTACACCCAAGGCCTATGGCGGGGATTCAAATATTTTTGAGAGAAAATATAACTCAAGCTCTTATGGTTGGAATATATGGTAACCCTTTTTATGAAAAGGTAATACTGCTAACTATAAAGTGCGTCAATCATGACTGTGAGTTCAAGGTCATGTGTCATGTAATTATTCTCAGGTTCCCTAAGATTCTGAGATCCATGAGGGAAAACATGATCACCCTGTATAAGAACACAAACCAAACCTAGAACTGATGCATCATAGAAGACCACACAGCCCTGTACAGCCTCTGTAAGAGTCAACACTAGCGTAGTATTAAAAAGACATTTCATCTCAATAAAAGAACTCTGACATTTTTCATCCCAAGTTAACTTTACTCCCTTATGATTAGATAAGTCATTGGAGAAGCCATCTTTGAGAAGTCCTTTACAAACTAGTGATAATAGCCAACTAAAACCAAGAATCTCCAAATCGTAAAATGTTAGTCCCATAAGGGGCCTAGATACCCTAAGAGGGGGGGGGGGTGAATCAGGGTATGGATATTCTTTTCAAAATTATTCCTGCCCCAATGGATCTTGACCTCTTATTATAAGGGAAACTTTATTTTCACTTATGTGTTTATGCTGATCTATTATTCTCTTCTTTATCTGATTATGATTCTTTTAGAGTAATACTATAATGAAAGCATATAAACACATAGATTTTTACATGGTTCACCCTCACTGGGATACATCCAAGGAGCATATAATGATGATGTACTGATGTACCAATTTACTAAATCTCACTGTCAATTACAAAGTTCAGGATATATCACTTCAATTCTTAGGCTAACTTCCTTTAGAATGTTTAGTGTCATATCACTATTTTCACAAGGGTTACTCCTCAAGTCTCTTTCTTTGGCTCACTACCGGTGGAAAGGATCACCATATTCCACTTCCTTTGATCACTACTCCGAAAGGGATCCACTCAGAGTTTATGTACTTGTAGGTCCCTTAATTTGTATGAAATACCACATCCCCAACTTTTGGTAGATGCTCTATTAAATTTTCAATTTCATCCAATTGATAAAAAATATTTTACCACTGATGTATTGGGAAAATTCAAACTTTCTATGCAACCTTATGGTGAGTTGTTGTCAACTCTAATGCCTTTTGTGCAAATTTTTCCATTTTCATGGAAAAAAAATTTCATGCCACTTAAAACTTTCACACAGATCCCTTTTTACATACAACTTCTTACTTGTGCTTAAATCCCTTCTAACATGCAAGTCCTTACTTAAGCGACAACTCCCTACTTTCGCAGCACTCCTCTGCTTACGCGCAACTCACTACTTTCATGAAACTCTCTACTTGAGTGATTTAGATCTTGGATTTAATCTAAGTGTTGATCATGATCTAATGATGGGGGTATCCTCCTATTTATAGGCATTGCTGACCTTACATGAAACTTCACAAAACTTTTCCCTGAGCGTGCAAGTATCATTCACGCAAGTCTATTTCACACAAAATCACATGTCATACAAAACCATAACTTGTACACACTTCCTTAATTTACCATATTTTTATGTAATGATATTTAAATATTCCTTGTGCACACATTTAGAAACCCCCTTAACTCTTTCATGCAACATCTTTTTCAAAAAACACTTTTCACCATTCTCTAATTTTTGGACCAAAAAATTTGGCAAATACTGAGAAATGACACCACCTTGTATACTATCTTTTTGTACCACATCCAGATCATTCATTCCTTTATCATGGATCGTTTTCAACATATTTTGTCAAAAATATCTCTATAACTCTACAAATGACCATGGAAACCCTCTTTGTTAACAACACAATCAACCCAAAAATACATCAATGTTTCCTTGAGGGGGTTTTCCCAATAAGAAAAAATTCTATGGTTTCTTCCATGTCATATTAACCTTAACCTTCACATGATCAACTAATATACCATGTTATGACCCCATGTTTCCCAAGAACTTCACTTCTAGAAACCATATCACATTTAGATATCTTATCACAAAGTCAGTGATTTCTCAATAATTCTAGAAATTCTCTTAGATGACACACACGATCCTCCTAAAAATTTGAGTAAATAAAGATTTTATCCAAAAATAATAACATGAAAGTATCAATATAATATTGTAAATTCCTATTCATTAAATACATAAAATACTACAGGAGAATTGGTTCAACCAAATTTTTTGACAAGGTACTCATAATGTTCATACCTGCTCTGAAAGGTAGTTTTCAGAATATTAGATCATTTTATCTCAACTGATGACAACCAGATCAAATATCCATTTTCAAGAACCAATTTTCACCTTTAAAATGGTCAAATAGATCACCAATACATGAAAATAGTTAATTTTTCTTTACTATGAATCAATTTAGTTTTTGGGAATCAACACATAGGCGAAGTAACCGATTATATTTCTTAACAAAAAGAATAGACATCACCCAAAGTGACACAGTTGGGTGTATAAATAATTTATCTAAAATATAATATACCCAAGTCTTAAATTATTTCATTTCAGATGGTTCTATGTGGTATGAAGAAATAGATACTGACTGAGAACCCATCACTAAATCAATTAGAAAACTCTATTACCCTTACTGGTGGAAAACCAGAGAAGTCAGAAGGAATGATTATGGGAAACTCAATGAAAACTAGAGGGATATAACTAATAAAGTATTCTCTATCTAGGTAAAAAGTAAACACTGATATTAATTTCCCAAAATCTAGATAAGAAGTCCTGACTCTGCTTAAAATTGGGTCCCATTCTCCTTGAAAGATATGGCACACTTCATCAGGAACTGTAAAGGAGACCCATCGAAGATAATAATAGATTTGTACTTTATTAGAAATGACCCAATACATCCCCAATATGATTTCAATAGGATTAATTTCAATAACAAGAAAATCCCAAGAAAGATCAAAATCTGATAAAGAGAACACACAAGTAGGACATCAAAGACCCTAATATCTCTTCATTGTGACGGGTGTAGTAATATCCATCACATAAGATAAAATATCCATAGAAATATTTAGTTAACTCATAATAAGGATTTAAATAAATGAAAATGATTCACCAATATCAAATAAAGCAGTTACCGAATATGAGTCAATAGTGATGGTAACTCTCATAGTCATTGGACTCATTTATGATTTCTCTAGAGACTCTTCCATTACGTGAAGAAGATTCATTCTAGATAACTATGGATGTAACCCCTTAGTTAATGAAGCATCTAATTTAATAGTAATAATTTTTTTGATAGATTATACTATTTCACTATGGGGATAATAATATATTTGAAAGAACTTCTGCAAGTGACCTGAGCATCCACAAGAACCACATATCTTGGGTGCCTGAGTGAAAAACCGCTTTGAATGCCATGGATTTCCACACTGGTAGAAAATAAAAGGACCTCTTCAAAGAACTACATAATGTCTAAAAGAAATTTTATATTGAGAACCACCATGGGAATAATCATGCTTCCTCTTCCCTTTATGGGAACTCAGAGAACTACCACTAGAAGAAAAAGAAACTCCCGTCAACCCTCTCTTACCATCCAGGTCTATCTCAACCATCAATTATTTGTCTAGCACATTAGTATAAGAAGATAGATTCAACAAGAAAAATTGAGAATGAATATCAGATCAAATTCCCATATTGAACCACTGATTCTTCATCTTCTCATTCTATACAATCTTAGGTGAAAACTACACAATCTTAGTAAAGAAAATGGCATATTATGTCATGGTCATGTTCTCCTACTTGAGTTTGAAAAAATCTATATCCTTGACCAACACCATCAACTTTGGACATAACTAGTTAGTGAAAATAGATTTAAATTCCTTCCCCTATAATCTATCATGCATCTTATCCATCACCATCATGTCCCATCATCTCCTGCTAGGTCCATCTAGCTTGAATGTGGCACATTTCACCTTGATTGAATCAAGAGTCTCCAAGAAATCGAGCAAAATTTTAATTATCTTCAACCATTCCTCAACCTCTTGAAGGTCGTTTGAGCCTTAGAAGGATAGTGGATTCTAGTGAAGGAATTATTGAGCATGATTCTGATACTCATCTTTCTAAGGTTCCATAGACAGAACCTGAATAGGAATGATTATAGATGCTTGTCCCAAATATTGGACAATACACATAATAACCTCAACTAAATTAGGGTCTATGGGAGGATCTACTCTATATGGTTCATCAATATCTTCTTCATGGATCTGATTCACATGTCTTCTCCAAGACATGATGCTATGCAACATCAGCAGAAAACATTGAAGACGTCAAAACATTACACAAATCAACACTCAAGCAAGAGAAATAGGGAAATTAATCCTGATATATAGATAAAAAAGATTTGGATTTCGACCTTTCCAAATCAAAAGTATGGAAAATACTAGAACTAATCCTCAGGATGTTTTTCCCAAACTACCCCGAGTGAGTTAAGGATCATTATAGTGAGATATGGCTAGAAATTCACTCACAACTACCTCCTAAGTCCCAAAAATATTATAAACTGAATATTAACATCAAGGCAAGATTATTAACCTGCAACTTTGTTACCAATTTTTCATAAACTGACCCAAGTACCCTAGTACCCTAACACCTAAGCCGATCCTGACATGTCCTGAAGGGAATTCATGATCCCCATGGGTTGAAGACTAACACCTGTAATGATACAAGATAAATGTGGGAACAACTTTTCCACAAAAACTATAGAAGAAATTGATACAAGTTAGTATTATAAAAAGAAAACTGCAGAGGGAGAAAAGTACCAGAAGTGAAATTGGTATATAAACCCAAATTACAACCACACAGTACTATAAGAAATGGATAAACAAATTAAGTTCCAACTGACACAACACTCCAAGCCTAAAGATCGACAACCACCACCTCCAAGTGGTTCTTTTACATTGGTTGAACTTGGAAGAAGGAAATATACAGACACCTAAAGTTAAATATTGGGTGTGAGATAAATTACTTGTTTGGTATCACCAAGGATTCCATAATAAAATACCATAATAATAAACCAAATAATGCTTCCAATTTTAAATAAAATAGCTATGTAAGTTAAATAGAATATTTAAAACAAAACATGATTTACATTTCAATTTATGGAAACATTTAAAATAATTTATTAACAAAAACTTTATATAAAATAGTTTTTATAAATTTACAATTCACATGTAAAGAAATTTTACAACCAATGGATTATATATATCAAAATATTCACAAACAAGAAACATGTTTATCTACCAAGAGGTATGATAGTTCCGGGTTATAGGATCCTCACATGCTCATATAGCTGTTCACAACAATATATATACATATTTCCCTTATACATTGGTCAAATTGGATTAATCAACATCCCATTAGGGATAAGATTTTCTGCACTATTTTTTTTAGTGTTGTAAAGTGTCAAACTAAGTGTGTCTGTACCAAATAACTCACTAAATACCTAGGATTACATGTTCTCAAACAATAATCGGTAAATAAAAAATTATTTCAAAATTATTCTAAATAAAATTTCCCCATTTACCATCTCAATATTCCAATTCATATTTAAAAATAGAAACATGGGTTATTAATCAATTCATGCCTTTTTTGGGATAAAACCTATCGAAGGTTCATATCAAAACAATTTAAGCCATTTTTCTCAAATACGAATTTCAAATAAATTTTTACAAATCAGTTTCAAAGTTCTATAAATTTCATCAAATCCAAATCACAACCCAATTCATTAGAATTGGGGGGGGGGGGGGGGGTTTCCCCCAAATCCATATCATTTCAATTTAAATCCCAATTTTCATCAAACTAAGTTTTCCCAATATGATTGGAAAAAAATTAATTTAAATCAAAAAATTCCAGGTTAAATAAATCGAAAAACATTAAATAGAACCACCTACCATAGATCACAAGATCATGTAACACAACACCCACAATGGGAAACACCAACTAAGAACATCAGTAATAGAGATCAAAGAATCAAACCTAGATTTAAGATCTAAAACAATAGATATTATATCCTCTAACAACATGAAGATCTAGAAAACCCTAAGGAGGATAGAGGAAGAGACCAGGATATACCCAGAAGAGAAGATTCACATACCCTATGGAGATTGAATATGATTCACTATGCTTTAATTTTTCTAGAAAGTAGTTTAGAGGATCCAAAAAGGGTCCTTGAGAACCATCTCAACCTTAGAATTCATGAGATGGAGAGCTAGGGAATAGAGGGAGGTAAAAATATGGGTCTAGGAATTCTTAAATATTTTTTTGAATAATAAAAACCCTCACACATGGTTACCTAGGAAGGGATTCCTGGTTTTTCAAACTATGAACCCTAACCAAGGGCCCCTCTAAAGGGGATGCATAGTTTCTACTAGGTGGGAACACTTTTTTTCAAACCATGTTCCAACCATGAAAACCCTTACTTCTAGGGTTTGCATGGTTTGCACTAGTAGAGTGCATAGTTTTGGAAAACCATGCTCTAACTACGCAAACTCTCACTACCTGGGTTATCACAGTTTGCACTAGTAGGGAACATGGTTTGGGAGAACTATGCACCAACTATGCATAACCCAAAATCCTTCCAAAAAATTCAAATTTCTTCCTAAAATAACCTGATATGAACCACAACCAAAGAATGATCAAAAGAGGGGTTAAGAAGTATATAAAACTAGTAACAAGATGTTTCATTTTCCATTGAGAATGAGAGATGATTTTCATAGAAAAGAGTTTCCCACTTGGTTGAAATCAAAGGTATAACCATTACTTTAATTAAATTAAAATATCGATATTCATTTAATTTTATTATTCACATATATTTTAGGTATTAATTTTACTTCTTGACTTTTTATCTAAAGAATTAAGAGCACTAGATTTTGGTCTCAAATATTTGGGTCATAAATGAAAATATTTAGTAATAAATGGGTATAAATTTATTAAAACTAATTAAGTGGTGAAAATGAGAAAACAACATGATGAAATTATGTTAACTACTATAACAAACTATTATACCGATGTATTAGATAATATTCCATGATATGAAAATGTGTCTTATTATGGAATTATTGAGAAAATATTGTTATTTGATTACTACTGTCATGGTTGAGTCACAACGATGAAATGTAAATGGTTTGATTCAATGACGTGACATGGTAAATTTATTGATGACTGTGGATTAAGATTTATTAACAAGACTCAATTCCTAGCTATTGATGAACCATATATTTTGGAATCAATAGAAAAAAAAGCGTTTTATGTGAAAGATCACCTGAGACATAATTACAGTGTCATTATTGAAGTAATTCAAAGAAATATTTTTCATAATGGTGGGGATGAAATTGACACCATTGACTCCCCCACCAGTGTTGATCAAAATATTATATTTGATGACTTAATTTTTTCCATTTTGAGAGTTGATGTTGTGCCTGAAGTAATGGAGGGTATACATGATCAACCATATATATTCATAGTTCATTCAATTTACCTTGACACGAGTTCCTCAGGTTGGTACTACTGTAATTACTTTAATTTAGTTTCATTTTTGAATGATATGTTTATTTTAGTATTTTTTGTTTGTGTTTTATTTAATTAGATTTATTTCAATTCAGAAAGCTAGGTTTAAATATTAATAATTGTATTGATTTTTTTTCTTTTAAGATGTATTCAAAAAAACAAGAACAAAGATTCTATGATGTATTTTTACACTTTGGGATACACTACAATGCCTGATCATGAGAGGCTCTAGGTAATCTAATACGGATAGAAATAATATCTATATTTATAAGGTTGAAAATTCCCCTTTAATGGATAATTGGACAAATGGAAAAATTCTCAAATGGACAAATGTCCAAATGGTCAAATGAAAAAATGGCCAAATGACCAAATTTCCAAATGGATAAATGTATAAATGGCCAAATTTCCAAATTTACAAATATCCAAATTGGGAAATGAAAAAAATGGACAAATGTAAAAATGGACACTTAAAAAAGTGGTCAAACGACTAAATGATGAAATGAAAAAATGTCCAAATGAAAAAATGTAAAAATGACCAAATGGTCAAATGAACAAATTTCCAAATATAAAAATTTACAAATGTACAAATGACCAAATGGCCAAATGACCAAATGGCCAAATGTCCAAATAGCCAAATATCCAAATTTAGAAATGGAAAATTGGTTAAATAGACAAATGGATAATTAGCCAATTTCCCAAATGACCAAATGAAAAAAGGGAAAAATGTACTAATGACCAATTGGTCATTCATTCATTTGGAAAATTTTCTATACCAAATGTAAAATTGGAAAATTGGCCATGTTAGGAAATATCCAAAAGGCCAATTATCCAAACAGTTGAATGGTTAAATGGATGAGTGGGAGAATATATGAATACCTTAATGGGTGAATGGAGGAAGGGTGAATGGATAAATGAGAGAATAGCCAAATGGGTGAATGAGGGAATGAAAGAATGGGAAAATGAGATAATGGAAGAATGGGTGAATGGATGAATGGTTGAATTTCTGAAGGTCCGAATGACCAAATGGATGAATGAACAAATGGTTGAATGAACAAATGATTGAATGGACAATGAAAAAAATGGCCGAACGGCTAAATGGACAAATGAATGAATAGAAAATGGATGAATGATCGAATGCATGAATGTCCAATTGGTGAAATGGCCCAATGGACAATTAACCAATTAGCCATTTTGCTATTTGGCTATTTGGTCAAATTAAAATTTTTCCAATTAGCTAATTGTCCATGTAGTCATTTGGATAATTTTCCAAATTGGGAAATGGACCAATGACCAATTGACCAAATGAAAAAATGAACAATTAGGAAAATGAAAAAATATCCAATTGTTAAAATGGAAAAATGACCAATTTAGAAAATGGTCAAGTGATCAATTGGGAAATTGAACTAATAGCCAATTTTTCAATTGGAAAATTGAACCTTGACCATTTGGATATTTTTTTATTTAGTTATTTGGGTTAATGAAAAAATGGTCTAATGGAAAAATGGAAAAATGAACAAATTTCCAAATTTCCAAATTTCCAAATTTCCAAATTTTCAAATTTCCAAATGAAAAAAATTTCCAAATGGGAAATTGGCCAATTGGGCAAGTGGAAAACTGGACAATTGGACAAATGACCACATAGACCATTGGAAAATGGCTAAATAGATAAATTGTAAAATGAACAAATGAAATTTTTTTAATACATGTCTGGTTTATCAATTTTATATTTTTCACTGATGTACAATTATAGTAGTCAATTTAATTTGTAGCAAGTGGAATTGGGAATCAAAGGTCATGTGATGTCAATGTAGGTCCTAGTGGTAGTCGAGATGATGGTACTAGTAGTGGTGGTGGTAGTGGTTGTGGTGGTGGTTGTGGTGGTGGTAGTGGTGATGATGATGATGATGCTGATACTGGTGCTCCAGGCACCGATGTTGGTGATGATTATGATGGAACTGGTAGTGATGAGGGAGATATTGATCCCCTCCAATTTTGAGTTTAGGTAGAGACATGTGTGGATGACTAAAACTAATCAATGATGCGGATTTTATATGTATGTTATAGTATTGTAAATTATTTGAAAACTATTTATAATTTTATGGTTGAATTCTAAATATATAATAAGTGTACTTAATTAAATGTGTAATATGTTTTGTAATTTATTTGAAGGTTGTTTGAGAGGTGCTGGATGATGCTTCAGTTATCTAATAGGGGTATGTCACTATACCCATAGTTCAAAAAATCATGGGTATAGATGAATTCTAGATATTCATTTATACCCACAGTTTCAATAACTATGGGTATAGAAATATAACCACCATTTTATGTAAACTGTGGGTATTAAGAAATCATAATAGCCTATACCCAAAATTTCTATAGAAATTATGGGTATAGACCTATCCCCATACCTTAATCACCCATGGTTCATAGAACCATGGGTACAGCCTATACCCATGGATTTAGTGGCTATACCCATGGTTTTAAACTATGGGTATAGGATAATATTCTATTAGTGTCATAACATTTGGAAATGGGGTAGGTTTCATAATCATTTTATAATTTTATCATAGCATAACCCATGGAAAAAGAAGTGGGTTTCATAATAATTTTATCATGGTATAACCCATGGAAGATAAAAGGGTTTAATAAACATCTTGTCTTGATAATCCATTTAGAGAATGAATAAAAATGGTATCCTTTTTTAATATCCTTAGAATATCACAAGTTACATCAAAGGATGTCATCTTAGATGGAGAATGATTTTTATATATCACTTGGAACATTTCTTTAGGAATACAAATTTTCTTTGAAAATCACTTTTTAAAACATAAAAAATCCTGTAAATCCCTATTCCACTACTATAAATTGAGGTTATATCCCCACTTATAGAGACATGGTTTATAAAAACCATGGTTGTAACCTAACATACTTCCATAGGTCATAAAATACATGTGGAAGTATGTCCCTCCTTTTACCCTAATTATGATCTCTCCTCCACACCCCCCATTTTTAACATGCTCGTGTATCTCTACCCTATAACCCTCCTCACCCAAAACTGCCACTAGACCTCCCACCATCCTCCTCTGATGATGCGACCACCCAATATCATGATGATCCTCCTATGATGATACTAACTCCCCACCTCCTCATAGACTCTATTCTGAGGCGTCCTCCCCACCCCATCCTCTAGCGTGCCTCTGACATAGCCACTCCACCTCCCTGTGAAACTCCTAATCTGATGAGGTTCTGAAATGGCTCTAACGTGGCCCCAATGCAACTCCGAAAAATATCTAACATAAATTTGATATTTCCCCACCTTTATCTACGCCTTCGCCTCCACCTCTACCTCGGTCTCCGCCTTCATACTACCCTCCTATTTGACTCACTGTATAATGTATCTGCAATCTTTCCACATTCTAGGAACTCCTCCACATCTCACTGGTCGATACTCCACGACTCATCACTTCTGATTGGCATTCCATAGAGTTTTTTGAATTACTATTGTTATATTTCCTCAAATATTTATTTTATTTCCACTATTGAGGTTTTTATTAACTCTAATTTTCTCAAATACATAGTACCATAATCCTGCCAAAGATGACAACATATGAACTAGGATAGTTCTAATTCCTCACATGCCCTATGATTTCTACCATTAATAAGGGTTTCTTTGATTTCAGATCCTTAGCCTCTCCAATTTTCATTGGGTAAGATTTATCTATTTTTATTTATTATGTTCTTAATTATCAAATTTTTTTTGGATAGGGTTCAGTTGTTTTGACTTATTGCATCAGGTATGATTTCTTTGTTTCTTGTAAGATTTTCATTGGATTTTATTATCTCATTAGTGTTTGCGATTTCAGAAGATATGAATAGTTGATTTAATATATGAAATTACTCATTTGTATAGGTTGATTGTTTTTTGTTACAATATTGACCCTCTAAAATGTTCACCACATATTTTTTGGTTACATATTTACTCTTTATTGCTTACAATATGAATTATCAATATACCTATTTTTAATATTATAGGAATTAAAAATTCATCTTATTAATTATCTAAATAATATTCTATAAATATTAACATAATATTTTATTTTTCATTATTTATTAACACTGTGTAGTTGCTTAGTTTTTATGCTGATTCAAAAGTCACCCAAATTAATTGAGAAATACATGTTTTTTAGTAGTAGAACTTATGATACATTCCTAATTTCCACACTCCATTTTTTATATTTAAGCAACTAATTAATTTATTCAATGTATAATAATTTATTTCTATAAATTTTATGAACAATTGGAATCCAAATTATAATTACATGGGCCTAATTAGAATATTTTATCCTATTCACTAATACTGATGATTGATTGCTAATTCCTTACGAATTTTTATGGTATTTTCTTTTTAAACCTTAAAATAAATGATACTTCATTATATCATGGTTATAAAATTTTACATAGGTTTTTAACTAATTTTATATAAACCACCTATCAAGGATTAAATCAATAAGAAAATTAGACATCATATAAATCTAATCATGGATTTTGTCTTAATCCACAAGATTTCTTATGATGTTATTTGTTATTGATCAATTTGGCATGAAAATATTATTATGTTTCATATCAAATACTATAAATGTTTAAAATTACATATTTTTATGTTTAATATTAAATATTTTCATGTTTAATATTAAATATTTTTTGTTTTCTAATGTTAAGTTTAACCCATTCAAGATTAATATAAATATTTTTTGTATTTATAACAATAGCTCCCTTTTACAAGAATTTTTGTTAAATATTATTTTTTAATGAAACATAACTTATTATCTTAAAAATCATGTATATATTTTTTATATATATTGAAATTAATTTTTTATATTTAAAAGGATTTAATTAATTTCATTTCCATTATTCTCATATTATAGGCCATTTCATTTTCCTATGATAATATATTTTTTATTTCTTCCCTTTCTTCATTATACTTTGTTAAATTATAACTTAGTAATTTTTTAATACACTAAATTATTTATTTATTCAGTGTGTTCAGATTTTTTATTGTTGATTTTCATAAATATAAAATTGTGAGATAAATCTAAAAATTCATAAAATTGTGCTATTGTATTCACTATACACATTCTATGAAATTTATACCCATGTTTTGTAATTGCATTCATTATGTAGGTTGGATTTTATAATCATAATTTTATGGTCATGAAATAAGAGCAACATTATGAAATAAACATAAATACATTGGATATTAACTTTGGTGTTCACCATCTATATGAAAAATATTTTCTTATTTTCTTATTTCATTATATGTTATATGTTCTCATTATTGAATACTATAATTGTGTCATAGAATTGATATGTATTTACTATAGATAATATGTATTATGTAGAGCTGATGTGTATTTTACATATCTATATGATATTTGATGGTCTGTTTTGGTGTTGATCTCTTATGTGTTTGGGTCCTTCCTGACTAATAAAGATGTTTTTTCTTGGTGGTGTTGTTTTTTGTCTCTTTAGTTTCTGTGTTGGGATCCAGAAAAATAATTCATTATTTGGAAAACTATATATTGGTTTGTATTTCTATTACAACATGGATAAATCATTTTATTACTTGTTATTGTTAAAATGGGGAAAATAATAGTTATAAGGACTGATTCTATAACAAGGTAACTAATGGATGAAAACATTTGTGATCTTCTAGTTTGCTTAGTATATTTTTTTCAGTGGATGGAGAGAAACAACTATGTAAATTATAGAAACAGTGTAAGTGAATTCACTGAAGTATGATTTTATATATCATTATTTTACCTATATTTTCTCAAACATTCTCATTCATCAAATAATTATTCAAATAATAGGAATTGGTTCATGACTTTGATTGACCCAAATGTCACATGATATGAGTAATCAAGGGATGAAAGGCTTTGGTTTTCTAGTTGACATTTTTTAGTGTCAAGATAATGATGTGGTTGTATCTGAGGATGGTATTGGAAATGTTGTTGGTTAGTCTCTTATCATTCCAATATTACACAACTTTTTATCTTTCCCTTTAAATTTTAATTGAAACTTATTTTTTTACATGACTTAATTTTCATCTTTATTTTTATTTTTGTTTTTTTAATTCTGAAAATTGTTTCACATGCACTTTTTATAGTACTTATATAACACCAAGGGGTTAATGTCAAAGGGAACTTGAAGGATGGTCCATTAAAAGAGGAACCTAACCATATATTTATTGCACTAGAAACCTTCAGTTTATCTATATTTAATTATCAACCATCTGTGTGTTTGTCATTAAATTTTTTTCATACGGATAAGAACAAGTTGGCATATGTTTTTTTAAATAATTTAGATTTCTTATTATTTAATACATCAAGGTATTTCTATTTTTTTTAAAGATAAATATTAAACTACTATTAATAAACATGTATAAATGCAATGTTTTAGGGAGTAAAACATAAAACCTGATGAAATATGTTCCTTTGATTTTTGAAGAATTTATGAACTAAAAATCAATTTACCAAAAACTAATGTGTTATAGTTCAGAGGAAATATTATGAAATTGGAAAAATAGAAATAGATTGAATGAGGCTGTATTGGGTTATAAAAAAGCACATTTTCTATTTTGGGAAACTTAAAGCATTTTTTTATGTTTTCATGTTTAATATACCATTAATTATGGACTTATTTTAAATTTTTAATCAAACTACCTTTACAAAATTTTCCAATTCATATTAATAAAAACTTAATTACTAATTTATTCCCTTAAATATTCATTCCATTCATCATTTTAAAAAAAATTTGGTTTTTTTAATCAAACTAAATTTTCAGAATCCAACATTTTATTATGGATTTAAGAATTATTCATAATTGTTTTAATATAAAATTCCTTATGTAAATGTTTTTTTTCATAATATGGAATATTGTGTGCATTGAAGTGAATTTCAATATGTAATATTGTTTCATTTATTAATATATTCCTTATTACAGAATAATATTTTGTTACATTTTTATAAATAAGTTTGCAATGAAACTAAAAATACAGTCATCTGTTTGGATTTTACCAGCTTAGGAAGGTGGGAAATTTGATATAAATTTGCATCCCCTTCCATTATAAAGAAAATTAAGTCAAAAAAATGGGAAAATATTTTACCTTAAAGGTATGAATTCTATACAGATTTATTTATCATCTACTAATGATTTCTAAACATGTATTCCATTATTATATAACAGTTATTTATGATTAATATTTATTCAATATCCACATGAATTATTATATAGCAGATATTTGTGATTTATATTTGTTCAATACCCCCTTTTCCACTGCGTTTTTGTGAATTAATTTTCTTGCATATGCATTTTTTTATTCTTTTATTATGTCTTACCATATTCTTATGCTTATGTCTATTCTCATGTAATGAAATGAAATATATTAACATTCCTAATTTGACAGTGAATATGTTTATGGTTATGATTAAACACATGCTTATTCTTATGCTTATAGTTAGCCTTATATAAATACTATAATACACCCATAATATTAATATTGAAATATATATAGCCTGAAAAATATTGTTGCTTTAGCTTATACTTATAAAAAACGTGTTTCTTAAATACTAAAATAAACAAATAAATTTCAGCCCTCCAATGAAAATGTATACGCTGCTGCTTATGTTTATAGATACACTATAATACACATACATTTTCAGAATTATAATGCTTATAACTATTCTTATGGTTTTCTTATGCTTATGCTTAAGATTCTACAAATACAATAATATATACACATTTTCCCATAAACCTCATATCTTCCTTTACTCTTGGTCTCTAAACCTTTTATTCAACAATTTGACATTGAATGATTTTGATTCTCCTATTTCCTTTAAAAATATTTTTGTACAATAGTTACAATCAATTATTTAAATTATGTTTTTTTAATTTAGATCCTATTACTTTATATAATTGTTTTATAACTTATTTTAAAGTATTTTATCAGTGGTTCACCAATATCCCATGGTTTCATTCCATGTTTTTTATTTATTCTATTAATTTTAAAACTGATAATCAAAAAATTATAAGGGGAAAAGCATGTCCAATGTATGTTAAACTAGAATGTGTTGTGTTCCTCAACCAGGTTTGTTAAGGTGTAAGTTACATGCTGAATTTATATGTAATGAATCTTTAAATGAATCCTTAATTGGTTACATAGGAAGAATAATTGGGTGATGGTTGTGTAAGTAACCTTGACCTGAAATATGAGATATTTAGACCTTGTTTTAACAAATTTTAATATTGGTATGCTTTAAATGGTTTCCTAAATTCTAGGAAAAATGTTTGAGAGGAATGTGGTATTGATTTTAAGGGGGGAAGTCATTTCCAATACATGTTAAACCTGAATGTATGATGTTCCTTAACTACTTTTGTTAAGGTGTGGGTTACATGCTGAATTTATATGTAATGAAGAAATAAATGAATAATTTGTGCAAGTGAATCATGTTTTATCTATTAAGGACATTAATTTTTTTTACAGAGAGTTTTTTTGTCAGAATTCAATGATGATGATTCACTTTTAGTTACCCATCAGAGTAATTTATTTTTAACATGTCAAAAATGTTCTTCACATTATATTAGGTATGTTACATGCATGAAATTATATATTTATCACAACTCTTAATCATTATTTACCTATTATTAAAAAACAAGATCCCTTCACCATGGAATCTTATTAAGAAATTCACTTTTTTCAGTTCATCAGGTACAAATTTAACAAAAATTTTCATTAACATATTTACATTTACTTATAGGTTTTACTGAAGTTTATGAATAAATTTTTTAATTTAATGTAACTATTAATCATTATTGACATTTTTTACTTTAGAATTTATGGAATATTTTTTCCTCTACATCTGATTTACTCTAGTTATCTTATTTCCATCTAGATATTTTCTTCATGTATATCCTCTTAAAGTATTTATCTTTTCTCTTTGATCTATTCATTTTCTATTTTAACATATTCCTTAAACAACAAACTTTCAAATAATTATAAACTTGATTTTTTGGTCTGTACTTTTATTTCATATAGAAAATAGTATTCTGTGAACCTTGGATCCTTTAACTCTTGATAGGAATGATTCTCCTTCTCATCTTTTGCTTTTTTGGATTTTATTTCCCAATTTTCCAAATCTATTTTGGATACTTTTTTAGCTGTAATTATTTGTATATATCTATTGGAGTCTACTTAATATAATTTTAAGCTTCAGTGAAGTATTTGAACAAGGGTATAAAATATTATATCTCATTCTTAAAATTTCCATCTCAATACAGCCTCATTTTCCATTATTTATTAGATTTTAACCCATCTAGAAATTCAATTTTAGCATATTTCTTCAGTTATATAATTTTAATTCATCTTTGTTTATTTTATTCTCTAAGATAAGTTGGTTCCAAATGTGGAAATTAAATATTAATTCCCTTATTTTAATTTTTAGTGAAATATTTACCAAAATATAGAATTTCATCGTTTTTTCCAATAAAAAATAGTTTTTCATAAATTTCATATGGCTTGAGTTTCCTTGATACTTTTCCAAGTGTAGAAGAATTTATTCTTGATTTTTTAGTGGGTTCTTCGTCCAAAAAATGTCATAAACACCATTTAGTGGATATCCAAATTCAATATCCCTTCCACTGGTTGTCATGATTTCTATGAAACACTATATAAGATGGGGTTTAGTTTGTATTGAAATAAATTCTTTCTCCCTTTAACAATTTAATTTCATAAGTATCTTTATTTGAGCTTCAAAACCATTTATACAGGCATATGTGTTATTGAAGAGCCTATTAATCCTTTTTTCCATACCTTAGAAGTTGCATTGAATGCCCTTTATATAGTACTTAGTGATTTGGATCTATCTTCTAATATTATGTCTGTGAAGGTATCCATATAAATATTCTATTTAGTCTATAAACCTTTAATAAACATGTTAGTCAATGTTCAAAAACTAAACCAACTATATAGATCAATAAGAATATTCTTTGTTCATTGTTAGTTATTGATTAATGTATCATTTATCATGTATAATTGACACAATAATAACATACATATAAGAATTATTTATATCTCACTTATTTTCCCATTATTTCATTATAGGTGGTTTATTATAATGAAAGCTCATAGATAATTTACTTCTATAATAAGACTAATAATGTATGTTTACTCAGTAGCACATATTTCACTGCCCACTATTTTTATTGATTTTTTATTTCATAGTGATTTAAAAAACATCAATTCATTTGTGATGTTACTATAGTGGTGAAGTTTTAAATTTGAGGGAATTATGAATGCATTTATATAAATGGAATTGTTTTTTTTGTATTGGGGTTTGTTTCTATTAATTAGAATGTGTATATATATATTGGACTCATTATTTCTAATGATTTAATTATGGATTCCTAATAGTTAAAATTCCATATAATTAGGTACAATAACATTAGAATCATGCACATCCATTTTTCAGAGAACGATTTGGAAAATAAAATCCTAGAGATTAGCCATAAGCTGGAGTGTGCCACCCATAATTGTGAGGTTTTTTGGTCCAACCTGATTTCTATTTTGATTGGTATTTAGGATTATAAACTAAATTTATTAATTAAGATAAAAAACAAAAAGTTGTTCATGTAGGATGACCTTCAAGGTTAGTTTCATGTATTTTTAATTTTCGGTTTCTTCTTTGAGTTTTAGTTGTTGTGGCCATAGTTTTTAGGTAAAGTTATTTATTTTAGTTATTTAAAGAAAAAAGTGTGGAGTGGTAATTTAGATAAAAGTACTTGTCATGTATAGGTGCATGTGACATTCATAATGTAATTATTATGTATTCTAAATATCATATAAATGATATGTGTTTATGTTTAATAAACCAATACATTATATCTATAAAAAGTACAAGGAAAGAAAATATATACAAGTTTGTAGAGTGTTTAGGGTCACTTCATGGGTTGGAATTGAATCAGGATTCCGTATAGGTGATGCAAAATTTTTAGACTAACAAGGTATCATTATAGAATAAATTGAATGATTTTCCCAGCTAGTGATACTTATTCATGTGAGTGATGGTTTCTCATATAGACAAGATGGAAATGGTTGGAAACTATTCATTTGTTTTAGAGATATCTAGGTGAGGACTTGTTTTTTTGATGTTCTATAAGTCTATTTTGGTTCCACTCATCTAGGAAATTGCATGTTATTTTATTTATGTTTGCTGTAGGGTGGTGTTTTTTCTAGAATCTAGAGGCTATAGACATGGTTGTAAACCCTGATAGTAGACCTAGTGCCATGGTTTAAACCCTCAATATTATCCTATTGATATAGTTTACATCCATGGAAATATGTCTACATATAAGAGGCTATAGTTATGGTTTATAACTATGCCTATAATTTTACATAGTGGGGGCTATTTCCATGGTTGTAAACTGTGGAAGTAGCCCTATTACCACAGTTCAAACCGTGGCAATAGGGCTATTTCCACAATTCCAAACCATGGCTATAGGTTTTTACCTATATCCATAACAATAGGATCCATGACCCATTAAACCATGTCTATAACCTATAGGCATGGTTTTGAGGTCTATATCCAGGATTAAAAACCATAGCTATATCCTAGTTTTCTATTAGTGTTCTTTTAAAATAACATGAATTACTTATAAAGGAAGCTTTAAAAATCATATAAAAACATTTTTTTGAGAAAAATATCCTTTCCTATTTGAAAAATAATTTTAAAAACATAAAACATTTTGAAAATTATTTTATTTTAAAATAACATTGAAAACTTATAAAATAATCTTCAAAGAAAATAATGGTTATAATGGTGTAAATTTTTGTTCATGCCATACATGTTAAAATAAAGACTCCTTTCATATTTTTACTAAAATATAAATAATCATTGTTTGGAAAATGACATGAGGATTCCTTGAATTTTTTTAAAAAGTAAAAAATGGGTAAAAATTTATTTAATAAAGCATTTTTATAATGTTAAAAACATCTTTGAAAGTATTTTTAGAAAATATGGTTTTGGAAGAAAAAGTGTTTTCAACCGAAGAGAGAAAGAAAGTGGTATTTTCATAAAAAAATTATTTTGAACTATTGGGTTCACAGAGAGAAGAAAATGAAGGAAAAAATGAATTTTCATGATATAACTAGAGGATAAAAAAAATCATGAGCCTCTTCATATATATATATTATAATATTTTATAATTGGAATCATAATCATAAACAATCCTAATAAATGATGAGATTATAACATAAAACTCTCACCACTTTAGTAAATTTTAATCATAATACCCTTGAAATAGTAAAATTAAATGAAAATTATAAAATAATTAAAATAATTATATTAATGATATAACATGTTAAAGGGGAAGTATATACACTTCATGAAAAAAGATATGTGTATAACAAAACTTAGTTCTCCAAGAAGGCAAATTGAGACAAAAATCCCTTACCGCTTTGATAACTTTTGAACCGTAAAACCCATGAAATAGATATCCTAAAATGTATATGTAAATAAAAATAATTTTAAGGATAATAATCATAAAATACATTAATAGGCAGTATATACACCACATAAAATAAACACATGGCTAATATGGCTTGTGTCTCATAGAAAATAAAAGTGAGATGAAAATATCTAACCACTTTTGTAATCTTTTTCATCATAAGACTAAATAGAGAATAAAATAAAATGAAAAATAAAATAAAATAAAAATAATTATATTAATGATATAACATGTAAAATGGGAAGTATATATGACACATAAAATAAATGAGTGGTGAATTTGAATATGTCTCCGAAAAATAAAAGAGAGAAAAAACCCTTACCTTAACTCTCGACTTCCTTCATACACATTAGAAACTTCTATATAATAAATATAAGTTTATTATCAAACTATTAAAAAACCATAATTATATATATAATTCCATATATTATTTACTTATGTCCGTTTATCACCTCTTTATTAACAATTTCAGGTTGAAGTCATGTTTCGGGTAACAACGACTTTATTTTTCGTATATGTTTTGATTTTTTATTCTCAATCCTCTTACTTTGTTCATGTTTCCATTACCTCCATAATAATAATAATGAAATAATTATTATATTTATACTTAATTTATACTTTTAATCATGAAATTTGGTTTTGATAAATAAAGTATGTTACGATCATGGAGATGGTAGGTTGTACATACACATCAATAAAGTTTCAAATTTTCAAAGATCATTATAGAAAGGAGGTAATTAATATATTATATTTATGGAATGATAAAAAAATCATAAATAAAATATTATTTCTTTAAATATACTTAAACATATTATCTATGTTTTGTGGTGATGAAAAGTGAGTCACATCGCTCTATGAAGGCAGTAGTCCAAACATACACAACGACATTATCATATTTTAGTGAGTGAAAAGTTAAAGAAAAAAATGATGTATTATATTTTAATAATTATTAATATGTAATTAATATAATAATCTTTTCATGTATATCACATATATTTATCGTTATTATCTTCAATGTAAAATTTTAATGAAAATGAATCACATCATTTTGCGAGGTAGTAGTCTACTGTACACACAAGTGACATTATCATATCCCCAACGGAATGGAAATTAAAAATTTATATAATAAATAATGACTCAAAAATTATAATTATGTTATAAATATCATATATAAACTTTATATCCACTATTATCCCCAACTGTGAGATGTGGTAACAGAAAAATGAATGACATTAGTACGTGAGGCTACAGTCCGCCGTACACATGAATGATAATTTCTTAACATATTTGTTGGAAGTGGAAATATTTTTTGGTTATTACCATAACATAAAAATATAAAAATATATTTAAGATACTTAGGTTTTTATATTATCATGTTTTAATAATAATTTAAGGAGGTGTAGGAGGAAATAAAATAAAAATTCTCATCGAAGAATGTTATTTCTTCGGATAACCTCCTTAGGTTTGCATAAAAATCCTTCCTAAGTTGGATTTGTGCCCAAAATAATGGTTCAAGGATAATTTGAGGGAAGTTGGGTGGTTATTTGGGTATTTATTGGATAAAATAAAATAATTTTACGGTGTGAAGAAGAGAGGAGAGTGGATGACCTTTTATAAGTGAGGTGAGTGACACACATATATTTTTTTGAAAAGAAAAATGTGTACCCACATTTTTATCCTGAAAGATCCAAAATAGAGTGTTATCAAGAATTATACATGAAAGGGCCAAAATATTTCAATGAAATATATTTTAAAAAAGTTTTTATTTAATTTTGACCCTTATCTTTGTTGTTTAATAGCACCAAAAACCCCTTTTTTCCCTAACTAGAGTAATTAAGTTTTACTTTTTTCACTATTAATTTTGGTAAAAAAATTTGAAATTATCATCAATATAAATAATTATATCTAAAAATATGGAATAAATTTTTCCAAATTCAATTCACAGAAGTGGAAAAATTTAATTTAAAATTAATTCCACAGACGCGACGAAAAAACGGGTTTTGAAAGAGAAAATGTTCAAAATTTTACAAGGTCTTTATATAAAAATTCAATATTAAAAATATTAAAATGAAATTAATTGGATTAATATATATATAATTTAACTCATTTTAATTTAAACCAATTTAAAAAATAATCTAACTTTATATATAATTTAAACAAAAATGCAGTTTTCAATTAAAATTTAGTATTTTCACTATTCATCAAAAAATTAATCTTTTTGAGAAAATTATAAAACATTTAACCTAATATAATTTTAAAATTATGATTTAAAAAATTAAATTTATTTATTTGAATAATTTTTATAAAATTTTCAATAATTAATTTTAAAATAAGTGCACGAAAATGTGACAAAACTGTTTTTTAGAAAAATATAGTTCTTAAGCATAAAATTAGATTTATTCTTATCGATTGTATAGAAAGATAAAAATATTAATTCTAAAATTTTAATTGAATATATAATATAGAAATTTCATTAAAATAATTCACTCAAAATGATTTGTTTAATTTGTTGATGTAAAACACTTTTGTGTGCATATAAATAGTTTTTTAGAAAAAGATTTCCTTTATTTAAAAATAGTTTTTATCTTCATTTATAATAAATTGGTCACCAAATAATAAATTTTATATACATGTTTAGACGATATATTTTTTGAATTTAGTTAATCCTATTCATACCCACCATTCTAATAGTTAGGTGATAACTATCGTATTAAATAATAATATTTTATTAGTGTGTTATGTTTTGTTTAAACTTGGTATAGCGTATATCACAGGTTACACTCAGTGTTGTGTGTAACACAATATATACTCAGTTTTGTGTGTAACACAAGATAAAATTAGTATTTTGTGTAACACAAAATATCAAAAAGATTAAATTTATTTGAAAAATATATATTTTAAAAAATATTAAGGTGTTACATTATACCCCCCTTAAAATAAAATTTTCCCTCAAAATTCCTCACTTTGGTACAAAAAAATGAGGATAAATATGCCTCATCAAAACCTTATTTTCCCATGTAGCTTCATCAAGTTGGTGGTTTCACAAAAAAATATTGAAAAGTAAGTGGTCTTTGTTTCGTATAACCTTCTATATTCAATTGAGAATTTCAACCGGTTGTTCCTCATAAGAGAATATCTTGCTCAAATAGTATGACCTATGATGTTAGTACATGTGATGGAATAGGTATATACTTACTTTGGAGAGATACATGGAGAACATATTGAATTAGAGAGAGTTTTATTGGAAGATCCATGTAATAAGCTATGGTCCCAATATGATCAATAATTTCAAAGGGATCGATATACCTAAGGATTTGTTTTCCCTAATTTATTCCATGGATAAATTAATGGAAAGAACTTATCACTAAATTAAACTTCTATATCATGTCAATGATTATATTTATAATTTTTTTTAAAAAAATTCCTGTATGTTTTTCTGAATGGCTCTAAATTTCTCTTCAATTTAATTATCTATCTTAGGTCCCAATAGATTTATTTCTACAACTTCATTCTAGTAAGTTGTAGTTATAAACTTATATCCATAAAGGGATTCATAAGGATCTATATTAATGATTTATTAAAATCCATTGTTGTAATAAAAATCAACTTGAGTTAGGTTTTGATCCCAACCACCTTTTAAATCCATATTACAAGATCTTAGCATATCCTCTAGGGTCTGAATTGTTCTTGCATATTGACCATATTTCTAGGGATGATATTTAGTGATGAAACTCAACTATATATAAAGATATTTCGGAATAATTATCCAAAACATTAAGGTAAACTTCATATCATGATCTAAAACAATGGAATGTGGTACTCTTTGAAACTTTACTACTTCCTTAATATATATCTTGGAAATCTGATCCAAAGAAAAGTCTTCTCTGATATCAATTAAGTGTAATGAATTCATAAGTTGATTGAATATAACCCATGATTATCTCAACATCATATTTAAGATAAACCCTAATGGTTACCAGTAACTTTAGTCATATGTCCAAAAAATTTAAATTCATTCCTCCTCAAATAACTTTTCCACTATATATAAACCCAAATGGTTGAATTTCCATAAATGTATATTAAAATGTCCTAAATTTTGATAAACTCACCTCACATAAAACATCAAAAGAGGCTTCAATGAATTTATACTTATGATACACCTTAAATCACAAACCCATGACCATATCCATACTCTTAAGTTAATCTTACAAGGAGACATAAATTATTATAATAGATGATTTATCCTTGACTCCTTAAAAAATATATTATCATATAAAAACATTCCCATTTTAATCTTAAGTTTATCCTTATACCGATAGAATTTCTAATGTGATTTAATTATTCTTGAATTCATTTAGAGGGAGATAATAAAATAAAAATTCACTAAAGGATACAAAATAATATTTTCATTGGGCTTATTCATACAAAAATCAAACATAAAATTCCCAAATAAGGAGTGAAGTATTAGTGTTCCCTAATTATCATGATTCTCTTTAACCATCGTGATTGAATAATATTTCCCTTTTTCTCTTATCTTAAGAGTTTGATAGTTTTGATCACCATTATTAACCCTCTAATTTGGGCACTTGTTATCATAATACCCAAACCCTATGTAATTGAAACACTGAAGTGTGGTAGGTGTATTCTATGGAGATTTCTCATTATTCATATCATTATCTAAATTCTTCCTTTCACTTTGTAATTCATACACTCAATGAAATTCCTTTCCATAGTTAAAATATTTAGTTGTCCCCTTAAGAAAATTTCCTCCATGATTCTTCTCACACTTTGATCATAGAGGAAATCTCATCTTCTTCTCTCTATAGTTTTTAGATTTTCATTTGAATTCCAATTTTCTATTATTATCAAAACCATGAGATTGATATGTAATCTTGATATAACATCATAAAATATCTTCATATCCACTAGAGTCTCTTATGAATAACACCCTTCAATGACCTGGTTTTAAGCCACTAAATAATCGATCAACCTTACTTTTAAGTTGGATGATAATAGAAGAAATAGAACTCAAAAATCATGTAAAATTTACCTTGTAGGTGTAAAAACATTCACCATCCTTTTGCGTTAGCTCAAGGAACTACTTCTCCATCTTCATATGAATAATACAAGGAAATTAATCATTGAAAAATAAGTTATTTAACTCATGCCAATCCATGGTGTCAATTTCATCAGGTTTCCAAATATTCTTGATAAGATTCCACTATTGATTTGCTTCACCTTTTAAATGGTAGATAAACAAAATGATTTTATCATGTTATGAACAATGGGGGATAGAAAATATCTTTTCAGTGGTGCTGATCTATTACTCAGATACCAGTGGATTAGAAGACCCATTTAATAAAGATGGATGTTTTCTCATGAAGGACTCAATATAATGTTGTTCCCTCCATTTATCATTTAGAAGTCCAGCATGATTCATAGATTGAGTAAGTTGTTCAAGAATAAAAACAAAATTTTACATTCCATACACTACTAGAAATATACTATATACCAATACCCCTATCCCAATGGTTCTTTGAAACTATTGGGATATGTCCCCTTTCCCAAAAGTTTTCTCAAAACCATTGGTAAAGGGTATAGATTACTATGCTTTCCCAATGGGTTTTCAAAAACATTGGGAAACATTTGGTGAAACAAGTATGTAACAACAGTTTTTATTAATAGTTGGTATAGAGTATATATCCCAATAGTTTTTAAAAACCATTTAGGAAATTTTTCCCTGAATACAGTAGCCCCAAGTCCCCTCCCCATTCCAGATCCTATTGATTTTTACCCTAAAAAATGCCTCTCTTTCCAGCTGGTAAACACTCTTCCAACATCAAATCCATTGGTCTACAATCTCTTCTAGTCATCCACTATTCATTGAGACTTCTGTTCCTACAGGTTTGTGCACAATTGATAGGATGGTTTGATCAACAAGATAGTATATGGTCCTAGGTCACCCTAACCTTAATTTCTTACACTTTTTCAGTTTAATTTTTCTGATTTAATGTTATCATTATTTATATTCAATCATTCATTTTACTTATCCTAATCTGTAGCTATTGCGGGTTATTTTCACTACATGTTGTGGTTATTTTTATATGGTGTGGTTGTGTATTTCTTAGCTATGAGATTCTAATTTTATTCTATTTTATGTATTTAGTTTTATTATTTTTCAATCAATTTAAAACCAAAGTTTATAAATTTCTTAGAATATAAACAACAAAAAATGGATTTAAATTAAGTGGTTTCATTCTTTTAGGTTTTAGAGGATATTTTGTGTTTTGTTTAATAATGGGTTTAAGTGAATTTATAAAAATGGTGGTTTTCCTTAAATAATGTGGTTTGATTTTTAAAAATGGCAGTTGAAATTTATTTATGTGTGTTGATTTTATCAAAATGTAAAAAGTTATTAATTTAATAAAATGTATTTCAAAGTAACATTAGTAGAATGTATTATGAATGGAATTTCATAAAATATTTAGTTGGTGGAAACATACTAGGAACATATAGATCACTCCCTAAAATTAATCCATGGTGTGTGTATATTTATTATGTCTTCTAAATATTCACAAGTATATTCTAATGTGGATAGTGGATACTGTTTCACTAGTTGATTGATATCTCTAGATATATAAGTGGTCTTGGGAAACTATGTGATGTTGTCCTGATAGCTCGAGTTTAGTGGGTTATCATGTATGGTTAATGTAACAAAAATTTTGATATTTTTTTTATATTTTATCTCTTATATACTTGTTTTATTTTTTTTAAATATTTTATTTTTCATATAAAGTGTGGGTTTTTTGTTTATGTTGGTTATTACATGTTTGGTTTCAATCTATATTTTAAACTACTTATTTGATTTACACAGTGGACCAACTTACGAGTTGGTAATTTTGGATTTTTTATAGAACTCTAATGTTTGTTCAATTATATTTGAGAAAATCATTCTTAATATATTATTTTTATTCCCTTAGAACTTATTTCCAGTTCGTGGGGATAGAGAACACCCTTCAGGCCTTATCATGGGCCAATCTGGGTGACATGTTTAGTGACCCAGGTTTTTTCATGAAAAAATGGTATTAGAATTCCCTTCACTATTTTGGGAAGTCTGGTAGTTAGGATATATGTCTATTTGAACTTAAGAGGTAGGTCATGAGTGGGTGTCCGATCACCAGATTTCATGAAAATACTCGAGTTTCCATGAGTAGTCATGATGTCAGTCTTGAAGTTGAGTTTTTTTAGTATTTTTTATATATTTTGATATGAATTGATGTTATATTAATTTATAGTGAATTTATATGGGTTCTTTTGTGGTATTTTTAGTTTTGGGGTGAATATGGACGAGGAATCAGAGCCACACAGTTATCTCTTGTAGTCTAGAAAACCATGTAGAGCCCATGTGGAAGGCTCAATAACTTTTCGTAGAAGGTGTTTTTTGGTTGATGCATAGTTATAAAAACCATTTCATCAAACCATGCACAATTATTCATTTCCTACATATTTTTTTTTCTAACCTTTCTTTTCCAACTTGATTACAATGGTGCTTACCATCAGTGCAGTGATAATAAAATAAGTTTTATTATAAATAAATGTTATTGTTATGATTTTCATATAGAGTAGTGTGTCTGTTACGGTTTTATATAAAGTGAATAATTATAATTTACTTAAATATATTTTTTATTACACTTCAATCTTATTGAAATGACTGAAATGAATTATAAAAATTTTTCTATAGAATGCATAGAAGTTGGATGTAAGAAACTGATCAGATCTCAAGAAATATTCAAAACAATTTGGAGAGATTCTTGGATTCTTCATTTGATAATGCTTCAGATAGTGGTCACATACACTGATCATATTATAATTTTGTTGTAAGACCTTGGTTTTGTGCCATGAAGAAGTTAGCTACCATATAACCAAATATGGTTTTCCAACAAAATACTATGTGTGGTTTCACAATGGGGAGAAAATGGAATCTCAAAATACTGATGATCCAAATGAGAGGATTGGATTAGAGAATTTGATATATGACTGATTTCTGTTTATTTATCATCATTATAAGGAAAGGATGTCGACCCAAGAAGACTTTCAATATGATCAAACGTGGTGCGTCCAATGAAAATGATGATGTGGATATGCTGAAAAAATTGAATGATGCTTCCACAACTCCTGTATATCAGAAATGTAGTAAAATGAAAAAGATAGAATCTTTAATCTGATTGTTTCGTGGGAAAACCATGAATGGGATTTCTAATACTTCCATAGATTAAATTAATACGTTCTTGAAGTACTTACTTCTAGATGATGTAGACATTCCCTCAAAACACTATATGGAATGGAATTTAGTTTAAGAACTTATATTTTTTTAAAAAAAATCATGCTTTCCCAAAATATTACAGCTTATTCTTGGAGGAGATTTCTAAAATAAATGATTTTATAAAATGTGGAATATCCCAATGGAAAGAAATCTGATGAAACACCATCTTGTGTTCCATATAATGTAATGTGGCACTTTCAATTGATCCATAGGCTCCAGAATCTTTTCATGTATGATGAAATATCAATAAAAATGTGATGGACTGATATTGAGCGAAATAAGAATAATCATGAGTTGGTTCACCCTACAGATGGATTTTCATGGAAGAGATTTGATGCTCGATATCCTTATTTTTCAACTAATGTGCATAATGAGAGGCTGGGTCTTTCATGTAACAGTTTTAATCCGTTTGGGTAAATGCTTACTTTGCACAACACATAGCCGGTTTTCTTACACATTTATAACCTTCCCCCATGGTTGTGTATGAAAAACCTTACAATTTCATGATTATACTCATATATAGCCCTTATGATCCTGAAAATGATATATATTTATACATAAAACCTTTAATAAAAGAGTTGAAACTTCTTTGGGATGTGGGTATGTGCACATATGATTCATGTTCAAATGATATATTTTAGATGTGTGTTTCACTTATGTGGATGATAAATGATTTTCCAACTTATACGATGATGTATGGATGGATCATAAAGGGAAAACTTTCATGTACTATTTGTATAAAGAATAATCAATCCAGAAGACTAAAATATCACCATAGTTTTAGTTTTATGGGACATTGATGATTCTTTCCAATGGACCATCCATGTATAAATAAGTATCAAAGATTTGAGAATACCAAGGAGATCGATGATCCACCTCAGTGTATGTATGAAATTGATGGGATTAATTAATTGAAAGATTTAAGTTTTTCATTTAGGAAGGGTCAAATGACATCTAGAAAGATGAAGAATGTTTCTAATGATACCTATTACAATTGGAATAAGTGGAGTATATTCTTTGAGTTGCCTTATTGGTTAACCAATTTGTTACATCATTGTTTGACGTAATGCACATTGAAAAGAATATATGTGAAATTTTTCTTTCTAATCTTCTAAATTTCAAGGTAAAGAAAAAATATGATTTACGATCTCGACGTGACTTGGTGGATTGAGGGATTATATCAGAATTTCATCATCTATGTATCAATGGAAATAAATGGAATTTTACATGTGTTTCTTATGCGATGACACCTATAGAAAAATAAATAAATTTTTTTAAGTACTAGATACTATTAATGTTTCTGATGGCTATTCAATCAATATATCAAAATGGGTCAATATAAGAGAGTTGGAGCTAAAATATTTGAATGCTCATGATTATCACATCCTTCTACATGAGTTGATTCTAATAGAAATTCGTTATATTTTTTCAATTAATATAAAATTGTCAGTTATTCGATTGTGCCATTTGTTTAGATATCTTTGTGTTAGTAAGTTTTCAAAGTATTTCTTGAAAAAAATGTTGGTAGAGACACCATTATTTTTGTGTGAGTTAGATAAAATATTTACTCCATCATTTTTCACATTCATGTTGCATCTGACTATCCATCTTCTAACCGAAATACTACTTAGAGGACTTGTTGATTTTCATTGGATGTATTCAACTGAAAGAAATATGTACACATTGAAATCTTATATCTGGAGCAGGAATCATCATGAAGTTTATATCATGAATGGTTACTTGGTTCAATAATGTATGTATTTATGCTCAATGTATTTTTCTGATCTTACTACGATAATGAAAAAACCAATGAGAAATAAAGATTAAAGGTATGAGAAAATTGAACCTAGTTTTCCATCACTTCCTCAAACAAGAGTAATTCCTGGATCATATACATTAATGACATTAAGCCTTGAAGAGTGGATGATGGAACATCACACAATGTTATTAAACAATGATTTGTTCAATAACTACATAAAGTAATTAAATTGAACATGTATATCTTATCTCATCTCTTGTAATTTTACATATCGGTTAAACTATTTCTATTTTTATCTATAAGGAACATAATGAAATGATAAATAGAAAACATCATTCTTTATCTTTGAGAATGAGAGAGACTTTTCATAGTTAAGAGTTTTCTTCTTGGTTGAAATTAAAGGTAGAAATATTGCTATAATAAATAAAAAAATCAATATTTATTAAGTTTAATATTCATTTATATTTTAGGTATCAAGTTTTCCTACTGAATCTGTTTCTGAGGAAATAACAGCTTTGGATTTTGGTCTTAATATCATGGTTCATGAATGTAAATAAATTGTGATCAATGGGTACAAATTTTTTATCACTAAATAAGAAAAGAACATGAGAAAAAAACATGATGGTGTTATTATAAATTACAAAATATACTTTTAGTCTAGTGCATCGAATAATATAACTCATTTTGAAAATGTATCATATTATGGATTCATTGAGAAAATAATAATATTAGATTATTACTCTCATGGTCGATTCATGATGATGAAATGCCATTTGTTTGATTAGATGACAAGGTAGGCCACCTTTATTGATGCTTTTGGATTTCGAGTTATTGATATGACTCACACTCTTACTATCGATGAACCATATGTATTGTCATCAATGAAAAAATATGGTTTTTATGTTAAAGATCATATTAAACCTAAATTTTGTGTCATTATTAAAGTAATTCCAAGACATGTTTTTGATTATGGTGATGATTTAATTTACAGCATCCCTACTACCATTGGCATTGATACATTTATTACTAATGATGACTCTAATAGCTCAATTATCAGAGTTGATTGTGAACCTGAATTTGTGGTGGGAAATATATAGAATCATCTATTTGTGTTCTTAGTTCTTTTGGTTTAGCTCAAATTGGGTTGTTAAGGTTGGTATTATTTAAAATGATTTAATATTGATTAAAAATATTTGTATCCGACTTGACCATAATGTTAATTTTCAATTTTTATTGGTCGCAGTTTTATTTGAGTTGCATTTTCTAAGATTGAATTGAACTGTATTCAAACCTAGAAAACAAAAAACAACTAAAAAAATTAAATTAGAATAAAAAATAAGAGGAATTGAATTGGACATATTAAACTTATTGATATGAAAATCAAAACAAATGAAAAAAATAACCTAACCAAAAAATAGCTAAATTACCTAACTGAAAATATAAACCAAATGACCTAAGACAAATAAGTCATGTATCATATTTTTTGTTTTTTGGGTTACAAATTAGTTATCATTTTCTAATTACTACCATATTTGTTTTCAAATAAAGGAAATAAAACCTATTGAGGAGAATCAATGACAAAGGATAATGGACAACAATCACCGAATGGTTGAGATGGGGATTCCTCCATTAGTGTCTATTGTGAATATTTCATTTCAAATATATATATATATATATATATATATCAATAACATATAATGTCATGTGATTAATTTTGTTTTAAACTTTTATGCAGGATCCACCACTTAGGCGCTAGTTATTCAATGAGTATCCTATTATTAATTTTAGTACTCAAGCTATTGGTACGAGGGGGGGGGGGGGTATGAGAGCTAGGTTCTCTAGTCAACGTACCCGATTAGACCTTTCCCCTCCCTCTAACATACCATCTTCCACACATTCTAATCCTACCGTGTCATTAGAGACACATGAGATATTTAGGTCTCCTATGTTCTCAATAGCCTTTAGATCTGAACCTCCTCACCCATCTCTACCATATCTGATGATAATTTAAACTCCTTATCCATATCATAAATTTGGCTAGCCATTCATGCCATTTTCTTTACCATCTACTTATTTCTCTATGAGCTTCTAAATTCCTTATTTTTCTCTTGTTTTGACATAGTTTGTGCCTAAAGAGCATACACTTGGATCTACTCCACCTATACAGGGAGATGTTCCTTTAGTGCTTTCAGATCCAGTGGTTCTTGTTGATCAGACTGCCGTAGGTATATTTTAGATCCCTAACAAATTTCTATACCATAATTTATTTTCATTATAATATTTTTTTTCTTTCATAAGAGATACATTTACTGATAGGCGGTAGGGGTGGGAGAATACACGCATGTGTGCTGTGTGGAACCACTATACACAGTTTATGGTGGACTATAATGATGACAACAAAATGATCAAAAAAACAAGGTATCAATGTCAGAGTTTTTTTGGCAATGCTTTCTAAATACTCTGACATCATTCCCGTCAGCCTGCTCTCATAGAGTAAGTTTTTAAAAGAATTCAAGGATAATTATTGGCCAAAAATATTTGTAAAAAAAATGTTTAATTTAATGTAATATGGTTTTTTATTTTTATGAATTAATATTTTGGTTTCATCTTATGTTTAATTTTCCCAATGGTGAGGGTGCATGAATAGCACGTCTAAAGGATTTAGGTGTGTTTTAGAGAGCCTATAAACACGAGTTGTATATTGGATGACTTGATAGAATTGGAACAAATTTATATAAGGTATCTATCAAGAATGAGTGTCCAATATAACAATATCGACAAATGATCACTCATTGGATGACTTCAAAGTTTAATTTATTAATCATATTTGAGGGTTTTAAATAAAAATTTTCATGTTTTTCATTAATACCATATTTTTTATTATTTAATTTTACTTAGGAATAATCTAGATAAAAATAAAAAAACATTGATTCTAAAAAATACCTCCACACTTTGGGGCGTACAATAATGTCAGATCATGAGAGGAAGCATGTATGATAGTTGTTTATAATTTTTCTTTTAGACTTTCACTTTTTATTGTTTCCTCCACAATTTATTCGATTTCTAATGTTTTGATATATTTTTATTTATGAAATTAATTATTTTTAACCTATTTTAAATTATTTTTTCCTACATTTAATAGAATTTAAAAGGTAGGTATTGAATATTGAAGGATGTTTTCCTCGAGCAAAACTGTTTTTCTCGAGTAGAAAGAAAAAATATGCCAGTGCGGTTAACAAACCGACACAACAACAGATTGTAAGTTTTAATTTGTTAATTTCAAATTTCAATATCTATTTTTAACTTAATAATCTATTTATATTTGTAAAAGGCTGCTTTGGAGGCCCTTGATGCCCATGAACCTGACAATTTTGGGCCAAATGGTTACTTATATCAAGTGTTGGGAGATGAGAACCCTGGTAGAGTATGCTGCCAACCTGGGAAGAGTGAGTCCTAATGAGGTATTAGACCTCTTTAGGTTCCAGTTTTAGTACCACCGAGTTGGAAAAGGTTAAGGCACTGGTAGAATATGCTGAAAAAGGGTCACACAGGTGGAAGAACAAGTTGATAGAGAAAACACTAAATTTATGAAACTGATAAAAGTTTTATGTCCATCACTTCCACCAAAGTCCATCACAAATTGTGATAAATATATCTCATCGATGCATTCATTTTATAGTGCACCAAGTGATAGTTATAGTAGTGGTCGAGACGATTTCATTCCCAGCGTTGATGATAGAGAGGAAGAGATTAAGAAAAAGGATGATGTCGAGGGAAAAGAAGAGGATGAGGGTGAGGATGAGAATGTGGATAATGATGGGGATGAATATGAGGATGAAGATGAGGATCGGGATGAGGATAAGGATGAGGCTGATGATGAAGGGGATGTTAGTGATAGTGATGAGGGACAGATTGATCCGTTACATTTTGGACTGATATTACTGACATTTGATGTTTGATGATTTATTGTGACTAAATATATGTGTGATTAGGTAGGTCACATTATGATTGAATCAGGTAGCCTAAATACTTTATAGTTTTAATCACAACAACTTTTACCAATGTATTTTCATCTTTTTTGATAAAGTAATTTGGGTGTTTGGATATTTAATATATGATTCAACATTCAAGGACATGGTGGTGTGCACTATTCCACTACTCATGAACTTGCTTATGGAAGTGGCCATAGACACATCATTTTACAACATTATAGAAAAAAATTCCATCACATTAAAGTCTATTAGACTCTCAATGGATTCCCAATGGCCCTTAAAACTACCCAGAAAACCTTTGATGAGTCAAAAGATCCACCAAATCATACACTCAAACTATTGGCTGAAGAAATTGATCTTATTCATTGTTATTATAACACTTCTTAGTTATATTCCTCTGATTCATTTTATTTTGATTATTTACATTATGGGACAAGTGGCATGTTTTTTCCCAATTTTTTCCATATCATTTTATCTAATATTTTCTGTATTTTTAGGTGTATTTACAGTGTAGTGTTTTTTCCAGTGCGATGTTTTTTCAGGTGTTGTATTAGTTTGGTTTTCATGTGTTTTATTCATCATTATTCTATAGTGTTTTGTAGATGTTTGTAAAGTATTTTCAGGTGTTGTGCTTTCTAGTGTGGTATTCTGTATATTTTCTGCATTAGTGTTATTTTCCTTGTTATGTCCGCACCTTGTAATTTATTTCACCGATGTAGAAATATAATGATAAAATGATTGAAATGGGGAATACTATGTTGTTTTATATGCCCGGGTGGGAATGAAAAACCCCTATATAAAATGATGAAGGGGGCTTATACTATCACATAAAGTGTAGAGATCTAGTGTTCAAACTAAAACAACCTTTATACATGTCCTTCTTTACTGGGTATTTTGAGAATAATTTTAAAGTAGTTGAAAGAGGTTGAACCAAAAAATATTAATACATTCTGTACAGAGGGGAGTCTGCAATTTTTACTATTCTTTTTAAGGTGTTTTTTGTGTTATTTTAAGTGTTTTATGTAGGTGTGTGAAAATGTGGGGAGTCTGCTGGTTGATGTTTAGATTTATAGAAATACCCTATAACAATGGTTATAAATCATTGGTATAGTGTTGAAAAACATAGTTTTACCAAAATTTTATTAAAATAGTTGGTAATACTCTTTACCATTGGTTTATCAACCATTGGTAAATGGGTTAATAATGCTATATACCAATAGTTTATTAACCATAGGTATATATCTATACCAATGGTTGTTCTAAAACTGTTGGTATACTGAAATTTAAACTACCCTATACCAACAGTTTAGGAATAATCGTTGGTATATTCCTATCCCAATAACTTACTAACCAACGGTTTAGAAAACCGTTAGTATAGGGTATACCAATAGTTTGAAACCATTGGTATATACTACATTTCTAGTAGTGATATACTATACTATTTGGTTTCTCAAGAGGATAATAATTGCATTATTCATTGCACTCAACATTAACATGATTCCTTTTTGTTCCAACCATAAAATAAATACAAAATAATAGTGTGAGAAACACTAATCATATTAGGGAACCACGTAATCCTAAAAACTCACTTATAGGGTGTCTAAATCATGAAATATTTTTTTTCAATATATGACACATTATTCTTAGTCAAAGACATTCAAGGTCATTATCTATTTAAATCCTTTATAATGGTTTACAAATAGTTTGTCAATTTATAATAAATATCCCCTAGGAGTGTTAAACCTAGTGTGTAGTAAGGCCTATTTTCATGCACTGGGTGATGATATAGTTTAACATAATGCACCCTTTTCAGAGTTATTAACCCTAGGTACCTCTGTTCTAGATCCAAATCCAATTTTAGTATCCATACATTGACCTACTTTTTTGGAAATGAACTTATCTATCCATTACTAAAATTCCATGACATTTTTCTATACTTTGACTCATTCTTAGACTTATCCTTTTATAAATCCCTAGAAATATCCTTATAAATATCCATAGGGATTCCACTAATGTTTTCTCATCCTAGATTACAAAGGTTAACTAAACCTTTTCTATGATACCAACTATAGAAACCCTAGCTTCTCATATATGGATATTATATCTGATTAGATGAATATTCAATACATTACACAAACACACTCCTGAGGACCGTAATAGTTTATTTTATTTTGAGACTAGGTATACAATCCTCTAATTTTATGAAATATCTTCAATATATCCCATAAATATATTCTCCTTTAATACTCTTCACAAATATAACCTATTAAAAACCTTTATTCATAACCTAGGGAAAGGAAACATAAGAAAGGGTGATCTTAGATGACCAGTAAGGATAAAAAAGGGATATACATAACCATAATATGAAAATAAGGGTATGAGAGAATGAGAATAACATATGAAAACTATAGACTATATATCCAAGATGATAATCCTAAGTCATAACATAAATATTGGAATTCCATTAGACACACATCATAAAGAAATCAATGAACATGAGCTATGAGATCATAACATTGGCATAATACATGGAATTTTGGCATACACATAAGAATATAAAATCCTTTATTAAGGATAACCACAAATACATTCATAAAATTTTAGGCTTGTGCTAACCACCCATGTACCTACTATGGGATTAAGAGACCTATCTTGTACCCTCTTTTGGGCTTGGGATAACCTCCCATGTACCCTTTGAGCTTATATAGCATTTATCATTACCCAATTCCTTAGAGGGAGATATAGGTCCCACCTATCACATAATTAAAATCATATATATGTGTGACAAAAAATTATAAAACATTCATCATATAATAAACCATGAAATGAAATGGGTTTCATAAAAATTTATTCATATCATAACCTATGGAAAATTGGCAGGTTTCATAATCATTTTATCATTTCATCATAGTATAACTTGTTGAAAAAGAAGTGAGATTCATAATATTTTTATCATGGTATAACCCATGGAAGATAAATAGGTTTCATAAACATCTTTTCATGATACAACATTCATGTTAATAATAAGAATGGTATCCTTGGTTCATATCCCAAGTAAAGGATAAGTTATATAAGAGGATGGAATATTATATGGAAAATGATTTTAGAAGATCACTTGGAACATTTATTGAGGAAAATAAATTTTCTTTGATAATAAATTTTCCGAAAAGAAAACATTTTGGAAATCCTTTTCTCTGAAAATAACCCTTAAAATTTATAAAGTACTCTTTAAAAATAATTTAAAACATTATATGAGGAAAATATACTTTCCACTTTGAAAATTACTTTTAAAAACTTAATTTTTCTTTAAAATAATTTTATTTAAAATAAAACTGGAAAATTATAGAGTAATATTAAAATAAAATAATGGTAATTATGGTGGAAAATTATATTCATTCCATACACGTTAAAATTAATATATCTTTCACATTTTCACTAAAATCCAAACGAGCATTATTTGGAAAACAACATGAATATTAATTTAATTTTTTTTATAAAAATTCAAAAATGGGTAAAAATTCATTTTATAAATCATTTATATAATGTTGAAAAAAAATTTAAAACATTTTTAGAAAACATATTTTTGGAATAAAAAGGGTTTTTGACTGAAAAGAGAAATAAGCCTGGATTTTCTTAAAAACATTATTTTGACCTCTTGGGATACATAGATAAAGAAAAATTAATGGAAATAATATATTATAATTATATAACCAATGGATAAGAAAGGTCATGAGTTTCTTGAGATATGGATCGTAAGATTTTATCATTGGATGTATAATCATAAACAATCATGATAAACGATGAGATTGTAACATAGAACTCTTACTACTTTGGTAACTTTGAATTGTAATATCCATGAAATAATAAAATTAAATAAAACTTATAATATAATTAAAGGAATGAGATTCATGGTATTACATGCAAAAGGGTATGTATATACACCTCATGGAAGAATATAGGTGCATAATATAACTTAGGTCTCCAAGAAATCAATTTGAGATAAAAACCCTTTACTGCTTTGGTAACTTAATCATAAACCCCATGAAAGAGAGATTCAAAAAATGGATATGTAAATCCCCATAATTTTAAGGATAAGAATCAGAAAATACATTTATGGTCAGTATATACACTATATAAAAGAAACACATTGTGAATATGTCTTGTGTATCATAGAAAATAAAAGTGAGAATAAAATCCCTTACTACTTTTGTTTCCTTTTCGATTGTAAACCCCAATAAAGAATAACATCAAATGAAACATTAAATATCATTAAAATAATTATATTCAATATATAAAATTTCAAAGAAGTTGTATATACAAAAAAAATGAAATTAGTAGTGAATTTTCATATGTATCCCATAAATAAAATAGATACTTGAAATCCCTTACCTTAACTCTCAAAATCCTTCATACATATTCGAACCTCCTGTATAATAATAGCTTTGTTTTTTATATATGTTTTGATTTTTTATTTTATTTACTATTAATTTTATAACAGTTCTATTATATAAATAATAATAATCATGTCATAATTATCATATTTATACATCAATTGTACTTTTAATCATGAAATATGGTTTTGATAAATGAATTACGTTACGCTCATGGAGATCGTATGTCGTACATATGCATGAGTAAAAATTCCATTTATCAAAGATCATTATAGAAAGGCGGTAAGTGATATATAATATTTAAATAATAACATTAATAATAATATAATAACTAATATATTATTTCCTTAAGTATACTTATACATATCATCCATGTGGTGTTATGATGAAAAGATAGTCACATCGCTTCATGAATGCGGTAGTCTACATGTACCTAAACAATGTTATCAGCTTTTAGTGATTGAAAATGTAAAGAAGAAAATGATATATTATTTTTTAATAATGATAAATATATCCCAAATATTATAATTATTTCATATATATCGTATATATTTATCCTTATTATATTAAATGTAAAGCGTTAGTGAAAACAAATCACATCGCTTTGTGATGTTGTAGTCTGCCGTACACACGGGCGATGTTATCGTATCCTATATGGAATAGAAAGTAAAAAAGGTATATATGATATAATTACTAGAAATGTATATTTATGTTTTAAATATTATATATATAATTTTTATTCATCACCATACCCAAGAATAAGAGGTGGTAAGGAAAAAATGAATGACATCAGTACGCAAGGCATTTGTCCGCTATACACACGAATGACGATTTTGTAACCCATTTGATGGATGTGGAAATTTTTTTAGGTCATTACATTAATATAAAATAAATATAATTATATTTAATATAATTATTTTATTAAATAATCATGGTTTAATAATAATTTAAGGAGGCAGAGGAGTAAGTAAAATAAAAATGCTCATTGAAGAACATTACCTCTTCTTCGGGTAACCTCCTTAGACTTGCACCAAAAGATTTCCTAGGTTGGATTTTGTCCCAAAATAATAAATCTAAGAGTATTAGATGAAATTTTATAATTGATTCGGGTGGGTATTTTTTGAATCAAAATGGTTTAATGGTGCGAAGAATAGAGGAGAGTGAGTGGCCTTTTATAGGTGATGTTAGTGGTACACTTGTATTTTTTTAAAAAAGGTGTACCCATGTTTTTCTCATGAAAAAGGATCCAAAATGGATTATTATCAAGAATTGTACATTATAGGGTCATAATATTTCCATAAAACAGATTTTATACAAGTTTTTAGGTCATTTTAACCCTTTTCATTTTTAACCCCTGATAAACCCATTTTTACTTTAACCACAATAATTAATTTTTACTATTTTCACCATTAATTTTAGTCACAAATTAATTTGAACTTATTATATAATATAAAATATTATGATTAAAAAAATTTAATTTATTTTTACAATTTAAATTCATAGAATTAGAAAATTTTAATTTAAAATTAATCCTGTATATGCGATGAGAAAGTGGGGTTTCAAAGAGAAAATATTCAAAAGTTTATAAGGTTTTTATATAAAAAGTCAATATGAAAATGATTAAAATAAATTAAATTGGATTAATAGATAAATAATTGAAAAAATTTTAATTTAAAAACAATTTAAAATATAATTTTACTTTATAAATAATTTAAATGAAAATGCATTTTTCAATTAAAATTCAATATTTTTCACTATTCTTCAAAAAATTAATCTTTTCAGAAAATTATGAAAAATTTACCCTAAGATAATTTTGAAATTATTATTTAAAAAATTAATTTTTTTTTCAAATAAAGTTTCTAAAAGGGTCATTTTTTTAAAATAAGTGAACCAAAAGGCGATAAAACCACTTTTTATAAAAATAATGTTTTTAAGAATAAAATTGGATTTATTCTTGTCACTTTTATATAAAACACGTTAGATGAATTTTAATCATTTTATTGAATATAAAATAAAAAAAATTCATTCAAATCATTCACCAAAATTGATCTTTTTTAATTTATTGAGGCAAAATGTGTTTCTGTGCATAAAAATTGTTTTTCAGAAAACGATTTCATTTATTTCCAAATAGTTTTTATTTAATTAATAATTAATTGGTAACCAAATAATTAAATATATATATATGTATATATATATCTGTAGACCATATATTTTCATAATTTAGTTAATACTATTCTTACCCACCATTCCAATGGAAAGGTGATAACTATCACATTAAATAGTAATATTTTTATAGTATGTTAATTTTTGTTTAAACTCGATGTAGTTTGCATTAAAAGTTGCAGTAAATGTTTTGTGTAACATAATATAAACTTAGTTTTTTGTGTTAAAAAAATCTAGACTTAGTGTTATTTTTAATATAAAGTATCGAAGAGATTAAATTTATTTGAAAAGAAGTATTTCAAAAAATCTCGGGGTGCTACAAATGACTTCAGTAGGATGACTTTGGTCAAAGTGGTCATTATTCCACCATACACAGAATATTAATAATGAAATAATTATAATTTTTATACATTAATTATACTTAAAAAGCTTCTCATTTAATATGGTTATGAAAAATAAAGTACGTTACATTCATGAAGATGGTAAGTTGTACATATGCATGAGTAACATTTCAATTTTCAATGATCATTATGGAGAAAAGTTAAGTATTATTTTCACTTTAAATAACTTTAATAATATAATAAATATTATATTATATCAATATATATACTTATATATATATATAATCCATGTGGTGTGGTGATGAAAATTGATTCACATTGCTTCGTGGAGGTGACAGTCCACACGTATGAATGAACGATGTTATCATTTTTTAGTGAATGGAAAGGTAAGATGGTAAATGATATATTATCTTTTAAAATTGATAAATATATCTCTATTATCATATATAAATATTAATTCCATCATTATAAATAGTCTTTAAATATAGTGATGGAAAAAATTACATTAGTTCGTGAGGTGGTAGTCCACCGTACACACAAACGATGAATTCCTTTTCCATTTAATAGATGTTGGAGATAGATATAGGTAATTATATTAAAATATTAAAATAAAAATATATTGAGGATACTGGTTTAATTATTTTATCATGGTTGAAGAATATTTTAAGGAGGTGGAAAAAGAAACAAAACTAAAACATGAAACTGAAAACTATAACTCTTCTTTGGAAAACCTCATTTTCTTAACAACTTAAGACATCTAATATTGGTATTCTACCCAAATTATGGCCTATATAATGAGAGTAGGTATTATATGAGGGTATTTTTTTTATATTGGATGAAAAAATGGTTTTTATGTGTGAATAAATTATAATATATGCTGCGCTTTTATAAGAGGGGGGGGAGTGCTCTTGGAATTCCTCAAAATATTAAATTAATATAAATTAATATTCGATTCCAAATGGATCAAAATTGATTTATTTAGAATAAAGGATTATGGTGTATCAAAATAAAATTATTAAATAAAAATTAGATAAGTTTTGAATATGTTTTTATCCTTATATTTTGGTTTTACGCCCTCATTAACCGCTTTTAGACTTGCCGTGACAACAAGGTATTTTACCCTTTGAGGGTCAAGATAGTTATAATAAATGGAGAAAAGTACCATAAATAGAACATGTTTGATATTATAAATTAAATATTATCAATTTTTATGAATATAATTGTTTTTAGTAATTTTATATCATTTAATAAAATGTTATTTTTTTTGAAATATCTATAATGTCAATTTCTAAAACTATTCATTACTTTGAATTTAATAAATCATGAAAATAATTAAAAATTGAACCGAATATTTTATTATATGAATAAAATGTAATTTTAATCTATTAAATTATTTTATCACCTTAATTATCTCAAATTATATTTATTTTAATATTTTTAATAATATTTATTTAATTTTTTCATTAATTGAATAATTATTGCATCAACGTTGGGTAAGAATTTTAGGTAATTATTTATTCACTAAAAATAAAAAAATACATTACCATGATGAAAAAAATCATTTATATTTTTAAATAATATTTATAACTAAACACATCCTCTAGTTAAACCTATGTTAAAAATATTATAGTTATTAAAAACAAGAGGGTGGTATGGTTGAATTTTCTTGAAATAAAATACCATAAAGGTCATAATCTCATCCAAATGGCCTGGATATGCCATATAAATGAATCTAGGATGATTATGGAAGAAAGTTAATCATATAATAAGATTAATTAAATTTTTAGGGTTATTTTATAGTCCTTAAAATTTTATTTTTAACTTTAATGACCCGATTTACCATTTACCATGGCAACAAAAATCACTAAGATTACTATTCATATTGGCCAAAAATAAAATGGTAATATTTATCAAATTTGGACCCACTAATTCAAAATATGAAATAATTTTTTTTAAATTTCATATGATACATGTTTCATAATTTAATTTAAATTTAAATGAGAAAAATGCAACAAAAAATGAGTTTTTTATATGAAAAATGTTTTTTTTTCTAAATATAAAATGTTCTTATACTAAATTCAAGTATAAAATTAATTTCAGAATCTATAATTGTATAATTTTAAATAAAAATAAAAAAAATAAAATTTAAAAATATTCTAAAATAGAATTTTACTTTATAAATTCTTTATTGGAAAATAAAGTTTTCAATTAAAATCAGTATTTTTCACTATTTATTAAATTTTTTTTTTCATAAAATTATAAAAAAATCATCCTAAGAAAATTTTCATGTGTTATTTTAGAAAATAAAATTCATTTTTTCAAATATATTTTCTAAAATTTATATTAATTAATTATAATATTCACTCATAAAAATAAAGAAAACACTTTTTTGAAGAAAACATACTTTTGAAAAATAAAATGACATTACTAAAAATTATGTTATTATTTTAAAATAATTTACCAATAAATTTATATTGTGTAATAAATTTATTTTTATTTTCTAAATTATTTATTTCTATTCATACCCTCTAAATTAATAACAAGGCTATAATAGTCACATTAAAATAATAATATCTTATCATTTTTTTAATTATGGTGTTATGTTTCTTGTATTCCATGAATCATATATTTTTCTTTTAAAATATTAGGATCTTACAATAATATTCTTAGTAACTTTAAATCATTTAATAAAATATTATTTTCATAAAATATCAACAATGTCAATTTAAGAATTATTAATTTACTTTTACTATTAAAACATCAAGACAAAAAATGAAATTAGAATTTAATACTTTAATGCATCTCTAACATGTTATTTTTATATATAAAATTAATGTGTAACATTTGTTATTTTAATTTATAATACTTTTAATATTTTTAATATGCGTTATTTTATTTTTCCATTAATTGAATAATTACTACATCGATATTGTGTAAGCATTAAAGGTAATTATTTCTTCACTATAAATTAAAAATGAATAACCATGATTAAGATAAATCATTTATTTTTAAAATTAATATTTATAACCTAACATATCCTTTTTTATCCCTATGTATCAAATATTTTATTTATTAAAATCAATGTTGTGACACTTTTGACTTTTCTTTACATAAAATATTACAAAAGACATAATCACATTCAAATGAAAAAAATACATATAACAAAATATTGAATGGGTATGGATGAAATGGACTCATAAAATAAAATTAATAAAATTTTTAGAGATATTTTTATTCCTTACCAAATTATTTTTAACATTTAATTACCAGATTTACTCCTTACCATGGTAAAAAAATAACTAAAGTTATTATTCATATTGACGACAAATAAAAGGGGTATATATAAAAATTTGAAACCAATAATTCCAAATCTATAATAAATTTTTTAAAATTCAAAACACAGAAGTTGTATAATTTAATTCAAAATCAAACCAATAAAATCCAATGAAAAATATTTTTTCAGAAATATACCTTTTTTAAGTATAAAAATGCTTTAATAAAAAATCAAAGTTTAAAATTCATCCCAATGACTATAATTGTAACTTTTTTACTAAAAAGTAACTAATGAAAATTTAAAACTAATAAAAAATAAAATTTTACCTTGTAAATACTTGAAAAGAAAATGAAATTTTCCATAAAAATTTGTATTATCGCAATTTATTAAAAAAATCAATGTTTTCATTTAATTTAAAAAAATTCATTCTAAGATATTTTTAAATGATGAATAAAATAAATTAAGTTTATTTTTTATAATTAAAATTCTATTATTTATAAAACAATCTTTTAAATTAAACCATATAGCACCTGAAAATCAAATTTGATTAGAAATAAATCTTTTTTTTTATTTTGGCTGAAAAATTATCCAATATTTTTATAATTAATATAACTCTGTAATATCTAATCAATGAATAAATTATTATAAAATTACCTAGGTTGTAAAATTATTCCCTATTTTTCTAAATTTAATCCTTGAAATTTTATTCACTTATTAAACAAGTGGGGATACCTTTCCCTTTTTGAATTTTTAGACTCCCATGTTTCTTCTTCAACAATATAGTTTTTCCACATAACCTTAACCTGATTAATTACCTTATTCTACAATAGCTATTATTTATGGTTAGGAATTTGAATAGGATATTCCTTATAATAAATCCTATATTCCAACTAAACTACCTGAGGGCTCAAAATATGAGATGAATCTCGAACATACTTTCTTAACATCGAAACAAGAAAAACATTGTGTACCTAGTATTAACTAAAATGAAATGATACTAAAAAATAAATAAATATAACATTATATAGGATTTCATATGGTTTAATTAAATATGGATTGAACTTACCATTCATACCAAAATCCATTATACTTTTCTATGGAGATCTTTAATAAAAACATGATCACCTACCTCAAAAAAAATATAATTACTCTAGTTATCCACATAACTTTTATACCTACTCTGAGCTATCGTCATATGTTATTGAATTACCTCCACCTTATTAAACATTTCCTATACCAATTTTGGTCCCATCAAAATCATTTCTCCTATTTCATCCCAAATAGAAGAAGTTGGACACCAAATTTCATATAACTCCTTAAAAGGTTCCATATGTATACTAGAATGAAAATTTTTATTTTAAGAAAACTCAAATAAAGAAATATATTTATCCAAAATTCCATGGTAATATATTGAAAATTTATGAATAATTTATTCCAAGGTCTAAATTGTTTATTCAGATAGACCATCATATTGAGGATGAAAATATTTACTAAAATTTAATTATGTTCCTAATGAATTATGATTTACTTTTTAAAAAATCTAAGTGAACCTATGATCTTGATCAGATACAATGGAGAGAGTAATTACATGTAACTTGACTATATCATTAAGATATAGTTAATAAAAATAATATAATGACATTGTATCTTTAATGGGAAGGAAATTTCTAGATTTAGTTACTCGATCAACTATAACCTAACCACATTATTACCTCCATAAGTCTTTTGTAATCCCACCTTGAAATCCATGGATATATTTTTACTTTTCCACTCTAGAATTGGAAATGATGAATAATCCCCTTCGAAAATTTCATTCTTATTTAACCTATTTAAAAGTTAAACATTTTATTGTAAATTCAAAAAAATATCTTTTCATTCCACCCCACTAGTAATTATTTTGAAGGTATCTATATGTCTTAGTACCTCCAGGATGAATAGAAAATGAGGAACTATAATCTTCACTCTAATATTCTCTCTTAAACTGGGAACCATAAGTCACATATAATCTATTTACAAATACGAAAAATCCTTTTTTATCAACATTAAATTCAAGACACTTATCTTTCTTATCCAATTATACCTTTTCCTATAAAACATGATACTTCTTCTTAGATTTATTAATTATTTATGATAGAGATGACTGCACTGACACCTAAAACAAAATAAAGGAAGTTCCTAAATCCATGATTTCTAGGCCAAAATATATCTTATTGTTGACTAATGGATCATTTTATAAATGTAACATGGTTATTGAAACATTATTTCTCCAAATGAAAGTATAAGCTAATTTGTTTTATTTTCCAGCATGATAATGAATCATGCAATCATAATCCTTGATTAGTTCCAACCATCTTCTCTGCCTCATTTTTAATTCTATTTGAGTGAATATATACTTCAAAATTTTGTGATTAATATATATTTCACACATTAATATATATAAATAACACCACCCTATTTTTAAATAAAAAAATATTATAGTTAATTCCATATATTTTGTGGGATAATTTAACTAATGAGGTTTAGTTACCATGAAGCATAGTAATTACCAGATCATTTTGCATTAGGACAGAACCAAGACCATTCAAATAAGAATAAATATAGGTGAAACAATCACTATTAGTGGAGGGAAAATAAAAAATTAGAGTATTCACAAATATATTTTTTAGTTCCCGAAAAATAATAATCTCATTGTTTTATCAAAATTAATTTAACTCTTTTTCAAGTTAACTTATTCCGTGGGCTAGAAAACTAATAAATATTTTCAAAAAACAGACTATAGTAACCCAATAATCTAAGAAAAATAAGAATATTTGTGACATTTTTTCCATGGACACTAATAAAAAACTTTATTTTTAGTAGGGTCAATATTTAATCCATATTTAAAAATAGTATGAATAAGGAAAAGAGTCTATTGAAAAAAAAATTACTCTTATGAAATTTTACAAATAGATTATTTTCTCTTAATTCTTGAAAAACAATACTTAATAGCCTTTCATGATCCCCATTAATTTTAGAATATACTAATATATATTCAATAAAAACAATTAAAATAATTATCTAATAACTCATAGAAAAATATTTTCATTAGATCCATATATACAGATTGTGTATTAGACAACCCAAAGGGAATAACTACAAACTCATAGTGACCATATCTAGTATAAAACATAGTATTTATAATATCTATCTCTTTAATATTAAACTTATGGTACCCCAACTTGATATCAATCTTCAAAAAGTATTGTGCTCTCTAGATCTAATCAAACAAATCATAGATTTGAGGAAAAGGGTGCTTATTCTTGATATAGATGGTGTTAAAGGCTCCATAATAAATGAAATATTTCATTTAACCATCTTTATTTTTAACAAATAAGACAGGTACACCCCATGGTGAAGTGATAATATGAAATAAACCTTTATCTAGAATCTCATACAATCACTATTTCAATTATAAAAGTTTAACTTGGGGTATTATATAAGGGGTATTTGAAATAGGATTAGCATCATGTAGTAATGCAACATTAAAATCGACCTCTAGATTAATAATAACACAAGGTAAATCCTCAGAAAAACATCTATATATTCATTAACTATTTGGACATCACTAATATGAACAATTTATTTCTTTTCAACACACAATTTAGGTAAATTTCACATCCATTTATAATCAATTTATCATCTTATTGATATGTTATCAAAGTTATTAAATCATTGAACAAAAAATTCTTTTATCTTCAATATATCTTATCCTGGTCAACTAAAATCCAATCCATACCCAAAAATAATATCAACATCTACCACAATTAGTTTAAGAAGAGTTACAGGAAACACTATTCCATAAATAAAAATATGAAGGTTCCTATAAATCTTGGTTGTTTTTATATTTTCACCAAGAGTTTTCACCAAAAGTTCAATATCCTTTTCATGAGGTGATATTACTAATTTAATTTTAAATTTCTCAAAAATGAAATAATGTGAAGATCCAGAGTCAAATAGGGTATTGGAATAATTCGAATAAACTAGTAACATACCTGTCACCACTTAATTTTATGACCCAAAATCATTCATAGTAGTAACAAAATATTTTTCCACGCCCTTTAGATTTTGATCATGATAATATCCAACCCCAGTTACTAACTTTGGGCACATGTTAGCATAATGTCCCAAATTAATGAAATTAAAGCATCTAACCTTCGTATTTTAATCATTTTTTGATCATTTTACTTACAGTCATGAGACATATTCCCAAACCTTAAAAATAATAAGAACTTCCTAGAATTCACAAGACATTACCTGTGGGTTCTTTTTCAATAATTATCACAAGATTGGAACTTGATTTTCTTACATCCATATTTCTTTGATGAATGATTCGACATTTTCTACCATCTATACATTTTATTTTGATTATTTTCATCAAATAAATAATCATTAGTAAACTATAATTGTACCCTCTCATCACATCAAAAAAGTTTCACATAAATTTTAAAATCACAAGAAGCTAATACATTTATATATCTTAGATTTAAAACTAATTTAAATAATTAATTTTATTATCATGATCCTGGATAAAATTTGGTATATATCTTTACAAATAGGTTATTTTTTTTATACACAGCTACTAAATCTTCATCCTTTTGTCTGAATTCCAAGAATTGTGTTTCCATCCTAAGTTAAGAAGCCTTAGGAAAATATTTCTTAAAGAAAATATTATTAAATTCATTCAATTACAAGATATAATCTCTTAACTTTTCTTAATATTCTTAACCATTTTCCTCCATTTATCGAAATCACCTTCAGAAAATAAATAGAAACACTTAACTTTTTATTTTCTAAATAACACATGACAACAAATATATTCTCTAAATATTTAATCCATCCTTTAGTAATCATAGGATCAGGAGATACATTCAATGATAGTGGATCTTGTATCATAAAATAATCTACTATTAATATGTTCCTCTGTTATAGATCTGTCTACTCTCTATCATGGATTCCACAACAATTTATATCCTATGTCAACTGATCCATTTAATTTTTTTTATTAAGTTCTAGTTTCAACCATTCTAGGTTTCTAATTCATAAGGATATCATACCCTTAGTGCCTTCCTACTTTAGCTACCCTATTTCCTCTATGGAAAACCATTTTCAATAGAAATAATTTATATGAAGAAACATGGTAATCTTAAAATGATATATCAGTTAAACTTAACCATAAATAAATATATTTTAATGGTATTATATTAACATTATCCTAACCCATAAATTTTTTTAAAACTTGATCTGATACCAAATGTAAGGACATGACCTTAAACATTACATATTCTGGTGACTTTAAACAAGAATTTATTTTCTTAAATTAACAAATATATTTTAGGATTAGTGTTTTAAATATTTATTTCATAACTCTTACATAACAAACTCATATATTACAAAGTGGAAAATTTTAATCAATATCTATTTTCCCCATAATATTAAACTTTTAAAATGAAACAAATTATATTTTCATAGCATATCTTCAAAAATTTCGTCTAGACCTTATCCTTGACCCTAATAATCCTTAAAAACTTGTTATTTGTTTTAAAACATGGTATGAGAACAAAAAATATCAATAATAGGCATAAAAATAAATAAAGAAACAATCAGTCCATTAATACTTATTAAAATTTAGCATTTAAAAAAATGGGCTCAAAATAAACTTTTTTTTACCCAATAAGTCACCTTCCCTCCCCAAATAATTTCATAAAAAATTTCATACAAAATATTAAAGTAAAAAGAGAACTCATAATGTTTTTTGAATTCATAAAAAACTCATAATAACTGTTCATAAAGGTATACTTTTCACCCTTAAAAAATAGAATATATTTTACTTTAAATATATAATCATAATATTACCTATATAAATCATAAGATTATGATAAAAACCAAAAAATAATATATCAAATATTTAGCTTACTTGGGTCATTGTTTCCATATCACTCATACAATCACTCTTAAAAATAGAATGACCATACGGTCGAATTCCTTACCTAATGCATTGGAAGGCTGTCATAGACCCACCCATCCTAAGTTTATCATGGAATCATCCATCCCTGGTTAGTAACATAAACAATTATTATTGGTTTATTACAGAACCATCCATCATCATAAAAATTACCATGAACCATAACATAATTTCATAACATAAAATATTGCAATTTCCAACATCAATATACTTATAAAAATACACTTTTCATCCATAAGAAAACATCCCCATGTATTGAAATATATGTTACATTTTAAAAATATTTTTGAAAAAAATAGGATATAGGGAAAGAAGGTTTTTAATTTAAATGTTATGTAATATTGTAAAGGAATCCAAAAATAAAATAATAGTTATGGTGGTGGGAAAAATCGTTGTCCATGTATATATTAAAATAGAACATTCTTTTTTCCATTTATAAAGAAAGTCAAAACATTCCATATAAATATTCTATTTGAAAATTTTTAAATGAAATTCAAAAAATATATAAAATTTACTTTATAAATATTTTATTTCCATATAAAAACATCAATAAAATATTTTTTTAAATAATGTTGACATGGAACAAAAAGAGTATTAAATGAATTTTTAAAAGGGAATTTTTAAAAGAAATTTATTTGCCTCAATTCAAATTATTATGTACATTATTTATATCCATGAGTATTAAAATTATTTTAAATATTTACATTATTTATAAAATTTTTAGGTTTATTATTATTTTTATCTCACTTATTACAATGTTATAACAATTACCTAATCATTTAAATTCATGTCAGATGTTTTGATAGTATTTGGTTCATAAGTCTAAAATGAATCTGGTAGGTTGATTATGGTCAAAGTGGTAATTGTTAAATAATATAAAAAATAAAAATAGTTATATAATTATCATTTTTTTACATCAATTATACTTTAAAAAACTACCATGAAATATTTTTATGAAAAATGAACTATGTTACAATCATAGAGACAATAGGTCGTACAAACGCATGAGTAACATTTCCTTTTTTAAGTGGTAATTATTGAAAGAATTAAAGTATTATTTTATATTTAAATAATTATAATTATATAATAAATATCATATTAATTATTTAAATATTCTTATATATTTCATCCATGTGTTGTGGTGATACAAAATGAATCACATCTCTTCCTGAATGTGGTAGTCCACTCGTACACATAAAAGATGTTATCATTTTTCAACGAAAGAAAATTTAAGAATTTAAATGATAGAATATATATATATATATAGAATTATAAATATGTCATTAATATCATATATAATAATTAATTACATTATTTTAATCCATCCATTAGATATAGTGATGGAAAATGAATTACAACGATTTGTGAGACGGTAGTCCGATGTACACACGAATGATGATTTTCTTCCCATTTCATAGAAGAGGAGATTGATATATGTTATTAAATTAACATAATAACATATAATAATATGGAGGATAATATTTTTATTATTTAATAATGGTGTATTATAATATTAAGTAGGTATAATAAGAAATTAAACTAAAACATGCAGTTAAAAACTATACAACTTCTTTGGAGAAATATCCTTTTCATAACAACATAAGACCTCTAAGAATGTTATTATGACCAAAATAAGGCATGAAGATCATGGGGAGGTACATTAGGAAGTGCGTTTTTCATATATTAGCCAAAATATATGGGTTTTTAAGTGAGACTAAATGGTAAGAAGTGGTTCCCCTTATTAGAAAGGGGAGGGGAATATTTTGAATTACATAAAATATTAAATCAATAGAAATTAGTTTTGATGTAAAAATGGATAAAAATTGACAATAGTGGATTATAATATGAGTATGAGTCTCAATAATCTCATAAAATATTTTTTTTTCACAATTTTGGATCATATTTTTACCCTTATCATTTTGTTTTAACCCTTCATTAACCCTTTGACAATTATGGCGATATCGATATTTTTTACACATAAGGGGTGAATATAGTCACTATAAATGAAAAAATAACCATAAATCAAAAATGGTTGATTTAAAAATACAAATTCAATTCTCTTTGATGAAGTTAATATTTTTAGGAATTTTAAATCATTTAATAAAACATTATTTTCATAAAATATCAATAATTTTAATTTTAGAACAATTCATTTACTTGGACTTTGATAACACCCAGAAAAAAATGATATAAAATAAAATGTTTTAATACATACATAACATGTTATTTTTATCTATAAAATTCAGGGGTTACATTAATTATTTCATATTATACTACTTTCTTATATTTTTAATATGATTTATTTTATTTTTTCATTAATTTAATAATTACCACATCAACATTGTTTATGAATTTAATGTAATTATTTATTCAATAAAAATTAAAAATAAATTACCATGATGATGATAAATAATTTATATATTAAAAGTATATTTATCACTGAACATATTCTCTAGTTGTCTCCACTTTAAAATATTATAGATATTAAAAGCAAGAGTGTGACACTTTTGAATATTCTTTACATAAAATATTAAAAGGTAAAAATCACATTGTCTTGTAAAAAATGTCATATAACCAAATATTGGATGATTATGGATGAAATTAACTTATAAAAAATTAATTCAACTATTAGTCTCATTTTAGACCTTATCATGTTATTGTTGACCATTAATTACCTGATTTACCCTTTATAGTGGTATCAAAAATTACTATGGTTACTATTCATAATGAAAAAAATAAAAGGGGCATATTTACTAAATTTTAACCCATAGATTCTAAATATGAAATCCATTTTTAAAATTTTAAGAAAAATTAAAAATTTAATTCAAAAATAAACCCAACAAAACATGATGAAAAACGATTTTCAGAAAAATACATTTTTAAATTATAATTTTTTTATTCTAAATTCAAGTTTAAAATTAATTAAAATTACTATAATTTTATTTTTATTAATCAAAATGAACCAATTTAATTTTAAAACTAATCAAAAATATAATTTGACTTTTTAAATACTTGGAAATAAAATATATATATATATTTTTTAAAATCATATCTTCACTATTTATTTTAAAATCAATATTTTTAGAAAATTCTCAAAAATTAACCCTAAGATAATTTTGAATTATAAATCAAGAAATGAAATTAATTTTTTAAAATTAAAATTCTATTATTTTTAAAACTATATTTTAAATAAAACCATATAATTCTTTAAAATCCAATTTTCTTAAAAATACATCTTTTTTCCTTTTGACTGAAAAATTATATTATATTTTTATAATTAATATAACTCTATAATATCTATCCAATGAATGATTTATTCTAACATTAATTAGGTTGATACATATATCCCTCAATTTTTCTAAAATATGAAAACCTTAGTGATAAATAAGATACTTTTAGGAATCATTTAATTGTATAATGATATTTAGTCCTAAGACATCACTATTAAAAGATATTATTCTATAATATACTCTAATATAAATTAAATTTTATATATATCCTTCATAATGGATTTTAAAAACCAAGTTATTAACCAAACATATCCCCCAAGAGTTTCAAACTTGGTTTACAATAAGGATTTTTTTCATGCACCAGGTGATGATCATTTTAATACCTACTTTACAACTTTTGAGGTTATTACACCTAGGTATAAAAATACTAGAGACACTTCCACTTCTAGAATATAGACAAGGATTTAATTTTTTGGAAACCACTCACTTTATACCTTACTAAAACATTAGGAAGTTTTCCTATATTTATAAGTATCCCTAGTGTTCTTAATAATGATTTAGATTCCTAATTTCTCTGAAAAAACAAAACCATAATTTGATACCAATTTATGGAGTCCTTAATTTTTAATACATAAAAATTTCATTACATAGTATAACATTTTACAATAAAAAGGATGTATTGAGGTTTTGTTTCTCATAAATTAAGAATATAATACAAGAAAATAAAAAATTTATTCTAATGAACTTTAAATTATTCTTTATATATTCATCCTAAGTTAATTTTTCTGCATCTTATGTCCCAGGGAAAATATCAAAAGAAAGGGGTTAGCACAAATCTTGTAAGGGAATAAAAAAATGAAATATTTTTCATGTGATTAAAAGGTAGAATAATGGGGAATGAACCTAATAACATGAGTTATGTCCTAATATAATGATCATGATATGTAACATGGAAATGTGTCTATAATATAAGAAATGATACATTCATAAGAATATCACCAATAAGTTATAGAACATAATTGCCAAGGTTAATCACTCAGGTATCCTAAAACATGTCATATTTAGAGCTTAATTATTTACCCAATTCATTGGATCATAGTTAGGATGCACACAACATATGTCTAAATTCATGTATACCACATAGATTATAAGAACACATTTCATTAATAACCCAAGGGAAATAATTACCTTGTTTAATGTAAAAGTCATTAATTTCATAAATGATTAAAGACATAAAGAATACACCATTTTTAACCAATAATAATGGAATACAAGTTTCATGTTTGAATTTACCCAATCAATTAATCATTGATACATATAGGTGAATACCCTTGGAATGGGAATAGTTTTGGGTATTCACAATATAAAATATTTTATATAAACAAGATAAATTCATGAAATATTTCAGAAGTGTGATAGATGTATAATGTGGATTAAGAAAAGGGATTAATGAGAGGGAAATAAGGTCTTCCATTTATAAAAAATATTTTTGATAAAATGGGATAATGTAAAGTAATTGAAAATAATGAAATTCAACATTTACAAGACATACCACAAAATATGTACTTGAATGGAAAAGAAGAAGTTGAGAGTTCCCTTACCACGAAGAGTTGTTTCTTATAACCTAATTATGGAATCTTAAGACCTTATAGAAACGATAAAGGGAATATTTGGGCGGTAAAATGTCCATAAAATCTTGGAAAAAGGATTTGGAGTGAAGATGAATGGTGGGATTGGTATGTATTTATAATAAAAATAAGGAATTGTTTAATAAGTTCTAAATATAGGTCTTGGAATTATAGCTTGAGGATAATGAAAAACCATTTCCTTAGCCATGGTTTTTTCTCATGTATTTAAAAATTTAAGTCATGTTTTATATTATTTTAATGCATTATAAATGAAATCGATTTTTAGTGTTACTTTTTCATTGGAAATGTAAATTTTTCACAAAATAATGTTTTAAAAATCCTAATTTCTTTTATAGAATTTGGATTGTTAGTTATATGTTTGGAAATTTATTTAAATCCATTAAAATACTAAATCTTAATAAAATAATATATTTCTGGAATATAAATACTTTAACTCAATTATTATATTACTTTTACATATTTATGATGTCATAATTCTTAATTTATATTATACTTTATTTTATATTTTACCCAAAACGTGACTATCTTAGAAAATTATGAAAAATTAACAATTGGATAATTTTGATATGTTGGTTTAAAAAATTTCGTCCATTTTATTAGGAAAATTTTCTTAATATGATAAATTTAATTTTTAAATATAGAAAAAATATTTATTAAAAACCACCAATTGTTATTACATAAGAAAATTTAAACACCTTAGAAAAACTATATATAATTTCTTAAAAATATTTTATAAAAATATTTTGTTATTTTCAAAATTTTATAAACCTTCTTCATTTATTTTAAATATTTTTTATAAAAATTAAATAAATAATTTTTCCTAAAAATATAAATCATAATATCTTTTAATAATACTCAATTTTATCATATTATCTAATAATATGTATTTTATATAAGATTGTAACATTAAATATGATTTTGGAAATAATAAAATTGTTAATTCATTTCTAAAATAATTAAATCTTAATACCACTAATTTCTAGATACATAACCCCTTATTATAATGACATGATCTCTAAGGGAAAGGTATGGATACTGATAGTTTCATGAGGTTGTTTGACCAACATTAATCTAGTGGTGATCTACACAATCCAGTACTTCTATTATATGTGGTTTCATTCAAGCCACAAATTTTGAAGTACTTATTAGGATTCATCATGAGAAAACCCCCACAATACTTCCTCTCTCCCTAGTTCTGAAAAATGAGCTCCATAAGGCATGATTATACTATTTTAGGCCATCATTTATTCCTTATGTATTCAATTAACTCTTATCATTAACTATAATATAAACTAACCAAAACAGTCACTTTATAATGGATGTATTAAAAATGGTCATAATTATAAATGGTCATATAGACCAATGGTCATATTGACCAATATCATGTAACAGTAATGTAACGATCATACCCTAATGGTCACATTTTTTTATTATATCCTATATATAAACCACAAAACATTTTTACTTCATTCCCAATATTTTTTATAATTCCTTTTATAATGTCTATCATATTTATAATGTTTCTTTTTTTTATTTTAATAGTTTTCTTTGTAAGTGTAATGTTTCTAGAAGAGTTCGATCCTATAAAGTATAATATTGTGTGGTTGTTATTATTTACATTAATATCCCTGTTTTAGTTTTAAATGTAGTAATTTGTATTATTACATAACATGTAATATTTTTTTTGTTAAATAATTTCTATATACATCAAATTAGAAATATAATAAAATAGTCACTATGAAAAATAATGTTCCTTTATTAATCAAAGAAGGAAATTCCTAGTTATTAAAATTCCTGTACATTTCTCAGATTGAATGGAATCACTATCCATTTGGTGTCACTATATAGAAAGATTGTATATTGGGAACCCAACTATCTATCTGATGGGATTTCATGGGCTATCTAGTAGAGTCCCAATAAAAACTCCATTCTCCCAGCCATAACCCTACTAGCCGGTGGCCCTCTCCATCTAGCCAGTTGAATTATTTTAGGAATTTCACACTTCCAGCCTTCCATCATCTAGTAAGTGGCCCTAATTGGTGAGTTAGTGGACTACCTATAATGTGTCTAGCTATATGTTCAAGTCCACTCCTGATCTATCCACCTAAGATATCTCTTGACCTCTCAAACAAGTGTCAAAAAACACTCTCGACCCCTTTAGGAAATAACCAAGAATAAAAGGGTAAAACCATATATAAAAATTAAAAATAAGAAGATCCAAAATATATCCAGGATATTACCTAAAATCAGGTGTCAATATGTTACAAACATTTCTTAATAATAAATAATTATCTGTATTGGAAGAACTAGCATACAACATGTCAATACATTACATAGTCAAAATAGTTATATAACATACAAATAAATATGGTATATGGGATCATAATTTTATATACTTATAAATTAATATTATTTACTAAAGGATATATATATAGATTAAAATACCTCTAAAATATCACTGGAATCTTTTTTGGAAAATTTCCTTTTCATTTGGAAATCACATCTTAAAAATATAAAAATTTATAAAATATTAGAAAGAATATTTTATTTTGAAGGAATCATGTAAAATTGTAATAATATATTTAAAATAACGAGTATTCATAATGTAATGAAAAGTTATTCATGCATTTTATGTTAAAATAAAGATCTCATTCACACTTTCGTTAAAAAAGTGCCTTGTTCAGAAAAGAAAAAATGATTCATCTTGAAACTTTTTATATAATTTAAAACATGTGTAGAATGACTTCAATCAATCATTATATAATAAATAAAACATTATTTAATACATTTCAATGAAAATATGTACATTTAATAAAAAGATTCAGGACCTAATGTAAAAATGAATTCGATTTTCCTTAAAAATATTCTTTCAAACGTTTTTGTATAGAGAGGGATAAAAATGAAATAAAATTTGTGAATTTTAAAAATAAACTAGATGAAAATAATATTTATTTGTTTTATGATAGAAATAAAATATAATTCCTTTAATTATAAATTAAACATAAACAAACCTAAATAAATATGGGATTGTGAAATAAACTCTTACGTCGGGTCGGAAATTATTTGTTTATTCTTTTAACCGCACGTATAATAAATTTATATTTATTGTAATTCTATACCAAAAACGTATAAAAAATTATAATATAATATATTATCCAATTATAGTTTTTCAACACGAGTCTATTAAAATTTAATATTTAAATCATTATTTTTGAGTGTTAATTGTTTTATTTTTTTGTAAATTTCAGTTCAGTAATTTCAATACCTGAATATTTATCATAGTTATATATTATCCAAAATTGTAATCATAATATAAGTATCATATATATATATATATATTAATTTTATAAATATTTAGAATCATCCTTGAAATTATAGAATTAAAAATGACTCGCATAACTTCGTGGAGGTGGTAGTACAAAAGTATGCACGATCGATGTTAACATTTTTTAATAGGTGGATGGGTAAGGATTTAAATGATATAATATATTTCAAGAGTAATTATTATCAAATAAATAAATTATATATAAATTATATTCATTATAATAACCATATATTAATTCTGGTGATGAAGAATGAAATACATCACTTTGTGAGGCAGTAGTCCACATGGATGCATGGATGATGCTTTTGTTTCCCATTTGACAGAGAAAGAGATGATTAAAAATTATGATATTAACATAATAAAATCATAGTATATTATAAATATTTATTTTATTATATCATTTTAATGAAACACACTTCTTGTAAATATAAATTACATCTTAATAATTGAATATTCATAACATAACATAATGATCTGCACCATAATATCATAAGTTTTGTGCCTATGGAAACTTTGATCCATAAAAAACTGGTTCATAGGTGAACTAAATCATCTCAAAATATGTAATTTATAACTATAACCCTTAATAGATATATCATACATATTAGATTTCTCTATAACTTAGGGAATAGAAACAAAAGAAAGGGTGAGATCAAATGCCCACTAAGGGTAAACAAGGGAGATATCAACATAATTTGAGAATAAGGGCATGATAATAATAGAATAATATTTGAAAACTATACCCTTAATATCATAAATCATTAAAATGAGTCATGGAATAAAATTAGGTAGTTTATAAGACATGAATAACAATGAACATGATCCTTGAGATCATAACATTGGTATAAGACAAAGATTTGTGGTATACACTCAAGCATAGAAAATCTTTACAAAACTATCATAGTGGGATGGGTTCAATACCCAAACCATTATAGTAGTCAAGGATCACTCCCAACACTATCATAGTGGAAAACGTCCCTTTATAAGTTGGGTTAAATTCCCATTCCAATATTGTTTTTCTCATTCAATATCAATATTTACCAAATGATTTGGAGGGAAATATAGGTCCCACCCATCCTTGGTTATAACGTAACAGCCATACTTGGTTAAAACATTACCACCATACATAGTTATAACATAACCACCATAAAATAATTAAAACCATACATAAGTGTGAAATAATATTATAAAACCTTCAATATATCAAACCCCATGAAAATAAATGGATTTAATAAACATTTCATTATTATATAACCCGTAGGAAAAATATGGGTTTCATAAACATTTCATCATATCATAAACCATGGAAAAAGGAATGAGTTTCAAAAAAATATTGATATCATAAAAATAAACCATCTAGAGAAATAATAAGAATGATATTGTCAGATCATATCCCCTGTAAATCTTAAGATACCTTAAAGGATTTCAGTTTAGATGGGAAATGGTTTGGAAAATTCACTTGGAACATTTCTTGAGGAAAATAATTTTTCCACTTTTAAAAACACCTTGTAAAAGCTATAATTACACATAAAATTGATGAAATTATTATTTTTTAAAATAACCTATGAAAATTATAAAGTAATATTTAAAACATTGAGTGGTAATGATGGTGGAAAATAACATTCACGTCATATATGTTAAAACAAATATTCCTTTCACATTTTTAGTAAAATCCAAAAGCAACCCATTCAGAAAATGGAAAAAATATTACATTAAAAAAAATTTTAAAAATTAAATCATACATAAAAATATCTTTAAAAATTCATTATATAATAGTAAAAACATTCTTGATAACATTTTTAGAAAACATGAAAAAGGGCGAAAAATGATTTTCGACCAAAGAGATAAATAAGGTTAATCATTCTTAAAAACATTATTTTGGAATCACGAGTACATGAAGGGTGTAAAATGAAAGTAAAACATGTATTTTAATAAAATATCCAGTTTATAATAAAATCCATGATTTTATTGAGATATATATCATAATATTTCATCATCATAAGTATAATCATAAACATTCCTAATAAATAATGATATTATAACATAAAATTGTTACCACTTTGGTATCTTTTGAATCGTTATCCCCATGAATGAACTAAAATTATATGTATACGTATATACCATAATTTCATGATAATAATCATAAAATATATTAATGGGTAGTATATACACCACCAAAAATAAACAACTGGTATACAAGGCATGTGTCCCACATAAATAAAAGTGACATGAAAATCCATTACCACTTTGGAAACAATTGAATCATATTCAAAATTAAATAATAAAATAAAAATAAACATTAAATATAATTAAAATAATGGTATTAATGATATAACATTTCAAATGGTTATTATATAAACTACAAAAAATAAATGAGTGGTGAATCTGGCATATGTCTCCTAGAAATAAAAGAGATTAGAAATCCATTACCATAAGTATTGACTTCCTTCATACACATTTTAATGTCATGTTTAATAAATATAGAGTTATTATAAATATAATAAATAAAAATATTCATATGTATCATACCATATATTATTTACTTATAAGATTTTATTACTCTTTTATTAACAATTTCATGTTAAAATCACGTTTCGTGTAAAAAATGCTTCATATTTCATGTATGTTTTGGTTTGGTAGTTCTGGTCCATTTACTTTGATCATGTATACATAATCTCTATAATGTTAAACATTATATAATCATAATATATATTAATTATATATGTATTTATAGTAATCCATAAATGTTAGAGATAGAAAATAAATTACACCGTTCATGGAGACTGTATGTCATACGTATCCATGAAAATTATTTCCATTTTATCAAAAAAAGGAAAAAAGGAAGTTAAATAATAAATCAAATTTATAAATTAACTATTATTTCATATATATCAAATATATTAATTAAATTTATCATTATTACCTTCCATTTAATGCGTATGTGAAAAATGAATCACATTTCTTCGTTAGTCGGTTGTGTGCCGTAAACACGGGTGATGTTATCGTATTCCCACAGAATGGTAATTAAGAAGGTATATGCGATATAATAATTATGAAAGTATAATTATTTCATAAATATGATATATATTCTTTCAATCCATCATTATATCTACCCATGATTGGTTTTGATGGGAAACAAATTACATCGGTTCGCAAGGCTGTAGTATTCCGTACACAAAATCAACAGCTTTGTTACCCATTTGATGAAGAGGAGATGGATATAGGTTATTAAATTAAAATAATAACATATAATTATATATTATATACTTTTTTTATTATATAATCATGTTTTATTAATATTTCAAGGAGGTTTAATAAGAAATAAATTAAAAACAAATGTTTATGAATTTTACCTCTTCTTTAGAGAACCTCTATAGGTTTATACTTAATACCTTATTAAGAGGGTTTCCTAATATAAATAAGGAATATAAGATTTGGTTATCTATTAAGGTAGATAAGTGGGTAGGTATTTTTTGAACCAGAGGTTTTTGTAAGTGTGAATATCAGAGAAGAGTGGATTCACTTTTATAAGTGGGGGGGAGGACACATTTGAAAATTAAAAGGTGTACCAACATTTTAAACATGCCACAAGGATACAAAATGGCTCAATATTTGGCCTTAGATGATATAAGGTAAGATTTTTTTCTATAAAATTAAACATGGATATGTTTTTAATTCATTTTACCCCTTATCATTTTAGTTTAACCCCCTGGTAAAACTTTTTTAACCTTAACTGTGATAAATAATTTTTATTATATACACTATTCATTTTGAAAAAAATTAAGTTGAACTTATTATATAATATTAATTATGATTATTCAAAAAATGTAATCTATTTTTCTAAATTTTATTCAAAATGTGGAAAAATATAATTTAAAATTAAATTAATAGGCATAATGAAAAAATATTATTTCAAAGTGAAAATTTTAATAAGTATAGAATTCTTTAATATTAAATATAAATATGAATTTGATTTAAATAACCTAAATTGGGTTAACAATAAAATAATTGAACTAATTTTAATTTTAATTTTTCAGACAAGACATAACATTGTAAATGATATAAATGAAAAGTTAGTTTTTAATAAAAAACATTATTTTTCTCTATTCGATGAAAATTTAATCATTTCAGAAAATTATAAAATAATTATCCTATATTATTTTTGACATGTTGATTCAAAAAATGAATTTAAAATTTTCTATGAATTTCTCTAAAAGTTTCAAAAATAAATCTTATTATTTATTCACAAAAATAAATAAAAATATTTTTTTTGAGATAAAAGTATTTTTAGAAGAATATAATGACTACTAAAAATTAAGTACTTATTTTTAAATATAATTTCTTTATTTAAAATATTTAGAATTAATTTTAAAAACACGGTAATTCCAATTCATGACACCAAACTTAATGGAAAGGTAATAATGGTCATAATAATATTAATAGTATATCTTGATTCATTAAAACTTGGTGTTGAGTGTAACACAAGATATCAAAGAAATTAAATGTATTTGAAAAAATATATTTCTTAAATTTTAGGGTGTTTCATTCTACCCCCATTAAAATTAATTTTCCCTCAAAATTCCATAAATTTGGTACAAACAACATAGGATAATTATTTCTAATTATATCTTCAGGTTCCCATGTAGCTTCTTCAAATTGGTTGTTTTTCCACAAAACATTCACCAGGTGAGCTGTCTTGTTTTATAGCACTTTCTTTATATGATCTAGAATCTCCTTTACTTTTTCCTCATAAGAAATATCATTATATAGTTGTATACAATCTGGTTTCATCACATGTTAAGGATTAGGTATGTAATTACCTAGGAGAGATACATGGAACACATCATGGACTTGAGAGAAGTTCGATGGAAGTGACAAGCGATAAACAACCATCCCTACTCGATCAAGAATATCGAAGGGAAAAATATACCTAGGGATCAATTTTAATTTATTATTGAATCTCATAACCTTCTTACATTTATAAATTCTTTGAAAAAACCTCTCACTAACATCAAAATTTAAATCAAACAAATGATTATCAATATATTTTTTTTGACTCTGAGTTTCCTTGATGTAATGTTGAATGACTCTAACATTCTGCACCATCTCTAAAGCTATCTTTGGTATAAATAGATTTATTTCTCTACCTTTATCCCAACATGTTATAAAACTAAACTTCTTTCTATAGTGGTCTTTATAAGGATTCATATGAATTATCTAGAGAAATTTGTCGTTGTAAGAAAACTAAACTAGATAAAGTTGTTAAATCCCAACAAAATTTGAAAGACATAGAACATGATCTCACTATATCCTTTAGGGTTTGAATTTTTATCTCAAACTGTCCATCTATCTAAGGTAGATATGAAATGTTGAAACTCAAATCTGTATCAAGATAATGATGAAGACTTCTCCAGAACATCTAGGTAAACGTCATATCCCGACCAGATACAATTAATTGTTTCACTCCATGAAACCTCACCACTTCCTTAATGTATATATTTTAGAAAACTTACCCAAAGAGAAATCATTTATTGTAACAACCCAAGTATTTATAGAATAATACATTTTCATATCTATTAATATTTATGAATAAGATATTAATTTAACATTAAATAAGACAATTTATCCAATAGCATACCTGATACACAATAAAGGGTTTCTCTAAAACCTTACATTGCACACAATGTTGAGTGATACTAAAAAATAATACAATAATAATATTATTATTTTAAATGGTAGTTAATGCATAGCCATTGTATTAGCAGGAATTAACATATCTAACTAAAAAATTATTACACATGTTTTTTAAATATTTTTATATTTATCCAATGAATTTTAGAGGCTTAAAATGAGAAGAAATCCAATTTTAAGCATAAAATACTCTAATATTTTTAGAAGGTCATTTTACCGCCTTTTGATAGAGAGCCATTTTTAAAAATAGTTTTTTCACTTTTATATGTTCTATTTGATAAAATAGACTTATTATTTATAATTGGGAAATCAAAATTTACTTCAGATGAAATTTTGGTATTTTTCTGAAAAATCCATATTTTTATGAATAGATAAAAATACTGCATTTTAATTCAAAACTACATTTTCATCTAATTTATTTATATAGTTAGATTGTCCTTTTAATTTGTTTTAATGTTTAATTGGATTATGTTTTTATCATTTAATACAATTATGTTTATTTTAAGTATTTTCATGTTTAAATTGGACATAAAAACATGTCGGTCTTTTGATAGTGTTTACTTCTTAAAAACCCACCTTTTGGTTTTGACAATGAGAATTAATTTTAAATTAATTTATGAAAATTCCATGTTTTGAATTTGGAAAAATGGATTATATATTTGGAATCAAAAGGTCAAAATTTTGTAAATAATTACATATTATTTTTATACATTATGAATAGTAACTTCGGTAATTATTTTTATTTACCATGGTTAAAGGGTAAATCTGGTAAATAAGTGTAAAAAATAATATTATAATAATGTTAAATTACCCTAACACATTTCATAATCTTATTTTATGAGATATTTACGACCATGGGCATCCTTTGGTTGATTTTAGGACCCCATGGAGCCACTTGGGTGTGATAATGACATGTTATAAGAATTAATTTAAAACAAAGAGAAATATAACATAAACATATATATTTTACTAAAAAAATTTAATATTGGGGTATATAACTGATATCTTTGAATATAAATATTCATTATAAATATAAAATGATTTTCTACATCATGGTATTTTATTTATATTTTAGAAATTAAAAAAATAAATTTATTTATGACACAATGATGATGTAGTGATTACTTTATTAATGAAAGATTCAAATAAAAGATATTATAAATATTAAAATAAATATTATATGACAAAATTTATGTCATCCAAGAATTTTATAGACGACTATGAAATATTAGTATTGAGTTAATGTATTTTTTTCAAAGCAATAAAGTTGTTATGAATTTTTGAAAAAGTCAAGTATGGATAGTGTCAAAATTTACATAATTAATTACTTAAAATATAAAATAGTTTATTAAATATTTTAAAAGTCCTAAAAATATATGATTTATCCAAATTTTTATGATAATTGAAAATATTTCATAAATGTCACTTTTTTGGGTCGTTTGACATGTTATGGTAATTAAATTAACCCACAATGTGTAAATAATAAAATATCATGGTAAGATTAAAAAGGTTAAAATAAAGGTTAAACAAAAAAATATAAGGGTTAACAAATATTCAGAAATTGCCTAACTTTAATTTTATGATAGGGATAAAATCCAAAATAATCTTATCTTTTAAATAAATGTGTTTTTAACTATTATAAATTGAAAATAAATTTATAATAAAATAATATTTCATAACTTTCTTAAAGTTCCCCTCCTCCATCTTATCAAAGGCCACCACCTATAACCACTTACTCACACCCTTAAATCCCATTGTATCATCAAAACTATTCTTATATAATCTCCTAACATCCCTCCCCTCCTCTTAGAATCCTTAACCTACGAATAAGGCAATTAAATAAAGCCTTTCGGCTCAAATCAAAAGGAGTTACCCGTTTTAGAGGTAGCATATTCTCTAGAGTTCCTTTATTTATTTTCCTTATTCACTACCTATACTCTTATTATTCTGTGATTACATAATAACACCAGTATCCTCAATATACTATGATATTTTTATGATAAGTATTCTATCTACACTTACACACATATCTATCTAATGGATACGAAAATATTGTTTCTGTGTACGTCGAAGTACTGCCTTACGAAACGATGATTATTCAATTTTCTTCTACCAACTCTCATGGTAGAAATTATGATGGAACTGTATTTATATATGATATAAATTATATTTTTTCTGTCTCTATTATTCTGTAATTTTTCTTTACAACATACCGTTAGGCTTTCCACAATATGTAAATACAATAATTTCATTTGAGGAAGTGTGGATTACTGCCCCCTCAAAGTGATATGACTCATTAATGCCATATATGGAATGTATAAAGGATGTATTTAAAGAAATTATGTAACATATATAACATATATATTATAATATAATTATAATATACCTATGTATCATTTATTTTTCATTTATTTAATTTGGCAAAGAAATGAAAGTAGCGTTCACGCGTATATACGACCTACCGTCTCCATGAATGGTACATTTCATTTATTATATCCAAATATTATGGAATATTATAAATAAATATATATGATATTTAATTAATTAATAATATTCTAGATATAATGTACTTATGACCACATGCATAATTTTCACCGAAACAAGTTCATTTTTGACTCAAGTACCAAACATCGACAAAACATCCGATATGAACTCAAATAATTAAATAATTGATATAACATGGTAATAAGCAATATAAAATGAATAATAAAATTTAAAAAGGTTCTAAATCAAGTATAAATTAACCTAACATGATTATTCAGGAGATTAAAGAACGAACGAGACATGTCAGATTCAATTTAAGGGAATTTCTAAACTCAATTTCGACTCATTGGGTTTTACACATACTTCATTGATTATATTATTCAAATATTATGTGTGGAATAAAGATTAATTAATTTATGTTTTAATTTACAATTAACTTTGTGTGGTTATAATTTTTCAACATATAATCACCCCATTGATAAATTCTAATGTCATTTATATGAACTTTGTAAGGGGAATCTTAGCTCAATCTCTATTCGTTGAGTTAAATATCCATGTCATTGGTTCTATTTTTCCAAGAATATGTGTAAATGACCTCTAATTATTTTATACATAATTTCTACTAATATTGGGTTTATTTATATTTTTCACACATAATTATTTCATTGATTTATCCTTAATCTAATGATACTATCTTTGTAAGGGACTTTGTCTCAATCTTCTTCTATTGAGGCATATCTTGATATTATGAACCTTTATTGTCTATAAGGTGTATATACAACCGTTTTGACACGTAATATCATGAATTACTATATTATCATGATATTTTAATTTTTTTAATTGATAACATTTAATAATTCTTATTCTAGTGTTTCTCAAGTGGTAAGGGAATTTTTAACTAAAAACCTCATTTTAAGGTTTTGATGATTTATTCTTATAAATATTACAATTTTATGTCCATGTTTTCAAAATGGGTTTTATAAATATATTTATATGGACATGAATGTTTTAAAATTTCAATTTATTTCAAATGTTTCAAAGTGGTATGGGAATATTTGATTCAAAAGTCACTTTATTAAATGTTTTAAATTGTTTTGGAAATCAATTGAATTTTTCAATATATTGAAATGATGTCTTATGATCAAAATGTAGAAATGTAATTTTTTCCTTTATTAATGGTTTATGTGTTATTATTATGTTATGGTTATTGGGAATTTCTTATGTATATGGGTGGTTTTTTGATAAATCAAGGGAAGGTGAGCCCATGATAGCTCTCCAGTGCATCGGGTAATGTGACTGAAGTAAACGATATTTTTTCTCCTTAGAGATTTAGGGAATATATTGTGATGGGTATTCCAAACGTAACCATGAAGGTTACTCCCTATATACCTATGAAAGATACATTGTAAGTATGATATGGATAACACAAGTTACATTTATGTTTTATGATTTCTATGATGTTTTTCAGGAATCTTATGATTACATGATGTAAGATATGGAGTTTATGTTTTATGGGTGAAAAGTATGATTTTGTGAAAATGTTTTCTTGTATTTTAAATATTCATGGACTAACAGTTTTATTCATTATTTAATATTACTTACTGAGCTTTTTATACTCGTCCTAAGTTTTTGAAAAAAATTTCATAAGTTATAAGGAAGGGTAAGAGAAAGGAAGAATTCATGAATATTTTTATCAAGAAAATCATTCTTATTTTATTTAAGGAGTTTTATTATTGTGAAACATTGGATATAATAGAAGTGTCTAATTTTTAATTTTTGAGATGTAATGTTATAGTTATGGCTTAATTATCTAAAACTCTATACCTAAAAAGATCCTCAATGTGAAAGAAAGTAAATTATTGATCAAAACTCAAGATTATGTATGGTTTAAGGTTGGGTCCTTATAGTTAGTATCAATGGTTAGTTTAGACAACTTTAGGGATTAAGAGTTTTGGATAACCACATGGAAATTCTCTATGTCTATTCATTCAGTTAAATCCTTATTTTATAACTTTTTTAGATCAAGGAAATTCGATTACAAATGGAAGTAGAAGGATCTCAAACAACATTCGTATCTCTTCTAGATGACTTTCATGCAATAATTATTGCAAAGTCATGTTCAGATGATTGAGGAACGTTTTGTAACATACAAATCACTTGCAAGCAGTTTTTTGAGATATTAAATACCTCTACTATACCTTGATACCATCGTGGATCATGGGGTGTATTTAATAAAATACTATTTTCTAAATATTATCATATTTTCAAAAAAGGTAAATATTATCAAGGAATTTTCAAATGTTTTACCTTATCACAAGATTTTGAATAATATTATGATTTTGAAAAAGGTGCTAAAGAAGGACAACCATGTGAATCCTACTTATATTTGCTTTAAAAATATATTCATTCTGCACATACTTATGGTATTTTAAAATGACTATTGATTGAAATATTAATATAAAACTTAGTCTAACTGTTTTATAAAAATCAAGTTTTATTAGATGTTTTGAAATTATATGTTATACATGATTATTTTCCAAAACTATTTTTATCTAAACACCCATATGACCCAAGTTGTACAAGGTGTATTTTTATAAAGGAAGAAAATGATTTTGAAGGATCTCTAAATCATTTTTGCAATGCATGGGCCTTATATTAGTGTAAGAAAGATGACTATGAAACTAGGTGGACTCCACGATCAAGGTATGATGTTATTTCTATTGGTAATGGTTATATTTTATCATATGGAGGTGAAAACAAATGTCAATATATATAAGACTTCATGAATTAATATGTTGAGGTCATTATGAGTTGGTATTAATATGAGAAGTATAAGACAAACATTGAGGTTAAAACATGTTAGGGTTATTTTTGAGTTTTACAAAAAGGAACAGCCTGCAAGATGGGTGAAAAATTGTCACTTCTGGCAAGGTCACGGGAATCAAACCCACAACTGAAGGGAGACAAGGGTGCATCGCCTACCACTAGCCCACGTGAAGTCCATGGTTATTATGACTTATTATTTTTAGTTAAATGATTCTATGGATCAAGAAAAAGTTTATTTTGGGAACTTATGTTTTATTAAATGGATATCCTTAGTGTAGTAAAATGATTTGGTGATTAAGTTATAAATATTATTTTGGAAGACATTCACTATTTTGGGAACCCTATATACCTAATGAAAATAGAATACTATGGGATTTTATTTGAGGATTAATGGTTGAATTTTATTTTGGAAGAATCTATATTTTTATTGTGGACATATGGTGATTTGGGTTATTTATGGGAATGATTAACCTATAATGGAGAACATGTGATTAGGTTAATTACTTTTAAGTATGAGACTTTAAGATTAGTCGATGTTATTTGAAGATAAAAGTTAAGATTTACTGTAGAATACTATGTGATCAAATACTTCTGATTTTTGGGTTTCAATTTTAGTTTGGATTATTCTTTTTGAGTAATTATATGGAAAACTATTTGTTTAATGGTATTTGTTGAACTTTGGGGTATTTTTTGTTGAATTTTTGAGATTAAGAGTAGTATTTCTTTTTATAAAGGATTATTCTTTTCGAAGGATTATCTGATCTTGTACTAACCATTTTGGTTTTGGTTGATGTATAAAGAAAAGGGAAATATATAGTTAATCTATTATGGATTATGTGATTCTCTATAAGTTGATTATATTTCATTGGGTGTGACCAATTCATCTTTAATACTCATTGTTTGGAGAAAATATGAGTTTGTGGTAGATATTTATTAAAGGATGAAACTCTACTTGACAAGTAAGTATGTTTCCTTATGTTCTTAGTCAATATTATAAAAAAATTACTCAACTTTATGAAAAGGATATTAAAACAAAAGCATTTTCTATTTACATTTCCTACTGGGGAATAAAATACCGTTTAACCCATAAATTTTTTTTGGTTTTCATATTGTTAAATTTCATCGGATCATGTTTTCTATCACCATACATGAGACCAATATGGTTATTTTTTCTTCCATATCCATGTTTTCTTACATGGAATTCTAGTATGTGTTATCTCGAGTGGCCTTTTTACTTATCTTTATTTATTTTAAAGTGATAGTTTTATTGACTCTTTTTCTGATGTCTGGTTTTTAATAAAGTTTCCAAGCCCAATTTTAGAATTGCAAGGACACAATTTCCAAAAGGGGGGAATGATGTAACAACCCAGGTATTTAGAGAATAATAGATTTTCATATCTATTAATATTTATGAATAAGATATTAATTTTATGTTAAATAGGACACTTTATCTGATAGCATACCTAACACACAACAATGAGTTTCTCTGAAATCTTACGTTGCACACAATGTTGAGTGATATCCAAAAATAATACAATAATATTATTATTATTTTAAATGGTAGTTAACACCTAGCCATTATATTTGTAGGAATGAATAGAACTAACTAAAATATGATTACACATGTTTATTAAATACTTTAACATTTATCTAAAAATTTTAGAGGCTTAAAATGAGATTGAATCCAATTTTAAGCATAAAATACTCCAATATTTTTAAAAGGTCATTTTACCACCTTTTGATGGAAAACCATTTTTTAATTTTTTTTGTCACTTTTATATATTATATTTGATAAAATAAACTTCTTATTTAGAATAGGGACATAAAAATTTACATCAAATGATGGTTTGGTATTTTTATGATAAAATTTGTATTTTTATGAATAGTGAAAAATACTTCATTTTAATTCCAAAATGCCTTTCCGTTTAATTTTTTTATATAGTTAGATTTTCCTTTTAATTGGTTTTAAAGTGTAATTAGATTATGTTTTTTATAATTTAATCTAATTATGGTAATTGGAAGTAATTTCACATTTATATTGTATATAAACACATGTCAGTCTTTTGATAGTTTTTACTTCTAAAAAACCCATTTTTTGGTTTTAACAACAGAAAATAATTTTAAATGAATTTCTCAAAATTCTGTGTTTTGAATTTGGAAAAATGGATTCCATATTTGGAATCATAAGGTCCATATTGTGTAAATAATTATTTTTTATTTTTGGACATTATGAATTGTAACTTCAGTAATTATTTTTGTTCACCATGGTTAAAGGGTAAATCTGATGAATAAGGGTAAAAAATAATATTATAAAAATATTAAACTATCAAAACACATGTACTAATCCTATTGGATGAGATATTTCCGACTATGGGAGTCCTTGGGTCGATTTTAGGACCCCATGGAGCCTCTTGGATGTGATAATGACATGTTATAAGAATTAATTTAAAGTAAAGAAAAATATAACAAAAACATGCATCTTTTAATAAAACAATTTTAATATAGGGTTATATAACTGATATCTTCAACAATAAATAGAAATTTTAAATATAAAAAATTTCATACATCATTTTATTTTATTTATAATTTTTATACTTTAAATAATTAAATTTAGTTATGACACAATGATGATGCAATGATTACCTTATTAATGAAAGATTCAAATAAATGATATTATAAATATTAAAATAAATATTATATGACATAATTTATGTCATCCAATGATTTTATGGATGAATATGAAATGTTAGGATTTATATAATGTATTTTATTCCAAAAAATAAAGTTATTATGAATTTTTGAAAAAGTCAAGTAAGAATAGTGTCTAAATTGACATAATTCATAACTTAAAATATGAAACTGTTTATTAGATGTATTAAAATTCATAAAAATATAAGATTCAGAAAAATGGTTATGATAAGTCCAAATATTTCATAAATGACACTTTTTTGGGTCTTTTTACATGTTATGGTAATTAAATTAATCCAAAAATTGTAAATGATAAAAAATCGTGGTAAGATTTAAAAGGGTAAAATTAAAGTTAAATAAAACATATAAGGGTTAAAAAATATTCAAAACTTGTATAATTTTAATTGGATGATTTGGATACGACCAAAAATAATCTTATATTTTAAATAAATTAGTTTTGGACTATTAGAAACCGAAAATCAAATTATAATAAAATAATATTTCAAGACTTTCCTAAAGTTCCCCTCCTCTCTTTTATAAGAGGACACCACCTATACCCACTTACTCAAACCTCTAAAGCCCCTTGGATCATCCAAATGCTTATAAAATAATCTCCCAACATACCTAACTTCCTCTTATAATACATAACTTGGGTATAAGACAATTCAAGATATCCTTTTGGCTCAAATCAAAAGGAGTTACCCGTTTTTGAGGTAACGTCTTCTCTAAAGTTCCTTTCCTTTATTTTCCTTCTTCACTCCCTATGATATTATTATTATATGATTAAATAAAAAAACTTGAATACTAAATATACTAGTATGTTTTTATTATAAGTATTCTAACTAAAATTACACTCATCTTCATCTAATAGATACAAACATACTGTTTCTGTGTACGATGAACTACTACCTCATGAAACTATGATTGTTCAATTTTCTCCTACCACCTCTCATGGTGGCCATTATGATGGAAATATATTTATATATTATATATATTATGTTTATTTTGTCTCCATACTTCTGTAATTTTTATTTATAACATACCATTATGCTTTCCACAATGTGTAAATACGATAATTTCATTTGAGGAAGTGTGGACTACTGCCCCCTCAAAGTGATATGACTCATTCATTACATACATGGAACATATAAAGGATGTAATAAATGAAATTATTTAACCTATATAACATATATATTATACTTTAATTATAATATACCTATGTATCTTTTAATTTACATTCGTTTAATATGACAAAGAAATGAAAGTAGCGTTCATGTGTACGTACGACCTACCGTCTCCTTGAACGGTGCATTTTATTTCTTATCTAAAAATATTATGGACTATTATAAATAAATATATACTGGATACATATGATATTTAAATCATGAATAATATTATGTATATAATGTACTTATGACCTCATGGATAATTTTCATCAAAACAAGTTCATTTTTGACTCAAGTACCAAACATCGACAAAACGTCTGATATGAACTCATATAATTAACTAATTGATATAACATGGTAATAAGTGATATAAAATGAACAATAAAATTTAAAAAAGTTATAAATCAATTATAAATTAACCTAATTTTATTAGTTAGGAAATTAAAGAATGAACGAGACAAGTTGAATTCAAGGTAAGTGAATTTTTAAACTCAATTTCCACCCATTGGGTTTTATGCATACTTAATTGATTATATTATGCCATGATTATGTGTGGAATCACTATTTATTTATTTATTTATGTTGTAATTTATAATTCCCTTTATGTGGATATACTTTTTCAACACATATTCACCCCAATGATAAATTCTTATGTCATTTGTATGAACTTTGGAAGGGAAATATTAGCTCAATCTCCATTTATTAAGTTAAATATTCATGTCCTTGGTTTTGTTTTTTAAATAATATGTGTGAATGAACTATGATTGTTTTACAGTTAATATTCACTTATATTGGGTTTATTTATATTTTTCACATGTAATTATTTCGTTGATTTATCCTTAATCTAATGATACGATCTTTGTAAGAGACTTCGTATCAATCTTCTTTCATTGAGGCATATCTTGATATTATGCACCTTTATTATCCTATAAGGTGTATACATAACCCCTTTTTATATTTAATATCATGAATTAATATAATATCATTATATTTTAAGTTTTTTAATGACACTCTTTAATGATTCTTATACAAGTGTTTCTCAAGTGGTAAGGGATTTTTAACTAAAAACCTCATTTTAATGCTTTGATGAATATTATTATAAATATTTCAATTTTATGTACATGTTTTCAAAATGTTTTTTATAAATTAATTTTTATGGACATAATTTTTTTAAAATGTTAAATTATTTCAAAATATTCAAAGTGGTATGGGAAACTTTTGATTCAAAATTCTCTTTATTAAATGTTTTAAATGGTTTTGGGAATTGATTGAATTTTTCAATATATTGAAATGATATCTTATGATTGCAATATAGAAATGTTATTTTTAATTTATTAATAGTTTATGTGTTATTATTATGTTATGGTTATTGTGAATTTATTATGTATATGGTTGGTTCCATGATAAACTGACGATAGTTGAACCTGTGAAAGATCTCTAATGCATTGGGTAATGTGATAGAGGTAAATGATAAAGTTTCTCCTAATAGATTTATTGAATATACTGTGATGGGTATTCCAAATGTAACCATGAAGGTTACTCCCTATGTATATATGAAATATGTAATGTAAGTATGATATGGATACCATAAGTTACCTATATGTTTTATGATTTCTTTGAAGTTTTTTAGGAATCTTATGATTACATGATGTAAGATGAGTAGTTTATGTTTTATGGGTGAAAATTATGATTTTTTAAAATGTTTTCATAGTTTTTAAATATTCATGGATAAATGGTTTTATTCATTATTTTATATTCCTTAATGAGATTTTTATGCTCATCCCAAGTTTTTTAAATTTTTTTTACATGGTATAAGGAAGGATAAGAGAAAAGAATAATTCAAAAAGTTTTTTATCAAGAAAATAATTAATGATTTTTATTATTGTGAAAAAATTGGATATAGTAGAAGTGTCTACTTTGTAATTTTTGCGATGTAATGTAATAGTTACGGCATAATTTTCTAAAACTCTAAACCTGAAAAGATCCTCAATGTGAAATAAAGTAAATTCTTGATCAAAACTCAAGATTATGTAAGGTTTAAGGCTGAGGCCTTATATTTATGATAGTGATTTAGTGTTCTAACATTGTAATGAAATTGACTATAAACCATGTATAATTATTCCATTAAGATGTTTTAGGAAGTCCAATAAAAAAATCCATGGTGATGTTTTCCCATTTCCATTCTTGTAAAGGTAATAGTTTTAACATCCTGTATTAATTTTTGTCTCTTTTCCTTAACATATTGACATACCAAGCACTAAGATAAAAACTATGAAATATCTATCTTTATGACACTACACTAAAAATACTCTCTCAAATCTCCATACATATTTTTCACATCCAGAATAAATAGATAATGAAGAACTATGAGATCACTCAAACATATGATTTTTTAAATCTTGTGTGGATGGAACATATACATGGTTCCTATACCTTATCATTCCATCACTATCAAGGTTAAACTTAGGAAAATTTATCACTTTATTTTGTAGCTCCATGTCATTATTCTGTTCCCATTTAATCATCACTTATATAGATGATTGAACACTAATTTTGGAAAGATAAGATTTCTCCCATTCCATAAAGATTTCCATTTCCATACTTGGAAAATCCATAAATATTGGATATTTTATGATCCTCATCATAGATAAACTAGTATGATCTTTTGAACTCAAATCATTTTCCACCTTGTTTTCTTTCCCAGGGTGGTAATGTATTAAGTATTCATAATATTTAATTATCTACACCCATCTTTTATGGTACACATTCAACTACTTATGTGTGAATATATAATTTAAAATTTTGTGATTAGTATATATATAACACTTTTTTCCATAAAGATAATGCCTCCAAATATTTAATGTAAAAATTATCAAAGATAACTTCAAATCATGAGGTGGGTAATTTTTTCCATGAAACATGATTTTTTGTGATTTATATGTTATAACCATATCATTCTTCTTTATAATACATCCAAATACCTTTTTGGATGAAAAACTAATGATTTAAAACCCTTATCCACTATAGGGTAATTTAACTATAGGTTCACTGACTAATATTTTCTTTAGTTCCTTGAAATTTCCCTCACATTCATCTCTCTAGAGGAACATATCTCCCTTTCACAAAAACTTAGTGAGTGGATTAGATAGTCCTGAAAATTTCTCCACAAATCATCAATAATATCATGCTAAATCAAGAAAAATATGGATTTTGTTCACTATGGTTGGTCTAGTACAATGTTTAATAGCCTCCTTCATGGATGGATCTACTAATATTACATTTCTTGAGATTATATAACCCAAAAAATGAATCCTTTTGTCACTAAAATTCACACCTTGTAAAATTTTCATACATTTTCTCCTTACTTTGGGTTTTTAGTAAATTAATCAAGTGATCTTCATGATCTTCCTTACTCTTTTAATATATAAGAATATCATCTATATAGACCACCACAAACTGATCAAGGTAATATATAAAGACTATATTCATTAAATAGATGAATATAGAGGGATAATTAGTAAGAACATATGGAATCACTATATACTTATAGTGTTTATATCTTGTAAAAAATACTGTCTCGGGTTTATGATCCTTCTTGACACTCAATTGATGATATCCAAAATGAAGGTCAATCTTGGAAAAATATTGATCTCTACATATCTAATCAAACAAGTCATCAATACGGGGAAGAGGATACTTGTTCTTGATTGTGATCTTGTTCAGCTCCTAATAATCAATAGAGGATCACATAAATCCATCTTGCTTTTAAAAAAAATGAATAAGTGTATCCCAAGGTGACACACTTGGCCAAATTAATACCTTCTAAAGACTCTGCAGGATTTTATTCATCAATTCCTACAACTAAATTAGGGCCATTGTTTAGAGTCTTTTGAAATTGGTGTGGCATAGAGTATGAGTTATATTGATAACTCAACATCAATTTTTGATTTAATACTAGGATACTCTTCTATAAAGACATAAAAAAACTCCCATAAAATAGGCATATAATTGATGTCGAGATTTCCACTAACCATATGAGATAAATACCACATTTAAATGGGAATCAAGTACTATGTAATAGATGTTATTTCCATTGGAAGTTCATATTTATCATCACACTGATATAAGATCGTAGGTTGGTTTGGAATATCCAACATAACTTCCCTTCCTCGTAAATTGAAATTGGATTTATGTAGTGGAAGCTAATAAATTCCTAAGATAACATTATATTCAACTAGAGGGATAATAACAAGATTTTCCAAAATCACATTCCCATAAACTTTTACTAGAGAATATTTATAAACTTGAGATGCGATCAATATTCTTTTAGGGTTTTTCATTTCTAATTAAATATCTAATTGATTAGACAATAAAAACACATTTTATAATTACATTTTATTGGGATTAAAAGTTCATTTTTGATCATATGGGCCTGAGTTAGTACATTTTAATTTTAAACATCCACTCTCATCAATTGTGCACTTCATGCCTAATATACACCAATTTAGGCCCAATGACTCATATGATTTTATTGAATGTAATTATTCATGTTTTAATATTATATTTTTGTAAATGTATCTTCACTTCAAATTTAAATGTTTCTCATTCAGGGAGCAAGGAAAGATTCATAAAGGATGATGAAGATATTTGGTGATGAAAGGAGACAATTCTGGTAAAGGCAGATTGGATATCAACCCACTGTTGAGGGTGTGGGTCCCACAATACTGTACCAATGAAGCCCAAATTTCGTGTGATAATATAAGACATACAGGGGAACAAATCATTATTCAAGACAAAGTGCTAATTCGGTCTCCATGATGGTGATCAAGGCAGCCCAAATGGAAGATCAGAATCTGGGCCAGAATCTGCGGCCCAGAATTTCAGCCCAATGAATCTTCCATATCTCCCGAACCACAAATTAAATTGGGCTGATATTTTACAGGAGGTTAGAAGACATCCGGGGATTTATTTTTGTCTTCTATGGCCCACTACAAATCGTCCATCTAGAAGTACTTTGAATCGGATCTCTCAAGTGGATGCAAGCTGGATGCCATCTCGGGTCAAGGGTGGAGAAGTCTCCTCTCCACCTACTTTCCACCACCTATGCCTACCCTCATTGATTGGGATGACTTGGACTGTTGGAGCTCGGCCTAAGGATTCAAATTTGACTATTTAAGGCAGTGGTGGTGAGGAGGAACTCATACCTTCTTTCATGTAATGTTATTATGCTCAATTTTCGTTGTAATGCTTTCATTTTCCCCATGTAAGTTTCTTTTTGCATTTCTAAGTTCTTAATCCAATTCCTTATCTTCTCTTCTTCCAATTTTTATACTTAAATCTCTAAAATCACAAAATCACAGTGATAACTCTGTGTGTTGGTGATATAGTTCACACATAGGTGTGAATTCCATTCACACACACGGAGGAGTGCTCGTTATTTCCGCGGTTTTAATCTCTTCAATTCAATTCTTGTAAGCCGTCTTCCACCCACCATTGATAGTCTATCATAAATGGAGGGCTAACCCTTTAATGGGTTGATCTTAAGAAGATGAAAAGGCTGTATTGATTGATATTTAATGCACGAATTGTTGTTAATTGGTTAAATAATTCAAGACTTCCATTCTTCAATTATTTTCGCTCCTCATCTTCACTGTGTTTGAAAAGGCTAATTCCAATTACTAAATTAACCATATACCTTGGAGAGATCATGAATCTGGTTCTCTAAGTGTGTTGGTGACTAGTAATTGAGTTTAGTTAGTATCTAACCAGAAAATGATGAAGGTAGTGTTATTTTGAAGAATAGTTTCATGAAGAATTAATAAAACCAAAAATTTGTCTAAAGAAATAAAATGCATTCAATCCACCCAAGCGTAACCCTAAGATCAACCCATTTCATTAAAATTGAACTCAACTAAGCTTATTATTCTTCTCCCAAAACACTTAAAAACAAATCCAATTTGGCCACTTCATAGCCAAAAATCCATCCCTTAGGTTGTGTATCTTAGGTATCTTCTTAGGTCTCTGTGGAATCGACAACCCAAGCTACACTACAAGGACCGTTCTACCCTTCTACTCTTGGGTAAATTTGGGTGTGAACCAAATTTTGGCGTCGTTTCCGGGGACCAAGTAAGTACCTTAGATAAAAAAAATCTTCTTTCCTCACCTCCATTCTTCTACTCTCACCCAAGATCTCTTTTCTTGTCCCTTTCTCGCTTTTTTTTGGCGCATGTCCGCCTACACCCGCGATTTCTCAAACAGACTAGTTAGGGTGGAAAGTCCTAGGATAGGGGAGTCAAGTACACCTAAGGGATTGTTTAAATCAGATTCAAATACTCTTGAAACCCCAAAGTCAGAACTTGAAACAAGTACAGTGGAGGGTCATCCACAAAATCAAATTGTAAACCCTGGGGGGAATCAAATGGGAAACCAAAACCAAGAAGCTCCAAACTTAGGGAATGTAGTTGGTCAAACCATGAACGACTACCTCACTCCAGCTTGGACCAATGCCCCCTCATGCATTAGAGACAATTCCATAGGAGACACAAACTACATATTCAAACCCCATGTCCTAAACCACCTTCCAACCTTTCATGGGATGGAGTCAGAAATGCCATACCTTCATGTCAAAGAGTTCAACGACATTGTTGAAACCATGTGTCCCCCACATCAACTAGAATATGCTAAGATGAGGCTATTTCCTTTTTCACTAAAGGATCGAGCTAAAAATTGGCTAAACAACTTGAGACCTGCATCAATCCACTCTTGGGACCAACTACAAAGAAAATTCTACAAAAAATACTTCCCTCATCACAAAACAATTGCACTTAAAAAGAGCATCCAAAACTTTGAAAAAGAGGGAGAGTCATTTTATGAAACATGGGAGAGGTTCAAAGACACCCTAAACATGGTTCCACACCATGGGTTTTCCATACCTGAACAAGTGAGAATTTTCTATGAAGGGTTGGGTCCGGGTAATAAACAATTCATTGACATGATGTGTAATGGAACTTTTAAAAACAAGGCCCCAAATGATGCTTACGAGTATCTGGAAAGTCTGGCTGAACAAAACCAAACTTGGGGAACTTCACCTTATTCTGAAAAGCCACAAAGAACCACTGGAATTCATACACTTAGAGAAGAGGAAAGCCTTAGGGCTAAACTCGCAGCACTCTCTAGGAAGGTTGAAGAGATAGACCTGAGGAAAGTCCATGAAATCCAAAATGTAGACCTTGTTTGCACAATTTGTGACAAACATGACCATAAAACAGACAACTGCCCAACCATTCCATCCATCAAGGATGTTCTTCTAGGAGGACCCCCAGCGGAAGTCAATTCCCTAAACTTTCAAAAGCCCCAATACCAAAACACCTTCAATCCAAGGTACAATGACCACCCAGGGTTCCGATGGAAGGATAACCAACAACATAGCCAACCACAAGGGAAAAATCCTTACCCTCAACAGAACTACCAAACCCATAATCAGTTTCAAACCCAACCTATCCAATACCAACAACCACCAGTCCATTTCCAACAAACCATTCCACCTTCAAAATATCCCCCAGGGATAAACCAATCTTCTCAAGCACCAACCCAAACTGTTCCACAAAGCCTACTAGAACAACTTTGTAAACAAATGGAAAGGATGAACTCGGAAGTCTCTTCCCTTAAACAAGAACTTCAAACAATCAAAACTGGGAAGGCACCCATGCCTACCCAAGCCATTCCACAACAAACAACAAGGGGAGAGTCAAGTTGCACTCAATCAAATCACGAACAATTGAAAGCAGTGACAGTCTTAAGAAGTGGGAAATCAATTGAAAAACCTAAACAAACCATTTCAGAACTATTAAAAGATTCAACGTCACTTCAAAATGATGAAGAACAACCCACGGATTCTAAAAAAACCAATGAGAATGAGAAGGAACCACAACCACACCAAACACTCAAACAACCTGCTCTCTTCCCTCAACGCATGAGGGGGAAATCCAAGCCTGAACTGAGCGAAACCTTGAGAGAAATCTTCTCTCAAGTCAAGATGAACATTCCACTCCTCGATGCAATACAAACCATACCAGCCTACTCAAAGTACCTTAAGGACTTGTGCACTTTTAAAAGGAAATTTTCACATAAAAACCAAGTCCTTTTGGCTGCTAATGTGAGTACCACCATTCAAGGGACCATTCCTCCAAAGATGAAAGACCCGGGCTGCCCTTACATCAATGTTGAACTAGGAGAGAAAAAAGTTGTCAAGGCCTTGTGTGACCTAGGTGCCAGTGTAAACCTCATTCCTTATTCCATGTATTGTCAGTTAGGGCTCAAAGAACTCCAACCCACATCTGTCACTCTTCAACTTGCTGATCGCAGTGTTCGGGTTCCTAAGGGGATCTTAAAGGATGTTTTAGTGAAAGTTGAGAATTTCATCTACCCTGATGACTTCATTGTCCTTGACAATCATCCAAGATTAGGTCCTAGGGAGAAAACTCCAATCATTCTTGGCCGTCCTTTCCTTGCAACAATCAACTCTGTTATCCGAGTCCGAAATGGGAACATGACCATCACCTTTGGGAACATGAGTCTAGACTTGAACATCTATAATGCAAGCTCACAAATAGGAGATGATGAGGACATTCATGAAGTAAACATGTTAGGAAGCATTGAAAATGAATCCATAGAACATCAAGAAATATTTTATGGATGTTTAAGTCAGGATGTGATTGATTTCCTTTGTTCACATGAAGGAAGTTTATCTCCTTGGCTCGAATCATTTTCAAATTGCTCCTATAATGATGTCTTAGGACCAACAATCAGTGAAACCTTTCAGGAAATCACATTCATGGAGACAACTCAAACTCCCTTCCCTAACCCAGGTCAATACAATCTTGTGGCTGAAACTTCTACACATGGGGAATCAATTCAATCTAAAAATCTAGGAAACAAATTTGATCTTGATACAATGCCCCAATCTTCTGCTGAAATTCTGAACCAACCAGATCTTGAATTGAAGGAACTTCCTACTTCCCTCAAGTATGCCTTCCTAGGGGAAAATCGAACACATCCTATAGTCATATCTTCTTCTCTTGAAGCCAATCAGGAGGGGATGCTTCTAGATGTCCTTAGGAAACACAAGAAAGCCATTGGTTGGACCCTGTATGATATTCCTGGGATTAGCCCACTTATTGGAACTCATAGGATTACTCTTGAATCTGAATCCAAACCATGTCGTCAACCTCAGAGGAGACTCAATCCAAATCTTATGGATGTGGTAAGGAAAGAACTTCTTAAGTTGTTGAAAGCTGGTATCATCTACCCCATAGCTGAGAGTGAGTGGGTAATCCCAATTCAAGTTGTCCCAAAGAAAGCTGGAATCACTGTGATCACTAATAAGGATGGGAAAATTCTTCCAACTAGGGTGAGTAGTGGATGGAGAGTCTGTATCGACTATAGGAAGCTCAACTCTTGTACCAAGAAGGACCATTTTCCCTTTCCCTTTATTGATCAAGTCCTCGAGCGAGTGGCGGGTCATCAATTCTATTGCTTCCTAGATGGGTACTCAGGGTACAATAAAATCGAGGTCTCCTTGGAGGATCAAGGGAAGACAACCTTCACCTGTCCATTCGACACCTTTGCCTTCAAACACATGCCGTTCGGGTTATGCAATGCCCCTGGAACCTTCCAGCGGTGCATGATGGGAATCTTCTCAGATATGGTAGGGGATTTTCTAGAGGTCTTCATGGATGACTTCTCTGTCTTTGGGGATACATTTGAGGGATGTATTAGGAATGTGGAGAGAGTTTTGTCAAGATGTGAAGAAAAGAATCTGGTCCTAAACTGGGAAAAATTCCATTTCATGGTAAAAGAGGGGTTAGTCCTTGGCCATATAGTCTCGGGTAGGGGAATTGAAGTTGATAAAGCAAAGTTTGACATCATTCGTCACCTTCCATCACCCAGAACTGTTAAGGAAGTGAGGTCCTTCTTAGGACATGCTGGTTTCTATAGAAGATTCATTAAGGACTTTAGTTCAATCTCTCGCCCTCTTTGTGCTCTCTTAGTAAAGGATGCTCCATTTGTTTGGACAGAAAGCTTTGAGGGTTCATTTTCAACCCTTAAATCCGCTCTCACCTCTCCTCCCATTATGAAATCTCCAAACTGGGACCTTCCTTTCGAACTCATGTGTGATGCCAGTGACTTTGCTGTAGGAGCTGTGTTAGGACAACGGTGTGATAAAACTCCATATGTCATTTCTTATGCAAGCAAATCCTTAAATGATGCCCAAATCAATTACACCACCACTGAAAAGGATTTACTTGCTGTTGTGTTTGCCTTAGAGAAATTCAGGTCCTACCTCTTAGGATCACCCATGATTGTATTCACCGACCATTCAGCTCTAAAATATATCTTCCAAAAACAAGATTCCAAGGCTAGATTGATTAGGTGGGTCCTTCTTCTTCAAGAGTTCGATTTAACCATTAAGGATAAAAAAGGTGTCGAGAATGTTGTAGCTGATCACCTCTCTAGGTTGGAATTCAAGGAGAACTCACATCACCTTTCTATGTCTGATTCATTTCCCGATGAGAACCTCTATTCTGTGAGTGATTGCCCTTGGTATGCGGACATAGCCAACTTCTTAGTTTCAGGGGTCATTCCAAAATTCTTAGGGACCCAAGCTAGAAGAAAATTTCTTTCTGATGTCAAGAATTATGTGTTTGATGATCCATACCTATATAAGTTCTGTCCTGACCAAGTCATTAGGAGGTGTGTGCCAGAATCCGAACAAGAGTCCATCCTAATGTTCTGTCATAGTGAGGCTTGTGGAGGTCACTTTTCCTCTAAGAAAACTTCTTCCAAGGTTCTTCAATGTGGTCTATTTTGGCCCACCCTCTCAAGGGACTCCTACACATTTTTTCAAAGCTGTACTAGGTTTCAACAAGTAGGGTCCATCACAAAAAGGAATCAAATGCCTCTCACTCCAATATTAGTGGTTGAAATATTTGACTATTGGGGAATTGATTTCATGGGTCCCTTCCCAAACTCTAGGGGATATCTTTACATTCTCTTGCCTGTAGATTATGTCTCAAAATGGGTTGAGCCCATTCCTACAAAATCCAATGACCAACAAACTGTGATTAGATTCCTTAAAGAAAACATCTTCTCTAGATTTGGGATTCCTAGGGCTATCATTAGTGATCATGGAACTCATTTCTGCAATCGCCCATTCTCATCGCTCATGGAGAAGTATGGAATTTCTCACAAAGTGTCCACCGCTTACCACCCACAAACCAATGGTCAAGATGAGTTAGCCAATAGAGAAATCAAACAAATTCTTGAGAAAACTGTTAATCCATCGAGGAAAGATTGGTCGAGCAAACTCTTAGATGCTCTTTGGGCATATCGAACAGTATTTAAAACTATCCTAGGAATGTCCCCATATAGGTTGGTTTATGGTAAAGCATGCCATTTGCCAGTGGAGATTGAGCATAAGGCCTTTTGGGCAATCAAAAAAATGAACTTTGACATTTCTTTGGCCGGAATAAAGAGGAAATTGGATCTAAATGAGCTTGAGGAACTTAGGATGGAGGCTTATGAAAATTCAAGGATCAATAAAGCTAGAGTTCAAGCCTACCAGTCTAGGAATCTTAAAACTAAACACATTGAACCAGGGAAACCTGTGCTTTTGTATAGTTCTAAACTTCATTTGCACCCGGGAAAGTTGAGGTCTAGATGGTCCGGTCCATACATAGTGCATAAGGTGTACCCCCATGGGGCTGTTGAAATTCAAGATCCCACCAATGGTCAAATATTTAAAGTTAATGGTCATAGAGTCAAACCATTCATAGAACCATTCCAAAAACATGAGGTTGATGAAGACCTGAGTGAACCTACCTTTGATGAAAAAAAACAATAATTAATCAATAAGGGGTTTAAGTCGAGCTAACGACGTTAAACAAAGCGTTGAATGAGAGGCAACCCATGATTTTTAAATTTACAATCACTTTATTGTTTTAATAAAAAAAAATTTAGCAAAAAAATTTGATATAATTTTACCTCATATTGTTGACCTGTTCTTCTCTTATGAGTATGGATGGGTATGAAAGGGCAGCACCGTATTCATCCGTGTCACGCGGTGCGATCCCTGAGTATTATCTTACCCAGAAATTAAAAAGAAGACAATGTATCAACAATATAGGTGTTTGTAAGTTTTTATTTTTTTTTATTTTATTTTTTTTTATTAAAAAACAAAAAAACAAAAAAAAAACCAAAAAAAACTGAAAAAAAAGAGACACGCCGTAGGACGTGGGTCAAACCCCGTCATGACCGGTGAAGCCGCGGGACTCGAACCCGGGACCGAAGGGAGACAGGGGCGCACGCCTACCACTGAACTACGGTGGTTGGTGCTTCCTTATTCTATCTTCTATATATATATACTTATATTTTAAAATTTGGTATATATACATAATTTTTTTTTAAAAAAAATTTATTACTTGTTATGAGTGTCGATCGTTGGAGTTTAAAAATTAACAAGTATGTTTTGTCTTTATTTTTATTTTTATTTTATTTTTTATTTTATTGTTTCTTTAGAAAAGGGAACCTCAAGGGGTTTCCATTGTGTCTAACTATGTTGGTTTTTGAGATTCAGGGGCTGCCAAGTTTGATGGATTTTCAGGGAAATCATAGGAGTACAAGCGTACACTACCGTGAGGATTCTTCAAGTGACATGGAGACCAAGGGATTAAATGAGAGAATCACAAACTTCAACATCAAATATCAGGTGAAATTTTTCTATGCTCCTATTCTCTGCATGTACCCCTTCTAAATTATATTTTCTTTAAACACTGGGGACAGTGTTATATTATGTTGGGGGGAGGTGAAAATAAAAATCAATCACATAGAGCAATAAAATGTGCATGTTAATTGAATGAAAATTTTCCTTAACCTTGAACATGTTATTACACATTGAAAACCTTGAAAACTGAATATTAAATAATTTTTCATTCCTTGATTCTGATTTTAATACATGTTTAAGTTCATGAGCATAAAATTTTGGAAAGTGTGTCTATCTAATGTGATTTTTCACTGTTACATTTTCATCCAATTTTTATAAAAAAAATCACAATGCACGTCCGTTGGATTGTGGGGTATTAATTTGAATTCTTGGGGTCCCATAATAAATATCATAGTTTTGGTGATCATTTTAAATTTAATATGAGTATTTTAAAAAATATATATATAAAAAAGAGGTGTAAAAAAACACAAAAAAAAAACAAAAAAAACAACAATAAATTTGCGCATAGAGCAATGAAATGACTTAATGTGTGGCTTTCGGCACTTGGGGATCGTGACTCCATAGTTGTCTGGCCCAGAGTTGGGAATTTTATCTCTATTTGTGGAAATTCGAATTTGTTTTTGAATGAGTTAACTTGATATGATGCCCGAGTATGTGGGCTTCACTTGGTGCCCTAAGGCCTTTGAGCCTGGGAGTAATCGGCAAAGTCTCGCTACAAGGGTTGACTCATTTGAATTCAATTTCAATAACAATGGCAACATTGAAAAAAAAATGAATACTCATATTAATATTAAAATATGATTCCACCTAGCGCTTCCATCTTTTCCCCCTTGAATAAAAATGAACCCCCATGTCTATTGTGACACACAACACATCATCATGATTAATGGTAATTGGATGAAATGTGGCATTGAATTTGATCATAAGAATGGGCTTGGGCTTGGGTTATGCTTTAGAACCTACATTGTATTAAATGATTTTGATGGGATGCATAATTTTTTTGGTATGAGGTATTTTGGTGAGCATTGTTTATTAAAATGTTTTTGGAAAAGGGAATTTGATTTTCATAATCTTTGAGTTATTTGCTCGGGACTAGCAAATCTCAAGTTGGGGGGTGTGATTAGACAATAAAAACACATTTTATAATTACATTTTATTGGGATTAAAAGTTTATTTTTGATCATATGGGCCTGAGTTAGTACATTTTAATTTTAAACATCCACTCTCATCAATTGTGCACTTCATGCCTAATGTACACCAATTTAGGCCCAATGACTCATATGATTTTATTGAATGTAATTATTCATGTTTTAATATTATATTTTTGTAAATGTATCTTCACTTAAAATTTAAATGTTTATCATTCAGGGAGCAAGGAAAGATTCATAAAGGATGATGAAGATATTTGGTGATGAAAGGAGACAATTCTGGTAAAGGCAGATTGGACATCAACCCACTGTTGAGGATGTGGGTCCCACAATACTGTACCAATGAAGCCAAAATTTCTTTTTATGATATAAGACATACAGGGGAACAAATCATTATTCAAGACAAAGTGCTAATTCGGTCTCCATGATGGTGATCAAGGCAGCCCAAATGGAAGATCAGAATCTGGGCCAGAATCTGTGGCCCAGAATTTCAGCCCAATGAATCTTCCATATCTCCCGAACCACAAATTAAATTGGGCTGATATTTTACAGGAGGTTAGAAGACATCCGGGGCTTTATTTTGGTCTTCTATGGACCACTCCCAATCTGCCATCTAGAAGGACTTTGAAGCGGATATGTCAAGTGGATGCAAGCTGGATGCCATCTCGGGTCAAGGGTGGAGAAGTCTCCTCTCCACCTACTTTCCACCACCTATGCCTACCCTCATTGATTGGGATGACTTGGACTGTTGGAGCTCGGCCTAAGGATCCAAATTTGCCTATTTAAGGCAGTGGTGGTGAGGAGGAACTCATACCTTCTTTCATGTAATGTTATTATGCTCAATTTTCGTTGTAATGCTTTCATTTTCCCCATGTAAGTTTCTTTTTGCATTTCTAAGTTCTTAATCCAATTCCTTCTCTTCTCTTCTTCCAATTTCTATACAAAAATCTCTAAAATCACAAAAGCACAGTGATAACTCTGTGTGTTGGTGATATAGTTCACACATAGGTGTGAATTCCATTCACACACACACGGAGGAGTGCTCGTTATTTCCGCGGTTTTAATCTCTTCAATTCAATTCTTGTAAGCCGTCTTCCGCCCACCATTGATAGTCTATCATAAATGGAGGGCTAACCCTTTAATGGGTTGATCTTAGGAAGATGCAAAGGCTGTATTGATTAATATTTAATGCACGAATTGTTGTTAATTGGTTAAATAATTCAAGACTTCCATTCTTCAATTATTTTCGCTCCTAATCTTCACTGTGTTTGAAAAGGCTAATTACAATTACTAAATTAACCATATACCTTGGAGAGATCATGAATCTGGTTCTCTAAGTGTGTTGGTGACTAGTAATTGAGTTTATTTAGTATCTAACCAGAAAATGATGAAGGTAGTGTTATTTTGAAGAATAGTTTCATCAAGAATTAATAAAACCAAAAATTTGTCTAAAGAAATAAAATGCATTCAATCCACCCAAGCGTAACCCTAAGATCAACCCATTTCATTAAAATTGAACTCAACTAAGCTTATTAGTCTTCTCCCAAAACACTTAAAAAAAAATCCATGTTGGCTACTTCATAGCCAAAAATCCATCCCTTAGGTTGTGTATCTTAGGTATCTTCTTAGGTCTCTGTGGAATCAACAACCCAAGCTACACTACAAGGACCGTTCTACCCTTCTACTCTTGGGTAAATTTGGGCGTGAACCACTAATCATTGGGCATAGTAATTAAAATTCATAGAGAATTTTCATGAAATAAAGGAATTTCTTCAAAAAATATCAAATAAGATACTTCAATATTTGAGCAGATCTGTCACCACCCCCAACTTCATTATTCTATATTAATCCCTAGTAATACCAACATGCTTTTCTTGATCATAAAACATCATTTACCAAAGTGATCAATCATAAAATATAATTCACAGGATATCTAAATATTGGCACATTGCTTTCAATATATGACAACTTAGGTTTAACCTAGTTTATTCATGGTTAAGATCTATTCACATCCTTCATGATGGTTTATAAAGAGTTTAAAAAATTTCAATGCATATCTTCTAAGAGTGTCAAAAAAGGTGTGCAGTAAGGCCTATTTTTCATCACAAGGTGATGATTTAGACTAGATCAATGTACCCTTTTTGTTTTTATTACCTCTAGGTATAACTATTTCAAAAACAAATCCACTTATAGTATCTAGAAAGGGAAGTAATTTCTCAACAACTACTCTCTATATCCTTCACCAAAATTTGAGGATTTCTATACTTAGACTTATCCTTATAGTTCTCACTAAAGTTTTCCCATACATGTTTCTAAAGGTTTAAATAATCATTTCTCTTATACCAATTACAAATACCCACACTTCATATACATATATTATATCTTAATAGAAAAATATTCATTTCATAACATAATGATCCGTGCTAGAATTTTATAGTGTTAGAGGATTTAAAAAATTGGATACATAAACAACTAGTTTAGGGGTAAACTACATCATCTCCCACTAATTCCTTTAGAACTAGAACCATTATTAGACATATCATATATAATATCTTTCTTCATAACCTAAAAAAATAATCTTAAGAAATGGTGAGATAAAATTCTCAATAAGGGAAAACAAGGGAGATATCAATATAACATGATCATAAGGGTATAAGAAAAAGAGAATAACATTTGAAAATAAAACCCTTCATATCATAGATTATAAACATGAGTCATGGAATATAACTTGGAAGTTAATAAGACATGAATAACAAATAAAATTATCCACAAGATAAAAAAATTTCCATAAGACATAGATTTTTGGCATACACATAAGCATATAAAATCTTTTCCTTAATATTTAAGGATCAATTCCAAAACTATAATAGTAGAATGTGTTCACTCATCAAACACTCACTGAACTGGTTTCCCTCCCATTTTTTATCCTATTTATCTCATAAGATATCAATCTTACCAAATACATTGGAGGTAGATATAGGTCCCACCCATCTTTGTTTATAATGTAACCACCGTCCTTGGTTATAATGTAACCACCATCGTTGGTTATAACATAACCACCTTTACATAACGAAAACCATACATAAGTGTGCCAAAAGATTATAAAATATTAATCATATCAAAACCCATGAAAATAAATAGGTTTTTTTATAAAAATTTAATCATAAAATAACCCATGTAAAATTAATGGGTTTCATAAACATTTCATCATTTCATTACAGCATAACCCGTGGAAAAAGGAACGTGTTTTATAAAATTATTTTCATCATAAAAAACCATATAGAGAAATAATAAGTATGGTATCATTGGATAATATAATTACTAAATATTAAGTAACATAAAAGGATTTCATCTTATATTAAAAATGGTTTTCAAAATTCATTTGGAATATTTATTTAGAAAAATAACCTTTCCACTTTGAAAATAGCTTTTTAAAACCTATAATTTCACATAAAGTTGTGTAAATAATTTTATTTGAAAATTTCCTTTGAAAATTATAAAGTAATATTTAAAACATTGAGTGTTCGTGAGGGTATAAAATATTTTTCATGCCATATATGTGTAAACAAATATTCCTTTCACATTTTTGGTAAAATTCAAAAATATATCATTAAAAAAATGAAAAGAAGATTTATTTAAAACCATTTTTTAAAAATTAAAACATGGGTAAAAATGTATTTATATAGTCATTTTACAATAATAAAAACTCACTTTGAAACATTTTTAGAAAACATAAACATGGAAGAAAAAGGATTTATGACCAAAGAGGGAAATATGGTCAATTTTTCTTAAAAACATTCTTATGGAATCTTGAGAATACAAACAGATTAAAATGAAATTAAAACATGTATATTCATAAAATATAAAATTTATAATAAAATACATGATGTTCTTGATTGATATATCACAATATTTCATCATTGTAAGAATAATTATAAATAATCCTGATAAACAATGAGATTGTAACAGAAAACATTTACCACATTGATATATTTTGAATCATAAACCCCGTGAAATAATGAATATTATATGGATATGAATACTAAATAATATCATTATAATAATAATATAATTCATTCATGGGTATTATATATACCACATAAAAGAAAAAAGTGGTTTATAAGGCCCATGTCTCATAGAAATAAAAGTGAGACAAAGGTCCCTCACCACTTTGGAAACCTTTGATTCATAAGACCTATCAATGAATATCATAAAAATAAAATTTAAATATCATTAATTTTTTTATTTATTATATAACATATCAAATATATATTTTATACACTGCACAAAATAAATGAGTAGTGAATATGGAATATGTCTCCTAAAAATAAAAGAGGGACTAAAAATCCCTTACCATAAGTCTTGATTTCAATCTTACATGTTCAAACATCAATAATAATAAATATATGTTTCTTATATATATATATATATATTATAAAACCATATTAAAATTCATCATAACATATATGACTTACCAATAACCTTTTATTACCCTTTTATTAAAAGTTCCATGTTAAAATCACATTTTTAGTAAAAACTGCTATGTTTTTCATATATGTTTTGGTTTGGTAGTTTCAATAATTTTACTTTGATAATTGTAATATCATATAAAAAATTTTATCCATGATATAATTATCATATATATTCATTTTATATGTATTTATACTAATCTATAAATGTTATAGATAGAAAATGAATTACACCATTCATGGAGACAGTTGGGCGTACGTACACATGAATGTAGTTTCCATTTTCTTGACGGAAAAAATTTAAAAAGTTAAATAATATATAAAATTTAAGAGGTCATTATTTTGTCATATAAATCAAATATATTTATTAAATTTATTCTTATAACCTTACATTGAAATCATAAGTGAAAAATAAATCACATTACATTGTGATGCGGTAGTTTACCATACACAAGAATTATGTTCTCGTATTCCCATGGAATGGAAAGTAAGAAAGTATATGTGATATCATCACTAAAAAAGTATAATTATGTCATAAATATAATATATATGATTTTAATATGTCATGAAATGACCCACAAGGGCCTGCCTGGTTGGAAGAAGGCCAGTCCATCACAACCCTAAGCCTGTATCTAATAAGCAAGGGGCTAGTGACAAGCGCTGAGAAGGAATAAATGAAATGTGAGGCCTTTTCTTAATATAGATATATGCATGAACTCAAAAATATCAATGAAAATTATAGAGGAATATAAAATAAAATATCATCTAGAGTGTAAACGTTCATATAAATATAATAGAGTATGATGACATGATATAAATGATATAAAGGGAAAAAATACATGCCAAAATATAAATATAGGGGGGAACCTAATCTATAAATAACCATAAAGAGTAAATAAGGGGAGAGTCAAAATCAAGATCCCAGATTCCAACCACCAAATACAATAAATTTCACTATGAATGGCTAAGCTCTAATAATACTACATCCACTATAGTCACTACTAATCTTTATGTCATATACATAAGACATAATAAATATAGGAAAATCCCATACTAGGGTGAGTATATACATACCCAGTATGAAACCCTAAAATTAACACTCACAAAGCATCATGAGAAAGTATTCGGCTCATCATAAAGAAGGGATAACAATCATAATATGAGACAAAAACCATAATAATAAACCAGAACATCCATACCCTCCACAACCTAGATATGATCAACAAGAAGCCTTGATGAAGAGAGAAAGGGGATCTATATCTCTGCATCCCAACTAAGAATGATGAGTTAGGCTACAACTCAAAATTTTTATCTTTAATTCCTAACATCATGCACAACTATATGAGAATATGAGTGGTGGGGCCCACTCCTCACCACTACACTCCACATATAAGGGATAAACTCTCTCTTATCCATACATACTACGTAACATCTCAAGAATCTGAATGGTGGGGACTACTCCTCACCACTAAACTCCACATCTGAGGGATCAATCACTCCCATGAAGGACTTACACCCTATTAGAGCTCGAAGACGGTGGAGTTTCACTACTGTACAAATAGGACACAAACCCTCATTAGTATTATGGTGTTATGAATCTACATGTTTAAAGAGCATGGGGGACTCACTCCCTGGTGCTCCAAGGGAGTTTTGACCCTAGTAACACACTGATGATCACTCCTAATAATCACTAACGACTAAGCATCACAAAGATACAAGCCAAGCTCATATATCCTCATGTCATATCTCTAATTCTAAAATGAATTCCACCATCATTTTCTACATATAAAACTTATCAAAATAGGCTACTCACAGGTGAAACATTGAGTCTAGAAAAATCCTAAAAAATACACGAGGATTGTCATTGGTCCAAGGTGAAAAAATGTAAATCAACTAATATATCCCTATAAACATCCATGAATGGATAAACATATCATTATGTTGTGCTAATCATGAAAAAAATTCAATATAGACTATTTATTTTCCCAAAATGGAAATCTGGTGAAAAAAATTAATTTCATCATAACACATATGTAAATCGCTTCACGATACCAAACATGAGTTAGAATAAAATAACCAACGTTGGTATTGAATCAGCCATCTTGAAACTACAATAAATTTGTTGTAGACGGATTGTTAATCCGACGTTTCATTAAGAACTTACACTAGAAACAATGTATTAACAACAGCAAAAACAACAACATTATTATATAATAAAATAAAACCTAAAACCACATCGAACAACTATTCACATTGAACAACCATTCATGCACATCCCCTTCTAAAACAACACCCCCTTTGTCAAACCTGGGTCACTACTATCGCTTGTTATCACCCCTCTACCACACCTAACACTGATTAATGTCATGCCATGGCCAACCCTCACACAAGTATTTCCTTAACCATGTGAACTTGTTGCACTGACCATCATCATTCAACCACCGCTCTCTCCCCACTATCTTATGTTGTAACATCCTAGGTAAATAAAGAAATATGATATTTTCATACTTATTAATATTAGTGAATTAAATATTAACTTTACTTTAAAGGGGATGCTATGTTAGATGGGGGTACCCGATATGCAACAATGGGTTTCTTCTAAATCTTATATTTCACACAACGTTGAGTTATACTGAAAAATAATAATATAATAATATTATTTTAAATGGTAGTTAACACCTAGTTATTATAATGGATAGAATAAATAGAACTAACTGAAATATTATTATACATGTTTGTTAATTTTTTTTTACATTTATCCAATAAATTTTAGAGGCTTAAAATAAGAAAGCATCCAATTTTAAGCATAAATACTCTAATATTTTTAAGGGCCGATTTACTGCCTTTTGATGGCGAACTATTTTTAAATCTAGTTATTGTCACATTTATATGTTATATTTGACAAAATAATATTTCTATTTGGAATTGGGAAATCAAAATTTACTTTGGATGAAATTTTGTTATTTTTCTGATAATGTTCATTTATTAATGAATAGTGAAAAATACTGTATATTAATTCAAAACTACCTTTTAATCTAATTTATTTATATGGTTAGATTATATTTTTAATTGGTTTTAAACAGTAATTAGATTATGTTTTTACCATTTAATAAAATTTTGATCATTTTAAGGAATTTCACTTTGAAATTGGATATAAACAAGTATCAATCTTTTGATAGTTATTATTTCTTAAAAACACGTTTTTTGTTTTGACAATAAGAATTAATTTGAAATTAATTTCTGCCACTTATGTGTTTTGAATTTGGAAAAATGGATTTTATATTTGGAATCAGGAGATCCAAATTGTGAAAATAGATAAGTTTTATTTTTAGACATTATGAATATTTACTTCGGTAAATATTTTATTTACAATGGTTAAAGGGTAAATCTGGTAAATAATGGTAAAAAAATATAATAATAATAATATTAAATTATCCTAACATGTGTGCTAATCCTATTTGTTGATACATTCCTAACCATGGCCATCATTGGGCCTATTTTCAAACCCCATGGAGCCACTTGGGAGTGATAATGACACTTTATATTAATTAATTTAAAGTAAAGACAAAAATGACATAAACATATATCTTTTAGTAAAACAATTTTTACATGGGGTTATATAAGTTATCACTTAGACTATAAATATTTATTTGAAATATAAAAGTATTTACTAAATCATGATATTTTATTTATAATTTTTAAACATCAAATAAATAAAATTATTTATGACACAATGATGATGCAATGATTACCTTATTAATGAATGATTTAAATAAATGAGATTATAAGGATTAAAAAATATATAAAACCTATCCAATTCTTATTGGATAATTTTATTTCGGCTTATATTCAACTTATATTTTAATTAAATAAATTTTTGACATTTTTAAACTAAAAATAATTTTATAATAAAATAATACTTTCAAACTTTCTTAAAGAGCCCCTCCTCCCCCTTATAAAAGGCCACAAACTATAACCCATTAATCACACCTATAAAGACCCTTGGCTCGACCAAAACCAGACCAAATAAGCTCCCAACATCCCTATATTCCACCTAGAAGCCTTACCTTAGGTATAAGGCATGTCAAGAAATCATTTTGGTTCAAACCAAAGTGGGTTACCCAATTTAAAGGTAACGTCTTCCCTCAAGTTCTCTTATTTTATTTTACTTCTTCACTCCCTATTATATTATTTTTTTTCACATAAAAAAATCTGTATCCTCAATATACCAGTCTGTTTATATGAGAATTATTCTAACTACATGTACACACACCTCCATCTAATTGGTAAAGAACATACAGTTTCTGTGGACAATGAACTTCTGCCTCACGAAATGATGATTGTTCAATATTCTCCTACCTCCTCTTATGGTGGAAATTAAGATTGAAATGTATTTATATGTGAAATATATTGTATTTATATTGTCTCTATACTTCTATATTTTTCATTTATATCATACATTTATGGTTTCCATAATGGGTAAATACGATAATTTCATTTGAGGAAGTGCAGACTACCGCCCCCTAAAAGTGATATGACTCATTCATGCCTTACGTGGGACGTATAAAGGATGGATTTAATGAAATTATATATGATATTATACTGGAATGTTAATATACCTATGTATAATTAAGTTTTTATTCCATTAAAATATGAAATAAAAATGAAAGTCGCGTTCATGCGTACGTACGAGTTACCGTCTCCATGAACGATGCATTTCATTTCTTATCTTCAAATGTTATGTACTATTATAAATAAATAAATATATATATATATACTATATATATATATGATATATAAATTATTAATATCATTCTGGAGATAATGGTCTTTTTACCACATGAACAACTTGTAATTATAAGAAGTTCATTTTTGACTAAAGTACAAAATATCGACAAAACGACCGTTATTAACTAAAATGATTATATAATGTTTATAACAAGGTAATAAGTGATATAAAAGGAATAATTAACCTAAAAAAGGTTCTTAATCAAGTACAAATTAACTTTATTTTATTATTCAGAAGATTAAAAAACAAACGAGTCAAGTCAGACACTAGGTAAGGGACTTCGAATCAATCTCCTTTCATTGAGGCATATTTTGATTTATATATGAATTTATTTTTTATGATGTATAAAACCCTTTGAATTTTCATTTCATTCAAAGGGAATATTTTTCTACATATCATTTTACTAAATGACAAAGATAATGCTTCTTTTTAACGTACGTGGTGACAACGACATTTCTACCGATGCGAGCATTAATTTGATATTTGGATTCCTTAACAGGCCATAATTTTTAAAATGCAAATAAATACCATATACCCTTTTACGTATTTTGGTATTGAAAATGGTATTGATAATTGATTGGTTATTTCAATATATTTAAATAATATATTGTGATTGAAATATGGAAATTTTATCTTTCCTTTTTGTTTGTTTTATATGTTATGAATATGTTATGGTTATTGGGAATTGTTTACATATACGTGTGGTTCCATGATAAACCTAGGGTGGGTGAACTAGATATAGCTCTCCAATGCATTGGGTAACTTGATGGAGGTAAATGTTAATGTTTCTCTAAAAATATTTAAGGAATATACTGGGATGGGTATTCCAAACATAACTCCCTATGTAGCTGTGAAAACTACAATGTAAGAATGTTATGTATGCCACAAGTTACCTTTATAATTTATGAATTCTATGTGTTATTCATAAATCTTATGATTTCCTGAGGTATTTTAAAGAGCTTATGTTTGGTATGTATTGGTGGACTGATGTTTTCTTTCTTTATTTTATAATCCTTATGGAGATTTTTATGATCATACCATGTTTTTGAAATGTTTTTAGTAGGAATTAAAGATGAATAGGGTCAAGGATGGGATCAAGTGAAATTCATGTTGTCTAAAATATGGAACTAGACATGAATCTTTTTTCAAGAGTCTTTATTTTATGAAAAAATGGATACTGAGTATAAGTGTATAATTTGTAATATTTGAGATGTAATTTATATTTTATGACCTAATTATATAAATATCTAAACCTGAAAAGATCCTCAATGTGAATTATTAAATTAATTCAAGATTATGTAATGTTTAAGGCCGGGTCATTGAAGTTGGTATCAGATGTTGGTTTAGACAATTTTAGGAGTTAGGATATTGTTAAATTAATATCCATAAATTTATTTATGTTAATATTGAAATGATATAGAATTTAAAAATTTCCATGTTTCTTCAACTAAGATATTTATGGGTTTAGAATGGTTTTCCACATAGGAAATAGGGAAGGTATGATGGGACGACATCAAGAGGAAGACAGCCTTCCAAATCATTAACATGAGATGGTCAGAATAGGAACTGAATAGTTTGTAGCAATGATGGAATAGTTACCTCAGGCTATAAATGGTGGTGGTATCCATGCATGAGATCAGCCAAATCAACTATAGAGGAACATGTCAGTAGTGGGGAATTTCATGAGGCAACATCCCCCATCATTCAGAGGATCATCTGACCCTATGCTAGCTGAAGGGCGGATTAAAGCACAAGAGAATATTTTTAATGTCATGGGGCGTTCAGAACATCAAAATGTTAGTCTTGATGTTTACCATTTTTAAGGTGAAGCTGATCAGTGGTGGTCGATGGTGAAAAATATCATGGATAGTGAGGAGATTGATGGTCTTCATTGGGATTAATTCAAAGGTATGTTTCTTGAGAAATATTTTCTTAAGGAGGTTCATCTTAGGATGGAAAAAAATTCCTAGAATTGAGGAAGGAGGATGACTTAGTGGATGCTTAAGAAGAAAAAATCACTCGACTGGAAAGGTATGCTCTAAATTTCATACGAGATCTTGATAGTAAAATCAATCATTTTTACTTAGAATTAAAGAAAAATTATCGATGGTATTTAGATTTTTGATAGTTAAAAATTTATGAAAAACTTATTCGATGTGGAGAGAAGGTGGAAATGGAGTTTTCCGATGATCAAGTGTTCTTTGAAAAACAATAGAATATGAGGTCGAGGTGGAAGACGAAAGGTAATAACTCTTCAAAAAAGTTTGATGGTAAGAAACTTAAGTTTACAATTTGTGAAAATTGTGGTAAAAATCACATTGAGTAATGTCTTTTGAATTATAGTAAGTGCTACCGATGTGGTAAAATGGGACATAAGGCTTGTAATTGAACTGAAAAATATGAGGGTAATGGTAAGACAAAATCTGATTTATAGTCAGTAGAATGTTTTAAGTGCAATGAAATGGGTCATTATGAAAATGAGTGTCCAATGAAGAAATAAATCGAGGGAAATCATGTGGACTATAAGCAGAAAGGGGTGTTGAAATACTTTGCAACTACTTTAGCAGATGTTGGGTCATCTAATGAAGTAGTATCAGATACACTATTTGTTTATTCAGATTATCTCAATGTGTTTTTTGATTCAGGGTCGACACATTCATTCATTTCTGAGAAGTTTTCTAGTAAATTAGGAATTCCATCTCAATATATGAATCTTGAACTTATGGTAAAAACATCTAGAGGAAATGTTGAGGTAAAAAGAAATTATAAGAACCTTCATGTCCTTGTGTGTAGAAAGAATATACCTGAAAACCTTATTATTTTGCCTCTAGTAGAGTTTGATGTTATTTTGAGTATGGATTGGCTTTCTGTTTATCATGATAAGATCGAATTCAGATCTAGAGAGGTTTCTTTTCAAAAAGAATTTTAGTTTATGTACAAGAATAAACACTTAATTTTGATAACATATCAGGAAGCTGATAAACTAGTAAAAGATGGAAATGAATGTTACCTTGAACATATTGTTGAAAACAAAGGAACTGTTTAGATTAACGATGTGCCAGTAGTAAATGAGTACCTTGATGTTTTTATTAATGTGTTTCCTAGTATTATACCTGATTGAGAAGTTAAATTTACTGTTGACTTAGTTCCTGATGCTAAGCTAATTTCAAAACCCCCTTATCGAATGACTCAAATCGAACATTTAGAGTTAAAGAAGCAATTACATGAGTTATTAGATAAAGGTTTCATTTAGCCTAGAATATCACCATGAGGTGATCCTATCTTGTTTGTTAAAAATAATGATAGTTCAATGAGAATTTTCATTGATTATATTGAATTGAATAACATCACTACTAAGAACAAGTATCCTTTGCCTCATATCAATGATTTTTTTGATCAGCTCTAGGGGGATTATTATTTGTTGAAGATTGATTTGAGTTTGGGAAACCATCAGTTGAAATTAAAGGAAGCAGACATTACAAAGACCACATTTGTTACTAGATATGGTCATTATGAATTTTTAGTTATGCCTTTTGGGTTAACCAATGCACCGACTGTATTCATGGATCTTATGAATATAGTTTTCTGTGAGTTCTTGGATAAGTTTGTGGTGGTGTTCATTAATGATAATTTGGTTTATTCTAAAGGTAAATAGGATCATGAAATTTATTTAAGGGTTGTATTTAAAAACTTAAAAGAAAATAAACTATATGGTAAATTCAAGAAGTTTGAGTTTTAGTTACCACAAATTTCATTCCTTGGTCACATTGTTTCAAAAAATGGAATAACTGTTGATCCTGCTAAAACAGAAGTTGTTGAAGAATATCCAAGACCCATAAATATAACTGATATTTGTAGTTTTATTGGTTTGGTAGGTTAGTACTGAAGATTTGTTGAGAATTTTCATAGTTATCTATCCCACTGACTAAGTTAACTCGAAAAGGTGTTATGTTCATTTGGAAAAAAGAATGTGATGATTTTTTTTAGGAATTAAAAAGAAGATTGGTGAATGCTTCAGTTTTGGCACTACCTTCCATAAATTGTGAGTTTTTTATCTACAAAAATACTTCATTGAAAAAACTTGGCTATGTCTTTATGTATAATGATCAGGTAATTTCTTATGATTCACATCAGTTGAAACCTCATGAGTTCAATTACCCTACACATTATTTGGAATTAGCTGCTGTTGTTTTTGCTTAAAAATTTGGAGGCATCATCTGTATGGAGTAAAATGTGAAATATATACTGATCAAAAAAGTTTGAAGTATATATTCAATCAGAAATAATTAAACATGAGATAGAGGAGATGGCTAGAATTAATCAAGGATTATTATTGCACGATCCATTACCATCCGGTAAAGGAAAGTAAAGTGGTTGATGATTTGAGTCGAAAAAGTAATGCTACATTAACCATGTTATGTGTAGAACAAGATACTTTGCTTAACGATTTGATAAAATTTGGAATAGAAGTTGTTGGTGCAGGAGATTCCTCTGTTTTGTTTTAGGAGTCAGTGAAATCATCTCTATCATATAGAATTAAGAAAACACAGAAGGAAGACAATGAGTTGCAGAAAAATGTAGAGTTGGTTCATAAGGGTAAGTTGCATGATTTTAACATTGACAATGATTGTATTTTGAGATTTGGAAAGAGATTATGCGTGAATTGTAATTCACAGTTGAAGAATGAGTTGTTATTTTAAGCTCATAGTTCTCTATTTTCAGTTCATCCTGAATATACTAAGATGTACATAGATATTTGGGAGTATATCTGGTGGGATGGAATGACAAGAGATATTTCTAACTTTAGTGTGAAGTGTTTGACTTACCAACTGGTTAAAGTTGAGCATCAGTTACCAAAAGGGATGGTTCAGTCTTTACCAGTGTGAAAGTGGAAATGAGAAAATTTATCCATGGACTTCATTGTGGGATTACCAAAGACATCTCAAGGTAACAATGCAATCTGGGTTATTATTGATCGATTGACTAAATATTCTCATTTCCTTCCTATTGGATATACTCTATCTCTAGATCAAATTTCTCGGTTGTATATTAAAGAGATAGTCAAGTTGCAAGGAGTTCCCTTCTCCATTGTATCTGATCGTGATCCCAGGTTCACTTATAACTTTTGGAAAGGCCTTCAAAAGTCATTGGGCACTGAATTAAATTTTAGAACAACTTTTCAGCCTCAATCAGATGGGCAGTCAGAACAAAAAATTTAGACCTTGCAGGATATGCTACGTGCCTGTTCAATTGATTACCAGGGAATTTGGGTCCAACATCTTTGTTTGGTTGAATTTTCTTATAATAACAGTTTTCATTCCATTATACAGATGGCTTCGTTTGAGGCACTATATGGAAAGTAGTGTCAAAATCCAGCTTTTTGGGATGAAGTAGGTGAAAGGAAGTTGATTGGAACAGAATTGGTAGAAGAGATAGCAAAAAATCCAGTTGATTTAGAAGAACATGAGAACAACACAGAGCAGGCAGAAAAGTTATGCTGATAATCAAAGGAAAGATCTTTCTTTCGAGGTAGGTGATCATGTCTTTCTCAAAGTTTCTCCATGGAAAAGTGTGATGCGTTTTGATAAGAAGGGAAAGATGAGTCTAAGGTTCATTGGACCGTACAAAATCCTGGAGAAAGTTGAATCGGTTTCCTAAAGAGTGTCTTTACCACCAATTTTATCCCAGGTACCCAATATTTTTCATGTTTCAATGTTGAGAAAGTGTATGCCAAATCCATCTCACGTTTTGAGTCTAGAGGTAGTTCAGTTGGAAAATAATCTTTCTTATAAGTAACAACCATTCCATATTCTTGACTGAAGAGAGAATGTGTTGCAGAATAAGCTAATTCATCAGGTAAGGTTTTTTTTTTGAAAAACCATATGGTTGAAGAGGGAATATGGGAATCTAAAAATGTTAGGAGGGATAAATACCCCCTTTTATTTGATAAGTGAATAAAATTGTGAGGATGAAATTTCCAAAATGGGGAAGGATGTAACACCCTAAGTAATTAAAGAAATATGATATTTTTATACTTATTAATATTTGTGAATTAAATATTAACTTTACTTAGGGGATTCTATGTTCAATGGTGTACTCGATGCACAATAACAAGTTTCTTTGAAATCTTACGTTGCACACAACATTGAGTTATACTGAAAAATAATAATATAATATTATTATTTTAAATAGTAGTTAATTCCTAGCCATTGTAATAGAGGGAATGAACAGAATTAACTACCATATGATTATACAAGTTTTTTTTAAATGTTTTTACATTTATCCAATAAATTTTAGAGTCTTAAAATAAAAAATAATCCAATTTTAAGCATAAATACTCTAATATTCTTTAAAGGGTCGATTTACCGCCTTTTGATGGCGAACCATTTTTAAATATATTTTTTTCAACTTTCATATGTTATATTTGACAAAATAATATTCTTATTTGGAATCGGGACATCAAAATTTAGTTTTTATGAAATTTTTGTATTTTTCTGATAATGTTCATTTTTTAATGAATAGTGAAAATACTATATTTTCATTCAAAAATTCCTTTTAATATAATTTATTTATATGGTTATGTTATCTTTTTAATTATTTTTAAAGTTTAATTAGATTATATTTTACCATTTAATCCAATTTTGGTCATTGGAAGTAATTTCACTTTGAAATTGGACACAAACAAGTATCAATATTTTGATAGTTATTATTTCTTAAAAACACGTTTTTTTTACAACGGTAATTAATTTTAAATTAATTTCTGCCACTTCTGTGTTTTGAATTTGGAAAAATGGATTCTATATTTGTAATAAGGAGGTACAAATTTTTTATATAGGTAACTTTTATTTTTAGACGTTATGAATATTTACTTCGGTAAATATTTTATTTACCATGGTTAAAATGTAAATCTGGTAAACAAGGGTAAAAAAATATTATTATAATAATATTAAATTACCCTAACATGGGTCATAATCCTATTGGTTGATATATTTATGACCATGCGCATCCTTGGGTCTATTTTGGGACCCCATAGAGCCACTTGGTAGTGATAATGAAACTTTATATTAATTAATTTAAAGCAAAGACAAAAATGACACAAACATATATCTTTTCATAAAACAATTTTTACATGAGGTTATATAAGTTATCTCTTAGAATATAAATATTAATTTGAAAGATAAAAATATTTCCTACATCATGGTATTTTATTTATAATTTTTGGACATTAAATAAATAAAATTCTTTACGACACAAGGATGATGTAGTGATTACCTTATTAATGAATGATTTAAATAAATGAGTTTATATGGATTAAACAAAAATGAAAAATCTGTCCAATTATTATTTTATGATTTTATTTCGGCATATATGCACATTATATTTTAATTAAATATGTTTTTGACCTTCTGAAACAGGAAATAATTTTATAATAAAATAATACTTTCAAACTTTCCTAAAGAGCCCATCCTCTCCCTTATAAAAGGCCTCCACCTCTAACCCATTACTCACACCTCTCAAACTTCTTGACTAGTCAAAAACCTACCAAAATAAGCTCCGAACATACATCTCTTCCACCTATAGGACTTAACTTTTTTGGAAGGCACTTCAAGAAAGCCTTTTGGTTCAAACCAAAGGGAGTTACCTGATTTAAAGGTAACGTCTTCCCTCATGTTCTCTTCTTATATTTTACTTCTTCACTCCCTATGATATTATTATTATTTGTTTATATAAAAAAATTATACTCAATATAATAGGTTGTCTTTCTGATAATGATACGAACAATACTTATACACACCTCCGTCTAATGGGAAAAGAACATACTGTTTCTGTAGATGGTGAACTACTACCTCACGAAATGATGATTATTCAATATTCTCCTACCACCTCTTATGGTGGACATTAATATGGAAATATATTTATATGTGATATATATTATATTTAAATTGTCTCTATACTTCTGTATGTTTCATTTATAGCATACCTTTATGGTTTCCATAATGGGTAAATATGATAATTTCGTTTGAGGAAGTGCGGACTACCGCCCCCTCAAAGTGATATGACTCATTCATTCCATATGTGGGACATATAAAGGTTTGATTTAATGAACTTATATATGATATTATACTATAATTATAATATACCTATTTATCATTATGTTTTCATTCCATTAAAATACGAAATAGAAATGAAAGTAGCATTCATGCGTACGTACGACTTACCGTCTCCATGAATGGTGCATTTCATTTCTTATCTGCAAATGTTATGTACTGTTATAAATACATATATATATATTAGATATATATGATATATATTATATCTAAATCATGAATATAATTCTGCAGATATTGGACTTTTGACCACATGAACAACTTGTAATTATAAGAAATTCATTTTTGACTCAAGTACCAAATATCTACAAAATGACCGTTATTAACTTAAATGATTATATACTATTTATAACGTGGTAATACATGATATAAAAGGAATAATAAACCGGAAAAAGGTTCTGAAGCAAGTATAAATTAACTTTAGTTAATTATTTATGAGATTGAAGAATGAGTGAGTTAAGTCCGACACCCGGTAAGGGACTTCATCTCAATCTCCTTTAATTGAGGCATATTTTGATTTGTACATGACTTTCTTTTATACAGTGTATAAAACTCTTTGACTTTTCATTTCATTCAAAGGGAATCTTTTTCTATATAGAATTTTACTAAATGAAAAAAGGAATGTTTCTTTTTAACTTACGTGGTGACAACGACCTTTCCGCCAACGCGAGCGTTATTTTGATCTTTGGATTCCTTAACAAGCCGTAATGATTTTAAAATGAAAATAAATACCATATACTCTTTTACATATTTTGGTATTTAAAATGGTTTTGATAATGGATTGGTTATTTCAATATATTTAAATGATATATTGTGATTGAAATTTGGAAATGTTATCTTTACTTTATGTTTGTTTTATGTGTTATGAATATGTTATGGTTCTTGGGCATTGTTTACGTATACGGATGGTTCTACGATAATCCTAGGGCGAGTGAGCCTGAGATAGATCTCCAATGCATTCGATAATGTGATAGAAGTAAACATTAATGTTTCTACTAATAGATTTAATGAATATATTTTGATGAGTATTCCTAACATAACTCCCTATGTAGCTGTGAAAGGTACAATGTAAGTGTTTTATGTATTCCAAAAGTTTCCTTTATGATTTATTATTTATACGAGTTATTCATAAATCTTATGATTTCATGAGGTATGTTAAAGAGATTATGTTTGTTATATATTGGTGGAGTAATGTTTTCTCTCTTTATTTTATAATCCTTACTGATATTTTTATGTTCATCCAAAGTTTTTGAAATGTTTTTCATAGGACTTAAAGTTGAATAAGGTCAAGGATGGGATCAAGGGAAATTCATGCTGTCTAAAACATGGAACTAGACATGAATATTTTTTTCAAGATTTTTTATTTTATGAAAAAATGGATACTGAGTAGAAGTTTCTACTTTGTAATATTTGAGATCTAATTTATATGTTATGACCTAATTCTCTAAAGCTCTAAACCTAAAATGACCCACAATGTGAATTATTAACTTAATTAATTATTATGTAATGTTTAAGGTCGGGTCCTTATATATGTTATCATCTTCAAGCCACCACTCATGCTAGACTCCCTCTACTCACCTCGATCTATTGACCCTCGACTTTTTCACTGACCATAGCTTTCCTAATTACCCTTCATAGTATCACAATAAATATATATATGAGATAGTGAAGGTGGGATTAATAGTGAGAAGAGAAACAATAATGGATCAATATGATGATAAATGTCACGACCCGTCCTCGGGGCCCGTGCCATGACTACCCCAAGCCCGCCTTCCATAGGCCAGGGGCTGGCGACTAGCACCAAGGCGTAAATCCCAACAAAAAGGGAAGACATTTTCCTTTGAAAAGAAAACAAGCACCACAAAGTAAGAAAGCGGAAAAGTAAACACTAAGTAAAAACTGTACAAGCTGTGCTGAAAGTAAAAGGGGCCGGAAATACAAGCCCAACTGTAAAGTACAACTGAAAGGAAAAACAACAACTGAAAAGGGAAAACTGCAGCGTCGAGCCGTCCTCCGGAAGTCCCACCTGAAGGGTGGGTACTGATAGCCTCCACTACTCCTCGGGTCCACCTAACCGCTCCGAGTACGTCCCGCCCAGTGGTCCACCTCCAGGTACTGTCCTGCTCCGCACGCCTCCTCCACGATCAGCGTTGTCCGTCGTCTGCAACCAACACCACGAAGTAACATCTGACACGGCTTAGGTATATGCCCATACATATACCTAAGTCTTCAATTCCCGTTCGGCTCCAACGTCCGAGCCCAAGCACAACCCAGTCCACACAGGAAAGCAAAACGTATACCCACACAGGATAGAACAACACAATCCACAAAGGAGAGTAAACAGTAAATCCACACAGGATAGCTCAACACAATCCACAAAGGAGAGTAACACAAGATTCAGCTCACACAGGTATACTTCTTCGGATGACCATAAAGATGATCATTGAACCATCTAAGTCGTCGGACCCACGAAGGATCGATAGGTACTAACCTTGCAGTGACCCACACAGGATCGGGCCCACGCAGGACCTGTAGGAGTTGGCTCACACAGAACCACTGAGAGATGACCCACACAGGATCGGACCCACACAGGATCGGGCCCACACAGGACCGGGCCCACGCAGGACCTGTAGGCGCTGGCTCACACAGAACCGCTGAGCGCTGACCCACGCAGGATCGGACCCACACAAGATCGGGCCCACACAGGACCTGTAGCACTGATCCACGTAGGATCGCTGAGTGCAGGAGTCGTCGCAGTCCGCTGAGGATCTCTGCACAGTCGTCGCCGCAGTCCACTGAGGATCTCTGCACGGTCGTCGTCGGAGTCCACGGAGGATCTCTGCACAGTCGTCGCCGCAGTCCACTGAGGATCTCTGCACGGTCGTCGCTGTCGAAGTAGCAGTCGCAGCCAGCACTAGGGTTCCCGCACACAGGAAGCTCGTTCGGGAGGGTCCGCTCCACGAGCCGAGAGGCTGATACATCAACTGACACGAAGTCCGAAGTTGATGTATCCAAAAGTTCCGTATCGTCAACAGGAACTCAACGTCGCAGACGACGCGTCAATCGGACGCCCGGTCTGAGAGATATTGTAATTTTCGTTCCAGGGGCCCGGTTGATTTTTAAGGCAAAACCAACCCGACCGCATTCCACCTGCGTCCAAACCTCGGGCGGAGTATGCCAAAAGATCCGTCTCACTTAGAGGAATTCAACAAAGCTGACGGCACGTCAATCGGACGTCCGTAGCTCAAGATATGAGCGTTTCCGCTCCGAGGGCCCGGTTGGTCTCGTGTACGAACCATCCCGGCCGAACTCAAAGTATTCCGAAACCTTGAGTGCGATATATCGAAACGACCGTCTCGATCCAAGGATCGCGTTGCCGCTGACGGCGAGTGATTTGGAGGCACGAAACTCAAGATACGGGCGTTTGAACGAAAACGTCCGAAAATGGGGGGTACGGGCCCGGGCCGACCTGGGTCCGACCCGGCTGGCCCGGCCCGGCCCGGCCAGGGCCAGTCCGACTCTGCCGGCACGGCCGGCTCGGCTTGGCCGAGCAGCGCGGGCGCCGACCCACGGCCTGAGAAGAAACCGCGGCCCGCGTGCGGGCCGCGCTGGCGAACCGCGGACGCGGCTGAGCCGCGTCCCGCCTGGACGAACCGGACCCACGCGCCGCGGGTCCGTTGGCCGCCGCCGCCACGGCTTCAGCCGCGGCGGTCTCGTCCGGCGGTGCGCCGGGGCGCCGCCGCCTCCGGCCGCCGGCGCCATCGCGCCGGTGACCCGCGCCGCCGGCAACTTCCGCGGGCCGCCGGCGTCGCTCCGGTGGCCCGTTTTCCTTCTCGTCTGCGCCGTTGCTCCTCCCGAGATCCGTTCATTACTGCAGGATCGTCAAACGTCCGCTGCGGCACGTTCCGTCGTCGACCGTCAAATCCGCACAAAACGAAGAACGGCGGAGGGTCGTCGGGCCGTGTTCGTTTGGCCCGCACCCTCCGCGTTAGAGATAAACAACCGGGAGAAATTGTTCAACAAATGAACCGACAATTTTAATTAAAATAAAAATTGTTCATTTTAAACCGACTTTTTAATTTTCAAAGAACGTTCACCGGTAAAATTAAAAAGGGGTAATTTTCCAAAATAAATCCCTACCTCGTCGATCGTCGTGCACGGGCGTTCTTCGCGGAAGAGATCGTCGCGGAAGAGAGGGATCGTCGCGTCGTCGCGGGGAGGCGTCGCGTCGTCGCGGAAACCGGAGTTGAGTCGGCAAACTCAACGAACCAAGAACAACAGATTTAAATTATTAGTATTTAAATCTGTGTTTAAACCCAAAGAAAAGAACCTTGATCGGAAGTCCGAAATCACTCACCTCAAATGGTCGGTGATCGGAGATCGGAGATCGGAGATCGGAAGAACGTCTCGGGCGAAGGCGTCGTCGATTTCCGGGTTCGGCGTTCTTCGCGTTCTTCGCGTTCTCCGCGTTCTTCGCGAGGGAGAAGAAGTTACGATGGTTCTCTCAAATCTTCTCAAGCGCAAATAACCAGAGGTTAAGCGTTGGCCTTATTTTATTATTACGCCAACGAATTTGAAAAACTGGTTAAGAAACGATCCATCAATTCGTTGAATTAATTCAACGAAAGAAACGACCCAATTAATTCACGAAAGAAACAGCCCATTTAATTCACGAAATAAACCGCCCAATTAAATGGTCTGTTAAGAATTTAGAAAATGCGTCGGTTGACTTTCATTAAGACGGGTTTTCACGAGTGCGTTTCTTAGCGGAAAGAAATGGCAGGGATCGTGCGGGCCCCACCTCACAAATATCCTACCAAGGGGGTAGGATATTTCTGGATAGCATCCTATCCAGTTCAACTCAGTTCAAGCCGCCTTTAAGTGGCTTCAAGTGGCTTCCAAGTGGCTTAAGTGAAATAAAATAAAGTTGTCACAAAATTATTTTATTTCTTAACTTTAAGCCCGAAAATTAAAAACCACACCCGAGCAAACGCAACTCCAGAAGAGGCGTTTCTAAGCGAATACCGGCGCTGCGATTTCATCGGTGCCCTCAGAATTCGATTCAGGGCACCGGTTCAAAAGTTAGAAAAACCCGCTCGTCCGTTCACTGAACGTACCCGAGCCAAACTTCGGAAAATGATTCCGGGCACACCGGGCCTCGGAATCAGGCGCCGTCAGAAACTGCGTTCTTGTAAAATTCCAAAGAAAATTAAGAAAAAAATTTCCTTGAAATTTACGGGTCTTTACATTACTCCCACCTCAGGACTTTACGTCCCCATAAAGATACATAAAAAACTAGGGAAACAAATGTGGGTACTGAGCACGCATCTGAGCCTCCCGCTCCCAAGTGCTCTCCTGGAGGTTCCCGTGCTGCCATCTGATGCGCACAAGAGGAATCGATCGCCGACGTAGGACCCGCTCCTGTCGATCCTCTATCTCCACTGGGACCTCCGCAAAAGTCGCTCCATCATCCACGTCTAGCTCCCCATAGTCAATGATGTGCGTCGGGTCGTGCACGTATCTCCTCAGATGGGATACGTGGAAGACGTCGTGCACCCGGTGCAACTGAGGTGGCAGAGCCAGGTGATAAGCCATCTCGCTAATCCTGCTGAGGACCTGGAAAGGCCCGATGAAGTGTGAAGACAACTTGCCGCCTCGGCCAAATCTCCGCAAACCACGTCGAGGTGAGACACGCAAGAAGACGTGGTCGCCATCCTCGAACTCTAGTGGCCTCCGCCTCCTGTCAGCATATGACTTCTGCCGGCTCTGTGCTGTCCTCATCCGCTCTTGGATGACCTGTACCTTCTCTGTCGTGGCCCGGACCATCTCTGGTCCCACAAGTGCTGACTCTCCAGGGTCTGTCCAGCATAAAGGAGATCTGCAAGGCCTGCCGTACAACGCCTTGTAGGGTGCCATCCCGATGGTGGAGTGGTAGCTGTTGTTGTAGGCGAACTCCACCAAGGGTAGGTGGTCCTCCCAGCTGCGACCAAAGTCGAGGACACATGCGCGGAGCATGTCCTCGAGAGTCTGAATGGTCCTCTCTGTCTGACCATCCGTCTGAGGGTGAAATGCGGTGCTCAGACGTAGTCGCGTCCCGAACGCCTCCTGCAACCCCTTCCAAAGCCGGGAAGTAAAACGAGCATCCCGATCGGAGACGATAGTCGATGGCACACCGTGAAGTCGTACAATCTCCTGAACGTAGAGACGCCCCAAGCTCTCCACTGAGCCCTGCTCTCAGATGGGTAAGAAGTGTGCCGACTTGGTGAGTCGGTCAACAATCACCCAAATGGAGTCGTGACCTCTGGAAGTGCGTGGAAGTCCAATCATGAAGTCCATAGATATCCCATCCCACTTACACTCCGGGACCTCCAAGGGTTGTACCAAACCTGCTGCTACCTGATGCTCTGCCTTCACCTGCTGGCAGGTGAGGCACCGTGAAACGAACTCTGCCACAGCCTTCTTCATGCCCGGCCACCAGTGCTGTCGCCTGAGATCCTGGTACATCTTCTCCACTCCAGGATGTACCGCCAAAGGAGAAGTGTGATACTCTCTCAGCACCTCCTCTCATAAAGCGACTGGTACCAAGGTACGTCCTCTGAAAAGGACATCGTGCTCTGCTCCAAGGGAGAAACCATCAGGTGCCTGTCCCGAGGATATCTGTGCACGCCGTGTCTCACAGTCAACGTCCCCATGGTGTGCCTCTCTGACCCACTGAAGAAGCGGAGGAGAGACTGTGAGAGACTGAAGGAAGGATGCTCCGTCTCTATCCACGAAGGATATCTGCAAAGCGGCTAGCTGTTCTGTCGCCTCTTCAAGTAGCTGGATGCCCGTCCTTCTGCTGAGGGCATCAGCCACCACGTTCCCCTTCCCAGGAGTATAGACTATCTCAAAGTCATAGTCCTGGAGGAACTCGAGCCATCGCTGTTGTCTCAGGTTCAGGTCCTTCTGAGAGAAGATGTACCTGAGACTCTGTTGGTCAGAAAAGACTGTGAAGCGCTCGCCCATCAGATAGTGTCACCATGTCTTCAGGGCAAAGACCACTGCTGCCAACTCTAAGTCATGGGTAGCATAGTTCTGCTCATGCGGCCTCAGCTGACGTGATCCGTAGGCAATCACGGCCCGCTCCTGCATCAGGACACACCCGAGTCCGGTCCCTGATGCATCGCAGTAGACTACGTATCCAACTCCCTCCTCAGGAAACCTCAAGATGGGTGCGCTGGTCAACCTCTGCCTCAGCTCCTGGAAGCTCTGCTGACATCCGTCTGACCACACGAAGGGTTTCCACTTCTTCGTCAACGCTGAGAGTAGGGCCGCAACTCTGGAGAAGTCCGGCACAAATCTCCGATAGTATCCAGCTAGGCCCAAGAAACTCCGCACCTCTGTCACGCTCTTGGGTGGCTCCCAAGCAAGCACTGCCTCGATCTTCGCGGGATCCACTGCAACTCCCACCTCAGAAATGACGTGCCCCAAGAAGTGGACCTCACGTAACCAGAACTGAAACTTCGAGTGCTTTCCATAAAGCTGGTGCTCTCGGAGTGTGTCTAGTACAACACGCAGGTGGTAGGCGTGCTCCTCCTCCGTCGTCGAGTACACCAAAATGTCGTCGATGAAGACCACGACAAATAGATCGAGGTATGGCTGGAAGATCCTATTCATGAGGCTCATGAACACTGCTGGAGCGTTGGTCACGCCGAAAGGCATAACCAAGAACTCATAGTGGCCATACCGACACCTGAAGGCCGTCTTCTGCACATCCTCGTCTCGAACTCTGAGCTGATGATAGCCTGACCTGAGGTCTATCTTTGAGAACCACCGTGCTCCCTTTAGCTGGTCGAAGAGGTCATCAATCCTGGGTAGCGGATACTTGTTCCTCACTGTCACCTGATTCAGGCGACGATAATCGATACACAGTCGCAAGCTCCCGTCCTCCTTCTTGGCGAATAAAATCGGGGAAGCCCAGGGCGAAACACTGGTTCGGATGAACCCCTTGCCCTGCAAGTCCTCCAACTGTACCCGCAGCTCTCGAAGCTCAGCGGGGGCCATCCGATATGCTGGAGTGGATATCGGGGCTGTCCCGGGGTACAGGTCAATATAAAAGTCTACCTCTATGCGAGGAGGTAGTCCTGGAACGTCGCCGGGAAAGACGTCCGCGTACTGATCCACCACTGCAGGAAAACTGGGACTCCGCACGTCAACTGCTCCCAGGATGAGGCTAGCCAACTGATGAGTGATGGGCTGACCTCTCCTCTGCGTGAGTCCATCCTGTGATGCTAAGGCTCCCTTCTCGCCGGTGAAGGTGAACCTGCTCCCGTCGGTGCGCACACATCGCACCTTGCGCCTAATGCAGTCAATCTGAGCATGGACCGTAGATAACCAATCCATGCCCAAGATGACGTCGTAAGGCCTCGACGCTGCTACAAGAAGATCCCAGTCGAAGCTCTCGCCTCCTAGAGTAAGCTCACACTGCTGGCACCAGTGCGTAATCGTCGAGTCTGCTCCCGTAGGAGTCTCTAGCCGTAAGGATCGAGCCAACGGCTCTGTCGGAATCTCCGAGCTCCGAACAAGGGCAGTGGCTATGAAAGAGTGACTCGCTCTTGTGTCTATCAGAACAGCAGCAAGGGTGGAATAGACACAGATCGTACCTCGAATCATCTCTGGCGCACCGTGGTCGTAGGCCTCTGCTGCCTGGAGCTGAGCCTGTCTCTGCCCGCCAGCTCCCTGTGGTCGGGGCGGGCCTCCTGGTGGTGGTGGTGGCAGAGCCTCAAAGCGTCGCCCACCACCTGCTGCTCGGCCAGCTCCTCTGCCTCGTCCGACTCCTCCCTGTGGACCGCCACGGTTGACCCTCTGCCTCTGCCTGGGTGGTCCCTCCACCGTCTGCTGCCCCTCGGTACGACGGGTCGGGCAGTCACGAGCCATGTGGCCCTGCCCACCGCACTCGTAGCACTGTCTGCCTCTCGGAAGGCTGGCTCCGGGACGGGTGCCCTGCACTGCTGAGCCAGTGTCCCGAGGTCGCCTGCCGGAAGGTCTGGTCCGCCTGGAACCCTGAGTCATCCGCCGGCTACCAGCTGCCGAAGACTCCGCTATCTGCCGCCCTGCGGTGGGTCTCGCTGTAGACTCAGCCAGGAAGCTCTCGATCAGGAGGGCTCGCTCCAGTACTCCTGCCTGGGTCGGGATGCTGAGGGAGATCAGCGATGCCCTGATCTCATGTCTCAAACCCTGCTCGAAGGTCCGGGCCCAGAAGAAGGGGTCCCGTACCATGTCTGTCGAGTACCAAGAAAGGTCTGTGAACCTCGCCGCGTACTGAGCGACCGTCAAGCTGCCCTACCGCAGCTGAAGAAGCTCCTGGATGCACACCGCTCGGAGGGTGGCCGGGACGAACTCTGAGCGGAAGAGGCTCTCGAAGTCCGTCCAGATGAGGGTGGCCTCATCGTGTACCTGGAGCATCAGGCTCCACCAGCGTCCGGCTGCTGCGTGCAGTAGGCTCGCCGCGAGGATCACCATGAGGTCTGCTGGCGTCCTCACTAGCCTGAAAACTCGGACGACCGCCTCCAGCCAGTCCTCGGCTGCCTGAGGGTCCGACTCCCCACGGAACCTGGGTGGTCACTGGCGCTGGAACTCGTGCAGAGCTCCAAGGCGTCGTGCGTCGTCAGCTGCCAGTGCTGGAAGCATCGGGGGCTCGGTGGGTAAAGGTACCGCCGGTGCCTCTGCTGTCAACGGGCCCTGTACCGAGGCCTCGTCGCTCGGCGGGCTGTCGTCGCGCCCTACTCTGGGAACCCTAGCTGGATGCTGTCATCGTGCCATCCTGAAAAGGAAACAAGTATTCCACGTTCAGAACAGTATACCTGGTGAGCTGACACAAGTAATCACAAAGAAAACTTGAAACACACATGCAATCAATGTTTTCGTGCATTAAGTCGGGAATCAGAAGTCAGGGTCCTGGTGTATGGATACGTCGGCCGCCGCACCAACACTGGACTCCCTGGACTGATAACCACACTCAATACGCTAAACACTATTGCTTCACATAGAAGAAAGATCAGAGTCTGCGGTAGAACCGACCGCCTCTGATACCAATTTGTCACAACCCGTCCTCGGGGCCCGTGCCGTGACTACCCCAAGCCCGCCTTCCATAGGCCAGGGGCTGGCGACTAGCACCAAGGCGTAAATCCCAACAAAAAGGGAAGGCATTTGCCTTTGAAAAGAAAACAAGCACCACAGAGTAAGAAAGCGGAAAAGTAAACACTAAGTAAAAACTGTACAAGCTGTGCTGAAAGTAAAAGGGGCCGGAAATACAAGCCCAACTGTAAAGTACAACTGAAAGGAAAAACAACAACTGAAAAGGGAAAACTGCAGTGTCGAGCCGTCCTCCGGAAGTCCCACCTGAAGGGTGGGTACTGATAGCCTCCACTGCTCCTCGGGTCCACCTAACCGCTCCGAGTACGTCCCGCCCAGTGGTCCACCTCCAGGTACTATCCTGCTCCGCACGCCTCCTCCACAATCAGCGCTGTCCGTCGTTTGCAACCAACACCACGAAGTAACATCTGAAATGGCTTAGGTATATGCCCATACATATACCTAAGTCTTCAATTCCCATTCGGCTCCAACGTCCGAGCCCAAGCACAACCCAGTCCACACAGGAAAGCAAAACGTATACCCACACAGGATAGAACAACACAATCCACAAAGGAGAGTAAACAGTAAATCCACACAGGATAGCTCAACACAATCCACAAAGGAGAGTAACACAAGATTCAGCTCACACAGTTATACTTCTTCGGATGACGATAAAGATGATCATTGAACCATCTAAGTCGTCGGACCCACGAAGGATCGATAGGTACTAACCTTGCAGTGACCCACACAGGATCAGGCCCACGCAGGACCTGTAGGAGTTGGCTCACACAGAACCGCTGAGAGATGACCCACACAGGATCAGACCCACACAGGATCGGGAACACACAGGACCGGGCCCACGCAGGACCTGTAGGCGCTGGCTCACACAGAACCGCTGAGCGCTGACCCACGCAGGATCGGACCCACACAGGATCGGGCCCACACAGGACCTGTAGCACTGATCCACGTAGGATCGCTGAGTGCAGGAGTCGTCGCAGTCCGCTGAGGATCTCTGCACAGTCGTCGCCGCAGTCCACTGAGGATCTCTGCACGGTCGTCGTCGGAGTCCACGGAGGATCTCTGCACAGTCGTCGCCGCAGTCCACTGAGGATCTCTGCACGGTCGTCGCTGTCGAAGTAGCAGTCGCAGTCAGCACTAGGGTTCCCACACACAACAAGCTCGTTCGGGAGGGTCCGCTCCACGAGCCGAGAGGCTGATACATAAACTGACACGAAGTCCGAAGTTGATGTATCCAAAATTTCCGTTTCGTCAACAGGAACTCAACGTCGCAGACGGCGCGTCAATCGGACGCCCGGTCTGAGAGATATTGGCATTTTCGTTCCAGGGGCCCGGTTGGTTTTTAAGGCAAAACCAACCCGACCGCATTCCACCTGCGTCCAAACCTCGGGCGGAGTATGCCAAAGGATCGGTCTCACTTAGAAGAATTCAACAAAGCTGACGGCACGTCAATCGGACGTCCGTAGCTCAAGATATGAGCGTTTCCGCTCCGAGGGCGCGGTTGGTCTCGTGTACGAACCAACCCGGCCGAACTCAAAGTATTCCGAAACCTTAAGTGCGATATACCGAAACGACCGTCTCGATCCAAGGATCGCGTTGCCACTGACAGTGAGTCGTTTGGAGGCACGAAACTCAAGATACGGGCGTTTTAACGAAAACGTCCGAAGATGGGGGGTACGGGCCCGGGCCGACCCGACCCGACCCCCCCTGGGTCGGCCCGAACCGGGTCGACCCGAACCGGGTCCGACCCGGATGGCCCGGCCCGGCCCGGCCAGGGCCAGTCCGGCTCGGCCGGCTCGGCTTGGCCGAGCGGCGCGGGTGGAAGCCGCGGGCGCCGACCCGCGACCTGAGAAGAAACCGCGGCCCGCGTGCGGGCCACGCTGGCGAACCGCGGACGCGGCTGAGCCGCGTCCCGCCTGGACGAACCGGACCCGCGCGCCGCAGGTCTGTTGGCCGCCGCCGCCACGGCTTCAGCCACTGCGGTCTCGTCCGGCGGCGCGCCGGGGCGCCGCCGCCTCCGGCCGCCGGCGCCGCCGCGCCGGTGACCCGCGCCGCCGGCAACTTCCGCGGGCCGCCGGCGTCGCTCCGGTGGCCCGTTTTCCTTCCCGTCTGCGCCGTTGCTCCTCCCGGGATCCGTTCTTTACTGCGGGATCATCAAACGTCCGTTGCGGCACGTTCCGTCGTCGACTGTCAAATCCGCACAAAACGAAGAACGACGGAGGGTCGTCGGGCCGTGTTCGTTTGGCCCGCACCCTCCGCGTTAGAGATAAACAACCGGGAGAAATTGTTCAACAAATGAACTGACAATTTTAATTAAAATAAAAATTGTTCATTTGAAACCGACTTTTTAATTTTCAAAGAACGTTCACCGGTAAAATTAAAAAGGGGTAATTTTCCAAAATAAATCCCTACCTCGTCGATTGTCATGCGCGGGCGTTCTTCGCGGAAGAGATCGTCGCGGAAGAGAGGGATCGTCTCGTCGTCGCGGGGAGGCGTCGCGTCGTCGCGGAAACCGGCGTTGAGTCGGCGAACTCAACGAACCAAGAACAACAGATTTAAATTATTAGTATTTAAATCTGTGTTTAAACCCAAAGAAAAGAACCTTGAGCGGAAGTCCGAAATCACTCACCTCAAATGGTCGGTGATCGGAGATCGGAGATCGGTGATCGGAAGAACGTCTCGGGCGAAGGCGTCGTCGATTTCCGGGTTCGGCGTTCTTCGCGTTCTTCGCGTTCTTCGCGAGGGAGAAGAAGTTACGATGGTTCTCTCAAATCTTCTCAAGCGCAAATAACCGGAGGTTAAGCGTTGGCCTTATTTTATTATTACGCCAACGAATTTGAAAAACTGGGTAAGAAATGATCCATCAATTCGTTGAATTAATTCAACGAAAGAAACGACCCAATTAATTCACGAAAGAAACAGCCCATTTAATTCACGAAATAAACTTCCCAATTAAATGGTCTGTTAAGAATTTAGAAAACGCGTCGGTTGACTTTCATTAAGATGGGTTTTCACGGGTGCGTTTCTTAGCGGAAAGAAACGGCGGGGCTCGTGCGGGCCCCACCTCACAAATATCCTACCAAGGGGGTAGGATATTTCTGGATAGCATCCTATCCAGTTCAACTCAGTTCAAGCCGCCTTTAAGTGGATTCAAGTGGCTTCCAAGTGGCTTAAGTGAAATAAAATAAAGTTGTCGCAAAATTATTTTATTTCTTAACTTTAAGCCCGAAAATTAAAAACCACACCCGAGCAAACACAACTCCGGAAGAGGCGTTTCTAAGCGAATACCGGCGCTGCGATTTCATCGGTTCCCTCAGAATTCGATTCCAGGCACCGGTTCAAAAGTTAGAAAAACCCGCTCGTCCGTTCACTGAACGTACCCGAGCCAAACTTCGGAAAATGATTCCGGGCACACCGGGCCTCGGAATCAGGCGCCGTCAGAAACTGCGTTCTTGTAAAATTCCAAAGAAAATTAAGAAAAAAATTTCCTTGAAATTTACGGGTCTTTAAAATAAATTCACAAAAACATGAAGGAAAAGTTAGGGATCAATATTTTGATTGTACCCAATAAAAATAAAAATATGAATTCAAAAAAATTATGAATCTCAATTAATCCATGAGAGATGGTTTTTGAATCATAAAATCAAACAAATAATTAATGAAGAACAAAAAATGGGGAAATATCCACAAAGAAACATCCTATTTGAAGAATAGATCGATTGTTTGTAAAGAACATGATCACTAGTAATGTCATTGAAGATCATGCTGCATTAATCATCCTTCTCATGATTTTACTCTATTGTCATCATCAATCCATGTTCCATGTTTTCACCACCAATATATATTTATTCCTACTCATCTTTATTATCCTAGGGTTATATAGCCAACACTATGGTTTTCCCATAACTAGTTTTAAATATGGGAGGATCTAGGTCATGGAAATAAATAAGTACTGAATTAATAAATTTATTTATTTAATTAGTGTTCACCCAAGACCACATTTAAGAAAAAAATCCAACATTGACTATGTCTTTCCTAGGTTTAATCCAATATTAAATATACAATTTTTGTATTATATTTTTGATCCAAGAGTCACTTTAGGAGTTATTATACTATATCAGAAAAAAAACTATGCACATGTGGTATTAATATATTTAATATTTTTATAATATCAATACCATGATCACTAGGTCTCTTAATCTTATGTTTTCTCAGTTCATAACTCAAAAAATGTTCCTATAAATATTACAAAGTACTTGACAGCAAAAAATGAGTCATTACACTCTCTCCAACTTCCGATATTTTTGTCTTTAAATACGAAAGGCTACTCACAAGGGGAAACTGATATCTTAACAAGGTCTCCCACTCTAGGAATATCTCTAGATGGTTCTTATGATGTCATCAAAAACACACCTGAGGGAAAAAATTTCCCACAAGGGGTCTTATCCTATTGGTTTCGAAACACTACCAGGATCCTTGGAAGGTAACTACACTTTTAATATCTAGCTCATCATGGTCGACATCATGCAATGATTCATGCACATGTATCCTCAGTCGCGTCACATGGAATGAACCATGAACCATATCTAAATTAATTCATAGGTTCTATTGGTATTCTATATCACAAACATAATGTAATAACTTTAAAAGACTCTATGAAACTCAAAGATATACTTTTTTCCTAGATAAATCCTCATGAACCTCGATAGGGTGAGATCTCTCAAAACAATAGATATCCTCACCAAAATATAACGGACAACATTGTTGGTCCATAAGACCCTTGATGTGTCTTATCAGTCCTCATCTACCCTGAATTATCATCACCCTTTATAATGACTGCTAGCACCAACTCAAGGCCACAAGTACAGTCCCCCACTATCTTTGACTAGTACAGCGGTGACATGTAATTTCTCCATACACAACATAAAATGGTGTTGCACTGATGATGGAGTGTTAAATGTTATAATATTAAAAATCCACTAATGGTAGATGGTTATCCCAACCACAAACTAAAACTCACATGAAAAACCCAAAGAATTTTCTATACACTCTTAATGGTCTGCTTTACCATGTCATCTGTCTGGGGGTAGAAACACCATGTTAAACTATGACCAAGTCCCAAAGTCCTTTTATATCCTCTCTAAAATAATTATGTAAATTTATCATCACATTATCAAATTATTATCAGGTGAATTACATGAATTCAAACTACCTCATGTATTTATAGTCATTCCAAACTCTCTACTAATCTCTTCTCTAATATGGTTATAAAGTGGGATGACATTGGTAATATAGTCTATGAGCACCCAAATAGTTTCTTAAAATCTCACTGGTCATGGAAGCCCCCGTAAAAAACCATAAATATAGAATAATATAACCACTTCCACCAAATTATAATGACCTCCACCTATACATGGGTGAGACATCCAGAGTTTATCTTAACAACATGTCACAACATCCTTGACCAATAATCTTGATGATAAAGTATCTTGGTACAACCACACCTCTATTGGGTGTACTACTAAGGAAAAACAACCAGCTAAGAATATCATCACAACATAACTAGTGTTATCATTCATCCTCAAACAAGGATGGCATGGTCCCCACCTTTATAAAATTCATTACTATCATATCCAGTGGATATCTGTTCACATAAGATCTCGTAGTTCATATCAACAAGTTGTGAATCCCCAACTTTATAAATAAGTGAAGAGGTAATAACCCTCAACTGGATGTACAATTAATCATTCTTAAAATTAAGGTTTGTCTAAAAATAGATCAACTACCCAATCATCTTTCTCAATAACAATGGGTGGGAAATTTTGTTATAAGCATCTGCTGCCATGGACATGCCCTTGCATGGCATAATAGGTAGAAATGTGTCATCCTTTTATATTTCCACTATCACTCCCATGTCTCATAAGACATATCCCAAGAAGTGGGCCTCCCAAATATAGAAATGAATCTGTTAGATCTCTCCATAAATATGGTACTCTCAAATAATGTCTAAAAGCATTATCAAGTGTATCATGTGTAACATCCCAAGAAAATAAAGAATATTACATTTTCATATTTATTAATATTTTTGAATTAAATATTAATTCTAATTTAAAGGGGACGATGTGTTCGACGACGTACCTGATACGCTACAATGGGTTTCTTTGAAATCTTACGTTGCACACTAATAATATAATATTATTATTTTGAATGGTAGTTAACGCATAGCTGTTGTATTGCTGGAAATGAATAGAACTAAATAAAATATAATGATACATGTTTTTTGAATATTTTTACATTTATCCAATAAAATTTAGAGGCTTAGAATAAGTAAAGAATTCGATTTTAAGCATAAATACTCTAATATTCAAAAAATGGTCGATTTACCACCTTTAAATGGCGAACACTCTTTAAATCTAGTTTTTGTCACTTTTATATGTTCTATTTGATAATGTAAAATTATTATCTAGAATTGGGACACCAAAATTTACATTGGATGAAATTTTGGTATTTTTCTAATAAAGTTCATTTTTTAATGAATAATGAAAAATACTGTATTTTAATTCAAAAGTGCCTTTTAATCTAATTTCTTTATATGGTTATATTATCTTTTTAATTGGTTTTAAAGTTTAATTAGAATATATTTTTACCATTTAATATAGGTTTTGTAATTGGAAGTAATTTCATTTTGAAATTGGACATAAAAAGGTGTCAATCTTTTGATATTTATTATTTCTTAAAAACACGCTATTTGTTTTAACAACGGGAATTAATTTTAAATTAATTTCTGTCACTTCTGTGTTTGGAATTTGGAAAAAATTAACTCCATATTTGGAATCATTAGGTCCAAATTGTGTAAATAAGTAACTTCTGTTTTTAGTCATTTTAAATATTTACTTGAGTAAATATTTTATTTACCATGATTAAAAGGTAAAAATAATAAATAAAGGTAAAATATAATATTATAATAATATTAAATTACCCTAACAAGTGTCATAATCCTATTGGATGATACATATCCGACCATGGGCATCCTTGGGTTGAATTTGGGACCCCATAGAGCCACATGGGAGTAATAATGACATTTTATATTAATTAATTTTAAGTAAAGACAAAAATGAAAAAAACCAATATCTTTTAGTAAATAAATTTTTACCTGGGATTATATATGATATATATTCGGCTATAAATATTATTTGTAAAGATAAAAATATTTTCTACATCATGGTATTTTTCTTATAGTGTTTTGACATCAAATAAATTAAATTATTTATGACACAATAATGATACAATATTTACCTTATTAATAAATGATTTAAATAAATAAGATTATAAATATTGAAACAATATCCAAAACATGTCCAATTCTTAATGGATTATTTTGTTTCGACCATGATTCACATTAAATTTGATATTAATGAATAGTTGACCTTTTGAAACCGAAAATAAGGTTATAATAAAATAATTGTTTCAAACCTTCCTAAAGAGCCCCTTCTCTCCATTATAAAAATCCATCACTTTTAACCCATTTCTCACACTTCTCAAGCCTTTGGATCGGGAAAAATATACACAAATAAGATATCAATATCCGTATATTCATCATAGAATCCTTAAAGTTGGCATAAACACTTCAATAAACCCTTTTGGTTCAAACCAAAGGGAGTTACCCGATTTAAAGGTTACATCTTCTCTTAAGTTATTTTGTTTTATTTTACTTCTAAAACCCCCTAAACTCTTTTTATTCATTTATTTTATAAGAAAAATAGTATTCTCAATATACCAGGATGTTGTTATGAGAATGAATCAAACTACACTTACACACACATCCATCTAATGGGTAAAGAACATACTGTTTCTGTAGATGGAAAACTAACGCCTCATGAAACGATGATTGTTCAATTAACTCCTACCACCTCTCATGGTGGACATTATGATGGAAATGTATTTATATATTATATATATTATGTTTATGTTTTCTATAATCTTCTGTAATTTTTATTTTCAAAAATACCTTTATTCCTTCCAATATGTGTAAACATGATAATTTCATTTGAGGAAGTGCGGACTACCGCCCCCTCAAGGTGATATGATTCGTTCATGACATAAATGGAATGTATAAAGATGAAGTTAATGAAATTATGTAACATATATATATCATATTATATAATATTTTAATTATAATATACCTATTTATCATTATGTTTTCATTCCATTAAATATTAAATAGAAATGAATGTAGCATTCATGCGTACGTACGGCTTATCGTCTCCATGAACGGTGTGTTTCATTTATTATCTCCAAATGTTATGTACTATTATAAATATATAAAAATATAAACTGGATATATATTATATATATGATATCTAAATCATTAATATCATTCTATAGATAATGTATTTTTGACCACATGGACAAATTGTAATTATAACAAATTCATTTTTAACTCAAATTCTAAACATCGACAAAATGATTGATATGAACTCAAATAATTAACTAACTGTTATTACAAGGTAATAAGTGATATAAAAGTAATAATAAACATTAAAAATTTTATGAATCAAGTATAAATTAACTTAAGTTTATTATTCAGGAAGAATAAGGAACATATGAGTCAATTCAGACATAAGGTAAGGGATTTCTTATATCACTTTCAATTCAGTGATATTTCCATTGTTCACCACTTGTTTATTGCATGTGGTGTATTTTGTACTACCATTTGATATATATTAACATTAATATATTTATATTCATGGTATTCTGTGATTCATTTGGTGGTTATTAACGTTTTCTCATACGACTCGATTGATTACAAAGTGGTAAGGGTTTTTTCATCTCACTTTTTATTCCCATGAGATTCATGCTATATTGGCCACTATTTCCTTTTTTGTGGTGTATGTACTTACCATGATCGTAATAGTTGTGTAATATAAATTAATTAATGAGTATTTAAATCTTCATTGTATGATTATTCTTTCATGTGGTGTATGTTTTGTAAGTTACCAAATCGGTAAGGGAACCTTTCACCATCCTCTTTTTAGAAGACTTCTTTCTTGTTATGTATTTTAATTTACATATTATTATGTTGGGATATGTTATTATATATCCTTATTGATGTAAAATTTATTTCCAAGTGATGAGATAAACGTTTTATCTCATCAACTCATTTTCTTAATTTTAATGTGACACTGTTAGGCTGTCAAATTTTTACAAGGGAACTTCTTAACCAAATTTCAATTCTTTGGGTTCAACTTGTACTTCTTGAATATGTCATCCTATGAATATGTGTGAATGAACTATGATTTTTTTACACTTAATATCCACTTATAATGGGTGTAATTATAATTTTTACACATAATTATGTAATTGATTTATCCTTAATCTAAGGATACCTTCTTTATAAGGGATTTCGTCTCAATTTACATTTCCATTGAGACTTCATTGTTGATATACACAAATTCACTCTTATATGTTGTATATACTATCCTTTGGAATATTATATCATGAATACCTTTATTCTCATGATATTATTAATTTCTGATTAAATGTTATTCCTTAATTTTTTGTATTCTAGGAACTCCCATTTTGTTAAAAACTCTTTAACTAAAATATTGTTTTAAATGTTTTAAAGGTTTATTCTTCTAAATATTTCACATTAATGTCCATGTTTTAAAAATGGTTTTAAGGATTTCTTAATATGGGAATGAATGTTTTGAAATTGAAATTTCTTTCAAAATCTTCAAAGTGGTATGGTACACTTTGATTCAAAAAAATCTTTATTTAATATTTTTAATGGTTTTGAAAATGGTTTGATAAAAGGTTTGATTTTGTCAATATTTTGAAATGATATATTGTGATTGCAATGTTGGAATGTTATATTTCTATTAGATTTGTTGGTAAATGTATCTATATGAACCCCTTACTATCCATGTCATGTAAATATTATGATACACCCCTTTCTCTCTCATCAACTATTTTTATGAGTTCTTATGTCACGTCGTTATGCTGTTGAAATTGCACTATGTTTTTATAAGCCAAAGTCATTGTGTAGTGAATACTATGCCCACTTATCTATCAAGGGTATTCACCTTTATGCACATTTATGTATTGTTTATAGAGTTTCAAGTATTTATTCCATATTCGTTTATCATGGAATAAATAATTATGTTGAATGATTCAATGTTTTATGATCCATGTGGCACACTTATGAATGAAATTAAATGTTTAAGAAGGGTGAACCCTTATAGTTCTCCAATGCATTGGGTAAAGTATAGTATCATGATATGTCATGTACAATGGGTGTTGACTCATGCTAATTCTAGTTCAATGAGGTTTTACTCGTTATCCATGTGCATTGAGGGTTTACTCATGCTCTATATGCAATGAGCCTTGGATCATGCTAATTCCATGTTAAGAGTTGTTGCCACATTTCCATGTTTTGATTATCATGATTTATCATGCCTTTATGTTTATTCTTATCTTGTTCTCTTTTTATATGCCTATTGTCTAACATGTATTGCATTCCTCATGTTATCCCATGATTATTCCCTTACTGGGCTTTATAGCTCACCCTTTTCTTATGCATGGTCTCGGGTTATCCCATGCAATGCTTAGTACGAGGGAATGTAGTGGTCATGTAAAGGAAGTTTTCAATAAAGATTCTATATTTCATGTTTCTAAGTTGTTATGTAATGATCATAAGACCCAAATACACTAGAAATCTCGATATTCTATGTTGAATCAAGTAATGTTTATGTAATAAATCAGGTTTAAGTTGGTAATAAAAGAGCAAGGTCATCATATCATGTGCTCCACCTCTAATACCGAGTACACAAGTATGTCATCACATAAGACTATAGAAAACTAATCCAATAAGGGTTAAGGATCCAACTAATAAGTTTCATGAACTCTATTGGGGTATTCAACATACTGAAGGGTATCATAAAGAACTAAAATAAACTATAGTGGCTTTATAAAGTTTCCTATAGTGCATCCTCCTCTCAAACTTGGAGCTAGTGATAACTCATTTTAAGGTCGATCCCTGAGAACCACTTCACCCCTAACCATATGTTGAAGAAGTTATCGATTCTAAGGGTTGGATACTTATCCCTAATAGTCATCTATATTGGGTGACATTAATCCACATCAAATATCAAGATCTCATCCACCTATTAGGTGAACAACATTGGGCTACCTCAGAGAACACATTGGGTCTAAGAATCCAATGATCTATAGATTCCCCTAACCACACCTCCATATCTCACCACAATATGGGTTCATCTGACATGCTAATGTAGATATTGGGTTGTCCCTAGTGTAAGTCCCTGTAGAAAAAAACTAGTTATGGGGAGGTAAACCTGTAACATCCTTAAGAAGAATGTGAACATACTCCTCCACCATCACAAGATATTGAAAGATCATAGCATCCAATACTCCAAGGGTCATTCTATCTAACTAATAAGGAATCAGTTATATCCTCCTAAACATGATCCCATCATAATCTTCCTGAGATTCCTTCTCACCTAAGAAGTAAAATTATGTACCACCACCTTATACATATTGTAACCCTCATTGGTGAAATTATTTTATTCATGAATTGGAAGAAACTTGTCCATGTTGAGGGAAAACATCTTAGGGCCTCACTGATAGCTAAAAAAGATTCCTTGTGATGTTGTATCTATTATCCTAGAGTCTAGTCACAATATTAGTAGATGCATGAGATCAATTATTCTCTCAATAAGAGCCTCTGAACACAAATGTTGATCATAAATGATCCATTGGTATCGCTAGGCCTCATATGATGGCTACATCCATGGAAAGTGGATTATGAACACATACCAAAATTGAAACTGGAGAAGAGGAGACTTCGGCCATACCTCAGTAACACATGGATCCATTATTTTATAAGAATCTACCATTTATATACATATTTACCATTACACACCTTTCCACCACAACCAAGTCCTACTCTAACACCTCAATACACCAAATTTCCTCGTACACACAAGTCAAAGGGGATCATCCACCACACCTTGAAATTATTCTCTTTGGGCGGGACTGAACTGCCCACATGGTTTTAGTTAGCATCATAAGAACATGTCTTAGTGAGGAATGTGTCCCTCTTTCTTATGTGTTTGAATCCATGTCAAAAATCTCCAATACAGGGGTCCATTGATTCCCCACATCACCATGGAAATGTCTTACCACTATGAATGCCAAAGAAAGGGGTCCTATCTGAGTAGGAAATTCACACTGCAGTATCATGCTATCCTCTACCACCTGAGAAGGGGGGTTTTCTCACCATGAAGCAAGGGTGATATATAACTCAAAAAATCATGAAGTGCACATAGTAAAACTGTGTCATCCTCCAAAACCACCAAAGAAAAATGATCCTCCATGAAGAATATTACTCACCAGTATGACCATCTAGTTAGTTTGTGTTTGGAAAAACTATAAAATCTAAAACACCACCTTGTGATAATACTCCACTACCTGAGGGTCTGGAAAAACATGAAACCTCAATGGTCCCTATTACTAGAACTCACGTAACATGCTAATATTATGTGTACCATCATCTTTCCTTACGAGAGATGTCGACTTTTCAACTTGAAGATGACCATCCTGCTGATCCACTAAAGGATCCATGTACTTCTTAATAGGTGGTGGCACTGATTATTTCCCTCATAGAGGAAAACACAACATGTATAAGTCTCTTAACTTAGGCATCATCTCTCAACTGGTCATCATCACAACACTACCTCTAAATCCTTGCATCATTTCATCGTAGAGACATATTGAAAGTAATCAAGATTCAACATAAATAAAGAGAATATTTGGGGATCTAAATCAAGAAAGACATGGATTTCAAGACACTCAATACTATATGATTAAAATATCATTGGTTTCCCTACAACCAATGTCTCAGTATGATGAGTAAAAAAAAATAAGTAGTCAGAGTCCTAGTGAATGGATACATCTGTCGCCACACCAAATCTAGGATTTCTAGACTGAAATACACACGCAAGACACTTCAGTATTATCTCCCTAAGTCTAGACAGTTTTTTAATAAGGAGAAAAATCAAAACACTATCCTAACGAATGAATTTATTTGATACAACTCAATCACAAACTAAATCACTAGGGACTTCTTGGTTGATAGAAGGCTGAGTTTTCAAAACCCCAAGACCACCTCCAATAGGACAATGGAAGGAGACAAACACTGAGAATGCATAAATTAAATGGGATTACTTTTCCTATTGTACATATATTCACACAACCAACCGTATCCATGAAAATTTGTAGAGGGATATAAATTATAGTAACATATAATGTGTAAAAATTTATGAAATAAACCTTAGAAAAATAAAACAGTGTATGAAAACATAATATAAATATTATAAAGGGTAAAAATACCTACGTAACCAGAAATATAGGGTGAAACATAAAATAACAATAATTTTAAATAGTATAGAAGGGAAGATACCAAATCAGGGTCCCAAATTTTGATAACTAAACATGGACATTTTTACTATGTACTACTAAGCTCCATTGATACTAGGTCCACCATAGTAAAAGATAACCTATATGTCATCTTAATATGACGTCATACATGAAGGAAAATCCCATTATAGGGTGACTATTTACATTCTATGTAGGACACCACAAAATAACTAAGCACAAAGAATCTTGAGACAGTAGCCATCTCATCAAAATGAAGGTATTCCAATTAGAATATGAGACAACAAACATAAAAATAAACCAAAATATTAATAACCTCTATAACCAATATATGTGCAAAAAGAAGCCCAAATGAGGAGAGAAAGGGGATCTCCATCACCACAACCCATTTTAGAACAATGAGTCATCCTGTAGCTCCAAAGGTCTATCTACGATGCCCAATATCATGCACAACTGTATGATAATCTAAGTGGTGGGGCTAGATTCTCTCCACTGCACTCTACAACTACGAGATCCACTATCTCCTAGCTATATTTCTTGTATAACCTATGAAGAATCCAAATAGAGGGGCTAGATCCTTTCCATTGTGCTCTAAAACCAAGGGATCAATCACTCTGATAGAGGACCCATTCCTTGAAGGAGATCAAAGATAGGGTAGTTCCACTCTTGTAGATAGAGGAATCACACCCTCAATAGTATGGGGAGTTTCGACTCTACCTGTGAAAAGAGTATTGGGGACCCATGTCCAGGTATTCTAGGGGATTTCCTACCCTTGAAAAACTCCATTGATAAATCATGATCACCACTAATGGATAAGAGTCACTAAGAGAAGTGTTATTATAGTATATTCTTATTTCATATATCTGATTCTAAAATGAAGTCCATTATCATGTTCTACATGGGGAACTAATCAGAATGGACTACCCATGGGCCAAACTCCATGTTTGAAAAAATCCAAATGAATGCATGAGGCTCATCATTGATCTGACAGGATAAAATTAAAATACACTAATATGTAACCACAAATGGACCTTAATGGTCAAATGGGTCATTCTGTTTCAATCCTTGTGAAAAAAACTTAGTATAGACTATTTATTTTCCCAAAAAAGTCACCTGGTGAAAAAATAAATTTTTTCATAACACATACGCATTTTGCTTCATGGGACCAGGCTATGAGTATAAATGAAATATACATTATTGAAGTTGAATTGTCTGTCTTGATGCCATAATCATGATGCTACACACAAATCGCCAATCTGACATCACATGAAGTAGTTACACTAGAAACTAGTTATTAACAACAATAAAAACAAACACATTATTATTATTATTGTTATTATTATTATTATTATTATTATTATATAAAATAAAAGGAAATGGGAAGGAATCTACCGGGACTCCCCTCTCCCATTTTTCATGAAGGAGGCCTGCGTTCCCCACCTAACTCCTCGTTTATTTTATATATTTTTTTTATTTTTTTGATTTTTTTTATGATTTTATCTTTCTAGGTATCTTCTTCCCCCAAAGAAAGACTTAACCCAAAAAACACCACTATTCATGTTGAAAAACTGTTAACGCATAGACCCATATCAAATAAAATCCTCACCATCAAGCCCAAGCTACTACCGTCACCGCCTACACTACACCTGGAATCATCAACCTATACACCCTGTCCAACCCTCACACAAGCACTGCCTCAACTGTGTGACCTCATCGCACTGAGCACCATTGTCTGCCCACCACTCACTCATCTCCATCACACATTGTAACCATCCATAGCTTGTCCAATGACCCTTTAAGGTATAAAAAATAATATATATATATATATATAATATATTATATATATATATATATACACACGCCAACACGCTCACATAAAGAGAGAGAGATATATATATATATATATTGAAGAGAATGAGGGAGGAATGGTGAGAAGTGAAATGACCAGGGTTTAATTCGATGATAAATTCTCATAAAAATGAATGAAAAGTTAGGGTTTAATAATTCTATTACACCCAACTAAAATCAAATGAAAAAATTCAATAAAATCACGCATCATGATTAATCCGTGTGAGAGGATGTTCAAATCATAAATTCAAATAGAGAATTCATAAAGAATGAATAAAATGGAGAATAATACACAAATAATCATTTTACCTAGATAATGGATTAATAATTGGTAAAGAACAATCTTTCTAGTGATGTTCTTGAAGATATCACTATGTTCTTCTTCCATCTTGTGATTTTCCTCTATCATCCACATAAATCCACATTATTGATTTTTCACCACCAACAGATATCTCCTCTTTATAATCTCTAATCTTATTGGTTTATTCTGCTAAAACTAGGTTTTCCCTATATGTGGTTTTAAATAAGAGGAGGATATAGGTCATGGAAATTAAAAACTAATAAATTAATGTTTTCAATTATCATTCTCCCATGACCGCACTAATGCCAAAAACCCAAAACCAACAAATGTTATGTCACACCAAGGGTAAAAAAATTTATGGATTAAATGGAGGTCTTATATTTCCAATTCTAGACTTCTTTTAGGGGTTATTCAACTATTTAAGGAAAACAATGCAGTCATGATATTAATATATTTAATATTTTTATAATATCAATACCTGGCTCAGTGGGCCTTGGAATCTTGTGTCATATTTGCGACTGGGTACGAAAATATTCCTATAAATATACCAATGAATTACATGGAATAAATTTATACATTATATAATCCATCATTATATCCATTCATGAGAGGTGTTGATAGAAAATGAATTACATTAGTTCACAAGGTAGTAGTCAAATGTACACATGATAAAAAGTTTCATTTCCCATTTGATGGAGGTGGAGATTAATATAGTTTATGAAATTAAAATAATAACATATTATTATATGGTATATACTAGTGTTATTATATTATCATAATTGAAAAATATTTTTAGGATGCAGAAAAATAAATAAAACAAATTGTTTTTTAAGAATTTTTACTCTTTTCTATAGAACCTATTTAGGTTTATACCTAAAGCCTTATGAAGAGGTTTTCTTAATGAAAATAATATATAAGGATTGATAAATTGAATTAAGGAATAGATTGGTTAATTAATTGGTTGAACCAATTTGTTTTTTAAGTGTGAAAGGGATAAGAAAATGGGTTCTCTTTTATAAGTGGGGGAGAGGACACACATTGATTTTTTTTGAAAAGAAAAAGGTGTACCACATATTATAAATTCCAAAACACTATAAAATGGATGATTATAAAACCTTAGATAATATATGGTCTAAATATGGTCACAAAAATAGATTTTGAAAAACTTTTATTCCATTTTACCTTATATTTTTTGTTTAATCATCGGTATATAGGTTTTAACCTTAACCATGGTAATTATTTTTTACTATTTTTACTAATAACTATGACCAAAAAATAATTCTACCTTATTATATAATATTAATTATTATGATTCAAAATATGGAATCTATTTTTCCAAATTCTATTCACATAATTGGAAAATTATAACTTAAAATTAAACACGTAGATGTAATGAAAATATTATTTTCCAAGGAAATTTTTTTCATATGTATAGAATGTTTTAATTTAAAAATTCAATAGTTTTTTATTAAAATGATCTAATTTTTTTAATAATAAAATTTATAATTACTTTTATATTTAATACATTTTTAAATAAGAGGTAACTTTGTAAATTCTTTAAATGAAAAGACAATTTTGAATTAAAAATATCATTTTCACTCTTCACTAAAAAATTAATCTTTTATGAAAATTATAAAAATTTAATTCTATGATAATTTTGAAATTTTGATTTCAAAAATAAATTTAATTTTTTAAAATAAATTTAAAAAATGTTTCAAAAAATAATTTTACAATTTTTTCAAAAAAATTAATAAAAATCATGTTTGAGAAAAAAATATTTTTCGAAGAATATCAAGAATTTACCTAAAATTAAGTACTTATTTATAAATATATATTTGTTATCTATAAATTTTATACATAGTTTTCAAAAAAATATTCCTATTCATAATCTCAAATTGAATGACAATGTTATAATGGTCATAATAATATTTATAATATATCATGTTCGTTAATACTATGTGTTGTATGTAATGTGAGCTATCAAAGAAATTAAATTTATTTGAAAAAAAATATTTAAAAAAATATAAGGGTGTTAAAATAATCATTGTTATAATAGTATTTATGGACATGTAAGAATAAATAAAATAAAAAAACTCAGTTAAGAGCCATCCATATTCTTTTAACAACCTCTTTTGGATTATATCTTACACCATATAAGGTTCTTATTTTAATAAAACCAAGATCAATATATAATGGGGAGGGATGTTATGAAATTAATTGTATAGTGATTTTATAACATATATGGATCTTTAATTGTGGATAAGAGTGTATTGGTGGTGTGCTTTTATAAGTGAGGTATATGATACCCATGGATTTATTTCAGAAGATAAAATTTATTTATTTGTACCTCAATGAAACCAGATCCAAAATGACTCAAATTTGAATATGAAATGATAAATAAGATAAATAAATCCATAAATAGTATTTATATAAGTTTTTAAGTCATTTTAAGCCTTATTATTTTAGTTTTAGCCTATTTTAACTCTTAGTGTGGTAATTATGTCTTTTACCAACATTACTATTCTTAATAGCCAAAAATGAATCTGAACTCACTAAAAAAGTTTTAAATAATAATTAAAAATTTTGATCCCATATTATAACATTCAATTTATATAAGTGGTATAAATTAATTTGAAAAAAAACCAATAAAATGTGATGAAAACTGATTTTCCCAAAAAATATCATTTTAAGTATAAATATATATTTTTTACAAAATTAAAGTATAATTTCCATACAAATAGAATTAATTTGACACTATTACATAATAGGAGAATTATTTTTCTCTAAAACCAATCCAAAATATAAAGGAATCATTAATATAGTAAATTAAGAAAGAAGAATTAAAAATAGTTTTTATTTAAACAAAATCATTGCCATGATTTTCTAAATGTAAACCATGGATTTATAAGTCCAACATTATATCATTATAAAAATTATATTAATAATTGAATATATATTTGGTATATATATATTTTAATCTATCATGTTATTCTAATATCATTTTAATTTCATTGAAGTGAAAGTATTGGTAAAATCTATATTGTTCACTGTTTAACCGAAAATTAACTATTTCAAAAAAAAATTACCATAATATAATTTTGAAATGATGAATTAAAAAATAAAATTGATTTCATCAAATTATATTTATAAAAATTGAGAATTTGGTTTTAGTCACATTCTTGAATTAAGCTATGAACTTTGTGATTTTATTTCTTTATAAAGAAAGAATTACTATAATCAAATCTCAGGTGTTACAATGAAAGTGTTTCATAATTTTGTAAAACATACTCTATATCAATATCAAATAATTATTTACATTTATCAATTTATTATATCTATGGTAAAATAATATTTTTTAATCATAGTTTCTATTCTTTTAATGTTTTATGCATATAACATAGCCATTCGACTTGAACTGGAATACTACACACCTCAGGAACACCTCCTCATATACCTATGATTGTTAATTAGTGAAATCCAATATGAATACTACACCCTTAGAATCATTATATCTAATTATAACTTCATAACATAATAGCACACCATTTGCTAAATCACCCAGTCTATGAAATTTTAAAATGTACCATTTAATGGGAAAATTCCCATCCTTTGGAATATTATGTAATACCACTAGCTAGAAAATACCCAATATTTTGCACTATATCAGGATTAACAGTTTCACATGAATCCCCATATCTATATTAAATCTTAAATAGTAGGATTTATTAGTCTATTTAACCATTACATAGTTTAATCAATCATGACACCAATATCAATATTAGGAAAAATCATCACAATCACAATTATAAGATGTGGCCTTTCCAATCCTTGACCATGACTATTAATATAACACACATTATTAAAAACATTTCCAAATTTATAAATCACCTATCTATTAGATATTATCATCAATAACACCATATGTGTAGAGTATATCAATATACTCCCTTTTAGACTTCCCTATCATTGGCTCTACTAAAAACTCTCAGAAATAACCTCTCTGGTGAAGCAAGACCTTAAGCCAAAACTCACAATTCTGATGTCCATGGTCATATAGTAGATGCATAAATATCTAACCAACATGGAACTATACACTTAGTAGGTCATCAATCATAATCATATTATACCACACTTTATCTATATCATTTATATCATTTTCATCACCCAACTCACCAATCATAAATTAAATTATCCATATTAGACATAAATAATTCATTCCACAAACTAACCCCTAGGTTAATCAGTAGCTTGGAAATGAAATCTCTAGTATAAACATGTTATAACTTATTTTATGATTAATACATTCCTTAAAATTATTCTACTTGTCATACAAATTCAATCATGTAGGTTACCCCTCCGTGTTATCATAATTTCTGCTAGGTTACTCAAAAAACCCCATAATTTTACACATATAAATCTCACCCCTAATTTTGGAATTTCACACCCACTTCTTAGTCTTAATGAGGCCATTAGGGTGTTTTATTAAGGTTATACATGTTTTCCAGTTTCCACTCCTAATTCAATCCAAATATTATTTGGCTAATGAGTTAAAAAATGATACTAATGCTAGGGGACACATACTAACCCCTTGTACTGAACTCAAAAGGTTATACATATTACTTAATTATCACTAAAACCCATAGAATCCTAGTTAGGTCAAACACATCCATGAGACCTATCTTGGAAAAAAAATTAATTTTTTGTTTTAATATGAAATTGTTAAATTATAGACCAATAATATTTATCAATTCATTTTTCCCCATAAAATGATATTAATCCATCTCATGTAGAATCTGTTGATCATCATTAGTAATCTTAGGGATCCATGAGCACCTAACTCATTAAAATAAAAATTTATATAATTAATAAAATATATTTAATTCAAATAATTAATCCACTATCAACATAAATCAAATAAAATCATCTAGTGTAACAAATTTTTCAAAATCATATATAATGGTGTGTGGATGGCTCATTGAGGACACTAAACCCCTATAAGAGAAAAATATATCAAACGCACTATAAATTAATGAAATTAAAATAATAATAAATATATTCACTTAACTCTTATTAAAATTCTTGAAATGCATTCTATTAATCACCTCGCAACCTCCTATAGCCATCAAATATGAAGTCCCCAGCATTTTAGATTTATTACACTATAAATATTTGGTGAAACATCTAAAATCCCTAAGAAAGAACCATAAAATGGGTGAGGAAAGAAAGGAAAGATTAGAGATAAGGATAAAGGTGATAACCTACATTCCCCCACCATGGATCTGCCTTTGGATCAACATAGTTCAATAGAGAAGTAAATTATATAAGAAGATTGATGTAGGTTCATTTACTCACAATAATGACTACCATGGGAATTGAAAAACCTGAAATATGTCAATTTAAATAAAAATTGATATGTTCACCATTAGGTTACATGTGAGTAATTACTGTATACATAGTGGCCATCGACCTCCCACTAATGATCTACAATCCAACTTGTGGGTAACCTAATATGTTATGCCACCCTTTAGAGAATCACTAGTTACTCGGTGACTCTCCTATAACTATTTAGTTGTGTATTCTATATTATTATAGTAACACCACCCTAATGGACAATAATAAATGCATCAATTGATCTCTTACTTTTTAAATTCATCTAATTATTTAAAACTCCTTCATAAAAAAAATGTTAATTGAATATCTAATTTCAAAATTACCCTGACTCCAGTTACATAAGAGTCTAGATTCTCTTCAGTTCCATTTACACCTAATGGTGTGACTGATTAAAAAATTCATTCCTTATAATTTATCACCCTTTATAAGTATCCTCTTGCATCATTGTAAGTCTATATTGATAATAGAGATCGAATTCCCACTTTCCATTTATAATATTCCACTATATATATATATAGTATTATTATGACTAGGACAGAAAAATTTTCCACCCCTCATATTCCTTTATACAATATCATTATTTATGGTTCTCATCCTACAAACAATATAAATAATTTATAATTCAAAACATCACCGCAAAGTGCATGAGATGATTAATTAGTAAATACTACATTGTATCGATTTCTACTATATTTTAATGATGTCCCAAAATAAGTTAAATCCTTATAACACCCAATAGAAAATGTCACACATCAATATTTTATATCATTGGTATACACCAAAACACTAACCACTTAGACCTGTAACTAGATATATCCTGATCATCTACAACAAAATTTCATGATCACTTACTCAAGACTATATCTATAACATAAATCCTTAAACTATTGAATGTGTCTTTTTTACTTTAACACATGTACATAAAATATTTAATCATGTCATAATAAAAAACTACTCAAGGATATAATATATAAAGAGTTGATATCATTGGTCTATATCACAAAAACTCACACTATGTTATCAAATGTAGTAACTTCATTAGATTATCTATAAATAGTACCTAAACCTTGGTATTTCTCTTTCCCCACATTTAACTAGGCCCCTTGAATACCAATAATTATTAAAAACCCAAACCACTACTGGTGGGGTTCATTACCCCAAAATTTATAATAATTATCAATATAAAATGTTTATACTCATGAGAAAATCATGGTGCACACCCCTTAATAGGATTACCCATGATTTTTATCATTGATCACCAGATGGTTCAAATTTTATAATCAACCAAAATCGATCTCTCACAAGACATACTCATCTATCCCTAATAAACCCATCACATGTACCTTACTTTGGGATCTATAAACATAGAGTTTCACATCACTATCACTCTCTGAGATCATTAAAGATCCTTTATTACCACACTCAATTACATATTCATAAACTATGATATTAGAACCCTTAATCTCTACCATGTAGACCTCATGTTCCTACTTGTTTTTAGTCTTACCTCATCACATGAAATCCTCATAGTTTATTCTATAATATCATCATCATTGAGTTTGAGGAACTAATTCATTTAAAAATAAAGGAATCAAAAATGTGTTTCATCAACATTCTATAGATTTTATCAATTTTATCACTACCTCACATTGTTACCCATGGGTATTACCTTATCAACCATACATGATGAATATCTTGGTTAAACAACATAATCACTTATACATATCATATTAATATTATCATGGATATTTTATCTCTTGTACTAGTCATATCCATATTCTATCAGTCCTCTTTAGTTAGTACATATCTGATTATTCTACGAGTGTTACTTTCTCAAACTCAAGAATAATGTATAATCACAAGCGATAATTGTATCTGCTATTTAAAAGTATATATGAGGTCTCTCATCCCATTTCAAAGTTTTCATTTACCCAACCAGTCCACCAAAATTAATCATTTATATATTTCCATTAGGAATCCTATAACTGATATACAATCATTCAAGAGGTATAAATATTCATAGTATATCTCACAATATCATTTTCCATGAGATTTTACGTTATCCTATAATATACTGGTCTCAAATTCCATCTTAGTCTAATCATTCCTAATTAAATACTATTATCATCATCAAGTCTCACATGCCATCTTGTTTTAGGGTTTTCTACCATGTAATAGGTTCCCACCCAGTTAAAAGGGATTTTAGTTTTTATTTTTAATAAATAGAGATCTTCCCTAACCATTCTAGTAAATACTATTATCATAATCACATGGTTGATCCAATATCATATTATCCCACATATCATGATTATAGTATAAAACCCACACTATTTTCCTTACAGAAAGATAATGTTTGAAGAACTATTATCATAATACCACATAAACACCATCATTATCAATAAAAATCTATGAATAAGTGTAAATTCACTCCCATACTCTCCAAATATATAACTCAACTCATACCATACCGAGTCCTATTCAAACCATCCTATGTGTACATACCCAATCAACTCATCATGAAACCCAATCATATACTTCCATTTTCTCAAAAATAACTATATACTCTTATTGATATACATTCCCTAGGAAATCAAAATTATCAGACCTTTAATTTAATTATATGAATCATGTGTGTCATTCAAATCAAATTAATAATATAACCATGCTTGAATTTGAATTTATAAATATGAATACATTGGATAACCATCAAGGTTTATCCTCATATACTATAATTTATCTCAGATAAAAATCGATAATGTTGCCTAAAACTCTACTAATACACTCATATCACAATGTTTTTTGGTATATCTCTTCATCACTGGGCTTCTTTCCTAACCACAAAACTATAAATATATTACATTAAACCTCTCCTGAAGTATTTTCTCATTATTCTATGTCACATAAAATAAGTAATCCTTATGTCAACACTCTATTAGGGTTCTCAAACTCACCATGGTATCCACAATCCCACATAAGAATACACTTGTCATGTGTGCCAAATTGTGAAGTATAATTCATGCATGGGATCCTCATGTAACCCCAAACAAAGATTCAATATATAAATAGTAACAAAAAACACCAAAATCTATCTAAACCAGCCCAAATTTAATATTAAAAATCAATAAAAAATCATAAATATCAAGTAATAAGTATTTTCACAAAACAATATCTAGGAAATAAGAAACATGACTTTCATTCCATGTCCCAACCAATAATATCTCTATATTCCAAGTTCCAAATCTAATCATAAATAAAAAAAATTATTATAAACTATTTGGTAATATCAAATACTTAAATCCCTCCCGTGTGGACAATGCCCAAGAACTATATACCTTAAGTACACTTCTTTATATTCTAGAAGTTAAAAACTAGTGGTGAGGGTTTGAATAATCTATTTGTAAGACTATACCCTTAGTTTAATTATATAAAATAACATCTAAAAACCATAAACATAAATAACTAATGAAATAATTAGAAAGTGTAAAATTATTTTTCAAGCTATACCATGATAAATAATTAACAGCATATTATAACAAATGAGACCTCAGTTATTAAATCTAAGTCAGAAAGCATTAATAGATCACCTAGAGCACACCAATGAGAAAATTATATATAAAAATAAATAAAAATATAGAGAGACATAAGTACTATTCATTAGACTACCCTCTAAAGTGTCTTTACATCTTCTTTGATATACTCCAACTTGTTCACTAGTGTTAGGGATCTTCTCCTAAACAAATATGACAAACATCAGGTCTATATTCCCAATAAGGTTCACATATATGGTGGGAGTATAAAAGATAGTTGTAAACTAGAAAAAAACCCCTAATAATAACTAATATATATGTTCATGCATTATATGCAAATAATAAAAATATTATTATAACTCACATATAAATTAGGAAAGTCTTAAGTGCTTACCATGATTCCACATAGCTTGACTCTAAAATTAATTTCGTGTGCTAGAAATTTGATGGAATAATCACATTTAGGTCATAACTTGGATGGATTTCACAAAAGTATTGGAACCACCAAGATTTTTTTACTCCCTTATATCCAAAATTGGTCTCCTAATAGAATGTTTGTAGAGAAACTAACCCTAAGAATATTCTATGAATTCATAGGTTTACAGGTTTACCTAACCTAGAAGTGTTTGTAAAGTGTCCAAATTAAATAATATGAACCATATATTGGAAGAATTCATATCCCAGGGAGATACTATATTTCACCCATGTCTTGAAAGGAACCATTTCCCATGAATAATATTTCATCTAATATTTTTGAAGTCCCCATTTTAGTGTATCATCTATCAAACCACTGGATAATAATATCTTCAATCTAGAAAATATTTCATCAAACTACATGCTAGAAAAATACCCATTAGAGTGAGTAATATTCCATACCATTAGATGTAAAAATACCCAATCTAATGAATTTTTATAATATCATTAATGTCCCCAATGTCCTTTTCCCTTTATTGAAATAAAAATAATATTACCATCATGTTCATTATTCTCTTAGGTTTTAAAGTCATCACATCCATACCAAACATCATGAATAATAATTATAATCACAATTAATAGTGATTCCATACCTAATAATATCTCTTTAAAAATAAATCATCACAAATCACGTAATATGTGTCCTAGGATCTCAATCACCAATCAAAATTCATGTGTTGATAATCATAATATACATAGTATGGGTTTTAACCATCCCCATAAAAACATAAAAATAATGGTTAATCACCTATTTTGGTGATAAAAAACCCTTAGATTGTATCTTAAAATTATCATGTGCATAGTTACATTATTGTCCCATCATTGGATAACCAACAAGGTACTCTATCAGCATTAGTTCATCACACATAATAATATTTAACCATAATTATTTTATAACATTTATCACATTTTAATCTACCAAGTCACCGCTCACATCATGACTTATCCATAAATCTCATCACTAACTTATTATATACACAAAACCCCAGTCAAATATCATAAATACAATATCTTTTTATTCTACACATTGGTAAAACATATTTTATTATCAATCATAATCATAGAGTTCCACTACTAATACACCCAATTCAAGATATGGGTTACCCATCATGATTAATCCAATTTCCATGATTTTCCTAAAAAACCACATTTTGGACACAATCATTATTCACTTCTCATAGTGTATTTTCATACACCATTTATTAGGATTCACTTGGTTATTGGGGTAATAACTCAAGGATTCAAAATGTACATGGTTTCCCCTCACAATTAAATAAAAAGATCATAATGTTGAGGGGTCTTAGTGCTATTATAACTCAAGAATATATATAAATAACAACAATAATGGGCTTAATAGATCATGTATATTCCTCATAATCACCCAATACTCATTGTCTCTTGTATAGTTTAGACACACCAGCTTTACCTTACTTCAAAATCACATTTCATAAGAAATTAAATATAAAGAATAAAAATTATGGACCACATACCTATTTTGTTGAGTTATCAATTTTTGAATAACTTTTTATAACACATTAAAAATTTCACAGACATTATTTATCATTATTGGAATTCATAAAACCTAAAATCATAAAAAAATATTTATTTAGTTATAATTAATTTATAATTATTTATTATAATTATTCCATAATTGAAATAATCAGATCAACTCATTGAGTAGTGAAAACTTACTAGAAACTCAAGTATTGGATTCTTGATAGTTCTAAGATAACACTTAGACCATCTCAGAGAAAATTCCCCAGTTTCCTATTCTTACTCATTAATCAATTTATCCTTAAATTCATCATATTGAATGAATAATTAATAACGACTCTTACCTGTGGGAAAATATATTAAAATAGGTAAACTTTATTTTCTTTTATCCTATTCAAAAAACTACACATAAATTCCATTTTTTTAGATTCATTTCACTAGGAATTTGTGATTTCAAATCTCAAATACCTACATGAACATCCCGAAATAATTAAAAAAAGGGTATAAAGAAGGAAAAGGAGGTGAAAAATGGCAACTTGCATTTACACTCTGTAAAAATAAATTAGGATCATCCCAAATCAATGGAGAAAAACTATACCATCATAGATTTAAAATGCCTGTTTTTTATAAATTTTCATTCTTAAATTATTATTTTAAATGTTAAATTAATTACTACACTTATATATCACCTAAATTGATTTAATTGAATTTTTTTATTCTAAATATAAAGGATTTTTTATAACATGGTTTTATAAAATATTTCTTAATATATTCATGATTATAATTTAATATATAGTTTTATAATTGAATTACCTTTATTAATAGTTTCATTTTTATATCATCATGGAAATTAATTCATTGAAATATAATTTTTCTAAACATACAATACATGTTTTCATTATAATTTTTTTTTTAAAAATAATATAGAATGTAATACCATTTTATATGAAACATAAGATTAATGGTATAATATTATTTTACAATAATTTAATATATTACTATCAATATTAATTAAAATATAGATCATTTAATTTCTAGATGATTTTTATCAAATTCTGTGTGAATATTTTGTTAGTAAAAAATGTCCAATTAAAATGTTTTTCTTCTCATTTTATAATAAAATAAAATTATGAAATATTTATTATTTTAATTCAATAATTTTACTCATATTATTTATATTTTATTATTATCACAACATGGTTATAAGGATATGATATTGTATATTTGGGAAAATTAAAATGGTCATTAACATATCATTGTAATCATTGTGTTTATCAATAATTTTAGTAAAATCATTTTGTCAATTTTGTATCTTAAAGATATTTTATAGTTAATATAAAGAAAAAATTCATTTAATAAATATGTTTTATAAATATACATTATTAACTATTATCAATGTAATAAATAAGAGATAATCACAATTATAAATGTGATCACTTATAGAAAATGAAATATATTATTTTATAAATATGTTGTTTTTAAATCTATTATATGTTTTTATTTAAAAGATAAATTCATAAATTTTAGAATTTAAATTTGAGAAAAATTAATTCTTATTTGAAATAGTCATGTTATAATTAAAAAACAATGATTTTTTTATAATTTTATGAGACTAATGAATATTTGTTAAAATTTTTAATACAAAATGAATATATGTCATGTTTTATAACATTGAGATGAAATAAAACTGATATAATAATTATTATAAAGTCATTATCAACGAAATATGAATTTTATAATTTAAAATAATGTAATTTAATGTGGTTAGATTTATTTTCCCAATCTATAAATAACCTCCCAAAACTTAAATGTTATTTTAAGATTTTAGATAGAATTATTTATGAATATAACTCACTTTGACATCATAAATGATATTATTTTGATGAGTTCGGTTATAAAGATATTAAAATATCAAAAACCATTTCCCCTTTACATAAATATTGGGATAAAAACATGGTAAGTTTAATGGTTTTTAATTTTTTATAACAAAGTAAAAAAAATATATATAGAAATTAATAAACAATTTCCCTTATTTTCTATAAATACCCACCCATTATCCCATTAGTCTCCTCCAAAAATCCTTTTAGATCTATGTTTAACTAATTCTCAAAATCTATACCCCCTAATGGATTTTTATGGTTCTATAGATCTACTCCCACGCTTTAAGAAGAAACCAATAAATATAAGGGACTCTCTTCCTCTATCATTTTATTCAAGTAGTTCCTTCATAATAAGCCAATTAATTTTAATTTAATTTTGTGTATTTGAACTCATAAGTAATAAGTTATTGTAAAAACGGTTCCATAATAATTATATATTACCTTTAATTTTCATTATTACCTCACATAATCATTTATGTACTATTATGCTGTTGAAATTACTCTACCTTTTATTTAAATCCTTGTGTTTCCTTTTACTTTATATACGAAATGTTATTATGTTTATTTGTTAAAATGACCTTATTATATTGTTATAATGATATAAACATTCCCTATAGTTATACCACTATCATAAGCCAGGATAACTCTTAATAATATCTATATTTTTGAAGCATTTTAACATTTTTTAGATTAAAAAAGCCTACAATTTCAAAGAAATTCCATCCTTGTTTGAAAATTGGAATGTGTATGTTTATATAGAATTGAATCACCTTGGGGAAATCAACCTAAAAGTTATTGGTTGAGTATTAACTATATCTTCACCCAATTTAAGAGGTGGGGGCCGAAAAATGAATTCTTAGAAATAAACTCCAAGGGGATATGACTTGGATAATTCATGAATTCTTTATGAACCATAATGAATGATTCTTTTAGATTGATATCCTCACACCATGAATATACACACCACTGCTAACCTTTTATTTTATTAATCATTTCCATGTTTTTATTTACATATGGTTTGGATGAAATGAAATATATATATGATAAATAATTTGTCACCTACTTTTTCATACCTTATCATTAGTTAGACAAGACTTTTCTTCCAATTAAATTACCATGGGGATGCCCTTGTATGCTTCTTCTATTTTAAGGGTGTACACCTAGATACTCATTCATTAATTTAATGGGGAAATTATTTAATAAATCATATACCATTTATTCTATAAAATGTAAATAGATCATAATTCATTATCTTGATTGAAGGTTATTTTCCTAGATAGATGCTCACTTTTAATAGATACCTGTTTATTTTCCATGGGATCATGTCATGATTATTGATGGATTTATGTATGTTTTCCTTTTTTAGAACACATATTCATGTATATGATAAAAAAATGAATGGTGTTACCTGATATCACTCCAATTCATTGAGTAATGTTTTATATATCATGAGATGATATGCATAGGATAATAAAGTAAACCCAATCCACTATGGGACTTTGACCACTATGTTTCGATAACATGGTCGTGATCTTTAAATTATGCTTATGATTTCTTGATTTATATTTTTCTATATTCTTATAAACCTAATGATTATCATGTGAATATGATATATTATTTCTTATTCCATTTTTCTATGATTTATTCCATGTTAGGCTTATTGACTCTCACAACATCTCACCCCATTTTATTCCATAAATTATTAATATACTCTCATTCTTCTTTTATCCTTTCTTCTGTTTTAATCCTTTTATCATTGAACTTTTAACAAGATCATCTCATTCATTGATTATGAAATTCTTTCTAAATGTGATCATTTAACCCCTTCCCAAGTGTTTGATCTCACCCTTTTCTTGAATTTCCCTATTTTCATAGGAATTTTTATAAAAGTAATATAATATAAGAGTTATATGTATGGGGAATATTTGTGGAGTAAATATGTACTATAACACAAGTTTAGTAAGATATTTAACAAGTTTACAAAGACACCAAAATTTTTATATGGGGAGTTTTTTTGTAACCCACATTATGTATTAAAAGTATGTTTTTAGCACTGAATCCATACATGAGGGTCTTGGGCATCTCAGTTGGTATTAGAAAAGCCTTTAGATATTTTTGGAAATTAGGATTCAAAATATTTGTGTTTAGATCCTTATATAGATACCATTAACTATATAGTACTTGAATAAAAATAATATCTATTATGATATAATGTGATTAAAATTTCCTTAGTCATTATAATGATACATTACTATAGATAGCATTTAAGTAAACATCTTGGTTTTTTAAGTGTTCGTAAATGAGTAAAATTTTGAGGATGAAATTTTGTTAAGGGGCATAATGTATCATACTAGACTTTTAATGAATATTTTCTTTTATAAATTTTCATTCATAATGTATGAATTTAAATTTTAAATGAATTTCAACACATATTTATCAACTATTTGTTTCCTTTAATTTTTTTTCTTAAAAATAATAATTAAAATTTATTTAATAAAATAGTTTTATAAAATATATTTTACTATAATACTAATTATATTTAAATTTATAGTTTTATCACTATATTAATTTTATTAACATTTTCATTTATATATCATCAATGTAATGGATTTATTGAAATAAAATGTTTTACAATAAACAATACATGTTTTCATAGTTAAAAAATTGTATCAAATAACCATTAAAAATAATGTAATTTTATATGAAAAATATATTTAATGGCTGAATATTATTTTTAAAATAATAAAATAAAATAATGTGTATACTAATTACATGATAGATCATTTAATTTCTAAATTTTTTTATCATATTCTCTCCCCCACTCACGATCTAGGGTTTCCCCTTGGCTCCAATCCAAAGGGGGGAGGTTCGATGGTTCATCATTGAGATAGAAGCCCCAGTGATGCATCCCCTTCCTTCTTCTCCTGATTTTCCTTTTTTTTCTCTTACAGGTTTGGTTCAACGGTCTTCACAACGAAGGTGTATTGTTCTGAATCTTTGATTTTGGAAGTTCAAAGGGTGTTTGTGCAGTGCCACCATCTTCAGTGTTCCTCTGCCCCTCCTAGAAGGTTTCTTCCTCCTCCCATGGTTGGCGTGATTTGGACATCAATGTTGCTCATTACTTATTTCAAATCTGAAAAGATCCATGCCCAGAGCGGTGTTACTAGGATAGATTGTATTGGATCTCTTTGCCAGCAATGCAATCTCGGTGTGGTGTTGGGCCTCCCAGTCATGGGAGATGGTGATTTGGCTTCACTGTCTAGGTTTTCATTCCTCTTCCAGAATCTTCCATGGTTGTGAGGTTATAAGAGATCCTGTAGATGTTGGTGGAGTTCTATTGATGGGTCTGGAATTTAGGATGTTGTCATGATGGAGGAACACTCATGAAGGGAATATGGTCATTTCATTCTGGTTGCTGTTGGCTCGAAATCTAGATGATGATGATGTAGAAGGTGGAGCTACAATTTGTTTGATTCTATGGCTTGGTGATGGAGGTACTGGTCCTATAAAGGTTTAATGTGTGTTAGGGAGTAGAAAATGGAGGGTATATCAGTTCTCTAGTTTGGTGAAGGAGGAATTTCTAATTGGAGTGTGAATTAGTTTGTTAATGTTTTTTTTTGTATTTTGAATGATAGATTGCACTAGAAATTATATATGGAAATGCTTCAGAAAAGGATTCAAAGTCGGAATCATTCATTTTTCACTTCTATTTGGATTCATAAGATTGAGAGGGTGTGTCTCAACCATTGGTACTAGGCCCATGCATTTTTGCACAGGACGGCTCGCTGAGTATCCATGCATTGGTGGAGGATTTCCATAATGTTGTTGATTCTAGGGAGGGTTATTTCTAAGTAGTATTATTATGGGTTGATTGTAGACCTTTTGAAATCCAGGTTAGGTATTTTTCTTTACTTCTTTGAATTATTATTAGGTTTCACACTTTTCCCTTAAAAGGGGTTTTATTCAAAAATAAATAAAATTTTTGGCCTTCAGTCCATTCAAAAAAAAGTATCATGATAGATCATCATTACCTATAATTATACAACCTTCTTAAGCTATTATAATTATCAAACATTTATTTATCCATGAAATATCCTACAATTTTGGTAAAGTAAAAAGTTTTTTATTTTCTATCAATTACATCCTTGTATGGATACTGACAAGCTGATATGTCTATGGAATAGTTTCACATAGAGGTAATCTCTTTAAAAATAGATGGTTTAGTATCAACAAGATATTTACTCGGTGAATGGTTATTGGGATTAGAATTATATACCTAGCTAGGAACTCATGTAGTATATTCTTTGTATAATTAAAGAAATCATTAAAAAATAATGAAGGATTATTTTATATTGATATCCTTACACAATGAAAGTTGTCGCCCATAATACCTTGTTGTTGTTTTCAATAAGTATATATTTCTATTTTTAAGTGGTGTAGTGGAAATTAAATCATTATGTGAGGAATGATTCATCACTAAATGTTTCTTTCATTATTAATAGCTCTGTTTCAATTTTATCCAATGCATTTCTATTATGGATACACTTGTAATATTTTTCTATTTTAAGGGAGTTCACCTAGATAACTTTTCATCGATTGAATGGGGAGATTATTAGCTAAAATAGATACTATGTATTCTATATGGTATAAATACCTTATAATTTATTATCTTGATTGATGCATATTTACCTAGAGATATACTTACTTTCATTAGATACCCATTTATTTTTTATGTGTATATTCCATTATTATTGATATATTTATGTCTATTTTCCTTGTATTTCACCCTTATGCTTGTACATGATATGAATATGAAGGGTGTTTCCTTATAGTGATCTGATTCAATGGGTAATATTTTATATATCATGAGATATTATGTATCAGACTAGGGTGTAAAGACAATCCATTATGGTACATTTCCCCTATGTTATATTGTCTTTTCAATGATCTTTAAAATATGTACATATTGTCATAATTTATGTTTTTTCCATATTCTAATGACCCAAATGATTATAATATTCCTATGATATCTTATATCTTATGAAATGTTTCTATTATTGATTCCATGTTATATTTGATGACTCTCATGACATCTCACCCCATTTTATTCCATAAATATTGAAGGTTTTCTCATGCTTCCTTCATGAATTTATATAGACTACTCCTTTAATAATTTAATTTATCACATTATCAATTCTTTCATTAATTATGAAATTGTTTATAATTGTGATTGTTTAACCACTTAGTGGGAGTTTAAGACGACCATTTTCTTATATTTCCCCATTTCCCAAGGAATTTCTATGAATGGATTTGTATGGAAGAGTTATTTTTTCAGAGAATATTTATCAATGAAATGTGTGTTATTCCATGAGTTTGATGGACATGTACTTAGTTCCCAAAGACATAAATCTTTGGATATTGGTATTTTGTTCTAATACACATGATATATTGAAATAACTTGTCTTTTCAAATGGTTCTAAAACGATGAGTCTAGAAATATGAGGACACTGTTGAAGTTGTGGAAGTCCCCTCTATCATCCATCACAAGAAAAATAATAATGAAGGGGTGTTTTTTTAAATAACACCAAATAATCATGCTTAAAAAATAAATCTTAACATCATTTAGTACTCTATAGTTACCTATTGGTTAACTAGTGGACACCACCCACCCACATTAGAGCCACTGGTAAGTTGGTGGCTCACTTAGTGGGAAATTTTACCCACTATATACTCACTCAATATCTTATTACACTCTATGAGTTTCCCAATAGTATCTTTTTCTTAATTGTAGTATTTTAACCCTTCTAATCACATAAATACTTCACTATTGACCTTTAAATTTTCTAAAAATATAAAAAAACATCCAATATTTAATGCTCTATCACCTGAAATCCAAATAAAATTAAAAAATTCAAATATCTCTTTACCTCATTTCAGCTAGTGTTTGGTTTCTCCCCAGTTACACAGATTGTTAATTTCATGGGTTTTTAATGTTCTTAAAAAATGTTTTGTGGTACTTCAACTATCTTATAGTGGGTTTCTCATTGTATAGACCACATTATTTATTTTTAAGCACAATTTGAAAAATATATAGTGATTTACCCTGATCCATATCTGGTATAGTTATGTGCCTAAATATAGGTATGGACCAAATGTTTTATGCATGATCAATCAATGTTCTGTGATTATAAAAGCATCCTACATATATCATATTCAATACATCAATAATGAATCCTAAAACATGTATCAGTAATTTTTCTATATAAAATTAATTATATTCATTTCATGGATTGATATCATATTTTCCACTAATCCAAATGTTCTCTAGAACTAATATATGTATATTTCTTTATATTATGCACCAAATTATTCAATTATTCACTATATATAATGGAATTTAATTGATATACATACAATGTTATCATTACTTTTTGTAAACATATACACATAGGAAATGTATTTTATGTGTTTAGTATAGGTTTTGTGTCTCCAATTATCTATCTCTATAAAATCACTTAAAGATAAATTAATTTCACAACATTTTCATCGCCCTTGAAAAAAATCATTATAAAATGTATATTCTTTATAGATTAAGATTTTGTATGATAATTTTTGTGTGTGTGTATAAAATTCTAACAATACATTAGTTTTGTTCTTATATTCTAAGTACTACATGAGGTTTTTATCCTTTAAATTTACTTTATGTAATCAATTGTTCTTTTAATAACATCAAAAATATTTATTCATCAATTTTAATTGATATATATGGCGGAAGAAACATATTTTTTCATCATTTTAGGGACTTATTTTTGTGCATTATCCATATTATATTTGATATTACATGTTATGTGATTGGAAAATTTATGTAATAAAACATTCAGGATGACACCACATTAGAATCCCTTCAAATAATATTCTAATCAAGATTCGTAGACTCATTTTTCCTTTTTATTAAATTTATATGAGTTTTTTACAAATAGATTGTTAGTTTAACAATAACTTTTAGACATATTTTCTATTTTAAGAACAATGTTCTATGATCCTGAAATGTACTCTATACTTATTTAACATTTCCTTAATTTCTTATTCTTCTTCAATAACCTTTACATAACTTACAAAAATGTTATCTATCAATCATCACATGAATATCCTCTATGACTCCCAAATTTTCTCTAATGTATAAATTTTTTATCCATATATAAATGTTCATTGGATTATTTTTTCTCATGAATCTCATTATTTAGATTAATCATTATGATTTAATGATTTAATATTATTATCTTCCCATCTCCTCTAATGGGATTAGTTTTTGTTATAATTTATAATTTTTTTAAATTATATCATTTCTTATCCCTTTTTAACATGGATTCTTCCACTAATTTGTGATGCTTTAACTAATCTCATATGTGATTCTTGGAATATGTTGATGATAAATATATCATGAAAATAACTTATGAATTTCAATCACCCAATAAATCTATAGACTTTGAAATCACCATTAACATTCATTATACAAATAGAAAAAAATTACAAATATTTCTATATATAAGTTACAAGAAATAATATTTATCTTTATATTTTTATTAGTTAAGTGAAATTTATTTCAGAATATGGATATAAATTATTCATAATTATTACCATATACATTATTGCCCAATTTAAAATGTGGTGTTATTTTCTCCTCATTTATCATTTAACCTTTGAAATATTTTAATGCTTCTTCTTTTTCACTTATGATTTTCTTAATCATCATAAGGAATATTCTTATCTCATAATCAATGAGAATTGTAGTAAATTTTACTATGGAAAATTATATGTTTCATACCTTCCAAATATTGATATTTATGTATCCAATTTAGCTTAGATAATTTACATCAACTTCTTAAAATTAGTGTTTTTATATTCATTTTATCATGCCTTCGAATATAAATTATAATCATGTTTATCAAATTGAAAAAATCATTAGTGGATATACCTTCTTACATCCAAACATTATCAAACTAGATTTAAAACAATTTTAACTTTATATATTTAAAATTTATTTTTCTTTCATGGATATGATAATGATTGTTCAAAATTTATTTTTATAATTTACACCCCATAACTTTGGTATGGATTTTTTAATATTAAAAACAATAATTCATTCATTTATAAGTAATAATTGTCAAAAATTATCCTACTAATTTGATATAATTTTCTAAAATATTAATGAACAGTATAAATAGAGTAAAGGTTATAAAAATAGAAATACCAAGGTATAGAAGATAAGAAATCATATGATCCTAAATATATAAATATTAGTTATCAAAATTATTAATTCCTTTATTCTGAATTTTTATGATCTATGACTATATAAAATCATAGTAATGTTAAAATATATTCTAAAATTAATCCTCTTAAAAAACATGAGTCCCTTTTAACAATTCTTATCCTCTATGAATGCAAGAAAAATTAAATGGAGATAAATTTGTTTCAAAAAATTATCAATAAACCAATATTTTCATCCATCATTTGTTATAATGAATAGATATTTCACACTTACTCTAATATATAGAACACAATATGAAATAATTTGAAACCAATATGGTGAATGATCATAACCACTATAACTATATCTTTTTTAATTATTCTATCATAATATCACATAATTGATCTAAATGGGAAGTAAATAATTCCCATTTTCATAATACAATTTTTGAAAAGTTAATGTGGTGTTTATTAAATAAAATAATTCTTTCCATGAATAAGTAAAAAAATTGATATTTATTAAAGAAATAACTTTCAAAAATCATATTGAAATAATGTTAAATATGGTAGATAAATAAAAAAATAATTTTTGAGAAAAAAATTTTATGTTCCTATCTAATAATGTATCTCTTGGTGTTTAATAATACTATACAAGTATAATTTAAAATTAATTATTTCATGTCAATAATTATTTAATCATATATTTTTTCTCAAAAAAGTATCATCATTAAACAAATGTTTCATTCCTATATCATGAACCTATCTCACATATCACTCTATGATGAATAACATCAACATATCTATTAAATGATGTTTATAGTATATAAAAAATTTCCCACATATATCTATTTATAATTCATTTAAATTATTTTATAGATCATGAAAACAGTTTTATTGATTAAAATCCAACATATTTTCTCACATATTGATTTTGGTTAACATTGGTGTCTTTGTTTCATGAAACTCCTTAACCATAATTGATATGTTATAAAAATAAATTTCTATGATATTAAAATCATTTTTTTCTCATATTAATCAATTTTATTAAGTAAATTATTGCATACTATACCATGCATCTATTTTGTTGAGTATAATTTTTTCATATATTTCAAAAAACTTATTTTACAGGGATTTTTACTTCACACGTAACATTTTCCATTTTTCATGAATCATATTTCTCCTTCAAACAGTGGTCTTACATTGTTTCTTATATAAATTATTCCAACATGTTTAGCTTAATATATAAAAAAATCATTCTAAAAATAATCTAATATAACATAAACGATATTTATGAGCCCTTAAATCATTATATGTTTTATATCATGGAAAATAATTACAATCACTAAAATTCCATATATTTTGATTACTATTAAAAAATATTGAATCATCAAACAATATTAATATATTACCTTGGACCCCTTTAAATAATTTCTCAAACATAAAATATATTATGAACTTTAAATTTATTTCAATTTAAGCCTCAACACTGTGTTTGTAATATGTGACCGGTTTTCATCCAACTACTCATTTTAAATCTACTCATGCTATATTTAATATAAATAAAATATAATAAATAATTGAGAATATATATAGTGGTGGGGACTATATGGGAGTAATATAGCCTATAAAATGTTTAATATAGGTAAATTATAGTCCCATGGGATGTCCTGCTATTTTTTACTAGGGTAAATATGTTGGTTTTAGGGATGAATGTTTTTAAAAATACTTTACCCCTTGTCTTATCATTATTTTTGGTTAGGGTCTCCCCACACATTTATTCATCTCATATTCTCCCCTTATTCACCTAAATAATATCTATAATTTATCTTTAATTTCAAATTGTCTCTATGTTATAGGATTTTTAGAGGTAAGGGAAACGTAATCCATATATAAATTTTATGTTTTTTAAGAATTTTTTTTGGTGTGATCTTATAATAACCATATTCTCAATTTCATAGTTTTTCATAAGAATATAGTGGTTTTCATTTTCACCTCATGTGGGATTCATTGTTTCATTATTGACCATAATTTTGTATAGGACTCCATGATTTATCTTTCAAGACAATATTATTATTGGCAGTGTGTGATAATTTTAATGAGAATTAGGAACATGAAACCCAATTGGAAGGCTATTAATACCAAACTGAAATGAAATATTAATAATTAGTTATTATGAATTAAATAAACATTTTTGAGAATTTATAATGATTTTATATAGTTTTTTATATTTTAAGCCTCATTTTTATTTATTTTAACACATAAAAATGGTTAACTTCAACAAAATAAAATGAATTACCTTGATATGAACTCTATAGGTTTATTTTTGTTTTCATGCCCATATTAAATGAATAGTAGGATTACGTAATGTCTTATATTTTCCATGTATTATTTTAAAATATTATATGGAATTATTTTGAGACCAGGCTTTTTAATGACGTGCAATTCTGAGGCCCGGAGTGCCCAAAATAAATGTTTAAAATAAATTAATCTTTTAAACAGCGTGTTGGTGCGGTTTTACTAAAAAAAGTGGAATAAATTTTAAACAGGTTCCCGAATTAGAAATTTGAGGGCACCATTATGTTCAGAGAAGCGAATTTACCTTAAGCGGGGCCTAACATCGACCAGCGCGTGTTATCTGCAAAAGTCAGTTTTTGGACTTCTTAAAGGAAATAAAATAAATTTGCAATTAATTTATTTTAAATGTTTCTTTTTTACACAACAAACTAATTTATCCCTTTTAAATACCTAATTATGGAAAGTTATCAAGGTTAGCCACATAACCCTGTGAATTTTGGATTTACATTGGATATTTGGAGGAGAACCCATTGACGGACGACGATGACACTATCGATTGACAACATATTGGATTCGATGAACCTTGCCAATGAACACGATGTGGAAATTGTTCTTCAATGAAATCGAGGTTGGGGTTTTTTTATTTGTTTTTCTTCCCACTCTTTGATTAAATGATGATTGCAGATCAACCCACGAACAGGTTGATCTGCGGATAGTTTGTTCTTACGGGAGGGTTATCATTTTCAGTTTCTTTTGGGGTTTGATTCAGGAAATTGATATGATAGTTGTTTGTTTATCTTTTGATTCGCCCTGTTTAATCCTTCTAACGGGAGAAAATAAACTTCATGATGAATGATGGTTGAGGTTCATTCCTAAATTTGGATTATTGGATTTTATTCCTCTTTTTCTTCGCGTTCTTTGCGTTCTTCATGGGGCGACGAACAATGGATCTTTGTGAGTCTGTTTCACAACGCAACAATCCCAAATCAGATATTGAACATCATGATGACCCAGCAGAGGTGCGACGACGATGGCAGATGACGAATCTGCTTAGATCGTGGAGGATCGTTCTTTGAGCATTCTTCATATGGGAGGATAAAAACTTGTTTTTAGAGCTTATCAGAAGCCCGAAAACAATGGAAACAACTTTGTGGCATAGGGGAAACCTAGAATCTGGAGTTTTGTTGGGATCAGACAGCCAGATCGAAGACTAGAAGAGTACCTGAGGCGCGGCAGAGCAGGTTCACGATTCTAGAAATTTTGGAAACACACGACGTGTATCCTCATGAACACGCCATGTGGATTGGTGGTGGCAGATAGGGTTTGCGCACTACATGCTATGACGAACATGGTGTGCCTCTGGAAGACATGACTTGTGGACCCCACCCAGTGGTGGCTAGAGTCATGGGTGACTGGAAGCGTAGACACGGCGTGTGACCACGGTCACAGGGCATGTGGGTTCTTACATGGGGGCTCGACATGTATCTCATATGATACATAGACATGAGGTAGAGTACACACCATGTATTCCACCACACGACCATATGAGGCCGGTAACGCGGGTCACCCCATGTAATGATTACATGGGCTGGCATACATAGGTTGAGTCCGAATACGTGCACATGGACAACATACATGGAGTGGACCCCAGATACCTTGACATAGAATGTGGTCCTTCCTACATGTAATGTAGTTGTGTTCTACATGACAAGCCTTACGACTCAGGCTGTTACACACAAGCAGTACCTGGAGTCACGAGACATGGCATGTGACCCCTTCTACATACCGTGTATATCCTGGTAGATGGCTTGATCCTCATGTCCACATTTCCTTGTAAAAGTTTCTTTGGTTTGGTTCCCCTTTTTCTCGTTCCCCTGAAGGACATGTATCGTTTCCATCGATAGGAGTATGATCCCTTCAGCGGGAGTTTCAGAGACAAAGTCAGGTATCCCTCCGAGAGGCCCGGAGCAAGATCCTCTATCCATTGTTGGCCCTAAGTAGAGTCAGGTATTGACATGAGTAATTCTACAGGGTACTGATCCTCTATATAGAAGGTGAATATAGATGAGTCACGTTATCCTCCAAGGCCCTAGAAGTGATCCTCATCTATGTATCATAATCATTCCCCACTCAGAAGTGTGTTCTCCTGAAATGAGTGTATCTACCTCCCATGACTTTTCCTAAAGAACGGTACTTCTTGGAAAGATGTTGTCAGAGCTCTCGGACTCACTGAGTGAGTTCTCCTAGACAAGTGCTTCTTGGAACCTTTTAAATGAATCCCTAGCGGTGGTATGTGGTTGTGTTACTTTTCCCTAGACTACGAGTCTGGGTTTTGAGTATATCTAGATTTTTTTCTCTTGATATATATTCATTAGAACTATATTGTATAGATCTGATTGTACCTTTACTTTGTGTATTGATTTGTGGTTTTCAGGTTCTCTACATACTATTTTTATACTCACCCATGCACGAGATTTGCCCGCACATGTTGTATCTTGTGCAGATGAGCAGCCTTTTGATGAAGTCTAGAGCAGACTGCTTTCTAAGTTCCCTTCAAGACGTGGTGTTCCTATAGCTACGAGCAGTAGTCCCAGTACCTCTTTGTGCTTACAGGTTGGAATTTTTAGTTTGTAGACTCTTGTTTTTGTGGGCTTGTATTCTGGCTTAGTTTTACTTTCTTCACTTTACTTCCATTGTACTCTATCAGTTGGGTTTAGTTGTATACATTCATTTTGTTCCTTAGTGGTCCTTTTACATTTCAGCATTTTGGGGCTTGGAGATATCTGTGTCTGTGCAGGTACTTTGGAAAGTCCTCCCATGTTAATAATATGCCTACTTGGTGCTAGTCACCATCCCCTGGCCTATTAGAGGTGGGCGTGGGGAGTTGTGGCACGGACCCCACTAGGACTGGTCATGACAGAGTGGTATGAGAGGTGATTGATTCTACCTTAGGACCAAGAGTGTATGATATTGTTTTGGGGCAGCAGTGTTAAGTATTTTGAGCACGACATTCAGGCCAGAGACTCCAGTGTTGGTGTGGGCAGCCTATGTATCCATACATTAGGACTCTGATAACCTACTTTTCAACTAGGTGCATAAAAACACTAGTTTATGGGAAATAAAAGAATGGTACATGCATCATATAGGATTGGGTTATGTTTTCCATGTCCTTTGTGTCAGCTATCCAGATATACTCGTTGACAATTGTACATCTTTTTTCCTTACAGGATGCCTCCGTGATGCATACTCGCTAGGATTCAGAAGCAAGATCATAAGGATGACCTCCTTAGTGACGAGGCTTCGATATAGAGACTATTTATCCTAGTGTTACCTCTAGGTGGTGCACCTTCTATAACACAACCAATGGAGCATCTCGTGGTACCTGTAGTACCGAGAGACGAGGGGCGTAGGCTGAGCGTGCTCCATGAGTTCTAGAGATAGAGACCCCTCATTTTCCAAGGTGAGCCCAACCCTCAGGCGGTTGAGGACTGGATTGAGGCAGTGACTAGAGTTTTTCATCTGGTGAGGACACCAGTAAACCAGATGGTGATCCTAGGAGAAAGCCTTCTTTAGGATTTAGTGGGATGATGGGGGAGTCTGACCACACAGAATCACGATGAGGAGACACTTTTGTGGATGGATTTTGAGAAACTCTTTAGGGAGGAGTTATCTCCAGTTACGCTGAGAGCAGTGCGTATCTAAGAGCTTCTTCAGCATCAGTACGGTAGTTTAACGGTAGATAACTATTCATTGAGGTTCACAAACCTCTCTAGGTACTTGATGGATATGGTCCAGGACTAGTACTTCAGATCTTAGACCATCGATTGTCATCTGCGAAGGGACATCCATGCTAGTGTCATGCCTCTATGCATTTCGACTTATGATGGAGTGCTCGAGTGAGCCTTGGTGGTCGAGAGCATCTTAGCAGAGTAAAGATAGCCAACGACAGTCATTAGTAGGCAGACAGGTGTGGATACCTCAGTAGAAGATATCCAACATTAGGGACATGGATTTGAATGTGGGAGACATCATAGGAGGACCGAGGATAGGGGATCAACAACCCATGGATCTTTGGATGGATCCAATTATCCTAGGGAGAGGCGATGCTACTCATGTGATGGTAGGGGACCTCTCGCTAGAGACTGCCCAACCCGTCAAGCTTCTGAAAGAGAGGCGGTGGATGGACCATTGAGGCAGAAGTAGAGAGTGGAGTAGACAGACCCTCCAGATGGCAGACATGGAAGAGGAGAAGGGAGAGATGTAGGTGGTGGGGGACTCTTCGATCTACTTGCACCACCACCCCCAGGAGGTCCACACCAGGCTCAGGGAGTTTTGGGATAGGGGCGGGGACATCTGCATGCAGTTGAGGCATACGACCCAAGGACTGCAGGGATGATCTGAGGTACAATCTGTGTCTTCTCTACCTTAGTTGTCATACTTATAGACACAAGTTCCAATCATTCCTTCCTCTCCACATGTCCTGTGCGAAACCTTGAGATTCAGGTAGAGACGTTGACTCGACCCTTATTCTTGGAGACACCTATAGGAAGAGACTTGATGATCCCGCACCTTTATAGTTAGTGTGATCTTACCCTTGTAGGTGAGAGTTTCGGTTGGAACCTCTTGGTGGCAGCGTTGAGGCCTTACGATGTCATTCTCAGTATGGATTGGCTATCTTTGGTCCATGGCCAGATTGACTGGTTTAGGCGAAGAGTGTGGTGTTTATACAATGATGGGACAAGGTTTTCCTTTGTCGGTGAAAAGATACCCAGGCAGTAAAAAAATGGTCTCTTTCATTGGAGGGTGAAACCGATCACTCATGAGTTGGATAACCTTACCCTCAGAGAAGTAGATGTTGTGAGCTTACAGTTCTTAGCAGAAGTGGTGGAGTACAAGGAAATCTTTCCCAAAGATGTTCCAAGACTACCTCCCCACTGGGAGATTGACTTCTGTATTTAATTACACCCTGGGAAAACACCAATTTCATAAATAGCATATCAGATAGCTCCCACAGAGCTTCACGAGCTGAATGTCTAGTTGGAGGATTTGCAGAGAAAGGGTTTCGTAAGACCCAACGTTTCGCCTTGGGTAGCCCCAGTTTTGTTTCCCAAGAGGGAATACATGAGTTTGATGTTGTACATGGATTACTGGTGCTAGAATTAGGTAATTTTTAAGAACAAGTATCCACTACCAAGGATCGACGACCTCTTCAATCAGCTGAGAGGGGCACAATGGTTCTCAAAGCTTGACCTTCGATCAGGTTACCACTAGTTATGAGTATAGGATGAGGATATATCGAAGACAGATTTCTAATGCCGCTATAGTAACTATAAGTACTTAGTGATTCCTTTCAACATGAAAAATTCCCCCGTAGTGTTCATGGGACTTATGAACCGTCTCTTCTAGCCGTACTTGGACCGGTTCATAGTGGTCTTCATTAATAACATCATTGTGTACTCGATGTTAGAGGAGGAGCATGCAAGACACCTATGGATGGTTCTAGATATACTCTGAGAGCACTAGATTTATGGGAAGCTCTCAAAAGGTCCATTTATAGATTCAGGAGATCCACTTTTTGGGAAATGTAATATTAGTAGATGGAGTAGCTGTGGACCCAGCCAAGGAGGAGGTAGTGTTAGCATGGGAGCCACCTTAGAGTGTGACAGAGGTGCAGATATTCCTTGGGTTGGTAGGATATTACTGGAGATTCATTCCTGATTTCTACTGGATATTAGCACCAATTAAATCCTTGAACAAGAATGGGAAATCCTTCATGTGGATGGAGAAGTGCTAGTAGGAATTTGAATAGTTGAGATAGAGTTTTACGAGCACCCCGATCTTGAGATTTCCGGAGGAGGGTGTCGAGTATGTAGTTTTCTGTGACGCATCGGGGACTGGGCTTGGTTGTGTCCTAATGTAGAGATAGACAGTGATTACTTATGGTTCAGACCAGCTTAGGACACATGAGAAAAACTATGTGACCCATGATCTCATGTTGGTTGTGGTAGTCGTTGTGTTGAAGATGTGGTGACACTACCTTATGAGCAAGAATTTTATCATCTACTCTGACCACAAGAGCCTCAAGTACATCTTATCGTAGAAGGATATAAATCTGAGATAGAGGCGTTGGCTAGAGTTCCTCTAGGACTATGATTTCGAGATCATATATACTTATGGGAAGGGGAACAAGGTGGAAGATTTTCTTTGTAGGAGATTGTTATCGTAGCTGTTGAGTGAGGGAATAGAACATTTGGCCTCAAAACAGTTATCATTCATGGACAGAGAGGATGTAGGTTACCTTTAGTTGATGGTTTTTACCCCACCACTCTTTCAGTGAGTTAGGGAGGCACAGTTGGTGGATGTCGACTATGAGGTTTTATGTGCTCAGTTATCCACAAGACATGCTCCTGATGGATATTTTAATGGTGGGGAGCATGTAGTTCTTTTCAGAGGATGCACTGTTGTACCAGTGGCATTGCAAGAGGAGGTCCTAAGGGAGTTTCATACACCCCCTTAGAGGTACATCCTAGAGTGGCGAAGATATACCAAGATCTCCGATGACAGTTCTGGAGGTCAATCATGAAGAAGGTAGTAGCAGAGTTCGTTTCTATTTGCCTTATATGCCTGCGAGTGAAGGCTGAGCACCAGGTTCTAGTGGGATTAGATCACCCCCTAGAAGTTACAAAGTGGAAGTGGGATAGAATACTGATGGACTTCGTGATGGTCGTACCACATATGTCTGAGGGGAATGATTACATCTGGGTGATCATAGACCAACCCACCAAGTCGGCCCACTTCCAAGATATTAGGGAGAAGAGTTCTGTAGAGAGCTTGGGATGCCTCTACATATAGGAGATTGTTTGTCTTCATGGAGTCCCTTTGACAATAGTCTCAGATCGAGATGCCCGCTTCACATCACGATTGTGGAAGGGATTGTAGGAGGATTTTGGGACTCAATTATGCTTGAGCACAATGTTCCATCCCTAGACCGATGGCCAGATGGAGAGGACCATTCAGGTTCTAGAGGATATGTTGTGGGCCTATACCTTGATCATTGGTCACAATTGGGAGGACTACCTACCATTGTTGGAGTTTGTGTACAATAATAGGTACCACTCCGCCATTGGTATGGTACCATTCGAGGCTTTATATGGGATACCCTTTCGGTCACCGCTTTGATGTACTAACCCTAGAGAGTCAGCACTCATGGGTCCATAATTTGTGTGATCTACCACTGAGAAGGTACAGATCATCTAGGAGTGGATGAATACTACACAAATCTGGCAGAATACTTATGCTAACAAGCGACGGATACCATGTATTCCTTTGGATCTCACCTCGATAAGGGTTACAGAGATTTGGCTAAGGCACAAAGCTATCGCTGAGGTTCATCGGACCTTTCTAGATACTGCACAATGTTTGCGTGGTGGCATACCACCTAGATCTATAGCCACAGTTGCACCAAGTACATGATGTATTCCACATGTCGCTGCAGATGAGGTACGTGCATGACCCATCACACATCATCGACTGGGGTGAGATGGACATCGAGGATGGAGCAACCTTTGCAGAGTACCCGGTGGAGATTGAGGATCGGCAGGTGAGGATCCTTTGTGGGTGATTGATTCCATTTGTGTGCGTACGGTGGAAAAATGAGAATCTTTAGAAGAGCACATGGTAGTGGGAGGCTCAGATCTGTGCCCAATACCCACATCTTTTTTAGTAGCCTTGTTTTGGCATTTTAGGGACATAAATCCCTAAGGTGGAGAGAATGTAATGTCTTAGATTTTCCATGTACTATTTTTAAATATTATATGGAATTATTTTGATTCTATTCTTTTTGAAGACGTGAAATTCCAAGGCATAGAGTTCCTGGAATAAATGTTTTAAATAATTTAAACTTCTAAATATAGTCTGCGAGTAGTTTTCCTGAAAAAAAAGTGGAATAAATTTCAAACGGGTGCCCGAATCAGAAATCTAATGGAACTATTTCATTTAGAGTAATGAATTTACCTTAGGCGGGGCCTAACATCGCCCGGTGTGGGTTAGCTACAAAAGATAGTTTTTTGAATTCTTAATGGAAATAAAATAAATTCACAATTAAATTATTTTAAATGTTTTATTTTTACGCAATGACCTAATTCCTATCTTTTAAATACCTAATTATGGAAATTTCACAAGGTTATCCACATATCCCTGTGAATTGAGGATTTCCATTAGCGCTTTGGGGGAGAACCCATTGGTGGACGATGATGACATAATCGATCAACAACATCTCGGATTCAATGAACCTTTCCAACAAACACGATGCGGTGATCATTCTTCAATCGAATCGAGTTAGGGGTATTGTTGCTTTTTTTCCCCATTCTTTGATGAAACAACGAATAAGGATCAACCCACATACATGTTGATCCACAGATCGTGTGTTCTTGTAGGAGGGTTATTGTTTCCCATTTCTTTCGGGGTTTGATTCAGTAAATTGATATGATATTTTTTTTATCATTTGATTATTACTATTTAAAACTTATAAAGGGATAGAATCAACGTCATGAAAAACAATGATGGAGGTTCCTTCCTCAATTTGTTTTATTGAATTTTTTTCCTCTTTTCTTCACGTTCTTTGTGTTCTTCGCGAGGCAATGAACAACAGATCATTGTGAGTCCGTTTCACAATGCAACGATCCCAAATTGGAGATCGAACATCGGGACAACCTAGCAGAGATGTGACGATGATGGAAAATGACAAATCGACTCAGATCATGGAGTATTTTTCATCGATATTTCTTCATATGGGTGGATCGAAACATGTTTTCGGGGATGAGCGGAAGCCCTAAAATAATGGAAACAGCTTTGAATCATCAGGGTGACCTAGAATATAGAGTTTCGTTGCAATCAGATGGCCAGATCGAAGAACATAGGAGTACTTGAGGTGCGGCGGATCAGTTTCAAAAGTCTAGAAATTTTCGGAACACATGATGTGTATCCTGATGAACACTCTGTGTGGACTGGCGACACCGACTGGGGTTTGTGCGCTGCACGCAATGAAGAGCATGGTGTGCCTCTAGGGAGACATGGTGTGTGGACCCCACCCAATGGTGGATGGAGTCTCGGGTGACAGGAAGTATAGACATGGTGTGTGACCACTGTCACATGGCGTGTGGGTCCTTATATGGGGGATCGACATGTATCTCGGACAATACAAGGACACAGGGTAGAGTACACACCATGTACTCCACCACATAACCATACGAGGCCAGTAACGCAGGTCACCCCATGTAATGATTACACAAGTTAGAATACATGGGTTGAGGCCATTTACAGGCACATGGTCAGCATACACGGAGTGGAACCTAGATACCTTGACATGGGGTGAGATCCTCCCTACACGCCGTTTAGTTGCATTTTACACGAAAAGACTTACGACTCGGGTCATTACACATGGTCAGTGCCCAGAGTCGCGAGACACGGCGTGTGACCCCTTCTACACACTGTGTATATCCTGGTTGATGTCTTGATCCTCTTTTCCATCTTTCCAGGGACAAGTTTAGTTTGGGTTAGTTCTCATTTTGATCATTCCCGTAAAGACCAAGAATCATTTATATCCACATGAGTATGATCCCTTCAGCAAGTCTTTTTGAGATAGAGTCAGGTATCCCTCCGTGAGGCCCAGAGCGAGATCCTATATCCATTATTGACCCTAATTAGAGTTAGGTATTGACATGAATAATCCAATAGTTCATTGATCCTCTAATTAGCAGGTGAATTCAGATGAGTCATGGTATCCACGAAGGACTTGGTAGTGGTCTTCATTTTTGTATCATTATCTTTCACCACTGAGGAGTGTGTTCTCCCAAAATGAGTGTATCTACCTCCAATGAATTTTCCTAACAAATAGTACTTCTCAGAAAAATGTCATCAGAGATCTCAAACTCAAGGAGCGAGTTCTCCCGAATGAGTGCTTCATGGAACCTTCGAACCGAATCCCTAGCGGTGGTATGTGGTTGTGTGACTTGTCCCTAGACTACGGGTCTAGGTTTTGAGTATATCTGGATTTTTTTCTCTTACTATATGTTCAATTTACATATATTGTGTAGAGATGACTATACCTTTACTTGGTGTATTGATTTTTTGTTTTCAAGGTCATCTACTAAGTATTGTTATACTCACCCATGCACGGGCTTTGCCTGCACATGTCATGTCTTGTGTAGACGAGCGGCCTTTTGATGTAGTCCAGGGCATACCAGAACCAGACCAAGATTTCTGAGTTCCCTTCAGGCTGAGGTGTTCCTACAGTTATGAGTAGAAGTCCTAGTACCTCTTTGTACTTACAGGATGGACTTTATAGTTTCTAGACTCTTATTTTTGTGGGCTTGTATTCTAGCGCAATTTTACTTTCTACACATTACTTACATTGTACTCTGTTAGTTGGGTTTAGTTGTATGCAAGCATTTTGTTCCTTAGTGGTCTTTTTACATTTCAACATTTGTGGTATTGGAGATTTTTTCGTGTGTACATGTACTTAGGTAAGGCCTCCCATGTTTGCAATATGCCTACTCAGTGCTAGTCACCAGCCCCTTTCCTACTAGAGGAGGGCTTGGGGAGTCACGGCATGGGCCCCACTAAGATGGGTCATGATAGATTATATTAATAAGATGAAACTTATATATAAAGGAAGAACAATATTAAAAGTTAAGACCATATTCCAAATGATTTTATTGAGGCTTTTTATTTAACTGAGTTTAATGGGAAGAATGTAAAAAGGTGTGTGTAAATGACAAACACATGAATATATTTACATATAACCTATTTAAAATCATAATTTAAGTAATGAATTTAATATAGGATCTTTTTTTGGAATGTTATATGTTTTAGTAATTTTATGATAGAAATATGATTTCAATAATATGGAGTATCATATTCAACATTGTGGGCCACTCTAGTTCATCACCGAAGTCGCAACTAGTAATATTTATAAGTTATTTTTATTTATTGAACCTTGGTGAGTGTCATAATATGATTATATATAAAATATACTAGTTTTCTTTATCCATAGATTCTCATGTGTGGTGAAATCTATTTTCTCCATATATGAAATCATTTCTTGTGACTCCCTCAAGTGGTAACCATCCTGGGCTGGTACTAAAGATAGAGATAGTGAACCTTGAATCTATCCACTAATAAGGCATGTGTTGGTGACTACAATAGTGGGTATATAATAAAAATTTAGAGGAATTAACCTCTTTATGTAAATTTAAGGAATAAGAGATAATATGATATACTTCTAATCAAATCTATGAATTAATAAACAAGAAATCACAAAAAATAAATGTAATGTCATACATAAAATCAAACAATTGATAAGATTACAGAAGAAAATATTAGGTAGCTACAACAAACTGTAATAACTCTTGAATAAAACCATGAGCTAGTAATTCCTAGTTCAATCCCCAAAAAACTCTTACAGACCTGAGAATAAGTTTATATATACATTAAGAGAGAATACAACTAAAATCATAAGGGTCCTCCCCAAAAATGCTTGTAAAATTTATATAAGAATAATACAAAAGACAAGTTATTAAACAAATAAAACAAAAACAAACATAAATATATAAAGATATTTCCAATCCACACTTAGGATCACTCACCAAGTAATGAATTCAAGTAAGAAAATTAATATCAAATACTATATATAAATGAAGGTACCACACATCCACTTCCCAACGGGTGTGTAACTCTCACACCAAAACAACAAACATCCTATTATCATCCCTCTCATAAGTCATCCTACCTTAAATAGGGAAATCATACAAAACCATATTCTATCCCATGAATCTCATCAAATCTTAATCATAATCTCATCTTGTAACATATTAGATATATGAAATACACTTCATCCCATGTATCATGCATTACACCTCATGCCACTATATCCCATGCATGTACACCCATGGGAAACTGAAGCCACCATAAACAGACACAATTATGTGTTATAACTTCAAGTCGTTACAGCTAGTACATAAATCCATAGTATAAATGAGAACTATTATAACTCCCATGATTCCTTACAGAATAATTTAAGCTCCTATAGCCTGGGTATGCCCGTATAAGATATTGTAGTATATGGGAGAACATGGGTCATATAGTAGATAACCACATGTCCCCTCACCATCCTGGATGTTGGGGAAAATACCACATAAAATATATGGGCATCTATTTCCTTTCCAATACGAGTGATGAAACATATGAAATTAGAAAAATATATGATGTATTTTCCACAACAGCACTAAGGAAAACTACCTATCTTTAGAATCAACTATAGCTATCATCCCATATGACACCCAGCTGCCATCACTATAGCCTTGGAGAATAGAGCTCGTAGTAGTTAACATGAATTATGGTTTAATGATACTTATCCTTTTACACTTAATGATTTTCAATTTTATTCATTCATTTTACAGTCCAGTAATTACCATTCTTTACTAATCCCAACATTAAATTTTCTATTTTAATTAAATCATTCCATTATATGATAACATACTTCTATTATCATTATTAAATTTTCAATGTTCAATTCCCATGATCATAGAGAATTCATTCAACCATCCTATAGTTCTCAATAATCTATAAATCATTTATCATTAACTCCGTAAAAAACCTCATCACATAGGTTCATTTATTAATCCAATTTATAATTATATAAATTATGAGTGCTCTAGGATTCATCCTTAGCTACCACAGTAAATGAATCACTTCATGTGTATAGAACCAACTACACCAAGAAGTTGAGAATCAAACTAATAAATCATCCTAAAATCCATCCTCTAAAAGAAACATAAAGAATCAACTGTTGAGATAGCCTCACCTCACGAATCTTCACAACAACCCAACAGTCATAAATGACACCATAACACATATCAAATTCAATTTTTTTACTTATCGACATCAATCCACCACCAGAACCTTGGGTAGACCAAATTTTTGTTCACAAATTTTATCAACTATACTAGTTTATCAACAAATAACATCATAGATCTAACATCCTAGAGACATAATTCATGGAAATAAAAAGTATTTTCATCACATCACACTCATAAGGAATCAAAATCCATAGAACCATGACATTTGCACCATTATCAAACAATATTAGGCTCACTCATCCCCAAAAACTTATTTTCAATAAAAAATACTTTAATTATCATCATTAATTAACTAGTTTATTATGAAACTATTTTTCACCAATAATACTTTATAATAATAGTGGATAAATAACCGAAAAATATAGCAGGATACATGTTTCAACCTATACTTCTAATTCCATTTGTTTGAAGGAAATAATTAATTAAATTTTCATGCCTCTTCCACAAATCATTAGTTTTTCCAAACATTACATTATTTAACCAATTTCAAGAATATAGATCATGTCAAAGAACAATAATAATCACAATAAGATAAAATCACACTATTTAGAAAATATCAAAAAATAATATCAATTGTAGCATGTGATGATATTCCATTTCATTTATCTAATTTAAATATTAAGAAATTATTATTATTACTACAGGAAATAATACTTTCATTTTCACCCCTTTCAATTCTATAATCTTCTATATTATTATCTTGATTAACGTTGATTCCATATTTTCCCATGGAGCTGAGGAATTATACCTTCATACTTGCACATAAAATAAAAGAGAGATAATAGATCCCCTACATTGTGAGAAGGTCTATGGCATATTATAGTGGAAATAAAAAAAATAGGAGGATGATATGTACAGAAATAGAAATTACAATGAGGGGTTAAGGGAAAAGTTGAATTATTACAGAACTCAAATAGTGAAATCTTGATCACCCATACTTGATATAAAAAATAATAATTAATGGGGAGGTTACACTTTAATTTAAAAAATTATAAGTCGTGTCTTCCAGAGTTCATTCCCGTGACTTAGAAAAACTCTATTCTAAATTGTATTAAATTGATTTTTGATTTCAGTTATGTATTTATCTCCCTTACATGACCCAATTTCAACTAATTAATTTTTTATGTCAATGATTAGATTTATTCCCCTTTGTGACATATTTTAAATCCCCCAATATCAACTTATATTCCAATTTATTTTATTTATCCATATTTCATGTTATATAGGAATGGAAATTCTAAATAGAATGAGCATTATGTAGAAAAGGAGATGACCTTAATATGATGAACCTGATATAAAAAGGTTACCTTTACATGAGTTTGAGAAGACCTTTACGTGAGATCTAAAAAATGGATGAACCCAATATAGATCTATGTTAATATTCAAGTAGCTCTACCCTCATAGAAAACCTACCAAGATAAAATATTGAGTTTTCCATAACACATAGGGGTTAACTTCACAAAAAATGGATTTTCCATTATGTAATATTGGTTAACTTTATGTGAGATTTGAATGAACCTAATTCACATCAACAAATACCTTTCTACAGAGGACTAAAATCATGCTTACCTAGATAAAAGTCAACAAATATACCATTTCGCACCTCTACCATCACAAGATATAAAATATACCCTGAATAAATGTAGGTTAACTTTAATCAATAGATTAAAAATATCCCTAAATTACCCAATATTTATTCTTCCTTGATCCATGGATGGGTTCTCCATAAGGATAATAAAAAATATAAATTTTCACTTATTGAAACATATAAATAATTTAGAAAACACTATAAACACCATCTCAGAACCTCTAAGCCCTAGAAGAAAATAGAGGAATGGATTTAGAAATATGGGATTTTATATAAAATACCTATACATAATATCTCATCCCAAATAATTTATATCAAATACTACAAAGGAAATAGAAAATAATCCAAACAACCACTCTACGAGATACCTCCCAAGGAACCCACCACATTAAAATCATAGCCAACACACAAGGGGGGAAAAGTGAATATATAAATATATTAATTGGGGAAATAACTATAAAATAGTAATAAATGCACCCACATTAACAATATCAAGGAAATAAAACAATCTCATATGTCAATATATGGTCACACAAAAAATCTCAACAAAGATAAAAAAACCAGTCCAAAATGGGTTAAACAACAAACAACTCAAGATATTGATCCTACATCCATGACTCCCTTTACCATGGTATCTCTAATAAATCATTATTCTATTAAAGGACATGAGATAATGGGATAAAATTCGTATATAACTGCTTCTTTTGATGGTATTTAATCTTAATAAGACACTCCTTGGGGGTCGAATCACTATCAAAATCCATATCTCCCTAGTCAATGATTTGGGAATTTTCATAATAATATTGGTTAAGCTAGGAAAAATGAAATAGACCTTGTTTTGGGATCATCTTTGGGGGATGTGATAACTGATAATCCATATCACCAATATGCACCAACACCTTGAAATGTATAAAAAATTAGGGTGAGAGCTTACACCCATGGTTGAACCTTCACTATCCAAATGTGGAGTAACAATTAAGAATAAATTATCTCCAATATTGAATAGTTGAGGCCTAATTATATGAAAGGAATAAGACTTAGATTATCATTCAATAACTTTAATCACTCAATGATCACCTGCACGTTCTCCATCATGATCTACCCCAATTCTGGTTTGAGAATAGGTCGCCCTCTATGCTTGGTCAAGGTTAAAGAAGCTTAGAAGGGACAGTCATACTATTCTTATCAAAAATCTATACCAATAGTGGAATAGAAACTATTATTATAATAAAACGCCATAAATTTTAGGTTCCTCACCCACATACCTCTAAAATTAGGAATACATGCATGAAACATGTCTTCAGGTGTTTTTATAGTGTGTTATGTCTGACCCTCTAACTATAGATGAAATTCATTACTATGTTATAACTATGAGCCAAAATAATATTGGATACCTCTCTAAAACCGAGAGGTTAACCAAGTATTGTGATCATATATAATCATATTTGGACACCCCATAAAGCCTCAATAACTCATATACATTCTGCCTTAAAAACACTCAATGATATGGACTTCTTCATAACTAATAAGTGAGATGACTACGCCATGTTGTCCAAGATCACCTATATTTAATCACACCATCCATGAGACCAAGGAAAACCAATGATAAATTCTGTTGAAATTTACCCTAACATAAAATGGGGAACATCCAATAGTTATATTGATTCACCATGAATATAGAGCTCATATTTCACCCTCTTCAATACCATTCACTAAGATATAAAATCTATGATAGATCTATCCAATCTAGATAATAAGAAATAAACTCACAAGGTATAATTCCTTTATTACAAAATAAGACATTCCAAAAAAGTCTAACTATGGAATTCATTGAGAACCACATCACACATCATTTAAAGAATAACAAGCCTCCCTATAAATAGAAATTGATGTTTTTCATCCTTATAGCAACCTAAGAAATAATAATATATTATTTCATATTACATAACATACTATTATAATAAATACTATGTGAGGATATAGAGGTTTAGTGTCTTTGGATGATTAAACATACAAATAAATCATATTAAATATAAAAACATCATCATTATTTTAAATTTCAAATAGTGATCCTAACTCATATAGAATTATTTAACTAGATAGGATATCCATGGGAAAATGTATAGGGAAAAGGGTGATATAGAAAGTCCAGTAAGTGAATCAATATAGAAATAAATATTAACATGAGAGTCAAGAGGCATACCATGATATCATAAAGAGGATGATCATATGAATGAATACATGGAATAAGAAAATGATTCATAAGATGATAATCATTTATAAACAACATAAAACATGACATTACAAACATAATTCAAGGTCCACTCCAAATTCCATCATCATAAAGTGGAAAAAGTCTCATAGGATATTAGGTCCACTCCCTTATCACATAAATAAAATCTCATGAGATATAAATCTTTACCCAATGAATTATAGAGATACATAATTATTATCACACCCATAATATAAACAAAAATAATTCATATGTGTTCTAAAAGAGGAAATTAAACCATATAAAAAATAATTATGATGAAACCCATTAGAAGTAAATGGGTTTCAAAATTCAAATTCATATTATAAATGAAGTCTAAATCATAAGGATTACTAAGAGAAGAATAAAATAATTCATTTTCAATGTTAATAATTGAAATGGGGACATATTTCTAGAACATGGAGCTCTAATGTAGAAAATTCATGAGATGGATCTTGGAGAATAAAGAATAAAAATAAACCACTTTAGTGGTGATTAGGGAAATAAGTAAAGAATATTTTAAAATAAGGAAAGTGATTATTGTTTTTTATAAAACTAGAATTGAATAATTATGGTTCTTTATATAGTAATAAGGGTTTCTTGAAGCTATTAATTATCTAAAAGTATTTGATAGGGGTAATTATTTAAATGAGATAATAAATAGAAAAATTAATAAAAACACGGTTTACATAAAAGTGGTAATTTCAAATAGAACTAAAATCTTATATAACCCTAGAAATGATAAAATATTTAAATAGGTATATATTAATTGAAATATATACAAAAATAAAGAGTTTAATGAGTTGAATATTTCATAAAAGGGAGAAAAAAAGTGAATGTGTAACTAGAAAGTTATAAATAAGGTATTAAAGATCCATTTTTATGTTTCAAAACACCTTTTTTGAAATCTAAGAATGTAAAAAATAAATAAAATTTATATTTAAAATAGGATAATTTTTATATTATTTTAACATGATATAACACTTAATTAGGCCTCTAATTAAAATAGAGAACATTCACATGAAGTGAAATTATAGACAATGTGGTGAAACCATTGTTTAAGAGGATGCAAATTATTATAAATAAATCTAAATTTTTCAAGAAGGATTAAAACTAAAAAATTAATAATATTTGTTTAAAAATTTATCTCATAAGATATAAATAGTTATAACATATGAAATTAAATATGAGACTAAAGTAGAATCATTATAACTAAAGAAATAAAATTGAGTTATAAAAGACCCTTATATTTTATCTAAGAAACCAATTTTTGAACACAAAGAGGATGAGAATTAATTGAAGTGAATTTTATTTTTTAAATAATAATTTATGATATTAATAATCAAGGGGTCAGTAGATACATCATACATAAAAATAATGGTGCCTAATATCTATGGATGCCTCAAAAAAGAATGTTTTAGATAAAAACCCTATCCTCGTGTCTGAATGAAATTTTCATTTTCAATTTAATTAAGGAATAATAAAATTATGATTTTAAATAAAATTCCTAAGAATAGTATACAAATATATTTCTCTTTATAATGTATATTTATCATCATTTTTCTCTAATTTCTTACATCGTTTCCACTTATGTTTGTTACTTGATGTTCTTTTATCAATTTCTATAAAACATTCATTGTTTTTTACCCTAGTCAAAGTGTGGTAAAATAGTGTCATAATATGAAAAAATTTATATTATTATTAAATATATTATTACATTATCACATAATTTAAGGTAAATATATTTTTATTAATGGTCTGAAATTTGAAAATGTACTTTGATTTATCCTTTTTAGAGGTCATATTTAATATAAAGATTTATTATTAACAATACATATTAAATTAATAATATTATCATTAAATTTTGTTAATGGTTTTGTAAAAAAACTATTTATACATTAAATACATGTTTTATTCCACCCGTTTTAGTCAGTATGGGGGAAAATAGAAACATTATCACATAGAGGTGGTAGTCCGCATGTACACATGAACGATGATCTCATTTTAAAGAATAGAAGAATGGAAGAAAAAAATTTCATGTCATTTAAAAATAATTAAAATGTTATAAATATTGTATTATTTTAGTAAATTTCCTTTTCTAACTATCCATGAATGGTGGTGATGGAAAATTACACAATTCATTCAGGGAGGTGGTAATCTGGAGACACACATGACGACGTTTCCATTTTTATGAATGATTTTGGATGAATTTATAAAATGGATGATCCATTAGTATAAAAAACATACCAGAATATTATTAATACTATTGTTATCATTATTTCATGGATAAAATAGGTTTTTTGTGGTAAAAGTATAAAATATTTAAGAAAATGTGGTGGAAAATATTTCATCTCACTTTAGATATTATCCTTTAGTAACAACCTTAATGCACCTTATATTATCCTTTTGTAAAGGTAAGATCTTATAGGATGTTTATAGATAGTATTTTAGAGACTATGGTCAAATTTTTGTAAAACCTAAGGGTCTTTGGATGTGTGGAGTGGTGGATGGGTGGTGGTTCCTTTTATAATTGAAGGGAAGTTCATTTTTGGCCCATATAACACTTTAATAAAAGAGAGAACATGTTTCTCATGGAATGTAGTGAAAATATGGAAAATAATACCGTATGGTAAGGGGTATGGTCTATAAATCTACAAACACACTTTTTTATACAAGTTTTAAATAGTTTTCTAAGACATTTACTGTTATATTTTTTTAACTTTGACTATTTTTTGTTTTTACCAACGTAACTAATTTTTAAATATGTAATTTATTTTTAATAACTAAAAATAAAATGAGACTTACTAGATAATTTGAAAAAAATTATTCAAAATAATAAAATTAATTTATAAAATTAAAATTATATGTTTTAGAGAAATTAATTTAACAATAGCTAATGTAATGCAAAAAACCAGTTTTTCGAAAAAGATATATTTTTAAGAATAAGATTTATGTTTAGGATAAAATTAAAATTTTAATGACTAAATTGAAATTAAAATGATTATTATTCAAATAATCTAAATTTATTGTTAAATTAACTAAAAAATCTAATTCCACTATGTGAAAATTTTATTAAAATAAATAGATTAAAAATAAGTTTCTTTAAAACATTACGTAAATTTTCTAAAATGTTAAGCTTGGATTATATATATCAACATGTTATTTAATAATACATCGTTAAAATTTAAAAAATATAATTTAGATATTAAAAATATTTTCAAAAAAATTCTGAATTTCTTGAATAATAATTTTATAAATGTTAGAGTATTAGTAAAATTATTATTTTCCATTATTCGCATAAATATCAATTATTTCAAAAAAATACAAAAAATTAATCATAAGCTGATACTTTTATTATAAATCCAAAAAATATTTTATTTTTTTAAATTGAAAATTTAAAATATGAAATTCAATTTCTAATTAAAAACATAAAATATAATGAAAAGTTATTTTTAAAGGAAAGCAATTTTTTGTATATTAACCATTATTTTTCCTATAAATTACCAACTAATATATTTTTACCCTTTTATTCATAAAATTAGTATTTTTATATTATTTATTCATAATATACTTATTTCCTTAAAATAAAACACCAATTTCTGGATAATATTTAGATAATCATTGATTTTAGTTTTGAATGGTAGTTCAACTAGCACTGATATTATGGAAATCTCCATGAGATAAAACATATTCTATATATAGTTTCACATAAACAATAATTCATTTAGTTTATCTTAGGCTTATAAGGGGAAAACCCTAGTGAATATAACTCCCTTACAAGATTAGGAAAATAGTATTCATAATTAAGTCTTCTGCTTCTGAATTCATTTTCTTCTGCCTTTATTTATCTATTTTGCGATATATTTACTTAAATTTATACATGCTAATTTAACAAAAAATTTATAAAGGATATATTTAATTTTAAAAATATGTTTTTTTAATTTTAGTTTAGTATATTTTTTCAAACACACTATTTAATATATTTTCTTATTTAATTAGATAATATAGTGAAATATTTGGTCGTTACACTTTCAAAACTAAATAAATCACATCCATTCAATTTTAATTACTCCTAAAAAATGAAATTACTTGTGGGAACTCTTACCATATTCAGCATTCAAGATACAAATTCTAATAGGTAATCTACCTTGAATTATTGGGCCATATAAAATAACTTATCTTTCATCAATCAATATTGATCATTCATACCTTTATGTACCATAGTATGTAGATAACCTAATCATATATTCTCCTCAACATACCTTTACCAAAACTATTTTAATCTTTAGGACATTAACCCACATTGAGATTATATATTCCCTTAAAAAATAACTCTATTTTTAAACCTCAAATTTTTTAGTCACTTGTTTATTGGTGAAAAATAGTCAATATATATCATAATCCCAAAAATTAGATAAAAATAAACAAACAAATGTCATGGATTACTTTTTATTTAAATAAATAATGAATTCCAATAATATTTAACTCACTTTTCTCAAAATAAATCAACCCTATATTATTTTCATATCAAAATTATATCAATCCAAAAAATTATAAATAGTTAAATCATGTGTTTTTCAATGGTTATCCAAAAAAATATAACTTTTTCAGGAAATCACTTTTCAATTTTATTAATTCTATTTAATGTATGATTCAAAAAATTTAAAATAGAAATTCTGATGAAAACTCAATGGATGTTTCACATAACACTAAAAAAAATTAGAATGTACCAAAATACCATATATAATTATCAATCACAATTAAAATATTTATTATTATCACAAATTAATTTATATTATATTATCAAGATTAATTTTTTAGGTAAGACTAAAAAAGAAACATTTTCTATTATAACAGGAATATACTATAATTCTCTGCCATTTATGTTTTCTCAACCATTCAGTTATAATATATAGTATTTTTGGATACATTTTATTATTTTATTCATCTTCATGACGTTGTTTCAACCAAATATTCAAACCAAAATTGTCATGAAAATATCTCATGGAGTAAGAGTATATGAATAGGAAAACTCAATATCAAGATGTATTATCTAATGAAACTATCATTTTAACCCATGATACTTTTAGTTAAATATTTTTATACTTTTTTAATGTAACTAGAAAATAAATCATTCATAGTTTTCCATAAAGAGAATATGATTAAATAAAACATATCCCTTATGAGTGTCTAGTAAGGCATGAAGTTAGGAATATTTGTAGTACACTAGGTCCTAGTTTAGTTAAACCCAACACACCCACTTTGGGGTTATTACCCATTTCTAAAACTATGTCAATGATTTCATCCACTTTCTAGTATCTATTCAGGTATGTTATTTCAAGGGAAACCACACAATATGTAATTTAACAAAATTTTGGTATGTTATCATATACTTAGGATTATCCCTTAGGCTACCATTTTGGTTCTCAGTAAGTTTTTGTCATCCTAAAATCCAAAAATAACTATACCTTCCTTTGAAACGAACTAAAACAACCCAATCCATAAATCCATATTATTTCAAAATTCTTAATATAATTTTCCAACAAATACAAGTTGATGATTTTAGGTCTAGTGTCTTTATAACATTTGGCATATAAATACTTCATCTTAAACATAAAAAAATCATCTTTATTTAAAATTAAACTTAACACCTAAAACTCCCTTACATCTTTTAAAACTATATAGGATAACCTATATAAAATTAATATGGAAAAGGATGATCTAGAAATCCTAATAAGTGAATAAAAATAGAAATAAATAATAACAAGAGAGACAAGATACAGAACTTGATATCACAAATTGGATGATCATAAGCATGAAGATATAGAATATGGAAATAATTTAATCAGATTATAAAAATGTAGAAACTATTTAAAAGATGATATCATAAACATATGTCAAGGGTCATTCCCAAGATCATCATTATAAATAGGAGAAGTCCAATTGTGGATTAGGTTCAATCCTTAATCCCTTATATAATATATCATTATTTAGAATTCATTACCTAATTTATTTGATGACTATATAATTCTGGGTTCACTTTTCATATAAATGAAAACTATACATAAGAATTACACATGAAGAATGTAAACCTTATATAAATCATAAGCTTGAAAAAACCCATGAGAAGGAGGTGGGCTTTATAATTCTAATTAAAGGAATAACCAATGTCTAAATCCCATGGATTATTAAGAGAAGAATTAAGTGAATCTTTATGGAAATTTTTATTTGAAAAATGGAAATGGGTCCTTCACATGTAGTTACAATGTATAAAATCAATGATAAATATATATGAAAAAATGAATAAAAATGAACCACTTGGGTGGTACTTAAATAAATAAATAAGTGATATTTTAAAATAACAAATGATCTTATTGTTTTTAATAATAAATAACTGAACCAAGAAGGTTATACATAAAATAATGTGGCTTTTTAGTATCTATTCATGATTTAATAACATTTTATTGGGGAGATTCTCAATTTGAGTTAAGAAATAGGAATGTTCCCTTAAACCAAGTTTACTTAAATGTAGGAATTTTGAAGGGAAAAAATTGTATAAACCTAGAAGTGAAAAGGATATTTTTCTAGGTATATATGTTATATATATACAAAAATATAAGAGGAAAATTAGAATAATGTTTCGTAAAACATATAAGAAGAAAAAAAATGTGTAATTGAAAAATCATAAAGGAGGTATAGAAGATCTATTTTTATGTTCCAAAACAACTTTATTGAAATAACACATCATAAAAAAAAATAAAAAAACATTATCTTGAAAATAGAATAAGTTAGATCATAATTTCACATCACATAACACATAATTAGGTTTCCAATTAAAATTGAAAACATTGTAGGGAATATGAATTATAGACAATGAGGTGAAACCGTCGTTTAAAAATATGATAATTAGTCTTAACATATTTGCATTTTCAAAAAGTATTATTAATCATAAATAAAAAATATTTGAAAAAAGTAATCTCCTAAAATATAAATTGGGTACACCATGTAAAATAAAATAAAAAACTCAAGGAGAAAACCAACTTACCTCTGTGGAAGATCGATTATACCTGGAGGTAGTTATGGGGTTATTCATAAAGGTAAATAAAAAATGATTACATTTAACTTATAGAAATTTATAAATAATATTGAAAGTCCCTAAACACCCTCTCAGAACCGCCAAGACCTAGGAAAATAGATAGGTATGGATCTTCAAATCTACACCCTTACATCATTCATTTAATATTACACAACACAACTCAGTTTATATGTTTTTTAGCATTCTTTTAGCCTTTAAATCACTCCTATTGCTCTCACAAGGTTCAATTCTTTCTATGTGGGTAGATATTGGAGTCCTTTTTGATCCAAAATAGGGTTTTTCTAACATTATACCATATAAAAGACACAATATTTATATCATAATTAACTTTACCCTTTTTCTTGGTCGACTGTATAGTTAAAAATATAAACGTTAAGGTTAACTATTTACATATAGGATTGAATCTTTTCTTCAACGCTATCAACTACTCTATTTGTTCATGGGAGCCTTTTTTGATATGGGAACTTATTAAATATATATGGAAAAATGAATTGTTCTACATGACAATCTCTAGAAATTAATGGCAATCATGGATCTTCAAAATAGTCTATTATACACAAAAAAATTACAAACATTAATTATCACCAATGAATAAACTACATGATTGAATATGTGTTTCATTTTCCTTTTAATTTTTATGTTTTTTAAACTTTACTAAAATAAATTAAAAATATACAGTTTAGTTACATTCATTTCAAATAAAGTCTAGAATGATAATTTACACCATTAAAATCAAATATTACAAAAATTTAACAATAAAATAAAAATAAAATTTGTACCTCAAAAATGTATAGAAAACTATAATTTAAGGGTATTTTCACATTCAGAAATGAAAAAATTTAAAAATGATGCCATATTTACATAAAACTTCATGATATCAAATAACCCCACACTAAAATCTTCCTTTTCCGTGACCAATAATCATATATTAAATGATAGTGATACTAAATTTAATTATAAATTAGATAATTAGAAAAATAAACTAAATCATCAATCATGAAATATATCATGATTATTTTAGGAATTATTTTCCTTATATTTCACCCCTTTTATTCACATCTTTTAGCAATTTATTATTATTCATTCACATTTACAACCTTCAATATGTATAAATCAAATATCATCACTTAATAATTATATATTCATGGTTTTTCATAATCCCCATGCACATAAATTTTTTCCATAAGCTTTCAATGCCTCTAAATTATCTACTAAAAGAGATAACGTATAAAAAATCTTAATAACATTAGATAGGGTTGCTTCTAGGGTTTGACGGTAGGTGGGTAATGATTTGAATAAATAAAATATTAAATGAGAAATTTTTATCACATAATCTAATTGAATGATATCAAATTAAAATAGTGAAACCCAATCACTAATTTACCTTTAAAATAGAGCACCAAACTCTTCCAGTCCCTTTTGTCTTTGCGGTTTTCAAATCCAGATAGTGAAATAAATAAGGGTTTATTCTCATATTCTAATGTTTCTAATAATTTTTCTAATTTTTTTATATAATATTATATTTTTTAATTTATTTTTATCATAATTGGAAACATAAAATAACAATAATAATCTATTCATTACCATTTTTCCTATAATTTGTTATCAAACCCCAATTTATGCTATTAAAATTGAATTTCCTCCTTGTGAATTTCTTGAAACAAACCCTAACACCACACATAACTAAATTATACTCATATAATATACTAAGATATGTATAGATAAGGAAAATTGATGTCTAATGTGGTGTTTCAAAAATGTTATACATTTTTTTAAGGTCTTAAAATGAGTTTAAATTTTACATGAAGTACCAATGTATTTAAAATATTATTGTAAGTAAAATATATACACTATCATAATTATATAACATTACTCCTGTAGTTTTGTAAAAGTTACAAGGAATTTATCGTATCTTATATGTCCCATTACTCTCAATAAATAAAGAGTAATAGAAAGAATATTTAATTTTTTTAGAATACCACTTAGAACTATGTGTTTAATGTATTGAATTATCTCTTACGTAATGTGTAAAATCATAGTTAATGATTTTTATATTTAAATTTTTAGGTGGACTTTTTTTGTTTCAAAGGTATTCATGGATTTTTGGGAGTTTTTCTATAGAACCTAGGCTAGACAATTCTTGCTCAAGAAATTTACACCATGAATATGTTGCTAAGAAGGCTCCAAGAGTTTGGTTCATCATGTGAAAAGGGTTCTGTATGAGAACTAAATTCACATCATGAGTTAATTGAATGGGATTTATTTAACCTAAAGTGACACCTTTTTTTTATATGAAACATTTAGGATTCATGCCATGAATATAGGATTCAAAATGTGAATCATTTACGTATTGGTTCTTTCTATATGGTGGAATATTGAATCCTAATTCATTTGGTTTCCTTGTCACAAACTTGTACCCTAATTATCTCCTTGATGATTTTGGGTGATTCCTTTCCATCTGGATCACTCTATTTGGTTCCTTGATCTCTAGAATAGTTGGATGCTCTTCCTTTGGTAAGTGTTCTATTCTCTTTTCTATTTCTTTCATTGTTATTCATTGCAGCAATGGAGTAGGCTATTTTTTTGGTATTGGTAATCATGAGATGATTATTATTTTATTCCTATTAAATATATTTTTTTATGTCAGTTCATTTCCATCCATTGATGGTGGGTGGATCCCCTCACGCTTAATGTGCGACCCAAGTTTTAGGTAGGTAGTTCTGTATCTTCCCTATGAAACTTTAACTATAATTTTTCTTTATTTTATAAATTAATTTATATTGAATTAGAATGACATTGGAATGATTTTTGTGTGTAATAGGGGCTGTAAGAAAACATTTCCCCCTATTTTGGTAAAAATATGATTTATAAAGTAGTGTTAATTGGGTTCTGAAATTCGTTTTCAAAGTGGTTTTTGATGGGAAAAGGTTGTTTGAATTTATATTTTTAATTTTTTATTCCATTTCAAATGATTTGATAAATTCATTACAATGGAGACTTGGGTACTTAGTTGGAAGGTCTAGTATTAGGCCTCATCTTTTGTTACTGTAAGGGAATTCACTTTCTAGGGTGTTCTTCCATTCCAATATCGAGATGAATTTGGATCTAGGACTTGATTGACATGTAAGGAGGGTTCAATATATAGGTTTTTCATCTATTACCCAGACCATTAATCAGGGGTTCGTGGGACTTGTAGTGCACACTAGTGATAATTGATATACTAGTGACCTAGCTAGCCTGACTATGAGTTATCTTTAGGGCATGTTTTACCATTATGATTTAGATTTTGTAATTTTATGGATCAGATACACCTATCATTGTTTAATGAAATTGGTTATTATAAATAATTTTTGAAACTACTCTAGCAATATTTTTTTAGAACTGTGTAAAATGGGTACTATTTACCATTTTTTTGATATTAAACCATTTAACTATTTATATCAAGCATTGTTTTTCCATAAAATAAGAATATTTTTATTATTGAATAGTGACATGATATGGAACACTTGTCTGGAACCTACTAATTATATTTAGTTCACACACTACACACCCCTTTTGTGGTGTGTAGACCTTATATTTCCTTTGATTTCAAAAAATTAAAGGCACCACAGTGAGGTAAAGAGGTTTATGTCAGCTGGGTATGGATTACTAGTGGTGATATGGTGGAAATTTTCACACATATCACATGTAGTAGTGTTTTATTGTTTTGTTTTTCCTTTTTGGTTATTGGATGTATATCTTAGTCTTTTTAATGGTTTCTTTTGAGTCTTATCATTACATTTTTTTCTTCTTTGGTTATGGAATATATTTCTTTCAGCCTTCTTCCAATATTTATTTTAGAATTTTTTATATTTATGCCATCCAACCTGTATAACCCTAGAAATGATAAAATATTTAAATAGGTATATATTAATGGAAATATATACAAAAATAAAGAGTTTAATGAGTTGAATATTTCATAAAAGGGAGAAAAAAAGTGAATGTATAACTAGAAAGTTATAAATAAGGTATTAAAGATTCATTTTTATGTTTCAAAACACATTTTTTGAAATCTAAGAATGTAAAAAATAAATAAAATTTATATTTAAAATAGGATAATTTTTATATTATTTTAACATGATATAACACTTAATTAGGCCACTAATTAAAATAGAGAACATTTACATGAAGTGGAATTATAGACAATGTGGTGAAACCATCGTTTAAGAGGATATAAATTGTTATAAATAAATCTACATTTTTCAAGAAGGATTAAAACTAAAAAATTAATAATATTTGTTTAAAAATTTATCTCTTAAGATATAAATAGTTATAACATATGAAATTAAATATGAGACTAAAGTAGAATCATTATAACTAAAGAAATAAAATTGAGTTATAAAAGACCCTTATATTTTATCTAATAAAACAATTTTTGAACACAAAGAGGATGAGAATTAATTTAAGTGAATTTTATTTTTTCAATAATAATTTATGATAATAATAATCAAGGGGTCAGTAGATACATCATACATAAAAATAATGGTTCCTAATATCTATGCATGTCTCAAAAAAGGATGTTTTTGATAAAAATCCTAACCTCATGTCTGAATAAAATTTTCATTTTCAATTTAATTAAGGAATAATAAAATTATGATTTTGAATAAAATTCCTAAGAATAGTATACAAATATATTTCTTTTTATAATGTCTATTTATCATCATGTGTCTCTAATTTCTTACATCGTTTCCACTTATGTTTGTTACTTGTTGTTCTTTTATCAATTTCTTTAAAAAATTCACTGTTTTTTACCCTGGTCAAAGTGTGGTAAAATAGTTTCATAATATGAAAAAATTTGTATTATTATTAAATATATTATTACATTATCACGTAATTTAAGGTAAATATATTTTTATTAATGGTCTGAAATTTGAAAATGTACTTTGATTTATCCTTTTTAGAGGTCATATTTAATATAAACATTTATTATTAACAATACATATTAAATTCATAATATTATCATTAAATTTTTTTAATGGTTTTGTAAAAAACTATTTATACATTAAATACATGTTTTATTCCACCCGTTTTAGTCAATATGGGGGAAAATAGAAACATTATCACATAGAGGTGGTATTCCACATGTACACATGAACCATGCTCTCATTTTAATGAATAGAAGAATGGTAGAAAGAAAATATCATATCATTTAAAAATAATTAAAATGTTATAAATATTGTATTATTTTAGTAAATTTCATTTTATAACTATCCATGAATGGTGGTGATGGAAAATTACACAATTCATTTAGGGAGGTGGTAATATGGAGACACACATGACAACGTTTCCATTTTTATGAATGATTTTGGATGAATTTATAAAATGGATGATCCATTAGTATAAAAACATACCAGAATATTATTAATACTATTGTTATCATTATTTCATGGATAAAATAGGTTTTTGGTGGTAAAAGTATAAAATATTAAAGAAAATGTGGTGGAAAATATTTCATCTCACTTTAGATACTATCCTTTAGTAACAACCTTAATGCACCTTATATTATCCTTTTGTAAAGGTAAGATCATATAGGATGTTTATAGATGGTATTTTAGAGACTATGGTCAAGTTTGTGTAAAACCTCAGGGTCATTGGATGTGTGGAGTGGTGGATGGGTGGTTGTTCCTTTTATAATTGAAGGGAATTTAATTTTTGGCCCATATGACACTTTAATAAAAGAGAGAACATGTTTCTCATGGAATGTAGTGAAAATGTGGAAAATAATATCGTATGGTAATGGGTAAGATCTATAAATCTACAAACACACTTTTTTATACAAGTTTTAAATAGGTTTCTAAGACATTTACTTTTATATTTTTTTTAACTTTGACTTTTTTTTGTTTTTACGGACGTAACTAATTTTTAAATCTGTAATTTATTTTTAATACCTAAAAATAAAAAGAGGCTTACTAGATAATTTGAAAAAAATTATTCAAAATAATAAAATTAATTTATAAAATTAAAATTATATGTTTTAGAGAAATTAATTTAAAAATAGCTCATGTAATGCAAAAAACAAGTTTTTCGAAAAAGATGTATTTTTAAGAATAAGATTTATGTTTAGGATAAAATTAAAATTTTAATGACTAAATGGAAATTAAAATGATTATTATTCAAATAATCTAAATTTATTATTAAATTAACTAAAAAAATCTAATTCCACTATGTGAAAATTTTATTAAAATAAATAGATGAAAAATAAGTTTCTTTAAAACATTACGTAAATTTTCTAAAATGTTAAGCTTGGATTATATATATCAACATGTTATTTAATAATACATCGTTAAAATTTAAAAAATATAATTTATATAGTAAAAATATTTTCAAAAAAATTCTGAATTTCTTGAATAATAATTTTATAAATGTTAGATTATTAATAAAATTATTATTTTCCATTATTCGTATAAATATCGATTATTTCAAAAAAATAAAAAAAAATAATCATAAGCTGACATTGTTATTATAAATCCAAAAAAAATTTATTTTTTTAAATTGAAAATTGAAAATATTAAATTCAATTTCTAATTAAAAACATAAAATATAATGAAATGTTTTTTTAAAAGGAAAGCATTTTTTTGTATACTAACCATTATTTATCCTATAAATTAACAACTAAAATATTTTTACCCTTTTATTCATAAAATTAGTATTTTTATATTATTTATTCATAATATGCTTATTTCCTTAAAATAAAACACCAATTTCTGGATAATATTTAGATAATCATTGATTTTAGTTTCAAATGGTAGTTCAAATAGCACTGATATTATGGAAATCTCCATGAGATAAAACTTATTCTATATATAGTTTCACATAAACAATTATTCATTTAGTTTATCTTAGGCTTATAATGGAAAAACCCTAGATAATATAACTCCCTTACAAGATTAGGAAGATAATATTCACAATTAAGTCTTCTGCTTCTGAATTCCTCTTCTTCTACCTTTATTTATTTATTTTGCGATATATTTACTTAAATTTATACATTCTAATTTAACAAAAATTTTATAAAGGTTATATTTAATTTCCAAAATATGTTTTTTTTAAATTTTAGTTTAGTATATTTTTTCAAACACACTATTTAATATATTTTATTATTTAATGAGATAATATAGTGAAATATTTGGTCGTTACACTCTCTAAACTAAATAAATCTCATCCATTCAATTTTAATTACTCCTAAAAAATGAAATTACTTGTGGGAACTCTTACCATATTCAGCATTCAGGATACAAATTCTCATAGGTAATATACCTTGCAATATTGGGCCATATAAAAGAACTTATCTTTCATCAATCAATATTGATCATTCATACCATTATGTACCATAGTATGTAGATAACCTAATCATATATTCTCCTTAACACACCTTTACCAGAACTATATGAATCTTTAGGACATTAAACCACATTGGGATTATATATTCCCTTAAAAATTAACTTTATTTTTAAACCTAAAATTTTTCAATCACTTGTTTATTGGTGAACAATAGTCAATATATAGCATAATCCCAAAAATTAGATAAACATAAACAAAAAAATGTCATGGATTACTTTTTATTTAAATAAATAATGAATTACAATATTATTTAACTCACTTTTCTCAAAATTAATCACCCCTATATTATTTTCATATCAAAATTATATCAATACAAAAAATTATAAATAGTTAAATCTTGTGTTTTTCAATGGTTATCCAAAAAAATGTAACTTTTTCATGAAATCACTTTTTAATTTTATTAATTCTATTTAATGTATGATTCAAAAAATTTAAAATATAAATTCTGATGAAAACTCCATGGATGTTTCACATAACACTAAAAAAAATTAGAATATACCAAAATACCATATATAATTATCAATCACAATTAAAATATTTATTATTATCACAAATTAATTTATATTATGTTATAAACATTAATTTTTTAGGTAAGACTAAAAAAGTAACATTTTTTATTATAAGAAGAATATACTATAATTCTCTTCCATTTATGTTTTCTCAACCAGTCAGTTATAATATATAGTAGTTTTGGATACATTATATTATTTTATTCATCTTCATGACATTGTTTCAACCAAATATTCAAACCAAAATTGTCATGAAAATATCTCATGGAATAAGAGTATATGAATAGGAATGCTCAATATCAAGATGTCTTATCTAATGAAACTATCATTTTAACCCATGATACTTTTAGTTAAATAAATTTATACTTTTTTAATGTAACTAGAAAATAAATCATTCATAGTTTTCCATAAAGAGAATATTAATAAATAAAACATATCCCTTATGAGTGTCTAGTACGGCATGAATTTAGGAATATTTGTAGTACACTAGGTCCTAGTTTAGTTAAACCCAACACACCCACTTTGGGGTTATTACCCATATCTAAAACTATGTCAATTATTTCATCCACTTTCTAGTATCTATTCAGGTATTTTATTTCATGGGAAACCACACAATATGTAATTTAACCAAATTTTGGTATGTTATCATATACTTAGGATTATCCCTTAGGCTACCATTTTGGTTCTCAATAAGTTTTTGTCATCCTAAAATCCAAAAATAACTATACCTTCCTTTGAAACCAACTAAAACAGCCCAATCCATAAATCCATATTATTTCAAAATTCTTAATATAATTTTCCAACAAATACAAGTTGATGATTTTAGGTCTAGTTTCTTTATAACATTTGGCATATAAATACATCATCTTAAACATAAAAAAATCATCCTTATTTAAAATTACACATAACACCCCAAACTCCCTTAGATATTTTAAAACTATATAGGATATCCTATATAAAATTAATATGGAAAAGGATGATCTATAAATCCTAATAAAGGAATAAACATAGAAATAAATAATAATAAGAGAGACAAGATACATAATTTTATATCACAAATTGGATGATCGTAAGCATGAAGATATGGAATATGGAAATAATTTAATCAGATTATAAAAATGTAGAAACTATTTAAAAGATGATATCATAAACATATGTCAAGGGTCATGCCCAAGATCATCATCATAAATAGAACAAGTCCCATTATGGATTAGGTTCAATCCTTAATCCCTTATATAATATATCATTATTTATAATTCATTACCTAATTTATTTGATGATTATATAATTCTGGGTTCGCTTGTCATATAAATGAAAACTAGACATAATAATTACACATGAAGAATGTAAACCTTATATAAATCATAAGCATGAAAAAACCCATGAGAAGGTATTGGGTTTCATAATTCTAATTAAAGGAATAACCAATGTCTAAATCCCATGGATTCTTAAGAGAAGAATTAAGTGAATCTTTATGGAAATTTATATTTGAAAAATGGAAATGGGTCCTTCACATGTAGTTACAATTTATAAAATCAATGATAAATATATATGGAAAAATGAATAAAAATGAACCACTTGGGTGGTACTTAAAAAAATAAATAAGTGATATTTTAAAATAACAAATGATCTTATTTTTTTTAATAATAAATAATTGAACCAAGAAGGTTATACATAAAATAATGTGGCTTTTTAGTAGCTATTAATGATTTAATAACATTTTATTGGGGATATTCTCAATGTAAGTTATGAAATAGGAATGTTCCCTTAAACCATGTTTACTTAAATGTAGGAATGTTGAAGGGAAAAAAATTGTATAAACCTAGAAGTGAAAAGGATATTTTTCTAGGTATATATGTTATATATATACAAAAATATAAGAGGAAAATTAGAAGAATGTTTCGTAAAACATAGAAGAAGAAACAAAATGTGTAATTGGAAAATCATAAAGGAGGTATAGAAGATCCATTTTTATGTTCCAAAATAATTTTTAATGAAATAACACATCATAAAAAAAATAAAAAAACATTATCTTGAAAATAGAATAAGGTAGATATTAATTTCATATGACATAACACATAATTAGGTTTCCAATTAAAATTGAAAACATTGTAGGGAATATGAATTATAGACAATGAGGTGAAGCCATCGTTTAAAAAGATGATAATTATTCTTAACATATTTGCATTTTCAAAAAGGATTATTAATCATAAATAAAAAATATTTGAAAAAAGTGATCTCCTAAAATATAAATTGGTTACAACATATAAAATAAAATAAAAAACTCAATGAGAAAACCAACTTACCTCTTTGGAAGATCGATTATACATAGAGGTAGTTATGGGGTTATTCATAAAGGTAAATAAAAAATGATTACATTTAACTTATAGAAACTTATAAACAATATAGAAGGTCCCTAAACACCCTCTCAGAACCTCCAAGACCAAGGAAAATAGATAGGTATGGATCTTCAAATCTACACCCTTACATCATTCATTTAATATTACACATCACAACTCAGTTTATATGTTTTTAGCATTCATTTAGCCTTTAAATCACTTCTATTCCTCTCACAAGGTTCAATTGTTTCTATATGGGTAGATATTGGAGTCCTTTTTGATGCAAAATAGGGTTTTTCTAAAATTATACCATATACAAGACACAATATTTATATCATAATTAACTTTACCCTTTTTCTTGGTCGACTGTACAGTTAAAAATATAAACATTAAGGTTAACTATTTACATATAGGATTGAATCTTTTCTTCAACGCTATCAACTACTCTATTTGTTTATGGGAGCCTTTTTTGATATGGGAACTTATTAAATATATATGGAAAAATGAATTGTTCTACATGACAATCTCTAGAAATTAATGGCAATCATGGATCTTCAAAATAGTCTATTATACACAAAAACATTACAAACATTCATTATCACCAATGAATGAACTACATGATTGAATATGTGTTTCATTTTACTTTTAATTTTTATGTTTTTTAAACTTTACTAAAATACCTTAAAAATATACAGTTTAGTTACATTCATTTCAAATAAAGTCTAGAATGATAATTTACACCATCAAAATCAAATATTTAAAAAATTTAACAATAAAATAAAAATAACATTTGTACCTAAAAAATGTATAGAACACTATAATTTAAGGGTATTTTCACATTCAAAAATGAAAAAATTTAAAAATGATGCCATATTTTACATAAAAATTCATGATATCAAATACCCCCACACTAAAATCATCCTTTTCCTTGACCAATAATCATATATTAAATGATAGTGATACTAAATTTAATTATAAAATATATAATTAGAAAAATAAACTAAATCATCAATCATGAAATATATCATGATTATTTTAGGAATTTTTTTCCTTATATTTCACCCCTTTTATTCATATCCTTTATCCATTTATTATTATTCATTCACATTTACAACCTTCAATATGTTTAAATCAAATATTATCATTGAATAATTATATATTCATGGTTTTTCTTAATCCTCATGCACATAAATTGGTTCCATAAGCTTTCCATGTCTCTAAATTATCTACTAAAAGAGATAAAGTATAAAAAATCTTAATAACATTAGATAGGGTTGCTTCTAGGGTTTGACGGTAGGTGGGTAATGATTTGAATAAATAAAATATTAAATGAGAAATTTTTATCACATAATCTAATTGCATCATATAAAATTAAAATAGTGAAACCCACTCACTAATTTACCTTTAAAATGGAGCACCAAACTCTTCCAGTCCCTTTTCTCTTTGCGGTTTTCAAATCCAGATAGTGAAAAAATAAGGGTTTATTCCCATATTCGAATGTTTATAATAATTTTTATAAATTATTTTATATAATATTATATTTTTTTATTTATTTTTATCATAAGTGGAAACATAAAATAACAATAAACATTTATTCATTACCATGTTTCCTATAATTTGTTATCAAAACCCAATTTATGCTATTAAAATTGAATTTCCTCCTTGTGAATTTCTTTAAACAAACCCTACCACCACACATAACTAAATTATACTCATATAATCTTCTAAGATATGCATAGATAATGAAAAATGATGTCTAATGTGGTGTTTCAAAAATGTTATACATGGTTTTAAGGTCTTAAAATGAGGTTAAATTTTACATGTAGTACCAATTTATTTAAAATATTATTGTAAGAAAAATATATACACTATCATAATTCTATAACATTACTCCTGTAGTTTTGAAAAAGTTACAAGGAATTTATAGTATCTTATATGTCCCATTACTCTCAATAAATAGAGAGTATTAGAAAGAATATTTAATTTTTTTAGAATACCACTTAGAAATATGTGTTTAATGTATTGAATTATCTATTACGTAATGTGTAAAATCATAGTTAATGATTTTTATATTTCAATGTTTAGGAGGATTTTTTTTCAAAGGTATTCATGGATTTTTGGGAGTTTTCTATAGAACCTGGGCTAGACAATTACTGCTCAAGAAATTTACACCATGAATATGTTGCTAAGAAGGTTCCATGAGTTTGGTTCATCATGTTAAAAGGGTTCTGGATGAGAACTAAATTCACATCATGAGTTAATTTAATGGGATTTATTTAACTTGAGGTGACACCTTTTTTTTACATGAAAATCTTAGGATTTATTCCATGAATATTTGATTCAAAATGTGAATCATTTACGTATTGGTTCTTTCTATATGGTGGAATATTGAATCATAATTCATTTGGTTTCCTTGTCACAAACTTGTACCCTAGGTATCTCCTTGATGATTTTGTGTGATTCATTTCCATCTGGATCACTCTATTTGGTTCCTTGATCTCTAGCATAGTTGGATGCTCTTCCTTTGGTAAGTGTTCTATTCTCTTTTCTATTTCTTTCATTATTATTCATTGCAGTAATGGAGTAGGGCTATTTTTGTGGGATTGGTAATCATGAGATGATTATTATTTTATTCCTGTTAGATATATTTTTTTATGTCGGTTCATTTCCATCCATTTATGGTTAGTGGATCCCCTCACGCTTAATGTGCGACACAAGTTTTAGGTAGGTAGTTCTGTATCTTCCCTATGAAACTTTAACTATAATTTCTCTTGATTTTATAAATTAATTTATATTGAATTAGAATGACACTGGAATGATTTATGTGTTTAATAGGGGTTGTAAGAAAATATTTCCCCTATTTTGGTAAAAATATGATTTATAAAGTAGTGTTAATTGGGTTCTGAAATTCGTTTTCAAAGTGGTTTTTGATGGGAAAAGGGTGTTTGAATTTATATTTTTAATTTTTTATTCCATTTCAAATGATTTGATAAATTCAGCACAATGGAGACTTGGGTACTTAGTTGGAAGTTGTAGTATTAGGCCTCATATTTTGATACTATAAGGGAATTCACTTTTTGGTGTGTTCTTCTATTCCTAGATCAAGATGAACTTGGATCTAGGACTTGATTGACATGTATGGAGGGTTCAATATATAGGGTTTTCATCTATTACCCAGACCATTGATCATGGGTTCGAGGGACTTGTAGTGCACACTAGTTATAATTGATATACTAGTGACCTAGTTAGCCTGACTATGAGTTATCTTTAGGGCATGTTTTACCGTTATGATTTAGATTTTGTAATTTTATGGATCAGATACACCTATCATTGTTAAATGAAATTGGTTATTATAAATAATTTTTGAAACTAATCTATCTATATTTTTTTAGAACTGTGTAAAATGGGATCTATTTACCATTTTTTTGATATTAAACCATTTAACTATTTATATCAAGCATTGTTTTCCAAAAAATAAGAATATTTTTATTATTGAAAAGTGACATGATATGGAACACTTGTCTGGAACCTACTAATTCTATTTAGGTCACACACTACACACCCCTTTTGTGGTGTGTAGACCTTATATTTCCTTTGATTTCAAAAAAGGAAAGGCACCACAGTGAGGTAGAGAGGTTTATGTCAGCTGGGTATGGATAACTAGTGGTGATATGGTGGAAATTTTCACACATATCACATGTAGTAGTGGTTTATTGTTTTGTTTTTCCTTTTTGGTTATTGGATGATTACCTTAGACTTTTTAATGTTTTCTTTTGAGTTTTATCGTTACCTTTTTTGCTTCTTCGGTTATGGAATATATTTCTTTTAGCCTTCTTCCAATATTTATTTTATAATTTTTTATATTTATTCCATCCAACTTGCATAGGGTTTTGTGAAATAATTCCCTCAAGTTTGTGTTTGATTGTTGAGTTCTTTTCTCCAGCCCAAGGGATTCAGGAATGCCCTTTGGGTGAGTAGAATTGGTTAGGGTACCAGTTATTTTGATGATCCTTATATTACTATAGGATGATAGGATTCATGTCCCATGTATTGAGTTTTGACCATGATCTCAGTTTCTTCTTATGTCATTCTAGTGTGAACTCAAATTATCCTATTTTTTGATCATTTTCTTTTATTTCTGGAATGTAGTAACTTTTCATCAAGACACCTTCCACTAGTTCTACAAAAGGGTGCAGCAAAGCATTCTCCACATGGGGATCCTATCATGGATAATAATCTTATTGATGATATCATTCAGGAATTTTGTGTTAATCCTTCAGATGTAGAATTAACCTCAAGAGGTAGAGGCCTAGCTAGAAAAGATCAGTATGGTCTTTGAATTCTTGGATACACCAAAACATATAGAGGAGAAGTACATGACATTTAGGCTTGAGGGTCCTAATAAGCGTTGGTAAGATTTCATGGTATAGGTGGATGGGTATGTCGACTTAGATTAGAAGGGTTTTTAGACCCTCCATTTTCAACTGTTCTTCCCAGAGTCTCTAATGATGGAAAATTCAATGGAGTTATTCTCTTGGAAGTAGGGAGAGTATATAGTGTTGGAACACACCAACTGTTTTACATATTTGGTTTATTTTTCTCTAGATTTTGGGATGAATGATCATTTAAGAGACCAGAAATACCTATAGGGTTTGAGATAAGATATCTTATCATAGGTATATATGTTGAATCTTACCACCTATTTTGAAACAATATAAAATTCAATGATGTTAGAGATGGATATATTGGTCATGATTGGATCTTTTGGTTCCTATATTATTCCCTGTAGCAATCTTTTTGCTCCGTAGGGGATGAGGATAAAGTGGAATAAAAATTACAGTTGTGGTGGAGGGGGTTCTCACCAATGGACCTCCTCTGCACCATTAACAATGTCCAGAGGTATTCCCCTAATTTTTTATTAGTGTGGCAAGGAAGTGAACCCCAAAAATACTTTTCATGTACCCATGAAAATTTTTAGTTCTTGTGGATATCAAGTCCGTCTAAATAGGTTCTATCACTCCATTTATATGTATCTTTATGGTTAGTGATATTTGGATACAAAGGCCATTACAACACAACCAGATGCTTCAAAGTCTAAAGGGCTCAAGCCATAGGACTTATGGGTGAAGCACCTTCATGAAATGGATGAGTTTCCAATGGAGGTTGATTTGGATTTAGTTATAGTGAGAGGTACCATTTTTTACATATTTTAGATAAACGTTTTTATTTAATATAGGTGCATTCCATTAATTTATATTATCCCACTTTATTGACATACTAAAACTTCCAAAGGAACTAATTCCATTTTTATAGAGCAAGATATGCCTCTTTAAATGAGGAAAAAGTTGGGGTTTCTATGTCCATATTGTATTTTATCAATATCTAATACGGAGATGGTCTGGGATTTCATTTTTCTTGATCTGGATTTGTTCGACGTCATCATCATAATGGATTGGTTATTTTATCACCATGATAAGATTTATTATTATCATCAGTATTTTTTATTCCTTATCACTATTGTGAGATCTCATTTTCTTTCAAGGGGAGTCGGATCTGAGGTCTATTCATACATGAGCTTCCTTCCTGGAGATCAGTAGTTATTTTCTATCATTGTAGTTGAGCCTAATGATGTTCTTTCTTTTGGTGATCTTCCCATTGTTTTAAGGGACTTACCTAATGTATTCCTAGATGAATTCTTAGGTCTTCCACCATAGATGGAGGTAGAGTTTATGATTGATCTAGTTTTGGGTACATAGCTGATTTTCATAACCTCTCATTATATGTCTGCTACTGAGATAAAATATCTTAAGGTATCATTAGAAGATTTGATAGGGAAAGGTTTTTTTCACTAGAGTGTTTTTCTACCAATATCCCCAAATTCTCTTGGTCAATAAGCATAATTGTTCAATTATATTGTGTGTGTACTATAAAAAGTTGAACCAAGTGTCATTTAAGAATAAATACCATTTTCCCTATTTGTATGAATTGTTTAATGAGTTAAAGTGGGTGAAGTGGTTTTTGAAAATAGATCTTCATCCAGTTTATCATTAGTATAGGGTTTGGGAGTTTGATATTCCAAAGGAATCTTTTAGGAGCATGTATGACCATTATAAATATGTTTTTATGACTTTTGGTCCGACTACTGATGTTGTAGTTTTAATGGCCTTGATAAACTAGATATTCCATCAGTATCTCAACACATTTTTTATAGTATTCATGGATATTATCCAAGTTTTTTTGAGATCCATGCATGATAATGAGAACCATTTAGATTTGGTTTTGGAAATCTTGAGGATCCACTAACTTTATATAAAGCTTCCAAAATGTAGTTTTTGGATTCAAGAAGTGAAGTTCTTGAGGAATGTGATTTATGAGCATGGGCTTTCAATTGATCCTAAGAAGATGAAGTTTGTCTTTTCATTGGAAGAACAAAAACAATCTTTGATATATAGAGCATCCTATTTATATCTGAATACGATCAGTGTTTCATCAAGGGTTTATTAAAATTGGTGTCACCTTTGATTTTTATTACCAAGAAAGGGGTAATGTTAACATGGTACTCTAAATGAAAGACTTCATTTAATGATTTGAAATGAATTTTTACATCAACTCATATTCTGATCTTACTTGTGCCTGGTAATGGGTATGTGGTATACTGTGATGCTTCTAGTGTTTGTATGGGTTGTGTTGTTATGAAGGATGATCGCATTATAGACTATGGATCTTTCTATCTTCAACTATAAGAGACGCGTTACCCTAATCATTATTTGTATCATGTTATAATTAGGAATGCACTTAAATTTTTGTGCCACTATCTTTTTGGGGATAGGTTCATGGAATTTTTGTTGTAACAGTTTGAGATATACATTCTCTCATAATAACTTAAATCTAAATGTAATATGGTTCGTGGAATACATCTAGGCATTGAATTTAACATTGTTTATACCTTGGGTAAGAGTAATTTCATCACATATGAACTAAGTTGGAAAGTTCCACAATAAGCTATATTGAATTTGAAAGAGGAGTGGAACCATAAGGGGATTTTCACTCAGTTTCATCTAGACATGCCTGAGGATTTTTAAGGCATGGTTATGAATAGTTTTCATTTAACATCATATCTCCTTGAGTATATTCTATAGGTTCAATAGAAGTATGATGAGTTTAGAGGAATTGGGGAAATCTATATGGTGGGGAGACCATTTCTAGTTGGTATTTCCCTTCTGTTGGTATTATTTAATTTAGGGATCAATTTTTCATACAAGTATATATGAGGAATTAAGTGTTTCATAACTATAAAATTTATTAGTGGGGTTTTCACCATAGAACTATGAAGATGGATTATAATTTGAGACAATTTTTCTAGTTCCTGGGTATGAAGCATCACATCGCTGATCTTGGGTCACACTGTTACACTTTCTAGTATATAAATTAATATCACCTGAAGCCTTATTGTCCACTCCAGCCTCTTCTAGTGATGGTATAAAAATGGGATGAGGTATCCAATGAATTTATTATTATATTATCATGGACTCCCTGGGGTAATAATTCTTTATAGATGGTGATTGATCCATTGACCAAATTAACTCATTTTATTTTGGTTAGGGACACCACTAAAGTTGAAGATCTAGGTATGTTGTGTGTATAAAAGATAATGAATTTTCATGTGGCTCCCAATTTATTATCCCATGCAAGGATTTAGGGATTGCATTCATATTATGAAAGAGTCTCCAGGAGGTGATGTGAACTCATGTCAGGTTGAGGAGAGCATATCATCCATAGAACGATGATCAGATGGAGTGTTATATTTAGATACTAGAGGATATTCTACATGCTTTCATCTAGTATTTTTATTGATCATGGAACAACCATATGGGATAGGAAAATTTTTCATATAATAATATTTACTTGGTATTGACCAGAATGGTTCCCTTTGAGGATTTCTATGGTCACCCTTGTATGTCACCTATTGGTTTGGAATAGGTGGGGGAGGCCTCTCCTATGGGACCAAGTCTCATTCAAGAGATTTAAATGAGGATTATAAATATACATAATTGTTTGGTTATAGATTTTAGTTGTAAGAAATCATATTTGGATCACCGACAAAATCCTTTGGATTTTTCCACTGGTGAGAGGGTTTTCATCAAGGATTCCCCTCAGTTATGTCACCATCAACTTGGGAAATATTGAAAGCCATATTTAAGATATGTTAGACCATTTATGGTCACTGAGTAGCTTGGGAAGGATTCTTATCAATTGTAATTTCTAGATCTTTTTTAAATTATCCATGACTTTTTCCACACATCTCAGCTCCGGAAGTACCATCATAATCCATATAATGTTCTTGGTTGGTAGGAGTTGAGTTGGAGATAGATGTTTATATTATCGATCAACCAGTAGAGATCATTGATTCTCAAGTGAAAGACATGATTGAGAAGTCTGTTTTGTTGGTAAAATGGTTATGGTGGCATGGATCATACTCTCAAGATACATGGGATCATGAATTCTTGGTGAGGGGGAAATGGCCTCACCTCTTTCTAGAGTATTTTTCTTCTACATGACATATGAAGGATGGAAAGTCCTATGGTGGTGAGATTGTAAAATAATAGATTATGGTACATCTATTTTATTGTTTTGGAGGCTATTTTTCATGTTCATAGGCCTTCAAAGTGTTTTGGTATTTTTCTATAGATCCTAGGTTGGGCACTGCCTGCATAAGACTTTCACTCTAGGAATATTATTCCCAGCATGAATATATCTCTAGGTAGGTGTGGTGAGTTTGGTTTAGGGAATGAAAAAGGTTAATAATGTTAACTGAATTCATATTTTGATTTCATCAATTAGGATTTATTTTACCCATGTCATCTCATTGTTCAGTGTGCATGCAAGTCATGGGATTCACATTGTGAAAAGGGGATGCACATCGTGAATAGGGGATTCATGATGAGAAGTATTCATGAGATATAGGTTTTTATGCACTACAAGCCAAAATCCTAATTCATTCAATTTCTTCATCCCTACGTCATATACTAGGCCTCTCCCACATGATTTTTTCTGATTCATTTCATTATAGATCACTCCATTTGGAACCTCGATTTCTAGTGTGGTTAGATTCTCTTCCTTTGGTAAGAATTGTACTATCTTTTTTGTTTCCTTCATTCTTCATGGTTATAGAAGTAGTATTGGGATACATTTATGGGATTCATAATAATGTTATGATGCTTCTTTGATTCCTCATAGATTTTTTTGATCTATGTTCCTTTCCATCCATTTTTAGTGTGCGAATCCTGTCATTATTAGTGTACAAATTGAGTTTTAGGTAAGAGGTTATTTATCTAGCGTATGACAGTTGAACCATAATTTCTCTTGATTTTATAAATTTTATTCTATAGAACTACCATGTTACTTAAATGATTTATTTGTGCGTGTAATTAGGTTTCTAGGAAAATTTGGTCTTCTACTTTTTTTGGTAAAAGAAAGGTGATTTTCAAAACATTGTGAAATGGATTGGAAAATGTGTTTTCAAAGTAGGTTTTTATAGAAAAAGGATTTTTTTAATTTTTATTTTTATTTTGAAATCCCTTTGAAATGATTTGATAAATGAAATGAAAGGGATCCTTGTGTACTTAGGTGGAAGGTGTAGTATTTCACCTCACCTTTTGATAATGTAAGGGAGTTCACTTTTTGGTGTGTTCTTCTATTCCTAGATTGATATGAATTTATCTCAAGGAATATATTAACATATAACAAGGGTTCACTTTCTACAGCATTCCTCTATTACTTAGACCTTTATGGATACTTATAATGCACACTAGTAATAATTGATATATAATGGACCTACCTTTCCTAAAAATGATTTATCCTTAGGGAACGTTTTTCCATTGTTATTTGGCTTTTTACTATTTTGGATTCGATATAAATTTCTTTGATAAATGTTATTGGTTAAATGAAATTATTATTTGAAATTTATAACCGAGACTGTTTTTAGAATTGCGTAAAAATGGAAATTATTTCTAATACATTTGATATAAAAATGTTTAAAAATTTATTATGCATTTTACCATAAATTTATCATATTTGGATTATTGTATAGAGACTTAATATGGAACACCTAGGTGGGATCCTACTGATATTTTTAGATCACACTATGAACACCCCTTCAGTAGTGTGTAGTCATTGTGTTTTATTTTTAATAAAAGAAAATTTAAGGCACAATAATGAGTTGGTGATGATCATGTCAATTATGTGTGTGTTTCAGGTGTTGAGATCATGGGATTTTTCTTACATATCATATAGTATTGGTTTATTGTTTTGGTTGTCCTTTTTTGGTTCTTGAATGTTTATATTGGATTTTGGTTTATATGCTTTGGGTTATATCATTACCTTTATTTATTATTTGTTTATGTCATATATTTATTTTATACTTTATCAACTATTATATTCCACTCTTTATATATATATATATATTCAATGTATTGGGTTGGGAGAATGAATTCCCTCTAATTTTTTTTGATGCTCTGGTGCTAGTCACCAGTCTAAGGGGATCAAGAATTCACTTTAAGTTGCAGTTAACTAGATAAGGTACCAATGATCAAAGGGTATCCCAGGTCAATAAGTTATAGAATGAAAAAATTATCCAATTAATTTTATAAAACATCTTAGAATCAAAATATGAAAAAATAAAATAATATCCACAATCTTATGAAATCATTATCTCACCATCCTAAAATTTATTCTATTGATATGTTAACTAAGGTTAATGAGGTAGATTATTTATCAATAAAATATATAGAAATAATTATGTTAATTACAACCTAACCATTCCCATATACTTACTCAAAATCATAGGCCTTATATTTTATCTCATGTGGAAGAAGAAAAAAATGTTTCCCATTATTTAAATTATAATCAAAGAGGAGTAAAAAGAATAATGGAACATTTATGGGACACTTTTTCACCTTAGGTAAAGTGTGAAGAATGTACCCTATATAACTTCATGCGTTCCTAAAAATAGAACTCTATGATTTTATTGGTTATTAGTTAGAAATAGAAATAAAAATAATAATAAAATAAGTAAAAAAATTAAAATATAATGAGAAATCCTTGTATCTTGGGATGCCTCCCATAGAGTAGTGAATTTATTATATTCAAGAACTCATTCTTGAAAAAATAAATGATTATTTTATTGGTGGGAGTGGATTCATCAGATAGTAGCACACATTATTGGTAGTCCTTAGCTCATTAATATGACATTTCTTGTTTATGTTATGGAGGCACTATGGAATAATACTTTTCACCAAGTAGTTATGATGGTTATCAAGAGGTTATAATTTAAACAATATTTTACTTATATATCCATCTATTTCTTTATTTAAATGAACTTTCTAATGTTCTAGATAGGTAGAAGTAAAAATATAGTGTTCCTCTATTAGTTTTTCATTTTATTCAATGTAAATAGTCAATATTATGGATTCCTATTTTCAAGAAGATGTTGGAGATCTTCTAAATATTAGCTATAAATAACATGAATTGAATTTTAAAAAATACCTTGTGAACATTTTAAATAAATTACTCCACTGTAAATGTTTTATATTTCAAATATACTATCTTATATATAAATTCTAGCAACTCTTTTTTCTAAAATATAACATTTATGGATGTTATGTAGTCATTTTTTCCACCAAAATTTTTCTAAACCTCATTTATGTCATTAGTGAAATATAACATTACAATTTTAATTTTACTGATGGTTCAAACATTGTGGGTTTATCTAATTCATCATCCTTCTAATCATTTATTTCTTCAATATAATGACTTCTGTAAAAATTGAACAATGAATTATTTTTAGAAAAATCTTTCCCGTGCTCCATCATACTATGCATAGAAATTCTATCGATAAAATTTTTCTCATTTATTATATTTTTCATATTGAAACATTATTTTTCTTATTCATCCCATTTTTGATAAATATACAACATCATATGTATAAATTTTCATTTTTTTATGATTTGTGTTCATTTAAATCTTTTTCTTACACATCTCAAACAATTAAAATCATAAGGACCATGGATTATTCCTCTTATACATCTTCTAACTATTTAATCTCTCAAGAAAGATTCTTAATTTGGACCTATATTTTATTGAGGTAATTTCAAAAAATTATGGATTCTTTCACTCACTCTCCCTTATAGGCTCAAAACTTGTTAGTAATGCTTAAAAAAATTAGGAAACCTCCCCAAAACACTAATCAATTTTTTTATATTCCTTTCCAAATGTGTAAAATTTCCCTTACTAGATCACACCCAAGTAACTTTATATTCTTAAAATGAATTAACAAAGAGATAAAATATAATTTTAATGGAGTGGAAGCATAATAAAAAATATAAATATAAAAATCTTTTACACTATAAGCAATGTGAGTTAAATAATGAATTCAATTGATTAAAGAATGATTCATATCGAAAATTTCATGATATTATTTTTATTTTTATATATATTTTTAATATTTTTATTTTTATTTTCATTTTTATTTTTAAAAAATAATAACTAAAACTAAAATCAAATTTTCTTATAAGTGATGATAAATTCTAATCACATTCCCTCGTTATAGTCATTATATAATTACCTTTATAAACCAATACATATACAATAAATAATAAATATGGTGAATATTCAAACCATAAAGATATGTATTCTAGTTAAACTAATTACTTATATTATTTTAAAAGAAATATCTAACAATACAGAGGTAAAATAATGTAAAACATGAATCAATGAGAAAATGGTGGTGAAATATATTACCAAATTTAAAAACACAATATAAAAGTGGTAGAATCTACTAGTGGGACTCTCTTTTTAAGGGTTATAAAATCAATCAACATACATAATAAAATTATGTTATTAAAAAATTAAATTAAGTGGAAATAATGAAGGATGTAGTTTATAAATATAAATAGTTATTCCTTAATATTAAAACCACCATTTGTTAACCGTCACTCTCAAGAGTATTAGTGTTTCACATATTATTTAGAAGTTTGGGATTCAATTTCCACCATTTCAACCATCCCCCATACACATCTACTCGATAAACCATTAGACTTTGGTGCTAGAAAATGGCTTAAACTATCATTATTTCACCAATATTAGATGAGTATATATCCAATGATATATTAGATCTACCTTTACTATCAAATAAAAGTAATATACAATGAAAACCAAACTATGTAATGTCTAACATTATATTAATTAAAATAACATTTTATTTCTTAGATTGGAACATGTTTGAACTATGAAAATGATCGAATAATGATATAAGGTGGAAGGGAAAATATAATCATAGTAATAATAATATTAATATATTGAATGTGACTTATCTTAATCACCTTGACAATCAATTAATATTCTCATCCCCTTAGATATGGTCTTTAATCCAACCATCAAATATTTTTTCCACCTTTATTCTCCAAAGAATTTGACTCTCATATTTTCTCTTTAACCAATCACCCATTTTAATATAGCAGTCATGGATTAATGAAGGATATTTCCACATCGATTTTAAATACATATTATTTTTATATATTTTTTATTCTTTAAAATCTCAACATTCCTAATTTTTTAATATCACTCTATTATTAACATGTATTTAAATTAATTTCTCATGGAATATACTTTGTACTCATTTCTAATAAAAATAGAATCTCTTTTATTTTTAAAATAATAATCAATAAAAGGTCGCGATTTATGAATATCCTTTTATTTTTTAATATATGATTCCTGGGAAATTATTTGTGAATACATTTAAAATGTGGGGAAATTAAAACTATCATACTGGTAAATAATGTATTGGACCTCATTCCTTGGCTTCAACATGTTTCAATCATTTTACTATGAAAATTTTAGTTTTCTAATGTGGTATATTTTATTTTTAAATATGCTCCACTCTTGTTCATTACACATATTACAATAATTGATTACATTGATTCATTATTATTTCTTTAGTAAAATGTAGTGACATGACATTTCATTCATTGTGATATCACCAATTTCTTCATGTGTGGCATATCGAATGTTTTGGAATCTATTTTATACAGATGTAATACCTATAATTCTCATTCAAGTGTCTTAACTCCGTAGAAATTTTATTTTTAGAATTTTCTTGGCCATTAAAACAATTATCTTCCCCATTTATAATGTCATGATATCTAATTTAGTTTATCTTGGAAGATTTATCATACGAATGTATGGATTATCCAATATTTCAGTGATATAAAATTATCTATTCTCTTATACAGATGACTTCACCCATATAAACAATCAACTATATAAATGAAATTATAAACTTTAGGGTTGAATCCAGGTGGTCCTGATCGACTTTTATTTTTGGTTTTATCAATATTTATATATATATATGATTCAAGTTTACATGGTTAATTAATTATTCACATGTACTAAAATATAATGTGTAATTGGACTTTTTTTTATGATTTTGATCTCTTTTGATATTAAATTAATTATTAATTTTTGTTCAATTTTTAGTAAGTGATTATTATATTATCATACTAATAATTATAATGAGTTGATAAAATATGTATTTAAGCATTATTATATTCTTATTGTTAATGAATTTTAAAAATGTTGTATTATTCCTACAATAAGAGGTTAGTGACTCTACATGAAAATGTAGCATGTTTTATGTTATACTTATGGAATATATATTTTTAGTATATTTTTTTTTAATTAAATATATTATTGAGACCATAGGATTGGTAAAACAATTAATGGAATCAATACATATTATAAGGTTCATAGTTAGATGTTTTTTCATATTCATACGTTATATAATGGACCGAACTAGATCAGTTTTGGTATTAACAGTTTTTATGGGTGAAAAGTGTTGGATCGAAGAATATATAATGGATACAAGAGGGATGGGGAAATTATAATTTAAAATTTTAAACTAAATAAAAACAAAAATATACTTATTATGGTTAATTAGAATTAGATATCATTCTATGATAAAAGTTTTTATAACAGACACATAATACATTCAGAAAATAATATTTTAGAAAATTTTAGTAAAATAAACATTATACACAAAAGTATAAAATAAATAATAAACTTGTAGAAAAAAATGTAAAAGTAAATCTTGAAAAAAAAGTAAAAATGACTTACAAAAATCATTATAAAATATTTTAAACTATTTATACATAAGAGTTAAGGAATTCACAAACCCTGACTTTGGGTATCCCTAGTTTTCAACCTAAAAATAAGATCTGTATTTATAAAAAAAATGAAATCTCATGATCATAAAGATCAGAATATGATATATCTTCCATATCCAGAATCCCTTGATTTTCCTAATTAGATTAAATTGTCTTCTGATCACAAGAATTCCTTAATATAAACCTAGATCAAACACAACAATGACAAATTCGAAAGGTTTTAAAGAGTTTAAAATCCCCCCTTGGATACCTTAGTAAAAAAATATCTGAAAATCTACAAATCATGAGTAATAAGATGTTAATATAGAGAAAAAATCAAACAAGATGAGTTGAAAAAGCATTAGCTCCCAGCTCCTCTAATGAACCATTATGTATATACATTCTTCTTTTGACCATATTCATGGATTCTAGGATATGGTTATAATGGCCTCTCATGAGATCCATCTTGATGGATCAGCATGTTAAATACATATACATATGATGTTGTTTTTATAACATCATTATAATTCTGTAAAATGTTTATGTCTAGTAGAAATTATTCTGACCATTTGATTATAAACTTTATCATTCCAATGATTTTTTTTCATTCTGATGGGTTAGAATTTGTTAATTCGATGAAATATATTTAGTTAATCCAATAGAATGGAATTCATTAATATGTTGAAATATATTTTGTTAATCCAATGAAATGGATTTAATCAGTCTGATGGAATGGAATTCATCAATATCATTTAATAAACTAGGTCACTTTAATGGATTAAACTCAAACACTCAGATAGATTAAACTCAATTATGCAATGGATAAAACTTAGTTACTCTGATGGATTAAACTCAGTCAATGTTATGGATTAAACTTATTTAGTCTGATAGATTAAACTTAGTCAATCAGATAGATTAAACTCATTCAGTCTAATGGATTAAACTCGGTCAGTTAGATGGAATAGACTTAGTCAGTCAAATGGACTACACTCTTTCCGTCCAATAGACTAGACTTTATCAGTCTAATGGACTAGACTGTGTGTAAAGTTTATATCCATCAGTTTATAAATATTTATCCATCCATTATAACAAAATATTTTCTACAAAAAACATTCTAAAAGACTTGGGAAGTATAAATTTAGTAAGACATTATTTTTAAGAATTTTTTTTGTGATTTTAAAAACTAAGGATAAAAAGTGTATAATGTATAACTTTTGTCTAAAAAATATCCCCCTTTTTGAAAATAACAAAACAAAACACTTAAATAGAAAAAAAAAATTTTTAAAAACATATAAACCTTTTATTCAATTAAGAATATAATTTTATAATTCTAGTGAAAAACACTTCTTCCCATTTCTTTTTTATCACTCCTTATGTTTTTTAAATAACTTTTTGTATAACAAACTTTGTCCAGGATATTTTTTAGGAATAAGGTAATATATACACTTCTTAAAATTTTCCCCCAAAATATTATATCTCAATAAAATTCTCTTATAACAAGTTCTCCCCCTTTTTAATTTTCAAAAAGAATAAATGAAGGAGGGATTAAGTAAAATGTTTGAGAGACAAAACATGAAAAAATTTTGTTTAAATAAACATTCATCCTTGAGTGTAGAAAGAACATTCAACAAAATATAGCTAAAAAAATCAGACAAAAAATATGAAGAATAATTATTTCCAAAACATATTCATTCAAAACATTGTTTTTTAAAAAATTACGAGTATTGAGAAAAAATATCAATCCTTATATTTAAATTTCTTTAAATTAAATTTCATCTTTCTGAATTTATCTTCATTCTTCTCTAACTAATCTTCTATTCATTCTAATCAAGAAATATTCACCTCTAGAACATGAAACACTAAAACATCTTGCTTCAAAATTATAATTTATCCTTCAAGAATTTGGATTTTTCTATTTTATGCTTTCAACATTACAACTTATTCTTTAAGAAATAAATTATTCTTATCCAAATATCATATTTTAGAACTTTAGATTCTAAAAAGTCATTCAATTGATCAAAAAGATTAAACATTTCCAAAACATCTAAAGATGATTTTATAAAAGAATCAGTAATATCTAATAGTGACTTATTCACATATTTAATTTGATCATCATGAAAATTTAAGTCTCTTTCTAAATCATTAAACCATCTTACAATATGATTTATCCTTCTCCTTTTGGCCATAGTATACAATTTGATGTATTTGAATTAAGGTTCATTTTGAAGAATGGTTTCTGTTAGCTGATTTAAAACATCAGAATTTTCTAAAACATTTAATATCCTTTGAATGTTCTTATAGTGGGGTTTTATATTGGAAAAAATGGAATTTCATAAAAAAATTTCTTTAATAATTTATTACAATAAGTAATTATTTCATCAACCCTTTGATCTAAGTAAATTACTAGAGAATCATTTGGGTCTAATGAGATACCAGAAATATAATGTCTAGAAGATATTGTAATTAATTTATATTTTCATTTGCCTTTTTCTTTCCCAGAATCTGATACTTCCATAAAATTAGAATTATTAACAGATTCATCATTTTCAATAACTTCATATGATATTTTTGGTTATTTAATTCTTTCTCATAACTTTTCCCTTTCTCAAAAAGTTATAATTCAATACCTTTTTTAGACTGACTATTAAAATATAAGGTCCTAGAAGAACAATCTTCTTCTTCCTCATCTTCTTATTTTTTACTCTTTAGAATATTTTTTTGATTCTTCTTCTAAATATTTTTTAAAATATCTAAAAAACTTATCATCACTTATAAAGTATGATTTTAAAGAGATATTCAAACTTTCTTCAACTTCCACAACTTTAATTTTCCCCTTTTCAGTAGATAAATGAAATTTTAATGTTTCAACTTGTTCTAGTTTTTATAGATTAGGTTTAGAAATGTTAGTTTGAGGATTTATCGTCTGAACAACTGATAATGGAGAAATTAAAAGCATTCCTTCCTAACCTATAGTATAAAAATCTCCATGATCTTATTCTACCATTTTCATAAGACTTTGACCAATTTTTTCATTATCAAATATTTTATTTTGATTCTTCTTCCTTTTTATCCTTTAAAAATTCATAAGTTTCTCTTTCAGGGATAATGCCTCATCCTTATCAAGACTAAAAATATGACCTCTAATCTTCTTATCAAAATTTTACTTCATTAAATCATTATATACCTCATTATACAATGCTTTAACATTAATTTTTTTCCTAAGAGGAGAAGAACCAACCTTTCTTTTCTATTGAATATTTTGATTTAACTATAGGCCTTAATCATTGGGTGTAGCTTTATTTGAGTTATCAACACATATTTTTAACTCCATCAAAAATACCAACATCATTATTGAAATGGTTTCTTCACTAATCAGAGATACTCTCCCTTTTACAGCAAATACAGTAATCTTATTCTTCATAACTATCATGAAATTTACTAAAATATTTTTGGTGAAGCATATAAATAATAAAATTACCAATTTCATTATAATTTTCATAACAGCTTCAATCGATAGGAAAACAAAATTCACAAAATTTAATTTTTTCATATTCATCAAGAAGTTAAAAACAAGATATCCAGAACCTTCAAAGTATCTCTATCCCCTTTCCCTAGGATAAGATACCCTTGAATCCATAGAGATACAACTCTTCAATTGGGTTTTAGATGAAACAATTTCATAATATTCTAAAAACTTGGAAAAAAGAAGTCTCATCCTTAGACTTTTTAAAACATCTATGATTTTCTTGAAGCTTATGAGTAACAAGATAAGCTTCCACCTCTAAAAGAACTTCTACAAAATATTATACTTGTTTAATATTTGGATTATTAAACTCATGAAAAATATTTAAAGTGATTACCTCTAAATAATATTCAATACTGAAAAAAACTAAAGAATAGAACTCCTTTACTATCACAGCATAATGAAGATCAAAATATTATTTCTCTACACATACCTTTTCCAATCATTGAAAGTTAATTATTTTCTTCAGAAAAGAATAATTCTTATAAAATAAATTTATTTCAATCAATATTTACTTTGATGAATCCTCTATTTTCGATTTCATCAGTAGAATTCATTTTTAAAATTATGATAGAGATTACTGATCATATGGGGAAGAATTCATTAGAAGGAATGCAAATGATCATCCACAAGAAGGATTTTAGGGTTGATGTTTGAGGATAATATGATAATTTGATGAGGTATTTGGTGACTCAAGATTATATTTATAGGCTCAGGGGATACCTTTTGAATTCATTAAATAAGAAAACTCAAAATAAATCCCATATTTTATTAGGCATTTTAAATTTAACCTAAAAATATTTAAATATAAATTCTGAACTCTTAATGGTTTTATAAAAAAACTATCATCAAATGAGCGAATTGGTTGAAATTAAAAAATTTAAGATTTTTAAAATTTTAAAGTTTAATAAATAAATAAAATTTAAACAAAATAGAAGTAAAATAGTAAACAAGAGTTAAAACTATAGAATATAAATTACCTTTTGGATTAAAATTGAAAAATTCTATGTGAAATTTTGATTGGTAATTATTTTTCTTATTTTTGAAAAATACTTTCAACTGGATAAATATAAATTTGGAAAAAGTAAAAGATTTAGAGATACTGATTTTTTTTTAAAATAATGTTTTTTAGATTTTTTTTAAAAACTAATGTTTTTATAAAATAAAAACTTTTAGAAAAATTATTATTTTTAGAAAACCCAAAAAAATAGAAAAACCATAACATATGTATCCCTCCATTTGAAAAGAAGTTTGTTAATATAAATAGATTGGTAAAATAGAAGTAGATATGAATTTCAATTTTATATTGACCATTTCGAGATTCTGTTTAGTATATTCAAATTTTTTGGATTTTAGGGGTTTAGTTAATATATCATCAAGTTTTCCTTGCATTCTGATAAATTCTAAAATAATATATTATTTCTATGTGTGATACATAAGGAAATGAAATTTTATATCTATGTGATTTTCTTATGAGTGATGTTTTGGGTTTTTATTTAAATCAATGGAACATGTTTTATTACATAAAATCAGATTTTTACAAAAACTCAATCTAAATTTACTGAGTGTCTGTTTCATCGACAACACTTGAGTGCAAAAACTTCTAACTACCACATATTCAGCTATATTTGTGGAAATTACTATAGAATTTTCTTTCTTATAGGACCAAGAAACTAAAGCTTCTCCTAATAAATGAAAAGTTCCAAGTGTATAGTTTCTATCTATTTTACATCCATTAAAGTCAGCATCTAAAAAATTTAAGTTCAAAATTATTTCAAGAAGAATTAAATGATCCCAGATCCAAAGTTCCCTTAATATAATGAAAAATTCATTTTAAATCCTTTAGATGTGAATCTTTGGAATTATCTTGATATCTTTCACAAACTTACATAGAAAAAATTAAATCTTGACGACCAACTGTTAACTATAGTAAACTACCAATAATTTCTATAAAAAATATCTTGATCAACTGGTTTTATAGATTCTTCAATATCTAAATTATTTTAGGTTCCAAGAGAAGTAATATTACTTTTATTATTTTCATATACAAATTTATTAAGGAGATAGTTTATATACTTATTTTGAGATATAATTTTCCTTCTAGTTTTTTTTAATTTGAAAATCAAGAAAATAAGTAAGTTCACCCAACATACTCATTTAAAAATCATATATCATAAGATCTAAAAAGGAATATGTAAGAAATTTTTTATTTTGTAAAAATATAATTTTATTGGAATAAATTTTAACAATGATAGTGTTCTAATAATTTTTTTTAATAAAAAGTATTGGATCCACAACTCCCTTAAAAAATTATTTTGTAACAAAACTCTAGTTAATCAAACATAATTGGCTCTATGGGACTTTTTAAGTATATGAAGTGCCTTTTTAAGTCGAAATACGTGGTCTGGTGATTTTATATTTTCAAAACCAGGGGGTTTCTATATAAACTTCCTCCTATACATATCCATTAAGAAAAGTACACATTAAATCCATTTTAAAATTTTTAAATTAAAAAATGTTTCATATGCTAGAAAAATATTAATAGCTTCAATTAAAGATATTGGAGCATAAGTTTCTTCATATTATATACCCTCTTGATGATTATAACCCTTTATAACAAGTATTGATTTATTTCTAACTATAATTCAATTTTCATCACACTTATTTGGAAAAATTAATTTTACTCCAATTATAAAAATATTTTTAGATCATTCAACCAAAGTACAAACTTGATTCCTTTTGATTTAATAGAGTTCATATTTACTAGAATCTTTCCAATCTAACTCACCTAAATCCTCATCAGGATTCATAGGTTCAAATTGTGATAAAAATGATCAATTTTAAACATTGTTTCATTTGAAACGTTTAGTTCTAACAGGTTGATCTACATCACCAATGATATTATCAGTAGAATGATTCATAAGGATCTATTGATTCCTTGGGTTTATAAAACTATGTTATTCAATATATGGTCGAAATAATTCTTAATTTAGAGCTTTAGAAATATTTTATTGAGTTTTTGTCTCATAAGAAGAACTTTATAAAATGTATTGAAAATCAGTTTTTGAAATAAGATTTGATGATGTGAATTGAGGTTGTATCAAAATATAAGGATTAGTTTCATAAAATTTAACATGAAATATTTCCAAAACAGTACATGCATTTTTATTAAAGACTCTATAGGCCTTACTAGTTGTAGAATTTCTTATAAATATTAATTCATTAGATTTTGGAACAAATTTATGTTTATTATCTTTAGTATTCAAAATGGACAATTTGAATCCAAAAACATTGAAGTATGAATGTTTTAGATTTCTTCTAGTCCACATCTCATATGGTGTTTTATTAATAAAAGTTATTACTAAAAAACAATTTATAGTATAGCAGGAATTATTAACAACAATACCAATAATGTTTTTTAATTGAGTATTCACTCAACATGGTTCTTATAATCTCCTAAACAAATCTATTTATTCTTTTAACTACACCATTTCATTCTGTAGAGTTATAGCATCTAAAAAGTTATTTATTATACCCTTTTTACTACAATAAGTTTCAAAATAATTAATTATAAAATATCTACAAGGATCACTATGAATAATTATCAATGATAGATTTTTTACATTTTTCACATGAGATAAAAAGTTATAAAATCGATAAATGATTCTGAACTTTTTACTAGAAAATAGACCCATGTATATCTAGTGTAATCATAAACTAAAACATATACATAGTATTTTTCAATGATACTTCTATTTTTTGTAGGACCAAATAAATCCATGCGCACTAAATATAAATCATCATATGTTGAGACCTAATTAATATATTTAAAACTTGACATATGTTTCTTTCCAAATTGAAAAGGATCATAAACTTTAGAAGAATCAAACTTAAGCTTTGGTAGATCTTTAAATAATATTTTCCTATATTATTTGGATATAGTTATAACATTATAATGTCCTAATATTCTATTTAATAACCAATATTGATCATACATTACACTAAGTAAAGATATATCTTGGATCCTAAGGTCATTTAAGTTAAGTGTGTAAACATTCTCAATCATATTAGCAGAAATAATAAAGTCATATTTTGAACTATGAACAATAGATTTCTCAATTTTGAAGTTCACAAGATAAACCTCATCAAATAATTGACTTATGATAATAAGGTTGTTCTTAATACATACAAAAAATAGAACATTTGAAATTACATCTTTACCAAGAATAAAAATATTCCATATTCCAATAATTTCTACTTGATCATTGTATTTAAAGTTAACCTGTACAAATTTCATTTTAATAGTCTTCATTAAAAAATCCTAGTTCCTATTCATATGTTTGGAAAAAACACAATCCATGTACCATATATAGTTTTTGGTACACTTATTATTTTCATGAAATTAAAAATATTAGTGTTTTGGAAACCAAAGCTTCTAAGGTCCAACATTATTAGAAAATAATATTATTGAAATCCAAATCCTTCCAACTTTACTATATCATTTAGTTTTAAACTCTTTAGAAAAATAAGCTTTGTGAAAACCTAAATATAGTAATTTTTTAAGGAACATATATTCTTACAACATCCCCCACTTTGAAAATTTTTATATAATGGGAAATTCTTTGGAACAAAATAGTTGTTTTGAAAAATTGGTTTTTTGTTAATAAAACTCATTCCCGAAAAATATCTATGAGTTTTTATAAATCTATATATATTTTTGAAAATTTTATTTACCAGTAGTGAAATGTGATAGTTACTTTTTCAAACATAAATGTCCAGAATTTAGTTTTACAACTAAATTATTATCCACAATAAAAGTTGTACATGAATTAAGTTTTTCTAACTCTTTTGAAAAACTAATTTTCTCGAGATTATATTTTTCTAAATATTTTGAAATATTATTTTTCACAAAATTATATTTCTCTAAATCTTTCATAATATTATAAATTTCATTAAAAAGTGTAGATATAATTGAATTTTATTTTTCATGTTCTTCCTCAATCATATCATTTTTTTTAGAAACCTTGAAATTTTGGTTTTTTAAAAGTTTAGAAAATCTTGAAACATCCTCAAAACTAGGTAAAGTTTTATTTTCATATAATGAATTAGATTCCTCATCTGAAGATAGATAATTATTCTCATTTTCACTATCAGTATAATTATCATTTAATGTAATATTAGTTAAGGTTTCAGTAGATACTTTATCTATAAAATAATTATTATTCTTTGGGATATCAACAAGAAAAACAATATTTTTATGATCTTCACTTTCACGATTAAAACTTTTTATAAATAACTATCAACTCCACATACACCCTAAGTGTATAATTCTTTTAGAATTTTATTACTCTTATATTTTTAGAAATTCTTAGAATTCCTCTCAGAATTTCCATCCTTTATTTATTTTCTATTAATATTATTATAATATAATATTATATGAATAGCCTTCTTGAACTCATAAAAAATTACTTCAAAAGAGTATTTATTATCATTTATATACTTATGGATCATCTCTTACTTATATCTAAAGTCTTTATTCCCAAAAATCTTGTTCATTATCCTAGAAAGATTATATAACTCATTATAATATTATTCAAAATAACTTATCTTTGTTTCAAATTTAATATGATTTTTATTTTTAGACTTAGAAACTTTCCCAACTGAATGAACTTTATTAGAAACATTTTAAGTAGTAGAAAAAGAAACTACTCTATTATTTTTCTTTATATTATAAGAATCACTCTTTAGTATATCCTTATACTGCATGATATTTCTAATCAAATCATTCATGGTAAACTTTTTTATCTTCCTTATATCATCTAAAGTTATTAATTTTTACTCCCATTATCTATAAATAATTTCAATGATCATTTCTAACAGAATTCTATTAGTAATATTATTTTCACTAAAATATTGTATACTATTTAAAATTTTCATAAATCTATGATGCATCTTAGAAATAGATTCATCGAGAAGAAAGTTAAAAGCATGATAATCTTCTATTAAAATAGTTCTTCTGGTTTCAATCAATTTAGAACTACCAAAATGACTAACTTACAAATTTTTACAAATATTATTTTTAGCTTCATAACAAAATATTAGGAAGTATATATTTATTTTCATAGAACACAAAAAAGTATTTCTTATATGATAATTCAGTTGATATTCAAGATTTTCTTAATTAGTAAACGTAGAAAATTATTTTTCAAGGATTTTATAATTTTTAGTCTGTATAAAAAAATTATCATCACAAGTATTAATAAAAAAGGTCTCCATTATACCTCTCAAATACTCATAATCAACCCCATCAAAAATTAGTGTTCTTATAGGATTATTATTCTCAATAATTTTGACATTTAAACCTATAATATTTATAAACTATAAAAATAGTCTTTCTACATGATACATGTTAGTGTAAAATAGTTTATACAAAACCTATAAACAATATTTTATAAGAAAAGTTTAAAAAATAAAAAATTTCTTAAAATAAAAAAAAAATAACCCAAAAAGCTAAGTAGTACAACATGCTTTGATAACAATTGTTAGATCAAAGAATATCTATTTTCCAAACCATGCACCACTATATTTCAGGGTGAATTTACAATTTCCCCCTATTTAATATTTTAAAAATTTTCTTCTTCCTAACCATATTTTCTCCAGTAGACTATCCCTATAACCCCCATAATAACTCTCCTCCCTCATGATCTAGGGATCAAACCAACTCCTCCCTTCATCATCAGTTTCACTTGCCATCAGAAGAAACTAGAATATGGAGGTAAAATATATGATCGTTTCCCTTCTATTTCTCCTTGATTCCATCCTTTGTTACACTATTTAGGTGGTAGCTCATTTTCCCTATTTTTTGGGCATTTTACGGTTTCTTCAATTTCCCTAGTTCTAGCTCAAATCAAAGGCTAATGCAAGACAAGGGAAGCAATACGAGGCCAGGGTACATGGTCTAGGATCTTTCCCCTTATTTTGTTTCATTTTTTAACTTTCAATATCTTTCTACAATCCAAACCCTTCTAGAGAAGCCTCATAATTTCTAATTAATTTAAATTTAAATCCTTACCATACCAAATGAGACATGTGATGGTGGAAAATTAACCCCTTTGGTTGATCTCATTAGTTCATTCCACCAAAATTCATGTGATTCTCCTTTGAGACTTAATTTTCATTAATTTAAAATTTTCTAAACACCCCTTGAGGTGTAGTTACCTATAATTAATTCCTTGAGAAAATTAATTAGCTGAATTGATGATGATCCATGGATTAGGACCAAACTTCATGCTATAAATGGGATGATTAAACTAATTTAATCTTCTAAGAGACTAGGTAATGTTCTTTATACCTTATGAGATAAATGGAAATTCCTTGAAAAATATTCCTTCATGTTATAAATGCTTTTCTTTTAAATGGAATAACTTTTCTAACTAAGTCATATCCTCATCTAGTTCCATGGGAGATACAATGGGTTTTGAATTAAGGACTCATTGAATGGGTAAAATTTTCCTTATAATTAGAATTTATTAATGATTTGGAAACATGTTGGAGATGAAACTATCTTTTCCTAAGATGGTATCACTATGTGTTTTTTGTTTTACCTCTAGAGGAGTGACACTAGTTACTTATGGGAGACCCCTTGAATAGGCTTGATGACTCGATGGTTGAACCATGCCACAAGAGAGACTTAGGCCCCTACATGTGATACTAGGGATGAACTCAAAGTTTAGTATGTTTTGGTTTTCACACCATGCCTGGAGTGACACTAAGGACTTTATTCTTAGGTTACCTTAGATGGGATCCTTATGCATTGGACTTATACCGATCCCTAGAAAGATACTTGGGTTTATTTTAGGATTTCATTGGATAGGCTCCTAGTGAATCTATATACTTTATAAAGAGGCCTTAGATTGAATTAAAAAGTAAATGAATGATTTTAATTGAGAATTGATCCTTTGGTTTTGGAAAACATTGGGGAATATACTCCAAGCCCAATAAAAAGATTGAGGAGAGTCCATCATCTCACATATTATTCCACTAACTTTACCTTTGTAGGATCCCTTGGTTCAGAATCACTAACTTTGTCTAAAGTAGGTAAATTGGATGGGTATTGAAGTGGAACCTAGTCCAAGGTATTATTTGTTTATTTATCTTTTTTAGTAATTAACTATGACACACTTCTCATTTTATAATACATGTAATGGATTGATCGAGACACCATTGGTGGTGGCCTACTGAGATTGTATCTCACACCCCTCTTAGGATGCCTTCAGTACCCAAGTAGACTTCATGGTTTCAGGTATTGATAAAGGGAAGTGGCCAACTTCCATTTCTTAATCTATATTCTTAGGATGAAGTATGGGGGTAGAGGACCAAGACTATGATCAAAATGATCATCATGGCAGTTTTTTGCATTTTTTATATTTTTTTTTCTGCATGTGGTATATTCTTGTATACCCTATCCCCCATGCATATTTTTTTATAGATACATGTTATAACATCTTCATTACATTATATCTATTTATTACACAACATCCTCGTTTTATTTACTACTCCTGCATGTTCTATTATTGTTCTGCATATATCTTCTTATTGATACTGTTTATTCTATAGAAGTTAACTAGTCCAGTCATATAGCATATTCTTCTACTGTTCATATTAATTTTATATATTACTACAGTCCACTCTAATCAATGAGTTCATAGACTCCCCATATACACTCCCAAGTCCCTCACTGCTAGTTGACAGCCTCTGGTGTTCAGGGTGATGCACTTGAGGTCATATGGCCCACCATTTTTCGGCATCGTTAAGTGGAATCTAGGTTGGGATGCTATAATTTTTTTTGCAAGTGTGAATAAGAAATGATAGAGGGTGGCCTTTTATAATTGAGGTGAGTGACACACTAGTGATTTTTTAAAAGAAAAAGGTGTACCCATGTTTTTTACATTAAAAAAGGCACCCAAATAAACTATTATTTAGAGTAGAAGAGATATTATTGAAATATATAAATAAAATTGGTTTTATAAAAGTTTATTTTTTCATTTTTAACCTTTATATTTTTATTTTGATCCCCAATTTACTCATTTTTACCTTAACTATATTAAATAATTATTATTGTTTTTAATATAAATTATGGTAAAACATTATGTCTACATTATTAGATAATATAAATTTTTATGATTAAAAATATGGAATATATTTCTTAAATATTCTATACACAAAAGTGGAAAATATTTTTTTTTTAAATTAATCCTAGATACATGATGAGAAAGTTGGGTTTCAAAGAGAAAATGGTCAAAAGTTTAAAAAAATTTTATAAAAGAATTCAATATGAAAACTATTCCAATGAATTAAATGGGATTAATTAATATATAATTGAGATAATATTTATTTTAAAACCATATTAAAATATTTTTAATGTTTTTGAAATATTTAAAAGAAATGAAAATTCTTAATAAAAACTCATATTTTTTCACTATTCATTGAAAAATTAATATTCTTAGAAAATTATCAATAAATCACCCTAAGATAATTTTTACAAGATGATTTAAAAAATAAAATTTATTTTTTCAAATAAATGTTCGATAAGTTTCAAAAATTATTTTTAAATTTAGTTTGAAAAAGCTGACAAAACTGATTTTTTAGAAAAATATTATTTAGTCATAAAATTTGATTTATTCTTATCCCATATCTAGAAAATAAATAAGATAAATTTTAAACATTTAATTGAATAAATATTATAAAAAATGTACTTAAATCATTAAAAAAAGTTATTTATTTAATTTATTGAGATAAGACATGTTTGTGCGTATAAAAATAGTTTTTTTGAAAAAAGATTCCCTTTATTTTGAAATGGTTTTTATTTTCATTTCTAATAAATTGGTCACCAATAAATTAATTATATATAAATTTGTAAACCATATATTTTCATAATTTATTTAATCCTATTCATACCCTTCATTCCAATGTCTAGGTGATAATTATCGAATTAAATAATAATTTTTTAATAGTAAGTCATGTTTCGCTTAAATTCAGTGTTACATATAACACAAACTAAACTCATAGATGCATGAAACACAAATTAAACTCAGTGTTGTGTGTTGCACAAGGTAAAATTGGTGTTGTGTGTAACGCAATATAAACTCAATATTGTGTTTAATTCAAAATATCAAAATGAATAAATTTATTTGAAAACAGTATTTCACAAAATCTTACAATGTTACAAATATAGATTTCTATAAAACTATCATTTATTATCATTAAATCAGGTAATTTAAAATCTAAATTATATTTTGGATTTAGTTTTAAATTATCATAAGAATTATTTCACTAAAAATAATTTACATAATTACATAGGAATAAATATTATATTTGACTTTGGTAAAATATCACTTTTATTTATAAAATCATATTTTTTCTAAAAACTGGTTTTCTTTTTATTTTATGCATTATTATTGAAATTTATTTCATAAAATTATATAAATTTAATCATGAAAAATAGATTTAATATTTGGAATATTTAGGATCAAATTTGGAATATAGTTCAACCTTATTTTTTTCATAATGAATAGTTACCGTGATAAAATTTTTCAACACAGTAATGGGTAAATTTTGTCAACTAGGGTTAAAAGTAATGTGAAATAGTTTTAAAAATTACCCTATAAATGTATTTAATATTTTTTGATTTTAGTTCCAAAAAACCCTTAATTTATTCAATTATATGTCATTTATTCAATTTTATTTGATAATGACCTTTATATTATATTATTTAATGAATAATTTCAGAATTTCACTTTTGTGATTTTAATATCTATAATATGTTTTAACAAGGATAAAAACATTTCATGAATGGTTTTTTTTAAAAATAGTAATTTTGGTTAGAGATATTTATTTTCATTTTTAAGTGATAAAATAACTATATTAAATGCTTACACGATGCCTACATAGTGCCTCTACAAGTAGTAGAAAAAACATACAAAAGTTTTAAAAACATAAAATGTAATATTTTTATGGTTGGTTATGGTGTTACATGAATTTTTAAGATAAATATAATGAATATTTTATTTTTTGAAATATTATATTCAAACTACATTACAATATTTTAATTTTTTAACGTAAAATTTGTAAATATTAATGAAAATGACAACAATCATATCTTATGTTAAATAATATTTTATCGAAGGATTTCATAAAAATTTTATATTTAGATAAATTAATGGAATATAGTTGAGAATATAATCCATTTTCAAATTATCGGTTACTTGTACTTTTATAGTATCTTTCATGACCCTTAAAGTGTAAAAACAGTAATATCATGGTAAACATCAAAAGGGTTAATTGGGGGTAAAAACTAAGATATATGCATTAAAATATTACCTAAATATGATTAAATTTTATTTTATGATATTATTTTCACTGATAATCATAATATATTAAAAATATATCATTTTTTAAAATTTAAAATGAAAATTAATTATTATTAATTTAAGTTTTTAATTAATTCCAAGGGCACCCCTCTCCTAACGTAAATAAGGACATTGTAACTCCTCTCTTACTCACACGTATTGAGGTATTTATGTTGACCTATACACGAAAATATAACTTATAAAATTACTTATCCACATCCTATAAGTCCCAATCTATCGAAATGGATAACCTAGAATCCTTTAGTATAAGTGAAATGAGGTTCTTTAAAGAGGAGGTAATCATCTTAACTAAGAACTATTATTTTATTTCCTATTCTTTCTCCATAAAATATTCTATAACCATGATCATATAACAATATAAGTAACTTCAATATACTAAAATTTTATTATATAGGTGGAAAACCCTTATTTAACTCCTTTCCATCCTATGGAAAATGAAAAAATCATTCTTGCGTACGTACGAACTACCATTTACACGTTGCGGTGTAATTAATTTTTCATCAAAACTTTAAATGGGTTGTTATAATGGTTTATATAATTAACATGTAAGATATTTATAACATAATTATCATTCTATTAATATAATACATTATTTACCTTCCTAACCTTGCACCCATTAAAAATGATAAAGTCACTCGTGCGTATATGTGGACTACCAACTACACGAGGTGATGTAAATCATTTTTCTTGTACTCATTTCAAGGATTATTAAAAATATTTATTTAAATGATGTATATAATATATATATATACATATATATATCATCATTAAAATTATTTATATTATTTAATAATTAGAAATATTCAATAACCAAATCTATCAAAATGTAACTTAAATGAAAAATTATACAGTTACCACGTAGAAATTAAACATTAAATAAATAATTTCCAATAAAAGGGTCATGAAATTTTATAATTAGATAAAAAATGATATTAAAATTATGTATATGGTTCTGGTGTAGATTTATAACAAATTTAAATTTATTATATAAGAGGTGAATAGCACTTATGAAGAAAGTCAAACCTAGGGTATGGGGTTTCTTAACTCAATTCCTTTTCATTAGGTTATGTTACTTATTCATTTCCTATGTTAAACCAAGATTATGTGTGTAACTACCATAGATTATTTTATGTTTTATTTTAAATTTATTTATATGTATTTACATATATTACACATAATCACTTAATTGATTAATTCTCATATCAATGTTTTGATTTTTATAAGGGTTTGGTATCTTACATTTCATTATGTGAGACTTATGCCATATTCAAAACTTGTTTATTTTATGTGGTTTTTATACTAACCCTTTAATATTTTGAATCATGAATGTATTTATGTTTATTATATTTATTATTTCACTTTATTTACAATCTTTCCAGGAACTTATGATTCAAAAGTTACCAAAGTGGAAAGTATTTATTCATTAAACTCATCTTAATTCATGACTGGTTATGTTTAAATTTACGTTGAAGGAAAATATTATATATTTCCATTTTAAACTCCATATTTTTTCTTATTCTATTGTGATATATGTATTTTAAATCTCATCCTTTATTTTTCTTCTATTTAATTCATTATATGATCGAGAAAACATTTTTTTAGAAAAGATATCCTTATTTCCTCTTTAGTTGATGGACTTTTTCATATATCACTATGTTTTCAAAAATGTTACGATATTGTTGTTATTTATATTTCAATTATTTTGTAATGAAATTTTAAAATATATTTGAATTATTTTCAATTTTTTATAAGAAATGTTTTTAAAATTTCCCATATTGCATATTATGAATTGCTTTATAAAGTGAAAAATGAATGTTTTATAACGTATAATGCTTGACTACATCATCCCCAATTAATGAATACTCTTTTATTTGAAAATTAATTTACATTTTTTTCATTTCTTTATCAAATAATTTTTTTCCTAATATTATATATATTTTTAGATAATAAATATGTGATTTCAATATGTAATGTTTATTTTTCTCAAGTTATTTTCCAATAATATTTTAAAATTATTTTCATTTATGAAAACATACATAGAGGAATAAGTTTATTTATTAAGGATATAATTTAATGATATCATCCATTATATTTCTTTGGATGGATTATGATCATATTTATTCGGGGAAGTGTAAACATTTTATAAGCCATTTCTTTAAGTGTGGGTAGTTTTTTATTATTAAGGAATATTTATTAAGTTTTATTGTTTATTCATGTGATGAATACAATATAATTTTGAAGTGATGGGTAAATACAAGAATTAAATATCCCACCGATGCATCAGTAGGTATCATGAGAAAAACATTGTGTATTTAGAACATGCCATACCAATTTATGTATGATGTCTTGGTATGAGGAATCAATGATTTGTTTCTGATTTCTGGAATTATACATTATATAATTATGAAATTTTTTATCAATTGTTATATAATTATTTGAAAGTAATGATATCATTGGATAAGTTTTAAGATATTTTGGTTATTTATATGTCATTATTTGATCAAAATTTATTTCAAACATATTATCTATTCTTTAATTATTCTATGATAGATTTTTTGTATACATTCCCTTACTAAGCATATAATATCACCTTTTTATTTTCTTTCCTTTATTTTTGATATAAGGAAACATTCTATGATTGATATTAATGGTTATTATAAAGTGAATAATGATTTTATCAAATAAAATAAAATATTTTATTTTAAGTTTTCAAATGTAATGAAAAAGTCAATCATGTACCTAGTTTTCCAAGAAAATAAACTAATAGATCCTTCATGATATTATCACTTATGTCTAGTAAAAATGTAATAAAGTGTCCACTGGTTCTAAGATATTAGGGTCAAGATTGTTACACTTAGTATCAAAGTAAGTTTAGTATGACCCTTGAGAAATAGATTTAAGAAAACATATATTTGATAATATTACCCTATAATAAATCCTAAGTATAATCCTAAGTGTAGGGTAACATCATGAATAATTGGTAAAGTATAGATTATTTGGTTTTCTGAGAAAATAAATCAATTTTAAGATACTATTAAGTGGATTTGTCTGTATAATAGATGCACCTTGGTGTGAAAACACTAAAAAGGATGGATTGGGTATTTACTTAATTGTCACCAACACATGATGAGTGGGCTTATGATTGTACTCCTTTCAGATACTCATGTGGGATATTCTTGGGTTAATTCAAATTTTGTTTATAAAAAACTATGATTATTGAGAGAATATAACCTATAGAAACCTATGATAGTGACAATGATATGGGGTAAATGTAATGTGTTGTGGGTTGATAATTATAAGGTTTGTCATTAGTTTAAAGGCATAAATACCCCTTTTTAAGTTTTATGTGATGGGAGTTTAAGATTATTAATAATATATTTAGAGACATTTATGGGAATACAAACCTTAAATTTAGTATTTATTTTAGTGAAAAGTTTATTTGAGGAATAATGATTTTATATTTTTTTCACATAAGCTGAAATGTATTGATAACCTATAGGTTTAATATAATATTGGATGTTAATATGGTTAACTAGGATAAAAGGGTTACTAAATTTCAAGATCATATGTTTTATCATATAGATAACCATGGGAATAAAAAGTGATTTTCTATCTAAGTGATTAATTTATTTTTGAATAAGTTCACTATATTGGGAACATTGTAAGATTAAGGTAAATGTATTTTTCTTCCTAATATGATATTGTATTTGAATAATAATGGTTGAGTTATCAATTGGAAGTATATATGATTTCATTAAGAATACATTGTAATTTAGGTTATTCAAGTGAAAGATTATAATATTTTGGAGATTATATGATTTGGAATTTACATTTTTGGTATATGAATTTATGAGTGATTCATTTTTTTAGATATAAATGATAAATTAATCTCATAAGAATATATGATCAAATCATTCTAATTTTTAGGTTTTCAACTTTCGTAGGGATATTTTTTATTAGTTTTGAGTTTAGTTAATTATGGAATTATTTATGTTGAACATGAGGTTTTATTTTTTTATATTTCCTCATATTATGTTTTATTGCTATTGGATATTAGCTCATATTTTTCTATCATCTTTGGTTTTAGTTAATAGAGTGAAATATAATGAATAATTTTTCCACCCTCTATGGTTCTTATAATCAATTAATAGTTGATTTTAGGGGTTCAAGCATGAAAAATTCATACGTATCATGATTATATACATATAAGGATGAAATCATGCTTATACAATGGTAAGTAGTCATATAGGAAAATTTTATCATTTTTTATATACTAATTGTAAAGGAATTTCTCATACTCAATAATATTGAAGGTAAATATATTTGAGTCATATATGTACATAAACCCTCATATAATATGGTGTATTTATATAAAATAATTTTATAATATGATTCTTATAGTCATACATTGATAATATGTTTCATGTTCATAACATAAAAACTAAATTTCATGAAAAAATCTATATTCGATTTTACTAATATGATAAGATATATTTTGTTTAGAAATGAAGAATTAAAATTGTGAGGATAAAGTTCATGTGTGTATGGGATAATTTAATGCCTCTAGATTTTAGTTTAAATTAACTTTTTTAATGAATCTTATCTTCAATATCATACACCACATGAAACTGTGAGCTTAAACAAACCACAAAATAATAATAATTATATATAAATCTTATTAAATAGTTATTGGGTTGGAGGGTGTGAATAAGAATAACCAAATTATGAAATATACATACAAAGGGTTTAATATATAAATAATTAATTCAATTAATAAATTTAACATTCATCTAATTTTTTTACTAGGAAAATATATAAATAAACTAATTTTATGGTTTATAGTTTCTTTTTCTTGATAAATGGATTTTCTTTTCATTTTGGGTATAGATATTATATTTAATTTAGGATAATTATATAAATATTAATTTCTAAAAAGAATATAATTTTTAAAATCATCAAGTAAATATTAGTTTAGGGTGTGTTTTTTAGATTTTTCCAAAAATATTTATTTTTTAGTGAATAGTGAAAAATATTGCTTTTTGTAAAACATTCGCTTATTTTTTAAAATTAGGCAATTTAAAATACCCATTATATTTTATATTTGTTTTTAAGGTAAAATAATATACATTTTACAAATCATAATAGAGATAGTTCCATAGGAATAAAAATTATATTTTATTTCGATATAAGTTTTTCATTATTCTCAAAACTGCATTTGTCTAAAAATTATTTTTCATTATTTTTTATGAATTTATAATAAAAATTATTTCTACCAAATATATAAATTTATTCATGAAAAATGTATTATAAATAGGAAATCAATAAGATTAAATTCTATAAATAGTTCAAAAGTATTTTTTTTCACAATTAATAGTAACCATGGTAAACTTTATCACTACTATAGAGGGTAAATATTATTATATAGGGTTAAAAATAATGTGAATAGGCTATAAAATCACTATAACACTTGATTTTAATCTTTTGGTTGAGTTTTTTACCACCCCATTTATATATTCAAATTATGGTATTTTTGTTTCTATTTTTCATTGATAAAATCATTATATTATTTTGAGAAAATAATTATTCAAAAATATCACTTTATTGAATTTAATATATTTTATATGTTTTATCAAGGATAAAAATTCACGAATAGTTCTAAATAGTTTTTTATCATGACTATTTTTTTTATTATGGTAATTTATATTAAATTTCTATTGAGTAAATTATTACCCTAAATTCTTAAACAATGATGAAATAGTCCATGCGTAAGAAGTAGAAAAATCAAGTAAATGGGTTTTAAAACAAACAATATAGATTTTTTTGGGTGATTTATATATTTAAATTATTTTATTTATATAAATAAAAAGTATTTTTAATATTTTATTTTTTGTTTTTTTACCACATTACTATCTTGATATTTTTTTAAGGTCAACTATATGAATAATCCTGAAAAATACTTTAATGATATCTTATATTAAATAATATTTTATTAAGTGAATAAAAATTCATAAATTATTTCATAAGGACAAGTGAATGGGATATCTTCAATAATATAATAGATGTTCCACTTATGGGTCTCTCTCCCTTTTATAGTATCTTTCTTGATCCATAAAGGGTAAAAAATTGATATCACGGTAAACATAAAAAGGGTTAATGAGGTTTAAAACTAAGATATAAAGGTTAAAAAACCACCTAAACCTGTATAAATTTTATTGGAAGATAGGATTTAAAGTAATCACTATATTAGTTTCTAAATATTTCAATTTTTTACCACAATAACATGTATATTAATTTATTTTAATTTAATACATTAAGTAGTTCAAAGGATTCCTATCTCCTCTCTTATATAAGGGAACCTTCCTTCCTATCTGCCTCAGAATTAATGATCCATGTATCTTGACCAATATATACCCAAATAACTTCCCAAAATCACCCCTTGCAACCTATATTTCTTAGTCTCGCCAAAATATCAACATAAAATTAATTAAGTGTAAACAAAAGGATCTTCTCCAAAGAGGAGTTAATTGTATTAACAAATCATTTTCATTTTATTTCCTCTTGAAAATCCTAAAAATATTCTATAAACATGAACATATAAATATAAAATTATGTTCTATACATGTAAAAATTATTATACAAGTTTAATAAACCTTATTGAACTCATTTTCATTCTATTTAAATTGAGAAAATTTCTCGTGTGTATGTACGACCTACCATCTCTATATAGAAGTTTAATTCATTTTTCATCACTAATTTAAATTAATGGTTATAATGATGAAAAAAAATAAATATTTAGGAAATTTAGGATAATATTTAGATTTTAAAAATATAAGATAACATTTTACTTCATACCCTTCCCCCTATTAAAAAATGATAGCATCGCTCATGTGTATTTGTTGACTACCTCCATCTAGAGATGTAGTGCTTCAGAGGAGTGGCTCAACCATGGAATAATTATGGGTTTTTTTGGACTTTGAAGTATATTCTTGGAAGTTATGAATGATATATGTGTTGTATGGTCATGATGGGATATATTATAGATGTCTGGTTATATTCCTATGGTTTCTTGTCTAAGGTTTGGGAGTGGTTGATAAATGTTTAGTTGGTTTAGTACCTTTGAGTTGGGATGAAACTATGGGGTTTTGGGAATGATAGGGAATAAATGGGTAGAGTTTGATATTGTCTCTTGAGGACCCGCAAGGATTAACTTATGAGTAGGTTGGTGATTACATTTGAGGATTTGATCTAGAGGAGCCTTGTTGGTGTTGAGATAACACCATGGGGTTTCGATCCTAGTTTAAAGACATTGGTTTGTTTCTATAACTGGGCTATAAAGGTCCATTTAGATGTCTTTGTGGTTAGGATATTTATTTAGGATTATTTTAAGGATATTTAGGTTCTCTTGGAGTTTTCACATATAATGGTTTTTTTCTAGGGATTTGGATGAGTTTGAAGTGACCCTCATAGGGTATTCTATCCTTTATCTAGACTTATTATCATCTAAGGATCATATTATGAGTGTGGACTAGGATATTTCAGGTGTCTAGGGATCCAATTTCAGGAAGTATCATTGTTATATGACCCTAGGGTAAATGGTATCCCTGAACCTTGTTTGACCAAGTGTTTATTATGGATTTTGTTTAAGCAGTTTTGATAATGAGTTTGAGAGTTGATTTAAAAATTCTTTATTTGAATTTGGATGAGGATGTATGAGGTAGTTTCTCCTCAGAAGTTGATATAGGAAGAAAACATTGAGATATATATGGAAATTAATTTTCCCCAAAGTTTAATACCTAGGGAATGTAGTGATATTCCTTGATAAAGTATAGGTTAATGAGGAGGATTATTTCTGGGACACTTTGGATTGTTCCCGGATGTCGGCAATGAGAGAGTTCTTGGATGGGGTTGTTGATACCTCTTCTATATTTTAGAACAATTGAGTGTATTTTCTTGGATTGTGTTTAGTATTTCCTTCTTTATCTTTATTTTTTAAAAAACATTCTTGTTGGGATTCCACTATGATGTGCCTCGCATGGTAAGGTGTCGTCGAGTAGAGTTTGATATAGGAAATGGGGTACCATCAGAGTTTCCCTTATGAGAGGATTCATAATTCCATTTGAAGTTTAGAATTATAAGATCCTTGTTTTGGTTTAAATAATAATAATTGGTTTCGATAATGGTCGAAATCCCTTGGGTTGTTATTAGAAATGGGTCACATATGCCCCTCTGGATTCCCATGTGGTAGCATTATTGATTTAAGGATTGGGTAGAGGCTATAAGGGGCCTCATAGTGTTTTATACCTCTATTATAAATAATATTTGAAAAAAATGAATATAAATTTTCAAATCAAAATTTCAATATTATCTTAGGGTTAATTTTTTTATTTTCTTAAAAAGAATTATTTTACCATGAATAGTGACAATTATCAATTTTTGAAAAAGTGTCATTTATTTTCCCAAAATTGAGTAATTTAAAAGTAAAATTTTTTATATTTAGATTTAAAGTATGATAAGATAAATTTTAATAAAAATAATTTGAACAATTTCATAAGAATCAACATTATATTTGGTTTTGGTAAAAGTTCATTGTTATTTTTTAAAACATGCTTTTCCAAAAAAAGTTGTTGTGTTAAAAATTTGTTTTAAAATTTATTTCTTCCTATTAAAGAAATTTATTCTCGAGAAAAGGATTAAATATTTAGAATCAGGGGAATCAAATTCGGTAAATATTTTTTCTTTATTTTTTTCTTAAGGAATAGTAACCATGATAACCATTATCAACAGAGTAAACTATAAATTTAGCTAAATATGGTTAAAACTGCGATGAAATGGCCTTGTAATTACCCTAAAACTTTATTTTAACAATTTTTATGATTTTAGTTCAAAACTAATCTTCCAATATTATATTAAATATCAATCTTTTCAATTTTTCATTGATAATTACTTTTATATTATTTTAAGTAATGAATAATTCCAAAATGACACAGTGGTGATTTTAATATCTATAATATGTTTTAGCATGTATAAATTTTTTAATAATGGTTATAAATGGTTATTTATGACATAAATAATTTTTATTAAGATGTAAATTTATTTATAATTTTAGGAGTAAAATAATCACCATAAATTTTTACACAATACCAATAATGTTCTTTTGAAAGTAATAGAAAAATCAAGTAATTGTTTTCAAAAACATAAAAAGTAATATTTTTCTATTTAGTTATAGTGTTCCATGAATTTTTAAGATAAATATAATGATTTTTTATGTGTTAAAACTTTATATTCGAAATATATTACGTTCTTGTTATTTTTATAAAGTCTACTATGTGAATAGTCTTGAAAATGAAATTAACAGTATCATATGTTAAATAATATTTTTATTAAATTATTACAAATTAATAAAAATAATAAATCTGGCCAAAATAATTGGATATAGTCTATAATATCATTCATTTTCCAATAATGGGTCATTTTTCTTTTATATTTACTTTCTTGACCCCAAAAGAGTAAAAACGTTGATGTCATTGTAAACATAAAAAGGGTTAACCTAGAGTTAAAATTATGAGATAAGGGATAAAACATCACTTAAATATGTATAAATTTAATTGGATGATAGTATTTATACAAATAATAATACTATAATTTAGATATCTTAATTTCTTTCCTCATTAATATGAAAATTAATTTACATCAATTTAATACTTTAAATAATTCCAAGGGTCCACCTCTTCTGTCTTATATAAGGACACCACACCTCCTCTCTTCCTCACATTTATTGAGCTAGGTAGAATGAAAAGGATCTAAAAAATTAACTTCCTATAATCCATATTCAAATCCAATAGGTCCTTTTATCATGAAAATACTAACCTAGTAGTTAGTTTGAGAAATAAAAAAGAGGTTCTCCATTGATAAGGTAATCATATTAACCAAGTATTTTAATTTTATCTCCTCCTATAACACCTTAAAATATTCTCTAAAAAAGATCATATCATAGAATAAATAAATTAAATATAATAAAATTCTATTATTATGGTGTTGCAAACCTTATTCTTCTCCTTTCTAACTTTATGGAAAATGAAAAAATTATTCATGCTTATGTTCAACCAACCATCTCCACATTGCGGTGTAATTAATTTTTCATCACCACTTTACTTGAGAACTTATAAATATAGAAATAAATAATATATATGATATAAATAGTATAATTGTTATTTTCTTTATATAATATATCATTTACCTTGTTATCCTTCCACCTGTTAAAAAATGATAGCATCCCTCATGGATACATGTGGACTACCACATACCCGAAGTATTGTGATTCATTTATCATGTCCACCATTCAAAGATGATTCTAAATATATATTTAATTAATATATGTGATATATATATCCTGATTAAAATTATTGAGATAATGTTTTCATGTGAAATATTCATGGACTGGAACTACCGAAGTGAATCATACATGAAAAATGAAAGATTGGCCACTCAAAAATGATGTTTTTAATAAGGAATTATAAATAAATGGGTTGGAAAATCTTAAAACTGGATCATATATTATAATATAAGTATTTATATGGTTATTTTATATAAGTATATAAATTTTAAAATTTTTTATACAGGAGTTTAAAAACACTTACGATGAAACACATACTTGAGGTACGAGGTTTCATAACTAATTTTTTTTTCATTGGGTTATTTTACGTTTTCATTGTATATGTTATTACATGATTATGTGTATAATGAAATAATATTATTTTTGTTGTAATTTTAATTATTTTATGTGGATTTCCATTTTTACATATAATTACTTCGTTGATTAATTCTCACTTCAATGTTACGACCTTTATAAGTGTTTCTTTTCTCACTTATCATTCTATGAGAAATGTGAAATGTTCACCACTTGTTTATTCTATGTGATATTCATACAAAACCTTTGATATTTTAAATCATGAATCTATATATATTAATTATATTTAATGTTTCATATGAAGTTATTTATTTCAGGGGAGTTTTAATTCAAAATTTTCTGCAGTGGAAAAGGTTTATTCTATAATTTCATTATTATTTGGGATTACTTAGGTCTAAATTTACATTAAAAGAAATTATATTCTATTTATATTTAAAAATACACATATTTTATTCTAATATGGTTATATATGTTTTTACATGTTTTTGATTCATTTTATTCTGTTTTTTACTTAATATGATCATAGAAACATTTTTAATAAAAGTCAAACCTATTTCTTATTTGGTCTACAAACATTTTCTTCTATAACCATGTTTTCAAAAAAAGATATAGATTGTTATTATATACATTTCAATGATTTATTAATGATATTTTAAACTATATTTTTCTATATTTACAATGTTTTAATAATAATTTTTTTTAACATTGAACGTATAACCCATTTGGAATTTCTATACAATGTATAAACACAATTTTTTAAAGATATATGGATTTAATTCCTCATATAGCTATCATGAGTAGCCTTTTAATATAAGATTCCTATACATTTTACATTTTTATTTTTATATAAATTTTTTTTCTTAATATTCTAAAAAAATTGACTATAAATATTATATTTGAAAATGAAAAGGGTATTTTCCTCAAGAAATTTTACAAAGATAATTTAAATTTCTTTTCATATTTGTCAATATCCTTTGATGAATCTAATGATTTACTAATGAATTACTATAATAATAACATCTAATATATTTATTTGGATGGAACATTGTCATATTTGTTGGGTAAAATATTGAAATTCCTTATGATAGTTAATCTAGTATGGATAGTTATTTATTATGAAGGAATATTGAGTAAGTTGTATTGTTTATTCATATAATTAATTCAACGGAATTATTAAGTGATGGGTGGGGCCTATAATTTCATTGCATCTTGATTCACTTGTTGGTATCATGATATAAAACATTTTTGGTATTTGGAATTTATGATGTCTTGTTATGTGGCCCCAATAATAAGTTCAAGATATTTGAAATTATATATTACATTATTAAGAAATCCTCTATTGATGTGTATATTATTATTTGAATAGATATGATATAATTGATTAATTTTAACGAACTTGTGATTATTTATATGGAATTATACAGTTGTCATTTATTCCAACAAAATTATTAATGACTTATTTATTATATGATATCTTTAATTGTATTCATTCCTATACTAGGAATCTAAGCTCACACTTTTATTTTTTTCTCTTTCACCATGTTTTTAGGAAGTGTACTATGATTGATGTATATGAATATTCTAAATTTTATGATAATTTTCCCAAAAAAATACTATGTTGTGTTTTATTTTTTCAAATGTAATGTGATATTCAATATTGTATCTAGTTTTCTATGAATAATAATCTTATTGATAATTTGATATGTGATTGGTTGTATCTGGTACTCATGTAATAAATTAACCATCAGCTTTAGGAAATTAGGGCCAAGGTTGTTACTATTGGTATCAAAAAAAGATTAGTATGACCCTTTGGAACTAGATTTAGGAAAAAAATAAAAAACATAATACTCTGATCAATTATAGGGATAAGTCTATATATTGGGTAATTTCATGAATATTTTTCAAAGTATAAATTATGTGGTTTTCTAAACAAAATCATCCATGTTTTGATATTGTAAAGTGGATGTGATTATGGAACATATTCACCTAGGGGTAAAAAAATGAAAGTATTGGAATGGGTATTTACTCAATCATCACCAGTGCATGATGAGTGGGCTTAAAACTATACACCTGGCTAGACACTCACATGGGATATACATGGGATAATTAAAATTTTCTTTATGAACTATTAAGATTAATGTGATGATACAACCCATAGAAAACTATGATATGGAATAGTTATATGGGATAAACCTAAGGTTTCATGGGTTGATAATTCTAAGGTTTATTGTTAGTTTAAAGGTATAGATACCCCTTTCTATGTTTAATATTATGGGAGTTTATAATAATTAAGGATATTTTAAAATCCATTTATGGGAATAAAACACTTTGGTTTAGTATGTGTTTAAGATATAAGTTTATTTTAGGAATAATATTTTTTATATTCTGTGGGAATAAGTTTAAAGGTATTGATACCTTTAGTTTTAATATAATATTTGATGTTAATATGGTTAATTGGGATAAAAGGGTTATTAAATTTTAATAAATTATGTTTTATCATATAGATAACTATGGGATTAAAATTTTATTTTGTGATTAAGTGATTAGTTTTATTTTTTAAGAAGATAACTACATTATAAATATTAAAATATTATATTAAATTAAAATATTTTTGTCTAAGATGACATTTTATTTGATGATCAATAGTTAAGTTATATTTTAGAAGAATATGATTTATCATGGATCTATAGTGCTTAAATTTATTTATGGGAAATATTATCATATATCATATATTATATGATAATGAATATAATTTTTTTAATTAGTTTATTATTTATTAATTTTATTTGAAGATTAATGTTAAATTGATCTCAAAAAAATATTTTATCATAACTTTTAATTTCATGGTTTTCCAACATGGTCAGGAATATTTTTTAATATTTTTAAGGTTATTTATTGATAGAATGATTTAAGTTTGAAATTGGGTGTTAATATTGTGTATTTGGATATTAATGAATTATTTAATCATTTTAAGGTTTATTCATAATGGGTATTATCAAATTATGTGTTAACCACTTTGGTTTGGGTTAACGTAGAGAAATAAGATGAATAATTTTTCATCCATTTATGGATATTATAGCCAATTAAAAGATTATTTTAGTGCTTTAAGCATGAAAAATTACCCATTATCATGATGATACATATCTAAGGATGAAATAATGCTTATATAATGGTATGAAATCATCTATTTAAATTGTATCATTTTTTCTATCCTAATAATAAGGGAATTTCTCAAAATCAAGAAAAAAATTAAAACTAAAGAGTATTATATGAAAAGTAATAGTCATATATTAAGGTATATTTTTTGAAAATAATTTTAAATTATAAACCTTATAAACTTAGATCCATAATATGTTTCCTATTTTTAACCTAAATATTAATGTTTATGATAAAATCTACACCAAATTTTATTAATATAAAGTGATACATTTTATTTAGAAATGAATTAAAATTATGTGGATATAATCTCTATAAAAATGGGAGAATGTAATAACTTGATATTTTGTGTATATTTTTTTATTTTTATTGAGTACTATTTTTAATAGCGTACACCACATGCAACCCGCGAGCTTAAATGAACTCATAAATAATATTAATTAAACATAACATTTCTAACATAGTCATTGGGTTGATGGGTATGAATACGAATAAAAGAATTATGAAATATATATATATATATATATAGTATATACTCAATAAAAAAATGACTTCAATTAATAAATTTAATAATTATAAATTTTTGTTACTAGGATAAGAGTAAGAACAAATTTGTTTTTTTCTTTAAAATTACTTTTCATCAAAAATAAATTTTATTTATTTTTGTACATGAATATTATAATTAATTTAGACCATTATAAAAAATAGTATTTGAAAAAATAAATATCATTTTGGAAACCATCATGTAAAAATTATAATAGGGTTTATTCTTTGGATTTTTCTAAAAAGATCTATTTTTCAATGAATAGTTAAAAATACTGATTTTTGTAAAAGTGTCATTTATTTTTTTTAAATCACATATTTAAAATCCCTATTCTGTTTTGGATTCATTTTTAAAGTAACATAATATCCATTTAACTGAAAAATAATATCATTAATTATTTAGGAATCTAAATTATTTTTTATTTTGGTATAAGTTCATTTTTATTCTTAGAATCACATTTATCTAAAAACTATTTTCATTAAATTTTACGCATTTATATTAAAATTTATTCCTAAAAATTATGAAAATTTAATCATGAAAAATGGATTAAATATTTAGAATCTCCAGGTTTAAATATTTGAAATCATTTAGATTTATTTTTCTTTATAATAATTAGAAACCATAGTAAAATTTTTCACTATAGTAAATGGAAAATTTTGTTTTATAGTGTAAAAAACTAATGTGAAAATTCATTAAAATAAATATAAAAATTATAATATTTTGTATTAGTTTTTTCAACCACCCCATTCATATATTAAATTATATGGAATATGGGTGCCATTTGTCTTTGATAAATACATTTATATTATTTTAATTAAACAATAATTCAAAAATGTAAGTTTCTGGATTTTAATAGCTCTTATATGTTTTAGAAAGGATAAAAAAATTAGATGAATAGTCATAAATTTTTATTTTTAACATGGACATTTTTTATGATTCTAATTTATTTTTAATTTTTATGGATGAAATAATTACCATAAATTCTTATGAAATGTCGACACATTTCATGTGAAAATAGAAGAAAAATTAAGTTAATGATTTTTAAAACATACAAAGTCATATTTTATGGGTGATTTCTGGTTTTCCATTAATGTTATAAATTATTATAATGTATTTTTTATATTTTAAAATGTTATATTTAAAATAAATTACTATATTGACAAATTATTTTAAGGGAAACTATGTGAATAGTCTAGAAAATGACTTTCATGGTATCTTATGTTAAATAATATATTATTAAATTATTTTAAATTAATAAAACTTAATATTTGTCCAAGTGGATGTGATATGGTCTATATTATCATCCTATGTCAACTTATGGGTTTCTTTTCCTTTTATAGTAACTCTCTTGAGCCCTAAAGTGTAAAACTCATTGATATATCGGTAAACATCAAAAGGGTTAACAGGTTAAAACTAAGAGATTCATGTTAAAAAATCAACAAAACTTGCCTAAATTTTATTGGATTATAGTATTTAGACTTATAATAATCCTAGATAAAAAATATATCAATTTTTTGCACATTAAAATGAAAAAAATATACTATTTTAATACATTAAGTAATTCCAAGTGTGTGCCTATCCTATCTTATATATGGACACCACACATCCTATGTTCCTCAAAACCTATGTATATTGACCAAGAAATATCAAAATCAGTTCCAAAAATAACTCCTCATATCTCATATGTCCTCATCTCCCTAAAATACCAACCTATAAGTCATTAGTTATATATGAAAGGAGGTTCCTCAAAGAGGGGGTAATCGTTTTAACCAAGTGTATTAATTTTATTTTATATTTTAACTCCTTAATATATTCTGTAAAAATTATAAAATAATAAAATAAGTGTCCTAAATATACTAAAATTTTATTATTCTATTGGAACAACTCTTATTCATCTTCTTTACATCCCATGGAAAATCATAAAACCACTCATGAGTACATAGGACCTACCATCTCCATGCATCAATGTAATTCCTTTTTCATATCCACTTTACATAGATAGTTATAAATATTGAACAATTTAATAATTATGATATTTATAAAATAAATATTAATCTTGGAATATAATACATCATTTTCCTTCTTACCCTTCCACCTGTTAAAAAAATGATTGTGTGGCTCGTGCATACGTGTGGACTACCACGTCCACTGAGTGATGTGATTTGTTTGTCCTGATCTCCTTTCAAAGATGATTATAAATATGTATATAATTAATATATATGATATTTATATCAATATTAAAATTTTATTGATGAAAACATCATTACCAAAGTGTAATTATTTTAAATACCAAACCAAAATCTATATAAAAAATTAAATAATTAACACCCAGAAATAATGTTTTTAATAATTAATTATCAATAAAATAGTTTATAAATGTTATATGTGGATAATAAATTATATTAAAAATATTTATATGGTTATATTATATAAAAATAATAATTTTAAAATTTTAATATGGGAGGTTAAAAGAGCTTGCGAAGGAATTTATACATATGGTAAGGTGTTTCTTAACTCAATTTATTTTCATTGGGTTATATTAATTATTCATTATCTTTGTTCACTCAAGATTATGATTTTAATGAAATAAAAATATTTTACAGCACATTTCCACTTATTTTATATGGATTTACATTTATTACACATATTCACATAGTTGATTAATTATAACTTCAATTTAATAATCTTTATCAGGGTCTCTTATCTCGCTTTTCTTTCTATAAGACATATATCATATTCACCAATTATTTAATTTTCATGGTGTTTATATTAACCATTTTATATTTTATATCATTAATCTACATAAATTAATGGTATTTAAATTTTAATTCGATTTTATTTCTTTTAAGGGTGTTATGATTAAAAAGTTACCAAAGTTTAATAGTTTATTCTATTTTTATTTAGGATTGTTTATGTTTAAATATCAATTAATGAAATTTATATGTTATTTATGTTTTTAATTCCAAATATTTTCTTATTATATTCTTATATATATATTTCTAATTTTCCCCTTTTATTTTACACTTTTTAGTACTTAATATGATTGGGATTTATTTTATGAAAAGTTGACCTTATCTCCTCTTTGGTCGACAAACCTTCTCTTACATTTACTTATTTTATAAAAATATGTCAAGAATTATCTTATTTATATTTAAATTATTTCATAATGTAATTATCAACTCTCATTTACTTTAAATAGAATGGTTTAAAAGGAATTTTTTTAATTTTTCTCAAATAGATGATTTTGACTTCTTTTTCAAAGTGTAAAAAAGAATCTTTTTTAACATATCTGTGCTGACAACCTCTTACCACTATCATCAATACTATTTTCATCAAAGATTCATTTAAATCTTTATATGTTTTATCAATGAAAATTTTTCTCCAAATGTTATGATTTTTTTATTTTAAATAATTAATTTCGAAGTTAAAAAGTATTTACCATAAGAAATTTTATAGTGAACATTTAAAAGAATTTTTATATATGTAAAAATTTATTGATTAATATTATGCTTTACTGAGGATATAATATAATGATACCATCCACCATATTTCTCTTCATGGATTATGATCATTTAGACTGGGGAAATTATTTACACTCAACATGTTAGTTCTTAGAATATGGATAGATATTTTTTATTAAGGAAAGTTAGTTAAGTGATATTGTTTATTCATAATATGAATTAATTTGACTTATTAAGTTATGGGTGGGGTCCAAAAATATAAATCCACATGATGCATCGATTGAAATCATAATACATAATAATTTGGGTGTTTATGATATGCCTTACCCATTTCTGAATGATATATTGGCATGAGGATTCGATTGTAAGTTTAAAAGTTATTGTATTATGAATTCTATCTGTTGAACCCTCTGGAATTAAGTTGCTTTATTGTGTTTTGATAATCCCAACCATTATTTATTTATATATTGATTATGCTTAATACATTCCAAATATACTTTAATATATGTTGTTACTTTCATTATGCTTAAATTAAGTCTTTTGAATTAACAGATATATGTTTACCATGACTTAACTCATTCTGCCAAGTGAATGCTCAAACAGTTTTTAGCTACCGTTACAAACTAGCTACCGATACAGAGTAGAGAAACTGTTAGACAGTAGCTACCATCCGAGAAAATAGCTACCATTACTATCTAGCAATCGTTACAGCTCACAGCGACCGATACAGTTAAGTCTACTGATATGTTGGAGCTACCGCTATAAGAGAGCTACCGATACAGCTACCAGTACAGCTATCGATACCCAACTGATACCCAAAGTCCATCGCTGCATCAAAATCTATGGATAGAGCTATCGATACAATGAAGTCGATAGTTACCGCTACAACAAAGTTGACAGTTAACGATATGTTGAATTCCACCGTTATGCTACCGATAAAGAGCTACTGCTACCGATACAAGGCAGAGCCACAGCTACCGATAGAGAGTTACCGCTACTGGTAAAGGCAGAGCCACTGGTACTGTTACAAGTCCACTGATACCGATACATCAAGTCTACCGACAGACAAGTCTACCGTTACAAATATCTACCGATACTCAGACCTACAGACACCTACTGTAACACAAGTCTACCGATATCAAGAGCTACCGTTCCAGAGACAGACCCCGACACTGCTTTAATTTCTTTATCTTTGTTTAATCTAACCAACGGTCATATCAGGTATATTTTAATACGCTGACATTTATTTAATGTGTGCTGTTGGATTTCAGGGAACCGTACCTTGTACCTGCAAAAAGTAAATCATCCTTTGTCGGAGCACGTGATTTAAATAAATGAAGGATGTGCTACTACAAAGAAAGAAGGAGGCATATAGATGAATACACGAGATATATAGACAATAAGGTGTTCTGGAAGAACAACAGAGTGTGAATGCAAAGAGACGACTGAACTTACACGAGGAACTCTTTAATCAATGCTAACCAGTGAAGAGCTGAGAATGAGAACATAAAACAAGAACTTCATCGACTACTTCTTCTCTATATCTAAAACTGGAAGTCAAGGAAACAGACGATACTCTGTTTTCTAGACAAAAATCAGAAGAGGACTCAGAGCGAATTCTGATCAATCAAAGGAGTCCAGAACTCCACGACAATCACTAGAGCCATTTATAAACTCTAAATATTTGCTCTCTGATTTATCTTTTTTACATATTGAGCAGTGTGTGTTATATGCTGTATTTTAAACACACACTGTCTCCTATGCCTTAACTGGAGGATTTATAAATCCTCACTCAACTCTCTTACTTCTTTTATTTCCCACTGGGATAGTGGTAGAGGTCGTGGGACCTGGACAGCTGGTTTCTGTTGTTCCTGTTCCCACGGATATCAGTGGTAGAGGTCTTGGACCTAGACATGTATAAACTATTGCAATCCTCGATCCAAGGTGTGGATCACCTTTATACAAATTGTTGAGAGGTCTAAGTCTCGACTTGAGACTAAACCTCTTGGTTATATCTGTTGTGCTATATCTTTCAAAGTTATTCTTTATTCTGCTGCTAATTTCTTTAAAACCAAAACTGTTTTAAAGTCACATTGATAATTAAATTCACAAGTGTTTATATTAGTTTTAAATCAGTAAGTTGGTTTCAAAAGTTAATCAACCTTTTTGTTTTGATTAACTGGGAAATAATTAATCCCTTGAGAACCCAACCAAACCCTTACTTTGATTTAAATTCACTACAGTTTAATTTAGTATTTTATTTGGGGGATTTTAAGACATAGTTTTAAAACAGAAATTTTAATTGGAACTCAATTCACCCCCCCTCTTGAGTGTCCACTCTGACCAACATTTGGTATCAGAGTTAGTTAAAATATTTTCTGAGGGTACTCTATTTTTCAACTGTGATTTTAGTTGTATTTTAAAGTTCTTAAAATTTCTGTTCTTTCTAAATTTTTATCTCTTTAAAATCTTTTCTTTAATTTAGTTATCATGGACAATAGAGTTGTAGGTGTTGCTACCAATAGACCACCCTTTTTCAATGGCACCAACTATGCTCAGTGGAAAATCAAAATGAAAATTCATTTAGAGAGCATGGTTTTTGATATTTGGACTGCTATAGAATCTGAATAAAAAATACCAACTACTGTTAGATCTACTTGGAATGAAGATACTAAGACAGCCTACAATAATAATTATAAAGCTATGAATGCTTTATACTGCTCTCTAGGAGATGAGGAATTTAATAGAATATCTGCTTGTAAAACTGCATATGAAATTTGGGATACCATAGCTGTTTCTCATGAAGGAATAACTAATGTTAAGGATATGAGATTGAATACCTATACTATTAAGTATGATAACTTTAAGATGAAGCCTGATGAACCCATTTCTGATATGTATCTCAGGTTCAATGAAATTTTCAACACAATGACTTCTCTGGGAAAGGATGTTCCAACAAAGGAACAAATCATGATAATTTTGAGGTGTCTACCTGAAAGATGGAGGGGAACTTCTGTCTCAATTATAGAATTGTGTGACATTGGAGAACAGCCAGTCAAAGAACTAATTGGAAAACTGATGATGTATGAAGAGGAACTCAAGGTTAACAAAGAGGAAGATTATGAACCTAGAAGGAAGTCTATTTCCTTCAAAACTACAACCTCAAATAATAAGAATAAGGAAAAGCTTCAAGCTATCAATAAATGTTCAAGCTGTGAAGACAGTGAGAGTGATTATGACAGTGATGCTGAGATGGATCAAATTGCTAGAAAGTTTAATAAATTTTATAGGTAGAAGAAGTTTTTCAGAAAATCAAACTACAAAGGTAAGTATGACAACAAAGGACATTGGAAAAAGGATTGGAGGAAGCCTGATAAATCAGATGAAGTTGTCTTTTATGAGTGCAAAAGGAAAGGACACATAAAAGCAGACTGTCCAAAGCTGAAATACAAGAAGAAGTATGAATACAAGGATAACAAGTATAAGAAAGCCATGAAGGCTAATTGGAGTGCTTCTGAGGACAATTCTAGTGAATCTGAAGTTTCTGAAAATGAACACAGAAACAAAGTGAACATGTGTTTTATGAAAAATACTTCTTAGGTAACTTCAGAAACTCCTGCTTCTAATTCATATTATTTTAGAGATGATTCTGAATGTAATAACATTTCAAAATATGAACTGTTTGAATATTGTGATATGTTAGAAGAAACCTGTAATGAGCTGAAAGACAAATAAAAATGTTTAAATAAACAGTATGCTTTAACTGTTAAACATAAATCTGATCTTGATATTGAAATGGAAAAGAATGCTCAGTTTATTAAAGAGAATACTGAACTAAAATTGTCTAATGAGAAACACAAGAAAGACTTAAAGAAATTTACCAATGGTAAAGATACTCTTACTCAAATTCTAGGTAAGAAAATTGCACCGAGATACACTACTGGTATAGGATACCAACCTGGACAAAGGAAAATTACCAAAACTAGATTCATTCCTAAATCTGGACAGAATGTTGCTAGCTCTGGAGCTTCATATGCTTCAACTAGTTATATTAATAGTTTTTGATCTAATAAGGTTTATCTTTCAAAATCTGTTGATTCTAGAAATTTTATGAGACCCATTAGACAAATATGGGTACCTAAAGTGCTATTGGATAACCTGTCTGGACCCAAGAAAATCTGGGTACCAAAATCATTTCCTGTTTAAATCTATTTTGTAGGAAACCTGCTTAAAGAGATCCTGTAAAAAGACCTAGTACTTGGACAGTGAATGTTCAAGACATATTTCAGGAGACTTCTCATGCTTTAAAAGCTTATTCAGAGTTGATGGAGGGTTTTTCACTTTTGGTGATAACTCAAAAGGGAAAATCATCGGCTTAGGCCATATTGGTAACACTGACTCAGTATTAATTTCTAAAGTTTTATTTTTTGATGTACTTAAATACAATTTGTTATGTATTTCTCAGTTATGTGATGATGGTTTTTATGTTAAATTTGAAAATGATTCTTGTAATGTTTTCAATTATAAAAATGTTTTAGTGTTTGCTGCTTTGAGAAATGAAAATTTTTATGCTGTTGATTTAAATTCTTTGGATAAGAAAAATATTACTTGTTTAAATGCTTTTAATAAAGAGTCTTGGCGTTGGCACAGAAGATTGGGACACTGCAATGTGCATTCACTTAGAAAACTTTCTTGGAAGAACTTAGTTAGAGACCTACCCAAACTTTAATTTCCAACAGACAATGTTTGTAATCCCTGTCAAAAGGGAAAGAAACATAAAGTTTCTTTTAAATCAATGAAATAACTGTCAACTTTTCAACCTCTCGAGTTGGTTCACATGAATTTATTTGGACCTTCTAGAGTTTCTAGTTTAAATGGGAAGCATTATGTCTATGTTCTTGTAGATGACTTTTCTAGATATACATGGGTATATTTTCTATCTCACAAAAGTGAAGCTTGTTCTTGATTTGTAAAATACTCCGAGTCTGTATAAAACCTTAGTGGACTTAAGATTAAAACTTTGAGAAGTGATCATGGCCGTGAGTTTGAAAATCATGAGTTCGAATCTTACTGCTCACACAATGGATATAATCACAATTTCTCTGCCCCTAGGACACCTCAACAGAATGGTGTAGTAGAAAGGAGGAATAGAACCTAGCAAGAAATTTCTAGAACTATGCTTAATGAGTATGACCTACCTGTTTATTTTTGGGCTGAAGCGGTAAGTACAGCTTGTTATGTTATTAATAGAGTCTTGATTAGACCCGTTCTTAAGAGGACCCCTTATGAGTTGTGGAACCATAGGAAACCTAAGGTTAACTACTTCAAAGTTTTTGGCTGCAAAGTCTTTATTCATAATACTAAAGATAATCTTGACAAGTTTGCATCCAAGAGTGATGAAGGAATTTTCCTAGGTTACTCTATTTCTAGTAAAGCCTATAGAGTGTTTAATAAGAGAACCAAATGTGTGGAAGAATCTGTTCACATCAGATTTGATGAAACTGATCCACATGAACCTAAGACCTCTCTTGAAAATATTGAAGATGATCTCTCTGTTTTGAACCCTAAAGATAAAGAGAGTGGACCTGTAGTTAAAACATCCAGTTCTAGAAATTTTCCAGAACCTGCTTCTGTTGAACCTCAACCTATAGATGAACCTGAAATCTCAAGTCCTACCTTTTGAAGACGAACTAGGATTCTAAAGAATCATCCATTAGATACTGTTGTAGGAAATCTTGATAGAGGGAAACAGACTAGAGCTTCTCTTAGAAATCAGGTTGAACATCAAGCCTTCTTGTCACAGCTAGAACCTAAAAATATCAATGATGCTATCAATGATGAATTCTAGGTAATGTCTATGAAAGAGGAACTAAATCAATTTTATAGACACAAATTCTGGAAATTAGTAGAAAGACCTAAGGACACTATCACCATAGGCACAAAATGGGTGTTTAGAAACAAAGTTGATGAATCTGGAAACATCAATAGAAACAAAGGTAGGCTAGTTGCACAAGGTTACAATCAAGAAGAAGGAATTGACTATGAGGAAACCTTTACACCTGTAGCTAGATTAGATTCTATTAGGATCTTACTTGCCTATGCATCACATCTGAATTTCAAGTTATATCAAATGGATGTCAAAAGTTCTTTTTTAAATGGTTCTATTGTTGAACATGTTTTTGTAGAACAACCACCTGGTTTTTCAAATCCTCATTTTTAAAATCATGTTTTTAAACTTTCTAAAGCTTTATATGGTTTAAAAAAAGCTCCAAGAGCTTGGTATGAAAGACTATCAAACTTTCTTATTTCTAAAGGATTTACAAAAGGAATAGCTGATCCCACTCTTTTTATAAAAAGAATTTTAGAAGATGTATTAATAGTACAAATCTATGTTTATGATATTATTTTTGGATCTTCTAGAAATTCTTTATGTACTGATTTTTCAAAGGTTATGCAAAATGAATTTGAAATGAGCTTAATTGGAGAGCCTAATTATTTTCTTGGTTTTCAAATTTTTCAAACTAAAGATGGAATAATTTAAAATCAAAGTAAATATACTAAGGATTTATTAAAACGTTTTGGTTTGGATAGTATTAAATAAAGTGATATACCTATGAGTACCACCTGTAAATTGGATGTTGATGAATCTGGGAAATCAGTTGATCAAACTAAATACAGAGGCATGATTGGGAGTGTACTTTATCTTACTTCTAGTCGACCAGATATTATGTTCAGTGTATGTATGTGTGCTAGATTTCAAGATAATCTTAAAGAATCACACTTGCTTGCTGTTAAAAGGATTTTTAAATATCGTAAGTATACTATAAATGTAGGCTTGTTTTATCCAAAAGGACAATCATTTGACTTAACAAGTTATTCAGATGCTGATTTTGCTAGCTGTAAGTTAGATAGGAAGAGCACATCTGGAACATGTCACTTACTTGGAAAATCCCTAGTATCATGGTGTAGTAAGAAACAGAACTCGGTTTCATTATCTACTGCTGAAGCAGAATACATCTCTGCTGGTAGCTACTGTGCACAAATTCTGTGGATGAAACACACACTACTGGATTATGGATTTGACTTTAAACATGTTTCAATCAACTGTGACAACACTAGTGTGATTAATATCTCTATAAATCATGTGTCTCACTCTAGAACTAAACATATTCATGTTAGACACCATTTTCTAAGAGATCATTATCAAAGAGGTGATATAAGACTTGAGTTCATAGGCACTGAACTTCAATTAGATGATATTTTCACTAAGCCTTTAAGTTCAGAAAGATTAAGTTTCATCAAACATGAATTAGGAATGATAACTTACCCTTGAAACCGTTAGGGAGACCTCACCATTAGGGAGACCTTACCGTTAGAAGACTTTATCAGTACATTTGCACGCTGTATTATTCTGTAAAGTTGAGTCATCGAACCATTTTATTTTATTTATGATTTATGTGATTTATGAATCCTAAATGATATTAAAACTCGAACTAGACTCACTCAATCTCATCACGAACCTGTCTTCTCAAACACTCCTAAACCTAAACCTCTCGACCTTCAAAACCCTAGCCTCAAATCCGTAATGGCCCGCATCAAGAGACCTCATATGATTGATGGAAGTGAAGAGCCAGCAGCGAAGAGACAAAAAGTAGCTAGTACTGATGCCAGTGGAAGTGGCAGTGGAGGTATAGCTTAGAGAAGACCAGTAAACCCACACCTATCGAAGCGCAAGATAGTTGTTGAAAAAGAGGTGTGTGCAGAATGGCTTATGGAAAGCAAGTTGTTGGTTCTTAGAGTGTTAGAAGAACAAGGTTGGCTATAATGTTTTCCGAATAACAACAGACCTTACTATCCAGGACTGGTGATATAGTTCTACGAATTCATTCATTTTGAAAAATCTAAAGAAGAAAGAAGAATGGTTTCATATTTGAATGGTCAAGAAGTGTCGTTTACTTCAGAGGAATGGGCTGAGAACCTAAGAGTTCCTCATGAGGGCGATTTTACTTATTATTACAAGTTTGTACCTTCGACCAGTGACATGTTTCAATATGAAGATGATTTTCTGGAACTCACAGGGAATGGGACCCCTAGAAAGGTGATTGCTGCAGAGATGGCAGGAGAAGATAAGATGTTATTTAAATTTATTCAGCATGTAGTTAGTCCGAGAAGAGGAGACTTTTCCACTTTGAGATTCCAAGACATATATCTGTTATATTTTCTGAAGCACAGTGTGAGAATAAATATATGTAGATTGATTATGGTTCAAGTGGAAGAGATGACTAGACCGAAGTCAAAATCAAATGCCTTGTTTTTCTCAAAGCTAATTTCTGTGATGCTGAAAGTGAAGGAGATAGCTGGACCTCAGGATGAGTTGGTAGTGGTTAAGGATAACTTCTGTATTACAGGAACTATCAGTAAACACATGAAAGTCAGATGGAATCCTTGGAAGAAATCATGGGTAAATGATGATGGAAACATTTATGAGAAGTTCCCTCCTGTGGATCATCCGTCTAGACCAAAGGATGTGAGAGATCCTGGTCTTGGACCAGATGAGCTAGAACCATTCTACAGTGATGATGAAGCTAAGAAGGAAGAGACTTCAGTTGAGGAAGGAGGAGACCCAGACCTACCCCCTAGTCCTGAACATCAAGTTATTTCTTATGGAGCAGCTAGCCCTCCAAAAGAACTACCAAAGAGAGAAACTATCTTGAAGGACAATGATACAGAGACTACAGAAGAAGGAGAAGAATCATGCCAATATGTTGTCAAGGACACCTCTGAGGAGGATGAGACAACTGAATCTGATCATAGAGAAAAGGAGGCTGATGATGAAGCAGATGATGAGGAAAATCTTGAAAAGGAGCTTAGTTTGAGTCCTCTAATAGTCAGTACTGTCAGGATAGTGCCTGATCAGGAAGACATAGCAGCAACACCTGTTGATGAGAGAGTCATTAATTACTCAGAACAAATGGTTACTGAATCTGCTATAATTGTAGAGGAAATTGCAGAATTACCTCAGGAAGAAGAGTTGGAAGAGATACCTCAGGAGAATGTTCCAAGTGAAGGAGAGAATCTTGGATCAGTATCAGTATCTTATGACATTGAAGGTTGGACATCAGATCCCGGATATATTATTCTTGGAATTTCTTATGGAGATTCTAATGAGGAAGACCAACCCTAAAAGGAATCAGTTACCTTACCCACTGTGGCTGACAATGTGGAAACCAAGGAAGACCTTAAGTCTTTAAAAGCTGAATTGATAGAAGCAATAAGAGAATCAGTAGCAGATATGAAGAAAAGTATGGTTGAAGAGATGAAAAGCGTGGAGCAATCCCTTGAGTTATCCATTGGATGTAGTGCGTCTAGTCCTGTGAAAGAAATGGTGGATGAACTTAAGGTGTGCCACACTCAGAATGAGAGTTGGATAGGAGCTGTAGTTGCTCTTAGACAATAAATTTCTTCATTGAATGCTTTGAAAAGTTCTCAAAACCAAGTGCACACTGACATTTGATATATCAAAGAAGTGTTCAAACAGTTTGTGGAAGTTTTTGAGGCCTTTAAGAAGTCATTTAAAGAACATCTGAACAGTCAGGATGAACTTGTTCAGAAGGGGGTTAGTAGTCTGACTCACTCTTTCAAGGAGACAGTGGACTTCTCAATGAAACCTCTTCCCTCATCCAGCACAAGTGTGAACCTTTACCAGATCCACACTATTATTCAGGAAGAATTGGCTAAGGCCAGTCCCAGTGGTGCATCAGATACTCAGATTCTTGCTACCACTTGGGAAGTTAGTAGTTTTGTTTGTGATCATCTACGAGCATCTGCTACTTCTCAAGAGGAAATCAAAAATAAGGTGGATGCTTATTTTGAAAAAGTTTATACCAAGCACCAAATGACAAACCATTTCAATCTTTTGATTGAGAATATGAAGGTACCTCCAGTTACCCAAGCCTTCAGAGAACAGGTTAGTAAGCTCAGGGAGCTCACTCCTACTTTAGAAAAGTTTATTGAGAACACAGATGATTTTGTATCTACTATGGAGAGAGGTGGAAGCATCATCATGGATTTCAGGAATCTCTTTATGCCTTTCCTACATGTGGATGCTCGGACAGTTATTGTACCACCTTCCCTTCCACCATCTTCCTCTAGGAGTACTCCTCAACTGACTCCAGTTCAAGCCATCAGGAGCTTGACACCTTTGATCCCTCAGAGAGAGACAGATTACAGATCTGGTACTGTATCAGTTGCTGATCCACCAGTAGTTCATTCAGGAATTCCCAAGCCTGCTGACTCTACCTCTGCACCCTCTGCTGATCCTAAGGGAAAGACACCTGTTCAAGAGGATGATTGAGTGCTTCTATCCATTTTTTTGATGGGATTCATTGTATTTTTGTACTTTTCTGATTTTCCCAAATGTATCTTTTTCTTATCAATCAAATACTTCATTCCTCTCTTCACCATCTATTTTACTCTGTATATTTTCTTTCCTAGTCCATCTCTATTCTCTAATACCCTCCTTTTTGTTAATCACAAAGGGGGAGAAATTATTGGAAACCTCTACCCAGAGAAAGAGAAAGAGAATGTTGTTCACATAAGGGGACAAAGGGGAGAAAATCACTACTTTGGAGGAGAATCCTGTAGTTAAATTGATAGGGGAGGAATATGAGAATCTTTTCAAACTAAAGAATCTTGCTTGTGCTTTCCTCTGATACTACATTATTTCTTGATATATTCTTGTTTTCATGTTTTTCCTCTGATATTTTTTTATATCAATTCCTGATATTTTTTTTCTCTGATACTATACTGTTGATATTATACTTTGATATATTCTTCCTCTGATATTACTTTATTTTGGCATAAGTTGTGATTATCAAAAAGGGGGAGATTGTTGAACCCTCTGGAATTAAGTTGCTTAATTGTGTTTTGATAATCACAACCATTCTTTATTTATATCTTGATTATGCTTAATACATTCCAAATATACGTTAATATATGTTGTTACTTTCATTATGCTTAAATTAAGTCTTTTGAATTAACAGATATATGTTTACAATGACTTAACTCATTTTGCCAAGTGAATGCTCAAACAGTTTTCAGCTACCGTTACAAACTAGCTACCGATATAGAGTAGAGCAACCGTTAGACAGTAGCTACCGTCAGAACAAATAGCTACCGTTACTAGCTAGCAACTGTTACAGCTCATAGTGACCGATACAGTTAAGTCTACAGATATGTTAGAGCTACCGCTATAAGAGAGCTACCGATACAGCTACCGGTACAGCTACCGATACCCAACTGATACCCAAAGTCCATCGCTGCATCAAAATCTACTGATAGAGCTATCGATACAATGAAGTCAACAGTTACTGCTACAACAAAGTTGACAGTTACCGATATGCTGAAGTCCACCGTTATGCTACCGATAAAGAGCTATCACTACAGATACAAGGCAGAGCCACAGCTACCGATAGAGAGTTACCGCTACTGGTAAAGGCAGAGCCACCGGTACTGTTACAAGTCCACCGCTACCGATACATCAAGTCTACCGACAGACAAGTCTACCATTACAAATGTCTACTAATACTCAGACCTACAGACACCTACTGTAACACAAGTCTACTGATATCAAGAGCTACCGTTCCAGAGACAGAACCCGACACTGCTTTAATTTCTTTATCTTTGTTTAATCTAACCAACGGTCATATTAGGTATATTTTAATACACTGAAATTTATTTAATGTGTGATATTGGATGTCAGGGAACCATACCTCGTACCTGCAAAAAGTAAATCATCCTTTGCCGGAGCACATTCTTTAAATAAAGGAAGGATGTGCTACTACAAAGAAAGAAGGAGGCATATAGATGAATACACGAGATATACAGACAATAAGGTGTGATGGAAGAACAACAGAGTGTGAATGCAAAGAGACGACTGAACATACATGAGGAACTCTTTCATCAATGCTAACCAGTGAAGAGCTGAGAACGAGAACATAAAATAAGAACTTCATCGACTTCTTCTTCTCTATCTATAAACTTGGAAGTCAAGGAAATAGATGATACTCTGTTTTCCAGACAAAAATTAGAAGAGGACTCAGAGCGAATTCTGATCAATCAAAGGAGTCCAGAACTGCAAGATAATCACTAGAGCCATTTCTAAACTCTAAATATTTGCTCTGTGATTTATCTTTTTACATATTGAGCAGTGTGTGTTATATGCTGTATTTTAAACACACACTGTCTCCTGTGCCTTAAATGGAGGATTTGTAAATCCTCACTCAACTCTCTTACTTATTTTATTTCCCACTGGGATAGTGGTAGAGGTCGTGTGACCTGGATAGCTGGTTGCTGTTGTTCCTATTCCCACGGATAACAGTGGTAGAGGTCTTGGACCTGGACAGGTGTAAACTATTGTAATCCCCGATCTAGGGTGTGGATCACCTTTATACAAATTGTTGAGAGGACTAAGTCTCGACTTGAGACTGAAACTCTTGGTTATATCTACTGTGCTATATCATTCAAAGTTATTATTTATTCTGCTGTTAATTTCTTTAAAACCAATGCTGTTTTAAAGTCACTTTGATAATTAAATTCACAAGTGTTTATATTAGTTTTAAATCATTAAGTTAGTTTCAAAAGTTAATCAACCTTTCTTTTTTGATTAACTGGGAAATAATCAATCCCTTGAGAACCTAACCGAACCCTTACTTTGATATAAATTCACTACAGTTTAATTTAGTATTTTATTTGGGGGCTTTTAAGACAATGTTTTAAAATAGAAATTTTAATTAGAACTCAATTCACCCCCCCTCTTGAGTGTCCACTCCGACCAACACTATCATTATGAAATTATTTATTGACATAAATTTTATTTTTTAAATAGTTATGATATACATTGATATATTTAAATCTATAGTGATTATTTGTACATATTTATTTGATCATAATTTATTCCCACCATATTATTCATACCTTACTTAATCTTGATAGGTTTGACTCTACGCATTCCCTTTATTAGTATCTAAGATGACCCTTTTATATTGATTCCTTTCCCCAATATGTGATGAGGTGTAATATGATTTATATGCATGGATATTCTATAAATAATAATGATTATATCAATGAAATAATAATTATATATTTTATGTTTTCAAATATAATGTGAGATTCACACATGTGTCTAATTTTCAAAGACTAAAAAAATATTTGATCCTTTAGGTTGTGATTACTTATATCTAGTTCTTATATAGTAAAGAAACAACTAGATCTAGTCTACTAGGTTCAGTGTTCTTACATAGGGTTTTTATTGTGCACTCTCCTCTATGGGATGGTTGTTGTTATTAGATATAACATAGGGAGATAATGGGACATATTGATGAGTGTAACCCTCTAATTGAGAGTTACAAAATGGATATATTTTAGTGTTCATGGATATTAAAAACTCTCAAATAGATATTTAGATCCCTTAGATAGTATTTCTATTCGGACCATAGACCAATATGACATTGTCTCCTCCGGTGTTCGCATATAGCCCGATGAGTTTTTCTAGAATATATATAATTATATAGGTTATTCAATTCCAAATGGAATTCATGTCTCTAGTTCATATCTTTTTACTGGAGTCCTATATAATTAGAAGATCTATGTGTTTCATTTTGGATGCTTTTAGTGATGTCATATGCTATGACATTCATTCTTGTTTCATTTTTAGATATTGTAGGACCCCCATTAGATCTGAAAGAACCTCCTAATGTTGTGTTTCTATATGATCCAAATGATATAAATCCTCTGTATTGGTCCAACACAAGGTTAGGTTTACCTTAGGTTCTAGACTAGATCTCATGGTTGTGTGTTTAATTTCTTTTCTATCCAAATTTTATTTTCTATAGTTGTTTATTTTACTACACAACTTATAGTTATGTACCAGGTGTTATTAATTTTCAAAAAGGATAGGAATACAATATATTTTATATACTTATTATGATAATAGATTATAGGTTCACTATTAGGGGTGGACAACTGAGATATATTTTCCAACCCATATATTTTAACCATTGTGTCTGTGAAAACCCTTATGTCATATTGAGGATGGAGTATTGGTTTCATTGTGGTTATGGTCATGGTCCAATTTTGTATGGTGAGATGGACCACCCATGTGGATTTTGGATTGGTATGGAGTATCTTGGATGTTAGAGACTGGGTTTGAGTACTAGAACAGACTTGGTGATAGAACCTTTATATTTTCTTTTATTTATTTAAATATTGTATGTGTGATTAGCCTGGTGGGAATTCATATTTTTTTAGTATTATCATGCTTGTGAGTATATATGACTATATGTTGTATTAAATTTTATATAATATGTTCCCCCTCTATTTATTATATCAAATAATATTATGTTTACATATGTGTATGAATTTGGTTAATTTTTATTGTTATTTCACTCTAAACATAGGGTATAATCTCCCACACTATTTATTTTAGACCATTATCGCTAGTTGGAAACCTATTATGTATATAAAGGCATTTTTGAGGCTTTTTAGTGAGTAATATTGAGTTATGTTTTTGGTTCACCTGGGTCAGTTCATCAAAAAAAGTTATCAAACCATGTTTTTCACAAATTTGTTGATTTTGTAATAATGTAGTTTAGGGATGTGTGATAGACATTGACAGACCTTCGACTAGAGAATCGTGAACACATTTTTCCGATGGAATGTTTAGGTTATCATGGTGATGAGATTTGTATTAATTATATTTTTTTATGGATGTATGATTTAAAATTGGGTGGTGCATTTGTGTATTTGGATTTATTTATTTGTTAGTTTTTTTCTCTTGGAATATTGGAAAGAGGCCAATTTTCATGCATTATTTTGGGCATATTGGATTCACATGAAATAAACCTAATTGTGTGTGATTTTACTGAAAATATAGGTTTAATAGTTTAATGTGTTTAAAATGACTTATATAGAGATATTATTTATATAAACTTAGTGTAATTGTACTCAAATGAACCTCAAGAATTTTTAATCTAATAATAGGCCAATGGTATCTTTCATACAAGTGTTCATTGATGATTAAAATGTAGTCCCTTCATCGAGGGATTCATGGACACTGTACTGGTTTTGTGCGGGCTCAGGAGGACCTTTTAGTTTCTCTATGAGGATAAGGATTCTTGAGAGGTCTTAAGATCAAGTTTTGGTTTCCCTAGTATTGAGGATGTGTACTGGGAGTGGTCATGGATTTGAGGATTCTTGGGAGGTGGGTTTAGTTATATACTTGGACCTATTCCTTATTGGGTTCACATCTAGTGGAATAGTGAGATAATGGTCAGACTCTCATGGTTTTAATGTCAAATGGGTCGTGTATAGTCATGTGGTTATCCATGGATTGATTATGTTGGGATTTGTTTTGGTTGTGGAGTGTTAAGGTTTTTCTCATTGTCATAACTATCCAACATGATTATTGTGGTTAGTGATTTTATTACATTAGCCTAGGTTTTATAAGATGTGTCTCGAGTGAGTGTGATTCCAAATTTTTGATCTGGTGGCATAGAAATGTGTGACCATTGTGATAAGATATTATGTATTTTTTACCACTTAAAGGCATGTGTGCACAGGTTTTTTAATATTACATCTAATTTTTAGACCATGTGCTGATCTATTAAGATTTCTTCAAGGCTTCAGAAACCTGAGCAGTGTTTTCATGGTGGACTTGTTGAGGTTGACGCTCTAGGAGTGGGGTAGTGTAATCTTTATAATCGAGTTCCCACCATAGGCTATTAGAGGATGTCATTACTTATGGGATAGGAATGTGTAGTGGTTATTGTTTTTGTTTTTGGTTTGGTGATCAGGTGCCAATGGTAGGCCACATCCAATCATCTTGTTCAATGGTGAATGGATCATGGGATATGTATATTAGTGTTCTATTTCAAGGCTATGATTAGGGTAATCTTATAGTGTGGAGCATCCCCCTAACCATGGGTTGGATCTTTTGGATTCCTAGCACTGATGTGTGATTGGTCTTATATGGATATAGTTCAGTAGGAAATATATTATTCAAAATTAGAGGTGGTGTTGGTTAAAATACAGATATTTCATTGGGATTGGGGTGGTGATGTCATGAACCTCATGTTGAGAAGGGTTAGTGGTTTCTTAGTAGTTAAGGTCAAGAAATTAGGGATGAGTTGTACTTAAGGGGTCTAGATGGTGATTTTTTCTAACTCTATATGTGATGGTTTAGGAACCACATCAGGAACGTCATTTGGGACGTGAACCAGGAGGATTGAGGATTGAGATGAGGATTTTTAGAGAAGGGTCAGTATTTCAGGTATTAGTTTTTATAGATAAATGGTGATTGTATTTTAATAGTTTAGAGTCTAAACATAGTTATATTTTTATGATATTATAACCAATTTAGGTTAGGTTTATTGGTTCTATAACCACTAAGGTGTATCTGGGGAAAGAATTGTTAGTTATGGGGAGTTTGTGATGATACATGTTTTTGTGGGTCATAAAATTTAGAGGAAATTCTAATTTGGATCCTCTTGAGGGGTCATTTATTGAATTCAGATTAATATAAAAATTATAGGAGATGGAGCCTCATTTTTTGAATTTTTCTAGTATATTTTGATACCCATAAGGTGTCTTAGGTTCCCTCACAAATCTTAGAAGATTCTATCATGATTTGGAGTTTTCAAGATATTTTTAGTCTAGTGCATGATTTTTATGCATGGCATAGTGATATACATGTGACCATTTAAAGTTCAGGGTCTTTTTTAGTTTATTTTTTTTTGTATTATTTGTTTATCATGGATTTATAACGGTTATGAAAAACCATGTGGATTCCAAAGAAAACTATGTGGGGTGGGTGGTGATGATATGTCATTGAAAAGATTAAATTTTTTTATTTTTAATTACTATAAAATATTTTTATAGTTGTGAGTAGGTTATAGAACCCATAGGGAAGGTAAAGTGATTGTGGAAAACCTGATTTTAAAATTTTAGAATAGAAGATAATGACTATAAATATTAAAGAAAATAACTATTGAATAATTATGTTCAAGGACCGATGAATAAATAGAAAAATACTAGGTAAATTTGGGTAAAAGGACATTTGGTTGGATAAAGGTAATTCTTCTTTTATTAAAATATTTTTTTTAGACCATCACGTATTTAAAATATATACCATTTTCAAACTATATTGAGATGTAGTAGTTGTAGGATGAATCTGATTGTTCCTTAAATACTGAATCCAAATATTGGAAAGGTAATTGTGATCTAACCCCAAAAATAATCTCCCAGTTTATTTTTATGTTCCATATTTCATTAAAATTAAATAATAATTCCTTATTATTAAATTTCATAAAAACTAGAATGAAATGAAGTAATAAAAATGATAAATATTCAGTAAATGAAGAATAAATGATGATCCAATACAAACTATTTTTTCCACAATGAGTTTCTAGAAAAGAGTCATTTTATTTCATGAAATGTATTGGAAATTTAGAATCAATTACAATATAAATGAATGAAGAAAATATGTAAATAGAATGCTCCCGTATAATATTGCTAAAGAATATTGAATATCTGAACTCTATAGGTTCTCATCGATGTAACTCTCTCTTCTAATATGTCATTCATTGTAACATCCCAAAATGATAAAGGGTTAAATGACTAAATGATATGACTCATGTCAATAAGGGTTACTTTCCATTTTGGGAGCCTACCTGATTAGAACTCCATAGTTAAGCGTTCTTGGCCTAGAGTAGTAATCAGAATGGGTGACCTTCTGGAAAGTTTCTCAGGGTGTGTGTAAGTAAGGACAAAGCACATTGGAAAGGACATGTGTTGGATCATGGGGACATTCATTAGTCATATAACCTGTTCGAGCATGTGGTTGGGTCCTAGGGTGGGGACCACATGTCTGCGGGGCAACTGGTGGTTCCTAGTGGGCTAAGGACTGAAGGCCATGTTAAAGTGGGGTTTCTATTCTGTCACCGGGGCTCAATTGTCACATTTGGCATCAGAGGTGGTACCTAGACTTAAGTGTGGCGCACTCCCTGGGTTGAGATTTAGGGCCCACAATGAGGACGTTGTGCTCTAAAAGGGGGGGGGGTGAATTTAACACCCCAAAATGATAAAGGGTTAAATGACTAAATGATATGACTCATGTCAATAAGGTTCATCTTCTTTTCTGGGAGCCTAACTGATTAGAACTCCAAAGTTAATCATATTGGACTTGGAGTATTGACCGGGATGGGTGACCTTCTAGGAAGTTTATCGTGGTGTGTGTGAGTGAAGAGAAAACACACTTAAAAGGACATGTGTTGGCTTTTGGGGACATTCATTAGTCATATAACACGTTCAGGCATGTGGGCGGGTCCCAAGGTGGGGACCATATGTCTGTGGGGAAACTGGTGGTACCTAGCCTTATGTGTAGTGCACTACCTGTGTTGATATTTAGGGCCCACAAAAAGGATTTTGTGCTCTAAAAGTGGGGGGTGAATGTACACCCCAAAATGATAAAGGGGTAAATGACTAAATGATATGACTCATGTCAAAAAGGTGCATCTTCTTTTTTGGGAGCCTACCTGATTTGAGCTCCACAGTTAAGCATATTTGTCTTGGAGTAGTGATCAGGATGGGTGACCTTCTGGAAATTTACTCAGGGTGTGTATGAGTGGGGAAAAAGTACACTGGAAAGGACATGTGTTGGCCTATGGGGATAGTCATTAGTAATATGACCCGTTCAGACATGTGGGTGGGCCCTAGGGTGGGGACAGTGTGTCTACGGGGAAACTGGTGGTACCTGGTGGGCCAGGGCTAGACGGTCATGTTAAAGAAGGGGTGTATGTGCTGTCATCGGGGCTCAGTTGTCAGATTCATCTCCCATCTCAAAAGTGTTCTATATCATTTCCTTAACTACATTCTTTCTTGTTTAATGCAACAATTTCTTCATTTTTTTACTAATAGATTGTAGAAACATTAATAACTTATCTCACCCTTCTTCTAATAACTAACCATGTAGATATTTTCATAGTATTTTTTCACCACTACATGAAATCAAAAAAATCATCCCAATATCTATGGAAGACCCACATGCATTATGTTATCTCTTTAATTGGAATGAACACGACCATCTTTGATGATCAATCCATTTTTCATTGATTCTTGAAATGATTTTCCAGGGATTCATTAGTATTTTTTCATAGTATTTTTTCACCAATACATGACATCAATAAACTCATCCCAATATCTATATAAAACCCACATGAATTAAGTTATATCTTTAAGTGAAATAAACACGACCATATTTGATGATCAATCCATTTTTCATCAATTCTAGAAATAAATTTCCAAGGATTCATTAGGAATCCTTTAATTTGAAAATAAATATTTATTTATCCCCAAATAGCTTCCACTGTGCAATTTTCAAGAAAAAACCCTGACAATATGATACCTTCTAAAATACTAAAAATCAAATATAATTTACAATATTCCTACTCCATGTGTCTTCATCATCATCACCCAATTGTTTGAATTCTTCTAGAATATATCTCATAAAAATCAAAATTGTTTTATCTTGAATATAAAAGAACTAGTTGATCCTTAGTTGAAACCAGCTCGAACAATATGTGAAACCATGCCTTCACTCAAACCAACACTTGGCCAAGCCGGGAGACAAGAATATGATAATTATTGAGGTAGAACTCATGGTATTCATTTGATATGGTCATTTCATCAAGTACCCAAGGTATATATCTATTAATATAATTATCCATAGCTTTGGAAAGGTTTATCTCCCCTATGAACATAAATCTATTACCTATAAAAATAAAGAGTCATCACTAAGAATAGGGTTGAAAAAACTACATCAAAATTTTCCAAAAACATGTTCAACATATTTGTAATTATTATATGTTTATATTCTCTACTACAAATGGTTATTACATCCTCGGTTTGAATTCACCAGAACATTGATCTTGGTTGTGATCCATACTTTGAATCAAATTCATCTTTGTTATTCAACGAACACAACTAAAACATAAAAAGATTCATTAATCTTAGGTGTCCTTATATCTAATAAAACTCTATTAATTGATTTCAACCATCTTTCATTTTTTCTATATATCAAGATTGGTTGTTCACCAGTGTTCATTCCAACATCAGTTCCAAGCTTATGGGATGGATTATAATCCATTGTTTTTATGATTCCTTAATACCACTATCATCAATTCATGATTTTTTTGAATTTAAACTTTCCTAAATTCTTAGTTTTGGATTATCTTTGGGATTAGAAATGAAGTCAACCATGTTAACTTTATCTTTGGATGACGTGGCATTGATCGGGATCATGTGATATGGATCAGTGTGTTTTCTTATCCGAAGGAGTAACTCATTTGACTCTCCAATGGATTTTTCATCTCCTAATATTCAAATTGAATTCCTCCAAAATATGTTCCCTCATCCCCTTATGTGATCCTTGGGTAAGAATTTTTTCATATAGGTTCATCGAACAACCTCATCAAAACTCCTAGTTTTTTATGAGGGTAAAATACTTTTATGATATGGGGGTAAGGATATATATTACATGAGGAAAAATAATACCTTACATAATGAATGATAATCTTATGGATATTCATTTATGAGAAAGAATTATGGATTTTGAATTTATATAATAGACAATAGAGTAGAAATCCATCTTATATGGGTAAAATTTATCATATGTTCTATTGTAAAATTATATTATGTGGTTGTATAAGTCCTTTAGAAATTTCCCATAAACTGTTGAAAATATTAGAACTATAAAATGGGGATTTTATAAAAAATCAAAGAAAATATAAAACCACAACAAAAAATTTCCAATAAATTTTATATATCAATCACATGAATTAAAATAGGATTCCATCAAAAAATTATTTATAAACCAGACCTGGAACATTGAGAATTTAAATTCCAAAAGAACATACCAAATAAAATTCATTAAAAATATTATTTCTTTCAAAATTTCACAAATTATTCTAGAATAATGGTTCATGAAATATAAAAAATAAATGCACAATACTATTTGACATTTCAGCATAAAAATCACAATATTTCTTACAAAAATTTTAATTATCATTCCAATATGAAAAATATAAATGATATTATAAATTAGAAACATTTTTTATTAAAAACATAAAAATTAAAAGAAAAATATTTTATAAAAACATATTATAAATTGGTCAAACAAAATTCCCCCTCATTCAATAATTTACTTATCCTTAAGAAAAAAATTATATAATTTCAATGGAAAAAATAAATCTCAAGAGTGACTAAAATTTGATTCCACAAAGAAATAGTTTTAAAAAATAGTATTCCCCCATGGAATCTTTCAAGATGAAAAAGTAATATCTCTATAGAGATCTGAAATTTAGTCAAAAGTTTCATTTTGGTTTTACATAAAATATTATAATTGTAAATTTTGAAGTGGTTTGAACAAGCATCACTTTACATTTAACTGAGATTTCCAAACATCTCTTTACCTATAGGACAATAGACAGACATAATTGAAATCCAAAATAACAATAAACTCTATATATATAAGAAAAATAATAAATAATAAGGGAATATAAATAAACAAACAAAATTATTAAAGAATAATTTAATGAATGAAATGTTTTTCAACTTGGATAATGATTTTCATTTGAAATTCCATTTAATGGTATGGCTTAAGATTTTGAAACACAATTGAAATATCAAAACCAAGGATTATTTTAAATCCTAGTAATAATTTTTTATAGAAATTTAAAAAAATATAGAAAATATGGAAAATTTTAAACCTATTTTTTTGTGAGAAAGAAGAAAAAGTTAACTTCCTCAAATTGGAAGATAAAATCTGAATCTTCAAAAGAAATTTGACCAAAAAAATAAGAAAGATAAATCCTGAAAATCAATTATTTTTTACAAAATATTATTCTTCATTGTTTTTAACTACATTGAAGTACCATTTATGAAAATTTATAACCACACCCCACACTTAAAACACAATAATTTCCCTATTTTTGAATCTTATAGTGGGAGGTACAATTGAAGAAGTAAAGTTAAAACTCAATTTTTCAATACAAAGAATGAAGTTTATGTTCAAGGGTCATAATATTGTTCAAAAAATATGTTTACCAAAATTTATAATGTTTTTGTAAAATAGAATTTAAAATGTACATGCATTTTTTAATCTTTATAAAAACACATGAATTTTCAAATTAGCTCAGGAAGTAGAATGTAAAACATTGACAACAACAACATCAATGGGTACATCCCCCACACATAGAAACCAGAATATATAGATAAAAAATCATTGAAATTCAATTTTTGACTAACAATAAATATGAAATATCCCAAAAACTATAAAAATAAGTATAAACATTCATAAATTAAAACAATTACTCCCCAAATTTAAGAATATTTATCTTTTTAGTTCATACCAAAAAACTTCTTCCCTCATAACATTGAGTGAAATATCTCAGGTTTATTATAATTCTAGTTCCTAAAAATTAAAAAAGATTAAAATAATACTCCAATAGATTATTATCACAATTAATGAAATCCCATATGTTGATTAAAAAATAGGAATGGTTTAAATTTATCAAGATTTTTTCTCATTATTTACTTGGAAACAAGTGGGATTAAATATAGTGAACTGCACAAGTAGTTCATCTTGAATGAAAAGGGAGGAAGACCTTGGTTAAATCCATGAAGTGGGTAACAATATATAGTTCATAATATAATTTTATTCTAAATAATAAAAAAGTGAAACACATAAGAATTACCGTGGGTTGACTCACATGAAGCACTGAATTAATAGTATTTAGTTCAGCTTAAGTGAGAAATCAATTTTCCATCAAAAAAATTCCAACCAAGAAATTTTTTTTCCTTCATATTAGTGCTTAAGACTTTCCCTATTATACAAAAATGGAATTTTTTTCAACTCCTACAAGCTCAAAATCCCCCCTAAAATGAATATAAGGATGGTAAAAGTTCTAAAACTCTTGGATTTATGATTTCTAAAAAATATTCTATGTCTGGAATTGAAATGTAAGACATTTTATCCCACATTAAAGAATATATTTTTGATGATGAAATCATGAAAATATTTATACCTCTCTTTAAAAATCCTAGAATTATCATTGAAAAATCTCATAATCTCATCCAACTCACTCAACTCATTAACTCATCTTTCTCTAGAAATCATAAAATTAAAGTTATAGGAATTCACTACCAAATATGACTTTTGTTATAACTCTATAGTTAAGTGATATGGATTTAAAAATAAGAGGATGTATTGATACATACCTATTGGGGTTTTATAATAAGTGTTATAAGACTATGATGTTTCATCAAGATTTAAAGACCTGTGCTTCCTAGAATTAAAGACAATTTTCTCTAAAATATGTTGTAGTGCTCTATTGGAAATTTCATCATATCCAATAGATTGTTTATGGTAAAAAGTTTAGGTAATATTAGCATAACCATAATTCTCCATCAATGATTTGAAATTAGAGTTCTTAATTTTTTCCGGTTATTAGTGATAAATGTCTTTGGCACTCCAAATCTTGAAAATTTGTTATTTTTAATAAATTTAATCATGTTATTAGATAGATTATTGGAAATTGTTATATATTCAACCCACTTATAAACATAGTCAATATATAGAAAAATGTACTCATTTACGTGAGAATATTGAAATAGTCCCATAAATTTGAATCCCATACATCAAAAACTTCAACTTGAATAATAACTTTTTTAGGAAGGTTCTGCTTCCTACCAACATTTCCTATCCTTTGAAAATTATCCTAAATGAAAAAAAACTCTTACCATACTAAAAAAATGTTTGAAAATAAAATCCATATTGAATGAATTTTTGGGCAGTCCTTTCACCACATTGATGACCTCCCCAAGGTGAGGAGTGATAACTCTCTAAAATAGGAAACATCTCTTCCTCTATAAAATACCTCCTAAAAATGTAACAAATATATATCTTAAACTGTAAAGGATTATCCCACATATATTACTTAATCTTAGAAATAAAAATTTCCTTTGATTTTTTGAAAAATATTTTGGAATGAAATATACTTCAATGAAATTAGAAAAATGTGCATACCATGAAGATTGAATAATAGTGACATTGAACTATTTTTCATTAAGAAAGGATGAATTAATCACCAATGGGTCATCATTTTGGGTACTATAAAACCTATACAAGTGGTTGACAACTACAGTTTCATCTCTATACTTATCCATAATTTCCAAATAATCCGATTTAAAAAAAAGTGTCCACCAATTGAGTCTAGTATTTTCCAATTTTTTAGACAACAACTATTTCAATGATGAATTTTCTACAAAAACAATGACATTAATAACCATAATGTGCTAATAAAACTTTTCTAAAGAAAAAAATGACAACCAAAAATTTTGTCTTAGTAGTGTTGTGGTTTCTTTGAGAATCATCTAGAAATCTATTATCATATTAAAACAAATTTAATATCATATCGTTCCTCTGATCGAAAACCACTCTAACAACTACATCAATAGAATCACACATTATTTCAAATCAAAACATCCAATAATGTGCAATGATGATAGGTGATGGAGTGAGATTCTCATTAAGTAGATTAAAATATTACAAAAAAATCATCAAATATTAATGGTGTATCTTTAACGAGTAATGTAAAAACATTATTTATAATTTTTTAAAAATATTTAATAATCCTATTTTAAAAAATGTCTTATCATTAAATGTTTATAAAAATGTTTACATTTTCGGGAGGGTGGAATTTTTGGATTAATTATATCATCAAATTTTCAACTTCAAAACTCCTAGTATAGAACTTATGATCTAAAAAAATATAAACATTTTCCATGACCATAAATTTCTCCCAATTAAAGAACAATATTGCTTTCTAAGTATCTCTCAAAATTGATTCTATATTATACAAACATCTCTCAAATGTGCTTTCAAAAATGAAAAAATCATCTCTAAAAATCTCAATGATACTCTTTATCATGTATGAAAAGATACCCATCATACACATTTAAAATGTGTTAGGGGTACCACACTTTCAAAATGGAATTATCTCTTACACAAAATTACCAAATGAAAATTTGAAATTATTTTTTTCAGGTCTTTTAAATAAATTGGAATCTAGTTGTAACCATAATACCCATCTAGAAAAAAATGAACTCATTCCCATGTATCCTCTTAATAATTTTATCTAAAATTTACGTTAGAAAATGTTATTTTATATTGGATGAATTTTGATTTAATTAAAAAATATATTCACTCCATTTTATTTGTTTTATAGCATGATTTGTTAACAATTTAATTGGTAAAAAAAGTGAAACATCATTTATTTTAAATGAATTGAAATAGACAGACCCAAAAAGTATTTAAAATGGGATAAATAATACTAATATCTAAAATATTGAAAACCTATTCTCGCAAAACTGAATTCATGTTATGATTCAATATCTTATGTCCCTAAAATAATATATTTTAATTAGGTTCTTTGTGGATATTATGAATTTTAAAAAGTATAGTCAGTCCCATTGATGTTAGCTATGGAGAAACCTATTGAAGTTTTAATAATTTTTCATAACAGAAAAAAAAATGCTCATGATTTTAATTTTTTTATTATAGATAATAACTAGAATTGTTGATTTATCACATATAAATAAGTATTTCATGTGTGTTGGGAATGGTTTAAGATCTAAATTGGGTGTTAGTTTACTAGAAGGAAGTGTAACATCCCAGGTAAATGAAGAATAAGAGATTTTCATATTTATTAATATTTGTGAATTAAATATTAATTTTACTTTAAAAGGATTTCTATGTTCTTAGCATACGTGATATGCAACAGTGGGTTTCTTTGAAATCTTATGTTGCACACTAATAATATAATATTATTATTTTAAATGGTAGTTAACTCCTAGATTTTGTATTGGAGGGAATGAACAAAACTAACTATAATATGATTATACATGTTTGTTAAATATATTTACATTTATCCAATAAAAGTTAGAGGTTTAAATGTGAATGAATCTAATTTTAAGCAAAATTTACATTAAAAGGGTGATTTACCACCTTTTAATGGAAAACCCTTTTTAAATATAGTTTTGGTCACTTTAATACATTATATTTGACCAAATAAAATCCTTCTTTCGAATGGGGACATCAAAATTTACTTTGTGTAAATTTTTGGAATTTTTCCGATAAAGTTCATTTTTAATGAATAGTGAAAATATTGTATTTTAATTCATGAATGTGTTTTAATATAATTTATTTATATGGTTAGATTATATTTTAAATTGGGTTTAAAGATTAATTAGAATATATTTTTACCATTTAATACAATGTTGGTCATTGGAATTAATTTCACTTTGAAAGTGGACATAAACAAATGTCAATCTTTTGATAGTTATTATTTCTTAAAATCACGCTATTTGTTTTAACAACGGGAATTAATTTTAAAATTAATTAATCCCACTTTTATGTTTTGAATTTGGAAAAATAAACATCATTATTTAATTAGGAATATCAAATATATCTTAGGCTGAATGTTTTTTATTTTTCGGAAAACATCAATTTTTAATGAATAGTGAAACCACTTAGTAGTAGTTAAAAAACCGACTTTTTCATTTAAATGAAACTTTACCACTTTTGTGAATTAAATTCTGAAAATCCAACGTACATGGTTGTTATTATTAAGTAAAATTTGGTTCAATAAGATGAAAACAATTTTTGGTGAATAGTAACTTTTGGCTTTTTTACCATAGTTAAAGGTAAATAGGGTAATTCGAGGTAAAAAGAATATTATAATAATTAAAAACTACCTTAACACTTGTCATAACCTTCTTGGATAAGTAATTACCGACCATGGGCATCCTTGGGCCGATTTTGGGACCCCATGGAGCCACTTATGAATGATAATGTCACTTTAGATTAATTAATTTAAAGTAAAGGCAAAAATGACAAAAACAAAAATCTTTTAGTAAACTAATTTTTATATGGAGTTATATAAGTAATATTTTTGACTATAAATATTAATTGGAAATATAAAAAGATTTCCTACATCATGGTATTTTTTTATAATTTTTAGACATCAAATGAATTAAATTATTTATGACACAATAATGAGGCAGTATTTACCTCATTAATAAATGATTTAAATAAATAAGATTATAATGATAAAAATATTATCCAAAACCTGTCCACTTCTTATTGGATGATTTTATTTAGACCGTGAGTCATCTTATCGTTTACTCTAATGATTTTTGGACCTTTAGAAACCGAATATCTTTATATAATAAAATAATATTCTTACACTTTCTAAAGAGACCCTCCTCTACCTTATAAAAGGTGACCACTTCTAACCAATTACTCACACCTCTCAAGCCTTTACAATCATCCAAACTATACCCAATTAATCTCCCTACATCCCTCCCTTACACTTAGAAGCCTTACCTTAGGTATAAGGCACTTCAACAAACCATTTTGGTTCAAACCAAAGGGAGTTACCCAAATTAAAGGTAACGGTTTATCTTAACTTCTTTTATTTTATTTTACTTATCCAACCCCTAAACTCTTTTTATTCATTTATCTTATAAAAAAACCAGTATCCTCAATATACTATTATTTTTTCATGAGAAGGATTCAATCTACACTTACACACACCTGCATCTAATGGGTGAAGAACATAATATTTCTATGGATTGAAAACTAACGCCTCACGAAATGATGATTGTTCCATTATCTCCTATCACCTCTCATGGTGTCCATTAAGATGACACTATATTTATATATGATATATATTATATTTATGTTTTCTTATGATTCTGAATTTTTCATTTATAGCATACCTTTATGATTTCCATTATGTGTAAACACGATAATTTCATTTGAGGATGTGCAGACTACCACCCCCTCAAAGTGATATGACTCATTAATGCCATATGTGGGACGTATAAAGGATGGAGTTAATGATATTATATATGATATTATAATGGAATTATAATATTACTATGTATCATTATGTTTTAATTCCATTAAAATAAGAAATAGAAATGAAATTAGTGTTCATGCATACGTACGACTTGCTGTCTCCATGAACGGTGCATTTCATTTCTTACCTCCAAATGTTATGTAATATTATAAATACATTTATATATTGTATATATATTATATATATGATATCTAAATCATGAAAATAATTCTGGATATAATGGAAAATTGACAACATGGATAACTTGTAAATATAAGGTGTTCATTTTTGACTCAATTACCAAATATCGACAAAACAACCATTATTAACTTGAATGATTACATAATATTTATAACATGGTAATAAGGGATATTAAAGGAATAATAAAACTTGAAAAATTTTATTTATAAAGTATAAATTAACTTTAGTTTATTATTCAGGAGATTAAAGAAAGATCGAGTCAAGTCGACATGAGGTAAGGGACTTCGTCTCAATCTCTTTTCATTGAGGCATATTTTGTTTTAATACTCGAATTTTTTTATACGATGTATAAAAACACTTGACTTTTCAAAGGGAATATTTTTCTACGAAGCGTTTTACTAAACAACAAAAAGGAATGTTTCTTTTAATGTAAGCGGTGACAACGACCTTTCTGCCACCTTGAGTATTATTTGTTCTTTGGCTTCCTTAACAAGCCGTAATTTTTTTTCAAGGAAAATAAATACCATATACTCTTTTATGTATTTTAGTATTGAAAATGGTTTTGATAATGGATTTTTCATGTCTATATAATTAAGTGATATATTGTGATTGAAATGTGGAAATGTTTTCTTTCATTTATATTTGTTGTATGTGTTATGATTTTATAATGGTACTTGGAAATTTGACGAGTGGTTATGTGATAAACCAAATTATGGGTGGTGTCGTGATAAAATAGGATGGATGGTTATGTTATAACCTTAAATTAATTGGGTATGGAAGTCGTCCGTATGGCTATTCCATTTAGTGATATGTGTGGAAGTCAACCGTATGGTTATTCCATTTAGTATGTTTATGTCCCAAGTTAGCTTTATATGTTATGTGTTATTTATATGGGTTTTATGGTAATATTTTTGTTACAAAAAGGGTAAGAAATGATCTTTTATTCAGTGAAGAGTATTTACTACTTCATAAAGGTGAAATTTATTACTTATGATAAAGTATTCATGGTTTACATGTTGTTTTGAAAAACTAACAGTTTTCATTCTTTTTGTATCCCTTACTGAGCTTTTTATGCTCATCCCATGTTTATGAAATGTTTTTCACAGGACATAATGTGGAATAGGGTCAAGGATGGGATCAAGGAAAATTCATGTTGTCCTAAACATGGAACTAGACATGTCTCTTTTTTTTCAAGAGTTTTAATTTTATGAAAAAAATGGAAACTGAGTAGAAGTGTCTACTTTATAATCTTTTGAGATGTAATAGTTATGTCCTAATTCTATAAAACTCTAAACCTGAAAATATCCTTAATGTAAATTATTAACATATTTCAAAATTATGTATGTTTTATGGTCGGGTCCTTATAGTTGGTATTAGAGGTCGGTTTAGACAACTTTAGGAGTTAGGGTATTGTTAAATTAATTTCCATAAGGTAATTTATATTAATATTGAAATCATATAACATTTATAGATTACCATGTTTCTTTTTCTAAGATATGTCTATGTCAAGAATTATTTTTTGTAAAGAAAACAGAGCATCTTTTCTGGGAAGGCATACAGAGGAGAATGACCTTTCGAATCAGCAACCAGATATGGTTGGAATCAGAATTGAGCAGTTTACTATAGTGATGGATCAGTTGAATCAGGTGATAAATGGTGGTTGTGTTTATTGATGTTATTTTCGTTTATTATTAAATTAAAGAGGATCATTAATGTCATTTAAGGGATGTATTTCAAACCTTAAAAGAAAATAAACTGTTTAGGAAATATAGTAAGTGTGAGTTTTGGTTACAAAAAATTTCCTTCCTTGGTTACATTGTTTCAAAAAATGGTATAACTATTGATCCTTCTAAAACAAAAATTGTTGAATAATTTCCAAGACACACAAATATAACTGAGATCCACACTTTTCATGGTTTGGAAGGTTATTATTGGAGGTTTGTAGAGAATTTTTCACGGTTATCTAGTCTAATGAATAAGATAACTCTAAAAGGTGTTAAGTTCGTTTGCACAAAAGAATGTGATGATTGTTTTCAGGAATTGAAAAGAAGAATGGTGAATGCTCCAGTTTTAGCACTGCCATCCAGAAATGGTGAGTTTTTTATCTATTGTGATGCTTCATTTAAAGGACTTGGTTGTGTCCTAAAGAAAAATGATCAGGTAATTCATTATGCTTCACGTCAGTTGAAACCACATGAGTTAAATTACCCTATACATGATTTGGAATTAGATTCTTTTATTTTTTCTTTAAAAATTTTGGAGGCATCATTTTTATGGATTAAAATTTTAAATATATACTTACCACAAAAGTTTAAAGTATATATTCAATCATAAATAATTGAACATGAGACAGAGGAGATGGCTGGAATTAATCAAGGATTATGATTGCATGATCCATTACCATCTGGGAAAACCAAATAAAGTGGTTGATGCTTTGAGTCAAAAAAGTAATGTCTCATTAACCATGCTATATTTGGAATGAGATCCTTTGGTTTTTGATTTGATAAACTTTGTCACAGAAGTTTTTGGTTTAGGAAATTCTTCTATTTTGTTTCAGGTGTCAGTGAAATCATCTCTATCAGATAGAATAAAGAAAGTGCAGGATGAAGACAGTGAGTTGCAAAAAAAGGTAGAGTTGGTTCAGATGGGTATGTTTCCCAATTTTAATGTTGATAATGATTGTGTTTTGAGGTTTGTTAAGAGATTATGTGGGCCTTGTGATTCACATTTGAAGAATGATTTGTTATGTGAAGCCCATAGTTCTCCGTTTTCAGTTCATTCTAGTAGTACTAAGATGTACAGATATCTTCTAGAGTATTACTAGTGGGATGGAATGAAAAGAGATATTGATGATTTTACTGTGAAGTGTCTGACTTGTCAGCAGGTTAAAGCAGAGCGACAACTATCAAAAGGGATTATTCAGTCTTTACTGGTGCCATAGTGGAATGGGAAAATATATCCATGGACTTTGTTGTGGGATTACTGAAGTCATCTTGAGGTAATAATGCAATCTGGGTTATAGTTGATCGATTGACTAAATCTGTTCATTTACTTCCTATTCAAGATACTTTGTCTATAGATCAACTTGCTCATTTGTATGTTAAAGAGATAGTCAGGTTGCATAGTGTTACCCTCTCCATTATATCTAATTGTGATCCAAGTTTTAATTCTAACTTTTGGAAAGGCCTTCAAATGTCATTGGGTACTGAATTAAATTTTAGTACAACTTCTTATCCTCAATCAGATGGACAGTCAGAACAAACAATTCAGATCTATGAGGATATGATATGTCCATGTTCACTAGATTACTAGGGATGTTGGGACCAACATATTTCTTTCGTTGAATTTTATTATAATAACATTTTTCATTCCAGTATATAAATGGATCCATTTGAGGCTTTATATTGAAAGTGTTGTCGAACTCCAGCTTTTTGGGATGAATTAGGTGAAAGGAAGCTGATGGGACCAGAATTGGTAGATGAAATGGAATAGAAAGTTCAGTTGATTCAGAAGCACATGAGAATAGCTCAGAGGAGAAAGAACATTTATGCAGATAACTAGAGGAAGGATATTTATTTTGAGGTAGGTGATCGTGTCTTTCTCAGAGTTTCTCAATGGAAAAAGTGTGATGTGTTTTGGTATGAAGGGAACGTTGAGTTTGAGGTTCATTGGAACATATGAAATCCTGAAAAAAGTTGGATCAGTTGGAAATATAGTGGATTTACCTCCAAGTTTATCCCAGGTAGACAATGTTTTTCATGTTTCGATGTTGAGAATGTATATGCCAGATCCATCTCATGTTTTGAGGCCAGAGGTAGTTCAGTTGGAAGAGGATCTCTCTTATGAGGAACAACCTGTCCAGATTCTTGACCGTAGAGAGAAAGTTTTTCGAAATAAGGTAATTCATCAGGTAATGGTTTTTTGGAAAACCCATATGTTTAAAGAGGCAACATGGGAATCTAAAAATGCTATGAGGGATAAATACCCCCACTTATTTTGATAAGTGAATAAAAATTGCGAGGATGAAATTTCAAAAAGGGGGAAAGGATGGAACATCTCAGGTAAATGAAGAATAATATATTTTCATATTTATTAATATTTTTGAATTAAATATTAATTTTACTTTAAAAGGGCTGCTATGTTCGATAGCATACCCGATACGCAACAACGGATTTATTTGAAATCTTACGTTGCACACTAATAATATAATATTATTATTTTAAATAATAGTTAACACTTAGCCATTGTATTGGTAGGAATGAAAACAACTAACTATAATATGATTATACATGTTTGTTAAATATATTTACATTTATACAATAAAAGTTAGAGGCATAAAATGTGAATGAATCTAATTTTCAGCATAATTTACATTAAAAAGTCGATTTACCGCCTTTTAAGGGAAAAGCCTCTTTAAATATAGTTTTGGTCACTTTAATGCATTCTATTTTACCAAATAAAATCCTTTTTTAGAATGTGGACATCAAAATTTACTTTGTGTAAATTGTTTGTAATTTTGCCGATAAAGTTCATTTTTCAATGAATAGTGAAAATATTGTATTTTAATTCAAAACTGTGTTTTAATCTAATTTATTTATATGGTTAAATTATCTTTTTAATTTTTTTAAAGTGTAATTAGAATATATATTTTCTATTTAATCCAATGTTGGTCATTGGAATTAATTTCATTTTGGAAGTGGACATAAACAAGTGTCAATCTTTTGATAGTTATTATTTCGTAAAAACACGCTATTTGTTTTAACAACGAGAATTAATTTTAAAATTAATTAATGCCAATTTTATGTTTTGAATTTCGAAAAATAAACATCATTTTTGAATTTGGAATATAAAATTTATCTTAGGCTGAATTTTTGATATTTTTCTAAAAAACATCAATTTTTGATGAATAGTGAAACCACTTAGTAGTAGTTAAAAAACTGAATTTTTCATTTGAATGAAATTTTACCACTTCTATGAATTGAGTTTTGAAAATATGACATAAATTGATGTTATTAGTAAGTAAAATGTGGTTTAATAAGATGAAAATAATTTTTGGTGAATAGTAACTTTTGACTTTTTTTACCGCGGTTAAAGGTAAATAGGGTAATTCAAGGTAAAATGAATTTTATAATAATTCCAAATTACCTTAAGAGTTGTACTAACCTTATTGGATGAGTAATGTCCAATAATTTTCATCCTTGGGTCTATTTAGGGACCCCATGAAGCCACTTATGAATGATAATGACACTTTAGATTAATTAATTTAAAGTAATGGCAAAAATGACATAAACAAGAATATTTTAGTAAATTAATTTTTATATGGTGTTATATAAGTAATATTTTTGACTATAAATATTCATTGTAAAGATAAAAAAATTTCCTAAATCATGTTTTCTTATAATTTTTAGACATCAAATGAATTAAATTATTTATGACACAATAATGATGCAGTATTTACCTCATTAATAAATGATTTAAATAAATAAGACTATAATGATTAAAATATTATACAAAACCTCTCCAATTCCTATTGGATGATTTTATTTCACAATGAGTCATCTTATATTTGACTGTAATGATTTTTGGACCTTTAGAAACTGAATATCATTATATAATAAAATAATATTTTCACACTTTCCTAAAGATCCTCTCCTCTCCCTTATAAAAGGAGACCACTTCTAACCAATTCCTCACACCTATAAAGCCTTTAGGCTCGTCCAACCTATGACCAATTAATCTCCCTAAATCCCTCCCTTCCACCTAGAAGCCTTACTTTAGGTATAAGGCACTTCAACCAACCATTTTGATTCAAACCAAAGGGAGTTACCCAAATTAAAGGTAACAGTTTATCTTAACTTATTTTCTTTTATTTTACTTCTCCAACCCCTAAACTCTTTTTATTACTTTATTTTATAGCAACACTAGTATCCTCAATATACTAGTATGTTTTTATGTGGAGGATTCGAACTGAACTTACACACACCTCCATCTAATGGGTGAAAAACATAATGTTTCTGTGGATGGAAAACTAACACCTCACGAAACGATGATTGTTCGATTATCTCCTAACACATCTAATGGTGGCCATTAAGATGACACTATATTTATATATGATGTATATTATGTTTATGTTTTCTTTATGCTTCTATATTTTTCTTTTATATCATACCTTTATGGTTTCCATTATGTGTAAACACAATAATTTTATTTGAGGAAGTGCGGACTACCGCCCCCTCAAAGTGATATGACTCGTTAATTCCATATGTGGGATGTATAAAGGAAGGAGTTAATGATATTATATATGATATTATACAGGAATTATAATATAACTATGTATAATTATTTTTTAATTCCATTAAATTAATAAATAGAAATGAAAGTAGCGTTCATGCGTACGTACGGCTTACCGTCTCCATGAATGGTGCATTTCATTTCAGACCTCAAAATGTTATTTACTATTATAAATACATGTATATAATGGATATATATGATATATATGATATCTAAATCATGAAAATAATTCTGGATATAATGGACTATTGACCACATGGACAACCTGAAAATATAATGTGTTAATTTTTTACCCAAGTACCAAATATCGATAAACCGACCATTATTAACTTGAATGATTACATAATGTTTATAACATGGTAATAAGTGATATAAAAGGAATAATAAACTTTAAAAAATTTATTAATAAAGTATAAAATAAGTTTAGTTTATTATTCAGTAGATTAAAGAACAGTTGAGTCAAGTCGGACACGGGGTAAGGGACTTCATCTCAATCTCCTTTCATTGAGGCATATTTTGTTTTAATACTCGACCTTCTTTTATACGCTGTATAAACACCCTTGACTTTTCAAAGGGAATATTTTTCTACGAATTGTTTTTTCTAAATAACAAAAAGGAATGTTTATTTTAATGTAAGCGGTAACAACGACCTTTCCGCTACTGCAGGTATTATTTGTTCTTTGGCTTCCTTAACAAGCCGTAATGTTTTTTTTCAAGGAAAATAAAGACCATTTACTCTTTTATGTATTTTTTTTTATTAAAAATGGTTTTGATAATGGATTTTTTATGTCAATATAATTAAGTGATATATTTTTATTGAAATGTGGAAATGTTATCTTTATTTTTTATTTTTTTATGTGTTATGATTTTATAATGGTACGTGGACATTTGACGAGTGGTTACATGATAAACCAAATGATGGGTGGTGCTGTGATAAACCAGGATAGGTGGTTGCATTATAACCTCCAATTAATTGGTTATGTAAGTTGGACGTATGGCTATTCCATTTAGTTATATGTGTGGAAGTTGACCGTATAGTTATTTCATTTATGTATGTTTAGGTCTCAAGTTACCATTTTATGTTATGCGTACTTTATATGGGTTTTATGGTAATATTTTGGTTAAAAAAGGGTTATAAATGATCTTTAATTCAGTGAAGAGTATTTACTACTTTATAAAGGTGAAATGTATTACTTATGATAAATTATTTATGGTTTACTTGTTGTTTTTAAAAACTAACAGTTTTCCTTCTTTGTGTATCCCTTACTGAGCTTTTTATGCTCATCCCAAGTTTATGAAATGTTTTTCACAGGACATAATGTGGAAGAGGTTCAAGGATGGGATCATGGAAAAGTTATGATGTCTTAAACATGGAACTAGACATGACTCTTTTTTTTCAAGAGTTTTTATTTTATGAAAAAAATGGAAACTGAGTAGAAGTGTCTAGTTTGTAATATTTTGAGATGTAATAGTTATGTAATAATTCTCTAAAACTCTAAACTTGAAAAGATCTTATATGTGAATTATTAACTTAATTCAAGATTATGTATGTTTTAAGGCCGGGTCCTTATAGGAAGACTCTTGGGTTGAGGTGGTCCAAGGTATTAAATATTTTTCTTAAAATTTTGTTGAAAACTAGACATATTTTTAATTTATAAAATGGATTTATGTATTTTCTCAGAATTATCCAAAGTGGATACCCAACTACACTGAGTTTTAATATCAACCCTCAAGATTTGTTTCATGGAAAAAACATTAGATTGTTCCAAATGATCTCCATTTTAATTTTCAATTTGTTAAATCTTATTTATAAAAGGGAAATCATCCCCATTCTATACTAAAAATTATTTATGTTCCAACATATGAAATTCAACCTATATACCACATTTTAAAATAGGAATATAATTATAGTCCAAATATAAAAATATATCTTGATTCACATTTTGAGTAGCCTCATCAAAGTAGGAAGCATCATTTTCAACATCCAAATAAATTAATTCAATTCATGAATATTTATCTAATTGTTCTTGATAAAATAATGATTCCCCATATTCCGAAATTTACACCATTTAGAATTTTTCACCAAAAGTGGGTTCTTTGTCATTTTAAACACATTAAATTTCTCTTGTTTCTCCCAAAACATGAAAATCAGCTAACCCTTTAACACATCAATAAGAGAACACCCATTGGCCTTGAAAGGCCTACCTAGATTGATGGAAACCTCTTAATCACACTCCATGTATAAAAAAATAAAATAATCCAGAAAAAATACTAAATCCAACTATAAATTAATCTACCCTTCCTATGGGATGTGTGAAATATCAATCACCCATCAAAAAAATAAAATGGTGGGTTGCAATTCACCTAACCTAAACTATTAAAATAATAATAAAGAGAGAAAATTTATATCTAAACCTAGATAAAAAATATATATGAGTTATACATTATTCACTAAGGTATAGAGGATAGAAAACTACTTTGATAGTTTTTTATGGATGGATTTTTTTTTAAAAATAGAACTACACTATTTAGTGAGTCTATAGTAGAAAATTGTTCAAGAAGTTTTTTACTTGAAATAATGTTTTAGGAAATTTTAGATCTGAAGGAATCTAAATTAATGCTTGAATGAATGGATTGTTGACTTAGAGATTTTTGAAAATACTAAAAAACATGATAAGTTTAAGTTTATTTTATTTTCATTTCATTATTTGGGGGAATGGGATGGGTGGGGAATGATTCTTTAAAACATTTGGTATGACCTAAAATTCAACTTATTTCTTCATATCATTATTATTTTTCATTTTAGAATCCTTTTAAACATGTTTTACAAGTGGAAAACCCATATTTTATTCATTTTGAATATTGATTTCCTCATTATAGATTGGATTTTATTCATTTTTTTAGTTACAGAGTCATCAAAATTTTAATTTTGGATATTCTTGGGGTCATTTCCCATTTCTAATTGAGTTTGTAAACCACTTATCATTGTGAAATCCTTGATATTATCCTAAGGAAGGAATCTAGTTGTTCTTGGTAGTTTTCCATTTTCTCTACCACCTAACACCCTATCTATTTGGATAATATTTGTTTCAAGACTATTAATATCATTTTTGGAAGTAGATATTGTCTATTCCATGTCAGACTTATGCCAAGAATCTTGGGCTTCCATCCTAGAGATAATTTGTTACATCAACCCCTCAATATTCCCTTGAGGGTTTTAAGGTTTATACCCTTATTGATTTTGATAAAAGTTCTGGTCTATTTTTAAGAACTCACAGTAGAAGTGGTTTTAAACATATCTTGCACTTTCCAAGAAGGGTTAGGGTGATTCATGTAAAACTTGTTGTAGTATTTTAAAAAGGAACTTATTTTGATTAAAAACTAGGACCATAACCTATAAAATTTAAATTTTTAATAAGTTGGGAATAAAAATAAATATTTTTAATGTAATAAAAATAATTTCCATACATTCTACAATGTTTGAATTTCTCCATAAGTGAGTTTTCATGATTGATACTGTAGATTTAAAAATCATGAACAATAGTATTTTGAATAGTGTTTTTGTCTCCCCTAACTATTTTTACATTTATAGTACATTTGTGTTGAGAATTTTGTGCAAGTTTATTAATTATTTTTTTAAGTTTTACAATGGTTTTATCTAATAAATCTTCAATATAAGATTTATTAATTGGAGTTCGGTTATATGGGGTATGTTATTTATAAAAAAGGTCTATTGAAAAATGTGGAGAGAACTAGAGATTATGGAATTGTATAAGGAGATACCGAAACCTATCTCAAGTCTCAATGAATGGTACCAGTTATCAGTTAATATGAAACAAACCTAGCCAACATCCATACTCATTTCTTTTTTCATTGGATCTCGAAATAGATTCTAGATCCTTTACTAGGAATCCATAAATTACATCATCAACATTTATTTATCCCCATCTACCCTCCACTATGTAATATTCTAGAAATAACCTTGACTAAAAAATACCCTCTCAAAATCCATGTGTCTAACAATTAATTTCCCAGAATCCTACACCATATTTTAGCATAGTTATCACCAAAAATTCAGAATTATTACAAAATCTATCTCATAAAATTAAAACTAGTTTTATTTTAATCACAAAAAACTAGTTGAACCTCGATTAAAATAATGTCAACCTATCAGAGTGACAATCCCTTACTCAAAGAACCAAATGATTGAGAAATGAGAGAAGCATGTTAAAATGATCATGGAAGAGATCATGGACTTCATTTCATATTGGAATTTGATCAATCACCCAAGGAGTATCTCCATGCATCAAAGCAGCTATAGCTCAAGTAAGATCGATCTCCCCTTTTCACATCAATAGGTAACCCGCACTATCATAGAGTGATCACCAAGTATGGGTTCAAAAAAACTGTAATAAAATCATTTAGAGATGGTCTTAACAACTTTGTAAATCTAAGATGTCTATATTCTAGATGTCTAATGGTTAGTACATCCTCAGTTGGAATTCCCCGGAACTCAGAGCTTTGTGAATATCCAATCTTAGTATCAGATTCATCATAATTTTTCATCAGACACAACTAACCCTTAATAGTCTTCATCAATTTTTTGTTCTCTTCAATCAAATCGAGCTCCATAATTTGAGTTCAACAATCTTTTATTTCATCCACAGATCAATATTTCTTGTTTACCAGTGTTTATGTCATCTTTAGTTCGAATCTATAGGTTCAACTCAAATTCTAAGGTTTTCTATATTCCCTAGTCTCACCGGTGTGAATTCATGAATGTTTTGGAATTTAATCATCCTAAAAACATTAGGTTTAGATTTTCTTCATGCTTGGAAAGGAAGTTGATCTATGTATCTTCATATTCAATTGATGTCACACATCTTGGGATCATGAAATAGGGTCTGATGGGTTGTATTATTTGATAGAGAAGCATAAATATCTCTTTAATGGCTTCGACATCCCCAATTTTTCAACATGACTCCCCCCACAAGCCTCGACATCATCTCTTTGGGTAAAACTTAGGCTTGAATTTGTTGTTTTTATGCTATCTACTAGCTTAATCAAAACCCCTTGTTGTTTGTGCGGGTAAAATTCTCTTACGAGATAGGGGTGAAATTTTATATAATGTGAGGAAAAGACTTACCTTGCGATGATAAAAATTATCATATTGAGATTCTTTTATAATAATGAATTATGTTGTGTGAATTTTTTTATGGCTATCTCTACAAAAGTTCATCTTACATGGAAAAAATTTATACTACTCACTGCATTAAACATATATTAGGTATTAAAAGAATAAATTTGAAAATTTTCTATCAATATGTAAAAATTATCACTATGAATTCATGAATTGATAAAAATTAAAAGATATGAAAAAAACAACAACATAAAATTTCAAAAATATTTTATGTGTCTATCATATGAATTAAAATTAGATTCCATAAAAAACATATTTATGAACAAGACATGGAATATTGAGAATGTAATTTCAAAACCACGTACTAGAAAAATTTCATTAAAAATATTACATTAATCAATATGTCACTAAGTCTACTAGAATGGGGGTTCATGAAATATAAAAAATAAATGCACAAACCCATTGAATATTTTAGTTCAGAAACATACAAATTCTCACCAAAAATAATTCTCATTTTTAGATGACTTATTGACAAAATAATATCAATTAAAACCATCTTTTCATGAAAAACATAAAAATTACAATAAAATATGTAAAAAAATGTATGGAACATTGGTCACATCAAGTGGATCTCAGGCCCATGGTGCATGGATTAGTCATAAATGTTGGAAGACCATGCACCATGTTGCAGAGGGGTCTCAGTGCCATTTTGTACAAATGGTGCACAATTAGCAAATGATGTAGCCATACCGTGTAAAGATGTTTTTTCTAGGAAATTCCTTACACACAGTTGGAAAACTATTTTTTAAACTATATGGCTAAACCGTGTTATTGAGAATCTTTTCATTAAATGTGGGAAATTTCCATTTTCCCTCCCCAAGATATTTGGTCCACCCCCCTTTCCTTCCACTCGCACACATGGACCATAAGAGGTCTCTTCCCCCTTTTAAGGTGGTGTCTAGGTTCAATATTTAGAATTTTGATTTGATAATATTCATCTTTCCTATCCACTCTTCTTTCTCTTTGCTTGTCAATAATTTTGGTTGTCCCCATCTAGGGTCACTACGCTAAAATAAGTGTTTAGTAGTTGTTTAAACAACTTATAAATTATGCTACAATGGTTTTGGAAAACCACTACTAAATTGTGCTTTGGCATTTATTTATTGGTGATTTTTTAAAATCGTCATAGAACGATTTAGCGATAGTTTTTCAAAATTGGGGGAATCATTTAATGAGGTGTTTTTTTTAATTTTTTTAATTTTTTTTTAATTTTTGTTTGAAAATTTTCGTAATTAAATTTGTTTAGTTTTTTGATTTTAATATTTTTTAATTCTTATAATTAATTTATTATTATTTATTAATATTATTATTATTTAATTAATTAATTATTATTTATAATTTATTATTTATTATTATATTCTTATTTTATTATTCTTATAATTAATTAATTATTATTTAATTATTATTATTATTTATTTATTTTGGTTAATTTTTGAATCCTCGTAATTAATTTATTTTTAATTTATTATTTATTACTATACAAATCCATATGCCATATATATAAATTCTGTGTTAGGTGAGATTTGAACCCCTTACCTTCTGCTTATTCTCCAAATATTTTAACCCTCCAGTAGACTCTTCATGTGGTGAATAAATATAATTTAATATACTGATATATATATATATATATTAGGTGTTTGGGGGTACAATTTCAATTAATCACACACACAGATCATACATAGTCCAGAAAGATAGGCCACAGCACCACCATGGGGATAGCCCACCCATCATGAATTATTTATTCAGTACATGAACCATAGCCCTAGTGGGCATGAAGCCCATTACATGGCATGTAGGCCCATTTTTCCACCCAAAGGACCACTAGAGAATAGTGCTGCTACAGTACTCGGACTGCTGCAATCCTTGCTATAGTTCTATAGCCGCTACAATCCCGCTACAGTGACCACCACTGCTACAATGTCGTTGGTGCTATAGTTCCACCGCCGCTAAAGTTATTCTACAGTACCACTGTAGTGCTGCTATAATACCTGCACCCATTGGGTTTGGAACCCCCAACCTCCATGTAGTATTACGAGGTGCTTACAAGTAAGTCAAACCACAACTATACAAATAATATACTTATATATATATATATATTGATGTATAAAAAATAAACAAATGATATATAAATAAATAATAAAAAAATAAGTAAGAAATAAAAAATAAAATTATAATGAAAAATTAATAATAAATAAATAAATAATTATAATTTAATAAAAAATTAATAATAAAATAATAGTAAATTAATAATAAATTAATAATAAATTAAAAACAAATTAATAATTAATGTATAAACAATAACTAAATAATAAATAAATAAAGAATAAATAAATAAGTTAAAAAACAAATAAATAATATAAAAATTCATAAAATGACAAAATAATAAATAAAAATAAATAAATAATAGATAAATGATAAATAATAAATAATAAATAATAAAAATATAAGTAAATAATTAATAAATCAATCAATAATAAATCTATTAAAAATAAATAAATAAATAAATCAATAATAAATAATAAATAATTTATAATTTATAATAAATAATAAAAAATTTATAATAAAAAAAATTATAATAAAAAATTTATAAATTATAATAAATTATCAATTATACATTATAAATAATTATTTATTAATTAATTAATATATAATTTAAAAAAATAATATGTTTTGAATAAATAAATAAATTAATAATTTCTAATAAATTAATAATTATCAAATTATAAATAAATAATTAATTAATAATTAGTAATTAATAGTTAATTAATTAATAATTAGTAAATAATTAATAATTCATTAATAATTAATTAATTAATAATTCGTTAATTAATAATTAATTAATAATTAATTAATTAATAATTAATTAATTAATAATAAATAAATAATAAATAAATACTAAATAAATAAATAACAATTAATTAATAAATTAATTTACAAATAATTAATAAATAATTAATAAATAAACAATAAATAATGAATAAATATATAATAAATGAATAAATAAACAATAAATTAATAATATACAAATAATATATAAATAATAAATTGATAATAATTAAATAATGAATAAATAATAAATAATAAATAATAAATAAATCTTAAATAGATATTTAATAGTAATTTAATAATAGAAATAAATTAATAAATCATAAATTAATAATCATTTAATTTTAAAATAATAATAAATGAATAAATAATAAATGATAATTAAATAAATAATAAATAGTCAATAGTCAATAGTCAATAATAATTAATAAATGAAAAATAAAAAAATATTATTTAATTAATAATAATAATTAATTAATTAATTAAAATTTAATAATTAAATAATAAATAAATAAATAGTAAATGAATGATAAATAAATAATAACTGAATAATCAATGAATAATAAATAAATAATGGATAAATTATAAATAATAAATAATTATTTTATAATAATTTAATACTAAAAATAAATAAATAATGAATAAATATTAAAATAATAAATAGTAAATAATAAATAATATAAAATAAATAGTAATTGAATAAATAATAAAAAAAATAAAAAAAAATTATAAATGGATATAAATATCCATAAACATATATAAATATAACAAAATTTACATAAATATATATCAACACACATTTATGTTATATAAATATATATTAACATGCTCAGATATATAATTGTACATGAATATAAATATATTTATAAACACAAGTAAATATATATATACACACACACACATATGATATAAAAATATATAAACATAAATATGTATAAATATTTACAAATATATGCCAATATACACAAATATTCTTAAATTCATATAAACATATATATATATATATATAATTCATAATAAATTACCAAAATAGGGGAAAAAAATAATTATAACATTGTTAGATCAATAGTAATGTAAATTAATGGAATAAAATCATAAACGACATAAAAAGCATATGAAGACATTCTTAAATGAAGATGAAATCTCATCAAATGTGTACGATATATATACACACAATTAAATTTATTTAAATATATTATATATTAATATTTATTTACATATATTAGAATATAGATGTAACATCCCTGGTAAATGAAGTATAAGGGATTTTCATATTTATTAATATTTGTGAATTAAATATTATTTTTTACTTTAAAAGGGTTTATATGTTCGATAGCGTCCCCGATACACAACAATGAGTTTCTTTGAAATCTTACATTGCACACTAATAATAGAATATTATTATTTTAAATGGTAGTCAACTCCTAAACATTGTATTGGTGAGAATGAACAAAACTAACTACAATATGATTATAAATATTTGTTAAATGTATTTACATTTATCCAATAAAAGTTAGAGGCTTAAAATGTGAATGAATCTAATTTTAAGCATAATTTACATTAAATGGTCAATTTACTGCCTTTTAATGGAAAACCCTCTTTAAATATAAATTTGGTCACTTTAATACATTCTATTTGACCAAATAAAATCCTACTTTAGAATGGGGACATCAAAATTTACTTTGTGTAAATTTTTGGATTTTTTCTGATAAAGTTCATTTTTAATAAATTGTGAAAATATTGTATTTTAATTCAAAACTTTGTTTCAATCAAATTTATTTATATAGTTAAATTATCTTTTTAATTGTTTTTAAAGTGTAACTAGAATATATTTTTACCATTTAATCCAATGTTGGTCATTGGAATTAATTTCACATTGAAATTGGACATAAACAAGTGTTGATCTTTTGATAGTTATTGTTTCTTAAAAACACGCTATTTGTTTTAACAATGAGAATTAATTTTAAAATTAATTAATTCCAATTTTATGTTTTGCATTTGGATCATTTTTGAATTCTGAGTATCAAATATATCTTAGGCTGAATTTTTTGTATTTTTCTGAAAAACATCAATTTTTGATGAATAGTGAAACCACTTAGTAGTAGTTAAAAAAAACTGACTTTTTCATTTAAATGAAATTTTACCACTTCTGTGAATTGAATTTCGAAAATACAACATACATGGTTGTTATTAGTAAGTAAAATGTGGTTCAATAAGATAAAAATAATTTTTTATGAATAGTAACTTTTGACTTTTATTTACCGCGGTTAAAGGTAAATTAGGTAATTCAAGGTAAAAAGAATTTTATAATAATTCAAAATTACCTTAACACTTGTCCTAACCTTATTGGATGAGTAATGGCCGACCATGGGCACCATTGGGTCGATTTTGGAACCCCATGGAGCCACTTGTGAATGATAATGACATTTTAGATTAATTAATTTAAAGTAAAGGCAAAATTGACAAAACCAAAAATCTTTTAGTAAATTAATTTTTATATGGTGTTATATAAGTAATCTTTTTTACTATAAATATTCATTGGAAATCTAAAAATATTTCCTACATCATTTTATGTTTTTATAATTTTTAAACATCAAATGAATTAAATTATTTTTGACACAATAATGATGCAGTATTTACCTCATTAATAAATGATTTAAATAAATATGATTATAATGATTAAAATATTATCCAAAACCTGTCCAATTCCTATTGGATGATTTTATTTCGACCATGAGTCATCTTATCTTTTAGTATAATGATATTTGGACCTTTAAAACCAAATATCATTATATAATAAAATAATATTTTCTCAGTTTCTTAAAGAGCCCCTCCTCTCCCTTATAAAAGGAGACCACTTTTATCCTATTACTCACACCTATAAAGCCTTTAGGCTCATCAAACCTCTGCCCAATTAAGATCCCTACATCCCTCTCCTCCTCCTAGAAGCCTTTCCATAGGCATAAGGCACTTCAACAAACCATTTTAGTTCAAACAAAAGGAAGTTACCCAAATTAAAGGTAACGGTTTCTCTTAAATTCTTTTGCATTATTTTGTTTTATTTTACTTATCCAACCCCTAAAATCTTTTTATTCCTTTATTTTATAGCAAAAAAAGTATCATAAGTATACTAGTATGTTTTTATGAGAATTATTCTAACTACACTTACACACACCTCCATCTAAAGGGTGAAGAACATAATGTTTCTGTGGATGGAAAACTAACACCTCACAAAACGATGAATGTTTAATTACCTCCTACTGACTCTCATGGTGGCCATTATGATGGAACTGTATTTATATATGATATATATTATTTTTATGTTTTCTTTATGCTTCTTAATTTTCCATTTATATCATACCTTTATAATTTCCATTATGGGTAAACGAGATAATTTCATTTGAGGAAGTGCGGACTACCACCCCCTCAAAGTGATATAACTCGTTAATTCCATATGTGGGATGTATAAAGGATATATTTAATGATATTATATATGATATTATACTGTAATGATAATATACCTATGTGTCATTATGTTTTAATTCCATTAAAATATGAAATAGAAATGAAAGTAGCGTTCATGCGTACGTACGGCTTACCGTCTCCATGAATGGTGCATTTCATTTCTCACCTCCAAATGTTATGTACTATTATAAATACATATATATACTGGATATATATGATATATATGTTATCTAAATCATGAATATCATTCTGGATAAAATGGACTATTGACCACATGGACAACTTGTAAATATAAGGTGTTCATTTTTGACTCAAGTACCAAATATCGACAAAACGACCATTATTAACTTAATGATTACATAATTTTTATAACATGATAATAAGAAATATAAAATGAATAAAAAAAATGAAGAATGTTCTTAAGCAATTAGAAATTAACTTTAGTTTATTATTCAGGATATTAAATAATGATTGAGTCAAGTCGGACAAGAGGTAAGGGACATCGTCTCAATCTCCTTTCATTGAGACATATTTCGATAATATATACCTTCTTATTTTACACGGTGTATAGTAAAACCCTTTTACTTTTAATTTCATTCAAATGGAATCTTTTTTCTATGAAGCATTTTACTAAATGAAAAATGGAATGTTTTTAAGGTTTTTGGACACAATGACCACTCCATCGCCGTAATCGTTATTTGGATTCCTTTATAATCCTTAATGTTTTCTAAAATGAAAAGGAAATCCCTTATTTTTTTTGGGTGTTTTGGTATTGAAAATGGTTTTTCTAAATTTATTGATTATTTCAATATCTTGAAAATATTTCTTGTGATTTCAAATTAAATGATATTAGTGAAATTTTTATATTTTCAATATTTTATGTGTTATGATTTTATAATGGTACATGGACATTTGATAGGTGGTTACGTGATAAACCAAATGGCGGGTGGTGCTGTGATAAACCAGGATGGGTGGTTACGTTATAACCTCCAATGCATTGGGTATGGAAGTCGGCCGTATGGGTATTCCAATTAGTGATATGTGTCGAAGTTGACCGTATAGTTATTTCATTTAAGTATATTTCTGTCGCAAGTTACCTTTATATGTTATGTGTTATTTATATGGGTTTTATAGTAATATTTTGGTTACAAAAGGGTAAGTAGTGATCTTTTATTCAGTGAAGAGTATTTACTACTTTATAAAGGTGAAAAGTATTACTTATGTTAAAGTATTCATGGTTTACTTGTTGTTTTGAAAAACTAACAATTTTCCTTACTTTTGTATCCCATAGTGAACTTTTTATGCTCATCCCAAGTTTTTGAAATGTTTTTCACAGAACATAATGTGTAATAGGGTGAATTATGGAATTGAGGAAAAGGCATGATGTCTTAAAAATGGAACTATACATGACTCTTTTTTTCAAGAGTTTTTATTTTATGAAAAAAATGGATGCTGAGTAGAAGTGTCTAATTTATATTTTTTTTGAAATGAAATGTAATAGTTATGGCATAATTCTCTAAAACTATAAACCTGAAAATATCCTCAATGTGAATTATTTATTTAATTTAATATTATGTAATGTTTTAAGTTCAGTTCCTTATAGTTGGTATTAGAGGTCGGTTTAGAAAACTTTAGGAGTTAGTGTATTGTTAAATTAATGCTCCTGAATTAATTTAGGGAAATATTGAAATGATATAGAATTTACAGATTACCATGTGGCTTTGCATAAGATATTTCTGTGTTCAGAATGATTTTCTGCAGAGGAAACAGGGAAAATATGTTGGGATGACATCAGGAGGAAGACAACCTTCCAAATAAGCAACCTGAGAGGGTCGTAATCATAACTAAATAGTTGGTTGTAGTGATGGCACAGTTGAATCAAGTTATAAATGGTGGTGGTATCCATGCATGAGATCATCTAGGTCAACCGTAGAGGAACATGTTAGTAGTGGAGCATTTCATGAGGCAACATCCCCCATCATTCAGAGGATCATTTGACCCATTTCTAGCAGAAGGGTGGATTAAAGCACTGGAAAAGATTTTCAATGTCATGGGTTTTTCAGAACATCAAAAGGTTAGTCTCGTTGTTTACCATTTTGAAGGTGAAGCTGATTAGTGGTGGTCAATGGTAAAAAATATCAGGTATAGTGAGGAGATTTATACTCTTGATTGGGATGAACTTAAAGGTATGTTTCTTGATAAATATTTTCCTAAGGTGGTTCGTCTTAGAATGGAAAAACAATTCCTAGAATTGAGTCAGGAGGATGACTCAGTGGCTGCTTATGGAGCAAAATTCACTCGACTGACATGGTATGCTCCAAATTTCATTCGGGATCTTGATAGTAAGATAAATAAATTTTACTCAGAACTGAAGGCTTGATATCGAAGCGAATTAGCCTCTCATGAGTTTAAAATTTACGAAAAACTTATTCGATGTGCGGAGAAGGTGGAAATGGAGTTTGTCGGTGATCAGGTGTTCATTGACAAACAATAGAATAAGAGGTCCAGTTGGTAGGAAAAGGGAAAGAATTCATCAAATAAGCCTAGAGGTAAGAAAATTAAATATCCAACTTGTGAGAATTATGGTAAAAATAATCCTACAAAATGTTTATCAAAGTTTGGAAAGTTCTTTCGGTGTGGTAAGTCTGGTCATATTGCTCGTAACTGTAAAGAAGATGATCAAGTAGGAAATGAAAAGCCATCAGTAATATGTTTTTAAGTGTAATGAAATGGGTCATTATGCAAATAAGTGTCCAACAAAGAATTCAACTAAGGGAAAGAATCCAGACTACAAGCAGAAAGGGGTGGTGAAATCCTTTACAACTAAATCAGTAGATGTTGGTCTATCAAACGAAGTAGTATCAGGTACACAGTTTGTTTGTTTAGATTATGCCAATGTGTTGTTTGATTCAGGGTCTACACACTCATTTATTTTTGATATGTTTTCTAGTAAATTGGGAATTCCATATCAAGATATGAATACAGAACTTACGATAAAAACACCTGGAAGAAATGTTGAGTCAAAAAGAAAAATATGAACATTCATGTCTTTGTGTGTGGGAAGAATCTATCTGAAAACCTTATTGTTTTGCCTCTAGTAGAGTTTGATGTTATTTTGGGCATGGATTGGCTATCTGTTTATCATGCTAAGATTGACTGTAGAGCTAAAGAGGTTTCATTTCAGAAAGATTTACAGTTTTTGTACAAGAATGAACTCTTTCTTTTGATAACATATTAGGAAGCTGAGAAACTAGTAAAAAATGGAAATGAATGTTACCTTACACATATTGTTGAAAATAAAGGAACTAACCATATTAATGATGTGCTTGTGGTGAATGAGTACCTTGATGTTTTTTTGATGAGTTTCAGGGTATAATACATGATCGGGAAGTTGAATTTACTGTTGACTTAGTTCCTGATGCTAAGCCAATTTCAAAACCCCCTTATCAAATGGCTCAAATTGAACTTTTAGATTTAAAGAAGCAATTTCATGAGTTATTAGATAAAGGTTTCATTCGACCTAGCACAACACCATGGGGTGCTTCTATCTTGTTTGTTAAAAATAAATATAGTTCAATGAGACTTTTAATTGATTATAGAGCATTGAATAACATCACTATTAATAACAAGTATCATTTGCCTCATATGGATGAATTGTTTGATCAGCTCCAGGGAGCTCAGTGTTTTTCGAAGATTTACTTGAGATCGGGGTACCATCAGTTAAGAGTAAAGGAAGAAGACCTTCTGAAGACTAAATTTCGTACTAGATATGGCCATTATGAATTTGTATTTATGACTTTTGGGTTAACCAATACACCGGCTGTATTCATGGATCTTATGAATAGAATTTTCCATGAGTTCTTGGATAATTTTGAGGTTGTGTTCATTGATGATATTTTATTTTATTCTAAAAGTAAATAGGTGAATGAAATTCATTTAAGGGTTGTCTTTCAAACCTTAAAAGAAAAGAAATTGTTTGGTAAATTCACCAAGTATGAGTTTTGGTTACAACAAATTTCTTTCCATGGTTACATTGTTTCGAAAAAATGGCATAACTCTTGATCCTTCTAAAACAAAAGTTGTTAAATAATGTCCAAGACCCACAAACATAACTGATATCCATAGTTTTCTTTGTTTGGTAGGTTATTACTAGAGGTTTGTTGATAATTTTTCACGGTTATCTAGTCCAATGACTAAGTTAACTCAAAAATGTGTTAAGTTCATTTGGACAAAATATTGTGATGATTGTTTTCAGTAATTGAAAAGGAGATTTGTGAATGCTCCAGTTTTGGAACTGCCTTCCAGAAACGGTGAGTTTGTTATTTATAGTGATGCTTCAATGAAAAGACTTGGATGTGTCCTTATATAGAATGAATAGGTAATTGCTTATGCTTTACATCATTTGAAACCTCATGAGTTAAATTACCCTACACATGATTTGGAATTAGCTTCTGTTGTTTTTGCTTTAAAAATTTGGAGGCATCATTTATATGGAGTAAAATTTAAAATATATACTAAACAAAAAAGTTTAAAGTATATATTCACTCAGAAAGAACTCAACATGAGATAGAAGAGACGGATGGAATTAATCAAGGATTATGATTTCACAATCCATTACTATCCGGGAAAGGAAAATAAAGTGGATGATGCTTTGAGTTGAAAATGTAATGTCTCATTAACCACGCTACGTTTGGAAGGAGATCCTTTGCTTTTGGATTTGATGAAATTTGGCATAGAAGTTGTTGGTGATGAAAATTATTCTGTATTGTTTCAGGTGTTAGTGAAATAATCTCTATCAGATAGAATAAAGAAAGAACAGAAAGAAGATAGTGAGTTGTAGAAAAAGGTAGAGTTGGTTCAGATGGGTAAGTTTCCTTATTTTAATGTTGATAATGATTGTGTTTTGAGGTTTGGGAAGAGATTATGTGTTCCTTGTGATTCACAGTTGAAGAATGAGTTGTTATGTGAATCTCATAGTTCTCCGTTTTCAGTTCATCCTGGTAGTACTAAGATGTACAGAGATCTTCAGGAGTATTACTGGTGGGATGGAATGAAAAGAGATATTTCTAGTTTTACTATGAAGTGTTTGACTTGTCAGCAGGTTAAAGTAGAGCGACAGTTACCGAAATGGATTCTTCAGTCTTTACCGGTGACAGAGTGGAAATGGGAAAATATATCAATGGACTTTGTTGTGGGATTACCGAAGACATCTCGAGGTAATAATTCAATCTGGGTTATAGTTGATCGATTGACTAAATCTGCTCATTTCCTTCCTATTCGAGATAATTTGTCTCTAGATCAACTTGCTCGTCTGTATGTTAAATATATAGTCAGGTTGCATGGAGTTCCCCTCTCCATTATATCTGATCATGATCCCATGTTTACTTATAACTTTTGAAAAGGACTTCATAATTCATTGGGTACTGAATTAAATTTTAGTACAACTTTTCACCTCAATCAGATGGACCGTCAGAACAAACAATTCAAACCTTAGAGGATATGCTACGTGCAAGTTCACTAGATTACCAGGGAAGTTGGGACCAACATATTTCTTTGTTTGAATTTTCTTACAATAATATTTTTCATTCTAGTATACATATGGATCCATTTGAGGCATTATATGGAAAGTGTTGTCGAACTCTAGCTTTTTGGGATGAAGTGGTGAAAGGAAGCTGATGGGACCAGAATTGGTAGAAGAGATGATAGAGAAAGTTCATTTGATTCAGAAGCACATGAGAATAGCTCAAAGAAGATAGAAAAGTTATGCAGATAACTGGAGGAAGGATATTTCTTTTGAGGTAGGTGATCATGTCTTTCTCAAAATTTCTCCTTGGAAAAGTGTGATGCGTTTTGGTAAGAAGGGAAAGTTGAGTCCGAGGTTCATTGGACCTTATAAAATCTTAGAGAAAGTTGAATCAGTTGCATACAGAGTGGATTTACCTCCATTTTTATCCCAGGTAAACAATTTTTTTCATGTTTTGATGTTGATAAAGTATATTCCAGATCCATCTCATGTTTTGACCCCAGAGGTAGTTCAGTTGGAAGAGAATCTCTCTTATGAGGAACAACTAGTCCAGATTCTTGACTATAGAGAGAAAGTGTTGTGGAATAAGGTAATTCAACAGGTAAAGGTTTTTTGGAAAAACCATATGGTTGAATAGGCAACGTGGGAATCTAAAAATGCTATGAGGGATAAATAACCCCACTTATTTTGATAAGTGAATAAAAATTGAGAGGACTCAATTTCCAAAAGGGGGAAGGATGTAACATCCCAGGTAAATGAAGAATAAGATATTTTCTTATTTATTAATATTTTTTAATTAAATATTAATTTTAATTTAAAAGGGTTGCTATGTTTTATATCATACTTGATTCGCAACAACGTGTTTCTTTGAAATCTTACGTTGCACACTAATAATATAATATTATTATTTTAAATGGTACTTAACTCCTAGTCATTGAATTGGAGGGAATGAAAAAAACTAACTACAATATGATTATACATGTTTGTTAAATGTATTTAAATTTTTTCAATAAAAGTTAGAGGCTTAAAATTTGAATGAAACAAATTTTAAGCATAATTTACATTAAATGGTTGATTTACCACCTTTTAATGGTGAACCCTATTTAAATATAGTTTTGGTCACATTAATAAATTATATTTGTCAAAATAAAATCCTTCTTTATAATGGTGACATAAAAATTTACTTTGTGTAAATTTTTTGGAATTTTTCCGATAAAGTTCATTTTTTTAACAAATAGTGAAATTTTTTTATTTTAATTCAAAACTGCATTTTAATATAATTTATTTATATAGTTAGATTATCTTTTTGATTGGTTTTAAAGTGTAATTAGAATATATTTTCACCATTTAATCCAATTTTGGTCATTTGAATTAATTTCCTTTTGAAATTGGACATAAACAAGTGTTAATCTTTTTATAGTTATTGTTTCTTAAAAGCATGTTATTTGTTTTAACAGTGGGAATTACTTTTAAAATTAATTAATGCCACTTTTATGTTTTGAATTTGAAAAAATAAACATCATTTTTGAATTCAGAATATCAAATATAGGTTAGGCTGAGTTTTTGGTATTTTTCTGAAAAATATCAATTTTTGATGAATAGTGAAACCACTTAGTAGTAGTTAAAAAAACTTAATTTTTCATTTAAATGAAATTTTACAACTTTTATGAATTAAATTTAGAAAATCTGAAATACATGGTTGTTATTAGTAAATAAAATGTGGTTCAATAAGATTAAAATAATGTTTGGTGAATCGTAACTTTTGACTTTTATTTTATGCGGTTAATGGTAAATAGGGCAATTCAAGGTAAAAAGAATATTATAATAATTAAAAATTACATTAACACTTGTCCAAACCTTATCGGATGAGTAATGGACGACCATGGGCATCCTTGGGTCGATTTGGGGACCCCATGTAGCAACTTATGAATGATAATGACATTTTAGATTAATTAATTTAAAGTAAAGGCAAAAATGACAAAAACAAAAATATTTTAGTAAATTAATTTTTATATGGTGTTATATAAGTAATATTTCTTACTATAAATATTAATTACTAATATAAAAAGATTTCCTACATCATGGTATTTTTTTATAATTTTTAGACATCAAATGAATTAAATTATTTTTGACACAATAATGATGCAGTATTTACCTCATTAATAAATGATTTAAATAAATAAGATTATAATGATTAAAATATTATCCAAAACCTGTCCAATTCCAATTGGATGATTTTATTTCTACCATGAGTCATCCTATCTTCGACTATAATTATTTTTGGACTTTTAGAAACCGAATATCATTATATAATAAAATAATACTTTCACACTTTCCTAAAGAGAGCCTCCTCTCCCTTATAAAAGGAGACCACTTATAACCAATTCATCACACCTTTAAAGCCTTTAGGCTTGTCCAAAATCTTCCCAATTAATATCCCTACATCCCTCTCCTCCTCCTATAATCCTTACCTTAGAAATAAGGCACTTCAACAAACCATTTTGGTTCAAACCAAAGGAAGTTACCCAAATTAAAGGTAACAGTTTCTCTTAAATTCTTTTGCATTATTTTGTTTTATTTTACTTCTACAACACCTAAACTCTTTTTATTACATTATTTTATAGAAAAAATAGTATCCTCAATATACTAGGATGTTTTTATGATAATTATTCTAACTACACTTACACACACCTCCATCTAATGGGTGAAGAACATAATGTTTCTGTGGATGGAAAACTAAAGCCTCATGAAACGATGATTGTTCAATTACCTCCTACCGCCTCTCATGGTGGCCACTATGATGGAACTGTGTTTTTATATGATACATATTACGTTTATGTTTTCTTTATTCTTCTGTATTTTCCATTTATATCATACCTTTATGGTTTCCATTATGGGTAAACGTGATAATTTATTTTGAGGAAGTGTGGACTACCGCCCCCTCAAAGTGATATGACTCGTTCATGCCATATGTGGGATGTATAAAGGATGTAGTTAATGATATTATATATGATATTATACTGGAATTATAATATACCTATGTATAATTATGTTTTAATTCCATTAAAGTACGAAATAGAAATTAAAGTAGCGTTCATGCATACGTACGGCTTACCGTCTCCATGAATGGTGCATTTCATTTCATACCTCCAAATGTTATGTACTATTATAAATACATGTATATACTGGATATATATGATATATATGATATCTAAATCATGAATATCATTCTGTATATAATAGACTATTGACCACATGGACAACTTGTAAATATAAGGTGTTCATTTTTGACTCAAGTACCAAATATCGAAAAAAGACCATTATTAACTTGAATGATTACATAATATTTATAACATGGTAATAAAAGATATAAAAGAAATAATAAAGTTTAAAAATTTTCTTAAACAAGTATAAATTAACTTTAGTTTATTATTCAGGATATTAAAGAACGATCAAGTCAATTCGGACACGAGGTAAGGGACTTTGTCTCAATCTACTTTCATTGAGGCATATTTGGATAATATATACATTCTTATTTTACACGGTGTATAGTACAACCCTTTTAATTTTACTTTCATTCTAAGGGAATCTTTTTTCTATGAAGTGTTTTACTAAAAAACAAATGGAATGTTTTTAACATTTGTGGAGACAATGACCTCTCTGCCACCGTAATCATTATTTGGCTTCCTCTATAAGCCTTAATGTTTTCTAAAATGAAATGGAAATCCCTTATTATGTTTTTGGGTGTTTTTTATTAAAAAAGGTTTTTTGAAATGGATTGATTATTTCAATATCTTGAAATTATTTCTTGTGGTTGCAAATTAAATGATATTAGTGAAATGTTTATATTTTCAATATTTTATGTGTTATGATTTTATAATGGTACTTGGACATTTGACAAGTGGTTATGTGATAAACCAAATGACAGGTGATGCCATGATAAACTAGGACGGGTGGTTACTTTATAACCTCCAATGCATTGGGTATGGAAGTCGTCTGTAAGGCTATTCCATTTAGATCTATGTGTGGAATTTGACCGTATGGTTATTCCATTTAAGTATGTTTATGTCCCAAGTTACCTTTATATGTTATGTGTTCTTTATATGGGTTTTATGGTAATATTTTGGTCACAAAAGGGTAAGTAGTTATCTTTTAGTGAATAGTATTTACTACTTCATAAAGGTGAAAAGTATTACTTATGTTAAAGTATTCATGGTTTACTTGTTGTTTTGAAAAACTTACAGTTTTCCATCCTTGCGTATCCCTTACTGATCTTTTTATGATCATCCCAAGTTTTTGAAAAAAAATTCACAGGACATAATGTAGAATAGGGTCAAGGATGGGATCAAGGAAAAGTCATGTTGTCTTAAACATGGAACTATACATGACTCTTTTTTTCAAGAGTTTTTATTTTATGAAAAAAATGGATACTAAGTAGAAGTGTCTACTTTATATTTTTTTTGGAAATGAAATGTAATAGTTATGGCCTAATTCTCTAAAACTCTAAACCTAAAAAGATCCTCAATGTGAATTATTCATTTAATTCAATATTATGTAATATTTTAAGATTGAGTCCTTATAATAAATATATATATATTTGTTTATCAATGCACATACATATGTATATATTAACATTATTTGTATATGTATATATATATTCATATAGTTTCACTGTAAATTCATTTATATAATAAATTTCATGATAATTATATATTTATATAAATATACATTTATATATGATGTATTCATATAATATTATTAACACACAAATACATATTTATATTTCTCAAATACACACACAAATATTTACAAATATATATGTATTTATTTATATATATTAAAATATACACATAAATATAGATTTTTTTAATGGCACACACATGTTTATATATAAACATTACTTGTATAGGTATATATGTATACAAATTAATGCATTTTTATAAGGTAAATAAAATTAATAATTATTTATTTTAAATTAAATGAATAAAAAATATTTAATTCTATATGGTATATATGTTTAAAATTACATTTATATATAAATATTTATTATACAAGTGATTTATTATAAGTTAATATATAAAATATGCATATATTTAATTATAAATAAAATTGCATTATGAAAAAATGATAAAACTTAAAATCCATAAAATCAATATAAATGTAATTCCTGGGAATAAATTCACCCCCCACCAAAAAAACAATAATACCCCCTTAAAAGAGGCTGAAATTCCATTGAATGTTAAATAATTGGGATAAGCCAACTAAAAACTCAGTTTTGGAGGCCTTTTGAGACTTTTGGGCCTTGAAAAACATGAACATGGTTCCCCGCTTCACTAGGGAATAGATCTCATCACGGGTTTTGATTTGATATGTTGTTGAGCCCAAACATACACCTATATCAAAAGTTACGGTCATTTGAAGTTCATGTTCGATTTTATACTTTTATTAAAATGATAATAAATTTTATCCTTCTCATTATTAAAAAATATAAATCTAATGAGTTTTTAGTTCATTTCATAAGATTCAATTTTACTTGTTGTGGAGCTAAAATGGACTCCCCAATCAAAATTTATGGTCATTTGATACCAAAAGCTGATCTTCAACTTATTTAAGATTTTTTTAAGTTTTAATTTATTATTAGAAAATAAATATAAATATTTATTAATTAAAAAATTGTAATTAATTAAAATTATAAATAATAAACTATATATGATAGTAAATAATAAATAATTAATCTTAATTTTTAATTTTTATTTTTTCCTTTTAATTTATCAGTAGTTTTTTAAAAACTATTTCTAAAAATTTAGATTTTTTTAGAAAAAAATAATATATATATATATTTAAAAAACATTTAGCAGTGGTTTTAAAAACCACCCCTAAAAACTTCCACTGAACTAGTTTTTTACTGTAGTGGGTTTTGATGTCAATTCCATCAGAGCATGGCGGAATCTACCTAAAAAGATAGGGCTTCTATGTGGAATGGAAAGAGGATATCCTTAGATAGAGTATACCTACTGTCACTTATCATTTCAGTGCAGTTATGATGAAAGGTGCATTTTTCATTGATTTTATATTAAATTTAAGAAAATTTCTGATTAATTAATCATTGTGTGTTATGTATTTTCCTATTATAGTTTTGGGGGTGCGTTGTAGGTCTTCTGCTATAAGTTGGTTGTAGTTTTAGGTGAAAAAATACCCTTAGTGAGTCTTAAATATTTATTACACTTTGGAATTGAATTGATAAATTCATTTTATTTATTTTAATTAATTTATTTTCTTAGTATTGCATGAGTTAGGTTCCTTATTTGTCGGTGGAGCTTAGTTTTTTTCTTAAAGCACTAGTAGTTACATTGTGGGGTTGGCTGGGGGTAAATTTTCGTGTAATTTCCCTTTTTTACAGTTATTCAATTTATTTGAAATTATTTCCATATTTTTATTAAGATCCCCTTGATGGATATTTTTTTTGGTTTGGGAATGTATTAGGTTTTAGAATCCTCAGAGATGGGTATTTGTTTAAGAGACCCTTTTCCTTGTATTGTGTTTCTAGAACACACCCTTTATGGGATAACACTGTAGTTATTATGAGTGGTTTAACTATACCAAATCCTTTATATACATTGATTACCATTGCATATATATAGTTTGACATATGCATTTTTTTATTCTGGACAAAATAGTATTGATACTTCTGCATGAACTAATTAAATAGTAATTCCTTAGTTTATATGTCATATCAAAAGTTTATAAAAGTTCCCAACTATAATTAGAACCTCAAGATACTATAAAATTAATCTTAAATATATATCTCATGGTCTAGATAAATATATTGAAATGAAAAAAATTATGTTTGATAATAAGGTGTTGGGGCTCATAAGAATTAAGACTTCTTTTCATGAAGTTCGCACTTAGTGATCTTAGGTAATTGAGATCATGAGGACAGACCCTCTAATTGGAAAACCAAATGATTCATGTGTCATTGGTTATTCCAATCAATGAACATGTGAATTTTTCTATGGACATGGGATCATTATCAATGTGTACTGTTTGATCGTGCACTTTGATGCATGAAAAAACCATGACATTAAAGTCATGAAGAGGTATCTTGTGTTGGGTGTGTCATTGGTGGTTTGGAATTAGTTGAATTATCATGATAGAATGTGTCAAATTTAATTTGATGAAGAGAAATATCATGGACCCAATTTGACCAGGATGGTAGTACCTTCATTAAATCCATGGTCCTGGTATAAGAAGGTAAGTTCATCTTTAAGGTCAAAAGATATATAAAGAAAAAAAGGATATTGAAATAAGTGTGAATCCTTCTTTATGAGATATCATGAGATAAATTGATTATATCACACAAAGCATATATATAATAGGTATTCATACCTATGAAATTATTTATCACATCAGGTTCTATGATGGGTACTAATACTCCACTCTTTGTTAGTGGGTTAGAATCACTTATATTAAGATAATGACCTAGAGGGTCGCACATGAAGTGTATTCACAAGATCAAACTATTCGGATGAATGAGAGTTTAAGAAGAAGTTGTCACCATCTAAGGGGGTCAGTGAACACTTGAGTACGATCAATCCCAAGTAAAAAATAATTCAATTATATTAAAATTCATAATAAGGATGCTTTAGTTAATTTCTCAAGTAATTCACAAGATATTTAATTATAAATGTCAATACGAGAAAATATAATTCTTCGAATGAACTAAAATGTTTAAGGTTCATTAAATTAGTTGGGTATTTGGGGAGATTACAGGCCAAGTTAATTATTAATATTTTATCAAGTATCATTTTAAAGTTTTGTAAGTGAGTGAAAAAACATTTGTGACAATTATGAAATTTTTATTAAGTCATAAATGTGCGCAAAGGTCTAAAATGAAGGTTATTACTTTAAAAGGACCAAAGTGAAATTTTGGAATGTATATACTAAGAATAAAAACCCATTTTAGCCTCTTGAATAATAATATCCACCATTTTGATGAATTAATAGAGATAATCTCTCTTCTCTTATCCTTTCTGGTTCTTAGAGAGAGATCTCGAAGAATGGACAAGGTCAGATCGACCCTATCTTCTCGATTATGTCCGAATTCTTTATGTGATTTAAGGGTCATTGTGATTCTCCATTATTTCCTTTACTAGAAATTAGTAAATGTAGATCTATGATCCTGGAGCTGTGGTGCACATGTGGACGATCAAGAGGATGCCAAGCTTGGTGCCTTTGATCCACGATAGGTAGAAAGTGAGAAATTCTAACAAGTGACTACAAACGAATAAGGTACCATTTATGATTTCGTTGGATTTTACTTTTCATGCTTAAATTTAATTAAACATGATCCTTTAAAAAGTGTAGGCAATGGGTTTGGTGGATTTATATTTTTTAACATGAATCCAAACCAAAAATATTAAATTGTGTGTTTTTCATGATCCTACTATGCCCTGGGGTCCTTCAATTGATATTATAGAAAACATGTAATTATTTATGTCAAAAACATTGAAATTTAAATTAAATTTTATATGGTTCAAAAATAGGGTTTTATAATGTCCCAACATAATTGATGGATTGTCGATCTGTGTTCGTATCTCCAAGATATGGTCGATCGAAGATCGAATTATTTTGCATAAAAATTATGATGAAATTATTTTTTTATTTTTTTATTCACTTTAATGGATATTAGAGTGACATATTTTTAGCTGGGGCATGATGTGAATATGTTTTTTGTTAGCTGGATATATCAGAAGTTAGTTGGGGTAGTCTATTGGAAATACAATATTTCTGTGGAATCGTGATTTATTTTCCAAAACACAAAAAAGGGAAAAATATTCCCTTAGAAGCTTGTTCAAATCATCCTTTAGAATATTATTTAATTAAAAGGAAAAAAATCTTGGAATATTTCTATTGTTTTAAATAAAGGGACAAATATTCTCTTGTAAGCTTATTCAAAGTTTCCCTTGGAAGCTTCCTTTTATTATATATATATAAGGAACCAAACCCCATTTTCCCTTTTATATTATATATATATATATATATATATATTATGTCCTTTAAATGGATTCCTAACTATAATTGGGATTGATCATTATAGTCCAAGATCAATCAGCCCAATCAGTCACTAGCCCTAAATTAATTTTTAGGGATATGATTTACATCAAATTGGACATGAAAAATTATAAAAAAAAATAGAAATTTAATTTATTTTTTTGGGATTTAGTAAAATTATTTTTGTCACATTAAGATGTATATATAATTAATTAAAATTATTTTAATGTAATTTAACAAATTATAAATACCCTCGAGTTTAATTTTTTCAAATTTAATTTTTCTTATGCAATATAATTGAATATTTACTGATCATGATCTGAGACCGGCTTGTGCCTATTTGGTTTATCATTTATTTAACATAATTATTTAAATTATGTTTTAAAATGTAATAATTGTTTTATTTTCAAAAATTTTACATTTTCCCTCTATATTTAATTTGTATAAGTTCTTGTGTGTCCACATTTAAGTGATAAAATGTATTTTCACACCCTTAGTTCCCTTCACCTTCATGTGAGTTTATATTGTAAATATTAGAGGAGTTTATGGGAAAATGTTTTGAGTTGAGAGATGGTGTAAAAAAATAAGTGAAGTGTTTTAGATTTGGGAAACTAAAATTCAAGTCATGCATTGACTTAAGGAATCACCATAGTGTATCAATTAATCCATTATTCTCATGATGGATTAACCAATTGGTAATGGCTCAAGATCATGTCACTGTTTATTTATTTTATCATGTGAATGGTTATTATTTAGTGAATGTGCATTTGTTATGCATGATCACATAATATAATAATAAACAAGAATGAAATTATACAATGAACATGTTAGGTGAATGTTATTTATTTAAAATCATGGTTAATTTGTGAGTGTGATCACGTAGAATAAGAATATTAAATAGAAAAGTTTTTCATTCACCTAGATTAAATTAAAAAATACCTCAAAGAATATATTAAGTCGCCAACACCTTCCATCATTTGAATTTGAAAAAAAAAACTAAGTGTAATAGGTGATTCATCTACCAAAATTGAGGGTGTCTCCTACTACTGGAGAGTTCTCATGAGAACAATGGGTTGAATTAACTAAATTTGGAAGCAATGGATAATCCATAGTTATCTTGTTAAAACTTTAGAGGCAAAGCATTGAGCAATGAAAATTAATTCATTACAAGATATGGGACTATAATCAATAGATCAATGAGCTACGTGTTAATGCATTTGGCCAGTTAGATGTCTACCTTTAAATTATTATAGTACCGGAATAGGAAAATCAGGTGCTATAAGGAGAGGTTTATGGGATCCTTGTCACTACAATACTCAAGTGACTGAGTATTTTGAATCTAGTAGTGAGGGATGTAGGGGTTCAATAAAATAGTGGGAGATATTTAATGATTTTAAGAGTAATGCATAAATCGATGATAAATATAAATTTATAATAAGCTAATTTTATTTATTTTAAAAAAATGGAAGCCATCACCAATTATATTTCATTATTATCAATATTGGGTAAAGATAATATCATGATTTAACATAACTTCTCAGATTAGTAAAAGTGATTATATAGAGTATTGTACTAAGAGATGATGTTTTATGTACTGGAATCCCCACTTCCCACTGAGCCCCCTTAGGGAGAAAGAAATGAGGATAATGATAAATACAAGAACCATATTGATTTTTCACTATATGTTCAGTGTTTCATGTTGTCATCTATGTCTAGTTAAGTACAAAAGATTTATAAGGAAAAATAATCTTTTCAAATGATTTATTATCTTCAAGAGTTATACTAGGAGATGGATTGAAAAGAAAGATCTGATTTATCCAGTACTTGTTTAGATATAAAATAGTAGAAGGGAATAAAACAGAACATCATGTAATTAAGATGATTGGGTATACTGAGAGACTTGAGTCCCATGGGTTCGAACTGAAAAAATATATAGAAACTAATATCGTTCGTTCTTGATTATTTTATAAATTCTTGAAATTAATTTTTAATTATAATATGAAAAAAATGAATAAATCACTCTTAGATTTTTTGGACATAGTTTTCCAAAAAGATAAGTATGTGAAGAATTAAAACTCTTCAATTCTTATGGTGAAAAAGAGGAGGAAAGTCAAGGACAAAGTGTCAATAGATAAGTCTAAGTCAAATACATTGTTTCAATACCTTTCAAGAATAAAACTATATAGAGGTATATCAATGATCAAGATGTAGTCTAATTTTCATGTGGCAAGAAATATCACTGGAAGATGAATTGAAAATATAGAAAGAAGAAGCATGTTTAAACTTCTATAATAGATATACTTTTCATTAAATGAAATATGTCTATTTCTATAATTTGAATATTGGATAATGCATGAAGTTCAAAAATTTGTATTCCAATATAGAAACCAAGTATATTCAATACAATTTTAAATGGTGAAGTAGATCTCTAAGATAAAATTGGTGTGAGTCTAGCAACCTTCGTTATGAGAGATTATCATCTTAGTTTGCCTAGTGGGATGGTTCTTGTATTAAAAAATTATTATTATGTATTATCTATTACTAGAAACATAATCTTAGTGACAAGTTTAGAAGCTATGGATTTTATTTCAAGTTTCGAAATAAATGTATTCTAATGTATAAGGATAACATATGTTATGGTATGGAACATCATAATAATGGGTTTTATATACTTGAACTACAATATATAGTATTGGAAATCAATGAAAAATATAGCAAGAATAAATCATTTCTTACCCACCTATGGAACTTTAGGCTAAGTCATGTAAATGAGAATATTTTAATAAAATTACATCAAGAAGGGTATTTACAATCCATTGAGTAAAAAACATAGTATGTATGTTATGCTTGTTCGTGAGGTAAAATGGAGAAATCACCTTTCGATGGGAAAGGAGAAAGAGCCAAAGAACCATTAGAATTGGTTCATACTGATGTATGTGGTCCATTTCCAGTAGAGTCAAGGGTTGTTTTTTCTTACTTTATTACTTTTTTTATGAATATAGTAGATATGTATATATATACTTAATAAAGTATAAGTCAAATTCATTTATCATGTTTATGTAATATCAAAATGAATTATAGGATCATCTTGGTAAGAAGATTAAGAAACTATGCTCAAACTGTGGTGGAGAATATCTTAACCAAGATTTCATAGATCATTTAAAGGAGTGTAGGATAATTTACCAACTCACCCATCTCTATACACCTTGGTGGAATAGTGTTAGTGAAAGGAGAAATTGACCCTTTCTTAACATTGTAAGATCAACGATGAGTCATGAAACTCTACCATTATCCTTTTGGGAATATACACTATATATTGTGGCATATACACTAAAATAAGACCCAACTAATTTAGATGATGGGATTCAGTATGAGTTCTGTTATGTAAAAAAATATAGTTTTTCATACATACATTTATGGGGATTCAAGGCCTTTTTCAAGACTATACCTAGCGACAAATTAGTATCTTAGAGAAAGAAGTGCATATTTATAGGTTATCCTAAGGATACTAAAGGATACTAACTATGAAACCCTTCTGATAGAAAAGTGGTTTTATCATGACATGCTATAGTTTTGTAAAGGGAACACATATCCAATGGAAAGGGTGGGAGAAAGTTGACATTGAGGAATTTGATGCTACAGATGCACAAGAGTTGGTATGGGAAAATTCTCAACAAGAGATAGTGGGAGAGAAAGATGTTCCCAAGACAGAAGTAATTCATAGGTATAATATAGGGGTTAGAGAACCATAGAGATATGGTTTTTTTTACTGAGTCAGGTGACACATTACTCCTAGAGAATGACGAACCTCCGACCTGCAAGGAAGTAGCATATGGAATGGATAATGCTAAATGATAAAATCTATACATTTTAAAATAGAGTCAATATACAAAAATCATGATTGGGTTTTGGTAGGCCCACCAAATTATGTAAAAACTATTTGGTGTAAATTGGTATTCAAGAAAAATATAGACATGAATAGTCAAGTGAGCACCTATAACGCACTCCCAGTGGAGAAGGGTGTTAGGAAATGTCGAGGCATCGACTACGATGAAACCTTATCTCTATTCACTTTTCTAAAATGCTTCAGAATATTACATGCAATAACAACCTTCCACGATTATGATATTTGGAAAATGGATATCAAAAATTATTTTTTAAATGGGAATTTAGTTGACGATGTCTATATAAAACAACCCGAAGGGTTCATTTTGTCAAAGAGTTCCAATAAAGTGTGAAAGATGTAAATATCCATTTATAGATTGAAGAATACATCATGATCATGGAATAATAATTTTTTTAGTCCATAATAGAATTTTTTTCCTTAATAATGAAAGATATCCATGTGGAAATAAGAAGGTTATGTGAAGTTACATCATTTTCCTAGTATTATATACCAATGACATATTGTTAATAGGAAATGAAGTTCATATATTACAATTAGATAATACTTAGCTAAATGTATTATTTTCCATGAAATAATTAGGTGAATCAGAATATATTCTAGGGATCGAGATTTATTGAGATAGATCTCATAGATTTCTTGGGATAATTTAAAGTACATATATTGAAAAGGTACAATATGGAACAATTTCAAGAGATGATTGTTTCTAGTGTCACACAGACTTAATATTTTCAAGAATATGTATCCAAAAAACACAGTAGGAGATTAAAATACTGTGTTGAATATCTTATTCTTCATCAGTGGGATCTATCATGTATTCTACGATATATATTAGGTGTTATGTTTCCTTTTCTTTAATCATGTTGGAAAGATATGAAGAAATTCTTGGAGAGCTATATTGGGAATATATAAAAACTATTCTAAAGTACTTGATACATAAAAATGATATGTTCCTAGTGTATGGAGGATATGAGGATAAATTCATAAGGGGATACATAGATTCTAATATCCAAACATATTAATATGGTCTAAAATCATAGTCAGACTATATAATTTTCCTAAATGGTTGTGAAGTGAGATTGAGGAGATCAAAGAAGTTAGTGTTTGTCAATTCTATAATAGTGTATGAGTATATAAGGTCTTTTGATGAAGATAAGGAAAAAATTTGGATATACATATTTGTTTTTGAGTTTGACATTATACCTAGTTGTGTAGACCCTATTACTATATAGACTTACAATACTGCGACACTGGTTCTTTCCAAGGAGCCTAGGTAACACTAGAGGACAAATAATATAAATCAATAGTTTCATCTCTTGAGGTATTTTAACTAGAGAGGATAAGTTAGGGTTAGCATAATAGATATAAAGAATAAGTTTTAATTCCCCTAGCGAAATCCATATCTTAGTATAATCATAACACTATTGTGATTGCTAGCGGGTTGAGAATTGTTAGAAGTTGGTTCTAGTTTTAGTTAGAGTGTTTTGATTGGTTTCCCTAGAACCAACTAATTTATGTAATTTAAATACCATTATATGTATATAGTATTATATACACATTTTTTTATTCTTACCATAATATTTTTGATACTTCTTCACCCACTGTCGATATGGTAATTCCCTTAGAATAAATGTCATATCAAAAGGTTAAATCAGTTTCCAGATATAATTAGAACCTTGAGATGCTATGACAGTAATTTTAAATACATTTTTTATAGTATAGTTACATAATATTGAAAGTAAATAGATGATTTTTGACTCTTAGGTGTTGGGGGGTCATAATCATCAATAATTCTTCTAATAAATTTATCACTTGGTGATCTTGAGTAGATGAGATCATGAGGATAGAGTAACCAATATGAGCACCACATGCTTTAGGTTTCATTGGTTGTTTCTATCTAAAAACATATGTATTGGTCTTCAGAATTAAGATCATTATCAATGTGTTCTATTTGATTTCATGCTTTTCCACACATAAAAAATTTCATTGTCCCTTTTTGAGACATTTACCTTGATGCATCTTCCATTATTTTTGACATGTAGGTAATTGAATCTTCTTTCCTCTGTCATTTTCAAAACATGAACTTTCATAAGACTCCATCTTTATCTTATTTTTTTTTTGTAAACTCAACTATTTTCATGTTATTTGTCATAATTCTTGATAGGTAGTTTGGAATAATCACAATATTTCTTACTTGAGCCCCTATCCCATTCAGATGATCATTGGGAAAATATCCACATTACCCATGGCATCCATTGTTTACTTGGTTCTTTTGGGAATCATCCATTTCTAAAACCAAAATGAGTTAATCATAAGTGATGAACACTATAAGATATTTTTTTAATACAATTACATGAAAAATTATACCTATAAGTTTCATACTCTTCAAAATTATTTCATTAGCTTCCAAATCAACCTAAATCACTCTTAGATCAATCTAGGTTTCTTTATAAAGGGGTTTATCATATTCCTAAATATAATTCCTTAACAAAATAAATTATTCAAAATGTATTTAAATGGGATTGTGATTAACCAAATAATATCCTTTAGGAGTATCAAGTTAGATTTATAGTCTTAGAACCACTCATCATACACCATAGTGAAGATCGATTTGATAATCAACTATCCTTTTTAGGGTGATTTCCCTAGTTGAATTCATGCCACAACTGCATCCATTTGGAAGTATCCAAATATGGGTGTTTTTTAAAAAATGTGGTTCCTTAGTCAGATAACAAGGTACGATTTATTGAATAAAGAATAGAAAGGGTTACATGAGTCTGAAATACGGAATATTATTACAATATTTATCATAAAGAGGAATCAAATCACCAGGTAAGTCATCCTGCCAAGTTATGCCCTGATTGACTCCCTTGTTCGCAAGACCATCTGCAACCATGTTTTCTTCCCAAAAGGTATGAGTGGGAATGTAATTGAGTTTTTTAAGTGAATCAAGACAATTCATCCAACAGTTAGTGAGAGTCCAGGAAAGATGTACCACTCTATTCCAAATAGAATTTACTACAGTGGTTGAATCATTTTCAATCCAAATATTGTTCCAACCTTTTTTCTTAGCATAATCAACTGCATGGATCACCCCCATAATTTTTATTTCCAAAGATAATGTTGTACCATAGCCACCAAAAAAATATCCATGACATTGGCCAAGATAGTCTTTGAAAATAGTTCCACAACCTGCAAGACCTGGGTTGTCTTTAGAAGCACCATCAACATTCACTTTAATCCATCCTAGAAGTGGGTATTTCCAGAATACCTCAAAAGTGTATCTAGGTTGTCTGTATAGACCCTCAATCCAAAGATGATGCAGAATATCAAAGTCACCAATAACGTTGTCACAACAAGCTTTCTAAATTTAGGTAGCATCATGAATAGTAATTAGAATCCACTTTTGACCTGCATTAAGCCTGAATGAGCCATTATTATGAAGAATATTATTTCTATCATACCAAATAACATGGAGGAGCTCAGTAATAACAGTCAAGAAAAGATTATTGATTTGTTGAGAAGATTCAAACTCTACACAGTACTGTAGTTGTGAGCTGATTTAATCATGGAGTAACCATCTGCAAATAAAAATGTCGAAAATATAATTCCAAATAGAAAAAGCAGTAGCACGGTATAGAAACATATGGTTGGAATCTTCTCTATATTGGTTGCACATGTGACACTTAGAACAAACTTGAATCCCAAAATATTAAAGACAAACTTTAGTGGGGACTCTGTTATGCGCAATACGCCAAACAAGAATGAGCCTCAAGGGTTTAATCCAAGGTTTACTAAAAAAATAAACCAAAACAGTTTGAATCCGAATTTATGAAATTTTAATTGTAAAAAATATTGGAATCAAGAACACCATTATGAGAAGGATCTTAAATAAGGAAATATTTAGAGTTAGAGTATGGGTAATTTTCAATAGCATGACTATTGGTATCAGGAAGGTTGATGTTATGAGAATGGAGAACATCCCTTATGTTGAAGTTAGTGTTAACTAGAAGAGAATTGGAAGGCAGTATAGATATTAAAGGCGCACCAGTCTAGTTATCAAGCCAAAAATACATGGTGGAATCTGTACTAACCATCCATCTATAATTGTTCATGATGTTTGTAATATAATGTGTAATGGATTTCCATATGGAAGAAGTGATTAAATTCAAATTAGCATTCTTTATTTTATAAATGAATCTTTTTTTGATAAAAGTAATGGAATCAGAGTTGTTGTGAAGTGACCTCCAGGTGAGCCGTGCTTGAAGAGCTTCATTAAAGATTTTAATATTTCTTATGCCAAGACCACTTTTGTCTAAAGGTGTACAACAAGTATCCTAAGGAATGGTCACAAGCTTTCTTTCAAGAATGCTTCTGGTCCAGACAATATTTTTTATGCAAACATCTAGTTTCTTAAGAAGACCAGTAGGCCATTTGTAAATCATCAGCAAGTAGACCATTTTTGAGACAATAATATATTTCACAAGATAGATATTACCAGCCATAGAGAGGGATTTACCCTTCAAAGATGAAAGTTTAGTAGTTATTTGATCAACATTGTTAGAAAATTAACTCGATTTAGGTCACCCCCAAAAGATGGGAACACCGAGATATGTAAAAGGGAAGGAACCTTCCATGATTCCCAAATTTTTTTATGACAGTACCTTTTTGGTTAGAAGAGAAATTTTTCCCAAAGAAAACAAAGGATTTGTTATAGCTTATAGTTTGACAAGAGATTTCTTCACAATGTGACATGTCATTTTTAAGATTTTGAATATTCCTTTAATCACCTTTTAAGAACAATATTATATCATAATAATATAAAATTTGTGTGGCACATTTAATTTTTTAGAGGCCTAAAAAGGATTAATCTTGACTTGTTTAACAAGGCAGGTGAGTAATCTGCTTAAGTAATCTTCTACAATAGAAAAAAGAATGGAAGAAATGGGATCTTTTTGTCTATCACCCTTTGTGTAATTGAACAATCCCTTAGGGGTACCATTGACAACTATGAATATGGAGTCTTATTTGAATAAGGAAGTTATCATACTGATAAAAGAGTCATTAAAACCAAAGCTCTTGAGAACGTTGAAAATGAAACTCCAGTCAATGGTATCAAAGGCTTTCCTAATATCAATTTTAATGGAAATACTACCTCTTCTAGTGGTTTTTTAATATATTGGTGTATTTTGATACATGGAAGGTGCAATCTTGTATTGAAACACCCTTCATAAATGCAAATTTATTGAAAAAAACAATTCTATTGTAGATATAAGTAAGTCTACTTGCAAAAAGTTTCGCAATAATTTTATAAAGGGTGTTAATGAGAGAAATAGAACGAAAGAGATGAATCTCATAGGCATTTTACACTTTAGGAATTAAGGTAATAAATTGGGGATTTAGTCCATGAGGGAGGACACCATTGGAAAAGAAATATTTTACAAGTTTGAAAACGTCCAACTGGATATCCTCCCAGTAATGATGAAAGAATCCATTATTAAAACCATCAGGACCCAGGGAACTATCAGAATTAAGGCTAAAAACAGTGTGTTTGATCTCATGCTCAAGAGGGATTATTAGAAGATAAACATTATAATATTAATTCACAATATCAGGAATAACATCAGGAAGTAGGTCCTTTTTGACATCTGGACCATTGAAAATATTATGAAAATAAGAGACAACATGATTACCAATTATATCCTTAGTGTCAATGAGGGTGTCTTCATCTCTTATAGAAGCAATAGGTCTACAAACTTTTCTAATTATTTGGAGAGAGTTATAAAAACATATTATTTCTATCCTCATATACAAGACATTTAGTTCTGAATATTTTATTATGCATGTTGTCCTTGTGGATAAGAAGAGTGTTGAGTTTCGTAGAGATATTGATTTCAAGTTGAGGATCTAAAGAAAAGTCAAAGAAAGTATTGGAGTTTTAAATTTTCATAATTTCATGCTCTAAATAGGAGATATCCTTGTCAATTTGTTTGGATTTGGAACTACACCAGCTCATAAGACACTGCTTATGGTGCTTTAGTTTTGTGGTATAAGAAAAATCATCATTATGATGTCTCATTCCTCCAAAAAAATTAATGATGTTGTTACATTTAGGTTCAGCAAACCAAGTGTTATTAAATCTTAAAGGAAGAGAAGTCTTAAAACTTTTGGTGAGAAGACTGAAAAGAATGGGATGATGATCCAATTTAGGATTAGGTAAGTTAATACTCAAAATAGTGTCCCATTTATCAAGAGAGGTGATGTTTGTAAAGGCCCTATCCATTTTTCTAATAACTACCCTGTTGTAGTGTCTTCTATACCAAGTGAACTTAGCTCTAGTGAGGTTGGTTTCAAAAAGAATACAATCTTCAATAAAAGATCTAAATTCTATTGAGGAGTTGGAAGAGTGTGATGGAACAATTTTTTCCCTACTGGTAAGAATTGCATTAAAGTCACTGATCACGAACCAAGGTTCGTGAATATTGTTAGATAAAAAATAAATATCATGCCAGAGAGATCATTGATCTTGATATATATTTTTAGAATAAAGTAAGGAATAGAAAATGTGCATTCCATTAAGGAAAAATTCCCCAAAAAGAATTTGTTCAGAAATTTTTAAGGCATTAATATTCTGCAATGAAGCATGGTAAAAAGTCTGAAGGATTCAACTACAAGACCATATTTGAAAGTACCTAAAAATTTAATACCATAGGAATAAAGATGAATAAATTTCAAAGAAAAGTTGAATTTAGGTTCATCAATAGAAAAAATCTTAGGTTTATGCATTATAATAAATCTTTTAAGAATAGTAAAAGTTTCAGGGTTTGAAATACCCTAGAAATTCCAAAATAAAATATTCATTTAAAACCTGTTTTTGGGGTTGGAACCCCCCTTTTTTGGCACCAACCAATCCCTTCTTCCTCATTGATCTTCTAAAATTTTGATAAGAGGTTGGACTAGGCTTCTTTCCCTGTTTACTCAAAGGTGAAATAGAAGAATTTTTAGTAGAACTTGTATTAGGAGTGATCCGGTTTGTTTTAGGTGTATTGGCATTCAAAGGGGTGTCAATAGGGCTTCCCCTTGAATCGATTAAGGGGTTTGTAACATGAGTTCCCATGCATTCCACCGGGGTAGGTAGTGTACTCTCAGATATTGTGGTCTCACTAGAAAAAATCTTATTCGGTTGTGGAGCTATACATGTGTGATCCTTCGGAAGCACCAAGCTAGTGAAAGTAGGTCTAGGATGCGCGTTTGGAGTCATATCTACAGGTTTCTCGGAGTGTTTTACAACCTCAGATTTGTGCACCAAAGCTGCAGTGGCGTTCTACTCTCTACCACACCCACATTATGGGTCTAACGGGTCTGCCATAGTTCTAGATTCTATAGGGTCCTAATTACAGGAGCCTTTAAGAATAGCAGTAGGTTGGGGCTGATCACATGCATCCAACACAAGATTTTCAATATCCTCTTGATTGCGCTGATCCAAGGAGGCTTCCTACTCATCCATAAGTTTCTCCCAATTTTTATTCAAACTCTCACCCAATAGAGTATCCTTACTCACCGAAATTTCAGATTTTTTCTAAAAGGGTTTGGGATTTTAAAAGGTTGTACTTTTTTCCTTATTACCCCTACGAACTTCAGTCTATCCATCATTGTTTGGTTGGGAGACTTGAATTTTCATGACTCTACAATTCATCAAATAATGACCTATAATTTTATATAGATCACAGAATGGTGGCCTATGCTCAAATTTGATATGTACCTCTGATTTTTAGTCTTTATCATTGAAACAAATCACCTACGGAAGCTTCGATTCTAGATCAACCTCTACCATTATTCTAGAATACAAAGCAATTTCGGCATTTAAGGTTCGTTTATGGATTTTGATATGAGTACTAATGGATGACACTAAATCATTCAGGATATTGGGATGCCAGAAAAACAAACTAAGTCCATGAAACCTAACCCAAATTTGTGCCATATTGTTTCTAAAGTTATGTGGGTTGAAGGCATAATTCCATTCAGTGATTCTAAGGACACTGGGTTTGAGTTAGAAGTTTCCTAATTTCCAAACTTGATCAAGATCATCTTGGGATTTTAGAAACATATGAAAATAACCCTTTCCTATTGGATCATGTTTCCAATCAGAAAAACCCCAGACGTATGCAATTCTAATATTTAGATCAACAATATACCAGAATTTATCACCTTTAAAATATGAAATATGGCCCATAATCGAGTACTTTCACATCTTCATACAATATTGAAGTCTTTATAGATCATCCTCAATAGCTAATCGGTCATCATCAAGTTTCTTTCATATTGAAGTTTTTATTGAGGTTGATTTGCAAAGATCTGAACCTTTGAGTGCTTCCGTGAAAGAAATCCCTTTAGGTATATCAACTGGAGGGGCTTCTTCATTCTATGCTTTGAAATCACGAACATCGAATGTTATTTTCCATTCAGGATCAAAATCCTACATGATAAACTAGATTTATCACATTCTGAAGCCAGCATCATGGTTGGTGAGAACAAACCCTAGGAGTCACGAGGAGGTCGTCGAGAGCTCCTGAGCCATTATTTTTTCAGTTCATCTCCAGACATGGATGTGATTTTTAGGATAACCACATAATATTTAATTTTTCAAAACTTCAATATGTTATCTTATATTTTGACTTATCCCTTATAAATATCTATATGGTTTTCAATAATGATTTATTATCCAAATCCATAAAATATTAAATATTAATCAAACTAAACTAAAGAGTTATTTATACACTTAGAAATTATAATCAATCATATCTTGTCAAATCCTGATGAAATTACTAGTTCTTAAATTATCCTCAACTAATAACATCATATATTATAATGTTGTTATACCCTCCACTAATACTAATTTTTTTATCCCATGACCATGAATTAAATTAATTAAATTAATGAAAGAAAATAAATCATTAAAATTAATTCCCATGATATTTTAGTTTTAGTGTTTTAGATAATTAAGAAAAAAAATTAACTAATAAATGCCATGTATTTTTTCACTAACAAAAATTCCTTCCACTATATAATAAAATGTTTAATCCATAATAGGTCTTCAATATCCCCAAAAAATTATCTACATAAGATACAATTATAGATAGATCATGAATATTAATTTTATTTATATCCTATGGAAATTAAAACATTAGAAAGGGGTGAGAACAGATGCTCAATAAGGGTAAAAATAGGTGATAATAATCAATGATCATAAGTCATGATAATATAAGCATATAGTATTAACCAGGACACATTATAAAGTTATACTAAACAAATAATATATCATAAACACTATCATAAATCATGGAATAACATGTATGTACATAATATCTTAAAAAAGAGGAATAAAAAATAAATGTTACATATATTGAAAAGAGAAGAATCATATAATGGTGGCACAATCATAAGAATAGGAAAAATTGTGAGAAAACACATTATGCCCTTGCTTTTGTGAACAAAATTAGTATGTCCACACATAAAATTTGAGTAAACTCATTATTCCCTTGCCTTTGTGAACAATCTAATTATGTCAATGAATTAGAATGTGAGAAAACACATTATTCCCATTCTTCCATAAACAATATCATAAAGTCCACACATTACTATCTCATGACATATCAAGCATAACAAATGCATTAATGGGAAAAAAAGGAACCAAAATATCATCATCCATACATATGAGTACCAATTTAAATTAATCATTCATCATATCACAATGTACCTATATCAACCCATACTTTTCATACATAGATATTACATCTTAATAAATGAATATTCATTACATAATATTATGATCTAGGATATAACCATAAAGATTTAGTTTCTTTGTATATTAAATACATAATCTTCTAATTTAATTAATAATCTTTATAATCCCTCATAAATATCTTATCAAATAGTAATTCTCTTATACATAACCAACTTAAAAACATTCACCATAACCTAGGGAAAGGTAAGCTATGAAAGGGTGAACTCAGAACTTAACGAGTATAAAAAGGGATATATTTATGATCACATAAACATAACAAGAGAATAAGGGTTTAAGAACATGATAATAACATTTTATAACCACAACCTTCATATCATAGATCATAAACTTGAGTCATTGTATAAATACTGACAGTTCATAAGAGTTGAATGAAAATGTAATCAAATAACATGATCCATTAGAGCATAAAATTGGAATAATACATAAGTTCTTGGAATATAAATAATCATAGAAAATAATTTCCTTAGTCAAGGTGAAATTACAAAAATATAATAGTGGATTGGGTTCACTCCCAATTCCATCATATCCTTATTCATGATTTACTACCAATACTATCTTTGTGTAAAAAGTCACTTAATTAATTGGGTTCACTCCCCATTAAAATCATTATTATCTCAGGATATATCACTCTTTAACCAATGCATTAGAGGGACATAAAATTATGGACCCGCCAGTCAAATAATCATCCATTCATATTTTTTCCATAAGATTATAAAATATCCATCATATATTATAACCCATGGAAAGTAAATGTGTTTCATAAACATCTTAACATTACATCATAGAATAACCCATTGAAAATAAATAGGTTTCATAATCATATTGTCATCATAATCATAAATCATGAAAATAAATTATAATGATTCTATCATTGAATCATATCTATATTAAATCATAATTAACAAAAAAGTATTCCATATTTGATGAAAAGGACTTAAAAAATCACTTGGTATATTTCTTGATGAAAATACCATTTTTTTATTGAAATCACATCTTTAAAATATGAAAATTTTCAAAATATTATGGAAAATATTTGTTTTTAAAAAAACATGGAAACCTATAGAGGAATATGTAATAAATTTAGTGTTCATTAATGTGGTAAATTCTATCCAGGTAGTATACATCGAAATAAATATTCCTTTCACATAATTGGTAAAAATTCAAATGTACCTCATCTAGAAAAAACAAGAATATTCATTTAATTTTTTTAAAAAATCCAAAAATGGATAAAATGATGTTAAATAGACAGCAGAAATAAAAAACATTCTTGAAAAAAAAAATTAGAAATGTATACATTAAAGGAAAATATTCTCATCTAAATAGTAAAACATAGTTGGATTTCACTAAAAAGACTCTTTTGATCTATTGAGAACATAAAGTGAGGAAAATGAAATGGAAAAAATGTAATCTCTTGAAATAAATAGAGGAGAATAAAATTCATGATATTTTATAGAGGTATATCATGAAGTTTTATTATCAAAAACTTAATCATAAACATTCCTAGTAAACAATGATATTTATACATAAAAACCTTACCTCAAATTCATATTGTTTTTTAAGTTCTCTATCCTACTACAATAAAATTTAAATTTATTATAATTCTATAAAATACTCATTTACATCATTATAATATCATAAACTATCCACTTATAACTTTTCAACACCCATTTATTAATAATTCCTTATTAAAATTATCATATTTGGGTGTTAACTATTTCAATTTTCAAGAGTGTTTTAGTTAATATGTTTTGGTTATTTAACTTTTATCAAGTATAAAAAATATTAAATTTTAATCATGGTATATATATTAATATTTATACGTAATAATTTATAGTTATAACATTTAATTACATCACTCATGGGGATGTTAGATCATACGTACACATTAACATTGTTTCCTTTTTTAAAATGATGGAATGAAAGGAATATAAATAGTAATTAATAATTATATAATCATTATTATATAATATATATATATAATATTAATTAAATCTATCCTTATTAAAATCAATGTAATGCATAAATATAAAATGAATCATGTCGCTTTCTGGATGCGATAGTTCACACGTATGCACAAACGACATTTGGGTTTTCCAACATATGAAAAGAAGGTGAATAATGGTTATTCCATAATAATAATAATATAGTATATTTTAGATACATTAATAATTATTTTATAGTTTATATTATATATTTATAGGTGGATTAAGAGGTCATAAAATTCAAAACGCCCAGTTAAGAGTTGTACCTCCTTGTTGAGAAACCTCTTTTTGAATACACCTTTTTCTTTGAAAGGATGGTCTTTTGTAAAAAAAATTAAGCTATAGGATTTGATGAAGTTATATATAATTATATTAAGGTCATAATTTTCCATTCTATAAGGATAACAAATTTTGAAAAATGAAGGATATGAGGTTACCTTTTATAAGTGAGGGGAGGGGCACCCTTGAATTATATAAAGTATTAAATTAATATAAATAAATATTACATTAAAATGGATCCAAACACATATAATTATAATATAATAGGAAAATGAGTCGAAATAATTTCCTCCAATATAATTTTTATATGTTATGGTTATGTTTTCACTATTATCTCTTAGTTTTAACTCTCATAAACCCTTGATGACAATTACATAGATAACAATGTTTTTTACTCATTAGGTGTCATGAAATTTACTATAAATGGAAAATTGACTCATAAATGGACATGGTTGATATTTTAAACTACATCCCATTCAATTTTATAATGACATAATTTTTACTATTTAATAAAATATTATTTATTATAAATTATAATTAAGGTCATTTTTGAAACAATTCATTTAATTTTGACGTTGAAAACAACATGAAAGCAAAGGAATTTGAATATAAACCACTAATAAATCCCTAATATGTTATATATATATATATAAATTTTTTAAGACACTAAAACTCACCCAAAAAAATTATTTTAGAGTTTTTAAAATCATTTTCTTGAATTTTTGACCTCTTGCACAAGCATTGTGTCAACATTTCATAAGCCTTTAAGGTAATTATTTCAACCCTAAATATTAAAAATAAACTAACATGAAAAAATAAATTCATATTTAAAATAAAAAATTAGAACCAAACATTTTTTGTTTTTATCCCTATCGAATAATATTATAGATATTAAAAGCATGGAAGTGACATTTTTTACATTATCTTTTACATAAATATTATAAAGGTAAAACTAAAAGTTAAATGACACCAAAAGATCATATTTTCAAATTTTTAATGTTTAAAAATGAAATATACTCATTAAATAAAATAAATTTATCTCTTTTAATGAATTTGAAGATTTATCACATCAGTTTTAACCATAATTAACCTATTTTGATTCTATATTGTCAAAATAATTACTATGGTTACAATTCATATTGATCATAAGTAAAAGGGAACTATTTCCACATTTGTATATTCTAATTAAAAATATTTAATGGGTTTTTTAATATTCAATTTCTATAAGTGGTAGAAATTAATTTTAATATTAACTCACAAAATATGACGAAAACAGTTCTCTAAAAAAAATTTCTTAAGTATAACAATTTTTTATAACAAAATCCAGCATAAAATTTATTTTAATGATTTTAATTAGATTATTAATTTTATAAATGAAATAATTTTATTTTTTAAACTATTTTAAAATAAAATTTAACTTTTTAAATTCTTTAAAATAAAATAAATGTTTCAAACAAATCACTATTTTTTGTAATTAATCAAAAAATCAATTTTTTTTTTAAATTCTACAAAATTAATTCTAAACAAATTTTAAAACTTTAATTTGATAAATGAAGTAAATTTTTTCAAATAAATTTTATAAAAGTGTAAAATATTAATTAAATTATTTTCTAACAAAATTTAATAAAATCTATTTTTATAAAAAAATGGATTTATGGAGAATTTACTAAAAAATAAAATATATATTTGAAAATATATTTATATAATTTACAAAATTCACCTTTTTCTATTCTCTCCTACAATTTAAAAACTAGGTTAAAATGTTAAACTATATTGTGGTTCATTTATACTCCGGTTTTTATATATCAAAGTCTATCAAGGAAATTAACTATATTTGAATAGAAATGTATCATAAAATCCCAAAGTGTTACATTCTACATTGTAAAATCATTCCACCATAAAATTTATATCACATTGATATAAAAAATTCATGATAATTAAACATAATAACTTCCTTTGTTTCTCACATAGCTTCCTCTAAGTTATGGTTTCTCTAAAAAACATTGACTAGGTGAGTGGTTTGGTTTCATAGAAATTTATCTATATAATCCAAAATCTTCACCAGTTGTTCCTTATAAGTGATTTCTTTATCAAACTATATGACCTATATGTTAAGTACATATTAAAGATCATATATGTACTTATTATAGATAGATATTTGGAACACATCATTAATGTAAGGGAGATTCAGTGTAACTTCCAAATGATAATATTCCATCCCTACTTTGATCAAGAATCTAAAAGGGATAAATTTTCTTAGGGTTAAAAATTAATTTATTTCCAAATATCATAATGTTAATCCATGGATAAATTCATAGGAATATCACTAACATCAAATTCCTAATTTCACTAATTATTATTGTCATCACTTTTATGTCGATTATGGCCTACCTTAATGTGTTGCTAAATGGATATAACCTTTCTTCCATTTACTCAACTAACTTAGGTTACAATAGTTTTATTTATCCAAAATCATCCCAAAACATTAGAGTTATACACTTATTTTAATAGAGGGATTCATAAGTATCAATATGAATACTATAGTGAAAGTAATGTTTTATGAAAATACAATTCAAGGAAGTTTGTGATCCCAACCACCATTGAAATCTATAAAACATGTACTCAACAAATCATCATGGGTTTGAGGTAAACCTTGGATTCCAATTATATATAATATAATTTGGTACTCTGTGAAACCTTACCACTTCCTCATTGTATAATTTGAAAATTTAAACATGATATAAATATTCTCTAATCATAACGAAGTGTAGTGACTTTCTAAGGTGATTGAATATTACCGAAATAACAATATAGCCTTGAGATGTTTTTCGGTATTCAAAGATAAAATACTTGGTGATGTTTTACCATTTCAATTATGTTAGGGGTAATGTTTGTGACATCCCCTTAGGCTTCAATATCTTACACTTAACTTGCTAACATACCAAGAACCGAGATATATACTCTGAAAGATCTCTCTTCATATTGTCCCACGAGAAATACTCTTTTAAATCACTATAAATATTTTTACTTCAAGTATAAATGGAGAAATATGAACTATGAGGTTCATCCAAAAGATCGTTTTTCAAATCTTTTATTGGAAGAACACAAACATAGTTCTTAAACCTTATCATTCCATCGTAATCAAGGTGGAATATACGAACATTTTTTACATTCTTTTTCAACTCTTTATCTTCCTTTTGTACCTAATTAATATTCACTTATATATATGGTTGAAAATTAATTTGTAAAATATAAGATTCATCACCTTCCAAAAATATTTCCAATGCATCCTTTTCAAATAAAAAAATATTGGATAATTTTCTATCCTCATCAAATATAAGCCTCTATGATCATTTTGTCTAAGATCATCTTTCACCATATTCCCATTACAAGGATGTTAATGTATTGAGATGTAATAATCATTAATTAACTCCAAAAACATTCTCTATAACCTATTCCACACTTTCTGGGTGAATATATATTTTAATATTTTGTGATCTGTATATATATCACGCATTATATGTAAAGATAATTCCCACATATCTTTAATGAAAAAATACCATAACTAACACCAAATCATGATTTAGAAAATTCTCTCATGAACATTTAATAATAATGAGGCATAATATTTAACCATATCATTATTAATGATAATTCATCCTAGTCCCTTCTTTAATTCGTCACTATAGATCACAAAATCTTCTCCACTGTAAGGTATTGTAATCATAAGTGCACTGAATAACCCTCTCTTCAGTTCTCTAAAATTTTCATCATATTCATCCATGAAGTGTAAGTTAGATCCATTCCAAGTTAACAAGGTTAGTGGATTAGAAACCCATGATAAAATATTCCCAACGTATAGATAATATCTATCCAAACCAATAAAACTATAAATCTCATTAACAGTGGTTGGTCAATATAATGACCTAAAATTTTATAAATAGATTTTAATTTTCATATAATTATGTAATAAAACACATAAATCACATAGAGAAACCTAAAACAACATTACACTCATAAATGATAAATTATTCATAAAACAAACCAATAATACTTCCAAATATTAGAGTGGAACAACAAATATAAAATATGATAATAAGAATAGAAAAATCTAGATTCGCTCGAACCATTAGAAAGACCACACTCATGAACAAAGATATAGAAATAAAACATGATTTTAATAATATAATATTAATTATTAAGAACAATATATATAACCTTGAGATAAAATAGAAATTAATGAATAATGAATGAAATAAGAGGTTTTTATAAGAATTAAGGAACATATACCGTTGTAATAGTAACCTAACTTCTATAATAGTAATTTAACCATTAGGAATAGTAATATGTCCATTAAAATAGTAACCTCACCTATGAAATTATATGTAAAATTTAGGTATTTTTATAAATGAAAATATGATATAATTATATCATGGTATAAGTAAATAAATGTTCTAAAAATGATAAATTAAGTGTTGGTTTTTTGTGAAACATAAATGTTTACTAACAATTTTATAATTAATATAATGATTTAAAATAAAATTTATTTTCATAAAATAGATTCATAAATTAATATTTTGTTCTATTATAATTATATGATAATTTTATCCGACATTAATTAATTTTTTAAGGGTCATAAAATCAATTATATTTTTAAAATCGGTATTTTTCAAAAAAAAATGGTGATTTTATTTAAAAATTAAATTTCTAATACATAAAAAATTATTTTCATAAAATATATTACATTTTTGAAATATACACATCTGAAAATGGATACAGTTAATTTTTTATATTTTTCTAAAATAGTAGATTTTTTGTGAATAATGAAATATGATAATTTTTTGAATTTGCCATTATAAGAATTTTTGAGTCATGGATGATGTAATAATTATATAAGAACCCATTGGATCGAAATATCTTGAATGTTTTATTTTATTTAGTCATATTAATCAATACTATTGAATGTATTGAGCCTAACTAATATACTAATGAATATAATAATAAAAACACACCTATCCCCCTATAAATACCACCCCTCACAACCCTTTCTCCTCACAGATTATAAGCCTTTTATCTAGTTACTATTCCTCCCAATTACCTTACCAAGCCTCTTACCCATGTACAATATCTATTTTTCTCAAAAAAACACCAAACCAATGTTCCTTAAGAACATTCTCAAGGAGACAACATCCAAGAGGTAAAATCCTCAATCCTTCTCTTTTAATTTATTTTATTTTCATATACTCTCATGAAATACCCTATTAAAAGTGTAATTATAAATCTATTATCATATATATACTATAATTTTATTTTATTTTAATTTAATATACATCATCAAATATATTCTCTTCTCCTTTTGTTCTAAAAATGAATACATCGTCCGTGATATGTCAGTTCACCGCATTCGTGGATGATGGGTTTCCATTTTCTATTACTACCTTCAAGGATGTACATAAAACCATTATTATTCTTAAATAATATTTTAATATGTATATTATAACTTGTTTTATGTTCTTTAACTAATTTATTAACATAATTTTAATTAAAATTAAACTAGTTCATGATGGTCAGAAAAACCTCCAAAATAAACTAAACATTTATCATTAACATTTTATTAAATAAAAGATCCTCATAATAAAAAAAATGATATATAGGACCATTTATAATTATTTAAGTTCATTAATACCAATTCCTTTCAATTTTTTATAATTATTCTCATTTTATAATAACTTCCATAATTATATATAAATGATCTGATCATGAAAAAAATGAAAACAAACTCTTTCAGAATGAAGAAATTGAACTCTATAACTCATCCAAATATCCATAAATGAAGTTAATAAAATTATAATAATTAAAATATATGTATAATAGGATATTAATTTAGTAATTAATGAATCTAATTTGATTATCCTGGATATTAACTTCAAGTGCAGAATTCATTCAGACATATGGTAAATGGATTCAAACTGAACTCATTTTCTTTGGGTTATCCTTCTTTCATGACATTTTTGTATGAATACTACTCTAATGTAACATAAATATCATTAATTATTATTCCCTTTTATTTTCATGGATATAAATGTTTCTAAACTTTTTTTTAATGAAAAATATAAATATTTTCCAAAAGAATGCTTCTTTCCAAAACACTTTGTTGAATCTTCATGAGTTATTTCTTCTTCTCTCAAGAATAAAGATTATTATACAAAATATGATTTCCATTTTTAATTTGGGAACCCCAAGTTTGTTAATTAAATCATTATTTATGAAATCTATGTGAAACCCATTCCTTTTTATTGTTTAATTCATGACATTTATTGTAATACATTCTATATGGCATGCATGATTATGTAAATAATATGATGTGATATGTGTAACTGAAATTATATATACCTCGAATGCATTATGTAATGTTGTTTATATCATGAGATAATGTGTAATATTTGTAAACAATATTCTATATTTTTTTATAGTGATGATTTTATGATTATGAATATATGTTATGTGTGAACATGATGCAAGCTTTGTTTACAACTATGTGTGGTATTTTACCACGAAGACATGATGTTTTTTTTGTTTTACCATATTACATGCCTTTATCACATGTTTCCCTTCATGATATTGATTATGATCCCATGATTCTAATATGATGATTATTATTCCCACCATTTTTATATTGATTCATGTTCCTTATTTATCCTCTTACTAGGATTTTAGATTACCTATTTCTTTGATGTATATACTCAGGTGATTACATTTACTAAGGAGAACCATAGACTAATTTTACCAAGATACTAAGCCTATTGATCCTATATTTGTATCTCTATTATTTAGATTGTCTTAAAAATGACATAATAGTTATATCATGAAATGTAGGGTCTCTATAGTTGGCATTAGAGTGCGGTTTATTTAATTTGGGAATAAGGATTAGAGAAAGTTAGTGAAAACCCTTAGGATAAGATGAAATATGTTTAAGCATCCAAGAATATTTGTTTTATAAAAATTATAAACATGGAAATCCCATAAAAATTCCTCTATAGTTAATTTCATAAAATAATAAATTATTTATTAATGACTTTTTGAATTATGTTTTGTTAAAACCTTTTCTATTTTAGAAAATAGTGGGAACCAAGAGAAACTAGGCCAACAACCCATGTGAGGAACAATGCAAGTATTACTAAAATTATATCACTAATTATATGAGAATTCGAGTACAAAACATCATGGAAATGAATACCCAGTTGTATCAGGCTATGAATAATAACCTAAACCGTATGAAATTTATGACTTCACTCAATAAGTATTAAATATACATTGAGTGATTTATGTGATAACAACCATCGAAATTTAGTGGATCTTCTAATACACTTGTTTTGAAATAGTGGGTAAACTCAATGAAGAAGATATTTTCTGTGCTCCACTATTTTGAGAAGGATAAGGTGCCTCTAGTTGTATATTTCATAGATTTATAAGCCAATAAATGATGAGAATTGATAAATAACACCAAGATGAAGGATGGAATACAACAGATGGAGTGGGAGGAATTTAAGAAAATATTTCTTAGCAAGTATTTCCCCCAAAATCTTCATGAAAATATAGAGATAGAATTTATAGATCTAAAGAAAAAGGATGGTGACTTTGTTAGGTATTATGAATCAAACTTCATAAGGATTGAAAGATACGGCTACAGTTTTTTATCAAAATTGATAAAAAAAAAGATATATTCTTTAGTTGTTTAAAACCAAACCTTTAAAAGGATCTAGATATATATGAATTCAAGAGTTATGAATAATTGGTTCTATATGCTCTCAAAGTGGGGATGGATTTCAGAGAATGGTCCCATGGTTATGGATATAAGAAGATAAAAATGGAGTTTCAAGATGGTGGATCAAATAAAAAAGGAGGAAATAGGATCTAACCACCCATATGTCAAAATTATGGGAAAAAGGATTATGGAAATTCCTTAAATGGAATGGGGAAATTAATTAAGTGTGTAAGAGAAGGCCACTAAGCTCATGAATGTTTAAGAGACATGAATAAACTGACCAACATGGTGGAGTAAAGTAAGACAGCTCCTTATATACCACCCATGGTTCAATGATTCAACTATAGGGATCATGGGCACTATGTAAGTGAGTGAACTAAACCTAGAATCCTTATGGGTAATCAATTTTAACATCTAAAAAATACAAAGGAGCAAGGGAAGGTTATGCCATCACTAATAATGAAGTAGAGTAGGAAAATGAAGTCATAAAATGTGTACTTACTATTTACTCAAGAATAGAATAAGTCTTATTTGATTCATGTTTTATACATTACTTTATATCCTGTAAGTTTTCTAGAACTATTGAATCAATACCCCAATACATTGAAATAGTGGTATTTGTAAAAATACCTAGTGGTGAGATCACCGAAACCTAATTGTTGAACTCTTATCATGTTAAAATATGTGGGAATATTCTTCTAGTGAATCTCATAATACTTACCTTGGTGGAATTCAATGTATATTGGGCATGGATTTACTCTTGTTATATTGAGAAAAAATAAACTCTAAGGAAAAATAAATATCATCTCATATTCTGAAGCATCCCATGCTTCACTATAAATTTAAGGATGATCATGAATTACCTTTGGAAAATACCTCAATGGTGTGGGTGTTTATACCTTGTGAAGAAGTATACCTGGCCCAAATGGTTGTGTAAAAGGAAAACATCGAACTTGAAGAAATTCCCATTGTGATGGAATACATTGAGGTATTTATCAATGGGTTACCCATACTTCCCCCATATCATGAGGTAAATTTATCAATATAAATTATACTCAAAGTCACTCCTATCTCAAAATTCCCCTATAGGATAGCCTTGATTGAACTATATGAGTGAAATAATTAGCTCTAATAGAACTTTGACAAAGGGTTCATACACCCTAGTGCATCGCCATAGGGTGCTCCTATTCACTTCATAATGAAAAAATTATAGATCAATACCGTTGTGTATCAATTACCAGGAGCTCAATAAAATTACCATAAAGAAAAAATATCATATTCTGAGGATTAATGACTTGTTTGAGAAAGTTTTGTGATATATTGTGATGCTTCAAAAAAAAATCATGGGTTGTTTACTCATAAAGAATAATATATTTATATCCTACACTTCATGGTAGTTGAAGATACATGACAATAACTAACCAACACATGATCTAGAGCTATTATCTATGATATTTTCCTTGATAATCTTGTATAACTACCTCTATATTGAGAAGTGTGTCATATAAACTAATCACAAGATTCTAATTTATATATTCACATAGGAGGAATTTAACATGTGTCAAAGAATATGGTTAGATCTAATCAATGACTATGATTTCTCTATTCATTACCATAAAATAAAGGAAAACAAGGTACCTTATGCTCTTATCAAAAAATAAAACGCTATTATATATATGATGTGAACTAAGAAAGACCCTATCTTCATGGATGTGAAAATAATGGATTTAGAAATCATTATGGTAGGTAATACGTCCTATCTTTACCAAATTATTTCCCAACTATCTATCCATGATATGATCAAGGAGGCACAAAGGGATGATGTGGAGCTTCAAAAAAAGTGAAATAAGTAAAGAAAGGTAAACTACATGAGTTCTACATCAATGGGGATGGTGTAATCCAATTTGGAACTAGGTTTTTTGTGAATTATTCACTTTAGATAAAGAAGGAGAAACTTGATAATGCACATAAATCATCATTCTCTATAGATCCCAAAAGTACCAATTTGTTTTGTGATCTTCAAGAGAACTTCTAGTTGGACAACATAAATAAGGAGTTTTTGGATTATATCTCAAGTTTCTTGGTAGTTAGAAATTTTATTAAGAGTGATATAAGTCCCTAGGTATGTTGTAACCAGTTCCTATGCCCATGTGGAAATGAGATAATTTCACCATGGAATTTTTCACTGGTCTCAAGAAGATATCCAAAGGAAAGAATGCGATATGGGTTTTGGTGGATCAACTCACCAAGACTTCCCACTCTATCACTATTCAGGAATATTTCTCACTTGAACGACTTTACATGATATATGAGAAGGAATTAGAGTGGCTTTACAGTGTTAAACTTTCAATTGTATTTGATCATGATCCAATGTTCACATCTAAATTCTAGAGAATTATTCAACATTATTTGAGTAATAAATTAAATTTAAGCATGGCCTATCACCCACAAACTAATGGAAAATCATAAAGGAATATTCAAAATATCGAATAATTTCAAAGAGCCCACTCAAAGGAATTAAAAGGTGGATGATATCAACATATCATATTAGTTGAATTCTTATATAATAATAGCTTTCAATCAAGTATTCAAATGGATCCATTTAAAGCTATGTATGGGAATTGATGTAGAAATCCAACTTTTTGGTACAAAGTTGGAGAATAATAGCTAGTTGGACCTGATCTTGTGCATGAGATGATTGAGAACGTTTGTTCCATTGAAAAATATATGAAAGATGATCAGACTCGGAAAAGATCTATGTTAGAAACCATCGAAGTGTCTTGGAGTTCGATGTTGGATACAATGTTTTCCTTTGAATATCAACATATAAGATAGTGATGTGATCTAGAAAGAATGGGAATATTATCCTAAGGTACATTGGACCCTTTGAGATCCTTGATCACATATGATTATTGGTCTATCAGCTTTAACTTTCACCAAATATGGATCAAGTTCATTAAACATTCCACATATCTCTCCTGAGGAAGTACATACCTGACCCCTCACATGTTTCGAATCCAGAGGTGGTACAACTAAAGAATGACCATCCATATAAAGAAAAATCGGTGAAGATCTTTGAATGTAGAGACAAAGTCCTATGCAACAAGAAAACTCACTTTTCAAAAAAAAAAATTTGGAACCATAAGTGTAAAGAGGAAACATGGGAATCATAGGAATAAATGAAGGAGGAATACCCTCACCTATGTTCACGTTAGTATGTAAAATGAAATTTTTCAGATGAAATTTCATGAGCGGGGACGAATATAATGAACCAAAATTTTTTCAATGTAATTCAACTTTATATAATTATGTCATAAAACACATAAATAACATAGATAAACCAAAAAAAATTATTCTGATAAATGATAAATCAGTCAAAAAACAATAATAATGTTAAATATTACCACAAAACAACAAATAGAAAATAATATAATAAGAATAAAAAAATTTGGATCCTCTCGAACCACTAAGAAGACCACACTCATGAAGAAAGCTATAGAAATAAAACATAATGTTAACAAAACAATATTTATTTTTAATATGAATATATATCTCCCTGAGAGAAAATATAATTTAATGAATAATTAATGAAATAATATTTTTTAATAATAATTAAGGAATATATATTGTTTGAATAGTAACCTGACTGCTCGAATAATAATATGACTATTATGAATAGTAATATGGTTGTTAGAATAGTCAGCTCACCTATTAAAGTCAAAATAAAATTTAGGTATTTTTATAAAGGAAATTATGATAAAATTATATCATGGTATAAGTAAATTAATGTTTTAAAAATGATAAATTAAGTGTTGGTATTTTTGTAAAACAAAAAATTTTATTCACAATTTATAATTAATATAATGATTTAAAATAAAATTTATTTTCATAAAATATATTAAAAAATTAGTTATTTTCTTATATTATAATTATAATATAATTTAATAAGACCTAAATTAATTTTTCAAAGCATCATAAAATCAATTATAATATTAAAATCGATATTTTTTTAATAAATGATGATTTTATTTAAAAATTGAATTTCATATATTTAGATAATTATTTTCATAAAATGGATTCCATTTTTTAAATATACACATATAAAAATTCATGTGGTGAATTTTGGGATTTTTCAAAATAATTTAATTTTTAGTGAATAGCAAAATAAAGTAATTTTTGTTATTTAACATTATAATAATTTTTAAATATTAGATGATATAACCATGATATATGAACTGAATGGTTCAAAATATCCTGAAATATTTATTTTATTTAGTCATAGGAATCAACACTATTCATATTCTTGAGGAAAAATAATAAAATAATGAATATAATAATAACAAAATACCCTTGTCCTCCCCCTATAAATACCACCCTTTACCACCCCTTCTCATTACACCTTATAAGCCTTGTATCTTGAAAATATTCTACCTAATTACCTTACCAAGCCTATTCCACATGTTTAAGATATTCTGGTCTCAAACAAGGACCAAACCTGAGTTCCTTAAGGAGGTTCTCAAGGAGACACCATTCAAGAGGTAAAATCCTCAATCCACCTCTTTTAATTTATTTTATTTTTTATCCTATCCTCACCACACCTATAAAAAGAATAATTATATATAAAGTATCATATATATTTATACTTTAATTTTATTGTTTTAATGGAATATCCATCATCAAATTTCTTCTCTTCTCCTTTTATTCTATAATAGAAAACATTATCTATGATATGTCAGTTTACTACCTCTGTGGATGACGGGTTTCATTTTTCCATTACCACCTTCAAGGATAGTAATAAAACCATTAATATGGTTAAATAAGATTTTAATATGTATATTATAACTTTTTCCATTTTCTATAACTAATTTATTTACATAATATAAAATAAAATGAAACTAGTTTGTGATTGTCGGAAAAAACCCCCAAAATAAACTAAACACTTATCATTAATATTTTATCAAATGAATCATAATCATACTAGAAAAAATGATATATTGGAACATTTATACTTCTTAAAGTACATTAATAACACATCATTTCACTTTGAGATAATTATTTTCATTTTATAAGAACTTCAGTAATTATATACAAGTGAACCAATCATGAAAACCATGAAAGTGAATGCTTCCAAAATGATGAAATTCAACTTTATAACTCATAAAAATATCCATAAAATAACTTAATGAAAATATAATAAATCAAATAAAGGTATAATAGATTCTTAATTTATTTCTTAATTAATTTAATTTTATTATCTAGGGTATTAAGTGTAGGTGGAGAAAAAATTCAGACATAAGGTAAGGGGATTTTGAAACCCAACTCCTTTTCTTTGGGTTATCCCTCTTACATGAAATATTTGGTATGAATACTCCTCTAATGTTCCTAAATATCATTTCATTATTATTTAATTTTATTTTTGGGGATATACATGTTTCCAAAGTTTATTCTATGAAAAATATAAATATTTTACAAAATAAATCTACTTCCCAAAACATATCTTGGAATCATATTGATTTGTTTATTCTTCAATCCGGAAAGATGATTCGTATACCAAATATGTTTTTCCATTTTTTATCTGGGAACCCCATATTTATTCATTAAATCATGATTTAGGAAATCCTTATGAAACCCATTCCTTTCTATGGTCTAATTCATGACTATGATTTTAATACGTTCTATGTGTCATGCATGATTTTGTAAATATTTTGATGTGATAGGTGGAACCAGAATAATATAGCTCCCCAATGTAGTGGGTAATGTAATTTATCTCATGAGATAATGTGTAATATTTATGCACATATTGATAGATTTATTCATAATTATTATGTCATTATTATGCATATATGTTATTCATGAACAAGATGTTATCTTTATTCTCAACTATATGTGGTATTTTACCACAAAGACATTAGGATTCATTTTTATGCATTGCCACATTTTGTGCCTTTATTAAATGTTCCAATAAATATATTTATGATTATCATATGCTTATTATATGATTATGAATATTCTCACCCTTGCTATATTGATTCATGTTCCATATACATCATCTTATTGGGATTTTAGCTTACCCCTTTCTTTGATGTATACCCTCAAGTGATTACATGTACTAAAGTGAACGTGATATTTTAAGGATAAAGATGAATACTTTAAATAAATGTTTATATTTTATTAATTTCATGTTATGTATGAGCCTAATTTTCCTAATACAGTAAACCTTTTGATCTTGTATTTGTATCTCTATTATGTTTTTTATCTAAAAAAATGATGTATAGTTGTGTAATGAAAAGTAGGATCACTGTAGTGTAGTCCAATATTCAAAAACTTCTTTCTTTTATGTATCCACAAATATACCCACACATGAGATTATATGAAACATAAATGAAAGATTTTGTAGCCAAGATTTTCTCTTTGTAAATGTTTCATATAGATTCTCATTCCATAAGGTCTTCAGTACAATCCCCTAGTGATATTTATTATCTTCCTTTATCTTTAAATATATAATAATATCACCTTTAAAGATTAAAAAAAAATTGATAAAGGCAGTCTATAAATACTATATTCCTTATATAAATGAAGATAAGAGAGGCATTTTTAATACCAAATGGAATCACTATAAATTCAGTTTATATACATCATAAGGATGGTTCTCTTGGGTATGTATTCACTTTTGACCCACAACTGATAGTAACAAGATAAATGATCAATATTGGAAAAATATTAAGATCCACATAAATGATAAAAAAGTCATCAATGCAATGTAGATGATACTTATTCTTGATTGTGATCATTTTCACTACTTTATAATCAATATAGTCACATTGATCCATTATTCTTCTTAAGAAAAAGAATAAGTACATCCCTTGGTGATGTAATTCACTAAATGATTCCCTTATCAAGATCCTCAAAGATCCAATTCTTTAATTCCTTAAACTCAATCAGGACCACTCTATATAGAGTTTAGAAATAGATATGGAACTAGGTATGGGTTTTTTTAATACTCAACTTCACAATTAAATGGAATACTAGGAAACTATTATAGAAATAAATCAACAACTCCCAAATAATTGGAATATGATTGATGTTATTTTTCTCCCAAACCATTTGAGAAAAACACCTCTTTTAAGTAGGTATCAAGATCCATATAATGGGTGAAATTTTCATTATAGTTTCATATTTATCATCTCACTAATAAACTAACATAGGTTGGTTTAGGATATAAAACACAACATCCCTTCCTTAGAACTTGATATTGGATTTATATAAATAAATCCAATCCATTACAAAAATAACATCAAATTACACTATAGGGAGAATAATGAGAATTATAGGAAGCGCATTCCCAAAAATTTCAATCAAAGAAGATTAATATACATGAGTTATTATATTCATACAATTATCGGTTTCCAAAGCTAATTCAACATCTAATCATTGATGTGATACTTTAATACCCTTATAAAATTATTCAAATATAAAAGAGTTTTTAGATCTAGGATCAAATAAGACATTTGTAGTTCTAGAGTGAATAATAAGTGTATATTTCACCACTTTATTATCATACCTATCATCAACCACTATGATTGCATGAGATTTTCCATTGTCTCTGTATTTAAGAGGTTTTTAAAATAGATCATCATCATTTATCACTATATTTTAGATTTTTTTTGGTATAATTATCATACTTATTTCATTTGAAACATTGTAGTGTGTGTGGTGTATTATATGGTCCTTTATCTCCATTATAAGCTAACTTATTCTTCCAATCAATTCATCATTAAATTTCCTAATGAACTTCTATTCCACACTTAAAACATTTTCTAGACCCCTTAATCTAATTTTCGCAAAATTTCCATCCACACTTGAAGTCTAAAGAATGTTTCATCATCTTATCTATATGGTATTTAAAATTTCCTTTCAATTACTTCATTATTTTCTTATCAAAACCATGATATTTAGGGGTAACACCAGTCTCTATCTTCACCATGATATAACAATAAAAGATTTATTTATAGATACTAAATTACCTTATGGATAATGCACTTTAGAGACTTGGTTTCAAGAAAATTAAGAATTTATGACTTTTATGTTAAGTTTGGATGATAATAAAATAAGCGTACCTTACTGGTCTTTTAAAATTTTCCTCATGGGTTCTAATGGATTAATCATCCATATAAATTGCTTCACACAATTCAACATTCATTTTTTTATAAATAATGCAAGGAAATTACTTATTGAAACTATATCTATTAAACTCATCCCACTCCACATATTAAATTTTTTCCTATTTTATCATGTTCTTGATAAGATTACAACATTGATCCACTTTACCTTCCAAATGATAAAAAACTAAAATAACATTTTCATGTTTTGAACACTATAGAATGGAAATTATTTTTTCAGTGGTACAGATCCATTTCTCATAAATTAGTAAATAAATGGAACCAATAAAATAATATAATTTTTTCCTCAATAAGGAATCAATAGAGTGACGTTACTTCCATTTATTGAAGGTATTTTCAGTATTATTAATGAATTGAGAAGGTTTCTTATGTATATAAAAAAGATTTTTTATTATATCTCCCACAAAATTTTGTTGCTATAGAGAAAAATAATTACATTGAATATCACATTTAGGATTAATATGATTCCTTCAGGTTCTATCCATTGAAAAAAACCAAAAATCCTAGTGTGAGTAACAATAATAATAGTGGGAAACTACATAATCTATATCTTATCAAAACATTATGATTTTATCCTATTCATAGGATTATCCCTGGGTTTTTCCTATGTTCTCAAATATTTATATCAAAATATTTACTAAATCCTAATCTGATGCGAACTATAGAAACCCATGCATTTGATACATGGATATTACATCTTAATAAATGTATATTCATTACATAATATTATAATACACAGAAGAATCATAATGGTATAGTGTATTTGGAGATTAAATATAGAAATATTTTTATTTTATGAAATATATTCAATATCTCCTACAATGATCCTCCTATATATTAATTTTCATGGATATATCATACATAAAAACATTATTTATAACACGGGGAAATAAAACATAAGCAATCATAAGCTTAGAGTCTCAGTAAAGGTAAACAAGGGAGATATCAATGAACACGTAAACATAAATTGAGAATAAGGGTATGATAATATGATATTAACATTTGAGCACCATTACCTAAATTTCATTGATGATAATATAGTTTCATGGCATAAAGTTTTGTATTTAATAACATGTAAATAATAAAGGAATCAAATAACAGGATCCATTTGAGCTTAAGATTGGCATAATACTATGTTTTTAGAAAAGAAATAATCATAGAAAATCATTTCCTTAGTCAATTATCACTACCAAGACTATCATATTGTTTTGGGTTAACTTCCCATTACATCATATCCTTGTTCAAGGTTCACTCCCAAGACTATAATAGTGGATGAAATCCCTTAAAAAACTCTTTTCACTCCATGTTCCAGTTCTTATTATCTCATGAGATATATGTATTTACTCAATGCAGTGGAAGGATATATAATTATGTTCCCACCCATAAAATATTAATAATACATTCATATTTGTTCCATAATATCATAAAACAATCATCATAGATCATATCCCAGGAAAATGAAATCGGTTTCATAAACACTTCAACATTTCATCATAGCTTATCCCATGGAAAATAAACATGTTTCATAAACATCTCATTGTATTAATCATAAACCATCCATAGAAAAAATAAGGATGATATGATTGGATTATAAACCCATTAATGCATAAGTAATATCAAAAGATGTCATCTTTGACGATAATTTTTTTTAAAAGATCACTTGGAATATTTCTTGAGGAAAACACCCATTTTACTTTGAAATCACATCATTAAATTCTTAAAATTTAAAATATTTACATACAAAAATTTTATTTTAAAATCAATATGGAATAATTTAGTGTAATATTCATATCATTTAGTTTTTATGATGGTGTTATATTCCTTCCCTACAAAATATGTTAAAATAATGATTCATTTTACATTTTTGGTTAAAATTAAAAACAAACCCATTTGCAAAATAAAAATAGGATTACTTTTAAGTCATTATTGAAAAGTAAAAAATGGGTGAAAATGGTGTTAAATAATCACTAGATAATAATAAAAACAATATTGAAAATATATTTTTTAAAATGGATATGGTAGAAAAATATTCCTGACAAAATATTAAAATATAGTCAGTTTTTTGTTAAAACACTCTTTCAAACTCATGAGTACATAAAGTGAGGAAAATGAATTTAAAACATTTAATTTATATAAATAACCATAATATAATATAATTCATGAAATTATTTTGTGGTATATCTATAAATATCATCATCAAAAACTTAATCATGTACAATCTCTGTAAACAATTATAGTGTAACATAAAATCCTTACATCATGTTCGACTTACTTCAAAAATAATATATCCAAATTTATAATTAATTTATATTTATTATAATTCTATACTATATTAATTTTAAAACTTATAATATCATATATGATCAACTGTTAAAATTTCAAAACCCATTTATTAAAAATTTGATATTAAAATCATTGTTTTTGGAAGTTAACTATTTTGTTTTTCATGAGTGTTTCAGTTCAGCACTTCTGGTCCTTAGACATTGATCATGATCCCATATTATCCATAATTTAAATAATAAAATATCTATAATATATATTTTCATTATACATATATAAATTTATATTTATCAATAAAATATAGAGATATAAAATTTAATTACACTATTCAAGGAGATAGGAGGTTGTACATATGCATGAAAAATGTTACAATTTTTCGACAGATGGAAAAAAGAATGGTAAATAATAATTAATAATTAATAAATAATTATAATATCACATATATCATGTATATTTATTAACTATATCATTAATATCATCCATCTAAATAAGAAATGGAAAAATAATCACATCACTTCATGGAGATGGTAGTAGTCCACACATACGCATGAGTTATGTTATAATTTTATAAAAGATGGGAAGAAGGTGGATAATTATTTTTCCATAATAATAATAATAATAATTTAGTCTATTAAAGATACTTATGTTATTATTTTATAATGGATACCATATATTTATCGTATGCATAAGAATAAATAAAATTGAAAACGCTTGGTTAAGAGTTATACCTCTTAATTGAGAAACCACCTTTGGAATACACCACATTCCCTGAAAGTTTGGTCTTTTTGAAAGACCATAAGTAATATGATGTGGTAAAAGAATATATAATGATATTATAGTAGTTTTTTTAGATATAAGGGTAAAAAATTATGAATAATGAAGGATAAAATGTTCCCTTTTATAAGAGAGTAGAGGTGAACCCTTTGAATTAGTAAATTATTAAAATAATTTAATTTAAATTTTATGTTAAAATGGATAAATTGATATAATTCATATATAATAAGATAATGACTTTAAATAAAATCATACATTAAAATTTGGCCAATTTTTTGTTATATTTTTACCCTTATCTCATAGTTTTAACTCCCATTATCCATTGTGGACAATCACAACATTAAGAATATTTTTTATATTTTAGGTTTCAAGAAAGTTAATATAAAAGTACAAGTGTTTCATAAATGGACCATTGTTGATTTTTTAAAAAATATCCCATTCACTAGGCTGATGATATTATTTTTATAATTTATTAAAATATTATTTATTATAAATTAGCATTAATGCCATTTTTGAAACTATTCATTTAATCTTGAGTTTGAAAACAATATGATAGATTTTTTGGAATAAAACCTTTAAAAATATATATAATATTTTATATTTATCTATAAAATTCATGGTACAATTTAACTAACTCAAAAAATACTTTTATTGTTTTTATAATGATTTAGTTAAATTTTTTACTACTTTCATAAGCATTGTGTCAACATTTCTTATGCATTTAAGGTAATTATATTATAATAAAAAATTAAAAAAATTAGCATGATTAAAAAATTATATCAAATTTCAAATAAATATTTACAACTGAACAAAATTTTTCTATCAATGTCACAAAATAATAAAGATATTATAAGCAAGAAAGTGACATTTTTGAAGTTATATTTTATATAAATATAATAAAGGTCAAAATAAATGTTAAATGGAAAAAATGTCTCATTTTATAATTTTGGATTATTATAGATGAAATAGACTCATCTAATTAAATAAAGGGACATAATTGAATGAATTATAACCCTTATTACATTGGTTTTAACATTAATTTTCCCATTTTATGATTATTGTTGTAATAAAATTTTATAATGGTTTCTATTCATATTGATGACAAATAAATGGGACCTATTTACCTAATATGAACCTCCAAATTCTAAATATGGAATCAAATTTTCATAATTCAATTTATATAATTAAAAGAAATTAATTTTAAAATTTACCCACAAAACACAATGAAAAGTATTTTTCATAAAAAAAGTATTCTAAAGTATTAAAATTTTATACCAACATACAACATAAAGGTAATTATAATTAACATAATCAGATTATTAATAATATAAATTAAATAAATTTACTTTTAAAAACATTTTAAAAGATAATTTAAATTTTTATATGGTTTAAAAAAAATAATTTTTAAAGAAAACTCATTATTTTCACAATTGATCATAAAATCAATCATTCTATAATATTTTCAAAAATTAAATCTGGAATAATTTTGACGTGATGATTTAAAAAATTATGTTCATTTTTTATATAAAATTTTCTAAAAGTGGTAAAATTTTATTATATTATTTTCTCACAAAAATAAATAAAAATTATTTTTAAGAGAAAAATATTTTTGGTGACTTCATTAAAAAATTGAATATTTATTTGTAATGATATTTGAATAATTTTTAGATTGCAATTATTACTACTCACTTAACCAATTTAATGACTAGGTTAAAATTATACACTATATTAGGGTACATTTAAACTCGGGTTTGTGTGTATCTCAAGCTATCAAATAAAATAAATTTAATTGAATATAAATATAATATAAAATATCAAGGTGTTATAGAATCCATGGAATGAAACTGGGAGTCATATATATTTTAAATGAAATCATATATGGAGAAAATTATTAATTTAACCAATAATCATAACATGATATATCCATGGAAAATATATAGTTATAAAAATTTATTCAGTAACTTTCTACATAAATACCCTTTATTCAAGAAAATAGATCCCAAGGTATTTACACCATATAGATAAGGGTTTGTGGTTAATTAAATAAATTCACCGATTAATTGATGTATAGAATCTAGGTTAGAACCATTAATTAAATTTAAGGAAATATCGAGTGTTTAATGTGGCATTTTATTAGATAAAAATCAAAAACATTTCATGACTGGGAAAGAAAAAGGATTTAATGGATTTCCAAGACTTTAATCCCTCAAAATAGTGTAAGAAAATTTAGACAATAATTTATGAAAGGAAATTTTAAATAAATAAATATTTTTTATATAAGGGTAAAATATAAGTAAAATAATAAAAGAGTGATTATAAATTTCTTTCACAGTAAAAATAGAAAAAGTTATGACTCACTCTCAAAATATTTTTTTTCAAAAATATGGTGTGAATTTTTTTTAAACATTTACCTTTAAATAGAATTCTCAATAATGTATCCTTGAAAATGCATAAAAATTATTTCAAGGAAATATGGTGAGGAAAATAAAACATTTTATTTTGAAATTATGGGAAACCTTTTTTTATATTTTCAAATAAAGTTTTGGAAAACCTATATCAAAAAAGAGTAATAAAAATCATTCTAAAAATAGTATAATGTCAATATGATTGTCACAAGTGATAATAAATTCTTAGGATTAAAATTATAATGAATAACATTGGTGGGAAAGGAAAATATAAATAAGGAGGTGAAACCAGCATTAAAGAGCATGAGAATTACTCTCAACAATGATATACTTTTATGAGGTTGTTGTGTTCTAGGACATAAAGGTGGTCCTTATGACTTTTATTTTTATATTTTAAGTCTGCTCGTACATGACTCCTCATGGTTTGCATCATTATGCTTGGTCCTTTTGTGATTTTGTGATTCTGGTATGTGAAAGCTTCTTGACAAGCTACAAGGATCCGCTCCAGATGCGGTTTCAGAGCAGGAAACATTCACCAAAGCATGGCCATTTGGATTTGGCAGAATGAGAGGGTATGGCTTTTGTCATTGGTACCAAGCCCATTTAACCCTGCACGGGACAGTTTGTTGAGTGGCCTTATATTGGTGGAGGTTTGACATAATGATGTATTTGCTGGGAAGGGGCGTTTCTTGTAGTCTTTATTTGGGTTGTCTTTCATTTTAATGGTTTTTATTAGGTGAAGTTGTCAGGGTTCACACTTACCCTTTAAAAGTGTCATTTGAAAATACAAAAAATATATTTTGGTAATATGAAATATGTCCCCAAAATTAAATTTAAGACATGGAATCAATTACCTTAATTCCAAATTTTCACTAAAGCACATGAATATACTATTTAAAAAAATAAATATATTAATAACCTATTTCATATCCATATTAATATCAATATCCATATACATACATCATTTTTAATTATTCTCTTTATATATATTAGTTTGTTATTACCTATTTTCAATATCGAGTGTGAGTAATCTTGATCATTTTGAACTAGTTTGGTAAAAGTGTTTTTTTCATCATTATTCAACAAAATTTCATAATTCCCAGATCATAAATGTTACTAGAATTTATTTTTCATTATAATTTATATTTTTATAATTTAATTCTAAGAGATTTTTTGTTATTGTTACTACATATGAAATTGGGTACTAGCATGATTTAGTTATTTTTAATAAATGAAAGGTGGTATCTTTATTAATGAGATTAATATTAATTTCCCCATAAAAAACAAAAAAACTATTAATTTCATGAACCCTACCATAAAGGAGTACCCCACCTAGGCTAAAAATGAATGAAGGGAGATTAGGACTACCTTAGTTCGGCCTCCATTAGGCCCTGGGTTGGTGACTACCATTGAGGGTATAATAAGCATACATATTAAAGGTCTTACCCTCAAAGAGGAAATACAGAAGAGGGAGATAATATAGATACACCAATAAAAACCTGCTCAGATATATAAAATATATCACAAGTGAAAACATGTAATGTCATTCATCACTAACACAACTGAAAAGAAAACTACAAGTACTGAAAAGGTAAATTCAGTAGTGACCACGAAGCCCAAAATTTCTCCTCAAAAACTACTAGCTAGTAATATCCAACCCAAACTCTTAACTGATCCTGCTTACCAAAAAAATAGTTTATATATATATTGGGTGAGAATAATAGTATACTAATAATGATCATTCTCGAATCCTCTCCTGTAAAAGATAATGAAAGTTTTTTAAAACACAATTAACAACAGTAAACCTAACTAATCACCTAAATGGGTATACTATTTTCCTAGCCACACCATGGATATATCTCATCAAGTATTACCTACATGAGATAATATGTTATAGTAATGAAACATCAAGGGTACCTCACTATTGAATCCCTATTGGTTTTCCTATTTGCCTTAATGTCACACGTCATGAGCCATATCTCTCCAAAATAAGCCAGAACGAAGACACATGGGATATGTATCACAACATGCACCTCAAGAATCATGTAATCAAATAATCCCATATCAAATATCCATATAGTAACCAACTATTTTAAAAGATCCATCACAACACATACATCAAGTAAGGTTCCTTAATCCATCACAACATATACACATCATACTTATAATAACCATTTGAATACTATATCGGGAGATACTTGTGAGCGAAATAACAAAAATCCATCACAAATATCTACAAAAATATATGAGGAAAGTAAATATAAAGTATAACAGTACAAAATAATACCATTAGAAGATATATGGACCCAATGGGTAAGTGATCCATCCATCCTCCCACCGAGATGTTAAAGAAAAACACCCTCTCTGGGTCCACATGGTGTTAGTTCACCTAACCGACATGGGAGGAATAGCAGATGAAATCACAAAATGTAGAGGATATAATATATATCACAATCACACATTGATCATAACCTAGTCTGAAGCTCAACTATAACTATCATATCATGGACACCCATCTACCACTACTAGGTGAAACATATCTTATAAGCACACAAGCATTTAATATATACATTAATTACTTGTTTCATTTTTATCATTTCCATTTGTTAATTTATTCATTATCCATTAATTAAAAATCAAAATTATTCCACATAAAACATTATTATCTATCAAATCCAATCTCATTCCCATCAGTCATAATCTAAACTGAGTTCATAGTTTCTCAAGAGTAACATCTCATTTTCATTCAAGAAACACCAACCCCATGGGTTAAGTCATTATTAAACATTATTAAAATTATTCCATAATTCAAGGTTCTCAAGGAAAAACCATCCTAAGATACTACTAATAAGAAAATTATAACCAATCACATCCAATTGCCTCTTTTTGTAGGGAAAGGAATGAAAATAAGACAAGAAACCCAACCATCGTCCATTAAAAATATTTATATCAAGCCAACATATAGATTTATCACATCAATGGGTAATCCCAAAATCAACAAATTCCATCATCTCTAGTTCCATCCCTAATGCCAACATGTATATCCCCATGCATATTTCCATCATAGGTGTTAACTGGTACCACAAAATATAGGCATCCCTGCCCCATATCACATCATCTGTCCCAGGATTAGCCATCCCAAGATCATATATCATCACATAGAAAGGCTCACATCTTGAGAACATCAGATGGAAGTAATAAAAATAATGATCAATAGGGAAACATGGACCTAAAATAAGTCATTTTCCTTTAAATACAAAATAATTTCTCATGGACCCCAAATCAATGCATCAATACATTATAAAAAATGGGAACTCAAGGCCCCAAGGATTTATCTTTATCAAAAATCATATTTTTTATTCTATATTTAATTAACTGATTCATTATTCATAGGTTACAACTATTTAAAACCTAAGGAATCAAGATAAAATAATATATAAAAAATTAATCATGTTCTTGGTATTAATTATGGTTTCAAAAACCTAGAGAAATATTAATATCAATTGAAATTAAATTTGATTTCATCATTATGAATAAGAATTATCATGATTCACATTATTTATTAATTTCATTAACTCATAGAATATCATATTCAATTATTCATTCACATTGTATCAATTTTATTAACATTAAATTACCAGGAACACCAGATTCCATTAACATGACTCTTCTTTAATTAATATTCCAATTAATCAATTAATTATGGATTTAAGTTATTTACTTTTTTCCATCAATAAAAACATGATAATCCATAGAATCACAACTTAGTCACCAATAATACCATATATAGAACAATATCTAATAAAATAGGATAAAATCCATTATCAAGGTGTAAAACATCAACAAAACACAATCTCTATCCAATTTTTTTATTAAATAAGTTCTATATTTATTAGGTTAATTGCTCTAATATATAAAGGGATAAACCATTCTAACTTTATTATTTCATGTATATAAAATAGAATCAATGAATCCATTACCTAGAAAGAATCAATGTTCTTTTCACAAGAATAAAGCAATGTTGTGGATTTCCGATCACCTCTCCCATGAGGAAATACAATCTCCCGAATATGTTATGTCACAAAAACATAATAAAATGATACATGAAAACCCATAAGAATAATGGAGGTGAACATTTATTTTATGAAAATAAGAAATGGGAGGAAAATGAAACCAATTAAATAGAAATTCCTAGAGAGAAGTGGTAAAACTCCCCTTGGATTTCCATGGATTGATCTATAGGTTTTGTGGATAGATCCCTATCAGAAGGGGATTCAAAGACTTTAAAAAAAATCTCTAGGAAAACATGGGAAAATGTGGAAGGAGTGTAAAAGAATTGGTTTTAGTGATCATAGGGTTATTTATAGAATGATAGTTTTTAAAGAGACCATGACACTACCCCATGCACCGTGCTCCAACCTCTTGAATAACAAAAGTACTAGAATATAATCCACTTACATCATACCATAGACCCCTTCAGTAAAATACCCTATAAAAATATGTCCTAGATCCTATAAAAGTGGATCTAGGAGTTATGATTTAGCCATAAGCACCACACCGCAAGACCCCTATTTCCATGGAAGGGACCATGCTATGGCCTACATCCCACGGTGCAATTCACACCCAATTTATAAGTATTCTTGAAATCCACCCCAACATCTTCTATGATAGAACTAAGTAAAATATGATGAAAACACTAAAACTATGACACAATGCTCACCTAAATTCCACGATCATGCCAATTTTTATAGTGCCTCCCACAAAACTCTTCAAATGCCATCCATATCTCCTAGAACATCCTTTGGGTGACACCAACACCCAAAAATTGAAAATTAAAGATCTTTTTGAATACAATACCTTAAATCAGATACCAATCAATAAATTATCATCCTCATTAATTAAAAAACAAACCTGAAGAGAAATAAGTAAAAGGGGGTCATCTAAAAATCCACCCTATGAGATACCTCTCAAGGATCTCTTCATCACAGGATCTCAACCACCTCATTAGAGGAACAAGGGAAAAACAATAGAATCAACCAGATCCAAAAAAACTCTCCAGGTAAGATACCTTTCAAACAATATCATGATTACCAACAAATAGGGTAAACAGATAAAGCCATATCATATCCTAAAATAGTTTAACAACCTCAAATATTATTACAAAAAGAGAAGAGTTAAACACCAAATAGCTCTAGTTACTGAGTTTGTATCTATGAATTACATTCTCAGGTACTCTCATCCATTCCTCCATATTCCCTCATGATAAAATAAAAGGGAATATCATTCCAAAAAAACAACTTATACTGGAGGTCCTAGATCTCCACAAGATTCTCCTCAAAGGTCACATCATTATCAGCATCGATATCACCCCAATTGATGATAGTCGAGTCATCATAAAGGTAATGATGGAGATATAGAATGTGTAAAACATAATATATAAATATTATCTTCATGGGAAGATATATATAATATTCCACATCTCCAATATGATATAACACATTAAAAGTCCTAAAAATCTTGGTATAAATATTACTATCATGGCCAACCCTTCGATTCCCACGATGATGATTCACATTAAAGAACACATGATCACTAATTTTCAACTGCATAGGTATCCACCTATGATTGGTATTGGATTTATAAAAATCATTTGCTACTTTCATCCTCTTATGAATCACCTAAACCATCTTTGTCCTATTCTGTACCAGTTTTATCCTGAGAATTAGTACCTCTCTATCCCTAGTCTAACACAATGGAGAACATAAAGTTCAGCTAAACAAAGCCTCAAATGGTGAAATACCAATAACATAGTGAAAAATATTTTTGTAATAAAACTTGAACAAGGTAAGGTGTCTCATCCAAGAACATCCAAAATCCAATACACAAGAAGACAACATGTATTTGATAGTCTGGATGGCCTTTTTTTTTGATAATCCATCTACAGATGAAAAGGAGTAGTTGGGAATAACATTTAGACAAAATCATGTTGGATACTTATCTATGCATGAGAGGTAAAACAAGGATCTAGATTATATATGATCACCCTTTGGACCACACAGAGTCACACTACCTTCTCCAGATACAACCTTGAGAAATAAACTACTTTTCTTGACTCCCTAATAACTATGAAGTGGGATGATTTAATCAAATGATCCACTATCACCCATATATATTTGTAACATCCTTGAGATTAAGGTAAACCGGTAACCAAGTATATAGATATTTCCTCCCACTTCCACTAGGGAATATCTAATGGTTGGAGAAAACCACCGAGAACACGGTGCTCAACCTTCACCTTATGGATGAAAAAACATCTACACAGAAACTCTACAACTTCTTGCCTCAACCTAGGACAAAAAATTGAACTCTCAATGATCATTACATAATTTTCATGATGGGATGTAATTCCAAAGGTGAGCCTGGAACTCATGGAGAAACATATCACACATCTTCAAAGGGATGAAAAGACCCCCTAGAACACCACGTGGTGTTTTCCATCCTCAAACCAATCATTAGGGGAATCTCTTAAGACAACTTGGTCTCTCCAGACCACCTCCTTAGATTCCCCTAGTTGGGACTCCTCCACCATTTTTCATAAATATGAATTCATTTCTATTTATAAGAGATAACCTCTAACTCCAATATCTTTCATATCCATATGCATCACTAAGATTTATTCTATCACTCTCCAAGAATATCTAGATTCACACATAATATCACTATATGACTTGCTGATCAATTCATCAACTATAATACTTCCCTTGACTGGTGTATAAAAAATCTAAAAGTAATAATTCTATAATAATTCCACCCACTCTATCTGTTATAAGTTCGTGTCAAATCCATAAAATTCTAACAGATGAGGTAGTGTCACAAAAAATTCAAGGAAAACACAAATACCACTAACTTGAGATCATTGGTGTCATATTTATGATCATGAGGACATAACTTCAGATACTCATAAAAAACAACTAATATATGATGCATTAAAACATATCCTAACCCAAGAAAAGAATAATCCTTGAGCACCTCAATCTGAACTCCCTCTACTAGAAAATAGAGGAATGGAGAACTAAATAACTTATCTTTCAGGTAATAAAAAGTAGATTGACACTAGTTAGACCATAATAATTTATTATCCTTTCAGTTTAAGGCCATCAGAGAATTAAAAACCCAAGAGAAATTGTCTATGAACCTCTTGTAGAATCCTTAAAGACCAAGGAAACAACTCACATCTATAACTGTCTTAGGGTCTTCCTAAGAAACATATGCCTCTATCTTTGAAGGATCCATAACCAATCCTAACCGGGACACAAAATTCCCCAATAAATGGCCTTCATTATGCCAAAACATACACTTCATCGACTTCTTGACTAGCTTCTCATGGTTAATAACTCCTAAAATGGAACATATATTCTCTACATGATCCTCATTAGAAGTGGAGTACAAAAGGATTTTGTTGATGAAAACCACCACTAAATTATCCATAATAACATAGAACACTACGTTTATTAAACCCTTGTACATGGAAGGACCATTTTTCAAACCAAACAGAATCATAATGAACTCATAATTCCATCGACTACACCAGAAATCCATGTTCAGAATATCTTCATCCTTCACCCACATATAATGATATCCTGACTAAAAAATGATCATTGAGAACCAACTTTCTCATTTCAGTTGGTTAGATAAATCATGAATACATGGAAGAGGATAACAATTATTCAATATCACATGGTTTAAGTGAGGATAATAGATATAGGGATGCAATCTACCATTATCCTTATTCATGAACAAAACTGTTGCACCACAAGTTGGCACACTCAGAAAAAATACCCCACTACAATAGATCATAAAATTGTACACACAACTCTCATAAATAATAAGGTTCCAAACTATATATATACATTGAGATAGGATACATTCCAGGTTATATCTCTATCTCGAACTTGATATCTCATCGATTGTATAATAATACAACCTCCTTAGGAAAGACATCAGTTTACTCTCCCCAAACCCTAGAAAACACTATCTGCTGAACCTTTGATGAATACAACATCAAATTAACTATTAAGGGAGACATGGATGAAACATTCCTATAACTCATTCTAGGGTCTCTCTCACTAATGAACACTGCTATCTCCCTATCATCATCATAGAATACAACCTTCCTCTAAAATAAATTCAAGATATCCTACTCCTAAAACAACCAATACATGATAAATATAATGTTATATGGTTGCATCCATAAACATAAGAAGTCTCCCCAAGAGTGGTTCTATGATAAAACTATCCCATAGTCTCTACATACTTAATATAATTCATCTCAACTTCCAAATGGAATAGTCAACACCAAGGGAACTAGAAGACTCTACCATAATTCCCAAATCATGGATAAGGGTAGGTCATATGAAGGAGTGTGTATCTCCTAAACCAGATAAAGAATGTTACTGTGTAGAAAACAAGAAAAGGGTACCTCAAAGGATTTATGGATTGCTTGGTGCTATAAATGCTAAAGAATGAAGCTATCCATGACATGTTCCACTACCTCTCGAACTATGTTAATGACTATCTCCATGACCGTACTCTACTCTATGAAGGAGAGAAACATATCTAGGATTTCATCTTCCAACTTCATTTATTCTCTACTGATCCTAGGATAGAGAAACTCACTACTGTTGTTGTCTCATCTGAAACTTACTTAATAGGGGAGAATAAATTGGGACACCTAGTTCACACTGACTACTCAAAAATGTTAGGAACCCTCACCACTGATGATGTTAGGATATATAAGAAAAACTTGAATCTAATCCCTCATAAATACAATTAGTTCATCCTCTCTTAGATAAATCAGATAATGAGGGATGGTACCTACCCCTAGCTAACTAAAATCTATTATGAGTAGGAAATAGGGAAACCCAAACAATATCTTTGTTTTTTGAGGAATCCTAATGACTCCCATCTCTTTAACCCTAGTTCTAGAAAGTATCCTTTCAACAACCTTTTCTATTTCCCACACATCATGATATTTTGGAAAATTAAATGTGGTGATAAGATTTTGATCGCTGGATGTAAAGCCTCTTTGAAATGCCTCACCTTAAAGTCCTCATATATAAACTAGTACGAATCATATTGTATAAGTGTATTGAAATAAATCCCAAACTCTCACACACTGGAACTCCCTTATTAAAGGGTAAATATAACATGGATATTTTCCACCTTTATAGGTGATAAAAGGAAATATACTTATAAATATTCTCAAAAAGTCTTCCATGAGACTCTCAAATCCTCGAAATACTTGTGGATCAAGATCCACCAATATCTCACTGCTCCACACAGTATCATCATATCGAACAAAAACCAATCCTCTATTTGAGTACAGATCAAATATAAATAGATATCACCATCCTCCAATCATTATTATTTTTCTATATCAAAAATAGAGCCCTCATACTTTTGAAAGCTCTAGGACTGAAAATATTAGAGGGTCCTCTACAAATTCTCTTCATCCTCAGCCTCAACTGTATAGTGATCTTCTGGAAAATCCTACTGAACATCTCTACTATGAAAATGTTGAGGATTTTGACCTAGATTAAATCCTATAAAAATAAAAAATGATTAAATCTCATAAACCTAGAATATATAATACTAACATCAATTAATTATTTACTTGTTTTATTTCATTTGAGGTTTAACCTATCCCAAGGTCATCCCATTTCAAACACAGATGGAAATAATAATGAGGTAGGATCATTTCATAGGTCTCTGATTTACAACAATAATAACTTCATTTAGTAGGCTTTGTAAACTTAATGTTATGTGAATCAGATCCAAGGGGTTCCTAAATTCCCATGTATCAGCCAGTATCTTGTGTTTACATTGCTTACTTAACTTAACTAACATTGTTTCCCTACCAACCCATGTAGTACTCACCTGTTCCTTAATCCAAACTCCATCCAAAACCTCAACCTAAAGACTTTTATACCACTCTATCATGATTTTATCCCCTAAAGAGTACCAAAACTAGACTGACAATGAGATATGGGAGATAGTGATGCCTGAGTCCTTCCCGCAGTAGGCTCAGGGTTGATGACTAATACTGAGGGTATAATAAGGATACTTATGAGAGACATTAAACTATAATATTATATATAGAAGATAGTGATATGATAGATACCACAATCAGCACATTATTTGATATATAAAATATATCCCAAGTATATATTTATAATTTCATACAGTACTAAAACAACTGAAATGAAAACTATAAGTTCCAAAAAGTTAAACTTGGAAGCGGCCACGAAGCCTAATATCTCCTTAAAAAGCATGATTTAGTAATATATATACCGATCTATATCTTAATACTATTGAACTTAAAATAGTATATATATACATTGGGTGATAATAATAGTATACCCAGTCAGATCCTCCTCAGAGCCTTTCATTCAAAAGATAATAAAAGCATGCTAAAGCACAGTGAAAAACAGTGAGACTAACTTGTCACCTAAATAGGTATACTATGTTTTTAGCCTTACCATGGATATATATCACCTTGTATTTCATAAAATAAATCATATATTATAGTAATAAAATAACAAGGGTACCCCGCTACTACTTCCCCACTAGTTTTTCGGTCTACTCAAACATCGCATGTCCTAATCCATCTCTCTCTGAAATAAGCTAGCCCACATACACCTGGTATAAGTATCATAACATGAACCTCGTGCATCACATAATAACATCATCCCATATCACATCTCCATATAGTACCCAGGTAGTTTTTTTCCACCACCAAAACTCGTATGAATTGTTTTATACATCATGTATTATTGTTCAATCCATCACAACCCAATTACCGAGTAAGGTACCTTATTCCATAATAGCCTAAAACTTAATACCTATAATAACCAATTGGATGTTATATAAAAATATACGTGTTTGTGAATTAACAATAGGGAATCACAGCTCTATAAGCACATATATGGGGAAACTAATAGTCCTAGATACCAATATGTAGTACTATAAAGAGAAGAGAGTTGAACTAAAGGGGGTAGTCATCCATTCATCCTCCCAACGAGATGTTGAGGAAGATGTCCTATAATAACACCACTAGGTTTAAATCACCAAAAAATGATATGGGAGGGGTAATGTATGAAATAAAAAAAATTATAGGATATAATATATCACACCACTACAATATTGGTATAACCTAGTCTTAAGATCAACTATAGCTATCATCTCCCAGATACCCAAATGCCACTTCTTAGAACTATATATCCTATAATAACACAAGGATTTAAGAGATAAATTAATTATTTATTTCATTTTTATCATTTCCTTTCATTAATTATTTCATTATACATTAATTAACCATGTACATTATTCCAGATTTAACATTATTATCAATCAAATTAAATTACATTCCCTCTAGGAATAATAAAAACTAAGTCTATATTTTTTCAAATGTAACTTCTCATTTTCATTCTAGTAACACCAACCCTACGGGTTAATTCATTGTTTAACATTATTAAAATCATCCCATAATTCATGTACTCTAGGAAAAACCATCTTAAGATACCACCAAGATGAAACATGAAACCAAGAACATTCATCTACATCTAGCAGTGAGGTAATAAATGTAAAAACAAGAAATTAAACCATCAACTATTAAATAAATTTATATTAAACAACCATACAACTTTATCACATCACTAGTTAAGACCATATTCTACATATTCCATATTCTATAGTTCCATACCTAAAACCCACATTCATATCCTGATGCATCTATCCATCATAGGTGTTAGATATTTCCACATCATTGGGGCCTCACCAAATCCCATATGGAAATGATTCTTTTCCATGCCTTCAAGAGACTAGTGACACATTCCATAGTGATGTTATCCCATTTTCATGTGGGTATGGGTAATAGCTATATCATCCCTTTGGACTCATGTTACTCTAATTTAACTTTTATACATACTAATAACTTTAAGTTTTACTCAATGATATTCATATTTATATTTTCCAACTAGAATTTATCTCAAAGATCATGATATTTTTTCGTAAATTCGGGATGGATAGAGAAAGATAATCTTTTTGTATTATCCAATATCTCTTTCTGTATCTCGGGTGATTAAGGTGCACAATGTTTTGTTCCAAACTATATAAAACCATATTCATCGATCTTGAATTCATGATGATTACCCTCCTTTACCATTTCCACCTTATTTTTAAGATCCATATCGTCCCTTTATACCTCCTTGATATTCTCCTGGTTGACTAGTTGGTCAACTATTTTAGAAAGGTTGGATGTATTCCATAACATCAATATTTCTAGATCCATCCTTTTCATATTAATAAAGATAAGTTCTTTTTCTATCTATATCATAGATAGAGTAGTAGGTTTTTTTATTCTAAGAGCATCAGCTACATTTTTCAACTTTCCAAGATGGTAGTTAATAGAGAAATTTTAGTCTCTAACCAACATTAACCATCTTTGTTGATGTATGTTCAGATATTTCTATGTGAATATATAATTTAGACTCTTATAATCTATATATATGACACACTTATCACCATAGAGGTAGTACCACCATATCTTCAAGTGGAATCTCACAACTTCGAAATCCAAATCATGTGTTGAGAATTTATTCTCATGGATATTTAACTATCATGACGAATAATCTATCAATTTATCATTATGTATGAGTATACAACCCAGTCATTTCATTGAAGAATCACTGTATACCACAAAACCTTGTCCACATGATGGTAATATGAGTATATGTGTAGTGATGAGCCACTTCATGAGCTCCTTAAAGCTTCCCATACAATTTTCTATCTAGATATACTTTATCCCTTTTGATTTCAACACAATTAGAAGGATAGAAAATCATGAGAAATTTCTCACCAAATATCGTTAGTACCTAGATAGGTCAAGAAAACTAAGAATTTATATGAAATGTGATAGTTTTTTCTATTCATCAATTGAGATTATCTTTGAAAGGTCTATATAAATTCCCTTTCTTATGATCACATTCCCTAAAAATGTGGCTTTCTATATCAAAAAGTTACACTTTCTAAACTTAGTGTAAATTTTATCTATTCTTAATGTGTCTAAAAAATCTTTAGTTGATTTTCTTTTTCTAACATACCATTGGAGTAAATATGAATATATTGAAAAATAATACCAAAAATTTATTTAGGTAGTCGATAAAGACATTGTTCTTAAAATCAATGAATATTGTAGGGGAATTAGTAAGTCCAATAGGAATCACTATGAACAAGTATAGTCCATACCATGTTTAGAATTTTTTCTTCTAAATATATTCCTTCTTTAACTTTAGTTGATGATATCTAAATTGAATATCCACCTTTAAGAAGTAGTTATCTACATATATTTGATCGAAAAATTCATAAATATTTGAAATGGGAAACTTTTTCTTTATAGTGGTACTGTTGAGATCTAAGTAATCAATATGGAACCACATCGATCCATCATTTTATTGATAAATATAATTGGTGAACCCTAAGGGGATGAACTAGATAATATGAACCCTTTTTCCAAATAATGTTACAACTGGTTATTTAGATACTCCAATTTTATTAGGGATATCCTCTAGGGGAATTTGGGGATATGAGTAGCACCGAGTAGAAGATATATTGAGAACTCCACCTTAAAAACTGGGGGAAAGTAGGGTATTTCTTTGGGTAATGCATCAATATATTCATTCACAAGGGGAATTTCTACAAGGATGGTACTTTTGTTTGACTCATCAATTTAATAGAGGTATGATTCCTTCCATGGAATCAAAACCCACACCATTGAGGTATTTTCCAAAGGATATTCATTATCTTTCTTGAATTTGTACATGATTATAGGATGGTTCAAAAAATAGAAAGAGATTTTCTTCTCTAGATAGTTGAGGTGATCTCTATATAACAAGAGGCAATCCATTACCAGTATAGTGTCAAATTCCACTGAGGGAAGGATTGTGAGATTTTATATAATATTCATCCCATGGAAACTAATTAGAGAACATTCCAACACTTGGGTTGCATTGATCACACCACCAGTTGTTTTTATCAATGTCACTACTTCAAGGTATTGGGTTTTTGATTCAATATTTCTAGAAAAATTTTATGATATAAAGTAATGTATTGAATCATAATTAAATAATTTTTTTAGTCTTGTGTGAATAGTAAGTGTACCTTGTATGACTTTATTTTCATGTTCCACCCTAGTGGTAGTGATTACATAAGATTTACCTTTCTCCTTTGAATTTGGTGGTTGCAGATGCTTATTACATTCAAAGTCCCATGGTTTAGAACACTATATATCATGGTTCCCTAGATCCCTACTATTAAATCATGGAACTATGAGTGGTTCCTCCCATTCCTCTATCATGTTAGCCATCTACTTCATGTATCTTTAGAATTCATGATCTTAGTGGCCTTCTCTCCCAAAATTATTTTATTTACCTATCCCATTGAGGTAATTACCTTGATTATTCTTCATAAATTTTTGAAAAGTGGGTGGTGGGATCTTGTTTCATCCTTTTTCATTCGATCCCCCATCTTGAAAATCCATATTTCATTTATTATCTCTATAACCATGGGATAATTCTCTAAACTCCATCTCTACTTTGAGATCACAATGAACTACTTCATCATTACTTCTAATGTCTTGGATGGATAGAGCCTTTAATAGGATTGGTTTTACACCATTAAATAATCTTTCTATTTTTCAATAATTTTTAATAATGAAATGAAATGCATATCATCCATGCCTTGTGAATGTTTCTTCATAAAGCATGAAAGATTCACCATACTATTTATTAAGATCTTGGAATTTTCTCTCCATATTTGCTCAAAGATTTTGAGGGAAATAATTATAAATAAATAACTTCTTAATGTCTTCCCACTCCATTTTATTCGGTCCATCTATTGTATTGGTATTATTTATCAACTCCCACCAGTGATCATACTTTCGATCCAAATAATTGACAGCCATGGTAACTTTCTCCTTCTCAGAATAGTGAAGCATAAAAAGATAATCTCCATTGACTTAACCCAATATTCTATGATATGTGGATTGGAAGAACTGATAAATTTTTTTGTTCATTGGTTCATAAATGATTCAATGGATAATTACCCCATATTAGGAGAAGTACAAAAATTGCACATGACTCAGGTTATTATTCATAGCCTGAGATAGTCGGGTAATAATTTGCATGATGTTTTGAATTCCACTTCACAAGGAATTGGGGATATCATTTGGAAAATCGATGTATTATCCATCATAAGGGTTACTAGTATGGTTTTCTATGGTTCCCACCATTTCATAAAATAGTAATTGTTTGAAAAATATGTAATTCAAAAAATCCTGAATAAATAACATATTCTTATGTGAAAATTATTTATAAAGTAATATCTTATGGGATTCATAAGTTTATACTTTATCTCAAATGATGATTCTACTATCATTTACATTAATACTTTTCTAACATTATGATAAATTATTAACTTAGTTATATATCTTTTGTAAAGGTTTGTATAGAGCTTGTGACTAAATAAATAATATACCCCAAGAGTGTCAAGCCAGGTGTATAACAAGGCCTCTTTTTCATGCACTAGGTGACAGTTGAGTTAATATCTAATAATTAATTTATGAGGTTATTACCCCTAGGTAAAATTGGGAAAGATCCCTAAGCACTTATAGTATCAAGAAATAGATTTTATTCTTTTAATACCACAGAACTTTATAATTTATCAAACATAGGATATTTACTAATAAATTGACTTATCCAAACGGGTTTCAAAAACTTTTCCATATATTAATTCTTAAATTAACTAAATAGTGATCTTTTACAAACTACATTGACCCAAATTTTTTATACATTACTATCAAATCATTTTTTAGATAAAAAATAAAATGGTAATACAATTCAGCTTCCAAAGTGTTAGTATCTTTGTAAAATTAAAATAATACCTCAATTGTATATAATAAAACTTAAAAAATATTTAAATACTTCTTTATCCTCCTAGAAGCTCTCACATTATCTTTAGTACATGTATTCACGTGGGGATATACTTCAAATAATGGGTCGAAATAAAATTCTAGTAAGGGGAGGAATATCATAGGAGGAATAAGGGATATGAATTGATATTACATGAGTTAGATTAATAAATATCATCATATCATAAGAATAGGACAATAATCATAATAATGAGGGAATATTTTGATAAAGGAATGGAATGTGTCAAATGCATAACAGTGAAAGATCATAACTTAGTGGTAAAATACCAAACAAATTTTTGAACAAATATTGCATAATGTTCACACATAACATATGTGCATAAATCATAACATCATGATTATGAAGAAATATAGCATAATGTTCAGGAATATTTCACATAATTTCATGAGATATATCACATTACCCAATGCATTGAAGGTTTGTATAATTCTGGACTTACCCATCACTCAACAAAATCATCATAATCATACACACCACATTGAAAAAGAATCTATAACAATCGTAGTCATGAAATAAAATAATGGAAAATAATGTTTTTTATAAGGTTGTAATAAATAATAATTTAAGGAATGAACTTTTTGGTTCCCAAAATAATAGGGCATATTATATTTTTTCAAGAAAGATCAATTTGCATTGAAGAATAAACAAAAATATTCAAAGATATGTTTGAAAAAATAAATTCCCTTTCTAAAAAATAATGTAATTGGATTATAAGTCCATTTGATAAGGTAAAAACATGTGTATCCCTAAAAATAAAAGGTAAATAATTGAAAAAGTACACTTTAAGTACAATATAGGAACATCCGTATTAAAGAACCTTTGTGGTTAAATTGTTTTACCAGATATTTTCAATTTTTTGACAACTAACCTTTTGTATAAGAATGTTTTTGTTATCCAGGAATCAGATCCATATACATCGTATTTAGATCATCTGATCCAAAATAATAAGAGGTATAAATTGTTGTTTGATAGATGTTTTCATCTTTTGTGATTATATAATGAAAAAGTTGTGAAGCGAAGAAGTCATTCTATTGATGAATAGTTTTGAAAGAATATTGTAAAGTGAGGAGTTAGAAAGTTTTCATACTTTCTAAACCAAATTAAAATATGATTTTATGATCATAAAGTTCTCAAAAATCATGAAAAATATCATGATAAAATATTTTGAATAAATGGTGGAGAGGTTTAAGGAATTTCACTATTACAGTAATGGGAATTCAATCAGAATGGGAATTCCATCGTAATGGGAATTCCATCATAATGGGAATTCAATCGTAATGAGGATTTTATCAGACTGGACTAAGAATGAAAAAATTGTAATGAGTTGAAAAGGAAACTAAATTAATAACAAGCTGAAGAGGAAATAGTATTCATAATGATTTGAAGAGGAAACTGAATTTGTAATGAGCTGAAAAAGAAAAAAATCATAATTAGCTGATAAAGAAACAGAGATTGCAATGATATGAGAAAGAAAAAGAAATCATAATGAGATGAGAGGAAAACAGATTCGTAATGCACTGATTATGAGGAAGACTCTAAAAGAATATTCCAAAAGTTTTATAAATACTTTAAGAGGTCAAACATGAAATTCAATTTTTCATAAATCTCAGATAAATCCAAGGAGGTTTGAATAAGTAAAAGTTTAAATGTGATAGATTTTTTTAGTTTTTTAAATTTGAGGAAGTGGGGAAGGTTTTCATGTTTCCCGATTTTTCTTTTTGATGTACCTATAAATACATTCTCAGTAAATTCATTCATAATTGACTTTTCACACAATCAAAAAAGGAGGAGCACTGAATAAATCAATTGAAAGTCATTTCTAGCAAGATATCTCATTAGGATAATTAGATAAATGAATTTTTGTTTATTTTATTGAGTAAGATCATATTTAGGAGATTTTATTCATTCAATACGATTGAGTTAATCAAATTGAAGAAGATCGTATTGACAATTTGAGTAGCATTTGAGTTTTTCATATTGAGAATGGGTTCTTTATATTGAGTCCATCATATTGAGAGAATAAGATCCCATCTCATCATATTGATATAATCATATTTAGACTCATTATATTGAGAGAATCAAATCCAAACTCATTGGATTTAGAAAATTGGATCTCACCAAATCGAATTAAAGATTTAGACTGAGTAATTGTGGATAAGTTTCAGAAAATAATGTTATTTTATTTGGATAAATTGTTTTATAAGAAAAAAATTTAAACTAATTAGAGTCTTAATAATCTTTCCTATCATGAGATAAAATTTGTCTAAAGGTATTTGTCACAAGTTGTATTCACGTCTCCATAATAGTGGATTTTCATTGACCCACAAGAGTGGCCATGGAAAGGATGCAAGTTCTCACACTAAGGTTGAACCATAAAAATATTATGTTATTTACTTTATTTCCTAATTTTTTATGCATGATTATTTACTAAAAGTTGATAAGGAAATAAAAATTAATAGGTTACAATTGTTATGTTTTGAAAATTATTGAAACTTATAAAAAGTGAACAACTGATTTAACCCCCCATATTAGTTTTTATTAAATCCTTTGGAACATCAATTGGTATCATAGGTAAGGTTCCCTCATTTAATCCTTATCATGGATAATATCAATTCTATCAATAGTATAAGAATTCCTATATTTGATGATAAAAATAATTATGGTTGAAATAATAAGACAATTCCTTATTTCCTATATCTTATCCTAGAAGTTATTGATGCTTCTACTATTAGTTTTCCACCTATTGGGAAATTTTCTCCTTTTATGTTTGCTGATAAGATAAATTTATATGTTGACGGAAAGGATAAAAATTCAATGCTCAAATCCTTATAAAAGAATGCTTATCAAAAGGTTATGGGTCTCAATACTTTAAAAATTATGTGGGATAAGCTGGAAAGTGTTTTCAAAAGGAATACTAAAGTTAAGGAAGGAAAGCTAAAAAATTTTCATATTAATTATGAGACAATAGAATGAGATATGAAGGAATAATTTATGAATATGTCACTAGATTAAATGATTTTTTTTCAACATCATAGGATTCAGAGATGTCTTGGAAGATTCTACAATTTTTAAGAATATTATGAGAATTGTTTTGAATAAGTTTGATTATAAAATTTCCTCTTTAGAATATAAGAAAGATTTATCTCTTGATGAGTTTCATAACTTTCATATTTCTTATTAAATTATGAAAGCTCCAATGTTTAAAAATAAGATAAAATATGAAATGGATTTTGAAACCATGAGAAATATAAAAATCTAATATGTTTAAGAAGTTGATCCTTGTGAGTTTGAAGATAAAGAGGATGATTAGTTGAATGAAAAAATAATGTTTCTTTTATCCAAGAACTATTTAAGAGTAAGAGGAAATTATGGAGGTAAACTTCCTATCAAATTTTTTTAGTGTGGTAGAATCAGACACTTTGCTATGAATTTCCCCATGAAAAAAGTTGGAGAATATCGAGATGATTCAGACGAAAAACCATGATGTAAGAAGTTGAATAAAAAGGATAAAAAATAAAATTAATCAAAAAAATATAATAAGTCTAATGGAAACAAAATAAGTATATTGATTAATAAAGTTGAATCACACTCAACTAGATACAATTCCTATAAAGATCAAATTTCAAAAAAAATTGAACCTTCATTGAAAAAGTTGATAAAATAAATGGTTCCTCAGAGAGTGAAGAAGGTGGTGAAGAATATTATAGATGAAATCATCTTAGAATAGAACTTTTTTCATGTCTTGATAAAAAAACTCTCAAGATAGAAATTAGATTTATGAATAAAGATTGTGAATAAGTTTTTAATGGAAGAAAATATGTCATCAAGTAGGAGGAAGAATACATTGAGGATATTTAAAGTTATAAACATATAATTGTTGAATAGGGAAATATGATTGAATAAATTATTAAGAAGATAGAATCAAAGGAAGAATAAGATAACAATTTTTAATCAAAAATTATTGAGTCTAAAATTACCTTGATGAAATGAATGAAAACTTCAATAAATCTTCATAAGTAAAAGATGAGACTTCTATAGTTGCTGAGAAGGCTCAATATGAGAATCAGGTGAAATATTATCTTACCAAAAATAATGTTTCATCTAATTCATTTAACATTTTAGTTTCCAAAAAAATTATTGGGAAATATTTGGTGAAACAATGATGTGAGAAACTTATCAAATCTAAAAAATTAGATAACTCACTCAAAAAAATATGGTACACATCATGAGTATCTTAGTGTTGAAATAAGTTACAAACCTCTACAAAGTTTCAATATAGAAAGATCTTATTTCAATAGTAAATCATGATTATATGGTTATTGTTTGTGTTATGGAATATATCGGAATATGTATTATAATTTTTTGTATAATTTATCCTTACCTGGAATAAGTTTTGATAAAAGTGGAATAAATGGTGAAAGTATAATGAGCAACTTTCCAAACTTATAGAAAGTTGAAAAAGTGAATTCTCAAGATGTTAGAAACTTTCCAACAAGAAATAAATTTGAATTTATATATGATGGTTTTAGAAGATGTTATAAGTATAGTCATCGTGATGAAAAATGTAGGACACACCTTCTGGAATAAGTTTCTTATAATAGAAAAGAAAAGGAAGCTGAAAAGAACAAAGTTGAGGAAAGAGCTTTGGTTGTTGAGACAACTTTTAAGGCATGTAAAAATAAAAAAACATGTTTACTTTTTTTAAAGGTTGGGGATGAAGCCTCATTATTATTTAAGAAATCTAAGAAGCTGTTTTTGGAAAAGTTTTGTGTATCATAAAAAGTGTGGAAGATGGAAAAGTTATTATAAAAGGAGAAAGAATCAGTGAGAATATTATTCAAATAAAATAATTAAACAACTCTTATTACTTAAGCGATGAAGATAAAAATAAATTCTAGCACAAAAGACTTTTCCACCTTTGTATAAAAACAAGAATAAACTTTCTAAATTTGATTTTGTCCAGAATTTTCTAGAATTGAAAAGAATATATGAAGATTTTTGTATTACATTCCAGAAAGAAAATATGACTAACCAAAGTCATAAGAGAATTTAGATTCAATCTACCAAACCTCTTGATCTTATTCATTATGATTTATGTGGGTTGATAAGGTATTAATTATAAAAACTATATTTTTACTTTATCACTTTCATTCATGATTTTAATAAAATGAAAAACATCATGTTTATGAAGCACAAGTCAGAGGATATTGAAATGTTAAAATTCTTCAGAAAATATTTTGTGAAAGAAATATGGGTTTATATAAATAAGTTGAGAACTTAAAATGGTACTGAATTCACAAAAGATAATTTTGAAAATTATCTGAGAAAGTATGGTATAAGACATCAGTATATTTCTCCCTATACTCTAAAAAAATGGATTAGTAGAGATAAATAATAGATGTTTGGTGGAAATGGGAATAAGTATGTTATCAAAATACAAAATTTCAAAATTATATTGGAGAGAAGCTATTATTACTGTTGTACATGTTAAAAATAGATACTTTTTGAGACTTAAAACCAACATGACTCCTTATGAAATGTATTATAACAAAAAAAATTGAAATACTTCAAAGTTTTTAGAATTACATGTTGGATCAAAATAAAAAATCAATATTTGGGAAAGTTAGATAAGAAAGATGAGAATTGAACTTTTATTGGTTATTCAAAAAATTGAAGAATTTACAAATGTTGGAAAAAATGTTTAAAAAATTTGATGGACTCATATGATGTGAAAGTAATTGAAAATAAAAATTCCTTAACAAAAGTTAGGGATAATTCTAAGGAGTATAAACTAGATAATTCCAAAAAAAATTGAAAGTAAGTAAAAACTTCCTTGTCAAGATTTAAAAAATTCATGTAATGAAGAAAGTTTAGCTGGGAAAGAAACTTTTAAATTTATTACTTTACAAAAACATTTTGTGTCTGAAAACATTATTGGAGATCCAAAAGCTCCATTTAACACCATAAGAAAGATGATATTCGTTAATCAGACTTCACTTATCTCAAAAGTTGAAGTGGACTTAGCTTCATAGTCTATTCTATACAAAGAATAGGTGGATGCTATGAGTGAAGAGTTTGATCAAATTGAGAAGAATGAAACTTGGGAACTTGTTCCATGACCAGTAAATATTATATTATCAGAACAAAGTGGGTCTACAAAAACAAATTGAATTATTTTGGAGAAGTTTCAAGAAACAAGGAAAGAATTGATTATAAAGGATATGTAATGGTGGAAGTTATGGATTTTGATGAAACCTTTTCCCTTATTACATGGCTAGAAAATATTTGAATATTTCTTTTAGTGGATTCTCATTAGAATTAAAAAGTTTATCAGATGGATGTAAATTCATATTTCATAAATGGTGAGATTGGGGAAGAATTTTAAATTGAACAAACTTATGGGTTTCTACTTGATGAAGATGAAAACATGGTTTTTAAATTGAAGAATGCATTGTATTGGATTAAATAAGCTCCAAGTTCTTGGTATTAAATACTTGAGAATTATTTGATAATGTTATATTTTTCTAAAGGAAATGTTGATAGAAAGTTATTTTTGAAAGATGTTGACTCCAGATGTCTAATTTTAATTGTTTGATTGGATGATATAATATTTTATGGGGATGGAAAAGATTTTTGTAAAACATTTTCTGAGTAATTGAAGAAGAATTTTGGAATGTATATGTTATAAGAATTAACTTTATTCCTTGGATTACAAGTTCAAAAAAAGGAAAAAACATTTCCTTATCTCAAAAAAATAATTCCAGGGAATTATTAAATAAGTTTGGGATGGAATGATCCAAAGAAGTTTCAACTCATATTTTAGTGAGCATAAAGTTGATTAAAGATGAACCTGTAATAATTGTGAGTCAGAGAGACTTTGGGAAGCTGATAGGTAGTCTTCTTTTCCTTACTGACTTAAGACCTGATATTGTATATTCTGTGACTTTGTGTTCTAGGTATCAAAGTAATCTAATAGAATCATATATATTGACAGTAAGGAGAATTATAAGATATGTAAATGGAACAACCTTACATGTATTTTTATAAAAAATAAATTGTGAGATAAAGTATCACGGCTATATTGATGCCTATTGGGATGGATATTTTAATAATAGAAAATCAACCTCAAGAAGAACTTTTTTGGGGTGAAATTTGTGTGAGTTGGCATAGTACAAGACAAATTTCAGTAAATTTGAGCACAGCTAAATCTGAATATATTTCACCTACTCAGGATTATACTCAAATGTTCTGGATGAAAGTTCATTTGGAAGATTTGAAATTAAAATTCTCTAAACCATTGAAGATAGTTTTTGATAATTAGAGTGAAATTGGTCCTTCAAAGAATCATATCCAATATTCAAGATAAAAGAAAATTGATATAAAGTTTCACTTTATAAAATAGAAAGTTTCTACTTGAGATATTTTTCTAAAATACATTTCAACAAAGTATTAGATTGTTTATATCATGAAAAAAGACATTTCGAGAGAAAGGTTTGGGGAATTGAGGCTGAAACTTGATGTTCATCTCCTCCCATATCTTCCTAAACCTCATAAAAAAGAACCCCCCCCCACCATGATTTGGATTATGTTTTGTAAGAAGTACTTATTTATATTTCTAAAATAAATATGATGTTGTGGGTATCATAAAGTGGGAGAGAGATAAAATAAAAGTGAGAGAAAAATAAAAGTGAGGGGCAGTTATCTTTGTATGGATGAAAAATTTTCTTATCACCAAGGGATGAAATTCCTTCAAAAACATTACTTTATCTAGTAGTGTGGTGTCAAGACACTATATTTTGAGAAAACATATGTTTTGATAAAATTAAAAAAAACATGAGTTATTCACAATAGTTAATTTGTTAAAAATTATGAGAATTGGAAGAAAAATTAATGAGGGTTGTCAACAAATCCAAAGGGGGGAGATTGAAAAAACTTTTTGGTTAAATTTATTAAACGAAGTTTTTGTATTTTTTGAAAACTATCCTTTTGTATAAGAATTTTTTTATTATCTATGAATAAGATCCATATGTATCATATTTAGATCATCAGATCCAAAATAATCGGAGGAAAAAATTGTTATTTGCTGGAAGTTTTCCATTATTATAATCAGAGAAAAAAAAATTTCTGAGTGAAGAAGTCATTGTGTTGCTGAATATTTTTAATAGAATAATGTGATGTGAGGAGTTAGAAAGTTTTTATACTTAAAAAAAAATCATACAATGATTTTATGATCATAAAGTTCTCAAAAATCATGAAAACTCTCATGATAAAATATTTTTGAAAAAATGGTGGAGAAGTTTGAAGAATTTAAGAGTTAGAGTAATGGTAATTCCATCATAATGGGAATTCTATCGTAATGAAAATTACATCATAATGAGGACTCCATTAGACTTATCTAATAAGGAAATGGAATTTGTAATGATACAAGAAGGAAATATAATTCATAATGATCTGAAGAGAAAATAGAATTCGTAATGAGTTGAAGAGGAAACAGAATTTGCAATGACCTAAAAAAGAAAAAGAAATGATAATGAGTTGAGAAAGAAATAGAAATCATTATAAGAACATAAAGAAATAGAAATCATAATGAGATGAGAAGGAAACAGATTCATAATGATTTGATTATGAATAATAATAAAAAATAGTATTCTAGAAGTTTTATGAAGAATTAAAGTGGTCAAACATGAAATTCAATTTTTCTTAAATATTAGAGAAATATAATGAGGTTTTAAGAATTCAAAGTTGAATTTTTAATGTGATATATTTTTGGATTTTCTGAAATTCAAGGAAGCAGGGAAACTTTTCAAGTTTCATACTTTTACTTTTTTAGTCACCAATAAATACTTACTTATATTATTCATTCATAATTGACTTTTTAGGAAAGCGGAAAAGGTAGAGTGCTGAAGAAATCAAGTGAAAGTATTTTTCGACCAGATATCTCATGAGGAGGATCAGATAGTTGAATGTTTTTTACCTGATTATATAATATTATATTGAGAATATTGTATTCAGTCAATTGGATTGAGTTAATTAGATTTAAGAAGATCATATTGAAAATTTGAACAGAGTTTGAGTTTTTCAACTTAAGAATGGGTTTATCATATTAAGTCCATCATATTGAGAGAATTAGATCCAAACTCATCACATTTAGAGAATTTGATCTTGACTCATTATATTGGGAGAATAAAATATATACTCATCGGATTGAGAATATTGGATCCATCCAAATTGGAAGGAGGATTTAGACTTATAAATTATGGATCAATTTCAACAAATTATTTATTCATTTCTTTGGCTCGATTTTTTTATAAGAAAACATTGTAAACTAATGGGAGTCAGTATAATCTTTTCAATAGAGAGATAGAAGGTGTCTAACAAGAGTTCGTACAAATTGTATTCACTTATTTATAATATTGGATTTCTATAGACCCATGGGAGTGGCTATGGAAAGGATGTATTTTTTCACACTGATTCTGAACCTTGTAAATATTGTGTGATTTAATTTCTTTCCTACTTTTTAATTCATGAGTATTTACTAAAATTTGATAAGGAAATAAATCTTAATAGATTGTATGGGTTAAGTTTTGAAAACTATTGAAACTTATAAAAAGTGAACAACTGATTCAACCCCCCCCCCACACTTATGAGTTATTATTCTATCCTTTTGAACTTCACATATGAAAATTATGTTAAAGATAAGATAAACCAAAAAAATAAGGATTTGGGTTTGAGAATTCCCTTACCATAAACCCCATTTTATTTTATCTATTTTCCATATCCTAAATAATAATCATAGAATTATTAAAAAATGGAGAAATAATTGAATTATGTTCATATTTTCACTATTTATTAATTATAATAATTTAATTATATTCTATAATTCACTTTGTTAAAGGTGAAACTTTTTGATATCATATTTTTCTTAAAAAATCATATTTAGTTTTGATTTCACTATTTTTGTTCACGGTCATTAATACAAAAGAATAACTAATTCATGAAGAAAAAATAGGTATATTTAAATATTTAAATATTATTAATAATTTATTATAACCAACCATAAGTGTTATTATAATAAAGGAGTTGAAAACTTCCTCATTGGTGGTCAACTAACCGTTAGTAGGACATTTTCCAAAAAATAATAAAGAGAAGTTTAAAATATAAATACATTGTAAATATAATTAATATAGTATGTTAACATAATTAAAATAATGTAAAAATAATACACTATTAATACTATAATATTTTGGTTTTAAAGAAATAGATAAAAAATAATAGAAGAGAAAAGTGGGAGTATAAGTTGATGAAAACTTACTATTTTCATAGTGTTGTTTATTTTCTATGGCACTAAGATGCTTTGATGCATGAAGTCAGTTTATCCTAGAATATTAATAAGGATTATATTGGGATTAAGATAGGTTATTTTAGTATATTATTGTCTTTGGTAAGTGTAAGTGAAGTTGTTTTCAAGGGGAGGGGTGAAGGGTTATTTATGCTTGAGGAGATTGGTATTTTTGACTTATAATATTTAATAAAATATTATATCCAAGGTTAATCTTTCAATAATAATATTTTTGAAATTATGAAATATGTTTAGATTAAATAAAATAATCTAATTAATATAATCCAAATTTAATTGTTTAATCAAGAGGAAAGGTGGAAAAAAGAAAAAATATTATTTTAATGGAATTATTTTAACATTATACTTTATAAAATACTTATTTGGTTTGGAAAACATGTTAAATCTATTTAAATGAATAATTTATCTAACTAAATATGTTTTTAGATAATAAAAACATTCTAGAGTTCATTTTGTCATTATTACATCACGAATGTAGTGATTTAAAACAAACTAATTATGAAAAAACTATATTTTTACCATTCACATAAAAATTGATTTATTTTAGAAAATTAAAAAAATAACCATTATACAATTTTAAAATGAGTATTCAAAAATTTAAATTATTTTATCAAAGTAATTTTCAAACATTGGTAATTTTAATTTTTTAAACATAAAAAATTATGATTCTTAAGAAATATATTAAAATACAGTTTATTAAAAATGTGCTTATATTTTCTTTGAGTTTTTAATCATGATAAATATTTTATGGGATTATAATATTTATATTTTATTAAATTACTCGTGATGAATATTATTGACATTACATTTTATTATTTTTAGGTGAAATTACAATTCCAATGTTCAGATTACTATTTCAACAGTCTGGTTACTATTCCCAACGATTTAGTTACTACTTCAGCAGTCACATTATTATTCCAATGGTAAAATTAACTTCCATAAATACCGCATCATTCATTTATTACACATTTACTAAAATTCCTCCCATGTTTCTATATTTTCATTCTCTAAAATATCGATTGGTTTAATGAAATTTTGTTTCTTTTCTATATTGTTTTTCAAGTGAGTGATATTTCTAGAAGATTAGAATAATCCATGATTTCCCATTCTAATTTTTCTTTTCAATATTTTTCCCATTGTGTTATTTTTCATTTTTATGGTTTTAGTTGTTGAATTATGTAATGATATTCATAAATTAAAAAAAGTGTTATTCATGTTTCTATGTTTTATATTCATATAATACTTTATAATATAACAGACATTTATTTTTGGAAGTAAGTATCTTTTACAAAAACTATGTCATTACATTGAGACACATGGATACTAAATATTAGCACAACATTTCAATGATTAAAAATCCAATTTAAGGGTGAGAAAAATTAAAGTTAAGAAAAATAACCCTAATTTCATAAAACATATATTTATGAAGATAAATATGTTTACTTCTAAAATATTTAAATATTTTGAGATCTTATATGAAAACAATAAGGAAAGTGGGAATTGTTATGATGAATTATAGGTTACTCCTACCTTTTATGATTTAGTTTCTACTTATGTTATAAGGCCATAGAGGATGAATAAGAATCAAAAGATGGTTGACGATGAATCTACCATGGTATGTAAACAAAATAAAGATACTAAGTAAGCCACATCTAATAATAAAATAAATGAAGATATCAAATCAAAGATAAGATACTTAAATTTTAAAAGGAAAGGACACATGATATACATATAAATTCAATTTATTAAATTTCATTTTAATGGAACTAACCTAGAAAAATGGAATAAATCCAAGAAGGAAACAAATTGATTGGTTTTGTGGAAGATATATTCGATGGAAAAATTAAACATCATAATATATTGACAAATAAGGGTAACATAAAGGATGTTAAGAAGCTACTTGAAAGATGTAAAGAGGCTATGTACTCTCATGAGTGTTGCACAATTTTACTATAATAATTGGAGAGGTTGGTAAATAAAAGGAAATGGGAATCAAGTTATATGCATGATACGAAATTTTTGGTGAATAATAAATCATCATGGAATGATAAAGTTAAACATGTTCCTAATTTTTTCCAGACGATTTTTTATAATCAATTGGATTATGAAAGGAAGATGGAAGAAACTCAGAAGAATTTTTGTGCCTTTTAAAAATAATTAAAAAATATAGTTCCATAAAAATTGAATGATAAAGTTGAAATTAAGAAGACCATACTTCCCAAAAAGGTTAATGTTTGGAAAAAGAAGGTTGTAATCATGAAGGGTTGTTGTAAATTTTAAGCTAAATTGAATGGGTATCATGGGTTGATAAATATATCTAAATTTGTTTCTATAACTAATAATAAAAAAGGGGATCCAACTTATTCCTAGATATATATTATGTTTCTAATACAGGGATTTGAAGGTGACACGAGTATTCTAGGGGTGATTTAATGTAATTGATTTTGTTAAATTCATATAGAAATTCAGAATATAAAAATAATGGAGTTCATTACATCACATGATATCATGTTACCTCCTTGATACATTTCAACATGTATCATCCTTGATACAGAAGGTGCAATAAGGATACCCTTCTAGGGAAATTAGGGTTAGAGAGATACAAAAAATGTATAATTAATGAAAAAATTTATGTTTTTATAACTTATGGATCCTGTGATACTATAAAATTTATTATGTTTTTGAGAATTATACTTAATTATTGAAAATAAAAAATTAAATAACCAGAGAGTCGTAGTTCTAGAGGTTTAAGACTATATAAGTAGTTGTTTTAAACAATGTGTATGATATTTTTGATATTGGAATTCTATAAATTATATATTCTATCATTGATAAGGTATAAATACTATACTCTCATTTCCACTTGTGAAAAAAATCTAAATCTAAAGGGGAGATATTGATGGTTTTATAACATGGAAAATGTAACTTGAAAGAGAAGAAACCTAATTTTTTAGTGAATGTTATTAATTATTTTTTTTAGAAGGGTTAAATATATAAGTTTAATTTAAATCTCTTTAATAAACCCCCAAATAGGATTTTGGTGTCGATATCAATTCATGAATAATTTATTGATGGTTTTAATACCTAATATTTCCACTCTTGTTTTCTAAAATTAGTGTTACTCACGTATACTAATATATGATAAATGTATGACTCATTTATTTGAGATAATTGATGACATCCTTCCCTTAATAAATCATGTTTCACATTTAATTAAAATGAACAAAATTTGTATAAGATTAAATGTAAAATTTAGGATTATAGTATGAGATATGTGTAAATATCCCCTACTCAAAAATATCGTTATAATGATATTAGAGAAACATTAAATTTATTGTCTATAAAGGGTTGGATAAATGTGAGAAAAACTCATTTTATTATTTAATTTAGTTTTTATTATGTATTGATAACATATACAAATGGGTGGATTAAATAACTAAATGAATGTTTCATGATGATGATATTTGAATTTGATGATTTTTTTTTGAGAAACCAGTAGATTATGATGAGTTTTGAATGGTTGTTAAATACAAAAAGTAATGATAATGTCTGAAGTTAGATTGAAATTACAATAGGAGAGATTATGGATTTTATTACTTATGAATACAAGTGCAGTATAGATCTAATTCTGAAATATAATACTCTATGATATTTTGAGTTTTGTTGACTCATATGGATATTTTGAGTAGTATATCTGATTATTGTTGAGATAAACCTAATGAGAAAAAATGAAATGAATTTTTTTATTGAGATAAATTTCAACTACATGGTTTTAATGATAGAGTTGAATTTTTTTTGCATCTAAAATATACACTATATAGAATCCATGAAAACTAGTATTTCCAATTATCAATCGACTAATTCATGTTAATCTATGAATGATTCAAAAATAATAATATTTATAGAGGAGGTTAACAATGAAGATGACTTAGAAAATTCCTCTAGAAGCTACTGACTATAAGTTAAAAAGTGGGCCATGGATGTGAAGCTAAATTACATCCAAAAGATTACAAGTAGAGGATGTTGACCTTTCAAGGATACCTTAATACACTACCGATAGTTGGATAACATGAGGAAGTTTTGATTTTTATATAAATATAAACAAAATAAATCATATTTCCTTGATATGTAAAAATTTGACTGTATATAGAAGATATATTTCAAAAAATTATAAATAATTTGAAAATTACATAAAAAATCATTCTAGAGATATAAAAATTAAATATTTCATTCATTATAGTCATCAGTAAGAGTTGATAACTAGATATTTTGAAAAGTTTTGTGACCTTACTATTATTCATTATAATAAATCATTATTATATAAAAGTACAAGAGAATAAATTTAAGGGTATACCAGTTATCCAAATAAGATATGTTTAATACTCTTAGAGTTATACTAAAGGAAGTCGATTTTTGAATGTTGTGTTGTAATGAATTTGGAAGAAAAGGTTGTTGAGAGAGTTATTATAAAAATATATTTTTAGGTTTTTCAATTTCATGTTAGATGATTATACTCTATGCTTTCATGAAATAAACATCAGGTGGTTTTATAATCTATAATGATTCAAGATGAGTTTGATTTAATAATCCAAATAGGGATTTTAAAAAGGAAATAAAATAATTTTGAAACATATTATTTCATAATATAGTTTGTCATATCAATTTAAGGAAATTAATTTGATCATTTTTATGAAATAAAATAAGGTATAGTGTATAATAATGAATTAAACTATTGTTTTCTATACTTCGAAATATTAAATTGGTTATTTGATTAGAATAAGATCTTGATTTTCCAAGGAAATTGGAAACTAAAAGATGAAGGAGAAGTTATGAAGTTAGCAGTTTGATCAGTTAATAATTATAAAAAATATAGTTATAATAAAATCAAAGGTTTGTATAAATTAATGTGTGATAGAATTATCCAAATATTGATGGATTTTAGATTCATATGTGAAGACTGAAGAATTCACATATATAAATGAATAACTTTGATATATTCATTATAATGGAGTATAAATATTTTCTTCTGACTGGAATGTGTTTAAGGATGATAAATTTATCATGTCAAATATAATAAAAGTTATGAATAGTGAATTATGAGGTAATTAGAAGCTAAATATTGAAAGGTTAATTTTTTAGAAGTTGATCATCAAAATCCAGAGTATATTAGAAGTTATGTTAATTAGAAGTTGTAAAGATAAGATGATGGAAGATAAATTTTTAATGATATAGTGAAACAAGGGTAGAGGTATTTTAGTAGATCATATAGTGTGTCTGATTTAGTTTAAAGTTAAAAATATGGGGGAAAATTGAGTTTTGATTTATAGGTAGAACCAGAAGCATAGTGATTTCTACAGAAGATCGGCAATGAGTTGATTCTAAAGATATTTCACATAAATTTATGTGAATTAAAATTCAAGATGATGATGTTATTATAGAGGTTTAAGATAAAAAAATCATGATTCATAATCTATTATTAATGTTGAGATTTGAGTATAGGGTGAATAAAGTTGGCCAGAAACATAAAAATGAGGAATTATTTGTCAAGTATGATCTATCGAGAGGACGAATGTGAGATGGAGTAAGGATGATATTTCATAGAGCATTATTTATATCATGATATTTATAAATTAATGTAAGACGATGATAATATATATTATGAGATATGGTGAGTATACTCGCTATGGATTTAATTTAATAAGACCCATAATATTTAATAAATGAATTCCTTTTTATGTTCAAAAAATAATTTCCACTCAGAAATTATTAGCATGATCTTTTTTTTCTTTTCATGGATCCAATATTTGGAAAACATATAAGAATTTTTTTAAATATATTATTTTCCCACGTCAAAAGTGATTTGAATGAATTTTATATCTCTCACTTTTAATGACAGTATTTAAGGGGTTTTTTATAAAACAATCCTATTTTCACTACTATATTCTTCATAGGTGTCTCTCCCATGAAATGTTTTTTTAACACCCTCCACATTCTACAATGATATGATTTATTTATGAAATGGTACATTTTTACATCCCGTGATTTATTAAGTTTAGATTATGTGATGCTTTTTCAAATGTTTACAAAACTCATTCTCTTTATATGGGTTATTTGTGATATGATGATGATTGATTTAATGTGGGACACATATGTATAAATGGTGATGGTTGGGGTAATATGTTCCATTAATTAATTTTTTTAAGATTGATATCTCATGAGATAGTAATTCATAGACATAATGTATTTATTCACAAAGGCATCAGAATAATGGGTTTTTTAATTTTAATGCATGTACATAATGAGAATGTAAACAAAGGTATGAAAATAATGAGTTTGTTAACAATGTTTTATTATTCTTATATTTGTTCCTCCTTTCCAATATTCTTTTCATTTTATTCTATATTACATTCCATGTGTAAGCATATTTTCTAAGATACTAAACACTTTTCTATTATGTTCCAATGTTTTTGGATTATTTTTTTGTAACAACTGATACTTTTATAAATTAAATCCCCTTTGTAATGAATAAATACCTTATTAAGTAATTTAGATATAGAAAACACATTAACTATATTTAATTTGATATTTTGGGTGATTATAAAATATTATCATAATTTTTCTAATGTGCCTAAAAGATATTTAATAATTATAAACATTGTTAATATATCCTTTATAAAATTACTATTAAGATTACTATATAGTAAGGGTTATAATAAAATCTAAATGACACGGAAGGAAGAAGTGATTCTGTCCACCAGTATAATCATACCCTATAAATCCCACTTTTTAGAGTTTTTGATGCATATGGAATCATTAGGATTTTACCATGACTAAGACCAAGCTAAGATTCAAAAATAGTAACTCAAGAAAAACCACTTATAGGAGATGTTCAAGTGTATATAGATCACTACCCAAACCATATTTTTTGAACCACCCAAAGAAAGTACTGTCATCGCAAAACTTATCCTTAAGGAATAAGTTGTCGTAATAATGGATTATATATCTAGAACCTAGTAGTCATACTTTTTAAATTTTATTTTTAATAATATAAGGATTATATTTATACATTTTCATTATTACTTTATATAAATAGTTTTATAAAAATTAGATTTTGATACAAAAAAATTATATTTTTGGGAAATATACAATTTAAATTAATTTTTTTTATAAATCTAAGAGTTTTTAATAAATTTTATTTCCCTAAAATAGTATTACTGAATTATTTTTATTTAAATGTATATTTTAATATAAATTAATAAAGTCCTATGTTTTATAAGCTCTAAAAATAGTCTTGTAAAAAATAGAATTTTAGAGTAATTATAAATTTTTATATAAAAGTGTAAATTATAGTATTTTTCAAATTATTTTTATATAATAAATTTTATTTTTTAAATATTCACATTAGAATTATAGAGTGGATAATTTTTCATAATTTTCTCAGATGGCTTAATTTATTGGTGAAAATTAAATAGAGTATAAATATATAGTATGTATTATGACATAATAATAACTCAAAAGTGATATAATAGTTACTATAAAAGGAATATATGACCAAAAATATTGTTTACATTTAACATTATTTATTTTTGAATTTATTTTATTAATTTTAAAAACCTTTTATGAATCCACGAAGACCTTTGTAATATTTTATGGTTTTAAAAAAATTCTTTATGAATATAACTCACTTCCACACCATGAGTGGTATTATTTTAACAATTTAAATTAATAAACTAATAAAATTTATGAAACCACTCCTCTTTTGAAGAAACCATTGGAAGATACCCTGGTATGTTTTTTGTTTTTGATTACTTTATTACCTTGACTGAGTAAACTATGTTGACACATTAATAAAGAATTCATCTCTCTTTTCTTATAAATACCCACCCATCATACCTTTAATCTACTATAAAAACCCATTTATAATGAATTTAATATTTATATACCTCCCTAAATCCCTCCTATGGTGTTCTCAATCTCTTAATAATCTCCTCCCATGATTTTTGAAAAAACCTCCCAAGTAATAGATTCTCTTCTTTTTCCTCTATATTCAATTAATTCCATTGTATTTAGCCTTTTAAATATAAATATGTTATTTTATCATGTTTTTGTAAATATCCCTTTTCTATCTAATTGGTTTTATAAGAATGATGGATTATTTATTCTCTCTCATTATAACTTTTTCCTAAGAAATTACCGTGTCTAAGTAAGGGATCCCCCCACTTCTTTTCCACTCAAGAACCATCTTTATATATTTTTCTTTTTGATTTATAATTATGAATATTTTTATGTGTTTATAAACACCCCTTTACTATATTTATTATTCCAATGTAATTATAGAATATCATTAACTCTCATTAACTGCTTCCAAGAACCTTTATGTACACCTATTATTCTTGAAAATTTATATAGTGATTTCAATGATAATATTTTTTTTTGTGAATATTGATCCCCATTTACAATAAAAGATATTCACCTAGATGTAACTACTATTTATTTATTTGGGAAATGATTTTATATAACCTGTTAGGTCCACAAGGCTGAATAACCTGAGAGGGGGGTGAATCCGGGTATGACTAATTTAAAATGAATGCCCGTTCTGATCTTGTTTCATTGTTAAGGAAAACACCCTTCTCTCTCTTTCCTGTTGGAAAATATAAACATAATTTAAAGCAAGAACAGGACACAACAATTTTACTTGGTTCACTGCTAAGGGCTACGTCCAAGGAGCATACGCCGACAGGTTGTCGGTCGTACCAAAAACCAAATCCCACTATACTTCACTAGCTGTGGATTACAATGTTCGGGTACAGTCACTCTGTCCCAGGCTCACTGCCATTGCACGGTTTAGGGTCAGCTCACTACTTTCCCAAGGGTCACTCCCTATTTCTCTCTCTAGATCACTTCTGGTGGAGAGGATCCCCTTCTTCCTCTTCCTATGCTCACTGCCCTTGGAAGGGATTCACTCACAGTTTATAGACCTGTAGGTCTCTTCATTTGCATGAATACATGTATCCTTAACTGTTGATGGATACTCTGTTATAGTCCAACTTTCATCCACTGGATAAATACCAATTTTCCTTTTAACCACTGGGAAATTCACTTTGGAAACACCTTCGCAAAGAACCCTACTTTGCTAGGATCCCAATTTTGTGAAGCTCAAACAAGCCTTCACGAAGCTCCTGCCTTTTCGCGAAGCTCTCTCACAAAGCACTCTCACGAAGCACTCCCGAGAAGATCAAGCCGTTGCAGAGAAACTTCCCTCGTGAATCTCACTGAGCCAACAGGGATCTCACAACTTTCACGGAGCTACAATAGCCGCCACGAAGCTCCTCTTTCACGAAGCACACTGGCTCCGTGAACCACCTTCGCAATATGAGAGAAAAATATTTTCTCTGAAAATTCTCTCTACTTCTCTCAAGGGGGTCAACCCCTATTTATATGCGATTCGATGGACCCTCGAACTTTCCACGCAAATTCAATGCCATGTCATCTCAAATCGCGAAGCTCCGATGTTTCCTCTAGAATTCTGCCCAAATCATGAAGCACCACGGAAATTTTCTGTTCGTGGAGCTCGTCGTAATCACGAAGAATTCCATCAATTCCTTCGTGCCTTCGCCGCGAAGCTCCCTCTCAATGCCCTTCATCGCCGCGAAGCTCCCTTGCAAATCCCTTCACTGCCGCGATGCGCTTCAGCCACTGCCGTTCGCAAAGCTTGTCGTAATCGCGAAGACTCACCGCCTCCATTCTTCTGTTCTTCGCGATATCAAAACCATGCATCCCATCTTCTCTAAATTCATGCTTTTTCCATATTAAATTATGATCTTCATGTAAATCCTATTTTCGCGATGCTCACCAAACTTCAAATTTTGGACCCCAAAAATTTGGCAAACACTGGGAAATGGCGCCACCTTGTACTGCTCTTTTGTACCACCTCCAGATCATCCTTTCCTTTGTCATAGTTCATTGTCAACATGGATTGTCAACAAATTCTTGGGAACTAGACAATTCTCCATGGAAACCTGCTTTGTCAACAAACACAATCAACCCAGAAATACTACAATGTTACCTTGAGGGATTTTTGTCCAACAATCTCCCCCTTTGGGTTTGTTGACAATTCTTCACAACTATGCTCAGAATGATTTTCTGCACTTTGATACCTCACTGAGTCTTCTTCCAGCCGCTACCACCATTCGCCTCTTGCGATTATGATATCGTTCAATGAATCACTTAACACGTACTCTAAGACCACATGATAAATGCTTGGCATGAGAAACAAGAGTAGAATGAAAAGTTCGTCAATGAATCACTTCATGTCAAACACCAATTTTCGATTCCAACCTGATACCAATTCATAAATTGATACCAATTGTTGATCCACACTGATCCCAATTGGTGATAGCTGGACACCTTTTCACACCATTCCAACAACACTGTTCTGCTTTTATCACGATCCTCAGCTATCGTGATTTCTATGCTTTGATCGATCACTTATAGCATCGTCAGATTTCATACGCTCCCCCTTTCTTCTTGCACCCCCCTATTTGGTTGCTCCACCTGTCAGCTTCTCCCCATATCATTCATGATTTGTCAAATATCCACACTATCTCCCCCTTGAAAAATCACTATTTTATCCCCCTTTGTCAACGAACCCAAAGGTCACTCATTTGTAGTTTGTAATAGAGTAGAGCACACCTATCAGCACAACAGGGAAAACACATCATATCTCAGGGAGAGGGGGGGTCCCACATCCACACTTTTTCATGTGCAGGGAATCGACTGAACTCCCAAATCCAGTCGATGCCTTTCGAATGCTTCCTTGGGTAAGGCCTTTGTCAGAATGTCTGCAACCTGTAGCTCTGTAGGCACATACTCCAACTTCACGATTCACTCCTCAACCTTCTCCTTGATAAAATGATACTTTATCTCAATGTTCTTTGTCCGTGAGTGATGAATGGTATTTTTGCTAGGATTGATAGCACTTGAGTTATCACACTGGATTCTGATCGGAGACTTTACTTCAACTCCCATATCTTCAAGCTGCCGCTTCATCCACAATAACTGTGTGCATGCTTGAGTGGCCGCAATATACTCAGCCTCTGCGGTGCTTAATGAAATACAATCCTGATTCTTGCTTAACCAAGAAATACATAGTTTTCCAAGATAGAATATACCTCCAGATGTTGATTTCATGTCATCTGATGAACCGGCCTAGTCTGCATCAGTATATCCCAATAACTCTATCTGAGATTTGTTGTTGTATGTCAAGCCGAAGTCCACCGTGCCCTTGATATACCGAAGTATTCTTTTCACTGCGAGCATGTGACTTTCCTTTGGAATACTCGGATATCTCGCTGCTTGGCATGTGGCGAAAACAATATCAGGCCTTGTTGCTGTCAAGTACAACAAAATTGCAATAATTTGCCTGTATTCTGTGATATTAATTGCCTTGACATCCTCATCTTTTGATAATTTCATCCGGGTAGTAACCAGAGTTTTCATCTCCTTGGAATTTTCCATGCCAAACCATCTTAACACCTCCTTGGCATATTTGGATTGAGAAATGAATGTTCCATTCCTTCCTTGTGTCACCTGTAGACCAAGGAAAAATGTTAGCTCTCCAATCATTGACATTTCAAACTCATTTTTCATGAATTCTAAAAACTGTCTGCACAGAGCTTCATCTGATCCACCAAATATTATGTCATTGACATAGACCAGCACCATCATCCTTTTATTACTATTGTTATTGAAATAAATATTGTAATCAACTCCCCTATGCTGGAAACCAAGCTTCTTCAAGTACTGATCAAGCCGTGAGTACCATGCCCTTGGTGCTTGTTTCAGCCCATACAATGCCTTCTTCAGCCTAAAAACTTTGTTCTCATCCTCATGAATGAGAAAACCATCTGGCTACTCAATATACACTTCCTCTTCAAGAACACCATTCAAGAATGCAGATTTCACATCAATCTGGAACACTTTGAACTTTCTTTACACTGCTATGGCCAAAAATAATCTGATTGTCTCCAGCCTTGAAACTGGTGAAAATGTCTCATCTACATCTATTCCCTCTATCTGGGAGTATCCCTTGCACACTATTCATGCTTTGTTTCAAATAATAGTTCCATCTTCATTAATCTTGTTGCAATAGACCCATTTAGTCCCAATGACATTCTTGTCTGCTGGCCTCAAAACAATCTCCCATGTCTGGTTCTTCTCGATTTGATCAAGCTCTTCATTCATAGCATGAACCCAGTTTTCATCTTCAGCTGCATCGGAAAAACATTTTGGCTCCACCTGAGATAAAAATGATGTTTTCTGTAATTAATTCATTTTTTGAGTCTAAATTGGAGAAGTCTGATCATCAATGATATTCTGCCTATCAATTTTAGTTCGACTCTTTGGCTTCCTTGCAGACACAGACTTGACACTTTCTTGTTCATCATCAATATCTTCTTCAGAGTCAGCCACTCCCACTTCTACTCCCCCTGTGTTGCTTACTTCATCATCACTTTCATCCAGGAACTGTTTACTAAGTCATTGAGTATTCTTTTCATTTTCAACTATAGTGACATCATTGCTCTCAACAGTTTTTCCTAGCCTTTTGTTGAAGCGTTTATATGATTTGATTTTCCTTGAGTAGCCAAGGAATATCCCCTCATCTCCTCGTGCCTCAAACATCCTATGATTTTCTTTTTTGATAATGAAACACTTACTTCCAAATATTCAAAAGTATTTCAACGTTGTCTTCTTTCCATACCATAGGTCATACGGAGTCTTCCCTTGCTTCGGACACAACAGAGACCTGTTTGAAACATAGACCGATGTCAACACTGCTTCCTTCCAAAATTTATCTGGTTGGTCTTTGTCAATAAGCATCATTCTGGTCATGTTGTTGATGATCCAATTTCTCCTTTAAACCACACCATTTTGTTGGGGAGTTCATACTGATGAAACATGATGCCTTATCCCGTGTTTCTCGAGATACTCTTCCACTTGACTGTTTGTGAATTCTACACCGTTATCTGTACGGAACTTCAAAATTTTCTGCCCAAGCATCCTTTCTGATTCCCTACTATACTGTTTTATGTAACTAAACCCCTCTGTCTTATGGGTAATCACAAATACCCAGGCCATTCTGCTATAATCATCAATGAAAAGAACATAGTACCTTTTCCCATTTATAGCTCGTGGTGAGATAGGTCCACATACATCAGCATGAACCAGTTCGAGCACTCTAGTTGATTTCTGTTCCTTTGTCCAGTATGTATTTCTGATGATTTTCCCTTATTGTCAAGCATCACACGTATGAGAGCGATCACGTGATAGTTTGGGAAGGTCTCTAGAATTATCACACTTTACAAGATCCTCCATAGATGGTTGGAATAGATGACCAAGTCGCTTATGCCACAACTAGTTTTCTTCCTCTCTGGATAACAGACATGTATCTTCTTCCCCACCTACAAGGTAGAGATTTCCCTTTGACCTTTTTCCCTACAGAACAGCTGCTCCATCATTTCCTTTCACAACACACATCTTCTTGGTAAATCAGATAGAGTTCCCAGAGTCACATAGTTGAATGACACTGAGTAAGTTATTACTAAGAACATATACTACCAAGACATCAACATGTCTCATCTCTTTGTCCCCAAACTTGGCTTTCCCTGAGCCAACAATCTTCAGGCCTTCATCATTTACAAATTTGACAACTCCTTATTTGTCATATTTGATGCCTATAATAAGATCCTTATTACCCGTCATGTGGGATGTGCAACCACTGTCAAGGATCCACACACCAGATCGATCTGATGCTTTAAGGGAAATCTCCGCCACCGCGACCTTCTCATTTTTCTTCTTCATGGTCCATACTTTTTCTTTAACACTCTTCATGGATTGAGACTTCTGTTCATTCTCAGAGTATGATGGACCAGCCTCATCTTGCAAAGCCACAAATCTATTCTGCATTTTTAACTCACATGTCGGTTTATCGATATGATGCTTGCAAACATTTTGATTCTGCTTTGGCACATTTCTCTTAATGATCGAAGTGCAGTACCTAGCCATATTCCCAAATCCTTCGCACCAAAAACATTTTCCTTCAAAATATGTTCTAGAAAACCGTTATCTGTTTGGTTTCCATCTCTGTTCTTGTTCCCTTAGATATCTTTTGGCTATGGAACATACATACTATGAATGTACCATCTTTACACAACAATAACACCTGATATAAGGTTCATTCCTTCATGTTACTTCAGCACTACGAGTTTCCCCTTGGGATCTCTGAATATTATGATTCTGCTTTGTGCCCAAATCCACCTTCAATCTCGGGATGGGTGCTTGCGGTCTGACTTCAACTGCCATAGATTTTTGTTTCTGATTAAGCAATGAATCAGCCTTAACTTATGATCTCAATTTCTACTTCTTTCCTACTGAACTACTAGGATCTTCTTTCTTATTTTCAGTCTTCGTGACGACCTACTTTCCCAAGAATGTGTTGGGATTCAAAGGTTTTTCCTGGTCTTTAACTTTTCTCCGCAGACCGACAACTTCCTCTTCGAGCTCTTCAATACGCTTGACGTGATCTTTCACTTTTCAATTCAACCAATCGATCTCCCTTTTCTGTTCTTCAATCTTGAGCTTATGCTCATCAACCTTTTTTGTGCGCTCTGGCCTGGAAGACTTAAGATTTTCAATTTCTTTCACTAGCTTAAACTTCTCTTCTTCTTGCTGTTGCATGTATAGTTTGGCATCATGTACCACCTTGTTAGCTTTCTTTGTTTTTTCTCTCCAAACATCTATCTCTTCAAGAGCTACTTCTAATTCAGCTTCCATGTCAATTCTCCCTTAAATTTATTATTCTTCCTCATCTGTTTCGATTTCTTTCTTTTCTTGAGCACTATTGACAACATCCACCATTTCATTTTGTCCACGATCTTTGCAGTTTTCTATCTCTTCAATTTCTTCACCCTCAGACTCATCTGAACTGTCTATTTCTTGTGAAAGAAGATTCTTCTTCTTAAAGAAAATTCTCTTGAACTGCTTCTTCCCTTTCACATAGACTGAAGATTTTTTCTTGGGAATTTCAACTTCATCTTCATCATTTTCTTCTTGAAACTTATTGGGGCACCTTGCAGCAAGATGACCAAATTTTCCACATCTAAAGAAAAAAGTGGAAGCTTCCCTTTGAACTTTACTTTTCCTCTTTGAAGATTTGAGGAGAGGAAAGACATTACCCCATCTATCTCTTCTTCTTCCTGAGAATCTTCAACGGTAAGCTTCTTCATGGCCTTAAATGCCACCTCTTTAGACTTCCACTTTTCCACAGCCTCATTATCATCGTTCCTCATTTCATATGCAACCAAGGTATTGTGCATATTGTCCAGTGTCAGCTCTTTTGGATCTTTATCTTCTAGAACTGAAACTTTCAGATTGAACCGACGTGGAAGTTTCCTCAAGATGTGCTTTACAATATTTATGTCTTCAATGACTTCTCCAAGACCTTGCATATATTCCACAACAATATTTACCCTGTCAAAGAATGCGTCAACAAACTCATTCGGGTTCATTTTTAGATCTTCATATTTGTTCCACAACACCTGCTGCTTTTCCTCTATGACCTTTGTATCCCCTTCATATATATTCAAAAGCTTTTCCCACATAGCATGTGATGTTTTTCATGACATCACCTTCGTGTATATGGGATTGGAAAGGGCTCCCCCCAAGGCATTGATTGCTTTGGAATCAGCATCCAACTCTCTATGCTCAGCTTCTGATAATGCACCACTACTAATATCGGCTGTGATACCATGCATAGTTGCTGAAAACACATCCATTCTCAAGGATCGGAAATAGTGTTGCATTCGATTCTTCCATATCTGAAAATTAAATCCGTCGAAGATCGGAATCCCTTTATGATTAGTGACCTCCATTGAGAGAAGACCAAATAACAACCTTTCCCTCTGATACAAATTGTTAGTTCCACAAGGCTGAATACCCTGAGAGGTGGGGTGAATCAGGATATGACTAATTTAAAATGAATTCCTGTTCTGATCTTGTTTCACTGTTAAGAAAAACACTCTTCTCTCTCTTTCCTATTACACAATATAAACAGAATGTAAAGAAAGCATAGGATATAGCAATTTTACTTGGTTCACTGCTAAGGGATACGTTTAAGGAGCACACGCCGACAGGTTGCCGGTCGTACCAAATTCCACTATACTTCACTAGTTGTGGATTACAATGTTCGGGTACAGTCACTCTATCCCAGGCTCACTGCCTTTACATGGTTTAGGGTCATCTCACTACTTTCCCAAGGTTCACTCCCTATTTCTCTCTCTGGCTCACTGCCGGTGGAGAGGATCCCCTTCTTCCTCTTCCTATGCTCACTGCACTTGGAAGGTATTCACTCACAGTTTATAGACCTGTAGGTCACTTCATTTTCATGAATACATGCATCCATAAATGTTGATGGATGCTCTGTTATATTCCAACTTTCATCCACTGATGAATACCACTTTGCCTCTTAACCACTGGGCAATTCACTTTGGAAACACCTTCGCAAAGCACCCTACTTCGCTAGGCTCCCAATTTCGCGAAGCTCAAACAAGCCTTCGTGAATCTTATACCTTTTCACAAAGCTCTCTCGTGAAGCACTCTCGTGAAGCACTCCCACGAAGCTCAAGCCGTTGCAGAGAAACTTCCCTAACAAAGCTCACTGAGCCAACGCGGAGCTCACAACTTTCACGGAGCTACAATAGCCACTGTGAAGCTCCTCTATTGCGAAGCACACTGGCTCTGCGAACCAACTTCGCAATACGAGAGAAAAATATTTTCTCTGAAAATTCTCTCTACTTCTCTCGAGGGGGTCGACCTCTATTTATAGGCGATTCCACCGACCCTCGAACTTTCCGCACGAAGTAAATGCCTTGTCATCTCAAATCACGAAGCTCCGATGTTTCCTCCGGAATTCTGTCCAAATCACGAAGCACCAAGACAATTTTCCATTCACGGAGCTCGTCGTAATCACGAAGCATTCCGCCAATTACTTCATGCCTTCACCGTGAAGCTCCTTCGTAATTCCCTTCATCGCCGCGAAGCTCCCTTGCAAAGCCCTTCACCGCCGCGATGCGCTTCAACCACTTCCGTTCGCGAAGCTTGTCGTAATCATGAAGACTCGCCACCTCCATTCTTCTGGTCTTCGTGATTTCCAAACCATGCATCCTATATTCGCGAAATTCATGCCTTTGACATATTAAATTATGATCTTCATGGAAATCCTATTTTTGCGATGCTCACCAAACTCCAAATTTTGGACCCCAAAAATTTGGCAAACACTGGGAAACGGCGCCACCTTGTACTGCTCTTTTGTACCGCCTCCAGATCGTCCTTTCCATTGCCATCATTATTTGTCAAAATGGATTGTCAACAAATTCTTCAGAACTAGACAATTCTCCATGGAAATCTGCTTTTTCAACAAACACAATCAACCCAAAAATACCGCAATGTTACCTTGAGGGATTTTTGTCCAACATAACCCAAACTCCTTGATCATGGGATTAATTGTGATGAAATATTATCTTATATTGTATGATATATGTGGCACAAAAATGATTGCACGTGATATTATTATGAGGGGTTGGTCTAGAATTAAATATAACTCCAATGCATTGGGTAATTTTTTTATCTCTTGGGATTCCATATATGGTGAATGGGAGGTTAGTCTAAGAACAATTTGTTATGATTTCATAGAATTTATCCTTGGCTTATGATTATGATGTCATCTTTTATATTGTTTCCATATTCTTTGATGCCTTGATGTTATTATCTTATGTCATGCTTTGACATTCAAGATTATGATTCTAAAATTTTTATATCACTTTGTTATTCCCCTTGACTCACATGTACTACTTTACTAAATTCTATAAAATTATTATTTAGTTTCTGAGATTTATAGCTCAACCCTTTCTTATGTATGTCCTTAGGTTATCCCATGTAGTACTAGGAGATTAGTGGAATTTAATGGAATTTTATAGATTTTTTAAATAATTTCATTGTATCTGTGTTTCATGTTATTGTTCTATGTATATAAATTCCCAAATAAACTCTTCCTACCAATTTTATAGGATTCTATTATGTGTATCATTATGTAATAAATAATGAAATAAAGTGTATAAAATATATGTATTGTCATAGTTTATATTAGAGAAAAGTCTAGTTATTTTTCAGGGATTAGGATTTCAAAACCATAGTGAAATCCTTAGGGATAAGGCTAAACATAGGAAAACATACCTAAATTCGGGTAAAGTTTAGAGTACTTGGTTTTTAGGTAAAATATATATAGGTATGGATAATGTAAATTGGATGTGTCCATGGAATAGATGTACGTTGGGGTAATAACTTGGAAAGGGATTTTGGGTATTAACATGACCTGTACTATTGAGAATCTTCTCTGTCGTTCATTTTAATGACCACAAACACTCTTAAAGTGTTTAATATTTTCATTTAATTGGTGTAAAACTAGTTTGATGTATTTATGATAGAACATTTATTACAAAAAAACACTAAGAACCATGCCACAGAGATCCACCTTACTCAAACGTATCAATCTTTCTTTTTGTGAGTTAGGATATATCTTTACATGACCAAGGCACTACCCTTACACTATCTTAAGGATTTTGGTGTCATACTTACACAACACACGAGATTTTTAGGTTACCCATATATATACCAAGGATTATATTGTAGTTCTCTAGACTATCCCATGACCTATATTGTTCAAAACTCATTACAATATTTATATCACAATTTCTAGAGGATACACCATAATCAAAGTTTAGTTCCTACAATATCAATTATCTCCATGCCATAAGGTACACTCAATATCATAGTGTCTTCATTTCATGATTTTTCTATTCCGTATCCAAGAGGTTATTCCATAGATAGCTTATAACGACCCACACTTTACATACATTGTTAATACTTCAAAATTGAATCACTCTTATTACAACATATGACAAAACCACAAAGGACCGTATAGGTATAGTGTCTTTAGAAACTGGGGAAACATAAACAACTGGTTCATAAATCTTCTACAGTGTCTCCCATTTATTTCATCATATCTAGGGTCCCTTTTAGCATATTCTACTTAATATCCATCTTCCTGACCTGGGGAAAAGAAAACATAAAAGGGTGAGCTCAAATGCTCAGCAAGGGCAAATAAAGGAAATAAAAATCATATCATATCTTTATGAAAATCAAAACCTGCAAAAGAGATCATAATATCTTAACATGGAATAAATCATGGAAGTGAAAATGAGATCCCCATAACATAAAACTTGAAACTTTGTGGCATGCACACATAATCATGGAAAATCATTTCTTGTTAGTCATGACTCATTGCCAAGACCATCTTAGTGGACAAAGTCCCTTTCTGAACCGAGTTCACTCCTCGTTTCAGTCCTGTATCACTGAACCGAAATAACCTTCCGTTCCAGCCATGTCTATCTCATGAGATATAAAATCATTACCCAATGCATTGGAGGGAGATATAGGTCCCACCAATCTTATAATGAATCCTTTCTTATGTGTGCCACATAATCATAAAACATACATCATCGCATAACACATGTAACAAAAATGGGATTCTTGAAACATCATGACATCATAAATCAATTCATATAAGATAAAGGAATTCATAAAAATAATTCCATCACAACATAGTCAAACCAATGTAAAAATATGGATAGAAACAGAACCCTTTATTATCTTAGATGGAAAATAATTTTGATAAAACACTTGAATTGAATTCTTGAGGAAAATATCCTTTCTTCTTCAAAAACATTTTTCCTTTCATAACATGTCATACAACTTTAAAATAAAAGAAGTTTATTAAAAATAAACTTGAAAACTTTTAAAGGAAGCTTCTTTGAAGTAATGTTTTAAAAATCCATTCATGTCGTATAAGTTAAAAAAAACATTCTTCGTACTTTTGTCGGAAAAGTCAAAAAGTACCTCGTACGGAAAAACGACAAAAGATTCCTTTCATATTCTTTACTAAAAACTCACCTAAGGGTAAAATTGGATTTAAACTATTTCAAGTGGATGGAAACAATATTACATATTGAGGGAACATGGATGTGGATGATAAAATACACCCCAGTAAATACTTACGAATAAACAATCTCAGATAAAAATGAGATTGTGATATTTCCCTTACCTTAGGTCCGATTTGCTTTGTTCGTGTCCGAAGCTCCTGTATAATGGTTTAAATAATGTTATTGACTTATTCCAGAATCATACATATTGATATGAGATCATATATGGTCATATTATTAGCTTCTTGTTAGTAATATTTCATTGTTACTTGTTACTCGGGTCTTTATAACTTTTTGTTCTTATGCGTGTTTTGTCGAATAAATTCTTATTCTTATATTTAGGTTATAGATAATTCATTTCCAGAATGGTATTAGTGTAGTATATACCATATTCATTCATTCAATTCATTTATATAATCATTATGAAATGAAGATCATGTAGAACGAGTCGCATCACATCGTGGAGACGGTATTCCGTACGTACGCACGAGTGATGATATCGTTCCTATGATCGTGGAATTGTATTGGAGTATATATATATATATTATTTCAGTATCAATATTACTTAATAATAATCATATATAGTTACTCATTACACCATTATACCCATCCTTGTAAGGTGATGGTGGAAAATAGATTACACCACGGCGTGGAGACGGTATTCCGTACGTACGCACGCGCGGTGATTTCATTTTTCCGTAGGATGGATAGAAGGTGAATTAGGGTTGTTTCATATTTATAATAACATATCAGTATGTAAGTAATACTTATGTTATTACTTTATCATGAAACAACTAAAGAATAAGAAGTTGAAGAAGAAAGAAATTGAAAAGATCGGTAATGGATATTACCTCTTCTTTGGAACGCCTCTTTGAATCCTCCACTTAAGGAACTAAGATTGGTCTTTGGAGAAGACCAGGACCTCTAGGATTATTCTAGGGAAGTGGAGAGGAGAAAATGGCAGGGGTTGGCCGAGCTTGAGTGCTCAAATTGGTGTGAGGAGGAGGGGGAGGAGGTGCCCTTTTATAAGGGAGGAGAGGGGCACCTTAGGAATATCTCAAAATATTATTTTATATTAAAGTCAAAATCGGTTTATAATGGTTCCAAAGGGTCTTATTTCGAAGCTAAAGTGGGGATGGGTCGAAATCCTATCAACCAATAGGATTTAGACAAGTTTAGGGTATTATTTTAACCTTATCAATTAGATTTAACTCTAAGTTAATTAATTTAACTTTTACCGTGTCTTTTTGTTTTCTTTCACTATATGGTTAATACACTTACTATAACATGCCAAACGAACCTAAAATTGTTTATTATTAATATATATATCCTTATCTAAGTCATTTGGCCGAACCTTAGATTTTTAGGAATACAATAACAATTAATAATATAATATTTGATTTAAAAACTATTTTGTGTCAATTTTGACACTATTTGATATATGATTTTTGTGAAAGTCATAACAGAATTATATGTTCGAACCAAGTTGCTTAAATCAATACTAATATATCATATTAACCTATAAAATTAGTGGAATTCATAAAAAGTCTCAAATTACATTTATTTTGGTATTTATATTATCAATTTTGTCAATATTTCATTAATAAGATAATTACTGCATCATCTTTGTGTCATAAATAAATTAAATTATTTGATGTCTAAAAATTACAAATAAAATACCATCATGTAGGAAATCTTTTTAGCTTTCTAATGAACATTTACAATCTAATTTATCTTATGTATAACCCCATATTAAAAATGATTTACTTATTAAACTTTGATTTTAACTATTTTAACCTTTCTTTAAATAAATTAATAATAAATGTCCTAATCTAATCCAAGTGGGCCTAAATGGTCATATTTTATTCCTAAGTTTGTTTTTGGTCGAATTACACTTGTCCAATAGAATTAGGACATGTGTTAGGGTAATAGTAATATCATATTTACCCTTAGTTACCCTATTTACTATTAACCGCGGTAAAAAAGTAAAAAGTTACTATTCACCAAAAAATTATTTTTATCTCATTGAACCACATTTTAGTCCTTGATATTAACCGTGTCTCTCGGATTTTCGAAATTCCATTCACAGAAGCGGAAAAATTAAGTTTTATGAAAAATTCAGTTTTTTTAACTACCACTTAGTAGTTTCACTATTCATCAAAAATTGATGTTTTTCAGAACAATGCCAAAATTTCATCCTAAGCTATATTTCATATTCCGAATTCAAAAATGAAATCTATTTTACCAAATTCATAACATAGAAGTTGCATTAATTAATTTTATAATTAAATCCCGCTGTTAAAATAAATAGCGTGTTTTTAGGAAACAATATATATCAAAAGATTGACACTTGATTATGTCTGGTTTAAATGTGAAATTACAACCAATGACCAACATTGTATTAAATTGTAAAAATATATTCTAAATATACTTTAAAACCACTCAAATTAATAATTTATCACTATTAATTATTTCGATTAAAAAAGTTGTTTTTAATTATAATTTAGTAATTTTTCACTATTCATCAGAATATGAAAGTTATCCGAAAAGTACCAAAATTTCACCTTAGGCTAAATTCGATACTCCGAATCCAAAAATGAAGTTCATTTTGAAATATAAGATTTACAGAATTTTAAAAAGTGGTTATTACTATTCATAACGACTAGTTTTAATAATATTTTAATAGCACATCGTTGTTTAGTGAAACTCGGTATTGCGTATTACACACGCTATCGAGGAAGGTCGCGATTGCGTGTAATGCAAGGCAAGACAAGGATGCATGTTGTGCAAGCTCCTTTTGGTGTAGCGTACAACACAAGACATTAATAAAATTAAAAAGAATATTTCTTTATAAAATCTTGGGCTGTTACATTCTACCCCCCTTAAAATGAATTTCGCCCTCGAAATTCGTCGGGGTTATAAATGGTTTACTATTCGAAAGTTTCTTTAATAGAAACCCACATCGTAAAAAGGAATATCAAAACCAATCTTTAAAAACAAAAGTATGAAACGTAACGGTTACCCAAATAAACTAATCATTGGGTTTCCACATAGGTGAAAATATGGATATGGAAGAGAAATCTAACCATTATGTTCTGATGGAGAGTGGTAGAGAACATGGCTATGGAAAAGCCAGTAATCACAAATCCATAGATTTGTGATGATATAAGGTACCATCTGATTCATCAGGTATAAGATCACTAGGACAACATTTTTGGTTTTCAAGATCATTTCCCTAAAGTTGAAAATTTGCTTAGAATAAATACTTACTTTATTTTGGTACAATCTCACTTTTGTTCGTGCCTTGAACAATTTCTACTTCATCTCTTAAATAAATGAAGTTGAATTGTTATTCGTGAAGTGTTAGCAGATCATGTGATAGAATGACGGGTCATTCCATCTGTCTCAAACAAAAGGTTAGCAAAAATTATATACATAAGTCGATCTATAGTGAGATTAATCATATATGGTTCCTAAAATGGACTTATACTTCATATATCATGCTGCTTAATATAATAAAACTAGTTTCTACTAAACAGGGACTTCCTGTAGGTCAGTGGTAGGCGATAAAGGCCAGTCGCACTTCGGTTGTGGGTTCGATTCCTACAGCCTTGTCCGAAGCGATGGGCTGTCGCCCGTCCTGCAGGTTGTCCTTTTTCTAAAACTACGTTACTATAACATCCCATCAATAATATCGAAAATCTTCTATCCTTAAACAATACTAACTTATGTCCAACATAATCCAGTCTAATCTTTAGGCTTATACATAATACTGCAGTCCACTCTCATAATATAGTGACAACGAGTACCAGAGATTTAATACTGTCGTTGATCCCCACATATCATAAGATATGTCTTGTTGGTCACATTCCAAACATTCAAAGTCCTTAATCGTGTATTCTCTTGAATAACTTAGTGAAAACATGAGTGCAGTTAAAAGTTAACACTTTCCACATACCAAAATCCTCAAAATTCTATATACTCAAACCATGATATCACTTAGTCCTTATATCAATCATGAGCTCATGAATACTATTAAACATTTCATTTTCTCGTCTTCATTATGCGCATATCATCTTATTTCCAAAAAAATATCTGAATAACCTTTCATGGATAGTGGTACCATTAATCATACACTTTCATAACTCAAGGAAAGAAAACAGTGTAACAATCCTCAGATGTCTCTTTATTCCATAGTACCATGAGATTTCTTATACAACATTACACATGATAAACATGTAATCATTCCACAACATTCTTAAACCATTGACCGAGCTTCAACAATTCTTTCATCTCACATATCATTTGTAGTCTCTTCATCATCATCCACATAAATACTACCCATATGACCATACTGATTCTCTTCATGAGTCTTTCCATTAGGGCATTTGTTTGCATAATGCCCATACATTCCACATTTAAAACACTTAACCATTTTTGATGTCGTAGCATTACCATTATCCTCATCCATGGTGGTTACCGACCCTTTTCCTTTGCACTTACTTGCTTTGTGTCCTTCTTTTCCACACCCAAAGCATCTTCCAGTTCCCTTGAAACATTCTCCTTGATGCCTCTTCCCACATGATTTACATAGGGGAAATTGAACTTTCTTTCCTCTATGATCATCATGGAACTCCATCTTTCTCTTATTAGTCGAGTCAGGAAACTTACCAAATTTTACTTTATTGATCATGTTGTGAGATTGCTGATTCGGCATAATAATGATGTTTGGACATCCAAATCCCATTTCATTTGGTTGCTCAAGAAGAATATCATTCCATTTTCCATCATATCCTCCATTATTGTGAATCATCTTGTTTCCAGCCATTTTCTAAAACCCAAACAGAATAGTGTTAGATGCAAAAATCGTAATAAAGGTAGAGTAACTTAAATATCTATCATCTTTGGTTTAATCTAATATCGTTACCATAGTTCTAGAACTATATCCTATACGTATACTTACCCTTAGGGGCATCCCTAGACATACCTTAGAAATATCTCTAGGTATCTCACTAACGTTTTCGCATCCTAGTTTCCAAAGGTTGACTAAACCTTTCCTCTGATACCAACTATAACGACCCACACTTTACATACATTGTTAATACTTCAAAATTGAATCACTCTTATTACAACATATGACAAAACCACAAAGGACCGTATAGGTATAGTGTCTTTAGAAACTGGGGAAACATAAACAACTGGTTCATAAATCTTCTACAGTGTCTCCCATTTATTTCATCATATCTAGGGTCCCTTTTAGCATATTCTACTTAATATCCATCTTCCTGACCTGGGGAAAAGAAAACATAAAAGGGTGAGCTCAAATGCTCAGCAAGGGCAAATAAAGGAAATAAAAATCATATCATATCTTTATGAAAATCAAAACCTGCAAAAGAGATCATAATATCTTAACATGGAATAAATCATAGAAGTGAAAATGAGATCCCCATAACATAAAACTTGAAACTTTGTGGCATGCACACATAATCATGGAAAATCATTTCTTGTTAGTCATGACTCATTGCCAAAACCATCTTAGTGGACAAAGTCCCTTTCTGAACCGAGTTCACTCCTCGTTTCAGTCCTGTATCACTGAACCGAAATAACCTTCCGTTCCAGCCATGTCTATCTCATGAGATATAAAATCATTACCCAATGCATTGGAGGGAGATATAGGTCCCACCCATCTTATAATGAATCCTTTCTTATGTGTGCCACATAATCATAAAACATACATCATCGCATAACACATGTAACAAAAATGGGATTCTTGAAACATCATGACATCATAAATCAATTCATATAAGATAAAGGAATTCATAAAAATAATTCCATCACAACATAGTCAAACCAATGTAAAAATATGGATAGAAACAGAACCCTTTATTATCTTAGATGGAAAATAATTTTGATAAAACACTTGAATTGAATTCTTGAGGAAAATATCCTTTCTTCTTCAAAAACATTTTTCCTTTCATAACATGTCATACAACTTTAAAATAAAAGAAGTTGATTAAAAATAAACTTGAAAACTTTTAAAGGAAGCTTCTTTGAAGTAATGTTTTAAAAATCCATTCATGTCGTATAAGTTAAAAAAAAACATTCTTCGTACTTTTGTCGGAAAAGTCAAAAAGTACCTCGTACGGAAAAACGACAAAAGATTCCTTTCATATTCTTTACTAAAAACTCACCTAAGGGTAAAATTGGATTTAAACTATTTCAAGTGGATGGAAACAATATTACATATTGAGGGAACATGGATGTGGATGATAAAATACACCCCAGTAAATACTTACGAATAAACAATCTCGGATAAAAATGAGATTGTGATATTTCCCTTACCTTAGGTCCGATTTGCTTTGTTCGTGTCCGAAGCTCCTGTATAATGGTTTAAATAATGTTATTGACTTATTCCAGAATCATACATATTGATATGAGATCATATATGGTCATATTATTAGCTTCTTGTTAGTAATATTTCATTGTTACTTGTTACTCGGGTCTTTATAACTTTTTGTTCTTATGCGTGTTTTGTCGAATAAATTCTTATTCTTATATTTAGGTTATAGATAATTCATTTCCAGAATGGTATTAGTGTAGTATATACCATATTCATTCATTCAATTCATTTATATAATCATTATGAAATGAAGATCATGTAGAACGAGTCGCATCACATCGTGGAGACGGTATTCCGTACGTACGCACGAGTGATGATATCGTTCCTATGATCGTGGAATTGTATTGGAGTATATATATATATATTATTTCAGTATCAATATTACTTAATAATAATCATATATAGTTACTCATTACACCATTATACCCATCCTTGTAAGGTGATGGTGGAAAATAGATTACACCACGGCGTGGAGACGGTATTCCGTACGTACGCACGCGCGGTGATTTCATTTTTCCGTAGGATGGATAGAAGGTGAATTAGGGTTGTTTCATATTTATAATAACATATCAGTATGTAAGTAATACTTATGTTATTACTTTATCATGAAACAACTAAAGAATAAGAAGTTGAAGAAGAAAGAAATTGAAAAGATCGGTAATGGATATTACCTCTTCTTTGGAACGCCTCTTTGAATCCTCCACTTAAGGAACTAAGATTGGTCTTTGGAGAAGACCAGGACCTCTAGGATTATTCTAGGGAAGTGGAGAGGAGAAAATGGCAGGGGTTGGCCGAGCTTGAGTGCTCAAATTGGTGTGAGGAGGAGGGGGAGGAGGTGCCCTTTTATAAGGGAGGAGAGGGGCACCTTAGGAATATCTCAAAATATTATTTTATATTAAAGTCAAAATCGGTTTATAATGGTTCCAAAGGGTCTTATTTCGAAGCTAAAGTGGGGATGGGTCGAAATCCTATCAACCAATAGGATTTAGACAAGTTTAGGGTATTATTTTAACCTTATCAATTAGATTTAACTCTAAGTTAATTAATTTAACTTTTACCGTGTCTTTTTGTTTTCTTTCACTATATGGTTAATACACTTACTATAACATGCCAAACGAACCTAAAATTGTTTATTATTAATATATATATCCTTATCTAAGTCATTTGGCCGAACCTTAGATTTTTAGGAATACAATAACAATTAATAATATAATATTTGATTTAAAAACTATTTTGTGTCAATTTTGACACTATTTGATATATGATTTTTGTGAAAGTCATAACAGAATTATATGTTCGAACCAAGTTGCTTAAATCAATACTAATATATCATAGTAACCTAGAAAATTAGTGGAATTCATAAAAAGACTCAAATTACATTTATTTTGGTATTTATATTATCAATTTTGTCAATATTTCATTAATAAGATAATTACTGCATCATCTTTGTGTCATAAATAAATTAAATTATTTGATGTCTAAAAATTACAAATAAAATACCATCATGTAGGAAATCTTTTTAGCTTTCTAATGAACATTTACAATCTAATTTATCTTATGTATAACCCCATATTAAAAATGATTTACTTATTAAACTTTGATTTTAACTATTTTAACCTTTCTTTAAATAAATTAATAATAAATGTCCTAATCTAATCCAAGTGGGCCTAAATGGTCATATTTTATTCCTAAGTTTGTTTTTGGTCGAATTACACTTTTCCAATAGAATTAGGACATGTGTTAGGGTAATAGTAATATCATATTTACCCTTAGTTACCCTATTTACTATTAACCGCGGTAAAAAAGTAAAAAGTTACTATTCACCAAAAAATTATTTTTATCTCATTGAACCACATTTTAGTCCTTGATATTAACCGTGTCTCTCGGATTTTCGAAATTCCATTCACAGAAGCGGCAAAATTAAGTTTTATGAAAAATTCAGTTTTTTTAACTACCACTTAGTAGTTTCACTATTCATCAAAAATTGATGTTTTTCAGAACAATGCCAAAATTTCATCCTAAGCTATATTTCATATTCCGAATTCAAAAATGAAATCTATTTTACCAAATTCATAACATAGAAGTTTCATTAATTAATTTTATAATTAAATCCCGCTGTTAAAATAAATAGCGTGTTTTTAGGAAACAATATATATCAAAAGATTGACACTTGATTATGTCTGGTTTAAATGTGAAATTACAACCAATGACCAACATTGTATTAAATTGTAAAAATATATTCTAAATATACTTTAAAACCACTCAAATTAATAATTTATCACTATTAATTATTTCGATTAAAAAAGTTGTTTTTAATTATAATTTAGTAATTTTTCACTATTCATCAGAATATGAAAGTTATCCGAAAAGTACCAAAATTTCACCTTAGGCTAAATTCGATACTCCGAATCCAAAAATGAAGTTCATTTTGAAATATAAGATTTACATAATTTTAAAAAGTGGTTATTACTATTCATAACGACTAGTTTTAATAATATTTTAATAGCACATCGTTGTTTAGTGAAACTCGGTATTGCGTATTACACACGCTATCGAGGAAGGTCGCGATTGCGTGTAATGCAAGGCAAGACAAGGATGCATGTTGTGCAAGCTCCTTTTGGTGTAGCGTACAACACAAGACATTAATAAAATTAAAAAGAATATTTCTTTATAAAATCTTGGGCTGTTACATAGCTCAATATTGGAAAAAATGCAATAATAATCCTCTTGAATCCACACTACAAGTCTTTATGTTTACACCATAGAGCCCTCCTCCACAGCATAATAATACCTTCCATAGTGTAGAAATAAATGATTCTAGATGCTTTAAATTATATATAAAATACATAAAACTTACAAAAATCTATCTAAATTACTCATGATGGATTATAGAACATTACCAAAGGAATTTTGTGCCTATATATGGATATTTTTTAAGGCCTTGTACGTCTACACACAAACATATAAATACTTAATAATCTACCAATGTGATAAATTTCTCATTTTCTCTCAATTATATTTTTAATTTCTAAATCTTATTTCCCCTTAAAGAGTGTAAACACAATTGTAATATCCAATTAATCTCTTCTATAATTCTCATTCTCCCCATGTTTTCATCATATTCTTTGGGGGAATTGAGACAAATATTCAACATGATTTCAACCTAAAAATATCGTTTCTTCCAGTATATTATTTATTTTGGTTCTCAATAAAATTAATGTATGAGACCATGTTTTTCTTTCTATTTCAATTAAAAATGAAAATGAATATTTCTTATTTATGTTTTTAGATTTACAATTTAAAAGCTATTGTCTGTTGTATCTGGTTTCTTTCTATAACCTAAAAAATAAATGGATACATTTTGTGATAAACCTAACCCAGATACCCTCCTGAACTGGCACCCTACCCAAGTTGTCACATACCCAAATGACATTCTCGAACCCCAGGGATGGCTTCTATCACCTGAGAATCAACAAGAAATTGAGGAAACAATTTTTCCTAATCTTAAGTAGACAAAATAACATATATACATATATAGAAAGAAACAATGGAAGAAAACATGAATATATATTTCATAATAGATAGATAAAATTAGAATTGATACAACTAAAAATGTATCAAAACAATTTCCAAGAGACATGTGCAACTACAAAGGATGAAAAAATTGAAACAGTTACTCCAACAATCTACATGTGATAGTGTGGGAAAACTCCCACCATCTCACCACTAACTACCCAATACTAGTAATATAAAACATCACCACCTCACTATGACACTTTTACATCCCCTACATCGATTGACATAAAAAGGTCTACGCACCACTAAAAGGTTGAATAGGGTGTGAGATAACAAGCTCAGTAGGGTCTCACCCATGTGTTCCATGTCAATTTTATGTACAATAATACAAGTATTATAAATTTTAAAGAAAACAAGGCATGATATATAGTTTAGTAGCTTTATATCAAAATCATGGGAAAAATTTAATATCCTATTTTACCACATCTTCAAGTAAATAAAGTAAATTAGTTCAAATAATTTCATATACATATACGAAAGAAGATATATCAAATCAGAACAAAAAAGTACCATGTATCATATCAAATCCATGGAAGTACGACCAAAATAGTAAAATTCAAAGCACAAGTAACATCATGACAGAGGTCACACTAGGTTAGGATGGATATGATACTCATACTTAATATAGAAAATCATGTGAACATTAATCCTATAGACATATGAATCAAATATTGAGAGTATAGGAACACCCTAGAAAGTGAGAACCCCAATATATCTAATATTCCCCTAGAACACCAGGCCTAGGGAGTAGAGGAACACCCCATGAATGATCCCCCTGACATTAGACAATGCTTATTACTACACCTTCCACCTATATACCAATGTTTTCCAATGTGATCCATTTTCTAAACCATCGCATCAAATCCATGATTTGAAAACCATTTGACAAATCCATTTCACAATACTTTGAAAAAACCTTTTCATTCACCAAAAATAGGGGGAAACATATTTTATCAAAACCCATTTCCACACACACAAATAAAATCAGTGAATCATGCAATTTAATTACTAAATCAATTTATAAAAAATGAGAGCAATGTAGTTCACTAACATGAGCTATATATGGAACCACAAACCTCAAAATTCAAGTCTGAACACACCTAAAAAGGATTCACCAACAAAAAATAATAGCACAATGATAATAGAGGACATATAATCAATCTACACATCTTATAATTGATTCAACAAAAAAGGGTTAGTGAAGAGTAAATATCATGACATACCTCAAGAACTCAAATCCGCCACACCGAAACCAATAATGGATTGTCCCCCATAACAAGATCAGACAACATATCTTGGAGAAATCATGATAATTACCATCACAAATCAAAGAACCTAATTACTCCACCAAACATCACAACCACTATCAATAGAAATTAATAAGTATGATGATTAATCACACAGACAGATAAAACCCAACTGAAAAAAGAGAAATCGCTAAGCTAAAAAATTTAGATGGAGTAGAGGTCTCCAAAATTTCTATAGAGTGCTTCTAGGTTGAGAGGGAAGAGGGCTACAAAAGAATGAAATAAGAATCAGTTGTGAAGCACAATAAATCCACATCTAGAAATAATTGTATGATGTGTAACCCCTTTACACGTCTTGTGATCCATGAATCCTACATAAACTAAAAAACCAATTTCTTTTAATTAAAAACACTATTTTTTACATTACACAGTGTGTAACCTTTCATGTTGTATACTCAACTCACAAAAAGATCATGGAAAAGAATACATGTCGTGTACTCCCATTAAACCATGAGTAAATTCCTATGATATAATGAAAACTCTAGATCTTATTTGATAAACCCAAACCACCTAATACATTATCCAAACTTGGGGAAAACCCCATTAAGATATTAACACATTTATACCCAGACTCCATTAATTTAAATATACATAAATCCATTAACTTTTTTCCCTTTTCCATAGAACATTATCTCCATCCTAAATAGTCACAAGATGCACCCAATTAAAGAGAAAAACAAGTAATGAGATGAAAAATACTTTAAATATGGAAACAAGATGTTACAAACTCCACACCATAATATTTTCTGTCTCTAGGAAGTCATGTGGAAGAATGAATTATGGTAAATAGGTGACGTTACTGATCCCTCATTAATAATTTCAGACCCAAGTTTTAGGAGAATCTAATATATATTATGATAATAATCTAACCAGTAGAATCAACTTCCCATGTAAGACTTTAACTTGATAGTCAATGATCTCTAATGGATTCTCCATAATAGAAACATTTGTCTATAACTAGATCTCTTCCCAACATAAAACATGAGAGGGGCCCAGATGGTATTTCTTGAACTTTGATATGTGTAAAACATCATGAATTCCGATCAAAAAAACCAGCAATATAACTAATGATAAGCTCTTCCAAGATTCTTAGTGACCTCATAATGTAAAATATATCTAGAAGCCTATATTCCCTATTTTATAATCTGATGGTGACCTAACTAAGGAGAAAATTTCCAGAAAACCCAGTCACATATGGAAAACTCCAAAGGATGATACCACTGGTCTATATAAATATTTTTTCAACTCTAAGATATAACCATATACTGATTTATATCCTAAATCATCACATATAACCCCTAAACCAAACTCACCCCCCCAAAGAGGGTTCACCTACCTCTTCCCAATAAAAAGGTTACTTGCACTAGTGACCATACAAATCCTCAAAAGGATCTATTTTGATTGAATATTGATAAATATTGTTATAATCAATCTCAAATAGTCCCAGATGGTTATCCTAAGATCCACTAAAATCCAAGACACATGCATGGAGAATATTCTCCAGGATGTGAGTAGCCGGATCTGTTTGACCCTCCATCTATGGATGAGAAGCTTTACTCGATCTGACATGAGTTCACATCGCCTACTAGAGACTCCTCTAGAAACTAGAAGTAATCATAGGATCCCTATCTAGAAAAAATGAAATAAGTAACCCCTTGAAATATCACAGCCTCTTTCATAAACAACTTACACAGATCTTCAACTTTTTAGGTTTCTATGATCATAATGAAATGAGATGACTTTTTCAACTGATCAATCACCACACAGATAGAATTCATCCCTCAGAGAGTCTATGGTTACCAACCAAAAAAATCCATGGTTACCTCATCCCATTTCCAAACTGACACCAAAATTGGATGGAGAAAACAAGAAGTCTTCCAATTCTCTACCTTTATCCATTGGAAGGTGTAACAATATGACACATAATCAGTAATTCCATGTTTTATACATAGTAACACAATCACCATATCATGTGATAACAAATCATCATAGTGCTCAGATGAATGGACCATGAAGAAATATGAAAATAAAAAAAAAATGTTCTCCTAACTGATGTTAAGAAAACAAAACGATCCCTAAAAATAAGGATACCATCTGAAGAGACAGAACAATTAAAAATGGTCTCTCAACCATATAGGGTTTCTTAAATTCCTAAGAACTCATTATCCTACTACATAATCTATAAAATGTAGCCAAGGAGAGATGATGATAACTAAGCACTGGCCATAACCATACGAGAAGAATCCTCTTGAGCATCCTCATAAGGTTCGACTTTTCTTTTGGTTCCAAAACTGTTTGTGATAGAAATTTACTACTAAGATAATCTACAAAAAATTTCCTATTCCTCAGGGTGTAGGTGATGTCTAATTCATACGTATTAAGTTATTACACCAACTACCTATATCTAATATTCAAGTATTTCTACGAAAATATATATCTTAGAGTCTTATGGTCAGAAAAGAATGAAGACCACTCCCTAAAAAGATAGTGACAACAACAATTAAATGAATGGATTACTGTAGAAATATTTAAATCATGAGTGGGGTAATTATTTACATGTGTTCAACGATTATGTGATCCATAAGCCACCACATGGTCATCCTACATAATCACACAACCCAAATCAGAACCAAAAGCATCATAGAAAACCGCATACCCCTTACTAGGCTCAGGTAAGATCATAATAGGATCCAATGTTAGAATTGTTTTTATCTCATCAAAAGAATACTGACGCATTGAATCTCATGTGAATTTCACCCCCTTATTAGTAAGAGAATTCAAAGGTGAAACCAACATTGAGAAATCCTTGATGAACTATTGATAGTATCCAACAAGACCAAGGATGGTCTGAATCTCAAAGAAATTTTGTAGTGCATCCCTTGAAAAAATAACCTCCACCTTCTCAAGGTAAACTGATAATCCATTATCATAAATCATGTTCCCCTAGAACATTACTTATTGGATCCAGAAGATACATTTAAAAATTATTCCATACAAATGGAGAGTACTCAGTATTTCCATAATCCAGTCCATATGGTGCTTGTGCTCATGGTCAGATCCTGAATAAAGAAAAATATCATCCATGAAAAATACCACAAAATTATTGAGATAATAATGTAATATATGATTCATCAAATACATAAAAACTATAGGATTATTAGTCAGACAAAAATACATCACAAGATATTTTAAATTCCCATACCTAATCCTAAAAGTTTTCTTTGATATATCAAAATCTTGAACTCTGAGTTGATGATAACCTAACCAAAGATCAAACTTTGAAAACCACTTTCCCCCACTTAACTGGTCAAAAAAATAATCTACATGAGGTAAATGATACTTTCTATTAACCATTACTTGGTTTAACTTATTATATTCCACACACAATTAGAGTGTATCATTTGCATTCTTAGAAAACAGAACTAGGGATTCCCAAGGTGAATTACTAAAAGAAAAACCCTTCACCATATGATCATCCAAATGAATCTTGATCTCTTTCCCCTCCACTTATTCCATACAACAAGAAGGTATCAAAACTATCTATGTTACTAAATCCATGTCAATCATAAACTCTACTTCCCTCTCTAGAGGAAGACATGTGAAATAATCTATGAAAACGTTAGAAAATTCCTAACAAAAAGAGGGAAGATCAACAACCAAAGAAACCTAATAGGGAATAACTGAAATAGTAGACCAAAACTTCTTAGCTCTGGGTTGGAAGGTCAGGAATGACCAAACATCATATCCCACTCTCCCTAAAATAGTCACGATCTACCATCAGTTATAAGAAATGATACATGATGATGATAACATTCAACCTTAGAATGGTGACTAACAATCCAATCCATCCCAATGATGAAATAAAATAGATCCTGAATGAGAGCATGTAAATATCTGACTAAATCTACATCATCTATTGATATAACATGAGAAATAAACCAAAAACCCTACATTATCCTTTTCCTAATAGTTTTCACTAACTCCATTACATAGGAAATGAGCTCTATTGGATGTTTAAGTATATCATTAAAATTATCAGATATAAACAAGTGGGAATCACTCGTATCAAATAAATAAATCACTTCTAAGGATGCAATAAATATGGAACCTCTCACTGTAACTAGACCCCTATATACCTCTATAAGAAACTCATCTAATACTTGAAGGGGATTCACTTGTGAGGCCTATGGCTATATCCCTGTAGTCTTTGATACATCTAACTATGTCATAAAATCCTTTGTTACCAATGATCCCTGACCATTATGAGGCATAGAAATATCTTTATAAAAAATATGTATATGAAAATGACTTCTATAACAATTGCAAAATATTATAGGTGAAGGAAAATAAAATTGGGTGTGTATGGCCTTTCCACATTGATATAAATTCAAAGTTACACTACTAACTACCAGTGGACATGCTGAAGAGGCCTTCTGTTTAGAACCACCTTTACCACTCTTATGATGATCGTGAAACTTTCTCTATTTCCCATGTGGGCCATAGAATCTACCACTGGGTGGAAGATAAGAGGTATAATATCCAACCTTTCCTTATATATTAATCTCAGCCATAATATCTCCTTTTAATGTATCTACATAGGTCCAAACGCTTAAACATAAATACCTAAAATCAAATATCTCATCCCAAACACTTCAGATACTTCTGAGCTTTCATCTATTCATTCTTTACTAAATCTGGTGAAAAATTAAACAACATAGAAAAATGATTGGTGTATATAGACACTAAATTATCTCTCTTCTATTAAAACATGAAATCTAGATACTTCACCATCATCATAAAATATAAAAAACTAATTGAAGAAGAGAGTCTCTAAACCCTTCCATTCCAGTCCCACGTTCCAATCTCCCTATACCATGGAATCCACACATCGCTTGTTGGGACCCTCAAGTTTTAACTCCACACACTTTACCTTGATAATCTCATGTGTATCTAGGAATTAAAAGATTAGATCGATGTTTTCCAACCGGTCCTTTGAATCTTGAGGTGCATTATTACCTTTAAAGGATAGTGGATTCGCATGAAAGAACTCTTGTGATTGATCACATTCTCCTATAGCTCTTAGATATACCTTAAAAATTGTGTTCTAGACTCAAAGTATGTTCTAGTGGATAGAATGAACTTATTGCATGATATACTTGATAAAATTATAACTTATGGGTGGATTCCCTTGAGGAACATTAGTTCAAACCTACTGTAGAACCCATGAAAGATATCTCAGAGTCATAATACTACACATTGAAACTAACGAAATTATTATACATAGAATAATCTCAATGAAAACCATAAAACCCATAAGTAAAAAACTAATATTAATATTAGGAACTAAAAAGGATACACACATCCCAATATACCATGGTAACTTGAGTCTCGGCATACTAAGATCTAGTCAACCAATCACCATAACCTACCTCTCATGTCCAAAAAATCCTATCTTTAATCTACCAAAGGTCCCAAGATAAGGACTATTAAGGAAAACATACCTTTGATACTAAACAATGATGAATCTGACCCAGATACCCTATCGACCTGGAACCTGGCCCGAGTAGTGACATAACCAAAGGGAATTCTCGATCCCCATGGCCTAACATCTAACACTTGAGCATCAACAACAAATAGAGTGAATGATTTCAACCAACTAGAAGTAGAAAGCATGAAATATATACATTTATAAAAATAAATAGTATAAGAAAACATGAATATATATTTCATTATATATAGAGAACAATAGAAGTGATGTAACTGAAAAGGTAACAAAACAATCTCCAAGATATAAGTCCAACTACAGAGGATAAGAAAACTAAAACAGGTAATCTAATAGTCTCTATGTGATTTCATGGGAAATATCCTACCATGTCACCACCAACTACCCAAACCTAGATGATAGAAAACCTCTATAAATCACTGTAGTGAATTTATTTTCCCTATATCAAAAGACATAACAAGATTTATACACCGCTAAAGGGGTGCACAAGGTGTGAGATAAAAATTTTAGTAGAGTTTCACCAGATATTTCCATATTAATTATTTGTACAATAATCCAGTCATGATAAAATTTAAAGAAAATAATGCATGATATATAGTTTAACAGTTTTATATCAAAAGCATGGAAAAATAATTTAATTTCCCCTTTTCCCACATTTCAAAATAAAGTATGTAAATCAGTTCAATGAATTTTATATACATATATCAAAGCCAATATATCAAATAAAACCAATATAGGTATCACATATCATATCAAATCCATGATAGTACAAACAAAATAGTATAAACCAAACCACAAGTAAAATCATAATAAGGATCACACTAGTTTAGGATATCAAGGATACTCATACCTCACATAGGAAATCACATGTGCATTAAGTCTCTAGACATATGTATCAAATCTAAAGAGTAGAGGAAACCCCAAAAAGTAAACCCCATAACATATCAAACATATCCCCAGAATAATAGACCTAGGGATTAATGGAAGGCTCGATGAATGAACCACCCAATAGTGGATGAGGCTTTTTACTAAACCTTCTACCTATGTACCCAAGGCTTCCCATGTACTCTATTTTCCAAACTATTTCATAAAAAATATTATTTTAAACCATTTCAAAAATCAATTTCAAAATTGTTTGAAAAAAACATTGTCATTTATCAAAAATAAGGGGAGAACCAACTTTTATCATAACCAATTTCTAGACACAAAAATCAAATCAGTCAATCATTCCATTTAATTTATAAAACAATTTATAATAAAACTCGAGCAATGCAGCTCACCAACACTGGATAGATATGGAACCACCTACCTCAAAACTCAGGGTTGTACACATATGACAAAAGGATACACCAGTAGTAATAACACCATTAAAATAATGGATACCCTATACTAAATATACATATCCAAAAAAAATTAAAAACAAAAAGGGTTTATGAAGAGGAATGATCACGACATATCTCAAGAATACTCACCCATCGTACCATAATCAATAAATTCTTATCCCCTGGGACAAGATCTCATAATTGATTTGGAAATAAATATATATAATTACCATAAAGATCATTAAATCTGATAACACAACTCAATGACACCACAAAAATCAATGTAAATAAATAAGTGGTAGGAATACTCACTTAGAGATATATAACCCAACTACAATAGAGACTAATCACTAAACAAAAAAAAATTGGATAGATCAGAGGGACCAAAATTGACAAAGAGTTATTATAGTTCAAGAGGGGAGAGGGATGTGGAAGAATGAAATAAGAATCATCCATACAGCACCCTAAATCAAAAAATCATGAGACTTACATGGTATGTAACCCCTTTACACATCATATAATCCATGAATCATGAATTATCTAAAAACCACTCACCTTTTTTTTAAAACCCTATTTTTAACATTAAAAAGCATGAAATAATTACACAATGTGTAACCTTTCACCCTGTGTACTCAACTCATGACGTGATCCTGGTAAACAATACACATTGTGTACTCCCATTACACAGTTTGTAAACTCCAAATGGATAGTGAAAACCCTGGATTCTTACAAGAAAATCTAAAACACCTCTGGCATTATCCAAACTCATAGAGAACCTAGATAATCCATTGAAACATTTATACACAGACTCCATTAATTCAAACATTTAACTTTAGTTCATTTCCCCATAAAATTCTTCCCATCCTCTAGTGTCCCAAGATGCACCCAATTAATGAAGAAAAAAAGTAAATAAATAGGAAATACCTAAAATATGGTAACGAACTATTAAAGTTTTGGTATTATGGTTTCCATTAAATCCAGGGGCTAATAAATTATATCATCAAGTGATTGAGGTAGAAGAGGTAGGGGTACCCTTGGGTACTTTTTCCTAACAACCTTACCAAATATATTGTCTCATTTCCTTTCTATATTTTAAATTAATTATCACATTCATTATTTGTTATAATTTTTTAATCCATAAATTGATGTGATTTATCAATTTATCTTCAAAATTGTAACGTCCCGGACCCGGGTGCCATGCAACGGGTGCCCCGAGCCCGGTTCGTCACAAGACCACAAGCGCATTTCCCCAAACGCTAGAGGCTGCTGACTAGCAGCGAGGGCCCAGGTCTGATAGTGGGGGAAACTATGACCTCATTTGTCAAAGTGTAGCGTAGAGGAATATAAATAAAACATACAACGACAGCGGAAGTAGTAAACATACACAACTTAAAAAACTACAGCAGTGGATATAACCAACAGTAAATAAGTGATGATGCTACATGTTTCAAGTTCTAAGAAAACAGCCAGAACATGTTATATATCAATACAGTACAACAAAATACAGAGTGCAGCAAAACAACAAAAACAGCTGGTAGTGGCATCGCGAGCCTAGGCTCGGTCTCATGCCCTCCTACTCCACAGCAACAGTCAAGTACCAGTATAGGGACTCTTGCCCGTATCTACACCTATAACAGCGTAATCTGTTTGGGCCGAAAAGCATGACCCAAACAGGGTGTGAGAAATATATCTCAGTAGGCACCCACCAAAGGCCCGTGCCCAACTGCGTGTAAGCATGCAACAACAGTGTGTAATAGTAAAATGCAATAAAGTAAGAAGTAATAAAAAGTAACTAACTTGACAATTAAATTTCCATTTTATTATTCATTTAATCCATTAAATTTAGTATCATTCTGTGCCCAACAGCACCACGCCCTCAGGCCAACCAGTATCTCGCCCTCAGTCTAATATAGTGAACCACACCCTCAGGCTATACAGAATCTCACCCTCAGGCATTGTAACAGAATTCTTGCCCTCAGGCATACGAAAGGTTTCCCTCAGGCGGAATAATGAGAGCCCTCAGGCTAATACAGTCATGCCCTCAGGCTAATATAGTCACACCCTCAGGCTAATATAGTCATGCCCTCAGGCAAATATAGTCACGCCCTCAGGATAATATAGGTAACTGGGCCATTCTCAACAGGTAAACAAGTAGTAACAAGCAATTCCTCTCAATGCAATTCTACAATTACTACTTTAAAGGAATACCCTCGGGTATCCTGGCCAAATGGCTAAACAGAGAAACACAACCCAGGGGTGGTTCCAGATCCAAACAATGATCCCAACCAGCATTTTATTATAAAAATTAAATACCTAATCAATTCTAGGTATTAAATATAGCAACGACCTCATCCACACGACACCCCAACATGGGTTCGTGGCACAAAAACGTACAAAACACAAAGCAGTTGGAAAACTAAACACCAAGCCACCTACCTTATACGTCAACGAGTGTTATACCCGAACGCCGACTCCAGAAATGCCCATGAATGGCGTATATCTGAAAAATAACAAAAACCAAACAAACGTAAATAACTTACGTTAGGAGAAGAATTGGCAAGAATGGTACCATGAGAGGAGAGGGCTTACCCGTGTGGTTCCAACGAGATCGTCTGAAGCCGATTCGTATTCCAGACGAACACCTAGTGGATATTTAAAGATCCTGCCTCCTCCTTTGGCTCCAAAATGGATCAAGTGCCTCCTCTTCCAAATAAGGAGGATACTGCCTATTTTAAGCCGAAAAAACAAAGTACACGACGTGTAATTCTGAGTACACGGTGTGTACTTCTTTCATTTAACTGTTCATTTGGTGGCACCACCACACTGTTCACCTGTCGACCTGAGTACACGACATGTACTCCTGAGTACACGGCGTGTACTATCGCCCATATGTCAGCTGCTCCACCACCTTACTGTTTAAGCCTGCCGACTGACTACACGATGTGTACGGTACCACTACACGACATGTAGTCTGTTCCTACACCCCTCTTCGCCGGCATGGCTACACGCCCCGTGTAATCATCCCAACACGGCAAAAAGTACACATCCTGTGGATAAAGTACACGGCGTGTAGTTTTGAAATTTAGGATTTTTCCCCATTTTCCATATTTTCTCAAAAACACTTAAGGAAAAGGAAAAGAATAAGCTCGTACCTCTAAAATAAGAACCGAGTTCTTAAAAACTTCCCCCCCTTATATCAATTCGTCCCCGAATTTCCCTTACAAGGGTGGTGAAGATAAAGCTTAGAACAGATCTGGCCACTGAGCACGTACGTCGGCCTCCCACTCCCAGGTCTCATCCTGCACTCGACCATGCTTCCATAGCACCCGTATGAGAGGAACTGACCGGCCTCGGAGAACCTTCGTGCTCCTGTAAATGATACGAATCGGATTATCCTCAAAGGACGCATAATGATGAATCTCAAACTACTCTAGCTGAAAGGTGTGAGATGGGTCTGAGTTGTAGCGACGCAACTGAGACACGTGGAAGACGTCGTGCATGGCTCGGTACCGCTGCGGTAACTGCAACTGATTTTCAACCAGCCCGACTCTCTCAAGAATCTCAAATGGCCCCACATACCTCGGTGAAAGCTTACCCTGTCTCCTGATCCGCTTGTGTCCCAGCCTCGGTGAAACACGTAAGAAAACCAGATCCCCAACCATGAACTCCAAAGGTCATCTGCGGCGATCAGCATAAGACTTCCGACGAGACTGCGCGGTAGCCATCCGCTTCCGAATCAACTGGACCTGCTTAGATGTCTCCTGTACGAGCTATGGCCCCAGTAAATCTGCCTCACCTGCCTCTAACCATCACAAAGGTGATCGGCATGGCCTACCATATAAAGCCTTGTATGGTTCCATCTTAATAGTCTCCTGAAAACTATTTTTATAGGCAAACTCGAGTAAGGGTATATGCTTCTCCCAAGAGCCCCCAAATTCTAGGACGCATGCGCGCAACATGTCCTCTAGAACCTGAATCGTCCGCTCTGACTGGCCATCTGTCTGCGGGTGGTATGATGTGCTCAGAAGCACCTGTGTACCCAGCGCCCTCTGAAAACTCTGCCAGAAACGAGACGTAAATCGAGCGTCCCTATCTGAAATGATAGAACGAGGGACCCCATGAAGACGTACGATCTCACGGATATACAGCCTTCCGAGCTCGCCTACACCAAAGGTCTCCTTGATCGGCAAGAAGTGATCCACCTTCGTGAGTCTGTCCATAGCAACCCACACGGCGTCATTTCCTTGAGGTGACCTCGAAAATCCCGTCATGAAATCCATCGCGACATCATCCCATTTCCACTCTGGAATGGGTAACTGCTGTAACAGTCCAGCTGGTCTCTGATGCTCTACCTTCACCTGATGACAGGTGGAACAACTCGTAACAAAACCAGTTATCTCTCTCTTTATTCTCAGCCACCAGTACTGACGCCTCTGGTCATGGTACATCTTGGTAACCCCGGGATGAACTACCCAAGCTGAAGCATGAAACTCCCGCATCAGCTCCTCGCGTATATCCCCTGGAACCCATACTCGTCCATGGAAACGCAAAACATCATCATCGCATATCATCCAACCAGAAGGAGGGTCCTCACTTGCCACCGACTCCCGTAGAACTAGGCCTTCTAATTCCGATAGATGCCTCATCCTCACTCTGTCCAGGATGGTAGAAGTCACAGCTAACGAGGAAAGATAAGTCTTCCCTTGACTATCATGCACCTCCAGATGTATCTCAGAGAACAAGGCCATAAGCTTCCACTCACCACTGGCCTCCGGTACTTCCTGTATCTGAGTCTTCCTGCTTAGTGCATCATCTACTGCATTACCTTTACCATTTGTATAGGCAAGCTCAAAATCGAAGGACTGTAGTTACTCAACCCAACTTCTCTACATAATATTCAGGTCACACTGAGTAAAGATATACTTGAGGCTTTTGTGGTCTGTGAAAACCACAAAATGCTCTCCCAATAGATAATGTCTCCAACAGCGCAACGCATGTACAACTGCAGCCAACTCGAGATCGTGTGTCGGTTAATTCCTCTCATGTGGCCTCAACTGCCGAGACCTGTACGCAATAACTCGGTCTCCCTACATCAAAATGGATCCCAGCCCAATCCCTGATGCATCACAGTAAACCGTATAACTCTTCCCCTACTCTGGGAGTATCAGGATCGGTGTTAATATCAACCTTCCCTTCTGGTCCTGAAAATCTGTCTCACAAGCTTCTGACCAAATGAACTTCACACCCTTCTTATTCAGACCTTTCAACCGTGATTCTAAGCGGGAGAAGTCCCGTATGAAGCGACTGTAGTAACCATCTAGCCCTAAGAAAATTAGAATCTCAAACACGTTCTTAGGCTGCTCCCAGGAAACTACTGCTCTCACCTTCTCTGGGTATACTACAACTCCTACCTCTGAGATGATATGACCCAGGAAGTGAATATGGTCCATCCAAAAGTGGCACTTCGAGAGATTAGCATATAGTCGATGCTCTCTCAGTGTACTCAATATGATCTCAAGATGGGTGGCATGGTCGTGTTGAGTGTGAGAGTACACTAATATTTTGTCCACGAATACTACCAAAAATTAATCAAGATACGGATGGAACACACGATTCATTAGATCCATGAAAACTGATGGCGCGTTCGTTAGTCCGAATGGCATAACCAAGTACTCATATAGACCATACCTACTCCTGAATGTTGTGAGAGGTATATCAGATGGTCTAACGTGTAGCTGACGATATCCCGATCGCAAGTCAATCTTCGAGAACACCCGTGCTCTACGAAGCTGATCAAACAGATCATCTATCCTCGGAAAGGGATATCGGTTCTTAACTGTCAACTCGTTCAGCTTCCGATAATCCACACAAAGTCTGAGGGTACTGTCTTCCTTCTTCGCAAAAAGGACCAGAGAACCCCAAGGAGAAGTACTAGGTCGGATAAAGACCTTTTCCTGCAAATCCTCTAACTGCCTCTTGATCTCCTGTAACTCAGGCGTGGACATCCTATAAGGAGGAATGGACACTGGTTCTGCTCCTGGCACTAGCTCAATAGAGAAATCCACCTCACGCACCGTAGGTATACTTGAAAAGTCGTCTGGGAAGACATCCCTATAATGATCAACAACTGGAGGGAAATCCTTCTGACAATTCCCCTAGTCATCCAGATATAAACTCGCAATTTGGGTTGTGACTCCACCTCGCCCATGATGCTCTGGTCCTGCTCGACTCGCCTGAACATCTCATTCGCCCTTGTATAGAAACTCTCCGCCCTCTGGTGACGTGAAATGCACCCTGCAACGATATCAGTCTACAAAGGCTCGAAAGGGAACCAACCAGTCCATCCCGAGAATGATGTCATATCTCATCATCTCCAAGACATAGAGGTCCCAAAGGAAATGACACCCACCAACCTCAAGGGGGAACTCCTTGCAATGACTCACACCCACTGTCCTAGTCCCCAAAGGAGTGTCTAGCGTCATGATATCGGAAGAAGTAGACACACCGAGCCCAAGGCTCTCCACAACAAGTACAGATATGAAACTATGTGTAGTACCTGTATCAAAAAGCACCAAAGATAAAACAGAATCTACTAGAATAGTACCTCTGACTGTAGAAGGTCTGGGATCCTGCTCTTGCTGGGTCTGTTGCACTGCATAATCCTGCCCAGTGTCGCGGCCCCGCGACACAGCCTGTCTACCCTGAGCTGTCCCGCCCTACTGCCTCTAAGATCCTGGTGTCTGGATACCATGGACATAACCACCATCTCTGCCTGCACTCCCTAACATATTCCAGTTCCCAGACTGGTAAGAACCAACTGGTCCTGCTCCCGCACGCAGAGTCTACACAGAACCCCTCTCACTAGCCACTGGTAGCACCGCCCTGCAAAAGTGCTGCAGATGACCCATCTTGCCGCCAGCTTGGCACTCCACTGGGTCTCGTGGATACTGCAGTCTCTTGTGCCCCTCTCTGCCACACTGGTAGCATCTGATCGGGCCACCTGAAGAAGCTGCATGGCTGGTACTTCTGCCCTAAGAGATGTCCATCTGTCTCTTCTTCTTTCCAGTAGAAATAGTACCAGTAACTGGTGCTAAACCACCCTGGCCCATACCACTAGCTTCCCGTAGGTTCCTCTCTGTAATCAGCGCCTAGTTCACAATCGCGTGTATAGTAGGCAACCTAAAAACATTCACCAGCGCTCGGATGTTATACCGAAGACCATCCTCAAAACGTCTGGCTCTCAACGTCTCATCACCCACCAGCACGGGTGCAAAGCGCTGAAGCTCTGTAAAACGAGCAGAATAGTCCATCACCGATATAGCGCCCTGCTGCAGATTCATGAACTCTCGAGATCTATCTGCCCTCAGCATCTCAGAATAGAAGAATTCATAGAATACTGCTTGAAAATCTTCCCATGCCATGTCCCTGTGATGCTCTGACTGGGTGGTAACATCCCACCACCTCTTGGCGGAATCACGCATCATGTAAGTCGCGAGCTTGACCCTCCGCCCTGGAGGCGTCTCAAGATGCTCTAAAATAGTCTGCATCGACCCCAAACAAGAATCCGCAGCCTGTGGTCCGCCATCCCCTAAAAATGTAGGTGGATTATACTGCTGAAAGATATGTGTCAGCTCGGCCATAGATGTGGCAGCCTGCGGTGCTCCCTGAAAGGTCTTCATGAACCGCATAAAGCCTTCACAGAACTGCGCCTCCGCGCCTGTGTTCGGTATAGTAGCTAGTGCCGCATCTGGCTCCACTGGAGGATCAACTAGTAGCCCATGGCCCACCATCTCCGGAGTATAATCGTCGCCGCTCTCCTGGAGAACAACTCGCGGTCGTCGAGGTGGCATGACTCTACAAGGTCAAAAGCACGCCTCAGGTTCAATATTATTAAGACTGAAAGCGAAGGAACCAAAAAGGAACAAGAGGAATAAAGAATCTCAAAATTTTCAAAACAAGACTACACGGCGTGTACACTGACTACATGATATGTACTTGACTTCCCTTCCCCTGCCTGGGTCCTTCTACATGGCTAAGCCACACGGCTTCCGTTCAACAAAACTACACGGCGTGTATAATACCTACACGGCATGTACGGTGTTATTTTCCAACTGCTCGTGTCGTCTGTGACACGGCTGACTACTCGGCTTTACTCCACACGGTGTGTTACACCCGCACATGGAGTGTACACCATCCCGCTTCCTAGCCACACAGCTAACTCCACACGGTCTATCCTCGGACAAGACTACACGGCATGTCCCACAGGTACACAGTGTGTTCAGGGAGAGGTGACATCGGCCCGTGTTGTTAGTTACACGGCCGAGTCCCCAGGTCATACTACACGGCGTGTTCATCATTGACACAACGTGTTGTACAGGAGTTACTGACCCGTGTTGTTAGTTACACGGCCGGACTCCGGGTCACACTACATGGAGTGCACAAAAAACTACATGGTGTGTTTTACCCAAGCTCTTCCCTACCCCGTGTCTCCACCCACATGGTTTGTGACACGGAGAGAGTCTACACGGCGTGTACTCAGGGTACACGGCATGTACTCAAAATGTTCATTTTTCATCCCGAACAGAAGAACACACACGGTGTGTATGAGGTCCTACACAGCGTGTACTCTGGGTTTTCTAGACAGTATGCCTCAGAAACTTCCCTAGAACCCAAAAAATACTAAAAACCAACACCTAAGTGTCAAATTCCGATCCGTGAGGGCCCATACTCCCCATGAATCAAAGTTTGACATCTTATCTGTGTTATAACCAATAAACCGTCAATGATTCACCAAATTCCAGTCAATGGGGGCCCATACTCCCCAAAAACCAAAGTTTGGCGTCCATTCTATAAACAAGCTCAAACAAACATACCATATCAAAAGTCAGGTATTTATCAAGAATTTATCACAACAGTATGCTTTATTAGCACAACAACTATCACAACAACATGCAAATTCTAATGCACCTAGATGGCATGGAAACTATGCATGGAATGTGATATCTTGCATGTGCCTATATGATGCATGAGACAACATACACTCATCTCATCGGGTTGCAACTAAATAGAATCCACGGATAAAATATAAACAGCACAATCTCAAAGTGCGTCACCCAACGGTGAAAACATATCAATCGTAAAATTACAAAATCAAAAGAATTCAAAATACGAGGTAGACTAGATTTTCCCTGTACACGGGTTAGCTACGCCCAGGCACAACTTATTAACAACTACCGTTCTATCCTATCCCTGACTATGGCTCCAAATAGTAAGTCAAAGAAAAAAAACTCCTCTGATACCACTTTGTAATGTCCCGGACCCGGGTGCCACGCAACGGGTGCCCTGAGCCCGGTTCGTCACAAGACCTCAAGCGCATTTCCCCAAACGCCAGAGGCTGCCAACTAGCAGCGAGGGCCCAGGTCGGATAGTGGGGGAAACTATTCCCTCATTTGTCAAAGTGTAGCGTAGCCGAATATAAATAAAACATACAACGACAGCAGAAGCAGTAAACATTCAAAACTGAAATAACTACAGCAGTGGATATAACCAACAGTATATTAGTGATGATGCTACATGTTTCAAGTTCTAAGAAAACAGCCAGAACATGTTATACATCAATACAGTACAACAAAATACAGAGTGCAGAAAAACAAGAAAAACAGCTGGTAGTGGCATCGTGAGCCCAGGCTCGATCCCATGCCCTCCTACTCCACAGCTACAGTCAAGTACCTGTATAGGGACTCTTTCCCCTATCTACACCTACAGCAGCGTAATCTGTTTGGGCCAAAAAGCATGACCCAAACAAGGTGTGAGAAATATATCTCAGTAGGCACCCACCAAAGGCCCATGCCCAACTGCGTGTAAGCATGCAACAATAGTGTGCAATAGTAAAATGCAATAAAGTAAGAAGTAATAAAAAGTAACTAACTTGACAATTAAATTTCCATTTTATTATTCATTTAATCCATTAAATTTAGTATCATTCTGTGCCCAACAGCACCACGCCCTCAGGCCAACCAGTATCTCGCCCTCAGGCTAATATAGTGAACCACGCCCTCAGGCTATAAATAATCTCTCCCTCAGGCATTGTAACAGAATTCTCTCCCTCAATCATACAAAAGGTTTCCCTCAGGTGGAATAACGACAGCCCTCTGGCTAATACAGTCACGCCCTCAGGCTAATATAGTCACGCCCTCAGGCTAATATAGTCACGCCCTCGGGCTAATATAGTCATTCCCTCAGGCTAATATAGGTAATCGGGCCATGCCCAACAAGTAAACAAGCAGTAACAAGAAATTCCTCTCAAGGAAATTCTACAATTACTACTTTAAAGGCATACCCTCGGGTATCCTGGCCAAATGGCTAAACAGAGAAACACACCCTGGGGGTGGTTCCGGATCCAAACAACAATCCCAACTAGCATTTTATTACCATAATTAAATACCTAATCAATTCCAGGTATTAAATATAGCAACGGCCTCAGCCACACAACACCCCAACATGGGTTCGTGGCACAAAAACGTACAAAACACATAGCAGTTGGAAAACAAAACACCAAGCCACCTACCTTATACGTTAAAGAGCGTTATACCTAAAATCCGACTCCAGAAACACCCAAGAATGGCGTAGATCTGAAGAATAACAAAAACCAAACAAATGTAAATAACTTATGTTAGGAGAAGAATTGGAAAGAACAGTACCTGGAGAGGAGAGGGCTTACCCGTGCGGTTCCAACGAGATCGTCTGAAGCCGATTCGGATTCCAGACGAATGCCCAGTGGATCTTCAAAGATCCTACCTCCTCATTTGGCTCCAAAATGGCTCAAGTGCATCCTCTGCCAAATGAGGAGGCTACTTCCTGTTTTAAGCCGAAAAAACAAAGTACCCGGCGTGTATTTCTGAGTACATGGCGTGAATTTCTGAGTACACGACATGTACTTCTTTCATTTAACTGTTCATTTGGTGGCACCGCCACACTATTCACCCGTCGACCTGAGTACACGGCATGTGCTCCTGAGTACATGGCGTGTACTATCGCCTAGTTGTCGGCTGCTCCACCGCCTAACTGTTTAAGCTTGCCGACTGACTACAAGGTGTGTACGGTACCACTACACGGCGTGTAGTCGGTTCCTACACCCCTCATCACCGGCATGGCTACACGCCCCATATACTCATCCCAACACGACCAAAAGTACATAGTGTGTGGATAAAGTACATGGCATGTAGTTTATAAATTTAGGATATTTCCCCATTTTCCATATTTTCTCAAAAACACTTAAGGAAAAGGAAAAGAAGAAGCTCGTACCTCTAAAATAAGAATCGGGTTCTTACAAAAATATCCCTTTGTTTTATTTTATGATTTTATTTTTATATATTATTATCTTATTATTCATTCAATACTTTTATTCATGTATTTTATTCTTTCTTATAAACATGTTTTTTAAATTTGATTGTATTCCTTTAATTTTTGAAAGGAGAACTCACCCCAACCCTATATCTATTTTAACTTTCAATCTCTGACCTATATTTGGTATCAAAGGGAGGTATTGATTTATTTAAAAAAATAAAATTCATTCAATGTTTTTATTTTCAAATTATTTTATTGGTTTTTTAATTAATGTTATATTTTTAAAATGGATTTTTGAAAACCCCATGGGGTGCTGAATGAAAATTATTAGGTAATGCTATTTTTTATGGTACTAATTATAATTATTGGAAATCTATAATTTCTACATTTATTATATCTATTGTATATCCTATTTATAAAATTTTTATGCATGTATATACTCTTTATTCTAAAGAAAAAGAAAAATGGACCCCTGATGATGTTTCAACATTTGAGTTAGATGGTAAATATATGAATGTATTAAATTGTTATTCAGTTGTTAATGAGTTTAATAGAATTTTTTTGTATAAAACCACATAGAAAATCTTGAAATAATTAGATGTTACAAATTATGGTATAAATAATTCTAAGGGTACAAGACAAGAAATGTATAGGAAAGACTTTGAGATTTTCCCTATGCATTCTAAAAATCCATCAATGATATATTTAATATATTTAGTAATATTTTTAATGGATAAAAATATCTTGGTGACTATATTTCAACTGAAACATTGGTCATGAAAATACTTTTTGTTTTTTCAAGAATATAGACATAAGAAGTCACCACAATCCAAGAATATAAATATGTTTCAAATATTTCAGTTGAGGAACTCACAGTTTCTCTCATTAAACATGAGATATCTATAAAATACAAGTTTAAAAGTAGGATAAGGAAGTTGAGGAAAATAAAATAAAAAAATCATTCAATGTAATAAAAAATTTAACATCTCATATCTTGATGCCACTCAAAGGTTCCCCATACCTAGTTGGCCACATGGAATCAAGTGCATCTCCCCAAATTCCAAAGGCTTTCGACTAAAAGAAAGGGACTAGGAGTAATAGTGGGGATACTATGCCCTCATTAGCAGAGTATAACACAATGAAAACAATATTAAATCAATAGAAGAATAAGTAATACCATAAAACAGAAGTAAATAGTCCAAGACTAATAACATAAATAAACAGATTTCATATCATTCAAAATATGATGTTGCATGTTACATGTTCTAGGAAAATATCCAAAATAGGTTACACTACTGTAATACATGATATAATTACCAACAGTACAAAAAGGACAAAAGAAACTCAGAAGCATCACAAGCCTCAGCTTAGTCCCATGTTATCCTGGTCTTAAACAGCATATCAAGTACCTGTAGAAGGGAACTTTCCCTTATTAACACCTACAACAATATAATATGTTTGGGCCCAAAAACAATACCCAGACAGTGTGAGAGACTAAATTCCAGTAGGCAACCACCAAAGGTATGTTCCAATCTATCAGTGAATATATATAATAGGCAGTGTACAATAATGAAATTAGTAATATAGAATGTAATAAAAAGTAAATAGTTTTAGAAGCACTGGATTCCATTTATATTCATTTCATATTCATTAAAAATTCAATTAAAGTGATTTATATAAGTCTCAGGATCCAACATGTGCCTGAAATCCCCTGTATACAAGTAAGCACAACATATATCTCAGAAGGCTTTCCAAACCAGTGTACATGAAGACAGAATCCAGGATTGTTCTTTTTCTTGGAAAAAAAGTTGTAAGTCATTCCATTTAAATATTAAAATTATAACCTAAGTCTATCCTTGACATTCCTAAGTTGGAATTCAAGTATCACTCACAGTTCAATTCCACCTACATCCTATAATCCTATCTCGGTGATCCTCCCATGAACCCGGCATCACTCTAGGTGTGTCGTGAGTATATGTCAACTTAACAAATCATTGGATCCTATAATAAGCCCCAAATATCATCCATGAAATATAAATAGTTCCAATAGAACCTATTCATGGAATCCCTCCATGGAACCATGTTCCATTTAGCATTTAAATAAAACCTCCATGAACCCATCCACTACATCTGTGGTTTGCTCGCAGCTTAAATATATAACCCCCCATTTTTAGATTGTCCATGGAATCTCTTAAAGGATCCATGTTTCACCTGAGGTATAAGGTAAAATAGTCATACAAACTCATCCATGGTATTCAAATCTGAATCCATAGCTCACCCAATTCTATTTACCCTTTTATCATATAATATTCAATTATACATTTCATCAGGAATGCAAAGGTCAAAACCAAAAGCATATAATATAATCTCAACCATGGACCAACCAAATAAGTCTTGTTTTTTCAATTACTCACATGGGAATAATTCACATAACAATAATCACATGTAAATTAAACTATTACATGGATTTAACATTAATAAAATCATGTGGTAAATCCATATAACAAGCCTATAATGTAATTTAAACTATCACAAGGATTAACCATAAATTATCTAATGTGGGAAATTCATTTATTTAACCAATTTCATCTTAAACAACCCAATAAGGGAAACAAAGGCATGCCTCATAGGAATCCTAGTCCAACCATCCATAAATTGTCATCCAAGGGAAACACACCCATGGGGTGGACCTATTTAAAGGTAAAAAACCCTATACATGAATAAGAACACATATTCAATTACATAAACATCAATAGTCAATGAAAAGGTTCAATTCTAAATCTAGTAAACACCCTAAAAATGATCATGTGACACTCCAGAATATATAAACATCTTTACAATTAGCAAAAGGAACAAGACCACCTACCTCAGGCTCGTACGACTCTTCTTGTCCAGTGTCAGCCTCTAATTCTACCTAAAATGGAGTAGATATGAAAAAAGAGCATAAACACCCAATCCTCAATAATTAGGTTAGGAGGTGTAGAGATGAAGAACGGATCAAGAGGGATTGAGAACTCACCAAAGGGGTTCTAAGGAAATCGATGGCGATGAAAACGGAGTTCAGATGAATAATCGGGAGACAAAACTCTCCTCAGGTCCACCTAGGGACTGTTTTACAAAACCAATGGGTGAGACTTCTTTCCATCTAAAGAAAATGAGTCTATATCCCTTTTTAGAAAAAAAGAATGAAAAAATGGAATATACTGGAATATACACGTCATGTATATGCCTGATTTTCCCTTTGTTGTCGACATTCCTTATATGTCATGCATGGGTCCTGTACAAACCATTAAACGGTGTGTACTTGGATTTACATGTTGTGTAACCCCTATTCATGTCATGTAATAGGCCTATAGCCATCCCTAGACATATTTTTCTCTTCTTTCTTAAGAACAACCAAAAGGAAAATATTTGTACCTCAAAGGAAGAACCAAGTTCTTACAAACTTCCCCCCTTAAAGTAATTTATCCCCGAATTTCCCTTCCAAGGGTTGTAAAGAAAAACCTAAAAATAACTCTGGACACTACAATAGTACATTGGCCTCCCTCTCCTAGGTCTCTTCCTACACTCGGTCATGCTACTATAGCACCCGTACTAAAGGAACAAACCATCCATAGAGAACCTTCATGCTACAATCCACAATTTGAATAGGATACTCCTCAAAGGACACATCTACCTATAACTCAACCTCCTCAAGATGAAAATAATGATATGGGTCTAAAAAGTAATTTCATAAATGAGAAATGTGGAAGAAGTCGTGCATATCCTAGTACCTCTGAGGTAACTGAAACTGATAGGCAGTCGGCCTGATGTATCTTGGTGAAAGCTTACCATGTCTACTGATCCTATTGTGTCCCAACCTCAGTGTAACACATAAGAAAACCAAATCCCCAACCTCGAACTCCAAAGTTTATCTGAGGTGATCGGCATACAATTTCGGATGAGTCTGTGCAGTAGCAATCTACTTCTGAATCAACTGCACCTGATTAGTGGTCTCCAGGACAAGACAATGTCCCAGCATAGCTCCCTCTCCTATCTCTAGCCAACACAGGGGTGATCAGCATGGCCTACCATACAAAGCCTCACATGAAACCATCCAAATAGTATCCTAAAATCTATTTTTATCAATAAACTCAATCAGGGCTATATGTCTATCCCAAGAACCCTTGAAATCCAAGACGTATGCCTGTATCATGTCCTCCAGCACCTGAATCGTGTGCTCTGACTAGCCATTTTTCTATGGGTGGTAAGTTGTGTTTAGGAGAACCTATGTACCCATCACCCTTTTTATCCCTTTCTAGAAACAGCAAGTAAACCAGAAATCCCTATATGAAATGATAAAATGCAGGACCTCATGTAGTCATAGAATCTCAAGGATGTACAACCTTCCAAGATCATCAACACTAAAGGTTTTCTTGATTGGAAGGAAATGTTCAACCTCTGTCAGCCTATCAACAAAAACTATAATACATCATTACCTTGAGGTGACCATGATAAACCATTCAAGAAATCCATCTCAAAATCATTCCATTTGCACTTAGGAATGGGTAGCTGCTGTAAAAGTTTGGTTGGTCTCTATTATTTCGCCTTCACCTACTGACAGGTGGAGCACTTCATAACAAAACCAGCTACATCTATTTTCATACCTAAACACCAATACAGATGATGTAAGTCCCAATAAATCTTGATGATACTAGGATGCACTACCCATACAGATGCATAAAAATCCAACATCAGATCCTCGTGTATGTTTGAAAAAACCCATACATAACCATGTAAATGTAGGATCTCATCCTTGCCTATGGTCCAACTAGGAGGAGGGTCCTCACCTAACATACTCTCTCGTAGAACTATTCCTTCATAATATGATAGTTGCATCATCCTCACTTTTTCTAACAAGGTAGAGGTAACATATAAAAAATATAGAAACATTTGTCTCTAGCTGTTATGCACCTGAAAATGCATATCAGAGAAAAAATCCATAAGCTACCACTCGTTATTACTATGTTGCACTACTTACATCTGATTCATTTTGCTCAAAGCATCATCCATTGCATTACCTTTACCAGTTATGTAGGTAAGATTGAAGTCGCAAGACTGAAGGTATTCCACCCACCTTCGCTACCTCAAATTCAGATCACGTTGAGTAAATATGTACTTGAAGATTTTGTGGTCTGTGTACACCAAAAAATGCTCTCCCAATAAGTAATGTCTCCAACAGCATAAAGCATGAAAAACTGTAGCTAACTCAAGATCATGTGTCGGGTAATTACTCTCATGTGGACTCAACTGCTGAGACCCATATGTAATGAATCAATCCCCTTGCATAATAATTACTCCTAGACTTATACCCGATGCATTATAGTACACAGTGTAAATCCTTCCTGGATCTGGAAAAATCAGTATCGACACCGAAGTAAATCTCTATTTCAGCTCCTGAATGGTCATCTCATAGGTATCTGTCCATACATATTTCTCACCATTTTTAGTCAGGCTCATCAACAGTGCTTCTAAATGTGATAAATCTTATATGAATCAATTTTAGTAACCATCCATCCCTAGAAAACTTTTCACCTCAAAGAAGTTCTTGGGATTCTACTAGGAGACTAATTATCTCACCTTCTCTGGGTCCACTGATACTCCTCTATGTGAGATGGTGTTACCTAGGAAGTGAATCTAATCCATCTAGAAGTGGCACTTTATGATCTTAGCATATAACCAATGCTATATCAGTGTACTCAAAATGATCTCAAGACGTGGGGAATGGTATTGTCAATTATTAGAATACACAATGATATCATCCACAAAAACCAAAAAAACAAATTAAGATAAGGATGGAACACTTGTTTCATGAGTTCTATAAAAACGTTTGGAACATTCATGAAACTGAATGGCATAACAAGATACTCATATAGAGTATACCTTCTTTGAAAGACTGTTCAAGGTATGTATGATGATCTAACACACACCTGATGATAACCTGGTCTCATATTGATCTTTGAGAAAAACCGATCTACACAGAGTTGGTCAAAGATATCATCTATTCACGATAATGTATTTCAGTTATTAACTATCAACTAGTTCAATTTCCAGTAATCCACAAAAATCCTAAGTGTACCATCCACCTTTTCACAAAAAAGGACTGGCAAACCCCACAGTGAAGTAATAGGTATGATAAACCCCTTTGTCTCTAAATCCTTTAGCATCCACTTGAACTCTTGCAACTCCATCATATCCATCCTATAAGGAGTAATGGATACTGGTGTATTTCTTGGGAATATATTGATAGATAACTATACCTCTCTCACTAGAGGTAAACATGAAAAGTGATCTGGGAAGATGTCCCTAAAATGATAAACCGCTGGAGGTAAATCCATCTAACTTGTTCCCTGGTCATCTATATACAAACTCGCAATATGGGTTGTCATCCCATCCAACCCACGATGCTTTGGTTCGGCTCGACTCACTTGGACATACCATTCACCTTTATAAAGAAACGATCCACCCTCTAGTGATGTAAAGCTCACCCTACGACAATAGTAATCCATAATGTCTTGAAACGAGACCAACCAGTCCATTTTGAGGATGACATAAAAGCATATCATCTCTAATACATAGAGGTCCCATACTAAGTGACACCCACCAACCTCAAGGGGGTACTCCCTGAACTAATTCACACCTACCGTTATAATTACTAACAGAGTTTCTAGTGCTATAGAATCATCATAAGTAAAATAAACGAGCCCAAGGATATCTACAATGGGAAAAAATATGAAACTATGTGAAGCCACTATATCAAATAGTGCATAAGATAAAACCGACGTGACTATAATAGTACCTCTGACAGTAGAGGGCTTAGGGTCCTACTCCTACTATGTCTATTGCACTACATAAGTCTGGTCTGTACCATGGTACAGTGACACTACCTGGATACCCTGAGCTTATCCACCCTGATGTTGCTGAGAACTTGGGGTCTGGATACCATAGTCATGACCACCACCTCAACTAGAATGGCCTGATGCATTCCAGTTTCCTGGCTGGTGAGAAGCTTCTGACCCTACTCCTGAACATGGAGTCAGTGCAGACCCCCTCTCACTAGTTACTGGTGGAAACATCCTATAGAAGTGCTAGAGATGTCATATCTTACTACAATATTGGTACTCGATTGGATCCTACAGACACTATGGAATCTTATTCCCTATCCTACCACACTAGTATCACCTCTCATGGCTACATTAAGATACGTTCTGACTGCTCAAATCACCGCGATAAATCTCCAGATGATGCGTCTTACTACCAATCGAGATAGTACCTGATCTCAATACTAAACCGCCTTAGCTCATACCTCCATATTCCCTCATATTATGCTTAGTAATAAGCTTCTAATTCACTATAGTAGATATTATAGTCAACCTGAAAACATTATCCTATGATCGGATTTCATACCTCAGACTGTCTTCAAATCGTTTAGCCTTTGATAAATCTCCACCCATCAGAATAGGTGCAAACCACTAGAGGTCAGTAAAAGGGGCATCATGGTCCATATCTGAAATTCTTCCCTGCTCTAGATGCATAAACTCTCAGGATATATCATCCCTTATCGTCTCGGGAAAATAATAATCATAGAAGACTTTCTAAAAATCTCCCCATGCCATATCCCGATAACGCTCTGATTGAGAGATAACACCCCACCATCTCTTGGTGGAATTAAGTATCATATACATAGTGAGATTTACCCTCCTCTCAGGAGGCATCTCCAGATTCTTGAAGATCGAAAACATGGCCTTCATCCATGACTCTACAGCCTATGTTCTTTCATCCCTTGAAAAATTGGGTGGATGATACTGCTGGAACACTCGCGTTAGATCTTCCATAGATGTGGTAGGATTTGGTGCTCCCTAAAATGTTTGCATGAACCTTATAAATCCATGATGAAACTATGAATCCACACCTGCATCTGGTACAATAGTTTGGGCTGCAACTGGCACATCTAGACGATCCACTGGTATCCCATGGCCTACCAACTCTGGGGTAAGATTATATCTACCCTCCTGGCATACAACTAGATGTCATTGTGGTGTCATGACTCTACAAAGTCATGAACACACATCAATTCATATTCTTTTTCAAGGTTTTCAGTTCAAAAGTTCAAAAATAAAACAGGAGAGGAAACTCAAAGGGTACTAAAAGACGAGTACACAATGTATAGAAACCATACACTACATGTACTCTCAATATCTCACATAGGTATGTACTTCCACTGACCCGGTCTTGTAAAAACCCTAGGTACATGATGTGTAAGACTTGTACACAGTGTGTACCCAACACAGGGTATATGCCCGTGTCCTCAACTGACTTGGCTATTTACCTGGTCATGTAATGTACTTCTACACAGCGCGCTACCTACATGGGGTCTGGTCATGTACTCTACATATCCATGTACCCCTACATAGGTAGACATTCTCGGGTACTCGGCTACATGGACAAGTACCATTACATGGTGTGCATACTCTATACATGGCGTGTATTCCATATACATGGTGTGTACCCCCTTAGACTTCATCTTCCCTGAATGGAAAGAACACATGCATGTTCCCCATTACCACACGCTGTGTAATCTGGGTTTCTATAAGGGAAAACCCTCATATTTCCCAAAAACCCAACAAATAAAAATAAGTTCACATTCGTGTCCTGAATGGTATGCTGAATTCTGATTAGTGGGGGACATAATCTCATACGAATCAAATCTTGGCATCCACTTGCAGTCCATCGCAACATGTTTCAATACAAGGTAGCAACATGATCCATAGAATTCCAATCGAAGAGGGATCATACACCTCAAGGATCAAAGATTGGATTCCATCCAATTTGAACTATATCATGTTCCAATACACTTATCACAATAGCATGCATATCTATCATGGTACCTATCACAATAGCATGTAATCAGTAATGCTCCTAAATGGCATAGAAATAATGCATCGCATGTGATTTATAAAAAGTTTCAATATGATGCATGAGATGGTATACCATCATCTCATCAGGTTGAAACAAAATAGAACCTAAATAATTTCAATAATGGAAGTATAATACAAGTGTGCCACCCAACGATGAAATCAAATCAACTGTAACAAATCAAAATACAAAAAACACAATTCAATTCGAAGTAATTTGACTTTTCCATGTACACGGGGTAGCTACTCCTTGGCATAGCTTATTACCAAATCCGATTGCATTTCTATCTCTTCCCACTATTGAAAAACAATAAATCAAACCCAAAAATAACACTCTGATACCACTTTGTAACGTCCCAGATCCAGATTCCACTTAAAGGTGCCTCGTACCTAGTTGGCCACACAGCCTCAAGTGCATCTCCCCAAATTCCAGAGGCTTCCAACTAGAAGCTAGGAACTAGGAGTGATAGTGGGGATACTATTCCCTCATTAGCAGAGTGTAATATAACAGAAACCATAGTAAATAAATAGTGGAAGTAGTAATACCATACAACAGAAGTAAACAGCGGAAGACTGATAACATAAATAACAATATATCATATCATTCAAAATATGATGATGCATATTACATGTTCTAGGGAAATATCCAAAATAGTTTACACTGTATTAATACATGATATAAGTACCAACAATACAAAAAATGGAAAAAAAAAGAAACTCAGAATCATCACAAGCCTCGGCTTGGTCCCATACTCTCTTGCTCCTAAACAGCATATCAAGTACCTAAAGAAGGGTGTTTTCCCTTATTGACACCTACAACAATATAATTTGTTTGGTCCTAAAAACATGATCCAAACAGAGTGTGAGAATAAATCCTAGTAGTCAACCACCCAAGGTATATGCCAATCTGTTAGTGAATATATATAATAAACAGTGTACACTAATGAAAGTAGTAATATAGAATGTATTCAAAATTAAACAGTTCTACAAGAACTAGTTTCCATTTAAATTCCTTTCATATTCATTAAAAATTAAATTAAAATGAATTTTATAAGTCTTGAGATCCATAATGTGCTCGAAATACCTCATATACAAGTAAGCACAACAGATATCTCAAAGGGCTATCTAAACTAGTGTACATAAAGTCTGAATCCAATCTTGTTCTTGGGCTTGGAAAATGAGTCGCAAGTCATTCCATTTAAAAATTTAAATTATAACTAGATTATTTCATTAACATTCCTAAGTTTTAATTCAAGTATCACTCCCAGTGCAATTCCACCTACATCCTATGATCCCATCTTGAAAATCCTCCCATGAACCTAGAATCAATCTAGGTGTGGTGTGAGTATATGTCAATTGATCCAATCCTTTGATCCTATAAATAATCCCCAATTATCACCCATGACATATAATCTGTTCCAATATAACCCATCCATGTAATCCCTCCATAGAACCATGTTTTGTTTGGCATTTAAATAAATCCTCCATGAACCCATCCACTACATCCATCGTTCACTCACAGCTTAAATAGATAACCCCCCTTTTTGGTCTTTCCATGGAATCCCTCAATGGATCCATGTTTCACCTAAGGTATAATGTACCATATTCATATGGACCCATCCATGGCATTCAAATATGAATCCATAGTACACCCAATTCTATTTACCCTTTTATCATATAAGATTCAATTAAAAATTACATCAGGCATGAAATGTTCAAAACCAAAAGGATCTAATATAATCTCAAGAAAGGAACAACCTCATAAGTCTTGGCCTTTCAATTACTCACATGGTCACAATTATAATAACAAGAATCACATGTAAATTAAACTATTACATGGATTTAACATTAATAAACTCACATGGGCAATTCATATAAAAATCCTATCATTTAATTTAAACTATCATGAGGCTTAACCATCAATTATCTCACGTGGGAAATTCATTTATTTAAACAATTCCATTTTAAAAAACCTAATAAGGTAAAAAAAGGCATGCCTTATAGGAATCCTAGGACAAATGGACATAAATGGTCATCAAAGGGAAACACACCCATGGGGTGGCCCTAATTTAAGGTAAATAACCCTATATAGGAATAAGAACACATATTAAATTACCTAAACATCAATACGAAATGAAAAGGTTCGATTTTAAATCTAGGTGACACCCCAAAAATAGGCACACAGCACTCCAACATATATAAATATCTTGATAACTAGTGAAAGTCATGATACCACCTACCCTGTACTCATACGACTCTCCTCATCCAGTGTTAGCCTCTAATTCAACAAAGAATAGAGTAAATCTAAAAAACGATCATAAATTCCCAAACCTTGATAATTAGTTCAAGATGAGAAGAGATGAAAAATGGCTCAAGAGGAGTCAAGAACTCACCAAAGGGTTTCCAATGAAACCTATGGTGATCTAAATGTAGTTCAGATGAAGAATCGAGAGGCAAAACTCCCATCGGGTTAACCTGGGCACTACTGTATGAAACCTGTGGGTGAGCCTTCTACCCGATTAAAGAATATAAGGATACTACCTATTTTAGAAAAAAAACTGACATGTACTGAAAAATAAACGCTGTGTATATTCCTGATTTTCCCTTTGTTTCCAACATACCTTACACATAATGCATGGGTCTTGGCCAGACCATTACATGGAGTGTGCTACAATTTACACAGTGTGTATCCCCTAGTCACGTCGTGTAATAGGCCTACAGCTGGCCCTTGACCTATTTTTCTCCTCTTTATTATGAACAACCTGAAAGGAAAATATTTTTACCTCAAAGGAAGAACTGAGTTCTTACAAACAATGAAAATTTCAAGAGTGACTATGATATTTCCATCTTTACAAAGATGATTGACAAGTGAAAGAACAAGAAAATATCCACTTAAAACATCAAAAATAAAAATAAAAAATTTGAGGTAACTTTTTTTATTTTAAAAAGAGTTTACACATAAAAAACATTTTCCATTGAATAGGATAATGTCAACATCCAAGTATAAAGGTAATAAATCTCTAAAGGTCTTGACTTGGAGTAATAGGGGGACTCCATTTCTACATATGAATCAAGAAACAAAATTCCCAAGTGTCTTATAAAACATGTTGAGGATATAATAGAGGTTATTTACAAAATTTCTCTCTGTCCTTTTCATTATTCTTCATACTCTTCTATTTATTCTCCCACTTATTTAACTTATATTTATATTATAAATGCAAAAAATGAAATTGAAAATGGTTTTGTGATAATTTTTCTAAATTAATGTATCCTAAAATGAAATAAAATATTTTTGTTTTCAAAAAATAATTTCTTTTGAAAGAAAATAATGATTTTATTTTTAAACTAAATATTAAAAAAAATTGAAAATTTGGAAGTTCAAATTAAATATCTTAAGAATACTCTTTCATGTTTTACCCATGTAGAGGAAAATTTAAATAAGATTTTGGGTACTTAATAACTTAATATAGATCTCTATTTTTGTAGTTTTTCAAAACAATATAGTTTTACCAACAATTATAAAAAGGATTCTATTGTAAATATAAATTCTCAAAATAAATTTTCAAATTATCGCAATAAAGTTGATCATGTAGTTTATGAATTCAATTATAAAAATTATAAATATAGTAGAACTAAACTAATTAATATTTATTCTCAATTTTATAAAATGAATTATTATTCTAAAAAAAATTTGTTCCAATATATAAATAAACACATGTCTCATACATATATATCACATTATAATAGATGAATGCTCATTAGATAACATAAATATCCTTTCTAGAACCATTTAAGTCTATTTACTTTAGAAACTTGGATATATAAAAAAAATTATTTGTGAACTACATCATCCCCATAGAGTTATTCATAAATAACACCATTCTTAGAAATATCATACAAAATACCTTTCTTCATAACCTAGGGAAAAGAAAAATTAGTTAGGGTGAGCTCATATGCTCATTAAGGGTAAACAATGGAGATATCAATATAACATGAGCACAAGGGTTGAGAACATGTATAACGACTGAAACTTTTATCAATAGAATTTATCCCTTATTATAGCACATAAAATCACTTATAGACCATAATAAAAACTTTATAAATAAGTAATTAATCAAATAATAAGTGTTTCTAGAAGTTAATGAACCAATACTGATGAAATAGTAACTTGACCTTAGGAATAGTAATATGACCCTTATGAATAGAAAACCCACCAAATTAATAGAAACCTCACACATTAAATTATAAATAAAATTTATGTATCTTATAATGGAAAATTTTATATAATTATATCATAGTATAAGTATGTAAATATTTTAAAAAAATTATTAATTAAGTGTTGGCATTTTTGTAAGTCATAATATTTAATTACAAATTTATTATTAATTTAATATTTTAAAATGAAATTTATTTTCATAAAATTTGTTCATAAATTAATATTTTTATGTTTTATTATTTTAAAATAATTTTATGAGACCTTAAGTAATTTTTCAAAGTTTTATAAAATCAGTTATAATTTTAAAATCTCTATTCTCCAAGTAAATGATGATTTTAATTAAAAATTCAATTACTCATATTTAGAAAATTATTTTCATAAAATGGAATTAATTTTTGAATTATAAACATTGGAAAATGGTTAGGGTGAATTTTTTGGATTTTTCTGAAATAGTTGAGTTTTTTATGAATAGTAAAATATGATAATTTTCGATAAATGATAAATACATGAATTTTTGAGTCATTGTTGATGTAAGGCTGATGTAATAACCTTAATATAAAACCATACTTAATTATTTTAATATATTTATAGATAATTCTCAAAATATTCATAATCTTGATCAAAGATAATAAACAAATGAATATAATAATGAGAAAACACCCCTCTCCTCCATTATAAATACCACCCCTCACCACCTCTTCTCCTCACACATCTCAGGCATTGATCCTTGAAAAAACTATGCTAAATAATATTCCCTATCCCCCCACCATTTCCATAATCATTTTTTCTCCTCAAGACACCAAAACCTTTTTTCTATGGAGGTTCTCAAGGGGGATAAATCCAAGAGGTAAAATACTCATCATTTTTCTTTCAAATTCCTTTTCAATTTCATTTCTTTTCTTATTATCTACTCACATAAAATCATCCAAATGGAATGATAATTTCATTAACTTAAATATAATGTAATTATATCATGTTAATGTAAGATACATCATTAAAATCCTCTCTCTATCACTCTTTTATTTTTAAAAATAATATTGTCGCCCGTGATGTGTCAATTTACCAACATTATGGGCGATGCACTTTCATTTTACTTTAACACCTTCAAGGTTGTTGATAAAATCATTAAATGGTTTGAAACATATTGTAAATTTTATTTTCTATCCCTTTTTATGTTTTGTAACTAACTTATATACCTAATACTAAATGATAAAACAAAATGATTTTGTTGTGATCGAAAAATCGCCAAAATTAACCTAAAATGATAATCATTAACTTTTATCTAATGATTCATCCTAATACCATATAACCAAATTCATTATAATATCATTTAAACTTCTATAATATAATTAATAACATATAATAATAATTCAGAATAATTATCCTCATTTTAAACGAAATTCCATTCATCTATACATGTGAACCGATCATGAAAACTAAGAAAACAAACACTCATGAATGATGAAATTAAAATATGTAACTCATAAAAAAGCCTATAAATTAACTTAATAAAACTATAATGAATTAAATTTATTTATAAAATGTTATAAATTTTTAATTAATGAATCTAATGTGATTATACAGTATATTAATGTGAAGGAAGCTTTCCGACACATGGTAAGGGTAATTATCAAACCCAACTCTCATTCTTTGAGTTTTCCCTCTTTAACCCCATTTTCAGTAGGGATATTCATTAAATATAATATAATAATCATTATATTACCTTTTATTGGATATAAATGTTTCATAATTGAGTTTATGACAAACAAAATTTTTTCCAAAAGAAATCTTCTTTAAAAAAACACACCTTTTACTTCTTAAGATTGTTTTCTTCTTCACTCATGGTTTATGATTCATATATCAAGTATGTTATACCCTATTTCATTTGGGAACCCAAAGTTTATTAATGTATGATTTATTAAATTAAACTCATTTCTTTTCATGGGTTATTTTATGTTCAATATTGATGTATGTTATATGTGGCATGCATGATAATGTAAATGTTATGATGTGATGGGTGAGATCGGAATTATATAGTGCAAAGTAAATGTTATAATGTGACGGTTGCACCCATAACTATATAGCACTCCATTTCATTTTTTAATTTTATGTATCTCATGATAAAATTGAAATATTCCTGAACATTATTCTACATTTATTCACAACTATGTGTGGTAGTTAACCACTAAGACATGGTGTTTCATTTTTATGAATTACTACATTTGAAGACTTTTATTAATTCTTCCTCTCATGTTTACGATCTTATTCTGATGTTATGATGATAGTGATTATCCTTACATACTGTTATATTGTTTCATGTTCTTATATATCATCTTCCTAGGATTTTATATCACCCCTTTTTGATGTATATCCTTAGGTGATTGCTTGTACTAAGTAGAATCTAAAGGCTAATAAGAATCTAGAAACGTAGGAGTTATATTTTTTTTTTGTTTTGTAAATTTTATGAATAGTCCTAGTTTTCCTAGGACACTAAACCTTTCGATCCTGATTGTGTAATTATTTTATGTTATTTATCATTAAAATTATGTAATAGTAATGTAAGAAAATGATGGGTCACTATAGTTGGTATCAGAGAAAAGTTTAGTTAATATGAGAATTAGGATTAGAGAACCCTAGTGGAAACCCTTAGTATGAGACTAATTATAATTAAGTACCCAAGAAGTTTTGTTTTAGAAAATTATAAATGTAGAGATCCCACAAGATCTTACTTTAGACTTAAATTCACAAAGGAATAAATTATTTATTCATGACTTGTTGTCTTATGTTTTGTTATAACCTTATTTATTTTAGAAAGTGGTGGGAACTAGGAGAAACCATGCCAACAACCCATGTGAGGGATAGTGTAGAGATTTCCCAAATGACATCCCCAATGCTTTGGGAGGTGGAGTTCAAAATTTCATGATGATTTTTACCCATCTGTCTTAGGTTATGAACAATAACCTAAATAATGTGGAATGTTCTCCTTCACTGAAGAGGGAGAAATTCGATATTAATTATTTTATACAAAAATGACCACTGACGTTTAGTGGATATTCTGATCCACTAGTCATGGAATAGTGGGTCAACTCAATGGATAAGATCTTTTCTTTTCTTCACTGTTCTAAGATAAAGAAGGTGACTTTGGCTGTTTACCATTTAGATGTAGAGTCTGATAAATGGTGGTATTTAATTAAGAACACCAAGACAAAGGATTAAATTGAAGAGATGGAGTGGGAATAATTTAAGATAATGTTTCTTAACAAGTATTTTCATTTAACTCTTCATACAAATATGGAGAGAGAATTCATAGATCTAAAGGAAAAGGAAGGAGAATCTTTCATTGCCTATGAAGAAAATTTCACAAGGTTTGCAAGGTACTCTTTAGGTTTTGTTATCAACCATGATAGAAAAATTAATAGATTCTTTATTGAATTAAAACCAAACCTTCTAAAGGATCTAGAAATTTGAAACCTTTGGAGTTATGAAGAATGTTTTTGATGTTCTCTCAAAGTGAAGATCGATTTTGGATAATTTTCTCTTGTATAGGGTGATAAGAACAAAATGATTGAGTTTCAAGTTGGGGGATCTAATGAAAAAGGTGGAAAGAAAACCCAACCACCCACATGTCAAAAATGTGGGAAGAAGCATCATGGGAACTACCTCAAAGGGACAAGGAAATTCTTTAAGTGTGGGATAGAAGGTCACTAAGCTCGTGAATTTTGAAAATACATGAGGAATAAGGAAAATGTGGTGGAGGAAATGAGAGTACCACCAATGGTCCAATGCTACAACTGTAGGGATTAAGGGAACTATCCAAGTCAGTTCACAAAACCTTGAGTCCTCAAGGGAAATCTGTGTCTTCAACCACCAAATCCAAAGTAAGTCAAGTCTCATTCCATCACTACTGCTGAAGTGGAGCAAGAAAATGAAGTTATGCAAGGTATACTTCCTATTCACTCAATAATGGAAAAATGATTATTTGATTATGGTTCTACACATTCCTTTATATCTTGAATGTTTGATAGAACTATTGAATAAAATCCCTACAACCTTGAAGTAGAGATATCTATAAAAACACCAAGTGGTTAAATCATTGCAACCCAAGTGTTGGACTCTTCTCCTATTAGCATATGTGGGAAGATTATTCCATCTAATCTCGTGATACTTCCCTTGGTGGAATTCGATGCTATAATGAGAATGGATTGACTCTCATTATATAGAGAACATATAAATTATCAGGAAAAGGAAATATCTTTTCATATTTTGAACTATATCATGATCCTCTAAAAATTCAAGGAAGATCATGAATCTCCTTTAGAAAATCCTTTAATGGTGTGGGTGTTGTTTCCCTATAAAGAGTCATACCTCTCTCAAATGGTCGAGTCAAAGGAAAGTGTCAACCTAGTGAAAATGCCCATTGTGAGGGAATCAATGATTTATTTTTTAAAGAGATACCTAGACTTCCCCTGGATTGTGAGGTAGAGTTCTAAATAGAACTCATACTTGGAGCTAATCATATCTCAAATTGTACCTATAGGATGTCTCCTATCAAATAGGAGGATTTAAAGAAGAAACTGCAAGAGAATTTGGACAGAGGGTTTATACGCCCTATTGTATCACCTTGGGGTGCACTAGTGCTCTTTGTAAAGAATAATGATGGATCAATGAGGTTGCATATTGATTATCAGTGACTCAACAAGATCACCATAAGGAACAATTATTCTCTTCCAAGGATTGATGACTTGTTCGATTGACTATGGGAATATTAGTACTTCTCAAAGGTGGATATTTACTCTAGATATTATTAGCTAAAGGTGAAGAAGAAATATATTCATAAGTCTGCCTTCCGTTCAAGGTATGGGAACTATGAGTTTCTATTAATTCCCTTCGGAATTTTAAATTCCCTAAAAATCTTCACAGGTTTTATAAATAGAGTATTTAGACATTACCTTGACAAAAAAAATTAGTGTTTATGATATTATCATCTACTCCAAGAGAAAGGAGGAAAATGAGGAACATATAAGGGTTGTTTTGGAGACTTTAAGGAAGGATAAATTGTTTTCTAAGTTTAGAAAGTGTGAATTTTGGATGCATAAAATCACATTCTTGGGACATGTGATCACAATTGAGGAAATTTCTATAGACCCTTCAAAAATAAATTCAATTGAGTAATGGCCCAGAACCTCTAGTGTCATGGAAATCCATAGTTTTCTTAGATAAGCTAGGTACTACCAATATTTTGTGAGAAATTTATCATGATTTTAAAGCCCACTAAATAAGATAACAAGGAAAGAGGTAAAGTATGTTTGGATGGAGGAATGTTAGGAAAACCTCAAGAAGATCAAGAAGAGGTTGATCACTGCACTTGTACTCACATTACTTAAAATTGGAGAAATATTTTTGATATACAGTGATTCTTAAAACAATGTATTGGTTTTTGTACCCATTAAAAATGATAATGTGATATCTTATGCCTCACATTAGTTGAAGATACATGAAAAAAACTATCTAACACATGATCTAGAGTTAGTAGCTATGGTTTTTGCCTTGTTAATATGGTGGATCTACCTCTATGGTGATAAGTGTGACATATATACTAATCACAAGAGCCCAAAGTATATATTCACACCAAATAAGATCAATATGCATCAAAGTAGATGGTTAAAGATAATTAAGAACTATGATTTTTCTGAATAAAAAATAATTTTTTATTAAGATAGACCCCCTTTTAAGGGTACAGGGGAAAAACCATCATGACATCAAAGATATAAACAAGTCAAAAGGTTCTGAACGGTCCAAAAGTCCATAAAAAACAACACACACTACATGAAAAAGCCCCTCCCGGCATCAAAACATGAAAATCAGTTTCCACCTTCCACTACTGATCAGTAAGTTGTCCTGTGAAAAATTGCACGGGCTTGGTATCGATGACCATAGCCATACCCTCTCAACCATCCAATTCCGAAAAGGAGTGGTAAAGTGGAAACTCTTAGCCCTAAACCTCATCTGGAGCAGCTTCATGTAGATCTGATTGAAAAATCCTTTGAAACGCAGACCACCGAGCCCAAGAAAAAACAAGCAACAATACACAGTCTTCAAACACAAAGTCAAATAGCACCCAAATTCCAGCAATTCTCCAAAAACATGGCTCCTTCACTGAATTCCATCCACCAAAAACACAGCTCCTTCACCAAATTCAATCCACCAAAATTAATCGCGCAAAAAGCACAACTCACAGCAAACCAAAACCCAAACCAACTTGCAAATCAAAAAATCCAGAAAATAAAACCATCACCTTTGACATTCACCACATTCTGGAATATGAAACATGACACAGGTAACCCGTCGCCGCCTTCGAACTGCACAAACCCACATCAAATCCCTCAACTCACCCACATCAGCGTGAAATCCATGGCTGCAACCCGCAGAGGATGGAACTCGGGCACCGAATCATCACCGCGCCGCCAAGGATACAGGTCAGCAACGGAATCATCGAGATGGAGGATCCCTAGAATCCCTGAGCCACACGCCACGGTCCGTTGAGCAGGAGCGCTGAGGAGAGGAGCCGCCGATCTTTGTAGAGGAGAAGGTGGCGATGGGGTGAAAACCCTAGCGTCGAAGCACCCTTTACGGGCCCATGGTCCTCCCCAATCTATGTTTAGAATAAATTCACTATGATTTTTCTATTCAATATAATCCTTGCAATACAAACAAGTTTGTTGATGATCTTAGTATAAAATAACCTACTACTCTATCCATGTGGCAGATTGATAAATACACTATCTTTATGGATATTCAAATGATGGATTTGGAAATAATGATAGAAGATAATACATCATACCTTTCCCAAATGATATTCCCAACCATCTATCTAAGAGAAGATTAAGGAGGTGCAAAGGGATGATCCAGAGTTACAAAATAATGTGAATACAACAAAGGAAGGGAATCTGCAAGAGTTCCATATTGATGATGATGGTGCGATTTTTTTTTGGAACGAGGATTTGTGTGCCTTTATCATATGAGGTAAAGAATTATCTATTGGATGATGCATATAGCTCAACATTCTATATCCATAATTGGAGTACCAAGATGTACCATGATCTCTGAGAACACTTTTAGTGGGAAAACATGAATAAAGAGATTGCTGAGTATATCTCAAGGTGACTGATATGTCAGTAAGTTAAATTAGAGAGACAAAAGTCCAATGGGATGATATAACCATTTCCAATAACCATGTTGAAATGGGATAATGTCATTAGGGACTTTGTCACAGGTCTCCCAAATACATCCAAAGGAAATAATATTATATGGGTTGTGGTGGACCAACTCACCATGACTTCCCACTTTATCGTTATTTCGGAATATATCTCACTTGAACAACTTTCAAATATATATGTGAAGAATTGGTCATACTGCATGGGGTTCTACTCTTGATTGTCTCTTATCATGATCCTAGATTCACAACTAAATTCTGGAGGAGTTTTAAACATACTTTGAGTACTAAATTAAATTTTAACATGGCCTATCACCCCCCAAAATGATGTCCAATATGAAAGAAATATTCGGATGCTCAAAGATATCCTAATATTCTAATCATTATAATTCAATACTGGATGAGATCAGTATCTCCCATTGGTTAAGTTCTCATAAAATAATTGCTTCCACTTGAGTATTTAGATGACTCCATATGAAGCTCTTTATGGAAAGTGATGTAGAACTCCAACCTATTAGGATGAAGTTGGTGACAGAAATCTACTTTGACCTGATCTTGTGAAAGAGATGATAGAGAGGGTTCAAATCATCCAAAAACATATCAAAGATCCTCATATTTGGAAAACGATCTATGCTAACAATCATCGAAGGGATTGGGATTTTGATGTTGTAGATAAAGTCTTCCATTGAATATCACCATGGAAGAGAGTAATGTGGTTATGGAAAGAAAGGGAAGCTATGACTAAGGTACATTTTCCCCTTTGAGATCCTTGACCACATAGGATATGTGGCATATCATCTTACACTTCCACCAAATATGGATCGAGTTCATGATGTGTTCCACGTATCACTCCTGAGGAAGTACATACCATATCCATCACATGTACTAAACTCAAAGGTGGTATGGCTAGAATATGATCTCTCATATGAGGAGTAGTGACTAAAGATTCTAGATCAATGAGATAAGGTTCCACTCAACAAGACAACCAACCTTGTCAAAGTTTTATGGAATAAACATAAGTATAAATAAGTAATTTTGGAACCAAAGGAGGTGATGAAGGAAAAGTACCCTTACCTATTTATGTGAAAAAAAGTTTTGAAGGTGAAATTTAAAAAGGGGGGAAGAATGTAATGACCCAAAAGTTTATCAATAGAATTTCTCCCATATTATAGCACATATAATCACTTATAGACCATAATAAAATTTTTATAAATGAATAATTAATGAAATAATAAGTATTTCTATAAGTTAAGGAACCAATACTGATGAAATAGTAACTTGACCGTAGGAATAGTAATATGACCCTTATAAATAGTAAACCAACAAAATGAATAGTAACCTCACACATTAAAGTATAAATAAAATTTATGCCTCTTATAAGTGAAAATATGATATAATTACATCATAGTATAAGTACGTAAATATTTTAAAAAAATATATTAATTAAGTGTTGGATTTTATTGTAAGCCATAAATATTTAATTACAATTTTATGATTAATTTAATAATTTAAAAGAAAATTAATTTTCATAAAATGTGTTTATAAATTAATATTTTTATATCTTATTATTTTAATTTAATTTTATGATACCTTATGTAATTTTTCAAAGTGTTATAAAATTAGTTATAATTTTAAAATCTGTATTTGCCAAGTAAATGATGATTTTAAATAAAAAATAAATTACTCAAATTTAGAAAATTATTTTCATAAAATGGAGTTCATCTTTTAATTATAACCATCAAGAAATGGTTAGGGTGAATGTTTTGAATTTTTTAAAAATACTTGAATTTTTCATGAATAGTAAAATACGATAATTTTTTTATAAATGATTAATACATGAATTTTTTAGTAATTTTTGATGTAAGGATGATGTAATACCTTAATATAGAACCATCCTTCATTATTTTAATATATTTATAGATAATTATCAAACTATTCATAATCTCAAGAAAAAATAATACACTAATGAATATAATAATGAGAAAACCCCACTCTCCTCCACTATAAATACCACCCATCACCTCCTCTTCTCCTCACACCTCTCTAGATTTGATACCTTCCAAAATTTTTCCCAATACTCTTACCTAGCCCCTCACATATGTCCAAGAGCTCATGGTCTTTTCAAAATACCAAAACCTTTTCCCTAAGGAGGTTCTCAAGGAGGATAAATCAAAGAGGTAAAATACTCTTCCTTTTTCATTTAAATTCCTTTTCAATTTCATTTATTTTATTATTCTATCCTCACCTCCCCTCATCCAAATGGCTTTATAATTATATTAAATTAAATATATTATAATTATATCATGTTAATGGAAGATACATCATTAAAATCCTCCCTCTCTCTCTTTTATTTTTAAAAATGAAATTGTCACCTACAATGTGTCAATTTACCAACATCATGGGCGATGCACTATAATTTTAATTTAAAACCATAAAGTATGTTGATAAAAACATTAATTAGTTGAAAAAAAAAATTAAATTGTATTTTATAACCATTTTTTCTAGTACTTACTTATATACATAATACTTATTGATAAAATAAAACAACTTTATTGTGATCGAAAAACTGCCAAAATTAACCTAAAACGATCATCATTAACTTTTACCCAATGATTAATCCTCATACAATATAACCAATTTCATTATAAGATCATCTAAAAAAATTTAAGATCATTAATAACATATAATAACAATTTTTTTATATTTATCCTCATTTTAAAAGAACTTCCATTTATGTATACAAGTGAATTGATCATGAAAACTAAGAAAATGAACACTCCAAAATAGTGAAATTAAACTCTATAACTCATCGAAAAGCCCATAAATGAACTTAATAAAATTATAATGTATCAAATTCATGTAGAAAATATTATGGATTTTTAATTAAGGAATATATTAAGATTTGACATGATATTAACGTGAAGGAATCTTTCAAACACAAGGTAAGGGGAATTCTCAAACCCAACTCTCTTTCTTTTCGTTTCCCTCTTTCAACCCATTTTGAGTAGGTATATTAATTAAATATAATTTATTCATAATTATATTACCTATTTTGGGATATAAATTTTTTCTAATTGATTTTATGAAAAACAAACTATTTTCCAAAATAACTCTTCTTTCTAAAAAAACCCACCATTTACTTCTTGAGATTGTTTTCTTCTTCACTCAAGGTTGATTATTCATATATCAAGTATGGTATTCCCTATTTCATTTGAGAACCCAATGTTTATGAATTCATGATTTATAAAATGAAACCCATTTCTTTACATGGGTTATTTTATGTTCAATATTTATGTATGTTCTATGTGGCATGCATGATAATATAAATGTTATGATGTGACAGATGACCCTAGAATTATATAGTGTGAATTAAATGTTATGATGTGATGGGTGAACCCATAATTATATAGTTCTCGAATTCATTGTGTAATGTGATGTATCTCATGAGAAAACTGAAATATGTGGGAACATGATGCTATCTTTGTTCACAACTATGTGTGGTAGTTAACCACTGAGATGTGAGGTTTCATTTTTATGCATTGCCACATTACAATCAATTTCATAATGATTCCTCTCATGTTTATGATCATATTACTATGTTATGATGATAATTATTATCCTAAAACCATCTTTTATTGTTCATGTTCTTATATATCCTCTAACTGGCCTTTTATCTCACCATTTTTTATGTATATCCTCAGGTGATTAATTGTACTAATGAGATTATAAAGGCCAATAAGAAGCTAGAAAAGAAGGAATTAAATAAATTTTTATGTTTTATTTTGTAAATGTTTTTTATGGTCCTAGTTTTCCCAAGAAACTAAAACTTTTGATCTTGGTTATTTAATGCTTTAATTTTTTTATAATTAAAATTATGTAATAGTAATGTAAGAAAAATCTAGGCCGCTATAACATGAGTTTAGCATTTTAAAACCATACCCTACATAACAGAGATCTCAATCTTGAGTCCTGGAATAATGTTTTGAATTTTATAATAAAATAACAATAATGGAATCAAATAACATGATCCAATAGAATATGATATTATAATAATACATTGATTTTTGGCATACACATATGTATAAAAAATCTTATGTCAAGGCTCCCAACCATGACATTCATAACATGTTAGGATTGGGCTAACCACCTATGTAACTACATCGGGATTGGAATAAACTCATGTGTACCCTATTTTGGTCTTAGGATAGCCTCATGTGTACCCTCTTATTTTGGTATTGGGATAACATCCCATATACCCTCTTGTTTTGGGCTTGGGATAACCTATAATGTAGCCTTATTTTTTCGAATTTAGGATAACATCATGTGTAACCTTTGAGATCATAGAACATTAATCATAACCCAATATATTATAGGGAGATATAGGTACCACCCATCAAATAATCCTTACATTTTCATCTAAAATACTATAAAACATTCATAATATCATAACCCATAAAAATAAAATGGGTTTTATAAACATTTTGTCATATCATAACTTTTAGAAAAGAAGAGGGTTTCATAATCATTTCATCAATTCATCATATCATAACTCCTAGAAAAAAATTGGTTTCATAAACATATTTTCATCATAATAATAAATCATATAGAGAAAGAATATGAATATTATTTTTTTGTTATATCCCTAGTAAATCTTAAGTAATATCATACAGTGTAATCATATATGGAAAATTATTTTGAAATATCACTTGGAATATTTCTTCATAAAAACATCCTTTTCACTTTGAAATCACTTATTTAAAATCTAAAAAATTCCCAAATAATAGTGATTTTTTTATTTTTAAGTAAACTTTAAAAATTTTAAAGGAATATTTAAATCATTGATCATTCATGATTCTAGAAAATATCATTCATGTCGAATATGTTAAAACCAAATTTTCTTTCGCTTTTTTCTGTAAAAAATCAAAAGTAACTCATTTCATAAAATGACCATAAGATTAATTTTAAATAATTCATTAAAGAGTATAACAAGGTTAAAAATAACTTTAAAAAATATTTTTATAATATTTAAAACATTATTTAAACCATTTTTAGATAACTTGTACATGGAAGAGAAATGATTATTTACCGAAGAGACAAATAAAGTTGATTTTTTTAAAAAAATATTTTGGTGTATTTAATCTTTTAAGAGAGGAAAATGAAAGGTAAAAATGTATTATATAGAAATAAACATAGTATAATAATATTCATGAGGTTTCTTGCGAGGTATATCATATGATTTCATCATTGGAAACTTAATCATAAACAATCCTTATAAATAATGAGATTACAACATAAAACCTTTTCCACTTTGGTAACGTTTGAATCATAAGCCCCATGAAAGAAAGAGCCTTGTATGAATATTTATATCCCATAATTGTCATGATATTAATCATAAAATACATTCATGTTCATTAAATATATCACATAAATGAAACTAGTGGCGAATATGGAATGTGTCCTAGAGAAAAAAAGTGAGATAAAAATCTCTTACATGCTTTGTTAATTTTCGAATCCTAAGCACCATGTAATAATAACATTAAATTTGACATTAAATTTCATGAAAATAAATAAATTCATTATATAACATTTCAAAGGGTCTATATATAATCCTCATAAAAGAATATCCGTGCATAGTATAACATATGTCCCTAAGAATAAAAATTGAGAAAAAAAAATACCTTTCCTAAAGTCTTGACTTTCATCTTACACGTTTTCACCTCATGTATAATAAATATAGATTTATTATAAATCTATTATATAACTATAATCATATATATCATTCGATACATGTTTTACTTATGAAATCTTATTACCTATTTATTAACAATTCCTTAATAAAATCAGGTCTCGGGTAATAATAACTTTGTTTTTCATGTAAATCTTGGGTTTGGTATTTTAATTCTTTTAATTTGATCTCTATTCCATAATATCCAAAATAAATGATATAAATATCATATATATTAATTATATATGTATTTATAGTAATCCAAAATATTTATAGATAGAAAATGAATTACACCGTTCATAGAGACGATAGTCTGTATGTATGCATTAATGTTGTTTCTCTTTTCATTATAGATAAAATAAGAGAAAGGTAAATAACATATCATCTATAAATAATCATTTTTTACATCATATATATCATAAAAATTTATTAAATCTATCCTTATTACCATCCATGTAAAAATAAAATGAGAAATGAATCATATTTCTACGTAGAGGCAATAGTTCACACGTACGCACAAGCGACGTTACCGTTTTCCAATGGATTGAGAGGTAAGAAGTTATATGTGATATTATAATTAAAAAATTAAAATTATATAAAAAATATAATTTAAATATATTAAATAAATCATTATATCTAGCCATGATAGATGGTTATGGAAAATGAATTGCATCGGTTCATGAGGTGGTAGTATGTCATAAACACTATTGATGATTTTGTTTCCCATTTGATGGATGATGATATGGATATAGGATATTAGATTACCATAATAATAAATCATTATATGGGATATACTTATGTTATTATATAAAAATATTTTAATAATATTTTAAGGTGGTAGAAGAAGAAATTAAATTAAAATTCTCGGTTAAGAACAGTACCTCTTCTTCGGAAAACCTCTTTAGGTTAGCACAAAAATACTTATTAGGTGGGTTTTATAATCAATATAAGGAATTGGGGAAATTTTTATGAAATTATTAATCAGATTTTTTGAATGTATTAACCTAAAAAAATACTTGTAAGTTTGGATAATAGAGGATATGGGATTCACTTTAATAAGTGGGAGAGAGGACACACTTGGAATTTTTGAAAAAAATGTTATACACACAGTTTAAACATAAAAAAGGCCCAAAATTGATAATTATTTAGCCTTTTATGAGATAATACCAAAAAATATTCCATGGAATAGGAATTGGACAATTTTTTATGTCATTTTAAACCTTATCATTTTTGTTTAACCCCTAGTAAACCCATTTTAACCATAACCGTGATAATGTTTTTCTATTTTTACTATTCATTAAGTCCAAACATTAATTGAAACTTATTATATAATATTAAATTTTCTAATTAAAAATATATAATATATTTCTAAAAATTAAATTCATAAATTTGGCATAATTTATTTTAAAAATAAACTCACAGATGCAATGAAAAATCATTTTTCCAAAGATAAAATTTTCACAAGTATAAAAAAATTTAATATAAAACTTCAATATTAAATTTATTATATTTAGATAAATTGGATTAATTATAATATAATTGAACTAATTTTACTTTTAAATAACTTTAAAAAAAATGTAACTTTTAAAATTATTTTAATGAAAAGGTAGTTTAAAATAAAAAATTATTATTTTTCATTATTCATTAAAAAATTAATCTTTACAGAAAATTACCAAAACATCACCCTTAGATAATTTTGATATGTTTATTCCAAAAAATAATTTTATATTATCAATTAAGTTTTACAAAAGTTTCAAAAAAATTATTTTTTCAAAAAAAAAGTAGTGAAAATCATTTTTTTGAGAAGAAATGTATTTTTGAAGTATATAAGACTTTATCAAAATTTAGTACTTCTTTATAAATAAATTTTATTTATAAAAATCATTATATATAATTTTTAAAATTTTTTATACCTATTCATATCACCATATTTAATAGATAAGATATAATAGCCATGTTTAAATAATAATAATAATAATATATTGTGGTTTGTTAAAACTTTATGCCACGTGTAACACAAGCTATCAAAGAAATTAAATTTATTTGAAAAATATTCATAAAATCTCTATATGATATATTCCAACCACTTAAAATGAATTTATCCCTTGAAATTGCATCACACTAATATAAACAATTATGGATACTTCTGCCTCATCATCTCCCTAGGTTCCCATGTTGCTTCCTTAAGTTGGTGGTTTCTCCATAAACCCTTGATCAAGTGAGTGGTCTTGTTTTTTAGAATGTTCTATACATGATATAGAATATCCATAGGTTATTCATCATAGGAAATATCAAGATTCTATTGTAATACTTCTATATAAGGCCCCAGCCTTAAACCTTACCTAAAATTGAAATAAATGAATAATTCACATTGAGGATCTTTTCAGGTTTACAGTTTTAGAGAATTAGGACATAACTATTACATCTCAAAAGATTACAAAGTAGTCTCTTCTACTAAATTTCCATAAAATAAAAATTCTTAAAAATAAACATGTCTAGTTTCATGTTTTAGGTAGCATGACTTTCCCTTGATCTCATCCTTGACCCTATTCCATGCGAAGTCCTGTGAAAAACATTCCAGAAACTTGGGATGAGCATAAAAACTCAGTAAGGGATACACAAACAAAAAAAACTGTTAGTTTATCAAAACAAAAAGTAAACCATGTATACTTTATCAAGGTAATACTTTTCACCTTTATGAAGTAGTAAAAACTATTCATGAATTATATATCATTACTTACCTTTTTGTAACCAAAGTATTACCATAAAACCCATATAAAGAACACATAACATATATAAAGGTAACTTGGGACATAAACATACTTAAGTGGAATAACCATACGGTCGACTCCCACACATATCACTTAATGGAATAGCCATACGGCCAATTTACATACATACTTAATGGAATATCCATACGGCCGACTTCCATACCCAATGCATTGGAGGTTATAACGTAACCACCCGTCCTGGTATTCACGGCACCACCCGTCATATGGTTTATAACGTAACCATCCGTTAAAATGTCCAAGTACCAGTATAAAATCATAAAACATAAAACCAATATAAAGGAATGATAACATTTCCACATTTCAATCACAATATATCATAAATATATTGACATAATAGAATCCTTTTTCAAAACCATTTTCAATACCAAAATACATAAAAGAGTATATGGTATTTATTTTATTTTAAAAACATTACGGCTTGTTGAGGAAGCCAAAGGCCAAATAATACTCACGGCGGCGGAAAAGGTCATTGTCACCGCGTACGTTAAAAAACATTCCTTTTTGTCTTTTAGTAAAACGCTTCATAGAAAAATATTCCTTTTGTATAAAAGTAATAGTCAAAGTAGTTTATACACCGTATAAAATAAAGTTGTCTATAAAATGAAATATGCCTCAATGAAAAGAGATTGAGACGAAGTCCCTTACCTCGGGTCCGACTTGACTCGATCGTTCTTTAACGTCCTGAATAATAAACTTGAGTTAATTTCTACTTGATTAAGAACCTTTTTAGAGTTCATTATTCCTTTTATATAACTTATTTCCATGTTATAAACATTATGTAACCAGTTAAGTTAATAATGTTTGTTTTGTCGATATTTGGTTCTTAAGTCGAAAGTGGACTTCTTACAATTACATGTTGTTCCTGTGGTCAAAGGTTCATTATATCCAGAATGACATTCCTGATTTGGATATCATATATATCATATATATCCAGAATATACATGTATTTATAATATTACATAATCATTTAGAGGTAAGAAATGAAATGCATCGTTCATGGAGACGGTAAGCCGTACGTACGCATGAACGCTACTTTCATTTCTTTCTCACATTAATGGAATTAAAATTAAATGAGAGGTATTTATATTTTAATTACAGAATTATATTCATCATTTAGATGTATAATTCATTATATATATCCATTATATACATATACTTTTAATAGTAAATTACATTTGGGGATAAGAAATGAAATGCACCGTTCATGGAGACGGTAAGCCGTACGTACGCATGAACGCTAATTTCATTTCTATCTCATACTTTAATGGAAAGAAATAATAATGATATAGAGGTATATTATAATTACATTATAACATCATATATAATAACTTTAAATCCATCCTTTACACGTCCCACATATGGCATTAACAAATCACATCACTTTGAGGGGGCGGTAGTCCGCACTTCCTTAAATGAAGATATCGTGTTTACCCATAATGGAAACCATAAAGGTATGCCCAAAATAAAAAATACAGAATCTTAAATAAAAAAAATAAACATATTATATATCATATATAAAAATAGTGACATCATAATGGCCACTTTTGAAGGAGTTAAATGAGTATTGAACAATCATCGTTTCGGGAGGCAGAATTTCGCCATCCACGGAAACCGTATGTTCTTTAACCATTTGATGTAGTTGTGTGAGAGTGTAGCTCGAATAAATCTTATAACAACATCCTAGTATATTGAATATACTGGTTTTGTTACAATAGAAGTAAATAAAAAGAGTTTAGGGGGTTGGAGAAACAAAATAAAACAAATGAACAAGAGAGAATGAATTACCTTTAAAAGTGTAACTCCTTTTGATTTGAGCCTAAAGGCTTCCTTTGAAAGGATTATGCCAAAAGGGAATCCTCTAGGATGAGGATAGGTATGTGGAGAGAGTAAATGGGCAGGGTTTGTCCGAGCCAAAGGCTTGAGGAGTGTGTGAAATGAGGTAGAGGTGGGGGCCTTTTATAAGAGGAAAGGAGGGGCACTTTTGGAAAGTAAGAAATATTACTTTATTTGAAAATGTGTTTAGGTTTTAAAAGGTCCCACATTGATATAATTCGTGGATAAGGTGATAAGGGTTCTAAATCCACTCATCCAATTGGTTTTGGACATGTGTAGTTCATAGATTTTACATTATATTTCCATTTTATTTAAATCGTCAAATAATGATGTCATCGCTGCATGATTATTATGTCATAAATAATTTAATTTATTTAATCTCTAAAAATTATAAAAAAACTACTATGATGTATGAAATCTTTTTATATTTCCAATGACTATTTATAATCAAAAATATGATCTTTATAACCCCATATAAAAATTGTTTTCGAAAAACATATTATGTTTGTGTCATTTTTACTTTTACATTAAATAAAAAGTTATTTATGTCATTTCCCAACCAAAGTGTCTCCATGGGGTCCCCAAGTTGACCCATGGCTTGTCTTGGTCGGCCATGACACAACCAATGGGTGTAGGACAATTTTCATGGTGTTTTCACATTCTTATAATATCATTTTTACCTTAAATGACACTAATTACCTCTAATCGTGATTAATGAAAAAAAATTACTATTCACCAAAAAAATTATTTTCATCCCATTGAACCAAATTTTACATACTAATGACAACCATGTATGTCAGATTTTCAAAATTAAATACACATTAGTGGTAAACTTTCATTTAACTGAAAAATCAGTTTGCTTGATTACCACTTAGTGGTTTCACTATTCATCAAAAATTGGAGTTTTTCAGAAAAATACCAAAACATCACCCTAAGCTATATTTGATATTCCGAATTCAAAAATGAAGTCCATTTTACAAAATTCAAAACATATTAGTCACATTAATTAATTTAATTATTAATTCCCACTGTCAGAGCAAATAGCGTGTTTTTATAAAACAATAAGTATCAAAAGATTGACACTAGTTTAAGTCTGATTTCAAGGTGAAATTAATTCCAACGACCACTATTGTATTTAATGGTAAAAATATTTTCTAATTTCACTTTAAAAACAATTCAAAATATTATCTAATCATATAAATAAATTATATTAAAAAGAGGTTTTGAATTAAAACACAACATTTTACACTATTCATTAAAAAATGAACTTTATCGGAAAAATACCAAAAAATTACAAAAAGTAAAATTTGATGTCCCGATTCTTAATAAGAGTTTTATTTGGTCCAAAAGAATGTATAAGAGTGATCAAAACTATATTTAATGACAGTTCTCCATTAAATGGCGATAAGTGAACCTTTAGTAAAAACTATGGCATATACACCTAAAATTGAATTCTTTACGTATTTTAAGCCTTTAGATTTTATTGGATAAATGTAAAAACATTTAAAAACATATATAATAATATTTTAGTTATTTATATCCATTCCCGCCAATACAACGGCTACATGTTAACTACCATTTAAAATAATATTATTTTATTATTAGAGTGCAACGTAAGATTCCCAAGAAACTCGTTGTTGCGTGTTGGGTACGCCATCAAGAATAGCGTCCCCTTTAAAGTCATATTAATATTTTACTCATAGATATGGATAAATATGAAAGTCTAATATTCTTTATTTACCTGGGGTGTTACATCCTTCCCCCCTTTTGGGAATTGCGTCCTCGCAATTTTAAAATTGCGCTTGGAAACATCCTTGAAAGTCCCACATCGAAACAAGAGTCGGTAAAACAATCACTTTAAAATAAAGAAAGTTAAGTACAGAGGTCACCCGAGTTAACCCATACTAGGACTCTGTGTTGGAAAACATGGACATGGAGGAGAAAACATAGGGTCATGTTCTGATGGAGAGTGATAGAAAACATGTTTAGGAGAAATTTAACCACAAGAAAATCACAAACTTGTGATGGGTTAAACGGTATTTGATTCCCCAATAGGAAAATTTAATAGACAAAATTTTTGTTTTAAGTTACTTTTTATTGAGGAATTTATTCATAAGGAAACATAATCGCTTATCATGTTGACTTTCAACTTTTATTAGATTCCTTACACACAGTCATATTTTCTCCAAAAGGCGAGTATTTAGGAAGACTTGTTCACATTAAGAGTATTATAATCAACTTCTAGAGAATCACCTAATCCAAAAAAGAGAACTATATACTTCCCATGTCTTTAGACTTTAACCAAAACCAAAACCAAAAAGGCTAGTACAAGATCAGATAATCCAGAAATGGATAACCCTTTATAAAAAGAAAATCTATGCTTAATCTCCAAAATTGTGTCTAACAAAACCCAGAGTTCAACGAGGACCATCCGATAAACAATTTGTCCATAAAATTCTTCAAAGTAAACCAAACTAAGGTTAAAACCCAAATATTTGAAGGATTTAGTCACATAGTCTTCCAAGTTAAATCGTAACATTTATCTCCAAACAACATCAGTTGCTCCTAAAGTCTCGTATTGAAAAGTAATTAACCTAATCACATATCCTCCATGATAGGTTAATCATTTCAATAAATAACCCAAAATCAACTTACTCTTAATTCATAAAATCATATAACTAGAAATAATCGGTCAAAATAACCAGGGACTTCACGTAGTCCAGTGGTAGGCGATAAATACCAGTCGCACTTTGGTTGTGGGTTCGATTCCCGCAGCTTTGTCCGACGCGACGGGTTGTCACACGGTCTGCGTGTTGTCCTTTTTCCAAAACTATATAATTATTAAATAATTCCCCAAAATGAGATAAAATCTTCAAAAATAATCATAACATATTTTAACCTCAAGTTTATCTCGTGCCTTTCATTTTCCAGCATATCATATAATAACCCATAATTACCTCAAAAGTAAGGATCATATAAACTCTAATGGTTACCTTTATAATTATTACCTGAACTTCCACATGGATTAGTCATCTCGTACATGATGCATTACAGAACATACCAAGGTTCAAGTTGTTGATCATGACTCCTTGATATTTGGTTTAGAACAACCACGAGTTTCCTCATTAAATCCTCCATTTTATCTAGTATCTTAATCAGAGAACCACCGCAGTTTCCTTCAAACCTGTTGTCTCTTTGGTGCCTGCTAGATCCTTCCATTCACTAAAATAGAAATGTCAGTGTGAGTATATCAACAAAACCATCATGTACTAATAAGGAAAATAAACACTAAGATATACTTACTCATTCACTTTATCTAAAACTAGGACTCTTTCTGAAATCCTAACCATTATGGTAATGTCACTTATGCTTAAAGAATACCCTAACATCTAAAGTTATCTAAACCGACCTCTGATACCAACTATAAGGCCCCAGCCTTAAACCTTACCTAAAATTGAAATAAATGAATAATTCACATTGAGGATCTTTTCAGGTTTAGAGTTTTAGAGAATTAGGACATAACTATTACATCTCAAAAGATTACAAAGTAGTCTCTTCTACTAAATTTCCATAAAATAAAAATTCTTAAAAAGAAACATGTCTAGTTTCATGTTTTAGGTAGCATGACTTTCCCTTGATCCCATCCTTGACCCTATTCCATGCTAAGTCCTGTGAAAAACATTCCAGAAACTTGGGATGAGCATAAAAACTCAGTAAGGGATACACAAACAATAAAAACCGTTAGTTTATCAAAACAAAAAGTAAACCATGTATACTTTATCAAGGTAATACTTTTCACCTTTATGAAGTAGTAAAAACTATTCATGAATTATATATCATTACTTACCTTTTTGTAACCAATGTATTACCATAAAACCCATATAAAGAACACATAACATATATAAAGGTAACTTGGGACATAAACATACTTAAGTGGAATAACCATACGGTCGACTCCCACACATATCACTTAATGGAATAGCTATACGGCCAATTTCCATACATACTTAATGGAATAGCCATACGGCCGACTTCCATACCCAATGCATTGGAGGTTATAACGTAACCACCCGTCCTGGTATTCACGGCACCACCCGTCATAAGGTTTATAACGTAACCACCCGTTAAAATGTCCAAGTACCAGTATAAAATCATAAAACATAAAACCAATATAAAGGAATGATAACATTTCCACATTTCAATCACAATATATCATAAATATATTGACATAATAGAATCCTTTTTCAAAACCATTTTCAATACCAAAATACATAAAAGAGTATATGGTATTTATTTTATTTTAAAAACATTACAGCTTGTTGAGGAAGCCAAAGGCCAAATAATACTCGCGGCGGCGGAAAAGGTCATTGTCACCACGTACGTTAAAAAAATTCCTTTTTGTCGTTTAGTAAAACGCTTCATAGAAAAAGATTCCTTTTGTAAAAAAGTAAAAGTCAAAGTAGTTTATACACCGTATAAAATAAAGTTGTGTATAAAATGAAATATGCCTCAATGAAAGGAGATTGAGACGAAGTCCCTTACCTCAGGTCCGACTTGACTCGATCGTTCTTTAACGTCCTGAATAATAAACCTGAGTTAATTTCTACTGGATTAAGAACCTTTTTAGAGTTCATTATTCCTTTTATATCACTTATTTCCATGTTATAAACATTATTTAACCAGTTAAGTTAATAATGTTTGTTTTGTCGATATTTGGTTCTTAAGTCGAAAGTGGACTTCTTACAATTACATGTTGTTCGTGTGGTCAAAGGTTCTTTATATCCAGAATGACATTCCTGATTTGGATATCATATATATCATATATATCCAGCATATACATGTATTTATAATATTACATAATCATTTAGAGGTAAGAAATGAAATGCACCGTTCATGGAGACGGTAAGTCGTACGTACGCATGAACGCTACTTTCATTTCTTTCTCACATTAATGGAATTAAAATTAAATGAGAGGTATGTATATTTTAATTCCAGAATTATATTCATCATTTAGATGTATCATTCATTATATATATCCATTATATACATATACTTTTAATAGTAAATTACATTTGGGGATAAGAAATGAAATGCACCGTTCATGGAGACGGTAAGCCGTACGTACGCATGAACGCTACTTTCATTTCTATATCATACTTTAATGGAAAGAAATAATAATGATATAGAGGTATATTATAATTCCATTATAACATCATATATAATTACTTTAAATCCATCCTTTACACGTCCCACATATGGCATTAACGAATCACATCACTTTGAGGGGGCGGTAGTCCTCACTTCCTTAAATGAAGATATCGTGTTTACCCATAATGGAAACCATAAAGGTATTCCCAAAATAAAAAATACAGAATCTTAAAGAAAAAAAATAAACATATTATATATCATATATAAAAATAGTGACATCATAATGTCCACCTTTGAAGGTGTTAAATGAGTATTGAACAATCATCGTTTCGGGAGGCAGAATTTCGCCATCCACGGAAACCGTATGTTATTTAACCATTTGATGTAGTTGTGTGAGAGTGTAGCTCGAATAAATCTTATAAAAACATCCTAGTATATTGAATATAATGGTTTTGTTACAAAAGAAGTAAATAAAAAGATTTTAGGGGGTTGGAGAAACAAAATAAAACAAATGAACAAGACAGAATGAATTACCTTTAAAAGTGTAACTCCTTTTGATTTGAGCCTAAAGGCTTCCTTTGAAATGATTCTGCCAAAAGGGAATCCTCTAGGATGAGGAGAGGTATGTTGAGAGAGTAAATGGGAAGGGGTTGGCCGAGACAAAGGCTTGAGGAGTGTGTGAAATGAGGTAGAGGTGGGGGCCTTTTATAAGAGGAAAGGAGGGGCACTTTTGGAAAGTAAGAAATATTACTTTATTTGAAATTTGTTTTCGGTTTTAAAAGGTCCCAAATTGATATAATTCATGGATAAGGTGATAAGGGTTCTAAATCCACTCATCCAATTGGTTTTGAACATGTGTAGTTCATAGATTTTACATTATCTTTCCATTTTATTTAAATCGTCAAATAATGATGTCATCGCTGCATCATTATTATGTCATAAATAATTTAATTTATTTAATGTCTAAAAATTATAAAAAAACTACTATGATGTAGGAAATCTTTTTATCTTTCCAATGACTATTTATAATCGAAAATATTATCTTTATAACCCCATATAAAAATTGTTTTCGTAAAACATATTATGTTTGTGTCATTTTTACTTTTACATTAAATAAAAAGTTATTTATGTCATTTCCCAACCAAAGTGTCTCCATGGGGTCCCCAAGTTGACCCATGGCTTGTCTTGGTCTTCCATGACACAACCAATGGGTGTAGAAAAATTTTCATGGTGTTTTCACATTCTTATAATATCATTTTTACCTTAAATGACACTAATTACCTCTAATCGCGATTAATGAAAAAAATTACTATTCACCAAAAAAATTATTTTCATCCCATTGAACCAAATTTTACATACTAATGACCACCATGTATGTCGGATTTTCAAAATTCAATACACATTAGTGGTAAACTTTCATTTAACTGAAAAATCAGTTTGCTTGATTACCACTTAGTGGTTTCACTATTCATCAAAAATTGGAGTTTTTCAGAAAAATACCAAAACTTCACCCTAAGCTATATTTGATATTTCGAATTCAAAAATGAAGTCCGTTTTAAAAAATTCAAAACATATTAGTCACATTAATTAATTTAATAATTAATTCCCGCTGTCAGAGCAAATAGCGTGTTTTTATAAAACCATAAGTATCAAAAGATTGACACTAGTTTAAGTCTGATTTCAAAGTGAAATTAATTCCAAAAACCACTATTGGATTTAATGGTAAAAATATTTTATAATTTCACTTTAAAACCAATTCAAAATATTATCTAATCATATAAATAAATTATAGTAAAAAGAGTTTTTGAATTAAAACACAACATTTTACACTATTCATTAAAAAATGAACTTTATCGGAAAAATATCAAAAAATTACACAAAGTAAAATTTGATGTCCTGATTCTTAATAAGAGTTTTATTTGGTCCAAAAGAATGTATAAGAGTGATCAAAACTATATTTAATGACAGTTCTCCATTAAAAGGAGATAAGTGAACCTTTAGTAAAAACTAGGGCATATACGCCTAAAATTGAATTCTTTACGTATTTTAAGCCTTTAGCTTTTATTGGATAAATGTAAAAACATTTAAAAACATATATAATCATATTTTAGTTATTTATATCCATTACCGCCAATACAACGGCTACATGTTAACTACCATTTAAAATAATATTATTTTATTATTAGAGTGCAACGTAAGATTCCCAAGAAACTCGTTGTTGCGTGTTGGGTACGCCATCAAGCATAGCGTCCCCTTTAAAGTCATATTAATATTTTACTCATAGATATGGATAAATATGAAAGTGTCATATTCTTTATTTACTTGGGGTGTTACATCTATGTTCATTACATATGATGTTTTAGGTATGTACTTCCTTAGGATAGATACATGGAATATATGATGGACTTGAGAGATATTTAGTAGAAGATCCAATTGACAAGCCATTATCCCGACTCGATCAAGAATATCAAAGGGTAAAATATACCTATGGTTCATCTTTACTTTCTTCATGAATATTATAAAATTATTCTATTAAGAAATTCATAGAAAAATCTTATGACCAACATCATACTCCAGATCACACTGATGATTTTCAGCATATTTTTCATGTCAACTTTGAGCTACCATGATGTGATACTGAATGGATTTGAATTTATCTACCATTTCCTCATCTATCTTAGGATTAAATATATTTCCTTCTCTAACTTCATCCCAACATGTTAGAGTTCTACAATTCTTTCCATCGAGGGATTCATAAGGTTCCATCTGAATTTTTGAATGAAAGTTATGGTTGTATGAAAAATAAACTATAGGAAGGTGTTGATCCCAACCATATTTAAAATATATAGAATAAGATCTCAATATATCCTCTTGGGTTTAAATGTTTCTATCAGTCTGACCCTTTTTTTGTTGGTGATACGCAATGCTAAAACAAAATTTCATATCAAGAGCTTCCTAAAGACTTCACCAAAATTTCTAGGTAATCCTCAGATCACAATCAGACACAATAAAATGTGGCACTCCATGAAACCTTACCATTTCATTAATATATATTCTGTAAAGATGATCATGGAATAAATCTTCCATTATAGAGATAAAGTGTACCTACTTCTTAAGGTGATTGATTATAACCTTTATAGCATTATTACATTTATATTTTTTGGGGAGTATGATGAAAAAATACATGGTGACATTTTCCCTTGTCCATTCTGATATGGGTAATGGTTATAACATCCACTTAGATTTTTTTCTCTTAGACTTAGCTTACTTAAATACCAAGCATCAATATACAAACTCTTCAATATCTCTCTTCATATTATCCCCATATAAATAATCTTTCATATCTATATACATCATCTTACATCCATGATGAATAGAGAATGAAGAACTATGAGATTCCCATAATAGGTATTTTTCAAATCAGGCATCGGTAGAACACATACATGGTTCTTAAACCTTACCATTCAATTATAATAAAGGTTAAGCTGAAGAAATTTTTTGACCTAATGCTACAGATCTATGTCTTCTTTCTACATCTCTTTAATATTCACTTGGATGTATAGTTGAACACTTATTAGAGAAAGATATGTTTTTAAAACTTACTTCTTGATTTATAGATCCATCATTTGAAAATAAAAAATAATAATGGATCTTTTTTATTCTCATAATAGATATTCTAACATTATCCTCTCAACTCAAAGCATCATCCACCTTGTTCTCTTTCCCAAGGTGGTAATATATTGAGCAGTCATAAGATTTAATCAACTTTAACCGTCTTCTTAGGCTCATATTTAACTCTTTATATGTCCATATATTGTTTATATTTTTGTGATGATCTTATATACCACACCTTTATACAAAAAATAACACCACCATATCGCTAATGAAAAAATTACTACATCTAACTCCAATTCATGAGTTGGATAATTTTTCTAATTAACCACCAATTTTCATGTGGCATAAGCTATCACCATATCCTTCTACATGATAACACATCACATTTTCTTCTTTGATACATCAATAGAAATTAAAAACCCTTCTCCACTATAGGGTAATGTAATCTTAGGTGAACTGAGTAACCTTTTCTTTAGTTAATTGAAATTTTCATCATATTCATCCATCCATAGGAACTTGTCCCTCTTCCAAGTTAACTTGGTGAGTGGATTAGAAAACCATGATAAATTCTCCACAAAACATTGATAATATATATCCAAACCAAGAAAACATCATATCTTATTCATAGTGGTTGGTCTAAGCCAATTCTCAATAGCCTTTATCTTTTATGGATCTATTGATATACCATATCTTGAGATTATATGATGTATAAATGAATGATTTAGTAGTTAAAATTCAAACTTCCTTAATTTTTCATACAATTACTCTTTCCTTGGGGTATTCATTATAATTATAAAGTGATCTTATTGTACTTCCTTGTTATATTAATATATAATAATATATTTTATAATGACTACCAAAAACTGATCAAGGTAATCACTAAACACACTATATATTAAATACATGAAGATAGAGGGAGAATTAGTAATACCAAATGGAATCACTATATATTCATAGTGTATATACCTTGTATGGAATGTTGTATTTGGTATATCCCCCTTCTTTACCCTCAATTGATGATATCTAAAATGAAGGTCAATCTTAGAAAATTATCAATCTCCGTGTAATTAATCAAACATATTATCAATACAAGGTTGATGATAATTATTCTTAATTGTGATATTGTTTAGTTTTTTATAATCACTACATAGTTTCATTGATCCATCATTATATTAAACAAAAATAATAGGTTCACCCTATTATGACAAACTAGGTTAAATGAATCCCTTTTCAAGATTCACCTAGTGCTATATATTTAATTCTTACAACAAAATCAGGGTTATTCTATAGGTAATGTTGAAATAGGTTTAGAACCAGGTATGATTTTTATTAAGAAATCAACTTCACAATCTGATAGAAGACTAGGAAACTCATCTGTAAATACATCAGCAAACTCCCACATAGTATAAATATCATTGATGTTGAGTTTAACCCAAACCATCCATGAAAAAAACTCCATTAATAAAGTAATCCAGACTCATACTATGGATTTTATTTTCATCAGAATTTTATATTTATCATTATATTGTATATGATCATAGGTTTGTTTGGAATGAAAAATGTGAATTCCCTTCATTAGAAATTGATGTGGGATTTATGTATTGAAATCTAATCCATTCCAAAGATAACATCAAATTCAACCAATGGGAGAATAGGAAGATTACTAGGAAGAAAATTCCCAAAAATATCAACTTGATAAGAATCATAAACTTCAGATGTGATCATCGTTCCATTAGGGTTTTTCCCTACTAATTAAACATTTAATCATTAAATATAAAAATTAATATTCATAATTACTTCTCATGATATAAGGGAATTAATAAAAAATTTATCAAATAATATTCTTCAATATTTGATCATAAATGTCACCACCCCAACATCATTATTTTATATTCAATCCATTATTAAAACCAAAATGGTTGTCATGACCATTAGGAATTTTGATCACAGTGATCAATCTCTCATAGGATGTCTAAATCATTTCAACTTATTTTGAATATATGACACTTTAGGTTTAACCTAGGTCATTAATGGTCATAATATATTTAAATATTTCATAATGGCTCATAATGAGTTTGAAAATTTCCAAAACATTTCAATCGAAAGTGTCAAATGAGGTGTGCATCAAGGCCCATTATCTTGCACTAGGTGACAACTGAGTCAAAGAAAAATTCACCCTTTTCAGAGTTATTACACCTAGGTATAATTATGATGGATCCACATCCACTTGTAGTATCTATATAGAGATTAATTGATTGAATGTAGAGACCCGAAGCTTGACGTACATGAATATTACATTACTTTTGCGGAATACTTAATACATAAGAAAAACAAACACACAAGGACGGTAATAGTTTAGTGTCTTTGGAAACTCTGAATAAAATCTTCTAATCGTGGTGAAAGATCTTCAACATCTCCCAATAAAGATCTTCCCTTTTTTTCTTACTTAAAACCTTTCTTTATTTCCTGGGGAAAAGAAAACATAAAAGGGTGAGCTTAAATGCTTAGTAAGGGTAAACAAAAGAAATATCAATCACATCATATTCATAAGAACATATCTTTTGGAAATATTAACCTACAAAAGAGATCATGATTTCTTAACATGGGATAAATCATAGTAGTGAAATGTAATCCCAATAATCATAACTTAAAACATGAAACTTTGTTTCATACACACATAATCATAGAGAATCATTTATTATTAGTCAAGACTCATTTCCAAGACTATCTTAGTGGACAAAGTCCCTTTCTGAACCGAGTTCACTCCTCCTTTCAATCATGTTTCACTGAACCGGTATAACCTACCGTTCCAGCCATGTCTATATCATGAGATATAAAATCTTTACCCAATTCATTGTAGGGAGATATAGGTCCCACCCATCTCATAATGATACCATTCTTATGTGTTCCACAAAATCTTAAATCATACATCATTGCATAACCCATGTAATAAAAATGGGAATCTTAAACATCGTGACATCATAAAACAATTGACATAAGATAAAGGAATTCATAAAAATATTTCCATCACAACATAATCAAATCCATGTAATAATAGGGATAAAAACAGAACCCTATATTATCTTAGATGGAAAATTTTCTTGATAAAACTCTTGAACTTCATTCTTGAGGAAAATATCCTTCCTACTTCAAAAAAAAACATTTCATTTCTTAACATGTCATACATTTCTAAACTAAAAGAAGTTGATTAAAAATAAAATTTAAAACTTGTAAATTAATATTCTTGGAAATAATTTTTTAAAAATCCATTCATTCCGTATAAGTTAAAAAAACATTCTTCTTGTACTTTTGTCAGAAAAGTCAAAAAGTACCTCGTACGGAAAACGACAAAAGATTCCTTTCATATATTTTACTAAAAACTCACTGAAGGGTAAAATTGGATATAAACTATTGTATATGGATATAAATATTACATATTGAGGAAACATGGATGTGGATGATAAAATACACCCCAGTAAATGCCAAAGTATAAACAATCTCAGATAAAAATGAGATTGTGATATTTTCCCTTACCTTATGTCCGATTTGCTTCGTAAGTGTCCAAACCTCCTGTATAATGATTTAAATAATTTCATTGACTGATTAAATAATCATACTCATTGTTATGATATCATATATGGTTCACTTATTACTTTATATTACTTGTTCTTTTGTAAATTCCATGTTAAAGAGCGTTTTGGGTAAAATTGTTTCATTTGTTGTTCGTGTTTTGACATGTAATTAATCATATGATTAATTAGATCATGATTACTTAATTCCAGGATATAAAACATGATTTATATATAATATATATTCAGATAATACATATATATAATAAATTAGTAAATGGAAAGAAATACACCGTTCATGGAGACGGTAGGTCGTACGTACGCATGAACGCTGTTTCCGTTTCCTTATTGAGTTGAATGGAATTAAGTAGATGAAATACATATATATACACATAAATACAGTATCATTATTATGTCATATATTTCATGATTACTTATTATATGTACTTTATAATCATTCATAAATGGTTAAAGTGGAGAATGAATCTCATCGCGTCATGGAGACGGTAGTCCGTACGTACGCACGAGCGATGATATCGTTCTCATGATCTTGGTACTGTATTGGAGTGTATGTATACTATTTCAAAATCAATATCACTTTAAAATAATCATATATAGTTATTATTTACACCATTATACCCATCCAAGTATGGTGGTGGTGGAAAATAGATTTCACCACGGTGTGGAGACGGTATTCCGTACGTACGCACGTGCGGTGATTTCGTTTTCCGTAGGATGGATAGATGGTGAAATAGGGTTGTTTCATACATATAATAACATATAAATATATTAGTGATACTGATGTTATTACTTCATAATGAAACAAACTAAGAAGAAGAAGTGGAAGAAGAAATAAAGATAAAAGAATCGGTAATGGACATTACCTCTTCTTTGAAGTGCCTCTTTGAGTCCTCCTCTTAGGGTACTAAAATTGGTCTTTGAAGAAGACCAGGACCTCTAGGATGTTTCTAGGGAAGTGGAGAAGAGAATTTGGCAGGGTTTGTCCGAGCTTGAATTCTCAAAGTGGTGTGAGGAAGAGGGGGAGGAGGTGCCCTTTTATAAGGGAGGAGAGGGGCACCTTTGGAATAACTAAAACTATTATTTTGTTATAAAGACAAATTTGGTTTTAAATAGCTCCAAATTGATTTATTTCGAAGATAAGGTGGGGATGGGTCGAAATACTCTCATCCAATATAATTTATACAAGTTTAGGTTCCTATTTTAACCTTATCATTTATATTTAACTTTAAGTTAAATAATTTTACTTTTACCGTGTCTTTTTGTGTTCTTACACTATAAGGTTAATAAACTTACTATAAAAAGCCAAAAGAACCACAAGTTGTTTATTATTAATATATATAACCTTATCTAAGTCATTTTTCCGAACCTTATATTTTTAGGAATAAAATAACAATTATTAATATAATATTTGTTTTAAAAACTATTATTTTTCAATTTTGACACTATTTAGTAATTGATTTTTTTGAAAATCATAACAGAATTATTTGTTCTAAAAAAGTTAATTAAATAAATACTGACACGTCATATTAACCTATAAAATTATTTTAATTCATAAAAAGTTTCAAATTACATTTATTTGGGTATTTATAACATCAATTATGTCAATATTTCATTAATAAGATAATTACTGCATCATCGTTGTGTCATAAATAAATTAAATAATTTAATGTCTAAAAATTACAAATAAATTACTATTATGTAGGAAATCTCTTTATCTTTCTAATGAATATTTATAGTCTAATTTATCTTATGTATAACCCTATGTTAAAAATTATTTACTTATTAAACTTTGATTTTAACTATTTTAACCCTTCTTTAAATAAATTAATAATAAATGTCCTATTCTAATCCAAGTGGGCCTAAATGATCATATTTTATTCCTAAGGTTGTTTTTGGTCTAATTTCAGTTATCCAATAGAATTAGGACTTGTGTTAGGGTAATAATAATAACATTTTTACCCTATTTACTTTTAACCGTGGTAAAAAAAGTAAAAAGTTACTATTCACCAAAAATTATTTTCATCTCATTGAACCAAATTTTAATTACTAACATCAATCATGTCTCTCGGATTTTTGAAATTTCACTCACAGAAGCGGTAAAATTAAGTTTTATGAAAAATTCATTTTTTTAACTACCACTTAGTGGTTTCACTATTCATCAAAAAATGAAAGTTTCTAGAAAAATACCAAAAATTAGGCATAAGCTATATTTAATATTATGAACTCAAAAATGATGTCTATTTTACCAAATTCAAAACATATTATTTTCATTAATTAATTTAAAAATTAATTCCCGTCGTCAAAACAAATAGCGTGTTTTTAAGAGATAATAACTATCAAAAGATTGACACTTGTTTATGTCTGGTTTAAATGTAGAATTACATCCAATGACCAAAATTGTATTAAATTGTAAAAATATATTCTAAATATACTTTAAAACCACTCAAATTAATAATTTATCACTATTAATTATTTCTATTAAAAAATTTCTTTTTAAAATTGTTTTTGTAATTTTCACTATTCATCAGAATATGAAAGTTATCCGAAAAGTACCAAAATTTCACCCTAAGAAAATTTCGATATTCCGAATCCAAAAATGAAGTAAATTTTGAAAAATAAAATTTACAAAATTTCAAAAAATGATTATTACTATTCATAACAGCTAGTTTTAATAATATTTTAATAGCATATCGTTGTTTAGTGAAACTCGGTATTGCGTACTACACACGCTATCGAGGAAGGTCTTTATTGCGTGTAATGCAAGGCAAGTCAAGGATGCGTGTTGTGAAAGATCCTTTTGGTTTAGCGTAAAACACAAGACATTAATGAAAAGAATATTTTTCATAAAATCTCGGGGTGTTACATTCTACCTCCTTAAAATGAATTTCTCCCTCGAAATTCGTCGGGGTTATAAATGGTTTACTACTTGAAAGTTTATTTAATATAAACCCACATCGTAAAAAGGAATACCAAAACTATTCTTTAAAAACAAAAGTATGAAACGTAACGGTTACCCAAATAAACTAATCAATGGGTTTCCACATAGGTGAAAATATGAATATCGAAGAGAAATCTAACCATCATGTTCTGATGGAGAGTGGTAGAGGACATCGCTATGGAAAATCCAGCAATCAAAAAGCCGTAAATTTGTGACGATCTAAGGTACCATCTAATTCATCAGATATAAGAGCAATAGGACAACATTTTTGGTTTTCAAGATCATTTCCCTAAAGTTGATGAAATTGGAATTAGAAGAAATACTATCGTGATTTTGGTACTGTGTCACTGTTGGTCATTCTTTGGATAATTTCCACTTCATCTCTTAAAGACATGAAGTTGTATTTGTCATTCGTGAAGTGTTAGCAAATCATGTGATAGAATGATGGGTCATTCCATCTTTCTCAAACAAAAGGTTACAAAAGTTATCAAAAATACATAAGACCATCTATGGTGAAGTTAATCATATACGATTCCAAAAATGAACTTATACGTGTAATAAAATAAAACCATTTTCTACTAACCAGGGACTTCCTGTAGGCCAGTGGTAGGTGATAAAGGCCAGTCACACTTCGGTTGTGGGTTCGATTCCCACAACCTTGTCTGACGCGATGGGCTGTCGCCCGTCCTGCAGGTTGTCCTTTTTCTAAAACTACATTACTATAACATCCCATCAATAATATTGAAAAAAAAATTTATCCTTAAACAATACTAACTTATGTCCAACATAGTCCATTCCAATCTTTAGGCTCATCCATAATACTGCTATCCAATCTCATATTATAGTGAAAACAATTACCAAAGAGTTCATATAACAAGCATGTTAATACCATAGTTGATCCCCGTATATCATGAGATATGTCTTGTTGGTCACATTCCAAACATTCGAAGGCCTTAATCATGTATTCTCTTGAAAAATGAATACCCATTTAACCTTAGTGAAAACATTAATATAGTTAAAAGTTAACACTTTCCATATACCAAAATCCTCAAAATTCTATATACTCAAACCATGATATCACTTAGTCCTTATATCAATCATGAGCTCATGAATACTGTAAAATATTTCATTTTCTCATTTTCCCTTCATTATGCGCATATAATCTTTTTTCCAAAAATATCTCAATCACTTTCCATGGTTACCGGTACCATAAAAATATTGAAAACCACAATAGACCAACACATAAATATTCCAATACTCAACATTATTTTGGAATCCCATTACATAAACACTTAATCATTCCACCACATTGTTGTCATATTCAACATCACCAATGGTGATCGCATGTGACTTCCCTTTTTCCTTTTCCTTAAGTGGTTGCTCATGTCGATCATCTCTAACCCTTGGATTAGGGAATTTATTGGCATAATGTCCCATCTCCTTGCACTTGAATCATTGAAGTGTAGTAGGTTAATTCTGTGTATCCCTTCCATTGTTTGCATCATTAGACATTTTCTTCCCATCATTGCGGCATTCAAATGCCCGATGACCTTCCTTTACACATTTGAATCATTTACTTTTCCCTTTAAGACAATCTCCACCATGCTTCTTTCCACACTTTGAGCATAAAGAAACATTCATCTTCTTTTCACCATTATTCTGAGATTTCACCTTGAACTCCATCTTTCATTTCTTATCAAAACTATGAGATGGATAAGTAACACCAACTTCCATTTATACCTTGATAGCACAATGCACAATTTCTTCATAGCTACTGAATTCTATTATAGCTAATTCCCTTCGAAGATTTGGTTTTAAGCCACTGAAGAATCGATCAACTTTACTTTCAGGTTGGATGATAAATCTAGATGCATACCTTGCAAGACTTGTAAAATTCTCTTCGTATATACCAACAGATTCATCATCCTTTTGCTTTAGTTCAAGAAAATCCTTCTCCATATTTGTTCGAAGAACACGAGGAAAGTACTTATTGAAAAATAAGTTCTTGAATTCGTCCCATTCCATGGACTCAATTTCATCTCTTTGCCTCGTATTCTTGATAAGATTCCACCATTGATCAGCTTCACCTTCCAAACGATATACTGCTAAGATGACTTTATCATGTTCAGAACATTGAAGAACTGAAAATATCTTTTCAGTAGTACTGATCCATTGTTCAGCAACAAGTGGATCAGAAGACCCACTGAAAGAAGGTGGGCGCTGCCTCATGAAGGAATCAATAGAATATTTTTCCCTTCTCTACTCATTTGGAAGTCCAGAATGATTCATAGCTTGTGTAAGTATAGAAATAATATTTTTCACTCTGTCTCCCATAACATTTTTTTGTTCAGGAGGACAATCATTGCATTGTCCATTGCATTGATCAACACGGTTCCTTCGGGTTCCAGCCATCGTCTAAAACCCAAAAAGAATAGTGTGAGAGGCAAAAATCATGATAGGGAAAACAACATAATAAAGGGGGAGTATCCTCAATATCTAGCATCTTAGGTTAAATTCTATGATCGTTATCGTAGTTCTAGGACTGTATCCTATACGTATACTTATCCTTAGAGACATCCCTAGACATACCTTAGAAATATCTCTAGGGATCTTACTAACGTTTTCGCATCCTAGTTCCCAAAGGTTGACTAAACCTTTCCTCTGATACCAACTGTAGAGACATGAAGCATGACGTACATGAATATTACATTACTTTTTCAGAATACTAAATACATAAGAAAAACAAACAAATAAGGACCTTAATAGTTTAGTGTCTTTGGAAACTCAGAATAAAATCTTCTAATCGTGGTGAAAGATCTTCAACATCTCCCAATAAAGATCTTCCCTTTTTTTCTTACCTAAAAACTTTCTTTATATCCTGGGGAAAAGAAAACATAAAAGGGTGAGCTCAAATGCTCAGTAAGGGTAAACAAAAGAAATATAAATCACATCATATTCATAAGAACATATCTTTTGGAAATATTAACCTGCAAAAGAGATCATGATTTCTTAACATGGGATAAATCATAATAGTGAAATGTAATCCCAATAATCATAAGTTAAAACATGAAACTTTGTGTCATACACACATAATCATAGATAATCATTTCTTATTAGTCAAGAATCATTTCCAAGACTATCTTAGTGGACAAAGTCCCTTTCTGAACCGAGTTCACTCCTCCTTTCAATCCTGTTTCACTGAACCGGTATAACCTACCGTTTCAGCCATGTCTATCTCATGAGATATAAAATATTTACCCAATTCATTGGAGGGAGATATAGGTCCCACCCATCTCATAATGATACCATTCTTATGTGTTCCAAAAAATCTTAAATCATACATCATTGCATAACCCATGTAATAAAAATGGGAATCTTAAACATCGTGACATCATAAAACAATTCACATAAGATAAAGGAATTCATAAAAATATTTCCATCACAACATAATCAAATCCATTTAATAATAGGGATAAAAACAGAACCCTATATCATCTTAGATGGAAAATAATTTTGATAAAACTCTTGAACTTCATTCTTGAGGAAAATATCCTTTCTACTTCAAAAAAAACATTTCCTTTCTTAACATGTCATACAATTCTAAACTAAAAGATGTTGATTAAAAATAAACATGAAAACTTTTAAAGGAATATTCTTGGAAATAATGTTTTAAAAATCCAATTATGCCATATAAGTTAAAAAAACATTCTTCTCGTACTTTTTTCGGAAAAGTCAAAAAGTACCTCGTACGGAAAACCACAAAAGATTCCTTTCATATCTTTTACTAAAAACTCATCGAAGGGTAAAGTTGGATATAAACTATTGTGGAAGGATATAAATATTACATATTGAGGAAACATGGATGTAGATGATAAAATACACCCTAGTAAATGCCAAAGTATAAACAATCACGGATAAAAATGAGATTGTGATATTTTCCCTTACCTTAGATCTGATTTGCTTCGTAAGTGTCCAAACCTCCTGTATAATGATTTAAATAATGTCATTGACTTATTCCTGAATCATACTAATTGTTATGATAACATATATGGTTCACTTATTACTTTATATTACCCGTTCTTTTGTAAATTCCATGTTAAAGAGCGTTTTGGGTAAAATTGTTTCATTTGTCGTCCGTGTTTTGACTTGTAATTATTCATATGATTACATAGATCATGATTACTTAATTCTAGAATATAAAACATTATTTATATATAATATATATTCAGAATATACAAATATATAATAAATTATTAAATGGAAAGAAATACACCGTTCATGGAGACGGTAGGCCGTACGTACGCATGAACGCTGTTTTCGTTTCCTTATTGAGTTGAATGGAATTAAGTAGATGAAATACATATATATACACATAAATCCAGTATAATTATTATTTCATATATTTCATGATTACTTATTATATGTACTTTATAATCATTCATGAATGGTTAAAGTGGAGAATGAATCTCATCGCGTCGTGGAGACGGTAGTCCGTACGTACGCACGAGCGATGATTTCATTCTCATGATCGTGGGAATGTATTGGAGTGTATGTATACTATTTAAGAATCAATATCAATTTAAAATAATCATATATAGTTATTATTTACACCATTATAACTATCCAAGTAAGGTGGTGGTGGAAAATAGATTTCACCACGACGTGGAGACGGTATTCCGTACGTACGCACGCACGGTGATTTCGTTTTCCATAAGATGCATAGATGGTGAAATAGGGTTGTTTCATACTTATAATAACATATCAGTATATGATTGATACTGATGTTATTACTTCATAATGAAACAACCTAAGAAGAAGAAGTGGAAGAAGAAATAAAGATAAAAAAATCGGTAATGGACATTACCTCTTCTTTGAAGTGCCTCTTTGAGTCCTCCTCTTAGGGTACTAAAATTGGTCTTTGAAGACGACCAGGACCTCTAGGATGTTTCTAGGGAAGTGGATAAGAGAATTTGGCAGGGGTTGGCCGATCTTGAAGGCTCAAAGTGGTGTGAGGAAGAGGGGGAGGAGGTGCCCTTTTATAAGGGAGGAGAGGGGCACCTTTGGAATAACTAAAAATATTATTTTATTATAAAGACAAATTCGGTTTTAAATAGCTCCAAATAGATTTATTTTTAAGCTAAGGTGGGGATGGGTCGAAATCCTATCATCCAATAGAATTTAGACAAGTTTAGGTTCCTATTTTAACCTTATCATTTATATTTAACTTAAAGTTAGATAATTTTACTTTTACCGTGTCTTTTTGTGTTCTTACCCTATAAGGTTAATAAACTTACAATAAGATGCCAAAGGAACCCCAAGTTGTTTATTATTAATATATATAACCTTATCTATGTCATTTGTCCGAGCCTTAGATTTTTAGGAATAAAATAACAATTAATAATATAATATTTGTTTTAAAAACTATTATATGTCAATTTTGACACTATTTAGTAATTGATTTTTGTGAAAATCATAATAGAATAATTAGTTCGAATAAAGTTAATTAAATCAATACTAGCATGTCATATTAACCTATAAAATTAGCGTAATGCATAAAAAGTTTCAAATTACATTTATTTGTGTATTTATAACATCAATTATGTCAATATTTCATTAATAAGATAATTACTGCATCATCGTTGTGTCATAAATAAATTATATTATTTAATGTCTAAAAATTACAAATAAACTACTATTATGTAGGAAATCTCACTATCTTTCTAATGAATATTTATAGTTGAATTTATCTTATGTATAACCCTATATTAAAAATGATTTACTTATTAAACTTTGATTTTAACTATTTTAACCCTTCTTTAAATAAATTAATAATAAATGTCCTAATCTAATCCAAGTGGGCCTAAATGATCATATTTTATTCCTAAGGTTGTTTTTGGTCGAATTACACTTATCCAATAGAATTAGGACATGTTTTAGGGTAACAATAATAACATTTTTACCCTTAATTACCCTATTTACTTTTAACCGTGGTAAAAAAAAGTAAAAAGTTATTATTCACCAAAAATTATTTTCATCTCATTGAACCACATTTTACTTAATAACATCAACCATGTCTCTCAGATTTTTGAAATTCCACTCACAGAAGTGGTAAAATTAAGTTTTATGAAAAAAGCATTTTTTTAACTACCACTTAGTGGTTTCACGATTCATCAAAAAATGAAAGTTTCCAGAAAAATATCAAAAATTAGGCCTAAGCTATATTTGATATTATGAACTCAAAAATTATGTCTATTTTACCAAATTCAAAACATATTAGTTGCATTAATTAATTTAAAAATTAATTCCCGTCGTCAAAACAAATAGCGTGTTTTTAAGAGATAATAACTATCAAAAGATTGACACTTGTTTATGTCTGGTTTAAATGTAGAATTACATCCAATGACCAAAATTTCCTTAAATTGTAAAAATATATTCTAAATATACTTTAAAATGACTAAAATTAATAATTTATCACTATTAATTATTTCTATTAAAAAATTTCTTTTTAATTAAAATTTAGTAATTTTCACTATTCATCAGAATATGAAAGTTATCCGAAAAGTACCAAAATTTCACCCTAAGTAAATTTCGATATTCCGAATCCAAAAATGAATTCCATTTTGAAAAATAAAATTTAAAAAATTTCAAAAAGTGGTTATTACTATTCATAACGGCTAGTTTGAATAATATTTTAATAGCATATCGTTGTTTAGTGAAACTCGGTATTGCGTACTACACACGCTATCGAGGAAGGTCGTGATTGCGTGTAATGCAAGGCAAGTCAAGGATGCATGTTGTGAAAGCTCCTTTTGGTTTAGAGTACAAAAAAAGACATTAATGAAAAGAATATTTTTCATAAAATCTCAGGGTGTTACATTGAAACCACTCACTCTATCATTCACCAAAATCCTAGGATATTTTTCTATAATTGGACATATCCTTAAACTTATCCCTAGGGTTATTGCTAAATTTTTATCATCCTAGTTTATAATGGTTAACCAAAACATGATATGATACCGACTATAAATACCCAAACTTCTCATATATATATATATATATATATATATCACATCTTGATTGATGAATATTTATTACATAATATAATGATCCATGATAGAATAAATTAGGTCTAGTGCCTTTGGAAACATGGATATATAATCAACTAGTTCATTTGTGAACTTCCTCATCTATGAATAAGTTATTAATAACTGGAACCATTCTTAGGCATATCATACATAATACCTTTCTTCCTAACCTAGGGAAACGAAACATAAGAAAAGTTGAGCATAGATGCCCATTAAGGGTAAGCACGTGAGATATCAATATAGCATAATCATAATGGTGTGAAAACATGAGTTTAACATTTGAAAACCATACCCAACACAACATATATCATAATGGAATAAAATAACATGATCTATGAGAACATAACATTTTCATAAGACATAATGTTTTTGTATACACATAAGCATAAAAAATACTATTTTAAGGATACCCACCAATACATTAAAAACATTTTAGGATGGGTCTAACCACTCATGTACCTAATCCAGGCCATTTATAATCTATTGTGTACCCTATTTTGGGATTAGGATAACCACCCATGTACCCTCTTGTTTTAGGTTTGGGATAACCTCCCATGTAATATATTTTTTCATACTTAGGATAACCTCATATGTTCCCATAATTTTTCTAGGCTTGGGACAACCTCTTGTGTACCATTTTAGCTCATTCATCATTAATCACTAACCAATGCATTGGAGGGAGATATAGGTCCCACCCAATACAAAATCCATACATTTTTGTGCCACAAGACCATAAAAATTCATCATAAAAAATCCATGAAAATGAAATGGTTTTCATAAACATTTCATCATATAATAACTTGTGGAAAATAAGTTGGTTTTATAATCATTTAATCAATTTTTCATAGCATAAATAGTGGAAAATGAACGGGTTTCATAAATATATTTTCATTATAATCTTAAACCATCTAGATAAATAATAAGGATGATTTCATTGGATCAAATCCCTTGTAAATATTAAGTAACATAAAATAATTTCACCTTATATGAAAAATGATTTTAAAATATCACTTGGAACATTTCTTGAGGAAAATGTCATTTTTGTAGGACCCCACGACACCCTGAGAGGGGAGGGGTGAATCAGGGTGGCAAATGTTTCTTCTTAAAGTTGTGGATCTTGTTCCCATGTTGGTAGGAACTACTTAAACCTGTATGATGGATATGATCAGCAATTAAACATTCACATGCAGAGAGATGACACAACTATTTTTACTTAGTTCACCACTAAGGGCTACGTCCAAGGAGCATACACCGACTGGTTTTCGTTCGTACCAAAATCCATTATGCTTAACTAGATGTAGATTAAAAATGTTCGGGTACAGTCACTCTGTCCTAGGCTCACTGCCTTTACAAAAGTTTAGGGATAGCTCACTGCATCCCTCGAGTCACTCCCGTTGACTCCCCCTGGCTCATTGTCATTGGTGAAGTCACACTCAGTTTATAGATGTGAAGGTCTCTTCAATAGATGTGCATTGAAGTTATTTGTCTCCTGTTCAGAATGAGACTTTTCTTACATCAAGGTTCACAGTTGGTGCCCTTTTTAGTTCAATCCTTCTTCTTTAGTGCAATGACTGAATGCACTAGATCCCCTTGTCTTCGTTTGGCTGAATCACAATCGCTTATGTGATTGCTCAATAAATTATGCTCAGCTTACTTGTCATCGTCAGAATCAGTTCACCATGTATGCATGAGATCATGTATGTATCATTTGGATTTCTTCTTCAATCTCACTTTGCACTGAAAGTATCAGGCAATCTTTCATCTCTTTTGCAGCTCCAGAAAGGCGGGCGTGCTCCAACAACACCTGGCGCGCTTCTCTAAGCCAGGCGTGCAAGTCTCAATATGGCGCACAGGTCCAAACTAGCACGCAGGTCTCACCAAACCACCTTCGTGACACTACCTTCCTCAACTCTTAACCTGCGCGACTCACTTCCTTTCTCACCCAAACCGCCTTGGGCATGCAACCAACAACCGGCGCGCAACTTCAAATATTGGCGCGCAAGTCCACCTGTGCGACCACACACAATACTTGCGCGACTTTCACACCTGCATGATGGGAGCTCTGATTTTTCTAAGTGTTGAACTCCGTAAGGAATGAGGAGGGGTGGTCCTCTATTTGTAGGCAAACTGGACCCCCTGTGCGGTGGCGCGAAAGTCTCTCCTTGGTGCGCAAGTCACGGAGTGCATGTATCTTCCCCTGTAAGTCACTTGCGCGACCAACTTCCAAACTTGCATGATACTCCATCCTTTGCCATATTTTATGTTTTTTATCTCTAAAAACAATAGATGCGCAAGTTCCCAAGCCTTCTAGGCATCGGCGCACAAGTCTCTTTATGGCGCACAAGTCACTTGCGCGACCAGCCCAATACTTGCGCGACACTTATCCCTTGGCCATAAATTGATGTTCTGATCTTGAAAAACATATGGCGCGCAAGTTTCCTATCCTCCAAGACCTCGGCGCACAATTCCCTTTTCCAAAAACACTTTTCTTTATTTGTCCATTTTCAGGACCAAAAATTTGGCAAACACTGGGAAACGGCGTCACCTTGTATTTGCTCTTTTTGTCCGCCTCCAGATCATCCATTACTTTTTCAATGTTCCTTGAAAAAAACATGGATCATTATCCGCTGTCCTTGAACTCAACATTCCACCATGGAATCTCCTTTGTGAACTAATTTTTATGTCGTTTGTTTTCTTTGTCAACAAGCATGATCACCTCAACAACACATTTTCTTGGTGATCTGTATCCTTCAGCAACTCTTCTGCTTTTATCACAAACTCCACTATTGTGATATTTATTATTTGAAGGCATAGTTTTAGCATATCATATTCTAGGACAATGTGATGTGCATGGCTATCTCAGAATTCCAATCCTTACACGGCCATCTTAGAATTCCAATCATTGGAACATTGTCTTCTTCATCAACCATCATGATCTACTTCATGCAAACCATGTGATTCAATTTGTCAAGAAATCTCTTGCATGGTTCTCATGAAATCATGAGTAATTGCATGGTCTTCATCAAAACCCATGGTTCTCATGCAATAATAAGGAATTGCATGGTCTTCATCAAAAAAAACATTCTTCTTTAATCATCCTCAGATGGATCCTCAGATGGATTACACCTCACATTCATCATTGTTGTAAACAATGTATCACCTTTGACACATGTTCTTTGAACTTACGATCAGTACAAAAATCATCTGAATCACCATTCCTCTACTTCATCGGAGTACTTCAGGATCTCTTTCATTTTGATCTTCCATTCCTCCATTTCATTGGAGTACTTCTTGATCTCCTTCATTTTGATCTTCATTGACAACTATTGACAACAAATACAAACTTATACACAATGTGGTTCCATCAATTTTCACATTGAAATCACATATTTATACTATAAAATTTTCTAAATATTATAAAAAAATCTTTTAAAATAAAATTGGAAACATATAAATGATCTTTAAATCATTGATCAATCATGATGGAGGAAAATATAATTCATGATGTACATGTTAAAATAAAAATTCCTTTCACATTTTCTATAAAAAGTAAAAAGTACCTTATTTTGGAAAATAACCAAAATATTCCTTCTAAAAAATTTCATAAAAATTAAAAAAAGAGTAAAAATTATATTAAAAATTATTTTTAGAATATTAAAAACAATATTTAAAACATTTTTAGAAAACATGGACATGGAAGTGAAATGATGTTCGACCGAAGACATAAATAAAATTGATTTTTCAAAAAAAAAATATTTTTGTCTCATTAATCCTTAGGAGTGGAAAATTAAATATTAAAATATATTTTCCTGAAATAAATTTTGGATAAGTAAATTCATGTGGTTTATTGAGTGGTAGATCACAATATTTCATCATCAGAAACTTAATCATAAACAATCCTGATAAACAATGAGTTTGTAACATAAAACCTTTACCACTTTGGTAACATGGGAATCATAATCCCCAAGAAAGAAATAACCATGTATTGATACATATATCCCATCAGTTTAATTATAATAATCATAAAATAATTTCATGGGAATTATATGTACCACCCAAAAGAAACATGTGGTGAATATGGCATGTGTCCCATGGAAATAAAAGTGAGAGTAAAGTCACCTACATGCTTTGGTAACTTTGAATCACAAGATCCGTGAAATAATAACTTTAAATGAAAATTCAATATCATGATAATACATGAATTTATGATATAAAAAGTTAAAGGGGTTGTATATGCACTTTGTAGAAGATGATAGTTTCATGACACAACATATGTCCCAAATAAGAAAATTTAAGACAAAAATCTCATACCTTAGGTCTTTAAATTCTTCATAGAAATTAGAACATACATTATAATATATACTAATCTATTATAAATATATTAAATAACCATATTCATATATATAATATCATATATTATTTACTAATGACATTTTATTACCTGTTTATTAACAATTCATTATTAAAATCACATTTTGGATTATAACTGCTTTATTTTTCATGTATGTTTTAGGTTTGATATTTTTAGTACATTTATTTTGATCATGGTTCCATCATATATATAATGTTAATAATGGCTTAAATATAATATATATTCATTATACATGTATTTATAGTAATCCATATAAGTTATATTTTGAAAATGAATTACACCATTCATAGAGATAATAGGTCGTATGTACGTGTGGACGTTGTTTCCATATTCTCATTGAAAAGAATGAAAAAACGCAAATAATATATCACCTTTATATAATCTTTTTATGTGATATATATCATATATATTAATTAAATCTTTCATTATTACCATTGCTGTCAAAATAAAAGTGAAAATTAATCACATCGCTTTGTGAAGGAGGTAGCAACACTTACGCATGAGAGATGTTATCATTTTCCAATGACTTGTAAGGTAAGAAGTTTGATGTGATATAATAATTAAAAAAAGTATAATTATTTCAAAAATATCATATATATATTTAAAATCCATCATTATATCCTATCGTGAGAGGTAGTGATTAAAAATGAAGTACAACTGTTTGAGTGGTGGTAGTCCTCTGTACACACGATCAATAGTTTCATTTACAATTTTATGGGTAAGGAGATGGATATAGTTTATTAAATTACCATAGTAACATATCAGTATACATGAAATAATTATTATATTATATCATCAAATTTAAACAAGGTTTTAAGGATATGTTAGAAAAAATAAAATAAAAATGCTTAGTTAAGAATGATACCTCTTCTTTGGACAACCTACTTAGGATAGCACTAAAATCTTTATTATGAGGGTTTAATAATTAAAATAAGGAATATAATACTTTGGGATGGAATAAAAAATATATTTTTTTATGAATTGGTTGAAACAAAAGGCTTTAAATGTGTGGAGAGGAGAGGAAAGTGGGTACACTTTCCTATGTAGGGGAGAGGACACACTTGTAATTTTTGAAAAGAAAAAGTTATACCCATATTTTAAACATAAAAAATCTCAAAAATTATTCATTATCTATATTTATATGATAAAATATAGATATATTTCCATTAAATAGGAATTTTGAAGGTTTTTAGGTTATTATAACCATTATCTTTTTAGTCTAACCCTCAATAAACATGTTTTAACCTTAACTATTATAATTAAGTTTTATTGTTTTTACTATTCATTATGTAAAAAACACAAGTTGATATTATTATATAATATTAATTATTATTATTCCAAATATGAAATCAATTTTTCAAATTTCAATTCATTTATGTATCATAATTAAATAAAAAAGCAAAACCACAAACACAATGAAAAAGTAATTTTCCAAAGAGAAAATTTTCATAAGTATGAAATGTTTTAAATATAAAAAATCAATATTGAAATTTATTATATTTGTCTAAATTGAATTAATTATAATATAATTAAAATAATTTTACTTTTAAACCATTTTAAAATAAAATTTAACTTTTTAAATTCTTTAAATGAAGAAACTTTTTTCTATAAAAAAATATTATTTTTCACTATTCATTGAAAAATAAATCTTTCCAAAAAATTGTCAAAAATTTACACAAATATAATTTTTATATATTGATTCAAAAAATGATGCTTGTATTTCAGAATAAATTGTCTATAATCATAAAAAATAAATTTTTTTATTTGTTCACAAAAATAAATGAATACAATTTTTTTTGAGAGGAAATACATCTTTGATGTATATAAAGACTTTTCCAAAATTAAGTACATATTTATCAATGTTTTCTATAAAAATAGTATAATTAATTAAAAAAATGTGGTTATTCCTAATCATGACACTATTTTTAATATCTATTTTATATTTATCCTGTTTAAATAAACATATTAATAGTATATTGGGGTTCGTTTCAACTCGGTGTTGCATGTAATTCAAGTTATCGAAGAAATTAAATTTATTTGAAAAACTTATTTCATAAAATATTAGTGGCTAGTAAAAAAATACTTATTACCCAATCTTAGTTGACCCAAAATTATTTCTCCATCTCAATGATTATTATCTAATACTTCCAGACCCAAGATATGGGTACCAAAATATATATTTTCTTAAACTTTTTTAAATAAAAGACCCAAACATGAGAAGTTGCGTTGTATATGGATAGTGGGAACCTAAGAAATATGTGTGTTGATCATTATAAATTTATTTATATCAATGATTTTGATGGAGTAAAAGTCTCATTTGGATGAAATTTTAAATGCAACATTACATATATAGGTACAATTCCTTTCTCCAATTATACTCTTATTAATGATGTTTTATTTATCAAAATCTTGTACCATAGTTTAGTATGTATTAGTCAATTCTATGACAGTGGATTTAAAATTAATTAAAAAATTATTTTTTAAAATGTTTTCAATTCTAAATAAAAACTTTAGTTATAATATCAAATTTTTAAAATACTTATATTATTGATTTAAAATCTCTAGAATGTCAAAATTTTAAGTGTTTAAGTGAAAAATATAATAATTCTTTCTTTTTGCATCAAAACCTATGTAAATATAATATTCATTCTCTTTTCAAAATCAAATTTAAATGACTAGTAAAGGATTTACCAAAATGGTCATTTAAATATACAATATCTTGTAGACCATTCCAACTTAGAAAGAGACATATGTATTCCATCAAACCAAAAAACCTTGTTTCCATTTCTAAATACCTATAACTTGTACACAATGATCTTTTTGTACCAACTAAAGTTTCTTTTATCTAAGGTAACCATTAAAAATTTGTAATTACCGATGAGTTTACTATATTTACATGAGTTTTATTATTTTTTGAATGCATGTGTCTTGTAATGTCTTTATCAACTTTTTAAGAAAAGTAAAAAAAATGTAAAAGGCTAAAACAATTCCCTTAGATGTGATTGTGGTGGAGAAATTTATAATAATTACATTGATTATTTTTGTGCTTCTCAAGGTTATCATCACCCCTTTTCCTCTCATACAAAACATCAAATAAATAGGGTTGTCAAAATATGAAATAGGACACTCCACGAAATTTATAGGAATCTCCTTAATGACTTTTCCATTCAAAAATTATTTTGGGCTATGGTGGTCAATACCACTTGATTTATCCATTAACAAGTCCTTATATGACTCATATTAGGAAGAACCCAAATTGAAGTTGGAAATGGAAAATTCCAAATGTTGGAATCTTTAGTGTCTTTAGTTATAGACACATTATCCTTAATACCAAGGTTAATTTAGGAAAGTTTTACCTAAATAATATGTTGAAATTTTTCTTGTATACTCAAACTCAAGTAAATCCTTCTGAATTTTTAATGAGTGTTCTAATATCCTAGAAGAGTTAGATCACATCCAATTCGATGTGAAGAATCCTAAATCACATCCACAAAGTGATTATGTTGTTGACAAACCTTGTTTGACCCTTTATAACCATCAGTATTCTAAAATAACTGAATATCCCCGAGTATCCCCATCCTCTCTATTACCCTAGTCTTAGAATAAATCTAAAGACCTTCCTATTGAAAATATTATCATAGAATTAATATTCAGAACATGTACTGGAATGTTGGTATTAAATGAGGATGAATATCAAGATTTTCTCTCTAAACTTGAACCCCAATCCCGTGATCATTTTATAAATGATAAAAATTAGATACATTCCATTAAATAAGAGATAATCCAATATCAATGTAAAAAATTTTGGAATCTCATGGAATTTCCATATAATCGTCCTATTATTGGAATCAAGTGGTTTTTTCAAAAAAAAACATGATGAAAAAGTTAATTATATATATAAAATCTATCTACTTACTACAAAATGATATAATTAAGAATAATGTATTTATTATAGTGAAACATTTTCACCTATTACTTAACTTGAATCCATTATATTCTTATTGATATTAACCACTCATTTTAATTTTAAACATCTTAAAATGAATGTAAAATGTAATTTTTAAAATTTGTTTATTTAGTAAAGTGTTTTTGTTGAAAAATGTAATACTCTGACTCTAGTTTCCCAAAGTTGGAATATTATTTTATTACATTTTCATTATCGCAAGAAATAAAATCCCAAAGGACCGATCAATTTAGTAGCCTTTGAAAAACTCGATACAAACATAAGTTTTACATTACATCTTGAAATGAAACAAAAACATAGTGTCTCCTTTAAAAACACTTATATCCCTTAGATTACCTATAAAGGTTAGTCATAAAATAATTCTCCACATACTGGGGAAAAATTAAACATTAGAAATGGGTGAGATAATATGCTCAGTAAGGATAAACAATATAGTGAAAGCTGTCATAAATAAGTATAAACTCTTAAGGTAAGGTATAAAACTAAAACACAAGATTTTAAACATAATATTTAACATAATATTAAAATAATAAATCAAATAATTCCATTTAAATATTCGCATGGATATTCTAATAGTCAAATAATCACATGAAATATCAATAACTAATATTATAATGAGGGAATGCATAATGTCGGAAATCATAAACACATTGTCAAGGCCTCAGGCCAAGACCAGACATAAATGGGAAAAAACCCCAAACTAGTTTATCTCATGAGACCTACTAATGAATCGAGGCACTATAGTAGGCCTCACCCATCACATACTAAGTCCAATGCATTTCTCATATGAATAGGGTGAAACATAACATAATCATTTGTATTAAAACTAGTAGGTGAAATGTTAATAATTTAACCATAAATTATGAGTGGTATAAAAGAAGAACATACATAGTCAAACATATCATAAAAACTTAAATATAATATAGAATATTGTATCAAAATAAATCAACCTCAATTAATCATAAAATCTAACAAAGGATGTTCACAAAGATGAAAATAATCTAATAAAATCATTAAAAATCTTTTAGAGAAATATCTCTTTTTTACTTTGAAGTAATTTATGAGTCATGAAATTATAAATAAAACATTTCTTTTTTTTAAAACTTGTAAAATTATAATGTAAGATTCAAAATTTTAATGCATCATAACAATATAAAATAGATGCTCAGACCATATAATTTAAAAAAACATTCTTTCCTTAATTTATCAAAAAGGTCATAAAGTATATTATTTGGAAAATGATAAAATATTCCTTTTTATAAAATCAAACATAGGTAAATTTGAATTTAAAAAATTATAAAATAATAGTAATAATTTTTTTAAATAAATTATTATGAAACATGGAAATGGATGATAAATATTTCCTAGTATATATTTACATTTAAACAACCTCAGATAATAATGAGATTGTGAAATTAACTCTTAATTTATACTTTCCTTTAGTAGAGGGTGTTTTAAACTCCATTATAATGGTTAAATTATGTTATTAATCTATATCATAACCATATCCATATTTATGATATCATATATTATCCTCTTATATCATTTTGATAATAATATTTTAGTATTACCATTTTTTCAGGTGTTAACTGCATTATTTTCCTATGCATGTTTTTTTGTGTAAGCTATGTTTGTTATGTATAGGATGTATTTTATTAATATTCAGAATGATATAAGTTTCATAATTTTTATTTTTATTCATTGTATAAATTTTATAATCTTTCTTGAATGGTTAACGTGGAGAATGAATCTCATCGCGTCGTGGAGACGGTAGGCCATACGTACACACGAGAGACGGTATCATTCCCTTAATGGTTAGATGGTATGTAATTGGATGGTATATTAATTATAAAAAATAATTATCATATTATATTCATTATTTATATCCATTATAATCATCATTATACCCATCCAAATAAAGTTGTGGTGAATAACAAATTACACCACGACGTGGAGATGGTAAGTCGTACGCACGCACGCATGGTGATATTGTTATTCGTAGGATGTATAAGAGGAGTAATATGATTTTACCATAATCATAAAAACATATAATAATATATATAATATTGGAGTTATTACTTTATTATGGAAACAATTTATAAGGAGGAAGTGTAAGAAGAAAATAAATTGAATGGAATTTGTAAAACAATTACCTCTTCTTTGAGTGTCTCCTTTTTATTTTCACAAAATGACTCCTTAGGATGGATTTATTCCAAAATTATGGCATATAGGGTGAATTTATAGAAGTTGGGAGGTGAATTGGGTAGGTTTTGGCTGATAAAAATGGCTTTAGAAGTGTGGATGAAAGAGAAGGAGATATGCACTTTTATAAGAGAGGGGATGGGTACTTTTAGAAACTCCAAAACTATTAAATTATTATAAATTTATTTTCAGTTTCAAATAGATAAAAAGTGAGTTATTTATATTATAATATAATTATGGGTCTAAATTCTCTCAAACAATGATTTTTATACAAGTTTAGGTAACAAAATTAACCCTATCTTTTGGATTTAACCCTTAGTTAAACAATTTAACTCTTACCGTGTTTACTTGTATATTTATAATATAGGGATAATATAGTTACTATAAAATTCAAAAAGAACCCAAATTGGATAATTAATGACATATTTAACATTATACTATTTATTTGACTGAACCTGATATTTTTATGAATTTTATAACATTTAAAAAATATTATTTATTTTTAAGTATCATTTGTGTCAATTTTGATACTATTAAATATTTTCATTTATTAAAATATAAAAACAACATTTTAACTTTGAACCAATACTTCTAACATTTCACTAACATGTCTATGTTTTATACATTATTATTTTATGTCATTAATTAAGTCAAATTATATTTATTTTAATGTTTTAATATCATTTAATTGATTTTTTCTTTAATAATTCAATTACTAAATCACTATTGTGTCACCATTTAATTAAATTATTTATTTCCTAAAATTATAAATAAAATTAAATTATATAGATAAACATTTTATATTTATAAATAGTATTTATATTAGACCATATCACTCATATATTCTCATATTAAAAATGATAAAGTTATTAAAATTTAAATATGAAATTTTTAACTCTTTGTTAAATAAAATATAATAAATGTCCTCATCTAACAAAAGTGGATTAAAAAGGATCATATTTTCAACCTAAGTTTTATTTTGGTTGAAAAAAACTTATACAATGAAATTCGGAAAACATTTATGGTAATATTATATTATTATAATATTATTTTTACCTTCAATTACCCTATTTATCTTTAATCATGGTAAATAAAATCAAAAAGTTATTATTCATAAAAAACTATTTTGATCTTATTATACAAAATTTTTCATACTTATTAAAACCATTTATGTCCATTTTTTTAAATTCAATTCACATAAGTGATAAAATTACGTTTATTGAAAATCCCATAGATGTGGCTAGAAGATTGGTAAAAGAGACGTTCAAAAGTTCAATAACTTTTTATATCTAATTATAAAATGATTCCAATGAACTATATTGGATTAATATAGGTATTATTTATCTATTATTACTTTAAAATAAATTTATATTAAAATAATTATTTAAATGAAAAATTCATTTTTAACAACAATCCAGTATTTTTCACTATTCATCAAAAATTGAAGCTTTTCATAAAAATACAAAAAAATAAACCTAAGATAATTCAGATGTTTTGAATTAAAAAATGAAGTCTATTTGGAAAAATAAAATTTATAAATTTCATGATTTTGTTAATACTATTCATAACCACTTTTTAAACGACTTGTTTGGAAGGTCATAGTGCGCTCAAACATGGTGTTATGTGCATCACAAACTATTGAATTATTTAAAAATAAGCATACCATGGAAGCTTGGGGTGTTAAATCCTTCCCTCCTTCAAATAATTTTATCCCCAAATTTCTATAATATCACCTCATAAAAATATGTGGGTGGTTCTTCATAATAATTTCTTCATGTTCCCACGTCGTCTCTTCCATTTTATACTTTCTCCAAACAACTTTTACCAGGTGAGTCGTCTGATTTCTCAACAATTGTTCTCAGGTATCAAGAATATTTATAGGATATTCACATTAAGATAGATCTAGTTCAAGTTCTATTCCTTCATAGGTGAGTACATGTGTTGGTCCTGACATGTATTTTCTTAATAGTGATACATGGAACACATCATGAACTTTTGAGAGACCTTGCGGTATTGTCAAATGGTAAGAAACAACTCTAATTAATTCCATAATTTTAAAAGGTTTGATGTACCTGGGATTTAATTTACCCTACTTTCAAAATCTTATAACACCCTTCCATGGAGATACCTTTAAGAAAATGTGATCTCCTAATTTAAATTTAAAATCCTTTATTTAGTTATCGGCATAGATATTTTTTCTACTTTGACCTATTTTGATATGGGTTTGAATAATATTTACGTTTTCTATTGTTTCCTCAATAAGTTCTGGGCTTACGATTTTCCTTTCACCAACATCATCCCAACAAGTTGGTGTACGACATCTCTTTCCATATAATTTTTCATATTTTGCCATCTAAATACTTGAATGGAATCTTGTTATAGGAAAATTATACTAGAGGTAAATATTTATCCCACAAACCTTTAAAGTCAAGTAAGCAAGATATCAACATGTCTTCTAAATTCTTAATAGTCTATTTGGATTTTCCATCAGTTTGAGGGTGGTAGCCAATGCTCAAATAAATCTTAGTATCTAGGTACTTTTGAAGACTTTTCTAGAATCTTGATTTAAAATGAGGATCACATTCAGAAACAATCGATAGGGGTACACCATGAAGTCTTACAAATTCATTAATGTAAAGTCTTACTGAACATTCAAGTGGTGTATCTTCTCTTATAGCAAGAAATTGTGCGGATTTAGTAAGATGATCAACAATAACCCATATCGCATCATTTCTTATAGGATTCTTTGGTAGCCCCATGATAAAGACCATCATAATATCATCCCATTTACACATAGTTATAGGAAGAGTTTGTATGACTCCTCTAGGATGTTGTCTTCCAACCTTCACCTGTTGACAAACCAAACATCTGGAAACATAATCAGTAATCTCCCTCTTTATGTTGTCCTATAATAAATGATTCTTTAAATATAAATACATCTTAGTGCCAAGGGTGTATAGAGAAATTGGATCTATGAGAATCATCCAATAATTCCATTTTTAGCTCAGGTATAACGGGAACACAAAGCCTCTTACCAAATTTAAAGATACCATCTTCAAATGAAAAATCAACCAGTCTCTCATCATTCACAACTTTAGATTTCTTTTGAAACTCCTCATTATCAGACTGAGAAATTTTTATCCTTTACAGTATGTAAACTATTTGAAAAATTGGTGATGTCTCACATTTCATGATAATTCTCATATCTATCTTTACTAGATCCATGAACTTAGGATCCTTTTAAACTCTCATTCTATTCAGAAATCCATGGTACTTCCTACTTAAAGAATTTTCCATCTTATTTTCCTTCCCTAGGTGGTATTGTATTATGCAATCATAATCCTTGAGTAGCTTAAGTCATATCCTTTGTCTCGGGTTAAGTTATTTCTGTGAGATAATATATTTCAAACTCTTGTGATTTTTATATATCTCACATATTTCACCATAGAGATATTGTCACCATATATTTAGATAAAATATTATTGTTTCTAACTCAAAATCATGAATTGTGAAGTTTTGTTCATGAATTTTTAACTACCTTGATGCATATGCAATAACCCTATAATTTTTCATAAGAACACAACCAAGACATTTACTTGATGTATCCTTATAAATCACAAACCCATCATTCCCAGATGGTGAAGTAAATATAGGAGAATTAACTAATATTCTCTTCTTCAAAATATTCTTCAAACTCTTTTGTCCAAAAGAATTTAACCCCTTTATGTGTGAGCATGTTTAATGGGTTTTCCAATTGGGAAAAATTATGGATGAATCGCCAATAGTAACATGATAAACCAATAATACTGCATACCTCAGTTATACTCATTGGTACTGTCTATTCTTGGATTTCCTTTGTCTTTGCAGGATCAACATATATTCCATCCTTGGAGACAATATGGAAAAGAAAAGAAAATTCATGAAGCCAGAATTCACACTCACTAAACTTACCATATAGTTAATTTATTCTAGAAGTCTTCAAAACAATCTGCAAGTGATTCTTATATTCTCTTTATATTTTTAATTATAATAAGATATCATCAATAAATACTATAAAAATCATCAATATATTCCTTGAACACTCTATTCATTAGATCCATGAAAATGGAGGGTGTATTAGTCTGTCCGAATGGAATTACTGTAAACTTGTAATGCCCATACCGGGTTCAGAATGCTATCTTTGGAATATCTTCCTTATTTACACACAATTGATTATTTTCAGAATAAAGTTAAATATTTGAAAAATATTGATCTCCATGAATTTGATCAAATAAATAATCAATACGATAAAGATGATACATGTTCTTTATTTTAATAACATTTATTTCCCTATAATCAATGCATAGTCTCATTGATCCATCTTTATTATTAACAAAACGAAATGGGGATCTCCATGGAGAAATACTAGGGTGAATAAATCCATTATTAATTAACTCCTCTAGTTGTTTCTTTATCTCTACTAATTGCACAGTGGTCATTATATATGGATTTTTTGATATTGGCCCTACATCAGGGATTAAATCAATAGAAAACTCAACCTCCCGCTCTATTGGATGTCTAGGTAAATCTTCGGGAAATACATCAATGTATTCTTATACAATAGGCACATCGTCAATTTGAATATTTCTTTCTTTACCCATGGATGATGTTTTCTCTTACTCTCTATGAATTTCATTCAAAAGAGTTATTGGGGGTGGATCTAGATAAGAATTATATGATGATGTTTCTGCACTAAAGATAATGGATTCTACATCTTCCTCACAAATCGTAAATTCCTTCTTATTTCAATAAATTTTCACATCATATTTTGATATCCAGTCTACATCGAGGGTTATATCAAAGTCAACCATAGGTATGATGATAAAGTTAGTAGATAAATCATGTTTATGTGCCATAATAGGAACTTACTGACACGTCTTGGTTTCAATATGAATTCCCTTAGGGGTTTTGACTGACAACTCCCTTATTAATATAAATGGTAAATATCTAATTTTTAAAGAAAACTAGGAAGATATAAAGGAATACGAGGATCCATAATCAAATAAATCTTTGTCTAAATTTGAGGAAATTATTAAAGTACCTACCACCACATCATTAGGAACTTCAACCTTAGTAGTTGTGCTCAAAAAATCTTAGCCTTTCTCCCTTGGACTTTTCTAGGGAATGTTTCATTGACGCTTAGGAAAATAATTTTCATAATGTCTCATCTCTTTACAATTGTATCATTGAACATTGTTAGCTTATTTCTTTCCCTTGAAATTGTGAGCTTGGTGTCCTTTTTCTCCACACTTATAACAAAATCCTATAGCCTTTAGGTAAGTATCTCGGTTCTTATTTCCACAATTATTGTAGGGAAGAAAGTAAACTTTTTCCTTCTTCTACTTATTTCCTTTTCCATAGTGTTTAGTAGCCCTTATATTCCCTTTATTCACTTTATAGTCATAAGACTTAGATAATTACTTTTCTATCTTGATAGCACATGAGAATATATCTTTATATGATGAGAAAGATTGTGAGACCAATGCCCATTGGAGGAATAGTTTTAAGCCATAAAATAATTGATCAATCTTACTTCTTGGGTTATGTATGTAGTCTTTATCATGCCTTTCTAACCTTTTGAAGTTAGATTTATACTTTTCAACATTATCATCCTCCTTCTGCCTTAGACTCAGAAATTTCCTCTCCATATCTGCCCATAGATCATGCGGAAATTATTTTTCTAGTAATATTTCTTTAAATTACCTCAATTCTATATTTTCTACATCTTCATCCTCATTCAAGTTTTTAAATAATAACCACCATTGATCTGCATCTCCTGATAGATGGTATACTACCATAAAAACTTTTTTTCTTTTATCACTCCCCAGAGTAAGAAATATTTTCTCTAAGGAACTTATCCATTTCTCAGCTACAAATGGATTTGTTGTACCATTGAATGTTAGAGGTTGTTGTCTCATGAAGTGGTCTAACTTTGATCCTCTGAATTGTGGATCAGGATGCTCCATAGGGGTATGGTTATTATTCATAACCTAATTCAGTTGTCCTAGTATAGTTATAAGATGTTCAGTGTCAGTTTTATCACCAAATACACTATCATTATCTTGCATAGGATGTAAATCCCTACATGGATTACATGTATTTATATTTTCTTCATTCTTTACACTAGGTTTTATTTCTAAACAATGGAATACACTAGATTCTGTTATAAATCATAATGTATAATTCCAAACTAGTAAAATACTTAACATAAATTGAATGTTTTATGCATATCTAATCTATAATAATAAAAATAGTTTCTTTGGGACATATTTACTTATAAATCCTTCATAATGGCTTTTAAAGAAAATGTGAATTATCCTAAGCATATCCCTTTGGAGTGTCAAACCAGGTGCACAGTAAGGATCATTGTCATGTACTAGGTTACCCTGAGTCAAGACCGAAACACCTTATCAGAGTTGTTACTCCTAGGAACATATATTCCAAAACCACATCCACTTGTAGTATCTAGACAGGGATGTGTTTTCAAAGAATTCCCACATAATCTCTACATTACCAAATTTTTAGGATGTTATTATATACTTATCCTAAAAGTTTATCTTAGTGTAGTTTCCCCTAATTAAAGTATTTTCTAGATATAGTTTCCAAAAAATTTACTAAACTTTCTCATATACCAACTATAACACCCAAACCCCAATTACCAAGAGTTTGTGCATTATTTTATTACATTGTCATGATCATAAGAAATCAAATCCTGAAGTACTGGTCAATTTAGTAGCCTTGTAAGAAACTAGATACAAACACAAGTTTTACATAACATATTGAAATGAAAAATAACATAGTTTATCATTTGAAAACACACATATCCCTTATATTATCCCTACAAGTTAGTCATAATATGCTTCTTCACATCCTAGGGGAAAATGAAACATAATAAATGGGTGAAATCATACGTTGATTAAGGATAAACAATATAGAAGAAGCTATAATAAATAAGCATAAACGTATAAGGCAAGGTATAAAACTAAAAAACAAGCCTTTTAAACATAATATTCAGCATAATATGGAAAAAATAAATCAAATAATGACATTTAAACATTCACATGGATATTGTATTCATCAAATAATCATATGTAATATCAATAAATAATCTCATAATGAGGGAATGCATAATGTTAGACATCATAACCACACCATCAAGGCCTCATGACAAGAACATACATAAATAGGTAAAAACCTAAACTATTTTATCTCATGATACCTACCGATGCATCGAGGGGCTATGGTGGGACATTCTCTTCACTTACTAATTTCAATGCATTCCTCATATGAAAGGGGTGAAACATAACATAAACATTCATATTAAAACTAGCATACGAAATGTTAATACTTTAACCATAAACCATGAAAGGTATCAAAGTAGAACATCTACAGTAAAAAATATTATAAGACCTTCAATAAAATATGGAATATTGTATCATAATAAATCAACCTCAATTAATCATAAAATCAAACAAAGGATGTTGACATAGATGAATATAATCTAATAAAATCATTAAAACTCTTTAAGAGAAATATCCCATTTTACGTTGAAATAATTTACAAGTCGTGCAATTATAAAAGAAAACATTTATTTTGAAAATAACCAAATAATATTTTAATGGAAGATTTAAAATTTTAAGGCTTCATAATGGTGTAAAATAGTTTCTTGTTTCATATAAGTTAAAAAAACATTTTTTCCATAATTTGTCGAAAAGGTCATAAAGTACCTTGTTTAGAAAACGACAAAAGATTCCTTTTTATAAAATCAAACATGGGTAAAATTATCTATAAAAAAATTAAAATAATATTAATAATTTTTTGAAATATGTTATTATGAAACATGGACATGGATGATAAATATGATCCAGTAAATACTTATATATAAAAAACCTCGGATAATAATGAGATTGTGAAATTAACCCTTACCTTGTACTTTACTTTAGTAGAGGGTGTGTTAACCTCCTATATAATAGTTAAAGTATTTTATTAAATTATATTAGAACCATATCAATATTTATTATATCATATATGATCCTCTTATATCTTTTTAATAATAATATTTATGTATTACCATTATTTCGGGTGTTAATTACATCATTTTCCTAAGCATGTTTTGTTGGGTAAGTTATGTTTTTGATGGATAGGATGTATTTTATTCATATAAAAAATTATATAAGGTTAAAAATTATTATATTTACTCGTCATATAAATTTTATAATCAGTCTTCAATGGTTAACATGGAAAATGAATCTCACCGTGTCGTGGAGACGGTAGGTCGTACGTACGCACAAGCAATGGTATAATTCCCTTGATGGTTAAATAGTATAGAATTGAATTGTATATTAATTATAAATAATAATTATCATATTATATTAATTATTTATATCCAGTATACTCATCATTATACCCATCCAAATAAATTAGTTTTGAATAACAAATTACACCACGTCATGGAGATGGTAAGTCATACGTACGCACACATGGTGATATTGTTATTCATATGATGGATAAAAGGAGTAATATGGTTATAAAATAATCATAATAAAATCTCAGAATATATATAATACTGGATTTATTACTTTAGTATGAAAAAAACATAGTAGGATGAAGTGTAAGAACAAAATAACTTGAATGGAATTGTTAAAACAATTAACTCTTCTTTGAGCGTCTCCTTTTGATTTTCACAAAATGACACCATACGATGGATTTATGCAAAAATTATGGCCTATATGATTAAGTGAGGGAGTTTTTTAGGATAATTGGTCAGGTTTTGTATAATAAAAATGGCTTTATAGGTGTGAATAAAAGAGAAGTAAAGGTGCTCTTTTATAAGAGAGGGGAGGGGTACTTTTAGAAACTCCAAAACTATTAAATTATTATAAATTTATTTTTGGTTTAAAATATCTACAAAGTAATTTATTTAGAGTAAAAGATGAGTATGGGTCTAAATCCTCTCAAAAAATTATTTTTAGACAAGTTTAGGTCACAAAATTAACCTTATCTTTTGGATTTATCCCTTAGTTAAACAGTTTAACTCTTACCATATTTACTTGTCTTTTTATAATATCGGGTTAATATAGTTATTATAAAATTCCAAAAGAACCCCAATTGGGTCATTTATGAAATATTTAACATTATCTTAGTTATTTGGACAAACCTAATATTTTTATAAATTTTATAATATTTAATAAAATATTATTTATTTTAAAGTATCATTTATGTCAATTTTGATACTATTCAATATTTTCATTTTTAAAAATATCAAACCAACATGATAACTTCAAAAAAAATACTTAAAATATATCAATAACATATCTATGTTATCTATAAAATTCTTGTATGTCATTTATTAAGGCAAATTAAATTTATTTTAATATTTTTAATATGATTTAATTGATTCTTCCTTTAAATATTCAATTATTGTTTCATTATTGTGTCACCATTTAATTTAATTATTTATTTCCTAAAATTATAAATAAATTACCATTATATATATAAACATTTTATATTTCAAAATATTATTTATAGTCAACCATATCACTTATATGCCCTCATATTAAAAATGATATAGTTATTAAAATTTGAATATGACATTTTTAACACTTCATTAAATAAAATATAATAAATGTCCTAATTTAACACAAGTGGATTAAAAAGGATCATATTTTCTACATAAGATTTATTTTGTTTGAAAAAAATTATCTAATAAAATTAGGACAAGTGTTAGGGTAATATTATATTATTATAATATTATTTTTACCTTTAATTACCATATTTACCTTTAACTGTGGTAAATAAAATCCAAAAGTTATTTTGATCTTATTAGATAACATTTTACAAACTGATTACAACAATGTATGTACATTTTTAAAAATTCAATTCATAGAAATGGTAAAATTACATTTATTACAAATCCTGTAGATGTGGCTAGAAAGCGGGGTAAAAGAGACGTTCAAAAGTTCAATAAATTGTTATACCTAATTATAAAATGATTCCAATAAACTATATTGGATTATTATATATGTTATTTATCTATTTTTAGTTTAAAATAAATTTAAAGTAAAATATTTATTTAAATGAAAAATTTGATTTTAACAACAATGCGGTATTTTTTACTATTCGTCAAAAATTAAAACTTTTCATAAAAATACCAAAAATTCACAATAAGATAATTTTGATGCTAAAAATTCAAAAATGAAGTCTATTTTGAAAAATAAAATTTATAAAATTTATAATTTGGTTAATACCATTCATAACCTCTTTTTAAACAGCTAGTTTGATAGGTTATGGTGCACTCGTACTCTGTGTTGTGTGCAACGCAAGCTGTTTAATTATTTAAAAAGAAGTGTACAGTGGAAACTTTGGGTTTTAAAAAAAGTAACCAAATTTTAAAAATATTGAATTTCCACAATATAATTTTAATTTAACCAAACACTCTAAACTATTTAAAATAATCCCCTCAGGCTTGGTATGATATGTTAACTAAATTTATTTTATAAATTTATTTAAAAAAAAGAATGCTAATTCCACCATTTCCCCCAGAAACTTTTCAAATAATTTATTAATCATTAAAATTTATATTTATGATGTTACTTTTGGCTCAAATAAATAAACTATAATAAATTAATTTTTTTATTTAATGGGTAATGATTTTGAAATGAGTTTTATGGGAGAACTTAAATTCTTCCATGGTTGTCAAATTTTCAAAAATTCAAATGGAATATTTTTAAATGAAAGTAAACACACTAATGAAATTATAAATATATTTATGATGGATTTTGGTAAGGAAAATGGAACACCCATGAGTAAAATATATAATATGAATTTGGATAAAGATTGTCTATCAGTTGAGAAAATGCATTATCTAAGTATGATTGGAAGTCTACTTTACCTTACCATGATCCATATGGAAATCATGTTCAATTTATGTCTTTGAGATCATTTCCAATCAAATAAAAAGGAGTGACATATAAATTATATCAAAATATGTTTTTGTCATTTGAAATGAACTAAAAACCTTAGATTATTTTATCCTAAGGAAACCATATTTGAGCATTCTTATTATTTCTAATACTGATTTTGGAGGACGCATACTATATAGGGAAAGTACTAGTAGAACTTATCATCTACTAGTAAAATCATCCATCTCTAAGAGTATAAAGAAGAAAAACTATGTTTATTTTCAATATATGAAGCTAAATATATTGTCTTTTAGAGTTGTTACAACCAAATTAGTTGTTTGAAACATAATATCATGGACTTTGGGATAAAATATTCTTCAGTCACCATCACACATGATAACACTAGGGCGATCAGTATTTCTAAAAATCATATCCCACACTAACACACTAATAACATTAACTTGAGACACCATTTTCAATGTGATCACTTTGAAAAATGTAATATCCATCATATACATGGATAGTGGGACTTACTGCACAATTACTTTGACACTCTTAGGGAATATTATATGGATAATTAATACATCCTTTACATAACAATAATAATGAAATTAGTTTTCAAAATATTTATTTTCTCAGATTTTTTATTTTAGTTTAGTTTAATTGTAACACCCCAAGATTCCACAGTGTGTTTGTTTAAATAAATTCAATAGCTTGTGTTGTACGCTACACCAAGATAAGCTTGCGCTACACACAACATCCTCTTAGCATGCGATATACACAACACCAAGTTCGAGCGCACCATGACCAATCAAACTAGACATTTAAAAACCATTTATGAATAGTGTTAACCATATTTTTAATTTTATATATATGTCATATAATTTTTACATTCATATTATGTGTTTCTTAGACATAATATAAGGACAAATTCAATTTTTTAGAAAAAGAAGTATTTTTTTAAAATGAAGTTTTTCCTCATTTTAAAAAAATGAAATTATTATTTGGAATAAGGACATAAAGGTTTAGTTTGGATAAATTTTTGGTATTTTTTTAATAAAAATCATATTTTCATGAATAGTGGGAAATACTGAATTTTAATTCAAAATAATCTTTTTATCTAATTTATCGATATAGTTATATTATCTTTTTAATTGGTTTTAAAGTTTAATTGGATTTTTTTTATCATTTAATAGAATTTTTTTTTGATTTTAATTAATTTCACATTTAAATTGGATATAACCACATGTTAATCTTTTAATAGTTTTTACTACTAAAAAACCCGCTTTATGGTTTTGACAACGAGAATTAATTTTAAATTAATTTATTCCAATTATATGTTTTGAATTAGAAAAAATGGATTCCATATTTGGAATCATAAGGTCCAAATTTTTTAAATAGGTACCTTTTATTTTTATACATTATGAATAGTAACTTCAGTAGTTATTTTTATTTACCATGGTTAAAGGGTTAATCGAGTAAATAAGGGTAAAAAATAATATTATAATAGTATAAAATTACCCTAACAAATATAATAATCCTATTGGATTATATATTTCTGACCATGAGCATCCTTAGGTCGGTTTTAGGACCCCATGAAGCCACTTGGTTTTGATAATGACCTTTTATAATGTTTAATTTAAAGAAAAGGGAAATATAACATAAACCTGTATCTCCTAACTAAACAAAATAAATTTTATTTATATAAATTCTATATTCGACTATAAATAGTCATTATAAAGATAAAAATATTTCATATATAATGGTATTTTATTTATAATTTGTAGACATTAAATAAATAAATTTATTTATAACACAATGATGATGTAGTGATTACCTTATTAATGAATGATTGAAATAAATGATAGTATAATTATTAAAATAAAGGTAATTTGAGTTTTTTATGCAATAAAAAAAAATTGGATAACATTCACATGTTAGGTATTATTTAATTCTTTTTTTTGAAGTAATCAAGTTTTTATGACTTTAAAAAAATCAATTACTAAATAGTTTCAAAATTGACATAAATGAATTTTAAAAAAAACATTGTTTTATTAAATAATATAATAGTCATAAAATATAATATTCAGCCAATTGATTTATATGGTGTTAAAAATATCATTAATTATCCACTTGAGTTTATATTTTCATTTTATAGTAACTATATTAACCACATAGTATATAAATACAAGAAGACATGGTAAGAGTTGACTTATTTAGCTAAGGGTTCATGCCAAAGGATAAGGTTAAATTCGTGACCAAAAATTTTCTAAAACCCATTGGTTGAGATTATTTCAAACCATAATCATATTATACTTGAAATAAATTACTTTGAATCCATTATAAACTGAAAATAAATTTATAATAAATTAATATTTCAAGACTTTCCTAAAGTGTCCATCACCTCTCCTATAAAAGGGCATTTCTCCTTTTCTTTTATTAACACCTCAAAACCCCTTTCGGTCATAAAAATACTAAACAAAACTCCTAAAAACATCCATCACTTCACCCTAGAGTACACACTTTGTGCCTAAAACCAACTTAACGAGTCATTTTGTGCAAATCAAAAGGAGACACCCGAAGAAGAGGTAATCCTTTTATCCCTTCTTTCAAAGTCTTTTCTTCTTCTACTTCCTCTTCCTCCGTTGTTGCCATAATAAAATAATAATTATAGAATATAATATATTATGATATTTTTTTATGATTATGGTACAACCATATTCTTCCTTTTACCCATCCTATTAAAAATAATATCACCATGTGTGTGTGTACGGCTTACTATCTTCGCGTCGTGGTGTAAACTATTTTTCATCTATACTTTATTTAGATGGGTATAATGATGAATATAAGTGACTTAAATAATAAATATAACATTATATTATTTATTTACAACACATATTCCATCCAATTCCATACCATTTAACCGTAAAGAAAATGATATCGTTTCTCGTGTGTACGTACGACTTACCGTCTCCACGACACGATGAGACTCATCTTCCACATTCACCATCCAAGAATTATTATTAAATATATATATATATATATATTATGAATAATTATAAAATATATGAAATAATATGTCTACTGGAATAATATATATATATATATACACACACATATATGACATTCACTTACTTCCATTCAATACGATAAGAAAACGGAAACAGCGATCATGCATGCGTATGACCTACCATCTCCATGAACGGTGTATTCTATTTCATATATTTATCTATTATATATATTTATATTATGAATATAAATGATATATAAATCATATTATACATTTTTTAAGTAAGTAGATAATGATCTACGTAATATGATAAATAATAACAATTCAAAACACATACGATAAACAAAGCGATTATTACCTGAAATGTTGCATTAATATGGAATTGTTAATAAAAAGGTAATATAAAGTCATAAAAGAATCATATATGATATCATAATTATTATTTTGATTCTTATATAATTCAATAATATGTTTAAAAACATTATACAGTAGTTTCATACACATACAGAGAATATCAGACCTAAGGTAAGGGTTAATTTTTAAATCTAATTATTATCCAAGATTGTTTATTCCTAATTGTTTACTGGAACATATTTATCATTCATGTACATGTTTACTAAAAATATTTTCAAAAGGAATATTTTTAAGGTTTTATATAAGGGACACTTTAATTAAAACATCGTTATAAATGTTTTAATGACTTATACTTCTAAACCATTCTAATTAATGTCCATGTTTTAAAAATAGTTTTAAAGATTAATTTATATGGACATAAATGTTTTAAAATATTAATTCATTTCAAAAGTTTCAAAGTGGTATGGGACACTTTGATTCAAAAAAAAATTTAATGTATTATTCTCTAAATTGTGTGACTTTTAATGTTTTCAAAGTAAAAAAGGATATTTCTCTAAAAGTGTTTTAATGATTTTATTAGATTACATTCATATATGTAAAAATCCTTTGTTGGATTTTATGATTAATTGGGATTGATTTATTATGTTATAATATTCCATATTTTATTTAATGGTTTATGATATGTTTGAATGTGGGTGTTCAATTTTAATACCATTCATGGTTTATAGTTAAAGTATTAACATTTCATATGCTAGTTTTAATATGAGTGTTTATGTTATGTTTCACCCTATTCATATGTGGAATGTATTGGACTTAGTAAGTGATAAGTGGAGCCTGTTATAGCCCCTCGATGCATCGGTAGGTCTCATAAGAAAAAATAGTGCCTTGGCACAAGGCCTTGATAGAATATTTGTTTATAGTCTTGGCACAAGGCCTTGACGTAGTGGTTATGATGTTCAGAATTATGAATTCCCTCATTATGAGATTAGTTATTGATTTTACATGTGATTGTTCGACTAGTATAATATCCATGTTAATGTTTAAATAGAATTATTTGATTTATTATTTCAATATTATGTTGAATATATTGTTTTAAAAGTCTTTTGTTTTAGTTTTGTACCTTTATTTAAATGTTTGTGTTTAATTTTGATAGCTTCTGATATATTTTTAATCCTTACTGAGTGTTTGAGCTTACCCCTTTTTTATATTTTATTTTCCCAGGATGCCAAGAACTATTTTATGATTGATATTCTGGGTTAAGCTAAGGGAATAATGCTGTTCTAAAAGGATTATCTATGTTGTAGTTTATTTTTTTAATTGTAATGTAAGGTTAATGAATGTAATCTATTTTCCAATACTACTAAACTGATCGGTCCTTCAGGATATTATTCCTTATATCATGCAAATGTATTATAATAATGCATTGGATCTGGGATTCTGGGGTTAGGGATTTATATTTGATATCAAAATAATTTTATCAAAAACCTTGGAAATAGATTTAGAAAACATAGATTAGGGATCATAACCCTAAGATAAACATTGAGGATAAGAATAGAAGAACCCTCTAGAATTTTGGTAACCATCATGGATAACCTTGTATTAAACCTTAGATGTTATAGATTTAAATTATATTCCTTTGATTGTGTGTTTTTCTTCAATGATATGTGTTTCTCACCCTTTTCTTTATGGTCTTAGTTAATATAGTAAACCATAAGGAATTGTATTAACATTAAGTTTGATGGAAAATCTGGTGATTTTGAGCAACAAAATTGGATAATGACTAGAGAGAAAGATATTGTGATTATGCTGAAACAATTAGCACGATATATGATTAACAATGAGATCTTTGATGAATTTACTAACACATTGCGTAAGAGAAAGATAAAAATTTATAAATGCTCAAATTTTAAGAAGTAGAGGAAAGAAGATTCGTCTTCCTACATTCCAAGAGGAAGTGAAGAAGAACCTTGAGGGATACCTCAAATAGAGGGGAAGATGTTATCTTTGTGGGAAAAAGGGTCATAGAGTGACCAATTTTTATAGAGTTAAATGTCTCATCTGTTGGAATCACGAGCATTAACCAACTCAATTTCTAGATATAAGAATCTAATTCTAAACCAAGGAAAGACTTATTCCTTGTCAACCATTAAATTGGAAGGATTGAAGTATTTATGTATTTGGATCTAAGAATTATGAATAGTGAATTATATTAGGAGTATTAAGTTTATGTTTTTCACTAAGTATTTTCAAGAATATTTTGAATAGTTATAATGGACAAGAAAATTGATTTAAGGGTAAGATTATATTTAAAGAACCTATGATTACGGTAAATATAACCATTAATATGTTCCTTATATTAAGATAATGATGTTTGGATGATGATGTGTTGGATTTGAATAATTAAATTGGTTGATGCTATTTTCTTGAGAACTAATTATATATTTTTTGACAAGAGGTTTATGCAATAATGGATTAAGTATACAACTTTTTCGGACGTAAAGAATAATCCACTATGTTTTGAAACAAGTAAACGTGCATGTTTTCAATAAGTATATCAGATAATTTAGGTTGTTATTGTGACTTAAGAGAATACATGATGAAGGTGTCCACGTGTTTAGAATGTGACAAAAAAGAAATTCCCTATGAGATATGGAAGATAAATGCTAATCTGATTTGGTTCACCTCTTTCTAAAGTTATAGATTTTCAATTTTGGAAGGATTTTAAGGTTATCCATTTTTAGATAGTATAAGTTATACTCTAGTTAAATTTTGTAATATTAATGTATTATCTCACTATAAGTGGACTTATTCATATGTGGTAACATGTTATAACTTTTTTGTTGATAAATATGGAATAAACTATCATTATATTTAAAGATTTCATGATCTTCCAACACTTTAGGAATGAAAAATTCAACTTCATTTCTTTGAATATGAGATGAAGTGGAAATTGTTCAAGGAATAACAAATGGTGAGATTGTACTGAAATCAAGTAATTATTTCTTCTCAAGTTCTTCAACTTTAAGTAAAGGATACTGAAAACCAAAAAAAATCCTAGTACATCCTTTTGTGATAAATCAAATGGCCCCTTGGATCATCATAGATTTATACCTTTACAGTTGTTAAACATTTCCTAATCAAGTTATCTATCTCTATCCATCAGAACATGATCATTAGTTTTTTCTTCCATATACATATTTTCCTACATGGAATCATATTATATGTTATCCTGGGTAACCTTCTTACTTTCCTTTCTCTATTTTAAAGTGTATGTTTTATCAACCAATTTTTCTGATGTGGGATTGCAATAAATGGATTTTTAATAATCAAACCTTAGTTACCGAACCCAAATTTGAAGATTTTTTGGATGAAATATATTGGAGGATGGGATAATGTAACACCCCAATATTTAATGGTATTTTTTTAATAAATTAAATATCTTGAGTTTTATGCTACACCAATATAAGTTTACACTACACACAATACTGTCTTAGCTTTCGTTGAACGCAACACCGAGTTCGAGCACACCATGGCCTATCAAAATAGCCATTTAAAAAGTGGTTATGAATATTATTGACCAAATTTTTAATTTTATATATATAATATATAATTTTAACATTCATATTATGTGATTATTAGACATAATATAAGGACAAATTCAATTTTTCAGATAAAAAAGTATTTTTCAAAAAATGTAGTTTTTATGCCTTTTAATGGAGAACCCTTTTTAAATCAAATATTTCACACTTTTATATATTAAATATGAAAAAATTAAATTATTATTTAGAAGCGGGGCATAAAAATTTGGTTTGGATAAATTTTTTGTATCTTTCTGATAAAATCCATATTTTAATGAATAGTGGGGAAATACAACATTTTCATTCAAAACTACATTTTCATCTAATTTATCTATATAGTTACATTTTCTTTTTAATTGGTTTTACAGTTTAATTATATTATGTTTTTATCATTTAATCCAATTTTGTTCATTGGAAGTAATTTCAAATTGGAATTGGATATAAACACTTGTCCATTTTTTGGTAGTTTTTACTTCTTAAAAACCTGATTTCTAGTTTTGATAACAAGAATTAATTTTAAATTAATTTCTACCATTTATGTGTTTTGAATTTCAAAAAATTGATTCTATATTTAGAATCACAAGTTCCAAATTGTGTAAATATTTACCTTTTATTTTTTGACATTGTGAATAGTAACTTCATTAATGATTTTTATTTACCATGGTTAAAGGGTAAATCAGGTAAATAAGGGTAAAAAATAATATTGTAATAATATAAAACTACACTAAAACATATCCTAATCCTATTGGATGATATATTTCCAACCATGATCATACTTAGGTCTATTTTAGGACCCCATAGATCCACTTGGGTGTGATAATGACCTTTTATAATGTTTAATTTAAAGAAAAGAGAAATATAACATAAAGTTGTGTCATTTAACTAAAAAAAATTAATATGGTTTATATAAATGATCTCTTAGACTGTAAATATTAATTATAAAGATAAAAATATTTCCTATATCATTGTATTTTATTTATAATTTTTAGACATTAAATAAATAAATGTATTTATGACACAATGTTGATGTAGTGATTACCTTATTAATGAATGATTGAAGTGAATGATATTATAATTATTAAAATAAATGTAATTTGAGATTTTTGATGCTATAAACGAATTTTTTGGATAAAATTTACATTTTAGGGATTATTTAATTCTTTTTTTTCTAATTTATATTTTTTTATGACTTTAAAAAAAGTCAATTACTAAATAGTGTCAAAATTGACATAAATGAATTTTTAAAACAAACACTCTTTTATTAAATGATATAATAGTCCTCAAAATATAAGATTTAGAAATCTGACTTATATAGTGTAAAAAATGTCATTAATTATTCACTTTGGGTTCTCTTGGAATTTTATAGTAACTATATTAACCATATAGTATACAAATACAAGAAGACATGGTAAGAGTTAAATTATTTAACTAAGGGTTAAAGCCATAAGATAATGTTAAATTCATGACCTAAACTTGTATAAAACCTATTGGTTGATAGGATTTAGACCCATACAAAAATTATCCTCTAAATAAAACACTTTTTAGCCATTATATATTGAAAATAAATTTAAAATAAATTAATATTTTAATGTTTTCATAAAGTGTCCCTTGCCACTCCTATAAAAGGGCCCTTCTCCTTCTCTTTTATTCATACCTCCAAATCCCTTTGACTCGACCAAACCCTATGAAACCCTCCTAAAAAATTCCCTCACTTCATCCTATATGTCAACTTTTTATCATAAAACCAACTTAAGTAGTCATTTTGTGTAAATAAAAAGGAGACACCTGAAGAAGAGGTAATCGTTTTATCCCTTCTTTCAAAGTTCTTTTCTTCTTATACTTACTCTTACTTAGTTGTTACCATACTAAAATAATAACTCCAAAATCTAATATATTATTATATTTTGTTATTATTATGGGAAAATTTTATTCCTCATTTTATCCATCTTATGAAAAACAATATCACCATGCATGCGTACGTACGGCTTACCGTCTCCATGCTGTGGTGTAAACTTTTTTTCATCTATAATTTATTTATACGAGTATAATTATGAATATAAATGACCTAAATAATAAATATAACATGATATTATTTCTGTACAATTAATATTCCATCCAATTATATACCATTTAACCATTAAGAAAATGATATCGTTGCTCTTGCATATGTATGGCTTACCGTCCCCACAAAGCGATGAGACTCATATTCCATGTTCACCATCCAAGAATAATTATAAAAAATATATATTATGAATAATTATGAAAAATATGAAATAATAATTCTACTATAATAATATATATTTTTATTTATATATATGATATTCACTTACTTCAATTCAATATGATAAGAAAACATAAATAGTGTTCATGCAAACGTACGACCTACCGTCTCCATGAACAGTGTATTTTATTTCACATATCTCCCTATTATATATATTTATATTATGAATATATATGATATATAAATCATATTATACATTCTAGAATTAAGTAAATCATGATCTATGTAATTTTATTAGGAATACCATGTCGAAACGCGTACGATAAACAAAGCGATTATTACCTGAAATGTTGCATTAACTTGGAATTATTAATAAACAGGTAATATAAAGTCATAGAATAATCATATATGATATCATAAATATTATTTTGATTATAATATAAGTTAATAATATGTTCAAAAACATTAAACAGTAGTTTTAGACACATACTGAGAATATCATACCTAAGGTAAGGGTTAATTTTGAAATCTCATTATTATCTGAGATTATTTATGCATAAGTGTTTACTGGAACATGTTTATCATTCATTTTCATGTTTCTTAAAAAAAATTTAAAGGGAATATTTTTATGGTTTTTTATAAGGGGATATTTAACTAAAACATCGTTATAAATGATTTAAACATTTATACTTGTAACGCTTTCTCATTAATGTCCATGTTTTCAAAATGGTTTTAACGATTTATTTATATGGACATAAATGTTTTAAAATGATAATTACATTCAAAAGTTTCAAAGTGGTATGAGAAAATTTGATTCAAAATTTTCTTTTAAATGTATTCTTTTATAAATTGTGTGACTTTTAATGTTTTCAAAGTAAAAAATGGATATTTACCTAAAAGAGTTTTAATGATTTTATTAGATTATTTTCATCTATGTCGACATCCTTTGTTGGATTTTATGCTTAATTGAGATTGATTTATTATGATACAATCTTCCATATTTTATTGAAGGGTTTATGATATGTTTGAATATGGATGTCCTATTTTAATACCATTCATGTTTTATGGTAAAAGTGTTAACATTTTTTATGCTAGTTTTAATATGATTGTTTATGTTAGGTTTCACCATTTTCATATGAGGAGTGTATTGGACTTAGTAAGTGAAAAGTGGAGCCTACTATAGCCCCTAGATGCATCGGTAGGTCTCATGAGACAAACTAGTGTCTTGGCACAAGGCCTTGGAAAAATATTTGTATATGGTCTTGGAATAAGTCCTTGACATATTGGTTATGATGTCCAACATTATGTATTCCCTCGTTATGAGATTAGTTATTGATTTTAAATTTGATTATTCCACTAGTAAAATATACGTGTAAATGTTTAAATAGAATTATTTGATTTATTCTATCCATATTATGCTGAACATATTATTTTAAAAGTCTTTTGTTTTAGTTTTGTTCCCTACCTTAAAAGTTTATGCTTAATTGTGTTAGCTTCCGCTATATTGTTTATCCTTACTAAGCTTCTAAGATCACCCCTTTCTTATGTTTTATTTTCCCAGGATGCCAAAAAGTGTTTTATGACTGATATACAGGGTTAAGAAAAGGGAATAATGTCATTCTCAAAGGATTATCTATGTTGTAGTTTATGGTTTGAATTGTATTGTAAGGTTGATGAATGAAGTCTATTTTCCAAGACTACTAAATTGATTAGTCATTAAATACATGATTTATTATATCATACCAATTTATTAAAATAATGCACTGGCTTCGGGATTTTGGGGTCGAGGTGTTAAATTAATATAGTTGATCCCTTTAAACTCTCATAATGTATTAATTATGGGTGAACTAATCTTTTCAATTCTAAAATGATCATAGAAGAGACTTTATGTTTTTCAAAATCAATTTCCAAAAGTAAAATTTTTTAGCTTTCAAAAAAATATTTAAATTTTGAAGAAAATATTTTTCACGGTTTTATATTAACTTTTAAACTATGTTTTTAAAATATAATTTTTTTTTTGAAAACATGGTTAAAATTTTCTTATATTTTAAAATTTTTATTTTCTTTCTATCTCAAAAGGTCATTTTGGATTACTAACATAGATTTAATTTTTATTAAATTATTTTATAAACCCATGTAAAATTCATTTTTGAAAATCTCAAAGGTAGAGAAATATCTATTTTTATGATTAAGTACTGGTTTTAGTTATTAGCTCAATAGGGGAGAAGTTTTGGTCTTTTTCTCAAATGAGTATATTTATTATGGGGATAGGGTTTTTATTCGAAGTATAATAAAATCATTGTTTTTTCTAAACCCTTTATTTTTATACTATTGTTTAATTTGAATATTATTAAATTGTTTTTTGATTATCAAAAAGGGGGGATTATTTTTCTTATATCTGATCTTTTATTTTAATGACCACAAAACTCTTAAAAGTGTTTAATATTTTCAATTTATGTGGTGTACATATAACTTGATGTCTCCATGGAATAAAATTTATTACGTTACAACACTAAGAACCACACCATATAAATTCACCTTACTATTACATATCATTCTACTCATACATGAGCTGAGATATTATAACACCCCAAGATTTTACAGTATGTATCCTCTTAAATAAATTCAATTAGTTCAATAGCTTACATTTAAAAAAATATTTCATATAGTATAAATCATATAAAATCACATAGATAACACAAAAAAAAGTTTTTAAATTAATAATGAATGAAATAATAGGTTTTTTCTATAAATTAAGGAATATATACCAATACAATAATAACATGACCTTTGGAATAGTAATGTGACCCTTAGGAATAGTAATTTGGCCAAAAGAATAGTAACCTCACCTATAAAAGTATATATAAAATTTAGGCATATTATAAATTTAAATATGATATAATTATATCATAGTATAAGTAAATAAATATTTTGAAAATGATAAATTAAGTTTTTGTATTTTTATAAAAAATAAATGTTTATTTAAAATATTATAGTTAATATAAAAATTTAAATGATTTTTTTTTTCATAAAATATATTCATAAATTAATATTTTTTTTCTTATTATTATAATATAATTTTATGATACCCTAATTAATTTTTCAAACTATTATAAAATTAGTTATAATTTTAAAATTCGTATTTTTTTTGAGTAAATGATTATTTTAATTAAAAATTAAATTTATCATATTTAGAAAATCATTTTCATAAAATGGATTTAATTATTTAATTCTACATGTCAAATAATGGTTAGGTTGAAATATTTGAGATTTTTTCTAAAATAGTTGAATTTTTTGTGAATAGGGAAATACGGTAATTTACGGTATAAGCTAAATACATTAATTATGGAGTCATAAATGATGTATGGCTTATTTAAGCCCATAATTTAGAACTATAATTCATTATTTTAATATATTTAGTTATAAGTTTCAAACTATTCATAGTCTTGAGAGAAAATAATAAATAAATTAATAAAATAAAATAAAACCATTCTCACCTCCACTATAAATACCACCCCTCACCACCTCTTCTCCTCACACCTCCAAAGCCTTGAATATTATCCAATTTATACCCAATAATTTTCCCAATTCTCTTCCAAATATTCAGGATCATTTATTATCAATAAAATACCAAAACCCAAGTGCCTTAAGGAGGTTCTCAAGGAGAATAATTCAAGAGGTAAAACCCTTAATCCTTCTCTTTCAATTTCTTTCAATTTCATTTATTTTCTTATACTTCCCTCAACTCATATATAAAAACATGAATGATAACTACAATATCTTATATATACTATAATTTTATTATTTTAATAGAAAATTCATCATTAAACCCATTCTCCTCTCCCTTTTATTCTAAAAATGAAAATATCATTTGTGATGTGTCGATTTACCACCATCATGGATGATACATTTTCATTTTTAATTAATGTCATCAAGGAAAGTCATAAAACTATTATAATGGTTGAAAATTAATTTTAAATTTATATTAAAACCTATTTAGTTCTTTTGAATTAGTATATATACATAATATTAATTAATAAAACAAAACTAGTGCACGGTGATTGAAAAATGGAAAAATAATCTAAACGGTTATCATTAATGTTTTATCAAATGAATCATCATAATATCTAAAAAATGATATATAAGACCATTTAATCTTATGTAATTTCATTAATAACATAAAATTTCAATTTTGGATAACTATTATAATTTTACATGATCTTTCATACATGTATACAAGTGAACCAATCATTTAAACTAAGGAAACGAAAAATATCAAACACTAAAATCAAATCTTATAAATAATCAAAAAGACCATAAATGAACATAATAAAATTATAATAAATCATATACATGTTTATCAGTTTCTAAGTTAAATTATTAATTAATCCAATTTCATTATCCAGGACATTAAGTGCAACTGCAATGCACTTTCTTACATAAGCTATGGGATTCTCCCCGAACCTCTATTTTAATTTGGGTTGTGCTTTCTCTATATTTACCCCAATGTAATTCTTAATTATTCTTATTTACTCCTCCCACATTTTTTTATGTTCCAAAAAAAATTTCCTAGCTCAATTATTCTTCCTTTTATGGGGACATGCATGTTTTATAAGGTTTCCTTTTAATTCCTTCTATATGCAAGCCTGATTAAAGGTAACTTCCCCATTTCTTACCCATTTTCAAGCACACACTGTAATATATTTTAAGACACCAGTATTTTTATAAAATCATTCTTTTTATCAAGAAAAACTATCATTATTAATTTCTTGTTTAATGTATACAATTATGAATTTTGTTTCTTTAAAGACTCTTTAATATTTTCCCTTAAACCGAACTAAAGTGGCTCATTTCTAAAGTTTCTTAAAAACTATTTTTACATGTTTTAACTTAATTTGGTCATCATTTGTCATTATCTATGGATATTTTACCTTATTAATGTCCAAGTATGATTTAAATTTGTTCTTTCATTGAAACCATTATGATATTCCCTTTGGTTATGCCTTATTCACCACTTATTTCTTGTGCGTGGTGTATGTATACTTACATTTCATTTATGATCATCATTCATTAAATTTTTCCTTAAATATACATATTTATTATATAATGGATATGATTACTGTCTTAGTCATATACTAATTTTACATACAGTTTTTTCTTTGAATGTTTGTATGAAGAATGCTTTGGACTTACAATGATGGGTGGGGCTCAATTATAGATAGCCCCTCAAGGCATCAACAAGTCTCATGAGACAAAAAAATGCTAAAAAATCCCGCATTTTTGTTTTTGAGTGGAATAAAATGGGGTTTACCCATAGAATTAAACCATATTTATGGTATAATGGTTCATGTTCCAGATACATGATGTCTAATATATAATCATTTTTTTCATTCGGTATCTAGTTATTACTTTCCATGAGGTCTTCACTATGAAAAAAAATCTATTGATTCATTTTTATTCTTAGTGTATTGAAGGAATTTTTTTTATATTATTTACCTTTCCATAATGTATATTACTTATTAAATTTACTTCACTTATTATTATTTCAAATAACCCTTATTGTGCATTAGATCTCACCCTTTTATTTTTTTCCTTCCCTAGGTTATGAAGATTAAAACATTGAATAAGTGAAAATAAGTATCTTATTTTCTTTTTTTATGTTCTATGTTTAATTACCAATGTAATAAGGGAACCATGTATGTATCCAGTTTCTTTAATACTAGTAAACTGATTGATCCTTGGGGATGTGGTGATCTATTGTATCCATGTTATTATAATAAAACGACCACCCAACTTTGGGCTACAGGGGTCAGGGTTGTTATAGTTGGTATCAAATAAAGTTTAGTAGAAACCTTAGGAACTAGGTGTTAAATAAACATGAGAATTATAATAACTCCTTGTAGTGAATTCTTAGCTCAATAATAATAATGATTATGAACTAACTTAGTTTATACCATTATTTAGTGATGGCGCCTAATGGAAGGAAAGGAATCAATACCCACAGAAAATGTTGGGATTTCCCTAATGATAAAGTCAACACAATTAGTGTTGGAGATGAGTATATCTTGATCATATTAGGAATTATTACACATGTTATGATGAATAAACATGCGACACATATGTTGGATTGTTTCATGTAGCAGAATCCCCCATCTTTTAGTGGGACTATTAATCCAATGGTAGCTGATAAGTGTCTCAAATACCTTGAAAAGATATTTATGGCATTTGGATGCAATGAAAATGAAAATATAATATTAGAAGTATATTATATCAAGGTAGATTGTGATTAATGGTGGTCTTTGATCCATAATAAGAAAGAGGATAAAGAAATAGATTACACGGAATGGAGAAATTTTAAAGAAATATTCCACAAACATTTCCCATGTGAGAAACGAATTGAAATGAAGAGAAAATACCTTAGATTAAATAAATGGGAATAATAGAGTGTTTTAGAGTGTGAGGTTACCTTCACAAGACAATCCATGTATTCTATTGATTACATACGTGATTCAAAAGAAAAGATTGATCTTTTATTTGAAGTTCTTAATCCAAGTTTCTGAAGGGCACTGGCTTCTCAAACATTTTCATCATATGGCGAAATAGTATTAAGTGACATCAAAAAAAGAGAAGTAATTTTATAGATGATATATGTTGAAGGGAAAATAATAGAATAATAGGTCTTATTATAACCATGGAAAAGGTGAAGAATTAAAGAAGAGTAAGTAATGAAGCAATTTCCATTATGTGGAAATTATGGAAAGAATCATCCTAGTAATTTAATGAAAGGAATGGGAGTTTTCTATAAGTGCATAGAAAAGATTCATCGATCTAATAATTACAAGGGGAATAAACAAATCAATGATGTTCAATGCTTCAACTATAATTAAATAAGGGATTATAAAAATAAATGTCCCAAGGGTAATCTATCACAAAAGATTCCATGGGGATATAGTTATGCTTATGTGATCACTACACCTGATATAGAATTACCTAATGGTGTTGTGGAAGGTACATTAATCCTATCTTAAAATCTAGTCAATGATTTATTTTATTATGGATCATCACAATCTTTTATATCTACCAAATTTTCCAATAAGATTATATATTTCTCTTTTGATTTAATATGTGAGTTGTCAGCAAAAACCCCTAAGGGAAGTCTCATTGAAAAAAAATGTTGGGAAGTTCCCATTATGGCATATAAACATACTTTATTTCCCAAAATTATCATCATACGTATGTTTTAATTTAATATAATCCTTCTAATGGACTATATTTAAAAATATTATATGAGAAATTATTGCAAGAAAATGAAATTATGATTTTTGATGAAGTTGTAGAATACCTTATCTTTATAGAAGAAACTTCATCATCTCATTCTTATCTAGATCAACTTCTAGTAGCTCTTCTGAATTAAATTCTTGGGGAGGAAGAGAAAACAATATCTAGGGATGAGGAAATTCATCTTCAAATTGAGGATGTACCAATTTTGTAAGAATACATTGATGTATTTCCTAAGGAATTACCTGGGCACGCCCCAGAGTGTGAAGTTGAATTTACCATTGATCTAATCCCTAATGCAAGAACAATATTATAAAGACCCGTAAATTTTGTGGAATTTTTTTTTCTTATATTCATGGGATTTTTTTATGAGTCCACAGTTTATGACGGCGCTTGATTCTGAGGCCCGATGTGCCCGAAATCAATTTCTGAAGTTTTGTTTAGGTGAGTTCACTAAACGTATGAGTGGGATTTTATATCTTTTGAACCAGTTCTCAGAACTGAAATCTGAGGGCACCGTTGAACTCGTAGAGTCAGTGATTTCTTAGTGAGACCTTCACCGTAGTTGTGTTTTAACGAGAATGGGAGTTGGTTTTGGGGGTTTATAATTAAATTGAATAAAAATATAGTGTTAACATTATTTTTATTTGGGGTGGTTAAAACCTCCAAGATGAGGTTAGTGGTGAGGTCCACCACACTATAACCTCCCATGAGAGGTTATGGTGGTGGGGCCCACCCACACATAACCTCCCTTGGGAGGATTTTATTTAGCGGGGCCCACCCGAGCCTCTTAACCCCTTAACTCCCCATAAATGAGGGTGAAACTCTTCAATATCCCCCATTGTTTTAATGTGCCAACTCCCTCACAATTAATTAATTAAAACCTTGTAATTAATTAATTGAATCCTTTTTTATTCATGCCAACCATTGAAATAAGGGTTAGGCTATTATTTTATTTTGGTTGGCATAATATTTTGATGGGATAATTAAGGAGAGGAGTAGTTCTTAGAGAATGACATATTCCAACGAAGGACACCCCCTTTCCAACGAAGAATGATAACCACTGTCTTAGATCTTCGACCGAGTCAAAAGAAAAGGAGCCGACCGCAAAGAACGTTGACGACGCTTCTTCCCCAGACGCTTTACGATGTCGACGAATCGACGTCCGCCATTCCTCACCTTACACCGTCATCGATCAACAAGTGAGGTAGGGGGTTTTGAGTTGATTTTATTCCTGAAATCCGTCGTTCAATTTATGGATGAGAACCGAATGATAACACCATAACGAGGAGGGCTCGGACTGCACAAACATGGCCCGACCCTACCCCCTTTGATTACCATTGTTTGTTGATGACAGAGGCGGAGCAACGGCGGCCGGCATCAGGCCGGCTGTGAAGAAAACTGGTGATGCAAGGCCACCAGGTTTCCAAGAGGGTGCAGCACCGTCGTGCCGCGATGAAGGAGAGTCGCGGCCCTGATGGGCAGCGTCAGAGGCGCGAGGCACCATCGCGCAGTGCGGAGGCCAGCAAAGGGCCACAAACAGCAGGGCCACGGCGGAGGGGCGCGGCGTAGTCACGCTGTGCCGGTGGTGCAAAACCGTGACCAGGGTGGGCCGCAGTGGAGGGGAGTTGTGTCGTCGTGCCGCACTGGTGGAGTGGAACCGACTGGCCGCTCAGCTAGTCGGAAAAAGCAGGACCCCCTGGGTCCCGCAAAAAACTGAATCGGCACCTAGTGATGGTTCGGTTCGGAAGCAGGGGTGTGCAACACCCCATGCGTGGCTAGCCAGCCACGAGGGCCTGCCAGCCGCCCAGCCGGCCACACGGGCCACCCTCGGTCGGGCCGCCCCTCGTTCTGGGCCACCACTTGGGCCGGGCATCCCCCTCAGGTCAAGACACTTCCTCGGACCGGGTCGGACCCCGGTACGGACCGGGTTGGCCCGGGTCGGTCCAGCTGCGTCGGACCGGACCCAGACCCATTTGGCCAGTTTACACCTCTTCACCCTTATCTTCAGCTACGAGTGTCTGATCGACAAACCACATGCAGTGATGGAAGTCCTGGAGTGAGACGGTTCTATTGGCATTCCCCACGTGAGGTTTGGACATAGTTGGAGTATGGCCAGGTTGGTCTGAACCTAAAAACCAACCTGACCCCTCGAACGGAAATGCCAATAACTCACAGACCGGGCGTCCGATTGACACACCGTCTGTCGCATTGGAACCCTTACGACATGGCGGTCCCTTAAGTTACTACTTTTTGTCGTTTAGTGCCGGTTTATGTACCACTAATATCTCAAGGGTAGATTCTACGAAACTCGAGCGCACCAGGTGCGAGGAATCCAGTGGCTGATAGTGAGGTGGAGGTTGGAGACAGATTATACAGAGGTAAGTGCTCAAAGATCTTGTGTGGGTCAGCTCATACTGATCCTGTGTGGGTCAGATTCTGTGTGGGTCATTGCGGGGGTTAGTACCTTTCGATCTTGTGTGGGTCAGACTCCGTATGGTCAGAAGCAGTGCCTCTTGACAGAATAAGATGATCTAGATTCGTGACTAATCATTTGTACTTCTATTCTTCTTCGTAGAACTTTGCGACCGGAGGAGTTCTCCAACAGTCGTGGTTTCGATAATGAAAATCCTGGTTTGAGCTGGGTCAATGACTTTTGTTTTTTTCACATGTTCGAGTTGGGTTACTAAATAACTTAGGTATATGTATGGGCATATACCTAAGTAAGTCTTATCCATTGATTCCATACTTTATGGTTATCCTTGTTGGATTTTGTGAGACCTTGAGGGTCTTGGGGTCCCTATTGAGTATCGTTATACTCACCCCTTCACAGGCTATACCCGCACCTCATTGTGTTGGTTACAGACGATGGACAGTGTTGATCGGGGCAAAGAGTAGCACAACTGGATGGTACCTGGCGGTGGACCACTCGTCGAGACATACACGGAGCGGACGACGGACTTGGGGTGATGAGGAGGTCATTTGTACTCACCCTTCAGGTGGGAATTTCGGAGGATGACTCAGTAGCTTCTTTACATATTTTCTTTTCAGTTTTATTGTACATTACTATTGGGCTTGTATTTCCAGCCCCTTTACTTTCAATACACTCTTTTGTATATAGTTTTACATATTGTTTTACTTCCAGTTGCATACTCTGTTGTGTTTGTTTTCTATTATAAAGGAAATTTCTTCCTAGTTTAGGGATTTACGCCTTTGGTTCTAGTCTCTAGCCCATGGCCTATGAAATACGGGCTTGGGGTAGTCACGATACGAGCCCTGGGGGACGGGTTGTAAAAAATATCAAGAAATAATTGTAGAATTTAAAATGTGTAATTAGTGTAGATGAAGAAAGAAATAGAGGATTTGAGTAATAATGGATTTATTCTCCCTAATGTTTCTCCATGGGGAGACCATGTTCTCTTTGTTAAGAAGAAATATGGATCCTTGATGCTATGTATTGACTATAGATAAATCAATACTATTACAATAAATACCAAGTATCATATGCCTCACATTGATGATTTATTCGATCAACTTCACAGAGTTAAATATTTTTTGAACATTGACCTTCATTCTGGGTATCATCAATTGCGATTAAGGAAGGAATAAATTCCCAACACTGCATTGCAGAAGAGGTATGGACATTGAGAGTTAACAGTAATGCCATTTGGATTGACTAATGCATCCTCTTTTTTCATTGATCTAATGAATAGAGTATTAAAGGAATATCTTGATGATTTTTTTTTAGTATTCATTGATGATATTTTTTTGTATTATAAAATATATGAAGACCTTAAGAATCACTTGAGGATTATTCTTGAGACTCCTAGAAGGAAAGAGTTATATGGTGAATTTAGAAAGTGTGGGTTATGACTTCAGAAAATTTCTTTTCTTGGTCATATTGTCTATAAGGATGGAATCTTATTTGATCCATCAAATAAAAAGGAAATCCAATAATTTCATATTCCAATGAACATAACTACGGTATATAGTTTTATTGGTTTAGCAGGTTACTATCGGTGTCTCCTTCAGAATTTTTCTCAATTGGCTAACCCATTAACCAAGATCACATGTAAAGGGGTAAAGTTCATATGGACAAACTAATGTGTAGAATGTTTTTAATAATTGAAGATAATAATAGTTAATGATCAAGTTTTTACTTTAATATTATGAAATTGTGGGTTTTTGATATATAGTGATGCATCAAAGAAAGGACTAGGTTATATCCTTATGAAAAATAATAAAGTTATTTCATATGAATCAAGGTAGTTGAAGAGTCATGGCTAAAATTATCCAACTCATGATCTTGATTTAGAAGCCATAATATTTTATCTGAAGATATGGGAACACTATCTCTATGGTGAAATATGGGAGATATATACAGATCATAAGAGCTTAAAATACATATTTAAATAGATAGAACTCAAAATGAATCAAATATGATGGCTCAAGTTACTCAAAGATTATGATTTATAAATACAATACCACCTAGGAAAAGAAAATAAGGTTGAAAATGAATTAATAAGGATAGATCATGGAATTCTAACCCAAATGAGGATTTAGAAAGATACTATGTTCATGGATCTAGTAAAGATGGATATGGGAATTGTTAAGGAAGAGGAAACATCACTCCTTTTTCAAATGATTACTAAAGATAAAAAGCTCTCAATATGATGATGATAATTTTCAAAAGAAAAATCCATTAAGGATGGAATATTAGAAGAATTCATATATGAGGATGGAATTACAAAATTTGGAAAGAGGTTATATGTTCCATAAACACCTGATCTAAAAAGGGAACTATTAGATGATCCTCATAGCTCAAAATTCTATATACACCTTAGTAGTACCAAAATTTATATATATCTGAAGAAAAATTGTTGGCGGTATAATATGAAGCATAAAATTTCTGACTATGTGTCAATATTCCTAGTTTTTAAAAAAATAAAGGATGAGAGGAAACATCCTAGAGGAGTCATGAAACCTCTAGCTATTCCTATGTGGAAGTGGGATGACATTACAATGGACTTCATCACTGGATCACCAAATACTATAGGAAATAATGATGAAATATGGGAAATTGTTGATCGACCTACCAAATATTCACATTTCTTCACTATAAGGGAGGATTTGACACTCAAGAACCTAGAAAGAATATATATTAATGATGTTGTAAGACTTCATGGTGCACCTCTATCGATTGTGTTTGATCGAGATCCCCATTTCACATCAAAATTATGGAAGATTCTTCAGAAGGATTTGGATACTGGGGTTCATATGAGTAATATTGATCACCCTCAAACCGAAAGAGTGTCTAAAAAGACTATTCAAACCTTGGAAGACATGTTGTGATCATTCTCACTTTACTTTAAAGGTATTTGGGATCAATATTTTCCTTTTTTTTAAATTTTATTGCAATAATATTTTCCATTCTAGTATTCAAATGGTGCCATATGAAGCATTATATGGAAAGAGATGTCAAACTCCAACTTGTGGGGATGAAGTTGGTTAGAGGAAACTTATAGGCCCAAAAACTATGGAAGAGACAACAATAATGGTAAAGACTTTTCAGGCTTATATCAAAGCATCTAAAAGTATGAAAAATAGTTATGATGATAATCGGATAAAGGATTTGGAATTTTAAGTAAGAGATCATGTCTTTCTGAACGTATCTCTATGGAAGGGTGTCTTAAGGTTCAATACGAAAGGGAAACTAATCCCCAGGTACATTGAACCATTTTAAATTCTAGGAATAATTGGAGCTGTAACTTACTAATTAGTAATGCCTCCATGTCTTTTCAAAGTTCATTATGTGCTCCACATATCATTGTTAAATAAGTACACACTAGACCCAATGCACGTACTCACCTATGAATAAATTGAACTAGAACCTGATTTTTATTACTACAAAGAGCCTATCAAAATTATTGAAATAAGATTACACAAGACAAACTTTGTAAATGAAGAATGAATGAAATAATATTTTTTTGTATAAATTAAGGAGCATATACCAATGAAATAGTAACTTGACATTTATAATAGTAATGTGACCCTTGGGAGTAGTAATTTTTAGAAAAGAATATTAACACCATCTATGAAATTATAAAAAAAATAGGCATCTTATAAATGAAAATATGATATAATTATATAATAGTATAAGTAAATAAATATTTTGAAAATGATAAATTAAGTGTTGGTATTTTATAAAACATAAATATTTATTTACAATATTATAATTAATATAATGATTTAAAAGAAAATTTAGTTTCATAAAATAGATTCATAAATTAATATTTTTTTTTCTTATGATTATAATATAATTTTATGTGACCCTAATTAATTTTTCAAAGTGTTATAAAATCAGTTATAATTTTAAAATTGATATTTTTTAGGTAAATAATGATTTTAATTAAAATTTAATTTCTCATATTTAGAAAATTAATTTCAAAAAATTTAGTTCATTTTTAAATATTACATATCTGGAAATGGTTGGGGTGAATTTTTTGGATTTCTCTAAAATAGTTTCATTTTTGGTTAATACTGAAATATCGTAATTTACGGTATAAGATAAATACATGAATTATTGAGTCATATATAATGTATTCTGGATGTAAGACCATAATATTGAACTTTCCTTAATTATTTTAATATACTTATTAATACGTTTCAAGCTATTAGTAGTCATCATTCAAAATAATAAACAAAATAATAAAAAATCACCCCTCTCAACCACTATAAATACCACCCCTCACCGCCTCTTCTCCTCACACATAAAAAGCCTTGAAGCTTATAAAATTTCTATTTGATTCTCTTTACAATTATCTCCCCTATTTCTAGGTGCCTTTTATCTCAATAAAATACCAAAACCTAAGTACCTTGAGGAGTTTCTCAAGGAGAAGAATTCAAGTGGTAAAACCCTTAATCCTTCTCATTCAATTTCTTTCAATTTCATTTCTTTTATAATCAATTCCTCGCCTCCTATATCCAAATATGAATTATAACTCCGTTATATTAAATATACATTAATTTAATTATTTTAGTGGAAAATAAATCATCAAACCCCCACTCCTCTCCCTTTTATTCTAGAAATGAAAATATCATACTTGATGTGTCGATTTACAACCATCATAGATGATATGTTTTCATTTTTCATTAACGGCTTAAAGGATGGTCATAAAACCATTATAATGGTTGAAAAATGATTTAAAATTTATATTTAAACTTATTTATTCCTATGTATAAAATATATAAACATAATATTTATTAATTAAACAAAACTAGTGCGTAATGATCAAAAAATTCCAAAATAATCTAAATAGTTATCATTAATGTTTAATCTAATGAATCATCCTCATATCTGGGAAAGAAATAATATATAAGTACATTTAATATTATATAATTTAATTAATAACATATCATTTAAATTCTATATAAATATTAATATTTTATATGATATTTTATACACTACTGAAAAACCGGCCTTTAGCGGCCGCGCAGCGACCGCCATTGGCGGTCGCTGTTGCCTCGTCGCTAGAGGCTTTCAGCGACCGCCAATGGCGGTCTCTAGTCTAAAAAAAAAATTTAAATTTTTTTTTATTGAATTGAATATATAAATATATATATATATATATATATATATATATATATATATATTCATATATATACTATTAAATACAATATTTTAAATATATATATATATATATATAATATTTTAAATGTTTTAATATATATATAATATATATATAATATCAAATCATTGTGCTATAATAATTTAAAAACTTCGATTCAAAAAAATAATCTCATTTCAGGTCTTTCGGAGCACGTTTGCTCCGAATGGGACCGCCGCACGCCGTTTTGGTGTTTTATGGCGCTGGAAACGCATTTCCGGCTGCCGCGGTCAAACGGAACCTCCGAATGAGGTGTCGTCTGGCCGACCATTTCACAATTCACGCTCCGGATGTTGTCGTACGGTTTCGTGGCATTCAGAGGTCGTTCGGGTGGTTTTGACCCCCCAACGCGCCATTTCAGCGCGCGCCGCGTTGCTGAAAAGGACACAATTGGACGTGCCGCGTGCACCGCACGTCCGATGGACGTGCGGCCTCCTCCTGAATCTCAGGAATAATATTTCTATCGTTCCCGTGCGGTTTCAGGTCGTTCGGAGTACGTTTGCTCCGAATTGGACCGCCGCACGCCGTTTTGGTGTTTTATGGCGCCGAATACACGTTTACGGCCGCCGCGGCCAAACGGCACCTCCGAATGAGGTGCCGTCTAGCCGAACATTTCACAATTCACGCCCCGGATGTTGTCGTACGGTTTCGTGGCATTCGGAGGTCGTTTGGGTGGTTTTGACCCCCCAACGCGCCATTTCAGCGCGGGCCGCGCTGCTGAAAAGGACACAATCAGACGTGCCACGCGCACCGCACGTCCGCTGGACGTTCTGCCTCCTACTGCATCTCAAGAATAATATTTCTATCGTTCCCGGGCGGTTTCAGGTCTTTCGGAGCACGTTTGCTCTGAATGGGACCGCTGCACGCCGTTTTGGTGTTTTATGGCACCAGAAACGCATTTACGGCCGCCGCGGTCAAAAGGAACCTCCGAATGAGGTGCTGTCTGGCCGACCATTTCACAATTCACTCCCCGGATGTTGTCGTACGGTTTCGTGGCATTCGAAGGTCGTTCGGGTGGTTTTGACCCCCCAACGCGCCATTTCAGCGAGCGCCGCGCTGCTGAAAAGGACACAATCGGACGTGCCGCACGCACCGCACGTCTGATGGACGTTCGGCCTCCTCCTGCATCTCAGAAATAATATTTCTATCGTTCCCGTGCGGTTTCAGGTCGTTCGGAGCACGTTTGCTCCGAATTGGACTGCCGCACGCCGTTTTGGTGTTTTATGTCGCCGGAAACGCGTTTATGGCCGCCGCGGTCAAACAGCACCTCCGAATGAGGTTCCGTCTAGCCTACCATTTCACAATTCACGCCCCGGATGTTGTCGTACGGTTTCGTGGCATTCGGAGGTCGTTCGAGTGGTTTTGACCCCCCAACGCGCCATTTCAGCGCGCGCCGCGCTGCTGAAAAGGACACAATCGGACGTGCCGCGCGCACCGCACGTCCGATGGACGTGCGGCCTCCTCCTGCATCTCAGGAATAATATTTCTATCGTTCCCGTGTGGTTTCAGGTCTTTCGGAGCACGTTTTCTTCGAATGGGACCGCCGCACGCCGTTTTGGTGTTTAATGGCGCCCGAAACGCGTTTCCGGCCGCCGTGGTCACACGGCACCTCCGAATGAGGTTCCGTCTGGCCGACCATTTCAAAATTCATGCCCCGGATGTTGTCGTATGGTTTCGTGGCATTCGGAGGTCGTTCGGGTAGTTTTGACCCCCCAACGCGCCATTTCAGCGCGCGTCGCGCTGCTAAAAAGGACACAATCGGACGTGTCGCGCGCACCGCACTTCCGATGGACGTGCGGCCTCCTCCTTCATCTCAAGAATAATATTTATATCGTTCCCATGCGGTTTCAGGTCATTCGGAGCACGTTTTCTCCGAATTGGACCGTCGCACGCCGTTTTGGTATTTTGTGGCGCCGGAAACGCGTTTACGGCCGCCGCGGTCACACGGCACCTCCGAATGAGGTGCCGTCTGGCCGACCATTTAACAATTCACGCCCCGGATATTTTCGTATGGTTTCGTGGTATTCGGAGGTTGTTCGGGTGGTTTTGACCCCCCAACGCGCCATTTCAGCGTGCGCCGCGCTGCTGAAAAGGACACAATCGGACGTGCCGCGCACACCGCACGTCCGATGGACGTGATTCTTCCTCTTAAATCTCAGGAATAATATTTCTATCGTTCCCGTGCAGTTTCAGGTCTTTCAGAGCACGTTTGCTCCGAATGGGACCGCCGCACGCCGTTTTGGTGTTTAATGGCGCCCGAAACACGTTTCCGGCCGCCGTGGTCACACGGCACCTCCGAATGAGGTGTTGTCTAGCCGACCATTTCACAATTCACGCCCCGGATGTTGTCGTACGGTTTCGTGGCATTCGGAGGTCGTTCGGGTGGTTTTGACCACCCAACGCGCCATTTCAGCGCACGCCGCGCTGCTGAAAAGGACACAATCGGATGTGCCGTGCGCACCGCACGTCCGATGGACGTACGGCCTCCTCCTGCATCTCAAGAATAATATTTCTATCGTTCCCGTGCGTTTTTTAGGTCGTTCGGAGCACGTTTGCTCCGAATTGGACCGCCGCACGCCGTTTTGGTGTTTTATGGCGCCGGAAACGCATTTACGGGCGCCGCGGTCAAACGGCGCCTCCGAATGAGGTTCTGTCTGGCCGACCATTTCACAATTCACGACCAGGATGTTGTCGTACAGTTTCGTGGCATTCGGAGGTCGTTCGGGTGGTTTTGACCCCCCAACGCGGCATTTCAGCGCGCGCCGCGCTGCTGAAAAGGACACAATCGGACGTGCCACGCGCACCGCACGTCCGATGGACGTGCGGCCTCCTCTTGCATCTCAGGAATAATATTTCTATCGTTCCCGTGCGGTTTCAGGTTGTTCGGAGCATGTTTTCTCCGAATTGGACCGCCGCACGCCGTTTTGGTGTTTTATGGTGCCGGAAACGCGTTTACGGCCGCCGCGGTCAAACGGCACCTCCGAATGAGGTTCCGTCTGGCCGACCATTTCACAATTCATGCCCCGGATGTTTTCGTACGGTTTCTGGCATTCGGAGGTCGTTCGGGTGGTTTTGACCCCCCAACGCGCCATTTCAGCGCGCGCAGCGCTGCTGAAAAGGACACAATCGGACGTGCCGCGCGCACCGCACGTCTGCTGGACGTGCTGCCTCCTCTTGCATCTCAGGAATAATATTTCTATCGTTCCCGTGCGGTTTCAGGTCTTTCGGAGCACGTTTGCTCCGAATGGGACCGCCGCACGCCGTTTTGGTGTTTAATGGCGCCCGAAACGCGTTTCCGGCCGCCGCGGTCACACGACAACTCCGAATGAGGTGACATCTGTTCGACCATTTCACAATTCACGCCCCGGATGTTGTCGTACGGTTTCGTGGCATTCGGAGGTCGTTCGGGTGGTTTTGACCCCCCAACGTGCCATTTCAGCGCGCGCCGCGCTGCTGAAAAGGACACAATCGGACGTGCCGTGCGCACCGCACGTCCGATGGATGTGCGGCCTCCTCTTGCATCTCATGAATAATATTTCTATCGTTCCCGTGCGGTTTCAGGTCGTTCGGAGCACGTTTTCTCCGAATTGGACCGCCGCACGCCGTTTTGCTGTTTTATGGCGCCGGAAATGCGTTTACGGCTGCCGCGGTCACACGGCACCTCCGAATGAGGTGCCGTCTGGCCGACCATTTCACAATTCACGCCCCGGATGTTGTCGTACGGTTTCGTGGCATTCGGAGGTCGTTCAGGTGGTTTTGACCCCCCAACGTGCCATTTCAGCGCAAGCCGCGCTGCTCAAAAGGACACAATCGGACGTGCCGCACGCATCGCATGTCCGATGGATGTGCTGCCTCCTCCTGCATCGCAGGAATAATATTTCTATCGTTCCCGTGCGGTTTCAGGTCTTTCGGAGCACGGTTGCTCCGAATGGGACCGCCGCACGCCGTTTTGGTGTTTAATGGCGCCCGAAACGTGTTTTCCGGCCGCCGCGGTCACACGACACCTCCGAATGAGGTGCCGTCTAGCCGAACATTTCACAATTCATGCCCCGGATGTTTTCGTACGGTTTTGTGGCATTCGGAGGTCGTTCGGGTGGTTTTGACCCCCCAACGCGTCATTTCCAGCGCGCGTCGCGCTGCTGAAAAGGACACAATCGGACGTGCCCGCGCGCAACCGCACGTCCGATGGACATGCGGCCTCCTCCTGCATCTCAGGAATAATATTTCTATCGTTCTCGTGCGGTTTCAGGTCGTTTGGAGCACGTTTGCTCCAAATTGGATCGCCGCACGCTGTTTTGGTGTTTAATGGCGCCCGAAACGCCTTTACGGCCGCCGTGGTCACACGGCACCTCCGAATGAGGTGTCGTCTGGCCGACCATTTCACAATTCACGCCCGGATGTTGTCGTATGGTTTCGTGGCATTCGGAGGTCGTTCGGGGTGGGTTTAACCCCCCAACGCGCCATTTCAGCGCGCGCCGCGTTGCTGAAAAGGACACAATCGGACGTGCGGGGGGCAGTACGGGGGTGCGGGGGGCTGTACGGGGGTGGCGGGGGGCAGTACGGGGGTGCGGGGTGGTGTACGGGGGTGCGGGGGGGGGGGGGGGGGGGGGGCTGTACGGGGGTGCGGGGGGCTGTACGGGGGTGGGCGGGGGCAGTACGGGGGTGCAGGGGGTAGTACGGGGGTGCGGGGGGGCTGTACGGTGGTGCGGGGGGGGGGGGGGGGGCTGTACGGGGGTGCGGGGGGGCTGTACGGGGGTGAGGGGGGCTGTACGGGGGTGCGGAGGGCTATACGGGGGGGGGGGGGGTCTGTACGGGGGTGCGGGGGGCTGTACGGGGGTGCGGGGGGGCTGTACGGGGGTGCGGGGGGGGGGGGGGGGGGGCTGTACGGGGGTGCTGGGGGCTGTACGGGGGTGCGGGGGGCTGTACGGGGGTGCGGGGGGCTGTACGGGGGTGCGGGGGGGCTGTACGGGGGTGCGGGGGGGCTGTACGGGGGTGGTGCCGGGGGGGCTGTACGGGGGTGCGGGGGGGGCTGTACGAGGGTGCGGGGGGCTGTACGGGGGTGCGGGGGGGCTGTACGGGGGTGCGGGGGGGCTGTACGGGTGTGCGGGGGGCTGTACGGGGGTGCGGGGGGGGGGGGGGGGGCTATACGGTGGTGCGGGGGGGCTGTACGGGGGGTGCGGGGGGGCTGTACGGGGGTGCGGGGGGGGGGGGGGGGCTGTTGGAATTAGTTCAACTTTTTCAAATGTAGAATCATTCAAGATTATCTGATCAAAAACTCAATATGTGTATAAAATATTTAAAAGACCACCATGGATGGTAATAATTCATTACTTAAATGAATAAATACAGTACATCAATGTCAACCCTACCAGTAAAAACAAAAAACATATCTCGTGAATATATGGTGCGTCACGCGTTGTCATCACTGCTACCTCCTTCTGGTGGGCCAGGTGCCTACAACAAATAAACATTATAAATATTTTAATAACAAAAATAATTTAAATTAAATAAATAAATACAGTATATACCTGCATCGTATGATCCCCTGTACCATCAGCTCGACGCACATATTCCCGCAGTGCTCTAACCTCAGCAGTCAATTGCGCATTTCTCTCCTCGGAAGCGCGCACCCGTGCCTCAAAATCTGACATCTGCTGTGTCATATGAGAAACAGTAGGACCGACAACCGCAGCGCGTGAAACTACAAAACGAGGAATCCCTGCTCCATAGGTCAAACTATAGCCATGCCCATCCCGACCAATAATGCGATGAAATATCTCATCCCGTCGCATGGGAAGCTGTCGCTGGTCCTCTGATAGATGTTCTAACTCAGCTTCAAATTGAGCCTGTGAAATATTTAAATATATATAAATATATATATGTTAATATATAGATTTATGTAATTATTGGTAAGTACAGACACTTACTATCAATGCTGCAACCTCTGGATCATTGCGATCACGAGTCCTTATCCACACCGACATTTTATCAGTTGCTGCACCTTGCCCTCGCAACTGTATATTAAAAGAATATAAACACAAAACCATATTAATTAATAAATTAAAAAATGAATAATATATACCTCATGTAGGATCTGAGACACGTGACGAGTCCACGAGCCTATGAGCTGGTCCCTGCAACGCTCGATTTTCCGAATGGTGTGTTGAAACCTCCTACATTCAATTCATTCAAATTTCAAACAAATCACATATTCTTGAAAATATATATACAGCAAAATAATTAATATACAAACCGCAACACCCTCAGTAGACCAATATGCAACCAAGTCACGCCACTGAGCCGGGAGGACACCTCTCGGGACTTTTTCCAAAATGTCAAGGGCACCCACATTTGGTACCCAGTGGTCCCTCTTCACTTTGCCTTTATAATCTTTCCACATCTTACAGCATTTGCTCATACACACGGGCAGAAACTCTTCAGGGCATACTTTCAAATTTTTCTATAAAGAAAATAATCAAACATATTAGTATTCTTTATAAATAGAAAATAAAGTAAAATTATTTTCTTACCTGAACCTCCCTCCATAGACGATCTAATGTGTCCTGAAGGATAGAAGCCCAATCACGCGTGGTCAATGGAAATCGATGTGGGTCACGTATGATATGACCCAACTTACGAATAAATGCCGGGGCATTCGGTCCCACGGGATGAAATACCTCATCAAATGAAACATATATCGTCGTGTCTGAATTCCATGATAATATGCCACGACCAGGGCCTCTCCTGCGAGAGGAAGAAGTAGCCGAGTCTGATCCTGTTGAAAACAATTTTATATATATAAATTGACAAATGTTATATATATATATATATATATATATATTTCAATTACATAAAAAATATAGACAATGACATTCAAACATACCTCGACCCTGAGACGTAGATGCCTCGGATGGATGATGTGGATCTTCTGCCTCTTCCCCTGACATGTCTGCAGTCATAGAAAATATCAGTAATGAGTCCAAAGTGTTTAAAAGATAAATTGGATTGTTCTTAATAAATCAAACTTGTACAACTGTTAATCAAACAAAAAATGGATTGAATAATTAGTTGTGAATGAATTTTAAAAAATCAGAAAGTTAATCAACCTAAATATTTATGACTGAATTAACTTACAAAAGTGATGATTAAAACTTATAAGGATTTATAAAATGATTAGATAATTTATGATATCCTAGGACATTCTACTGAATAGCGGGAAAACAATTATACCTTTCATTAAGCATGCAAATCGACCGTTTCTCCTTCAACAGCCGCTCTGACCCAATAAATATCTTCTTCATGTTGAACTACGGTATGTTGATCAAGTTGTTGGTAAACAAACGGAACAGTCTTGGGTTCACCTTCTTCAAATAAAAACACTCCTCACCGAGACATTTTGACAACAACATGCCAACTTGGATCCGAAGGCAAAGTAACGAAGAATACTGGTTCCACTTGTGATGTCAAAATGAAAGGTTCATTCTCAACTCGTTCATTATTTCTGTATAACATATAGTTAAAATTCACCAATGAAAACTGATATTGATCGACTTTACATCCACGCACTGGATCAACCCAATTACACTTTAACAATATGTACTTCAAACCGTGTGTGTATACAACTTCAATGATGTCTATCAATTGACCATAGTAATAACCAGAATCGACAAAGGGACAACCGATACCACTGTTTTGTGTTGCTCGTTCGTCGTCAACATCTTTAATGCGAAATCGAAAACCATTTGCATCAATAGCTTTATAATGACGAGCCGTTATAGATGGACCCTCAGCCAGTTGGATAGATACTTCAGGTAGCGTGGGGTCCCCTAACTCCCTCAGCTTACGAACCTACATAATTTATAAAAATCAATACTGATATATGCAGAAAGAATTAGTTTAATACTTCACTCATAATGAAAATCAATTTATACATACATAATCCTTGAACCAATCATGAAATGCCGCATAATGAGATTGTTGAATTTGCAACTCAGTTTGCACGATGAATCTCTTCTTTTATCTCATTAATGTGTTTCCTGCAAATGATTACGCGATGTTTAAAAGATCAACTTATGCAAACAAAACATGTAAAAGTAATAAAATCACATTTATAAGATACTTACTGCATTAATGGTGCAACTGATGGAGTATTGAACAAGATATATCGATGTGCTTGTATCCACTCGATGTTGTCCATGTCAAATGTGGTTCCTTCTCCAACTGGACCATCATGAATCCGAGAGGGCTTATCTAATTTTTTTTCAACATCCGTAAGATATTCTACACAAAAGTTAGTACACTCATCCATCAAATAACCATTGGCTATTGATGCCTCCGGACGAGCTCTGTTGCGTACAAATCTTTTCAATGTACTCAAATACCGTTCAATAGGATACATCCACCTGAATTGCACTGGACCAGCAGCCATTACTTCATCAGTTAGGTGCACTGTCATGTGGACCATAACATCGAAAAATGAGGGGGGGGGGGAAAGTTTCTCAAAGTGACAAAGCGTAAGTACAATTCGGTCCTGCAAACTTTTTAAATCACTCATTCGCTGATTTCTTAAACAAAGCTGTCTAAAAAAATTACTCATCTCAATCAAGGGCTGAACAACATTGGGGGATAAACAATCACAAATTGCGATTGGAAACAACTGATGAAGTAATATGTGATTGTCATGACTTTTCAACCCTTGAAATGTCTTGCTCGTCAGATTCACACACTTTGAAATATTAGAAGAGTAACCATCAGGCACCTTGACCATCTTCAGAATGGAAAGAAATGTCTCTTTCTCCTCTGTAGTCATCGAATACTGTGAAGCAGGCATATATGCCTTGTTTCCCTCAGCTAACTGTAAATGCAACTGTTTCCTTAAACCCATTTCTTCCAAATCACGGCGTGCATTAACATGGTCCTTTGACTTTCCACTGACACCTTAAATGGTCCACAATATGTTATCACAAACATTTTTTTCAATGTGCATGACATCCAAATTATGCCTCAACATGTTAGTTTTCCAATACGGAAGACTATAAAAAATACTTTTCTTTTTCCAATTGTGACTGCGCTGCCTACCCGCAGCACGAATATTACGTACTGGAGGAGCCACCAAATCCTGAATTTCATATACCGTGCGGATGTTTTCTTCCTCAATTTGCGATAACATTTCGACTCCTTTCATGATCTTTGGTGTTGGGCTGAACTCTCTAGAACCATCAAATGCCACTCTGTCCTTTCTGAACTTGTGCTGGGGAGGGAGAAAACGCCTGTGATCCATGTATGCCCATTTTTTGGAATGTTTAAGCCATACAGATTTTTTACTTTTATTGCAACAAGGGCAAGAAAATTCCCCTTTCGTACTCCAGCCTGATAAATTTGCATAAGCTGGGAAGTCAATGATTGTCCACAATAAAGCAGCATGCAGTTTGAACATTTCATTCATTTCGCAGTCATAAGTCATCACACCATCGCCCCAAAATTCATTCAACTCATCAATCAATGGCTGAAGGTAAACATCAATCTTATCCCTCGGACTTTTAGGTCCATCAATAAGAGTGGAAAGTAATATAAATTGTTGCTTCATACAAAGCCACGGAGGAAGATTATATGGAACCAACACCACGGGCCATGTGCTATGAGTTGCACCAACCATAGACTTGAATGGATTGAAACCATCTGCTGCCAATCCCAATCGGACATTACGAAAATCTTTAGCAAAGTCGGGATGTCTCTTATCAAAATCCTTCTATGCATGAGAGTCTGCCGGGTGGGTTAACATGTCACTTTCATGAACTCTTTCTGCATGCCATCTCATTAAATTAGAAACTTTAGATGACATAAAAAATCATTTCAACCTCGGTTTAAGGGGAAAGTAACGCATTTGCTTTACGGCAATCGGTTTCCCCTGTATCGCAATCTGACTTTGATGAGTCTTATTTCCCCTGTTCTCTTTCCACCTGGAAGCGCCACAAACCGTACAAATATCCAAATGAGCAGTTTCATTTCTAAACAACATACAGTTGTTTGCACATGCATCTATAGTCTCATATGTAAAACCTAAGTTCTCTGTCAACTTACGAGCATAGTAATATGACTCAGGAATCTTAGCGTCGACAGGAAGAACTTTTTTCAATAAAACCAAAAGCATGTCGAATGATGTGTCTGAACAATTATTCAAAGTCTTCAAATGCAACAACTCCAAGATAAATAACAGTTTATTGTAAGAAGTACATCCAGGATATAATTCTGTTTTCGCATCATCAAGTACTTCATAAAACCTCCTCGAATCACGATCTGCACTAGAGCGAAGATTTATCTCACCGGTCTCAAGATTCTGGATGTCAATGCCTTCAGGATCAAACCCACGTACCATTTCAGTAAGCATTTCATGTATTGGATCAGTCATCCTTGCATCAACATCCATCTGAGCTGCATCTGTATTTTGACAACGAACATATTCTTCTCCATGAAGAGTCCAACTCTTATAATTTTTCAGAAATCCATTAAAGAAAAGGTGCTCCCTCACAGTATCTTGTGTGAATTGATATCTGTTAGCACATTTTCTACATGGACAACTAATATAGTCACTTTCAAATCCTCTCGTGAAGTCAATAAACTGCATAATGCCATTGAAATATTCTCTAGATGTTCGATTTGGAAGATCAATCCAACTCTTATCCATAATAATATCTGTATAACAAACATTTACACAATACTTATTACATTTACATTTTTCAAATCAACTATATTCAAAATAAATATTAACCATTTGTTTATGAAGCATTGATAAAATAATAATGTAACTGAAAGCTCATGTTACCTGATTGAGCTACAAACCTGAAAGGGAGGGGAGCCAAAGGCGGTGCTGCGAGGGAGAGGAGGCAGCGAAGGGGAGCCGGAGCCAAAGGCGGTGCGGCAAGGGAGGGGACGGGCGACGGCGGCGGCGGGGAGCTGGAGGAGAGGAGGCGGTGAGGGGACGGGGGACGGGCAGCGAGGGGGGGGGGGTGTACGGGGTCGGGGGGGGGGGGGGGGGGGCTGTCCGAGGTGCGAGGAGGGGTGTCCGGGGTGTCGGGGGCCTGTCAGGGGTGCGGGCAGGGGTGTTCGGGGTGCGGGGGTGTCCGGGGTGCGGGGGGGGGGGGGGGGTGTCTGGGGTGCAGGGGGGCTGTCGGGGGTGCGGGGTGGGGTGTCCGGGGTGCGGGGGGCCTGTCCGGGGTGCGGGGGGGCTGTCCGGGTTCGGAGGGGGGGTGTCCGAGTGCGGGGGGGGGGGGGGGGTGGCTGTCCGAGTTCGGAGGGGGGTGTCCGAGTGCAGGGGGGCTGTCCGAGGTGCGGGGAGGCGTCCGGGGTGCGGGGGGCGGTCCGGAGTGCGCGGGGGGGGGGGGGGGGGGTTGTCCGGGGTGCGGGGAGGCGTCCGGGGTGCGGGGGGCGGTCCGGAGTGCGCGGCGGGGGCTGTCCGGGGTGCAGGTGTCGTCCGGGGTGGGGGGGGAGGGCCGAGAGGCCGGAGGGTGGCGGCCGGAGGCCCGAGGGCGGAGGGCGGTGGCCGGAGGGCTGGCGGCGAGGGAGGGAGGGCGGCGGGGGAGGCCGGGCGGCGGGGGAGGCCGGGCGGCGGGGGAGGGGAGGGCGGCGAGGGAGGGAGGGGGTTAGGGCGGCGATCGGGGGATCGGGGTCGAGGGGGCGCGGGGGGGGGGGGGGGGCACAGAAGCCCCCTGTTTTTTTATGTAGGTTAGCGACCGCCATTGGCGGTCGCTATTGGTTAGATATAGTGACTGCCAATGGCGGTCGCCCGAGTCTGGGGGGCTTCAATGCCCCCTTTTCTAGTAGTGATACATGTATATAAGTGAACCAATCATGAAAACTAAGGAAACAAACACTCCCGAACGACAAAATTTAATCTTATAACTCATAAAAAAAGTCATACATGAACTTAATAAAATTATAATAAATCAAATACATTTTTAATAGGTTCTGAATTAAATTATTAATTAATTCAATTTAATTATACAATTCATTAAATTCAAGTGCAGAACACTTTCAAACATGAGGTAAGGGATTCTACTCAAACCTCCATTTTTCATTCAGGTTATGATTTCTCTCTCTTTACCCCAATGTAATTATTAATTATTATTATGTACTCATACTAAATTGTGTTTTTATGTTCCAAACATATTCCCCTGTCTATATTATTCTTCCTATTATGGGGATATTTATGTTTTATAAGGTTTCCTTTTAATTCCTCCCGATATGCAAGCCCGGTTAAAGGGAGATTCCTAATTTCTTACCCATTTTCAAGTACATGCCATAATATGTTTTAAGAAACAAATATTTTTCTAAAATAACTATTTTTATCAATAAAAACTATATTTTTTCCTTTATGGTTTTATAAAAACAATTATTCCTTTGTTATCTTTAAATACTCTTTAATATTTCTCTTAAACCGCACTAATGTGGCTTATTTCTAAAGGTTCTTAAAAACTATTTTTACATGTTTTCACTTCTTATGGGCATTATTTATCATTAAATATGACTATTTTACCTTATAAATTTACATTTATTATTTAAATTTGTTCTTTCATGTACACCATTATGATATTCCCTTTGGTTATTCCTTATTCACCACTTATTCCTTGTGTGTGGTGTATGTATACTTCCCTGTTATTTATGATAATCATTCATTAAATATTTCCATAAATATCTATATTTATTGTGTCATTTATATGATTATTATATTATATTTATACCATTTTTACATATGGTGTTTTCTTTAAATGTTGTTATTGAATTGAATCTATCTATGAAAAATGTTTTGGACATACAATGATGGGTGGGGTCCAGTTATAGATAACCCCTCACCGCATCGAAAGGTCTCATGAGAAAAAAAAGTTGAGGAAAACCCTTCATGTTTATTTTAAAGAATTAGATGAGTTTTTACCCACATACTTAAATCGTCTTGATGGTATAACAGTTCATATGTCAGATACATAACGTCTAATAAATGATCATTTTCTTCATTCAGTATTCAGTTTTTACTTTTCATGAGGTTTTAACTATGAAAAATATATGGATGAATTTTCATTCTTAGTGAATTGATGAAATGTATTTTTTATATTATTTACCTTTCCATAATGTCTATACCTTATTTAATTTACTTCACTTATTATTGTTTCACACAACCCTTACTGAGAATTTGAGATCACCCTTTTATTTGTTTTCCTTCCCCAAGTTGTGAAGATGAAATATTTGAATAAGTGAAAATAAATAGTTTATTTTATTTTTTTATGTTCTATTTTTAATTAACAATGCAATAAGGGAACCATGTATATATCTAGTTTCATAAATACTACTAAACTAATCGATCTTTGATGATGTGATATCTTGTATCTATCCCATGGTAATAAAATAACCACTGACTATGGGATGCTGGGGTCGAGTTTATTACAGATATAATTTTATAGAAGTCGGGAATTACCCATACACATCCTTAAGTACTTTATTGTTACCCTTATACAAAACATAAGTTTTTTAGGTTACCCTTATGCAGAAGAAGTATTATGGAACAACTCTCATGACCACACTAAAACCTTGCTTTGTCAAATCCCATTGGGATATTTATGGCATAATTTCTAGAGGCCATGCTATTGTCAGTGTTGAGTTCCTATAATATCAATCTATCCCATTCCATAAGGTACACTATATATGGAAGTGTTTTACTTGTAGGAGTTTTCAAGGAAACATAATAGGGTATAGACCATAAAAATTTCAATATTTTAAAAACCACAAAAAATCTTTTATTGTCTACATTATATAATTGTTTTTTCTTACGACATAGAGCCCTCCTCTATGGTGAATTAATATATTCCACAGTGCAGAAAGATATGATTCTTATTTCTTTAAATGATGGTAAAAATAAATCAATCATGGATGTCTCTAATTTAATGACTCTTGATGGATTTCAGAACATTACCGAAGTAATTTGGAACCTATATATAGATAAATTTTTGGGTCTTTGAAATCTACACAAACACATTGATATACTTTCTCATTCACTGATGAACTCAGTTTTATATTTTTTCTTTAATTTCTCTTTCATTTATAAATTTTATTCCTACTTATAGAGTGTGATCACAATAACAATATCTAATCAACCTCTTCTATAATTATCATTATCCCCTAGTGTTCTTCATATTTTTGGGGGGGAATTTAAATAAATCCTCACAGATATTACTTCCTAGAAATATCTTCTCTTCATACATCTTCTATATGTTGGTTATTATTACCACTAATGTAAGTAACTATGGTTTTCTTTTCATTTTATTTATAAAGGCATGAGACTATTACTTCTTGAGTTTTCAATCTTCAGCATTAAAAATATTATGTCTATTGTATATAGTTTCTTTATATTACCTAAAATGTGAGGGATAGTTTTGATATCTTCGCTACCATTAAATACAAGGAATTAATACCTTAAATCCTTAAGATATTAAGTTAGTAGACACAGGGGAACTATTGGGTATTATTCTTGAACATCCTTACCAAATTTGTCATCTTATTTACATTCATAATTATACATTATTTACCACTTTCATTATTTATTAAAAAAAATTAATCCATCAATTAACGAGATTAATTGATTTATTTTCAAAATAAATATTTATTTTATTATTATTATTATTTTATTAAATATTATTATCCCATTTCACTTTTCATAATTTGATTATTTTATTTTATTCTTTCCTAAAAGTCATTTTTATTAAAATGGGATTGTTTTTAATTATTTTTTCTAAAACATTTGTTCACCCACCTCTTTAAATTTTAACTTACTGTCTCAAAAATACATGACATAGTGAATGATAACTAGCTCAAAGACTTCACACTAGTCTAAACACTCCTAGGGTGTATTCTTTAGTTAATAAATTTCTTTTTACAAACTATTATAAAGGTAAAAAATCAATATAAAATATAATATTATAAGATAATCCATTGATAACATAGACTAAAAAATTGACATTTTTAGGTGTAGAAGCACATGTCATTTATATTTTATCCCTTAATTGTTCACAAATTATATTTATATGTTTAATACATTGATAATTCTCCTTCATAAGTTTATTTTAGATGAAGTAAATGATTAGAACAAGAACCAAATATTAAAAGGTAGTCTAATCGTACCTTTATTTAATTTTAAATGTCCTATGTGACTATTTTTCTATGAATTATTTCTTATCATAGATATTTAGAATAAATAATAAAACAACACCTCAAAACATTAAAATCGAGTTATAAGTGAAAATAGAAAATGTGCTATTATTCGAACCCAACCATATAACTTCTCCCCTATCAATATTTTTAGGTTGAATTACCCAGTGATCCTTATGATACTCCATTCATCAAAATTAAATTATATTATGGGTATGGATTTACATTATTTCTAGAGAGACAAAAATATATTTCTCAGAGAAGAAAATTACCCTCCATATCACAAATCAACATCAAATTCTATATATTTATAAAGAGGGGGATTGATGACGTTTTGAATCATCATCTCAACCATTGATATTATTTCAATGTAAGAAATAATATCTAGATAAAATGATTAATACTAAGGATAAGATCATTCTAGATAACATTCCCATTATAAGAGAATATGTTGATGTGTTCCCTAAGGAATTTTCTGGTCCTCCTCCTAACAAATAGGCTGAGTTTTCAATCAATATTATACTAAAATCTTCTCCAATATCCATGACTCCATACAGAAGTTCTACTATTGAATTTGAAGAGGTGAAGAATCACCATAATATATTATAGATAAAGCATTTATACACACATGTGATTCATCATGGGGTGCGTGGATCCATTTTATAAAGAAGAAGAATTGGTCAATACACCTCTACATTAATTATCAGGAGCTAAATAAGATCACAATAAAAAACAAGTATCATATGCCATAGATTAAATATTTTTATGATTAGCTAAGTGGATTCCTATATATCATTAAGGTGGATCTTCGGTTAAGATATTATCAAGTAAATTATTCTCTTTTTATATGGTAAAGGCACTAAAATTTCCTAATGATGTCATTTGGACTCACTAATTCTATAACTATGTTCACATAATTAATGAATATAGTATCTAGGGATTACCTCAATATATTTATTATAGAATTTGTAGATGATATTCTTATCTACTATAAAATAAAAGAAGAACATTAGAAGTATTTTAATTATATAAATAAAAACATTCAAAGATATATTTTATATGTGGAGTATAGTAAATGTATTGTTTTTATAGTGTAAGTAACTTTCATGGGGAATGTTATGACCATTAAAGGTATATATGTCGATCCTTTGATAATAGATATAATTAAAGGATGTTTCAAACCAACATATTTGATGAATATCTGTAGTCTCCATGGATTAACTATGAACTATTGTAGATAAGTGGGAAACTTCTTATGGTTTTCAAAACCAATAATAATGTTAACTTGAAAAGTAGTAATGTTTTTATGTACCAACGAATGTGAAGAGAGATTTAAAGTGTTAATGAATAGGATAATCATGGAACCTATGTAAAAATTATCCACTCGTGGTGAATGATTTGCGATATATAGTGATATTTTCAACAAATATTTTGTTGTCTGATCATGAAAATGAAAAAAAATGATAACTTATTCCTCTCACCAATTAATGATCCATGATAAAAAAAACCTAATGCTTGATCTAGAATTGGTCATAGTGATATTCATATTAATTATTTGGGAACATTATCTCTATGGGGAGAAGTGTGACATGTATATGGATCTTAAAATCCACTTGTATATATTCACACAAAATGTTATCAATATACACCATTAACGATGGTTAAATAAGATCAAGAATTCTGATTATTTAATCCATTACCATCCTTGGAAGAAGAATAAAGTGAAATATTCTCTAATTAGAATATATCTCCCAACCCTATACATTATAAGGATTGAAATGTAACCAATAATCATTGACATGCAATGGATGGACAAAAGAATCATAAAAGGACCATCATCCTACCTTACTTAAAATAATTTCTCAAAAATCCATTATTTAAACAATTAGGGAGACCTAAAAAGATTAAAATGAGCTACATATAATGTTAGTGAATATTCAAGAGTTTAAATTTTCAAAAGATGTATAACTTGAATATGTATCCCATGAAAACTATAACCAAAGAGGGAACATCTATATTATTTTCATAGCTTAGCCTTCTTAATTTATCCAATAAGAACTACGATTTATAGATATCTTATGAAAAACTTCTTATGGGATAACTTAAAGAGGGTGATTGAAGAATTTGTGTCTCGTTTCATGGAATGATGAAAAGTCAAGTCTCAATGAAAAATATATAAGGGTATGATGCAACCATTTCCCATACCAGTATGAAACTAGGAAAACATAACCATATATGTTTTCATACGACACCCTAAGACATTTGAAGGACATAAAACCATTTGGGTGTATGTTGATCGCATTTAAATTTCTACTCCGTTCATCACTATAAAGGAATCTTTATCTCTTGACCAACTTGCTAACATATATATATATATATAAGAGAAGTGGTAAGACCGCATGATGTACCCATTTCCATTTTATTTGAACAAGATATGAAGTTTACCTCACGGTTCTAGATAATAATTCAACAATAATTAGTTATAGATTTGATTTTATGCACTTCTTATTAACCATATACGGATATTATATATGAGTGAACAATTAAAACTCAAGAGGATTTGGTGAGATCATGTTCAATGTATTTTTAAGGATGTTGGGATCATCATCGTACCCTAGTGGGGTTCTTCTATAAAAACGGTTTCCATTCTTGAATTCCAACATAACCTTATGAGGCTCTATATGGGAAGAGGTTTTGGACTACAACATTATTGGATGAAGTAAGAGAGAAGAAGATAATGGGACAAGATATTATCCAAGAGTGGGTAGAGAAGGTTCAAATCATTCTTCATCATTTGAAACCCACTCAAACTCGATATAAAATCTACCTAAAAACGTTGATGATACCTAGAGTTTTTGGTTTTAGATAAGGTGTTACTTCATATATCACCATGGAAGAAATTATTGAGGCATGAGAATAAGGTAAAACATAATCCTAGATAAATTAGACCATTTTAAATCTTCAATTTTTTCAGATTTGTTCCATATCAACTAGAACTCCCTCCTAACCTATCTCATGTTCATGATGTGATCTATGTATCAATATTAAGGAAGTAAATACCAAAACCCTGACATGTTTTGAAACCAAATTTTTTACCTTTGGGGAATGATATTTTATATGAGGAGTAGATGATGAATATCTTAGAATATAGAGATAAAGTTCTATGAAACAAGAAAACTCACTTGGTAAAAGTACTATATTAAAACCATATGTTTTTAGGAGGCAACAAAGGAATAAGAAGAGGTGATGAAATAGAAGTACCCTCATCTATATTAGTGTATGAAATGAAATATTGAGGGATAAATTTCCAATGTGGAGAATAATGTAACGACCTAGAAATTTATAAATGAAATTACATACTAAATGTATAGATTAATTATTATGTTATGTATATTTTAAAAATATAGGTAATGTATTTAATTTTTTTTCTTTTGGACTATTATAAAGTAATGCCATAATTTTCCTTCCTGGATTAAAAGACGATTAATAATCGTAAACATTGTTAATATATCCATTATTAAATGATTTTTATGATTAAATATGTAATTTTTTATGATAAAATATAATTTACATGTGAGAAATATGTGATGTCCTCAATCAATAGAATCATACCCTATAAATCCCATCTGTCAGATCTTCTGAGGGAGATAGATTTATTAGTCTTTACTCTTTACCAATACCAAGCTCATATTCAAAAACTAAAACTCATGATAAATGTTTTATGGGTTATGTTCAAGCATATATTTATCACCTCTCAAACCATGTTCACCGAACCACCCCAAGAATGCACTACCATCACCCACCGTACCCTTAGGGCATACATTGGTGTAATATAGGGTTATGTATCTATACACTAGGTTTGAGGATTTTTATATTTTATTTTTAATAAAATAATTAATATGTTGATCCATTTTCATCATTACATTATAGAAGAGTTTCTTAAAAAATTATTTTGATATAAAGAAACAAAAATTGTTTTTTGAAATATATAGTTTGAATTAAAACACTCATTTTAATAAATCCAAGAGTTTTGTGATAAATTTTATTTTCATTAAATTTTATTATTAAATAATATTTATTTAAATATAAATTTTAATATAATTTAATGAAGTCCCAAGTAATTTTTATACGGTTTAAAATGTTTCTAGTGTCTTAAAAGGTAGTATTCCAGTTAAATAAATATTTTAATTTAAAAGTGTTTATTCTAAAACTTATAAAATTAATTTTATAGAATAAATTTCATTTATTAAATTATCATGATGAAATTAGAAAATAGATAATTTTTTCATAATTTTATGTGACAGTCAAATTTTGGATAAAATTAAATATGGTATAAGTATACACTATGTATTATGACATCATAATAGCCCAAAATTGGTGTAATAAATACTATAAAAGGAATCCAAGAAAAAAATATGTTTCCCTTTAAAATAATTTTTTATTTATGTTATTTGATTAATTTTACAAACCTATAATGAATCTTTGAAAACTTATATTATATTTTATGTTTTTATAAACAATTATTCACCAAATCATGAGAATTTTAATGATTTTTTTTCTCATAAAAATAAAATATTGGAAACCAATATTCTTTGGTACAAAACATTGGAAAAAACCATGGTATGGTTTGTGGTTTTTATTATTTTATTACTTAGAATACATATCCCATGTTTAGAAATTAATAAATAATTCCTCTCTATTTGCTTAAAATACCCACCCAAACTCCCTTGGTTGTACCCCAAAAACCCATTTATCATAAATTTACTTTCCCTATACCTCCCTAAATCCCTCCTAAGTTGTTCCCAAACTCTTATGATTCTCTTCCCATGATTTTAGAAGTAAAATTTCACGTAAGGGATTCACTTCCTTTTCCTCTTAAATCTAGTACTTCCCTTTTATTTAGCCTTTTTAATGTCAATTTATTATGTTTTCTTATGTTTATAAATATCACATAATAGAAAATTTTATATTATAATAATGAGATATTATTTATCTCATATCATTAAAACCTTTACCTAAGTTGTTACTGTGTTGAAGTATGGGATCTCTCTCCCTTTTTTCATTCAAGCACATTCTTTGTATTTATCCATTTAATTTTCAATTATTTATGTGGTAATGTGTTTTTATATATCCCTTTACTATCTTTATGATTAAAAAGTAATTATATAATATATATCAATCTCATTAACCCCATCCATGAAGCTTTATATATATCCATTATGGTATTAAAATTATTCCATTATTTTCCATGTCAAAATGTTATGTTTTGAATACCCATTCCAATTTACACTCAAGGGTTTTATACTTTATTTAACTATCCTTAATTTATTTTTTTACTTCCATTTATTTAACCCACACACCATATTGTTGGGATAAAATTTATGAAATATTCTCTTATGTTTTATGATCTATATGGAAACAAATACTATAAATGTTATGATTATAATGGGTGGTTGTAAATTTATATATCCCTATAATAAATTGGTTAATTCCTTTATCTTGTGAGATACTAGGTTTGATGAAAGGGTGGTTATCCTAATAACAATAAGTTATTATTTCTTAGTAGTTAGCCTCGACTTAAGATTATGGTTTCATATTTTATGTTGTTTCCATATTCATATGATGCGCCTATGTTATCATCTTATGTTTTTCTTCAATGTTCACTGTTATGATTCTAATTATTTTTATATCACCATGTTATGACCCCTGAATCTTGTACTTATTTACTTTATGTTATACATTTACTATTCACTAACTGGTCTTTTAATGTAACCTCATTCATATGTATACCCCCAAGTTATCACGCATAGTATTAGAAGTTCAATGCAATATTGTGGCATGTTATGGAGTTCTAAAATAATGTTTTTGTATCCTTGTTTTAGGTTATTATGTTATGTATCTAATTTTAAAATGAAACTAGTCCTCTCAATTTTTTAGTATTATATTATAAGAATATTTATATAATAAATAATGAAATAATGTTTATATAATTTATGGATTGTCATTGTGTTATGCAGGAATTTAATTATTATTCTACCTATATGATGAACTTACTATGGTATTATGTTATAATTAAAATTTATTAAATATTTATATCCTATTCATGTTTATCACTTGATTATGCTCTATTCACGGTGATGAATTCATATGTTCGCCTTACTGGGTATTTGATCTCATCCTTTTTTATGTTTTCATTCCCCGTGTTATTAAGATGATTATATCATATGGTATGTCTTGAATATAGTCTATAGGTTTGTTATTATGTATAATTTTTACAATTAATGTAAAATTTTATGTTTATATATCTAATATCTTGGACATTAAACCTCCAGGTCCCTATTTTTCATGACTATTTGTGAGATATATTATTTAAGTCATGGATTTAATGTATTATTACTGAATTATTAACTTTGGTCACCTCGGTTGCTATTAGAGTCGGGTTTAGTTATATTTGGGGTCTAAATTTCCTATTTTTGGAAATTATATTGAGATAAATTTAGTAAAAACTCTAAGTATAATACTTAATATTGCATAATATACCAAATTTTTGGTAAATATTGGAGTATGTGGTTTCCTATAAATTATACCCCCATATAAAAATTGGAATGTGTATCTCTATGCGGGATAGATACAACTAAAATTAATCATTCAAAAAAAATTGGTTGAGTATTGAATAGATCTTCACTCAGTGCACACTGAGTGGTCATAATTCTGCACACCTAGCAAGATGCTCTTAAGGGATATGATTCAATAAATCACATTCTCATTATGAACCATTTTTATGGATTTAATATAATTTGTCTATAATTTCTAATAATATACGACTGTGGATAAAAGAGATATATGTAAGTGTGATTTAGGTTGATTTTAGTGAACCATAGTCTAAAATTATAGTTTCAAAGAGTGAGATTTTTCAATGTTAAATTTTTATGTGACTATTTATAATAATTCTCATGTAATGATATTTCTTCATTACATATGTTAAACCCTTTTGTATTTTCTAGTATATTATTAAAGATATTACCCTTCGGGTGGGGGAATCTAGGTAATACCAATTTTAAAATAGTTGCCCTTAATTTTGATCATTTTCACTCAATGCGAGGAACACTACTTTCTCTCCCTTAATTTTTCATTTAAGTGACTAAAATCAGTAAAGAACACAAACCATATTTCTTGGTTCACCATAAACATTATAGACCATGGATCATGAAATTATGATGTACCAATGGTACAAAAATACAAGAGAGCTCTAATTTTGTTTTTGTCTACACAAGATATAAGTCAAACAGACCTTCTGAAGACGCTATTTAGGCAATTGTGAAGGCTCACTACCTTTCATCTCATAGAGGAACTCACTACTCCCTTTATGAAATCCTTGATCTTCATAATAAGGAAATAATGTGGATATAAACCTCAAATGTTGTGTCGCCTCTACCCAATGATGTTCCTAAGAGATGGTCCTCCTAGAATTACCTCATTATTCCTTACATCCTAAACATGAAGGAAGTATACAAAAAATCCACTCTCTATCTCATAGATTTTTCAAGAAGCCTTCTCTCTATTTTTTCGTATGTAAGTCCCCCTTATTAAAAGGGGGGATCATGGTCAATAAAAATTTCCTCGTTTATGAATCATAAAGGACCTTCAAATCCACCCCTAATTCATTCCATGATTTTCTCCAATTTTTTACAACCAATTAAATAGAAACTCATCATGGATCAATCTCTCTTTATTTGTAGCATGAAATAAATATCATTTAATCCCCTTGGATTAATTATGAAATCTAACTTCAATTTAAGATTAGATCATGACCTAAAAGCAAGGACTGTTATTTTAAACCATTTATGATACAATCATGCATCATATATGTTGGAATTTCTAGATTTAGCATGTATCCCACCAAAATATCCACCAAAATAATTGATTTTAGACACCACAGTGTACCATGTTCAATCTCCCAAAATAACTCGCTTCGAAACACCTAGATCTAAGTATTTTGAGATATTTTTCATTTATCTTTAAGAATACAATATATCATCACCAATTTCTAAAATAATCATCATTACCACATGAAATAACATGCCCATTTTCAGATCACCATTTTACATAGGTGAAACATCACATTAAAACTCCCAATGATATTGAAAAATTCAATCCACCAAAGTGTGGATGTATTATTCAACATATAGCTCAATTGATTCTACCATGTGTTACTCAAAACCCATTTAGGGCTTCCCCATTTTGCATAGGTGAACTTACAGTGCTCCCCATCCAACTCCATGGAATCATTTAATTTATCTGGTTATTTTTGTCTTAGGATATTAAAATTGAATCAGTCTATGACCATGAACACTAAAATTCAAATATTGGGATTCTCTATTTCACACAATTCTTAAGAAAATTTCTTTTGAGACCACCATGGTGTGTCCCTTTTCAACTTTACCATTTTTTTGAATCCATGTAGAAAAACATCCGCTATGGTGTGGTCTTCACATTCCATGCTATAAGGATCCACATTCAACTCATCATTACAATTACAACACTTAGAAATAATTTTCAATAAACACTATCACACTAGACACCCATTGAGGATATTTTTTCATTTCCAAAAATATACACCTTTAGGTTTTTTAAAAATTCTATATCCATACACATTAGAACCACTTATTACTAATCTTACCTCCAATGAGTGCATTAAAGATTCATTAATAATAAAAAATAATAATCTCACATGAGTAAAGGCTAAATGTGGTAAACAAGAGTAAAATGAATGAATTATAATATTACATTACATCAAACAACATGTGTTCAACCATCATACCATTAACCCCCAAATATAATACTAACCACTCTCCCCCATTATGTATGCTCTAATCTCTAGCTTCTCTATTGAGTACATTCTCTCTTTCTCCCCCAAAATAGACTTCTCCCACTTTTTTGACAAACCCAAATATATATTCTTTGAATATTCACAAGAGAGAGTTATATAGATAATAATGGTATTGGGGAATGAAATAATACCTTTACTAATTAATAATTCCCATGGGGAGTGAAGGAACTGCCTTTAATTCCATCTAGAGAGATGTATTCAGTTAGAATACAAGATCAAATCGGTAACATTTGAAATCTATATTAGTTAAAGCCTTTATCAGGATATTTTCTACTTGATTTTGGATATGAATATATTAAATATTAATAACCAGTTTTTCCAATTTCTCCTTCATTAAATGATATCTAATCTCAATTTTCTTCATCCACAAGTGTGGGATGAAATGTTTTATGATGCTTATCACACCTTAGTTGACACACATGATTATATTTAATAATACCTATATAATTCCAAAACCCAAAAGCTTTTATTACATACATATCAACAGAGTTCAATCGTGATTCACAATGATATATTCATCTTATATTTTTCTTAATGAAATACTATCTTGATTTTTAATTTTCTAATAAATAATTGATATGTAACTATATAGCATACCTCATGAAGCTTATTTTTTGCAATCAAATAAACCTTCCCAATATTAATCAGTAGACCCTACAAATTACATCATTAAATTATCACAATAATATACCTCAAAATAAAATATTTGGTTGATATAATGTAGTATATGATTCATAGCCTTCATGTGACTTTCCATTGGTCAACTTTGATATCATGCATCTTGATACATGGGGAACACAATATCTTGGTGAGTGGATGTCATGTAATATAAATTATTGATGATTTTTCCATAGATAATCACATAAAAATTCATACCATCATCATCAATTGATACTTTAATCTAGGTCACCACATGAGTATCCATTAATCTATACTTATCCACCTGAAATCGCTTTGAAACCTCCCTAACAAACATTATTTGGGATATAAATGTCCCATAAATTCTTTGAACCACCTATAGAACATGAAAAAAAATAATTAAAAAATTAGAGACATATCAAATTTATACATCATTAATTATGAAAACTATTTCCATTTGGTTTCATCCAGGCCTCCAACACCTATGTCTTCGACATATATGAGTACCATTATAACACCTCAAGAGTTTATGATATATTTATTTTCAAATAAATTTAATTTCTTCACTAGCATATGATCTACTCAACCTCACTTCTGAATGAACCTCACTGTAGTACACCACTATAAACTAGCCTTTAAATTAGTTGAATAAATAGTAATAACCACATTTTATAAATTTTGTATAAATTGTTTTGATAAAGAAACTATATTGATAAATGTGTACTCATTTTTTTGTAAAAACTTTATATGATTTTCCTCAAATAAAATGGTTTTAATTGTTTTTTATGATAAAATAACAAAATATAATTTCCTAATTTTTTTAAAATTTATTTTAAAAGATAAAATTTATTTTGGATATCATTATATAAAAATAAAATTAGGGTGATATTTTGGGATTTTTATGAAATGATTTCTTTTTTAAGGAATGGTAAAAAATATATTTCAAATATTATCATTTCATTTAATTAAATAATGTAATTTAAAGGTCCCATAATATTTTGGATTTAGTCTTCAAGTGTCATACTGTGAATTTTATTAAAAATAATACAATTAATTTTATTTGAATCAGTATTATTCATGACTTTTACATAAGTTAATTTTTATGTTTTAAAACAGATTTTTTGAAAACATGTTTTTTATTATGTTTTATGCATTTATATTAAAATTTATTTCTTCAATATATATATATATATTTAATCATGAAAAATTGATACCATATTTGGAATCAGGATTTTAAAATTTGGTTAATAGGCCCCTTTTATTTTTGGTCATTATGGATAGTAACTCTAGTAAATATTTGTCATGTCGGTATGGGTAAATTGGTTAAAATAAGGTTAAAACCATGAGATATGGTATATAAATCTACTAAAAACTTTACTATATATCATTGGATGTCATAAATTCTACAATAGACACCAAAAATTTGAATATATGAAATTTTTTCCACCATCCCTTGATAATGAAATTTATATTATTTTAAGTAAAGAAAATTCCAAAATGTCACTCTCTTGAATTTAATATCTCTAAATTTTTTACATAAAGATAAAAAGAGGATATTTTTATACATAAATGATTATTTTAAATATTAATTAATTTTCTTTATCTTGGTAATTTATTTTTAATTTTTAGTGATGACATAATTACCATAAATTTATATACAACACTGACACAGTGCTTGTGCAACTTGTAGAAAAATCACATAAGGATTTTTTAAAACTATATATGTAATATTTATTATGTAATTTATAATAATACATGAATTTTATAGATTAATATAACATATTATAGATATTTTAATGGTTTATATTAAAATTAATTTGATGTTATGTTGTTTTCAAAGTAAATTATTTTTTATAGTTCTTAAAATTTCATTAATAGTATTTAATGATAAAATTATTTTATAAAATTATTTTGAAAACATAAAAACTATAAATAATGAAATTAAGATGAGAAATGGTATAAAATTTCTTTTTTTATTCATTTTTGAGGTAATTTTTACCATATAAGTGATATTATAACCCATTATTATTAAAACGTTATTACTATGGTTAAGATTAAAATTGATTTACCAAGGGGTTAAGCCAAATGATATGATTTAAAACGAAACTTAAACAAATATAAATTTAATTGGATGATTATATTTCAACCATATACTATTTTTATTTAAATATTTTATAATTTTATATCTTTTTTGTGGAGAATGACTTAATTATATTTTAATCTATTTTGTAATACTGAGTGTATCATTTCCCGCCATTATAAAAGGAAACCCATTTTCTCTTTTAATTACACCACATTAATCTATATATATGTAGTAACCCCTCTAAAATTCTCTTAGAAATTTATCTATACATGAATTTTAGGTTCTGGTATTCTTTAAATACCATTCCAAGGGTCCTTAAAAAAGATCTAAAGGTGGCCAACTAAAGAAGAGATAATCTTCCTAACTAGGATCTTTAAATTATTTTCATATTCTTAATAGTATAAATATTTGATACTCATCATAAAAAAACAAATTAATTATAATAAATATAATCAAATTTTATTATAACTATGGAACTACCATTACCCACTCCCTTTTGAATCAAATGGGAAGTAGATGTAACACCTCTGCATAAGTGTGGTATATCACCTTCAGAAAATGATACAATTCATTTTACATCACCATAATTAATGGATGGTTATTATTATAGGTTTAATTTTTATATATTATATTTATAATTTGATTATTATTATATAATTATAATATCATATCTACCTTATTACCATACCATCCATTGTAAAATGATAATGTCGCTCATGTGTACGTGAGGACTACCACCTTAACAAAGTGATGTGATTTGTTTTTCATTTCAGTTTTATGTGGATATTAATAAGGAATTATTTAATAAATATATATGATTTTATAATTATTATAGAAAGGTGAATTGTTATTTACCATTCTTTTTTTCCATCTTTTGAAAAGTGAAAGCAGCGTTCAAACATACGTACGACCTGTTATCTCCATGAATGCCGTAATTAATTTTTATATCTCTAAAATTTATGGAAGAGTATAAATATGTATATAATGAATATATATGATATTTATATCATAAATAAAATTATGTATATGATTTAATCATGATCAAATTACAAGATCTGGAACTACCAAACAAAAACTCTCATGAAAAATGAAATAGTTAGCACGAAAAATGATGATTTTAATAAGGAATTATTAATAAATGGGTGATGAAATGTTATAGGTGGATCATTTATAAAATTATAATTATTTATATTACTATGGTAAATAATTATAATAAATTTAAATTTTTCATACATGGTGTTAAAGTGTTTTTGATGCGAGATAAAGTTGAGGTTTGTGATTTATCTTATAATCTCATTATTTATCCGGATTGTAACGACTCGATATTTTAGGAATAAAATTACCTTTCTTTTAATGACTTGTGGATATATAAAACACATGAAATATTTTTGTTAATTATTGGTTTTAAATAACTGTTAATTATCATTACTACTGATAATATAGCCATTGAACAGTGATCACACAACTGATATAAATATATGGTTTTAACAAATCTTTTTGACACAGACAAAGGAGATAATGGCCTCATCCAGTAGACTTGGGTTGTAAAAAGCTCATTTTTAAGAGCTCTTAAAGGAGGTATCATCACTGGTTTTTTATCTTGACCAATCCTAATTTGATCTTCAACACATTAATCTTGAACAGAATTGTCTACGGGAGAAGTTCAAGTTAATAGAGATTACCACCCAGGTGATATTATATGAGCCGCCCTAAGAGTATGTCACTATTGTACACCTTACCCTTTGGTATTATGCATGTGTTATAAGGGGTTATGTAATAATGAATTAGTTACTTATTTTTTAATCCATTTTTATAAATAAAATTCATTTTTCATCAATTCCTTTATAAGAATAGTCTTTCTTAAAAAATGATGAATTTGTTAAATTAATTTTTCAGGTAAAAATGGTACTTTTGAAAAATATATACATTATAATATAAAACTATGGTTTTTATTAATAATATTATAAAAAAAACTTATAAATGATGACTATATGAATTCCTTATATATAAATGATTAGGTAATCAGTTTGATAAGAGTTACATTTTTTATACGATAAAACGGAAACTGTATTTTAAAAAAATTATTTTGAGGAATTAATTAATTTTTTAAATAATTAATATTTTAATAAAATATTATTATCAAATTAATTTTATGAATAATAAATTAGTATATAATTTTTATGAAGTCAAATGTAATTTTTATTAAGGTTTGAGAACTGTTTTTTGTCAAAACCCATGAATTTTCAATAAATGTTGGTTTTTATTTTAAAATTTAAAATTAACATATTTAGAAAATTATTTAGAAAAATTTTATATTGTTTTTGGAATTAGTACATTAAAATTATCCAAATATTAATTTTACATAATTTTTTGAGACAATCGAATTTTTGGGTAAAAATTAAATATCGTATAAATATATAATGTGTTTTATGACATCATAATGACCCAATAGTGATGTAATAAGATACTATAAAAAGGAATATTCGGACAATATATGTTTTCCCATTAAAATAATGTGATTTTATATTTATTTTACTTATTTTATAATTCCTTAGTGAATCCTACATAGTGTATAATATATTTTATGATTTTAAATTCATTTCCTTGAGGGTGTGACTCACCTCCACATAAGAAAAGTTAATATTTTAATATTTTTGTCCATTGGAATTATAAAATAATTTTTTTCACTCCACTTTTGAAAAAACCATGGGAAAAAACACATGGGAAGGTTTGTGGTTTTGAATATTTAATTACATAGATTCCAAAACCTATGTCTGTGAAATATTAAATAATTACCCTCACATTTCCTATATAAACCCACCCAATATCCCACTTATCTTCACTAAAAAAACATGTATCACATCCCTAATCTTCCATAATATTTATATAATCATCCCAAGGTTCCCTAATATCTCAAGAAGCCCCTCTTCAAGCTCTTGAAGTCTCACGCTCAAATAAGGGATTATTTCCTCTCATTTTTGTCCAAGTTTCTTTGTGTTGTAATACCCTATTACTTTAAATTAAAAATATTGGGGTATGATTTAAAAACTAACTCATACTTCCCTACTTATGTTTTAATGATTATATATCACTTTATCTCTCATTAATTTCTTACATTTACACCTGTTACCATGCCGAAATTCTGTAAGGGATTTCTCTCTTTTTATTTCCGTTCAAGTATTTCTCCCATATTATGCATCTAAATTACATTTAATATGTTGGGATATTCTATTCCAAAATACCCTTAATATCTATTTCATGTATAAATTATGTGATACCCCTTTATCTCTCATCAACCCAACTTATGAATTTCTATATGACGATGTTATACTGCTGAAATTGCACCGCAATTTTCCAAGCCAAAATCATCGTGTAGTGAATACCATGCCCATTTCTCTATCATGGGTATTCATCTTTATGAACATATACATATTTAATGGTACTTAAATGTATGTATTACACATTCATTAATCATGGAATAACTTATGATGTTGAATGATTCCATTTTATATGATCCATGTGCCACACTTATGCAAGAAATGAAATGTTTATAAAGGGTGTGCCCTCACAGCGCTCCAATGCATTGTGAATGTTTAGTATCATGATATTCCATGTCCAATGATGCTTTACTCGTGATAATTCATGTGAAATGAGGTTTTTATCATGATAATTAATATTCAATGAGGTTTTACTCATGCTAATCCATGTGCAATGATCCTTGCCTCATGCTAATATCATGTTATATATCATTGCCACATTTCCATGTTATGATAATCATGCTATATCATACCTTTATGTTCATGTTTCTCTTATTATCCATTGATATAACTATTTCCTAAAATGTATTTTATTATTTATGTTATCCCTTGTCTACTCCCTTATTGTACTTTATAGCTCACCCTTTTCTTATGTATGTCCTTAGGTTATCCCATGCAATGCTAAGTATGAAGGAATGAGTTGGTCATATAAATGAAGTTTTTGATAAGGATGTTGTATTTTATGTTTTAAGTTGTTATGTAATTTTATTAATTTCCCAATACACTATACCTATTTATCCTAAGAGTTGTATTAAGTTACATTTTATGTAATAAATCATGTTTAAGTGTGTAATAAAAAGATCAGGGTTGTTATAGTTGGTATCAAATGATAGGTATAGTTATTTTTGGGATTAGGATTAGAAAACCCTAGTTAAAGCCTTAAGGATAAGACTAAGTATAATAAAAACATCCCTAATTTTTTTTGAGTATATAGTAATTGGTTTATCAAGAAAATACATCCCTTTCTAGATATGAACAAGTAGAGGTGGCTCTAGCACAGATGTATCTAGAGGTAAAACCAAAAAACAAAACATTGATCTAGACTCAAACGGGAACTGGTGCATGACAATGAGCTTTACTACACTTTTGGTTCAATACTCCCAGGGGATATGCTTTGGTAAATTCATAAGATTAGTATGAACCATTATTAAGGGAATAAAAAAATGACCCTAAGAATATATGTTGGGAAATAGATCATGCATAACATAAATTGAAGCCTATAAATTCATAAGTTATGGAAATAAATGTAATTTATAATTTATCCCTTTTTGTCATTACCATGCCCAAATGGCCCGAAGTCCTTCTTTTTTATTTTTATTATGGATAATCCCCCTTTTAAGGGTTTGAGGGGAACCCATACATGACCCGTAGGCCCAAGGCACAAGGCCCGACAAACCCGCAATACATGACCCAAAGGCCCAGAGGCATACCATGCCCAATACATGACCGGTAGGCCCAGCCCACTTGAATTTCCCCTCCCTTTCTTTCTGCGTTACTGATCACCTAGTTTCCCACCTTGCATTGCTAATCAGTTAGAATTTCCCAGTACAAAGATGCATAGTGCCTGGTCCTGATGGCGGCTGCCATACCCTCTCATTCATCCAATCTGGTTAGCTCTGTATCTGGTGGCAAATACTCCTATTGCTCGGATCCTCTTCTGGGTCCTGTTCTGTGTAAACTGGGCTACTCCATGGTCTACGAGACCCGAAGGCCCTATGGCCCGAAGACCTTTGATGACCTGAAGGCCCTGGAGACCCATAGGCCCAAATCAGTGGCCCGAAGGCCCAAATCGTGTGAATAGTTCCAGCCGCTACAGTATCGAACAGTAACTACTACAGTACTGCTACAGTAACCCTAAAATTCACCTCCACCTAGTTTTGAACCCGGGTCTCTTGGATTCCAAGCAGGATCCCTTACCACTCGGTTACGGGCTCGTTGGCCGTTTTTGTCATTAGATCCCCCTTTATGTGTGTAAAAGTTATCTTCCCTATGTTTGTTATGGATAAAGTAAATGAGTAGAACCAGAATCAAAAAGTGAAAGGTAGGGTTATTTTCCATCGTTCTTCACATTCTTTTATATATCAAAAGTTTAATAGAATAATCCAAAAACCACCACAAATCATGGAAGTAGAGATGTCAGTGATAACGGAAAAATAGGAAATTATTGTATCTCGTGAATATAACTCCTACCCTATCACAATTTGTGTATTGAACTTCTTGTTGAACCTATTCATACCCCCTCTATTAGAATTTGATAAAATTATTGGCATGGATTGGATTTCCCTATATAGAGCCAACATAAATTATTGTGAGATGGAAATCACTCTCCATATGAAGAATCGACCCCTGATTCTATATAAGTACAAGGAAGAGTATGAATCTTATTTAGCACAATCATCTAGATTTTGGATATTACTACCCTATAATCATGTGTATCTTTCTTAGATGATTGAGTCTAAGGAAGGAACCATCCTCAAAGACATGCCTTTTGTAAGGGAATTCAATGATGTGTTTCCCAAGGAATTTTATGGTCTTCCTCCTAGAAGAGATGTTGAATTCTCAATTTATCTTATACCTGAGGAATTACCAATATCCAAGACTCCATATAGAATAGTTATTGTGGATATTGAGAATCTAAAGAAATAGATACAAGATAATATTGATAAAGGGTTTATACACCCAAGTGATTTACCATGGGGTGCACCAATCCTCTTTATCAAGATGAAGAATGGGTCAATGCCCCTTTTTATTGATTACCATAAGCTCAACAAAATCATGATAAAGAACAAGTATCCTTTTCCATGAATTGGTGACTTGTTCGATCAGATATGTGGAACACAATACTTCTCCAAGATGGATATACAGTTGGGATATTACCAAGTAAGGGTGAAGGAGGAGGATATCCCCAAGACTGGTCTTCATACAAGGTACGAGCACTATGAATTCATAGTAATGAATTTATAACTCACTAATTCTCCAGAAATATTCATGGAATTAATTAATAGGGTCTTTAGATATTACCTTGAGAAATGTTTGGTGGTCTTTATTGATGATATTTTAATATACTCCAAAACCAAGGAGGAGCATGATGGGCATATAAGCACTGTACTAGAGACCATGTGAAAGGAGAAGATCTATGAAAAGTATATCAAGTGTGAGTTTTGGTTGAAGTAAGTCTCATTATTGGGTCATATCATTATAAGTAATGGGATATCTATGGATCCCTCTAAGACAAAATAAATTGAGGGATGGTTAAGGACGACATCTGTAATAGATATCGATAGATTCTTTAGGTTATCTAGATATTATCATTGATTTTTGAGAAATTTCTCATGATTTTAAAACCCTATTACCAAGATAACTCAGAAGGGAGTCAAGTTTTCTTAGAATGATGAATGTGAGGAAAGCTTCATGGAGTTGAATAAGAGGCTTATCACTACCCCTTTTCTCACACTACCCACAAGTGGGGAGATTTTTGTAATATTCATTGATGCTTCGAAGAAGGACCTAGGCTGTGTGTTGATGCAAAATGACAAAGTTATTTCCTATGATTCAAGGAAATTGAGGGTTCATGAGAAGAATTATCCAACACATGATCTGGAGTTGGATGCAATAATCTTCACTTTGAAAATTTGGAGACATTAACGCTTTGGGGGGAAGTGTGAAATATATATATATCACAAAAGCCTCAAGTATATATTCACACATAAAGAGTTAAATATGCACCAACGAATATGGTTAGAGTTGATCAAAGACTATGAATGATCTATCCATTACCACCCTGGGAAAGCGAAAAAGGTGGAAGATTCTCTAAGTAGAAGGAATCAGCGATTCTATCATTGATGAGAATTTAAAAGGATCCAATCTTCATATATTTGATGAATATGGACATGGGAATCATAAATAATGGAAAATCATCAATCCTTTCACAAATTATTGCTCAACTATCTCTTTTAGAATGGTTAAAGGATGCTCAAAAGGATAATGTGGGAATTCAGAAGAAAGTGGAAACTATCAGAAAAGAAAAATCCTCAAAGTTCAATGTTAATGAAGAAGGAATTGTGAGATTTGGGTCAAGACTAAATGTTCCATCAAATCCATAGTTAAAGAAAGAACTTTTTGATGATGCATAGAGTCATAATTTCTCCATTCACCTAGGAAACACAAAGATGTATTGAGATCTCTGAGAGAATTAGTGGTGGGATAACATGACAAAGGAGATCGTTGAGTATAAATCAAAGTGACAGGTATGTCAGCAAGTGAAGGATGAGAGGTATAATTCTAAGGGGATGATGAAACCATTAACCATACCAACAAGTAAATGGGAAAACATCACCATGGACTTTGTCATCGGATTTTCGAAGACATCCAAAGAAAACAATGTTATCTGGGTTGTTTTGGATCTTCATACAAAGACTCCACACTTCATTGTAATTCGAGAGGATTTTTCATTGGATCAAATGGAAAATATATACATAAAAGAAGTGGTAAGGCAGTATGGTATACCATTGTCGATTGTATCTTATAGAGATCCAAGATTCACCTCTAAGTTCTAGAAGAGTCTCCAATATTCTATAAATACTAATCTGGACTTCAGTATGGCTTATCACACTCCAACTAATGGCCAATCTGAGTAGACTATCCAAACACCTGAGGACATGTTAAGATCATTCTAAATAGACTTTAAAGGAGGGTGGGATTAACATCTTTCTCTGTCTGAGTTATCTTATAATAATAGTTTCCACTCAAGCATACAAATTAATCCTTATTAAGCCTTTTATAGGAAGAGGTATAGAACACTAGCATGTTGGGATGAAGTTGGGGAGCTAAAACTTCTAGGTCCATAAATGGTCAAAGAAATGGTGGAGAAGGTTAAGACTATCCAGCAGCACATTAAAGCGTTTTAGAGTCGAAAAAAGATCTATGTTGATAATTATGGATGATACCTAGAGTTTGATGATGGAGACATGGTATTCCTCTGCATATCACCATGGAATAGATTTATGAGATTTTGGGAAAAGGTAAAGCTTAGTCCAAGGTATATCGGCCCTTTTGAGATCTTTGATCGCATCGGAGTAGTGAACTATCAACTAGAACTCCCACTAAACATATCTCAAATACATGATGTATTCTATGTGTCACTCTTGAAGAAGTACATACCTGACCCATCACATGTACTCAGTCCATAGGTTGTACCATTAGAGAATGAACTCTCCTATGAAGACAAGACATTGAAGATCTTAGATTATAGAGAAATGGTTCTACAAAATAAGACGATGTCCCTCATCAAGGTGTTGTGGTGAAACCACATGTTTGAAGAAGAAACGTGGGAACCGAAGGAAGTGATGAGTTAGAGTTACCCTAATCTGTTTTAGTGTGGGAAAATGAAATTTTGAGGGGAAATTTTCTTAAGGAGGGAATGTTGTAACGACCCAATATTTTATGAATAAAATTTCATTTCATTTAATGATTTATGGATATAGAAAACACGTACACTCTTCTTTTAATTATTATGTTTAAATAACCATTAATTATAATTACCATTTATAATATATCCATTTAATAGTGATCACACGACTGATATAAATATAAGCTTTTAATAGTTCCTTTCAATATAGAAAAAGGAGATAATGGCCTCATCCAATGGACTCGAGTCATATGAATATCATTTATTGGAGCTTGAAAATGGGGTAGAATCACTAGGATTCACTCTAGACCAAGCCCAAGCTATGTTTTAACACCTTAATCCTGAATGGAATCGCCTATTGGAGAAGTTCAAGTTAATAGAGATTACCACCAGGGTGATGTTATCTGAGCCACCCCAAGATCCTGTCACTATCACACATCTTACCCTTAGATCTTATATGGGTGTTATAAGGGGTTATGTAATAAATAATTAGTCACTTATTGTGTAATCCCTTTTTATAAATAAAATTATTATTCCATCAATTCCTTTATAAGAATATCCTTTCTTTAAAAATGATGGATTTGATAAATTGATTTTTTAGGTAAAAATGGTACTTTTGAGAAATGTATATATTATCATATAAAACTAAGGTTTTTATTAATAATATTATAAAACAATTCTTATAAATGATGATTATATCAGTTTCTTATATATAAATTATTAGGTAATCAGTTTGATAAGAGTTACATTCTTTATACGATAAAACAAAAAGTGTATTTTTTTTAAAAATATTTTAAGGAATTAATGAATTTTTTAAATAATTAATATTTTAATAAAATATTATTATCAAATTAATTTTATGAATAATAAATGATTATATAATTTTTATTAAGTCAAATGTAATTTTTATTAAGGTTTGAGAACTATTTTTGTCAAAACCGGTGAATTTTCAATAAATGATGGTTTTTATTTGAAAAGTGAAAATTCACAGATTTATAAAATTATTTATAAAAAATGAATATTATTTTTGGAATCATTATGTCAAAATTATCCAAAGGTTAATTTTTCATAATTTTCTGACATAATCGAATTTTTGGGTAAAAATTAAATACCGTATAAATATATAATGTGTTTTATGACATCATAATGACCCAATAGTGATGTAATAACATACTATAAAAGGGTTATTCAGAAAATATATTTTTTCCAATTAAAATAATTTGATTTTAGATTTATTTTAATTATTTTATAATGCATTAGTGAATCCTCCTAAATGTATAATATATTTTATGATTTTAAATTCATTTCATTGAGGGTGTGACTCACCTCTACATAATCGAGGATAATATTTTAATATGTTTGGACATTGGACTTATAAAATAATTTTTTCCACTCCAATTTTGGAAAAAACCCTGGGAAAAACCATTTGAAGGTTTTTGGTTTTGAATATTTAATTATATAGATTCCAAAACATAAGTTTGTGAAATATTAAATAATTTCTCTCTCATTTCCTAAAAAATCGACCAAATCTCCCACTTCTCTTCACTAAAAATCCTTGAATCACGTCACTACTATTACCTACTCTCTATATAATCCTCCCAAGGCACCCCAATCTCTCAATAATCCCCTCTTAAAGCTCTTGAAGTCACACACTCAAGTAAGGGATTCCTTCCTTTCTCATTTTTATCCAAGTTTCTTTATATTGTAATAACCTTTTAATTTCAATAAAAAATGTTGGGGTATGATTTATAACCTCCCCATACTATCCTAATTATGTTTTAATGATGATATACCCATTTTTCTCTCATTAATTGTTTTCTTTTACACCCGTTACCATGCTGAAATTCTGTAATGGATTTCTCTCTTTTTATTTCCATTCAAGTATTTCTCCCATATTATGCATCGAAATTCAATTTAATATGTTGGGATATTATGTTCCATCATTAAATTACTTTCCATTTCATTTATAAATGATTATAGACCCATTTATCTCTCATCAACCCAACTTATGAATTTTCGTATGACGATGTTATGCTGTTGAAATTGCATCGGGATTTTCCAAGCCAAAATCACTATGTAGTGAATACCATACCCATTTATCTATCAAGTATATTCACCTTTATGCACAAATACATATGTAATGGTAATTACATGTATGTATTCCACATTACTTAATCGTGTAATAACTTATGATATTGAATGATTCCATGTTATATGATCCATGTGGCACACTTATGCATGAAATAAAATGTTAATAAAGGGTGTGCCTTGATAGCACTCCAATGCATTGGGTAATGTTTAGTATCAGGATAAGCGATGTGAAATGAGGGTTTAATCATGATAAGTCATGTTTAATTATGGTTTAATAATGCTAACTCATGTGAAATGAGGGTTTACTCATGTTAATCCATGTGCAATGAGCCTTGGGTCATACTAATATCATGTTGTATGTTGTTGCCACATTTCCATGTTATGATAATCATGATATATCATGACTTTAAGTTCATGTTTCTATTATTCTCCATTAATATTCCTATTTCCTAACATGTATTTTATTCTTCATGTTATTCCCTATTTATTCCCTTATTGGGATTTATAGCTCACTCTTTTCTTATGTATGTCCTTAGGTAATCATATGCAATGCTATGTATGAAGGAATGAGTTGGTCATGTAAACGAAGTTTTTAATAAAGATTTTGTATTAGATGTTTTAAGTTTCTATGTAATGTTATTAATTTACCAAGACACTATAACTCTTAATCCTCATAGATTTATTAAGTGCAAGTTTATTTAATAAATCATGTTTAAGTGTGTAATAAAAAGAGAAGGGTTTTTATAAGGATTGTTTAAGATTAAGTTTTAGATGATGAAATTTCATTATATATCTTTCAAGAATATCATGAGCCTTTTTATTCTCTATTTATTTATTTAGAATATATGTTTTCCTCTTATTTTCCTCATTTTATGTTCTTAAGATACTAAAAACATTTTTCAGGAAAACTTCCTTTATTTCAATCCTCAGTTGAGAATCTTTTTTCTTCCATATCGATGTTTTCTAAAAAATTAATTATTTTTTTAGTATTATACTATTATTTTTTAAAGAAAATTTTATGCATAATTTACTTTTAAAAAATGTTTTTCAATAAATTTTGTTTTTGTTTTACGAATGAGTTATTTTTGACTTTTTACTGAAAATGTGATTAGAATCCATTTTTAACACACATGACATGGAAGTAATTTCCCACTGCAATTAATGATAAATGATTTGAATCTTACTTTAAATATTTCCAATTTAATTTTAAAATAAAATATTTTCCTTAATATTTGTGGAACTTTAGATTTTAATATGTGATTTAAGAATGAAAAGGATATTTTCCTCAAGAAATATTCCAATGATCTTTTAAAGTAATTTCTTATCTATAATAGAATAATTTGGTATTAATTTGGATTTACTGGGTATATGAGCCAATAATAGCATCGCGATACTTCCTATATATGGTTTATGGTTATAATGATGAAATATCAATGAAATCTATTTTCTTTTCCATGAGTTAAGTTATGATGAATGTTTTTATGATTTTTTTTCATACATATGGATGGATTTATGATTATTTTATGAGTGTACCTATAATTTTATGACCCATAATTTAATTGGACAAATATTAATCTTCAAAGATCTCATAGGGTATATATGATGTTATCCCAAGTCTAAAAAAGAGGGTACTTGGGAGGTTATCCCATGAATAAAAGAGAGTACATAGGAGGTTATCCCAAGAAATAAGTAGGTACATGAGTGGTTAGCCTAAGCCTAAAATGTTATGAATGTCTTGGTGAGTAACCGTGATATAATATTTTTATGATAATTATTATTCCAAACTATAAGAAAATATTTTATGATAAGATATTGTGCCAATGTTTTTTTATCATGGATCATGATATTTGATCCCTTTATGATTAATGTCTTATGAACTACCATAATTTATTCCATGACTCTTGTTTGTGATATAATAATTTTATGGTATGGTTTTAAAAGGTTAATATCATGTTTTCAAACTCGTTATTCTTATATAATGTTTAAATGATCATTTATATCTCTCTTTTTTACCCTTACTGATCATATGATATCACTCTTTACTATGTTTTATTTTCCCAAGGATATGGATTATAATTTTTTAAGTATGATGTGTATAATAAGGTATATTTTTATGAATAACTACATGGGTGATGATGTAGATATTTTATGAACTAGTTATATATCTATCCATATTTCTAAATACACTAAACCTTTATAGTTCTAGAATGGATCCTAATGTAATGTATTGAATATTCATCTAAAAAAATGTGATATTTTTGTATGAAATGTATATGTCTCTATGGTTGGTATAATTTAAAAAATTTAATCACATTTGGAAACTAGGATGAGAAAATATTTTCAAGAACACTTAGGATAGACCTATATATGGGATAACATCTTATGTTATTATAAATAATGGAGAGTATTTTTCCTAGATAAATATCTTTGTATGGATACTATAAGTGGAAGTGGTTTTAGAATAGATGAATTTATGGGTAATAACCCAAAAAGTAGTTTTTCAAATATATCTTGGCCATCATTCTAATGCATGGTGAGTGTTCCCTTACTAGTAACCTAGTTTGACACTCTAAGGGGATTGTCTTGGGTAAATTCATATTTTCTTTATAAATGAACATGAAGGATTTGAAAAGATGATGATCATTAATGACCTTGGTTAAATATAATGTGTTGTATATTGAAAATAATGTGTCGTGATTTATAAATCGTATAAATTATTTTTCCTAATTATTTAGTTTCACACTATGATTATTGTTGATCACAATATGAGTTTTTGGTTTTAGTCAATGCCTAGAACCCAAAGTAGCTTTTTTAATGTTGTATGTGATAGAAAATGAAATGATTTTACTCCTATGAAACCTAATTTTATAGGATATATAATTAAACATATAATTACTATTCTTACACAACTTTCTCAAGCGATGAATCATAATGATCTTCCAAATGAGAAAAGGAGGGAACAATGTTCCGTTGAGTCCTTCATGAGGAAACATCAATCTTATTTTAGTGGATTTTATGTGACACTAGTTTATGAGGAATAGTTACTTAACATTAAAAAGATATTTTCCATTCCCTAATGTTCAGAGCATGAAAATTCATTTTGGTTGTCTATAATTTGGAAGATAAAGAAGATCAATAGTAGAATATCATAAAAAACATGAGGCAACAGAATGAAATTGACTCCATGGAGTGGGATGAGTTTAGATGGTTATTTTTTAATAATTTCATCCCTCATATTCTTCATAAAAATTTGATAATTAATTCCTAGATATGTGGTATAAAAATTAATAATCCATTGGTTCATATAAGAAAAACTTTATTATACATGTGAGGAATGATTTTATTATTATTGTTGAACCACAAAGTTTGATTGACTGATTAATCAGTTGCATAAGATCAACTCTATGATGGTTATTAGACATAAGGGACTAAAGAAGTTTTGAAGAATTCATTTGGTGTGGTACCATGGTAGACATTGATATTGGAGTTACCCATAAATATCATTAATTTGATAAGAATTGAAAGATGGAATTCAATGGAAATATTATTAATAAAAATCATAGAGGGAAGAAGATATGACTTCCACTATACTCAATGTGTGAAAGGAGACATGGAGGAAATTTCATTAAGGGGACTATTAAATGATATAATTGTGGAATGAAAGTTCATCATGCAATTAAATTCCAAACTGATGGAAAGAAGATAACAAATGAGGGAGGAAAAGAACCATAGAAAGAACCACCCACACTCCAGTGTTTCAAATTCAAGGCATATGAGAATTATGGTAATTAGTTCTCATATACAAATGTTAATAATGATTATCAACTTCATCAATCACATGATCCCATATAAAAAGTTAAATATATTATGATCATTATTACTGATGTGGTGTATGATAATGATGTGGTGAAAATTACAATTAACATCCAATCAGGAATTGATAATGTTTTATTTGATTCTAGATCTACCCACTCTTTTATATCTGATAGATTTTCTAAGGGTATCATAATATGTCCTCAATGATTAAATGTTTTATTATTAATGAAAATACTTAATGGTATGAGGACCACATCTCATCACTATAACGCTTCTCTAATTGAATTTTTTGGGAATGTACTTCCTTTATATCTTTTGATTATATCTCTAGTTGAATTTGATGTTAACTTAGGTATGTATTATCTTTACTTACATAAAAATAAAATTAATTTCCATGGAATGGAAGTTACCTTTTATATTTAGAATGAACCTATGATCTTATATTAGTTTGATGATGAATATAGGCTTCTAATGGAAATTTCATCCATTTTATGGGTCTTGATTCCTATTTGAAATGTCTTTTTAGTTCATATGGTTAGGGATAATATCAACATCAAAGATATTCCTATTATAAGATAGTTTTTTTATGTATTTCCATGAGAAATTCCTATAATTCCACTGAATTGTGAAGTTGAGTTTTCAAAAGATTTGGTTAATAGTGCTACACCTATTTTAAAGACTCGATAAGGAATCGCCTTGATTGGGTTGTAGTATTTAAAGATGTAACTCCATTATAATATTGATAATTGATTCCTTCTATAAAGAACATCATTGTGGAGTGTACCTATTCAGTTTTTTAAGAATAAATAAGTATCGATGTCACTCTATAATGATTAAATGGAATGGAACAAGATCACTATCAAAAACAGGTATCCTCTACCCCATATTGATGACTTTTTGTTCAACTAAAGAAAATAAATACTTTTCCATGACTATCCTTTATTATAGATACCATCAATTGAGGGTAAATAAGAAGGATATACCCAATACAACATTCCATACAAGGTATAGACACTATGAATCTGTAGTGATTCCAATGTTTCATACTAATTCTCCCACTATCTTCCTAGATTTAATGAATAGAGTCTTTATAGGTTACCTTAATCAGTTTTTGGTAGTCTTTACAAATTAGATTCATTTATATTCAATGATAAATTAAGATCATGAATATCACTTGATGATTATATGAAATAAATTAAGAAATTATTTGTCATATGTAAAAATTACCAAGTGTGAATTTTTGATACATAAAGTTTGTAAGAGCCCAGATACATCTAGTATGAGCCTTTGCATGTTTTTAAAGACAATAGTTCTCAGAGGAGTCCTAGAATAAGTTTTGAGGTGTTCAAATTCTAAAAGTTAGAAGCTGGGAGAATCCACGATGTGTAAGGGATTCAAGTCATGAATGTGTGGTTCAAATCATGTGTGAGGATGATACACAAGTGCTTCCTGGTAATATTATATCAGGTTCTTGGGGTATAATTACAGCAAACACACACACTCCACACACACGGGCCTGAAAGGTAGGTCATAACCCCCCCCCCCAAGGGATTAGCCACCCAACTACCCACTTTATTACATCATATATATTTGACACAAAGGACCTGTGGGAATGTAGCCCATTACATAGCTTGTAGGAATGAATTTTTTGGCAAAAGGCCTATTCTGTAAATAGTACTACTACAGTACCATCCTGCTACAGTGCCCACCGCTGCAACAATGTCTTCCACTGCTACAGTACCCACTGCTGCTATAGTGTCTGCCACTGCTACAGTACCCACCGCTACTACAGTACCGCTGCTATTACATCATATATATTGTTTATCATGACTTTATAAGACATAGTACCTTGGTATTTTTCAAAAAATATATCTCTCTATCAATTTCAAGGTGATCCGTGATGCTCTCTCTAGAATATTTCAAATCCCTTTGATAGGTATCAATTCTTGACCTTCCATCTTCGACCTATGGTGATCTGAGGTACATTATACCTCTTTTGTCATCATTCTTGGATATAGATCCTCCATATTCGTATTTCCATGCGATGTAAGTTTCTCTTTATCATTATAAAAATGTTTAATTGGTTGTTTTTTGGTCTGGTTGTATCACAAAATCCTTGGAGGGATATAGCTCTTATGAGAGGGGTGATCGGGATCGATGATGTTGGTTTGTTCTGGTGTGAAGAACGTTTATTGATTTTGGATAGAGGATTCATTAATTATCCAATTTATTTATGTGCAATCATCAATTTATCATAGTTTAGTTCTTTGGATGGAAATGAAGTTGACCTAAAAATTATTGAACCATATTGATAAAGAATTGTTTGTAGTGATCTCATGTTGTTTCTTTCTACCATGATAATGGCTTGAATCTTGATTTTAAAGATAATGTGCTATCTATATTGTGATTTTTAGAATTTGTTTTTTTTTCTATGGATTGTAATGTTGTTATTGAAGGAAATTGATAAAGAACATAAATCTAGAATTAATTAATTAATTGGTTTAAGAATTAATGAATATTCATTTTGTAATGAATTGGTTAATTAAAGATGGAATAATAACCATTTGTTTGATAAATATGATTTCTTTGGCCTGATTTTCCCATTTTCTAGAGAAGGATGTGTTCCTAGAGTTATGATCCCTGAGAGATAACTTATGTGTGAAGGCTAGATGACTTTTTGGGGGCTTAGATTTCCCTATTGCCTGTTCTTGTTTTTTTCCTACATCTTTTTTGATGTACTCTAGATGTGAACTTCACTATGTGATTATATAAAGGGCTGGGAGGCCCAGATGTGATGGATGAGTCTGGGATTCCTGATGTGATGTGGGGCATGGAGTCTTGGATGATGTGGTATCATTTGACATTTTTAATGGTGAGATACATCGGGATATGCATGTGGGTGTCAAGGATGACACCATATATAATGGAACAGGTTGAAGATGGGATTACCCATTTATGTGATAAATATGTATTTGTTTTTGAAATGAATCATCTTAATGGTCAATGTATGAGTTTCTTATTTTATCTGTATTCATTTCTCCACTACTTGAGGTGGTTGAATGTGTTCGGTTGCATGTTTCCTCTTATTGGTAGCATAGGTTGGTTTTCCTAGAGTACCTGTATTATGGAATGATGCTAATAATTAATAAATAATTCTTAACCAATGGGGTGGGTGTTGATGGAATGAAAATGCTAAGAATATTTTAATATTGATAAACCATAGAATCTATTTAGATTATTCCTAGAGGCCATGTAACTTATGATGGAAGTTAATGAATGTATATTGAAATAATATTAAATGTTAATTTAATGGATAAAAAATTAATTAAAAAAGGAAATAAATAATTAATGTATATATATTAAATGATTGTGGGCTTATAGGATATATGGTATTAACTGTAGCAGTTGGGATTCCAATTGAAGTTAGTTGCGGTTGAGTCTAAGACCTTGTTATTCTTATAGTGTTTTTGTGAGATATATTATATCCTCTATATTTGATGATTTTATACACTTCTCCAACCATGTTGGTTAGGGATACTGACACCTAGTGGACTCTTAGAGGGTGTTTCCTCAATATCCTAGTGGGAGGATGGATGGCTAACTGCCCCTATGTCCCCACTCTATTCTCCTGGTAGTTACATGTGCTGGTATGCATGACAGTTTGTTTCCCCATATATGTGTGTATAGGGATGTGATGGATTGTGGTTATTCACACACATGTATCACCAGATATAGTATCCAAATGATTATTTTAGGTATGATGTGTATTTTATGCGATGGTTTGAGGTACTTACTATGTGTATGGGATGTGACGGCTTGAGGTATAATACTCGATGTATGGTACACATCATACGAGCTATGTTGGCTTCTTGAAACTACTTAGTTATTATATATGGTGATGGGATATAGTATAATATGATGATTTTATTCACAAGGTCCAGGTTGTGATACCTTTCCCAGGTTTCTTCAGGATGGATTATTTTGGAGAGAGATGGCTAGTGATGTGTGACGTTGGGGCAGAGTGGCAAACTAATAGGGAAGCAAGAGAGGGGTAACCTTTAGTTTTCATTATTATATTATATAATCACTTGTATATGATACTTGGTGAGTGTTATCTATAGTGAGGCTATGAAATTCGTATAACTATTTATGGGGAAAGTTAGGTGCACTATTACTGACTTTGATTTATCATAATTTCTTTGTCATTTGAATGAGAGGCTACAGGGAGGATCCTACTGAGTATACTACCATAATCACCCTATGTATATATAAACTATTTTTTAGGCCATCCATATTAGGTTGAATATCAGGTTGGATATAACTAGTTTTTGGTTTTATAGAAGCAGATTGGGCATCATGTTCATTGTCATATTTACCTTTTTGGTGCTTTTAGTTTTCCTTTCAGCTGTTTGGTACTATTTGACATTGCATGTTTACACTTGTGATTTCTTTATATAAATGTCTGAGCAGGTGTCAATTGGTGTGTCTATATTATACCCCTCTTACACATGTTATATTAAAATTTAATTCCTCTTATATATATTTTTATTATACCCTTAGTGCTAGTCACCATGTGGGGGCCTACTGGATGAGGGACTCAGGCAGTCAGCATCTCCCTTATCTCATTGCTGACCCAGGAGGGGTACACATTAGGGGGGCCAAAAAGAGATGTATAAAATGTTAATATTGAGAAATATGATGTGGTTTGGAGTTAGGAACATGATATATTTCAGGGTTTGGTAGGGAAATAGTGTCAGATAATTTTACTGAGCGATGTACAAATTGGAGACTAGCTGAGACATGGGTATTTAGGGCCCCCTCTAATCTGATGCATGGAGATTTAGGTTTACTAATTCTACTAAATTAAGTGATACCAATTTCAGGGTATATACCTTGGAAATAATCGTGCATCATTCTTCTTTGTGACTATGTTTTAAATGGGTTGACCTTGGGATGGTATAAAACCTTAACAAGATAATATAATAATTAATTAATTAATGTTAAGTATTTCATATTCCAGTTTTAGGAGATCAAACAATTTTTTGTTTTTTTAGGCATGGATCTAGGTCGACTTCCTCATTTGGTTAATGCTAAATATATCCAGTGGGATGTGATAGCAGATCACTAAGTAGTGGAGGTCGATGATAGAGTCACTTGGAAGAGGATAATCTGAGAGTTTTAGTTTTAGGTTTTATAGAAGTAAGAGAGATTAATTTTAGATTCAGTCACCAAAGATTGGTTGAATGAGGATGGGAAAAAATTCTATTAGATCCATTCTAGGAAGGATCATTGGGTTCCATTTTATTTGATAATGTTTTGTAAATAAGTGAGTCAATGGTGGTTCTTGTTCCACAAGGATCATGAGGAGTCGGCAGTCTCATGAGAGAAGTTATGAAACCAGTTCGTAGTATCTTTCCTTTATTATACTATGAATCTAACCAGTCACCAGGAGCTACTTATCCTTCGATATGGGAGTTCCAATGTGAGAGAGTTTGGGATCAGTTTTAGGACCCTTCTACAATATGATTTAGACTTATTTCTAGATGAGAAGGCCATTGAGAGACATTTCATGGAGGCTTTTCATCCAAAGATCCAATTCTAGGTAACCCCATTTATGATAAATATGTATCTTGGGGTGCTAGAGAGAGAAGAGATTATTAATTTTATGTTGTAATGAACCGAATAATAATGATATGGTATTCATCAAGATTCCTAAAACAGTGGAGATGTGGTTTGGGGTTCTCAATTTTCAGGAAAAAAGAGCTTTCAGTCAACTAAGGGTAGGTAACAGCCCTCATCATCTTGTTTCTATAGGGTAAAAAACTCTTAGACCTATTCCAAGGGGTCAAATGCGTATTTTTTTCTTATGGATCCTGAGTTCATTAGTGGCGAGTGTTCATAACCTTTCTATGTAGTCATCGTGGACCAAGTGTCCCACTTTAGGTTCCTTAATTGAGGTAGTTTCAGTTGAGATAATAGCAGCATGGTGTTTCAGTTTGGGATCAACAAAGAGGAGTTGAGGTAGGCAAAGTATATCCCCAAGATGCTCCTAATCCTCATTGATCATAGCATAGTTATAGAGGTGGTTATCAATAAGGTTAATTTTGTTGTGGAGTAGTTCATAATCAATGATATACTTTAGTGTTTCTAACAATAGGTGATCCATAAGTCATTTGAGGTACCCTTTACTTATTTTCTACATAGGTTTATGCTTTATTTGATTTAGGAGATACACAGTACTTTATATCACCTACCCTCATCCATTATTTGAGACTAAGTTAGGGAGGCTTTGAGTTCCCTTGGCGATGACAATTCCAGTTGGAGGTTGAGCTAACTTGTTTGAAGTATATAGAGATTGTGAGCTAGTGATGGGGAAACACCACTCTTGGAGAGATTTACTATGTTTATGGATATATCCATGTGAAATCATCCTCATAATGGATAATTTTTATTCAATTTATGTTATCATGGATTGCTTTAGGAGGTATTTTGTATTCTATGATATTGATGGAGATCCAGTAGTGCTTCATGGTGAACAAGACCCTTAAATGGTTCAGAGGCATGTTCACTCCTTATCTTTCTTTATGGATGAGATGATGTTGAGTTCATCACAAATTCAAAATTCTATCTTTCCTAGGGTTATAGAATAATATCCTAATATATTTCCATAGGAGGTTAGAGCATTACCCACTTGAAAGGAGATCGAGTTTGGGATTGAGCTATAGCCATGCATGTGTCCTATCTCAATGTATCTATATAGAATGATGCCTCATGATTTGTGGGATCTATGAGTAATGATCTATGATATTTTTCATCAAGGTTTTTTTAGTTGAGTGTGTCACCTTAGGGTGCACCAGTTTTTCTCTTAAAGAAGGTCAATGGCTATTTGCATCTTTGCCTCGATTATCTTTTCTTGAACCAATTGAGAGTGAAGAACCTCTATCCTCTTCCATGGATTGATTATTTATTCGATAATTTAAAGGGAGAAATTTGGTTCTTGAAAATCAATTTGTATTCAGGATATCATCAGATGAGGGTGATGGATGATGATATTTAGAATACTACTTTCTATTGTATTTATGGGCATTAAGAGTCTATTTTGATACCATTAATTGTGATGAAAACTCAAGTAATAATCATGGGGTTGATTAATTCAGTATTCAGAGAGTTCCAAGATGAGTTCATAGTATCATTTAGTGATGAAATACTTGTGTATATTGCATCTGATGAGGATCATGCAGATAATCTGTATGCCATTTTGGGAGTTCTTTATCATGAGAATTTGTTTTGGAAGTTTTTAAATTATTATTTTTGGTCATATGAAGTATGTTTCATGGGGAATGTAATGTCCCAATATAGATTAGTTGTGGATACATTGAAGATAGATGCAGTTTTGTCTTGGGAATCCTCCTATGTAGTGGTAGAGATGAAAAGTTTCCTTGATATTTTAGGCTATTACTGGAGGTTCATAACTGATTTCTCTTAGTTTGTGACTCCTTTGACAACCTTGACCAGAAAGATCAAGTGTTCTTATTGACTGAACAATGTTAGAAAGCTTCTGATTACTTCAAGTAGAAGTTGTTCAGTACTCCAGTCCTTTATTTTTTAGCAGAGGGAGTTCCGTTTGATGATTTATGTGATGCTTCATGTCTTGTATTGGGTTGTGTTATGATACAATAGGTATTTATTGTTTCTTTTGGGTCTTAGAAGTTACATCCCCGTGAGTATAACTATTTAACCTATGATTAGGGGTTGGAAGTAGTTGTGTATTCTTCAAATTTTTGGTTAAATCACCTCTTCAATGAGATTTTTTTAAAGATCATAAGAGACTGATGTATTTCTTTTTCCATTGGGATTTGAACTTGTGATAATGTCGTGGATGGAATTCTTTTAGGATTATGACTTTTATATTTCTTATACATTAGAAAAGGGAAATTGTATAGCCTATGTTCTGAGAAATATGTCACATGGTTATGTCGTGCATGAATATAGATATTTATAGATAGTGATGGAAGAACTCTTATTTATGCATCTATATATGGGAGATGTTTGAGGTAGATGTTTTCTTTTCCTGATTACGTTGCAGTCTTCTTTGGTGATGCGGGTGGAGGAGTCCCTACTAGGGGATTATGAGTTGAAGGTATGGAGGGACCGAGTTATTTATGGAAATTCCCCTGATGGATGGTCTTAGGAGGGAAAACACTGGGTTTGTTCCATGGAAGGCTTTTAGTTCCTATAGTGATGCATGAGATATTTCTCTATGAGTTCTATATCTTATCTTTGGTAGTAAATTATAGCATTAAAAATATCTTATAATATTTGAGAGGTCAATTTTGGGGGCCTGGGTTGAAGTGTGCAATTACATAGTTTATTTCTCGATATTTGGCCTCCCATAAGGTGAAGTTCAATCACCATGTTTCTAGTGGTTTTCTCCAGTTGTCAGATGTTCCCCATTTGAAGTATGAGGACATATCAATGTACTTCATTACTGTTCTACCTCAAGATCAGGGAGGCTATGATTATATATGGGTCATTTTGGATCATTTGATGAAATCATCCCACTTTATAGAAATTAGGGAGTCATTCTCTATAGAGGTTTATTGAGGAAGTATGTGGAGGTGGTGGTGTGAATCCACAAAGTCCTAAGGATAATCATCTCCGATAATGATCCCCATTTTACCTTTAGGGTGTGGATAGTTTTCTATCATATTTTTGATATCATATATGACTTATAACTTATTTTAGTTTATATACAGATTATTAGATAGATCAGACCATCTAGACTCTAAAAGACATGTTTCACTCGTGTGTCCTTGTTTTTGGAGATTCATTGATGAGCCAAATTCCCTTTTTGGAGTTTTCTTACAATAATATTTTCCATTCCACTGTTGGTATAACTCCATTTGAATATTTTTATGTATGACCATGACTTTCTCCATTGTTCTAGACTGTGGTCATAGAGGCAGTAATTATCAGGATGGAACTTGTACAGAATACAACAGAAATGGTAGAGGTAATTCATGAGAGCATGAATGTGTCACAAGATTATTATAAATATTATTCTGATCATAGGAGGATACCTCTTGAGTTCAATTTTGGAGATCAAAATTTCTTGATGGTGAAACCTCATCATAGGCAGTGAAGGGTTTTTCATGGGAGTAAGCTTTCTCCTCAATTTTTTGGGCCTTTTAAGGTGATGGTTCATGTTGTATTGGTGGGATATTAGATAGAAATTCCCTTGTATATGATCATAATACCTGATGTTTTTCATGTGTCGTATCTCCATTGTTTTATTCATGATAACTCCCATGTCATATATTGGATCAAGATTCATATTGATGATGATATGACCTTCAAGGAGTGGACTATAGAGATCTAGGACCACCAGGAGAAGGTGTTTCACAGGCATGATATTACCTTGATTCATGTCTTATGGCGGAATGATGACATGGAGGAGTGTAACATCCCCAAATGATAAAGGGTTAAATGACTAAATGATATGACTCATGTTAACAAGGCGCACCTTCCTTTTCAGAAGCCTACCTGATTAGAACTCCACAGTTAAGCGTGCTTGACCTGGAGTAGTGATCAGGATGGGTGACCTCCTGGGAAGTCTCTTAGGGTGTGTGTAAGTGAGGAAAAAACACACTAGAAAGGACATGTGTTGGCATGTGGGGACTATCATTAGTCAGATAACATGTTAGGGCACATGGGTGGGACCTAGGGTGGGGCCCACGTGTCTGCGGGGAAACTGGTGGGCGGAGCCTAGTTGTCACATTTGGTATCAGAGCAGGAACCCAGCCTTAAGTGCGATGCACTGCCTAGGTTGAGTTGTAGGGCCCACAATGAGGGCGTTGTGCTCTAAAGGGGGGGGGTGATTGTAACATCCCCAAATGATAAAGGGTTAAATGACTAAATTATATGACTCATGTTAACAAGGTCCACCTTCCTTTTCAGGAGCCTACCTGATTAGAAACCTCCTGGGAAGTCTCTCAGGGTGTGTGTGAGTGAGGACAAAACACACTAGAAAGGACATGTGTTGGCCTGTGGGGACTGTCATTAGTCATATGACATGTTCGGGCACGTGGGTGGGACCTAGGGTGTGGCCCACGTGTCTGTGGGGCAACTGGTGGGTGGGGTCCAGTCCTAACAAGGAGGGTTATTGGGAATGTGATTAGTATATGCACACTAAGTACCCCAATCTATTTTATGTTTAGATATTCTCTTTTAACATTGTTCATTTTTTGGATTTTGACCTTTCTAGTTTATGAGATAGTTCCCTATTGTTTTTTATTGGTAACCTTACTCTTTATTGAGAGGTATCTCCCATAGGAGAGTGTTTAGGATCTAGTTATTGTTTTTGTGTGGTTTTTTTCTTATTACCTCTATGTGAGGTAGTTTATCTCCTATGATGGAACGATCTTGGATAGGTATCTTGCAAGGTGTCTATTTGAAAAACCCATTTACGTTTTCTCTATATGTTTGGTTTTTCATTCTTAAGGAAGATAATGTTTTGATAGGTATATAATTTAAGGCTTCATATCCTTCTAGTTTGACCCTTTTCATGTTTCAAAAGCCCGTGGTGCTCAGAGGAGTCCTAGAGAAGGTCTATAGGTGTTTAGCTAATAAAATCTTGAAACATGAAGAATTCACGACGTGTATGGTTTTCATGTGGTGAATGTGTGGTTCATGGATTGTGTGAGGATGGTTCATAGGGTGATTTATGAGATGAATTAAATTAGGGTTAAATAGTTGAGGCAAAAAAAAATTTATTGGAACTTAAAACCTAACACTTACATGGCATGAGAGGGTTTCAAATCATGAAATCTACTATCTAGTGTGCCTTTATAAGATATAACAGCTTGGGTTTTTTCAAACCCTGTGGATCTATCATGATTTCTAGGAGGTCTGCAGTTCTCTCTCCAGGTGTTTTGGAATCCCTTCCATGGGGATAGATTCTTTACCTTTCATCTTCTCCCCATGGCTATTCAAGGTATATTCTACCTCTTTTCACATGGTTCTTTGATCTGAATCATCTAACTTCTTCTTTCCATGCGATGGATATTTCTCTCCATCATTCTAACATAATTTTCTTGGTTGTTTGTTGGTTCTATTGTGAAATAGCATCCTTGATGAGATGCATCACTTTTCGGAGGGGTTATCAGGATCTATGATGTTGGACCATTCTCATTTGAAGATAATTTATGCCTTTGAGTTATATGATTCATTACATCTCCTATTTATTTACATATAGTAGTAAAGTTATAAGGGTTTAACTCTTTTAATGGAAATGGAGTTAACCTAAAAATTATTGGACTGTATTAGCAAAAAATTGGTTGTAGTGAGCACATGTTATTTCTTTAAACCATGATAATGGTTTTCCTCTTGATTTTTTGATACTGTTCTTTCTATGTTATGATTTTTAGAATCTATTTTTATGTGGTTCTTGATGAAAATTGATAATGAATGTAAAGATGGAATTAATTTATTAATTTGATTAAGAATTAAAGAAGATGCATGTTGTAATGAATTTGTTAATTCAAGATGGAATAAGACCCTATTTTTTGATAAATATAATTATTAGGGAATGAGTTTCCCATCATCTTGATAAGTCTGATTGCCTTGAGTTTGGAGCCATGAGAGATCTCTTATGTAAAAAGGTTGGATGCCTTGTTTTAGGGATTAGATTTCTTTATTGGTTGTGATTATTTGTTTCCTACTACTTTTGTGATGTTCTCTAGATGTAATCATCACTATACAATGTGATATGGGATAATGAGGCCCATATTGGATGGATGATCCTGGGATGGTTGATGTGATGTGGAGTGGGGAGGTCCTGATAATGTGGCATCAGTTGAAAACTATTATTGTGAGATGCATCAAGATATGTATATGGGTTTCAGGGATGACACCAAAGATTATGCAATGGGTTAAAGTTGGGCTTACCCATTGATGTGATAATTTTATATGATTTCTTGGAATGAATCTATTTAATGGATAATGGTTGGGTTGCTTATTTTATATATATTCTTTTCTCTACTGCATGAGGGAACTGGTTGTGATTGGTTGGATGTTTCCTCTTATTGGTATATTAAGATGATTTTCCTAGAGTACTTGGATTATGGAATGATAATAATAATGAAAAAATACTTCTTATCCCATGAGGTTGGTATTTATGGAATTAAAATAATGAAAATATGTTAATATTCATAAACCATAGACTCAGTTTGGATTATTCTTAGAGGTCATGGACTTCATAATGGTGGTTAATGAATATATCTTGAAATAATGTGAATGGTTAATTTAATGGATAATAAGTTAATTAAAAATGTAAATTGAAAAAGTGAAATAATTAGTTAATGTATCTTGTTTAAATGCTTGTTTGTTTATAGGATATATGGTCTTAGCAGTAGCAGCTGGCAGTCCAAGAAATATTAGGTTCAGTTGAGTCTAAGACTAGGTTATGTCTATAGTGTGGTAATGTGATATGTTATATCCTATATATTCTGGTATTTCATACATTTCTCCACCCATTTGGTCATGGAAAATGAAACCTAGTAGACTCTAGGAGGGTGTTTTCTCTAATATCCCAGTGGGAGGATGGATAGTTAACCACCACCTTTGGACCCACTCTCTTCTCTTGGTAGTTACTTATGATTCTATGAATGGCGGTTAGTCTCTCCATATATGTGTGTAGAGGATTTTTGATGTATTTTTTTATTCACACACATGTATCCCCAGATATAGTATCTGAAGGACTATTATAAGTTTTACATGTATAGAATGTGATGGATTAATGTATGGGTAGTTATGGAATATGGTATAATACCTAATGTATGATATGCGCCATATTATTTGTGGTGTATTTTAGAAAATTCTTGATTACTATATATGGTGATCTGATATGGGATGATGTGACGATGTGATTCATGAGTTGTAGGTTGTGATGCCTTTCCATGATATCTTTGGGATGCCTTATTTTGGAGGGAGATGGATCAGAACCTGTGATGTTGGGGGAGAGTGGGAAAATAGTGGGGAAGTGGGGGAGGGGTACCCTTAATGTTCCATTATTATATTATATTCTTTCTTTTATGTGATATTTGGTGAGACTTAGCCATTGTGAGGTTGGGAACATAGTATACCTATTTAGGGGATGAGTTAGTTTTACTATTGTTCATTATGCCTTACATTATTTATTTATCTTTTTCTTAAGATTATCTATGGAGGATCCAATTGAGTATACTACTTTCCTAACCCTATGTATATAAAAACTATTCTTCAGTAATCTGGAGAATACTTAATATTGGGTTGGATGTTACAAGATCGTGGTTTTGTAAGAGCTGTTTGGGATTTGTGGTCGGTGTCATCTTTTCCTTTTTGGTACTTTTCGTTTTCATTTTAGTTGTTTAGTACTGTATGAAATTGAATTTTTTCACTTAGTATGTATTTATATACATGTTTGGGTAGGTTTTTATTGGTGCATCTATCTTATCTCTCTCTTTTCCATCTTCTCATAGAGGGTAATGCCTCTCATATGTATGTTTACTCTACCCTCAGTGCTAGTTTCCAACCTAGGCCTAGTGGTGGCTAGACTTAGGCAGCCACCATCTCTCTTCTCTTATTTATGGACCAAGAGGGGTAAATTTTGGGGGGAAGGGTTTGTTACAAAGTTTCATTTTTGGGACATATAATCTAAAGAAAGGGTATATCAGTGGATTTATACAAGATGGAAGTTATTGAATTATGGCCTAGATAAACCACTATGACTGATATCTATAGTTTTCTTAGTTTGGATGGATATTATCTATGATTTTTGGAGAGTTTATCAATATCTAATCCTCTCACAAAACTCACATAGAAGGGATCCAAGTTACTTTATAAAAAATGTGAAGATAAGTTCAAGAAACTGAAGATATGGTTAGTCAGCACAGCTATTCTTATATCACCCTGCAGTGGAGAAAGGTTTGTGATCTATAGTGATGCATAGAATATGGTAATGGGATGTTTCCTCATGTATAATGATATGTTGATATCTTATAACTCACAAAAATTGAAGGTTCTTATGAAAAACTACCCAACTCATGATTTAGATCTAGCTAAACTAATATTTAATTAAAGGTATGGAGGTAGTATATTTATAGATAAAGTTGTGATATACATATTTATCATGAATTTTTAATGTATATAATCACTATAAAGAGATAAATATGTTCCATATTAGATGGTTGGAGTTGACAAATGATTAAAACTGCTCAGTACATTACCCCTTAGGAAAGAAAACTAGGTGGCCAATACATTGAGTCAAAATGATCAAGATGGCTTATCTATGATGAGGATTATAGAAGATAAAATTTTTCTGTATTTTTAAATGATGGATCATGAACTATTTCAAGAAAGGGAAAATATTATCTTTTTGAAATAAGTGTTCAACCATCTATCTAAATTGGGATTAAAGAGGCACAAAAGGAAGATTTATAACTATATAAGATGGTCAGAAATGTTCCTGAGTTCAATATTGATTCTTATAGAATGACAAGGTTAATGAATCATGTATGTGAAATTTCCATACCAAATTTGAAGAAGGATCCTTTATATAATGATCATAGTTCATCATTATTTATTCATCATAGAATTAAGAAGATGTATAGATATCTAAAATAGTATTTCTAGTGGGACAACATGAAATGTGATATTTTAGAATAAATATATTGATTCTAGGAATGTCAAAAAGTTATGAATCATATATAGAAGTCTAAGAGGTTTTTAAAACCATTACACATGCCATAATGGAAATATAAAAACATCACAATGGATTTTTTTTATTGGACTCCACAAAACATCTAAAAGAAATAACGATATTTGGGTTATAGTCGATCAACTTATGATATTAGAAAACTTCATTATAATCATATTATAATTCTATATTGATCATATATCCCAAATATACATTAAATAAGTGGTAATGTTTTTGTGGATTTCATTTTATTATATTTGATCAAGATCTAAGGTTTACATCAATGTTCTAGTGAAGTCTTATATACGATCTGGAAACATAGTAGAGTTCTAGTACTGCTTATTATCCCAAAAAATATGTTCAATCTGAGTGAACCACTAAAACCCTAGAGGAAATGATGAGATCTTGTTCTACAGGGTTTAATAGTGATTGGTATCAACACTATTCTCCATCCAAATTTTCTTACAATAATAGATTTCACTCAAGAATTCAGAAAAATCTTTATAAATCCCTTTATGGAAATAATTTTAGAACTCTAATGTGATGAGATGAAGTTGGGAAAATAAAGCTATTATGACCTTATCTAGCTGAGTAAGTGGTAGATAAAGTTAGATCTATTTAGCAGTACATTAAGGTAGCACAAAGTTAACAACAATTTTACTATAAAAATTATTAGATAAATTATGAATTTGAAGTTATTTAGAAGGTATTATTGTGAATTTTTGTATGGAAGAAGGTTATGAAATTTAGAAATAAGTGAATGAAAAACCCTAGGTATATTTCCAACTTCCTGATTCTTGATTGAATAGGGATGATAGATTATCTCTTAGCGCTTCCACTGAAACTCTATCAAATTCATGATGTGTTAAATGTATCTATATTAAGGAAGTACATACCTAATCCATACCATATATAGGAATAATAGGTTATAAAACTAGGGCATGATCTTTCATATGAAGAATAACTGGTAGAAATCTTGGATTGTAGAGATAAAGTGTTATGAAACATAACTAATCACCTAGTTAAACTTCTTTAGAGGAATCATAAATTCAAATAATCTACTTAGGAACCCAATAATGTAATGAAACCAATATATCCTCATTTTTTTAATTGTAGTGATGGAATTTTTGGGGTGAAATACATTTTAATGTGGGTTGAATGTAACACCCTGATATTTTATTATATATTTTACCCCAAATAAATTCAATTTCATTAATAGCTTATGATATACTAACCCCGAGCCTAAATGAATTATAATATTGTATATCATTATAACCTAGTAGTTAAATTAATATAAATAATAACAATAAACAAATTTTTAAAATTTTGTAAAATGTTTTTGGATATATAAAATATATCTATAAATAAGTACTCATTTTTTGCAAAGTATTTACATGATTTTCCTCAAAAAATAATTTTTTATTGATTTTTATAAGAAAATAACAACATTATTTTATTTCACTATAATAAAATGTATTTGAAAAAATTAATATTATTTTTTAAATAATCATATAAAAGTTAACATATGGTGACATTTTTTAGAATCATCTAAATTGATTGATTTTTCAGTGAATAGTAAAAAAAATATTTTTCAAATATTGTTATTACCTTTTATTAAATCAAGTTATTTAAAGGTTTAATTATATTTTGTTTGTAGTATTAAAGGTACATATGACCCATTTGAGTTTTAATAATATAAATAATACCATTTAAATCAGTAATAGTCACGATTTTGATATAACTTATTTGTTATTCTTAAAACACATTTTTATAAAAACTGTTATGTATTTCATTTTATGTATTTATATTAAAATTTATTTCTTCCACATATAGAGATTTAATCATGAAAAATTTATCCCAAATTTTTAATTAGGAGGTTCAAATATGATAAATAGGTCCTTTTGCTTTTTTTCATTGTGAATAGCAACTATGGTAAATATTTGTCACCTTAGTAAGGGTAAAATGGGTAATGGAGGGTTAAAACTAGGATATAAGGTCTCAAATTTGATAAAAAAACTTGTATTTATATAATTTTAGGGAATAAATTAGACCATAGACACCCAAAAGTTGAATATATGGCATTTTGGTTCTATTTTCCATCGATAATAACATTTATGTAATTTTAAGTAAAGAAATTTCCAAAATTCCAGTCCCTAGAATTTAATATCTATAAAAATTTCATATAAGGATAGAAAGAGGATAATTTTGGTTTTAATTTTTTTTTAATTATAAATTAATTTAATTTAACATGATATTTTATTTTTAATTTTTAGGGATGAAATAAATACCTTAAATTCTTACACAACGTCGACCCAGTCCTTGTGCAAGTAGTAGAAAAATAATTTAAATGTTTTTCAAAACAATAAAAGTAATATTTTTTGGTTGAGTTATAGTTCCCCAATAATTTCATATATTAATATAACAAATTAGATATTTTATAAATTTATATATTGAAATTTCTTTATTTTCATATTGTTTTCAATGTCAAATTGTGTGAATGGTTTATAACGAACTATGTTATCCACCTACACATGTCATTGTAGACATGGGATAACCACCATTGTTCCATAAACATTTTGGAATTTGTTTAACCACCAATGTAATTTTATGATCTCATGAGATGAAAAAAACTATCCAATGTATTGAAGGGTTATAATAGACAAAATTTTAAAATAATTGTAAACCATATATGTGTGTGATATTTGAGTATGAAAACTTTATTAATTCCATAATATCTTAATTAACCCATGAAAAAGAAACATGCTTCATAATAAAATAATAATATGTTTTCCCAAGACATAAATAAAAATATATTTGATTATATAATTATATAATATCCCTAATGAAGTGTAAGAAACATTAAATTATACTAACATAGATGAAAAAAACTTTTATAAAAATAGTAGGAAATTTCTTTGGAAGACAAAATGAAATAACATTTACTTTTGATAAAAAAAATTGAAAACAAAACAATTCAAAAAAATTGAATAAAAATTAAGTTAGAAAATAATGAATACATGGAGAGTAATATTATTAAATAAAATTGATGGATATGAAAGAAAAATGAGTTTTTAGGGATGATGCTTAAAAAAGATATTGTAATCGAACATTTGTAATGAAAGCCAAAGTCATTAGAAAATGACTCAAGTGAAAAAAAATTAAAAATACTCCTTTAATAGTTTTTGAAATTAAGTAAAATAAATTTGAAATTAAAAATAATCAATCATTAAATTTTTGTGAAGGATATTTATAATACATTGTAAACAATATTGAGATGGATGAGAAATATCTCTAACCAAAAAGAAGAGTTGAGGTTGGTTCTCATTTACAACCATTATTTCAATTGAATTGTGAACTAAATTGATGGAAAATGTCATAAATACATGTAAATTACATTAATAAGATGATGAGAAAAAATATATGTGGTTTTTATATATAAATAACTTACAGTTTCCCAAAATAGAAATTTCAACATAGATAATCTTGACTTCAAAGTTATATTGTAACAAAACCCTAACATTTATATTCAAGTTCCATGAATGTGATTTAACATCTTGTATGATAAACATAACCATCATAATTAATTTTTTAGTACCTTATTCATATTTAATACCTTTTAAATAATTCATTTTTAATCCTTTAATACACATATATTAGTCAATTAATTTTTATTTTCATCATGAGATGTTAGTAATATTGATTGTTTTGTACATGTTTCTTAATGGTGATGTAGATACTCATTCCATGATAAAAATTTCATAATTATTATATTATTAATGGTATTGGAATATTTTTTTCAAATTATTTATAAGACCATGGTCATTTTATGGGATTTATGGGTATGATTCGTAAGAATTGAATCCATATCAAGCATGTTTTGGGGGATTTTCTAATAATAAGTTACATCACAATGGCCACTAATTTTTAATTTCACACTTATAAAACAAAATTAATGATAAAAAATACTCATTAATATCATATATTATGATTATTAATTCCTTGATACTTACTCATGATGAAAATTTATAATGCTTTTATAGCATCGTTCATGTGGGTGGTTGAATCGACCCAAACAAGAACATTATATACTAGTGAATGTGTAAGAGTATAGAGTTATATAATAGTAATTTCATTTACTCAGAATTATAATGATTTAAATTTAACATAAATAAAGTTTATAGTGAAACATAAAAAATGTGAATGTGATAATTTAATTGAAAAAAATATGGTGAAGAACAAAATAGTTACATTAATGAATTCTCTCCACCTCTATTCAAGTTCCATTACAATGAAATATTTAGGGAACCATAATTGACCTAGAAGGTACCAAACATATAAAAATTATTTAGGATAATTAAATTGGAAGATACTTAAATAGATATGATAAGGAATATATTGTTTTGGCAGTGGTAGAGGAGGGGTCGTTTTATTGTGAGTTTTGAGTGGCATTTCCACAAATATTAATTCTATAATGTAAAAGGTTTTCATTTTAAAAGGGAAGTGGATAACAAGAGGAAGATAATGGATATGGGTCATTAATCCCATAATACACCCAACTCTAAGATGATTTTTCATGAAAATTTAAGTCATTACCGCTTAGTTTAACCATTTTTACCTCATTTTACCTTTACCATGGTAACTCAATTTTTTCCTAACATTTTTTATGAGTAAACATGAAATTAACCTATTAACCTAATTTTGATGTGTTTATTAATAAAATATACTCAATTTATTGAAATTAAATTTAAATATATGATAATTTTAAATTCTATTAAATTATAATATATATATATATATGTGCATAAATGTTTTTATAGAAAAATATCTTCTTAAACATGAACTGTTCAGAAATGTATTTCATGTTAATTACTAATTTAATGCGTTTTTATATATTTATTATATTTTGAAACATTAAATTCATCATTTAAAAGTTATTAATTTAATTTATTAAGTTAATAATACATAATACTTAGAAAAATAGTTCTTTGAAAATATCAATTTTTAATATTAAATAATTTTTATCACATACCATTACAATTTTTTATTTCTATTTTAAGAATTAAATTATATCAATACATAAGTATTATGATATTTATTTTTATTTTTTAAATAAATTATATAATTCTTTATTAATAATAATAAGTATCAAATAAAATGAATTTTTCTTAAAAATTATTTCTAATAAATATTCTCTTCATTTCATTCAAGGATTATTTAATATTTTTGAATTATATTATTTTCAATTTGATAAAAAATATTACACCCCTTCATTATAATGATTGAATAAATGAATAATCAACAACTTTATATCCAATAACCATATTTACAAGGGATATATTTCCAACATCCATATATCCAATAGTCATATATATAATGTACATATTTTATTCATATATATAGGTTTTAAAAAAAATCTCAAAACATTAATCTTATTTAATTATATATAAATATCTCTAATATATTTCTAATTTTTTGCTTCCTTCCATAATTTCAATCAAGGTTAAAATATTTATGGAAAACTAAAAGAATAATGATTTTATATTCAACGTATTTCTATTTAGTTATATATTTATTTCACATTTACTTTTCATAATGGTGTTTTATATTTTATTATGATAAGGATTATTTTTTATCATTAATTATAATATTTTATCTCAATAATATATATCATGGTTCATTTAGTTAAATGTTTTTTGTGAAATAATTTATTTAAAATAATAATTATTTAATTAAATAATACATAATAAAATCATGGGGTGTTACATTCTACCTCCTTAAAAGTACTTCACCCTCAAATTTTTTTACTCTGATAAAAAACTAGGCGTAATTAAATGTCATTACATATTCATGTTCCCATGTTTCTTCCTCAAACATATTATTTATCTAGAGAATAATAATTAGGGGAGTGTACTTTTTTGTAGAGATTTTCCTATATAATCGTATATTTATACTGGTTGTTTCTTATAAGAGAATTTGTATTCTAGTTGTACTACCTTTGAGTTTAGTACATGTAAAGAGTCATGTATACACTTCCTAAAAAAAGACACATGGAACACATCATGAACTTATGTGAGGTTCATTGTAAGTGAAAGATGATAATCTATCATCAAAATTCTATAAAGGATTTCAAAGGGGATAATATATATAGGGATCAACTATCCATTATTCCCAAATCTCATAACCCTCTTGATGGTGAACTTAAAATGAATAATCTATCTCTAACTTAGAACTAAAAATCTCAATGAATTTTTTCATCAAATCACTTATGTTCAATTTTTATAGATCAAATATGTTCCTAAATGGTTTTAATATTCACTTCCATATCATGATCAATACCAACCCCCATATTTTATTCTCTCAAATTTCCTTCCAACATGTTGAATTTTTTCACCTCTACCCATACAAATAATTGTATGGTTCCTTTTGAAAGATTGTTTTGAAACTATTTCTATAAGAAAACTCTACCAAGGAGAGGTTTTGATCCCAAACTCCTTTAAAATATATTATGAAAGATCTAATCATATTTTATAGAGTTTGAATGGTATTTTTAGATTAACCATATATCTTAGGATAGCAGAAAATTTTGAAGCTCATCTCTGGGTCCAATTCTTACTGATGACTTCTCTATATTTTTAGGGTAAAACATTGATCTCGGTCAGATGTAATTAAGAGTTGTATTCTATGTATTCTTATCACTTCTTTTAGGTGCGTATTTACATTTTTACCAAGAAATAAATCTTATCAAATTGAAATTAAATTGACTAACTTCATATGGAAATTAACCACAAACCAAATGGAATTTCAAACTTTAAATGTATTAGTAATACCTATAATGAAATCCATAGTGTTGTTCTCCCATTTTCATATTGTTAGGGGTAATAGTTGCATCACAAAACCTTATCTAGTATAGGGTAGTTTGAGTCAGGGGTAGTGTCCAACCTTCTCATGAGATCCATGAAAACTCCTTCACATTCATCTATCTAGAGAAACATTCCTCCCTTATGAGTAATATGGGTTAGTGAATTTTATATTCATAAGAAATTTATCACAAAGTGTTAATAATATCTTGAAAATAAAATAAAATTATGGATATATGTTATAGTGTCTTGTTTTTAACATTCTTTAAATACCTATATCATATAAATCATCCATTAATATGCCTTCTCTTGTGATTAGATAACCCATGAACGAAAATTTCAACAAACATTATTCAAACTTCCTAAATTTTGAATAAAATTTATATTTTTTTAATCTTCATAGAACAATCATCTAGTGATATTCACGCTCTCCCTTTCCCTTGGAATATACAATAATATCATCTATACAGACTACCAAAAATTTATCATGGTAATCTGTAGAGGTTGTATTCATCAAATAAATGATGTTATCAGTGGATTTTTTATATCTGAAGAAATCATAATGCATTCATAGTGTTTATGTATTACACTAAAGGTTTTCATGGATATATCCTCCCTTTCCACCTATAATTAATGATATCCAGATCAATGGTCAAACATTGATAAGTATTTATCCAATCATAATTGGTAGAATAAGTTCTTAATATGGGGTAGATGATACTTGTTCTTGGTCACGATTTTGATAAGTTCATGTAATAAATGAAGACACCCCCACAACCATATTTTTATAAGAAAGAGAATGGATGCACCTCCTAGTAAATCACATGGGAATATATTTTCATTGAGAAATTAATTCCATTAAATTTGTTACAGAATCCATGAAATGTTCCCCAATTAAACATAAAAAGTAAATTATGAGTGGAGGAGTTTTGTTCATACCTAAAAAATAAGAAAAGTGATTTTATATTTAGCACATTATATCTCACATACTGAGGGATTTATATTACTCAAAAATAGTTCCTTGACAAAGGACTTCATGGTGAGAATCTTCTTCTGGGAGTAGGTTAACGATTTTATCATTTACTGATATAAGGGAATATAATCCTTAAAACCCATTTTTTTGAGTTTTATGGGAATGTTTTGGCCTCAGAAACTATCTGTATAGGGTTAATACACACTACCCAGGGGCATAGTTTACCTCATGAGATTCTATTTCATTATTCAAGGAGCCAAAACTAACTAAAAAATAAAAATTTATGCCTCTTTGAACTTGGTTTTCATTTTAGGAAAGTGAAAAAGGAAATTCCTCTATAAATTCCCCGCATATGTTAAGTTCCCATGTCCATGAATCCCCCCTTGTCTACAAGGTCAGTCCTTAAAGACTAATAGGTTCCTCTTACCACTATTCAGTTTAACCACGTGATGAAAGAGTGTATTTCAATAATGATATACATGGTTCTCATCCTGCCACATGGTTCAACCAAGTAGTAATAGAGTGTATTTCAAAGACATTATACATGATACATTATCCATTATGTGGTTCAACTAAGATATGATAGTGAATAATTGTAATTTTATTCGTGTGGTCTCTCTCCCACCATATGGTATGACCATACAGTGATGAGGTGGATAACTTAATTTTCAGTGTGATCTATTTGGGGATTTATTTAAGTCATCCACTAACTCTTCATTATCACATGTTATCAAATCCACCTCTTCCATTTAACCAAAAACTTGGGATGTATATAAATACCCCAATCCCTCTCAAAACATTGACACACATGAAGACACATAGAAAAGTGGGAGAGAAAATGATGTAAATGAATCATTTTCTAGAAAACTCCACTCGGAGGTGATATAGGTAATTCTAGAGGGATCATCCCATTAAATGAAAAGAGTAAACCTGACCCATAAGTTCGGTATTTCAAAGTTGAAAGTGATAGACTAGTCCTATAGGGAATAAGAAGGACTCACAAATGTGAGGTTTCCTATATAGAAGTGGAGTAAAGAACAAAAAATTGAGGCCAACCATGAAGTTGTGAGGACAATAGTGCATAAATGAGGTCAAACATGTTGAAGATGACCTAACCAAACACCATCCCATCCATGAGGTCCACCTCATGATACCCACTCTAAGAGCTTCCCAATTTTTTAAAAACTACTCAATTTTCATGAAATATTATTTCTTTTAACTTTTTTTAAATATGATCACTTGAATTCAAAATACCTTTATAGATATCTCTCACTAAGTTCAAAACCCAAAATAAGGTAAATTTTAATCCTCCTTTTAAACTGCCATATTCACACAATCAAGAAAATAACACCATCGTGATCCCCTTCAATCATGGATTCCCTTGATAAATGGAACCTTGTGATTTATCCTCCTAGATATGAATAACATCTGGGTGAATCCTAATCATGAATTCCTTAGAAAACATGTGTCCCTATTTAGAGGAACCTAGAGAGGTATCTCATGAATCAGTGATGGGTTTTTTCTCTTTCCAATGAACTGGGATGGAAAGGGAATCCCTCTTGGAAAAAATACTTAGTCTTTCATGCAGGGTTTCATATTACTCCTGACTTGATTCCATCCCATGTCCTAATAATATTCAAGAATATGAGAGGATGTGATTAAGATTTGGATATAATACCCAAGATGGTTCTTGTTAGAAATACCATCAATAATTCTAGGTTATTCACCATGGGATTTCTATTGAGGTTCAAAACCTATCCAAAACTAATTGGGCTCTGTGATTGATCTCTTTTTATATCTTGTTTCTCACATCGATCCTAACTCATGTGGGCTTAGATAACTGAGTTGGTTATTCCACTAGCTCAATTAAAATAAACACCATGGTTATCCATTCTAAATTCAAGCCCTTTCCATATCTTCTCCATCTAAAAGGGATATATTTCCCCATAATACATTCCTTAAAAGGGATATATTTCCAATTAATGAATCCATGGTTTTCTTGATACATATACAATAATCAATCTCATATGATTTACTCCTATGAAATATGACCGATCATCTATTATTTATTATTTCCCACATCAAGAATGAATCATGTGGGATTATAGGTTTAGATGGTCATCTCATTGGCATAATTAAGGTGCATTATAGAAATCACCTATCAGTATGAACTGCATGAATCTAAACTATAAATAGCACATCCTTACCACCTGTTATTTAACTACATGGATTGGTCCTCACATATGACCCTAAACCGCGTCACTCAAACTATGTGGCTCTAATTCCTATCTCTTATAGGATACATAGGAAACCATTTTAAGGCTTGAACACAGTATTCTAATATTGGAAATATATTATTAGTTAACTCAATATGATATAATATTAGAACAAAAATATTCCATCATTGAGATATATCCCTAATGAAATTATGACCCCGCTTTAAGGGCCACATTCCCACTAAGTATTAATATTATTTATCCAATGACATATTCTCTATGAATTCTTCTTATTAGGCTATATTCCTGAAAAATTAATTCCCCACCTAGAGGTCTATATTCCATACAAGTAACATCATATCTACTTTGTTTCTATATATCCCTAATAGAATTGTACTTCTACTTGATAGGCATATTCCAACTGGCTAACCACATCTATCATCATTGTACCATATTCCCTCCAATGTAAACTAGATAAGGTTACTAATGCGTAAGTCTAACAACAACCATCACTAGGAACCTTTCACCTAAAAATTCCATTTTTCATGAATTCAAACTACTTGGAATTGGTATTTGTCACATTAACTTGAAAGGTACAATGTGTCTTATTTAGTGGCACAAAAATATGTTGGTTTTATTTCCCATTACTGGGACACATTGATTACCTATTTAATGGGCCAAATACAAATATCAATAACTAAAAAACTTCCTATACTCCATTGAAAAATAAAGTCACTAATAAGAGGGATTTAAACAAAAATATCATCCCTTCATCCGATAAGGGAGGATATATAGAACCTATTATATATACAGATTCATTTTCATTCATTCACACCCATAATTAATTTAATATATTTCAATAGGGTAACTATAAGATCCAGTGTTCTGAACTGACTTTATATTATAAAGTATTTTGAGTATTTCATTTGGATAACATGCTAAATGTTATAGCATGTTTTAGGGTGGAATTATGATATTTATAATGATTTAAAGTGATGTTTTTTGGATGTTTTTTAAGTTCTGATAGGTTTCTTATAACCCCAAATGATTTTGGGAGATTCAGTCTTAGAAAGCCTAATTTTGGGAGAGAAATACCCAGGTGTATAGTTGGTGCATGGTAAGTACTAATTGTGTGTCTAAACCTTGCTATTTATTTTTTATAGGGACATAGTTATTTTTAATCATGTGTGATGTCCTAGTAAACCATGAATTTTGGTTTAGAAGCACAAAGGGACTCCCATAGTTAGCACACAATTTTTCCAACCATGAACTATAATCATGTGTGGTGAGGGTGCTCGGATAGTGATGCCTGCATGGTTAGGGCATGATTTTCCTAACCATATAGATTAACCTGGTGCCTCATTAAAAGGAAAAACATTACCATTTTCCCCTCATACCATAAAAAAAATTACCCATTTTCTTTCTCTGGTCCACCATGAGGTCCCCTGTATATTCCCTATCCTCATTCCTTCTTCCATGGGTGGTTCTCCTCTATCCAAGCTCCGAATCGAAAAATTTCAGTTTTGTTGAATCACCCTCGGTTACTCTACGACTCCTCTTTCCCAATTTCTATATTTTATTCACCCATAGAAATGCTATAATTGGGTGAGATAATATTTCCTATTTTTAGGGTGTTCATCTGTTTCACTATTTTCTATCATTTTGTTTAGAATCAATTCTTGATAATGGATGAGTGAATCTTCCTTGGTATTAGGTATATGGTCTAGTTACTTTTCCTTTATTTTTGTTGTTTATAAATTTCTTTCATTATGATTCATGAAAGAATTTCCACGCATTTCCCATAAAATATCAAATGCCTTAAATTAAATGCCTAGACACCTCTTTAGACCTGTTTACATCATTGGAGGGTCTTTAACTTATCATGGATCACCTATATGGGTTTTCCCCATTTATTAACCATGTTAGTCATTTATTGTAACTGATAAAAACACCACTCTGGTGTTTTTGGGTTAACTCTTATAAAGGATGTTAATTTAATGATAATAATATAATTTTTAAATGTTTTATTACCATAATTCGGACCTTAGTCTTTTATAAATGAATTGATTATAGAAATGAAACATGAAAAATTTTAATGCATCATGAGTACATTCATGGACCTTTTATCACTCATGAGATATTTGGTAAAAATGGAATGTAATGAATTTCTTAATGGTCTGGATAAACCATTTTGTTCTTGATCACTTACATTTTTCTTGAAAATTATCATGGAAGGACCTAATAGAATCATATGAATTGAATTGAAACCAATTTAATTTAATGAATCATGGTGGTTTGTGAAAGTTCATGGATTTTTTCCATGGAATTATTGTCTATTTATAAATGAAATGGTCTAATAGTATATAGTGAATCATGATGGAATATGAATAGTCATAGATTTTACCACGAAACATGTTATATTATTAAATGAAACATACATATTTATTTTAGTATGACTTGAGTGACACTTGGGTTTTGATATAGAATTACTTAGATGGGATGATAGGTTGAATGAATTATATAATTCCTTAATCAATACTATGGTTACAAATATATAATTACTTGGTCGATCTCATTGGTTGTGCGAATTATATTACAAATTGAGTGATACTAGGGTTTTTGATATGTAATTCCTTGTACGGGATCATAATTTAATTAAATTAAATTATTTCTTGATCAGTACATGGATTCCGATATGAAATTCCATGGACAGGCTCATAGGTTAAATAAAATTTTATCATGTTGGACTTCTATTTGGATTAACCTTGATTTTTAGGCCTTTAATGTCATGAAACATATAGAATATTATAATATAATTATTATATATGGATGAATTGGTTTCAACTCAATCCCCTCATGAATATTGTTATATATGGATGTATGTTCTTCAACCATGAGTCATATATCTAACATAATTTTATTATGGTCAGAAACATCCAGGTTCTACCAATGCAGGTATAGTTAGCCAGGTGTCCCATGAGGAACTTGAGCTTGACATGGTTGTATTTACATTGTTTTTCTAAATTTTATTAGTATACCTACACACTTCATAGTTTATATTGACAGTCTAGATTTTGATTAGACATCGTTGGTAGTGGCATACTGAGTTTTAATCAAACCCAGTTTGGGTCGTTGTTGGGTACTGAGATAAATCTCATATAGGATAGTATATTTTTTAGGCATGATCATGAATTGTATTTATTGTTTTCAATATTTAGGTTCTAAGACTTTACATGGGTGGTGTGGATCAAGCATATACTTAATATTCCATTGGATTTGGGTATTTTATTTTTTATTATTTTTTCAGTTTAGTCATGCTTTATGTATTACTAGCTATATGTTGACTAATTGTATTTATACCATAGCATGTTCAGGAATGGGAATTTATTTTTCATTATCCTAGTTATCAATTATTAGTATCTTCTACTACATTTAATTTATTTGTGCTTCCACTATATTTAATATTAATCCACATGGTATAGTTTCCCCATCACACCATCATTAGACCCCCACTTCTAGTCAACAACCTCTCATATATGGGGAGGTGAACTTGATGCCTTTTAACCAACCGGTATGGTTACCGATATTATATTAAACTATGTTAGGATGTGAAAAAATGGTTTCAGAGCCTCTTTTTTTGTATTACTATTTTGGGTGGCATATATGAGACTAGGAATGTGTCATAACGTAGTAAATAGCTTGTGTCTGGGAATGGAAAAATTATGCATGAGGGAAAATCAACTTTCAAAGGATGGGACTATTTTTCATGTGTTTTGATATTAAAATTTATTATTTTTCACCTTGAGTGATTTAGGTACTTATGTTGGTCATGAATTTAAGTTATTTACCTCTTATCCATGTATGGAAAAAGACAATGTGTTTTTGTGCATCATTTTCAGCTCATAGGATTCACATATCACTAGAATGATTATCTGTATACCATGATTGTGTAATTATGTGCCATGAATATCAGTATACTATGCTCATGTGATAATTTAGTATTATTATATTTATACCATGATTCTATTATTATTTCAATCATTACTTGTATCTTCTTCTAATTTTATAGCTTTATTGATTATGGTTATAATATAAGGTTGGTTAAATAATGTTTCAACATCATCCTAAATGGTGTTTTCTCACATAGCTTAATGGTGGAATTATAATTTATTTACCTGTGATAAATTAAATAAATGAAATTATTTTGAAATTTTAATCATTAAAGAGAAAGTAAAATTAGTTTTATTATGAAATGAATGTTATTTCTTATAGTCAAAGTAGAAATTTTTATTAATCGTTGAAAGAAGATGAAAATAAAGTCATAGAGGCCTGAAGTATTGGAGGCCAAGAGAATATTCCTGAAAAAATTTAACACACTCTGGGGGTAGGGTACCTAGGTTAGAATAAATAATGATAGAAATAATTTGGTTACCCTTTGAAGAAAGCCAATTTGTGAAATATGTATCGTTGCACTAATTATGATTCATACTGGCTTGTCAAATGAGTTCATTGCATCTGCGGATGAGACAGAAAACGGTCTAGGGGAGTGAATAACCATATAATTTAATCCTCATATTCTTTACTCAACCCTTGTAGGTGATTTTAAACATCTTATTCCTATTATATAACCCTAATGAGGGTGTGTTTAAATTATGATTAAGTTATTATTAATGGTTTTCACTTAAATGGGATTCCAATTGTATTTTATAGAGCACAAACTCCATAAACTGGGAATAGATTAAAATATTACAAAACCCTTATGGAATTTAAAGGACCCACATAGGTTTCCTTTATCTTTATATGAATTGGTACTAATCACATTTGGTATATACTTATGATTAATAGGGATGGCTATTTAAAGTTTCAACATTTACTTATACGATGTTTTGTATAAATGTATGGTGTCATATTACCTAAAGAGTGTTTCTATGTATAGCTTATGAGTGAAATTTTCTTTAACTAATAAAATTTCTATAACAAATTAATAAATGAAATGGTTTAAAAGGCAATTATTTGATAATTTTCCTGGAATGCTATGAGGAATCAGTTGAATAATGTACTAATCATAATTTCTAAAACACTTTATTTTATATTTATTACTTGACATTGAATATGTATAAGAAACATTAATGTTTAATAAAGATGAATTGATTAAATTTTTTAAATAAAAATATTTATTTGAGTTAATATCTTAAACACCCATATAAGGGTTTCCTTTAGAATTGCCTTGGTTTACCATGGACAGGAACATGACTGTTACCCATAGGTTCAAGTGACCTTATTATTTTGAGTTGGACCTAAAGTTTAGGAAGTAGATCCTTGCAACCTTTTATATGTGAATTTAATTTTTAAATTTGATACTTTATGCTTTAGTGGTGGGTTATCCTATTTTTATAACACCCTTGGAAATGTGAAACTGGATGATTTTTTAGCCAAGTTTGAAACACCTAGAGTTTTTATGAGCCTTATCTTCAAAATTAATTAAATTTATTTGATGTATTGTGTTTTATGATACAAAAATTCAAGAATTAGTTATATGATAAACCATGTCAAGCCTACTCTACACACAACATAGACTTAGCTTTTGTTACATGTAACATTGATTTTCTATGAAACAACATTATATTATTATAATTATTCAAACAAGATAGTTATAAAAAATCCATTAAACATTGTAATATGAATAGTAATGACTAATTTTAAATATTATTTATAATGTTTTTATATTAATAAATCTTATTAATAATAAAATAAATAATTTTTGATAAATTCTTCGCATGTTTTGAAAATACTATTTTATCAAAAAAAATACTTTTTAAGCATTTTGTGAACAATAATAAAATTAATTTCTAGGAATTTTTTAAAATTAATTTTTTAAAATAAACTTAATTTTTTTAATTCATAATTTTAAAATTATCGTCAAGTGAATTTTTGGGATTTTTCTGAAATATTTTATTTTTAGACGAATAGTGAAAAATTATGAATTTTAATTGAAAATTTCCTTTTCATCTAATTTATTTACATTATTATTTTATATTTTAAAATTTTTTTAAAGTATATTTAGTTCAATAATACATCAAGAAATCAATTTTTTCATTGGAATCAATTTCACATTGAATCAGATATAAAAACAATTCAATCTTTTTAACATTTTCACTTTTAAAACTCGTTGTTCCATCTCATCTATGGGATTAATTTTAAATTAATTTATGAAACATTTGTGATTAGAATTTAAAAAAATGGACTCAATATTTGGAATCATAAAAATTTATAATATCTAAAAATGACAACTTAATTTTTCTCCAATGTAATAAGTGAAAGAAATTAAAATTAATTACAATGATTAAGGTAAAATAAGATTATTTAGTGGTTGAACTTCAAACATAAGGTGTAAAAATGAACCTACACTAGACCAAAACCCATTGTATGGAAATATTTCAAAACTAAACCCTATTTTATCAAAAAAAATATTATTGGAGGCACATGATGTAAGGAAGACCTCTCACTAGTGTTTACCTTTTGGTATTTACAAGAATTCCCCTCCTTCAATATAAATGGGCACTCACCCCCCCCCCCCCACCCCCCACCACCTCTAAAAGCCTCTAAATAAACCTTTTAATCAGATAAGAACTATCCAAAAATCTTCCAAAATTCCCTCCTATCAACCTAGAATCCTCACTTTTGGAAGAAATCTAACCAAGGAATCCCTTTGGTGAAAACCAAAATGAGTTACCGGAAGAAGAGATAATATTCATCAACATGAATTTTTATTTTGTTTTATTAAACAACCCATTCAATTGTTATTATATAATTATTATATAATAACTTAATTATCTTAAATATACATATATTTTTATGTTAAGGTTTTTACCTATACTTTCATACACTTTCAACAAATGGGATTTACAATCATTTTTTCTGTGTACAATGGACAATCGCCACGCGAACTGAAGTCATTTGTTCTTCCATTACCACCTTCCAAGGTTGGGAATAATGATGTTTTTGTAGTTTATATATGATATTTATTATTTTTATTATTTTTTATCATTATTTAATTTTTATATCACACATATCTTTATGCTTTTAATTTTTTGGGAATGTGATAATGTCATCCGTGTGTATGCCAGATGACTACCTCGCAAAGCGATGTGATTCATTCACATTTTACGTGGAATGTGTTAAGGATGGTTTCAATAAAAATATGACATATATATATGACATAAAAACTATTTTTTAATTATAATATATCATATAATTTTCTTTTTCAATCTGATAAAAAAAATGGAAACAACATTCATGTGTATGTATAGCCTACCGTCTCATTGAACGGTGTATTTCATTTCCAATTTCTATATTTTAAAAATTATTATAAATATATATATAATGAATATATATATATATATGATATTTATTTCATTTTTTTCATTCTGTATATTATTAAGTCATGATTAAATTAATAGGATCAAGAATATAACAGGTCAAAACATGTATGAAAAATAATGCGGTTATTACACAAAACATAACTTTAACATGGAATTGTTAATAAAAAAGTAATATATAGAAAACATTAATTCATATATGGTATTATATATATGAATATGGTTATATTATATATTTATAATAAAATTATATTTATTATAAAGGAGTTTTGAATGAGTATTATGAGATTTGAGGCTTAAGTTAAGTGGTTTATGTCTTACTTTTTACTTTTGTGAGACACATTCTATATTCACCACCTCTTTATTTTATGTGGTGTATACACTAACCATTAATGAAATTTATGATTATAATACATAAATTTTTTGGAATTTAAATATAAATTTTATTATCTCTCTTTCGTGGTTTTTATTATTAAAATGTTACAAAAGCGGTAAGGGGATTTTTGTCTCAATTTTCCTTCTTTGAGATGTACGTTATGTTATAAACCTATATTCTTTCACAAGGTGTATATACAGCCCCTTTGACATGTAATATCATGAATTTTCCCATAATAATGATATTTAAAGTTTTATGTAATGTTATTCTCTCATTAGGATTAGGATTCAAAATTACCAAAGTGGTGAGAGTTTATTGCTACAATCTCATCATTTATCAGGATTATTTATAATTGTGCTTTGATTGATGAAATATTATAATGAATATAACATGAAATATCATGAAATTTAAAATACTATGGTTATTCATTACATATTCATGTAATGGTACCATTTTTCTACTCTTTGGTACTTAAGATATTTAATAAAATGTTTTATGAAAATCTGAATTTATTGTTTTCTTCGGTCGGAAATCGGTTTTCTCCAAAAACTGTGTTTTTTTAAAATGTTTTCAAAAATGTTATACCATTATTTTTAAATGGAATTTATACCCATATTTTAACTTTTTTAATATTTTTTTAAAAGGAATATTCTTATCATCTTCTGATCAAGGCTCTTTTGACTTCTACCGACAATATAAAAGGAATCATTATTTTATGGTGTACATCATGGATAGAATTTTCCGCCACCATGACCAATCATTGCTTCAAATATTACTTTATATGTATTCAAGGATATTTTCATAGAAAAATATTTTTTTTAAGATTAGTTTAATCATTTTAAAATTTATTTTCATATAAAAGTATTTTTAAAATGTATTATGTATTAAAAGGTATTTTTCAAAGAATAAAGGATATTATCCTCAAAAAATGTTTTTAAAAGATATTTAAAAATTATTTTTCATCTAGGATGACATTAGTTGGTGTTCCCTATTCTTTAAATGGTATATAATCCAAGAATAATATTAATATTAATTCTAAAATGGTTTATGTTTTGATGGCATGATGTTTATTACACATGTTTTTATTTCATGGGTTATACCATGATAAAACATTTATTAAACCTGATTCTTTTCATGGGTTATGATTTGGTGAAATTATTATGAAACCAGTCTCTTTTCCATAGGTTATGGTATGATGAAAAATTTATGAAACCCATCTCATTTCATGGGTGATGATATAATGATTTTTATAATCATGTGGAACTCATATATATGCTTTCATTATGTGATGGTTAGGACCTATATCTCTATCCAATTCATTGGGTAATGATTTATATCTCGGGAGATATTCATGGTTGGCATGGGGAGTGAACTCAGTTCAGTAAAGGACCTTGTCCATTAATATAATCTTGGGAGTGAACCTTGACTACTAAGATGGTTTGGGGAGTGAACCCATTCCACTTAGATATCCTTGTAAGTGAGCCTTTAATACTATTGAAATCATTTTATATATTTATGTGTCCTCCAAAATTCCATGTTTTATTCCTATATTATGATTTCATGGAGTATTCTCTTGAATCCCATATGATTCATGTATTATGAACTGCCAATACTTATGATATGACTCTTCAATATGATCTTTGATATGCATGGTTTGTTTTTTTAATGTTATGATCATGTTCTAATACCCTTATGCTCATGACTATGCTTACATATCTCTCTTTTTCCCTTACTGATCATCTAAGATAACCCTTTCATATGTTTCCTTTCCCCATGATATGAAGATATGTATTATGTATAATGTGTCTAATAAGGGTGTTAGTCATGTAGAAACAAGTGAGATAATTTTTCTCACTTATGTACCAGTGCTTATGTTTACATGCTTCCAAAGGCACTAAACTAATATAGTATTTTTGCGTGTGTTTGTATAATGTATTAAATGTTCCAAAAAAATGATGAAATTTATATTTATGAGACGTGTGGGATGCAATAGTTGGTATCAGAGAAAATTATTAGTTAACATTTGGAAACTAGGATGAGAAAACAATAGTGATATCCCTAAGGACATGTCTTTAAGGGTAATTCTAAGGATGATTCAAAGTATGCGAAAATGTGCTGGAATTTTGGAAAAGGATTGAGTGACTAGTTCCCTAGAAATAGATCCCAGTATAGATACTACCATGGATTTTTCTATATAATATATGTACATAGGGGTAAAAACCCCAAAAACACTATATTTATAAGGACTTGATTGTGAACGGGTGCCTGGAAATGGTCCTTGTTGCACACCTGGTTTGACACTCCTGGAGGAGATGCTTTGAAAATTCACAATCTCTTCATGAACCAACATAAAGGATTTAAATAAAAGTTGTCTATGAATGACCTATTATAAACCTAATGTGTCATAGATTAAATAAAGTGTCATAATGTAGATATATTATAAGTGGGTTTTCATGATTATGTGGTTCCCCACTATGATTATTATTTCTCACTCTATGAATTTGGGTTTTAGTTAATGGCTGGAACCTGAAGGAACCACAAAAATGGTGAGTGTGATGGGGAATTCAATGAGTTTCCTCCTGAACATCCAAATGTTATGGTATATGGAATGAAAAATCTCATTGATGTGCTCAAATAGATTTCTCAATCTATGAATCATGTTGAACATCCGAATGAAAAAATGAGGGAACATCATTATTTTGAGTCCTTTATAAGGAAAATTCTACCTTCTTTCAGTGGGTCTTCAAATCCACTTGTTACTGGACAATAGATCGGTACCACTTAAAATATATTTTTTATTCTTAAGTGTTTAGAACATGAAAACGTAATTTTTGATGTTTATCACTTAGAAGGTGAAGAGGACAATTGGTGGACTATAATCAAGAATACAAGTCAATAATATGAAATTAAATCCATGGATTGGGATGAGTTCAAGAACTCATTATTCATTAAGTACTTTTATAATGTTCTTTATATTAATATAGATAATTATTTCCTTGAGTTAAAGAAAAGTGATGTTTAATATGTTGGTACCTATGAGCCTAATTTTACAATTCCTGAAAGGTATGATTCAATTATTATCATCCAACCTAAAATTAAGGTTGATTTATTCATCAGTGGATTCAAACCAAGTCTCTGAAGGAAATTATCCATAAGAGACTTTCATAACTATGAAGATATTGTGCATTGTGCTATCAATGTGGAAATATAGGTTGGAGTTATGTATCAATCTAATGTTTTTTATAAGAAAAGGAATATGTATTATAATGGAAAATCTAAAATCCATGGAGAGAAGAAGATTAACTTTCCTTTATGATCTAAGTGTGGGAAGAAGCATGGAGGAAATTCTCGTAAGGGGTCTAATAAATGTTTTAAGGGTGGAAAATAAGTCCACCGGGAAATTGATTACTGAAGTGATGGGAAAAGTTGGATAAAAATGAGAATAGAGAGAAATATGCACATAATAAACCTCCCCCACTTCAGTTATTCAAGTGTAAGAAGAATGGGAATTATTCTAAACAGTTCCCAAACCTGATGGTTAATGATGACAATTGATGTTTTCAGCCTCTTAAGGTGATGGACAATGGAAAATCTCATGTGATCACTATTTTTGATGAGGGGTGCGATAATGACATGGTGAAAGTTACACTTACCATCCAATCTAGAACTTATAATGGCTTATTTGATTCTAGGTCTACACACTCTTTAATATATAAAGAATTTTTTAAGGGTGTTATGATTACCCCCAAACTATTAGATGTAGAATTTTCTGTGAAAACCCCTAATGGTATGATGATCACATCTCAATTCTATGATTCCTCTCTATTTGGTGTTGGTGAGAATTTGCTTCTTGAAAAACTTCTCATTCTTCCTCTAGTTGAATTAGATGCCATAATAGTCTTGGATTGTCTTTCTCTACAAAAATACCACATCAATTGTTGAGGTAGTGATGTTACATTTTATATTTAAAACAAACCAATGATTTCATATCAATGTGATGATAAGTATGAACTTCCTATGGATATTACATCTAATTTATGGGTCTTAATTCCCATTTAGAATGGGTACTTATTTCAGATAATCGGGGTTAAAATTGAAATTGATGACATGCCTATTGTACAATAATTTTTTGATATCTTTCTAGAGGAGTTTCCTAGTCTTCCATAAAAATGTGAATTTGAGTTTCCAATATAACTCATACTTGGTAGCACACCAATTTCAAATACTCCCTATAGAATGGAGCCAATTGAGTTGCAATAATTGAAGAACGAACTCTAGGAAAACTTTGAAAAGGTATTAATTTGTCTAAGTGTATCACCTTTGGGTTCACCTATTATTTTTTTGAAAAATAAATATGGATCAATGAAAATCTACATTGATTATCGAGAGTTGAACAAGATCATAGTCAAGAACAATTATCCACTTCCCCATATTGATGGTTTGTTTGATCAACTATATGGAGCTTAATACTTTTACAAGACTGACCTTCATTATAGATATCATCAATTGTGGGTTAATATGGAGGATATACCCATGAAAACATTCCATACAAGTTATGAAAACTATAAATATATAGTGTTGTCGTTTTGTCTTACTAATGCCCCTACTAACATCATGAATTTAATAAATAGAATATTTATATATTACCTTTATTGGTTTGTGGTATTCTTTATAGATCATATTCTTATCTATTAAAAGAGAAAGTGAGAGCATGAAGACCACTTTAGAATTGTACTAAAGACCCTAATGAAGGATAAAATGTATGAATAATTTACAAAGTGTGATTTTTGGCTATAAAAGGTTTCATTTTGGGTCACATAATCTCAAGAGAGGGTATATTAGTATATCCATCAAATAAAAAGGCAATTTAACATTGGATGAGACCAACAACGGTGACTATGATCTATAGATTTCTTGGTTTATCTAGATATTATTGATGTATTGTGGATAAGTTCTCATGAATATCTAATCCTATGACCAAGTTAACTCAAAAGGGATCCATGATCCAATAGATAGATGAATATGAGGAAATTTTCAATGAACTGAAGAGAAGTTTAGTCAATGAAACTGTGCTTATATTACCTTGTAGTAGATAAATGTTTGTAATCTATAGTGATGCATCCAAGAATGGATTTGGAATTGTTCGAATACAGAATAACATGGTTATATCTTATGCCACTTGATAATTGAAGATTAGTGAGAAAAATTATCCAACTCATGATTTGGAGATAGCTGATGTAATTTTTTCATTAAAGATATCAAGGAATTATATTTATAGATAAAATTATGATATATATACCAATCATAACAGTTTGAAGTATATATTCACATAGAAGGAGTTGGATATGTGGTAGAGAAGATGTTTAGAGTGGATAAAGGACTATAAATTTTCAATAAATTACCACCTAGGGAAAGTGAACAAGGTGGATAATTTTTTGATTCGAAAGGATCATTCTAGATTATCCATGATGAGGATCACAAAAGTTAAAATATTTTCAAGATTTTCAAAGGATGGGCCTGGAAATCATGAATAAAGGGGAAAATATTATCTTTCTCAATTGAATGTTCAACTGTCTATCCAAGTGAAGATTAAAGAGGTGTAGAAGGAAGATGTATAGCTACAAAACAAGGTAAGAAATTTTATTGAGTTTAACCCCAATCATGATGAAATGATACTTTTTAGGAACTGTGTATGTGTTCCTTCCAAACCTTATTTTAAGAAGGTGTTGTTAGAGTAAGATCATGGTTCTACATTCTATATTCATCCTGGAAGTACGAAGATATATAGAGATTTAAATGAATTCTTTTTATGGGATGGAATAAAGAGAGAAATTGTAGAGTTAGAATCTCCCTGTTTAGTATGCTAGTAATTTAAGGATAAAAGACAAAAATCTAAGGGGATGTTGCATCCATTACCTATACTAGAATGGAAATGGGAGAAAATCACCATGGATTTTCTCACTAGACACCCTAAAAAATATAAAGGGCACAATTATATATGTGGTATATTCAATCACCTTACTAATTCATCATAATTCATCACTATCAGAGAATAATTATCTATAGATAAACTTTCTAGGATATACATTAATGAAGTGGTAAGGTTTTATTGAGTACCACATTCCATTTTATATGATCAGGATTAAAGGTTTACCTCAATGTTTTGGTGAATTATTCATAAATCCATTAATATGGAATTGAGTTTTAGAACTTCTTATCATCCTCATACTTATGGTCATTAAAAAGGAAAAATTAAAAACCTAGAGGAATTTTGGAGATCCTGTTATATGGATTTCAATGTTGGTTAGGATCAACACCTTCCCCTAGTTGAATTTTCTTATAACAAAATATTTCACTTGAGAATTTAGATGTCTTATCATAAATCCCTATATTGGAATAAATGTAGAGCTCCAAAAGGTTGGAATGAAGTTGGAGAAAGAAACCTATCGGGACCTGATATAGTTGAAGAAATGGCTAAGAAGGGTTGATTAATTCATTAGTATATCAACGTAGATCAAAGTCGGTAGAAAAATTATCCTAATAACTATTAAAATGATATAGAATTTAAAGTCAGTGAGATGGGGTTTCTATGAATCTCTCCCTGGAAGAATTTTATAAGATTCAAAAAGAAAGGGAAGCTAATAACTTGGTATATTGGCCCTTCTGAGATCCTTGATTGAGTAGGGATGGTTTATTATTTATTGAAACTTCCACTAAACCTATATCAATTCCATGAAATGTTCAACGTATCTATCCTTTGGAATTACATGCCTAACCCTTCGCATGTACTGATCTCATTGGTCATACTATGGGAGAAAGATCTTTATTATAAGGAAAAACCAGTTGAAATTCAGGCTTGTACGGAGAATGTTCTACGAAGAAAGATCACTCACCTAGTCAACATTTTTTGAAAAACCCATTAGTTTGAGGAAGCTATGTGGGAACTTGAAGATATGAGGAGGCAGAATTATCCTTATTTTGTATCGGAGTGATGAATTTTGAAGGAGAAATTCATTTTAAGGGGGTGGAATGTAACACCATGAGTTTTTATGAACCTTTTTCTTCAGAATAAATTCAATTTATTTGATTTCTTATGTTCCATGATACAAAAAGTTAATAATTTATTATACACTACACCAAGTTAATTTTGTGCTACATGAAACATCGGTTTAGTATGCATTAAACACAACACTGAGTTTCTACGAATCAATATTTTATTATTATAACTATTCAAAAAAGATAGTTATAACCTAGACATTAAAATTTGTAATATGAATAGTAATAACTACATTTTAAATATTTTTTGTAGTAGTTTTATATAAATTAAATATATTGATAATAAAATAAATAATTTTTAGTAAAGTCTTTATATATTTTGAAAATAATATTTTCTCAAAAAATTACTTTTTATGTATTTTTATGAACAATAATAAAATTAATCATTGAAACTTTTAGAAATTTAATTTGAAAAAATAAAATTCATTTTTGAATTAATAATGTCAAAATTGTCTTAGGGAGAATTTTCGTGATTTTTATGAAATATTTCATTTTTATATGAATAGTGAGAAAAACTTAATTTTAATTAAAAACTACCATTTATTCTAATTTATTTATATAGTTAAATTACATTTAAATAGGTTTTAAAGTATAACTAGTTTAATTATACATAAATCAGTCCAATTTAGGTACTTTTAATTTATTTCACATTGAAAGTGGATATAAAACAATTAATACATCTGAACATTATCACTTTAAAAAACCATTGTCTCGTCCCATTCGTGGGATTAATTTTAAATTAATTTATTCAAATTATGTGATTATAATTTGTAAAAATGGATTCCATATTTTGAATCATAATAATTTATAATATCTAATAAGTTTGACTTAATTTTTTCCAAATTAATTGGTGAAAGAAATTAAAATTAATTACAATGATTAAGGTGTAAAAATGACCATAAATTATAAAAAATATATTTTATACCCATATTTAGACCATAAAATATCTTTTATATAATTTTTATTATTATTGGAGGCACATTATTTAATAGAGACCTCCTAACAGTTTGTATCTTTTGGTATTTATAATAATTTCACTCCTCCTCCACTATAAAAGCACACACGACCCTGTCACTTATTCACACCTCTAAATCACTTTGGATAAGATAATAACTATCTAAATATATTCCAAAATTACCTACTCTCAAACTAGAATCCTCACTTTGTGCATAACTCCATCCAAGGAAGTCCTTTGGTGAAAACCCAAAGGATTTACCCGAAGAAGAGGTAATGTTCGTCAACATGCATTTTTGTTTTGTTTCCTTCTCCAATCCATTCAATTATTCTTATATGATGCTTATATAATAACATAAGTATTATAAATATAATTATATGTTATTTTTTAAGGTTAATACCTAAAATTTCACACACTTACATCAAATGGGATACGCAGTCATCATTTGTGTATACGGCAGACTACCGTCTCGCAAACTGATGTTGTTTGTTCTTCCATTACCACCTTTAAAGGCTAGTAAAATGATGGATTTATTTTTTATATATTATTTTTATTATTTTTATGATGTTATTATGATTTTATAATTTTTATATCACACATACCTTCATTCTTTCCATTTTTTTGGAATACAATAACGTCATTTGTGTCTATGGTGGACTACCGTCTCACAAAGAGATGTAATTCATTCACTCTTTACAAAGAATGTATTATATATGGTTTTAATAAACATAAGTGATATATATATATATGAAACAAAAAATATTCTTTAATGATAATATATCATATACTTTTATTTATTTCAATTCGACATGAAAAATGGAAATATCGTTCATGTGTACGTACCGTCTACCGTCTCCATGAACGATGTATTTCATTTCTTATTTCTATCTTTAATAGATTATTATCGATACATATATAATGAATATATATATATATATTATATTTATATCATGGTTATCATTCTATATATTATTAATTAATGAGTAAATTAAGAGTATTGAGAATATAACAAGTCAAAACATGTACGAAAAACAATGTGGTTATTACCCGAAACACAACTTTAACATGGAATTATCAATAACCAAGTAATATAAAGTCATGTGTAAATAATATATGGTATTATATATATTCATATGTTTCTATTATATAATTATAATAAACTTATATCTATTATATATGAGGTTTTAATGAGTATGATGTGGTTCAAGACTTAAGATGAGGTATTTATGTCTCGTTTTTCACTTTTGTGAGACACATGCTATATTCACCACCTCTTTCTTATATGTGGTGTATATACTGCCCATGGATGTATTTTTTTATTATCCTACTTAAAATTTTTCTTATTTTAATATCCATTATAGGATCTATATTTCATGGGGTTTACAGTTAAAATGTTACCAAATCAGTAAGAGGATTGTTTTATCAATTTTCCTTCTTTGATACATATGTTATGTTATATATCTATATTATTTCATGAGGGATATATACAGCCAATTTTACATGTAATATCTTGAACTTTTTCATCCTAATGATATTTTATTTTTCATTTAATGTAAATATCTCATTGGGATTATGACTCAAAGTTACCAAAGTGGTAAGAGTTTATTGCTACAATCTCATCGTTTATTGGGATTGTTTACGATTATGCTTCCATTGATGAAATATTATTAAATATCTATTAATAAATATCCTGAAATTTATTATCCTATTGTTATTAATGAAAACTTAATGAAATTGTACCATTTTTTAACTCTTTGGTACTTAATATATTTTAGAAAAAATTTAGAAAATATGACATTATTTTTCTCTTCAGTCAGAAATATGTTTTCTCCCAAAACCATGTTTTCTAAAAATGTTTTTAAAAAAATCTGACCATGATTTTTAAAATTAATTTATACCCATTTTTTAACATTTTACAAATTTATTTTAAAATACAATATTTTTCTCATCGGTCATAAATATGTTTTCTCCCAAAACCATGTTTTCTAAAAATGTTTTAAAAAATTCTGACCATGATTTTTAAAAAAAATTATACCCATTTTTTAACATTTTACAAATTTATTTTAAAATTAATCTCATTTTAGTATTCAGGTTAAGGTTCTTTTTACTTCTACCAAAAATATGAAAGGAATATCTATTTTAAGGTGTAAGACATGAACAAAATTATCCATCGTTAGGACCAATAACTGATTTAAATCTTCCTTTACAAATTTTCAATGATATTTTTATAGAAAAATATTTTCAAAATATTTTCAAGATTCCTTTATATGTTTTAAATATTATTTTCAAATAAAGTATTTTCAAAATGTATTATGTTATAAAAATCATTTTTCAAAGTAGAAAGTATATATCCCTAAAGAAATGTATTTAAAATATATTTCAAAATTATTTTCCATATAAGATGACATCTATTGGTGTTACCTATTCTTTACTAGGGATATGATCCAAGAATAATATTCATATTCTTTTTGGAATGGTTTATGTTTTATGGCATGATGTTTAGGACACCTTTTCATCTTCCATGGGTTATACCATGATAAAATTCTTATGAAACCAAATTCATTTCATGGGTTATGCATTGATGAAATGGTTATGAAACCTATATATTTTCCATAGGTTATGATATGATGACGTATCTATGATAATTATTTCATTTCATGGGTTATGATATGATAATTGTTTATGATATTATGGAACACATATGTATGATTTAATTATGTGATGGGTGGGGCCTCTATCTCTCTCTAATGCATTGGCTAAAGATTTATATCTCATGATATAGATATGGATGTAATGGGGAGTGAACTAGGTTTAGTAAAGGAATTTTTATTATAAGATGTTATTAGGAGTGACCCATGACTACTAAGATGGTTTGGGGAGTTAACCCATTCCACTAAGATATCCATGTAAGAGAGGCTTTACTGCTATGGAAATCATTTTTTATGTTTATGTGTCTTCCAAAATTACATTTTTTATTCCTATGTTATGTTTTCATGGATTATGATATTGATTCCATTTTGATTCATTTATTATGAACTTATACTCTTTATTCCATGAATACTTATTATAATCTTTGATATACAGGGTATGATCTTATAATGTTATGATCATATTCGCATACCCTTATGCTCATGAGTATGCTTACATATTTTCCTTTATTACCCTTGTTGAGCATCTGATCTCACTCTTTTTCATGTTTCCTTTTCCCAGGTTATGAATATATTAATTATGTTTATTTTTTCTAAGAATGTTTTTATTAATGTAAAACCTAGTGGGAGATAATGTAGCTCACTTATGTACCAGTGATTATGTTTATATGTTTCAAAAGGCTCTAAACTAATATGGTCTTTGGGCGTGTGCTTTTGTAATGTTTTAAATGTTCCACCTAAATGATGTAATGTATATGTATAATAATCATGGGTTTTTACGGTGTTATTAAGAATGTTAAGTGACATTATTTTACCATTTTATTCAGGAAGGACTCTTAGATAATGAAAAGACCCCCCCCCCCGGTATGTGGGTAGTTGTCTGGAAAGTTAAACTTCAAGGGGTATTATTGTATGTGGATACCCAGTAAATGTTAAACACTTATCCCTTTTTATATTCATATCATGAACCACTAAGGAGAATTTCCTTATGAGGATGCTCAAAGAGGATCAGATCCTAGCAGACCGATGCATGGTAGGTGATGTCATTATGCTTATGTTGATAGATTTTTACCCTTGTAGGTCTATGATCTTTTTACCTACCATTAGTTTAACCTCTTTAGATATGATTTTTAGGTTTTTTGGATTCCATGAAATAGAGGACCTTAAATGGTATATGTTTATCAAGTGATAGACCTTAAAAATAGATGGGCAAACCTAGTGGCCCTACTTTGAGGCGTGATTAGTAGGGCTAAGTGTAAGAACTAGAGGCCCTTAGAATTAACACAAACCCTCGTGAGTCTTATACATTTATTTTAATGAATATAATCCTTTGATAGATTTTGGAAGTAAGTTATAGATTCTTTATAGGAAATTACCTTTGTTGTATGATCATTTTGAGGTCAATAAAGTGATGGTTAGATGGTTTTACAATATAGAAATTTTGATGTTTGTGTTCTTTTTTATAATCAATTGTAGTGTTTGGGTATTGAAACTAGCTTTGATGTGTTGGAGTGTTTGGGTTCTTGGACCATCTGACCAGTGGTTGTATAGTAGGCACTTTAGTTTCAGAAATCATGCCTTCAGATGGGGGGTCATTTGATAAATCATGGAACAAGTGAGGTTCCCATTTCGAAAAACAGTTTCAAGGTTGCTCCTAGCATGTTAATAACTGATGTTCTGTATAGAATGGTCAACATGGCCCTATTGATGGACCTCTCAAGGGAATGTGGGTCAGGTCTTGAACTAGGTGGTATGGGATTTTTCACTCACTATTTATGATATGTTTGGTTTGTGTCAGGTGCATGGGAAAAATGGTTAATATGGTACATTGGTGAGCGGCCCGGTATGAGCCCGGGATAGAGGGTTTTGAATTTAACACTTATTGGTGTAGTGACCCAAATATTTGGATAAATTAAAGGATGTTCCCCTATATAGATGGATAATTTGGATTTAAATTGGGTACCATAAGATAGTTGACCTGTGATTGGACCTAGACAGACATTTTTGGGAGACATGGACTCAAAAGTTTGTTAAAGGAAAGTATAGAAATTTTGACATGAGCATGGATTAGAGATAATGATAAATTCCAATTGATGGAATCATAGCATACTCTTAGATTAGATAAAATCTCACCTCAAATCTTGACACCGTCTTGGGTATGCTGAGACAACATTAGCTATGTGTTGAGATAATGAAATATTTTTTTGGTTTGATGGATGGAGTCCTTGGGAGTTATTCTCAAGGAGAGTTTTAAGGTAATCCATAATGTGGTGAATCTACCATTAGATATCTGATGGTGGTGACCCTCATTTTAAATTCTGAAACTCAATGAACACCCAGATAAATATTCTTAGGAACCAAGAATGGGTGGTGGCAGATGTTTCTCGAGTGATTGGTGATGAGTAGGTTCATATCCATACTAGTTGTTATGTATAAGGATTGACATGTCATGGGAAGTGATAATCAGGAAACTATTTTTTGATGTAAAATTTTGTATACTCCTAAGTTGGGGAGTGGAATTTTTGTCATTGGTAGGTGACCCTCATGTGAGAAGGTTCGTGGGACCATGATACTGGTTGTGTGATGGTATTTTGACTCTTTTATGTGGTTGGATAAGTATAACCAAAAGCTACTATATTCCTTGGTGAATGGTAGGTACAAGTTTGAATATAAACTTGGGGAAGTCTATGTGGGGGTGTTAGACTCGATATATCTTGTGACGATCTAACAGTATCATATCGGTAATGATTTGGTGTTCATGTTGTGATATGAAAGAGAAAATGATCAAGGGATATTTTATCTAGAAGATGTAATAGGGAGTCAGTTACGGGCTTTAGTGGGTGCGCTCAAAGAGATCTCAATGTGAAATGGATTAAAGGTAGTGGGGTGGAGATTTAGATTCATCGGATGTTAAATATATGTGTTTTCAAAAATATTCAGATGAAGGAAGATTGACTTGGGTTCTCACTAAAAGTATAATGTGGCTGGTGAGGAACTGCATCATGCATATCGTGGGTTACAACAAGTGTAGTGTAATAGTCAGCTGGAGATTTTCAAGGAAAAAACGGTGTGACCATGTTAAATGTGGTGGATTGGAAATCATCCTTTTTGATCAAATTAAGAATAATGACGAGTGTCTCTAGGAATCTAAGGTAGTGATTCAATAGAAAATTCCAATAGTGGATATATTGTGCCTTGGGATTTTCTATTTAAAGCTTGAACCTATAGTGGGTATGTGCCATAGTCCGGTTGATAAAAGAGACAATGATGTGACCTTTTCTTGGGATATTCATGCTCTGGTAAGTAATTTATTAGTGTTTTGATGATTTTTTTGATCATTGGATTGTGTTTTATTGGTTTAAGCCTCATATGTTTAAAGTGGAACTTGGAGGCGTGTCAGGGATTCAAAAACATAGTGTTTCCATAATAGTGGTAAATTCCAACACCAATTATCTCGGATGATGTTTTCATTTTCCTTTAGGGCTTCTTGGGGATGAGAAGTTGTAATGCTGGGAGGTTTTATGATCCCATGTTTTAAATCAGTTTGATTTTCTAAATCATTTTGATTTTTTTATTTGGTGAATGGGATAAATCTTAAACTGAGATTTGGAGTGGAATTATAATGGTTGGAACAATTTAATGTGTATTTTTATGGGTTTTAAGGAATTAGAGGTGTATCTGAAGCATTGATGAGTTTCGAGATCTTCGGTCTTCAAAAGACCATTTTTAGGAGAGACATCATTAGGAGCACAGTTGGCACACAATTATTATTATCCGTGTGGCCAAACCATGTAGATCGTTTTGTATATGTACATGGTTAGTTTTAACCATGAATCATGGCCTATTAACTCATAAATTTTGGTACATAATTACATAGGGACTCTCATGATTTTCACACAATTTTCCTAACTGTGCACTATAACCATTCATGGTGAGTGTTCTTTCACATTATGGTCTATACGGTGGGCGCACTATTTTATTAACTTCGAGGCCTAACCATGTGCCCCATTAAAAAGGGAAAAATTACCAATTTCCCCTCCAAGTATAAAAGGTTTTTTTACCCCTTTTCTTCCCCAATTCCTCCAGGAGGTCCCCTACACATGCCATCTTCTTCCTCATTCCTCTATGGCTGGTTCTCCACCATCTGATCTCCGAATTAAATGTTTTCAATTGTGTTGAATCACCCTCGGTTAGTCTACAACTCCTCTTACATCCTTTCTATATTTTCTTCACTCATAGAAATTTTATCATTGTGCGAGCTAATATTCCCTTTTTTAGGGTGTTCATCTGTTTCTCCATTTTCTCTTGTTCCATTTCAAATCAAAGCTCAATAATGGAAGAGTAGAGCTTCATGGGTATAAGGTTGGTGGTATAGTTGATTTTACTTTAATGGCTTTTCATTCATAAATTTTTATTATTGTGCTACACGCTGGACATTCCGCGTATTACCCCTAAAGTATAAATTTCATTAAATTAAATGCCTATAAAATTATTTAGACTCATTTACATCATTGTAGGGTTGTAACCTCATATTGGATCCACCTTTTTGTGTGTCCCATTGATTAAACTTGTTACACATATCTTATAATTGATAAAAATAACTCCTTGTGTATTTTTTGGTTAACTCCAATAAATGAAATCCATTTTATGATTATAACTAAATTCTTAAATGGTTGATTATAATCATTCAAACCTTAGACTTTTATAAGTGAATTGATAAATGAAATGAAATGCAACGAATTGTAATATGTAATGTGTACTTTCATGGACATTTTAAAAATTGTGAGTGATTTTGTAAAATTGAATATAATTTCTTGCTAAATGGTTTGGATAAACCTACTGGTCCTTCATCACTTACATTGTGCTTGATAATTATGAAGGACTGCCCTAATAGAATAACCTGAATTGAATTGAAACTGATTAAATGAATGAATCATGGTGGATTGTGAAATGGAATGGATTTTTCCCATGGTCATGTTGTTTTTTTATAAATGAAATGGTCTAATATTATATAGTGAATGATGATTAAATGTGAGTTGGAATAGATTTTCCCATGGCCTATGTTAAATTATAAAATACATCGTGCATGTTTATTTTAGTATGCCTTGATTGATACTCAAGTTTTGATACAAAATACCTTGGATTGGCTCATAGGTTGAACGAATTATATTACACCTTGAGAGATACTTGGGTTCCTAATACAGAATGTCTTAGATGGTATCATTGGTTGAGTGAATTGTATTACACCATAAATGATACTAGGGTTCTCGATATGGAATACCTTAGACAAGCACATAGTTTAAGTAAATTAATGTATTCCTTGAGAGATTCCTAGATTTTGATACGGAATGCCTTGGACAAGATTATAGGTTAAATGAAATTATATTATACTAGACTAATATTTGGGTTACCCTCAATTGTTAAGTATTTAATTTCATGAAACATGTAGAATCTTATATGATCATTATTAAATATGGATGACTTAGTTGCACCTTTTCTCCCATACAACTAGTGTTACATATGGATGTTTGGGATTATAGCCATGGGTCATATATCTACATTACTATTGTTATGTCCATAGACATCTGGATTATGCCGAAGCATATATAGTAGGTCAGGTGTCCCATGATTTACATAAGCTTGACATGGTTTTATTTTAATTTCTATTTTAACTTTGATTATTATACCTGTACAATGCAAAATTTATATTCATATGATGGATTTACATTAGAAACCATCGGTTGTGGCCTACTAAGTTTTACTCACACCCTATCTGGTCTTCCATTAGGGACCTGAACACATCTCATGCGTGCATGTATAGATTCCATATAGAAACTTGGATTGTATTTCTTGCTATTAAACTTTAGGGACTAGGACATGACATGGGTGATGGGGAGCATGTGATGGGGATCCACAAGAGATGGGTCTTTTATTTTTTATTTTTTGTTAGCTTAGACTCGTTGTTTGTATTACATGTTTTATATTGACTGATTGTACTTATACATTAGCATGTTCGTACATGGGTGTCTATTTGGAATTGGCATGATTATCAGTAATTAGTATATTCTACTTCCTATCAATTATTTATTCCTCCGCTATATTTCATACTAATCCGGAGGGAATAGTCTCTCCATCGCACCATCATTAGATTCTCACTACTAGTAGACAACCTCTGGAATATAGGGAGGTGCACTTGAGGCCTTGTCTCCAACTAGTATGGTTACAGATATTAGGATGAACCAGGTCGGGATGTGATGGTAACTATAAGTTTTATTAACATAACTAGATAGGAATCATGAATATTACTTAAATCTATAAGAGAGTCTTAGAGTATGAAATAATCCCCCACACCCAAAATGAAGGGATAAGACCTCCAATGGCCCGAAGGCCTTTATTTTTTTATTGATTTTGATAATCCACCTTTCAAGGGGTGAGGTGGAACCCTTACAAAGACCGTAGGTGTAATTATTACATGGCCCATAGGACTTAGAGGAATTAATTACCCGTAGTCTTCAAACATTACATACAACCCAGACTAACTACATGGAACTTCTCCTCCCCAGCATCTTCATCGTGAAATCAGCTCTCCACCTTCGCATTACTATTCGGCTAGGCATTCCCGTGCATGCACAGCCTTGTCCCGATGGCAGGTGTCATACCCTCTCATTCTTGCAATCCATTTAGCTCTACTGTGGTGAAAGCTTCTTGCTCATCCTCCCTGTAGAGCTTGTTCCTTATAGGTTGTCTGGTCTGTATCTGCACTAAAGGTGGCCTGAAGGCCTTGAGGTGGCCCTAAGGCCTTACTGACCCAAAGGCCTGGGTGGCCCGAAGGCCTTAAAGGACTCAGGGACCAAATAGGTGTCCCGAAGGCCCAAACGGGGGCATATTCCCGACTGCTACAGTGCCAAACAGTGCATGCTATAGTACCTGCTACAGTACTGTTATAGTATCTGCTACAGTGCTGCTAAATTCCCATCCTCTCGATTAGATGTGAATTTGGGGAGCTAATGGCATGCCTTAGTGACCACCTATCACTAGAATATAAGATCATTGAATAGAAATAAGCAACAGGAAAGTAATACATGATCGGAAAAAAAATCCAGCCTGAAAGGATTCTTATAATAATGAAAGTGAATGATTTTGAAACCCTTTAATAACAAAATAATCTACAAACGATACAATAATTGAGTTTACCATTCATTACAATACATTATTGAAAAATGGTAAACCTGATATAAATATTATAACCATGAAGTGGATCAATGTAAAAATAACATCACCACACTTATTTTTACCCATTAATGTAATATGTGATCTAAATACAAATTGTGAACCCAATATAAATAAAACTATCATGAAGAAAATTGATGTAAAAAAATAACATCACCACCATTAGCTTCACCCTTAGATGCAATATGTGATAGAAAAAATGGTAAACCTAACATGAATCTTATAATTATGAAGATGGTCAGTGTAAAAATAATATCACTACCATTAACTTCACTTTTCAACCCACTGTGAAATTGATCCAAAAATAGTGAATTTATTGTGAATATTATAGTAATGAAGGTGACTGATTATAAAACTCATTAATAACCTAATAATTTAACAACATTACCACTATCAGCTTCACTATTTGATGTACTATGTGACTAAAAACAAAAATGGTGAATCAAATGTGAATTTATAATCCTGAAGATTGTCGGTGTAAATATAACATCCCCACCATCAGCTTCACCCTTTGATAAAATATTCTGTCGAAAAATTGGTAAACCCAACGTGAATATTATAACAATGAAAATGGATAATTGTAATTAACTACCATTTCATTTGGGTAGTATATATGACTAAACCCTAATATATGATGTTGTACTAACATGTATTCTTCTCTACGATTGTCAGTTAACACATGAAGTATTTCAGAGTTATCTATGATCCAATGAAATGGAATCATCATTGGATGCTAATTCATATGCCTCAAATAATTCTAAAGATGTGGAACCATCTCTTAAGAGAGTGTTTCCTCCCAATAAACTTCTTCAATGATAGGTTTTTAACATCCTAATTAGGTAATACTATGTAAATGATAGCATCCCATCCTTGTAGAATTCTTGGGATAGTCTCTACATTCTAAATTCCAATAACCCGGCACCTCAAATATAAAGCAAAGCTAGTTTGGTGGAATCTATTCCCACCTTTAACCATTTCAGGATCCTTACCTTAGAACTCGATAATGCATACCTCTACTAACTAAGGGTGGTTGGATAAACCTTTGGCAACAACACTACTCAAGAGCTGAAAAGGAGGGATCCCCCTACCAGATGATACTGCCAGTACTACACAACTGCTACTTTATAAAATCTTAATGAGGAGGATCCTCACCAAACCTCCGCCCCAAATACTCAAGCTAGGGTTCCTTGAAGATCAGTTCATGGGATGTAGGATTAAACAACCATGTGATGGATCTATACCAATGTTCCCTCTAATGAATATAGTCAGTATTATCTAGCTACTAGTTTGTAAGTGGTACATGTTCTGGATCCCACCAATAAAGCCCACAAATATATCATGGAGGAACCTCAGGAACCAACTCATATTTTTGTTCAAAAGTACATATTCTCACCCCCTCATACTTATATTATCAATATATTACAATAGTATAAGGAGGATAAAAGTGGGAACATATCCCCTATTTGATTGAATCCATCTATTAGTATATCCTAGAAACATAAAAAGGGAAGAAATATATCCCATTTGAAACCCTTCAGAACTATAGGAAGATTCTATTAGCCACAAAGAAGATCCATCAGAATATTCCCAAAATCACAATGGGATTGGAACATATTCATTTTCCAATCATCGGTGTAGCATATCTGGGTACTCAGATAACTTCTTAGGGGAATTCACATATTCTTACTCCCATTCAGGAGGATCGTTGGTATATTCCGGTGATGGAAGAGGCACCAGATCTGGATCATATCCCTATTCCTACTAGGATTCAACAATATAATACTACAATCACCTCATGATAGGTGTGTATCCCTATTAAAGATATACCAACGATTCATTGACATATTCCAAGGTAAAATGATGTTTAGGTTTATATCCCTTCATGAATTCCACAATGTTCCCATCATACTCTGGCTATGTTAAAGGGAAATGATTGTTAGCAAATTCTGAAATCCAAGTGGAGTCATTCCTTTATTCTTACACATACTAATGAAGGGTCACATTAGAATATTAAAGAGGTGATAGAGGAGGGTGGTAAAATTCCATATCATATTATGGAGGATTGTCATCTAAATCTAATGAAGAATTAAAATCATGATTGGGAATATATTCCCATTACAACCAATTATCATCGACATATTTTGGTGGCCAAAAGGAGTTAGGCCTATACTCCTACACTAGCTAATGAAGGAGTAAAATACAACACCTCATAGTCATTATATGATTGGGCATATATTCTTTCTCTCATTCTAGAGGATTTTCAGCATATTATAATGAAGAATGAAAATATGGACCAGGAAAATATCAATGTTACATCCAATGTTCATTGATATATTCTAGTGAAAAATAATAGTCATGGCCATATTCCTACCTCTACTAAAAAAGGAGCACAATGGAACACATCATAGGTGCTACATGATGTAGCTTATATTTCCTCACCCATTCTAGAGGATCATTAGTATATTCTATCGAAGAATGAAAATAAGGACTAAGAACATTTCTATATTCCAACATAGGTTCATTAGGATACTTTGATAGTCAATTATGAGGGGATATATCCCGACCAATAACTCAAAAACTTCCTGACATATTCCAACAGCTACACAGTAGTGGGAGTATACCCCTAAAATATTAGATAGAGTCATTGGAATATTCTAATAGTGAATAAAGGTCATTTTTTGAGGGTTTCAATCATTAAGGTTTCCATAATCAGACAGGGATCCAGTAGCCAAATGAGGAGAATCTACAAAAAATTATCGCTAACATTATATCCAAATCAAGAGTAGGCTGATATTCCTAACCTAATCAATGATACTATCCTTGAGTCTACAAAAATATTATCTAATACAGCCTAAGGATCCACTAAATCCTCATCAAAAAGAAGAGGTCATATTTACCATGGAGGTCATCCCTATATAATTTTAGAGGTTGGTCATGGGGAATCAATACCCAAAGTGGAAATCATCTCCATTTTGATATCTCATCAAAACAAAGACATCATCCCATTATCAATGCACCTTTGTATATAGTGATACTTGAAAAGTCATGGTCCACTATATACAGTGAACCATTAGTAGCTAATAATCCTCTATTTCATTCAGTGGATAGTTAGTGGTAGTGGCTATCATCACTACCCGACACAGGTTTCATTTCATAATCATTAGAAAAAAAGCCTTTGTGGTCCGATAAAGAATTGAAATATGCCTCTGAGAAAGGGTAAAATACCATGGATATGTGCATGGATCTAGTCGAGGGCGATATTTCAGTCAATGTTTTCCCCACAGATACCTCTTAGTATAAGGTTCCCCACGAAATAAAATATGGATGTATACACTATCTGTATCTCAACCTATAGACAACCCATAACCGCCCAATGGAAAAACATATGCCATATGAGGGACACGCTGATCATGTTAAGCATATATATGAGCTTTTCCAATGGATTCAGTTAGTAGAATTTTCGATTGCCTGAGCCCTAATATCTAAAAAGAAAAATAAGAATATTCATCACGTTTTCATTAATATCTTGAAGACACTCAGACATATAAATGTGAATTATTTATCTAATGTGTACATTATAGGGTGGGTTTAATATAGAGCACTGTATTTTACTCCACTGTTGAGATAGAAGATCCCTCTAAGGAAGAAATATTGTATTGTTATTTCCTCAAGATAAGTCATAGGGAAAGAAGGAGAATATGCCAAAAAGTTTGTAAAACAATATTTTGTAACTTTTATAGCCTAGAAATATTATATTCACAGAGAAAGAGTCATCAATATTTTATTGAATCTAGTATCCAATAAAGTTTAAAAGGCCTCTTAGCTAGGAAAAATTGGGCCCCCAACTATAGAGAAATATCTAGAAGCAAGTTTCACATTCTAAAAATTCACTCATCGCCTAGATCATACCAATGTAAAAGAGAAGAAAATTTGAAAGGTTGTTTTGCTTTAGCATAAATCAAGGAACAAGCCTTACTCATGGGGCTTGGGTTATTTTCATCATTTCTTCCACCAAAACCAACTCTGGAATCATCAATGCCCCAAAAAAATCAGGATATAGTGGTAGAAAGAGAAGTCAACCCCTATCGTTAATGTTAGGTGAATTTATATAATCACCACTGTTGTCACCTCCCTTGGGATCATCAAATCCAAAAGTGATAAATGGATATGGAAGATATAATAGGAAAACAACCTTTTCCCATAGGGTTGGGGGAATTTTCATTATTACTATCTCCCAAACCAAGGGAATCAATCTTCACCAAGATGGGAGGAGCCTCATAGAATGTATCTATGCCATTATTTCTAATGCATGATATATCTTTACTATTAGGGATGCATTCAGTAAAAGTTATTGGAAAATCCTTTTGGTTCACTCTCCTTGATCCACTCCACAGGAAATAGGATAGAGGAAACATCAAACCCCAAATAAGTTGTAAGATCAAATTGCCTTCCAATAAGGAAAGGGTCATAGAGGAGTACAAAAAATCTTTTAATGAATATCTAGAGGACTTTATAACACTGTAAAATTCAATGGAAGAAGTAACATGATTCCAACTACCTGGTATTCTTAGATTAATGTCATCAATATAAATTTGGTAGAAGAAAATACTAATCAAGATGAATATTATGGATAAGTTCCTTTGTAGCATGTTGTTTTCTATGTGTTACATGAGCAGGGTGTCCATACTTTACATCAGAGATAGACTTAGAATTGAGCACCCCCAGCAATCAACTACCACTCTCACAATGTGCATTAGCAAAAGATAAGGGGTAAGGAGTGTCTTTATCTCTATAACTACACCATAAATGTGTGGAGAAATTGGCGTAATATGAAGTTGGGATAGAATATTGAAATGTATCATTATCAAGAAACTCAGGGCAAATATTACCCATGAACAAAATCCCATGGTGGTAACTAATTGATCCTATTCAATAGGAGTTCCACAACTAGAAAGAGAAACTCAAATGACTACTGACGAGTCATGATTATCATGTTGGTTCTAGATCCATACAACCAATTTACTTGACTTAGATAGATACAAACTATTAGAATATCCATCCATTATGACCTCATGTGTCATGTGTTTATGAAAATTATCTTAAACCCATGAAAACTAGCTTGCAATAGTAAAAAATGCAAGTAGTTCATGTCAAACCTTGCCTACTAATAGGACCAGAGGTTGTCATGGACTTCAATATATGATTTATAAAACTACACTATATTAATATAGTAGTGAAGGCTCCAACCTAAGGTAAGGAGGGTGAATGTTCTAGTTCTCTAATTTATCTCCAAACTTTTGAAAAGAATTAGAAATTAATTTATATTTGAAAGTGTAAGGTACGGATTTTTATGAGAGTGTGATGTGTTAAAGGTGTCAGACAATGATGTTAACGAGTTGTAAAAATAGATGATGTTGCTAGCAAGGGGAATTTCTACACACATGTTTAAAAAGGTCCTCCCATCGCACTAATTAAATTGAATTTTCATTCTTAAAAAGTGTTTGATTGATCTCCCTCAATGGGATATTTAAGAACACAGATTAATCAATCATGAAGTTCTCCGCTTCATGAAAGATAAAAAAGAAATGGGTTCGATGAATAAGTCATCACAAGTGATCATGAAAAACATTTATGAAGTTTGAAATTAAGTTCGAGAAGAAAAAATAAATATTTATGAATTCATAATTGATATTGCTCATCTATTATGATTTATTAGAAAAATGACGTCAAAAAGATGAAATATTAAACCAATAGAATTAAAAATCCACTGAGTGAAAATTATTCTAAATTCATGTTCAAATCAATATAGAATAGCATATCACAACACATATTTGAATAACATATGTAGAAAAAGTAATAGAATAAAATGAGGTGGAAATTACCTTGATTTGAGAAAGAGGAAATTCTTCTGATGTGCCACTTGAACTTTTCTGATCTTCCATAACTCCCTATTGATAATTAGGGTTAGATGTCCTCGGTTAGCAGTGTTCTGTTGCAGAAGTCCCATCTAAATTTTTTGGAAATTAAGAATTCCCAAAATGCCTCGCCTTTACCCTCTTTTAATCGGAATGTGCACCAGCTCAAAAAGTAAAACTCTAACCTTTTAATTCGTTAACACCCAACTGATCTTATTTCATGCATGTGACACGGTATCAACAAACATGAACTTGACCTAGAAGCTCACCAGACAACACCCAACATCCACCCAACTCTGCATTTAAGTCGCTACCATCCACTCAAAAATCACTCTCAAAGCAATAGTGCCCAAATAACTACACTTATAACATTGATGACTCGACCTCCCCCTTAAGCCTTAATAACCATCTTCTACTTCTCTGCTCAACAAAAATAAATCCTCAAAAGGAAATGTTCCCATGGAACCATAATCTTGAATAATAGAATTCGAGAGACGCTCACACTCCATCAAAAATGGTTCAAAATAGCAGGTCGTAGTGGACTGTAGTGATTTACAGTTCCAGAGATGCTCGACACTAGCTTCGGTGATGCACACCAACCGGAATCTACTCAAAAACCCAGGCTTCACCTTCAACACACATCTGGTTTGTACATGGATCGTCAACAAAAACCTCGGCTTCATCTTCAAATTCTTCATCCAACGGCTCTTCATCTTCACTGGGCTTCAAAATCGAACCCCTACTCATTCTTCAAAAAAGGGACTCCTGTAATCAGCATCGTCTTCAACCTCAGTTCGAAAGGAATTATCATCATCGACTCAACTTTGGTCTTCAATGGTTATTTTGACCAGTCACAGGGGCCTATTTGTGTTGTTGAAGTCTGCATCCCACATCGGACATGAGGTCCGGTGTGGTTTTTAATATTCATTATAAATACACCCCAAGGGCTCCTTTGGAGATATACCTTGGGGGTTCGGGTTCCTCTCAGTTTTCTCTTCTACATGGTATCAGAGGGATTTACTGTCGACCCTCCCGACCCTCCCTCCTGAATTTTCCCCCCTTCCTTTAGGGTTTCCCCGTCTGGGGGCGGCGGCTCCAATCCAAATAGTCGTCGCCCCCCCCCCCCTCCCTCCGTTGCTCCTGCCGGCTCTCCCTCCTGGTAGCTCTCCCCACCGGCGGCCCTCTGCTTACGATGCGGATTCCCGGCTCCCGCCAGCCCCGCCCTCCGCGTCGGCCTCCCGTGGCTCCCCGCGTCGTCATCCTGCCTGATGCGGCTCCCGGATTCCCTCCGTCCTGCGGCTTCCCGTAGTCCGGCACTGCTCCGTTGACGACGTCCCCTCCTGCGGCTTCTCGACTTTGCATCCTTGCGACGACCGGCCCCGCCTCCCGCTGGCTTCCTGTCACAGATCCCGTCTCCCTTCCGCGGCGCGACTCGTCTTCCAGCCCTGCATCCCTTGCGTCGGCATCCTGTGACGCGCGACCTCCCGTTCGACGCCTTCCACCGCCGGAAACACCCCCCCCCCCCCCCCCCCCGCGTCACCCCCTCTCTACAGGCGTCTCTCCCCCGCGCGGCTCGCTCTTCCGCGTCGCCCCCTCCCTCTTAATAGCGACCCTCCCATCGGCGCTCCTACTCAGCGGTTCCCGACGGCCTTCCCCGGTGGGTTTTTCGGCTCCTGTAACTGCGTGCAACAGCTCCCGCTTCTCCAGGCGGACGTTCCGGTCCGGCCCGTCTATCCCGCTACGCACGAACCACCTTCTCCGGCGGTACTCCTGCGCGCGCGGCACCTCCCGCGATGCTCTGTCCGGCAGCCCTCTCTCCCGAAGGCCCTCTCTCCCAATGGCCCTCTCTCCTGACAGCCCTACTCCCAGTGCACGCCGGCCCGCTCGTCGCCGCCCCTTCCTGCAGCGCCTCCTGCCGTCTTCCCCCCCGATGCGGCGTATCCCGCCGGCTTTCCTCTCTCCAGCGACAGCTCCTTCATGCAATGGCTACTGTGCGCGACCCATGCGGCTCTATTTCCGGCTCCCCACAAGCAGCGGCGCCCAGCTCCTCTATCCCGCGCCTCTAAGCGCGACTCCATTGCTCAGGCGCTCTCCCTACCGGACGACTCCCAGCGCTGGCGGCCTCCCTTCCCCGGCTTGCGGCTCTTTCCAACAGCCCGCCTCCTGTGCGAGTCTCCCGCCGGCTCTGTTCAGCCGGCCTCCACCCCTGCCGGCCTCCACTCCTGTCGGCTCCTCCAGCCGCCGGCCAACAGCCCTGTCGGCCTCCCGTGCCGCCTCTGCTCTACTGCTCCCTCCATGCCAACCACCTCCGGCATCCTGCGGAATCACCGCATCTCCACGCCGGCCTCCTCCTGTGGATTTCTCGGTGCTTCGACCATCGACACCTGCCATTGTGGATTTCCTTGGCACTTTTCGCCTGGCCCTCCCGAGTGGAATTCTCGGCGCTTTGACGATCGGCCCAACATTACGGATTTCCCGGCACTCTGACAACCGGCCCGTAGTACGGATTTTCCCGACGCTCTGACGACCGACCCGCCAGTGTGGATTTCTTGGCACTCTGTTTTCCGGCCCCGCACTTTTCTGGTGATGCCCCATCATTTTCCGCGGCATCACATTACAATCTTGAGGGGGAGCAGCATCATCAACGATTTTATTATTTCTATTTTCGTCTTCTTTTGTCATCAAGCTGGGTATGTCCAGCTTGAAGGGGAGTGTTTGCAGCTTGTTTTCTTGCGTTGTTTCTCTTCATTATGTGTCCAAGCTAGGTACACCTAGCTTGAGGGGGAGTGTTGAAGTTTGCATCCCACATCAGACTTGAGGTCCGGTGTGGTTTTTAATATTCATTATAAATACACCGCAAGGGCTCCTTTGGAGATATACCTTGGGGGTTCGGGTTCCTCTCATTTTTCTCTTCTACATGTGTGATGCATCTGAATAGCCTTGCCACATTAGCACTGATCCAGCTCAAGATGGTGATGGGGAATCAATATACTCGACATCTGAAACAGGCATCTTGGGTAGGAAAACTTCCCACCAAATTCATTCTCACCCTTCAATTGATCCAATGACCTCAATGAGATTAAGAAGATCCAACGGTTCAAACTCGACCTATGATGACATGCCCAATATAAATGCCATAAAAATATAATATTATTAGTATCCCACAAAAAAAATACAATAATTAATATTCCACTTCCATTTTTTTAATTCATCATTTAATAAAATCGAAATCATTAAATTAATTAGACAATTGATTCTCAAAATATATATTTCCAAAAGTAAATTCATAATTTCCACAAATAATGAATTGACAATCAATTTCAAAATGATAAATTACCTAAGAAAATTGAATGATCATATTGTAAGGAAATAAAATATACACAAAAAAATTCAATTCCAAAATCAATTTCCAAAATAACAATTCATTACAACACATGTCATTTTGAATTTGAGCAAAAGAATATTCAAATAATGTTCTCAAAGTATTAAAACATTTGGACACAATAACATATCACATTTTAACAAAAAAATGAACAATTTTATAAAGAATTCACATTTTAATTCCAGATCTACCAATCATAACAAATCAATCAATAAAATAACATTTTGAGCTCTAAAGTGACCAAAAACATAATGAAAATGCATGAAAAAATGTATTTTATAATAACTGTATTAAATTACCCCACACTTAAGAATTTCTTTTACTCAAGAAATTACTTAGTCAATTTTAGTGGAAAATAATATATCTCAATGGTGAAAATTTGGAATTCCATAAAGAATTAGTTTTCAAATAAATTTCCCATGGTCTCTCTCAAGTTAAAAAAGTAATTTCCCCCTTAAAAACAAACAAATTCAGTGAAAATTTTACTTCCTATTTTATAAAAGAGATTAAAATTGAAAATATTGAAAATAATTAAAAAAAATTCAATTTTCACCCAACTGGAAGTCCAAACATCTATTTACCTCCATATGATTTGACTCACATAATTAAAAATCAAGATAAATACACTCTCTATTTTGACAGGAAAGTTTAATAAATACAAGGAAAATAAAAAATCCATCCATTGGCATAAAGAATTAAAAAATTTAAGAAAAAGGGATCAACATGAATTATGATTTTCATTTCATAGACCATGAGGATTCCTATCCTAAGAGTTTAATTATAATTAAAAATTTCAAAACCAAAGACAGCTGTAAATCATTCGACCAAAATTTACCGATAATAAAATTTTCAAAAGGGAAATAAAAAATATGTGCTCAATTAAATACATGGTGTAATAGAAATCAACTAACTAAAAGTGTCCTTACAATCTTCAAACTTAGAAAAAAAAATCCCCATTTAAAAATGAAGGTAAAAGCATGAAAAACATGTGAAAGGGGTCATAAGAAAGCTCAAAAACAGTAGCATGCATTCCACAATTTCCATTCATTTATCAAACTCTCAGCAAGTAGAACAATTTCCATTAATGATTCACCACTTATTAGATAGTGTACATCCATTTTTTATAGACAACACATATAATGTTTTCAAATAAACCAGACAGATGCATGTGATGAACATATTTCTACATGTAATTCACAATCAAATAGTATCAAACACATTTCACAGTAACAACAACGACTCAGAAATTCAAAAGTGAGAAATCATATTTTCAATTATTTAAAAATGGTGTTCAATTAATCACATAAAAGGTTATGAAGTTCACTCATTTCAAGGCATTAAAAACATGGAATGTATCAATTAAGATTAAGGGTGCACATTTATAATATTAATATCAACTATAAATTAAACAATAACCATAAAACGCACAATAAAACTTCATAAAGAAGAAAGTTTCAGCCAGAAAACACCGATAAAATAAAGGAGAAAGTCTCAAATATTTACTTCATAATAAAATTCAGAAAATTAAAGTAACAAGTGAAAGAGACACTGTAGTTTTATCCTATGAATTTAGCCACAAAACATCACCTTTCCTCTTAAAAATAATGAAACCTGGTTACAATCTACAATTCAAAACAATTTTAACCATTAATTACAGTAATGTAGTTCAATTAAAATAGACATAACCAGACTGTAATAAAAATAGAGGGAAGTGATCTCAATAAAATCTAGTTGTCCTAGATGAACTTAGAAGTAGCCTGAAATTGATCCAAAAAGAGAGCACCATGATATACTTGTTTCCATTAATGTACAATTTTATTATTCCATCCAAACAGAGTGACTCAAATATAAGATGCATCATTAGAGTTAAAAAGGAGAAACAATCATTCCTAAATTAGAGTGGTGATGCAAAGAATATCCAAGGCCAAATGTTGATTTTAATTTTGGATTCCCAAGGCCCTAAATTTCCCCCAAAATAAGAGAGAATGCAAGTGTGGCATGTGAAAAGACCCTTATTCCACTATTAAAATAATACAATTTTTGATACTTGGCACCTTGTGGAGAGAACATATTTAGATGTTAAAACTCAACTTTAAAACTAAAGAGGGAGAAAACATGTTTTTTAGAAGAAAGGTGCTGCCAAAACATAAAGGTAACAAGACGGTTAAAAAATCATTCCTCCATAATGTAACTAGATTCATCCCTTTTGAAATAAAATTCAGTTCAGAAATGCATTAGTTTAGTGAAAAATCAAAATAATTTCCAATTAAACACAGAAAACAACATGTAAAGCAACACTTTTTAGTAGGATAATAGAAAAATAAAGTGATAATTTAAAATTAAAATATATATGAAAACATTTTGTTACAAAAACTTTACCACTTATTTTCAACAAACTAATCGTGAAATATAAATTTCATAATAAACAACAGAATGCATTAAAAATAAATACTCTGTATGTTTTACCAGAAGCAAGAAGATTTTCAAAACCCAATATAAATAGATTCAGTTCAATAACATCAGCAAGAAAAGTATTTCAGAGTCTAATCACAGACTTAGAAAATAACAGTTTGGAAGAAACTCATAAAATTTCTTTCCAACAAAATTGTAAGGAGATTTCAAAATTATTTTCAACAGCAGCAAATAATTCTCCATGAACTTTAAGACCTTAGACCAACAACCTGCAAAACCAATAGCCTAGAAGTATGCGTATTACATTTTAAGCTCAATAAAATTAATATCAGTTCAACCACAGTCCAAAACATTCATATTAAAAAGTAATAGTTTGACTAAAAAACATCTCAAATTAAAAGAATCATTGCTTGTAATTAGATGGTGCAGTATTCTTTTGAAATATTCATCCACAGTCCAAAACATTCATATTAAATAGTAATAGTTTGACTAAAAAAACATCTCAAATTAAAAGAAGCATTGCCTGTAATTAGATGGTGCGGTATTATTTTGAAAGATTCAGCCACCCTCTTATATATTTTTCACTCAACTTAGATCCTCTCACTATAAAAGAAAATAAATCAACATTATATTTAAGAATTTAATTTCAAGAAAAATAAAACCAATTCAAGGGTGTTAGGAATAAAGGGATGTACAGGTGTTAAGAGTTTGTTATTGGATGGAATGTTTGTTAGTTTGTTAGAGTTTTTTAGTTGGTTAGGGGTAATACTGTATTTTTGTAATGAAGTGCCAACTGTAGCTTTGAGCTGGTGGGGTATAAAAATAGGCAGCAGGGGGCTAGGATGGACAAAACTCATTTTACTGGGATTATTACACAGCAGGTTGTTGTGGGAGGCTGGTTCATTGGGACGACCAGCAAGGGGTGGGCTCAGAGGAGTGGTCTTTCGAGGGTTCTCCTACATTTCTCTCTCTCTCTCTTCCCCACTGTAATGTCTATTTTTCTGTTGTGTTCCTGCTGTATTTCTGCTACTGTGATTCTGCAACTACTTCAATATACCCAGTTTACTCCTCTTTTCTCCCTATCAATTATTTACATAACAATTGGCGACTCCGGTGGGGAACTGTCGTACGAGAGGATTGATCGCATGCTTGGGGAGAGGCGTTGCAGGAGATGAGGAATGCTCCTGGAAAATCATAGCAGCAAGAAAGAGAGAAGAAGAAGAATATCGCCACTGGAGTGAGGCGCTAAAGCAGTGGATGCTCACCAGAGGAAAGAAGCGTCGGAGCTGGCCGAATTCTGCTAGAGCAGAACGGAACGCAGAAGGATGTTCGTTGCTGGGAAAATTCGCTAGAGAGAGAAGCTGCTATCTAAGAACAGTTGTTGTAGCAAGTTGAAAACCAGAAATAACCGGAAACAATAGAGGAAGAGGTTCGCTGCAAGGGAAGGCAAACGTAGCTGGAAAACGCGGTAGGCGTTGCGGACGAATCGAGTAGTGCTACCGCTATTCACTGTGAGGTGCGACCGTTCTGGAAGAAACAGATGCAATTGGGGAGATCCGCGCAAGCAAGTTGACGAACTTAGCTCGCTGGTTACTGGAGGAGAGGAGCTAACACAGGGTATGCATTGCAGCAAGTGATGCGTGCGGATTGGGAGAGATCACTGCTGAGGCGACTGTGTGAGCAACGGAAAAGGGTTGCACGACTCAAATAATGTTTGGACCGCGGTATGTATCCGACACTAGAACTGAAGACGGACGGGCAAATTTTTTAACGCAGCAGCAAGGCTTGTTTAAGGAAACTGTTTTAAAAATAATAATAATAATAATAATAAAAGAGAATTCTCTTGGCATAAAATTTCTCTCTCTTCCACCTGTGAACAACTGTGATACAGGAATCAAATTGGGAAGTATTATACAGGTGGTTGTTGTGGAAGCTGGTGGCAAGATGCAGAAGTTTGAAACATTTTTCAAATCTTTTTCTGGGAGGCAAGATGAGATCGATAGGAAAATCTGTGAGTTTCAGTGTGAGCTGTAGAAGAAACCAATTGAGGCTCATGTCGGACGATCAGGAGATTCAGGACAGTTCATGCAAGAATTTCAATACATTGAGTCTGGTAAACGAGGTGAGACAGAAGTTGCATATGCATTTGACAGTGGAAAAGTGGTGGTAGTCAGTAGTCTAGACACAAGTTTAAAAATGGAAGATGTTGCTCCAATCGATGGTTCTGGGAGTGAGACAAAGAAGACTGAGTTGCCTTATTTTGTCTGGAGAAGATCCGTTGGGGTGGATCATGAAAGCAGAGACATATTTCCTTTTTTTACAAACAGCAGAGAACATGAAAATACATTGGGCGCAGCTAAGTATGGAGTACACGATTCTACGCTGGTTCTTGTTATGGCAGTTTGAAAATCCTGGAGTGAGTTGTGAGCAACTTAAGCCGGTGCTTCTGGAAAAATATGAGAATGACAGGGAGAAGTTTGCTTCCATTCCTAAGCTATCGGAAGAGGTATATATTGATCTTAATTCAAATAAGGTTGAACTGGAAAGAAGTAGTGTGGAGTGGTTCAAGACACATCCAGATTCGTCCGAGGAGACTGGAGTCCTAAATTCTAGCATGGAAAGGCGGGATTGGGACAACCAAAGTGAGATTTCTATGCAGAGTGATTCCGATTGTTTCTAGCCAGAGGTGGAAATATTCATCGTAACAGCAATTGGAAAGTGTACACACAAGTTGTTTAGAAGGGGTCTTCCTATAGCAGAAAACAATGCACAGAGGCCACGACCTCGGTCATGGGTTGGACCTTTGTAGAGTGAAAAGGCTCTATGTGACAAAAAAAAGGGGGTTGTGCCGGCTATTCAGCACATGAAACAAGAGAATGTTGATTTTATTTAGGATTACCGCGGTATGGAGAAGTTTGGTGTGGGTTTGGAATTTGATGAACAAAAGGAAGTGGAAGTGAAACTCAAAATGAAGAAGTACACCAAATGTGAACAAGAGGAATCAAATCTGATCCTTGAAAAACAAGATGCAGTAGACAGAACGAAAGATGTCTCCCAGGCTTCGAGGTTGATTGGTGCTTTCAAATATTATGTCACTTTGAGGAGGGTTCCAGAGATCAAGGCCGCATGCGGGCTGAGTGAGCAGCACAAATTTTTTTTCATAGTTGGAGAGGAAATACGCAAGGGCAAACAAACAGCTCGCTCAGGTGCAATGGGACGTTTCAAGAGACTGGCAGCCACTGTGGATATCATAGTTCGTAAAGGGGACATAGACGGATAGGAAACATCACACCGGAAAGAGCTACAACATGTTTTACATACTCCAGAATTTGAGGACATGAAGGCTGCTACAGTTAGAGACACAACTCCTACTGGTGTTTCTAATGCTCTATGTAAGAGTAACTGTCCAGCCATAGACAGATGGAGTTGGCCACAAAGAGATTTTTCATTTGATTCGTCTGGTTGCAACATGGAGGAGCTTGTGAACAGTGGGTTGTATCCATTAGCAGTGGGTGGATTGCATTCAATGGGAAATAGGGAAGATGCAGTTGATGCAGCAATTATAAATTCCAAATTTTTTGCGTTGGGCATACTTAGTAAAGACTTATATTTCTTGTGCCTGCCTCCAACAGTGAGATAAAGTTGTCTACCAAGGGGAATGGACTTCGATTTGCTTGCAAATGGATGATTTAAGCAGGAAAAAATTGGAAAATTCTGGTCAGGAGCTGGGATTGCTAGGAATTGAGAACCACTACAAGTGTAAGTAGTTCAATTTTTTTCTGGAGGGCTGCTCTACAGGTAGTCTTAGACTACAAAAGAGCCTATATAAGTGAGATAATTCCATTTTTACAGGTTATTCTAGGCAGCTCACGGATCTTCATTGCTGCTATTTTACGAACCGGTACCAATGAAGCTTCAATCTTGCGTGGGGCAACTAAAAACAAAGTAGGCTGTTTGACTTTTGACTTTATTGGGGCTGCAGAATCCTGGAAATTCAGTGGATAATTATATTGGAAAATCTATTCACCTACAATGGTTGCCTTAGTTTTCCCATATATGTTGATTCTTATCGATAAAGATGCATTGTTGTCGAGGCCTCCACCAAAGCCGCCACCGGGAGCCACTGCCACATTGCACAGCCAAAAAAAGCTTTGGGTTTTCCAACTTAAAGACAAGGTGGTTTTTAGGTGGGAGATAATTGTTAGGAATAAAGGTTTGTCCAGGTGTTAAGAGATTTTTATTGGCTGGAATGTTTGTTAGTTTGTTAGAGATTGTTAGTTGGTTTGGGGAATGCCGTATTTTTGTAATGAAGTTTCAGCTATAGCTTTGAGCTGGTGGGGTATAAAAATAGGCAGCAGGGGGTTGGGATGAAAAAAACTCATTTTACTGGGATTATTACACAGTAGGTTGTTATGAGAGGCTGGTTCGTTGGGACGACCAGCAAGGGGTGGGCTCGGAGGAGTGGTCTTCCACTGGTTCTTCTACATCTCTCTCTCTCTCTTCCCCCACTGTAATTGTTATTTTTCTACTTTGTTCCTGCTGTATGTTTTCTATTGTTATTATGAAACTACTTCAATATACACAGTTTACTCCTCTTTTATCCCTCTCAATTATTTACATAACAATTGGCAACTCCGATGGGGAACTGCCGTGCGAGAGGAATGATCGCACGCTTGGGGAGAGGCATCGCAGGAGAGAAGGAACACTGCTGGAAAATCATAGCAGCAAGAAAGAGAGAAGAAGAAGAAGATCACCACTAGAGTGAGGCGTTAGAGCAGTGGACGCTCACTGGAGGAAAGAAGGGTCGATGCTGGCCGAATTCTACTGGAGCAGAACGGAATGCATAAGGATGTTCGCTGTTGGGGAAATTCGCTAGAGAGAGAAGCCGCTGTCAACGAACAGTTGTTGTAGCAAGTTGAAAACCGAAAACAACCGAAAACGATCGTGGAAGAGGTTCGCTGTAAGGGAAGGCAAACGTAGCTGGAAAACGCGGTAGCTGCTGTAGAAGAATCGAGCAGTGCTACCGCTATTCACTGTGAGGCGCGACCGTTCTGGACGAAACAGAAGCAACTGCGGAGATCCGCGCAAGCAAATTGACGAACCGAGCTCGCTGGTTGCTGGAGGAGAGGAGCTAGCATGGGGTACGCGTTGCATCAATTGATGCATGCGGATTGGGAGAGATCTATTCTGAGGCAACTGTCTGAGCAGCGGGAAAGGGTTGCGCGGCTCGGATAATGTTTGGGCCGCGGTACGTATCCGACACTAGAACTGAAGACGGACGGGAAAATTTTTTAACGTAGTAACAAGGCTTGTTTAAGGAAACTGTTTTAAAAATAATAATAAAAAAACAATTCTCTTGGCACAAAATTTCTCTCTCTTCCACCTATGAACAACTGTGATACAGGAATCAAATTGGGAAGTATTATACAGGTGGCTGTTGTGGAAGCTGGTGTCAAGATGCAGGAGTTTGAAACATTTTTCAAAGCTTTTGCTGGGAGGCAAGCTGAGATCGGTAGGAAAATCTGTGAGTTTCAGTGTGAGCTACAGAAGAAACCAATTTAGACTCACGTCAGACGATCAGGAGATTTAGGACAGTTCACGCAATAATTTCACTGCATTGAGTCTGGTAAACGAGGTGAGACAAAAGTTGCGTGTGCATTTGATAGTGGCAAAGCGGTGGTAGTCAGCAGTCTAGACGCAAGTTTAAAAATGAAAGATGTTGCTCCAATCGATGGTTCTGGGAGTGAGACAAAGAAGACTGAGTTGCCTTATTTTTCTGGAGAAGATCCATTAGGGTGGATCATGAAAGCAGAGACATATTTCCTTTTTTACAAATAGCAGAGAACATGAACATACATTGGGCGCAGTTAAGTTTGGAGTACACGGTTCTACGCTGGTTCTTTTTATGGCAGTTTGAAAATCCTGGAGTGAGTTGGGAGAAACTTAAGCCGGTGCTTCTGGAAAAATATGGGAATGACAGGGAGAAGTTTGCTTCCATTCCTAAGATGTCGAAAGAGGTATATATTGACCTTAATTCAAATAAGGTTGAACTGGAAAGAAGTAGTGTGGGGTGGTTCAAGACGCATACAGATTCATCCGAGGAGACTGGAGTCCTAAATTCTATCCTGGAAAGGCGGGAGTGGGAAAACCAAAGTGAGCTTGCTATGCAGAGTGATTCCGATTGTTTCCAGCCATAGGTGGAAATATTCATCGTAACAGTAATTGGAAAGTTTACACACAAGTTGTTTAAAAGGGGTCTTCCTATAGTGGAAAACGATTCACAGAGGCCACGACCTCGACCATGGGTTGGACCTTTGCAGAGTGAAAAGGATCTACGTGACAAAAAAAGGGGGTTGTGCCGGCTGTTCAGCACATGAAACAAGAGAATATTGATTTCATTCAGGTTTACCACAGTATGGAGAAGTTTGGTGTGGTTTTGAAATTTGAAGAACAAAAGGAAGAGGAAGTGAAACTCAAAATGAATAAGTACAGAAAATGTGAACAAGATGAATCAAAGATGATCCTTGAAAAACAAGATGCAGCAAACGGGATGAAAGATGTCTCCCAGGCTTCAAGGTTGATTGGTGCTTTGAAATATTATGTCACTTTGAGGAGGGTGCTAAAGATCAAGGCTGCATGCGGGCTGAGTGAGCAGCACAAAATTAGTTTTGTAGTTGGAGAGGAAATCCACAAGGGCAGACAAACAGCACGCTGAGGTGCAATGGGAAGTTGCAAGAGACTGGCAGCCACTGTGGATGTCGTAGTTCGTAAAGGGGACATAGAGGGACATGAACCATCGCACCGGAAGGAGCTACAACATGTTTTACATACTCCAGAATTTGAGGACATGAAGACTTCTACAGTTAGAGACACAACTTCTACTGGTGTTTCTAATGCTCTATGTAAGAGTAATTGTCCATCCATAGATAGATGGAGTTATCCACAATGAGATTTTTCATTTGATTCATCTGGCTGAAACATGGAGGAGATTTTGAACAGTGGGTTGTATCCATTAGTAGTGGGTGGATTGCATTCAATGGGCAGTAGGGAAGATGCAGTTGATGCAGCAATTATAAATTCCAAAAATTTTGTATTGGGAATAGTTAGTAAAGACTTAATTTCTTGCGCCCGCCTCCAACAATGAGATAAAGTTGGATACCAAGGAGAATGGTCTTCGGTTTTCTTGCAAATGGAAGATTTTAAGCAGGAACAAATTGGAAAATTCTGTTCAGAAGCTGGGATTGCTAGAAAAGGGGAGTTGAGAACCACTACAAGTGTAAGCAGTCCAAGTTTTTTCTGGAGGGCTGCTCTATAGGTAGTCTTAGACTACAAAAGAACCTATATAACTGAGCGAATTACATTTGTACAAGTTATGATAGGTAGCTCACGGATCTTCATTGCTACTGTTTTCCGAACCGGTACTAATGAAGCTTCAATCTTGTGTGGGGCAACTAAAAACGAAGTAGGCTGTTTGGATTTTGACTTTATTGAGGCTACAGAATCCTAGAAATTCAGTGGAGAATTATATCGAAAAAGTTATTATCCTATATGGTTACCTTAGTTTTCCCAAGTATATTGATTCTTATCGATAAAGATGCATTTTTGTCGAGGCCTCCACCAAAGCCACCACCGGGAGCCACCGCCACATTGTACAGGCGAAAAAAGCTTTGTTTGTTCCAACGTGGGGACAAGGTGGTTTTTAGGTGGGAGGAAATTGTTAGGAATAAAGGGCTGTACAGGTGTTAAGAGTTTGTTATTGGCTGGAATGTTTTTTAGTTTGTTAGAGTTTGTTAGTTGGTTAGGGGAAATACTGTATTTTTGTACTGAAGTGTCAGCTGTAGCTTTGAGCTTGTGGGGTATAAAAATAGGCAGCAGGGGGCTGGGATGGACACAACTCATTTTACTGGGATTATTACACAGCATGTTGTTGTGAGAGGCTGGTTCGTTGGGACGACCGGCAAGAGGTGGGCTCGGAGGATTGGTCTTCCATGGGTTCTCCTACATCTCTCTCTCTCTCTTCCCCACTGTAATTGTTATTTTTCTACTATTTTCCTGTTGTATTTATGCTATTGTGATTCCTCAACTACTTTCTGCTACTGTGATTCTGCAACTACTTCAATATACACAGTTTACTCCTCTTTTCTCTCTCTCTCAATTATTTACATAACAAAGGGTGATAAAGGGCGGAAATAAAGCACTAGTTCGAAGGAGTTTTCTGAAGTGTAATATGGCCAGGCTGGATATCAACACTCAACTAGATACTGAAGAAGAATATCATAAGACATCATAAGAACAAGCATAGGGTGAGAAAATTTTATTTTTAGATTCTAAAAATAAAAAAACAATTTTATTGAAAGCATGTTAATTGTTTTATTGAAAGAAATAAAATCATGGGTTGTCTCCCATGTAGTGTTAGTTTTAAAGCCCCATCCTGGCTCTCCTAAAAATCTATCCATGGTCACTAGGCAGGTGTGTTTTCCTAATTTGAAACCACCACATGTTTATAACCCCCATGTTTTGAATGAAAAATCAATTCTATAGGCTTCTAAACATCAGGGAAAACAACCCAATCCCTCAAAAAGTGAAAAGTACCCTTGAAAAACCCCCTTGATAGAGGTAGACAACATGTTGTCCTCTTCTAGTATTAAATCATAATTGACATATCTAAATTTCCTAAGGAGAGGCATCCATGTACACGGTCTTTCTAGGGACGTGTCTTGATTCCAAAAAACCTCTTCCCTATAAGACAATATTAAATCATCAAGAGAAATAATGAAAATGGCTATGTTTTTAAGGACAAATTCATGAAAAGTATTATCAAATTTAATTTGGAAATATTTTAAAGTATTCAAAATCAGTTCTAAATCCTCATACACTTTTATCTCAGCTTCAAAATCAAGATCAACTACCCTTATTTCAAGTGAAACCAACAAAGGAGTATTGATATTTCTAAAGTGATCAAAAATATTGGTCTCAACCTCCATCGTGATAAATTTCACAAAACGTTGGGAGCTCTAATCATTTCTAGGCTTAAGTGGTGTGGGTTTGATAACCAAAGAAAGATATCTCATCTCAACCTTTTCAAATTCAATTTTGTGAACAATTTGACCAACATGATTTTCCAAAACATGAATTTTATTTTCATTTACATGAATAATATCATAATTAGAGCTCCTAAATGAGTTGGTAAATTTATTAATTTTTTCAAAAATCAGTTTTAAGTTCAAGATTCTGTTATTGTGTTCAGAAATTTCAAATTAAACAAATTATGAAAACATTTTCCCTTAATTGGTCACATGTTCCAAAAGGTTCTTATTGAAAGTCTACAAAAATGAGAATTTATTCCTATACTTTCTATAAAATTCATCACAAATTTCCCACAACTCTTCATCATTATGATACACTAAAAATCTCTTTATGAGTCAATCCAAAACACTGCACTCATCATCATTTAATCCATTTTAAAATATTTGTAACAAAACATTCAAGGGTATTCCATGATCAAGACATTGAACTAAAAAATCATTGAACCTATCACATGCCTCACTAAAACTCTCCCCATTACTCTTAATAATTTCAATAATAAAAATCCTATAGTTCCTTCATTTTTGACTAGAAATCCTATTCATTTTTGGTAAAAAATAAAATATGTGATTTAAAATGTAAAATGAATCAACAATAGCATTACTTGGATGATCACATGCCCAACAAAAAAAATTCAATACAAACCATTGAGAGGAATCCGTTTTAGCAGTATTTTAAAAAAAATGGCACTTAAGGACAGTAGTTTTTTATAAATGTTTTATTTTGATGTTTTTTAATTTGTTTTTTTAAACATCCAAAAGTAATTTGATGAAAAGTATTCCCTGTAAATGACACTAAATTTAGATAGGGATGGATGTCATCACGACCTTCAAAATATAATTTATAAACCTACCATAGTATAGTATTGAAGGGTCGAACCCAAGGGTCAGAGGGTAAATGTTTTTGGCCTTTAATTTATCCCTAAACTGTTGAAAAAAATAGAAAATTCATTGAACTTTGAAAGTGTGAGGTATAGATTTTTATGGGAGTGTGTGATGAGTTAAAGGTGTTAGACAATGGTGTTAAGGAGTTGGAAAATAGATGATGTTGCTTGCTATGGGAATTTTCTACCTATTGGTTTAAATGTGTTCTTCTATCACAGTAATTAAATCAAATTTTCAATCTCATGAAAGGGTTTGATTGATCCCCCTCACCAGGTAATTTAAAAATATAGATTAATCAATATTTGATTTTTCCCCTTCAAGAAAGATAAAAAAGAAATGGGTTCGATGAAATAGTCTTCAGAAGCGATCTCGTCGAATGTTTCTGAAGTTTGAAATGATGTTTGAGAATCATGAATCAATTTTAATGTCAAAATTGATCTCGGTGATCGATTCTAATTTCTTAGAAAAAATGATGCTAAGAAGATGAAATATTAAACCATTAGAATTAAAAATCCCCAAAGTGAAAATTCTTCTAAATTCATTTTCATATCAATATAGAATAGAAGCTCAAAACGCAAATTTGAAGAACAGATCTAGAGAAAGTAATAGAATAAAATGAGGAAGAGGAACTTCTGTTGATGTGATGCTTGAACTCCTCTGATCTTTTGTATCTCCCAGTTGAAATTTAGAGTCAGATCTCATCAGTTAGCAGTGGTGTGTTGTAGAAGTCCCATCTTGAATTTTCTAAATTCAATAATTCCCAAAATTCCTCACATTTTCACTCTTTAAATCATCCAGTGAACCACCAAAAAAATTATAGGTGTCACCTTTTTAATTCATTAACACTCAACCAATCTTGTTTCCCACACATGACACAGTATCAGCAAACATGCTCGTGACCTTGCATCTCGCATGAAAACACCCAATATCCACCCAACTTTTCAACAACCTTCTTCTTTGAGGAAAAACATAGAACATGTTTCATGAAACAACAATATGTACATTGACCTGTAGCATTGAAGTCACGACCATCCTCTCAAAACTCACTCTCGATGTAATAGTTCCCAAACAACTAAAACTATAACATTGATGGGTCGGCCTCCCCCTTAATCCTTGATACCCATATTCTCCTTCTCTAATCGACAAAAATTCAGCCTCACATGACAATTTTCTAGGCTAACACTATGTTTGGTCATGTTTTAGTAGAAGAAAATAAATGATTTCCTAATTCATAAAAGAAAAGAAATGAAAGGAAATGATTTTGATTTTTCTTCAATTTGTTTGGATGAGAAAGTTAGTAAAAGAAAAGAAATGATTGTAATTTCTCTTCATCTTGTTTGGTGACAATTTTTAAAAGAAAATAAAAAAAATGTTTTGATAATATGACAAAAATAACCCTTATTAAAAATTATAGTTTTCGAATATTTAATTATTCCAAATAAACAAATATTATAATCTTAAATTGTATCTTTGATTTTTAAATAAATATTTATATTATTATAAATAAATATATTTTTTTAAAAAATATTTAAATAATTATAACTATATGTATTTATAAATATATTTATAAATATATATATATATATATACATTTATTTATTAATTTATAGATAATTGTATAAATATTCTTTCATAAATATATATATATATTTAAAATAAATTTATTATATATATATATATATATTTATTAATATATTAAATGTATATTTAAAATATATTTATATATAAATATTAAATTATAAATACATATATATTTATAAAAAATATTTATATAATTATAAATATATATTTAGAAATATCTTTATATAATTATAGATAAAAATATTGAATAAACTAAAATCGGTATAAAAGGATAATATAGGAAATATAAAAAACGGTATTTACTAGTTTCATTTCCTTCCAAATCACCCCGATTTTAGGGTGATTTGAAACCTGGCGTTGGGGGAGAAATGTTTCCCTTCGTTTCTTCAGGAATGATTTCTCTCACTCTGACTAATCGGTGCCAAACGGAAGAAATGAGTTGAAATCATCTGATATCTTTTCTTTTCCACCCATTTCTCCGCTACCAAACGAGGGCTAATAACATACCCCATGGCACAATAATCTTGAATAAGATAATTCCAAAGATGTTCAAACTCCATCAACAGCAGTGCAAAAAAGCAGGTCGCAGTGGATTGCAGTGATTTGCAGCTCCAGAGATGCTCAACATCAGCTTTAGCAATGCACACCAACCCAAATCTACTCACATTTGTAGCTTCAGTATAGCAGTCCCACGATTCTGAATCTGTTCCACTATTCCCAACTCTCCCAACCTCAACCCATCGATCTCCTTCAACAAAAATCTAATTTGTACATGGATTGTCAACATAAACTCGAGCTTCATCATTAAATTCTCCATCTAGTGGCTCGTCATCTTCATTGGGATCAATATCGAACCCCTAATCCTTCATCAAAATAGGGTTTCCTGCAATTGGCACCACCTTTAACCTCAGTTTGAAATGAGTTCTCATCATCGACTCGACTTTGGTCTTCAACAGGTCTTCTAACCAGTCACAGGCGCCTCTCTGTGTGATGCATCTGAACATCCTCATCACACCAGAACTGCTCCAAGTTGAGATGGTGATGGAGAAGGAGTCTACTCGCATTTGAAACATGCATCTCAGTTAGGAAAACTTCCCCCAAAATTATTTCTCTCCCTTCGATTGATCCAACTTCCTCGATAGGATTAAGAAGATCCAATGGTTCAAACATGGCTCACAGTGATAGGCCCACCTAAAATTCCATAAAAATATAATATTATTAGTATCCAAAAATCAAAATACAATAATTGATATTCTATTTCCAAAATAATTTTTATATTTCCCCATTTAAGAGAATCAAGATCATTTAATTAAATAGAATATTGATGCTCAAAATATATATTTCCAAAAGTAAATTCACAGTTTCAATGAATTGAAAAACAACTTAAAAATGATAAATTCCCTAAGAAAATTGAATGAAATAAAATTTATGCAAAAAAAATCAATTCCAAAATCAATTCATCAAAAATTAATTTCAAAAATATTAATTCATTACAACACATGACATTGGGAATTTGAGCACAAGACGATTCAATTAATGTTCTCAAATAATTCAAACTTTTGGACACAAGAACATATCACATTTTAACACAAAAACACACGTTTTTGTTTGATGAATTGACATTTTAATTCCAAATCTACCGATCATAAAAAAATCAATCAATAAAAGACCATTTTGAGCTCAAAAGTGACCAAAAATAAAATGAACATTCTTACGAAAACTATATCAAATAATTACTACATCACCTATTATAAATAGTCAAGATTTCCTTACATGAATCATACCATCAGAGATCATTGACTCTATCAAATCTCTCATTACTCAAATGGAGGTCGTATTGGGAAAAGCACGGTATGGTACAACAAAAAAGAAAACCATACTATAAATGGTTGTATTTGACCCTTCCTACTATAACATTCTAGACTCTAAAAACCCATATTTTGCAGTTATATTACATTATTGGTAAAACGTTCAAGAGTTATTAAAGGATAAAACAATTATGTAGTCTGGGAATACTAGATATATACATTCATTACACTTGAAAAACATAAGATACAATATGAACATATCGTGGGAACATGAAGAGCCCTTCCTTCATATCCCTAAAAATCACACATGGTCCTCCTCTAGGTTTCCTAGAGAAAGGAAATCAAATAATGATGATCTCAGATACCCAGTAAGGAGAAAAATACAGTGGAAGCATAAATAATATAAACATGAATAAATTGATATGGAAAGAATAAATGAATAACATGAATCCATAATTAACTAAAACTGAGGGCTTTCTACATTGATGAGAATAAATGAAAACATGGATAAAAATAATCATTGATCTCATACTGATGGAATTCATAATTATGGACATTAAAAGTATGATGTCAAAGACTTATGCTAAGACACTTTCCTATCATGGGAATAGGAATACACTAACCCAACCTGTTTTGTCTCATGAGACCTGTCGATGCATCCAGAGCTATATAATATCAAGCCATAACTGTCAGTTTTTAAGTCCAATTCATTCACTATAAGAGTCATAAAGACAATTTATACAATTCCATATAGAACCTATTATTGAATAATATTTGACTATCTATATATTGAGAAATTCATATATCAAATACTTTCCCATTCAATAAAAATGTATGTTTTATAAGGATAACATCCCTTATTCAATATGGAATCCATAGGGCTTCCTCAAAGAAACATGAATTACCCTTATCAAAGAAATATACAGGAAAGGGTACATAAAATGTGCTAGGTAATCCATGGAAGATAGTAATTGGATTCAATAAATTTCATTGGTATGAGATGATTTATATCATAAGAAAAATCCATTATCATTATTCATTAAGAGAATGTGAATATTCGAAGGCATATACCCAAGGAGTATATTGCTAGGTGTGTAGTCTTTGGCCCACTAATCATGCATATAGCATCCCGTCTTTTTATAACATAACATTCATTCCATTACACGGAACTGAGGATCTTTAAGGTTTAGTGTCTTGGAAACAAGGAACATAAAACCTGAAACAAAAAAAAAACTCTTAAACACTTGAAAGGATTCTCCTCATGTTCACCCTAGGCTCCTTACTGCATCTCATAACCTGGGGACATACATCAAAAGAAAGGGTGAGCAGAAGGCCCAGAAAGGGAAACAAGTGAAACATTTTACATATGAACTTGAGATACATCAATAAAGTAATGAAAAGAACTTTAAGGCATGAAAATGAAATCGTGAGGCATATCATAATAAAAATAAAACATTTTCAGAACTTGAAGATGTGGCTGCATCATTTAACATAGACAATCGTGAACATATCACCAAGGTCCATCCCCAAGGTGTCATTTGAAAATTACCAAGGTTATTCACCAAGGTATCGTGAAAATTGTAATCTCTAGTGGTTACATCATTACCCAATGCATTGGAGCGCTATCAGGGAGCACCCTTAAATTTGACTTTATTATCATGTGATCCACATATATCATCATCAAAAATTTCATAAATAACCCATATAGCATAAAATAAATGGGTTTCATTTCATAATCACAACGTTTTAAAAACTACTTTAAAGACATGATCTTTACGTCACTTTAAAACCCACAGAAAAGGAAGGTGGGTCTCATGTATGTAAATCCCAGAATTTAAAATAAAACATTTTGGAATATATGTGAATACCCCTTTAGAATAAATATCTTTGAGTATTCACTTAATAATATAAAAGAACTTTAGAAAAAGAGAGAGACATTTTGAGACGGAAATTCTACAGCATAACGGCTATGTTATGAGGTTTTAGAAGACATTAAAAAGAGAGGGAAAATGGGTCAAACATTCATAAATAACCCATAAAACAGTATATGGACAGAATAAGAAGGATACATGATCATGGTAATGAAATTCTCAAGGACATACCATTTGAAATGAAAAACATGGAAGGAAGACAAAAATTAGATTTCTCTTATGAAAGTTCGCCAGCCTAACGGCGTTACTTAAACTTCAACAAAAATGATTTGAAAAGATCAAATAGGGTCTCTCATCATGTGAACATAAGAGTTCAGTATGATAGATATAGAGATAATTCCCCAACATAATTAGAAAGGAACTTGAAAGACTTGACATGAAAGTATAACTTTGAAAAGAATGAGAAGGGTGAAAGAATCCCCTAAAAAAATCAGCAGCCTAACGGCGCCACTTAAAACATCAAAATACTGAATTGAAGAGATAAAATGGGGTCTCTCATCATATGAACATAAGACTCCAGTAAGATAGATATAGATATCATACCCCAACATAACAAAAAGGAACTTGAAAGAATTGACATGAAAGTAGAACTTCAAAACGAGAAGGGTGAAGAACCACTTTAAAATTCGGCAGCCTAACGGCGCCACATAAAACATCAAAATACTGAATTGAAGAGATCAAATGGGGTCTCTCATCATATGAACATAATACTCCAGTATGATAGATATAGAGATCATACCCCAACATAACAAAAAGGAACTTTAAAGAATTGACATGAAAGTAGAACTTCAAAACGAGAAGGGTGAAGAACCACTTAAAAATTCGGCAGCCTAACGGCGCCACTTAAAACTTAAAAATACTGAATTGAAGAGATAAAATGGGGTATCTCGTCATATGATCATAAAATATCAGTATGACAAATATAGAGATCATACCCCAACATAAAAAAAAGGAAATTGAAAGAATTTACATGAAAGTAGAACTTCAAAACGAGAAGGGTGAAGAACCACTTAAAAATTCGGCAGCCTAACGACGCCACTTAAAACTTTAAAATACTGAATTGAAGAGATCAAATGGGTTCTATCATCATATGATCATAAAAGATCAGTCTGATAAATTTAGAGATCATACCCCAACATAATAAAAAGGAACTTGAAATACTTTACATGAAAATAGATCTTGAAAAATGAGAAGGGAGAAAGAATCTGTTACAAAAATTTCAGCAGCCTAACGGCGCCACTTAAAACTTCATAAAACGAAATAATGAGAGTAATAGGGGATCTCTCATTATATGAACATGAAAAGGGAAGTAAGAGGAGTATAAAAGAACATCCTCCAACATAAGAACATGGAGCATAAAAGGAATGACATAAAAGAGATTACTTGAAATGAAAGAGAGAGGTCGGATCCCTTACCTTAAAACGTAACTCTTAAAACTCAAAGGTTTGGACCTTGAGGGCTTGGGGGCACCTTGGGAGGACTCCTTGGGAGGTAAGGAGACCAGAACTTCGTTGGGGGGAGTGGGGAGTCGAATGGATGAGAGGATGGCTTGGTATTTATAGGGAAAGTGAGGGGACAAGGCATTAATGGCCAAGGGACACCTCATTAGTGGTTTTGGAAAAATCATGGGCTTGCCCATGGTATTTGCCCATGTTATTGGCCACTTGGGACACCTCATACCTTATCTTACTATTCATAAGTCTACCATATTGATTACATACTTAATACATCATTTAATGATGTCATTAAACACCTGTAACTTAAAAACTGTATTTTCACTATTCATCGAAAATTCAACTTTCTCAGAATAGTCCCAAAATTTCACCTTAACCAAATATCAATGCTCTGATTTCAAAAATGAAATCCATTTTATAAAAATAATTTTCTAAATATTTTTAATTAAATTTTTAATTAAAAACACTATTCATCGAAAATTTATTTTTTTCAGAAAAATCCCCAAAAATTACCTTAACATAATATTGATGCTCTGAGTTCAAAAATGAAGTCCATTTTATAAAAATAATTTTATAAATATTTTTAATTAAAATTTTAATTAAAAACACTATTCATCCGAAAAAACTAATACTTGAATAATAATTTATGAAACCGTTATTTAACCATTTTATTGAATCACATTACTTAATCAAAGTGCCTAGATTATTTTAATACTTTCATTAAGTGAGATTACTAATCCATTTGGACACATTACTAATCCTAATCATAAAATCACTATTCATAATTTACTATTCATCAAAAATCAAGTTGATCTTATTAGACTCTAAATTTTGTACTGAACATAATTTTAGAAGAACATTTATTGAAAATAATTACACATTTTTAATTATTTAGGGTTTACATAAACATTTTTAAAATATCCTTTTTCTAAAATTCATCAAAAATATGCATACTATATTTATCCGGTCATTTGAAAATTCATAAAAGAAATCGAAATTTTTATTTAAAACAAAGGATTACACAAGACAGTTACGGTCTCCTTACATAGCCCCTTATCACACCAGCATAGGACCTGAGTGTAAGGTGTGCTAAGGTGAGAGAATCTGAGGGAGGCTCGGCCAACATCGCACGAGTAGTAATTTCTATCAGTTTGAACTTCTCGCGAAGGCGATCCCGTTCTAGCTTTATACGATGAAGTTCAGCTTGGGTTTGGTCCAGAGCAAAGCCCAGTGGTGCTACCTCCTTCCCAAGTTCTGTTAGATGGGCTTCGATCGGTCCAAGACTACTGGGTGAGGCCATCAAATCTTCTTTCTATATTAATTAACCAAGATTGCTTGTATTTAGAGACAATAGTCAAAACATTTAGTTTCCAGTGGTCATATTGACCAATGGTCAAATAATAGTCAAAACTCAACAGTCTCATTTTAATTATACTCATGTAATCAAATGAAACATTTTTGTTGAGTATAAAAATAAAATAAAATAACACATAAAATTAGGAAACAATATTTATTTAAAATTTCGGGTCGTTACAATCTTCCCCCCTTAAGAAATTGCATCCTCGCAATTTTTTAAAATTGGGTTTTGAAATTTCATTGAAAGTCCCACGTCGGAAAAGGAGCCAGTAAAACTATTACTTTAAAAGAAAGAAAGGGGGGTACAAAGGTCACCCGAGTTAACCCACACTAGGATTCCATGTAGGAAAACGTGGACATGGAGGAGAAAACCAAGGGTCAAGTTCTGAGGGAGAGTCATAGAGAACATGATTAGGAGAAATTTAACCATAAGAAAATCCCAAACTTATGATGTGTGTAAACGGTCTTTGATTACCTAGTAGGAAACGTAAACCAACAACATTTTTGTTTTACGTTTCTTTTCATAATTTTGAGGAATTCATTTACTACATAGAACAAAAACATAAGAAAATATACCTACCTTCAAGTAGAGTTTCATCCTTTAATAAGTCCCTACCAACACTAATCTTTTCTCCAAATGATGAGACTTCAAAAACACTTGGTCTCATAAAAGCACAAGAATCATCTTCTAGAGAATCACATAATCTACAAAAGATTAACTATCTATTTCTTATATCATTAAAAATTATCCCAAAAACAGAAAGGTTAAGGTAAAACAACTCTTCAAAAAGAAAGAATCCCATAGGAATGGAAACTACATTTAAATCTCCAAAGTTACATGGTACTACCCAAAGTTCATCATAGACCATTCCAAAAATAACGGTCCTTAAAATTCCTCAAAATAAACCAAACTAAGATTGAAACCCAAATACAAGAAGGATTTGATAACATATTCTTCCAAAACAACTTCATTGTTCATCTCCAGACAACATCAACCACTCCTAACATCTTATAACAAAAGTTGCTAACCTAAACATATTTTACCCAAGACAGGTTAATCATTCCTGTAAGTAACCCAAATTACTATAAGTCCACCTTAAATTCATCAATTCTTCAAAATATAAGTCAACCTTACTCCTCAATGAAAATACTATAGTAATATATTTACCTCGATCATATAGGGTCCCCAAAATAGTGAACGTCTTCCAAAATAATAATCATCTTTCAATCCCCTAAACATCTCTGTCATATTAATACAGAAATTTTCGCATTTCCTTTCACATTGGTTGTTGGGACACGTTATTCAATTTCCCACCATTAACTAAGAAGAGAAAGTATAATTAGAGGCTTAAATACTTAACCAATAATCATGAAAAGCAACATAAATCATATAAGGATAACTTCTAGAAGAAAAGTATACCCTAACTTGTGATCCCCTATGTTCCCATCTAGGTTATCCATGATCATATATTCTTATGTGAATCTTTATTTTATTTTATCTTTGTTCCTTTAACAATGGTTCATACCAAGCTTATGAATTTACCAAAGCATATCCCCCGGGAGTTTCGTAACCAAGAGTGCAGCAAGGCCCGTTGTCGTGTACCAGTTTTTGTTTGAGTCTATCTCAAAGCAGTGTTTTTGGGTTTTAACCCTATGTACATCTGTGCCAGAGCCACCTCTACCTGCTCGTATCCAGACAGGGATGTATTTGCTTGGCAACCCCTTACTCAATACTCACCAAAATACCAGGAAGATTTCCTATATTTAAACTTTTCTATAGGGTTCTTACTAGAGTTTTTATATCCTAATTTCCACAAATAACTAAACCATCCTTTGATACCAACTATAGCATCCCGTCTTTTTATAAAATAACTTTCATTCCACTACACGGAACTGAGGATCTTTAAGGTTTAGTGTCTTGGAAACAAGGAACATAAAACATGAAACAAAAAAAACATTCTTCTTAAACACTTGAAAGGATTCTCCTCATGTTCACCCTAGGCTCCTTAATGCATCTCATAACCTGGGGACATACATCAAAAGAAAGGGTGAGCAGAAGGCCCAACAAGGGAAACAAGTGAAACATTTTACATATGAACTTGAGATACATCAATAAAGTCATGAAAAGAACTTTAAGGCATGGAAATAAAATCATGAGGCATATCATAATAAAAATAAAACTTTTTCATAACTTGAAGATGTGGCTGAATCATTTAACATAGAAAATCATGAACATATCACCAAGGTCTATCCCCAAGGTGTCATTTGAAAATTACCAAGGTCATTCACCAAGGTATTGTGAAAATTGTAATCTCTAGTGGTTACATCATTACCCAATGCATTGGAGCGCTATCAGGGCGCACCCTTAAATTTGACTTTATTATCATGTGAGCCACATATATAATCATCAAACATTTCATAAATAACCCATATAGCATAAAATAAATGGGCTTCATTTCATAATCACAACGTTTTAAAAACTACTTTAAAGACATGATCTTTACGTCACTTTAAAACCCACAGAAAAGGAAGGTGGGTCTCATGTATGTAAATCCCAGAATTTAAAATAGAAAATTTTGGAATATATGTGAATACCCCTTTAGAAGAAAGAGCTTTGATTATTCACTTAATAATATAAAAGAACTTTAGAAAAAGAGAGACATTTTGAGACGGAAATTCTGCAGCATAACGGCTATGTTATGAGGTTTTAGAAGACATTAAAAAGAGAGGGAAAATGGGTCAAACATTCATAAATGACCCATAAAACAGTAGATGGACAGAATAAGAAGGATATATGATCATGGTAGTTAAATTTCAAGGACATACCATTTGAAATGAAAAACAAGGAAGGAAGACAAAAATTAGATTTCTCTTATGAAAGTTCGGCAGCCTAACGGCGTTACTTAAACTTCAACAAAAATGATTTGAAATATCAAATAGGGTCTCTCATCATGTGAAAATAAGAGTTAAGTATGATAGATATAGATATAATTCCCCAACATAATTATAAAGGAACTTGAAAGACTTGATATGAAAGTATAACTTTGAAAAGAATGAGAAGGGTGAAAGAATCCCCTAAAAAATTCAGCAGCCTAACGGCGCCACTTAAAACTTCAAAATACTGAATTGAAGAGATCAAATGGGGTCTCTCATCATATGAACATAATACTCCATTAAGATAGATATAGAGATCATACCCCAACATAACAAAAAGGAACTTGAAATAATTTACATGAAAGTAGAACTTCAAAACGAGAAGGGTGAAGAACCACTTAAAAATTCGGCAGCCTAACGGCGCCACTTAAAACATCAAAATACTGAATTGAAGAGATCAAATGGGGTCTCTCATCATATGAACATAAGACTCCAGTATTATAGATATAGATATCATACCCCAATATAACAAAAAGGAACTTGAAATAATTGACATGAAAGTAGAACTTCAAAACGAGAAGGGTGAAGAACCACTTAAAAATTCGGCAGCCTAACGGCGCCACTTAAAACATCAAAATAATGAATTGAAGAGATCAAATGGGGTCTCTCATCATATGATCATAAAAGATCAGTATGATAAATATAGAGATCATACCCCAACATAACAAAAAGTAACTTGAAAGAATTGACATGAAAGTAGAACTTCAAAACGAGAAGGGTGAAGAACCACTTAAAAATTCGGCAGCCTAACGGCGCCACTTAAAACTTCAAAATACTGAATTGAAGAGATCAAATGGGGTCCCTCATCATATGATCATAAAAGATCAGTATGATAAATTTAGAGATCATACCCCAACATAATAAAAAGGAACTTGAAATACTTTACATGAAAATAGATCTTGAAAAATGAGAAGGGAGAAAGAATCCGTTACAAAAATTTTGGCAGCCTAACGGCGCCACTTAAAACTTCATAAAACGAAATAATGAGAGTAAGAGGGGATCTCTCATTATATGAAAATGAAAAGGGCAGTAAGAGGAGTATAAAAGAACATCCTCCAACATAAGAACATGGAGCATAAAAGGAATGACATAAAAGAGATTACTTGAAATGAAAGAGAGAGGTCGGATCCCTTACCTTAAAACGTAACTCTTAAAACTCAAAGGTTTGGACCTTGAGGGATTGGGGGCACCTTGGGAGGAATACTTGGGAGGTAAGGAGACTAGAACTTCATTGGGGGGAGTGGGGAGTCGAATGGATGAGAGGATGGCTTGGTATTTATAGGGAAAGTGAGGGGACAAGGCATTAATGGCCAAGGGACACCTCATTAGTGGTTTTGGCAAAACCATGGGCTTGCCCATGGTATTTTCCCATGTTATTGGCCACTTGGGACACCCCATACCTTATCTTACTATTCATAAGTCGACCATATTGATTACATACTTAATACATCATTTAATGATGTCATTAAACACCCGTAACTTAAAAACTGTATTTTCACTATTCATCAAAAATTCAACTTTCTCAGAATAGTCCCAAAATTTCACCTTAACCAAATATCAATGCTCTGATTTCAAAAATGAAATCCATTTTATAAAAATAATTTTCTAAATATTTTTAATTAAATTTTTAATTAAAAACACTATTCATCGAAAATTTATTTTTTCAGAAAAATCCCCAAAAATTACCTTAACATAATATCGATGCTCTGAGTTCAAAAATGAAGTCCATTTTATAAAAATAATTTTCTAAATATTTTTAATTAAAATTTTAATTAAAAACACTATTCATCCGAAAAAACTAATACTTGAATAATAATTTATGAAACTGTTATTTAACCATTTTATTGAATCACATTACTTAATCAAAGTGCCTAGATTATTTTAATACTTTCATTAAGTGAGATTACTAATCCATTTGGACACATTATTAATCCTAATCATAAAATCACTATTCATAATTTACTATTCATCAATAATCAAGTTGATCTTATTAGACTCTAAATTTCGTACTGAACATAATTGTAGAAGACCATTTTTAAAAATAATTACACATTTTTTATTATTTAGGGTTTACATAAACATATTTAAAATATCCTTTTTCTAAAATTCATCAAAAATATGCATACTATATTTATCCGGTCATTTGAAAATTCATAAAAGAAATCGAAATTTTTATTTAAAACAAAGGATTACACAAGACAGTTACGGTCTCCTTACATAGCCCCTTATCACACCAGCATAGGACCTAAGTGTAAGGTGTGCTAAGGTGAGAGAATCCGAGGGAGGCTGGGCCAACATCGCACGAGTAGTAATTTCTATTAGTTTGAACTTCTCGCGAAGGGGATCCCGTTCTAGATTTATAAGATGAAGTTCAGCTTGGGTTTGGTCCAGAGAAAAGCCCAGTGGTGCTACCTCCTTCCCAAGTTCTGTTATATGGGCTTCGATCGATCCAAGACTACTGGGTAGGCCATCGAATCTTCTTTCTATATTAATTAACCAAGATTGCTTGTATTTAGAAACAATAGTCAAAACGTTTAGTTTCCAGCAATCATATTGACCAATGGTCAAATAATAGTCAAAACCCAACAGTCTCATTTTAATTATACTCATGTTATCAAATGAAACATTTTTGTTGAGTATAAAAATAAAATAAAATAACACATAAAATTAGGAAACAATATTTATTTAAAATTTCGGGTCGTTACAATGCATCAAGGTGATGATGGAGTCAATTATCAATAAACATTTTTTTGGATGATTACCCCTAGGATCCTATGTGTCATATCTATACCCACATCCCAATATCTAGATAGGGATGTATTTTCTTGGAAAATACACACACTTTTAATTTACCAAAACCTAAGATGATTTTCCACCATAGAAAAGGTAAGTCTTGAAGAAAAATACTATGAGAGACGGATAACAATATAGACATGTAAATCACTTAATTTTCATGATTAACATGAAAAAACTCTTTTATGGCCATGCATGATCCACGTAAAAGAGAATAAATGGTTATTATAATGTGAGTGCTAAAGAATGAAAATAGTGATTGGAAATCCCCACTTATGCCTTGGGTAGAAATTAAATCAAAAACTATTTGAAGAGAGGGATTAAACATGATCATAAAACACCATAAATAGTATAATTTCATTATATAACATCACAAATAGGTATTATACACACCACATAAAGGAAATTAGGTGAAAAAAACAAATTATGTCTCAAGGAGATGAATTTGAGATGGAAAACCCCTTACAACATGTTCTAAATTCCACGAAAAAAATTTAACCTCATGTATCATAGATATATCTACCTTAATAACTTTTGTTAGAACATTATTCATATCCATTTCTATCTATAATATTCCTAAATATTCATTCTCACCATGAATTCTTCCTATTTGACGCGTTTTTGTTTATAGTTTTGATTGTTTGTACAAGTTTCATATTAGAGGTGTTCATATTCATTATCCATAAAAGTTTATTATTAATAGGTAATTAAATTTATTTTTATTTAATATTTATAATAATTTATTTCAATACCCTTTTATGAGTTTTTTCGACACTATCCTTGATGATGAAGTCGATAATGAGCATGTTTTGGTAATTGTTGATGAATGAAAGGTGTTTTATTAGTTGATGAATTATATATTGATATAATATATCCATAACCAAAATAAAATTTCCACTTACACATTTATTTCATATTATACAAATGAATAATTTCTCCTAGTCATTTGTGACATAAATGTAATGTATTGTTCATGTAGGTGGGTAAAATGACCCAAACATGAACCCACCCTAATTAATGGATGCTTATGAAGAGGTTTAGTTATAATATCAATATAAAAGGAGTATAATGATATTATTTAGTTTAATTAGTGATATATATTATAATTATAAATAAATATAAGAATAAGAAATGAATATTAAAACATTACACAATTTGAATAAAAGATAATCCTCTTAGTATGATTATTTTAAATGACTAAACTAATGATGATTTTTTGTTGGCCATGTCATTAATAGGTTCTTAAATATGTCATAAAACATATAATTATATCATAAACATCATATTTATCCTTTAATTTCATCCTTATATGGCAGTGAAGGAAAATGAAACACGTTATGTCGTAGAGGTGTTAGTTTGTACTATGCATGAACAACAATTTTATATGTCTTAATGGATGATTTATATAAATAAATAATGATAATAATCTTAATATAGTAAAATTAAAATATATAAATGGTAATAATATCATTATATTAGTGTGTGTATAGTAAATTTTTAAGAATATAATTAAGAAGAACACTAAATTATCGATAGTACTAAAGTTGGTGACTTGATTTTTCCTTGGAAGTCACCTTGAATTTTAATATCCTAGAATAACTGGGATTTAACAGGGGATTAGTTTTTTGGTATAGTGTTAGAGGAAGATAAAAATGGAATATTTTCAAGTAGAAATTCATATGGGAGTTGTGTATTGAAGTTATGAAGATATTCCCTTTTTATAACTAAAGGGAAGAGATATTTTGATAACACTTTTCCAATTTTCAACAATTCCATGGATCTATTCAAGGTTCGATGACTCAAAATTGAAAAAATTTATAGGATACACATTTATTGGTCAGTAAAATGATAAACCATTCAATTACATGCATGTTTTTAAAATGGTTTATGGCTTTTACACTAGGTTAAACTCAATTTATCCCCTTTAGTTTTACCTTGGTAAATATTTTTTAATCTTACTAATTAATTTTACTGATGAAATTAAGATTGAAAATTTAACCTAATTTGATACTTATATATTTATATTTTAAAATATTTTTACCAAATAAAATTTATAAAGTTCTGAATAGTAAATTTTAAAATAAATACACTTAATCACGTAAAACCCATTTTTAGAGAATTAATGTTTTTAAGAAATAGATTTATATATAATGTAAAATTATTTTTGGATACTAATATTAATGGACTAAATTGATTTATTATAACCTAAATATAGGATTTGAATCTTTCAAGGTTATAGAACATGGAATATCCCTTGAAAATACCATATTAAATGAAAATACTGAAAATCATTTTTATAATAATTTAATATTTTAATTAGTTCTAAGAATGTTTTCCATAGGTTTTATAAGTTAAAAAGTATTGTAAAATTTATAACATTATTCAAAAAAATATTATTTTATTACCTATAAAGTTTTATAAACCTCGAGGTCATTATTATATAACATTAAAGTTATAAAAATTTCAAGTTTCATGAAAACCATAATCTGCAACTAAAAACCCAGCATTCCAGGAAAAGATCAAAAATTAAAATTAAGACAATTTCAATATGATGAATTAAAAAATTGAATTATATCGGTCAAATTAAATTCAAAAATTAAAATTTTAAATAAATTACTAAATAAATAATCTTTAAAGAAAAATTTTGTATAATAGTTCATGATACAATATTTACCTACTATAATGGAGTCTCTGGTGTTACATTACCCCCCCCAACTAAATAATTCCATCCTCTAAATTGGTGAATATATATTATCTATTTAATAGTTGTGGATAATACATTCTTATATCTTCTTCATGCTCCTAGGTTTCCTCTTATAGTTTTTTATTTCTCTAAAGGACTTTCACCAAATGAGTTGACCGATTCCACAATACTTACTCTCTTATGAAAAGAATCTAAAATGAATCTTAATTATAAGAAAAACCATACTCTAAATCTATTCCCTAATATGTGATAACATGCATTGGATGTGGAATATATTTCCTCGGTAATGAAACATTGAAGACATTGTTTATTTTAGAAAGGCTTAGTTGCATAGACAACCGGTAAGCTATGGTTTCAATTAATTCTAATATTTCAAAATTCCCAGTGTATCTAGGGATAAACATCCTATTTTTACTAAATCCTATGAGTACCTTCCATTTTGAAACCTTAAATAATACATTAACCCAAACCTCAAATTATAATTATTTCCCCCGATTATCCATATATCACTTTATGTAAATTGGGATTCATTTATTATGATCTTGAATAGTTGACACTTTAATAGTTGTATCCTCTAAAAGCTCTTGGCTAACTAAATTTATCTCTCTAACTTATTCCTAATAGGTTGGCATATGAAACCTCTTCATATAGCCCAAATGGCCCGAAGGACTTCTTTTTTATTTTATTATGGATAATCCCCCTTTTAAGGGTTGAAGGGGAACTCGTACATAACCCGTAGGCCCAAGGCACAAGGCCTGACAAACCCGTAATACATGACCCGAAGGCCCAGAGGCATAACATGCCCAATACATGACCCGTAGACCCATCCCACTTGAACTGCCCCTCCGTAGCTTTCTGCGTCATTGATCACCTAGCTCCCACCTTGCATTGTTGATCAGCTAGCATTGCCCCGTACAAAGCTGCACGGTGCCTGGTCCCAATGTCGGATATCATACCCTCTCATATAATCGATAGAGGTTCCCCACGAAGCCGTATAATTTCATTAATATAGTTTTGGATAAGGAACTCAAGGGGTATATCTTCTCTTATCATTATGAAATGAGAATAAATTGTAAGATGATCGGATATGACCCATATTTCATCTTTCTTACTTGGAGTAATTAGGAGTCCAGTGAAAAAGTCTATTGTAACATTATCCCACTTCCATATAGGTATAGACAGAGGTCACATGAAACCCTTGGGATTTATTTTTTCATCATTTTACTTCTAAAATAATAATCATATTGACACGTAATCCAAAATTTCCCACCTTATTTCATCTCTCTACAAATTTTCTCTTAAATACTTATACTTATTTATTCTATTAGGCTGTATAGAGAAATTTGAACTATGTGTTTCATCTAGAAGTTCCCACTTCAACTCTAGTATGAATGGAACACATGAATTCTTTTTAAACACCCACACTATATTCATCAGATCCATAAACACAGAAGGTTCACTTTTCAATCCAAAAGGAATTTCTATAAACCCATAATGTACATACCTTGAATGGAATTCCATCTTGGGTATATTATCCTTCTTAACCCTCAACTGATGATAACCAGAGTGAGGATTGATCTTTAAAAAATATTGGGCTCCGTGAATTTGATTAGATAAGTCATTAATGAGTGTAAAAGGATATTTCCTCTTTATACGGATGGCATTTATCTCCTTATAATCAATTTAAAATCTCATAGACTCATCCTTTTTTCATTTATAAAACAAGGGATCCCCAAGTTGAAACACTAGGGTGTATAAATCCCTTATCACTAAACTCCCAAATTTTTTTATCTAACTTCACAAACTCCACTAGTTTCATCCTATAAGTAGTTTTAGATATAGATCTTACATCAAGAATGAGTTCAATAGACATCTCTACTACATGATCAGGTGTATGTCCAAGTAAATCATCAAGAAAAACATCGATGAAATTTTATACCATGGGTACATCCTCTATTCTTATATATCTTCCATATCCATAGATCTCACTTTATCTTCCAATTTACCTAGAATTCAATTAAGGAGATCTATTAGGGGTGGATCCAAACATGATTTATATGATTAAGTTTCCCTGATAAATATTATAGATTCCACTTCACCTCCATGAATCATAATCTCCTTATCCTAGAAATAATATTTTTCATTATACATTGATATCCAATCCATGTCAAGGATCATGTCAAAGTCATCTATAGGTATAATTACCAAGTTTTCAAATATGGTACACCCATGAAGCATAATTGGAAATTTATAGCATATCTCATTTTCTATAAGGTTCCCACTTGGTTTATTAATTGATAACTTGGTTACTAAGGTTCTAGGGAAATATCATATGTTTTTGGAAAACATGGAATATTTAAAAGAGTATAAAGATCGAAAATCAAATAAAACATTAGCTAACATTGAGTAAATGATCAATGTACTTATCACCATATCATTGGGAACTTATAATTCAGTCGTGGTAACTACATCAGTGTATAATTTCACCCTTATCCTTTTCAAAGTAAAATATCCTTGAAGTTTAGGGAATTGGTTCATATAATATTACTTCTCCCTATAGTTAAATAATTGGATGTAAAAAAATTCTAACTTTACCTTTAATTGGTGATCCAAATGGCCTTTTCCTCATCAATTTTAACTAAATCTTCTTCCCTTACTACATGACCCAGAGTATTTCATCCCATTTTTATCATATGTGGGAAATATTAATCTTACTTTATTCCCCTTATCCACATTTCTCTTCCCATGATGATTAATCTAAATACACTTCTTTAGATTTACCTTGAATATATAAATCACGGAGAACTCTTTTTCTGTCTTAATAGTAATTGAGACTATATCCTCATATGGAGAAAATTTTAAGAGACAAATTCCTTTCAAAGGCTCAGCTTTAACCCATCAAATGAATGATCAATAATGTTTTCTTGTGTACATATACAGACCACAATGTTCCTAGATAACCTTAAAAATCAAGCCTCATACTAAGAAATATTTCCCTCCTCCTTTTAGATAAGGTTGAGTAAATTCCATTAAATTTATATTTTTTTCTCATTAGGAATGTATTTCTCATAGAATACCTCCTTAAAAGTTCCCCATTCAATTCACTAGAGCTCATCTTCCTCTTTAGTATTTTGAATTAACAACCAAAATTGGTTCATATCACCCTTTAAATGATATACTTCCATGATGAATATTTCCTTTTCACTACTTCCCAAAGTGATAAAGATATTCTTTAAGGACATGATCCATTGTTTTTCTTCCAAGGGATTAGTATTCCCACTCAATGTCAGAGGTTTTGGTCCCATGAAGCGATCTAGAATAGCTACACCAATATGTGGATCTATAGGATGCTCTATGAAAATGAGATTGTTTTTTATAACAGGATTCAACTACTACAATATGATTATGAGATGGTTATCCTAAAATCTAGGTTTCTTAACATGTTCAAGGGGTTATCCTTGCACTAACCACGAGTGTCGATAAGGTCCTCATTCCTCCCATTATTTAACATCTTTATATAGTGGAATCCATATAATTATCTAATGATATTATAAAATAAATTTCCTACTATGTTTTCTAGAGTGTTCCCTAGAAATCTGTAGGTATTTCCATAATAATTGTTCTATTTTACATGGTTCATCTAAATTTAATCCCCATGGTTTCTAATAAACATTGTTTGATATGAACTATAATATCCGAGAATCTATAAACCCAGAGCCAGTAGTTATATAACATTATAGGCACAATTTACAAGAGGTCTCTAAGGAACAAAAAATGTATTAACATTGTAAGACTAGATACATACATACAATACACTTGAAAAACATAAGATACAACATGAACATATTGAAATAACATAGATAGGACTTCTATCATATCCCTAAAAATTACACATAGTTCATCACTAGGATTCTTGGGGAAATGAAGAAAATATGGGTGAGCTCAGATTCCAAGTATGGAGTAGAATTCATTGTAATCATACATAAAATAAACACAAAATAAGTGATATGGAAATAATAAATGAAAAACATGAACCCATAATCAAATAAAATCGAAGGAATACTATATGAATGAAAACAAATAAATACATGGATAACAATAATAACCGATATCATACTGATGGAATGCATAATGGTTCACTTAAAGAACATACTATCAAGGCATTGTGATAAGACACTCTCCTATCCTAGGAAGAAGAATACAAAAAATCAAACCTATTTTTTCTCATGAGACATGTTGATGGATCAAGGTGCTATATAATTTCAAGCATACCCATCACTATTTTATGTCCAGTGCATTCACTATAAGAGTCATTAAGACATTTTATACTATTCCTTGGGAAACCTATTGATGAATAAAACATGTATGTCTATATATTTATAAGAAAGAACATCAAATACTTCCCCATTTAATAGAATAGTGTGTATTTCTAAGAGAACGTCCCTTAATCAACTTATAATCCAAGTGGTATCATCAATGTAACATGAAGTACCCTTATCAATGAAATATAGTGAAAAGACTACATAAAACATTCTAGTTTATCTAGGTAATATATTAATTCGATTTAATATATTTGATTTGTTGGAGACAAAGGAAATGGTAGGAAAAATCTGTCATCATGGTTCATTAAGAGTGTGTGAGTATTCCAAAACATATACCATAGGAGTGTTTCTCTGGGTGTGCAGTCTTAGGCCCACACATCATGAATTATTATGATGATTGATTAAATAATCAAATAAAACATTTCATGATAATAACCCCTATATACATATTTTCTACAATAGTATCCATTTTCTAGTATCCAGACATGAATATATTTGTATGTAAATAGCACACTTTTAATTTACCAAAACTCCATAAGAGTTTTCAACCATTGAAAATGTAATATCTTGAATAAAAATAATATGAGATAGGGATAATAATATAGATTTTTAAATTCATTAAATTTCCTGAGCAACATGGTTAAAAACCATCCATAGTAATGTATTTAACACACAAAATAAAATTGGCTGTGATTATAACTTGATTCCCAAATAAAGAAAATTTAGACATAAAACCCCAATTATGGCTTGAGTAGAAATTCAATCATAACCTATTGGAAGAGAGGGATTAAAAGTAATATTAAAATACCCTTAACAAATTAATTTCATGTCATAAACTCTCAAATAGGTAGTATATACACCACATAATGGACATTAGGTGCATAATAAAAATTATGTCTCAATGAGAGGAATTTGAGATGAAAAAACCCTTACCTATTACCATGACATATATGATCATACATTAAAATCCCATATCATAAATATATATATATATATTAATTAATTTATTAATAACCTTACTCAAATCTATTTTAGTCTTTACTCTTCTGAAATGGTTATTCTCTACATGAATTCTTTCGATTTTCCACACTAGTGTTTATAGTTTTAATCATTTGTAAAAGTATTATAGTAGTGGTGTTTGTATTCATACTTCTTAAATTTTTTGTTATTAATAATTCATTAAATTTTATATTATATATGAGTTATATGAATTTATTATTTTTCAAATCCCGTTCATGAGTGATTTATACAGTACCCTTGAAGATGAAGTCTGTAATAAGCATGTTTTGGTGATTTTTGACGAATGGAAGGTGTTTCCTTAAATGAAAAATTATATATTGATATAATATCTTCAGAAAAAAAAATTACTGCTTATATAATTTTATATAATTAAATATATTCTCATTTTCATTCATGACATAAATGAATAGTATTATTTAACTAGGATGTTAACTCGACCAAAACATGGACCTATCGTGATTAATGGATTATTATGAGATGGTTTAGTTGTAATATCAATATAAAATAAGTATAATGATCTTATATAGTTTTTATTAGTTTAATATTTCATAATTATAGGTAACTATAATATGAATTAATATATATGAAAACAATACACAATTTGAATAAAATATTATCCTCTTAGTATGCTTATTTTAAATTATTAAACTAATTATGATTGTTTTTTGGTCATATAATTTATAGGTTCTTAAATTTATAATACCATAACCTTAATTATATCATATAAATAAAATTTATCTTTTAATACCATCCTTATATCCTACCTTGATAGGTGGTGAAGGAAAATGAACTATGTTACATCTTGTAGGCGGTAATCCGCACAATGCATGGATAACGATTTTTTTCTTAATAGATGGGATATATGAATAAATAATTATAATTAAATTAATATAGTAACATTATAGTATATAAACGATAATAATATAATTATATCAGTGTGTATTGATTAAATTTGAATGATGAAAATTAAGGGTAAAAATACATATTTGATAATACACACATCGAGGACTTAATTTTTCCGTAGATATCTCCTTGAATTTGAAGGGTTTAGGAAAGATATGAGTGGATAGGGGATTACGTTAATAGGATAGTGTTTTATAGAAATAAAAATTCCATATTTTTCAAGGAGAAATTAGAATGGAATTTTTTTCCTGATGTGGTGAAGATGTTCCCCTTTTATAAGTGAAAGCAAGGGTTGTTTTGGGAACACCTTCTCATTTTTCAAAAATCCCAAGGAAATATTACAGGTTCAATGGCTCAAAAATAATAAAAAAATTTAATATGAAACATTTATTATTCAATATAAATCTTAACCATTAAATTATAGTCACATTTTAAAAAATTATTAGGACTTTTACACTAGGTTAAACCCAATTCACCCCTTTTACTTTTACCTTGGCATTTATTTTCTATTCATAATATTTAATTTAAAATAAAAATATTTAAACTGATAATTTTACCTAATTTTATACTTATAATTTCATATTTTAAAATCATTTTATCATATAATTTTTTTCAAGGTATGAAAATTTAATTTTAAAATCAATGCTCTCAATCTCATAAAAACAATTTTTAGAAAGATAATGCTTTCAAGTTTAATATTTATATATAATATAAAATTATTTTGTAAAATTATTTTTGAACACCTAAATTGATTTATCATAAAAATATAAATGATATGAGGCATTAAAGGGAAGATAATATATAATATTACTTAACATTTCTTGATTCAATGAATAGATCATAAAAAAATTTTATGTTAAAGTAAAATTTTAATTTTCTATAAAAATTTCCGCCATTGATTTTTTAAGTTCAAAGAATATTTTAAAATGTATAATGTTATTCCTAAAATTCATATTTTATAACATAAAAGGTTTTATAATCCTATAGTTCATTATTATATAACAAGAATTTCATATAATTTACAAGTCTTTGTTTCTTTTGAAAATCATAATTTTCAATTAAAAATCGATCGTTTTAGAAAAAGCTCAAAAATTCATATTAAGAAAATTTTGATACAATGAATTTAGAAATTGACATAGTTTGGTCAATTTAAAATTATAAAATATAAATTGTAATTAAATTTTTGAATAAATGATTTTAATGGGTTCATTATTTTCAATAGTTCATGATATGATATTTACCTTATATAGTAGAGTCTCAGGTGTTACACCTCCACCCATCATTAGAAGTCGAGGTTTTTCAACATTCAATATTACTAGTGATCTGAAACCACATCTGACACGTTTTTTGTACCATTGTATCCCCATGATGAAAACTATTGAGTAGAAAGAGGTGGATACACTAAAATATTTCATATAGAAATTGGAATGATTTTCCTTTGTTTGTTATAATAACCTCCTCACCAAGTGAATTTTGAATTATGAATATTTACATAACCAATTTATATTTAAATTTTGATCCATATTGAGGAAGGGAACAATCATTGACCTATCAAATTTCAAGTATAATTATAATGAAAGAGTCTCAAATTTTAATTTCAAATGGAAGATACTCCGGTATTCCTTGGATATTCATCTTTATAAGGATCATCTAATATATTTATGTATAGAAAATATCTATGATGTTCTAAAGAAAACTCTTATACCATTCAAAAATTTTAGCAGGTTCAGATAATTTTCATCAACAACCCAATATTCAAAGGATAATATTAGCCATAGTAAGTCTAAATATAATCCTTTATTGTTGAATCATGCATATAAAATGTTTAAGGAAGATACAGTGACTGTCGCACTCATGCTAAGGCTAGTGTCTGATCTAGCTTGAAATCTATCTCAATATCTTGTGGCACCTCTCCCTGAACGTCCACAAAAACAATAGCATCCTTAGCTGGGAGGGGACAAAGAGTAGTGTCTTCTATGTTTTAAAGATAGAAATAATAAAAAATATAATTTATATATGGGGAATGTTTCAATATATATTATTGCATCCATATAAAACACTCGAATTGGATTTCTAGAAATTAGGAATCTAAAGCAGGTAGACCACAATCACCACACAAATTATTATCCACATCACTAGATGTTTGTATATAATAACCAATATTTCATTGCATTCAAATTAATACTCATGAAGATGGTTGAATCTTGAGAAGTCAAATTAGGAAAAACTCAAGAATGGGTGGCTTGTGTCTCTAACATTCAACTGGTGGTAGTGGGAACATGAAAAAAAGACCTAACAAAATGTGCACAAAAGTTCATTGTTTAGATAAACTATAAAATAGTTGATAAATTTGTAAGGTTCTCACTCAACCAAAAAGTGATTTATTGGAAAATACCAAAAAAATGGATTTGGAGGAGGTTGACAAAATTTATGGCATAATTAGGGACTAATCGAATAATGAAATTGTTACCCCAATTCCCTCATCAAAAACTAAACCATATGTTTTGACATCCTAACATCTAAAATATGGAATACTCAAAATGAAAAAAATAAGGCATGGGATGAAGAAAAGGAACCTCAAGCAGTCCCAACGATATTTCAAAATCTGTAAAACATATTACCCCTAGAAATTGGAGGAAAGACACCATCCCACCAAAATGAACCCTCATAGGATAAAGATTAATTATATGACTTAGTAAAAATCATATATTTGACTGGACCCTATTCTGATGAATAAAATGAACATGAATATGATCCTCAATTCCCCATGCATAATAAGTGAGGAGGCCTAATGAGAGGAGGTTGCAAAGGCTGGGGGCCATGGAATAAGAGGCTTTGGAAAATCATATTATGTGTATAGAATCCACACAGAGGCCATATACACAGACAATAATTGAATAAATTTAATCTAATGGGATTTATAATAAAATCAACGAGGTTCTATATAATCTAGATCTTGGTCACATTCCATTGTATTAGATGACTGGTCAGAAAATCAACTTCTGAAAAGTCATAGTCATTGAAATAAAAAAAATATGGTACAATTTTTCCCATGAGTGGAGATATATCTGAATATTGGACAGAATTCATTATCAAAATGTGCATTAACTTTAATCCTTAATATAAATATTAGATCATCACTAAGAAAATGAATGCTCCTGGCTCTAAAATATGATATCCCAAGGCAATTGGTTATAGACCCAACCAAGCTTTAGATCATGGATAACAATCATCCCTCTAAGAAACATCAAGAAGAATTGATAGAAACCCTTTCTATCCCTTAGGAATTCAAATAGGATGTTTTTACAACAAAGGTATACAGGGTAGAGACCAATCTAGATGAACTCTACATGGGCATCCCGTTCATAGACAAGATTAGGAATATGTTATGAAAGAGAACATCATACCCATGTACCAGACCTCTAAGATTAATGATATTGATTTCCATTGAGAACTAATTAAAAAGGCTCTAATGTTAGTCCCATCTTAATCTAAACCCTTAGATACTTGGGTTTTATAAAAAAAGTATTTTCCCTTCCAAATTGCCCACACAGGGGTATGATAAGAGTGAACAAAAACCCCTTATAAAGATCAATTTGAAGGCTTAGTTTGGAGCCCTTATATCCAGCCTCAAGTTCATGGTCGTACATAAGGATACAACATTAAATGTTCTATTAGGAAGATGGTGGATTCACATATATGTTTTGATGCCCTCGTATAATCATTATTTCTTGAAATATAAGTTTAACATGATGGTTGGAGTGTTATATAGTGAAAACTACCCAATCAATTCTTTTGAGGCTTAGTATATAGATGAAGCCTACAATAAAAGGTATGGGAAGAAACTAGAAATAAATGAAACTGACTAATTCACTCCCCAAATGGATTTAAATATACTCATATCAATCCATGAAGTATTATTGGAGTTGATTACATGTTTTCTATTAATTAAATTGAGGAAATATTTTTTTACCAGTGAAGTTATCATGTCAGATATGTCCCTCACAACTAGGCTAGGGATTCCCCCATTTTCTTGGTATTAGTTATATCACCAACAAAGAAAGGACACCCCTAGGAGTATGATAAATCCCCTAAGAATGTGGATCCAAAACTAGCCCAGGTGCACATGGGTTAACCTTGGGCAGTATCCCAAAATATGAAAACTTATATGATTTTAATACCCCCATTCCATGTCTAAAATCACCAGCGGTGAGCTTATATTCTCTCTTATATAGTGATAATATAACACCCCGTCTTTTTGAAAAGATACAGACTATTTTTTCTTTAATTCCTTACTTTGGACCTAATAATGATGCCTAATGAATTCATGGAGGTCAGGAGGGTGTCTAGGGATTATTCGGAGTCTGAAGCTTCGAAAATTGGAGAAGAAGACTGGGCCACATAGTTAGAAGAAATGGTGTAGCCCATCCCACATGGTTTCCCTAAACCTGACAACATGAGATAGTGGGGTGTTGGTGGCCACACAGTTTCTATCCAACCATGGGACCCCAAGCGCAATATTATGTAGAATTATAGATGACATGGATAGTGGACTTTCACATGGTTGGTGCACAGTTTGGAAAATGGTATGGCCAAACCATGCACCACTTCCTGTGTGGGTGAATTGCTAGTTTTTTCATTAATGAAATTTTTTACCTTTAAACTCTATTCCTCTTCACTTTTCCAATGGAGAGCACCCTCATTCTTCTCCTGTAAGCACTCCTCCCTCAAGATCTAGGTATAAATATATATCCTCCATCTGATCACTAAATCGATCACCATCAGATCCATCCTAAAGCATCAGGTAAGCTCTATAATCCTCTTGATTCTATTTATGGTTTCTCACTTCATTGGTTTCACTATTTAGGTGCAAGCTCACTTTCACTATTTTCAAGTGATTTGATGATTTCTATGATAACTCTTGTTCAAGGTCGAATTAAAGGTTATGTTTGGATAAGGGAAATACTATGGGGATAAGTTAGGTGGTCTATTTATTTCCCAAAAGTTTCATTTCATTTTATAACTTGATCCATTGTGTCGTGTGCCAAACCATTCTAGTGATGCCTCTAAAACATAAAATAAATTATTAAAAATGGTTTTTCATGTGTATTATGACCCTAACTTGCGGTTAATCCCTTATTAGGTTGATTTCCTTGACCTAAGAAAGCCTTTTGGGTATGTCTAGTCTATTATAGTCTATCTTCCCCAGTTCTAATTTGTTAGTCACTATTTTAGGTGTACTTCCCCTATAATAAATGACTTAAACTAATATTTGAATTGTTTAGGATGATGGTCCATGTGTTAGGCCCTACATCTTATTCCATGAATGTTTTTTAATTAAATTCCTTTCCTAACTTGTTAAATCATGTTATAAATGCATGATTTGTTAATGGTAAGGTTTTTTATAACCAAATAATACATCTACCTTCTTACAGGGGAGATACAATGGGTTCTATTTTAAGGACCCATTGGATAGGATCATCATGCTTTATAGTTAGTTTTTAAATGAATTGTAAATGTGTTGTGGGTGACTCTAGCTATATGGGATGGTCTTGCTGTGCACTTTCTATTTTACCACCAGATAAGTGACACTGGTTCCCTAGGGGAGACCCCTTGGATGGGCTCAGTGGCATGATGGTTGTACCAAGCCATGAGAGAGGCTCAATAACCTACATGTGATACCAGGGATGGACTCAGAGGTTAGTTCATGCAGACTTCACACCATTCCTAGAGCGACACTTAGGATATCATTCATGGGTAGCCTTGGATGGACTCCCTTTTCATTGGACTTATACCAAGCCCCCAAAATGATACATGTAAGTCTCTTTGAATTTCCATGGACAAGATCAAGGGGAATCTTAATCACTTATAAAAAGGTTAATTGAATTAAAAATTAATTTAATGATTTTAAATAAAAAATAAACCTTTGAAATTGTATCTTTAAGGATGTATCCTCCAAGATTAATCACAATCTTGGGGATGGTCCACCTTTTTATACTTTACTCTGCTCACTTTACTAGTGTAGGATCCCTTAGTTTAGATATAATCGACATAGGATGAAGTAGGTAAAGTTGGATAGGCAACCCATGTCTAGTAAAATATACTTAATTATTTATTCCTATCTTTCATTTACTATTAAATTCACAACATTGATTTTATATTGAATGAAATGGACTAATCTAGACACCATTGGTGGTGGCCTACTGAGTATATCTCACACCCTTCTTGGGCCATCATCAGTACCCAAGCAGATTTCATGGTTGTAGTTATAGAAAGGGAATGAAGCCATCTTCTTATGATTGGTTGAAATTTCTATGATGGGGTTTGGGGGAATAGGACCAAGATTATGCTCATAATGATAGTAGTACCATATTTTTATCCTTTTGTATTTTTGATTCAATGGGGTATATGCATGTACCCCATGTGCCTTGCAAACTCAATTTTGTACAGCTAATTGAAAATCATCATCACTTGTATATGTTTATTATACAACTTCTTATCATTTTGTATTTATCATACATGTTTTATTATTATTTTTTAACTACTATCTATCTGTTGATACTGCTTCTGCTACGATGGGTTACTAGTATATCCATAATTTCTTCTTCTACTATTTATTATTACTTATATATTTATACACTCCACTCTAAACAATGATTTCATAGTATCCCCATGTAAACTCTCTAGGCCCTTGCTGATATTCAACGGAATCTGGTGTCCGAGGAGGCACAATTTAGATCTTATGGCCCGCCGTCTCATGGCACCGTTAAGTGGAATCCAGGGTGGGATGCTACAAAGTGGTATCAAAGGTACATTCTACTATTGTGTTACTATTTGGGAATTAGAAAGGAGACTAGGATATTGGAATTTGGAAATGAGCCTTTTCCTAGGTGTATCTAACCCACAACATGGGAAACCAAAATTACCTAGGATGGGTAAATGCTATTATTTTTTTTACTTGTTACAATTTCTAGGATTTCAGCATTGGGTGATGAACTTTATTTATGCTGTTATTTTTTTTGATAAAAATTATGAATATAAAGGGTTGTTTATCCTTGGACCTATGATATGAGGGAATATTAGGAATCATGCATCATACTTGGAACCATTGGATATACATGACATGCATATGTTATGCCATGTTTTAATTTTTGTGTGCATTTATTGTGATGAAATTGATTATTATATTGCCTTATTTTTTATTACTTGTTGGAATGATAAAATATATTTGACACATAAAGTGATTGCCTTAGTCAAACAGTTTTTTCTTACATAGATTAATGCATACATCTTATGTAGTCGGTTATGGAATATTGAGCCATGGACCATTGGTCACATGGGATGGAACATGTTATGGTTAGGATTAAATGGAATCCATATTAAAACTTATAAGGTGTATGGTCCCTTATAAATTGGAAATGGATATCCATATGATTCAACCATTTAATAAAAAATTAAATATATAAATGAATTATTATGAATAAGATCCTTAAAATGAAATAGGAACCTTGTATTTGTAATATGAGACCTTGACTCTATCCTGAACTTAGTAGTGGGTAGTAGTCCATGTCTCATGTGATCAATTTGTGACCTTATCATATCACATAGACCAATATTAGGCTAAGGGTTGTGACTTTATTATATAAAGGTGTGCACATATCCTTTATTTATTACATTCCCTATTTCTTATAACTCTTATATGAGGTGTGTGATTAAAAATTGTAGAGTTTTGACATTAATACTTCCTTATTTCGTACACCAAGAGAGTGGTGATGAATACACTTCTAAGGTGGCGGGCCATGATCCACCTATGATACCTCTTGTAGTGCCACATGATCACCTCTTAAAGAGCTTCCACTAGGAACTGATTCTCAATTCTCTAAAAGCTCTTACTATTTCATGTAGTCTACTTAGGGTGATCCCCAACACGCCCTTACTATTTCAAATTTGACTCAGGAGTTCCAACAACAATATCCTCCCACCTTCTCTGGGGATCAAAAACCTCAGGTTGTTGAGTCATGGATAGAGGATATTATTTCTATCTCTAATCATATTCATACACCTCTATAGCGGAGGGTCAAACTCCCACCTACATGCTATGTTCCTCTACCAAGAATTGGGTGGGCATCCTTGCTCAGGATGGTCGACACCAGGGTATGGTCTAGGAATATTTCTAGATATACTTCTTTGAATACTTCTTTCTGAAGAACTAAAGAATAAACCTAGATCTAGAGTTCATGAACCTTCATCAAGGTGACATGTCAGATATTGAATATTCATCTCACTTCACCAAATTACAATGTTTCACACCGACCTTCTCAGACAATGAGCTACTAACTACAAAATGATTTGAGGATGGGATTTCATATTCAATATAATCATAGGTGAATGTGTTTTGGATGACCACCATTTTAGAGATATTTAACCAATCCCTCATCATTGATCAAAACATGAGGGAATCCAGTAATGTGAGCCAGGGTAGTTCAACTTTTATGCATAAAAGTGGTTTATCCAGTAGCAGGAAATATTTATTTGAGGGTACATGTAGGGGGATTACTAGCCAGGTGGAATGAATCAATAGTTATGGTGTGTTTCACATATGTGGAAGGATTGGACATAAGAATCATCTGTTTACGAGGAACTCGATAATGTACTGAGCTTGTAGAAGGATGGTTCATCTCTGATGTTGTTGTTGATATTTTCCTCATGTGCCCAGTGAACAGGGTTCTATGATAGCACCACCCTCAGGTATAGGATCAATGACTCCACAACAGGATGAGAGTTGGTCTTGTACCGGTCAACCATGATGAGCTAGTGGTGGTGGTGAGGCAGTCAGTGTAAAGACCCAGAAATTTCAAGGAAATTTTTTTTCTTAATTTTCTTTGGAATTTTACAAGAACGCAGTTTCTGAAGGCACCTGATTCTGAAGCCCGGTGTGCCCAGAATCAATTTCCTAAGCTTAGCTCGGGTACATTCAGTGAACGAACGAGCGGGAATTTCTAACTTTTGAACTGGTTCTCGTAATCAAATTCTGAGGGCACTGATGAAACCGCAGCGCCGGTTTTTGCTTAAGGAGACCTTTTCCGAAGTTTCGTTTTATGCGGGTTGAGAGTTAATTTTTTTGGGGGGAATTACAAGAAGTTAAATAAAATTGTGGAACACAATTTTATTTTATCAATGTTAGTTATTTCCTCCCAAGGGGAGTTAGAGGTGGGGCCCACACCCACATAACCTCCCATGAGAGGATATTAGTGGAGTGGGGCCCACACGTGCCCAAAACTTTTCATCTCCCCATAACTCCCTTGAACACCCCCATTAACACCCTTTTTCATTAAGTTTGTTAACTCTCCCCTTAATTAATTTGTGGAACCTCTCCATCTCCCATCCATTTATGTTGCCAACCCTAATGCCATAATTAATTCAATTTACATTTTGAATTAATTTGAAAATGCATGGTAATGATACATAATGGGAGTTCTTTATTATATTTTTTTGGTTGGAAAATATTTTGGGTGGGGAAAACCTTTGGAGAATTTGGAGGAGAGTTCTTCTTATGACGAAGAACACCATCCTTCCACAAAAAATGACGACATTCCTTCCTTCCTCTTCATCGCAACACGTGAGGAGATGCCGCTTCCTCCTCAGACGCACCCCGACGTTGTCTTCAAATCCTCTTTCCGTGAATCCGCTCTTGAAACCGAGGTAGGGGGTTTACGTGATTTTCCTTACGTGATTCTCTTCCGTCTTTTATCCGTGACATTTGGACCGCATGATATTAGTTAACGGGAGGAGGCTGGACCACACAAACATGATCGTCCCCCTCCCTTATTGTTTTTCTTGTTGTTACGAATCTAATGAAATTGACGCGGTGTCGTCGCACCGTGCGGGATCGAGCAGCAAGGATGCACGACATCGTCACGCCGCACGGGATCGAGCGGCAAGAATGTGCGCCGTTGTCACGCCGCGCATTCAAAATTTTAAACTCTCATGCGTGGGTATTTGATTTCAAGGTGTTCATATAATTTATTTTGGATAAATTATACCCACATCAATGATTAAAATCATGTGTTTATTATTAGCCAATTGATAACACCTAACGCGGAGGACACGGGCCGAACAAACATGGCCCGACAACCCTCCGCAACCTGTTTATCGATGTGCGGATCAACGGACGATGATGAAGCAGACCGCTATGGCGTTTGAATCCCTTCGTAGTGAAGGCCGGGTCTCGGGAGGACCGTTGGCGAAGACGGTAGGAGAAACGGACCACCGGAGCGCGTCCAGTGGTCCGCGGAAGGCGGGGGGCGGCGCACCATGCCGGCGCGGCGACGCCGACGACCGGCGGTGGTTCGCCGCCGGCTTCAATTAGCGGCGGGGGGGGGGGGGGGGGGCACCCCGCTCCGCGGCTTCCGCTCGGCCACGCTGGCTGAGCCGTGGCTGGACGGTCGGGCCGGACCAAGCCCAACCGGTTCGGACCCGGGTCGGGTCCACCCGGTTCGGGCTGGCCCAGGGGGGTCGGGCCGGGTCGGTCCGGGCCCAGACCCCCCGTTTTCAGACCCTCTTCGGTCTTTTGCCCATATCTTGAGCTTTAGACCTCCGATCGATGCACCGTCAGTGGCGATGAGATCCTTGGATCGAGACGGTCATTTAGGTATATCGCACTCAATGTTTCGGAACACTTTGTGTTCGGCCGGGTAGGTTCAGATACGAAACCAACCGGGCCCTCGGAGCGGAAATGCTTATATCTTGAGCTCCGGACGTCCAATTGACGTACCGTCGACTTTGATGAATTTCTCTAAGTCAGAAGGATCTTTTGGATTACTCCGCTCGAGGTTTGGATGTCGTCGGAGTGCGGTTGGGTTGGTTCGCTCATGAAACCAACCGGGCCCCTGGAACGAAAAATCCAATAACTCACAGACCGGGCGTCCGATTGACGCGCCGTCTGTCTCGTTGAATTCCTCTTGATGAGACGGAACTTTTGGCATACTTCACCCGAGTTTTGGTTGTTGTTGGATAGTGGCTGGGTTGGATTGTACCCGAAATCCAACCGGGCCCCTAGAACGGAAAACTGATATCTTTCAGACCGGACGTCCGTTTGACAAACCGTCAGCGGCGTTGGTAATCACTTTGAGAAACGGTCCCTATGAGTATACCCTATGAGAGTTCGGGGTACAGTTGAGATACGGCTGGGTTGGTTCGCTCACGAAACAAACCGGGACCCTGGGACGAAAAGGCTAATAACTCACAGACCGGGCGTCTGATTGACATGTCGTTTGTTGCGTTGAGACCCCTAGGACGAGGCAGTTCTTTGAGAAACTTCTTCGTGGGACTTGAGATACTTGGAGTATCAACCTATAGCTCGTGGAGCGAACCCTCCCGGAGACGAGCGTGCGGAGTACGGAGACCGTGTAGCCGACAGAGACCTGACGACTGCTTGACCGACTCGACTTAGAGTGAGTCGACTAGCCTAGGGGATGGAGCACTACTTTGTTTGGGTGCAGAACCATGGCGGACGAAGCACTACCTGTGTGACAGTGCAGACCCGCGGTACTCATCTGGAGAGTACCTCAGCAGGCTACTAGGGGGTGTGCACTACTGTGTTTGGGTGACATACCCCAACGGGAAGCACTACTATGTCTGGGTGGCTGACCCGCGGTACTCGACAGGAGGAGTACCTCAGTAGTCTTATGTTAGTGAGCAGTACCTCGGAGTCGTGACAAGACCATTGTACACTCCAGAGACTCACCTCTTCAGCAGTTACGGTTTCGATAATGAAAATCTAGGTTTGAGCTGAGTCTATGACCTTTGTGTTTCCTCATGATTGAGATGGGTTACTTGATAACTTAGGTATATTTATGGGAATATACCTGGGTAGTGGTTATCCGTTGATTTCATAACCCTTGTGTTTTCTCATGATTGAGATGGGTTACTTGATAACTTAGGTATATGTATGGGCATATACCTAAGTAGAGGTTATCTGTTGAGATCTTCTTTGTGGTTATCCTTGTTAGTTTTAGTGAGACCTTGAGGGTCTCGGGGTCCCTACTGAGTATCGTTATACTCACCCCTACACGGGCTATGTCCGCACCTCATTGTGTTGATTGCAGACGACAGGCAGTGCTGACGGAGGCCGAGTGTTTGAGGACTGGACGGTACCCAGAGGTGGACTACATGACGAGTCAGTGCCCGGAGGTGGACTACACGACAAGTCAGTATCCATAGGTGGACTTCACGGAGAGACAACACTCGGAGGAGGTTGACGGGCGAGAGCGTTGTGGAGGCTATTTGTACCTAACCTTCAGGTAGGATCCGTGGTGGACGATCCAAGAGCTGCGCCATCTGTACCTACCCTTCAGGTAGGATCCGTGGAGGATGACCTAGGAGACGCTTCCATCCTTCCAGCTGTTTTCTTTTTCTGTTTTACTTTGTTCAGTTGTAGTTGTACTTTCTTTTGGGTTTGTTTTCTAGCCCATTTACCTTTCAGCACTTCTCTTTGTATTTAGTGTTTTACTTCCGCTTGTACTCTGTAGTGTTTTGTTTAATTTTATAAAGGCAATGCCTTCCCAGTTATCGGGATTTACGCCTTTGGTGCTAGTCGCCAGCCCCTGGCCTATGGAAGGCGGACTTGGGGTAGTCACGACACGGGCCCCAAGGACGGGTCATGACAAATTGGTATCAAAGGAGTCGGTTCTACCGTAGAACTTATAACTCTAATATTTTCTTTCTATGAAGCGATAGTGTTAAGAGTACCGAGTGTGGTTTTCAGTTCAGGGAGTACAGTGTTGGTGCGGGCGGCTGAAGTATCCATACACCAGGACCCTGAAAACTGATTTTCGACTCTATGCACAAAAACACTGATTGCGTGTGTGTTTCTAGGAGTTTTTAAATGTCAGATCGAACCAGGTCAGCTCACCAGGTATAATTGTTTGACCGTGTCACGTTTTTTCTTTCAGGATACCTTTTCACAGATGACCAGCTAGAGCCCAGAGGGATGTGCGTACTGATAGCCTGCTAAGCGATGAGCCTTCGGTACAGGGCCCTCTTGCAGTTGAGGCACCAGCGGAGGCACCAGCGGTACTACCATACGTTGGGCCACCGATGCCACCAGCCCCATCAGTAGGCGATGCACGCCACTTGAGCGCACTGCACGAGTTCTAGCACCAGAGGCCACCCAGGTTCCGAGGAGAGATGGACCCGCAGGCGGCTGAGGATTGGCTGGAGGCTGTGGTGAGAGTCTTCAGGCTAGTGGGGACGCCGACAGACTTCATGGTGATCTTTGCTACCAGCCTTCTTCTGGCAGCAGCAGGCAGGTGGTGGAGCCACTTGTTCCAGTTTTGCGACGGGATGACCTTCGCATGGGAATAATTCGAGATCTTCTTCAGGGTGGAGTTTGTGCCAGTAGCTCTACACCCCGAGCGTGTTCAGGAGATGCTGCCTTTGCGACATGTTTTTCGATCAGTAGCCAAGTCATCTGTGGGTAGTAGATAGATGATGCAGAGGTCCAGGAGGACCAGACCAGCAGTTGGGCGATCTTGGGTTTTAGGATCGGTGGTGCGGGGTACCCGGGGTGGGGTCAGAGCCAGGCGTGCTAGAAATGGACAGTGTTACTCCTACGGCAGGAAGGGTCACCTAGCACGTGACTGTCCGAATCCTCGCACAGTTGATCTGTAGGCTTTGGAGGATCCACCGAGGCAGAAGCAGCGATGAGTGCTTGAGCAACAGCTGAGCAGTGGACAAGGCAGTAGAGCTCCGGGAGCAGGTGGATAGAAGCGGAACTAGTGGATACGTCCCTTGTACTTCTAGTTCCATGTTGTTGTTGTATTCATGTCTTTGTAATATGAGTTGAAATAATAAAAAGACACTTATCTTTGTGATGTTTGCTTTCCTGTCATTTTTTTTGGTTGATACTGAGTGGTCCTGGTTAAAAACTATTGACTTGACCCTCACTTTCGATATTTCTACTATAGGAGACCTAGTGACCTCACACTGATGCCGATAGTGTGACTCGACCCTTGGAGGCGAGAGTGACAGTTGGATCTCTTGGTAGTTACGTCGAGGCCTTACGACATCATCCATGGCATGAATGCATCATTCATGTCGGGATTGACAGTATTAGGAAATGGGCATGGTTCATCCAGGGGATGAGACCGAGTTTCTCTTTTCGGCAAAGGATAAATTTTTAGCAGCTCTTTCAGATCGTAGGCAAAGAAGGTGCAGATCATCCAGGAGCGGATGAAGACTGCACAGTGTAGTAAGAAATAGGAAACTGGCACCAGTCTTGGAGACTCGGGCGTGTTAAATGTTTCAAGAAGAGGAAGCTTAAAGGAGATATGAGTCTGTGAAGCAGCAGACATGGAGGCAGAGCTAGGGGAGCATCAAGAGGTAGTGTACATCTTAACATGCTACAACCACCCGCCCTAGTTATCCCCGCCAGGCTCAGGGAGCTGGAGGGTGGAGGAAGAGTGCAGTTGCATGCAGTTAAGGAGAGTGACCTGATGGCTCTACGAATGATTCAAGGGACAGTATGTGTCCACAACTAGATGCTGTAGTAACAGATGTTGATATGAATCATTCCTTGCATTCACAAATCTTGTTCCCTATCTAGAGTTTTCGGTAATCCGTGGACTTGACCATCACGTCTGGAGATACCTTGGGAGGAGAATTGATAATCACACATACGCCGATAGTGTGATCAGACCCTCGAGGCTAGAGTTTCGGTTGGAATCTCTTGGTGGCAGCGTCGAGGCCTTTCGACATTGGTTGAGTATGGACTGGGCAATCACAGTTCATACACAAATTGACTGTATTAAGAAATAAGGTTGTGATTTAACTACGACGTCGGGATGGGCTTTCCTTGGTCGGTGAAAAGGAAACCCCAGGCAGCACGGGTTAAACTCTTGCACAGGAGGGTGCGACCGATCACTCTTGAGTCGGTCAACCTTACCCTCGTGGCAGTAGTTGTTTTGAGTTCCAGTTCTAAACAGTAGTGGGAGACCTCTAGAGTTCTAGGATGATGATCACGTCCTTATATGGTTCTCACCTCGACGAGGTTTATGGAGATGTGGCCAACGCGGAAAGTTATCTCCGAGGTTCAGCGGACCTTCTTAGGTCCTCAGACGGGTAGGCGGGGTGGTTTACTGCTTGACCCATCCACCTCAGTTGCACCAGGTGCACGACGTTTTCTAGGTATCTCAACTGAGGAGATACGTGCTTGACCCTTCACATATCATCGACCATGAGGAGAAGGACGATGGCAATGGGGTTACTTCCACAGAGGTTCCAGTAGGGATCGAGGATCGATAGGATCAGATCCTACGATGATGGTTGATTCCTCGGGTGAACTTTATTTGGCAGTACGGGAACCTCCAGGTGAGCACATGGGAGCGGAAGGCTCAGTTGCGTGTTCAGTACCGCCTTTTGTTTCCCTAGATTGTGTTATAGATTTAGGGGGTCGTAAAGCCCTGAGGTGGGAGTAATTTAAAGACCCAGAAATTTCAAGGGAAATTTTTTTCTTAATTTTCTTTGGAATTTTACAAGATCACAGTTTCTGACGGCACCTGATTCTGAGGCCCGGTGTGCCCGAAATCATTTTCTGAAGTTTAGCTCGGGTATGTTCAGTGAACGAACGAGCGGGAATTTCTAACTTTTGAATCGGGGCTCCGAATCAAATTCTGAGTGCACCAATGAAACCGCAGCACCAGTTTTTACTTAAGGAGACCTTTTCCGAAGTTGTGTTTTATGCGGGTTGAGAGTTAATTTTTTTGGGGGGAATTACAAGAAGTTAAATAAAATTGTGGAACACAATTTTATTTTATCAATGTTAGTTATTTCCTCCCAAGGGGAGTTAGAGGTGGGTCCCACACCCACATAACCTCCCATGAGAGGATATTAGTGGAGTGGGTCCCACACATGCCCTAAAATTTTCATCTCCCCAAAACTCCCTTGAACTCCTCCATTAACACCCTTTTTCATTATGTTTGTTAACACTCCCCTTAATTAATTTGTGGAACCTCTCCATCTCCCATCCATTTATGTTGCCAACACTAATGCCATAATTAATTCAATTTTCATTTTGAATTAATTTGAAAATGCATGGAAATGTTACATAATGGGAGGGCCTTATTATATTTTTTTGGTTGGAAAATATTTTTGGTGGGGAAAACCTTTGGAGAATTTGCTGGAGAGTTCTTCTTATGACGAAGAACACCATCCTTCCATGAAGAATGACGACGTGCCTTCCTTCCTCTTCATCGCAACACGTGAGGAGACACCGCTTCCTCCTTAGACGCAACCCGACGTCATCTTCAAATCCTCTTTCCGTGAATCCACTCTTGAAACCGAGGTAGGGGGTTTACGTGATTTTCCATATGTGATTCTCTTCCATCTTTTATCCGCGACATTTGGACCGCATGATATCAGTTAACAGGAGGAGACTGGACCGCACAAACACGACCGTCCCCCTCCCTTATTGTTTTTCTTGTTGTTGCGGATCAAATTAAATTGACGCGGTGCCATCGCACCATGTGGGAACGAGCGGCAAGGATGTGCGACATCGTCACCCCGCGCGGGATCGAGCGGCAAGAATGTGCGACGTCGTCACGCCGCACATTCAAATTTTTAAACTCTCGTGCATGGGTATTTGATTGCAAGGTGTTCGTATAATTTATTTTGGATAAATTATACCCTCGTCAATGATTAAAATCTTGTGTTTATTATTAGCCAATTGATAACACCTAACGCTTAGGACGCAGGCCGAACAAACACGGCCCGACAACCCTCCGCAGCTTGTTTATCGATGTGCGGATCAACGGACGATGACGAAGTAGACCGCTATGGCGTTTGAATCCCTTCGTAGTGAAGGTCGGGTCCCGGGAGGACCGTTGGTGAAGACGACAAGAGAAATAGACCAACGGAGCGCGTACGGTGGTCCGCGGAAGGCGGTGGCGGCGCGCCGCCGGAAGGTTGGCAGTGGTGGTTCGCCGCCGGCTTCAATTAGCGGCGAGGGGGGGGGGGAGCCGCGCACCCCGCTCCGCGGCTTCCGCTCGGCCGCGCTGGTCGAGCCGCGGCTGGCCGGTCGGGCCGGACCGAGCCGGCCGGGCCGCGCCGGCCGGGTCGAACCCGGGTCAGGTCGACCCAGTTCGGGCCGACCTAGGGGGGGTCGGGCTGGGTCGGTCCGGGCCCAGACCCCCCATTTTCGGACCCTCTTTGGTCTTTCACGAATATCTTGAGTTGTAGACCTTCGATCGACGCACCGTCAGTGGCGATACGATCCTTGGATTGAGATGGTCATTTCGGTATATCCCACTCAAAGTTTCGGAACACTTTGGGTTCGGCCGGGTTGGTTCGGATACGAAACCAACCGGGCCCTCGGAGCAGAAACGCTTATATCTTGAGCTCCGGACGTCCGATTGACGTACCATCGAATTTGATGGATTCCTCTACGTGAGATGGATCTTTTGGCTTACTCCGCTCGAGGTTTGGATGTCGTCGGAGTGTGGTCGGGTTGGTTCGCTCACGAAACCAACTGGGCCCCTGGAACGAAAAAGCCAATAACTCACAGACCGAGCGTCCGATTGACATGCCGTCTATCTCGTTGAATTCCTCTTGATGAGACGGAACTTTTCGCATACTTCTCCAGGGTTTTGGTTACTGTTGGATAGTGGCCGGGTTGGATTGTACCCGAAATCCATCCGGGCCCCTGGAACGGAAAAGCTGATATCTTTCAGACCGGACGTCCGTTTGACGAACCGTCAGCGGCGTTGGTAATCACGTTGAGAAACGGTCCCTATGAGTATACCCTATGAGAGTTCGGGGTATAGTTGATATACAGCCGGGTTGGTTCGCTCACAAAACCAACCGGGCCCCTGGGATGAAAAGGCTAATAACTCACAGACCGGGCGTCTGATTGACACGCCATCTATTGCATCGAGACCCCTATGACAAGGCAGTTCTTTGAGATACTTCTTCGTGAGACATGATATACTTGGAGTATCGACCTATAGCTCGTGGAGAGAACCCTCTCGGAGACGAGCGTGCGGAGTACGGAGACCGTGTAGCCGACTGAGACATGACGACTGCTTGACCGACTCGACTTGGAGTGAGTTGACTAGCCCAGTGGACAGAGCACTACTTTGTTTGGGTGAAGACCCATGGCGGACGGAGCACTACCTGTGTGACAGTTCAGACCCGCGGTACTCATCCGGAGAGTACCCAGCAGGCTACCAGGGGGTGTGCACGACTATGTTTGGGTGACATACCCCGGCGGGAAGCACTACTGTGTTTGGGTGGCTAACCCGCGGTACTCGACTGGAGGAGTACCTCAGCAGTCTTAGGTTAGTGAGCAGTACCTCGGAGTTGTGACAAGACCACTGTACACTCCAGAGACGGAGCTCTTCAGATGTTATGGTTTCGATAATGAAAATCCTGGTTTGAGCTGAGTCTATGACCTTTGTGTTTCCTCATGATTGAGATGGGTTACTTGATAACTTAGGTATATGTATGGCCATATACCTGGGTAGTGGTTATCCGTTGATTTCATAAACCTTGTGTTTCCTCATGATTGAGATGGGTTACTTGATAACTTAGGTATATGTATGGGCATATACATAAGTAGAGGTTATCTTTTGAGATCTTCTTTGTGGTTATTCTTGTTGGTTTTAGTGAGACCTTGAGGGTCTCGGGGTCCCTACTGAGTATCGTTATACTCACCCCCACACGGGCTATGCCCGCACCTCGTTGTGTTGATTGTAGACGATGGGCAGTGCTGACGGAGGCCGAGTGTTCGAGGACTGGACGGTACCCGGAGGTGGACTACACGATGAGTCATTTCCCAGAGGTGGACTACACGATGAGTCAGTATCCAGAGGTGTACTTCACGGCGAGACGACACTCGGAGGAGGTTGACGGGCGAGATCATTGTGGAGGCTATCTATACCTACCCTTCAGGTAGGATCTGTGGTGGACGGTCCAGAAGCTGCGCCATCTGTACCTACCCTTCAGGTAGGATCTGAGGAGGACGACCTAGGAGCCACTTCCGTCCTTCCAGCTGTTGTCTTTTTCTGTTGTACTTTGTTCAGTTGTAGTTGTACTTTCTTTTGGGTTTGTATTCTGGCCCATTTACCTTTTAGCACTTCTCTTTGTACTTAGTGTTTTACTTACTCTTGTACTCTGTGGTGTTTTGTTTACTTTTTTAAAGGCAATTACTTACCAATTATCGAGATTTACGCCTTTGGTGCTAGTCTCCAGCCCCTGGCCTATGGAAGGCAGGCTTGGGGTAGTCACGGCACGGGCCCCGAGGACGGGTCGTGACAGTCAGGCCTTAGAGTTTCACCATCAGTGGAGTGGACCTACTCTGGTTAGTTAAGAAACATCTTAGGTCCATAGTTTAGGACATATTTATACAGTGTAGCCTATTCCAGAGTAGAAGATTCCATGGATTTCTACTACACGAGGAAATATTTTGGTATCCTCTAACTTAATTTCTTCCTTGTTTGATATAGGTGAATCATAATCTTTTTTTTATTCTATAACTATGGGAAGTTTGGGTCTAGTGATAGAGAATTTATACAGCACGATGACTCTTGAAACACTATTAGGATTTCAAGTTGTGTGTAGTTCAAGGAGTTCACCCTTGAGATAGGTGGGAATAGTTTCATATGGAGATTCTTTATCCTTGAGATTATTGGCTTCGATGTCATTCTTATTATTGAATGGATTATACCTTATATAGCCCAGGTGGATTGCTATCACTATTGAGTGTCATTCACATCACTCGAGGGCAACATGTATATCCATAATGGAGAACGGGATATCTAATAAAGTCATTCTAGAACCAAGCGAATTGGGATAGGTGGAGTGAAATCCTATATGGAGAGTATTTTCATGAGTTATCAGGGAATGTAGCTCATGGAATTCCCTCATCTTGTGGATCATTTTAGGGATGTCTTCCATGATGATTTCTCTGGATTACCTCCTGAGAGAGAGAGGTTGATTTCACCATTGATATAGTTCTAGGAATGACATCAGTTTTCAATACTCCTTATAAGATGACACTCATAGAGGTCCAAGAACACAAGAAGTATATTTAAGATCTAGAGGAAAAGTGTTTTATCTGGCCCAACACATCAACATAGAGTTGATCATTCCTTTTCACCAAGAAGACAGATAGTACCCTTAGATTGTACATGGATTACCACCGAATGAACCAACTTACTATGAATAACTGGTATCCACTACCTCATATAGATGAACTTTTAAACAACTCCAAGGAGAAACTATTTTATCTAAGATTGATTTGATGTTTGGCTACTATAAGGTTTGTGTGAGGCCATTAGACATACCACATACAACATTTCAGAGTGGGTAAGGCTTGTATGAGTATCTATTCATGTTTTTCGGTCTTATGAATGCATCAATAGTCTTTATGGATTTGATGAATCAGGTTTTCCACCCATGAATAGATTATTTTCTAGTGTTCTTCATAGATGAAATATTATTTTATTATTATACAATACATGACCGGGAAAATCATCTTGAGATCATGATGAGTACACTAAAAGATCACCAACTATTTTCAAAGATTAGTAAATTTCACTTTTTGATCAGTAAGGTTCACTTCTTGGGTCATATCATTTAAGAGGTGGGTGTATCTATGGACCCAGAGAAGGTGAGATCCATGGCTTCCTAGGAACAACCTAATAATGTGTTTTATATACATAGTTTGGATAACTGGATATTATAGGCAATTCATCATATATTTCTAATTCCTAGAAGCGCCTCTTACGTGCCTGACTATGAAGGGTGTGAAATTCGATTGGAATGAAGCTTGTGAGATAGATTTTTAGGAGTTAAAGGGAAGAATGACTTTAGCGTTGATCCTAATTCTTCTATAGAGTCGGGCAGAGGCTATACTATTTATTTTGATGCTTCAAGGATCGATCTAGGTGAAGTTTTGATGCAAGGTGATTGATTCATGGCACATGGGTCCTTCCAGTTGAGGACTCATGGGAAAAATTACCCTATGCATGACCTCAATCTAGAATCCTTGGTTCATGCTCTACATTGTTAGATACATTATCTATTGTGTGAAATATTTGTTGTTTACACAAATCAAAAGTCTCAAATATATCTTCACACAGTGAGACTTGAATATTAGAAAATGCAGGTGAGTTGAATAGATGTAGTTGTTTGATTTTAAGATTTATTATACACCAATAAAGGGTAATGCCATAGCTGAAACCTTGATCTAGAAGACTCAACACAAGATGTCACGGAGGCCAGTGGTGAGTGGAAGTTGATGGCTATATTTTCTGAAATGCACATGGATGTTTAGGAACAACTTGGGTAACTAGTATTAGCAGATCTGGCATTAAAATCCTCCCTTATGGAGTGAGTATGGGTGAGGAAGTTATCTAATTCGGTCGACCCTATCTTGAGGGAGAGCGTCATAGGTGAGAACCCATCTCTAGGATGTTTTGTTGATGAAAATGATACCCTACTCTACTATGGACGTGTTTGGGTACCTTATGATATATGTGAAGAGTTTATGAGGGAATCTCATGCCTCTATTTGGGAAATTCACCCTAGTCTTACCAAGATGTATCGAGATGTGAGTTTTCAATACTAGTGGTCAGGTATGAAGAGGCAGATAGCTAGTTTCATCACGAGGTTCTCTCCTTATCAGCAGGTGAAGGCAAAACACCAGTGACCAGATGGACATTTACAGCCTCTCTCCATTACTGAGTGGAAATGGAATGACATCACCATGGATTTTGTGATAGGCTTATGGATATTCCCTCTTGAAAGTGATATAGTATGGGTGATCTTCGACAGGTTGAATAAGGTCACACACTTCCTCCTGATCTAAGAGACCTTCTTAGTTGACAATCTAGAAAGGTTCTATAGCCAAGAGATAGTTCACCTCTATGGTGTTCCATGTTCTATCATTTTAGACTGATATTCCCATTTTATCTCATAGTTTTAGAAAGGGTTGAAAACAAAAATGAGTTCAAAAGTTCTCTTAAATACAACATATCACCCTTAGATTCATGGGTAGTCCGAGCAGAAGATATAGGTGTTAGAGGATATACTTGAGGCCTACATCCTTGATTTTGGAGGTTCATGGGAAAGGAATTTCACTCTTGTTAAGTTTTCATACAACAAAAGAATTTTAGAAATAATTTAGATGGCTCCGTATGATGCCCTTTATAGTAGGCCATTCTATTCACTGTTATGCTTGTGTGAGGCAAGGGAGGTAGTGTTTCTGGGTTCTCATCTTGTTAAGGAGAATTCAGAGCAAGTTTAGCTGATTCATAAGTGTATGTCTACAACACAGTCTTGGAATAATTCTTATACTGATCTTTGTTGTTGAACTCTATATTTTGAGGTGGGACATCAGGTATTTTTTCATGTTTCACCTAGGTTGGGTCATAGACAAATTTGAAGATAGGGAAAGTTATCGCCTTGATATGTCAGTCCTTTCTAGACAGTGGAAAAAAGTCGGGCTCGTAGCTTATCAGTTATATCCACCTCATAGGTATCAATCCATGAACGATGTATTCCATGTATATTAACTTCGACAGTATCATTATTACCTATCTCATTCATTTGACCCTAAGGATATTGAACCGAAGATGAATGAGTCCTTCGAGGAGCATCTGATACGTATCACTAATGGTAGCATGAAGGCTCTCCAAGGCAGGTCGATCCCTCTAGTCCGGATGTTATAGAAGAACAAATACATACAGTATGAGACATGGGAGTGGGAGGTTGATGTATGTGAATAGTGGTCAGAACTCTTCTCTGATGATGTTTTACCACCCTCGAAAGTGAAACTCGGGGTCTAGCTGTCTTAAGAAGGGGAAATTTTAATGTCCTAGATTTTATCAAAGGTGTATACCATTTGTATTTTTGATTTAATTACATTATTTGGATATCATAATGATTCCTAATGGATTCATAGAGGTCTCAAGGGTGTCTAGGGTTTGTTCAGAGCCCAGGGCCCTAAAAATTGGAGGAGATTGGGTCGCACGATTAAAAGAAACCATACAGCCCTGCCCACATGGTTTCCCTAAACCGTGCAACATGAGAAATTGGGGTGTTGGGGGTCTTATGGTTTTTCTATAACTGTTCAATCCTAGGTTCATGGACATGAAAAATTACAAACCATCTATACGGTGGTCTTTTGCACAGTTTGGGAAACTGTGCGGCCAAACTGCGAGCCCCTATCTGTGTGGGTGAATTTCTAGTTTTTCTCTTCCCTTATCTTCCTCCTCTATTTTCCTATAGATAGTACCCTCATTATCACCCCATAATCACTCCTCACTCAAGATATAGTGATCAAGATATCTCCTCCATCAGGTCACTAAATCACTCGTCAACATATCCATCAGAAAGAATGAGGTAATCTTTATAATACTCAAGCTTTTATTTATTATTTCTCTCTTTATTGGTTTCACTATTTAGGTACTAGCTATTTTGACCTATTTTCAGGTCATTTGATGATTTCTCTGATAACTATCATTCTAGATCGAATAAAAGGTCAATTTTAAATGAGGTAAGCACTAATGGGATTAGGTATATGGTATAGTTATTTCCCAAAAGTTTAATTTCATTTTATAACTTGTATCATTGTACAACATGCCAGATCATTCTAACAATGCCTCCAAAATGTAAAATAAATTATTCAAAAAAAATTATTTCATGACCCCTCCCCACAAAGTGTACCTCTCCTAGGCCGGCAATGTGAGAAGGGATATAGTGACCCCTGAGTCTTACCTCTAGTAAGCCTCAGGTTGGATACTAGCACTAAGGGTATAGTAAACACACAAATGAGAGGAATTTCCCTCCAAGAGAACACACGTGAAAGAGATATATAAGATAGACACAAACCAACTCCAACTCAGACTAAAATATAAAATAAATCCCAAGTACACATATGTAATTTCATGAAAGAACTAGTACAATTGAAAGGGAAAATAGTAAGTCCCAAAAGAAAGTAAAACAACAGCAACCACGAAGCTCGAACAGCTCCTACAACCCCAAGGTAGTAGTAACCATCCTGTTCTCCAACCTAATCCAAGTGACCTAAAAATTATTTTATATATACATAGGGTGAGTATAATAGTATACTCAGTAGGATCCTCCTCAGAGCCTCTCATGCAAAAGTAAACAAAGTATGCTAAAGCATAGTGAACAACAAGTGAAACTAAATCATCACCTAAACAAGTATACTATGTTACCATCCTCACCATGTCTACTATCACCAAGTATCACATACAATAATATATAATATAATAAAGAATATTTAGGGTACCCTACTACCACTTCCCCACTGGTTTTCTGCTTTTCCCTAATGTCACACATCCTAAGCATCTCTCTCTAAAAAGGATTGCTTGTAGACACTTTGGTGAAGCACCACAACATGCACCCTGTGCAACACAACCACCATGTCCACATAACTAAAGTAACTAGGTAGTTTCTAGGAGCCACCACAGCTTGCATAATGTGTATCACACATCAGGTATTATACCTCAAGCTATTACATCCCATACACCGAGTAAGGATCCTCAAGCCATCACAACCTATACAAGTTACACCTATAGTAGTTCATAAGAAACTATATCTAGAATATATGTGTGTGAATAAACAAAATCCATTACATCCCTCCACATGCATATAAGGTGGAAAACTAACCACTGTGCCTACCAACACAAGTAACTATCGAGAGAAAAGAGTGGGTCCAAAGGGGGTAGTCATCAATCTATCCTCCCACTAAGACATTGGGGAAAACACCCCCAAGGCTCAGAATCCCTGGGGTGTTAGTCTCCCTAACCGAAAGGGTGGGGTAGCCTATAGAAACACAAAAATTACATGATAAACATATCTCACAACCATACTATGGGAAAAACCTAGTCTTAGACACAACTGCAGCTAACATCTCTCATAATCCCAACTACCACTACTAAGACTAGATATCTTATAAGCATACAACTATAGGTGTAACATGTATAGGATTTTTGAAGATCCTTCTCTACCTTCATCCTCTCACGAATCAATTGAACCATCTATAACGTGTTCTGTACCAGTTTCGACCTGAGAATTGTTGACTCTATGACCCTAATACAACACAATAGAGAACATAAAGGTTGTCCATACAAGGATTAAAATGGTTCTATACTAATGGTGGAGTCAAAACCATAGTTTTAGGTAAACTCTACCAAGGGTAAGTGCCTTATCCATGAACATAAAAACTCCAGGACACAAGACCACAACATGTCCTCAAGAGTCTGGATCGTCTGCTCTATCTGATTGCCCGTTTGTGAATGAAATGCAGTGCTAAGGCATATTTGTGAACCAAAAGAATTTTGGATACCTCTTCACACCATGGAGGTAAAAAAAGGATCTTGATCGGAAATTATCATCCTCGGGACTCTATGGAGTCTCACCACCTCCTACAGATACTTCCTCGACAAAACCTCCGCTGAGTTCGACTCCTTGATTGCTATAAAGTGGGATGATTTTGTCAAATGATCCACAACTACCCATATAGAATCATATCCTCCCTAAGCTCGAGGTAAACTGGTAACAAAGTCCATTGAGATGTACTCCCACTTCCATTGAGGAACATCAAATGGCTAGACCAACCCACCAGGAACACAGTGCTCTACCTTTACCTTCTGGAAGACCAAACATCGAGATACAAACTCCAAAACTGCATGCTTCAACCTAGGCCCCCAAAACTGACTCCTCAAAGCTCAGTACATCTTTGTTCTTCCATGATGTACCTCTAAGGGGGAACTATGGAACACTTTGATAACCATATCACGCATTGCCAAATTAACGAAAATACTTCCCTGAAACAACACCCAGTGTTGTTCATCCTTAGACCAGCCATCAAGGGCCTCGCCACAAACGACTCAGTCTCTCCAAACCTCCACCTCTAGATCCCCCAACTGGGACTCTTCTACCTATTAAACTTGAGATGACTTCACTTTCATCTGAAAGAGACAAAATCATCCACCAACTTCTCCCATATCCATATGTAATGCCGAAAGCTCTTCCATTACTCTATAAGAATCAACTGATTCATGCACTAAATCACTACGCGACTTCATGCTCAGCGCATCAGCTACAAATTTCCCCTTACTAGGTGTATACGAGATTTAAAAGTTTTAATCTTGTAATAAATCCATCCATAAATGCTATCATAAGTTCAAGTCACGCTGGGAGAAAACATACCTTAGGATTTTATGATCAGTGAAGACCACAAAATGCTCTCTGATGAGGTAATGTCTCCACAACTTCTGGGCAAACACCATTGCTTCCAACTCAAGATCATGGGTGGTATAGTCACACTCATGGGTATGTAACTACTGAGACTTATAAGAAATGACTGATATCTACTACATCAGAAGACATCCTAACCCTAGATGTGAAGCATCACAAAAAATGTCAAATGGAACCCCTTCCATTGGTAGAAAAAGAACTAGAGAACTAACCAACTTCTCCTTTAGATACTCAAAAGTTGCCTGACAATGATAAGTCCATATGAACACCTGATCCTTTTTGGTCAATGATGTTAGAGGAATCACAACCCAAGAGAAATCGGCTATGAACCTCCTATAATAGCCTACAATACCAAGGAAACTTCTCACCTCTGCCATTGTCTTGGAGCCTTCCCATGACACAACTGCTTATATCTTCGATGAATCCATAGCTACTACCTATTGGGATACAACATGCCCCAATAAATGGACTTATCAATCCCAAAACTCACACTTCGACAACTTCCCAAACATCTGTCGTCGATGAAGAACTCCCAAAATGGCATGCAGATGCTCTGCATGCTCCTCCTCATACATAGAGTACACAAGGATGTCATCTATGAAAACCACCATGAACTTGTCTAGGAATCCACAGAACATAGTGTTCATCAACCCCATGAACACAACTAGATAATTCATCACACCGAACGACATCACAACGAACTCATAATGCCCATGATAACAATGAAAAGTAGTCTTTGGGATATCTTTATCCTTCACATCCATCTAATGATATCCTAGCCGCAAGATGATCTTCAAGAACCAACTTGAACCCTTCAGTTGATTGAATAAATCATCAATCTATGGAAGAGTATAGTGATTATTCACTTTCAATTTGTTCGCGAGATGATAATTGATACACAACTGTAAAGTACCATCAGCCTTCTTCACGAACAAAACTAGTACGCCCCATGGTGACACACTCAGAAAAAAAACCGCACTGTAATAGACCATAGAGCTATATATGTAGCTCCCACAACTCAGAAGGAACCATACTATATAGAGGCATTGATATAGGAGACACTCCTAGATATAGATCAATCCCAAACTCAATATCTCATCGAGGGGGTAACGCTACAACCTATTCTAGAAAAACATCAGGGTACTCTTATAAGACCATGGGAAATTCCAACAGTTGAACCTCTAATGAACTCAGAATCATCTTAGCCATCAAATATGTGAAGGAAGGAACATGCATTTGACCCATCCGAGGGTCGCACTCACCAACAAACACCACTGGCTCTCCAACAACATCGAATAACACCACCTGCCTCCTGAATTAATCCACGATATCCTACACTGAATACAACCAATCTATGTCAAGGATGAAATCATATGGTTTTATATGTAAACATAGGAAATATCCCCAAGAGCAGTGCAACCCCAACACTAGATCACAGTCTCTACATACTTCAAACAAGTAAGCTTAACCTCCAACTAACATAGTCAATGCCAAGGGAACTGGAAGCCTCCCAACCTCAAGTCCCAATGCATGGAAAATGGTAGGTGATTTGAAGGAGTGCATCACTCCTGAATCAAACAAGGCATACCCCTAAGTAGAAAACAAGAAAAGGGTACCTAAAACAATGTCTGGCTTGCCTGACACTGGAAACGCTAAAGCATGAAGCTGACCACGACCTTCTCCTCAACCTATCAGACCCTAACGACCACCAAAACCATGGCCACACTCTTCTCTATGAGGACGGGAAGCATCCAGGGGATATCCTTTGTCTACCCTATCTTCTATATGTTAATCCAAAGCCGGTGCAACCTACTGTTGCTGCCTCAGCTAGAACCACCTCAACAGAGGAACATGAAGCGGAACACCTAATGCACACTTACTATTCAGAAAGGTCATGCACTCTCGCTACTAATGAACTCAGCCTCCACAAAAAACAAGCATGTAATCCCTTGGCATTGGTCTGAGAGCCACTTCCCCTCAGAGAAACGAGATACTAAGGGCTGAGAACTACCCTCAACTGAATGAAAACTCTTCTTCCCTAAAAACCAGGAACCCCGGACCACAGCTCTGCTTTGTGAGGAATCCTGACGACTCCCATATCATACTGATATAGTTCTAGATAACTTTCTTTTGATGACCTATTCCCTATATATCACCTCAAGATATGTCTTCAACATAAATGGGGTGACCTGGTGCTAGATCTCTAGATGAAAAGCCTCCTCAAAATGCCTCACCTGAGCCTTCTCATATGGAAAAAGGTCTGAAGCATATCATAAAAGGTTTCTGAAATGGATTCCAAACTCTCTCACATTGTATCTCCCCTATAAAAGGGAAAGTAGCTACTAGAAATTGGCCGCCTTCATGGTCGAAGAAAGAAACTCAACTCTGAACTTGTCTCAGAACTCCTCCCATGAGACTGCCGACTACTTGCAATCCCCACGGAACAAGAACCACCACTTCCTTGCTACTCCACACAACATCATCACAACCAATGACCCCAAATACTCTTTTTGATCATGGATTGAGCTAAAATCTATCTTAACCTCCTCCAACTAGTCTTTCGTGACTAAATCTAAAAAGGATACTTTATACTTCTATAGACTCTAGTGCTGAAACTCTTAGAGTTTCCTCCTCCGTGTGTCGTCATCTTTAACCTCTACTCAATGGTGATCGGATGACATGGCCTGTTGAACAGCTTCTGTGCGAACCTGATAGGGATGTCGACTTGGAGCCATACCTGTAAAATAAAAAATAGTTAGATCCCCTGAACCTATAACATGGAATAATCAACATTAATTAATTATTTTTTTTATTTTATTCATTTTAGGTTAACTTATCCCAAGTTCCATCCATTCAAACATTGGTGCAAAGAATAATGATGTATGATCCTTTCCTAGGTCTCTAACATGAAACAAGTATCACCTTATTTAGCATCCACTATAAACCTAATGGTCTATTCATCTGATCACAGGGGGGGCCTAAATACCTATGTCTCAGCTAGTCTCCCATGTTTAAAGCACTTTATAAACTTGGATGAAACCATTTCCCTACCAACCTATGCAACCTCACCTGTGCTTAACTCCAAACTTCTTCCTATCCCTCAACCATAGACTTTGATACCACTCTGTCACAACCCCCTCCCCACAAAGTGTACCCCTCCTGGGATAGATTTGTGAAAAGGGAGATAATGACCCCCAAGTCCCACCTCTAGTAGGCCCCAAGTTAGAGACTAGCACTGAGGGTATAGTAAACACACAAATGGGAGGCATTACCCTCTAAGTGAACACACATGAAAGAGATAGATAAGATAGACACCAACAAAATCCAACTTAGACTACAATATAAAATAAATCCCAAGTAAAGATATGTAATTTCATGAAATAAATACTACAACTAAAATAGAAAAATACAAGTACCAAAAGAAAGTAAAAAAATAGAAATCACGAAGCCCGAACAACTCCTACAACCCCAAGCTAGTAGTAACTGGACCAATCTCCAACCTGATCCAAGTGACCTGAAAAATAGTTTATATATATGTAGGTTGAGTCTAATAGTATACTCAATAGGATCCTCCCCATATACTATCGTTCTAAAGTAAAGAAAGTACGCTAAAGTACAATGAACAACAAGTGAAACTAACTCATCACCTAAATAGGTATACTATGTTCTCATCCTCACCATGACTACTACCACAAATTATCACATACAATAGTGTATAAGATAATAAATAATATAGAGGGTACCATGCTACCACTTCCCTACCAGTTTTCCGCTTTTCCCCAACGTCACACGTCCTAAGAATCTCTCTAAAAGGCTTTCCCACAGACACCTGGGCGAATCACAACAACATGAACCTTGTGTAACACAACCACCGCATACATGTAACCAAAGTAACCAGGTTGTTTTTGGTATCCACCACAGCTTGCATAATGTGTATCATACATCAAGTATTATACCTAAATCCATTAGATCCCATACACCGAGTAAGGATCCTTAAGCCATCACAACATATCTATGTTACACCTATAGTAGTTCAAAAGAAACTAAATCCAGAATATATGTGTGTGAATAACCACAATACATTACATCCCTCTACACACATATAAGGGGGAAAATAACCATTGTTCCTATCAGCACAAGTAACTACCAAGAGAAGAGAGTGGGACCAAAGGGGGTAGTCAACCATCAATCCTCCCACCAGGATGTTGGGGAAAACACCCCCCAGGGCTCAAAATCCCTGGGGTGTCAGTCTCCCTAACCGAAAGGGTGGGGTAGCTTATAGAAATACAAAAAGTACATGATATAACATATCTCACAACCATACTATGGGAAAAACCTAGTCTTAGACACAACTGCAGCTAAAGCCTCTTAGACTCCCAGATTCCACTGCTAAGACTAGATATCCTATAAGCACACAACCATTTAAAGAGCTTTAATAAATCATATTTTCACTTTTAATCAGTTTAAATTTATATTTATTAATTATTTAACCATTAATTAACCCTTATAAATTCAACATTACATTTCATTAGCATCATAAAAAAATTCCATGCCCTCCAGGAATAACCAACCAAGTCCATAGTTCCTTTAAATTATAACCTTCGCATTGCATCCCAACAAGCTCCAGCCCCATGGGTTAACATCATTTATTAAATAATTTATTAACAACATTATTACTTTCCAATATCCCCAATAATTCTAGAAAATCATTCTAAGCTACCAAAAACAAGGGGATCAACACGATGAGTAGGTGAACTACTTATAGAGTCTTTGTCACATATAGTAAGAGCGTATACCCATCCATCCTCTAGAAGCTAAACACGGAAATAACATGGCATACCCCATGTTTCTTCACCTCTTTTGGAAGGAGAGTAAGAAAAACCAACTACCTCAAGATGTGGGGAAAGTAAAGTAGATAACAAACAACAGGTTGAATCAGCAACCACTTTCATATCAATGGTAAAGTCAGCATCAACCTGTTCCATCATCCCCAGTGTCCTCCTCGACACCCACATGAATAAACTGATGCATCTCTCCACTCTAGTCATAAATTACTACCACCACCACTAGGCCTCCTTGCCCCTAAATACCACAAAAGACCTCCAGGATCAGCCATACCATGCTCACACCACAACACAAGCAGTATAAAACAAACAACAAAAACTAGTCTCTTGGACCTAAACAAGCAAGAGGGTAACTCAAAAACCTACAAAACATTATCTTTTATAAATAACCAGTTCCTTAATCTATCTTGAATTAATCGATTCATTATTAGCAGGTTCTAGAAATGGGAAACCTAAACATCAAGCTATCCTAGATATCACAATTAATTAAATAATTAATTTGACATGCCTTTAGTTCATTCATCAACAAGCATCAACATGTTTCATGTTTATCAATTAATCATGTTTACTGCATCAATTTGATCAACATTAAATTACAATAACAACCATGTTCATTAACATACCTCTTTATCTTTGTAAAATTAATTTATAACTAATATCAACTTTACGTTCTTTACCAATTTCCATCAAGAATGACATGCTAAATAAGAAAATCATAGATGTCACACTATCTATAAAATCAAGAGGCAATAACATCACTAACCAATTTATACTAATTCTTTAATATGGTTAAAATATTTATTATGTCAATTCCATTGTGATCTAGTGGGATAAATCATGATAACTCTACTAATACACATAAAAATAATAGAGAAGCCATGAATCCCCTACCACAAAATCTTTCTGATATTCTTTGTATGAGAATGGTCCAACACACAGATCTTGATCACTTTCCCCACAACAACTTCATCCAGCCGAGGATGCTGCAACACCACCGCATCAACCAACAACCAATAAATCTCCATTAGAAATTTGGAGATGAAGTTACATCACATGGAAAATAGAAATGAGAGAAGAAGGATCAAATAAAACATAATAATAAATGTGGATCATACCTTCTATCGATGACAGATCGACACTTTCTTCTTGCACTAAAATAGGGGGTGCACATGCAGTAGGAAGAAACTTAAAGGGGAAATGATCCAAGGATTACGGTTCGATCACACCACTCCTATGGGAGGAAATTATCAAGGATCCTCACATTGAGAGAAAGCAGAAGTAATGAAAGAAGGGAAGGTGCCCAATTTTGAAGGATTATATCCAAGACTAATGGGATTTGAAATGGATTAGAATTTCCCTTAATGCATAACATATTAAACCACACTATTTGACCAAGTAAAGGCCTCTCTACCCTTAGGAAAATTAATATAGGAGTTATGGTATTTGAATCAACCTTAAATACCTTAAAACAAGGATTTTAATGTGTTTTACATCAAAGAAAATGTCAAAGTGGCAAAATTATAGGAAGCTGGAAAAATTGTTCACCAATTGATCTGGAAACATTGCAACACCTGCCGACACTAACAGATGACTCACGAACACCGACATATGAAGATGACTCAATGACATATAACTCACCGATAGTTCAAGATGACTGAAAAACACTGACAGATGAAGATGAATCACCGACACTGATAGATGAAGATGACTCACTGATGCCGATAGATGAAGATGACTCACCGACACCAACATATGAAGATGATTCACCGACACTGATAGATGAAGATGACTCACCAACACCGACTAATGAAAATGACTCACCAACACTAACAAATGAAGATGTATCACTAACATTGATAGATGAAGATGACTCAATGAAACCGACAGATGAAGATGACTCACCAACACTGACAGATGAAGATGACTCACCGACACCGAAAGTTGAAGATGACTCACCGACAACACTGTTCACAAAACTGATAACACTGTTCACAGAACAAGAAATTTGGAAAAGTGTTGGGGATTAGTCATATTGACCTCCCAAAACACCTCAAACACCATATTTCAATAAAGTAATGGACGAGAGAGTTCCGATCCATTATAGTTTTTTCTTGTGTATTATAACCCTAGCTTGCAGTAAATCACCTCCAAGGTTGATCAAATCGACCTAAAAAACCCCTTTGACTATTCCTAGTTTGTTATATTTTTATCTTTCACTTTTATAATTTTTTAGTCACCATTTTAGGTGCACTATCCCTATGATAAATTCCTTAAACTAATGTTTGAATTTTTTAGAATGATGGGACATGTGTTAGTCCCTACATCTTATGCCATAAATGGGTTCTTAATTAAATTCCTTGTACAAATTGTTAAATCATGTTATAAATTTCTTCTTTGTTAATGTTATGGATTTTCATAACCAAATAATTCCTCTAACTTATTCTAGGGGAAATAAAATGGGTTTTGATTTACGGACCGATTGGATTGGCTCATCATGATTTACAATTATTTTTTTAAATGAATTGTAAATACTTCGGGGGAGACACTATCTATGACTTGGATGGGATGGCCGTGTGTTTTTTATTTTACCTCAAGATGAGTGACATCGATTCCCTAGGGGAGAACCCATGGATGGGATCAGTGGCACAATGGTTGTACCATTCAATCCGAGAGACTATAACCCCTATGTGTGATACCATGGATGGACTTTGAGATTATATGATGCTGTCTTCACAGCATGACTATATTGATAGATGGGATATCATTCTTGGGTCATCTTGGATGGACTACCTTTGAATTAGACTTATACCGAGCCCCCAGAGTGATATTTGGAGTTCTTTTTGAATTTACATGGATGGTCATAGGGTGAATCTTCATCACTCATAAAGAGGTTAATTTAATTAAAAAATTAAGTGAATGATTTTAAATAAGAAATGAACCTTTCAAATTGAAACTTCAAGGATATTTCCTCCAAACTAAATCAAAATCTTGGGAATGTTCCATCTTTTTAAAATCTACTCTACTCACTTTACTCATGCGGGATCCCTTGGTTGAGGCATACCCGACTTAGGATGAAGCAGATAAATTTTTACATGTGTCCCAAGTGGAACAAAATCCAATGTAATTATTTATTTATTATTGTCTTTCATTTAAAATTAAAAGAACATTTTTAATTTTATATTTCATGAAATAGACTGATCTAGACACTGTTGATGGTGTCCAACTGAGTATATCCCACACCCTACTTGGGAATCCTTTGGTACCCAAGAAGAATTCATGGTTATAGGAATATATAAGGGGAATCAGACAACTTTAGATTCTTGATTGACAATTCTAGGATAGAGTTCAAGGGAAGTAGACTGAGCCTATTCTCATGATTCTAGTATTACCTAATTTCTTTACTTTTTGTATTTTTTATAGAATGTGAAATATGTCTATACCTCCTATTCCCCGCATACACATTTTTTATAGCTACTTGAGCATCATCATCACTTGTATCTATTTATTATTCAAATTTCACTTATTATTTATTTATCTTACATGTTTTATTATTAATTTTTCACTCTATCTATCTGTTGATACTACTTTCACTATGATTAGATAATAGTTTAGTCATATAGTGTCTGATTTTTCTATTTATTATTCCATATATATTTTTGTGCTCTACTCTAATCAATGAGGGCATAGTCTCCCCATAGACACTCCCTAGGCCCTTCCTTCTAGTCAAAAACCTCTAGTGTTCGGGGAGGCATGCTTGAGGTCTTATGGACCACCATATTAGGCCACTATTAAGTGGTATCCAGGGTGGGATACTATATATAACACCCCCAATATATCCATACTGAAATCCTTTTTTAGGATAAAATTACATCTTGTTCTAGGTTCCTAATGGATAAACACCTATTTTACCCTCAATGGTTAGTTCATATTTCTCTCTCAACAATGAAAAGAGACATGATACTTTTGAAATTGTATATTATTTGGGATTTTGGATGGTTTTTATGTATTATAAATCAAATGGGAAAACCTATTCAATGTAATTAGAAATCAACTACACTAATATTGAAGATAAAAATAATTTTGATAATCATAATCCAATTTTTCTTTCCCCTGATGACATAAGAAATAAAGAATAAGTAGAGGTGGATCTCAAAGGAACCCATATATCATTTGAGTAAGGTGTCTACATCATGGTATATGAGCTAAAATAATAAAACCATGGAAGAGATAAATATCTAAAACCTACATTATTTAGTACTTCCATGACTCACAAAGAATATGAGAAATATATATCCTTTCTAAAAAAGCATTGGGATGTTTCTTCTAAGATTTATATGGAGACTCCATGGTTATAACTTGAGGTAACAACCAATCATCTTGGGATTCCAAAGGATCATCATGGTTATAATATGGTGGTGATAAGAATGCATATATCCCTTTCCACCTTATGAGAGGTTAATGTTGAAAATCATATCAAGGATAATTTTATTCAGGAAGTTTAATATCCAAAATGGATGTGTAATATTGTCAAGGTCAAGAAAAAGAAAGGTAAAATATGGGTCTACATTAATTTCAGAGATATCAACCGGTATTACCCAAAATATTATTTCCTATCCCAATCATAGAGCTATTAATCAATGTGAACACTTACTTCTAGTCCCTTTCCATCATGTAAGAATACACCATTTATAATAAGATTCAAGTGAACAATTTAGATGAAGAGGCTATCACTTTTATAGATCCCTAAGGGGTTTACTATATTTTTTCCCTTTTACTTAAAGGATGTTGGAACCACATACCAATATTTTATATACCATATATTCATACCTCTCATGGGGAAGGTCATGGAATGATATGTTGGTGATCTGGTGGTCAAATCCAATTAGTGTTTGAATCATATCAATGATCTTGGAATGGTTTTTAGTAAGCAACAATAAAATAATTTTAAAATTAACTCCCTAAAGTTTGAATTTGGGCTAACATTAAGAAAGTTCCTCAATTTTAGGGTATTTCATCCTGGTGTTGAGGTTGATCCCGATAAAATTGGGGAATTCATAAATATTACCATATCTTGAAACCTAAATAAGTTTTTTGGATTATAAATACATCTTGGTTATATAAAATAATTCAGTTCCAATATGGTTGGAAAATAACTACACTTAACAATATTGGTGAATAAGGGAATCATGTATAGGTGGGATGAAGTTTTCCAATAGAACATTGATAGACTTAAGAAATATCCTCTATACAAATAAATTTTTATGCTTCCTAACAAATGGAATCCACTCATTATATATATGGAATCTAAATAATGATTAGTTGTTGAAGAATGTTCCTAGAATAATGATGAAGGAAATGAAAATAACTTATAATATCTTCAAAAGACAATGCATGATTTCGAGACATGATATTATCAAGAATAATTTTCATGGGATGGTCATTCCAGAAAAAAATTCACAATCATTAATTTCATCACCATGAAGTTTTCTTGGCGTCAAACATTGATCCGATCAAGTATATCCTTAGTCACCCAATGATAATAGGGTGAATGGAATGTTGGGTGTTCATAGTGGAATATTTCACTATACAATTCACAACTCAAAAATTAGTGAATAGTAATGCATTGAAATAATTTATTATAGCACATTTGGTCCTTGAGAACACCCTGATAGATATGAATATTCTCAATGAAGAAACCATTTCTATTCCACATTCCCACAATATATGAGAAATTAAATTTTATGAAACTTATAGGATCCCCATAGGAATGAAAATAAATAACCCAAAGGATATCCAATTTGGTTTCGTAATTCTATTATTCTCCCTAGTCAAAGCAGTACTTCCATATTCCCATCATATTTTAAAGGGTTTCACCAATAATGAAGTAAAATATCAAGACCTCATCATCATCTTAGATTTGGTCCTTTAATTATTAGAAAAATGATTATAAATTAAAGGTGATTCATAGCTAGTAGTTAATAAATTCCCTGATGAATATACCATCAAAAAGGCTGAACCAGTCCATTCGATCAATCATGTTTACAAAATAATGCAAAAATTTAAATAAGAGATAACTCTAACCCATATCGCACAATCAAAAATAATCATGCTGACGCGTTAGCATACACTGCTATAGTCCTGGAAGATCCATAGAAAAAAATTATTATTCACATCAAGTTTCATAGGGTTATCTCTCTAGTCATCAAATATAACATGGAAGAGATCAATGATATTAATTCTACTCTAGATCATGATGAAATGACACCCTATTTAATCTATTTTTCTATTGGATGGGTGTTATCTATAATAGACTATCTTCAAAGAGGAATCATTCTGTTAGATAGAGATATGTAAGAATAGATCCATTATTGTGTAGACAAATTCATTCTTCAAGTTAGATAGAATACACAGGAAGTACTCTATAAATTAGGGTTCGATGGAGTACTCCTAATATGTATTAAAGGAATGGAAATACTCAATATCATTAAAGTGGTTCATGTTGGAACATGTGACATGATTTAGCTGAGAACTAAGATCTACCATAAAATCAAGAGGCTTGGATATTTCTGTCTAATAATGACACAAGGTTGTTGCAAATTCACCAAAAAATTCCATCATTGTCAAATACTTTCCAATTTCATCCATCACCCTTAAAAAAAATTATGAAACAAAATATTCATAACCATTTTCCATGGATGTAATGGATGTCATGGAATCATATCCTCGAATTATAAATAGGTAGTTCAAGCATATCCTTACTGATAGTGACCTCTTTTTCAAACAGGTCAAGCCTATACCCCTAAAGGAGGCCAATTAAATGTTATCATCAACATTGTTATGTTGAATATAATAACTTGATTTAGTGTCCCTCACATTATATTGATGTATATTGGAATATTTTTTTTATTTAGAGTTGAAGTAACTATATCAAAAATTCAACATCCAATCAAACCATTACCCCGACAATAATTTAGGAAAAAATGATAAAATATAATATTTTAATGAGACTCTATCAAATATCATTCAGATGATATTAAATATGAATAATAAGTCTTTCTTAGATAAGAAATTTCATGTATTATGGGATTATCACATTATAAACTACACTACCATGTAAGTGACCACATACTCACTTTGGTATATAATAGAGAAATTTTTATCTTTCAAAGTGAAACGGCTATCACTTTGTGTCACTATCTATAACTAGTTATTTTAAAATTAAAAATCCCCAAAAAAACAACATCATGATGAAAATATATTTCACACACTATAGAATCTAGAGATCCATCAAAATCAGTTTAAATAATCCTTTAACAATAATGTTAACCTTTGTTCATTTTTCTGGAGGGAGAATGTGTTATCTCTAAAAACTATAATGATATTAGGGAATAAGCCTCTAAAACTAGATCAAAATTCATAGGTGCCTTACATCATATACATGGTTTACCATAATCAGGATTATTCCCTCATCAATATAGGTAGAGAGTGAATCATGCCTCCTACCAATTCAATGTTTCTCAAAATTCACTTTTCATAAATTTCACATCAGTTCACATCCACCTAGTTGCAATACATAAAAACACATGAAAACATAATCATCATAATATGTTAAACTACATGGTTATTTTTCAAAATACAAGATGTTAAACTACATACTAAATGTACTCATCACACAATATAAGACTACATGACAACATCTGATATTTAAAATATTAAAATGTATATTAAACATCATAGTTACATGAAATTAAACTATATGAAAAATATCCTAGTTGTATAACATTGAACTGTAAGTCAATGTCCATAACACATGCCATTAAACCATGAGTTCATCATCCTCCATTAATATGATACCTTTCCCTTAATCTTGGTATCTTCTCATGTCACATATAATAACTATATACAGGTTGAATCATATCCTCTCAAGATATGTAGTTATTCTTAGAATTATGGAACTTGGTACATCCGTGAAAATATAAAAATTCCCTCACCTCATCTTGGTGCTTGATCCGATCACTTTTTATTCATGCTAGGTATTTTTCTATTTCAGAACTAAGATGGGTTACCATTAATTTTTGTGTGAATCAAATCAACACAAAACTTGAAATTTTAAAATACCCTAACCTATTTATCACCTAGATCTCTGCAGGAGTCTTCGACATGGGTTCCCCCACTATTGAACCTATTCCAAGAAAATGTCACTTTCTACTACATAAAATATTGATGTATGAAGGGGTTCATTACAATAACTATATTTGGATTCATTCCTATCCTACCTGGATATCTTTTTACATTCATATATCTATTCTGAACCCAACTATAAACCTCATCAACATTTATTTTGGTGATTAGATCACTCTTCATTCATTTCGGGTCCCTTGTAATCACTCGATTCTAGAGTAAGGATTCTTATATATTTTTCTCTCTACATGAGCTTGATCTACATGGGGAATTATCTTATAAGAATAATTTTTTTCTTGTTTCCAATTCTATTAGGATTCATAGAGATTATCAGAACCCTTATCATACGCTTATACATTATCAATCCAAAATACCCCACCTCGGTGTGTTCTATTCTCATTCATGTCAGGACTTCCTATGGTATTCATAGAAGTTAATCCCACATAACATTAAACTAATCAAATATAGGTCTTTATTTTACAAGTTCAAACAATATCATGCTTGAGTCCTTCCCACATGACATTAAACTACATTATATATGAGAACAACGTGTGTATTTATTCTTGATTATTTCCCAATATGTAATGATGTAGAGATCTTAAATTATAGACCTGAACCTAAAACATAATCTAACTTTCATCCTTTATAAATCATTTTTATAACCTATATATGGTATACAGAAGTCCAGAATTCTTCCACCACCTCTTTTGAATATCCTTCTTCTAAAAACCATGCTTTTCTTCTCGAGTTCCTCATATTTTAAAATACAATTCATGGTTATCAGAAATGTGTATAGTCAAGTCTAAGGACACTTATATTTTATTATATATACATAACTCAATAAAACTCAATATATACTCCCCCATTTTGGTTGATTAACCAAAAACATCTTATCCTGAGGAGGAGGGACCTCAAATCTCTATATTCCCTGACCACATCATAGTGGAACCCTTCATCCAAATATGGCTAGTGTTCATCAATTGTGTACCTATCCCATATCATGGAATCTGATCTAAGAACCTAGATTTTTTCTTATATATTCATCACCATTCTCTATTCAAATGACGTTGGAATTTCATCAGCACTTTAACCCATCTTGATTGTTATTTTTCACCCTTATCACATCAATGTCTATGTATCATGACCCTAAAATATATACACACACCCCAAGGTAATCCATGATGGTAAGAGGCCATTAATAAACATTTGGTTTACCTTTAGCTTATTTCATAGACCATATCACTTTTGTTAAAAGTCATATGACATTAATCAAAACATTCTTGTTTAATGTAGTATAACCTTAAACTCTCTCCTTCAGTAGTCCAAATAGAGAGACCTAAAAAGTACTACTGAAATATACACAAAACCTTTCATGTTAATAACATAGAATGAGAGGTGAAGCATGGAATATTTTTTATTATCGACCGTTTAAATTTTTGGTGTTCTGATATAATGTGTATAGTGTCACTTGGGTTGAATCCTCGGCGATGGTACAAATTTTAGAGTTGACTGTTTTTTATTTGTCTTTTGAATGGGGGGTTTTCTACGGATCATAATAAAATCTATTTATTGATGAATTTTGATTTACTAATTTGATAAATATTGGGGTGATTTAATTATTAGGGAGTTAATCTTGTGATATCCTTGATCTTTTCTATATATTTCATTAAAATAACACCCACTTGACAAGATGATTTTTGAACAAAATTCCCAAATGTTTTGGATTTAATCTAAGCCTCAACCAGGGGACTGATCTTAATAAATTCTTATAGATTAAAGGTTTAATATTTCATGAAAACATGTGTTTTTTTGGATCCAATAATCCATGGAATCCACATTTCAAACAAAAAATTTCATTAATCCTTTAAATTTTAAGTTCAACATACACAATATCAATTTAAAGAATATTAATCGAGAAAAAGATCTCAATCACTTAACATCCACAAATTATAACTCATCCAAAGGGAATATTTACTCATACATTGGAATATTTATTTATGTGATTTATGATGCTTATGGTGATGAGTTATATAGAGAATAAAAAGAACATGGAAAGAAAATAGTGGTGCACCTAACACACACACAAAATGTAAAGAGAGGTAAAAATAGACTCTTGATTGAATAAGAAATCCAAATAAGGGAATAATTTTAAACTTGATTTAAACTATTTTAAAAAAATTAATATTTCACAATAATACATGGATAATAATCAGAGATTAAGATTAATAAACATGCATTAATATTAAATTAAAAAAAACAAACTTAAACGATTACAAATGAAAACCAGGGAAAAAACATGAAAAGAAATGCCTAGGAGAGGTCTCTCGTGTTAAAAGAAGATTAAGGAAATTCCTCCCAGGACCTTGGAATGTGTCTAGAAATTATAATTCTCCTTCTTACCTTCTAAAGTCCCAACCCCTTTAAAGGTGATAATGAGTATCTATTTAAATCCAAAGGGAGTGGATTGTTTTCCTTCCAAATCATCCCCTCAAGTTGGATCTCCAATTTGACAATCCAAACATCTAAATATGGAGAAATATTCTTTTTAAAAGTTGTATATGTGGATTTTAATAATAAAAACTCCAAATTTGATGTCCATTGTAATTTTTTATCCAATGTTATGGTTGTTTTACTAAACAATGTACTTATATCCATTTTTATGTATAGTTTTTCCTTGGTTTAAATGTGAATGAATTTATGTCTATGAATATGCCATAAAATCTGAACCATTTCATCTAAAAAGTTGTTCGGATAAAAATTTTATTTCACACTAAAAAATATCAACTTAATTGGTGTATTTTATTGGAATAAAAGTCAATAAACGTGGGATTTTTTTAATTCTCATAGATAATTGTGGGATGGAATTAAAATCATAAGTTGGGCCCATTTGTTTTTGTATATTTGGGACTTAAATTTTTTATCAAATATGTGTTTGGATATTCCAGAATATATTTTAGAGTTTCATAAAATTTTGTTTTTTGGATTGATCCTGAAAATTATATCTTCATGGATGGTCCAGTTTTCATCATAGATTTGGTGGGCCTTCTTGTGTGGTCCATATGAGCCTCCAAATGGACGAATTGGCCAAATCTACAGTTTAATGATATGTTTAAATTTTAATCAAAGACTCTACCAAATAATAACAACATAATTTGGATTCCTATTTTGAATGATATGATAAAAAATTAAACTAAAGTTTAATTAAATTAATTCAAACATTGCTCTTTATTTATGTTTATGATCAAAACATGGACATTTAATGGAAATTAATAATTTTAAGTGAAAATTATGCGATGAGAGTAATGTAAAATCATGAGTAAATATTTAATATCAACCCCCACACTTAGTCTTGTGAATTTCCTATTATACATCAAATATAAAAACATAACTAACTCATTTTTACTCACCAAAAAATATTAAAATTTTGTTTTCTACAATTAGGGGGTCTATACTAGTTCACTCGTCCAAAAATAATTCCACCAAAAATTTGTTACAACATAATGCTTAAAAAAATTCATTTTTCATGCTCAAAATTAGAAATGGAAAATGTGGGCTCTTATAACTCACTCCTCTCAAGATGATAAACATTTATTTATAAAGGTTCATTCATTCACCAAAAAAAGTGAAAATCTTAGAGTTTAAAATATATCTCATCTTACATTACCTATCATAAAGTGAAGAAGAATTAAGAGGTATTTTTAGGGGGTTTTCAGTGGATATGGTATGATAAGAATATAATGTCCAAAAAGATAAAAAAAATAGCAATACAACTCCAACATGGAAAAAGAAATACACAATTGTGTTGAATTGAGACATGGAGGGACATGAAAAAACACATTTATAAGGGAAATAATGTTTTAAGGAAGAAAATATATGGAATAAAATTATAATAGTATGAAAAAATGAAGTATGTATAAAACAAAAAACTTCTCCCAGTGACACAAGAAAATATGATTCAAGTGTTCTTTTTTTACTTTTTTTTCTTATTTTTTCAAATGTTAGACTTGGAAAAAATATCAAACTCATATACCAACTGTTTTTTGATCTCCTAATGAAACTAATTGTAATATTTATAACAAGATAAAATTTTGAGGAAGAGTGATAATTGACCCACCCAAGACACAAGCTATTATTTATTTCATCATTTTTTTTGTTTTTTTCATATTTATTTTGAAAAAATTTCAATAACATTTGTAAAAAATTACATAAACCTGAATCCATTCCCAAAAATCACCTAATGACAACATCTACCACACACATAAATGTATATTTTCCCTAAATCATATGAAGAAACATTTAAAATCAAGGAAATGGTACCCATAATTAAATCCAATCCACCACACTTAAATTTTAATAAACTATGAAATGAAAATCCATGTAGATGTTGGGTGAGACAAGGTTTTGGGATTGTAATGTGGATATCAAAAAAAGTGTTTTTATAGGATCAAAGGGGATTTCAAAAGGAGGATCATTGGTGGGTTGGTTAAATTAAATGTGCTTCTTAGGGCATGTGTCCTCTCTGGTGATGATTTCAAAATTATTTATTCCCTAAAAGAGAATAAAAACAAAAATAATTATTTATTTATTGAAAAACTAAAATAAGATTAAAATTTTATAAAAGTAAAAGAAAACATGGGTTTCATCCCAATAAGTACTACATTTATCTTTTCTATAGTTGTATAGTTGTAGTAGACTACCCATAGTCTAATTATAGCTATTATATTTTCTCAACTCCAGTGTAATTCTAGAAAAACATCTCCTTTGATAAGCCTGATAGTTCATTTTATAATTTATTACCTTCCTTGTTGATGTTATTGTAATTAAATGGGGGTGGAAAGGGAATGTGGGTATCATCCCTTTGGTCTTCATCTTAAGGAATGTTGCAGTCCCCTGAGTGTTGGTTTTCTAGGCATGGAAGCTCACAAAGATGCTTTAATTCTGAAGGTGTATTTATGTGTGGTTTAAAGAATATGAAATCAGAGTATGAGATCCTAGTTTTTTCTAACCCATTTTTTTCATTGCATTCCAATTTGATGTAATGAGGATCAAAGGGGACATGAGACTCAATATATTTTTCAATATCCTTTATATCATTTCTATTTTCCAAATACTGGTCAATCTCAACCTCAACAGTGATCAATTTATTAATTAGGGAAAAAATATTAAAAACTTCACTTATATTGATACAAGATAATCACAATTTTTTAGGTTTCACCTCACATATAATATAATTTTCTAAATCATGGATAGTAAATTATGAGCATTGGATAATCTAATTTGAATCTGTAAATGAAAATACTAGTTCATTTTCCTTATTATCATCTAATTTGGAGCAGTGGAGATCATATGTGAGATGGAATTCCAAATATTTTTCAAGATATTTTAGATCGATAGAGTTTACATGTGAAAGGTAAGTATCAAATTCTCTATTTATGATTTTTTTAATGAAGATACAATATTCCAAAACTTGATATATCATTAGAATATGAAGAAAATGATGGATAAGGTATCAACACTCTCAGAGATACTTTCAGAAGCATGTATATAAAATACATAACAATTTCTTGATAGGTATCACATGGATTCAAAAATATTGAACATGACCAGTTAGTCACCAAATTCCATGGATAAGATGTCAGAATGAACATCAATTTGGGTTCTATATGTCATGAGGAATGGTCTTCCTAGAATCAAAGGGGATTGACATGAAGTTGTCTCACATTCCACATTAAATACTTAAAAAACAATTTGGGAAGATAAGATCATTGACCCGAATAAGTACATCCTCAATTATTCTCTCAGGATTGATAGTGATTTGATTGGATAATTGGATTAAAACATTCATTGGGTACAAGGGACTCAGACCAAGGTTGGAGAACATGGATTTGGGAATTAAATTTATTGAGACTTCTAGGCCTATGAGTGCATCATCAAATTAAGAACTCCTTATTTGACATGGAATCATAAAGGTACCTGGATCTTTTCATTTCATGGGTATGGATTTCTGGGTTGAAAATTTTCAACGGTCCTAAGTTTTCTATTATAGGTGCACAATTTCTTAAGAAACTTTACATACTTAGGGATTTTTGTGGCATATAATAGGGGAATTTTTACTTCAATGTGTCTAAACATGTCAAGCATTTTAGAATCAGGTTCAAAGGGCTTATTTGTCTTAGAGATATCTTAAGGAAACAAAATTGGGTTTTTAGAGGAATGGAAAGAGGTGAGGGATTGGATCCTGGTCCATTTTCTTGATTTTTGGCCTTTCCTTTTTATAGGTCAACATTCAAGGTGTATTTTATGGATTCATCATGAGGAATATATATTTTCTTTCTTAATATAAGTTAAAATGTACTTACATTACTCATCGAGTTAGAAATGGTTGAGATGGGAGTTGGTAATAACTGGATTTCACTATTGGATAAGATAGGTTGCAATTTGACCAATTTGGGTTTCAATGTTTTTAAGGCTATAACGGGAGAAATAGGAAAGATCTTCCACATCACTTTCCCATAGTTTCATGGAAGAAGAGGTATGTACTACATTGGTATTTCCTTGATTTTGGTTCTTGGGAAGGTTGTTGTATTGGGTTGGGAATTGAGAAGGATCACTATGATGGTTGAAACCAGGAATATCAGGAGCATGATTTATCCTTTTTGGTTTAGGAACAAAAGGATAAGGTTGTTAGAAGTTACCAAAACCTTGACCATATTGGAATTGGTTTGGATTTTGATGAGGGAACTGAGGGAGATAAGAGACAAGATTACCATACCTCAAGCATGTGTTATAGGTAGAAGATAAGGGATGCGAGTGGGGTTTGTTAGAGTTTCTAATAAGTTGACCTGATAGTTTAGGGTTGTTTTTCTACTGAGAATATGCTACCATAATCACCATTAGACTAGAAGAATTTGAGGGATCATATTGTATTTGTGTACATGTGTCGGTTTGATGAGTTGGAGAGAAGCATATTACAAAATTTTTGATATGACCAGGGAATATATATTGTTGAGAAGATGAGGTTGGGGCTTTGTAAGTCACCTCTAGTTGTCACACAAGACCTTTAAGTTCACTCATCCACAAATTCATCTTGTTGGGCTCTATGGATTTATTCTCTTGGATTTGTTTAACTTAAGCATGTTCTTGAGCATCGAATTACTGCATGTTTGTATCCATATTTCTTATGAGATCTCATGAATCTAAAGAAGTTTTGTAAACAAGATCACCACTACTTGTGGCATCAATGATAATTCTCTCACTAGTGCAGAAACCGTTTTTTACGTCACCATTTTTTACGTCGGTTATATATAACGGATGTAACAATGCGGCGAGTAGATTTTTCACGTCGGTTATTTTAATAATCGACGTTACAAATCGTGCATGTTGGGTTTTTACGTCGGTTATCAAATAACCGACGTAAAAAAACCAATTCGCGGGGGGTTTTTTACGTCGGTTATTTTTTAACCGACGTAAAAAACCCGATATCGACGCGTTTTTTACGTCGGTTATCAAATAACCGACTTAAAAAACCAAAGCGCGGTGTGTTTTACATCGGTTATTTTATAACCGACGTAAAAAACCCTCGGGTGCTTTGGTTTTTTACGTCGGTTATTTGATAACCAACGTAAAAAACCAAAGCGCGAGATCCTTTTTACGTCGGTTTTAAGATAACCGACGTAAAAAAGCTAAAAAATAGTTTATAACTTCGGTTATATAATAACCGACGTTATAAAGCATTTAAAAAAATTAAAGCTCGTGTTCTGTCATTTACGATTTTTTTGATTGACAGTCGCCGGCTCGTCTCTCTCTCACGTGGTAAACCCTAATCGGCTCGTCGATCACCTGCATTACACTCATTTTGGCTTCATTGTTTATCTTCTTCACTACTCTCGGATCTATCATCTCAACTCGCGACATTCAAGTAAGCCTTCCACGAATTTATTTCGTTCGTTTTTGTTTCGATTCTTGATGTGCTTTTCGTTCGTTTTGGAATCTCGTGGAATTTGTTTTATTGCAAATGGTTATTATGTTCATTCAACTCGCAAATGATTATTAAAACATTGTGGATTAGCTTCAGCAAAATCTGAAAAATAATGGGTGGTACTGTAACGTTCCATTCTTCCAGCAACATTATTATTTCCTACTTAGCTGGAATGTGTCTTTCTGGATGAAGATTGGTAGTACTTATTTTCTTAAAATCATATTTTCAATATGATTGTCGAGAAAATTATTTTCATGAATGAAATTGGAGCAGGTACAATCGGTAATACCTATCCTTAAAATTTCATTCAAAATTCTTACATCGTTATATTTTTTAAAAAAATTACGATTTTTAGAACTCCTAGATCAGAAAACCATCATCTGTTTTCATCTGCATTCATAAAAATATCAATTCATACCTATTACAATCAAATATTTCATTCTGGACTCATGGTGAGTCTGATAATACATTTCTTCTTTCAGTCATCTCCTAAAAATGATGGACCTTTTCATGCAAAGTGTATCTGATTTCTTGAATACGATGGTATGTCCAATTTTCAACAAAACCAAGTGAGGTGATTTCTTTTATTATTAATAATTCATCAAAAAATTATAATACCTAAATATTATTATCATCCTTTTCAGATTTTTCATTATAAAAAAGGTAAAGGGTACTTTCTTTTCATTCTCAAGTTAAATTATATTTTTTATAAAGGTTTTTTCTATCTAGGTTGAAATAATTTAATGATAATTAGATTGAATTAGGTATATTATCTTATCTTACCATCCAAACACATTTTTATGTATTAATAATTATTATGTTTTGTAAAAACAATGATGACCCCCATTTCATTTTTGTTAGTTAATTGATCTACGAAAGTGTTATAAATGATTTGATGATCACGATTAACCCATATATATGGTTAGTCATTATGTGACATTTGGGTCCATAATATCCTTCTAATGCATTCAACAATGCGTTATATATCATAGATCAATATGGGATACAGATGGTTATACCATGTCTAATGTGTTATGTGATGTGCCTGGTAAGAAATATTATAATAAATTATAGGAAAGCTGATTAACATATCCCAATATAAGGTGAATGAAACTATGTTTTCCCTTGACATATGTTATGACATATATGATTATGTTTGTGCCACACTCTTATGTTATTCCACATACCAATGTTGTGATCTTGTGAATAAGGTTTTTTAAATCATGTTCCCACTATCATATAAATCATGTCTTATGTTATTCTAAAATTGTTATACTTGGACTCAGGTTTTGTGATCTATGATTATATAGAACTGTTTCACTTATCTTTTTGATCATGTGCTTTGTGTATGCTCTTATACCCCCATGGATATCTTTTTATGAGATTAGATATTATATTTATATATATCATGTTTACCCATAATGAGTATCATAAATCAAAACTTTTATTATTTTCATTCCCTAAGTTATAAAAATAAGTATTATGTAGGATGATTCAAAAATTTAATCTGTGAGATGAGTTGATTTATGTGTGAAACCCAGGACAAACATATATGTATTTTTTTGTTGGTATTACATATATATAGTTCGACATATACTTTTTTTTATATTACCATGATATTAACATTACTTTTTCTAAAGAAATATTAATGTCCTTAGATTATATATCGGATCAAAAGGATATAGTAATTCTAATATATAATCAGAATGATCAGATTATATGACAATATTATTAAACATAAAACAAATGGTCTATATTCATATTTTTAACATGACACTTACGATGTATAGCTATTTGGTGTTGGGTACTTATGAAAACTACTACTAATTTCAAGATTTGTTTTATATTTTAAATTGTTTTACATTCAAATTATGATTTTTTTCATATAAACATGTTTTGTCTTATCTTAAAAATATATATTTTTTGTTGATATTTTTTATAGGTAATAATGAGTCGAAGTTGGATTACGGCACATCGAATGAGAAATGAATTTGAGGAAGGTGTTTATGCCTTTTTGGAATTTGCAAAACGAAATGTTCCAAGTAGTGACATTTTTTTCTGTCCATGCCTGAAATGTTTGAATATGAAGAAGTTGAAAAGTAGAGAGATAAAAGATCATCTGATATGTCATGGTTTTAATCCGAGTTACAGCCCTTGGATTTGGCATGGTGAAACTGGATGGAATGTCACTGATGATGATGATTCGCAAGATGGTAACTCCGATGGAATTGAAGAAATGATTCGCGATATTTTAGCAGAACAAATTGAGATAGAACCGACAGTTGCACGTCTATATGGTGATGCTGAAAAACCATTATATCCCAGTTGTACAGATTTTGCGGTTATGTCAGCGGTGTTAAGATTGATTAACCTAAAGGCGAAGCATGGATGGAGTGACAGAAGTTTTACAGAGCTGCTACAATTGATGAAAGACATTCTTCCAAAAGATAACGATCTTCCAAATTCACATTACAAAGCCAAGAAAATATTATGCCCGATGGGATTGGGATACAAGAAAATACATGCCTGTCCGAATGACTGCATTATATATAGGAAGGAATATGAATTACTGTCAGAGTGTCCAAAATGTGGGACATCACGGTATAAGGTGAAAGAAAAATCACAGGGTGATGTAGAGATTACAAAGCTCCCTTCAAAGGTATTTTGGTATCTTCCTATAATTAATTGTTTCAAACGTTTATTTGCTAATTCACATGATGAGAAAAGGTTAAGATGGCATGCTGAAGAGCGGGTATGTGATGGAAAAATACCTCATCCAGCTGATTGTCCACAATGGAAGAAAATTGATGCGCAGTATTCTACATTTGGAAATGAAATAAGAAATCTCAGACTAGGGTTGTGCACAGATGGAATGAATCCATACCGAACACTCAGTAGCACACATAGTTCATGGCCTATTTTATTGGTAATTTACAACCTCTCTCCTGAAGTTTGTATGAAGCACAAATATGTCATGTTGAGTACAATGATCTCTGGTCCAAAGCAACCCGGTAATGATATTGATGTTTACTTGTCACCGTTGATTGATGATTTGAAACTGTTATGGGCTGATGGTATTAGGGTGTATGATTCTTATAAAATAGAATATTTTCAACTGAATGCAGTGCTTCTGTTCACTATAAATGACTTCCCAGCGTATGGAAATTTGTCTGGATACAGTGTTAAAGGTCATAAAGCATGTCCAATTAGCGAACAGCAGACGTCCTATTGTCAATTGCATCATGGGAGGAAAACAGTGTACATGGGTCATCCAAAGTTTTTGCCTATGGAACACCCTTATAGAAGACTAAAAAAGGAATTTAATGGCTCACAAGAATTTGATACTGCTCCAAAACCTTTATCCCATGATCTGTATTTTGAGAGGGTGAAAAACCTTGACGTGACATTGGGAAAGACACAGAAATCTGGTAATGATAGACATATTTGGAAGAAAAGGTCAATATTTTTTGAGCTACCATATTGGAGGTATCATGAAGTTAAACATAATATTGATGTCATGCACGTGGAGAAGAATATCTGTGATTCTTTGATTGGAACATTGTTAGACATTAATGGAAAGACTAAAGATGGGTTGAATGCAAGATTAGACTTACTATCAATGGGAATACGTTTGGAGTTAGCTCCCACTCCTAAAGGAAGACGAACATTTCTTCCCCCGGCTTGTCATACATTATCGAAGAGGGAGAAAATTAGCTTCTGTCAGTGTCTTCATGATACCAAAGTGCCTCAAGGTTATTCTTCTAATGTAAAAAATTTTGTCTCAATGAAGGAATTGAAGTTGATAGGTATGAAATCACATGATTGTCACGTCATGATGCAACAAATTCTACTAGTTGAATTGAGTGGAATATTGCCCATTCGTGTCAGAAAGACTATAATGAAGTTGTGTTATTTTTTCAATTCAATTTGTAACAAGGAGATTGATGTGAATTCTTTGAACATTTTGGAAAAGGATGCAATTTTAATACTTTGTCAATTGGAAATGTATTTTCCTCCAACTTTTTTTGAAATAATGGTGCATTTAATGATTCATCTGGTTCGAGAAATAAAGCTTTGTGGACCTGTATATCTTCGTTGGATGTATCCTTTTGAAAGGTATATGAAAATATTAAAGGGGTATGTTAAAAATCTATATCGACCTGAAGCCTCCATTATTGAAAAGTATATTTCTGAGGAGGTAGAAGAGTTTTGTACGAGCTACTTAGCTGCGGCGCAACACATAGGTTTTCCTCCATCTCTCCATGAACGAGTTAATAATGAGGGAAAGGGGATTCGCGGCCTGAAAGTCAAATAATTGTCAGCTGAACAGATGAAGAAGATAGAATCATACATCTTGAAGAACATAGCTGATGCTCAACCATATATCACATTGCACATTAATGAGTTGAAACAATGTCATCCAAAGAAGAAAGAAATGTGGATTTTGAATGAGCACAACAAAACTTTTTTGTTATGGATTAAAAAAACTTTTCTTGGTAGATCAGATGTATCAGAGACATTAAAATGGATAGTGGGTGGTCCATGTTTAAATGTGATAACATGGTCTGGTTATGACATTAATGGTTATACATTTCATACAAAAGCTCAGGAAAACAGAAGTGCAGTTCAGAATAGTGGTGTATTGGTGTTTGCAGAAGCAATGCATTTTTTGAGTGCTAAGGACAAAAACCCAATTTCTGCATCAAATGCATATTATGGAGTGATTGAAGACATATGGGAGGTTGTTTACTTTAAAATTAAAGTTCCCGTTTTTAACTGTAAATGGTTTAATGGTAACAACAGTGTCAGACACGATGAATTTGGAATGACACTTGTTAATCTGAATAGATTGGAAGACACAGCTGATTCTTTTATAATGGCAACGCATCCAAAACAAATTTTTTATGTAGTAGATCAATCAGATATGCAGTGGGCTGTTGTTTTACAAGGGAAAAAACAATATGTTGGCGAGGATGAACTTGATGAATATGCTGATTTATGTGACATCCCTACTTCAATGGAAATATTAACAGAACATAATGATGATCATGTTGAAGACATAGTTTGTGCCATAAGGAACGATCACGACGAAGGAATTTGGGAAAACAATCCATCTGTACATTCCTAAAATTACAGGTAACATATGTTTATTTCTTGTTTACATTTATTTTTTCCATAAATGTTAGATATTGTAAGTTTTTTTATTTATTAAAACATGTTTTATTTTTTCCATAAATGTTAGATATTGTAGGCTTGCCCACTGCCTGGTGACACCGGCCAACCGGTGGATGACCACCGGCCAGCTGGTATGGGCACCGTCCAACCAGTTCTTGCCCACCGCCAAGCCGGAGGACCCAGGCAGTAGGCTTGCCCACTGCCTGGTGACACCATCCAACCGGTGGATGACCACCGACCAGCCGGTATGGGCACCGGCCAACTGGTTCTTGCCCACCGGCCAACCGGAGGACCCAAGTTTACCATTTTTTCCATCTTGACCATCTTTTCCATCTTTACCATTGTTTAACATGCTTACCATATTACCAATGTTTACTATTATGTAACCTAGTACACTTTTCTATTTTCTGATTACAGTAGTAATAAAATATTTTAATTTGTATATTTGTGAACTGACGTTTGTTTTTTTGATTTGAAGGATAATGACAGATCATTCAGATGATCAACCACATGATTCTGGGGAGGAGCATATTGCTGGTCATACCTCTGGGGATGAACATTCACATGCTCCTATTACGACAAAGAGTTCAAAGGTTGGTAAACGTGGTTGCACACGTTTACCAAAATTATCACTTGCCCGTACGCCGGATCATAGGATAGTAGTTGAGTTTGATGATGATGATATTCCTAGAGGTCCGAATGCCAAATATTTTAAGAGTTTTGTTGCAACTCAGGCTAAGACCAAAGTAAGCATTCTGTATGATGATTGGAGAGGTGTGGATAAAGCGATTATCTCTCAGTTGTGGGAGACGATTTTGGTAAGGTCTTTTGTCATTGTTTGACCATTCTTTTAATGTTTCTGGTATATATAATATGTTTAACCTCTTCTTTATCAGATGACATTTGATATTCCTGACACTGGAGGAGTCAGGAAGAAATGCTTATCGTTGGCTGCCAGTAGATAGAGGGATTTCAAATCAACCCTCACATCTGATTTCATTTATGTTCATAGGAGTCATGACAATCCATGTCGTATATATCCTTTTATAGATGAAGACACATGGAGACAGTTTTTTGAAAGTAGAAAAAAAGAGTCATTTCTGGTAAGGGCAATGTAAACTTTTATATACTTTCTTATATAAATGATTTTATTAATGTTTTGTTAATGATTTCTTATTCTTAAATTACAGAAAACAAGGAAAGATCATCAGGAGATCCAATCTAAAAATGTATACCCTCATAGTTTATCTCGGGGAGGGTATACATTATTGGAAGAAAAAATGATAGCGAAAAAATTTCAACAACTAAGAGATGAGTCTTCAAGCTCTGGAGAGGTGTCCCCTCCAACCCCTCCATCTAGACATGAAAAATGGAAGAGAGCTCGGAAGGGAAAAAAAGGGCAATATCTTTCGGAAGAATCGAGAATCGTAGCTGAGAGGATTGTAAGATATCTATTTAATTTATTTAAGTTAACTTTTTTCTTCATATAAGTTTCAATCATTACAGAAATGTTCAATTAATTAATACAGGACTCTCTTGAGGAGCAAAGTTCAGAGGGGACATTTACAGCTACTGGGAGGGAAGATATTTTATTTGCAGCATTGGGAAGGCCTGAACATCCTGGTCGTGTAAGAGGATATCTGACAGGTGTATCGGTAAGAAAAGTGTTTCCACGTTCTTCAACTTCTAACATTGAGGGGGTTTACAAAAAAAAATAGAATCCTTGGAGGCTGAAGTTCAAAATATTAATGAGACGATGTAAGAAAAGATTAGAGATTCGGTGTAGTCTATGTTTGCAGAAATGAAAGACAATTTCAGACTGCAGCTCCCACTCCTCCACCTCCCCCTACAGACCCCATTATTTATCCTCCACCTCCGCTAGTAGCTCCCACTCCCCCACCTCAGCCTACGGACCCCATTTTTTATCCTACGCCTCCGCCGCAGCTTCCTACATATTGCGAGTTGTATGTTGATGATTCTCAACATCATATAGTAGCATACGGGTTGGTATATTGTATAGGAGATACAGTTCATCATCAACAATTAGAGGTAGAGAATCAGAGGGTCACTGTACAGCATATTATAGATAGATCAGCTAGGGTACCAATACCTACAGATGAGGTGGCGACAATTGGACAGAGTATCAGCCAGTTTTTAGTTTGGCCATCCAGACTTCTTCGACTCATTACCATAGAGGTATGAATGTTATATCTTTTATTTTATTTTTTTATTAAAGTTATTTTATCATTTGAAAACTACTATAATTCTCAAAAAAATTTTCACAGGAATACTTCAAAGGTAAAGAAATACTTTATAGACAACAACAAAGACAACAGGCTATGACATCAGATACAGATTCCATTGGTCTTGACAGATTGTCAAGATATTCACATTTGTTGTTGGGTTTTTATGAGTTTCCAATGGAATCTCATGTTTGTGGGCGTGAAATAACTGTGGGGATTACAAAATATGATATCATGGAGCTTGTTACTGGAGATAAGTTGGGCATCAACGTGGTGCAAATTTTTTCCATGTAAGTCTTAACACCTTTTCCCTGCGTTATATTTATTAAAAATGTATACTTATATATGTTTTGTATTAGGTATCTTTATAAAATTTGTGAGAGGAATGAACTGACAGAAGTATATGGATTCATGGACCCGCAATTGATTTCCCCTGAAGCATGTGCATTGACTGAGGAACAAAGAATGGTTTATATTGCTGAAAGATTTGAAAAGAATATAATCCAACAATGTTGGATGAGGCCTTTTTGTGAGAGGTATGAAACACATTTCTCTCAAATAGTTAATTATCTTCTAACATAAAAAACCACTAACATTAAATTTCCTTTTATCAGTAATCATTGGATTTTAGGGATTTTTTTCCCAAGGGAGAAAGCTCTTTATTGGATATGCTCTGTTCATGGTGATGTGCGGGAAAGTTTTAAGAATATATTGGAAAAGTAAGTTTCAATTTCTCAATAGTTTTATATATTATAATAAATTTTAAATTTACCCCATTCGTATTATTTTCTAACAGTTCATGGGACGACTTTCGAAAAAACACAAAGAAAAGAAATGCAAAGATCAAATATGTAAAGGCGAAGGTAAATTTCCATTTATAATTTGTACTTTTTGATTTATTACATAAAAATAATATATTGAATTTACACTCATTCAAAACAGAATTGTCATGAACAACAAGGCCTCATCGAATGCGGATATTATATGTTAAGATTTATGTATGAAATAATAACAACTGGGACAGTTGTGAATTTTGACCTGGTACGATTTCCTCTTAAACTTTGCCATCATATTTCAATTTGATTTATTCATTATACACGTAAACTATCTTCTTTTTCATTTGTAGATTTTTGATGACCCTCAACCATATACTGCTGAAGATATCAAACACATAAAAGTGGAGTGGTCAAATTATTTTACAGGTTTGATTGAATTTTAGTTGTTTGTAATGTAAAATGTAATTTTGAATATTTTCTTTTTAATTGTCTATTTGGTAGTTTTTTAGGTTTGATTTAGTTTTTTTTAAGTTGACAGTGTAAGTTTTGAATGTTATATAAGTGAATGTTTAATTTTACTCTACTTCTTGTTTTGGTCTTCTTTTTATGGTTCTTCTGGTATGGATTTGGGTCTGTGGGGGAGGGGTTCCCAGGGTGTGGGGGTGTGTTCAGTGGGGTTGGGGGTGTCCAGCGGTCTGGGAGGGCTGTCCGGTGGGGTGGGGGGACAGTCTTGGGGGTGGCAGGGATGTCCAAGGGTGTGGGAAGCCGGTCCAGGGGTGTGGGAGTGCTGTCCAAGGGTGGGGGGGTTGTCCAGGGGTGTGGTGGGGGCTGTCAAGTGGGGTGAGTGGGTGAGGAGGTGCTGTTCAGGCAGGTGGGGGGTTGTCGAGGGGTGTTTGGGGGTGTCCGGGGGTCGGGGGGGCAGTCCAGGAGTGTGGTGGGGGCTCCAATGGGGTGGGGGAGGGTTTTCCAAGTTTTATACATGAGGGTGGGAGCTCCAATGGGGTGAGGGAGGGCTGTCTAGGGGGTATACATGAGGGTGAGGGCTCCAACGGGGTGGGGGAGGGCTGTCCAGGGGGTATACATGAGGGTGAGGGCTCCAACGGGGTGGGGGAGGGCAGTCCATGGGGTATAAATGAGGGTGGATGCTGTCTAGTGGGTAAGTTTTATATGTTATCTATTTACATGCTTATTTTTGATGTACTTCTGTTTTTGTGGTATGATTTCTTGATTTATTTTCTGGTTGATTCTGGTGGAGAGAAGATCACTGCATTCTGTTTAAAAAAATTGGGTTTATCACGTCGGTTATTTAATAACCGACGTGATAAAATACCTGGAAAATAGTTTATCACGTCGGTTATTAAATAACCGATGTGATAAAAGGCCTGGAGAATGATTTATCACGTCGGTTATTTAATAACCGACGTGAGAAAGGGCCTGGAGAATGGTTTAGCACGTCGGTTATTGAATAACGGACGTGCCAAACGGCCTGGAAAAGGGTTTATCACGTCGGTTAATGACTAACCGACGTGATAAACCCCCTCCCACCGGTTTATCACGTCGGTTAGTCAATAACCGACGTGATAAACCCCCCTCCCCCGGTTTTTCACGTCGGTTTTATATGAACCGACGTGATAAACCACACTCAGCCCGGTTTATCACGTTGGTTCTTATAGAACGGACGTGATAAACCACCCTCACCCCAGTTTATCACGTCGGTTCTTTGATAACCGACGTGATAAACCATTCTCCTGGCCTTTTATCACGTCGGTTCTAAAATAACCGATATGATAAACCATTCTCCAGGCCCTTTATCACATCGGTTCTAAAAAAACCGACGTGATAAACATCGCGATTTTATGCTTTTTGACGTCGGTTTTTAAATAACCGACGTCAAAAACCTTATTTATAACGTCGCACGTATTAACGTCGGCTAGAAACCGACGTAAAAAATTAAAAATAACCGACGTAAAAAACATTTTCTGCACTAGTGTCTCCATATCCCACAATCCCTTATAGAAGTATTAGATCAAGAGTTGTTCAGGGATTTGTTGGCGTGGGCAGGTTGCCACAATCGTTTTGAACCTTTTCCAGTACTCATGGAGTGATTCATTGGTGAATTTAAGGATAATACATATTTCCTTTTGGATAGAATCAGTTCAATAAGAAGGGAAGAATTTCACTAAAAAGATATGCTCTATGTCAATCCATGAGTTTATGGAACAAGGAGGGATGAAGTAGAGCCATGACTTGGTGGAGTTATCTAGGGAGAAAGGGAATTTTAGAAGTTTGATTTGTTCTTTAGAAATACCTCAAGGCATTATGATAGATCAAACCACTTTAAACTATTTGAGTTGAAGATGTGTATCCTCACTGACTAGATCATAGAAATGATGTAGAAGATGAATCAATCCTTATTTGAGTTCAAAATCAACCTAAATATTTGGATATTGAATACCAAGGGGTTGGTAATTCATACCAATTATAATAAGTTATTTTATGTTTTCCCTAGTATTTTCCATATCTAAAACCATTTTATGGATAAAAAATAGTTCTGGAGTTATTTTATTATCCTAATGTCCCTCCTTAGTCAGTGAAGAGTTTGCTCAATTTTCAATTCAAACAAATATGATGGATTACATAGGAGGATACAAAGCATTTAGAGAAATTTTGAAGGATGAGGAAGGAAAATTTTTCTTTGTGTTTTTTTAATGATTTTACTTATGGGATGGTGGGTTTTTCTTTATGGTTTTTTTGTTTATAATTTTTATGGTAAGGTGGGGTTTTCTTTGTGTTTTTTATGATTTTTGGTAAAAAGAAATTCAATATTTTTTTTGAAAAAAAAACTATCAACTACTAGTTGCACCATCCCTGATAATGGAACCATTAAAAGCATGGATTATTGTCACCTATCGACCGTTCAAAGGTTTAATTCTCTTCTATAATGTGTATAGTGGCACTCGGGTCAAATCCTTGACAATGGTATAAATTTTAGAGTCGATTTTTTTATTTGTATTTTGAATGGGTGGTTTGTTGGAGAGATTAATTAAATTTATCCATGGATGAATTTGGATTTAATAATTTGATAAATATTTGGTAATGTTCATAATTAGTGAGTAAATCTTTTCATATCCTTTACTATGCTAAATATTCCATTAAATTAACACCTACTTTACAAGATGATTTTTGATCAGAATTCCCAAATGTTTTGGCTTTAATCCAAGCCTTAAATAGGGGATTGATATTAATCAATTATTGTTAATGGAAGGTTCAATATTTCAAGAACCCATGTGTACTAGTGGTTCTAATAATACATGTAACACACATTTCAAAAAAAACTTTCCATCAAGCCATGATGTTTTAAGCTCAACATACACAATATCAATTTAAAGAATATTAATCAAGAAAGATATCTAAATCAATTAACATCCCCAAATTATAACTCACCCCAATGGTTGATTTAACCATCCATTGAGATGGTTATTAATCTGATTTATTATTCTTATGGTGATGAGTTATAAAGATAATAAAAATAATTAGACAAGAAAAGAGTGGTGTGTTGAACACACACACGAAACATGAAGGGAGGTAAGAACAAACTTTTAATTGAATAAGAAATGAAAATAAGGGGATGATTTTCAAATTGATTTAAAAAAAATTAAGGCCAATAATATTTCAAAATATAATTTTTATAAGAGTTATAAATGAAGATGAAGAAACATGCATTACTATTCAATTGAAAATAAAACAAACTTACACAATTACAAATAAAAACAAGAGAAAACAAACATGAAACAAAAATAGTAGGAGAGGTCTATCTTGTTGAAACAATATTAAAGAAAGTCCTAACAGGACATTGTAAATTTTTTATACATTCAAATTATCCTCCTTAATTAACTAAGTTCCAACTACTTTCAAGGTGAGAATGAGTATCAATTTGTAACCAAAGGGAGTGGATTGTTTTCCTTCCAAAACTACCCCTAAAGTTGTCTCCAATTTGAAAATTCATACTTCCAAATAAAGAATAATATTATAATTATAAGTTTTATATATTTATATTTAAATTACACCATCCAACTTTTGTGGACATTGGAATTTTAGAGCCAAAGTTATGGTTGTTTTACTAAAAAATGTGTTTTGTCCATTTTTGTGTCTATTTTTTACTTGGTCTAAATGTGAATGGATTTATTTCAATGAATATTTCATCAAATACAAACCATTTATTCTAAAAATTTGTCCTAATATATCTTTTATTTCATAAAAAAATATGAGATTAATTGCTTGATTATATTGGGAGAAAATCCAAGAATGGTAGTATGTTTCAATTTTACATAAAGAATTCTGGGCTGGATTTAAAAGAATCATTTAGGATACTTTTCTGAGGATTTGGATCTTAATTTTTTACCCAATATGTGTTTTGATATAAAAGAATATATTCTAGAGTTTCTTTAATTTTTTACTTCTGTATTGATCTCATAAATTCTATCATTATTTATAGTCCAGTTTTCATCCCAGATTCGGTGGGCCTTCTTGTGTGTTATATATGACCCTAAAAATGGTCAAATTGGGAAAAGATACCATCTAATGATATGTTATAATTTAAATCAGTAACTCTAAAAAATAATAATAACATAATTTGGATTAGTATTTTGAATGATATTATAAAAACATTAAACTACAATTTAATTAAATGAATTCAAATAATTCCCTTTATATATGTTTATGAACAAAACATGAAAATTGAATGTAAATTAATAATTTTTAAGTGAAAATTATGTTACCCTTATTTTACTATTTTAAGTACATGAATCATATAATAAATGGTTCGGGAAATTTTGGAGACTTTTAAAGTGTAAAAGGGAAAAAAATATGGGCACAAACGGGCTACGCACGGTTTTCCCAAACTGTGCGGAAGCCGTGATGGTGTGGTCACCTTGGATAGAGGAGACAACACAGTGTGCACATGGTTTGGGAAATCCATGCAAGGAGTCCATGAAGAGTGCTCCTTCTAAGTAGTGACTACCACACAGTTAGCACACGGTTTGCCTAACTGTGCGGACTAACCGTGCGTGAAGTCAACTTAGATCCTATTTTTAAGGATCTAATTTGTTTTATCCTTAAACCCACTCATTTTTTCTCCTAGACGGCCCTAACTCAGGATTTATCTCTAGTGAAGGTGGGAGAACACTTACCATGTGTTTTGGAAGCGATCCGGAGGCTTGCCTTGGCGTTTAGAGGTCGGTTGATCGAGGTAAGTCTCATTTCCTTTAGTTTTCTTAGATCTCCTTCTTCCCTCTTGGAGGATCTTTAGATATACGCCCAAGGGGGGTAGATCTAAGGTAGTGGATGAATTTTAAGTCGGGTTTTAGTTTTTTTGGTGCTAGGGGAAGGAATATAAGGAGGTTTTGGGGTGTAGTTGACTCGGTTTTTTTGGCATTCTTCATCTGTTGTTGGTTTCGCCTATTTTATTGAGGTGGGTGGCTTCACTCTCGATTCCTATCTCTTAGAACTTGAAGGATTAATTTCAAATTGTTTTTCTTGATTGAAACGATTTGTTTATCTATTGTGAAAGAATGCTTGAAACCCCTTTTTAGTAACGGGTGATGGAAATTGTGTGTTTTTGGAAAGTGGTTGTTGAAGTAAATTTAAAATGGTGATTTTAAATTGGCTATGGTTTTGCTGCTTAAAAGAAATGGTTTTCAATAAAAGGGCGATGCTTTATTGAAAGTTTTTGAACACACTTGGTTTTGGGCATGGACTTACATGGGCTGTGGTGTGTGTTCATATGCATTGGGATGGATAAGGGTGAGAAGTACCCCCATCAAAATGGTTGGGATGGATAAGGGCGAGAAATACCCCCATCAAAAGGGATAGATAAGGTCATGAAGTACCCCCATCAAGGTAGTTCAATAAGTGACGACTTAGTGGAAGGACAACTCACCACTCGCGAGTATAGGGAGGTCCAGGTTGCATGCATGGTTGGTTGTGTGTATTTGTGAAATGGAATGAATGTTCCAAAATGGAAATGGGAATTTGATTGGAAACTTGCTTGGTTTCTTTTCTTGAGAAAGATGGTGTTTGTTGGAAAATGGTTTTGACATGGAACTTGTTATATTGTGAACTGTTTTGGAATTATTTTATATAAATTGTTTATATAAAAGTGCTAACATGTTTTATCCTAGAGGCATGGGTTGGGAAGTCATCGAGGAAAACCTACTAAGTTTCATTACCCACCCCCTTCTTTGGAACGTTGGTGCTTTTGCAGATGTTATATACCGGGATGCTGGAAAAGGTAAAGTGTCACATGTTTATAGCACTACTTCATGATGCTTGGTCTGGTTCGTGATGTTGGAGCTTGGAGCATGTGGAGCTTGGAGTTGGGTTGTCGTCTTGTGGTCTTTCAGTTTGTCTTTCCGCTGTTTACTCTGATTTAGTGTTGGTTTCCACCATCGTACTTTTGGTTGGTTTATGATAAAATAAATGGTTGAGTTGTCTTAGCTTTTATCATGTATCAATTATTTGATTTGTTTGGTTATGGTTGTTGGCTCTGTGGTATGTTCTAAAAGGGAAAATCGTACCCCACTTGTTTTGAAACCCTTCGTCATTTATTGCCAGCCTTTGGCGCCTTGGGGATGTCTCTTAAGGCCTAGTAATGACTCGTTGAGCTCTCAATCCAATGAGGATAAGCGGGTCATTACAAATGATATCAGCTTGTTCGGTCCATTCCTAACAAGTGTTCATCGATGTTCTTGGTTTTGGAGTTGGAATTCCTTTTCGTCTATTCCTTGGGTTGGAATCTTAGACAGGAGTAGGATTGTTGGAACATGAAATGTATATCATAAAAGGACGTACCTAACCCGTTTATGCTGAACTTCAAGTTACCAGGGTGTTGGGTACATAAGTGTTTTGGATACACATCTAGAATGTTTGAAATCTCATTGTCATGGGTTTATCCAATGAGATGCGCATGACATGTATTATAGAGGAATGACTTCCCACTAGGATTGCATATCTAATTGTGAGGAATGAGTAAGGACTTTGTGTAAGGTGCCAATTTTTGAAAAATGTAGAAATTGTTTTCAACTAAAAAGATTTTGTAAACATGATATTTGGTGTATTTTGAAAATGGTCTGATTTTCAAAAAGCATGTGGGATGTTTTCAAAAATGGTTGAATATGGGAAAAGGTTGTTTTGAAAAGAAATGTGGTTATAGTTGATGTTATAGAATTTGAAATCCCAAGCCTTCAGTTTCTAGGAAGTGAGATTAACGATGTGCGTTGTTTGTATAGAAAATGGAACCTGTTAGGCATCGTAGAAACCATCCCGAAGAAGCTGCGTAGAATGTGGTTGCAACTAAACCATGTGTGAACCAAGAGCTCGTTCAGAGTATCGTTCAACACTTCCAGTATGTGGACACGAGGGATCATAGGTATGAGTCAAGGCATGTAGACCATTCCGTCCAGTTCCAGAAGTAGAATCCACCCATCTTTTGGGGTGATTCTAAACCAGAAAGGACGGAGGTGTGGCTGAGTAGGATGAATCGTAACTTCGATTTCATCGGCACACCAAAAGAGCTGAAAGTAAAGTTGGCGATGTATATGCTGGAGGATCTTGCATGACAGTGGTGGGAGCTAGTGGTGTAGGATAAGGTGGATCAAGGCCTGGGCTAGGAGTAATTTAAGGAATTGTTCAATAAACAATTCTATCCTTACACATTCAAGATCCAGAGGACGATGAAATTTTTCATGCTTAAGCAGGAGAATCTCTCTGTCACAGAGTATGTGGCTAAATTCCTGAATTTAGTGCACTTTGCACAGGAAGTTTCTGCAAGTGCGTCGCTGAAGGAACGTATCTTTGAATCAGGGTTGAGACAGGAGATTCGCTCGAAGATATATGTGCTCTGTATTACGGATTATACATAAATGGTAAACAGAGCAACAGTAGCTGAAAGAGACATATTGGGAGTTATGGGAGGAGGAAGTATGATAATACCCACATGAATGGGTGGGAACTCTAATGTTTGGAACAAGCAGAAGAGGGACACCTACTTCCAAGGTGGGAGTGTGAATCAGAATCAAATGACTGGATCGGTGAATCTTCCTCCATGACCCATGATGAAGGCTGGGTGTTTTCAATGTGGCTCGATTGATCACATAAAGTGAGAGTGTACGGCGTAACCTAGACAATGCCACAATTTCAAAAATATGGGGCATCTACAGTGCTATTGTAGAAATACTCCGAGGTTGGGTGCATGTGACACTTCCCAGGCATCGCAAGCATCGTATGCTTCGACAGGACGAGGACAACAGAGTCAGTCTCATCATCATAATAGAGCTAGCCATGGTGATTCTCGAAATACCATGACTCCTCAACCAGGGAAATATCAACAAGGCAACAAAGAGAACAGTGGAGCGAAAAAGAAATTGTATGGAGCTGAGCAGATGATTGTTGATGATCAGGCTAGACCATAAAAAGTAAGAGGTATGATTCTTTTGAATTCTACCTTTGTGCAAGTGTTTTTTGATACTGGTGCATCACATTCCTTCATTGCTTCTCGTGTTGTTGACTTTCTATGTTTAAAACTGGAAATTATGCCCTTTGTCTTGAAACTACAAACTCCTCTTGGTGAAAGAGAATGTCAAGACTTTGTGTGTCAAGAATGTGCTATAACTGTTGATGGAGTTGAGCTGGAATGATACTTCTCAATGTTGGATATAGATGTCTATTATGTAATCCTGGGTATGGATTGGTTGGAAAGGTTTAAGGCTCACATCGACTGTTATGGGAGAACAGTTACTTTCACAACTAAGGACGGATTTGAGCATCTCTTCAGAGGAGAGAGGATGGTAAACAAAGGTGGAAAGAGATTGTTGGAACCAATGGTGGGAACTATTTCTTACCAATTGGAAGCTTTGACTTTGGCATCATTGGAAGAGATCGCTGAAAATAGTTTTCCAGCTGTGGTGGATCAATTTCCTGATGTTTTTCCTGAAACATTCTCAGGGTTACCACCTGTAAGAGAAGTGGAGATTACGATTGATATCCTTCTGGGGACCAGTCCTATCTCACTTCCATATTATAGGATGGAACCAACAGAGTTACGAGAATTGAAGGTGCAGTTAGAGGAGCTAGAAAGAAAGGGTTTCATTCGACCAAGCATGTCTCAATGGGTAGCACTAGTTTTTTTGTAAAGAAAGCAGATGGAACTTTGAGGCTATGTGTGGATTATCGTAAACTTAACCAAGTTACGATAAAGAATATATATCCACTTCCACACATTGACGAACTGTTTGATCAATTGAGGGGAGCTCAGTGGTTCTCCAAGATTGACTTGTGGTCAGCATATCACCAGTTACGAGTTCAGAAGGAGGATATTCCAAAGACAACCTTTAGAAGAAGATATGGCCACTATGAATATATATTCATGCCTTTTGGTCTTACGAATGCCCCAGAAGTCTTTATGGCATTGATGAATCAGATATTTTAGTGATATATGTATTCTTTGGTTGTGGTGTTTGTGGATGACATATTGGTGTATTCAAGAACAAGGGCTGAGTATGAGCAACACTTGGCGATAGTGTTGGAAATCTCGAGAGACCATCAGTTGTATGCCAAATTATCAAAGTGAAATTTTTGGATACAAGAGGTAAGCTTTATGGGCCATGTTGTTTCTGAGAAAGGTGTTTCAGTGGATCTAGAAAGTATAGAAGTTGTTCTTTCTTGGCAACCACCGAAGAATGTCTTTGAAATATGAAGTTTTCTTGGTCTAGCTGGTTATTACCGACGCTTTGTGCATGAATTATCATGACTAGATTTTCCTATGATAGCATTGACAAAGAAGAAAAGTGTATTTTAATGGACAGAGTAATTTCAGAGATCTTTTCAAGAGTTTAAAGTTTGATTTACATCATCACCCATCTTCATTTTTCCAGAATCAGGACAGGGATATGTGGTGTATTGTGACGCTTCAGGATCTGGGTTGGGATGTGTTCTCATGAGAGGAGACCATGTTGTTGCTTATGGCTCAAGACAGTTGAGAGTCCATGAAAAGAGCTACCCAACACATGATTTGGAGTTAGCTGTAATTGTCCATGCCTTGAAGACTTGGTGTCATTATCTCTTTGGTGAGAAATTTACTGTGTTTACAGATCACAAAAGCTTGAAACACATTTTATCACAATGAGATTTGAATCTGAGGCAGAGGATATGGATGGAGTATCTTCAAATGTTCGAATTTGAATTGATGTATACACCGGGTAACAGCAATTCGGTGGCCGATGTATTAAGCAGAAAGTCATATGCTCAGTTGGATAAAGAATATTCAGATGAGTGGCAGTTGATGTCGGTCCTAGCCGACATGCATATGGAATGTGAAGACCGAGCTGATGTTGCGGTTTTCTTTCCAGTTGCGCTTGTTCCTGATTTGGTGGAGATAGTAAAGGAGGCACAAGCATCTGATGTAGACTGTGTTGCAATGAGTTCAAAACTCAATGGTGGGGAGACCATTGAGGGATGGAAGCTGGATGGGATTTCAGTTTAGTGGTTTCAAGATCGGATGGATGTACCTTTAACTGCTCAGGAACAACTCCTTCATGCTTACCACCATTCAAGATGGGATATACACCTAGGTACACAGAAGATGTAAAAGGCGTTGAAGGTGCAGTTATGGTGGAGCGGCATGAAAAGGAAAGTGGTCGAGTTCGTCTCGTGGTGCTTAACATGTCAGCAAGTTAAAGCAGAACATCAGCGGCCAGTGGGTATGTTGCATTATTTACCTATCCTAGTGTGGAAATGGTATTAGATAGAAATGGATTTTGTTACAGGTCTTCCAAGAACGGTTCAGAAACACGATGCCATTTGGGTGATAGTGGATCGTCTAACCAAGTCAGCCCATTTCATCCTTATTCGTGAAACTCATACGATGGAAGATCTTTTAAAAATATATATCCAAGAAGTGGTAAAGAGGCATGGTGTACCAATGTCTATTATCTCAGATAGAGATCTGAGGTTCACATCTTGTTTCTGGCGATCCTTATAGAAATCCCTATGAACTCAGTTGAATATGAGTATGGCGTATCATCCTCAGACAAATGGACAATCCGAAAGGATGATACAGACATTGGAAGACATGTTGCTGGCTTGTGTAATGGATTTTGGGGGCTCATGTGAGGATCATATACTCTTACTGGAGTTCTCATATAATAATAGCTATCAAGCCTCGATACGCATGGCTCTGTTTGAAGCATTGTATGAGCATCCTTGTCATTCTCCACATTTTTGGGTGAAAATAGGTGAGACATCACTATTTGGGCCGATCCTTGTCCAAGAAAAAATGGAGAAGATTCAGTTGATAAAATAGAGGATGGAGACAGCACATAGTCGTCAAAAATCTTATGCGGATCATCGCTGAAGACCGTTGTATTTTTAGGTGAGTGACCATGTCTTTCTGAGAATCTCTCCAAGGCTTGGACATCATCATTTTGGGAAGTATGGAAAATTATCTCCTCAATATATAGGCCCTTTTGAGATATTGGAATCGGTTGGCAAGGTGGCGTATTGGTTGGAATTACCACCATGGTTCAGTGCAGTGCATAATGTGTTCCATGTATCTCAATTGAAGAAGTATCAACCCGAACCTGACCATGTGATCAGATGGGATCAAATTGACCTAGAGCCGAATTCTTCATTGATACATATCTCTGTACAGATTGTGGATAGTCAAGAGAAAGTCTTGCGTGGAAAAATCATCGGTCTAGTGCGGGTTTTATGGCAACATGGTCAGATTCAGGAAGATACATGGTAATGAAAGAAAGAAATGAAAGAGCAGTGGTCAGAACTCTTTCAGGAAAGAAATGGTTTTCTACTTTCTGGGGACAGAAAGGCCAATGGTGGGGAGAATGTAGTACCCCCAGTTTCTAGTAAGTAACCCTTATTTTATGCTTTTAAGTACATGAAGTAAATGAGAAATGGTTGGGGAAATTTTGGAGAGTTTTAAAGCATAAAATGGGAAAAAATGTGGGCACGCACGGGCTACACACGGTTTTCCCAAACCGTGCGGAAGCCATTCTGGTGTGGTCACCTTAGACAGAGGAGACCTCACGGTGTGCGCATGGTTTGGGAAAACCGTGCGAGGAGTCCATGCGAAGTGCCCCTTCCAAGTAGTGACTACCACACGGTTTGCGCACGGTTTGCCTAACCATGCGGACTAATCGTGTGCGAAGTCAACATAGATCCTATTTTTAAGGATTTAATCCATTTTATCATTAAACCCACTCATTTTTACTCCTAGATGGCCCTAACTAGGGATTTCTCTCTGGTGAAGCTGGGAGAACACATACCAGGTGTTTTGGAAGCGATCTGAAGGCTTGCCTTGGCGTTTAGAGGCTGGTTGATCGAGGTAAGTCTCATTTCCTTTAGTTTTCTTAAATCTCCATATTCCCTCTTTATGGATCCTTAGATATATGCCCAAGGTGGGTAGATCTAAGGCAGTGGATGAATTTTAAGTTGTGTTTTGATTTTTTTGTGCTAGGGGAAGGAATCTAAGGAGGTTTCGGGGAGTAGTTGACTCGGTTTTGTTGGTGTTCTTAGTCCATTATTGGTTTCGCCTATTTTGTTGAGGTAGGTGGCTTCACTCTCGATTCCTCTCTCTTAGAACGTTAAGGCTTAATTTCAAATTGTTTTAATAGATTTAAATGGTTTGTTTATCTATTGTGAAAGAATGGTTGAAACCCCTTTTTAGTAACGGGTGATGGAAATTGTGTGTTTTTGGAAAGTCTTTGTTGAAGTAAATTTAAAATGGTGATTTTAAATTGGCTATGGTTTTGCTGCTTGAAAGAAATGGTTTTCAATAAAAGGGTGATGCTTTATTGAAAGGTTTTGAGCACACTTGGTTTTGGGCATGGACTTTCATGGGTTATGGTGTGTGTTCATATTCATTGGGATGGATAAGGGTGAGAATTACCCCCCATCAAAATGGTTGGGATGGATAAGGGCGAGAAGTACCCCCATAAAAAGGGATGGATAAGGTCGTGAAGTACCCCCGTCAAGGTAGTTAACTAAGTGACGACTTAGTGGAAGGATAAATCACCACTCGTGAGTATTGGGAGGTCCAGGTTGTATGCATGGTTGGTTGTGTGGATTTGTGAAATAGAATGAATGTTCCAAAATGGAAACGGGAATTTGATCGGAAACTTACTTGGTTGCTTTTCTTGAGAAATATGGTTTTTGTTGGAAAATGGTTTTGACATGGAACTTGTTATATTGTGAACTGTTTTGGAATTGTTTTATATAAATTGTTTATATAAATTTGATAACATGTTTTATCCTAGAGGCATGGGTTGGGAAGTCATCGGGGAAAACCTACTGAGTTTCATTACTCACCCCCTGCTTTGGCACATTGGTGCTTTTGCAGATTTCATATACTGGGATGCTAGAAACGGTAAAGTGTCACATGTTTATAGCACTACTTAATAATTCTTGGGATGGTTCATGATGTTGGATCTTGGAGCGTATGGAGTATGGAGTTGGGTTGTCCTCTTGTGGTCTTTCAGTTTGTCTTTCAGCTATTTACTCTGATTTAGTGTTGGTTTCCACTGTGGTACTTTTGGTTAGTTTATGATAAAATAAATGGATGAGTTGTCTTAGATTTTTATCATGCATCAATTAGTTGATTTGTTTGGTTATGGTTGATGTCTCTATGGTATGTTATAAAAGGGTAAATATTCCCCCACTTGTTTTGAAACCCTTAGGCATTTATTGTCAGCCTTTGGCGCCTTGGGGATGTCGCTTAAGGCCTAGTAATTACTCTTTGAGCTCTCAATCCAATGAGGATAAGTGAGTCATTACAATCTTAAATTATAAAATACATTTTTTTGAACACTATGAACCTAAAATACACGCATTATTCTCTGAGTTTTTATACATTTTTATAATTGGGTTGTCATTCATGTTATGTTTCCATAACCCATTTTTCTATGTAGACTACGTCATCCAGGGTCAAAGTTTTATAACCTCAAACTTTAGAGACACTTGGTCAAATATATTCAACCTTAAACACTAGCCTTCATTGGTTCAGATTTCATGAAATTAAACTACCCACATAAAGAGACATGGTACCCATCAGGATGAAAACCCATAAAGGGATGTTTGGGAAAAATTCATGTCTCAATTAGGTATACATGTTCATATAATGGTTTATTACAAATTGAGCATGATAAATATAAAACGTATACAGATTTTTAGGTCAATAAACCATAAAGGGAATCCTAAAAAAAATACATGTTCATACCCACCAGTCTTCCCTCAAATGAGGTCTTGTAAAATAATAAGGTTATTAAAAAGGATAAAAGACATAAATTTTATAGGGTTTATAGTATAATCCCAGTATAAGTAAAACTATACTCACTATGCCGCTTTGAACAGGAAAAATATTGAGCATTCATCCATAATTTTAGGATAATCAGGCCTAATTAAACATGATAATTCCAGTTATAAATTTCCCCTCAGTGATCCTTGTCAAATTTGAGTCAAATTATTTATCCAAATAGACCAACTCTAGTGTATAATGATAGAATTTTTTCCTATAGCTATCTGTAAGCCATTTACATGAGGAAAACATCCAATGGACTAACTCTTGTGTATAGTGACAGCATTCTATCCAATACATGCCCATGATCCATTACAAATAGGAAAGGATATATGATTGAATGATATAAGAATTATGATTAAAATTGTTCATTCTAGTTCAATGTTTGAGTAGAATTGACTTATCTTTTTTTTCAATCATTTAGGGTTTCACAGGTCATCACAACAGTTCTCTATATTACCATATAATTGAATTCATTTAATTTAAAATAAATCCAATTATAAGGGTGTAATTTTTTTTATTGTGAGATATTAATTCCATGAAAATTTTCAAATAATTAATGAAATGTTACTCACCTAAACAGGATAAGTCCATTTTTAATATAAGAGTATAGTTTTTACCCAAAAAATAACCAACTGGGATTTCGATTTATAACAAGATCACTCACATACCTAGGGATAAAGAATCAACAAAAATGTTTCCCATCCCAGTGATGTGGTGGTGAGAACCAGCTTACAGGAGTAGGTCATGGATTTCGTCAATTGATGGTATAAGGGCATCGAAGGCATAAAACTAATTTTTGATTTCTTTCGGGGAACATTTTAGTCTAAGAAAAAAATATTTCAAGTGTTTAAAAACCATATCCATGTGTTTATTTTGATTCATAATCTTCAATTTGATAGGTAATGGAGTTCAAATAGAATTAAGTATCAAAATTTATGCCTCTTTGATCTTGGGATTCATTTCAAGAACATGATATTGTAAATTCCACCATAAAGTCCCCAAGTCTGTGAAGTCCCCAAGTATGAAAATTCCTAATCTCCATAATGTTGATCCATAAAAACCATAACAACCCCTTCCCACTATATGGTTAATCCATGTATTGAGATAGGGTCAATCAAAGACACTTTGCATGGTTCTCTGCCCACCATGTGGTGAAACCAAATAGTGGCAGAGTGTCTTTCAAAGCAGCTCTATTTGGTTATTTATACACTGTGTGGCTCAATAATATGGTTATATAGAAAAATTAAAATATTATTTGTATGGTATCTCTCCAACTGTATGGTATGACCATGTGGTGATGGGGTGGAAAATTTTATATTCTACAAGGTCCTTCCAATGATTTTGTTAACTCATCCACTGAATCTTCATGGACATGTTCCATCATATCCACTTATTCTAGGGAACTACTGAATTGTGATATCTTTAAATAACCCACTAACTATACAAAAAAATACACATACAAAGGAAAAAATAAAATAGGGAGAGGAAAAGAAGATATAATTATTTTTTGTAAAATACAACTCCTAAAAGATACATGTAATCTAATGGGAATCCTACCATTAAATTAAAAGTGAAAACCTGGCCTATGAGGTCAAAATTGGAAAGCAGACCATGTGAGTTCAGTCCCATAGGGGATTAAGAGACCTTGAGGAAGCAAGTTTGACCATGAATCTATGGTTCCAACCTTAGAAAAGTGAGTTCAACCATTCCATAGTGACTCTAGCCATGTAGAGGTAAGGCCGACCATATGGAGGTCGAGCTGATCACATGGCATCCCATCTACAAGTAACCCTTCACAAGCTCCCCTCTATGAGTATCCACATTTTTGAGAAGTTATCCCTTATTTAGGAACTACGGATTCCTGTGAACTTTTCCCAATTAAGCCACATCAATTCATATGATTTATAGGTTATCTTCCACTAATTTCAAAACCCTAAGAATGCCAATTTAAATAAAATTATGAAACTATTTAATTCACATGATTTGGGTAAGAACACAAGTGTTCTCCCATTCGATTATGGAATCCATTAAAAAAGGAGGCTCTATAACTATCCACCGATATTGGTAGATCCCCCGGGGGAATCAAAATCATTGATTCCCTAACATGGGTCTCTGTCAGGAGGATCCTAGAGTTGTATTTCATAGATCGATGTTGAATTTCTTCTCTATCCAAGGAGTAGACCTGATATGGAATCCATCTTGGAGTAATTCAATAGAAATTATTGAAAAATACCATATTCCTCTTACCATTATACCCCACCCTAACATAGTAATAGGAAGTAATACAATAGGATGATATTCTTTTTCAGGTATAGGACCATATATGGTTCTTATTAAAAAAAACATTAATGGGTAAGGGATATGCACCAGGGGATTCCTATTAAAGTATAAGTCCCATAAAAATATAAATATGAAATGTTCCTACTCTTTTATTATCTATTATTTCTAACACTAAGATTTAATCACATGGTATTAAATATCTATATTGATTATTCCATTAACATAATTAAAATAACTATCACAATACTTATTTTTAGATATAATACATGATTATATCTTCTCATTCTCAATGGGACATCTTTCCCCAAGAGACTTCCTTCAATGGGACATATTCCCAATTAAAGCATCCTAGGGAAGCCTAATGTGTAAGCCCCACTCAATACCCTATTTTTTTCTCTTATGAAATATTATTGAGATTATATTATCTTATGTTTCCCATACCAAGCATGAATTGTGCGGGATTTTAATTTTGATTGGTCATATCATTAGCATAATTAAGGTGTGTTTAGTAATCATTTATTATTCCTAGTATCATGACTTTTAACTATATAAAATTAATCCCTATCACATGATGTTAAACTACCTACATTTTCCATTATATATGTCCTCAAAATATTTTATGAAAACTACATGGGCTCTAATTTTTGTCTCTAAAAGGATACATAGGATTAATTTTTTAGGCATGAACCCAATAATCCCATATTTACATTGCTTTATGAGTTTCCCCGATAGGATATACTTCATCCCAACCATATTCATTCGTTGGGATATATCCATGATGAAATAATTCACCCACTTAAAGAGAAATATTCCCTTGAAGTCTTACCATCTTATCTCTAGGGATATATTCTCTAGGAACTATCCTCATCAGGTTAAATACATGATAAAATAATGCCCCTCCTAGAGGGCCATATATCCACCGAGCATCATTACATATCCTTTATTAATATATATTACTAATAGAATCACACTTCTTCTTGGTTGGCCATATTCCTATTGGCTGACCCCATCCATCCTCATTGGGAATTATTTATTCAATGTTCAACAATAATGGGCCGCTCAAACATAATTCCCACGCCTACCATTATTGGGAACCTTTCTCCATGAAATTCCATTCCACATGAATTTAAACTCTATGGAATTTTTCCTTATCACACAACCTTAAAAGGTATGAAATTCCCAATCAAGTGACCCTAATCTTTGTGGGTTCTGATTACATTTATAAGGGTATATAGGAGGCTTATTTAGTGGATATCATACCAATATCAAGAACCAATTATCTCCATAGACTATGTTAGAGTCCATAGAACCCCAATAATGTTTATTTAAACTAATATATCTTCCTTTCATGAGATAAGTGATGTAACGACCCGGACCCAGCCAGCCACCCGAACAGTGTCGAACGGGTCGGGTGTCACTACCTTAGGCGCACCTCCCCTGAACACCAAAGGCTGCCAACTAGCAGTAAGGGTCTGAATAGGTATAGTGGGGAGGCTATACCCTCTCGGGGGAATAAAATGGTACTGGTCCAAGTATAATACTAAAATATACAGTAGAAATAAATGACTCAGCAGACTCGAACCAGACCCACAAAGCGGAAGAATATCCAATATCAATAAATAGCAGAAGCAATATAGAAAACAACTGCAGTGGAAAGTAAACAGAACAACATGCCAGCAATCAACTGCAACAACTGCTGTAAACAATCAAGCATGCACCAAAGCAGGTCATACACAACTGAATATAAAAAGGGCACCAATGGCTAACCAACAGTAGCTACAACAAGTAATCTTGCTGATACAGAAAAGTAAACACAACAAGATAAACCCCAGCTAGGTATGACCTCAAGGTCCGTACCATATCCATGCAATAACTAACGCAGCCCAGCTCCTGAAGCTGGCCTCTTTCCTGCACGTAAATCCATAAAGTCTGCACGCGTCCCGAAGGGCCCGTGTAGGGTGTGAGACAAATCTCAGTAGGATACCACCCAACGGTGCGTACCAAATATATGTGTTTAAGCTATCATGCATTTATAAGGAAAGCAGTAATCAGTACAATGAAAAAATAGACACAAACTCCACTGGTGCTCAACAGCCACCATGGAGTGTCACCTGCTTCGGCCAATGCCAGAATCTCTATCGTGTAACCCGACACCATGTTCCACCTCACACCTCATGTCTCAAGTACCGACATCCTGAAGGCATGCCCAAAATAGTAACCCGACACCATGTTACTCCTGACACCTCGTTCCTCAAGTACCGACGTCCCGAAGGCACGCCCAAGAATAGTAACCCAACACTATGTGCCTCCTGACACCTTGTGTCTCAAGTACCGACGTCCCGAAGGCACGCCCATCCCCTGAAGTCTCCTCACCTCCCCCATGGCTTTTTACGGAAAGCACCCCCAACCAAATACCTAACCATAACTACGGGGGCCTCTACCCACATGATTGGTCAAAACCACCTCATCACAGAGTATCTCTGTGTGGACACTACTCAAAGTCCCGGGTGAGCGGTAATCACCAAAATAGTCCTAATCCACCAACATGTCTGACACCTCGTGTCCCTGCGACCATACGCTCATGTCCGATGGCATCACCACCCTAGTATCCCAGGCCATGCCCAACCTGACAGTCACTCTGGCTCAAGCCGACGTCCATGACGCCCAATCCTGTGGTCAAAACCACCCAAAGTAACCCAAGAAAAGCCCCAACCTGTGATCAACATCACTCTAGCGTAATCGGGCCAATCCCAACACAACCCAAAAAGGGTCTAGCAGATGAAATTCAGAAATTAAATATATAACATATTTAACCAGAAAACATAACCAGGCAAAACCAACTAAACAGTCGAATTTCACTATACCAGGTGTTGTCCCATACCAGCACTGAGGTCTTAAATTCCTCTAACAATTTAACAGGCTTTAACAAATTAAACTAAATAGTTTATAACAATAACATTTCAAATAAAAACATTTTTGCGTTCCCCGGCCAAAATGCCCCGACGAGCAACGGCCCGTCACTCGGCCCTGCTCACGCAAACTGGTAACTGGGCATACCCAAAAGCATCCCAGAGGTCCCATAAACAACTCAGTATGAAAAAGCAGATAAAACGGGTCCTGCTCAAAATACCCAAAAATGCGCCGAAGGCTACGTCACCCAAACAACCATGAAAACACAAAAAGAAGTATGCACCACCTACCTGAGACTCGTACGATGCTACTCCTCCGGTAACACCCACAAATTCGGTCTAAAATGTGGTAAATCTACAAAAGATTAAATACTGTTCAAACACCTATAACTCATTATATATTTAAAATTAGACAAAACGGACAAAGAGGAATCGAGGCCTTACCGAGGGGGTTCCAACGCACTGATTGGAAATCGAAACTGGTCTCGGACGGACAATTGGGAGGAGGAAAGGGGTTAGGCCAGCCTGGTTCGTGAAATCAGTTGAAGGAGGAGTGTTCTGCCTCAAAAATGAGGCTACTGCCTGTTTAAAGCAAAAAAAGAAAGTACACGGCGTATAATTTTGGACTACACGCCGTGTATATTTTATTTAACTGTTCATAAGATGACAGGATTCCACCGACTTACTTTCCGAACCTTCCGACATAAGTACACGGCGTGTACCTCTGGGTACACGGCATGTACCAGGTTCCTCTTCTCTTCCCCGCCGACATACTCACATGCCATTTGTTTCCCTTATACACGGCTAGACTACACGTCGTGTCCAAAGGGAACATGGTGTGTCCCTGGTTCTACCCAGCCAACAGGCCTACACGCCATTTATGGCCTCACACGGTCGGGGTTAGACGCTAAGTGTTCAAAACTACATGTCGTGTAGTAAGAAAATACTACACGGTCATCACATGGTATGTACTTGGAGAGCACACGGCCGGTCACTCGCCTACACATACACAGTGTGTAGTCTGGAAATTTCCAGAAACTTCGTATCTTCTCCAGTTTCCTCAGAAACTAGTCAAAAATTCAAACAGGGTCAGGATTTTGACCCGTTCCAAAAACTCGGGTTCTTACAAACTCCCCACCTTAACGTAGCTCGTCCCCGATCTACTGAATGAAATCTGGAGATGGAACCGAACATACCACCCCAATCAAAGCAACCTGGACTTCCCCAATCTCAAAGGTTTCGACTAAATTCCTCAAGGGGGCTCCCCACATTAGGAATCTCCTTTCCCAGTCTCAACCCAACATAACGTAATGAAAACAAGGTTCACTAACCTATTTTCCGGAAACATTGTCCTCCCGTGACACATCATCACCCCTGCACCTCATTGGCACTCCTGCATCGCTCCTGACACCCAACGTATCCCGCACTGCATCGGTGTCCACCACCATGAGGTCCTGGTGCTTTGCACCTCAAGTAACCCGAATCCACGATGCCCTGATGCTGATGGCACCTCAAGTAACCAGCATCCTCGATTCCCTAATGCTACGCAACTCATACATACATATATATATCACGCACCTGATATGGTGCCAATCCCACTGACTAGAATCTAGTCAGTCCACAAAGATCTTGTGTACCACATGCACTCAAAACAGACATGCCTCTACAGGTCATGCCAAAAAGGAAACATTGAGATCATGGCCACACTGTGGTGTACCTCTTACCATCATCAGCTCACCAGCCTGCTCAGCCTCTGGAAGCTCCACGACATGCACCTGGCCTGAAACACGGTTGCCTGATGCTTGACCTCCCTACGATGCTGCTCCAGTCACCGACAACAGACCCCTGAGTTGGGTCCCACTATCTCTGTCACGAACTTCGTACATAGCTGAACCTCGACTACCCTCTCCGGGTACTGAACCTGAACCAACTCTAGACGCTACAGTCTATCCTGGCCCCTGCCTGCCGGCTATCTGAGAAGGCTGCCTGCAAAACCTCTCCAGATTTCTGTCCTATCCACATGCCCGACACTCCTTCGGAGGCCTATCGCACTGCGTCCAAACATTTCCCGGTTGTCCACACTGGAAGAAAATCACTGAAGAACTCCTACGAGGTGGTCTAGCTGAATCCCTGGCCTGACTGCCCTGCTGGAACTCATCCTGTCCTCGCTTCCTGCTATCCGAACCGTCACCTGAAGCTATCGTCTTTCCCAAGTGATATTTCTCCCTCTCATTTCCCTCGGCTATGAGTGCCTGATTCACCGCCTTGGAGAAGGAACCTAGCCTAAAGATGTTCACCTGTACCCGAATGGCGTGTCGTAAGACATCCTCGAAGCACCTCTCCCAAGCTGCATCATTGCTCACCATACCCGGTACAAAATGAGACAACTCTGTGAAGGAAATTTTGTAGTACATAACGGACATGTCTCCCTATTGAAGACTCAAGAACTCCCGAGATCTCTCTGCCCTCAGTGTCTACGGGTAGAAGTGTTCAAAGAACATGTCCTCAAAGTCTTTTTGTGCTAGTCCCTCATGCCTACGAGCCTGGACCTGTACGTCCCACCAACGCTTCGCCGGTCCTCTCAGCATGTACATTGCCAGCTTGACCCTCCTCCCTGGAGGCGTCTCGAGCTGCTCGAAGATCATCTGCATACTCTCTATCTAGTTCTCAGCCGCTTGCGGACCACCCTCACCCTGAAAAAGTGGTGGGTGTTGCGACTGGAACTCTCGCATAAGATATGCCATAGAAGGCTCTGTACCCTGCGTGCCTCTTTCAATCCCCTGCAAGACATGTGTCGGGCTCACTCAGAGCTGCTCATCGAGCCACGACCTGAACGATGCCAAACCCGGATTTTGTCCTGCCTACACTGGATCATGAACCTGATCCTATCTATGAGCCTGTACCTGTGGCTTGTGCTCTGCCTGTACCAAATTCTGACCCTGATCCTGCGGCACTGTATCATCTCCTGCTTGATGCTCCATCGATTCGTGAAGGAGTAACCCACTGAATACCATAAATTTTCAGACATCCCATACATATATATACCGCAATATATTCTATGCAGATAAGGAAATCAGTAAAAGGTAGCGCATAACAACTACCCTTACACCCCCTCACCGCAACCCATGCCCCACAGCATCCCGGCCTCATGGCCTCCTTACCCACCCTCAACAGAGCCAAGTATCAAAGTACCTCAGGCCATGCCCATCCTGACAACTCACGTTGCCTCAAACTGACAACCGGGTCTCCCAATACTGACAGTTACACTGCCTCAGTCATAGTACCTGCCTGCTCTCATAGGAGTCAGACCCACATATCATGCACATGCAATTTTTACAAAATAAAAAGCATGGAATACACATTGCAATAAACAATCAATTTTATCAGGAATTTCACCAATTTACATTTCAAAGAATATTAAGCATAGCAATTGATTTTTATTCACATGGTATTGTCACTTCACAAAGAATACGTGCAATTATGAAATTGAAATACCCTAAAGATGTGCCTATAAAAATCCAACAACAAGCCTTGCCATACCGGGCCAAGGTCTAATTCTCCCTTACCACACCGGATCAAGGGTCACATGTCACAATCAAGAACATCACACATCAAGTAAGACACTGAGGTGGAAATCATATAAACCGTAATCTGAGAAAAAGCAATCAGCAATTCCCACCCATGGAAACTTGGTCCATCCCTTGTACCTAGGGCTGCAGGAACCCAATCAAAAGCTAGAAACCCAGTTCCAGTAAAAACCTATCTCCAGTCTACCATATCCCAAATAGTACAACCAGCAGAAATAAAATGAGACGTCTCAATCTCATTAGTAGCCAAAAAAACACTGCTACTAAATCCTTGTCAAGAACTCCTCTGATACCACTTTGTAACGAACCGGACCTAGACAGCCACCCGAACAGTGTCGAACGGGTCGGGTGTCACTACCTTAGGCGCACCTCCCCTGAACTCCAAAGGCTTCCGACTAGCAGTAAGGGTTTGAATAGGTATAGTGGGGAGGCTATACCCTCTCTGAGTAATAAAATGGTACTAGTACGCGTATAATACTAAAATATGAAGCGGAAATAAATGACTCAGCAGACTTGAAACAGACCCGTAAAGCGGAAGCATATCCAATATAAATAAACATAGGAAGAAATATAGAAAACAACTGTAGCAGAAAGTAAACAGAACAACATGCCATCAATCAACTACAACAACTACTTTAAACAACCAAGCATGCATCCAAAGTAGGTCATACACAACTGAATATAAAAAGGGTGCCAATGGATAACCAATAGTAGCTACAAAAATTAAGCATGTTGATACAGAAAAGTAAATACAACAAGATAAACCCCGGCTAGGTATGACCTCAAGGTCCATACCATCTCCATGCAACAACTAACGCAACCCAGCTCCTGAAGCTGGCCTCTTTCCTACACGTAAATCCATAAAGTCTGCACGTCTCCTGAAGGGCCCGTGCAGGGGGTGAGAAAAATCTCAGTAGGATACCACCCAACGGTGCATACCAAATATATGTGTTTAAGCAGTCATGCATTTACAAGGAAAGTAGTAATCAGTACAATGCACAAATAGACACAAACTCCACTGGTGCTAAACAACCACCATAGAGTTTCACCTGCTTCGGCCAATGCCGGAATCTCTGTCGTGTAACTCGGCACCATGTGCCACCTAACACCTCGTGTCTCAAGTACCGATGTCCCGAAGGAATGCCCAAAATAGTAACCCGACACCATGTGCCTCCTGACACCTCGTGCCTCAAGTACCGACGTCCCAAAGGCACGCCCATAAACAGTAACCCGACACCATGTGCCTCCGGATACCTTGTGTCTCAAGTACCGACGTCCCGAAGGCACGCCCATCCCCTGAAGGCTCCTCAACTCCCCCGTGGCTTTCTACATCAAGCACCCCCAACCAAATACCTAACCGCAACTACGGGGGCCTCTACCCACACGAGTGGTCAAAACCACCTCATCACGAAGTATCTCTATGTGCACACTACTCAAGGTCTCGATTGAGCGGTAATCACCAAAATAGTCCTAAGCCACCTACATGTCTGACACCTCGTGTCCCTGCGACCATGTCACTCAAGTACAATGGCATCACCACCCTAGTATCCCAGTCCATGCCCAACCTGATAGTCGTACTGCCTCAAGCCGAGGTCCATGACGCCCAATCTCGTGGTCAAAACCACCCAAAGTAACCTGGGAAAAGCCCCAACATGTGATCAGCATCACTCTAGCGTAACCGGGCCAAGGTCAACACAACCCAAAAAGGGTCCAGCAGATGAAATTCAGAAATTGCATATATAACATATTTAACCAGAAAACATAACGAGGAAAAACCAACTAAACAGTCGAATTGCACTATACCAGGTGTTGTCCCATACCAGCACTAAGGTCTTAAATTCCTCTAACAATTTAACAGGATTTAACAAATTAAACTAAACAGTTTATAATAATAACATTTCAATTAAAACCATTTTGGAATTCCCCGACCAAAATGCCCCGATGAGAAACGACCCCTCACCCGGACCTGCTCACGCAAACTGGTAACCAGGCATACCCAAAAGCATCCCAGAGGTCCCATAAACAACTTAGTATGAAAAATCAGATAAAACGTGTCCCGCTCAAAATACTCGAAAATGCGCTGAAGGCCGCATCACCAAAACATCAACGAAAACACAAAAAGAAGTATGCACCACCTACCTGAGACTCGCATGATGCTACTCCTCCGGTAACACCCGCCAATTCGGTCAAAAATGCATTAAATATACAAAATATTCAATACCTTTAAAATTCCTATAGCTCATTCTAGAATGAAAATCAGACAAAATGGCCAAAGAGGAATCGAGGCCTTACCGAGGGGGTTCCAATGCACTGATCGGAAATCAAAACGGGTTTCGGACGGACAATCGGGAGGAGGAAAGGGGTTCGGCCGGCTTGGTTCGTGAAACCGGTTGAAGGAGGAGTGTTCTGCCTAAAAAACGAGGCTAATTCCTATTTTAAGAAAAAAAAGAAAGTACACGGCTTGTACTTTTGGACTACACACCGGGTATATTTTATTTAACTATCCATAAGATGGCAGGATTCCACCGACTTACTTTCCGAATCTGCCGACATGAGTACACGGCGTGTACCTCTAGGTACACGACGTGTACCGGGTTCCTATTATCTTCCTTGCCGAAATACTCACACGCCATGTGTTTCCCTTATACATGTATAGACTACACGACGTGTCCAAAGGGAACATGGCATGTCCCTAGTTCTACCCAGCCAATAGGCCTACACGCCATGTATGGCCTCACACGGTCGGGGGTATATACGGCCTGTTCAGAACTACACGCCGTGTAGTAATAAACTACTACATGGTCATCACACGGCATGTAATTGGAAAACACACAGCCGGTCACTTGCCTACACATACACAGCATGTACTTAAAGTACATGGTGTGTAGTCTGGAAACTTCCAGAAACTTCACATCTTCACCAGTTTCCTCAGAAACCAGTCAAAAATTCAAACATGGTCAGGATTTTGACCTGTTCCAAAAACCCAGGTTCTTACAAGTGAGGAGATAAAAACCATTAATATATATATATATATATATGTGTGTGTGTTTTACAATTCATTCACACTAATAATTAATCAATAATACTTCATGAGGGTAACTAGTAACGTTGTTAAAATTTCATGGAAGGATTCATGAACATGACTTAAATATATAAGAGAGTCTCATATTTGGTAATAATAAAACCCACCCACCCCAAATATGCAGATAAGCCTGACCTCCCATATTCTTGGTTCAATGTGCATTCATGGCATTTCTGATATGTCTCTGTTTTTGACAATTTCCACTGGGGTGTGATTCCCGAGCACGTTTGATGTTTGCTTGGATATGCATTGTACCCAGAATTCCCAATTTCCAAAGGCAGGTGACATCCATCACCTCTTTGGTGATGTCTACTCCTTGATCGAAATGGGATGATGGGATGTCAGTTACTTCTTCCATGGATTCCTCCTCAGAATTTGTCACCTAGTTCAGGTCTCCCTTATAAATTAAGATGTTGTTCATGAAACCCTTCCAGGTGACATCTCTTTATGAATGATGGTTAATTACGCTGCTTCCATCAGGACATTCTAAAGGGTCATGTCTGGGAAGCAACCTTCAGTCAAGGAAGTAGTCACATTGGGCATCACTGGCATATCTAGATACTGGAACCTTGGTACACCTAAATTTTCCCTTATGAGAGGGCCTCTTGAGGGTTTAGAAGCCTGAGGAATCCCACATCGAATGCGGGGAATATTATGCCAGAGGTATGTCTCTAAGGTTTTCCTCGGCTTCCCATGTTTAACACGGGATATGTCCTAAGTTTAACGTCTAGAGAAGACAAATTAAACTAATCAGAACACTGACGAGAGTGGATCAGATGGGTACATCCCTAGGAGGGATCACCTATAAGGTTTACTAGATGGATGAATCAGAATTCCTGATAAGGACGGAACTAAGACAGAGTGCCCCAAAAAGAATATTTTACACCATGAAGGCCGATTGGGATACCGCAATGGGCGGACCAGAGAAGGTGGGTCCCAGAAAATGGGATACCAAGGTTTACCATTGGTTGGGATTAAACCTTAGAGAGACTTCCTACGCACCATATGTAAAATATAGGGATCAAAACCCATTTAGTTTGAAGGGGGTGATGAATTGGGGTGTACAAAAAGGAAAAAAACTTTGAGACATGTTGGAGATTATGCATGGTTAGCAGCCCATTGCAAAAGGGACACTCTTGGTTGAATATTTATGGATTGTACGGGGCTTATGCATGGTTAGCTGCCCATGTGCTGTAAAAAAGTGGCAATTGGGTGGATGAGAGATTATGCTTGGTTAGCTACCCAAGTGTTGCAAAAAGCATCGAAGATGTGGATGAAAATATTATGATAAGGGTAAGGAGATGGGGAAGATAGATGGGGATTATGCATGGTTAACTGCCCGTATGAATGGAATGATACCACTGGGATGTGATGTCCTAGTTAAAATTAGTATGGATGGTGGATGATTTGATTAAGTGAATGAGATGAATGGGATGGAACCAATGTGAAGATAATGGTGGTGTTGGTTTTGAACCTCAGGAAGGATTCCTACATATCCTAGTGGATGGGAATCAAAGTCCATGTAGTTAGGTGGGGTAATGGGACACCTGAGGAGGCGATTCATGAGAATGTAACATATAGATGAGGACCCAAAAGAAGTAGAACCTCTGGGTTGGGGAATGATATTCCTGAGATAGAAAGTCTTCAAGGAAAGTCCAGAATGGGAAATGGGTGATGGGATTGAATGTCAAGGAGGATTCCTACGTATGCCTATGATAGGGAATCAAAGTCCAAATAGTTCAGGATGGGGCATAAAATCAGGGTGTATGAAACGGATAGAGACATGGAGGCATGCTGAGGCTTACACATGGTTAGTATCCCATCATAAGAGGGACACTCTTGGTTGGAGAAGTTTGGTGAAGTATGGGGAATATGCATGGTTAGCGGCCCATGTGGATCAGAACACCATAGGGTGGCGGAGCTGGGAGATGCATCCCAAAAAAGGAAAGTATCGCATTAAGAGGGAAAATCCCTTAGGAGGGAGTACCAGAGTTTACCATAGGCTGGGGTTAGACCTCGTAGAGACTTCTTACATATCCCAGTGGTTGGGAATCAAACCCGAATAATTCGGAGGGGCATACAATTTAACGTCATGTGGGACAAAGGTGAACCATTGTGAAATGCATGGAATAGTTGGATTGCGGGGAATTAAGGGATTGAACCTCAGAGAGGCTTCCTATATACCCTATATAGGAGATAAGGATCAAATTCCATGTAGTTCTGGTGGATGAATTTAAACATCATATGGGACAAGGGGCATGGGAATTATGCATGGTCAGCGACCCGGGTGGATGTCATGGTCACTGTTTTCTCTAATCCCACATGGGTCATGCTCAGTGTGGGAAATAAGAGGTAGCGGATGACCTGATGATCATGTTACAAAGGTGAAACCATGAGTTATGGTGTGGGAATTACACATGGCTAGAGGCCCAGGTATATGGAGATTGAGACTTTTTCTAGGAGGGAATCCTGAGAAGGTGGTTCAGGGATTACATGGAAACTGCCCCAGGCGCACATGGTGACAAAGCGCAAAGGGAGAGAGAAGTTAGAAGAGCTCTGATGGTCATTCCAATTTGAATTCTCCTAGTCCTTCCACACACATGGAAACTCATAATTTAACTTCATGTGTTGGGGATGAGGGTGTTTGATAGTTTAACATCCTGCAGCTTAAACGAGGAGGACTCAATCCTCACCCCTTGGACTTTCATAACTTGTAACAACCCACACTTGGGGGAAGGAAGGCACAAGTAATGCTAGGAAACAATGGGGTGGAGGAGTGGTCACTCTAGGGGCTCATGTTAGCGTAGCTATGCAAAGAAGAAATATCCATTAACATTCCTATGAGAAGAATCATAAGGTAGGGAAACACTATATGAAACACAACTCAAGTAACCATGAAATAACTTCTTATAAGACTATAGGGTCATGTGGGAAAAGGGTTTGTGAGGCCAAGGGGCTTTATAGGAAGAACTTCACGATGGAAAAGTGATTTTTGGAGGAAAGGTGCTTCGTGAAGGAGTAGTGCTCCATGAAGGAATGTTGCTTCGTGAAGGAATGGGGATTCACGGAGGAAAAGTTCTTTGAAAAGGATTAGTGCTCCGCAAAGGGAGGTTGCATCATGAAGAAATGGGGCTTTGATAAGGAAGGAATTTGGACAAGAAGAGCTTCTCCTTAGAAAAAATATATTTATTTGGAGAGTGATCCATGAAGGCTTAATGCTTTGCGAAGCCTCGAGTAACCTGAAGGGGATCCATCCTTTACAAAGGGTGAATGCCTTCAAAAAAGGAATCCCTACCATAGGTGGGGTCCATAAATAGTAAAAGGAGGCATGGATTACAATGATCATGTACCTAGGGTGATCCATATTCGGGTTCATGAAGAGCTTCGTGAAATGGGCACTAGGAAGAAGAAATGTCAGAGTAATAATGGTTTGGAGGAGGGGGGTGGGCCTTATATTTATAGGCAGTGGAGTTTGGTAACATTCAATGGGCTCTCTGTGAAGAACAATTGTGGCGTTGTGAAGAAAAAGTGATGCTACATAGGAGATATGTTCGCTGCGGATCGCGAAGGAAAAGTGAAAACACCGAGGAGATACATTCATGGAGGATAGCCAAGGAAAAGTGATGTCATGGAGGAGATACATTCATGGAAGATCATGAAAAAAAGGGACACCACAGAGGAGATACTTTTGTGGCAGATCATGAAGGAAAAGTGATATTGTAGATAAGATACATTCATGGTGGACTGAAAAGGAAAAGTGATTCCATGGATGAGATACATTTACATAAAATCTACAAGGAAAAGTGACATCACAGAGGAGATATGTTCGTAGTGTATTATGAAGTAAAAGTGATGCCATAGAGGAGATATATTCTTGGAGGATTATGAAGGAAAAGTGACACCATGGAGTAGATACCTTTTCGGTAGATTGTGAACGATCTCTATAGAGAAGCTTCACAAAAAACTCCTTTTGATGATTATTGATGGATTATAAGTCCATTTGAGTTCACAATTTTTAGCACCAACAAATGCCCCCTCAAAATGGGAGTTGAGGTAAGAGAGGGTAAAATTCTAAGGGTAAATCACTAAAAACACTCTTGGTATCGTGAAGCAGAATCATGAAGGATGTAGGGTGAGATTCACCGTGAAGCTCCATCAGCCAAAGGCTACCGTAAAGCATGGGCGAGGTTCACCGGAAAGGGAGAGTTGGAGGTCAACTATAAACAGGGTCAGAGTGATCTTTTGTACATACATAGATCTCCTTGAGAATATGAACTGATGCTCAATTTTTTGAAGAGATCCTCCCCAATAATGTGACTACGCGGATCGGGTTCTACAACTTGGTGCTCCACAAATGATTTTTAGTGAACTAGTACATCGTGAACTGCTACTTATTTGAGATGCAAGACAAGATCAAGGCTGATCCACAAGATGCTCCTTTATGAACATTATCTGTGAACCGTCTCTACAAAATGTCTCTATGAATAAACATAAAAAATTTCCTATGTCTCGGGCTGATGTCTAATCAGGAGGGTGCTCGGGAAGTTCTTGTTTATTCCACTCAGAGGGAAGAAATGGAAAATAACATCCAAATAGGAGACTATGTTCGGAGTACTTCCAACCACAAATCATTAACGACACTACTATCAGATGATCAGAAGGACTACCTGCTACATAAGAGACTAATTTTGTATGAATTTGGCTTGTGGGATGATGTCTTCATTCTTGAGGCAAGCAGAGATGAGTTGACCTACTGGTTTAGGAGAAAACTAGGACAACATCAGTGGTATAGTGCTATAGATGGCCATGTTGGGAAGGATCATACCCCTGCCACATTGCACTTCCTCTACAATCATGTCAACAACATCGAATATAAGTAATTGGTGGGAGAGACATCCATGCCTTAGTACAAAATGATTATTAAAACAGGGCTTTGTAATCTAGATAAGGGGTGGATAAATATATGGGATTTGCAACAGGGCAATAACTTCACAGATGAGTGGGTCTGGGCCTACTGGGTGTTCTTATCCTACATTAAGTTCGAGCACACACTGAGGCGAGTAGGACTGTAAGAAGCATCATGGGCTTCCCAATTCCATGTTTCTCAACCAAAGGAGATCATATAGGAACTACTAAGTCTGTGGTCACCAGACACCAACATATTCCATCTGCATTATGGGAAGGTTTGTATCAACATCTGGGATCTTCATCAGATCTTTGGAATCTCGATTCTGGGTAGGATGTATGATGAGTTCCTCTATACTATGAATATATGGGAGTATGTAGAAAAAATGTTGCCTTAGGAAAAGGCATTGCTGAACCTGGTTCTAGGCACATACTATGTCAAGAATAAAACTAGGGATGTCCAATTCAAACAATGGTTCAACTACTTTCTAAAATTTCTAGCTTAGGGAGTGACAACACTAAGTAAACTACCAAAGTGACCCCCACTTTCCTAAGGGGAGTTCAATGAGTTAATGAAGGTTCTTACTGGAAGATCTTGTAGGATATCCAGTGGAAAATATGGGTCTAGAACATCAAGGATAACCAATAGCCAATAGTCAGGCTAGCCGAATTCATCTCGGTACTGATATGTGGATGGATGCTACTAGCGAGGGATGTGCACATGGGGGCGCAGCCGAGCACATTTATCATGGAAGCACAGCTGGCCTCTGGAACATGCATCAAATTGGGCATCCCAATGCTAGCGAAGCTATATCACCTCCTTCAGCACATCAGTGAAGGAAAGTGGTTGTTATACGTGTGTGGTCCCTTCCATTTCCTATATAGCTGGGTCACTACACACATGGGATCCTACTAATACCTCAATCCCAATAGTCCACCTAGGATACGCTCTCAACTGGTGATTCTAAATATTGAGGGGTGCTCCCCACTCAATCTAGGTATGGTGGTTATGCTAAACAAGATCACACAAGCCGGCCAATTTATCCTCCACCTATTCCCCCTGCCAACCAAAGCATATAATGATGACAAAAAAACACCATAGAGAAGTGATCATATCTTGTATCCTTCTGCAGTAGTGTGTTGGTAGTGCAGGTGGACTGCGAACCCATACGCGAACCATATACTTCACACTGGTTTTCAAGGAAATTCAGATGTATGCAGAGGATAACCCCAAAGTTGTATTTGGGGGTTCATAATGAGAATCAGCCATGTGTTATGAGATAACTGTGGCTGATGTTCTCATAGGAGTATGGAAAGATATGGAATGAGCTTCCACCACTTAGTGCTACATTCATATTAATCCATGATTATGTGCTAAGTTGGGTGGATGCTTACCCAGGTGAGATGTTGAAGAAGCCAATAATACATGATAGTAAAGAAGTGGTCCCCATGCCTCAAATTTGGGGTCTAGAAATAGTGATGGGAATTCATGAGGGTGGTGTCGATGCATGCCATGGTGATGAGGTTGTAGAAGTAAGGGTAGTGGTCCATGAACCAGCACCAGTTGAAGGCGAAGAAAGGGAGGCAATGCTGAAAAACCTAGCGGCTTTGACTGGGATGACTCAGTAAAGAGGGGAATCATCGAGGAGATTCTTTAAGAGGACTACTAAGGATCTAGGGAAGTAGGTGCATCAAGAATTGATTCCCCTTGATGCTATTTATCCAAATTCCTGAAAATACAAGGAATTCTACAAGCATTTCTTCAACTTTGACGAAATATGTGTGAACTTGAAAAAACATAGGATGGAGCCGGGGGAAATTGGATTTGAAAAAGATGGATTCAATGTGGCCCTAGATATGGGAAGAAGGTATGTACAATAACTGGAGGAATTGGTGTACTCCTAAGGCATTAAACGACCACTGACATGATGAGTGAGGATGCTATTGGGAAAAAAGTACTCTCCAATATTGTTGGTAGATAAATTAGCAGAGCACTTACCCCTGCCCTACAACTTAGATAGTTCCTGGGGGGAAGAGGTTGATGATAAGGAAATTCATAAGGTTTATGAGGAAGTAGTTTCCAAGGGTGGCTCTCAAGAAGAATGAGAAATCATTTCCTCATAGAAAAGTTCTCTGGTTGGATTTTCTACAACTCTTGAAGTAAACTCTAACTCATCCCCTGAGCCATTATCTTTCTCACCATATCTTATTACCTCAACCAAAATCTAATTATGTAGAAGGACCTTGCATAGAGAATACCTACTGTCAGGGATAAAGACGTGATAATGGGTCTGGAGGACTAGACACCGAGACTTGTATTCAAAGAAACAATAACTGCAAAATCCAGTAGTGCTAGGGTGGTAAGGGAAGCATTTACAAAACCTTTAGATACTTCCATCATATATGGGGGACCATGGGACGGAATTTTGGTGTTGAAAATCTAGAGGAGAGACCAAGATTTTAACCATCATATGTATCCCACCTCTTGTAGCTACACCTATAATTTTTTTCAATAAAAATGACTAACATAACCATTGTCTAAATAGTTCTTAGAATGGAGGGTTCCCTACTGGTATGGATGGCTGGAGGACCCGGGTCCCCTTTACGGATAAAGGTGATGGTCCATGAAAAATTAAGTACTCAAGCTGTCCAATTCATAGTTCATGGTGAGTGATCAATCATGATGGAGGGTGAATCCATTAGTGGGGAAGAACCTGGAGCTAGCCAGACTAACATCATCAAGGTAGAATCAAGTGATGAGGACCAATCGAGCAACCTAGAGCCCAATTCTCCAGATTCAATTCCCAAGGAAGATCCTACTACTGAGCTCCTAGATGCATTTTCTGAGCATGAACCGGTTGATCCCTTGGATCTGAATGAACCAGATTCTAATGTAGTTGAGGATAACTAGAAGGCTAGCCTCCAAGCATGGAAACTAATTAAGAACTTCTTTAACAAGGTTCTAGAACCTTATTGGATAGGTCTAATGGGATCTCTTCGCACATGGTTGAAAGATTTATGTGTGGGAGGGGTAGACATGCGACATCTACACACATTGGTTTGATACTACCTTGATGAAAAGATATGGGTGAGTAGTCAACAATTGGATGTCGAGTGGTACTTGAAGAAGTCAAAATATATCCATAAACTTCAAGTGGTCGAGCAAGCGATACAAAAAATCGATGGGAATATAAGCGAGCATTTCAAATTCATCACTAATTAGATGGGTCTCATTGAATGATTGAAGGCCCAATTGGTCGAGGCCCATGGGAAATTAGCACAATCGAACTGTCAAGTGGTAGAAATTTAAACTGAATGAGACCAAACACAGACCAGGGCTGACGAGCTTCAAGTTTTGGTCATCAATGAGGAGGAGGACCTCAAGAAGCAGCAAGAAACCCTGGAAGCTACATGCCAGAGAGTGGTGGAATTAAAGTATTCCATTAAGGGAGTAGATCTTTAAGGTTTGTGTTTTGAACAAACTGAGACATACTCTCTTCGTCCACCTACTCATTTAAACTACGTGTATGGAAATATTTCTTTCCTATTTTGATTACTGCATCTCGATCACATTTTCAGAGAAACTAATGGTTAATCCCTAAGATCACGTGGGTCATTCCCAGTGTGAGAAACAAGGGATGAATACATAACCACCCACTTTGTATGAGAGTATTAGTTAATCATCGAATACTTAGGTCTGCTATCGTTAACTAACCAACCAGAGCATTCAAGTTGAGGGCAGCTGTGATTGGGGAATAAGGTTCCTGAAGTAGCCAAATTTCCCTTACCAATGTGTGATAATTCACATGTGTGGAAACACAAAGGGAATTAGAATCAATACAAACAAATAGGAATGAAAAGTGTGAATCACGAAACCTAAAATTCGGAATGTAGTGATAGTGGCATGAAGATGGAGGATAAGTATTGATTGTATTCCAAAAAAAACATACATATTGATTTAGCCTGAAATAGGGACAAACAAACGAGGGCCAACCATTGAATGAGTTTGAAAACATAAGGATTAACTCAAAATGCCATCTGATGTATTCCAAAATGTTGGACCAAGATATTAGGTGAGACAAAATGGCATGGGAACAGACTGTTAGGTGGTTCCTTTAGACATTAAAGAGGGTGAGGATCCAACTAAAGGGGTTGAGAATCACGGGGATGGAGTGATGATCTATTCAAATGGAGTCCAACGCTCTTGAAATTACACCACCGCATCAAAGAAACATTCGGTGGGTGAAATGGTTTGAACCAAGATCAAAACTATTTCTAGATAAGACCTCTCTAGAAAAGACCTAGAATACTTCACATATGTGCATGATAGACACATAGTTTAACGTCATATGGTGAGGATGATTCATGGAATAGTTTAACTTCATATGACTAGGACATTACACATAGTTTAAGGCCATACTAACAAGACCTTGGCCAACATTTTAAAGTCATGTTACACCAATTAGGGGATCCTAGTTTAAGTTCATAGAGTTAGGATTGTAATTGAGGCCAGAGGTCCATAAGGGTTAATGAACCTGGGGATGGACTCGAAGAAAACATGTACAGGTGTCGCTATGTATCCTATAAGGGAAGGAATCAAGCCAAACGTAGTTCTTGAAGAATGGTGTGGTTAGAGACCAACATTGGTGGGGGTGATCCCCTTTTACCGAGATAAAGCTAAAGCATCCCGTAATTATCACGTGGCATCCTGAACTTGTTTAAGGTAGGGTTGAAGTTTAACATCATGTGTTGAGTATGAGAAAAGGGGAAATAATGTTGAGTCTGGATCCAAGATTGATGATCCAAGAATCACTACATATCCCAAAAGGATGGTAATCAAGCCATACATAGTTCTTGGGGGGAGTGTAGGTCTGAACCATGCATAGAGAGAAGATACATTAGATATTTCTTGATTTTCCTTTTGGTGTGGTGTATTTTTTTGAGCATCAATCCCCTGATGAAAAGTATGGGTATCGCTATAGGAAAAAATCCATATGTAGGTCTTGAAAAGTGGCACGGTGGATGACCAGTACCAAAGGTGATGCCCTCTCAAGTGAGAATACCATAATGTGGTGCCGTTTTTTGTCATGCAGTCAAGACAATGATGCCACAATTTAAGGTCATATGACAGGACCAGTCCATGAATTTTAACATCATATGGTAAGGATGATATAGTTTAAATTCATGTGGGACAAGGTGATATAGTTTAATTTCATATGGCTTGGAAAAAAGAGATCTTATTTTAAGTTCATAGATCTCGAACCATAAGGTTGTGCAGCTCCTACTCGGGTATGACCCTACCAAAACTCTTAAGACCACGTGATCCATGATCGATGTGGGAAACAAGGAGTGATGTAAGAATTTCCCCACTATATGAGAGTACATAATAGTGAAAAATAAATGTCAGGTGGGAATATCCTAACCAGACCAACATTCCTACTCAACATACACGGATGTATAGAAGAATAACACCAGAGGTGTTGGGGGACCATAAGAACATGAAAGGGAAGGAAAATGTGAATCACAACATCTGATATTTGGGATATAATGGGGGTGGTGTAATGATGGAGGATAACTATTGACCATATTCAAAACATAGTCTCCATATTGTATAGCTTGAAATGGGAATGAACAACTGAGGGTTAGCCACTGACCGAATTCAAAACCATGGGACCTATATCTAGATTTTTTTCAGGATCCTATGGGATATTGTCCCAGAATAGTAGGTGAGCCATAAGGTTGAGAACCTATACCACTTGGAAGGTCCTTTCGAATGAAAAATATGATGGAGACCCAAATAAAGGGATGTATGAAGCGTGGATGTGCTCATGCAGTTTAACATCATGTTGTAAGGACGTAGATAAGGATGAGTTCTCTTAAGGGAGGTACATGGAGCGGTTGTTATAAAGTTGACGCGAATGAAACCAAGGAGGTCACAAACACACCATGTACATCTAGGAGAAACCAGGCCAAAAGGCCAGAAAAATAAAAGAGATGTTGTGGTCGGGCCATAGACAAAAAGTCCAGATGCTCCTACATATCCCATAAAGATGGTAATCAAGCGAAACTTAGTTATTGAAGTTGGCATGGAAGATGGCCAATACCAAATGGGATGATATTATCTCAAATGAGAATATTAAGGTGTCATGTAGTTTATCGTCATGTGAACTTGGAAACTAAAAATCTTAGTTTAAGGTCATAGAGTTCGAATCGTTAGAAAGAAGAAATGTGTAGTGGTGGAACCATAAAGTAACCTGACATGAATGAGGAATAATAAAGTCTACACCACATCACACATTCCTAATGGGAAACCCCACACACAATTTAATGTCATAAGGCTTGGACTAAAGAGATATTCAAAGCAGAAATACATAGTGTGGCACCAGAAGGTAACCTCCTAGTTTAAGGTCGTAGAGTTTAGACCATGAGAATGAGATTTCCTAAGAGAAAATGTGTAATGCGATATCAGATAGCAACCAGATGTAAATGAGGACCAAATAGGTCTGCACCACATCATAGATTCCCAAGAGAACATGTACATAGTTTAAAGTCACGTTTCCGGGACTTTAAGACCTGAACTCTTAGTTTAAGTTTGTAGATTCTATACCATAGGGCGTACGAATCTTCCATGAAATTATAAACCTTATCAGGAACCCCTACGCCCACGTGATCCATGCTCAGTGTGGGAAACGAGGTCTATAAAATATATTTACAACACATGTAAGAACACAATAGGGGAATGAAGGGGTGGAGTCAAGGGAGGCCCTACGATATTGGTCCACCCACTTAATGTGTAAAGGTGAAAATAGGGAGGACATTGAGAGTATTAATGTTCCATATGGACATAAGGATGTGATAAGTAATGTGAATCATGAGACCAAAAATTGGGATGCAATGGGATTGGAACAATAATAGAGGATAACTTCTGACCATATTCAAAATATAGTATCCATATTGTGTGGCCTAATATGGGAATAAACAACTTAGGGTCAACTGCTGACCATATTTGAAGCACGAGACTTGAATCAAAATGATATTCAAAATCCTCTGGGATATTTTCCCAGAATGGTAGGTGAGACTTAAGGATGATCATCAATACCATTTGGGGTCCTTTTAGATGTGAAAGATGATTGTGACACAAATAAAGGGACATGTGAATCATAGAGGTGGAATGAGAGAATATCCATGCAGTTTCCAACACTCTAAGTCCTATACCATGGTGCATTTGAGCATGCTAATGAGCCATATTAGATGGAGGGATCTAATTAAGAACAGGTGACTCGAAATATTGAGTGGAGGAAAGAGAAAAAAATAGGTGCATGAACCTGGGCTAGACCCAAGGACAAAATGTATGGGCGTTACTATGTATCCTTCAAGAGTAGGAATTAAGACATACATAGTTTTGAAATGCCATGCAGTTTAACATCATAAGGTAAGGACAAATTTTGGGAATGATATTTGAAAGAGGATTCACATGATGTGGTAGAATAAAACCAACATGAATGAGGATATAGGCCTCACACCACATCACACGCACCCAGGAGAAAACTTAGACCAAAGGGCTATAAGTAAGGTGTCATGACCTAATACCATGTAGTTTAATGTCATATAGGAAAAAGGGGCATTTTATTTTTTAGGTTATGCATAAAGGACCATAAATTATATATAGTTTAATGTATAACAGGTAGGACAAAGTGGTTTAATGTCACGTAGGATGGGTGAGATCTTAGTTTAAGGTCATAGAGCTCAGACCATAAGGGAAAGGATGAAGGACCTAGAAAGGTTAAGGGACTTGAGGTTGTACCCAAATAAAAAATGTCTAGGCATTATTACATTTCCTGCAGGGGATGGAATCAAGCCACACATAGTTCTGAAAGGTCGTGTAGTTTAATTTCACGTGGTAAGGATATAGGATGGGCGAGTGATCTCAAAAAGGTTCATGGTGTGACTGTTGTAAACCCAATGTGAATGAGGAAAAAGGAGGGCCAAACCACACCATGTGAATTCCCAGAGAGAACATGAGACAATAGGATAGAAATATATGGAAAGATTTGTGGTACCTGGGGCTGGACTCAAATACAAAATGTATGGGCATTCTTGCGTATCCTGCGAGGGTAGGAATCAAGCCACACTTAGTCATCAAGTGTCATGTAGTTTAATTCCATACAGTAAGTATGGGGGGAGAATAAGAAATATTCTTAAGGGGGGTGCACAATGTGGCTGTTGTAAACCTAATTTGAATGAGGACCTAAGAGGTCACATACCACACTGTGTGCTCCTAGGAGAAACCTTAGGTCATAAGGCCAAAAATGGAGGAACTTGGGGATGGACCCGAAGACAAAATGTCTGGGCATTACTACATATACCATGCGGGAAGGAATCAAGCCATACATAGTTCTTGAAGATTCTATATAGTTTAATGTCATGAGGTAAGGGATTAGGGGAAAATTTAACATCATTTAGGACGGGATAAAGGAAAGTGGGGTTTGCAGTTTAATTTCATAAAGGAAATCCTATGTAGTTTATCGCCATGCAGGATGATGATGCTGAGCCGTTTTACATCCTGTAGCATGAACATGGTAGTTTAACATCACGTGGGATGGTGATGCTGAGAAGTTTTATATCCTACAGCCTGAACAAGCTAGTTTAACATCATGCAGGATGATGATGTTGGGAGGTTTTACATCCTGAATCCCCAACGAGGCAGTTTAGCATCATGCAGGATGGGATAGATCATCATGGGAAGTACTTCTTGAGGAAGTTATCATTGTTGGTAGGAGTGATATTATCTCCATACATTGAGGGAAAAGAGTACAAACCATTGGGTTAAACCATGTGAATGATATAAGGTCGTTCCCACTTGGGCTCCAAATTGGGTGGTTTCCTACTAGGTATCATTAGCATTCTTAGGTCCAATACTGTGTCCCATTTTAAGGAAGGAGTGGATATGAACATTCTTATTAAAAGCCCTGACTACCTTATTATGGTACCTCTCTAGATTGTGCAAGGCCTGGAGCCTATTCTCATAGAGGGATTCCAGATCATCCAGACATAATTTTACTATATTTTATGATGTATACTGATTATAGACAACAGTATGAAGTGATGGTAACTAAATCTAGATAGGTAGTACTGCCTTTACTTTGTACACCAGGGAATATGGGTTCTCCTACGTAGAATTATGATTCATTTTCTAGTAATCCCAGAGGGCATTGGGGATCTTTTTTGGCCAACCCTTTTTGTTCTGACCAACTATATTCTGCAAAATATTAGAGAGGGTCTTGTTTAATGCCTCTATCTTACCGTTTTATTGTGCATGATAGTGAGAAGTTTGGTTGGACTGGATGTTTTACTTGGCGTACATTTTCTTTAGCTCGGACGCTGAAAAGTTGGTTCCATTATTAATGAGAATGGTGTGATGGAATCTGAATAAGTGAATGATGTTGGAGCTCACAAACTCAATGATATAACATGCCTTGACTTCCTTGATAGGTATCTCTTCTTACCACTTGGAAAAGAAATATGTGGTAGTCAGGATACAATTCCATTAGCGAGCTGTTGTCGGTGGGTTTCGACCCACAACATCGAGTCCCCAAACCACAAAGGGACAAGAGTACCTAGTAGTATAGAGGGGATATAGTGGTTGATTCACAAAGTTGGCATGAATTTGGTTTGCATGATACACCTTAGTGAACTCGATATAGTCATGGACCATGGTGGTCTAGAAGTTTCCCAACCTTTGGATCTAGTGGGAGAGTTTTGACCCAGTATAATGAGATTCATAGGAACCATCATGGAATTCTTGAATAATGTGGGAAATATCACCTCCTTTTATGCAATGAAGGTGCACTCTATCAAATCCGCATTTGTAGAGGATCTTCTCAAGTCTGGGACCACTCTGGAGGGTAAACTGCATTAAATTCCAACAAATTCACTCACATTCAGTTCTATTTATCAAGAGATTACCATGTTGGATATACTCAACAAATGAATTTATCTAACCAAGGGTCTCTTATGATGTGTTGGGGGGACCTAGAGGTCTTGGTGTGGAGTCATCGGTGGTAAGGTGACTTACCTGCTGTGTATCACCATCATTCGAACCGATGGGAGCGATAACCCCTCAATGCGCTACATGTATAATAAGATCATCCTATTTAGATTCTGTGAGGGATTCAACAAGGCTAGCCAAGGCATCAGATCAACTATTCTATGACTGGGGAACATTATTGACCTCTGGTAGAGAAGGGAACTGGGCCATCAACTAGCGAGTATGCTCTAAGAGGGGCATGAGCTCTGGATTCCTGATGACGTATTCACCATCGATCTGCTTGATAAACAGATCAGAATACCCCTTCACGTGTAGGTGGAGAACATAATTCTCAAAGGCCAACTTGAGACTAGTGATAATAGCCTGGAACTCTTCTTCATTGTTGGTGCATCCTTCTGATAACAAGAACAAGTAGGAAAAAACAACATGTATAGGCGTGATGAAGACGATACATAGGCCTACTCTGTTGAGTCTGGGATTATTGATCCTTCTTCTGATGGGACTTTAGGAATTTCCATTGAAGTGAATTTTCCAATACAGCATGGTCTAGTCCACTGATAGAATGGCTCCATCTAGAAATTCAAAATCAAGAGACTACTTTGCGGGGGTTGGATGGGCGGCAAGAAAATATGCCAACACCTGACCCTTAAAAACTTTATACAGAATTAACCTGATGTCAAAATGTTGAAGGATTACTTCCCACTAATCTAGAAAGCCTATTAACATAGGGAAATTTATAATTTACTATAGCGGATCCACATGGGACACCAGATATATCTCGTGATGTTGTATATAGTGCCGAAACTTCTGCACTACAAAGACCAGCATGAGGCAAATCTTCTTAACATAGTAATATATGGCCTCTGTCGAGGAGCATGTAACTGAGATAGTATAAACTATTCTCTATCCCTTTATTATTCTCCTAGGAGAGAAGGACGCTGAGGGATCGTTCCAGGGCGATCACATAAAGGACCAACGACTTGCCAAAAATGGGTGGCATCAGAACCAGAGGTTGTAGAAGGTACTGTTTGGTCTCCTCAAAAGTGATATGGCATTCTTCATACCATTGGTAGGTGGAACCTTTATTCATGAGCCGGGATAAGGGCTTACACTTTCCATCCAGATTCCTAATGAATCAGCGTATGTAGGCTAAGTGGACTTGGAATCCTTAGATCTCTCGAAGGTTGCTCGTAGGAGGTATATGATTGATGGAGTTGATCTTCTCTAGATCGATCTCAATGCCTCTATATCAAACTAGAATGCTGAGAAAATTTTCATAGGTAACCCCAAAGGAATACTTCAAGGGGTTTGTCTTTAGATGTAGAGAGCATAGGAAGCTGAATTTTTTTTCAAGATCTATGAGATGGTCTTGAATTTGGCGTGATTTGACCACCAAATCATCCAAGTAGTATTCCACCAATATTCTAAGGATCTGTTTGAATATGCAATACATAGAATGCTGATAGTTGGATCCTATATTCTTCATACTGAAAGGCATTACCTGGTAACAAAAAGTACCTTATAGTGATTTGAAGGTGGTGGAATCTTCATCCTCAGGGTCTATTCAGATTTGATTGTGTCCAGAATACCCATCCATGAAGGATAGATCCTGGAATCTGGCAGTGTCATCAATCACTAGCTCTATCATGGAAAGGGGAATATCATCCTTTGGAAAGTGGAGGCTGAGGTCCCAAAAGTCTATGAAGACTCTAATATGTTTTCTCTTCTTCCTAACAAGAATAATGTTTCCCAACCACCTAGTGTACTATAATTCCTTAACAAAGTTTAATTTGATAAGATTATCAACTACAGCCTCGATCATGGCGCCATGAGAGGGGTTCCTTTTTATGGTAGACTGTTTGAACCCATGATGACTTACTGGGAGACCAAGGTGGTGGAAAATGACCTGAGGATCCAGTACTATAATCTCATTATAACTCCAGTAAAATACATCCCACTATTGATTTAGGAAATTCACATACTGTTGTTGCTCTTCCATGGGCATAGTTGCACTGATCAATATCAGTCTTGGGTCTATTTTGATATCGAGATTCACCTGGATCAACTAATAAATAGTGGTAGAGACACCTTAATCAAATTAAAGAAGGTTTATTCTAGATCATATTCATCATACATGGAGATAGTATCATCGTCGGGGGAAATTCTTTGGAGTTAGATAAACTTAGAAGAATGCTGGTGCCGGCCTGAGCGGCAACAAAATCTTCACTAAGAGACTCCTACACTGTGGACACCATGGCGAAAAAAGCTATCATTATGATTCCCTCAGGCCTTCTTCCCAGGGGTCACACATGATAATATCAATGAAATAGTTGTGCATTGTTTTGAGTTGGTTCAACCCAGCTCGACGAATAGGAAGGTATGGCATATAGCTATTTCCATGGGGTGAATGTCCCAATACCTAACAAGGGTAAGGGGATCTGGTATGAATCAAGACTGATTTTTGTAGTAGTACAAAATCATTTTCCAAAACTTCTTTCACCTAGGAACATTCTTCTCACTCCTTCCAAATATAAAAAAAGAAATGCCCTAAGTCTGGGGTTGTGGCCTCCAGCCAGTGAATCAAGAGAATGAAAGCATCATCCAAGTCTGTCCATGAATCATCCATAATAGTAGTGGGTTCAACCTCATTAGCTTGAACTTATTTTTCCTTGATCTTATAATAGTTTTCATCTAATATGTGGGATTCATAGGAGGAAAAGGGAGATGCATCACCCTGGAGTACACCCACTCAACCGTTAAGAAAGTACTTGAGCTAGTGGTGATATGAAGAGGGAACTACTACATGTAGATGGAGCCAGGGTCTACCCATTAGGGAATTTTAGGTAGTTTCCTTTGAGATGACCATGTATTTAGTGCTAGAAATTAGGCCACCAAACTAAGACTTCAGATGGATCTTTCCACATGGCCTCTTCTCGGTCTGGTAATAACCTTGAATCTTCAGGTTAGAGGGATATAGATCTACTTGAGATAGCCCCAATTTGCAGAGCATTTGGTTTAGGATGAGATTGATCCCAGAACCTGTGTCGAAAAGAAAATGGTGGAATTCCACACCATTAAACTATCTAGTGATTCATAATGGACGAATGTTCCCCTGTATGGGATAACCTTCATCTTCTCTTGAAAATGAAAAAATGGATTAGCACTCTACATGCTTAACTTCCTCAGCACAGAAATAATCTATGGATGCTACCTCTGTTTCAAATTGGATGGGGATTCTCAAAGACTCTGAAAGGGCTTCACACATATCTTCAAATAGGATGATATCCTTGAGGATTGAAATCTTTTTAGGAATGATGAAAATGTGCTTAATTACATCATACTTCTGAGCCAGGTGTACATTTCTACTTCTAGGAAGTTTCTCTGTGATAAGAGGTATGGAGAGTACTATTAGTCAAACTAGTGGATTTTGGATAGTGTTGGGAATATCCCATTGTTCACTATCTGAATAATGAAAAATTACTATCATATGATTACTAGATGGATGAGGTGTGGCCATAACTGGGTGTGACAGATCATAATGCGATTACAGAAAATCTTCCTAATCGACCAACACAAATTAAAAAGGTCATGAACCTGATGGGATACGATGAGAGGACTGCACATGCTGAGCTCTATGTTGGGCCTACTGTCTGTTCTCATTAGCATGCATGACTTGGCTAGAGTCAATGGCCGGTGTATTCTAACGAATCTTGTATCCTAGAATTCATTAAAAATGGCGTCGACTGGGGGAATTAGGAGGATCATCTTGGTGCTCCTCATAAATGGGAACCATGTAAGGGTCCACTATATCAATGATATTCACTAAGGAATGCTTCTCATCATCACTTGAATAACCTTCCAACGTTGGGTGGATCTTGGGGGTGATTCTCATATCTGGGGGCATGAAGTCACCAAGAGTGCAGGATGGCTTTAGCACTGGAGGAGGACTTTGTTTTCCCATACTCCATTGGCGCCTACCCTTCTAAGAGGTAGGAGGCTGAGATATGGATGCATCAGCGACCACTGGTGGAGGTGTGATGAATTTAGAAGGCTCAGACTGATTCAGATGGGAATATATGATACTGTGTGAATGAGTGACTACTTTTCAAGCCATCCTATCATCATACTTCTGAGAATCATGGATGGAGACCTACTTCCATTCACCCTCTCTACCGCTATCCGGCCTCGTAGATACACATTCCACCTATGACGGGGTAGGACCAACCATACTATATTGTTGTAAACTTGGTTCTGGAGCCAATCCTTGAACACATAACACTACTTGAGAGTATGTACAAGGAAATAGTGGTAGGTATAATAATTAGGGAAATCAGTGAGATCATCCTCTTGAGGTATCATGAATTCTAGAAAATATAGGATTCCTTGATCCAAGGCACTTTAGAAATAACTAGATACCTGAGCCTCATCAAACAAGTAGACCTGATTCCTCCTATCTAGAAAGGTGAATTTTGGAGCTTGTCCTTGATGAGGGGTTAGAGCCTGATGAGGAGGTGGAACATGATTATCTCACCTAGGTGGTGGTGGTGCATTATGTGGCGATGCCTATCGATTCCGAGGCAAGTGATGCTAAACCTTAGGTCGGGGCCCTCGGTAGGGCTACGAAGGCGGCTCTACCGACAACAAATCTAGTGGACTGGGGGAATCTACCAGTGTAATGGATGCAGTCTCAACCTTAGATTCTCTTTTTATAAGATATTTGGGAGGCAATGAGCATTCCTACTTGGCTTTCTACAAGGGTTACTCTAGATACTGAGCCTTATTAGAAAAATCATGGAATCTACCATGGAAATTCTATGTAATAATGGATGGAACTAGTTCAATATTCACATTCCCCACACAAATTTTCAACAACTACTCTTGAGTTAGTGGCATGTCAAGTGAATATGTGAGGACCTTTAACCTAGTGACAAAGTTTGCGACACGCTCATCTGGAATTTGCTTGCACTTGAAGAGTTCAACAATACTAGTCTTTCTTGTAGTGGAGAATAAATGATACAGAAAATACCTGTGAAGATCCTACCAACTAGCTATGGACCCTATGGGTAGTTGTCTATACCTTATGAATGTAGGCACTTCCAGTGTTTGTACAAATCATCAGATCTTGGTGGTCTCTTGCTATGCTGGAGTTCCCAGCATGGGTCCACACCTTGAGATAAAGCGGTCAAGATGCTGTAGGGGGTCACCCGTCCCATTGAAGGGGGAGAAAGTAGGATTTAAAAAGCCTAGGGGCATTGACATATCATCCACTCATACTGAATATGGATTTCCATCATGTGGGATTTCCACCTATCAAGTTTCAAGGGCCTTAATGTGAGTAATGAGATGGTTCATCAGATCGTCCAGGCAAGGGTTCCTATCTTGGTGAGGATCCATGACCACCAGTGCATTGGTGGGTTATTCAACATGATAAGAGGGCCCAGTGGATCATGGAGAAGTTGGTGGAATGACCCAAGGAGTTGTTGGAGGGATGAACTATGGAGAAATAAGAGGGGCCACTGGAGGAATGACCTGTAGAGCTGGGTCTAAGAGAATATTCTCTCGTAGATTGGGTGGATTTGGTGATGCATACCGAGGCTTCTTTCCATAATCTCAGACCTCTATCCTATTGGGATTTGTAGGGTTGTTGAGATCAATAAGGAAAACTCACTTGGGGGAACCTATACTTTCCCCATATTCCTTGGTACAAGACAATTGGAATCATACCGGGGGTCACCATAATCAGGTCGTCGATCTGTTACATGCTCAAAAAGGTGCTTCTCAATAACTTTCTTCTATTTCACAAGCTATTAGAGAAACATGTCCTTTTAGGGATCATCCTCCGTCTTTCCTATCGAGCCAAACAGGTTAGAGGTCTTAACAGTCCCAATGTGTCCTTTATCCTTATTGGGGTCTCGGTCGAGGGGAAACGACTCAGCAGGGTATGGAAGGGAAAGTAAGTGCCTTTGATGGTGATTGGCAATGCTTGGGGGATCCAACAGAAGTGATACTTCCCCAGGGTTGGGTTATCTTCAATGAGTCACGCCTTAGTATCCTACTCCACGAGGTCATCCATGTTTACTATGACTGCACCTGGGAGAATATCCTTGATATCACCCAGCATTTCAGGTTGATGTAGGATGGTACTGAAGTGAAGAGAAGCATACTACCCCTATCCATGGATCTAGACACATGTATACACCTCCTTGATAATTCTAAATAGAACAATGAATCTCTAAATGCATTGTTACTAAATATTCTGGTGATAACCGGGTGATGCAGGATGTTGAGCCACATGAAGCGCGACTAAATCAACTAGGTGACATGGCGGGATAGTGTCGTCATAATGTTCCTCGATTTTTGGATAAGCCAATCGATGATGATAGAGATGGAAGTGCGTTGTCCCTAGGGTTTGGTAGAAACATAAGAATTCATCCTGGGTGAGTAGCTCTGGAATGCCAACGTTTTAATTAGTAATCGGCCAAAATTTTTTGGGAATATGGTCCACCAAGAGAATGTCCTGTAAACTCCTTCATTCGGCATGGGGATTCGACCCTTGGTTTCCCCGTTCTTTAACTGGGGGCAGTTGAGGAACCGTCAACAGTACTGAGATGGACCACTATGGTGGAGTACTAGCTGGTGGAGAGAATGTTTCATGAGATAATAATCAGATATATACTAGTTCATCTTCGGAGGAGGCATTGACCACATCATCACATCCCTATAGGACAGAGTGTTGACCATCACTTCATGTGTAAAGGTGGTGGCCGCTGGTGACGAATATGGGTGGTTCTCATCATTTACCGGCTCCCAGAGCAACTCTTCATAATCTCATGTCGAGGTAGAGAATGATCTTAGTGACAATAGAGAGGATTTCATGGGAAGATGCTAAAAACGAGCCATATCTTTATCCTCTTGTATGTACCTACAGAGGGAATTAGTGATACAATGCATTTCACTTTTTGGAAGGATGAAGCTGATACAACTGGTTCCTGCCCCAGACTTTGATGTAGAGGATTAATGTGAAGACGCCATCATCAAATCAGACTTTTCTTCAGAGTCTGAAAAGTGGATTGGATTGACAATGATCTGGTGTTGTGCATGATTCTTCCTTCAATGGTGATGGTTCTCCCTTCTACCCTGGGTTGGTTCCTCATGGTAGGGTAAATCTTCGACATGGGGAGGACCTCCATGCGAGATGGTGCTGAAGTGGGGAGGGCCTCCACTAAAGCTAGTAGGAACATGTGGAGGACCTCCATACCTAATTTTGTTAGAGCAGGAAGTACCTCCACTTTGAGTGTTGATAAAGACATGGGGAGGGCCTCCATGTTGGGTGAGAGATTAAGGAGGACCTCCTCTTGAGTGCACTGGGGTGCAAGGATCACCCGGGAAGATGTCGAATGGAACAAGGGGAGGACCTCTGTAGTTAGTAGTTCTTGAGCAGAGATGGAATCCACTAGAGCTAGTAAGGACATGGGGAAGTGCCTCCATGTCGACCACCTACAACACGAGAAGGACCTCCATGCTGGTTGGAAGTGGAAGTACAAGGAGGACCTTCACACTGATCAAACTAGGCACATGAATGACCTCTATGTTGCTGGGTTATGGGGAGAGGAGGACCTTCACGTTGATAACCTGAAATATGGGGGAAATATCCATACATGGGATCGTGGGCATGGGGGGACCTCTACGGGTGCGCTGGACATCAAGAAGATGGGGAGGACCTTCACTTGGACTGGAAATGGTGACATGGGGAGGGCCTCCATAATGAGTGCAAGAACAGGGAGGAACTCCACTATGATCGACTATGGTATGGGGAGTAACTCCGTACTAGATTTGGATGACATGGGTTTGACCAAGATGGTTGTGCCACATTCCGGTGACCAAAAGAGTTGGACCAGCCTACCAAATGGGTTGTTGGGGTCTCAATCCTGATTGGGCTTAGAGGTGCCACTGATCTATAACAATGTGGAGTTAATAGTATGCATAGGTGGTGGAATGGGCCACTAAAGTGGTAGAATATGACACCCCAAAAATCTTCCTAAGCTTGTGCCCGATGTTGACGCTGGGTTACCAAGCTGAGGCTAGTGATGTAGGGGTAGGGATCACCTATTCATCAGCCTAAGGAAACAGATGGTGGCATTGACACAACCTAGTGGGAGCCCTCCTTGGTGGCTCCCTAGCTAAATTCAAATCTAGGATGACTCAAACATCCCTTACCTTGTCGGTGTAGGGGAGTGAATCATAGGAGAATTCCGGGGAGAGGCTCCCAAAATGTTTGGACACCTGAGTGGGGAGAAATGGATCCCTGCTCGACCCTTGGTGGTGGTAGAGATTGAGAGGAATAGAAGCCTCCAGATCTTGGTGGTCCATATCCCTCATTGGGGTGAACCCTTCCTATATGTATTGTTGAATAAGAGTATCAATCACCCTCCTCTGGATAAACTCTGAGGGTGAGATGGGGCATGGGTTCCTGGTAGCTATGGTTGTGGACGATGTTGTGAAAGAGGTGGATCTGTGAGGGATTGCCTTATTATTATTTCCCCTGCCCATGTGTCTATGGGCGGGAGGCAACTGGGTTCCTATAGCTTGGGTCCTACAAAGTGAGAAAATTCAGCTATTAGAACAAATAGTAGAAAGAAGTGCCTAGTTCCCCAGAGCTGTTTAGTATTCCATGGATGAATAGAAAGATCCATACTGATGATGTCAGAGTCCAGAATTCCCAATGATTAACTATCCCAAATTCTGGTGAGTTCCATGCTAGACCAACTAGTTGCTTAGTGGTACCTTGTGCCAGATGAGTGGATCTAGTGACATGGTTATCTGTTGATGTCTCAAATTCCACTAATCCCCAAGGTTGAAGGAGAAAATATTCATGTTAGGTTCACCATTTCTGTTTCTGATGCTTTCCAATAGGGCGTGCCACCCGAGCACGTTTGATGTTCACTTGGCTGTGCATTGTACCCCGCATTCCTAATTTCCAAAGGTGGGTGACATCCATTACCTCTTCAGTGATGTCTTCTCCTTGATCAAAAAAGGATGATGGGATGTTGGTTCCTCCTTCCATGGATTCCTCCTTGGAACTCATCACCTAGTTCAGGTCTCCCTTATATATTAATACATTGTTCATGAAACCCTTACTAGTGCCATCTCTTTGTGGATGCTGGTTAATTATGTTGCTTCTGTCAAGACATTCCAAATGGTCAAGTTGGGGCAGCAACCCTCAGTTAGGGAAGTAGCCACATTGGGCATCACTGGCATGTTTGGATGATGGAACCTTGGTACACCTGAATTCTCCCTTATGATTGGGCTTCTCGATGGTGCGGAAGCCCAATGCATCCCACATAAAATGTGGGGAATCTTATTCTAGAGGTATGTCTCTAAGGTTTTCCTATTATTAACATTTTTAACATGGGGTATACCGCGTGTTTAATATCTAGAGAAGATAGATTAGACTAATCAGAACACTGACAAGAGTGGATCAGATGGGTACCTCCCTAGGATGGACCACCTATAAGGTTTACCAGATGGATGGATCAGAACACCTAATGAGGACAGAACTGAGATGGAGTGTCCCAAAAAAGGAAGATTTCACAGTGTGAAGGTTGATCGAGATGCCACAAAGGGTGGACAATAGAAGGTGGGTCTCAAAAAATGGGACACCAAGGTTTACCATTGACTGGGATTGAACCTCAGAGAGGCTTCCTATATACCCCATGTTGAATACAAGGATCAAAACCCATGTATTTTTAAGGGGGTTATGAATCGGGGTGTACACAAAGGACAACAAACTAGAGACATACTGGGGATTACGCATGGTTAGTGGACCATTGCAATAGGTACAATCTTGGTTTAATGGTTATGGATTGTGTGGGGCTTATGCATGGTTAGCTACCCATGTCCTATAAAAAGTGTAAATTGGATGGATGGGGGATTATGCATGGTTAACTGCCCAGGTACTGCAAAAAACAACGAAGATATGGATGAACATACTGTGATAAGGGTAAGGTGATGGGGTAGATAGCTGACCATGCTGTCATGACACATCAAATTGATTATGATTTTATGATTGATTTATAGTCTAGGGAAGACCATAGGATGTCTCTCGAGGAGCATTGATAGGTTTTGAGTATGTGTTTTTAATAATAATTACTAAAAGATGGGGGGGTGAAAATAGATTTAAGTAAATTACTTAATTAAAGAGTTAAATAATTGATAAATAATGGTGGTGTATTAATAATTATGTTAGAAGAAGATCATTTCAAGTTCACTACACATCTTGGGTAGTTCTTTGTTCTGAAAATTTAACATGGTTTTGTTTAATTATTTGGTTTAAGGTTGTCAAGATCTTGAATCCCCTCTTGCCTCTTCAAATGATGCTTAAAGAATCACCCCTTGGAGCAACAGTCATGTTGTCAGGATTTGGTTATCAAATATAGATTAGGAGGTCTAAAAAAGCATACTTAAATTTTATGTATGTGTGAGATAAATAGGATTATTGTTTTTTCTAATCGGAGAAACCCAAGATTCCCACTTGAAATATCAACCCAATCGGTGTTGAAATAAAAAGCATTCCACTTAATTATATCAAATGAAATGTAATCAGGGGGAAGCATGTCAATAAAAAAAATAAGGGAAATATTCAACACACAAATTATACAAAACTAGTAGAAGAACATGTGCTGGAACTCTCTCCCAAGTTTGTGTAGCTCCCTCGAAATGATCGTCCACCGTTTAGCTCGCCATCGAGAGGAGGAGAAGGCTCAGGTGGAACTCCCTCTTCATCCTTGATTCCCCTATGAGGATAAGGGCCTCAAGAACTCCTTGGATGATGAGAGGACTTATTTGGGTCTCCAAAATACCAGAGCTTTGCCTCCTGGCCGAACATAAAAATGGGGATCCCAAGGTGCCATTTTATAGGAAAATGGGAAGGTGGTTTTGAGCACACAGATTTATTAAAACAATTTTCACATGAGTTTAAATCTCCATATAGTATTATCTCGATTTGGAGAAAATAAAAAAGTTATATCCCCACCTATTGGATGTCTTCAACTAAAGTTTGGCACAATTTAGACACCTATAGCCTAAGATATGGATAGATCACAGAACACAACTTTTGACTTCGTGCAGATGCGGTATATTGGACATATCAGGTCGGTTGGGCAAATAGATGGCTGAATGAGTCTTGAGGTTCTTCATATGAAATGTAGCACAATGAATTGTGGGCCCGACTACAAAATTTCAGCCCATTTGGATTCACGGTTCAGGAGAATTGTGCGGATGAGTCCACTGGTGTGCATGGATCTTGCGCAGTTTGGCCCATTTTTCTTGGACATCATCATGGGCCCTCTAAATCACCTCCTCCTGCAATGGAATCATAAAAAAAGTAACATTTACCTTTTTAAAAGTGATAAAAACAAAATAAATGATTCAAACATGGAATGAAACTTGTCATTATTTTTATAATTTTCAATATAAAACAAGTTTAGCACAGTGGTGTAAAGGTGAAAATTACACAGTTAATCGTGGTACAATCAGACCCCCACACCTAAACATTTTCACTCCTAGGAAAAGTCACATATCCAAATAAAATGATTCATATATATATTCCGAAAAAGATTAATTCATTAAAGTAATATGATCAATACACGAACCACACAAGGAGTTTTTCCTAGTGAAAATGGAAAAGATGTCTCATAAATCATATCACAATGAGATTAAAAAAGATTCATGATACCAACATGAGCATGGAGTTCAAAAGTCAACCATTCCACTAAATCTCCATGTGTGTGATTGAAAACTATTCCATGCTATTATTTCCACTTTCTATCCAACAAATATAGGTTATTTTAACATTATTCAGTTTTAAATGATTTTTTTCACCAAACTTGTCCTACATCCATTGCAGTCATATTTCAAGACCCACTCACTTAAGCATTCCCAGAAGTCAAACCAAAATCTCCTGACCTATATATCCCCATATGTTGCACATTTCATCACTCCCCTCATTTAGTTATTATTTTTTTAGAAGTTTCATTTGGAACAAGTTTCACACTCATCTCTCAATCCTTGTTTGATATCCTCATGACACTAATTGTAATAGTTATAACAAGATCAAAGGTTGAGGAGGAGTGGTTTTTGACCTACCCAAGACACAACCCAATCAATTGTTTTGAGGGCATAAAATAGTTGTATATTAAGTACACATGCATAGGTCAATTTGGTACAGTAATGAAATAGATCATATAAGGAATAAACTTATGGAAATATAATTTAACGCTTAAAAATATTAACCTAACATATATTTACCTTATATTAAGTAAGAAATATTCACACTTTGTGGTTTGGCACAAAAATGTGTGGAGATATTAGTGACACTATTTTACCAAAAACTACTCACACAAGGGGAATCAATCATCTCAAATGTTTCACAGTGATACAACCATTTATATCATTTATAGAAAACCAATTCACTAAAAATCACTCCTTGATGTTAACTTCATACAAGTATTCTTTTTTTCCATTATTTATGGTATTTTTACTTCCCCCTCTTATGGTCACCAAATCATGGAACATTGAAATTTTTGATGGAGGAAAAATGAAAATACCATAAAGAAGGTGAAAAAGAGAAGAAAGAAGAAAGACAATGGAAATCCTAATGAACTCAACAAGAAGGGAAAAGTGAAAATACCATAAAGAAGGCGAAAAAAAGAAAGAAAGAAATGATGAAAACTCCTATATAACCCAGGAATGTACCTGTAATGCCCCAACCCCAATTACCCAGAGTCAGTGAATTATTACATAGCATTGGCATGATCACAAAGGATCAAGTCTTGAATGACTGATTAGTTTAGTAGTCTTGGAAAAACTAGATATATTCATAAGTCTTACATTATATAATAAGGTAAAAAAACTACAACAACATATTGTCTTAATATCCCCTCATAGTATCCCTGCAGGTCATTCATAAATTACTTCTTCACATCCTGGGAATAATAAAACATTTAAAGGGGTGATCTCAGATGATCATTAAGGATAAAAATATTGCAGAAGATTTCATAGATAAGCATAAACACTTAAGGCAATGTATAACTAAAAAAAAGCCTTTTAAAATAGAAATTAAGCATAATATGGAAAAGATAAAATGAAATAATTCCATTTACTTATTCACAAGGATATTATACTAGTATAATAATCACATGTAATATCAATAACCACTTTCATAATGATGGAATGCATAATGCCGGACTATCATAACCACGTAGCCAAGGCCTCATGCCAAGACTACAAATAAGATTTTGTCAAGGCCTTGTGCCAAGACACTAGTTTGTCTCATGAGACCTACCGATGCATCGAGGAGCTATAGCAGGATCCACCCATAATTTACTAATTCCAATGCATTCCTCATATGAAAATTTTGAAAAATAAACATTCTTATTAAAACTAGCATACGAAATGTCAATACTTTAACCACAAACCATGAATGGTATAAAAATAGCACATCCAGAGTCAAACATAACTCATTAGATACAATATGGGAGATTTTATTGTATTATATTAACCTCAATCGAGAATAATGAAGTATATTGACATAGATTAAAATAATCATTAAACTATTGAGAGAAATATCCCCCCTTTTCTTGAAAACATTTAAAAGTCACACTATCTGTAAAGAATCCATTTAAAATAGATTTTTGAATCAAAGTGTCCCATACCACATTGAAACTTTTAAAAGGAATTTTTATTTTAAAACATTAATGTCCATATAAATAAATCCTTAAAACCATTTTTAAAACATGGACATTAATGAAAAAGATTTAGAATAATAAATCTTTAAAACATTTTAAAATGATATTTTAGTTAGAGTTCCTAACCAAAAGAGATACAATTAAATAAAAATAATTGAGGTAATAAAAACTTTGTAATATCATTAGAATAAAGGGATTCATGATATACTATGTCTAAGTAAATTATATACACCATATAAAAGTGATTTGGTGTATAACAACAAAGGAGTCTCAATGGAATGCAAATTGAGATGAAATCTCTCATAAAGGCTATGTACTTAGGTTAAAGATAAGTCAACAACATAATTATGTGTGACAAATATAAATACACTCAATAATATTGGATATTTAGTGTAAAAAAATCAGAGTACATTCACACATATTCTTGTAAAAACAACACCAATGAATTGGATGTTTAACTCAAAAAATCGAGATTAAGTAAACATTACTCTTATCAAGTTCATACCGATGACTTGAGAATTTATAAATGGAGTGATTATGTGTATCAAAAGTATATCCACAGAAAGGGGAGTGGAAATTATGACATAATAAAATTAATAGTGATTCCATACATAATCTTGGAGTAAAATAATCAATGAAGTATGCATAAAGCCGAATGAATGGAAATTGAAATTTCAAATTCCCTTATCGATTTGGTAACTTATGAAACATACACCCATGAAATAAGGATAATAAAATTATGATGTAAATATCCATAAATTAAAGTATATTACACAATTAATAAAATCATGGGCAGTACACACACCATATGCAATAAATAAGTGGTGAACAATGGAAATCTCACGAAATTAAAAGTGAGATAAGAAACCCCTTACTTTGTACTTTTTCCTTGGTTGAAAGTAGGTTAACCTTCTGTATAATGGTGAGATAATTTTTATTTTATTATAAAAAAATCATTTACATTAATATGATATCATATATGATCTTTTAACATTGATTTGTTAATAATATCTTAGTATTATCATCGTTTCGGGTGTTAACAGATTCATTTTCCTTTATATTATTTGTTATGTGAGTCGTATTTGTTATGTATGGGATGTATATTATTCATATCCAGAATGATATCATGTATCTAAAAATTATTTTTATTCATCACATGAAATTTAGTCTTGAATGGATATGATGGGGAGTGAATCTCATCACGTTCGTGGAGACGGTAATCCGTACGTACGCATGAGTGACAATATCATTATTTTGATATTAAAATAATATATAATTGGATGGTATATCCTATATAAAGAATCATTATCATGTTATATTTATTATTTAAATGAATTAAACATCATTATTATACACATCCAAATAATAATATATTGAATAATAATTACACCACGACGTGGAGACGGTAGGCCGTACGTACAGACGTATGGTGACATGTCATTCAAAGGATGGATAGAATAATGAATATGGTTGAACCATATTTATAATAACATAAAATTATATATAAGATACTGGATTTATTATTTTATAATGTAAATAACAAAGAAATAAGAAGTGGAAGAATAAAGGAACTTGAAAGAGGGTGGTGAAATCATTACCTCTTCTTCGGGTTCTTCCTTTTGATTTGATCAAAAGGGCTCATTAGGTTGGATTTATGATCAAAATAAGGCCTCTAGGTTGAATTGAGGGAAGTTTAGATAATATTTGGGCAGGGGTTTTCTGATCCAAAAGGCTTTGAAGGTGTGAATAATTGGTTAGAAGTGGTGTCATTTTATAAGGGGGAGGAGGGGCTCTTTAGGAAAAACTTAAAGTATTATTTTATAATAAATTAATATTCGGTTTCTAATGGCTCCAAAGTGGATTATTTAAAGACTAAGGTGGGTATGGGTCTAAATAATTTCAACCAATATATTTTAGATAGGTTTGGGTCATTATATTAACCTTATTTATTAGTTTTAACTCTTGGTTAATTAGTTTGACACTTACCATGTCACTTTGTATTTTTATATTATATAGTTAATAAACTTACTATATAACTAAAAGAGACCCCCAAGTGTTCCATTAATGATAAAAATATCATGATAAAAGTCATTTGGAAAAACATTATATTTTTAGGAATTTAATATCAATTAATAATATAATATTTGTTTTAAAAACTCTTTTATGTCAATTTTGACACTATTTGGTATTTGATTTTTTGTGAAAATCATAACAGCATGATTACTTAAAAACAAGTTAATTAAATAAATCCTAACATGTCATATTAACCTATAAAATTCATGTAATTCATTAAAAGTATCAAATTATATTTATTTGTGTATTTATAATATCAATTATTTTAATATTTCACTAATAAGGTAATTAATGCATCATCATTGTGTCATAAATAAATTAAATTATTTAATGTCTAAAAATTATAAATAAAATAACATTATGTAGGAAATATTTTTATATTTTTAATTAATATTTATAGTCGAAAATATAACATACATAACTCTATGTAAAAATTGTTTTTCTAAAAGATATAGGCTTATGTCATTTTTGTATTTACTTTAACTTAATTAATATAAAGTGTCATTATCACTTACAAGTGGATCTATGGGGTCCCAAAATCGACCCAAAGATGACCATGGTTGGACATGTATCAACCAATAGGGATACGCCACATTTTAGGGTAATTTATTATTATTATAATATTATTTGTTTACCCTTATTTACCGGATTTACCCTTTAATCATGGTAAATAAAATATTTACCGAAGTAATTATTCAAAATGTATAAAAATAAAAGTTACCTATTTAGACAATTTTGACATCCTGATTCCAAATATGGAGTCCATTTTTCCAAATTCAAAACACATAAGTGGCAGAAATTAATTTAAAATTAATTCCCTCTGTCAAAACAAAAAGCGTGTTTTTAAGAGATAATAACTATCAAAAGATTGACACTTGTTTATGTCCGGTTTAAATGTGAAATTATGTACAATGAAAAAAATTGTATTAAATGGTAAAAATATATTCAAAATATACTTTAAAACCACTCAAATTAATAATTTATCACTATTTATTATTTCGATTAAAAAAGTTGTTTTTAATAAAAAATTAGTAATTTTCACTATTCATCAAAATATAAAAGTTATCTGAAAAGTACCAAAATTCCATACTAGGATAATTTCGATATTAAAAATCCAAAATGAAGTCTATTTTGAAATATTAAATGTATAAAATTTCAAAAATTGGGTATTACTATTCATAACTGCTAGTTTTATTAGTTGTGGTGTGTGTTAGAACTTGAAGTTGCGTACAACACACGCTACTGTATTATTCAGCGAGAAGCATACTGTGGAATCTTGGGGTGTTACATTCTCCCCTCCTTCAATAAATTGCATTCTCACAATTTTTAAAATTGGTCTTGGGAATATAATGGAAACTCCCACATCGGAAAAAGAGTCAATAAAACTATCACTTTAAAAGAAAGAAAGAGAAGTACAAAGGTCACCCGAGATAACCTATACTAGGATTCAATGTAGAAAAACATGGATATGGATGATAAACTAAGTGTCATGTTATGATGGAGAGGGATAGAAAACATAATCAGGAGAAAGTTAACAACAAGAAAACCCCAAACTTGGGATGGGACAAACTGTCATTAGTTCCCCAGTAGGAAAAGTAAACGAACAACATTATTATTATTATTTTTTAAGTTACATTACATAAAGATGAGGAATTCATTTCTGAGATTGACTAAGAACATAAAGAGATATACTTAATTTTTAATTAAAGTTTCATTCTTTAATAAATTTATACTACTAACTCATTTTTAAACATTGAGTATTCCGGAAGACTTGGTCACACTAGAAGAGCTACAATAAAATTCTTATAGAATCACATGATCCATGAAGAATAAACTATAAATTTACCTTGTCTTTAGAGATTAATCAAAACCAAAATGATTAGTATAAGATCTGATGATCCCCAAAAAGGTTATTTCATTAGAGAAAGAAACACTAATCTTAATTTCTAAAATTAAACCAATAATACCCCAAAGTTAAATAAATAGCATTCAATAAAGAATTGTCCTTAAAATCCTTTAATAAAATCCAAAATAATATTGAAACTCAGAACTTAGAAGAATTTGGTTATGTAGTCTTCTACATTAAATGGTATCTCCAAATGACATCAATTACTCTTAAAGTCACATACTTAAAAGTAATTAACCTAATCACATATTCTCTATTATAGGTTAATAATTTTCATAAATAACCCAAATCACTATAAATCCACAATAAAAACATAGATAAAAATCCACCATTACTCCTCAAATGGAATCCCATACTATTCTATTTTCCTTTGGCATATAGTGTTCCCAAAAAATCGAACATCTTCCAAAATAACATTTATCACTTAATCACCAAATCATTTTCCTATACTAAGGGTATTCATTTGATAAGACAAAAGATCCCAAATCAAATTATTATTGATAAATAAAATCATTTAACTAAAAATAATAGTCACACTAACCAGGTACTTCACGTAGTCCAGTGGTAGGCAATAAATCCCAATTGCACTTTGGTTGTGGGTTCGATTCCCACAGCTTTGTCCGACGCGACGGGTTGTCACACGGTCTGTGTGTTGTCCTTTTTCAAAAACTATATTTTATAACATTACCAAAATGAGATAAATTCCTCAAAATAACCATAAAATAATTTAACCACAAATGTTATCTCATACCTTGCATTTTCATCCCAAATTATAATAACTTGTAATTTCCTCAAAACCAATGATCATATAAAACTAAATGGTTATTGATAACTATATCCATAGGAGAAAAGATAATTCTTCATCAAATATCATTCTCACATGGCAAACTGTAGGTTTACAAATACAAGAGAAAATTATTCCAAAGTAAACCCATCAACAAGGAGGATTAATACTTTTTAAACATTTATCTAACCATTTATTTCCACATAGCTTCTTCTTTGACCAAGAAAATATCCTATAGAATAGGGAATTCAATCAGGTAATGTCCAGTTCCCCTAAATTTACGGCAAATGACTGTCAATGGATTCATGGGACCATTTTTATCTTCTTCCATAGTACTCTTCATTTTTCTTCAGAAATTCTTCACTTTATGTCCTTCCTTCCCGCACGTAAAGCATTTCTTTATCCCATTGAGACACATTCCTAGGTGTCTCCTTCCACATTTCCTACATGATGGAAATTGAGGATTCCTTTCTCCATGGTCTCCACTGCTGTAGCTCTTATCATTCATAACCTTTCTCTTCTTTGTTGAGTCTGGGAATTGGTTAATATATATATTGTCGATCATATTTTTGGAAAATTGATTTTTCATGAAGACGATATCTTTTACGCCTATCAAAATTCCATTTTATTGCTCATTTCCACCACCGTTCCCACCTTGTACATCATTCTCAAAGTCATTATGACTTCCTTGGAATCCAGCCATTGACTAAAACCAGAAAGCATTGTGTGAGTAACAGTAGTCATAAAATCATTTAGAGAATATCATGTCACCATATTCTCAATTTGAAACACATTAGGATTAACCAAGGTCATTTACTCTCATCTTATATATAATACTTCAAATCGGTTTGTAAAAAAATGTAAATTATCCTAAGCATATCCCCCATGAGTGTCGTAACCAAGAGTTCATCAAGGCCCGTTGTCGTGCACCGGTTCCCATTCAAGTCTAACTCAAAGCGGTGTTTTCGGGTTTTACCCCTAGGCACATCTGTTCCAGAGCCGCCTCTACCTGCTCGTATCTAGATAGGGATGTATTTCTCTGAAAACTCACAAAATCTCTACAATACCAAAATTTTAGGAAGTTCTTCTATACTAATCCTCAAATTCCATCTTAGGGATATGTTCTCTAATCAGATTTTATCTAAATCTAGCTCCCAAGGTTTGTACTAAACTTCCTCTGATACCAACTATAACGCCCCAACCCCAGTTACCCAGAGTCGTTGCATTATTACATAGCATTGGCACGATCACAAAGGATCAAGTCTCGAAAGACCGATTAGTTTAGTAGTCTTGGAAACACTAGATATATTCATAAGTCCTACATTACATCATAAGGTAAAAAAACTACAACAAAATCTTGTCTTCATATCCCCTAATACTATCCATGCAGGTCATTCATAAATTACTTCTTCACATTCTATAAAAAATAAAACATTGAAAGAGGTGAGCTCAGATGCTCAGTAAGTATAACAATATAGCAGAAGCTTTCATAGATAAGCATAAACACTTAAGGCAATGTATAACTAAAACAAAAGCCTTTTACACTTTAAATTATGCATAATATGACAAAGATAAAATGAAATAATTCCATTTAATTATTCACATGGATATTCTACTAGTCGAATAATCACATGCAATATCAATAACCACTTTCATAATGATGGAATGCATAATGTCAGACTTTCATAACCACGTAGCCAAGGCCTCGTGCCAAGACTACAAATAAGATTTTGTCAAGGCCTCATGCCAAGACACTAGTTTGTCTCATGAGACCTACTGATGCATCGAGGAGCTATAGCGGGCTCCACCCTTCACTTACTAAGTCCAATGCATTCCTCATATGAAAATTTTGAAAAATAAACATCCGTATTAAAACTAGCATACGAAATGTCAATACTTTAACCACAAACCATGAATGGTATAAAAATATCACATCCAGAGTCAAACATAACTCATTTGATACAATATGGAATATTTTATTATATCAGATTAACCTCAATCCAGAATAATGAAGGATATTGATATAGATTAAAATAATCATTAAACTATTGAGAGAAATATCCCCCTTTTTCTTGAAAACATTTAAAAGTCACACTATCTGTCAAGAAGCCATTTAAAATAGATTTTTTAATCAAAGTGTCCCATACCACTTTGAAACTTTTAAAATGAATTTTGATTTTAAAACATTAATGTCCATATAAATAAATCCTTAAAACCATTTTTAAAACATGGACATTAATGAGAAAGATTTAGAAAAATAAATCATTTAAACATTTAAAATGATATTTTAGTTAGAGCTGCTAACCAAAAGAGATACAATTTAATAAAAATAATTTTGGTAATAAAAACTTTTTAATATCATGAGAATAAAGGGATTCATGATATACTATATCAAAGTACATTATATACACCATATAAAATTGATTTGGTGTATAAAAACAAAGGAGTCAGAATGGAATGTAAATTGAGATGAAATCTCTCATAAAGGACGTATCCTTAGGTTAAGGATAAATCAATGACATAATTATGTGTGAAAAATATAAATACACTCAATATTATTTTATATTCAGTGTAAAACAATCAAAGGACATTCACACATATTCTTGTAAAAACAACACCAATGAATTGGATGTTTAACTCAACAAATCGAGATTGAGTAAAAATTACTCTTATCAAGTTCATACCGATGAATTGAGAATTTATCAATGGAGTGATTATGTGTATCAAAAGTATATCCATAGAAAGGGGAGTTGAAATTATGACATAATCAAATGAATAGTGATTCCACACATAATCTTGGAGTAAAATAATCAATGAATTATGCGCAAAGCCGAATGAATGGAAATTGAAATTTCAAATTCCCTTATCGATTTGGTAACTTACGAAACATACAACCATGAAAGAAGGATAATACAACAATGATGTAAATATCCATAAATTAAATTATATTACACAATTAATACAATCACGGGTATTACAAACACCACATGCAACAAATAAGTGGTGAACAATAGAAATCTCACGAAATTAAAAGTGAGATAAGAAACCCCTTACTTTTTACCTTTTCCTTGGTCGACGGTAGGTTAACATTATGTATAATGGAGAAATAATTGTTATTAAATTATAAAAAAATCATTTACATTAATATGATATCATATATGATCTTTTAACATTGATTTGTTAATAATATCTTAGTATTATCATCGTTTCGGGTGTTAACAGATTCATTTTCCTTTATATTATTTGTTATGTGAGCCGTATTTGTTATGGATGGGATGTATCTTATTCATATCTAGAATGATATCTTGTCTCTAAAAATTATTTTTATTCATCAAATGAAATTTAGTCTTGAATTGATATGATGGGGAATGAATCTCATCGCGTTCGTGGAGACGGTAATCCGTACGTACGCACGAGCGACAATATCATTATTTTGATATTAAAATAATATATAATTGGATGTTATATCATATATAAAGAATCATTATCATGTTATATTTATTATTTACATGAATTAAACATCATTATTATACCCATACAAATAATAATACATTGAATAATAATTACACCACGACGTGGAGACGGTAGGTCGTACGTACGCACGTATGGTGACCTGTCATTCAAAGGATGGATAGAATACTGAATATGGTTGTACTATATTTATAATAAAATCATATTATATAGAATATAATGGAGTTATTATTTTATAATGGAAATAACAAATAAAGAAGAAGTGGAAGAAGAAAGGAACTTGAAAGAGGGTGGTGAAATCATTACCTCTTCTTCGGGTTCTTCCTTTTGATTTGATCAAAAGGGCTCCTTAGGTTCACTTTATGATCAAAATAAGGCCTCTTGGTTTAAGTGAGGGAAGTTGAGAGAATATTTGGGTAGGGGTTGGCCGATCAAAAAGGCTTTGAAGGTGTGAATAATTGGTTAGAAGTGGTGTCCTTTTATAAGGGGGAGGAGGGGCTCTTTAGGAAAAACTTAAAGTATTATTTTATAATAAATTAATATTCAGTTTATAATGGCTCCAAAGTGGATTATTCAAAGCCTAATGTGGGTATGGGTCTAAATAATTTCAACCAATATATTTTAGATAGGTTTTGGTCATTATATTAACCTTATCTATTAGTTTTAACTCTTGGTTAATTAGTTTGACACTTACCATGTCAGTATGTATTTTTATATTATATAGTTAATAAACTTACTATATACCTCCAAGCGACCCCAACTGGTCGATTAATGATATATCTATCATGATACAAGTCCTTTGTCCAAAAATTATATTTTTATGAATTTAATATCAATTAATAATATAATATTTGTTTTAAAAACTCTTTTTTGTCAATTTTGACACTATTTGGTATTTGATTTTTGTGAAAATCATAAAAGCGTGATTACTTCGAAAAAAGTTAATTAAATAAATACTAACATGTCATATTAACCTATAAAATTAGTGTAATTCATTAAAAGGCTCAAATTATATTTATTTGGGTATTTATAATATCAATTATTTTAATATTTCAATAATAAGGTAATTACTGCATCATCATTGTGTCATAAATAAATTAAATTATTTAATGTCTAAAAATTATAAATAAAATACCATTATGTAGGAAATATTTTTAGATTTCTAATGAATATTTATAGTTGAAAATATAACATATATAACTCTATGTAAAAATCATTTTACTAAAAGATATAGGCTTATGTCATTTTTGTATTTACTTTAACTTAATTAATATAAAGTGTCATTATCACTTACAAGTGGATACATGGGGTCCCAAAATCGACCCAAAGATGCCCATGGTCGGACATGTATCAACCAATAGGGTTAAGACACGTTTTAGGGTAATTTATTATTATTATAATATTATTATTTTACCCTTATTTACTGGATTTACCCTTTAATCGTGGTAAATAAAATATTTACCGAAGTAATTATTCAAAATGTATAAAAATAAAAGTTACCTATTTACATGATTTGGGAATCCTGATTCCAAATATGGAGTCCATTTTTCCAAATTCAAAACACAGAAGTGGCAGAAATTAATTTAAAATTAATTCCCGATGTCAAAACAAAAAGCGTGTTTTTAAGAGATAATAACTATCAAAAGATTGACACTTGTTTATGTCCGGTTTAAATGTGAAATTATGTCCAATGACCAAAATTGTATTAAATGGTAAAAATATATTTTAAATATACTTTAAAACCACTCAAATTCATAATTTATCACTATTTATTATTTCGATTAAAAAAGTTGTTTTTAATAAAAATTTTGTAATTTTCACTATTCATCAAAATATAAAAGTTATCTGAAAAGTACCAAAATTTCATCCTAGGATAATTTCGATATTCCGAATCGAAAAATGAAGTCCATTTTGAATGATGAAATGTATAAAATTTCAAAAAGTGGGTATTACTATTCATAACGTCTAGTTTTATTAGTTGTGGGGTGTGTTAGAACTTGAAGTTGCGTACAACACACGCTACTATATTATTCAGCGAGAAGCGTACCGTGGAAGCTTGAGGTGTTACAGTACCCACCCCCCACACCTATAATGTGCAATGTCCTCACTATAATAATTGAGAAGGTGAGAAGGAAGGATAAAACCTGGTGTGTTTCACTGGTATGTTGCTTCTTGAACAAGGAGTTCCTCCATCGGGAACTCCGAATGGGCTTCGTGGAAGTGCTCCAGCCACTGCCCATTAAAAGTGATGGTTTTCTTGGTTTCATCATTTTGAACCTGAAAAATACAAAATGGAGATACATTAATAATAGTGCATGGGCCAAACTAGCGGGAACGAAGCTTACCTGGATGCAACTTCAGCCTTGCATTATAAAGGAGGACCTTCTGCCCAATGTGGAACTGCCGATGAAGTATAATACGGTCATGGGCATACTTGGTTCTCTTCTTATAAATCCTGGAGTTTTCATATGCATCTCTTCTCATTTCCTGCAACTCTTTAATCTGCAACTTCTTTTGAGAACCTGCACCAGAAAGATTAAAATTGCATTGTTTGATGGCCTAGTAGGCCGAGTGCTCAATCTCAACAGGTAGGTAACACTCTTTCCAAACACAAGATGATATGGTGACATTCCAATGGGATTTTTGAAAGCAGTATGATATACCCATAATGAATCATCAAGTCGAAGACTCCAATCTTTTCTATTGGGTTGAACTGTTTTTTCAGGAATCCGTTTTACCTCTCTATTTGACACCTCAGCTTGACCATTGGTCTGTGGGTGATATGCAGTAGACACTCTATGACCAAACCCATACCGACGCAAAATTGATTGCATTATTTGGTTGTAGAAATGAGAACCCAGGTTACTGATGATAAACATAGGTAAACCAAACCTAGAGAAAATTTGGGTTCTCAAAAATTCTATAACTACCTTAGAATCATCAGTCCCGGTAGCTCATGCCTCTACCCATTTTGACACACAATCAACTACCAAAAGAATATAAAATTTGCCAAAAGAATTGGGAAATGGACCCATAAAGTCAATACCCCAAACATAAAACATTTCATTAAAGAGTAATGGTTGTTGTGGAATTTCATTTCTTTTAGATACATTACCCATTCTTTGACAATGAGGACAAGATTTACAAAAATCATGAGCATCCCAAAAAAAGTGTTGGCCAAAAGAGACCAGAATTGTGGATTTTACAAGCAGTCTATTGGGGACCAAAGTGACCCCCACAAGCAAGAGTGTGGCAAAACCTAAGGACGAACTGGAAATCGCTATCAGGAACACAACGCCTAAGGACTTGATCACTACAGGTGCACCAAAGGTAGGGGTCATCCCAAATGAACCAACGATAATCATGTTTTAGAAGAATGGATTGTTTTTTGTTGAAATCAGTAGGAATGAAATATGCTACCAAATAATTTGCAATTTCATCATACCAAGGAATAACATCTTGCACTCGGAACAATTGCTCATCAGGAAACATGTCATTAATGGTAATATAGGGGGATGAGTTAATTTCTGAAGATGGTAGGATCCTAATAATATGATCAGCCACCACATTCTCTGCTCCTTTTTTATCTTTAATTTCCAGATTGAATTCTTGAAGGAGGAGCATCCAACAAATGAGACGTGGTTTGGCTTCCAGTTTCTTAAGGAGATACTGAAGAGCTACATGGTCTGAGAACACAATGACTTTGAACCCCAAAAGGTATGATGTGAATTTGTCCAAGGAAAACACAATGGAAAGGAATTGTTTTTTAGTTGTGTTGTAGTTTTCTTGGGAAGGGTCCAAAGTACGTGAGGCATAGGCCATGAAATGTGGAGCGCGGTCAACCCTTTGTGACAAAACCGCCCCAAATTCATAGTTAGAGGTGTCACATATGAGCTCAAATGGTAAATACCACCGAGGTGGTTGGATTACCAGGGGTGACGTGAGACTCCATTTTAACTTATTAAAATCTTCCACACATTCTTTATCAAAAACAGATTCTTTTTCTTTTTGGAGTAATCGGGAGAGGGGGAGTGTAATTTTACTAAAGTCACGAATGAAACGACAATAAAATCCAGCATGACCTAGGAAAGACCACACATCTTGTACATTTTTGGGGAATGGTAGTGAGGAAATGACATCCAATTTGGATTTATCTACTTGGATACCATCCCTAGAAATGACATTCCCCAAAACTATAACTTGTCGCACCATGAAATGGAATTTCTCATAATTTAATACAAGATTATTTTCAATACAGTGACATAGGACTAAAGAGAAACTACTCAAACATTCATCAAAAGAAGATCCATAAACAGTGAAATCGTCCATGAATACTTCCATGAAATTCTCCAGGTAATCTGAAAAAATACTAACCATGCATCGCTGGAAAGTACCTAGAGCATTGCACAGACCAAATAGAATCTTCCTATATGCAAATGTGCCAAAGGGACAAGTGAAGGTAGTATTTTTCTGGTCCTCAAAAGAAATATGGATTTGAAAGTATCTATAATACCCATCAAGGAAACAATAGCAGGACTTACCCATTAGCCTCTCTAGAATTTGGTCAATGAATGGCCAAGGGAAATGGTCCTTCCTAGTGTGTAGGTTTAGTTGGTGATAGTCTATACGGATATTCCAACTATTCTGCACACGCGTTGGAACTAATTCATTGTTTTCATTTTTGATTACTGTAAGGCTAGTTTTTTAGGAACTACTTGAACGGGACTGACCCATTGGCTGTCAGAGATGGGGTAAATGATTCCAGCAACCAATCATTTTGTTACCTCATTATTCACAACTTCTAGGAGGATTGAGTTCAGCCAATGTCATGGATTCCTCACTGGTTTATCCTCATCATTTAATAATATATGATGTATAAAAATTGATGGGGTAATACTAGGAATGTCATCAAGTGTTCATCCCAAATCTTTTTTATACTCCCTCAATAGTTTAAGTAGTCGCAATTCATGCTCAGGAGGGAGTAAACTAGAAATGATGACGGGTAACTTTTTTCCATTCTCAAGATATGAATATTTTAAATCTTGAGGTAGTTGTTTCAGTTCCAATTCAGGTGTATTTTGGATTAATGGGAGTGTGTGTGAAAGTGATAGGTCACTGATCTCATCTAACTGCTCAATGATATCATCCTCAGATGAGGAATGAGCTTTTACAAGCTTAGAAGTATCATCGACGGTCATTGAATCTTCATTGTTTAAGAAATTATCAATTAATAAACATGCATGACACTTTTCTAGACAACTAAAATAATCAATACACGATTAATTACCAAGAATTTCAATCAATGAAGAAAACTCAGAAAGGGGATCGGTGGAAAGAAAAGTTATTTTTTAGGGGAAGGGAGTACATCAATTGAATTAACAGAGAAGAATATTCTTCTAAGGGGTGCTTCATGGAATCAAAGATGTTGAAATGGACTATGTCACCACCAAATTCCATATATAATGTACCATTATAGACATTAATTATGACTTTGGTGGTTTTCAAGAAAGTTCTCCCCAATATAATTGGGGCATGTCCATTCATCTTATCATCTTCCATTTTAAGCACATAAAAATTTGCAGGAAAAATTAAATTTTGCACCCTCACAAGAACATCCTCTAACACACCAAAAGGATGTGTGGTACTCCATTTGGCTAGTTTAAAAACAATTATAGTGGACTTCAGTTCCCCAACCTGCAATGTAGAGTAAATGGAGTGAGGCATCACATTTATAGAGGAACCTAAATCAAGCATAAAATTAGAAAAAGAATACTCCCCTATGGTGCACGGAATTGAGAATGTTCCATGATCATTTCACTTAGTGGGAAGTGATGGCTCTATCAATGCTGAAACATTCCTCCCCAAGCTCACTTTCTCATTACCCTGAAGTCGCCTTCGTTATGTACACATCTTTTTTAGAAACTTGGCGTACTGTGGAATTTGCCTCACAGCATCAATCAATGGGATGTTAACCTGCACTTTCTTGAAAATATCCAATATTTACTTATCAATTTCAGTTTCCATTTTTTTCTTGGTTGGGTGGACCTTTGAGGAAATGGAAGAGGAATGGTTGGGCTAGGTGACTCATTAATGTACACACTCTTTCCTTTGGAAGGGATTCTCTCAGGACAAGGTTCTTCAACATTTGGAACATTTTTAATGGTTGTGATAGAGGTTTCCTCAGGAGAGGATGACTCTAATAGAGGATTAATTTTACTTTCTAGTTGTTTTCAACTCCTAAGGGTGATGGTACTAGCATTTCATTTATCCATAGGGTTAACTACTAGTTGAGAGGGAAGTTTACCTGATCTGTGACTTTGAATTTCACCCACTGAGTTAGCTAGTCGGCCTAATTAGGTTTTGAGGTCTTGTATTGCTTCCCAAGTGGTTTGTTGAAATTGAATATTATTGGAAGCAATTTGTTTCATTATATCTTCTAGGATAGGCTTGGGTTTTGGAGGGGTTTGTTGGAAAGTCCTTTTGGGTGGTTTAGGATTTCTGGGTGGTGGTGGTGGATGACTACTTTGACCCTATTGGTTCCATTGTTGTTAAGGTTGGTTTGAATAACCCCTTGCCTATAGGATTAGTTATTCTTCCACCCAGGGTTGGATGGATAGTAAGGTTCTTTCTTAAATGGTTGGTTATCGGGGTGACCTGGAAAAATTTCCTCACAACTCTCAAATGTTTCCCTCAATTGAGGACATTGGTCAGAGTAGTGGGTGTCAGAATAACATATAACACAATGTATGGGAGGAGGAGATTAGGATTTCCCTTGGGAAAGAGAAAGTTGTAGAAGAAGGGTACATACCTCTTCGAACTTTGTGTCCACCTTCTTCCCGAATTCAGTACTTTTCACCTCATGGACTCCTCGAATCGGTACATTGGACCTTGAACCAAATTGTTTTGTGTTTTGCGCCATGTTCTCAATCATGGTTCTTGCAACAATTGGGGTCTTATCAACTATCACACCACCTACAACATCATCAATCATATTTTTATCAATAGGGATTAATCCTTCATAAAAATATTGAATTAAAAGTTGATCACTTATTTGGTGGTGTTGGAAACTTGAACCTAACCTTTTAATGAATTCCCAATATTCATGTAATGTTTCCCCTTGAGATTGTCTTATCCAACAAATTTCTTTCCTTAATGTTGTAGTTCGAGAGGTTGAGAACTATTTTTCAAGAAAAATGCATTTCATGTCCTCCCAACCTCTTATTGGGGAATTATCATAATATAACCAATCTTTTGCTGAATCTTCTAATGAAAAAGGGAATTCACTTAACTTTAATTGTTATTCATTCACATTTGTAGGTTTTAATTTAGAACACACAGTGTAAAATTATTTTAAATTCTTGTGTGGGTCCTCTCCCGGAATTCTATGGAATCTTGGTAATAGATGAATTAAACCATATTTTAGTTCAAAATTGGGTTCCTCGCCTTGTAATTGAATATAGGTGGGTTGGATATCAATATCAGGAGAGGTTAGTTATTTTAGTGTTTGATTGTTTTTATCCATGTTATTCACAATAATTTCAGTTTTAATGTGGGTTTCCAAAGAAGAAGAAGAAGGATCGATATGAGTGTTGATGTTTTGTGCGTCCTCCTTCAAAGGTTCCTCTTGTGTATCTCGGGGTCGCTGATATAGGATACTCTTCGGTTCAGGTTCGAAAGTTTGTAAGTCTACCAGAGTAGAACACATCATACACAGAACCTACACAATAAATAAATTATAACACACAAATAAATTTAAAGGTAGAAGATAAAACAAACAATCATTCACAAAATTTACAAAGAAAATTATCAAAAACACGCACTAAAACCGAAGCGCTCCCCGATAACGGCGCCAAAATTTGACCGCACTATCGTGACACATCAAATTGATTATGATATTAAGATTTATTTATAGTCTAGAGAAGACCCTAGGTCATATATCAAGGAGCGTTGATAGGTTTTGAGTATGTATTTTTTATAAGAATTACTAAAAGAGGGGGGAGGTTTTGAAAACAGATTTAAGTAAATTAATTAATTAAAGAGTTAAATATATGATAAATAAAGGTAGTATATTAATAATTATGAGAGAATAATATCATTTCAAGTTCACTACACATCTTTTATAGTTCATTGTTCTGAAAATTTAACATGGTTTTGTTTAATTCTTTATTTGAAGGTTGTCAAGATCTTGACTCCCCTCTTGCCTTTTCAAATGTTGCTTAAAGAACCACCCCTTGGAACAACAATCGTGTTGTCAAGATTTGGTTATCAAACATAGAATAAGAGGTATACAAAATAATACTTAAATATTATTTATGTGTGAGATAAATAGGATTATTGTGTTGTCCAATCGGAACAACCCAAGATTCCCACTTGAAATCTCAACCCAATCGGTGTTGAAATAAAAAGCATTCCACTTAATTATAACAAATGAAATGTAATCAGGGAGAATAATTTCAAGAAAAAAATTAAGGGAAATATTAAACACACAAATTATAAAAAACTAGTAGAATAACATTTACTAGAACTCCCTCCCATGTTTGTGTAGCTCCCTCAAAATGATCGTCCACTGTTTAGCTCGCCATCGAGAGGAGGAGAAGGATCAGGTGGAACTCCCTCTTCATCCTTGATTCCCAGATGAGGATAGGTGACTAAAGAACTCCTTGGATCATGAGAGGACTTATTTTTATCTCCAAAATACCATATATTTTCCTCCTGGACTAACTTACAAATGGGGAGCCCAAGGTGCCATTTTATAGGAAAATGTGAAGGTGGTTTTGAGCACACAGATTTCTTAAAACCACTTGTCACATTATTTTAGACCTCCAGAAATCCTTATATAGATTTTGAGAAAATAAAAAAGTTGTATCCCCACCTCTTGGATATATCCAATGAATGTTTTACACAATTTGGAAACCTATATCCTGAGATATGGACAGATCCCAACACACCACTTTTGACATCGTGCAGATGCGGTGTGCTGGACAGATCAGATCGGTTGGGCATCCATATGGCCGAATGAGTCTTGGGTTTATTCATATGAAATGTATCCCAATTAATTTTGAACCATCCAAAAAAATTTCAGCCCATTTGGATGCACGGTTGAGGAGAAGTACGTGGATGAGTCCACTGGTGTGCATGGATCTTGCGCAGTTTTCCCCATTTTTCTTGGACATCATCATGGGCCCTCCAAATCACCTCTTCCTGCAATGGAATCATAAAAAAAGTAACATTGTAATTTTTAACAGTGATAAACACAAAATAAATTATTCAAACATGGAATTAAACTTTTCATTATTTTTATAATTTTCAATATAAAACAATTTTAGCACAATAGTGTAAAGGTGAAAATTACACAGTGAATTGTGGTATGATCAATAGTTGGGGATTATGTGTGGTTATCTACCCATATGAATGGAGTGATCTCACTTGGATGTGGCATTCTAGGTAAAATCAGGATGTATGGTGGATTATTTGACAAATTGGATGAGATGAATGGTATGGAACCGACGTGAAGATGATGGTTGTGTTGGGCTTGGACCTCAGGGAGGATTCCTACGTATCCTAGTGGATGGGAATCAAAGTCCATGTAGTTAAATGGAGTGATGGGAAACCTGAGGAGGCAACCCATGAGAATGTAACACATGGATGGGGACCCAAAGGAAGTAGAACCTCTGGGTTGGTACATGATCTTCCTGAGACCCAAAGGCTTGAAGGAAATGCTTGGATGGGAAATGGGTGATAGGATTGAACTCTAAGGTGGCTTCCTATATATCCCTATAACAGGGGATCAAAGTACATTTATTTCATGATGGGTCATATAATTGGGGCGTACGCAAAGGACAGTGACCCAAAGGTATGCTGGGGCTTACACATGGTTAGCATCCCATCACAAGAGGGACACTCTTGATTGGAGGAGTATGGTGAAGTGTGGGGTTTATACATGGTTGGAATCCCACATAGATCAGAACACGTTAGGGAGGAAGATCCCAGAGATGCATCCTAAAAATGGAAAGTATCACATCAGGAGGGAACATCCCTTAGGAGAGAGTACCAGAGTTTACCATAGGTTAGGGTTGGACCTCAGAGAGGCTTCCTACATATCCCAGCGGCTGGGAATCAAAAACCGAATAGTTCAGAGGGGAATACAGGTTAACTTCATGAGGGATGAAGGTGAACTGGCATGAAATGCAAGGAACAGTTGGATTACTGGGAATGAAGGGCTTGAACCTTGGAGAGTCTTCCTACATACCCTATCTAGGAGACAATGATAAAAGTCCATGTAGTTTAAGTGGATACAGTTTAACATCATACGAGATGAGGGGAATGGGACTTATGTGCAGTCAATGGCATAGGTGGATTTCATGGTTGCTTCTTTCTCTAATCTCACATGATTCATGCTTGGTGTGGTAAACAAGAGGTATCGGAAGACCTGACGATCGTGTTTCAAAGGTGTGGCCACAGGGGATGGTGTGGGGCTTATGTACGACTAGTAGGCTAGGAATAAGAATATTGGGACTTAATCTAGGAGGGAAGCTCGAGAAGGTAGTTCGGGGCTTACGCAGAGACTGCCCGAGGTTCACATGGTGATACATTCCAAAGGGAGAGAGAAATCGGAAAATCTTTGATGCTCATTCCCCTTCAAATTCTACCAAGCCTACCACACATGTGGCAAATCATAGTTTAACGTCATGTTTTGGGAATGAGGGTGCTTGGAAGTTTAACATCCTGTATCTCGAACAAAGATAACTAAATCCTCACCCCTTGGACTTACATAACTTGTGCTAACCCACACTTGGGGGAAGGAAGGCACAAGAAATTATAGTAAATAATGGGGTGGAGGAGTGGTCACTCGAGGGAATCACGTTAGCATGGCTTTGCGAAGAATTAATAGCTCTTAACATGACTATGTGAAGAAGCATAAGGCAGGGAAACTCTATATGAAACACCACTAGAGGAACTATGAAATAACTTCACACAAGCCTTGAGGGTCATGTGAGAAAAGGGTTTGTGAGTCCAGGGGGCTTGATAGGAAGTGCTTCGTGAAGGAAAGGCACTTCATGGAGGAAAGGTGCTTCATGAAGGAATAATTATTTGATAATGAAGGTTGCTTTAAGAAGGAATGTGGCTTCATAGAGTAAAGGTGCTTCACGAAGGAGTAGTGATCCATGAAGGGAGGTTTCTTTTCGAAGGAATGGGGCTTTGTAAAGGAAGGAATTTGGCGGAGCATAGATTTTCCTTAGCAAAGGGTTCTTTATTTAAAGAGTTCTACCCAAAGGCTTAATGATTCGAGTAGCCTCGAGCAACTTGAAGGGGATCCCTCCTTTACAAAGGGTGAAGGACTTTTCAAAGGGAATCCCTACCATAGGTAGGGGTCATGAAGAACAAAAGGAGATATGACTCACAATGCTCAAGTACCTTGGGCGATCCATATTTGGGTTCGCAAAGAGATTCATGATACAGGATCTGGGAAGGAGAAAGCTTGGAGTAAAAATGGTTTGGTGGGTGGGGGGTGAGCCTTCTATTTATAGGTAGCAGAGGTTAGCGACATTCGTAGGGCTCACCGTGAAGAAATACCAAGGCACCGTGAAGAAAAATTGAAGCTGTAGAGAAGATACATTCATGGTGGATCATGAAGGAAAAGTGACGCAACAGAGGAGATACGTTCATAGAGGATCTCCAAGGAAAATTAATGACATGGATGAGATACATTCATAGAGGATCATGAAGGAAAAGTGATGCCACATAGGAGATACGTTCACGGAGGATTGTGAAGGAAAAGTGATGCCATAGAGGAGATAAATTCATGGAGGATTGAGAAAGAAAAGTGATGCCAGAAAGGAGATATGTTCGCGGTGGATTATGAAGGAAAAGTGACACTTTGGAGGAGATACATTCGCAGCAGATTTCTAAGGAAAATCAATTCCACAGAGAAAATACATTCACAACAGACCATGAAGGAAAAGTGAAGTTGTGGAGGAGATATGTTCACAACAGATCGTGAAGGAAATTTTATAGTGTAGAAGAGATATGTTCATGGCGGATCATGAAGGAAAAGTGACACCATAAAGGAGATACATTTGAGGCAAATCACGAAGGAAAAGTGACTCTGCAAAGGAGATACATTAGCAGTAGATCATGACGGATCTCTGTGGAGTAGTTTCATGAAATAGACCCATTTTGATGATTCTTGATGGATTCTAAGGCCATTCGAGTGTAGGATTTTCAACACCAAAGGTCTTAGTGACCAAATTCCATGGAATTTAGGACTTTAAAATGTAAATAAACCATACAAAGTGAGTAATAGATCTAAAAATCATATAAAATCCATATCTACATTCTCATAGATTTTCATCTTCAATCCATTTAATTCATTCGATGTCATTCTATATAGAATCCTTAATATATGCATAGCACTATGTGTGATCTCTATTAAAAATTCAATCCCATGACCTATTGGTAGACCAGAAAAATCTTTTAGGAATACATCAACATATTCCTACAAAATAGTCATATCATCAATATCATTTACATAAACACCCTACATGATTCTGTATTAAGACCCATATAGTGAAAGTAACTTCTATAGGATTTATATGGTCATACTTGAACTAATATATGATAATAGTTTGGTTTAAGAAATGAAATGTGACTTCCATATAAAAAAATTAACATGGAATCTATATAAAGAGATCCAATCAACACCCAAAATAACATAAAATTCCACTAAAGGGAGAATAATAATATTTTTAGTAAGTATATTCAAAAAAACTTATATTTTATAATATTTATAGACTTTGTATTCAATCATCATACTACTATAAAATTTCACTGATAATTCAATATCTAGACTTTGGGTTTGTGAATTAATTCCCCTAGAAAACTTTCAAAATATAAATGAGTGGGTAGAACCATAATAAAAAAATTTATATTACAAAGTGGATGATGAATTACCCTTCAACATATTCATTTTCTTGACCCACTTCAGTAGTAGGGACTTTGAAGGTTTTACCTTTTTAAATTGGCTACAGAAGTTGCAAAAAATTGATTTTCATCATTAACCCTTGGGTTTATTCACTTGTTAGTAAAATTCTTATTCTCCTTATAATTGAATAATTAGAGTGTGTGTGATACATTAGAATAAGATTTATTTTCATCCATATCATTAGTTATCCCCTTCATATCCCTTCAACATTCATGTTATTAATGGAATTATCATCCACACTAGAATCATTTACTTGTTCCTTTTAGAAAATTCCCTCCTGATTATTCCCACATATTTGGAAAATAGAAAGATTAATTTTGTTTTATTCAAGGGTTTTATTTTTTAATTTTCCTTAAAAATTTATTTTTATCTTCTCATCCCCCAAACCATGAAAATAGTGGAATTCTTTAATTACCATTTCTACCATGAGATAAAATTGATCAATTTATTCATATCTACAAAAATTCCTTATAGCCAATGATAATATGAGATGTGATTTTAAGAAACTAATGAAATAATTGATTTTTCTTTTTGGTGTAGTGGTAAAACCGGAAACATAATTTGAAGGTCTTGTGGAGTTTTCTTCATAAGTACCAATGGATCTATCCTTAATTTGTTTCATTCTAGAAATTATCTATCCATTTATTTAATAGTATAGGGAAAATATTTAGAGGAGAGTATTTTAATAAACTCCACACATTCCATAGAGTCTGTAACATCCTGGTTTCGAAAGCCACCCAGAGGTGCCCCATACCCGGTTGGTCACATGGCATCAAGTACATTTCCCCGCACGCCAGAGGATGCTGAATAGTAGTGAGGGATTGTTTGTGATAGTGGGGAAACTATGCCCTCATTGGCAGAGTATGCAACGGAAGTAAACAACACACAATAGCATAAGCAGTAAATATCAAACAATAGTAAACAATGGAAACCTAGAGTAATAAACAACTGGAGCACATATGTATATAAAATGATGCATGATACATATGTCTAGGAAAGCAGTCAAACAAGTCACAATGCTGGAAATACAACTAGTGCTAAACCTATGTACAAAAAAAAAGCTAAACATCTCCTCAGTATCGCAAGCCTAAGCTTGGTACCATGCTCTCCAGCTCCACATAAAGTCAAGTACATGAAGTAGAAGGGTGCTTACCCTTATCTATACCTATAGAAATATAATTTGTTTGGGCCCAAAAGCATGGCCCAAATAGGGTGTGAGACTAAATCACAGTAGGCAACCACCCAAAGATCTGTGCCTAACAGTCAGTGAATATATGGTAGGTAAAAGTACAGAAAGCAGTAAATAGGAAAGTACTTAGTAGTAAACAATCCACAGTTTCAATATCAAGCAACAACAAAACAAACAGCTAAACACAAACAGGTAACCCTCTGGGAAGTACTCACAGCCATCCCCTCTGGTCTTACCTAAGAAGTACAAGAAAACATTTGGGCAGTTCACTCGGCCTAGCCTCTCTGCTTCATCCATAGAACTCATAAATACTCTCTGAGGAAGCACTCACAGTAAATTCCCCTTATAGTCTAAGGTGGTTAGGGACTCTCTAAGGAAGCTCACACGGTCAATTCCCCTTATAGCCTCAAGGTCAAGGACTCTCTGAGGAAGCTCACTCAATCAATTCCCCTTATAGACCAGGTTGTTCAAAGACTCTCTGAGGAAGCTCACTCGGTCAATTAACCTTATAGTCTAGAGTAATCAAGTTAATTCAAAGTAAAACAATGAATCTCTAAGGAAGCTCGCACGATCACTCTCTAAGGAAGCTCACTCGGTCAATTCCTCTTATAGTCTACTATACCAAGTTCTCACAGCCCTGTGTAGGTCAATGAGCATAGCAATGCAATATGGACAAAGTAACCCTACATAACTACTTGGCTAACCAGTCTACAAAATATCAAGTATGTCAGAATACAAACTCTCTATCCTATAGCAACAGGCATGGAAAACATGCAAGGCGGCCAAACTGGCTAAACAGGACCAAACATTTGTAAACAGAACATGAAAGGGAAATACATCCAAAGCATAGTAATCAATCCTATTCATATCCAAATAACCTCTACACAAGCATACAAGCATGTAAGGCAATCAACAGGGGTAAAACGGTAAACATGCAATACCTCGTTCAAGGGTATTGGTGGAATTTTCACATAATACTCAAATACTTTGAACAGAAAGGCACAGACCACCTACCTCAGCATTGTAGGAATGATATACGTGAACCTCAGAGCTTGAATCACCCTAAAATGCTGAAGATCTACAAAAACGTCCAAAACATTTAACCCACGATATCTCACGAGAGAAGAGAAATTAGAAGATGGTGTTCTAGGAGAAGAGAGAACTCACCGATGCGATTCCAACGCAACCGACTATGTTTGATTCGGAGGACAGATGCATGCTCGGGGGTTCTTCGAAGATCCGCGGCTGTACAGAGCTCTCAGTCGAACGAGACCTAAAAGAAGAGAATTCTAGAGATTAGACGCGACCCCGGTGCATTTAATGAAAAAAAGTACACGACATGTACTTTTTTAAGTACACAACATGTACTCACCATTTCCATACTCTCCTTTAAGCGGCCTCTAAGTCACTCCCACATGGCCATGTGTGTGGCTACTACACAGATAGCATACGGCCTCCTGTGGCAAGGCAGTACACAATGTGTACTCATAAAGTACACATCGTGTACTTTGAAAATTTCCAGAAATTCCTTTTTTCTCAAAAACGACCAGAAAAGGAAAAACATACCTAAAAAGAAGATCTGGGTTCTTACAAACTTTCTCCCTTAAAGAATTGTGTCCCTGAATTTCCCTAACGCATCATAGAAGAAGAAACCCTGAACAGCTCTGGCCACTGTGCTCGTACATCAGCTTCCCTCTCCCAAGTCTCATCCTGTAACCGCCCGTGATTCTATAGAATTCATACCAGAGTAACAGACTGGTCACAGAGAACCTTTTTAATGTGATCAACAATCCAGATAATATGCTATTCGAATGATTCATTCACTTAAATCTCAACCTCCTCAGGTTGAAAGACATGATATGGGTCTGAAAAGTAACATTAAATCTGAGAAACGTGGAAGACGTCGTGCATTGATTGGTACCTCTGAGGTAACTGCAACCGATAGGCAACCGGCCCAACTCTCCCCAACACCTCAAACAGTCTGACATACCTCGGCGAAATCTTACCCTATCTCCTAATCCTCTTGTGTCCCAACCTCGGTGTGACATGCAGGAAAACCTGATCCCTGACCTCGAACTCCAGAGGTCGTCTCCGCTGATCAACATAAGAATTATTTCGAGACTGCACAGTAGCCATCCTCTTTCGAATCAACTCTATATGCTCTGTGGTCTCCTGAACAAGACGAGGTCACAGCAAAGTTGCCTCTCCTACCTCCATCCAACATAAGGGTGATCAGCATGGCCTACCATACAAAGGATCATAAGGTTCCATCTGAATAGTTGCTTGAAAACTGTTGTTTTAGGAAAACTCCACAAGAGGTATATGCTTCTCCCAAGAACCTCCAAAATCTAGAATGCATGCCCAGAGCATTTCCTCAAGCACCTGAATTGTACGCTCGGACTGGCCATCTGTCTAGGGGTGGTAAGATGTACTCAAAAGTACCTGTGTACCCAAAGCCTTCTGAAGCCCCTACCAGACCCGAGAAGTAAAACGAGCATCCCTATTTGAAAAAATGGAGTGTGGAACTCCATATAGACGTATAATATCTCGGATGTACAACCGTCCCAGCTTATCGACACTAAAAGTATCCTTGATCGAAAAGAAGTGAGAATCCTTCGTGAGTCTATCAATAACAGCCCATACTACATCATTCCCTCGAGGAAACCTCAGAAAACCGGTCACGAAATCCATCGCGACATAATTCCACTTCCACTCGGGAATATGTAACTACTATAGAAGCCCTAATAGCTGCTGATGCTCCGCCTTCACCTGCTAACAAGCGGAACACCTCATGATGAAACTAGCAACATCCCTCTTCATACCTGGCCACCAATACTGACAGTGTAGATCACGATACATCTTGGTGACACCAGGATAAACTGACCAAAATGAGGAATGAATTTCCCACATCATCTCCTCACGTATATCTGCTGGAACCCATACACGCCCCTAGAAATGCAAGATATCATCCTCTTATATGGTCCATCCATGAATAGGGTCCTCTCCTGACACACTCTCCCATAAGATCAGGCCTTCAGAATCTGATAGCTACCTTATTCGAACTCGATCAAGAAGAGTAGAGGTAACAACTAAAGATGATAGAAAAGTTTGACCCTGTCTGTCATGCACCTCTAAATGCATCTTAGATAACAGAGCCATAAGGTCCCACTCATTGCTGGCCTCCTAAAATGCCTATATTTGAGTCCTCCTGCTCAATACATCAGCCACCGTGTTTCTCTTCCCAGGAATATAGGCAAGCTCAAAGTCAAAGGACTGTAGGTACTCGACCAACTTTCGCTGTCTTAAATTCAAATCACACAGAGTGAAGATGTGCTTGAGACTTTTGTGGTTTGTGAAAACCACAAAATGCTCTCCTAGAAGATAATGTCTCCAACGGCGTAGGGCATGAAAAATAGCTACCAACTCCAGATCGTGCGTTGGGTAATTCCTCTCATGTGGCCTCAACTGCCAAGAGCTGCACGCAACGACTCCATCTCCCTACATTAGCACAACTCCCAACCTGATACCTGACACATCCCAGTAAATAGTATAGATCTTTCCTGGCTCTGGAAAGACTAGTATTACTGATGAATTCAACCTCTCTTTCAGCTCCTGAAAGGCTGACTCACAAGATTCTGACCATAAGAACTTCGCACCCATCTTAGATAGACCCATCAGCGGTTCTTCTAAGTGTGAAAAGTCCTATATGAAACGTCTATAGTATCCAACCAGCCCTAGAAAACTCCACAACTCAATGGTATTCTTCGGCTTCTCCCAGGAAACTACTTCTCTCACTTTCTCTGGGTCTACTAATACTCATGTCGCTGAGATAATATGACCTATGAAGTGAATCTAATCCATTAAAAAGTGGCACTTTGAGAGCTTAGAATATAACTGATGCTCCCTCAATGTACTCAAAATGATCTCAAGATGGGTAGCATGGTCGTGCTGAGTATGAGATTACACCAAGATATCATCCTCAAAAACAACCATGAAGGAATCCAAGTATGGATGGAACACTCGGTTCATCAGTGCCAGGAAAACTACAGGTGCATTCGTGAGACTGAACGACATAACCATATACTCGTATAGACCATACCCACTCTAGAAGGCTGTAAGAGGTATATCTAATGGTCTAACACGCAACTGATGATAACCAGACCTCAATTCAATCTTTGAGAACACTCAGGCTCCCCGAAGTTGATCAAAGAGATTATAAATCCTTGGTAAGGGATATTGGTTCTTGAATGTCAACTGATTCAACTTCCGATAGTCCACACAAAGCCAGAGGGTTCCATCTACCTTTTTCGCAAATAGTACAGACGAACCCCTAGGAGAAGTACTGGGTCAGATGAAACCCTTTGCTTGCAACTCCTCCAACTATTTCTTGAGCTCCTTAAACTTTGGTGTAGCCATCCTATAAGGAATAATATACATCGGTTCCACTCCTGGAATAAGCTTAATCGATAATTCTACCTCGTGATCTGGAGGAAAACCAGAAAATTCCTCTTGAAATACATCTCTGAAACGATCCACCACTGGATGAAAGTATAACTGTGAAGTCCCCTGGTCATCCAGATATAGACTAGCAATATGGGTTGTAACTCCTCCTAACCCACGATGCTTTGGACCCACTCTGCTCGCCTGGATATCCCATTTACCCCTATGAAGAAAAGATTCACCTTCTAGTGACGTGAAACTCACCCTACGTCAATAACAGTCGACAAATGACTAGAATCGAACTAAATAGTCCATTTTGAGAATGACATCATAGCCTGTCATATCTAGGACATAGAGGTCCCATATAAAGTGACATCCACCAACCTCTAGTGGGAACTCCTTGCACTGACGTACACTAGTCGTTCTAGTCCCTAACGGTGTGTCTAGCGTCAAAATATCAGTAGAAGAAAAGATGTAGAGACCAAGGATCTCCATGAAAAAAATAGATATAAAGTTATGGGAACCCCCTGTATCGAAAAGAGTAGAATCTAAAATTGAGGCTACTAAGATCGTACCTCGAACTATAGAGGGTCCAAAATCCTTCTCATGCTGGGTCTGCTCCACTACAAAAGTTTGGCATAAGACGCGGCCCTGTGACCTTACCTGACCACTCTGAGCTGATCCACCCTGTTGTTGATGAAGAACCGGTGACTGACTACCACGACCATGACCTCCAGCTCGGCCCAAATGGCCAGAAGAACTCAAGTTCCTAGACTGGTGAGAAACTGGTGGCGCTACTCCTGAACGAGGAGTCATAGAAGAAACCTTGTCACCAGTTACTGGTGAGAAGAACTGACAAAAGTGTTGAAGGTGACCCATATTGCTGCAAGATCAGCACTCCACTGGGTTTCTAGGGCAACGTGGCCTCATATACCCACTCTTCCCACACTGGTAGCACACCACCTGGATTCCAGAAGATGTATCCCGCCTACTCTGATCTTCTCGTGTATACTCCCTACGGCGCTTCCTATTTTTAGGAGAAGGGATACTAACTCTGGATGTCGAACCACCCTAGCTCACTACTCCAGAATCCCTCAGATTTCTCTCTGTGATCAGTGCCTGGTTGACGATTGAAGATATCAAAGTCAACCTGAATATGTTTACCAATGATCAGATGTCATGCCTCAGAACAACCTCAAACTTCTGTGCAAGGAACAACTCATCTCCTCCTGGAATAGGTTTGAAATGCTGCAGCTCTATGAAGTGAGAGGAATACTCTATAATAGAAAGAGTACCCTACTCCAGACTCATGAAATCTCAGGCTTGATCGGCCCTCAAGGTCTTCGGATAGAAGTAATCATAGATGATGCGCCAAAACTCATCCCAAGTCATATTCTGTTGGTGTACTGCCTGTGAGATCACATCCCACCACCTCTTGGAGGAGTCTCGGAGCATGTAGGTAGAAAGATTCACCCTCTTCTCTAGAGGTATCTCCAGATTCTCAAAAATCATCACTTGGCTTCTAGCCATGACTCTGTAGCTTGGGGTCCTCCATCCTCTGAGAAAGTAGGAGGATGCTGCTGTTGAAAGACCCACGTCAATTCTGCCATTGATGGGGTAGGAGACGACGCTCACTGAAAGGTCTGAATCATCCTCAAAAATCCCTCTCTGAACTATGCAGCAACACCTGTGTTAGGTATAACGGCTGGTGCCAAGACTGGCACAACAGGAGGATCTATTGGAAGTCCCTGATTGGCCATGTCCGGTGTCTGATCACCGCTTGGCAACTGGCACACAACCGGAGGATGTCTCGGTGGCATGACTCTGCAAGGTCAAGTGCACACCTTAAAAAATATTATCAAGGACTGAAAAATAGAAGCATAAGAGGGGAACATGAGAAAGAAAGCATCCAAGTTTTACAAAACATGACTTCACGACATATACAATTCCTACACGATGTGTTCCTTTAAGTCATTTACATGGGAATGTACACCTACCCAAACTAGTCATGTAACACCCGAAACACATGGTGTGTTGTATTAACACACGATGTGTATTGAATCCCCTTTCCCTGCCCGAGTACTTATACACGGTTAATCCACACGTCTCTCCTAAGACAAGACTACACGATGTGTTCAAGGTAGACATGATGTGTACTGAACAAGCTTCATCTATCCCGTGTTGTTAGTGACACAGCCTGACACATAGCTCACACTAAACAGTGTGTTCCAGATGGACATGACGTGTGCATGAAAGGATAACACCGACCCGTGTTGTTAGTGACACAGTCGGGTACCTGGGTTATACTACACGACATGTTCAATCATGATACGACTTGTATAGCTTAAGGTTTATCCATCCGTGTAGTTAGTTACACGGGTGGGCAGAGGGTCAACAATACACGGTGTGTTCGACCGGTACATGGCATGTTCCCACCAAACTTTCCCCATCCAGCATCTCTACCCACACGACCTATTACACGGTTAGAGACTACACAGCATGTACTTAAGAAAAAAAGTTTCTTCCCAAACAGAAGAACACATGGCATATAGTCAAAACTACACAATGTGCATTCTAGGTTTTTCTAGATAGTAAACCTCAGAAACTACTCTGGAGCCCAGAAAAACACTGAAATGAACATTGAAAGTTCCAAATTCCGATATGTGGGGGTCCATAATCCCCACGAATCAAAGCTTGGCATCTTATACATGTTATGACACGACAAAGAGGGTAATGATCCACCAAATTCCGGTCCATGAGGTCCCATAACACCTCAATAACCAAAGTTTGGCATTCATTCAAGAAAAAACTTACACAAAAAATACCCTATCAAACAACATGTATTCTTATCAAGGCATATATCACAACAACATTAATATTCTACATAACGTCTATCACAACAACATGTAATCACTAATGCATCCTAGATGACACAAAAATAATGCATGAAATGTGATGTCTAGAAAGTGCCTATATGATGCATGAGATGGCATACCCTCATCTCATTGGGTTGTGATAGAAATAGAACCTCAATAACTCCAACAATAATAACACAAAACTTGTGAGTTACCCAACAGTGAAAACCAAATCAACCATAAAATTGAAAAACTAGAAGGAATTTCAATAAACGAGGTAGATTGGATTTTCCCTGTACACAGGTTAGCTACTACCAGGCACAACTTATTACCAAGTACCTATTCCTTCCTATCCCTGGATAAAGTCTCTAAACAGTAAGTCAAGAGAAAAGAATCCCTCTGATACCACTTTGTAACATATCAGTTCTGGAAGCCACCCAGAGGCACCCCGTACCCAGTTGGTCACATGGCCTCAATCACATTTCCCCGCACGCCAGAGGCTTCCAACTAGTAGTGAGGGCTTGTGTGTGATAGTGGGGAAACTATTATCTCATTGGAAGAGTAGACAACGGAAGTAAACAACACAAAATAGCGAAAGCAGTAAATATCCAACAATAGTAAATAGTGGAAAACTAGAGTAATAAACAACTGGAGCACATATGTATATAAAATTATGCATGATACATATGTCTAGGAAAGAAGCCAAACAAGTCACAATGATGGAAATAAAACCAATTCTAAACCAAAGTACAAAAGAAAAAGATAAACATCTCCTCAACATCGCAAGCCTAAGCTTGGTCCCGTTCTCTCCAGCTCCACAGAAAGTCAAGTACCTGAAGTAGAAGGGATCTTTCCCTTATCTATACCTGCAGCAATATAATCTGTTTAGGCCCAAAATCATGGCCCAAACAGGGTTTGAGACTAAATCCTATTAGGCAACCACTGAAAGATCTGTGACTAATAGTTAGTGAATATATGGCAGGTAAAAGTACAGAAAGTAGTAAACAGGAAAGTACTCAGTAGTAAACAATCCACAGTTTCAGTATCAAGAAACAACAAAACAAATAGCTAAACAAAAATAGGTAACCCTCTGGGAAGTACTCACAGCCATCCCCTCTGGTCCTACCTAAGAAGTACAAGCAACCCTCTGGGAAGTACACTTGGACTAGACCCTATGGTTCAGCCATAGAATTCATAAAGACTCTCTAAGGAAGCACTCAAAGTCAATTCCTATTATAGTCTAAGGTGGTCAGGGACTCTTTGAGGATGCTCACATGGTCAATTCCCCTTATATTCCCAAGGTCAAGGACTCTCTAAGGAAGCTCACTCGGGCAATTCCTCTTGTATCCCAGGTCGTTCAAAGACTCTCTAAGGAAGCTCACTCGATCAATTCCCCTTATAGTCTAGAGTAATCAAGGTAATTCAAATTAAAACAAATACTCTATGAGGAAGCTCTCACGGTAAATTACCATTATAGTCTAAAGTGCTCAAAGACTCTCGGAGGAAGCTCACTCAGTCAATTCCCCTTATAGTCTACTACACCGAGTTCTCACGGCCCTGTGTAGGTCAATGAGCATAGCAATGCAGTATGGCCAAAGTAACCCTACAGAACTACTTGTCTAACCAGTCTACAATATATCAAGCATGTCATAATACAAACTCTCCATCCTACAATAACAGACATAGAAAACAGGCAAGGCATCCAAATTGGCTAAACAAGACCAAACGGTCATAAACAAAACATGCAAGGGAAATACATCCAAATCATAGCAATAAATCATATTCATGTCCAAATAACCTCTACACAAGCATACAATCATGGTAGGCAATCAACAGGGGTAAAACGGTAAACACGAAATACCCCATTCAAGGGTATTGGTGGAATTTTCACATAATACTCAATGAATTTTTACTAAAAGGCACAAAACACCTACCTCGGCATTGTAGGAATGATATATGTGAACCTAGAATCTTGAATCACCCTAGAATGTTGAAGATATACAAAAACGTCCAAAATGTTCAACCCAAGATATCTCACGAGAGAAGAGAAATCAGAAGATGGTGTTCTAGGAGAAGAGATAACTCACCGATGCAATTCCAACACAACCGACGATGTTCTATTCAGAGGACGGCTGCATGCTCAGGAGTTAGTCGAATATCCATGCCTGTACAAAGCTCTCAGTCGAACAAGACCTAAAAGAAGAGCATTCTGGCGATTAGACACGACCCCAGTGTGTTTAACGAAAAAAAATAAAGTACATAATGTTTACTTTTGAAGTACACGGCATGTACTCGCCATTTATGTACTCCGCTTTAATCGGCCTCCAAGTCACTCCCACACGGCCGTGTGTGTGGCTACTACACAGCCAGCACATGGCCTCCTGTGGAAAGGTAGTACACGACATGTACTCATAAAGTACACGACGTGTACTTTTAAAATTTCAGAAATTAATTTTTTCTCAAAAACAACCAGAAAAGGAAAAACATACCTGAAAAGAAGATCTGGGTTCTTACAAAGTCATCATCATCATTTTGTTTTTTATTTATAAAAATAATCCACCGTTGATCTACCTCACCTTATAAATTATAAATGGTTAAAAAACATTTTCATTCTCTGAGAAGTAGGTAATGGAGAATATATACATATTTTTTGATCAATTTCCCATTAATATATAGGTTTGCAGACACACTAAAGGATAGTGTATGGTCACTACAATAAAACTGGCTATTACAGGCGGTTCCTTTTCATATAGGGTCGGTTTAAACAGCCTCTATATGGTTTGGCAGTGATTTATAGAAACTGCTGCTAAATTGGGTGTTGATATTCTATTAGCGGCAGTTTTTTCCATTTCAAGGCAGTTTAAGGGAAGCGTCATAGATGCCTCATTTCATGGTGGTTTTCGTGACTTTAGCGGCGGTTTGATGGGTGCCATATTTTTTTTATTCACGGGGGTTTTAACCACCGTGATATTCAGGCGTTTGATGCGTCTCTATCGCGGTGGTGAAAACTGCCACTAAATATAAACCGATTACATTTCACGGTGGTTTTAACCACCACTAATGTTTTACCAGTAAAGAATTAGCGGCAGTTATAACCGCCATGAAATTCTGACTAGTAAAGCATTAGCAATGTTTAAAACTGCCACGAAATTCTGAAAAAAAAAATTGCAGTTTTGCTTCTACTGCCCCACTGCCCTGAAAAACAAATCAAACCATAAAATGGATCAGGAGACACCATACAAACAAATAAAATGTTATTTCTAACTTGGTATCCCCAACATGATGAAACATGATACATCATACAAATAATCGACCATAATTCTATAGTGATAATAATCAATAATGGATCTATAAGGAAGCATGAAATCCATTCCAATAATTACATCATATAGTTACATGATGGGAAAGAATGAATTCTATATAAAAAACATTTTCCTATCTTATGGGTAAAATAATTCCATCAGTGAACAATCATTGACCGAATAACCAATGAGGTTTAAAAATTCTTAATGACACATAAATACACTATATCAAGGACCAGAATCACTAGAAATGTATCAAATATAACATTGTATGATGCACTTGTGTCAAATAATGTAGAATCTATAGTAGAGGTTACTAGATTAGTACCTCAAGCAATAGATGAATTTGAATTATGCTCCCTATCATATGTTGAACGTCATATAGTTTTCCCATACCATGACTCTATGCTACAACCTGACTATTCTGAGTGGGATCACATTTCATGCACATTAATTATTGAGTCTAGTATCAACTATGTCGACTACCACCTTGGCCTTAGTAGTATGTGGTATTATAGCTACATCCCTACTAAAAATTAAGAGGACCCACATAATAATGTGGAATATGTATAGATCTAATCCCCCTTGGAGGAACTGGTGGAAAAGTTTTGAAGATGTGAAAGATATGACCCAAACTCCTATAACCTCTGCATTCAACTAGATACACCGTACGTTGGGCCTTGTTGGAGTAATAAGGGCCTTGTTTATATCTCAGTAATTTTAAGGGCCTTGTTGATATCTCAGAAATTGTAAATACTTTTTTTTAGGTGATGAAGATTGGACCATATAATTAGGTATATTTCATGCACAAAATATTCCAACAACACCTATGGAATGTTATATTGTGGAGTGGATAATGTTGGGTTTCCGGGGCCCGCAGTAGATGCCGGTGGGCCGAGGATTTTAAAATTTTCATCGGCTCAACGACGGTACTTGTCATCGCCGACGATCTAAGCCCTGGAGAGGTCTGAGTATCTCACGTAGATTGTTAAGAGCACAAAATAAAAGGAAACGTACCCGTTTCAAATCTGAAGCCATTGTCGACCACTACTTGTCGACGACGATCGTTACACGAAGGATCCATAGAAGGATCCATCTCGATCGTCCACACGTGCCTCAAAAATCCATGGGAATACCGATTGTTGAACTCCAGGTGCTAGCACGGTGATTCAACGATATCTTCGATGTCCCGACGATCACCGCATCGTCGATCTTGTGATGCGTGAGGAGAAACTTGATCCAAGCTCTTGGATCGAGTGCTTCTATCTCTAAGAAGTGGGAGGAGAGAGAGGATCTCAACTCTCATTCCATACAAATGAGTGAATAGTGAATTTCCCACTCAAGAGAGAGAGCCTCCTCTCTTATTTATAGATACGTTGAGAAATACCCGGTTGGGTTCCCCAGCCCCCGTATATTTCAACGTCCACATAAATAATTTTGACAAATTTAACTACCCCAATATTATTTATTATTTTATCACATACTTTTAATAGATATAAAATATATTACGTGATAAAATACGAGCCATTTAACTCGACTCGTTGTCCCGCTTAATATTAAACGAACCGTGAATATTAAAATAATAATCATTCGATTAATATCTTCTCGTATTTACTAAACTCGTAAATAAATTAAATAAATTCAATCCAAAATATTCATAGCTTGAATATTAATGAATTTATTTAATTCATTTGGTGATCGACAACATGGAAAAGTACTCGGACCCCATGGCAGGGCCCACTATGTCCATATACCTATTCAACTGAATAGGTGCGGATTCTTGAATACTCTATTGTGTGTGACCCTCTAGGACCATATCTCGATAGTAGTGAATAAAATTCACAGACCAAGAGCGGGGTCTAGAAACCTGTCATGGCCCCTAAAGAGATAAGGATAGTCATAGCAATGACTACCATCCTACGAATACAGACTGTGTACTATATTCTCTTGGTCATTAAATATCTCATAAAGCAGGACACACTATTGTGTCATTATCCTTATCTTGCTTTATTATTTGTTGATCTATCCAGATGGATTCACCTTTCTACTACTTTGGACAAAGACTTATGAAGGTGGCACCATCCTGATCAACCAGGGCTGAGATATACAACTTCCTAAACATGGAAGCGGCAAATCCTTTCTTGACCATTCAACCAACGTCATACCACTAACGACGCACCCGACACAAACTACCTCTCCATGACATTACTGCCATGGTTTTCACCTTGCATCGAAGTACATAATTAAATGATATACATTGGTAATGGTCTCAAGTTAGGAGACCAATACACATGTCTGTAGAAAGGAACAACCAATGACACCCAAAAAATGTGGTGGACCTATTGGAGGGTCTGTCCTCATGATCTCACTACTAGAGATCACCAAGTGTGAACTTCATGAGATGAAGCCTCAATGCTTATGATCCCCCAGCACCTGATATTCAGACATCTACAGTGTCTGATCAGTAATATGTATCTAGACTATAGAACATATATTTAAGATCAATGTCATTGTATCTAAAGGTTCTCATTATAGCCTGGGATCTACTATAACCTCTTGACATGACAATTAACCTTTGGAAATTACCATTATTATAGTGGACGTAGAAAAGTCTGCACTATAATGGTAAGATATCATCATGCATATCTAATTGTACACATGATACGGTAATCAAAATTACTACATAGTTGGGTCTAGGGCACCCACTATTTCAACACTCCCACTTGAACTAGAGCCAACTTGCTAACTAAACTTGTTAGCTACTCATATGATAAATACCATGCTTCAACTGAGTAATGGCTTTAACTGCTGGGCCTGCCACGTTTTCACTACGTGGAATATCTACTATATACAACCTCATCGACTTGAGTAAAACTTCTCAAGACAGGGTATCCCCGAGTATATTACTTTTTTCCATTGTCATAACTTGACAACTTGTCTAGTAAGAATATCATAATTCTCATTATGATAATACTTTTCTCACTAGGTGAGAATCTAAGAATTGGAACAAATATTTGCAATTTATAACTGCTTATTTGCTGCTTTAGAAGCTACAACATACTCGGTATTTGTAGGTGTGGCTACCACAAGCTTTTATGAGATTGACTTTCTTATCTCCTTTACCTAACTGCGATGCTAGATCAAATTGATCTAAGGATTACTGGTTTGTGTCCCACCCAAACTAGTATACCTTCCTCTCTATATTCTAGGTACATATCATTTGTACTTTCAGAAATACAAGATGATAGTTCTGACTGCATCACTTGTAGTGCTCCTGGAAATAATTGATATCTACCTATAATAAATTATATCCTGGCAGTATCAATTATTGTACATATTATGGCATATGTGATTGATCCATCGCTAAAGCATATGGTGTCAATTTACAACTTTAATCTCTACACATGCTCCAAACATGTTAACCTAGAGAGATTAAGCCACGTGACATAGGCAACAATTATGAACTTGAATTGTTCCAACTTGTTTTTATTCAATACAATGTCATTATATGTACGACTGACTAGGACCAAGAAACATTTGGATCTACCTGAGTGGATCCAGTTCCCTAGAATTTAGGTTGCTACTTGATTTCAATTATTGGAGAATTGTTTTTAACCTGATCTTATCTAACTGTAAGATCAAAATCTGTTTTCCATATGTTGCTGAACATATATCACTTGGAAAACATTGGCACTACCACTAACCTTTAGTAGAAACAAGGAAAAGATTCATTTATAATGAATTATCTAAGATCTTGTTTCTTACTTTAATCCAGAATTGGATTTCAGTAACTTGGAATCCTTATTGGAATCATTTGATGTCATCATCTCTTTATGGTTGCGTCGTATAGACACCTTCCACAAAATATTAACTTGACATTGAATGAACAATAAAAGGATCTTAGAAGTTTGGATATGATAGGTAAAATTCTAATAGATTTAGGCATATCAACTTGGTATAACCAATCGAGCCTTATTGGTACCATACTTGTACCATCCATCTATCATTTCATTTGAATACCCACAGTAGTATTCAATTTATAAGCCCCTTTTCAATTTGATACATGGAATCCATTATTGAATTTTAGTTTATCTTTTCAATCTTAGCTCGTTGCCTTATACTACTTACTTATAGGATTTATTATTCTCAATGAATAATTTATCACCGGCCACGGTGAATATAAAACCATCACCATGGTTTCATTCTTCCTACGCAGTATGTGTCTCTAGAACATGCCTATTCCACATGTACTTGTGGAACTTGTTCCCTATGCCAACCATTTGTGCATCTCGAGCATTGACTAAGTCCAAGTCAATTAAGCTCCCACTATCTCTAATAGGTATGTGCACCCTTTTATAGAAATTTAGTCTAATGATTGACTACATCTTTTCTATCTTAGGTATTTGGGTAATATCTTAAGCAACTATTAGGATAATTACCTTAGATGCACAATGTGTTTAACTTGATGCATGTCTGTTTAAATCCTAGAAAACGCTTTGCATCTAAACACGTCCTATGAAATAATGGTTTTTCCATCATACTATGACTCGTATGATATCCATTTTTCATTTTAGTTGGAATATTGGTTATGGGATTACGCTGTTATTTGCAAATCACATTTTGAAATATGATGGAAGTTTCTGCAAGTTGTAACATTGATACAACTTACATCATAACTTTGACGTGTAACATATGCGTTTAAAAATTGCTTCACGCTACATGTTTTTTGATCAATGTTAATATGTAAGACTTGTAATCAGTCCTCCTTATGAACATCAATTTGGTGATGCAGATAAGGTAACATGCATTTAAGAATTACTCCAGGATACAGTATCATGATCGATGATTGCTTGGTCATGATATTCTTCGGCCTGCCGATCCGAAGAAACTCATATCTTCTTACCAAACCTATACTTCACTATTCCTTAATGACTTAAATGAATCTTATGAAGTATCTTTACCTATAGCTTTCTTTGGAACAGTTCACACTCTCGTGTTGAACTAACCTCCGAAGCTTTGTGGAATACCTTTATTTCCAAAGGTTTCTTTATCTAAACTAAAGATGTCAATTATACCATCTATGTTTAGTTGTGCCAAGCCTAAATACCATACTGGGTATATAGTTGACGTCCGCTTTTAGTTTTACTTGACAAAGAATCACATTGCCACAACTGGGTAGGTCTTACATTTTATATTCATTATATATTGCCATTGATTCAAATAGCAGTGAACTATTTTTTGAGTACGTTACCACAAACAAAATTCATTCCAAAACATGGAATAATGTCTCATCATGTCCAAACGGGAACATGAGATAAATGTTTTTGGTTATACTCCACAACTTGTTCAATTTGACTCGATTACTTGGAAATTTTGAAGTTTATGTGTTTCTCACTGCTGACTTAGGAATCACCCTTTCATAGCTACTAGGAGAAGACACTTTACTTCTAGTAATGTTTCTCTACTTTCTTGGTTATTATATTTGAATAAATATATGTGAAAAGCATATAATATTTTAATTCCCAAGAAGTATGTGAGATAAAAATACTTTTATTTGATGAATATTAACTGAATAAGAAGTGGGTACTTGCTTCTTGTATTTCAGTTTTTAAACTTCCATGAATTTATTTCATTATGTGATACAAATAACCTCCTGTTAAATAACCAACCAATTGTCATTGAAGGACATGATGAAGGTGCCTTTAGCGTAACTTTCCATAAGGCTTTTCTCCTTATCATTCAATGTATTCTCCATAAGAATAAAAGATGGCATTATCTCCAATATACTTATTACATGGAAAATATTACCTTAAAAGTAATGAAGCACTTACTCTATACCATTTGTTTGTAACTTTAAACGAAACTAGAGTAATTGGGTGTAAAAAGGCATGAAAGATTGTGAACCATATTTCACTATACACAAACTGAGTGCGACCATCACATTCAAATCCTTGCTTCACTTTCTCCTTGAAAGGATCTTGGAGATGAGACTACATGTGATAATCATCCAAGTATAGTTGTAAGGACCACAACTAACATCAGAATTTGATGATAGAATTATGACAGAACCATCATATGCTTTATTCACGATTCTCCTAAAAGTAGTTTTACACCCTTGCTTCCTGAGTTGGCTTAACAGGTTGGGACATAAGCACCTTGAATTTCCATTGTAGTAGTAATGTGTGCAAGAACCTATAATACATTCAAGAAATTCGTGCTTAGTTTAGACATTAACTTTGTCTAATATTTATCATAGTTATATTATGGTATTTCTTTCCATTATCTATAAATATACTTTAGCAGATTGTACTTTTATGTGATTACCTAATCTAACATTACTGATTATTTAATCATTAAATGTCTCCCACTAATTTTTTGAATTCTCAGAACCCTCTGTACTAGAATCGGAATACTCTTGAGTATTCTAGTGGCAAGGATCCCTAAACGTCCCTCATAGTCTACAAGATAGGGCTACTCCACTACTCGGAGGGCCCAAGGTAGGTTTGTGGCTAGCCAACCACTTTAACTTGCGGTTCCTGGATCTATTGAGTGAAGTACCAGCTTCAAAATCATTTAATGATTTACTCAACGCTTGCCTCTAAAATTACAACAAACTAGATAAGGCTATATCTTTGCTGAAATTTTAGTTAAGTCGACCCACCACACAAATAAGAACTCCCCGGTAGTAAGAATCACCCTCAGATGAGGCATGAACTGGCACCTCGAACACTCGGTTTTGTTCAAAATTGAATGATGTAAGGCTGTTTGTGACTTAATATTTTCTTTGAGGGTTATTAGGTTTTTCTCTCGACGAATGTAATCCATTTATATTAATCTTGTTCATATATGTTGTCATGCTCACAACTGAACTTTAATAGAAAAACATACGTCACTTCTTTATGCATTTTATTATCTATTATTTTATGTATTTTTCCCGCTGTTCTAAAATTCATAAAATAATAAATAAATGCATAAAGTTAAAACTACTACCTGACTGGCCTTGAGCATCTAAACGAACTAAGTGCATTTTACCTGAGTCGAAGCATGACTCAAAATGCAGCTTGCCCCTTGTCTTGTATGTTTGCTGGCCTTCTGCAGTGTCGCCACGTCTTGGCGGGGTCGGCGTCACGTCTTGGAGTACCACCTCACCTTGGTAGAATCCATGCGTCGTCTTGCATCGTCGTACACCGCCTCATCTTGGCGGGGTCTACATCGCTCGTCGTCTTTGTCCGAAGTACAAAGATACTCGCGCGCAGGTGAGGGGGACTCGGGAATAAATGTACACCAGGTAAATTGGGCGCGCATGCCCTTATACATTTTAACCGAAAAAAACGATGCGTAGACCGTCTTTAATTAATTACAATAATCGCACGTAGTTCAAATAAATAATTTAAAATCAAACTTACATGGGTCGATGCTCAAGACCAGACGACAAGTAATTTAAAATATTGCGCGATAAAAATTAAAATGAAATAATTAAGTATGATGGTTTATTTAATCAAATTAAATGAATTAAATAATTCAAATAATTTAATTAATTATTGGTCTGTCAAATACTTTAATTTTAATGCTTAAAACTAAATTAATTGATTAATTTAATTTAATATCTAAATTAAATTAATTCTTATCGGGTATTAAAAATTATTTCACTACAATTAATATATTAATTAATTTAATTAATTAAATTAATTAATTATATTAATTGATTTATCTTGACCAGAGTGGTTACCTGCCCGCTAGGAGGACAGGGTGGCGGCTAGGTAAGCTTGGCCAGGGTGCGCCTAGGGAGGGGCCAAGGCAAGCGGCTGACCGCGGCTGCGCTGCCTGCACATGCGCTAGGCGGGTTCACGCGCAGGTCCAGGGAGGGTCAGCCGGGGCACGACGAGGCCAGAGCGGACAGAGCGGTGGCTCTAAATTGGTGTTGGTCGGCCGAGATCCTACCTTGGCCTAGCTTCAAAAGCCCCAAACTGCAGGATGTAGTAAGGGAAGTGCCATGGAGCAGGGTGCACCTCTAGAAGCGGCGTGCGGAGCCTGGTGCAGTGCCTGCAGGGCTGTGCGGCGTCGCGGCCAGCAGAGGCAGGGGTTAGCCGGTTCGGCTGTGCACTATGGGAGTAGGTGACGCCTGCATGGGGGGCGCCCTCTTGGTGGGAGCAGGCCGGGAGGGTTGCGATGGTGGCTTAAGGCGGATCCGGCGACGACTTGCTATCCGTGGGATGCAGGAGGGAGGGCCGGCCTACGGGCCTGCTGCAAGCCATGTGGGAGAGGGGATGGAGGCCTTGGGGCGCTGCTGCAGGGTGCGGAGGTGATGCGGCGGCCCTGGACTAGCTGAGGAGGAGCAAGCAGGCCGGGCCTGGGCGGTGGGGCTCGGTGCAGCAGCTTCACGCCACACAGGAGAGGGAGTGGCAGCCGGTGTTGTGTCTTGGTGCTGCTGTGCTGCCGGCGGAGGAGAGCAGGGGCAGGGTGAGCGGTCTCCCGGCTGGAGGTGGGTGCATCCGTCGTGCTGGGGATCAAGAGGGTGTCCTGGTGCGGCTCCCGCGCAAGGAGGTGGGATGTGCGCCGGGGTGGCGCAAGTGGTGGAGGGGAGCGGCGTGGCGCTGCATGCTCCGCGTGGGAGAGAGGGGGTCTACTCGGACCCCCTGGAAAAATCATTTTTTATTGCTTTCCAGTTTTCCATGCGCAAGGCCAACCCCTTTTTTTTACTATGCTATGCTTGACCGCATAGCCGGCCTCCCCTTCCCATTTGTTTTTTTGTGTTTTATAAAGACTTCTTTTAATTCTTGGTTCCACCTCCTTTTTTTTAAAATTTAAGACTTTGATTTTCAAGTCTTTTCCAATTTTATTCTTAAGGCTAAAGACAGACTTTTAAATTAAATAATAATAAAATTATTATAAAAAAATAATAATTTATTATTGTTAAATTATTCTAATATGAAAAATAATAATTATTAAAATAATATAATTATGGTGAAAATTACTTAATTTGACAAATTATAATTTTCACAATTTTAATTACATCAATTGAACCAATCTCAACTTGATCGGTTCTGCTGGATGAAATAAAATTAGTACCCGAGATCAAACTGCATATTCGATCCAATCCGAAAATTTAAATGGACCATATCTTGGCCGTTCGAGATCGGATCGAAGCACGGTTTGAACCACTAGGACCGTTTTCGAACCCTCTACTTAATCTTATGCAAATTAATTTTATTTGGCTCAGAAAATCTACTCAATACCTCTGATACCACTGTTGGGTTTCCGGGGCCCGCAGTGGAAGCATGTGGGCCGGGGATTTTAAAATTTTCATCAGCGCAATGACGGTACTTGTCTTCACCGACGATCCGAGCCCTGGAGAGGTCCGAGTATCTCACATAGATTGTTAAGAGCACAAAATAAAAGGAAACATACCCGTTTCAAATCCGAAGCCGTTGTCGACCGCTACTTGTCAACGACGATCGTTGCACGAAGGATCCATAGCAGGATTCCTCTATTTCGTCCACATGTGCCTCAAAAATCCGCAGGAATGCCGATTGTCGAACTTCGGGTGATAGCGTGGCGATTCAATGATATATTTGACGTCCTGACGATCACCGCATCATCGATCTTGTGATGCATGAGCAGAAACTTGATCCGAGCTCTTGGATCGAGTGCTTCTCTCTCTAAGAAGCGGGAGGAGAGAGAGGCTCTCAACTCTCATTCCATTCAAACGATTTAATAGTGAATTTCCCACTCAAGAGAGAGAGCCTCCTCTCTTATTTATAGATACGTTGAGAAATACCTGATTGGGTTCCCCGGCCCCCGTATATTTCAACGTCCACATAAATAATTTTGATGAACTTAACTGCGCCAATATTATTTATTATTTTATCACATACTTATAATATATATAAAATATGTTATGTGATAAAATTTGAGCCATTTAACTCGACTCGTTGTCCTGATTAATATTAAATAAACCTTGAATATTAAAATCATATTCGTTCGATTAATATCTTCTCGTATTTACTAAACTCATAAATACATTAAATAAATTCAATCCCAAATATTCATAACTTGAATATTAATGAATTTATTTAATTCATTTGGTGATCGAAAACTTGGATAAATGCTCGGACCCCATGGCGGGGCCCGCTATGTCCATATACCTATTCAAATGAATAGGTGCGGATTCTGGAATTCACTATTGTGTGTGACCCTCTAAGCCCTTATCTCGATAGTAGTGAATACAATTCACAGACAAGAGTGGGGTCTAGCAACCCGTCATGGCCCTTAAAGAGATAAGGATAGTCATAGCAACGACTACCATCCTATGAACACAGACTGTGTACTATAGTCTCTTTGTCATTAAATATCTCATAAAGCCAGATGCACTCTTGTGTCACCGTCCTTATCTTGCTTTATTATTTGTTGATCTATCCGGATGGATTCTCCATTCTACTACTTTGGCCAAAGACTTATGAAGGTGGCACCATCCTGATCAACTAGGCCTGAGATATACAACTTCCTAAACTTGGAAGCGACAGATCCTTTCTTGACCATTCAACCAACGTCATACCACTAACGACGCACCCGACACAAAATACCTTGCCACGACATTACTGCCATGGTTTTCACCTTGCATCAAAGTACGTAATTCAATGATATACATTGGTAATGGTATCAAGTCAGGAGACCAATACACATGTCCGTAGATAGGAATAACTAATGACACCCAAACCATATGGTGTTCCTATTGGCGGGTCTGTCCTCATGATCTCACTACTAGAGATCACCAAGTGCGAGTTTCATGAGAAGAAGCCTCAATGCTTATGAGCCCCCAGCACTTGATATTCATACATCTACTGTGTCCAGTCAGTAAGATGTATATAGACTCTAGAACATATATTTAATATCAATGTCATTGTATCTCAAGGTTCTCATTATAGCCTAGGATCTACTATAACCTCTTGACATGACAATTAAACTTTGGAAATTACCATTATTATAGTGGACACAGAAAATTCTTCACCATATTGGAAAGATATCATCACGCATATCTAACTGTACACATGATACAGTAATCAAAAGTACTAAATAGTTGGGTCTAGGGAACCTACTATTTCAACAGATAATGGCTATAACATGACTAGTATATTGTATTTAGAAAAATGGTTCTTTATATTTTTCAAGAGACTCCTCAACCTGGTCTAACCAAAGTGGTTGTTTTACAACTTCTTTATTGTAAACAATGGGATTAGAAGTGGTTTAACCTATTATATTGGAAGGAAAGTGGTCCAAGTGTGGTTTGGATAATTACCATTCTCTTGGGTTGTCCTCCTATTGAGAAAGGATATCGGTTGACAATATTGAGGCATCGAGCATGACTAACCTCATTTTCCCAAGTGAATTGTGATAGGAGGTCTTTATCATTGTCAATCCAACAAGGGGAGGACCTCCTTGATTAAGTAAACTGTCAATGTAGAGAGGACCTTCATAATGATTTTCATAATGGGGAGTACTACAATAACAACTTGAATTCAAGCCATATGGAGAATTCATGCAATGTGTACCCTAGATAAGACCTTTTGGGTGGATGATATTAAGGGAAATAAATCCTTTTTTTATCATCGAGACATTTATAGCATTTTTTCGGTGCTGATCAGGATATTGAATCTTATAATCAATCATATTCTAAGAATTAAGTGATCCTTCATGGAAGGGTGTATGGGGGGGACCTTCATAGCTATTGGCAACAGAGTAGATAAGATAACCTTAGCAAATGAAACTACTATTTTTGTAATTTGGTAACAAAGGAGTAGGATCCTGATCATCCATATATAAACATATTAGGTTTCAAGAACACCAATATGAAGTAGATCAAGATCATAGACTAGATATTCATTTTTCAATCACCTTTGGTGTTGCTTCTTTTTGGATTCTCTCTTGTGGATGATAGAGGTTTCTTTCTATGGATATCATCTTACATATACTTAATCTTGTTTGATTATCTCTCATGTCACTATGATAATTTTATGATAGGTCTATGGAATTTCGGTTGGGATATGTTCATACCCTGTAGTGCCCACCGGGGTAGACTGATGACCTTTAGTTGGAACGGGGGTATGGTCCCGATCTGGTTGTCCATATAACATGGGATTTGGCCCATGGCCCTCTTGAATGGGGGGAAAGATGTGTATCTTCTGTAAATATCCTCATATTTTTTTAATGAGTCACCCAAATTATGGTATAATAGTTGTGTGTCTTCCCTTTGACCATTTTTAGAATATTCTAGGTGACTTCAGTGACCAGAACATGCATATTTTCTTATTCTATTGTTGGAGAATGTGTATGGGCCTGATCTTTTCCTCCATTTCATATAGGTATATACCGATGTTAATCAAGTCAGTGGTAAAGGATATGGGTATTCCCTATATTTTTTACCAAAAGATTCTTTGTGATTTCTTTGAATAATACCAGATTATACCGACAAGCTTAGTAAATGTTGGAAAATGTGTCCTCTTGCTCATAGTTTGCCACCATATTTATTTAGTGGGATTCTTTGGAGGGTATAGATGTAGGTCCATGTTCTTGGTTTATTTTTCACTACCCTTGGTGGATTTTCCTGACCACCTAGGTTTGGGAGACTTAGGTTAGAATCCCGAGGTAAACACACACATCATATAGAGGTTTTATTGCTTTGTATCATTGGTGATGGTGAATGCTAGAAGGATCCCTTTGGAGGGTCCCTTATGCTATCTAGATGAGTCCATCAGTGAACTCTTGATCAACCTACCTAGATAAGGGAGGAACATGTTATTTCCTTCCATGGATATGACCATGAAATGGTTTGAGATGGAAACTATTTAACACAAATTATGTTCCACTAGTCATTGTCGAGTAGACATCTAGTAGGGATTTTTGAGATGAATGGATTTTTTAGCTTCCTCTGAAGATGGAAAGGTACCATTTAGGTGTAACTCCCACACCAGTGATTTTGAGACCCAATGTTTAGGGTGCAAGGTTGATAATAGAGCCCTAGTTTCAAATGAGGATCCAACTTGTGTAGTAGTCGAAGCATATGTGTTCTTAAAGTAGTAAAATGTCATTTGGATCAAAGGGGGTACTAGTTGAAAGTGCTAGAATACTTATGAGAAACATTTACAAGAAATCCTCATGAAATCAGAATATCAATAAAAAAACACATGTATAATCAATTTTATCGGATCCATGTTTGTCCACATTTAATATTTTGAGAGAGAAAAAGGAGCCTAACATGTGGGTGACACATGCATTTTTTTTAAGGTTCCATGTTAGGTTCACCATTTTTGTTTCCAAATACTTTAATTGGTGAGTATATGATTCATATCACATGATTAGGCTAAACCACATTCCCATCATCCTCTTATGTTTGGTATCTATACTTCCTACTAGGTTCCAAATTATATAACCAGAACAAAATAACAAAAGGATCACTATTTAGTCATCCAAAATCTCGACTACCAATTCAAACATAGGCCTAAATGGAATGATGTATAGCACACTCGAGAAATCAAGACATAAATTGAAACATCCTAAATCAAAAAAATGCATAGAAGGAAACATGAGAAATCAAGAAAATGTTAGGACATAGAAATGTTTGGTGGAAACTATGTGCCATACATGTTACATATACAAACCAATCGTTATCATATATGTTCAACACATCAACAATACTACTAATCAGGGTCCGATGATGCATCTTCACCCTCTCCACCTCCATCTCCACTACCTGCTGCCACCTGTAAGAACATTATATTAAAAATTAAATATTTTTTCATATTTATAATTAAACTTAAAACCAATAAAAGTTTGAAAACTAAATGATTTTGATTTTTTTGTGATTTACCTGCTCACCACTAGTCGATGCACTACCACCCGGGGCATATCTACTCATATGATGACGTATTTCAATCAACTCTTTCTGTAAAGAAGATATCTGATCCCCCTACTGGTGAACTATGTTTCATAGAGAATAAATATACCTATGATCATCTTCAGGTTTGAAATTACTATAACCAAGAGTAGATACAGTTGGAATCTATGGTGGCCTACCAAAGACCTCAGATGGTATGAGTCCCAAACCCATCCCGCGCACTCTTCCATGATTCTCCTTCCCAAGGACTTTAGCAACTGGGTCATCCTGGGAGACTGAGTAGGACTACCCAGGATTGGCATCCCATATTTCTTTAATTTTTACCTATAAATCAAATATCAATATATATTAACACAGTAAAAACTGATAATAAGTTATTATAATAAAAAATTGACTTCATACCCCAACTTCTTTGGCAGGCTCATTAACAAAACTTCTATCAGTTTTTTTGTGAACATCCAGCCACAGTTCAGTTTGGGATGCTTCATGCCCTAAACTCTGTGACTGCATTAAACAAAGATAAATCAACAATTCAATTTTTTAAATAGATAATATTTTCTTATAAATATTTAAACTAATTAAAATATTACCAATGACATTCGGCTTCTAGAAAAGATTTTTGAGCCCACAGTGTGCGGGATGACTTGTTTTGCCCGGTTTGATGCATTCTGTCTTGAGAGATCCTGAAATAAATAAAATTCAATTTAACAGTAATGTATTAAATTTCATATCCTCTTCAAATACATGTATAAATGTAAAATTAGGATAATATAATAATATATATTTCAATACCATCCGCTTCTCATCACGATGTCTATCAATAAAAACTTTCCACTGTTCTTTTAGTACCCCACTGGGTAGCTTCTCATACATTTGCTGCAGGGTCAACGAAGTATCGTTGACATCACACCACAACCTCCATTTGAAATCTTTCCATTTTTTACCAAGATGTTTCAATGTCCTCTTCCATGCTATCACATAAGCAACGGTAAAGTGGAAGAACATCTGTATACAGAAATTCATTTTGAACATATTAGTAACATGACATTCAATTAAACCATAAAGTAATAAAATTACCTTTATCTGAGAATCAAAAACTTCATTTTTATAGTTTTGAGGCATATGCCTCCAATCATCATATGAAATAGGAAGGGAAATGGGCTCCGCTGCCAGCTAACCTATAATCTAGAAAAGTAACCCCACGACGTCATCCGTCAGGTCCCCATAAGAATCAAATGGCATGACTATCTTCTCTCCATTCATGTTCCAAAAATGTTAACTTTTTATGTGTTTTTCCACAGTTTCATTTTTTTCATCCGCAATGAGCAAACAATTAGTATAAACAAAATGTAATAAATTTATTTAATTAAAATTTGTACCTAAGAATGTGACCCTCCAGAATGTTCGTGATGAACTGGAAGGGGCATGTAGCTTCCCCACTACTGAGGCTCCTGTAGGGGGAGTCGATGACTCATCCTCTAATGATACATCCACAGATGGTGTTAGAGATGGTGCAGGGGGAGATGGTGTAGGGGTGTAGGCAGCTGGTGCCTCAGATGCTGTGGGGACAGATGGATCATCATCTGTCGCAGAACGAGATGAAATAGTATACCACTTCCTCCATGGCATTCCTGTCATTTAATCAAATAAAATTAAGTTCAGAATATATATTTCAAAAAAATTATGCAGATTTTTTTTTAAAATGATAATAGATGCCCAGTACTAACAAACAAAATATATATAACAATGATAATGAATGACTGTATAAATAAAACAAGTGGTTGCTGAATGAATAAATAATTGTACATAAAATCATTTTCCCCTTCAATCATGTCAGTTTCCTACTCCATTTCTTCATCCACTTCATTCATCCTTGCTAAACTAATATTTTCAATATCATGATGGACAAATAATTCTACTTTCTGTTGTTGATGAAATTCAATTTCAAAGGTCAAATCTTCCACTTCATCACCCATATCATACAAATATCTTTGTATTACATGAGTAACTACACTCCACCCTTCATCAACAACATCATTCACATAATATACCATTTTTTTCTTACGATTCTAAGATATATGGATCATGCAGTTCACGATCACCAACATCCATCAAGCGAGATAAGTATACAGAAGTAAATTGCAAGGAATCTCTTTTAACACCTCTGATAATATCGACCAATTTTCATTTGAATAAAACAACAGAAAAATTCCCGTGGTAGTTTAATTCAATAATATCATGCAGCTTTCCATAGTATCCCACTTCAGAAAATGTAAATATACCACTATTTTGTGTTTTCAAACCCACTTCTCGATCAACTGTACAAAATCTAAAGCCATTCACATTATAAGCGTCGAACTTTCTAACTTGTTTTATAGGAACTCTAGCAAGAAACTTAAAATCTTCTGACAAGTCTGCTCGAGTATCAGTATTCATGATCTGAAAAAAGAAATATAATTTAATAGATTTAGAAATTGTATGTGTCAAACTAATATTCGTATTTATTGAAATATTTATAAACTTACATGTCGTGTAAACCATTCTACCAGCTCTTTATTCACAGCTTTCATTATATCTTTCTCATTTCATGTTCGGCCTCTCATTCGTCTCTTTGTTTATATCCTCAACTCTTCAATAAATGGATCTGAAATTTCACTATTCAGCAGCACATATCTATGTGCCTGTAATAATTCCAATTCTATCAGTGTCACATATGAGGTCCTCCCAACTGATCGGCCAATAGCAGGAAATATTTTTGATTTATAATGCATTTGAGATTTATTTGATGTGTTGTCAACAAGTCCAACTTGATTAAATCTTGTCTAAATATCATCCAAATATATGGAAAAAAAGGTGAGACACTCCTTGTCCAAATAGCCTTCAGCAATAGAGCCTTTTTGTTGAGTTTTATTTCTCACGTATGATTTCAAATGCCCATGATATCTGTGAAATAAAATAATAATATTATGAATTTATTTAAATTCTAAATTTTTTTTACTTAACTGGAAACATATAAATAAAATACCTCTCAATTGGATACATCCATTGATAATGAACGAGGCCTCCTAATTTAGCTTCTTCAACCAAATGCACAGTTAAATGCATCATGACAGTAAAAAATGATGGAGGAAAGATCATCTCCATTTTGCAAAGGGTCAATACAAACCTCTCCTATAGGTTGTCATGATGAAATGGATGTAGATATTTCTCACATAATTACCTAAAAAATGTGTAGAATTGGAGTACAACAGCAGTAACTTTTTCAGGTAATAATGTATGCAATGCTAATGGTAGTAACTGCTGTAACAAAATATGTGAATCGTGTCTTTTCAATCCATATAACTTATGATTCTTCAAGTCAACACACCTCGAGATGTTACTCGAATACCCATTAGATACCTTCACATTCTTTAAAATTCTAAGGAACGTATCTTTATCCCTATTTTTCATTGAAAAAATGGCCGGAGCATACTTTTTATTCTAATCTGGCCAGAGATCACGTTTTATGTTCATTACTTGTAAGTCTTTGCGAGCATTGAGATGATCCTTCGACTTTCCATGCTCATTAAGTAATGTAAAAATCAAATTATCACATACATTCTTCTTAATATGCATCACATAAAGGAACAAAAAATTAAATTACCAATACGAAAGTTTGAAGAATATACTTTTTTTCTTCCATTGTTGCATTCTGATTTCACTTGACGATGCACTTCGCACTAATTTTCTACTATCATTCAAATGATGAACCTTCCCAAATTCTGTTTTAACATTTTCAAGCTGTGTCAATATTTCAGAACCGGTTAAAAACTTTGGAGGTGGTCTATGATCAATGGAAGCATTAAATTTTGATTTGTTCAGCCGAAATCTATGAGATGAATCAAAAATCTTTTATGGCACAAGAAGTGCCATTTTCTACTGTGAGGTAGCCGTTTGGGCTCAAAATCAAAGTTACAAATGGGACAATCCAAACCCGTATAAGAGTTCCAACCAGATAAATTCCCAAGACTAGGGAAGTCACTAATGGTCCACGTTAAAGCAACATACATTTTGAACATTGTTTTATAAGAAACATCAAATGTCTCAACACTGTTGCTCCATAAATCCTACAATTCTTCAATCAAAGGCTGCAGGTATACATCAATATCATTTCCAGGCATTTGTTTTCTAGGAATAATAATCGAAATGATAAAAGATGTGTGTTGCATACACATCCATGGAGGCAGATTATAAGGGATGAAAACAACTGGCCAAATGTTATAACTGGTACTCAAAGTCCCAAATGGGTTGAATCCATTGGCAGCCAATCCCAATCGAACATTCCTAGGATCAGCTGAGAAATCTGGATGTAATGAATAAAATGTCTTCCACAATTGGGAATCTCGTGGATGTCCCAGTAACCAATCATTTTTATTATCTTCAGAATTCCACTTCATGTGTTCGGCAGTTTTTGATGACATGAATAATCTTTGCAATCAAGGCTTCAAAGGAAAGTAACGCAAAACTTTTGTAGGTGTGTTCCTTTTCTTCTTCTCCATGAAATTATGTTCAGTCAGACTTCCAAGATCACCTTTTGATTTCCATCTAGAAGAAAAAAATTTCTTATAATTCTGTCTACTTGAATCCTCTCCCCAATAAAGCATACAATCATTGGGACACACATGTATCTTTGTATAATTCAGACCAAGCTTGTTAACAACTTTTTCATATCATAAAAATATTCTGGGATTTTTTCTTCAGGAAATGCATCACGAATCAATTCCAATAACATGGACATTTACTTATTTGTAATTCCACATAGACATTTGATATGGTACAACTTTAGCAGAAATGAAAGCTTTGAATATTTCAAACACCCACTATACAACTCTTGATTTCCATCATCAACTAAATCATGAAACACATTTTCCTCACTGAAGTTTCCCTTACATTTGTCTCCACATAATTAAGAGGAGTATCCAATTATATGTTACAATCTTGATCTGATTGTGTTACAGTCTCAAAAACATCACGTTTCAAGTTGCAATTTGTAGCACCGTCTTCTGGTTGTCCTGATATGTTTTGATGCTCATAGTGGTGTCTTGTAGTGCTGAATACATCATTTATGTGGTTTTTCATTTCATTTTCCATTGTAGATGAACTTGGTACGTCATTCTATGGATTAACATCAATGATCAATCTTTTTGTATTGTTAGATTCTCCATGCCAAATCCAACACAAATATTGATCATGGAATTGCTTCAGTGTTAAATGTTCATAAAATTCATCTCTCTTCAACCATGTTCTAAATTTACATTTAGGACATGGATATCTTATTCTCCCTTCAACGGATCGATTATAAATTGAAAAATCTAAAAACTCATTCAAACCCCTAACATATTGAGGTGTGTTCCTCGGTAATGTGATCCAGCTTTTATCCATGTATATCACAATGTGCCTACACAATAATAAAAAAATTAAAACACATAGTTACTAATAAATAGAGAAAGAGTTTCATATATACGATAGTGTAAGATTACATAAACATAATATAATAAAGATGTCCCATTGATCATAAAGTATGCATAATATAATAAATATGATACATTGATCACATTTACCACTTACTTAGCATGCCCAGACAAACCGAACAAATCTGGTCCCTAGGAGACCGCGTCAACACCTCATTGAGGAGCAGTAAGAATATCGGGTTACACACCTATTATAACACTATTTATCACACATTTATGTTGCCTCAAACAACACCCCATTGAAAGTGATGTCATTGAACACAACTAAGATGCACAATTTTCATACCATTAGTACAATGACATTACTAGAAATATTTATCCCTTATATGACACCCTTTGAGACTTATCACAGGATAGCTTGGGTACCCAGATTATGGGTAGCCTAGGCCAGTTCATGAAAATTGGTCATGTTTCATCGCTCTTTATGTTTTTCAATCTTTTCACTATCTATTTGAATTTACCTCTCTCTTTGAATTTGATAGTGTTTCTTATTTCCTTGAATTTAGAGAGACCTTTGTTATTCATTATATCATTAGGTTGTGCAATTTTAATTCATCCACTTGGATTTCCATAGTGGGGTTCTCATAAAATCTCTTTTAAAAACTAATGAATGATGTATGTTATTTTCACTTAAATATATTTTGTGTTTAGTACTATAAAAATTTATCTTCAATATTTCAAACAACTCATATTAAAAAAAATAATGCAAACCATAAAATTTGGATTTGCTATAATACAAAGGACATGTCCAATTTTTACTTCAAACATTTATGTATATTTCAAGTCCTAAGCTCAGTTAATTTGAAGTAATTATTTATAAATGAATTTACAACTTTAACACAAACTATTATACCTAATTAAATCATAAAAAATTTAAAATATTTAGTAAGTGACACTAGTTCAGAACTTATAAAGATCTTTTCTAACATGTTTGAGAATCCCATGGTGATAAATAAAATGTTCTTACTAAAGATATCATTCGACATCCATGAAATCTTCTAAGGTACCAAATAGTGGCCAAAATAGGGTGAGTATAACTCAGTATTCCACCACCAATGTTGTCTGAACATATCTAGTATGAGCATATAGTGTATGCAATAAAGAGATAAACAAGGGTGTTAATTTAATAAATTAATTATATATATAAAATAAACCCACATACCCTTAGGCTCTAGGATGACACCCTATGTTAGCCAAAGCATAATCAACTCCATGTGGGGTGTCTCTTTCATGAGGTGGATCCACCTACATCAGGACATATTTTCCAAAAATACTGGAAGAGTCTGTTAAATCAGGATGAATTTCAAATATCATGATTCAAGTATCCAATATTGGTATAGAATTTATATAAATACTTTCCTCTTCCCCTGTATTTCACCACCAATGGAAAAAGTATCCATCTCACCAATCCTAGAATTAATATAACTACATAAATCTTCCCATGGAACATGTTTTTAAGAGGAAATAAACCATATAACCTGGATAAAACATTCTATAACCACTTATTTCTTCCCATGGAATGTGACACTAAGGGGAAAATTAATAATCTCATATAAAATGGTGGATTCTATTGTATTAGTATGAATCACTGATAGTATATATCAATCAGATCTAAAATATTATTACAAGACATATTTGATAATTCATCCCATCACTTATTAATTTTACCATTTATTCCTAATTTTCAAATCCTCCTATAGATAAGAATCACCAAAACCATCTTAAACCATTTTCCATATTTCACATGCAATGTAAAGATATTTAACTAATCAATGATTCCGAAGGATCTCATAAAATCATGAGGGGTTGGAACACCAAAAATGTTAACGCAAGTCCTAACCATAATGCTAAGAGAGCAAAAAGGTATCCTTGGGAGGGATAAATAGGATGATTTTATAAAGAAGGGATAATTCCAATTATTTAGGTTGTGTTTCTGGCATGTAGATGCGATCATAATTTTGTACATACTAGCATAATCAGAACAGACTAAAGGGAGTTTTCCAAGACCAACCAACTAAAAATAAGAAATGTTTTTGAAAAATTCTCATTTTTGTGGTAGAAATTAGATTCCCCCTTCCCTTCAATGAGAACTATAATTTTAATCAACAATAGATCAAGAAGCGGAATATGAACTGGAAGGTTTACCTTAAAAATCTATGTTCAAAACACCAATATCCAACATGGTCTAGCTTATAGATCAAATAGGATACTCATATGTCATCCATGGAAGGTTTTATGGAATCATAAAGGTGATAGGAAATTTTATAACATAGGTGTTGGATTGTTAAAATTATTGAAAGATATAATTCATGATGTGAATAGGGAATTCACATCATGAATTCCTCAATTCCCATATATGCTGAAATATTTATCACCTCATTTTAAAAACTGAACTAAACCAATTTCAGGTCATCAATATATTTAATGAAGTGAATTATTGTTTCACGGATTTCCCAAAACAAATCCAGGGCATGAATGGGTTCATGGGGTTTGCCTGGAAAATTCACATAATGAATTGGGAATTAATAAAATCAATTCATTTTTCATCTATAAAGAAACTCTCATACATCTTCAATATGAAACAACTAATCCAACTAGATAAAGGCTTAATAAACAAGGTTTAAATTAAAGGAAACCTAAATCTAAGAGATTTATCAAAAAACTTAAATGGATACATACCTGGAAAAGATAGGGGTCGCCGGAGACAGAGGTCGCAAGGTCGCCAGAGATGGAGGTCGCGGGGTTGCTGGACGGTTGGGGGTCGCGGGTCGCCAGGGGTGTTAGGGGAAGAAGGGAGGGTGCGAGAGTCGTGATGGTTTGGGGGAAATGGCCGGGGTGGGGGTAGGGAAGGTTTGGGTTTTTAAAAAATATTATGGGTTTCACGGCGGTTTATTAAGAACCGTCATGAAACCTTTCGGCGAAAACGTTTAGCGGTGATTTTGTGAACCACCACCACAAAACCACCGCTAAACTTGGTTTTTATTGTAGTGGGTGCTACATAAAGGACTCAATGAATATTTTTTACTTCCTTAGTGTATTAGAGAGCTTGTCACAATTTTTGTTATTATTCATAGCTTGAAAGAGTTAAGTGATAATGGCCATGATATTTTTCACTACAACTCTCATCCCATTTTGATTCTCACTAGAACAATAATTACATTGTATATAAAATTTATTGTTAATTTGATTACTCCTAGTACCATACATTTTATAAAAGAAAAAAGGTTATTATGAGTATTAAAATAAAATAATAAGAGTAAGTAATCATATGATAAATAAAATAAATCCTAATTTGTCCTAAACTAGGGAACCTTCAATTCAAACTATGAAATTTTTGTTCATACTATATCAATTTTTATGAACATAAGTAGTTTAGTTTCTATCCTCTTATTTTAATAATCATAATCCCCAAAAAATAACTAAAACCTAATTTGATGCAAAATAGGATTTACAAATAATTTCATACATACACATTACATCATCTCAAATGAATGTTATTTAAATAAAAAAATAAATCACATCCAATAACTTAGGGAATGGAAACATGAGAAAGATTGTGCTCAGATTCTATGTAACTGTGAACATAAGAGATATCAATTAATGATCATAAGTGACAATAATATGATCATGTTGGTATGATAACATAATCAAGGTGAATGGTAATGACATAATATAGTCATATATAATAAAACATGGAACATAAATCATGATTTATGGCATAATTTTTTGGATTTACATAAGATGTGAGTAATAAGATGGTGAAAACATGAGTCAATCGTAATGAGCTATGAAAACATAAGATAATCATATGAATGTGGTACACAATTAATTATATAAATCATAAAATATGTCAATGATAAACACCAATACATTTATATAATAATTTATTAGGCTAACCACCTTACCATAACATATTAGACATGGGATAACCACTAGTGTCCTATAAAAATTTTAGACTTGGGATAAACACTTGTGTCATATCTTAATATCATGAGATATAAAACATTACCCAATGAATTGGAGGTTTATAATGGAACCTCCAATCAAATAATGATAAACCATAAATTTTTATTCCATATAAAAAATAAAACATTCTTAATTGTATCATAGAGTAATTAAATCATAAAAAAGAAATGAGTTTCATGAGATCAACTATAAGAAATTATCATATTTAATTTATAGAAATATAGAGGATGGTATCATTATAATATATACCATGTAAAGTGTAAGAAACATTAAATTATGATTATATAGATAAAAATCACTTTTATAAAAACATTACATAATAACACTAGAAAACTATAAGAAATATCCATTACTTTTGATAACATTCATTTTAAATGAAAATGAAATATAGAAAATGAGTAAAAAAATTACCTTGGAAAAACATGAAAACAAGGAGAGTAAATTTCTTAAATAAAATAAAAAACGATGAAAATAATATGTGTTAATATGGATAATATTAATAAAGGATATTCCTTTCACACTTTCATAAATAAATTCAATGTCAATAGAAAATTATTTGTCTTGAAAAAAATTAAAATGATGAATTTAAAAATTTTATAATATAAGTAAAATAAAATATAAAGTGACCTTAAGTAATAAATTAAATATATAGAAGGAAATTCCTAATATAATGTAAATAATATGGATGTGAAGGAGAATTATTTCTGGTCTAAAAGAATAGTTAAGTTCATTCCTCATTTAAGAGCATTATTTCAGTTGAATTTTAAACCAAAAGGGTGAAAAATTGTTAATAATATATGTAAATCCCATGAATTACCAAAAAAGAATAAAATAGATGGGTTTTAGATATAAATAACATATAATTTATCTTAAGACTAATTTAAACATAGATATTATTGACTTTAAAGTGATATTGGAAAGAAAATATTACTTTTAATCTCATATTCCAAAAAAGTGATTTATATAAAAACTCCAACTCCAATAACCCATGGCAAATATCTATATTATTACATTAGTATAAGATACAATGGATCTCAATCTGAATGAATGATCTGTTATGTACTCTTGAAGAACCAGATAAATACATGATTCCCATATTACATAGGAAATATAAAATATATATAATAAGAAAGGTTATTAAATACTCGATATTATTCATAAAATCCTTCTTCAAATCCTATATAAAGGAAAAATATTAAAGGTTGAGAATAGATTCTTAGTAAGAGTTATGTATAGAAGAATCTATCATGAGTAAATAATTCATAAAAAAAATAGAAAGTTAAATAATGGAAAACACATGCCATTTCATCATTAAATTGAGTATTAAATGAATTAATGGATAATATCAGTGTAGTAATCTCATGTATAATAGTTATTGAATTATCTAGGGAGGAAATACATAATGTTGTACATCATGATCTCATACATCATTATATCTTTCCCATCAAGGACTTGTACCAAGATAGTTCACTCAATGGGTAGGTATAAAAAAAAATTTAATAATTTTGGATAACTAATATGCATCATGAGTCCTATTGATGCATCAATGAACTATATATAATTGGACACCACCCATCACCACATGTCCAATGTATTCATCATATATTGAATGATCAATATAATTCATAAACAATATTTCTTATTAAAAAAGCTTTGTATTAGGACAAGAGTATGGAATATTATGATTTACTTAGTAAAAAATCATAAGTAAAAATGGTATATGGTTTAAGAAAAAATATTATCCATGAAAAAAATACTATATGTCAGAAAAAAAAAATCATTTTATATGTATGTTGGTTTTGAGTAGTTTGACAAAGCATCAGAGGATTATTTGAGGGGTTTTTTGAAGAGGAATGTTCTATGTCATAGTCATAAGGACTATGCCTCAACCTAGGTGGTTGTACCAAAAAATGGGCTAACCATGGATCAGAAGCCTAGAAAGCTCAACCCTATATTTATGGGAGAAAGTTATATCATATATGGGAACCATCTTGGCCATTTAACTATGATGGACTAGGAAGGCTTTCGATAACACAAGCAGGTTGATGTGTATGTGGATAAGTTATCCACGACATAGGGTGACACCATGGAGGAGGCCGAGAGTCGAAACTATTTAGAACATATAGAAGGTCAGTGGGATAGATTTAATTATATTATACAAGAAATATGAAGGAATTTATAATGTGGGATGAGGAGATTTCATGGTATGTCGCAACCAAGGTCACCATAATGTAGAGTGTGTTTTTAGATGATTTCCAAGCCTCTAGAAACTTTTTGGTGTCCACACCACAATAGTCAGTGCTATGTTGTCATCACATTGACAAGGAAGGGCTCCAAACTATAGCTTCACCTTTCAATGTGGAGGGTCCTAATTTGGTTGAACTAAATATTTTATATTTCCTATACATACAAGAGTCCACACCATAGTGTTATTCCATGTTGCAACCCTCTCAGTGTGAGAATTATCCATGTCATAGTTTCAAGAAGTTATGAGAAGAAGTTAAGAGGAGTTATTTATTGGAAATAAGTGGATCTAGTCAAATGTTGGACTCCATTATGAAGCTCCTTATTCCACACCATAGGAAGTTCAAATAAATTTATGGTTGCTCTAGTTAAATATAGGACTCCATTATGCAGCCAGTTTGTTTTTAGTTATTTATGGGTTGAAACAACCAATGATTTAATTCATATTTAATGGTATATGATGTCCTAATATATTTAGGGGACACTTAGAACAATCTTGGAAGAATTTTAATCAATATGAACAATTTTATTAATATGAAAAGTGAAAGATTATTAATGTGGGGAAAACACAAAAAGAAAAATAAAAAAGGGAGGAAGAGGGGAGGAGTTTTTTAGAAAAGTGTTCTAGAGGTATTGTTCCAGATCTCATTTGTAATATTGAATATCGAAGAAGGATTCATTATAGGAGTCCCATCATCAATGTAAATCAACATTTATATCTAGAAGAGAAACCCCAATGAGGGTGTATTTTCATATCATTCTTATGTGAAGAAGGAGGATTCAATAGATAGAGTGGTGAGTTCCTCGTTGGAGGTGAGCAATGAGTTCTAAAAATTATTTATAGTAGTGAACCAGGAAGGGAATTGAGACCAATGGAAATTCTTATATGTATATACTTGATATTTTAATGTATTTTGGCGCATAGTCACATTATTGTGCATGGTCCTTGGATATATCCTAGTGTGGGTGAACCAAGTAAGATCTCTTGTATTTACATCTTTCATCACTCATTGACGGGAAAAGTAGATAGAAATAAAAGTTCTCATTGGAATTATAGAACAACATCATTATGAAAGGAAGATTCTTTAATATCTTGATTCACCCCCATCAGGGTGTTATCAGCTATAGGATTATAACATGTGGTATCCGAGAATGTTTTATTCTTCTTATCTCTTGGAATTATGGGAAAAACTGTCAACCATAAAGGTGTTACCACCATTAAAAGTGGATCCTTGATCAAAATTGATCATTGATAATTGGATGTAGATGTGAAATACATAAATTCCTATGGGAGTGCTTTATCCAGTCATATCTTCACAAAGTTAATATTCTATAAATCCAATCATGTTTTGTGGGATAATATTTTGAATATTTATGAAGGATATTCAAAGGTTAGGGAGGAAAAACTATAGGTTCTGTGGATCAAGTATGTATACTTGATAATGAATTCCAACAAGATGTTCAAGGCCTTTTTTTATCTCCTTAATGTTCTTATTGAGGACATGAAAGGTCTCAATGAGGATCTCAAAGATGAAAATATAGTAAAGATAATCATGATAAGAATCCCTCCTTCTTTAAATGAAAAATGTTTGGTTCATGAAGACAAGGATATGAATGGTATTTATCTTGTTAGCCTGCATATCACCCCAGTTAATTATGAAATGAGAAATTAAGACAATGAATCAAGAATAACTGAAATTACTATAGAGGTGGCATTTCATTCAATGAAGAAGCTCTCAATTGTGAAAAGTTAATAATTTTATGAATTTAACAATTGCATTCCATTTTTTATCGAATTTTAAAAGTATAAAAGGTAGTTCTAAGGGTATGCTTCCCCTTACATGCTTCATTTGTGGAAAATTAGAAAATATTATGGCCAAATTCCCCCAAAAAATCAAGAAGATGATAGTGAAGAAAAACCTCCTAGGGATACGATAAAATAAATTTTAATGAATTTTCAATGGAGGTCCTACAAAACAATAATTCTTCGCTCTAAATAATAATCTAGTTCTAGAGAAAGTGAGGAGGATGAATTTGAAAACTATAATGATGAAAGTGTATTAATGTCTATTTAAAATATTCCAAGAAATGGTGATTTTGATTATTAGGATTAAGGAGTTGTTTTAAAGGTTGATATGTAGGTAGAACTTGAGTTATCCCTTTATGAACATGATGAATATATATAAATGAATAATAAGGAAAATGAAGTGGAACATTATTATTAGCTCTACACACAATAAAAAGAAGAGGAAAATTTAGAGATGAATCTTGAAATATAAGAACTCGTATTTGGATGTTCTAAGAATTCTTGGAAGAAAGTTGAATTGAAGATTAAAATTGAAGAAAAAACATGAATCATTGATGTTTTGGATAAAAATATCAATGATTTATTAAAGAGAATATAAGATCTAGAAAATGAAGTTATGAATTGACATAAAATGTTTGAAGATCTAGAATGATTTTTGACACTTGTAATGATGATAATAAATACAAAAACATCAACTTCAAGTCATTAAAAAATAATTCTTGAGGAGGGACCCATGTCTATTCTTAATGTTCAATGGTTCAAAAATAGAGAAAAATTAGTGATGGTATTAAATCCTCAAGAATCAACTTCCTGAAATAAAATCTATCTTTGTAACACTGAAAAGGAAGATAACTTTGTGACCAAGATGAATTCCAATGAATCAAGAGTTAGGTATTTTTTATTTAGAATGTTTGAACACACTTAATATGTGTTTTATATTGGTTTTATGTACCTCTAGGATAAACATCAATCCAAATATGAAATAAGTAATTCAAATCATTCATTTGTGTTTAATGGATTTTTGTTGTTGTGAAGGATATGGGAATAAGGAAATTTATTGAACTTAAAGAATAAAACAAGTGTAATAAAAAAATGCGTTAATGTTGAAGAAAGTATATAATTGAATCTTTATCCAAATGAGAAGAGACTTATAATAAATTTTCAGTTTTATAAGAAGAATATTAGATTGAGGACCAAGTTGTTATATAGGCATACTCGTCACTAACTTGGGTGATGAAAGGAAGATTAGATAAGGATAAGGAATCTGAAATTACATTGAGGAAAATGGATAATTAAATTTCTTTTATTTTTTGATAGTATATTTACATAATATATAATAATAAATAAATACTTCATTGTGAACTTAAAACACTGTAAAGGTGGATTCTTTCAGTTCAGTAACATGGAGGGTCTTAAGATTTTTAGTTCTGGAAAATCCATGATTAGAGGAATTTTTTTAGGAGAATTGATGTTATATTAGTTCATGGGATGAGTTATAATCTTATCAGTGTCATACAATTGTGTGACTAGGTAAATGTGTAAGAGTTTAGTCGAAAGGCTTCTACCATCAAAGATAAATATTCTTCACTATTTCTCTAGGGAAAATAACAATGGGTAATATATAACTTGTTGGGGAGGAAGTTTGTTTATGCTACCTAGAGATGAGGATAACAGTTTGTGGAATAAATGAATTTTCTATTTGAGATAAACATCCTTAGAAAGGTTAGTAAAGAGAAACAGAGATTGTTATATTCCCTATCTCATATATAATCACAATTAAATATGTGATACATGTCAAAAATTAAAGATTTTATGAAAGTCCTAGAAGATAAAAAAGATAAAGGCTTCAAGGTAGCTTGAGCTTACACATGTGGATATTTGTGGGACAATCACACCTAAATAAATAAATATGTATATATATATATATATATATGGAAGAAATTATAATTTTTTTTATATATGACTACTCACAATGGAATGTATTATTCTCATCACACACAAGAACTATGTATATAATAGTAATACTCTATATCGTAGGAGGTTAGAAAAGATGCTTGGATCTAAGATCTAGAAGTTTCGGACTGAAAATGATACTGAATTAAAAAATATTCAAATTGAAGAATATCTAGAAAATAATGGAATTCAAAATCAGGTATCAGCTATCAAAACACCGTAACACAATGGTTTTATGGAAAGAAGAAATCACATAGCCCACAATTTTTCTTGAAAAATATTGATTAAAAATCTCTTCCAAAAATATATTTGAAATATTAGGTTCTTTTAATGGTGTAAATATCCAATAGATATTTACTATGTGTAAATGAAGAGAGATCTCCTTATGAAATGTGGAGTGGAAAAATACTTAATTTTAGATACTTTTGAAATTTTGGAAGTAAAACTTTTATTCCTTATAAGGAAAAGTGCTTAAATTTTAAGATAAGGGAGATGAAGGCATATTTCATGGATATTTATCAAAGAGAAAATCTTACTGATGTTGTAAAAAAAGTCTTGTAATGAAAATTGATAGTAATGATGTTTTGGTGGTTAAATAAGAAAAAATAAAATCTACACAGGAGAATATTTTGCATGATAATCCCCAAATTTTAGAATATGAGGGTGATGAAGAATTTCAAGGTTTAGGTGGATCCACCTGGCATGGAGAGAACTTAGATGGAGACTTGGATTTTGAAGAAAGACTTGAAATTCTAGCAGGTTCATAGAGATAGATATAAAGGGATGAGATCACTAAAAGAAACATTATTGGAGACCTGATTGCCTTGGTCCAAACCAGAATAATTAAGGGTCAACTGCAGGTGTATTTGTTATCTTTGGTAGGAATAAAATCATTATAACTATCTACAAGTGATGAGAGTTGGGTCAATGCTATGAATGAGGATCATATCCAAATAAGAAAAAAATAATATAGAGGATTTTTCTCCAAGTCCAAGTAAAAATAATGTCATTGGAACTAATTGGTTTTTCAAGAATAAATTAATTTAAGATGGATCTATAATTTGGAATAGAGCATAGATTGTGTGCATAGGGTATTCTAATATTGAATAAATTTATGTTGATGAGACATATGAACCCATTGGATGGTTTGAAACCATTCAATTATTTCTAAACATTTAAAATACTAAGGGGTTAAAAATTACTTAAATGGACATCAAATATTCATTTTTAATGGTTTTCTTGAAGAAGTGTATATTGATCAACTATATTGGTTTCTCACCAATGAAGATGAAGAAAAGGTGTGTTGGATGAAGAAGGAATTTTACAATATCAAGAAATAACTAGGGTTATTATATTCAAGATTAGACCAATGTCTAAAGTATCTTGATTTTCATAGAGGAGGATTTGATCACAACCTCTGTATCAAAAATAAAATTTATCAGTGGTTGACGGTTCTCATCTATGTTGATGAAATGATTTTTTGAGAATTAGATGACAACCAAAGAAATCAATTTTTAGATCTTGTGAGGTGTGAATTTGAGATGTATCTAATTGGTGAAATGTTATTTTTCCTTGTTTATCCTATTTTTGAAAGATTATATGGGATATCTATCTCAGAAACTAAATATTCCAAAGTGGTTTTAAAAAGATTTTAGTTGGAGGAATCAACAACCATGAAAACTCTAACAGAGACAAGAAAAAACTAGCCAAAATATGCGAAGGGAAACAAGGTTGATGTGACAATGTATTGAAAACTTATTGGGAGTTTACTCTATTTGATATCCACTTAACTAGATATATTATTTTATACCTGTCAAGATACTCATTTATAGAGACATCCCATGGAGATCCACATGAATTATTTGAAAATAATTATTTGATATGTTCATCATACGACAAACTATGGGTTGTTTTATCACAATAATACACATCATAATTTAGTGGGATTCACTAATGAAAATTGGTATGGTTTGGTAGATAACCAAAATTCAACTTCTGATGGATCTTTTTATATTGGGAGTTCATGTATTTCATGCAAAATAAAGAAGCAGGATTACATTTCATTGAGCACAACAGATGTTGAGTACATTTCTCCCACTCATTCATACACCCAATTAATATTGATAAAGAAATAACTTTATGATGTGGATATTGTTGTGGATTATCCTATTCTAATTATGTGTGACAACTCAAGTGAAATGAAGCATATAAAAAATCATAACCAAAATTCATGAACCAAGCACATTGATATTTAGTATCATTTAATAAAGGAAAAATTGGAAGGAGTTATTGCTTTGGACTATGTGTTAATAAAAAACCAAGTTTCTAATATCATGAAAACGGAACTACCTAAAGTTGTGTTTGAGAAGTGTCAATTGGAAGGGGTAGAAAAAGGTAGAGTTGATGGGGGAGAGTTTTTCAAATTTCTGTCTAGGGGAGCTTTGGTGTGGTTGAATTTATTCAACGATGATCATGAAAATCATTTTATTCAACTCTTGATTCTGACATTGAGTATTGATCGTGTAGGATTATAATTGATGAATAGTGGTACATTGATACACATTTGGAAATTGGTTGGAGTGTGTGAAGAATTTTTAACAAACCCAAGGGGGATATTGTTGTCCATAACCAATTTTTGGAAGTATATGGGTGTTGAGTTTGTTGAAAAAGTGTCAAAATATTTTTTTAGGGATGATTTGAAGAGGAATAGGAAACACCAAATTCACAAGTACTATGTATTAGCCTCAATGATTGGGCCACCAAATCATGGGCCAACAATGGCTGGGAAACCTAACTGGCTTGGTCCTACAAATATTAGATCAAGCTTGACCATGTAGGGGAACCAACTGAGACAGTTAGCCCTGATGAAACCAAGAAGGTAGGTGAGTACACAGTGGGTTGACATGCACATGAGGAAGTTCTCCATAGCATAGGGAAAACCCGCAGATGAGATCATAGTGGATACCATTACTCATATTTGGTAGGTCAGTGGGATGGATTTTATTATATGTCATGAGAAATATAGAGGAATTTATAATGTGGAATGATGTGGTTCCATGGTATGCTCTAATAAATTCCACCATAACATAGATTTGGATTTCAAATAATTTTTGAGCCTCTCTAAAATTTGATTTTTCCAAATCGTAGTACTCAGAGGTATGTTTTAGTCCCTTTTATAGGGAAGGGAACCATACTGCAATACCACCTTGTGATGTAGAGGGTCCAAATTTGGAAGAACTGAATATTTTTGTTTTTCGAATACATATAGGATCCCACTATTCAGTTTTTATCCTTTCCATAGTGCTCTCCATTTTATTATTCTACACTTTTTAGTTTCAAGATGTTATTTGGAGAAGATAAGAGGATTTATTTCTATAAAAGAAGTGGATATACTTAACTACTAGACTCTAAGCTCTAACATCTCTTACTATTCCACAAGAGGTTCAATGATTATTCTGGATACACCATAGGGAATATGGCCATTCTGTATTCTATGAAACACATGTGAGATTATACCATATAATATGTGACTATTCCACTGCTAGGTTGTTTTAGTCTTTCATGGGTTAAAACACCCAATGTTTTAATTTATATTTTACAGTGCATATTGACCCTAATTGATATAGGGTACACATAGAACAATCCTAGATAATGAATAATAAGTCCTAATCATTGTATTGATATGAAAATTGAAAGATTAATGCTATTTCAAAAAAAATATCAATGAGAGGTAGGTGAGAGGAGTTTTTCTAGAGTAGAGTTCCCTAGGTTTTGTTCTAGATCACTTCTGGAATTTTGATAGTCAAAGAAGGATTCATTCCTAGAGTCTCATACCCATAAAAAATTATCATTTATGTGTTTAAGATAAATACCAATAAAGTTTTATTTTCATATCATCTATATGTGAGGAAGGAGGATTCAACAGACTGAGCAATGATTCCCTCATTAGAAAAGATAAACAAGTTCTCTAAATTGTTCGGGGTAGTGAACTAGGAGAGCTAGTGAGAACGCTTCAAATTTGAAATTTTAAATTAGTGATATTTTAGTTTATTTTGTTTAATAATAAAATTTTTGTGCATGTTCCTTGGATAAAAACTAATAAAAGTGAACCAAGTAAAATCTCTTATGTTTTTTTCTGCTTTCATCGCTCATTAAGGGTAAATTTAAAGATAAATTGAAGTTTTCCATAGGTGAGAGAATAATATACTTATAAAATAATGAATCTTCAATAAAATGATCCTCCCTCATAGTGTAATCATCAATAGGATTCTAATAATATGGATATTTAATAGAAATGTAATTTCCAAAAAAAATGTATCACAAGAAATTAGATGCTTCAAGAAAGATAAAAATAACTATAAAATCAATAAGAGATAAAATAAAACTATTAATTCATTATAAATATTAGGTTTTTAATAAAATCATATCCTTTGGAGAATAAAAGAAAATAGAATAAATTCATTTAAATATCATCAATTAAATATTTTTCTATATAAAACCATTGAAATCTTGTATAATATCCTAAAACAGCATAAAATGGTTTTGGTACTGGGAAAATCCGTTAACATCGTATACATTAAAAAACATTCATTTGGACTTTTTGCACAGAATGAAAAAAATAAACACTTAAAAAAACATTAAAACAAATCCTTTTAAATATGTTAAAATTTAAATTATAAAATATGTTTTTCTTAATAAATTTTTTGATTAAATAAAAAGGAGTTTTGAAAAACAAATTTTAAAAACATGGACATTGAATAAAAATATACCTATTTTAATTTTTTTGTTTAATTAATGTTCCAAAGAGAGTAAAAGTTTGAAGAAAACATGTAAAATCCTCAAATATATATAGGATAAGAAAAAAATGGTATTTAAGAAGGATGTATTATAGGACTGTTTCAATGTAAATAATGGAAATCCCAAAAATGAAATTGAAAATTAAATCTTTTCCTCTAAGGAAACATTTAAAATATAACCCATTGAAAGAGTAAAATTGAATTGAAACATTAATAATCATTAATAAATATATATTTATATTTAATACATCATAGGGTCAATATATAAACCACATAAAATTAAATATGTTCATAATAACAAATATGTCTCAATGTAGTGAAAATATGATAAGAAATCCATTACCTCTATTTAAACATGCCTTGTAAGTCATTTAACCTCCTATAAAATAAATTTTAATATATTATAATTATATACTAGAGTCATTTAAATACTTATAATATCATATATTACCAACTTTCAACATAAATTATTAATAATTCCTTGTTAAAATCATATTTATAGGTGTTAACTATTTCATTTTTCATGAGAATTTTGGTTAGGTAGTTCTGGTCCATGTACTTTGATTATGGATCCATTGTATCAAAAATGTTAATAATAATATAAATTATATATATATTTATATATTCCTTATATAACTATTTATATTCATACATAAAATTTAGATATAGAAAAATTAATTACATTGTTCATGGATACTGTAGGTCAAACATATATAAGAATGTTATTTTCACTTTTCAATAGAAGGAACAAAAGGAAGGTAAATAATAATTCAATTTTATAGTCATTAATATATTATATATTTCATAAGTATTCATTAAATCTTTCCTTATTACCATCCATGTAAAGTGGAAATGAAAAACTGAACACATCTCTTTGCGTAGGTGGTAGTCTAGACGTACGCACGAGCGATGTTATCATTTTACAAAGGATTGCAGGGTACAAAGATATATATGAAATTATAATTCCAAAATTATAATTATTTAATTAATATCATATATATCCATTAGTTTTTTACTTTATAATCATTCAATTAAGTGGGTGATGAAAAATGAATTACACCGCTACGTGGTGACGGTATGTCAAACGTACACATGAGGGATTATTTCTATTTTATTAGGATAAAAAATATATGAGAAATGGTTATACAGTAATAATAATAAAATAGAATTATATTTATGATATAATTATTATTATTTTATGTGGGTAAAATTCTTTTATAAGATGTACAATAAGAAATAACATTAAAGGAGTCAGTAAATATGGTTACCTCTTCCTTGGTAAATTATCTATGATTCCTTCTTAAGGGACCTTGGAATGGTATTTTAAGAGAAAAAACCTCTAAATTTTGTCTTAGGAAGTGGATAAGAGAATTTTATAGGTTTTTTTCTAGCTATATGGATAAATGGGGTGTAAATAAATAAAATATGGGGTGTCATTTTATAAGTGAGGGGAGGGGAACATTTAAAAATTCCTAAAATATTATAATACGATACATGTTTATCTCATGTTAGATGATTCATAAATTGTATAAATTCAGTGATAAATAAGATATGTTCTTAATATACTCATACAATCAAATTTTTACATGTTTAGATATCATTTTAAGCCTTATCCTTTAGTTTAACCTCTTGGTTAACCATTTTTACCCTCCATCGTGGTAATGAAATTTAAAATATTAAATGATTAAAATTTTACATATGTGGAAACAATTAGCTCATAAATGGAAAATAGGTGAAATTTTTTACTATATATTATCTCCCTTATAATATTTCAATTTTTTATGGTTTTTAAAAAATTTAAGAAAATATTATTTCCATAACATATCACTAATGTCATTTTAGATACTATTCATTTAGTTTGACTTTAATACACCAAGAAAAATATGTAAATTGAATATAATCATTTCAAACATACCTAATATGATATATATTCATCTATAAAATTAATATAACACAATTATTCATATAAATTGTATTAATTTTAATATTTTTTATATCATTTATTTTATATTTCTATTAATTGAATAAATATTGTAACCACGCAGTGTAAGAATTTAAGGTAATTATTCAATAAATAAAAAATTAAATTAGTTATCATGATAAAAAAATTAATTCATATTTTAAATTTAAATTTAAATTTTAACATAACTTTTTTATATAGTTATGGAAAATTATTAGAGATATTAATGTAAAGAATGTGACATTTTGTTTTTATAGTTTTCATATTGTAATATAAAGGACAATATCAAGGATAAATGGAAACATGTTGTCATTTTTTTGAGACATTGATGGAAATGGAAAAATTCCATTCATAAAATTGGATAAATATAAGTTTTATTAAAATTTTAAATCCTTATCCCAAAGATTTAAACTTGTTTTATCCTTACCGAGGTGACAAACTTCCACCAATGTTACTATTCATAATGAAAAAAATAAAAGGGGCCAATTTACCAAATTTTATGATGCTTATTCCAAATATGGAATCAATTTTATCAAATTCAATTCATATAAGTGGCATAAATTAACTTAATATAGAGATGTAAAATGCAACGAAGAATATTTTCTTTAGAAAGATGTCTTTTTAAGTCCAAAAATGAACTTATACCAAAATAAAGTATAATGATGGTTGAAATGTAATTAATTATATTATTATAACTAAAGGAGGATTATATTAATTTAGTATTATATTCAAATCATTATTATTATTTTTCAAAATAAATATAACTTTTACAAAAATTTACATTTTTTATATTTATTGAAAAATCAATATTTTTTGAAAAATTAAAAAATTTCCACCTAATATAATATTGAAATGATAATTTAAAAAACGATATAATTTTCACTTAATAATATTTCAATAGGTTGTCATGGTTCTTTTAAAATCAATATTTTTTATAAATAAATCTAACAAATAAAATTATTTAAAGAGAAATATATCATAAAATCATTTCAAGTTATGTACTTACCCCTAATATGAATTTCACACTAGAAATTCTGTCACTCTGATACAAACAAATGAGGATACTTATACCTCATCACATCCTTTGGTTCCCATGTAGCTTCATAAATTTTATGATTTTCCCACAAAAGTTTAATGAGGTGAATGTTCTTCTTTCATAGCATTATATCTCCATGATCAAGAATCTCCACCAGTTATACCAGATATGAGAGATCTTGATTCAGTGGTACTACCTTTGAGTTTAGAACATGTGAAGGATAAAGTATGTACTTTCTCAAGAGAGATACCTAAAACACATCATGAAATTGAGAGAGTTTTATTATAAGCTCCAAGTGATAAGATACCTTCTCGGTCTGATCAAGAATTTCAAAGAGACTAATATATCAAGGGCTCAATATTCCCTTCATTCAAAATATCATAACCTACTTTAAAGGAGTTATTCATAGAAATACCTTCTCAAAAACTTCAAAATCTATATCTGACCAATAATTTTTAGCACAACTCTTTTGTTGGATCTGAGGTTTATTTATGTGTTATTAAATAGATATAACCATATCTTCCATTTTCTTAGCTAGATCAGGTCCCAATATTTTTATTTCTCTAACTTAATCCCAAAAAGTTTGTGTTCTACACTTCCTTATATATAAGGATTAATAAGGATCCATTTTAATTCTTGAGTAAAAGATATTTTTGTAAGAAAATTATACCAAGGGAATGTTTTGATCCTAATAACCTTTCAAATCCATAGAGAAAAATCTCAACAATTATTCTAGAGTTTGAATGATCCTCTCAGACTAACCATATATGTGAGGATGATAAGCACACTAATACTCAACTTTATATCCATAACATACTGAAGGATTATCTTGAGCTTCGAGGTAAACCTAAAATCCCGATTAGTTACTATTGAGAGTGTTACTCCAAGAAATCTTAGGACATCCTTAATATATATCCGAGTAAGATGATAAATAGATAAATCTTATATAATAGAAATAAAATGGACTAATTTTGAAAAAAAATGACTAAAAACCAAATAGAATTATTCCATTTAATGTTTTTGGTGAGTTTGATGAATAAATCTATAGTAATGTTATCACATTTCCATTCTGTTATGGGTAATGGTTGTAACATCTGCTTAGACTTAAGTCTCTTAGCCTTAACAAACTGATACACTAGGAATTGTGATAGAAACTCAGTAATATCTATTTTCATGTTATCCCACAAGAAATATTCATATATATATATATATATAAATATATATATTAATTCCATGATAAATAGAGAGTGAAAAACTATGTCCTTTATCCTATTACACCTTCAACTTTGGTATTGACTGGATACATACTCAGTTACTAAACCATATCATTCTAGTGTGATCATGGTTGAACTCAAGAACATTCCTCTCATTATTCTATAATTCAAAATCAATCTTATATGCCTTTTTAATCCACTCAGGGATGGATGCGTGGACATTCATCTATGAAATATTATATCATTCCCCTTTCATCAATATTTCAAGATCCAATTTCCACAAATCTATAAATATTGGATCTCTTTCAATCCTTATCATAGAAAAACTAGCATGATTTATCAGACTCAAAGCATCATCCACCTTGCTCACATACCGAAGTAGGTAATGTATTGAGTAGATATAATCATTGATCAAATCCAACCATCCACTATGGATCATATTCAATTATTTTTATGTAAATATATACTCTAATATATTATGCTTAGTATATATATGAAACCTTTCACTATACAGATAATGTATCCATATATTCAATTAAAAAATTTAATCTGGATATCTCAAAATCATTATTTAAGTAATTCTTCTCATGAATTTTTAATTGACAGGAGGCATAATCTATCACCATATCATTCTACATGAGTACACATCCCAACCCCTTATTTTATGCATCACTATATATTAGAAATCCTTATCCACTTTATGGTAGTATAAGAATAGGAACTCGTACCAACCTTGTTAGGTCCACTAGGCAAGATACCCTGAGAGGGGGGTGAATCAGGGAATGACAGATTAAAACGACTGCCCCTTTTTATCTTGTTTTGCTGTTAAATAAAACCCCCTTCTCTCTCCTTCCCAGTGCAGAGTATGAACAAACCTTAAAGCATGAACATGACACAATGATTTTTACTTGGTTCACCCTCACTGGGCTACATCCAAGGAGCATACACTGACAGTGTGCCGATGTACCAATTCCACTCTAAGCGCACTTCTGTTTACAAGTTCAAAGTAGACTCACTATCCCTACTGGTTTACTACCATTCACAATTTGAGAACTCACTGCTCTCTCAACTAAAGTGATCTCACTGATTCTTCAGAAGATCCACTCACAGTTTATAGACCTATAGGTCTCTTCATTTTCATGAAATAATGCATCCTCAACTATTGATAAATTCTCTGTTGAAGTTCAAAGTTCATCCATTGATGAATACCCCTTTTCCCCTGAACACAGATCAATTCCTTTGGAAAAACCTTTGCAAAGCACCCTACGTCGCGAGGCTCCCAATTTCACGAAGCTCAAACTAGCCTTCGTGAAGCTCCTGACTTTTCGTGAAGCTCAAGCCTTTGCAAAGCTTAGGCCACCACGAAGCTCCTACCTCTTTGAAAAGCACACTCCTTAGAGCACGCGGCCTCACAAATCACACTTCCTTCGTGGAGTGAGATTAGCCACCACGAAGCACCTCTCTTTCTTGAAGAACACTACCTTCACGAACCACCTTCGCGAACCGAGAGAAAAATATTTTCTTTGAAAACTCTCTGCTTCTCTCGAGGTGGTCGACCTGTATTTATAGGTGATTTCACCAACCCTCGAACCTTCCGCACGAAGTCAGCGCCATGTCATCTCCAATCGCGAAGCTCTGAAATTTCTTCCAAAATTCTCTCAAAATCACGAAGCACCACAGAAATTTTCTGATCGTGGAGCTTGAAGTAATCGCGGAGCATCACCGTCAATCCCTTCATGCCTTCGCTGCGAAGCTCCCTCGCAAATCCCTTCACCGCCGCAATGCACTTCAACCTCTACCATTCGCGAAGCTTGACATAATCGCGAAGAATCACTGCCATCAATTTTCTGGTCTTCGTGAAATATAATCCATGAAGCCTATCTTTGTTAAACTCATGTCGTTTCCATATTTAAATATGATCTTCAAGGATATCCTCTTTTCGTGATGCTCACCAACCTCCAAATTTTGGACCCCAAAAATTTGGCAAACACTAGGAAACGATGCCACCTTGTACTTCTCTTTTGTACCGCCTCCAGATCATTTATTCCTTTTTCATGGTTCTTTGTCAACATTTATGTCAATAATATCTCTAGAACTTGATAATTCCCCATGGAAACCTGCTTTTTCAACAAACACAATCAACCCAAAAATAATGCAATGTTACCTTGAGGGATTTTTGGCCATCAAACCTTTTATTTAGTTAATTGAAATTACCCTCACATTCATCATTCCACAAGAACATAATTCCATCCCAAGTCAACTTCGTGAGGTGGTTAGGTAGTGGTGAAAACTTTTCCACAAAGAATCATTATTATCCCACCAATAGAATAAAACTATAGATATTAGTTTTTATGTTTGGTCTGTTCAATTTCTCAATAAATTCCATCTTTGAAGGATACATTGATATATATTCACTTGAAATTATATAATCCAAGAATGATACTTTTTTGTAGAAAAAATTCAAACTTTGTAAATTTGGAATATAGATTCTCCTTTCTTAAAGTCTTTAGAATAATTCACAAATGTTATCCATTCTATTCCTTTCCCTTCGAATATATAAGAATGTAAACTATAAATAATACCACAAAATAATCAAGCTAATATTTAAAGACATTATTTATTAAATCCCTCAAGATCGTAGGATCGTTGTTATGTCCAAATAGAATTAATATAAATTCATAATTACCATACTTTATATAGAAGGAGTTAATGGCTATATCCTCCTTCTTTATCCTTAACTGATGACATCCATATCAAAGATCAATCTTGGAAAAATATTGACATCCTTATAATTGATCAAATATATAATCAATATGGTGTATAAGATACTTTTTCATAATTGTGATTTTTTATGTTCATGATAATAAATACAATGATGCACGATACATCATTATTCTTAATAAAAAGAATATGTGCAACATGTGGTGATGAACTAGTAACAATGAATCCTTTATCTAGATTCTCCTATATTTTCTTGTTTAATTCCTACAACTCCATAAAGAAAATTCTATTTAGATTCCTTAAAATCGGTGCAGCACCAAATATGATTTCTATTGACAACTATTCTAGAATGACATCAAAAAATATTGTATAATAGGTATATATTCAATATTGAGTTTCTCATCACCCATATGAGATAAATATACCTCAAAAATATATTGTAATAACCATATGATAGAAGAAATTTCCATTGGGAATTCATGTTTATCCTCACACCAAAAGACTATCATAGGTTGATTCAAAATATTGAATGTAACTTCCCTCCCATGAAAATTAATATGGGATCTATACAAAGAGATCCAATCCATGCCTAAAATTACATCAAATTTTACTAGAGGTTGAATAAATATATCTATAATAATCACATTCACAAAAACTTTTATCAGAGAATAATTATAGACTTGTGATGTGGCAATCCTACCATTTTTATTTTTTACTACCAAATCAACATCCAATCATTGAGGTGATGATTTGATGCACATAAAATATTATTTAGATATATAATAGTGGATTTAATCTGAATAATAAATATTCACTTATAGAGTTGATTATAAGTGTACTTTTCACCACATCTCTTGGAACATCTACTTCGGCTATATTAACACCATATATTTGGCCTTATCCCCTTGAATTCTTCTATAGAATGTTCCTTAGATTCTAGGGGAGCATGTGTGAATAATTTATTATTTATTTACAATTAAAACATTTTATAGTATTGGTATCATTCTTTTCCTTATACTAATTAGATTTATGGGCCTTATCTCTACACTTATAACAAACTCCCATACCCTTCAAACATTTCCTATGATGTTTTTTTCTATAATTTTTACATGATAGAAATTATTTAATTTATTTTTTCATCATTGATGCATTACCTTTATCTTGATGCTCAATTAACCACTTCATATAATGATTTCCCCTAAATATATAGTAACTATAAAATTATTTCCCTATCTTATTCACACTTCATAGTATATAATTATATGTTTTTTTGAGAAAATAGTTCCCTTTAGAGTCTCATCTTAATCCCATCAATGAAATGTTCAATATTACTTTCCAGATTACTTATATTGGCTAAATAATTCTTGAATAATAGTATAAATTTATCCTTATACTCTTCCACACATTTGTTTTCATTATACTATAAAGTGAGGAACATCCTCTCTATTTCATCTCACTATTCACAGGGGAAGTATTTCTAAAAAAACAATTAAAAATTTATACATCCCATTACTTATATTACTTCAACCTCTTTATTATTCTAGATCAATCACTACAATTGATAGGAATCTACCTTCAATAAATACACTGCTAGAATAAACTTTTCACTTTCATTATATCCCAAATCCTAGAATATATTTTCAAGATACTTAATCCATTATTAAACTGACATTTGATTTGTAGTTATATTAAAAGTTAGAGGATTTTGTCACATTAAGAAATCCAACATAGGTTAATCATTATATAGAACAAAAATTTTATCCATATGGTCTAGGGTATTCATTATAAATAGACTCATATACCATAATATGGCCATGATCTTTTTAGTTTCAACACTATCTGTATTTTCTTATTCGTTAGGGGAATCTCTAAATTATTTATTAGTGTTGATTCTATTTCTTTCATAATGAATCATCAATAAATAAATCCCTACAATGGAAAAATTTATCAAATAATATAAGTAATTCTCATAATTCTAAGGTTAGATATGTTCATTTAAAATCTAGTTCCCAAGGTTTCTACTAAAAAATCCTCTAATTCGAACTATAGAAACCCTAATTCTAGTAAATCAAAGATAGATTCTATATTATTAAATTAGAATAAGATACAAAGTATCTCCTCTTGAATGACTGAGTAGTTTAGTAATATTAAAGAACTATTTACATACATGATTCTCATATTACATAGGCAATATAAAATACATAACACAAGAAACATTCTTTCATCCTTGATATATTTAATAATATATATCTTAGAAAAAGGGAAAAAATTAAGGGTGATCTCAGATTCTTAATAATAATTACATATAGAATAAGTTATCATGAGTAAATAAGGAATAATAGATATGATAAGGTAAATAACTAAAAACACATTTCATTTAATCAATAACGTGAACATGAAATACATCCATGAATAATTTCAATATAGTAATCTCATGGATAATAATAACCAAATTTTCAGTAAAGGAAATACTTAATGTTGGATGTCATTATATATGATGGGAAAAAATCCCTCAAGGTATTGTATTATTTTTTTTGGGTTGATTGTGGTTATTGAAAAATCCAAATGACCGTCAAGGAAGATTTCTTCATAGCAGCACTATGTGGACTGCGAAGTGTGGTATGCAGACTATATAGCCAAATCAATTTTTGGGAAGGATTGCAGTTCACCATAGGATTGAAGTTCATGGAGGATTGACGTTTTCAGAAAGAGTCAATAATTTTATCATCCTTAAAGGGATAACATTTTTGAAATACATCGGCTGCCTAGAGGATCAAAGCTCCATGCAGACCACATAGTAAAATCTGTGGTGAAGGCTATACCACATCGAATTTTTGGGTAATTTGGATTAGTAGGATTATAAGATTTATTTTCCTATATAAATACTAATACTAATATGATTATGTACATAGAAATTTTTTAACAAAGATCATCTCTATGGAAAGATTTTGAAAAATTCCGAAGTGGTTCATGAGGGAGAATTCTATGAAGAAGGTAGTTCGTGAGGAACAATTCACAAGAGGGGTTTTTGTGAGGATCTACAGCTCAAAAAGTAAAATGGTCCATGGAAGAAAATGAATTTTTTGGAATATAAGATAGTTCATGGAAGTTGGGGTGGTCCATGGAAGCAAGGGCAGTCCACATATAGAGAGGTGGTCCACAAAGCACTCATCTCATGCGGTGAAAGGAAATTTGTGGAGGAATCAGGGAATTTCACAGAGGATTCAAGGAAGTTAAAAAAGAACTAAAATAGTTCGTGAAAGTAATTTTTGAAAACTAATAGTATACTAAAAAGTACATTTCATCTATGGGTGAAAATACACTTCAACAGAGTATCTATCTACAACTAAGGATATGTGCATTCATGAAAATAAAGGGATTGATATGTCTATAAACTGAATTGTGGATCCCTTCCTAGAGCAGTGAGAAAATGCAGAGGAATATGGTGATCATTTATACTAGCAGTGAGCCAGAGAAATATACTTAGGGAGTAACTCTTGGGAATGCAGTGAGCTAACCCTAAACCTTATAAAGGCAAGAAGCATAGGCATTGAAGTGATATATCCCAAACCTTGTAATTTGGCAATGATCTTTAGTGTATTTGGTATATAGGCACATCACCAATGTATAATCCTTGGATGTAGCCCAGTGAGGGTGAACTAAGAAAAATTATTGTGTCTCGTGCATTATTTCAATTCTTTTCATACATTTCTATGAAAAATGGAGACAAATTTGTTTTGTTTAATGACAAAACAAGATTTTAAGGGGAAGTTGTTTTAATCTTTCATACCCTGATCCACCCCCTCTTAAGCTATTTAACCTAATTAGGCTAACAATTGTTATCAAAGGTAATGGTTGAAAGTTAGTGGTTCTCTCTTAGTAAAATAAATGGAGGTTGTAAATCACAATGGGATTCCAATCTCTAATGGAAATAATTTCAACTATGGAATAATCGGATTCAACACTACTTTTAATCATTAGGAATGGATGTATTTATATTAATAATGCATGTAATTTCATCCAATATCAATAGTGATTATTTATCAAAAGTTGAACGAATGGAATTGGATACTAACTCTAAATGAATAAATTATTTAGGGGGATCCCTATAAAATATAATATATATGAAGGTTATGTCATGTATGTCATAACATGCTATATGGGAACAAATTTATAAATATTTATGAGGGTGACTCAAAATTCAGAGAAGAAAAGTTGAAGGTTATATGGAAAAAGTATGAGGATATGATAATGAACCATAATGAATCTTTTGATACATTATTTGATTCGGTGAATATTTTTAGGGAAGACATGCATGGTCTCAGGGAAATTATAGAAGGTGTAAAGATTTTTATGTGCATCCTAAGAAAAATACTACCTCAATTTAATACCAAAGTTTCTGTATTTGAAGAAAAAGATCCTAAGAAGTTAAAATTGGATATCTTGTACAGTAATCTTGTTTTATACAAGATAAGAAATGATGATAACTATTCTATTAAAAAAGAGAAGTCTAATGAAGTGGCGTTCAAGACCATGAAGAATCTCACCATTGAAGATGGTCAGGAAGATGAAGAGACATATGATATAATGTCATTCCTTTCATAAAATATCTAAAGAGGAAAAGTAATGTTCAAAGTGAAACTACCACTTGCATGCTTTTGATGTGGGAAGGTTGGATATCTTGTAGAAAGGTTCCTGAAGATGTTTCAAGAAGATGAAGAGGATGAAGTTAAAATTCCCATAAAGAAATCTTCAGCCTACATGAAAGGAAAAAAATTTAGAAGAATTTATTCTAAAAGAAAAGTCTACTTTAAAAATAATATAGTAGTTTATATGAATCTGTGGCAGAAGAGTTAGAATACTACATAGATTATGAAGAAAATTCTATGGTGGAGGTTTTTGGAAATTCCCAAACAAGGGAAGAAATTGGTCATGATGAAGAAAAAGTTGAAGGAATATTTGTTTTGTAGGTTGAATTGGAAGTCTCTCTTGAAGAGATATATGTTTGGTGAGCCCAAAAAATAAATCCAAAAAAGTGGTTTGAGATGATAAACTCTATATGAAGTAGTAGGAATAATAGAATTTTGATCTAATGGGAAAAAAATAAGAATGTTGAGTCATTATTTCCAGAGGACTCAAAAAATGTTAGTGAGCATAGACTTAAAGTTGAAGAATAGAAAAGGGTGATCAATGGTTTGGATAAGTTAGACAAAGTTAAAATAGAAGATTATCATTGCAGGAAGAATTTGGAAAATTCCAATGTAGTTTTTAGGAAACAATTTCACAAAGGAGAAGAGGTTTGTGAGGGAGGATTTAGTGAAAGGAGAAGATTTCCGTGAAGATAGTTCACTGAAGGGGTTTTGTGGGGCTTGATATCTTGTAAAGGAAAGGGGACCATGGATTTGGGTAAATCCATGGGGAATAATCCATCCATAGAAGAAGTGTATTGGATCTATAGAAGAAGTGGAGTCAAACTATAGAAGAATAGGTGGTCTGCGAAGCACTCACACCACACAGTGTAATGTAGTTTGCAGAGGATTCAAGGTAGTTTGCGAAGGTACTAAAATAGTTTGCAGAAGAAATTTATACAATATAATAGTACGTGGAAAAGTGTATTTCATATATTGGGTGAAAATGGAGCTTCATGGAATACCTATAAGAAGTTAAGGACTGAGGATCTACAATATTAAATCATATTTTATAAGGAGTTTATTCACTGCTACATTCAAATAAGTGAAAGGAATACTTAGAATCTATTAAAGATCTTGCCAAAGATAAGGTATTTTCTAAGTATACATCAAAGAGAAGTCTATTCTAGTTGAAAATAAAGTGGAAGCTCTACATCCAGGTGTTCTCACAGAAGTGAAGGAGCAGCTCTGAAAGAACTTCAATAGAGAATCTATCTATAACTGAGGATGTGTGCATTCATGAAAATGAAGGGACCTATAAGTCCATAAACTATGTGTGGATCCCTTCCAGAGTATTAGGAAAAATAAGAGTAAGATAGTGATCCTTTCCACCAGTAGTGATCCAAAGAAAGAGACTTAGGGAGTGACCCTTAGTAAAGTAGTGAGCTAACCCTAAACCATGTAAAGGAAGTTATCCTAGGAATAAAAGTGATCTAGCCCAAACCATGTATTGGTAGTGTGTCTTAGTGGATTTGGTACATTGACACATTTATATTGTATGATACTTGGATGTAGCCTAGTGAGGGTGGACCAAGTAAAAATATTTGTGTCTGTGTGATTGATTTCCTTCTTTACTTTTTAAACATCATCATCGAATAAAGCTAGAAATGATAAGATAAATATAAACATTAAATATAAAATTAAGTTACCCTTATAATAAAGAGATCAATATATAGTGAGGAAAGAATAATTTCAAAAAGAATATCCATACCCTAATTCACCCCTATTAGTGTATCTAGGCCCCTTTCGGATTTAACAATCTCAGAATGAATGATATCTTTACCATCATGGGCTTGTGTGAAGATAGTTTAATCAAAGGATAGGTATATATCAAAAACCATTTAGTAATTTTAGACAATTGATTTGTCTCATTAAACTTGTCAATGCATCGAGGGGATATCTATAACTGATCCCAAAATATTGCTACATTTCCAATGAATTCCTTATATATATTAAAGGATCCATTTGACTCACAAACAATATTTCTTATCAAAAAATATTTTTATTATGTAAAGAGAGTGGTATAATAATATTTCCACAGTCAATCAAATAACATTCATAGTAAAACACTATATGTATAAATGGTATATGGTTTAGAAAAAAAATCATAACAATGATACAAATAATGTGAATATTAAAGTGACATTTAATTTCCAATTAAAAATGATCATATAAAAGTTAATGTTTTAAGATAAAGTTAATGACCATAAAATTAATAAGAGATAAAAATGACTATCAATTCATTGAAAATATAGGTTTTATGAAAATATAGGGATACAATAACATACTATTTCATTAAAAAAAATTATTTATAGAAACATTAAAATCATAGAGAATAATATAAAAGAGTATAAAAAGTATTTTTCAGTATAAAAATATGTTAACACCATATATGTTAAAAACATTCATTATGAAATCATATAAAGAAATAAAAAAATGAACATTTTATAAAACATTATAAGGATTCCTTTGAAACATTTTAAAAATTCAAAGATAATATAAAATTTAGTTAATAAATAATTTGTGTAAATAAAACGGACCTTTTCAAAAAAATGTGAAAAATATTGACATAGAACAAAAATATACTTGATCAATAGTGGAAATAATATCTGATTTTCTTTTAAACATTTAATTTTATGATTCAAGTGTAAAATAGAGAAACAATTGTAAGAAAACATCAAAAATATTTAAATATCTATAGGAAAAGAAAACATTTTCTCTTTATCAAGAATATATTATAATATTTATTCAATGAAAATAATGTCAATCGCAAAAACAAGTTTGAAAAATAAATATTCACCACTTCGGAACTCATAAATTATACCCCATGAAAGAGTAAATTTGAATTGAAACATTAATCATAATGATTAAATATATATTAAAGATAAATAAATTAGAGGATAAATATATACACCACATTAATATAAATATGTTCATAATACCAAGTACATCTTAGTGGAGTAGATATTGAGAAGAAATCTATTACCATAAGTTGACTTGCCTTATAGGTTCTCTAACCTAGTGTATAATAAATATGAATTTATTATACTTAAAAAAATTAATTTACATACCAATAATATATGATCTAATTATGAAATTTTAACACTAATTTACTTATAATTCTTTTTTAAAATACTAGTTTCTAGGTGTTAACTTTTTCATTTTTCAAGACAATTGTAGTTTCTTAGTTTCAGGCCTTATAATTGGATTTTGGATCCACAATTTTCAGAATTTTTATCACCATATAAAAATCATATATATTAATTATATAAATATTTTGATTCATTAATAAAAGGAATATATTGAAAAATGAATTACATCATTAATAGAGATGGTTGGCTTTATGTACACATGAACACTGTTTTAACATTTTGACAGATGGAATGATAAAATGGAAAATGATAATTTACTTTAATGGAATAATTATTATATCACATATATCATATATATCATATACATCATATAAATCATATATATCATATATATTCATTAATTATATCCTTATTATGATTGATGTAAAGAAAAAATGAAAAATGGATCAGATCTCTTTGTGAAGGTTGTTGTACACACGTAGACATGAGGGACATTATTGTTTTCCAAAGGATTGGAATATAAGAAGGTATACATGATATTATAAATATAGTTGAATAATAATTTCACCAATATAATATATATTTATTAGTTTCATATTTATAACCATCCAAGTAAAGTGGTGATGAGAAATTATTTACACTCCTATGTGGAGAGGGTAAGTCGTACGTATGAACGAGTGATGTTTTCACTTTTCATATGATATAAAAGAGATGGAAAATAGTTGTAAAATAATCATAATATCATATAATTATATTTATGATACTTTATTTATTATTTTAAGATGGATAAAAAATATTTATAATAAGTAGAAGAAGAAATAATCTTGAAAGATTCGGTAAAGATAATTATCTCTTTTCAGTGGGATTCCTTTAGTTTCCATAATAAGAACACTTAGAATTGTATGTTAAGAATAAAAGAACCCCTAAATTGTGGATATTTAAGTGGATAAAATAAATGGTTAGGGTTTTGTCTTGATATTTTCCTCAATGTTGTGTAAATAAAGGGGAGAAGGGGTGTCCTTTTATAAGTGATGAGAGAGACACTTTTGGAAATTCATGAAATATTATGATATAATATGTTTCAAACTCATGTAAAATGGTTCCAAAGTGTAATAGATTAAAATATAAGGAGGATATGATCTCAATAAAACCATATAATAAAATTTTTACTTGATTAAAACTCATTTTAAACTATTTCCTTTGCATTATCCCATTTGTTAACCAATTTTAACTATAACCATGGTAATGAATTTTTCAATATTAAAGGGTTATAATTTTACTTATAATGTGAAAATTGGAAATTAAATGTCTAAGGATAAAAAGTTAAACCATATATTATCAATATTTTCTTCATTTAATATTTTTATAATTTTAAAATAATTTTATAAAATATTATTTTCATAAAATATCATTAATTTCATTTTTGATACTATTCATTTAATTTCACATTAAGAAACCATTACAGTGCTTTAAATACAATATAACCATTTAAAACATCCCTAATATGATATATTTATCTATAAATCTCATTTATCATGATAATTTATCAATATTTTTTTATTTTTAATATTTTTAAAATCATTTATTTTTTTTCTAGTAATTGGATAAATACTATATCGGCATTGTATAATCATTTATTATAGTTATTCAATAACTAAAAATTAAAAATAAAATAACATTATAAAAAAAATTCATATTTAAAATGAACATTAATAACCAAACATAACCTTTTTTATCCTTTTTTAAAAATATTAGAGATATTAAAGTCAAGAGTGTGGAATTTTGTTTTTATTCTATTATTAAAGTAATATAATGTCAATATCAAAGAAAAATTGAAAAAATGTGTCCATATTTACAAAATTGTGATAGAAATTTTTGAACTTAAATCCTTATCTAAAAGTTTTAACCCTACTATACCTATTGTACTCTTACCGAGGTGAAAAAAATATCTACCAAGTTCACTATTCATAGTGACTAAAAATTAAATGGACCTATTTACCAAATTTGAAAATCCTGATTCTAAATATGGAATCCATTTTATAAAATTAAATAAATTGAAGTGGTAGAAAATAATTTAAGATAAAAACACAAAATTAAACAAACAACATTATTTTTTTAGAAAAATATGTTTTTATGTCTAAAAATGAACTTTTACCCAAATAATGTATAATTATGGTTCAAGTGTAATTAACTATATTATTTCTAAATAAAGTATTATTATTTGAATTTAGGATTAAAATCAATGTAATATATTTCTTTTTCAAAGGAAATTAACGTTTTACAAAAAAAATACAATTCACTAAAAAAGGAATATTATCGAAAAAATTCTCAGAATTTAAACCTAAGATAATATTGAAATAATTAATTGAAAAAATTAAATAATTTTTACATACTAATATTTAAATAGTTTTTCACGGTTCATGACCCATCCCAGTGGGGCCCTTACCGCGACTCCCTAAGCCCGCCTCTAATAGGCTAGGGGTTAACAACTAGCGCTGAGAAAGCATGTCATTGACATGGGAGGCATTAACCTAAGTACATGTACACAAGAACATGTATTCAAGCCCATAAAAATAATTAAATGTAAAAAACACTAAGTAACCATGCATGCATACATCTAAATCCTGTAACTATAGAACAACATGAAGTAAATTAAAGTAAATAGGTCCACATATATGCCCACCAAAAAGAGTATGTAACACAAGTCCAACATGAATGTAAAGGTACTAGGACTAATGTCTAAAAACCATAGGAACACACCTCAGTTTTTGTAGTCTCTATCAACACCGTCTAGTCCTGGTCCACCTAGGACTCCATCAAAAGGTCGATCTTCTGCACAATACACAACACGTGTGGGAAAAACTGTGAAGGGGTGAGTAAAACAATACTCAACAGGACACCCCAAAACCATAAATTAATATAAAAAGTAAAGTATAGTTAGATATAAATAGGTAAATTTCTATAGAATATATAATAATATACAGATATGGTCAATCCAAGACACATGGTTTAGAGGTAAGCCACAACCATAGTATACAATCCCTAAGATTTCTGTTCAAAGATTCCAAAAATCACTCATACAAGAGAAAATGCTCTTGTGTTTGATATCACTAATGACGTCTGTATGAGTGGTAATACTCATAGGGTCTTTCCATGAGAATGATATGCTGATAATATGAAGATAATACGATACAATAGATGATAATCACATCCAGGGCCATGGGGTGATACCAACAACTCAATCTGGATTAACTCACTAAGTAGAGGATCAAAACCCACATAATGTTGGTCATGTTGATATCAAGAACTTCACCTAGTGCATGAAGATGAATAGAGGATCACACATGAGACTCTTAGGGAAATTATAACAACTCTATCTAGGAAGTCCTACTGAAGGGATCATAACCCTAAGAGTAAGAAATGATTCATAGAAACCTTTAGGGAAATGATAAGGTGAACGAACCCTAAAAAAACCTGTTCAATATGTGGAGGAAAAGATATATAATCCATTTAAGGAGTACACAATGTGTAGATGGGTTACACTCTATGTCCCTTAACCCTGGGTTCTACCCGTGTAAATGGACCATGTCATTCAGATCGCGTCTATGTAAAAGAGGAGTACACAACGTGTAGAGGGGTTACAAACTGTGTCCTTGTATCTGGAATATCTCCCAAGTACTTCATCCATATTTCAATACATGATGTCATCCTGTGTATCAATTACCGTGTACCAATACATGGGGTATCCCATTTACATGGTCCACATCATGCTGGATGGGGGAGTACACACCGTGTGGGCAACCCATGTAATCCACCCTGTGTGCATGTACTTTCTGAAGTATAGGACAAGTTCATACAAAGGGACTACATGTGAGTAGACAAGGAATACACACCATGTGTATTGGATTTTTTCATAAACCCTTCTTCTTTCTCCCGCTCACGCCTATGACACTATCACTTTAAAATCCACCTCCAATCGTGCCAAAACTCATGGATCTACTCCAACCAAACTCTACTACGACCATTCACCATAATCTGAGGTTTGAATATGTTCAGAAAATGGATTCTATTCATACGAATCATCTTCCATGCACCCAATTCAAAGATCAGGGGTTTCTAAACTGATCTGATCCATTTTTCGCAACCTCCATCGCACCTTCGTCACATTGCATCAATCCTATATTTCTGATATTAGATAGTTTCACCAAAAATGAGCATGAAATGATTTATCATTCGATAATTTGTTGAACTGCGACCGAATGAAGAACACCGTGATGAAAGGAGAAAGATTAGGAGAAAATAATGAAATGCATAAAAAGAGGAATGAACCTTTTCCATGTTTGGTTAGACTCAATTCATTTCCATTAGAATGAAAAACGAAGAAATAATCAATTAAAATCCAAAATTAATATCACCGCAAAATAATCCAAACCCACATAGTGATCAATCTGAGGGCCAATCTATTCGTTGATTGATCCACGTTCTTCATAGAACTCAAGAACGGAGAAAATAAACAATTCAAAATGAACTCCCAACCTCAATTCAATCTGGTCACTAATGAATAATGACATGTTGTTATCATCACTGAGAATATCTATCAAATCCTAGGTTTCTTTGATCGATGGATCCATGATCCACTACCATTTTCTTGAGAGGGTTCTCAAAATATCTCCTCTGTGATCCATCAGCATCTCCAGGGTTATGTGAATAACCTTGGATTTCTAACATAATAATCTATTTAAAGATTATTAAGTTGTTTCATTGGAAAAACAAAACAAATTTTTTTATTGAATTATTTTATTCATTTTACGCCCATGAAATTTTTTTCAAAAACAACCTATATCGAACTATGTTAAGTCACAGCTAGGGTAAAACTATCATTCTAAACTTAATAGTGTCCTACAATTTTTGAACAGGGTATCTATTTTGGGGTTATTCCATTTTTTTAGGAAAACCACATGTGTGTGATATTTAATATATTTAATATATTTCAAAAATTTATTTCAGACACACTGGGTCTCAGAATCAAGCACCTTCTCAAGGCCTGTAATCGAAATTAGTCCATATAATATTTAAAAATAACACATGAAAAATATGAGATATTAAATTCTCCCCACATTGGGGATTTATGTCCTTGAAAATACAAAACAAGGGTTACTCAAAAAGATGTGGGTACTGAGAATGAATTTTAGCCTCCTGCTCCCATGTGCTGTCCTGGAGATTTTCATGCTGCCACCAGACATGCATTAAAGGAATAAGTTACCCATGAAGGATCCCCTCCTGCTAATACTCGATCTCTACTGGGTACTGATTAAAAGTATCTACATACTTAATTTCCATCTTTCCCCAGTCAATAACATGCAATGGGTTATGTACATACATCCTCAGCTATGACACGCGGAAGACGTCATGTACCCAATATAACTGTAGAGGTAGAGCTAAGAGGTATGACACCTCGATAACTCTATATCATATCTGGAAAGGGCCGATAAACCCCAAAGATATATTTCCACTCTAGCCAAAACTCTGTGATCAACTTTGAGTTGAAACCCATAGGAACACATAGACTCCTTCCTCAAAATCCAACGGTCTCCATCACCTATCAGCATAAAACATCTAATGGCTCTGTGCAGTCTTCATATACTCCTAGATGATATGTACATTCTCTATTGTATCTCACACCAAATCTGGGCCCATGAGTGCTAACTCTCCTAGTCTAGTCTAGAAAAGTGGTGACCTATAGGGTCACCCATAAAAAGACTCGAATGGTACTATACTAATGATGGAATAGTAGCCGTTTTTGTACACAAACTCCACCAGTGGTATGTGATCCTATCAACTATGACCAAAGATTAATATGTATGTTTATAGAATGTCCTCTATAACCTGAATGGTCTACTTAGTTTGTCTATCATTTTGGGCATGAAACGCTATGCTCAAGAGTAACTAGGTCCCAAACACCTCCTATAATACCTTATACAACCAGGATGTAAAGTGAGCGTCATGAAAAAAACAATCATCAATGGGAATCCATGCAAACAAACTATCTCTTGCATGTAGAGGCATCTCAATATCTTAACTGAACATTGATATCATATATCTAGGAAGTGGTCTAACTTGGTGAGTTGGTCTATAATCACCAAAATGGCATCGTGTCCCCTGGATGTACATGTTAAGACCATCAAGAAGTCCAAATATATTCCATTTCACTTCCATTCTGGCACCTCAAGGGGTTGAGCTAATTCCACTGGAACTTGGTTCTCATACTTCAATTTCTAACAAGTATGTCGTTGAGAGACAAACTCTATAACTCCTTTATTCATCCTTAGCCACAAAAACTAATGTTAGAGGTATTAGTGCATCTTTTCCAAACCTGTATGTACCGCAAAAGGAGATGTCTGAAACTCTCTCAGAACCTCCTCCCACAACTTCACTGGTACCATAGTTCACCATATGAAAATAATGATGTGCTCCCCACCTTTTGAATATCCATAAAGTGCATGTCATGTGGATATCTGAGCACGTAGGTTCTCACAGTTAGTTTCCCCAAACTGTTCCACCCTAACTCGCTATAAGAGTGGATGGGTGACAACCATCTACTGGAGGTAAGATGAACCCTATTCATCTATAAGGGATAACTAAAATGAGGCCAACTACTCTGATGCCTTGTTCAATAACTATGAACTAGATCTTTTTCTGAGAGTATCTCCTATATGTTTTGGGTGGAGCGGAAGCATGGGAGGGATGTTGCCCATTTTTTTTCCATATTCAATAAAAAATCTGGGATCAATATGATGTTGAATGAAAGTATCCGTAGAATTGAATAAAGGATTTAGAAAAAGGAATATAAACCCAAAACCAAGAGAGAGAATCAACATATTTTTTTTATAATTAATTTAATTAAATTAAAGAATTACCTCCAAGGTGATTCTTTATTCGTTGATGCATTTGAACATAGATTTATAGTTTAAATTTATTTCATTGTAGAGATCAAGGGTAGATATCCTCTAGTGGTGATCCACACATGCTCCACGTATCTCCAGAAGCTACCAAAGGAGTCTCCAGATATTAGCATAGAAGATCCTTGTGCTTGTAATGTCCACCCTCAATCTCCTTGAGAATCTCTTACAAAGCGTTCTCCTTGATCCAGTGGGAGAGGATATCTGTCGTTCATGAGAGTGTTCTTAGAGAAGTAAGAACTCTCTAGACTTGATATCTTTTCTACAAATATGTTGTGCACAACCAAATTTTTGGATAACACTTGGCTAATAAGAGAATAATATAACCAGGCGTTTAATTCAATAGGGTAATAATAAATAATTTTCACAAGTTCCTTAATTATTTTATTAATCTTATCAAAACCCCCATGTTAAATAATAACTACAATATTTTTATTTCCTGACATGTTCTTAACTTACAAGTTATAATTAAATATTATTTAGTCAAATAATATTCAATGTTATTATTTTTCACTAAACCCTTAAACCCAGTCTTCCAATCCTCCTCAATATTTATTAAACCTTTATTAAAGACTATTTATTTATTAAATAAATATAATTTCATTATTTTCCAATAAATATATAAATATTATATTCACTAAATAGAAAATGTATATTTATTAATTATTCCACTCACAATATATTCTATTGAATTACTAGTGTCAAAATAAATACGATTATGAATCCATGAATAATTATTAAACCACAGCCAAGAATAATATTTATTCAAATTTTTAAATGATAAATAATATATTATATAACTGAGATATTGTATACACTTAGTGTGTGGCCATTTAAGCCTCTTTCTTAGTTGCATTAGGTAGAGTAGCCTAAAGTCCAAGGTTAGCGTCTAGAAACACGCAAAGGCACCCATAGATAAAGAAGTTAATTTCATAATTATATGTCACCTCATACGAATGGTTATTGTGTAATATAATCCCTTTATCTCGATATCTACAATCAAGTGGGTTTCATGCAAGTGCCATCAACCCATGTGCTTGATTTCTCATTCTTTGACTTCCTGAAAATTGAACTTGCCTATAGAACCCCATGGCTATGGATTTATTTTGGAAATATCATTTCCATAAAATGGCCTGAGATATTAACTTATGTTATAGAATATAAGTTACAAATACTTTCTTGCATTATTCATTAATGTAGTATTACTCGTGATGCACCCAATATATGTTACCTCACCAAAAACATATATTGTCATTCTTTTTTCCATTACATCTAAGTGCATGAGTCATAATACCCATTAATAATAATATTAAAGTATAAAGACCAATACACAAGTTTATAGATAAGAACATCTAATTAAACTTATAAATGTGGATTTCCTACTGGAGGGAATCATTCACATAATATCCTCCTAAACATTACCAAGGACGTACACCTTGAGAAGGTGCCTCAAATTACTATGAGTCTCCACCCCTGATAGCCTGTCTCATTTTTGTCTCTTCAAATGATATAATTTGGCAATAGAACATATATTCAAGAATAGTGTCATGACACTTCTAATTTCTCATCAAAGTAGGGATCCGATATGACCTTTTAGTGCGATGACTACTCTTAGAACACTATCACATACAATGTCCTACAAAAGTACAATCATGATGTGATAATAAGTTTTTTAATACCCATCCAACGAATACATTTTCATCATAAATTAAAAATAAGTTGGTTCTAGGGAACCAACTCCAATAGACTCTGACTTGAACTAGAGATAACTATTGAAAATATTCAGTCCATTAGCTCTCACATGCTTCTACTGAGATAGGCCTTTAATCAAGAGGTCTACCACATTATCTTCCATGGATACTCTACTCACTGAAAATTAACCCATTTGATAGAAATCCCTCAAGAGGTGATACTTATAGAGTATGTGCTTTGTCTGTTGATGTGACCTTGGATCTTTTGAAACAGCCACCACTGCAGTATTGTAACAATACAGTGTGATATGGTCTTTACTACTAGGTACCAAATCAAGCTCTTGGAAAAATTTCCAAATCCATACAGCTTCTTTGGATACATCATAAGACTCTATAAAATCATACTCCTTTGTAGAATCAGTAACAATTTTATTATTTGAACTCTTCCAGCTCACAGATCCTCTTTTGAGACAAAAAACATATCCCGGTTGTGACTTCAAATCATTTTCATTTGTCTAAAAACTTGTATCAACATACCCTCTGATGACAATATCGGCGTCTCCTCCATACACTAGGAATATATCCTTAGTTCTTATAAGATACTTAAGGATAGTCTTAACAATAGTCCAATGTTGTTATCTTGGATCTTCTTGATATTTTCCTACCATGCTCAGTGCATAGGCAACATAAAGTTTAGTACATAACATGGAATACATGATAGATCCTATCACTAAATCATATGGGATCTTACTCATTTTATCTTTATCTTATTGTGTCCAAGGACACATTTTCTTAGAAAGATGTAAACCATGTGACACTTGGAAAAATCCCCTCTTAGATTGTTCCATACTAAATATATTTAGTATCTAGTCAATATATGTACTTTGAATTAGTCTAAGAATCCTCTTGGATATATAATGAATGATATTGATCCCTAGAATGTTGGATTCTTCGCCTAAGTCCTTCATGGAGAAGCACCTGTTCAACCAATCCTTAATTGACTATAAAATTGGTATGTTGTTTCCAATAATTAATATGTGACCAACTTATACTACTAGGATAAAGACCTCATTCCCATTAAACCTTTTGGAAACACACGAGTCACATTCATTTTTAATGAAAACAAATTATTTTAGGGATTCATCAAATTGAATGTTCCATGACTTATATGCTTGCTTCAATCTATAAATGTATCTCTATAACTTGAAAATACTTTTGGCATCACTTGGTGTCAAAAACCCTTATGGTTGTGTTATATAGTAATCTTCCTGAAGGTTCTCGTTAATGAATGCAGTTTTTACATCCATCTACTAAATCTCATAGTCATGGTAGGCTACTATGAAAAATATGATTATGATGGATTTAAACATGGAAACTGGTGAAAAGGTTTCATCATAGTCAATTCCTTGATGTTTTAAAACCCTTTAGCCGCTAGTATTTCTTTATAGGTACTTTACCTTCCATGTACAGTTTCCTATTGAATACCCATTTACACCCAACATGCTTTACAACAACTGGCACATTGACAAGAACCTAGAATTGGTTCTGATACATGGAATCCATCTCATAATTAATAGATTATAGCCATCTTGTAGATTATGATATATCTGCAACATCCTTGTATGGGAGAGGTTCATCATTGTCCAAAAATAATGTGTCACCACCCCCAGTGACTAGAAATCCATATCTCTCTAGTTACCTTACCTCTCTTGAGAACTTAAGCAGTACTTGTGTTTCATGAACTGATTCTTCCATGGGGACCTGTGGAACTTGTTCCTGTAACAACTCTTGTGTATCTTGAGCATCAACTTCATCAAATTCAATCATTCTCCCACTATCCTTTTTGAGGATGTGCCCCCTCTCAATAAGTATGACTTTTCGGCTGATAATTACTTTCTTGTTTGAGAGGTTTTATAGGTATTATCCCATTGTTTCCTTGAGATACCCTATAAAGGTACACCTTGTGCCTCATGGTTCTAGTTTGTTTCTGGATAAATCCTAAACAAACTCCTCACATCCCCATACACGTGTATGTGAAAAAATTGGTTTCTTTCCACTCAATAAATTGAAGGGAATTCCATTTTCCACCTTATTGGTACTCAGTTTATTGTGCATGCTGCAGTTTTTAATGCATATCCCCAAAAGGATAATTAAAGAACTGTATAACTCACCATCAACCTTACCATTTCCAACAAGGTACGATTCCCCCTTTTACTGACACCATTACACTGTGGTGTATAAGGAAGAGTGAGTTGATATAGAATCCCAAACTCCCACAGAAATTCGATGAAATCTTGGTTAAGATATTCTCCACCTCAATCTGATCGAAACTTCTTTATATTTTTACTAAGATGATTATCTAATTCATTCTTGAATTCCTTTAATTTCTCAAAGGACTTAGACTTATACCTCATCTTGTAACAATATCCATATCTACTCAAGTCATCAGTAAAATTTATGAAGTAAGAATATCCACCTATACCTTCTACTAGAAATGGTCCATACACACTAGTGTGTACCAATCCTAGAAGCTCTATGGCCCTTTAACCCTATCCACCAAATGGAGGTTTAGTCATTTTACCTTATAAAAAATCTTTATATCTATCAAGTGGTTTTAGCTCGAAAGAGTCTAAATAACCATATTGAGAGAGCTTTGTCATGTGGTTCTCTTTTACATAACCAAGATAGTGATGCCACAACTGGGTGTTATACAAGTTACATGGACTTGATTCATTATTGATTTATAACACTTGGTTTTCATAATTTAATACATACAGTTTATTATTTAAATGTGACATACCATAACATATGCTATCCTTATAAAATAAAAAAATTATATTTTCAAATATGAAAATAAACTCATTTGTATCTAAACTTGATATAGAAATTATGTTCTTAGTAACACTTGGTACAAAATAATAGTCACATAAATCCAAAATCATATCTATCATCAATGAAAGGTGGTATTCACCAATGGAAAGTATAGTTAGCCTAAAAATATTGGTATCTCACAGATCCACCTCTCTTCTGGAATATTTTTGAAATTTACTTGGTTCCTACATTTGGATACAAATATTAACCCCACAATATATATCTAATACAAAATGTATAGAAATGGAAGGATTGCACTTGATAACAAATTCAACTTTGTCTTCCCCTTTCCTATGAGTGTAGTTCCTCATATAGTATCCTAAATTACCACATGAAAAACACACTGCCTCCTTTTGCTTGCCCTAACTTTTGATCTTCTTCTCCTTGGTCAGATGGTGCTTAGGGTTTTTTTACTGTTTATAAATCTTAGGCCCCTTTTCCTTTTCTTTCCTATTACTATTCACCATAAGTACTATGATTTTATCATGCCCTATTTCCTTATCCACTTGGAGAATCAGGTATAGAAGTTCTGATAGGCTCTTCTCATTATTTTACATATTATAATTCACAATAAAACTAGATAAGGCCTTGGGAAGTGACCATAGTATGAGATCTGTACACAACTCATCTGGGAATTTAATTCTTAAGATGTCTAGATGCTCAATGTATCCAATAAGCTTGACTATATGTGTCCCAGTTGGTTTATACTCTCCATGTTTAGTGGTTAACAAAGCATTGGAGATCTCATATGTCTTTTCTCTCTCCTTCTCTTGATAGAGATCCTGAAGGAGATAGATCATGCTATAAACATCAATTTCCTCATGTTTTTAAGTGATAATTGGTCATGGATGATAGAATGAGGAACTAAAAATCTGTATCATCATTCATAAGTTTCTCGTACAAAGAGATCTCCTCATCACTTGCCTCATTTACATGCGCAACTGGTAAAGGTTCTTCCATTACATATAGTTTCCTTTCATGGCGAAGGATGACCCAAAAGCACCTTTGAAACTCTTGGAAATTAGTGTTGGTGAGAAGGTTTTCCTTCTTGATTATGGATTACAACAATATATTTGATTTCATTTTAATTCCATTTCTACAAATATGTTGAATAGAGTTTTAATACTTTATCTAATAAAATTAATACAAATAAATAAATAAATAATCATTAGTCTCCCAATATTTTATCAAAACCCAATAGCCCTCACCATTGGATTTGGAATACCCTATTGCTTATAAATTCTAGTGGCAAGGATTTATATTTCCCTTCGCATTACCTCAACTTTTAATGGTCAAGAAATTTGAAAGGTTTTAGGTAGGAATTCCAAATTCCAACTGCATTAACTTGAAACTCCTTAATCTGCTAAGTGGACTCCCCAATCCTGAAATCCTTAATTTTTGATTTCCTCATCCCTTTCCTCTTAGTTACACCATGTCCTACTAGGGTAGTCAAACCTGGATGTAAACTAAGTCAATTCAACCCAAAACCTCAAATTATAATTCCCTAATAATTGAAAGAACCCCAAATTTGGTTGGTCAAGCACTTTGAACTATGGTTAGATTCTAACCGAAGTAATGGAAGGCTATAACGACTTAATATTTTATTGAGGGTTTTTATTCTTTATGTGTAAATTTCCATTTATCATATTTTCACATGCTTATTAATATTAAGTGGGATAAAATTTAGTGATTAACCATGTATTATATAATATTTACACATATACTAGTTTATTTTAGTTCCATCTTGCATACTTGTTAATTCATTAATTATGTGATCATGAAAAAACATCCATAATGATACAACTGACAAAAATAAAATAAAGGGTATGATCATGAGCTTGTTCTAATGGTTAGTTTATCTAGCTGTTGATAAACTAAACATTGACCTAGGGGAGAAACACCTGGAACCAATTAGGTTCATGTTTACAACTTTCACCTTTAAACCTTCGTATCTCATTGGATTGGTTTCACCTCAACTCCTAACATGAACTACCTCCACTAGCTTAGGAGCTCCATCCATCACATATGCTTTTAACCACACACAGGTGAGGGGTAAAGGGGGGTTTACATAAAAGAAACCATGAGAACATATTTTGTGCATATTAATGAGGAGAGAGGGCATGTAGGCCAACAATTTAATTTAATAATAAATTAAAAGGAAACCAATCACATAAAAAGGTCTGGTCTAGCTCATGACCATCCACATGATTTCAACGATTACACATTTAATAAAACTAGCATTCAATTATACAATCATTCTTATTTAAGATAAATCATGACTGAATCAATTAATTATTATCTTTAATTAATTAATCCTTTTATCTTAAACATTTTTTGAATTTCTTTGAGATTCTCATCCATTATAATTTTAAACAAATTAATAAATTCATTTAAAATTAACTGTGTACATAACTTGTACCTTGGAGGTAACCCAATCAATACCCATCCAAAATTACCCAACATGTATTATACTTGTATACACTTTATTCATTGTGACATTTAGATTTAACATAGAATAATAACTATAATAAAACTCATAAAAAATGTGAAAATTTTGAACATTACACAGATATTAATAAAACACACACACACACATTAAATATTATCACATGGCATATCCCAGCTTTACACCCACACACAAGTATATATCTCAAGGGTTATATAATATAATAAATTTTAAATCTACGTAACTGGTAACATTACATGATGTGTAGATCTGATCTATACGACATATACATTATTCACCGTGTATCCAAAGTACATGCCTAGGGACTCGGTGTGTGAGGCATACTTCAGAAATCTTGGAGTACACGGATTGTATAGTGGGCCACATCCCATGTTGACTTAGTTTTACACGATTTCCGGTAGACTAAGACATGTATGGGATATATGGACTATCCTTGACCCAAAAGGGACTATACGCCATGTCCAGTGGGCCACACAACATGTATTACTGCAGACCGTGTGCCAGTCTATCCTGGTCAACATGCAGTGTAAGAATTAACTACACTGCATGTCATTAATGCATATAGGTTGAGTAATTTCTGAAATTCTCCCGATACATTGAACACACCTACATGGTGTGTAGATCTGACTACACGGCATGTAATGCTATGTTACTTGGACATAACCCTTGTCACCTCCAGATGAGATCCTCAATATAATTTTAATCATAAAATTAATTTTTTCTATTAGATCTATGAGAAACAATAGAGGAAGAAATAGATCTCGTAATTTGGATTAAAATAACGATTAAACTTGAATTGAAAAACTAAATTATTAAAGCATAAATCATCAAATAATTATTTAAAAAATTAAAACAATAATATGCATGATCTGATACCACTTTTAGGTTCTGGGCATAGCAGAAGCACGGGAGGGACGATGCCCAAATTTAATTTTTTTCATATTCAATGAACAATATAGGATCAATACGATGATGAACGCCAATATCCATAGAATTGAATCAAGTATTTATACAAAGTAATAGAAACCTGGAACCAAGAGATAGTATCAATATGTTTTGTTTATATTTAATTTAATTTTATTAAATAATTACCTCCAAGGTGATTCATTCTTTGTTGATGCGTTCGACCACAGATCTACATTGAGCCTTCATTTCATTGTAGAGATAAAGGTTATATCTCCTCTAGTGGTGATCCACATGTGATCCACGTATCTTTGGATGTCACTAAAGGAGTCTTCGAGTTCTAGTGTGGATTATCCTTATGCTTGTAATATCCTCCTTTAATCACCTTGAGAACTACTTCCAAAGTGTTCTCCTTGATCCGGTGGATGAGGATCTCTCTCATTCTTGAGAGTGTTCTTAGAGAGGGAAAGACTCTCTAGGTTTGAGAGCTTTTCTCCAAAGATATTGTGCACAATCAAATTTTTGGATAGTTCTTGTCTAATAAGAGAATAATATAATCATAAAATTAATTCACTAGGGTAATAATAGATAATTTTCACAAGTTCCTTAATTATTTTATTAATCCTAGAAAAAAACCCCATGTTAAATAATAACAAAATTATTATTATTTCTTAAAATGTTCTTAACATGCAAGTTATAATAAAATATTATTTAATCAAATAATATTCAATATTATTATTTCTCATTGGACCCTTAAACTTGGTCTTCCAGTCCTCCTCAATATTTGTTGAACCTTGAATAAAGTATATTCATTTGTTAAATAAATATCACTGCATTATTCTCTAATAAATATATAAATATTATATTCACTAAATAGAAAATAAATATTTATTAATTATTCCACCCACAACATATTATCTCGAATAACTAATGTAGAAATAAATATGATCATACATCCATGAATAATTATTAAACCACAACTGGGAATAATTTTTATTCTACTTGTTAAATAATAAATAATATATTATTTAGCTGAGATATTGGATACACTTAGTGTGTGACCCTCTAGGCCTCTTTCTCAGTGGAATTAGGCGAGGCAACCTAAAGTCCAAGGCTAACATATAGCAACATGCCAAGGCACCCATATAGAAAGAAGTTAATACCACAATGACATATCACCTCATACAAATTCTTACCCTATAATATAATCCCTTTATCTCAATATCACCAATAAAGTAGGTTGCATGCAAGTGTCATCAACCCATGTGCTCGATTTCCCATTATTTTACTTCCCAAAAATTGAACTTGCCTATAGAACACCATGGACATAGATTTATTTGGGCTATATCATTTCCATCAGAAGGCCTGAGATATCAACTTCTATTATGGAACATAAGGGGAAAATCCTTTGTCGCATTATTCATTAATGTGGTATTACTCGTGATACACCCAATATATCTGACCTCATCGCAAAAACATGTCCTCGTGGTTTTCACCAATACATATAAGTACATGAGTCATAATACCCATTAATAACAATCTTAATGTTTATGGACCAATACACACGTATGTAGATAGGAACATTCAATGACACTTATAAATGTGGATTTACTACTAGCGGGTCTCATTCTCATAATATCCTCCTGGACATCACCAAGGGTGTAAACCATGAGAAGGTTCCTCAAAATCCTATGAGCCTCCACCCTTGATAGCCTATATCTTTTGTGTCCCTTCAAATGATATCATCTGACTATAGAACATATATTCCATAATAGTGTCATGGCACTTCTAGGTTCTAATCATAGCAGGGATCCACTATGACCTTTTAGTGTGACAACTACTCTTAGGAAATTATCACATAAAATGTCATGCATAAGAACAATCATGATGTGGTAAGGATTTTATTAATAGCTATCAAATGAATACATGTTCATCATAAAGTACAAATAAGTTGGTTTAGGGCACCAAATATAACATCTCCCACCACATTCCCCTTAACAGAAGTATAGAAAGTCTCAAAGTCAAAGTCCTGGATAAACTCTAGCCCTCAAATATGTCTCAAGTTGAGATACTTATAAGAGAATATATACACAAACCACTTGTGATCATAATAGATGATAATATTCTTTCCCATCAGGTAGTGTTACCACATCTTCAAAGTGAAGACTATAGTTGCTAACTCAAGATCATGGGTTGCGTAGTTATGCTCATGTGGTCTCAAATGACATGAACTATAGGAAACCACCACTTGACTCTACATAAGAACAAAACCAAGCCTGGTTCCTAATGAATCATAGAAAACTATGTACTTGACACCTTCCTCTAGAAATCTCAAGATTGGAGCACTCGTCAAACTCTGGCTCAACTGCTGAAAGTTCTGCTCAAACTTTTTTATCCACATAAAAGGATTCCTCTTTCAAGTCAAAGATATCATGGGGGTTGATATTCTAGAGAAAGTTGGTATGAATATTTGGTAATATCTTTCTAACCCAAGGAATATCCACACCTTTGTTATGTTCTTAGGTGTCTCTGATGCTAAAATTGCCTCAACCATGGCTAGGTCCACTACCACTCCACCTGCCAAGATAATGTGTATAAGAAAGTGGACCACCTAAATCCATAATTGGATCTTTGAGAGATTTTTATATGGATGGTTCTCTCAGAGTATGTCTAGAACTATCAGTAAGTGTATCGTGTTCTCCACCTCGGATGCCGAGTACACAAGGATATCATCGATGAAGACCACCACAAACCGGTCTAAGTAAGGATGTAATATCCAATTCATGAATGTCACAAATACTAATGGGGAATTTTTCATGCTAAAGGGAATCACCAACTTGTCATAGTGACCATAGAGAAATCTAAATGTTATCTTCAGTATATCCTCATCCTGTATTCATAGTTGGTGATAGCCTGATCTAAGGTCAACCATTGAGAACCATCGTGGTCCTCTCAACTAATCAAAGAGTTCATCGATCCTTAGTAGTGGGTATTTTTTCTTCAAGGTCACTTGATTCAAGAATCGGTAGTCCACACACAACCTCAATCTCTTGTACACCTTCTTTATGAACAAAAATAGGACTGACTAGGTTCAATACTAAGTCTCATGAAACCCTTCCTCTAAAGTCCTTCAACTAATCCCTCATATTGCAAAGATCTATGAGAGCCATCAGATATGCTGGCAAGAATATCAGTGCCATCCTAGGGTTATATTAATGAATAATTATATCTCTCAGTGGGGAGGTAAACTTGTAACATATTCTAGAAAGACGTCCTCGTACTCTATCAACACTGTAGGAAACTACAAACTCATAACATCCACCACACCAAGGGTTAGGCAATCCAAATTATGCGTAATTAGCAGTACCCTCATATGCAGGAGTTCATCATGTGCTGCTTGGGTTTCCTTTTCACCAATAAAGGAAAAAATGGTTTTGTCACTGCGGGAACACAACACCTTTCGCCTAAAACAATCAATCTAGGCATGAACTATAGATAACCAATCCATACCAAGAATGATGTCGTAAGGCCCCAATGCTACTACCAAGAGGTTTTGACCAAAATGCTCACCTCTAAGGGTTAGGTCACACTATCAAAATATGTGTTTGATCATTGAGTCTTCTCTAGTAGGAGTCTCCAAGCATAAGGGTCGAGTCAGTAGTTCAACTAGAATCTCTAGGTCTCATACAAGGTATGTGGTAAGAAAATAATGACAAGAACCTATGAATATTAGTACTGTAGATAAAATAGAGATGACATAGATTGTACCTCAAATCATTCCTAGAAACCCTGGGTCATAAGCCTCGATCACCTATAGTTGTCCCTACCCTTGTCCTCTAACTCCTTGAGCTTGGCATGGACCACCTGGGGGTGGTGGTCAAAAAAAGTCAAAACATTGACCATATCATGCTGCTCTCCCATCTCCTCTGCCGCGTCTTACACCCTATGGACATTACTACTCCCACCACTTTATCTACCTCATTGGTCCATCCATAGTCTCTCTTTTAGTTGTACGGTGGGTCAGAAAATCTCAAGCATGATGTCCCCTACCACCACATGAGCAGCACCTCCTCTCTTTAGGCTGACCGGACCCACCCTATGATCCCTGAACTATATATCCTCTACCCTAGGACCTCCTTGTGAAACATTTTTCAAGTATAGGTCCCTAAGACTAACATCATCTCCCTTCTACCATGTTCTATGATCCTACTTTACCACTACTGACAGTCAATAGATTTATCTACTTAGCCAAGAATATTTAAACAAAAAAATCCTACTCAAGCACCCCAACATAAGTAGGAATGAAAAGTGGGATAAAATGGATTAGATGTCTCTATGAAGACATTTCTTGAAGGAATGAGTCTTAAAGAAATGATCTCAAACCATATCCATTGAGTACCAGGAAAAGTTGGTATACCATGATGAATAATTTACCACTAACATGATTCCTTTCTAGAGTTGTAGAAACTCCTAAATACATACATCCCTCAGCATAGATGGTGATAACTCCTCTTTTAATAGGCTCTCTAAATTTTTATATTAAAGATTTACCTCAACATAAGTTTGGGTAACCAACCTCTACCATCATCCTACTAAGCCATGAAGAAGGCTTTCCACTAGGACCACAATCTGATCTATCGGTGTCTTGACTAGAAGGAAAACTTGGGTCACCACCTCAAGTCAGTCCTTAGCTACCTTTGGGTTGGGATCACCTCAGAACCTGATGGGTCTCTTCCTCTAAAACTCATGAAGTGAACTTAGCATGCGCACCTCATCTATTGGTACTATGGGTACCATGTTCTACTCTATAGGTGGTGGTATGGATGGTGCACCACCTGGAGGTAACATCTCAGGAAGCGGTCTATGTATCGAATACTTTTCAATGAGGGGGTCATCCTGATAATCAAGCTACTAAATCATAACAGGAATATGTCATGTATGCATCCTAAAAGTAAACAAGATGTACCATGGTAAATGAGTATATTTGGAGAGCTGAATTAAGAATGACATGGAAATCACAACCCATTCCTATATGATGCATGTACCTTTTTTTCCTTGGAACCAGTATTCTCATATACATAGTCAAAAAGCAGGTTATCAGAGTCATAGTGTATGGATACATCATTCTCCACACCAACACTAGAGTCCCTGGCCTGAAATACAAACTTGAAACATATAACATTGTTTCCCCAATCCAATCTCATAGACTCCTAATCATAAAGTATAACTGACTCCTATGATACAAATTCATCACAACCTATCCCTGTGGGGATTATACTGCAACTCCCCAAGCCCAAATCCAATAGGCTAGGGTATTGAAACTAGAACCAATAAGGAATATCACTGACATGGGAGGCCTTAGACTAAGTACCTATACACATGCACACATCTCCAATCCCATAAAAATGTTGAAATATAAAAACCATTAAGTAACCATGCATGAATACATCTGAATCCCATAACTAGAGTATGATGGGAACTAAAGTAAAGTAAACATGTCCAAATAAAATCCCACAACAAATAGTCTATAACATAAGTCTAACCTAAAAGTAATGGTATTAGTATTGTTATCTGAAAGCTGCAGGAATACACCTCTGTTTGTCCGATCTCTCTAAGCACCGTCTGGTCCTAGTCTGCCTATGACTCCATAAAAAGGTTGATCATCTGCACAAGACACAACACATGTGAAAAAATCCTGTGTAGGTTTGAGTATAACGATGCACATTAGGACACTCAGAAACTACAAAGCAATACAAAAAAGGAAAGTACAGTCATCTCTACACAAGTATCTGTCTTCAAAACATATAAGAATATCTAGATATACTCAATAAAAGACACATATTCTAGAGGTAAGACATAACCGTAGTATACCAACCCTAATATTTTAGCTTGAATATTCCAAAAAACATTCATCTTAGAGAACACACTCCTTAGTCTGATAGCACTGATGATTTCCATCCAAGAGGTATTGTTCATTGGGTCTCACCATAAGAAAGATACGCTAATAGTATGAAGATAATACAATAAAATAGATGAGTATCACAACCAGGGCCATGGGGTGATACCAACAACTCAATATGTATTAACCTGCTAATTAGAGGATTGACATCCACATAATATTGGTCACATCAATATCAAGAAATCCACCTAGGGAATGAAGATGAATAGAGGATCCCACCTGAGCCTCTCAGTGGAATGCCAATAACTCTATCCAGGAAGTCATGAAAAAGGGATCATAATCCTAAGAGTTGGAAATTATTTTTACCAACCATCAGGGAAACAATAAAGGGAATAAACCTAAATGAAACTTTCTCAAGATATAGAGGAAAAGATATCTAAGACATGTAATAATGAGTACACAATTTGTAGATGGGTTACACACCATATACCTTGTCCCTGAGTTCTACTAGTGTAAATGACCTATGTCATTAAAACCATGTCCGTGTAAAAGAATAGTACATAGTGTGCAGAGGGGTTACATGATGTGTCCTTGTATTTGGGGTCCTACCCATGTACTTCAGTTGTGTACCAGTACACAGTGTCATCCCATGTATCAATGCCTATGTACCAGTACGTGGGGATAGCCTGTGTACATGGTCCAGGCCATGCATTGTGGGGGAGTACACACCGTGTAGAAAACCTGTGTACTCCACCCCGTGTCCATGTACTATCAAAATTACACGTCGAGTTCATACAAGGGTACTACACACCGTGTAGCCAAGGACTACACACTATGTGTATCAGGTTTTTCTAGAAACCCTTCTTCTTCCTCCCTCTCATGCCTACACTACCTTTTTCTTGATATTCAGCTTTAATCGTGCAAACAATCATGGATTTACTCTGTCTGAACTCTTCTATGACCATTCGCCAAAATATGAGGCTTGAATCGATTCAGAAAATGGATTTTGTTCATTTGAATCATATTCCATGCACCTCATTTGAAGATCAGGGGTTTCCAAACTTATCTGATCCATTTTCCACTACCATGTTTTCACCTCTATCACATTTCATCGATCCTAGATCTGAAATATCAGATTGTTTTTCCAAGAAACGAGCGTGAAATGATCGATTTTTCAATAATTCGTTGAACTGTGGCCAAACAAAGAACACCACAATAAATCGAGAAAGATTGGGAGAACATAATGAAACAAAAAAAAGTGGAATGAACCTTGGTCATGTTCGGTTATCCTCGATTCATTACTGTTAGAATGAAAAATGAAGAAATAGTCAATTAAACAACTTACAAAGTAATATCCTCTCAAAATAATCCCAACCTTCATAACAATTGAACCATGGGCCAATATATTCATTGATTAGTCCATGTTCATCAAATAAATCAAGAATAAGGAAAAGAAATAATTAAAAATGTATTCCCTACCTTGATTCGTTCTGATTGCTAATGAAGAATGATTTGTTGTCGTTTTCGTTGACAAGATCCATCAAATTCGAGGTTGCACCAATCGATTGATCCATAATTTGTCGCCATTTTCATAAGTGGGTTATCCAAATATCTTATTTGAGATCCTCCAATGTCTCTAGGGTTACGAGGATAACCCTGTATTTCCAAAATAATCATCTATTTAAAGATTATTAATTTTTTACATTGGCAAAACAAAACAAAATAATTTTTATTGAATTATTTTATTCATTTTATGACTGCAAATTGTTTTTCAAAAACAACCCATATCAACCAATGTTAAGTTGAACCTAGGGTAAACAAACCATTATAAACTCAATGATTCCCTCATATTTTTGATCTAGGCACCCATTTAGGAGTTATTCAACTTTTTTAGGAAAACTACATTCATGTGCTATTTAATATATTTAATACATTTCAAATATTTATTATGGACACACTGGGTCTTAGAATCACACTCCATCTTAATTCCTGGTCTCAAAATTAATCCATATAATATTTAAAAATAATATATGGAAAATCCAATACATTACAATTTAAACTTTTTGTTTTGTGTAAGTCAAGCTATCAATGAAATTTATTTAAAGGGAAGTATCTCATAAAATATTGGGTTGTTATACATTAAACACATATATAATAAACATAACTAATGTAATCACATATTACATAACATTATTAATATCTATTTAATTTTATATTCATTAATTATAATCATTCATTACATATATATTATGTATTTATTTTTTATTTTCATCATCGAATGTCCGTAATTTCAGCTGTTTCGTACAAGTTTAGTAATGGTGATATTGATCCCAATTAATTATTACCAAATACATCATTAAAAAATTATGAAACACTATGGAATAATTTTTTACAATTATTTATATAGTCTAGTGATTATTTGATGGAACTTATGGGTATGTTTTATGAAAATGGAACCCAAGACGAGCATGTTTCGAGCAATTTATCGATAACAAGTTACATTATAATGTCCATTATTTTTTCATTTCAAAATTATAAAGTAATATTAATGAAATAAAATATTACTTAATATCATATTTTACTAGTATTAATTTCTTTATACTTATTCAAGATATAATTTTATGGTGATGGTATAAAGTCATTAATATGGGTGGTTGAACAGATGCAAAGAAGAACATGTTGTACTAGTTTATGACTAAGAGTTTAGAGTTACTAAATTGTAATATAATTTCCTCTAAATAATAATGAAATTAATTTAAAATTATTTCAGTGGTAAATTTTATTTTTAATTAGTGAATAAGTTAAGTTAATTGAAAAAATATGGTAAAGAACTAGGTATATTGATGAAATCTCTCCTTAATGATATGTGTTCCATCAGAATAAAGGACACATGATTCCATATTTAAACCAAAAGATACAGAAAATATAAAAATTATTTTGGAGAGGTGAAATGGGAAGATATTAAAGATATAAATCATAAAAAAGAGTAGGTCTTTAGGGTTATAGGAGGGTTCCCTTTATATGTGTGTTTTGAGTGGAATTTCTGAAAATATTGATTCTCAAATGTATAAGGTTATTATTTTAAAAGGAAAGCGGATAAAAGTTGACAAAATGTTGATAAGTCACAAAAAATATTCATCCATATAATTTATATATATGGATTTAATATATTTTTTCTTCACCACCCAGTTCGACTTTTTTTATCGCATTTTACCTTTGTAGTGGTAACTCAATTTGTACCACGATAACTTATTATTATGAATAAAGTTGAAATTGATGTATTTAACTCATTTAAAAATATTGAGTGAAAATTTGGAATTCATTTAATCTAATTCAATTTTTAAAAATAATAATTATAACTTTTAAATTAAAATAATATATAATTATCATTTTCTAAAGAAAAAAATTCTTTTTAAATACTATGTTTTTTAATCTTAGTTTATGTTAATTAATAATTAGATGATTTTTAATATATTTTTATATATCTAAGAATTATATTAATAATATGAAAGTGATAAATTTAATTTTTTAAGGAAAATATACATAATACATAAAATAATAGTTCTTTAAAAAATATTATTTTTAACATTAAATAATTTTAATCTCATCCCCTTAATATAAATTATTTATTATTTAAACATTAAAAATAAACAATAAATAGGTATTATAATATTAAATTTATTAAAATTTTTGTTCAAAAACACATTTTATTATAAAAGAAAACACTACTTTCTATCTGTGTAGAGGGAGACCCATTACATAGCCCAAAGGCCCAAGGCCAAGTGGCCCGTGAACATGGATCGAAATCACAGGGGTATGAAAGACCTAATACTATGCTCATAATAATATTATTTGGCCCAAAGGGCCCTCTTATGAATATTACTACTATATTACCTCAGCTATTATAATACCTACTAAAATACCACAATTGCTACAATTCCCACTATAGTATCTTCCACCGCTATAGTGTCACCGCAGCTACTGTTCTGATGTTGCTATAGTACTACAACAATATCAACTATAGTAACTTATAAATTCTCCCATACCCAGATTTGATCCTAGGACTTCTAGATGCCAATCAGGAGCCTTTACCACTTGGGTACATGCTCATTGGCATAAGTATTATAGAATTTATTTTTATTTTATAAATACAACAAATCATTAATTTATAATAATAATAATATTTGTTGTATAAAAACATATTTCTATGAAAATAATATTAAATAAAACATTACCTATTTATTTAATTCTATAATTATTTATTATTTTTGAATCATTTAATTTTAAATTCATTACTAAATATTACATATATTTAATATACCTATTGTATACATGCATACCCAAGAACCATATATCTAATAACTATATTTCAAATGGATGTATATCAAAGGACTATATATATAGATAATAGTCATATAATATTCCTATATATATAGCCTTATAAACATATCTAAAATTACTCAACCTATTTACATCCCCCTCAACATGATCAATATATTTCTATTTTTTTTCAATCTTTCCATAGTTATAATCAGGGTTGTGATCATAATGAAAAACTAGGTGGGTAATGATTTTATTTTCATGATATTATTATGTACATTCATATTTATTATACTTTTACATTTCTTAATGATGTTTCATATTATATTCTCAAAAAAATTTAATCATCATCTTTAATTATAAAATTTTATGTAAAAAAATCAGGTTCATTTTAGTTCACTGTTGCATGTGACATAATCTATTTAACACAATATTTATTTAAAAAAACATATTAAAATAAAAGAGTGTTATAATTCATCCTATGATAGTATCTTATTAGTAATACCTCTAAAGAGTTTGGAGGAGTATCCCCCATAGTATGGACTAATGGGAACCCAAGTTGGAAATAGAGGTGAATGGATACCTATGCTAGTGACCTGGATATATAGTCACACAAGTAGGTAGAAATGGTGAATGGTTTTTTCAGGTAGCTAAAATGAGTGAATAGTCTCCTAGGTAGGTGAAAATAAACTCCTCCAGCACTTGATCTCTTTAGAGCCCAATTTTTTATTTCAGAGATGGTAGGTGCCTATGGAAATGCTCTCATTAAGAGGTCCTGTGCATTAATTTTGTAACCCCTCTCCTTAAGATTGAATTTATAAATATCTTCAATTAGTGTTTTTTTGTGATCAAGTACTTTGACATTCAGTTCTTCTTAACCCCCAATAAATATGGGGGTCTTAGAGTACATTTATAGGAAATACTTAATCTAGGTTCCTTTCCATGGATGGTTACTACTCATAAAATATTAGGGTTTATAGGTGTTCTATATGGTTGTGTACAACCTCATTTTTGCATTAAAAGTATTTGATTGGGAACATGAAAAATTATTTTTGGGCACATGACATGGTTTACACCACTAATCTATGTGAGGCATGGTGTGATACACCTAGATGAAAATCACTTGTGTCTAAAGATAGTCACATGAGGCATGGTACCTGAATGAAGTATGTCATGTATCAAAACTCTATCTTATAATGCCTATGGACTTTGAAATTTTTTTACAGCAATAAGACCAAAGTAAAATGTCCATGAACCTTGATTATAATTTTTTTTTGGAAATACACGTTATAAAATCAATTCTAGTGAAATAAACTATAGACATGGATATCAGGTGTACCCATATATATGTTTTGAAATGAAAATGGAGGCTTGAAAATGTTCCAAAATGTATTTGAAAACTAGTTCACCCTTTTCTTCATCAATGGAAAAAATCCATAGCCTACTCTCAGGGGGATTTTCACACCACCATGTCATAGTATTGGTTAACATTTTTAAGGGTATCCACCACTCTATTTATAAATAGTCATAAATCCCAGGGAGATACCATTAGTGTATTATTATTTGAGAGATAAACTCCTTCATATTCAACATAACTAATCTTATCTTTGAGAGGATCACATTGTGATCATCATGGTAAAATGTGTGCTACATTTTTCAATGATATAAAATTCCACTTTTAGAATTGGATTCGTTTGGAATAAATTTTAAATGAATATATTATAGAATGGATCACTTTTAAATATTTCTTATACATCAAGTAGCTTCTCAGGGAAGAATATTTAATAAGAATATTTTAAATAGCAGTTTCTCAACTCGATGAACTTGGTTTTTTATAAATAATATTCAACTCAAGTGTTTCAATTTCTCCAATAGGAATACTCTAATCGAAGAATTTGGTTTTCCAAGAAGACTAAAAAACTCAAGTCCATTGATTATTCTAAGAGTAAAACTTGACTCAAGGCATTTGGTCCACCAATTGAAATAATCTACTTGAGGTTTTTGATTTAATCAAGAGTAATACTCAACTCAATGCATTTAGTTCAATAATAGGAATAATGAACTAGATTCATTTTTTTGACTAGTTGAATAATTGGCTTGAGTCTTCTGATTCTATAAAAGGAAATCTTGACTAATGTATTTTGGGTTGCCAATATGAATACTTTACTTGATACATTTTATATTCCAAAAGGAATACTCAACTCAATGAATTTTGGTTTCTAATAGGAATAAATGACTTAATTATTTCAATATCCTAGAAAATGGTTAATAGAGGAAAACCTATCATGAATTAGTGGTTGTACATTCTAGTATGGTCAGAGCAATAAAATAAAAGAGGCCTTTGTTTCTAAATTTAAGATATGTGTTCTATAAATCACTATGTATCCTATTAGAATAAGAATCAAGTCACACACAGTTCTTACAAGGGGAATTTTAAATATGATATGTCATCAAAACCAGGATAATATCCATCGATGCAACCAATATAGGAGATATAGGATTCATTATATAGTGTCTCAATCTATGGAAGATATAGAAATCCTAGAAAGAATCAAGATACCATAAATTAGGATATTTTGTATTAATGTGAAATTTATAAATGGATTCACGATACATGATCCTGACATCACTATATATCCTATGAGAAGATGAATTAAGATTCTCATAGTTCTCAGCTAGGCCGAGTATAGGTTTTTTTAATATCACTATGTATTCTATAAGAATAGGTATAAATCTATATATAATTCCTTACAATCCCCCCAATATAGACCTATATCAACCACATGAGAATATAAAATGGGTTTATCCTAATTAAAGCATACTATAGATGTCCAGAAGTGTACTAGTAACCCTATTCAATAGGAAATCTTATATAGATCTGTCTTATATATAATAGAATTAAATCATAATGGATAAACTACTCTAAGGAGTTTATGATCTTGCAGGATGTACCATAATGCCATGTGCCTTAAGGTCATGTGATGAGGTCCAAGTACAACATGGTAAATTTATAATAGGAGAATCTCAACTCATGGATTTTGTGTTTCTAAATGGAGTAACATACAATATGTATTTTGGTCTTCTGAGAGGATAATCTCTATTCGTGGAGTTTTATTTTTTAAAGAACATGAGTAGATATATTTGAATGGGTATGAAAGTAGGATGTCATAGTCATTGTCTGATAAAGGGTATAATAAAAAAACGTTCAAAATAGAGGGAATTTGAATCAACATGAACACATGGGTTGTAAAAAGGGTAAATCATATCATAAGAATATCTAATACAAAGGGAGATGATGGGGAGATGATCCAGTAAGGGGCGCTGCCACTAGGGTTTTTCTCTGCTTTCACCTCCCTCCGCCTCGGTTGGGTTCAGATATCTCCCTTGATTTTCCCTTGGTGTGACTGTGGCTATGGTTTCTCCTTCGTGGAGGCGTCGACGTCCTCTTCAACTCGGCCGACACAGACTTTCTCTTCGTTGTTGGCCTGCTCCAACCTAACTCCATCTTTGGGATATGGCTTCTCCTAGTAGAATGAAGCTGGTTCCGTGGCCGAGTTCTTGTTTTCATGACTAAGGGTTGCAACATCATCCATTTTGGGTTCGCTGGGTAGTCGGTTGTGGTCTCTGAGGATGTTTTGGATGGCGGAGACGGGACATGGGATATGATTTGTGATGGGGACTTTTTTTGGCATTCTATGGTGCTTAGGTTGTTGATGAGTTGGTAATTATTCTTGGTTCTTAATTTGTGTCATCATTTGGTTTTGGATGTGTCTTCTTTGTTGGTGTTTTGGTATTTTTTGGTTTCTTCCAGTTGTGGGGCAAGGATTTGGTTGGTCGCGATTTGGTTGGAATTCTCTGCCTTTTGGATCGGGTTTTGCTGTGGTATTTTTGCTCGTGATTGATTCTGGATTTTGGGTGGGATGCTATGGATTTTCCACTTGTGGTTGATTTTGATTGGTTTGGGTCTTGAATTTATTTACTGTTGAATTGTTCTACAGGTTGATAATGAAAACAAGAACTAAAATTATTGTGGGTTTTAGGCATACAACAATTTGGACCCATGAATGTTCTTTTGAGGTTGGAAAATAAAATTCTTGTAGGTCCGATATTAGCATTTTTGACATTGTGTTGAATGATTGGAAATGGTGGAGTGGCTGGTTGAATGTGTTGAATCGGTGAAATGGAATTTTGGATTTGTGAATTTTAGGGTCTCTGTTGGTTTGAGGTTTGGGTTGATGCATCTATCTCACAAGGGGTTGTTCCAGATGGGGTTTAGAGCAGCGGGTTTCTCCTGGACTTCGCTGTGGATTTGGATGTTTGAGATTTTATGGCTTTTCCATCGGTACCAGACCCATGCATTCGTGCAAGGGATAGTTTTCCAGTAGCGAGGAGTAGGAGGAAGCTGTTTTTATCATATTTGATGCTGGGTCGGGGATCTTCTATGATGGCATGGTGTTGTTTGGCTTAAAACTTTTGTTCCATGGTGATATGTTGTTTATTTCATGAAGTCTTGTTTGGTTGCTCACTTTTTCCTCAAAAGTGTTTGAATAATAAAAAATTTAATTTTCAGTCAAAGGGAGATGATGAATTCTTATAACAGGTTGACCATTGGTAATCATAAGATCACCTTCACATTGTCTGAAAAAAGTTCATGGGGTTAAGATTGACCTTTACTCTAAGACTAAAATAATTCCTTAGGGGTTACTTAGTGATTTTATGGAAACCATTTTTTCAATATTTATTACTAGTGGGTCTATTCTGATCAATCAATAACACCGATTTCCATGAATATAAAAACCAAGAGAATATTCTTGAGGTTTTGGTCATTCCAAGAGGAGAATATAACTTAAAGTTGTGTTTCTATGAGAGTAATATCAATTCAAGGATATTTAATTTTCCAAGATCAAAATAATGAATCGATGTTTTTTTATTTGATGTGAATTTAGATATCAAAGGTATAAAGTATGTTAAATTGATATGAGGGTGTTCAAGAAGGGTTAGAAGACCAAAAAAGTTTTTCCACTTTTTATTTAATATAGTCTCAAGGTGAATGGATATAAAATGAGGTGTTTTGGGATTATGATCACCTTAATGGGAAGTTATATTCAATATGAATAGGTTTAATTTTCATGATTGAAAATGTACTAATGGAATAGTATAATTTCACATTTTGTAGGTGTAAAACATATGCTCTAACTTTTTCTTAGAGTAGTGGATTCAGTCAGAAATGATTGAATTTTTATCAGGAAATATTTTGCTCCCTAATTTTTCTCCTAATCCATGAAAGAGGAGGTCTTAAAGAGATAAGGCTTGACTTTTTCTTAGGATACCCCTTATGTAATTTCAACCTGACTATTTTTTGTGTATCTTACGATGTTTTTATGATATATCTTCTTCTAAATTCATGAAACTAGAAGGCTTAGTCGATGAAGACTTGAATTTTTATTACAAATAGTATTATGGGTTTTCAACATGAGAAGTATTTGTGCCTCTTTAATTTTATATTTATGTTCCTATAATTTATTCCATGGAGTGATTAAGTTTAAGCTAAAACATATTTTACCAATAGCAGCTAATGTTTATGTTCATATTGATTCGATCTGAATAAGTAGATATTTATAATCACATAACATTGACCAAAAGTGAGATTCCATGTCTACTGAAAAAGGAGAAAATTGAACTGATGTGAATAAAGAAATAATTTCAATATATTAAACTTGGATAATGGGGAAGCGATATCTTGAAATGAATGAAATACCTTATAATAATAATTATCCTAAAATGGGAGAAAAAATTCATGCCGTTTAGGGTCATGATATTAGGATTGATGGTGTCCAATTTTTAATATCAAATATCATCAAAAAATAATGACATTGTACATATGTCGGTGAGGGTATAATTTTCATAAGGTTGATGATGAACCCAAAAATAATACAAGAAACCTTAGGTTGAAAATGGTTCACATGGTTTATGTCCAAACTACTTAGACTAAGGTATTTCTCACAGTTTAAGGTCAAAAAACATAGATGATGGTAGGCACCTCAAGGCCCTCTATATAAATTGTAAATATATGAAGTTAGGTTCCTTAAAACAAAATATGTGAGATAATAATATTGATCTCTCATTCCATTAAATATTGAGAATTTATAATTTCTAATATTGGGTAGAAATGGAGTCAAGTACACCAACATGGGATATAACTTCCTCTCCTGTTTTACCGGTTCATGCCAGCCTTACATATAATCCATCTGAGTAGAAAGTGCATCTAGTAACTCTAGGGATACCACCCTCTGAGATAACACATGAGTTGGAATATATGTATGATATTTTTATTGTTATCCTTTTTTTAAAAATGTTTCATACTCACCTAGGTAATACCAAAATTACATTCCTATACTAGCTGCTAATGTAACCCAAAATAATGAAGATGCTTAATAATCAATCATTTTAGAAGTAAAATAGATCATTTGATGTGATATAATATTGATATGTTATCTAGATTCTACCATTTTGAGTCATGAAATATCCCCCTTTTAAGATTTTCATCTAAAGGAATCAAGGAAACATTATCCTAAGATTTAGACCTAGTGGGTATGTTTCCCCTATGTAATTAAGAATTCATCTACTCAAGAATCCTTATTATATCCTATAATTGAAATTTTTTTACTTCTATTGGGATGGATTCACCATATTTGGGTGGTGGGTGGGATGTGTATGTGACCATGAATTGTCCTTTTTTAATAGAACTAGCTCATAGTTTTTCCAGGAGTGGAATATTCTATGAGTATCCCAAATCATGGTATTCCCTTTTATTCTATATATATACTTATTCATTTCATACCTCTATATGTATGGAATTATCAACATATAACTTATATTTTTCATTTTCTTAAATATTATCATGGTATTAATATTTTTTTCATCAATAGTAAAGACATTTACTAATATAAAACATAGAGAAAGAAATAAAAGTTTCCTTGGATAAGGTATACCATTAATCTAGGTATGGTTGTTCCCAATAAGTGATATTAGAGTTTATTATAGAAGTAAAAATCCCTATATCTTGGTGGGATTCCCCAGGGATATTTCATCCTCAAGACTACTTGATTATGAGGGAAATATTATTTTGGGTGCCAGTTAACATGGGATAGCCTAGGTAATAAATTCATATCGATTAATGTTTTCCCTCATTGGTGAGGATCTTATTATAGAAGTAAATATGGTTAGATTCAAGGATGTTTTAGGATTTTAGATAATAGTGATCTAGGATTCAACCAGGCTACTTTCGATATATGTTGATGGGCCTTAGGGATGTTGGAATCAAGTGGTACATGGAAATATTTTAGAGTTGAATTAGTTAGATACCACTAGTGGGATTTCATTTTGGGTTCCTGATATTGGGTGACTAGGGATACCATAGTTTCCTCTATACATTACTATAGAATTGGGTTCATGCAGTGATGGTTATAACATCCCCAATTGCATAGATCACTCTAGGGTAGCATTAAGGAAACATTATAATAAAATATACTTCCTCCTAACTCTCTTTGAGGTATGAAAGGTAGGAATTTCTATTATCCCTCGAGAGAATCCTAAATATTTTTATAGTTGATAATGGGTCTGTATTCCCCCTAGTAATTGTTTTCATGGTGTTAACCTTCATATATTCAACACCTCAAAATTAGAATAGGTTTTTTGTGAATACCCCATCTCTAGTATCCCAGAGCTAGTGGTTACTTTATTTTATTGGAATAATATATAATAGATCATATAATAAAGTATTGAATAGTTTTGTAGTCTTGGTAAACTAGATACATTCATGTTTCCCATATTATATTGGGAATAGAATATCAAACATAGTGAAAGTAAATATTATATATTATTGAACTCATTCAATGATTACTTCTTCATATCCTAGTGAAAGAAAAAAAATAAGAGTGACATCAGATGCTCAGTAAGTATTACGTATAGTGTAAGCTATCATGATCATATAAGGTATATTTAAAACGGAAAGGTAAATAAATAAAACACATTCGATTAAATCAATAACATGAGAATAAAATGTATCTATGTATCATATCAATGTAGTAATATCATGAATAATAATAATTAAATTCTCAATAAAAAAATTCTTAATATTTTATGTCATGATCTCAGACGTCATGATATATTTACAATCAAAATTTTTTTATAGGACTATTTAATCGATGGGTATGTATACACCAAAAAAATATTTAAGTAAGGCTAGCCAACTTATTTATCTCATGAGACCTATTTAGGGATATATAATTTTAATCCCCACCCATCATTGCATGTCTAATGAATTCCTTATATATTAAATGATCAATATAAATCACAAATAATATTCCTTATCCACAAATATTTCTATTGAGTAAAGAATAGGGAATATCAATACTTCCCTAATTAATCAATTTAATTTCAATGTATAAATTCTTATGTAGAATGATATTTGATTTAGGAAATAATCATATCCATGATATATTGAATATGGATATTTATGATAAATTTAATATACAATGATCATATTAATGTGAATGTTTTAGGATAGGGTTAATGACTAAAAAATTAATAAGAGATAAAATAATTCCATTAATTCAGCATAAATATAGGTTTTTTAGTAAAATAATATCCTTTGAAGAAATGGAAGTGATATTTTAAGATAAAATTTCATTAAATTGTTTTTTTGAACCATTGAAATTTTTTATAAGAATCTAAATAGCATAAAACTATTATGGAGGTGGTAAAATTAGTTAATACTATAAATATAAAAAAATCCCATTTAACTATTTGTAAAGAGTTTAGAAACAAACCCTATCATAAAAAATAGAAATATTCCTTCCAATCCTTTTAAAAATTCATGGATAAGATAAAATTTCCTTTTAGTAAATAAAATGTACATTTGTTAAGACATTTCAAAAAATATAGATATGGAATGAAAATATACCCGATTAAAAAAGAAATAAGATAACACTTTTTTAATCACTCCTCTTGAAATAATAATTTAATTTGAATTATTAATCATCATTAATGATTATATATTTATGTAAAATACCTAAAAGGGTCATTATAGACATCATATAAAAATAAACTATGGTATAATACCAAATATGTTTCAATGGAGTGAAATTAAGATGAAATCCATTAAAATGATCATAACATTCAAGTGGGAATTAATCATTGAAATAATTATGTATATAAAATGTAAACACACAAAAAAGCATAAATAAAACATAATAAAATAAAATTTCATGTCATATCATAATCAATAAATTATAAATTTTACCCAATGAATGGAAATTGAGTTAAGAAACCCCTTACTGCATTGATAACTTTTGAATCATACCCCCATGAAAAAAATAAATTCAAATGAAAATTTAAATTCCATGAATGTAAATGGAATAATGATATATCATATCAACGTCTTAGTATACCAAATGAATGAAACAAGTTGTAAATATTAATTATGTCTCACAAAAACGAAATTTAGACCAGAAAACACTTACCTTAGTCCTGATTCCTTTGCATGTGTTAGAAATTCCTATATAATAAATATTGATTTATTATATATCTATTAAAGTACCATAATCATATTTATCATACCATACATGATTTACTATTCCTTTAGAAAATTATTTACCTGTGTCCCTTAATCCAAAAGTAGAAGATGTTTTTAGAAGACTACAGTGTGACCTTGCTAGGGAGGTGAAAGGTCTGGAAGATTCAGGTGATACTGATGGGACTTGTAATTATCAGAATCTAGAAAAGAAAAATATTAATCCCAAATATTCTTCATATGCAGAGGTTGTGCAGTTAGGGAAGGAGATAGTACCTAGGAGACCTAGTCCTGCTTAGGTGTCTCATGAGGTTATAGAGGGAGGAGAAAATTGTGATCAAGTATAGACACTCCAAACAATAGGTAATGGGGTTATGAATAGATGGGAGGTTTCAACTATTAAGTTGGATAATCGATTTGAAGGGTCGGAGAGTGAAGGGCTGGAGGATGACGTAGCCTAGGCAGAGAGAATAATTGAACAGAAGAGTTTCCAAATGGCATAATATAGTGATGACTCTTTTTGTCATCTTTCAGTGGATTATGCAGATGAATTTTAGGATAGAGGGCTTATCAGCCCGAGGAGAAAGAAGGGTTTTAATGGAAATTGGGAAGAAAGAAGCTATACCATAATTAAAGAACAAAAGTCAAAAGTGTGTAAGGACTATTTCCACTTACCCCAACCAATAGAGACGAGATCCTCCAAAACAATCAAAGGCCAAGGAATAGGGAGGAATCCTTTTGGGGGCTTCCATAGAGATGATCCTTTCTTCTAACGTGTTTAACAATGACTGGGTTGAGTCTATTAGTGAATGAGAGTTGTAGGAATTAATTATTCAATATTATGAAGAAATATTGGAGGAATTGATTCCAATCAAATCCTCAAAAGAGGATGGTGATAAGATGATGGAAATATTGCTACGTGCAGACACTAATGAGGTGTAATTGATGTGGATTAATAAGCAAGATTGTATTCTGGTAAGAGGATTCAATGCTGTGAAGTTAACCATGAAACAGTTTATTCAAACTTGGGACAAGTTGGCTGACTGGTTCAAATACCTTATCAAGGATGATCCATATTTAGAGGTAAATTGGCTGCTTTGTAAATTACTTATAAATACCGTGTCTAATAGACTTAAATTATATTTCAATGGCCCATATATTTCTTATGATGATTAATTTTTTGTGTTTATAATATATTGGATTCTCATATTCCCTTAAAAGTGTTTGAAAAATAAAAAAGTAACTTTCAGGTCATACCATATATGATTTACTTATATCTTTTTATCACATTTTTATTAATAATTCATTATTAAAATCACTATTCTGGGCGATAATTGATTTATTTCTCTTGTTTGTTTTGATTATGTAGTTTCAGTAATTATACTTTGATCATGGTTCAATAATCTCTATAATATTTATATTTATATAAATATAACATATATTAATTATGTACATACTTATAATCATCCATAAAAGGGAGAGATATAAAAAATAATTACACTATTCATGCAGCAGTAGGTTATATGTACGCATGAACGTTGTCTTCTCTTTTCGAAGGATGGAATGAAAGGAAGTTAAATAATAGTTCACATTAATATAATCATTATTATATCATATATATAATAAATAATAATTACATCTATTCTTATTTCCGTCCATTTAATAAGGAATCAAAAAACAAATCACATCATTTCATAGAGGTGGTAGTCCAAAGGTACGCACGAGTGGCGTTATCATTTCCCAATGGATTGTAATGTAAGAAAGTATACATGATATTATAATTATAAAATAATAATTACTATATAAATAATATATAGATTCATTATTTCAATCTTTATAACCATCTAGGTAATTTAGTGATGAAAGATGAATTACACCGCTACATGGAGATGGTAAGCTGTACATATGAATTAGCAACGTTTTAACTTTTAAAAGGATGTAAAATAGATGGGAAATGGTTGTAACAAAATCATAATAAAATATAAATATATTTAATATAATATATTTTTTATTTTGGTATGGAAGAAAAAAATTATTTAAATTAAAATAAATAAATTTGAAAGAGTCGATAAATACAATTACCTCTTTTTCGATAGAATTATTTTATATGATATATTGATGGACCTTGTAATGGTATTTTAAGAAGACAAAAACCTAAAATAAGTGTATAGAGAATTTTATAAGATAAATGGGGTTTTTGTTTTCGGGTAATATGGCTCATGTGGTGCGAATCATTGAGAGAAAGCGGTGTCTTTTTATAATGGAGGAGAGGGGCACTTTTGTAATTTCTTAAAAGATTAAAATATAATAAATTAATTCTATAGAATAATTATTCCAAATGTATAGAGATTAAAATAATATGTAGGTATAGGTTTAAATACCATCAAATAATAAAATTTGGATAGATTTTTATAGTGTTTTAAAACTTATCTTTTGGTTTAACCCCTAAATTATCTTACTTTTACCTTAACCAATGTAAAAACATTTCCACTATTAATGGGTTATAATTTTACATATAAGTTAAATATTTTCTAATAATTTTACATGGTATTATAATATTGATCATTTATCACCCTTATTGTCATATTTCAAGATTATTATGATTTTAAATAATCTAATAAAATATTATTTAACATAAAATATCTTTAATTTCATTTTTGACACTATTCATTTAATTTCATATTATAGATACCAATAAAAATAATATATTTGAATATAATCCTTTAAAAAATCGTTAATATGTCATATTTATCTAAAAAATTCACAGAAACCAATAATTCATCCAAATTGTACTACTTTTAACATTTTTAAAATAATTTCTTTTATTTTTCTATTAATTGAATATATATTATGTCCATGTTACATAATCATTTTAGGTAGTTATTCAATCAATAATAATTAAAAATAAATTACTAAGATAAAAAAATTAATTTATCTTTCAAATAATAATTTATGACTAGAAATATATAATTTTTACAACCATATTAAAATATTAGAGTTATTAAATTCAAAAGTGTGACATTTTGTATTTTTTATTTTCTTAAAAAAATATATAAGTCATATTCAATGAAATATGGCACAAAGTTGCCATATATTTTTGAATTTTATGGATATGGAAAAAATCACCCAATAAATTAGGATTAAAGAAATTGTTAGGGAAATTTTAAAGCTTTAACCCAAAGTTTTTACCATATTTTACCCCTTTTACCCTTACTGAGGTGAAAAACATTTACCAAGGTTTCTATTCATAATGGAAAAAATAAAAGTGTACTATTTATAAAATTTAGAAATTCTAATTCTAAATATTGAACCCATTTTTAAAGATTCAATTTTCATAAATGGTTTAAATTAATTTTAGATAAAAAACACAATGCAATGTAAAACAGGTTTTCCAAAAAAAATCATTTTTCAGTATAAAAATATTTTTATAAAAAATTAAACAATTAAATTGATTCCAATGAATTTAAATGGATTATTAATAATATAAGAGATATAATTTTACTTTGAAACCATTTTAAAAAATTTATCTTTGTAAATTCTTGAAACAAAAATAAAATTTTCAATTAAAACAATATTTTTCAATATATTCACTAGAAAGTCAATCTTTTAAAAAAATACCAAAAATTAATTCTATTATAAGTGTGAAATAATGATTTAAAAAATGGTATCATTTTTCTTAAAATAATTTTATTTAAATTTTTATAAATTAATTATAGTAGTTACTCATAAAAATAAATAAAAACCATTTTTGAAAATAACTTATTTTGAAGAATAAGATGTCTATACTAAAAATTGATTTCTTATTTCCTAATTATTAATGAACAAATTTTTATTTAGTAGGTTATTTATATATATTTCATAATATGGTTAATACTATTCATACCAACCATTTTAATGGATAAGTCATAACAGTCATATTTAATAATATTTTAAGGCTCGTTTAAGATCAGTGTTTCGTGTTATGTATGAAATCTAATATAGCATTATTATAAAATATCAAGGTGTCACATTATCCAATACACTAATACTTTTTTCCTATCAATTTGAACTTATTATTCATAATTAGTGGTTTTATATTTGAAAATACCTTTATTGAAAATCCACATTGTAAAAAGGGTTAGTAAAACTTCCTCTTAAAAAGAGGGAAAATAAAATATGAAGGTTATCCATAATGACAAAAGACTAGGTTTCCAAATATGTTAAATTTAGTGTGAAGTGAAAATGTGGATATATATAAGATAATTAACTCCAATGGACTAATATATAATGATGTTGAATATGGTCAGGAAAAATTTAACAACCAAAAAAGCATAAATCTGCGATGGGAGAAAAGGCCATCAATTCATCGAAAATGACCATAACAGGATAAAAGTTTTGTTTCATGGTCATTTTAAAATATTTTAGGAATTAATTTACTATATAGAATAATAAAATAGGTAAATATGATTACATGAATAGTATAATTTCACCCTTTAATCAATTTTCATGAAAATATCATTCTTTCTCAAAATGATGAGTAATCAAGATTAATTTTTCATGCATAAAGCACTAAAATAAAATTATAATGGATCACATAATCCAAAAATTATGAAAATATATTTATCCTATCATTAAATTTTAACCAAAACATAAATATTTTCCATAAGGTAAGATAATATCCAAAATATATAATCATTCTTATGAAAGAATAATAAATTTTACTTTAAAATTTCCTTAATAACACCAATGGTTCAACTTATATAATTCCAATAATAAATAATACAACATCATTAATAACCTCAATAAACTGAATAATAAATAATGTATTAACATCAATTTTAATCTCATACCTTTAAACTTACATTCCAAAAATTTAATTTTATTATTCCCAAATAATATTTCATGTTAAACAGCATGTTAAACATAAAGGTTACATATTCATAAAATCAATGAAGTATCCTAAAAATATCATTAATTACCATGATAAATAACTATATAATATCAAAATAAAATCAATAAAATTTTGATACTAACCTAAAAGTTAATCCTAATCTTGTTGAAAATTATCTCTAGAAATATCATCTTGTCAAATAATCACTTTATAACCACCAAGATTAATTATATCCCACCATCCAATAGACCATAATTATCATAACATAAAATCATATACTAATCCAAAGGTTTCTTTAAACATTAATATATTATTCATCCTAAAACTGAGTAAAAGTTTCAAATCACCACGAAATCCTATTTCCTAAAACCTCAAAAGGGTTATCTATGACTTTGAACATATGAAAGTCTTAATCTTATAAATCCATAATGGTACCGATAAATCTTATGTTAACCCCAAAAGCAAACATATATGCTTCCAAAAACTAACACAATCCTTATTCCAAATGTAAAATCACAAACTATTTCTATAAATAAAAAAATTAAATTAATTTTCTCAATGTTGACCTAAATCACTTTGTCATCAAATCACTACCCAAATTTCAAGGTCACCAATAATATTCCATTTACATCATTGATTCCAACCATCACTTTATAAAAATTATACATTATCACTTTTCAACTAAATCATACTTATTGGCTATTGGTTCTATTTAACATAATATTTCAAATCCTTAAAGAAAAACAACTATTTAATAAGACATAAATGATTCATGATTCTTATATCTAGAATATCATTTATATAACACTTATAAAACATAATTATCTAAAATACCAATACATAAATGCTTCCATGCTTAATATTCAGTGATTATTATTGCATATGTCCTTTCTTGGCTTGAGAGTTAACCCATTGGACTAGGTAATTAGATATAATAATTCATATATTCCCTACAAATAAGATATTGAAATATAAATAGCACATTTTGATGAACTTCATATCTCTCCATCAAGCTCTAACTTTTTCCTAAAAAATTCAATGATCTATACCCTTATTTTACACACATAAAGAAATTTCACATTCCTTTGGGACATTCTTTGGGGTTTTATTTCCACATTTCTAAAATGAAAGAAATACATATTTCATTCCTCTATAGTCTCCACCAAACAAGATCATAGAAAACTATATTCTTATATGCTTAATGATTCTGAGAGATGGTTAAGGTTTATATTTTTAATAATAAATTTTGATAACTGATTTGGCATAATGAAAATATCTTTCACTCTCTTCACCATACAATTTGTCTGTTCATAATCACCACATCATCAATAACATTTAGTGTTAACATAATTCCTCTAGTTTCCATATATTAACTAAAATAAAAAAGCATACTTTGAGGAAAAATAATCATAGTGAGAAACTACATAATCATAAAAACCGTTTATATGATATCTAAATCATAACACATTATTTTAAATATATGATACATTAGGTTTAACCTAGGTCATTCATGTTCATCATCTATTCAAATACTATATAAAGGTTTCTAAATAAAATATGAATTAACTTATGAATATCAACCAAGAGCATCAAAATAAATGTGCAATAAAGGAACAATCACCTTGAAATAGAATGATTTTTGAAATATACTTGATGTACTCTTTTGGGGGTTATTATTCCAATATGCATCTATTATAAAACCACATCCACTTTTAGTATCCATGCAAGTATTTATTGCTAAGAAAATCACAAAATATCTACCTTACCAAATATTTAGGATGTTATCCTACACTTAGACTTATCTCTATAGTCATTAATAGGGATATATTACCAAATCTATTATTTCCTTATCCTAGTTTCCAAGTCTTCTATTAATAATAATATAATACAAACTATAATGGGACCACCTCTATTTGATTACATTATTTCATTAGAATTAGATACAATGGATTCCACCCTAAAGAACATAATAGTTTATTAGTCATGGTAAAGTAGATACATATATTATTCCCATATTACAATGGAAATAAAATATAAAACATATTTAAAGTAAATATTCTGCATTTATAAACTCATTCTAAGATCCCATCATCATATCTTAGGGAAAATAAATGAAATGAAGGTGATCTCAGATGATCAATAAGGATGATGTAGATTGGAAGTTATCATGAGTAAATAAGGAATAATTAATATGGAATGGTAAATAACTAAAACAAATTCCAATAAATAAACAAAATGAGAAATAAATATATACATATAAGACATCAATACAGTTATATCATGGTTAATAATACCTCAATTCATAATGAATGAAATCCTTAATATTGGAAATCCTAATCTCAGAGATCATGATATCTTTAATGTTGAAGTCTTATGCTAGGACAGTTTAATTGATGGGTAGGTACACACCAAAAACCTAATTAAATATGGATAGAAAAAAAGTTTTCCTCCCTAGATATATCGATGCATCAAGTGGATATGTAATTTTGGGCCCCAGTAATTACTGAATTTAAAATGAATTCCTCATATATCGAATGATCAATTTAATTAATAAATCATATTCCTTATTGACAAATGTCAAAATTGAGTAAAGAACACAAACTATAAATAATTACCTAGTCAAACAATTAACTTTAAAAGAAAAACACCATATGTAGAAATGGTATATGGTTTAGGAAATAATTATACCCATGATACAAATAATATGGATATTTAAGAGAAATTTAATTTCCAATGATCACAACAAGGTGAATATTTCAAGATAAGGTTGATGACCAAAAAATTATAAGAGATAAAATATTACAATCAATTCATCATAAATATATGTTTTGTAATAATATAATGTCCTTTTTAAAAATGGAATTGAAATATTTAAATAATATTTCATTAAATATTTTGGTCTATAATGCAGTTGAACACTTTTATAAGAATCTACATAACTTAAAATGGTTATGGCGGCAAGAAAATACGACAATATAATATACATTAAAAAACATTCCTTTTGAAATTTTAAAAAGAAATTCAAAAATAGACCTTTTAGAAAAAATTATAAATATTCTTTTAAATCCTTTTAAAATGTAAAAGATAACATAAAAAATAATTTTAGTAAATAAAAAAGGACTTCTATAAAATAATTTTTAATATTATAGACATGGAATGAAAATATACCCGATAAAAAGAGAAATAAGACCAGATTTTATTTTAAAAATTACTCGTGAAAGAGTAGATTTAATTGAATCATTAATCAAACTTAATAAAAAATATATTCATGTTAAATACCTAAAATCGGTATAATATACACAACATAAAAATAAATAGGTGCATAATACCAAATATGTCTCAATGTAGTGAAATTGAGATAAAATCCATTAAAATAGACATAACAATGAATTCAACATTAATAAATGAAGGGATTTGGTGTATCAAACATAAATCCAAAAACAAAAAAGTTTAAATAAAATATTATAAAATCAAATTTTATGGTATAACATAGTCAATAATTTTGAAGTATAACCCAATGAAAGGATATTGAGGTAAGAAACCTATTACCACTTTGGTAACATTTTAATCATATCCCCCATAAAAGAAACAAATTAAAATAAAAATTTAAATACCATGTATATAAATGTAATAAAGATATATCATTTCAAATGGTTATTACATTACACAAAATAAACAGTTGGTGAAAATGTCATATGTCTCACAAAAACAAAAGTGTTATGAGAAAACACTTGCCTCATATCCAACATCCTCTATATGTGTTTGAAAATCCTATATAATATATATATATATATATATTATAAATTTATTAAAAATACATATTCATATATATCATACTAGATATTATTTACTATTAACCTTTTATAACCTATTTATTAACAATTCTTTATTAATATCATGGCTATGGGTGATAATTACTTCACTTATCTTATATATTTTGGTTTGGTAGTTTTGTTTGTTGTACATAGATTATGGTTTCATCATATCCATAATGTTAACAATTATATAAATATCATATACATTCATTATATACATAGTTATAATCATTCATAAAATGTATGTATAGAAAAATGAATTACACCATTCATGGAGATGGTAGACTGTATGTACCCATTAATGATATTTTCACTTTTTGATGGATAGAAAGAAAGAAAGTTAAATAAAAATTAAATTTTATGTAATAATTATTATATAATATAAATCATATAAATTTATTACATATATCCTTATTACTATCCATTTAAATTGGAAATGAAAAATGAATCTCATCGCTTCATGAAGGTGGTAATCCACACATATGCATGAGTGATGTTATCGTTTACCAATAGATTCAAAGGTAAGAAAGTAGATATGATATTATAATTATATAACAATAATTATATCATTAATATTATATATATTCAGTATTTAAATATTTATAACCATTCAATTAAATTGGTGATGAAAGAATAATTCCACCGCTACTTGGATATGGTAAGTTATACGTACGTACGAGCGATGTTTTTTTATTTCATATGAAGAGAGATGAAAAATGGTTGTACCATAATTATTATAATAAAATAATAGTATATTTATGATATTATATCTATTTTTATGGGATTTTTAAAACAAATTTACAAGAAGTATAAGAATTAATAAATATGAAAGAGTCGACAAAGATGATTACCTCTTCTTCAGTATACTTCCTTTACATTATATCTTAAGGACCATTTTAATTATGTTTTAAGAAAAAAAATCTAATTAGTACCTAATTAATAAGATAAATGTGAAGAGGTTGGTTGAGGTTTGTGGCTCAATGTAGTGTGAATAATTGATAGAAAGGGGAGTTCTTTTATATGAGATGAGAGGGACACTCTTATAATTTCTTCATGGTTTGAAATATAATAACATCACTCTCTTGAAAAATTATTCCAAATAGATATTTATTAAAAATAAAAGGTTGGTTTAAATTTAAATACCCTTTAAAAAATAATTTTTTCACAATATTTTATGTTTTTTAAAATCTCATCTTTTGGTTTGACCCATTAGTTAGCATATTTTAACCTTACTTATGGTAATAACATTTTCACTCTTAATGGGTTGTAATTTTAATTATAAGGTAAAAATTAGATCATAAATGTCCAATGGATGATATTTTTGACCATTTATCATCATATTTTTCCTATTTAAATATTTTTAGGACTTTTAGATAATTTTTAAAAAAATTATTTAACATAAAATATCATTAATGTCAATGTTGGCACTATTAATTTAACTTTACATTAAAGATGCCAACACAAATATAAAATTATAATATAGTGCATTAAAACATTCCTAATATTTCATATTTATCTGAAAAATTTGTATAACTTAATAATTCATTAAAATTGTATTTCTTTTAACATTTTTAAAATCCATTATTTTATTTTTCTATTAATTTTATAAATATTATGTCGGTGTTGTGTAAGAATTTAGGGTAATTATTTGGTCAATAAAATTTTTAAAAAAATTACTATGATAAATATAATTAATTATTATTTCAAATAAACATTTTAAATTTAACATAACCTCTTTTTATCCTTATGATAAAATATTAGAGATATTAAAGTCAAGTGAGTGACATTTTGCATTTATTTGTTTCTTAATTTAATATAATGATTATAATGATAGGAAAATGGAGAAAATTGGCTATATATTCGAGACTTGTATATAAATGGCTGAAATAGACCCTTAAAATATGATAAAGTAAAGTGTTAGAGAAATTTTAAGGCCTTGTCACAATGTTTTAACCCTATTTTACCTGTTTTACCCTTACTGAAGTTGCAAAACTTTAAAAAGGTTAGTATTCATAATGACTAAAAATAAAAGGGACCTATTTACAGAATTTGAATTTTCTAATTTAAAATTTTGAAATTAGTTTTCATGATTCAATTTAAATAAGTGGTAGAAATTAATTTATGATAAATACACAAAACACAATGAAAAATAGTTTTCCAAAAAAATTACATATTAAATATAAACTTATTTTTATATAAAATTATTTCCAGTGAACTTAGTTAGATTATTGATAAAATTATAGAACTTATTTTACTTTTATTTAAATTTGAAATAAATTGTAAAATTTTAAATTCTTGAAACAAAAATAAAATTTTCAATAAAAAAGTATTTTTCACTATTTACTAGAAAATAAATATTTTTAGAAAAATACCAAAAAATTACTCTAAGATAATTCTGAAAACAATTATTAGAAAAATCATATCATTTTTATAAAATAAAATTTATTCAATTTTAAAAAATTAATTATAATATTATTTCACAAAAAGAAATAATTTATTTGAAGAAAATATATTTTGAAGAATAAAACGTCTTTACTAAAAATTGTGTTCTTATTTACAGAGAATTAATCAAAAAAAATTATTGAATGGATATTTTATAAATATTTCATAATTTAGATAATCCTATTCATAATCACCAATTCAACAGCTAGGTTATAACATTCATATTTAAATAACAATACTTTGTGGTTCGTTTAATCTCAGTTTTGTGTGATGTATATACTATTGAACCTAGTGTTCTTTTAAAATATAAAGGTGACACCTTATTCCAGAGGATGGAATTATATCTTCATAGAGGTACCCTTACACTATTTCATTTTTTGTTTGGATTTGTAAGGTCAGGGTGGTGTTGAAGTAGTTTTAGTAAAGGAAACAATATAGGAATGAGGTTTCATCAAATGGTGGATTATGAAAACCATCATTGTAGTGAGAATTCCACTAGCTTGGTTGTGCATTCTGGTCCCTAACATTATGTTGAACATGGATTTTATTTGAATTTAATGTAGAAAAACAAACTTATCCATTCAATATCACTAATATAAATGCATTTCTAATAAAATTCTTTCATGTCTAAATAATTTCACATCGGGATAAACATTATGATTTCAATAGATTCCATTATTATGGGACCGCTTACATTATTTTGGGTCTCACATGAATCTATCACATTCCAAAGCAGGGATTCCTCTTAGTCACCTATGTCAGTAATGATGGTTCCTTTTGTTGATTGTGAGAATGGCAGGTCATATCATCCCACAAGGGGTCTTAATGCCTAATTTGAGACTCTATTATAGAATTAATGAACATTTATGTAATGTATCATTATAATAATATTATTTTCCCATTAATTAAATTTAATAACTAATAAAATGACTTTAAGAGTACATTACACATTATAATTATATTGTATTTAATTTTATCAAACTACTTGGTCACTCAGCAGTTGAAATCCATATAGGTAAGCACTCTTGACTTTATCTCTATTCATGGAGGCATTATACTCATGTGAATGGAGGTGGGAGGCGTTGTGAATTTGAGATTGAGCCCAAGAAAATGTCTTAAAATTTTTCCATATGATTGGAATCACAACCCATGTAGTTTGGTACCATTTAGTGAGGCACGTTGTATCTTTTAAGGTCACGTGATAAGGACCATATTTTTTCCTTTAAATGGAATAAATCCAAAACTTCTTGTATTTAGTTTAAATTCACTTGGATTGGACTAATATAATAACATAACCCAAAAATGGTTTGGTTTAGAATTATAATAAACCATGACTTTTGAGTTTAATCTGAAAAATGAATCAGGTGAAGGAATTATATATAACTATGAAGAGAATCTTAACAAGAGGTATTTGAGGAAACTAAGAATAAAATATTGAATCAATGTTTTTTATGGAAACCAAACGGAGTTTCTCAACACTAGGACTATTTTTGAAACTAATAGGAGAATATTTAATAAAGGTATACGAGGAAAACAAGATAAGGAACACAATTTAAGGAATTTTGGGGACTTAGTGGTGTATCTCGACTCATGGTGATTTAAAAAAACAAGAGGGGGATATTGAAGCATGGTATTCTATAGGATAATTCTAGTTTTTGGTATTACATCCCAATTTATATTTAAAAAACTAGGGAAGTTCATGATATAAACCTTGATTTTTAATGGGTGTAATTGAAAAAAGAATATGAATTAGTTTGACAGTCAAAATATACCCCCCATCACTGATCCTAATTCATGGTATAGGGGAGTAGATCCCGTAATATGGACCAATGGATACCCAAGTAGGTTTCCAGGTAATATATAATCCTATATAGTTTACTTATGATAATATATTCTCGTGAATGTTATGTGGGTGAATGGGTGATTAGGTCAGTGACTTGGAAGAATTGTATTCTAAATAGGTGACACCAAGCTACTTTTTTTCATAGGTGCTTCATCATCTAGGTGCTTGTCTCCCAGGTTGTATAGTTCTTAAGTGATTCTGCTGCTAGATGGTTGGAACCTATGTGGTCAAAACCTAAGTCATAACTCCAATTAAGAGGTTCTAAGTGTGAATTTTTTATCCCATATCCTTAGGTTTGGATTAAAAAATTAATGCTTCATTGCAAAAGTCTTATTGGAACCCTATCTTCACTTGGTGCACACTTGGTGTCAAAAATTTTGGTTCAAGGGATATTTTTATAGGAAATACACATCCTAGGTTCCCATATTTGGGTGATAACCTCTCATAACCACTTAGGGTTCCATGGGGCTCTATATGTTCATGCACGACTTCTTCAGGGCATGAAAAAAGTATTCATCTGGGCTTATATGCAACTATATTTAAGTGTATGACTAGATGTGATCCACCTATGTCTATGAAGTTAGTTTCAAGAAACCTGGGATTAATTCATCTAGGAATAAATTTTGGAACTTGTGGTATATTACACATGTAGAGCATAATATATATACAATCTCTTCCATTCAGTGAGTGTGGATTTCGTTAAACAACCTCTATAAAAGGTAAAACATCAAATGGCCACTAATTTTGATCCATAAATATTTTTATTATATATGAGTCGTAAAATAGAAGATAAAGAATCTATCTAAATAGTAAGGTATTAGTTTTACACATATTCTATTTTTTAATGGTCAATAGAGTCCTAAAAAGGTTCTAAAAATGCATTGGAAGACTGGAGAAATGTTTTCGCCAACATTGGAGAAAATCCATAACCTACTCCTAGTGGGTGATTCTCCCCACCACTTTATTGGTTTAGGAAATATTCTTTAGGTTATCCATTTCTTAGTGCGTGATCTATCATATATAACATGAATATCCCATTACAATATTCATAATTGATTGTAATGCTCCTTCAATGAAACAAATGTTATTTGAGTAAGGCTAAATTATCATCACAATGGGAAAGTTAATTCCATAAATTTTATTCTAGTACTAGAATTGGATTATTTCATTTATGGGACAAATTTACTAGTCATGTAGCCTATAACGTAGTGTAACTTGTGTTAGATACTTTATAATGTAGTGTTTATAATTATGAGAGGTAAAGACTATAATGACCTTCAAGATAGACATTTATCTCATCAAGAATATGTAATTTTGTTATGAGTTCATGAATGTTGTTTATTTCCTAGTTAGTATTTGGAATTATATAGATGTGGTCTTCCCCATGGGTGTTTACACATAGTGAAATGTCTAATGAGTCATTAAGTTAGATGGTGGATTGACATTGGTAGGAAATGGATGTTTTTATGAAATAGATTTAACCCGGAATTACCTAAGGAACTACCTAAGGTAATACCATATCTATGGTACTCATTTGTTTTATTTTATTTGTGACATTATAGGGTTATATTTCGAGTGATCAAGGTATAACTAGAGAGTTGTACCATCGCATATTGGTATTTCCCCCCTAGGATAACATGTGATTTGTGCGATCAAGTCAATGGTACTATATGGGTATTGTGGAAGATAAAATCAAAAAGGATCTAAAAGATGATATGGGGAGTAGGGTGTGATCATTTAGATTATTATCTCTTTTAATTATACCCAAATATTTAGTTTTTTTCTTTTCTTTTGAAGGATATTTTATAAAAATACTTATATTCTCTGTTGGGAACTTTAGAAATCCTCCATTAAAATAATAATTTAATAAAATCTTTCACAAGATGAAACAAATGGGCTGAGTGTACATTCATGTTGTGAATACACAAGTAATTAAATTTACTCATGCACTATAAATTCATGAATAAATGTAGTAATAGTTGAAGAGGGTCTTCAATTTCCTATATAATAATTCTATATAATGAGATTATGGGTTTTTTTATTCTTTATACTTGGCCAAACCTATCTACAATTTTAAAATCATATCTCCTTCATAATATTTACTATTAGGTTCTAGAACATTGTCATTAAATAAGAATTACTCTCATATAAATAGAGGCTCACCATTCCTATGGATACCTCTAGATGTGGAAAGATTTTTTTTTCTAATTTTTTACCTTTATCAAACTCACCATATAAATATCAACACATTTAAATAGCTTCTTTAGTGAAAATTTTTAAAATATTCTTCATTTATATTTGTATATATAGTTTTAATTATTCCTGCATCCTATAAAAAGGGAATTAATAGCTTATAAATGTTCGTAAAATTTTAATAAAAATAATTTAAATAAAAATAGTGGTATCAATTTAAAGGATAATGGGTTATCAAATTCATAGGATCTCTCACACATGAATATGAGAGGAAGAATGATTCTCTACCCATGGGATCCACTATGATTCAAATAGTACCATACCTAAAGAGTTGTGGAAATGGAGTTCTTTGATATGTTTATATAGATTCCATTCCAAATGTTTCTTTATAAGGGAATGTTATTCCCTCATACAAATGGTATTAATTCTACCCATGTGTTTAGATTTAGGAAATCATGTATGAATTGAATAAATCAAAATGAACATAATAATGTTTCTAAATTGTAGATATTCCATTTGAAAAAAGATTACCATTATATAGTTTTGATTCATAAACATAAATGAGGTGTTACTATTATATAGCAAGGTGTCATAAAGATAACTGAGACATTACATTTACATAGTTGGAATGCATAAAGTAAATCGATATACTGTCTTTACATTGTATGGATACTTAAAGGTAATAAAATAATTTATATTTATGTAGTGAGGATGTCTAAATGTAACTAATGCATTACCTTACATAGCTAGATCATGTAAAGGTAACTATGGTGCTTCCATTAGGTAGGTTCCATGAACATAGGTAAAGGAATATACCTCTATTTAGTTCACTAGAACTATGTATAAGAAAATAGAAAACATCAAAAAAATTATTTTATTATATTATTTTATGATTTTTAAACTATTTATAAATCATGATTAATGATATTTTGGGATGATTTTAATCTATAAAAGTTTTATATATTAATTTATTATAATTTATTTATAATTAATTATATAATTTTTTATGAAAGATTTATTCATAAAATGTTCCAAATTTTAAAGGTTAATAATTAAAATACCTTTTAACATGTTATATTTCAAGACTTATAATTTAGAAATAAAAGTGTTTATTTTGAATTCATATAGGTAATTTAAAAATAATTTATAAATTTTAAAAATAAATCTAAAAAATAAAATGTTAAAATTTAAAATATCAATTTTTCATAATTAATTATTTTTAATTCTTCAAATTAAATAAGAATTATTTGGTTATTATTTGAATCACTTCAAAGAGTTGGTTTTAGTTTTAATAAAATTATGTATATGATATAATGATTTTGTAAAATGTCACCATAATATTATTTGAATTATATAATTGTTTTTAATTCATAAAATATAAAAAAATTTAAAATAAAATACCACATAATAAATGATATGAATGAGTTCATATAGGAATTAATATAAATTACTTATGTTCATATTTATGGAATGTCTATAATGATAATAAAAATTAAAAAAATTATATTGGTATTTTATTTATTAATTGTTCATAAATGATTATCTTATGTTTGAATATTTTAATTGTTCATTTATTTAAAATTTTATTCCCTGATTTATTCATAGTTATAAATTTTTTATATTATAAATCATGTTTTCTTTAGTCTAAATGATAAACTGCTTCTAGGAAATAGATCTTTTCATTAAATTTAAAGTATGAAAAATTAATTTGTCATTTTATCTACCATTACCTTATTTTGTAATTTAATTTATGGAAATTAATTTATTTATGGAATAAATTTTATGTATAATAGGTTTTATAGTTAATGTAAAACCCTATTTTTTTGAGTTGTGAAAGTGATAGGAAATTTGAATTTTTGGTTTTAGATGCTCAAAATGGTCTTTATTCCTACCGTATGACCTATAAAATATTTTCTAAACACGTTTTTGGTCTTTAAATTGGGGTTTTACCCTTGGATAGTGGTTTTGTGGAAATTTGAGTTGTTCAAATTTTTGAGGAATCTTTAATATTTAAATAACTAATTATAAATATATTTTTTCATGTTCAAATGATGATTTAATTTGTTCATAGAACCAAATAAATATTCTATATCCATGATTGAGTAAGGAATATGGGGGTTTTCTTAGGAGAGGTATAACCTCAAGTTAGGTGCTGGGGTCTGGTTGGGCCCCCTTTTCTTTTTCAATCAATTTTTTCACCTTTTTATTTTTTTCCCTTTTCTTTTCTACTGTTCTCCCATGAATTTTCACGTATCCTCCATTGGGTGGGATTCATTTTTATCAGACTATAGATAAATAGGGAGATACCAAGAGATAGAGAGAGAGTGATAGGGAGAGAGATAGGTAAGGTAGGAAACATTATAGAGCTCGTGTCATGCCAGATCATCTTACAGCAGCTACGAGATATAGATCCGAAAAAATCTTTATAAGATTCCACTAGAGGTAGGTAGATTTGTAAATTTTAAGAACCTAATACCATATATATATATATATATATATTTCTTTTAAATCCCTATTATGACTATTAAGAATCCTTTAGGGTTCAATCTAGTCATAATTATGGAAAATAGAGGTTGAAAGAGGTTTTTTGGGGTTACCAGATCTAAAAACCAAATCACATAACATGTAGTATCAAGAAACCACATCGCGTTTCTTACTATTTAGGGAATATGTTGTTTTTGGGACTATATATCTTTTAATAAAAATATATATCATGTAGTAGGTCATGGACATGTGTTTAGGTACCTAGGAAGAAAACCCATGTAAGGGGATATGACCATGTAATAGTAAATAGATAAACCCCAAGTGTTCCTAGTAAGTGTAGACATACATGGACAACATGGAGATTTGGGAGTACACACCGTGTAATGGGGGTACTTGTTTTTTATTGATCCATTATTAACCATTTGAGGGGTTTGGGTTATTTCATATCCTAGAACCAGAACTAAGGATAATAAGAATCCATATTGATATTATTTTCTACTTAGGACATTATAATAGAGTAATAGGAGGTGTTTTGAGGACCTATAAGAGGTGGTTCAGAGAAATTGAGTTATGGTAGAGAGGTTTTTAATCTAATTAATTGATTGAGATGTATTATGTGAGAGATATTTTATGAGACCTAGGTAAGTATTGAGAGAGTTATGAAAGGTATTGGAATAGGTATGCCAATGACATTTTCTATTGAAGTAATGAGATGGTTTCACGGTTTACATGAATTGGTTATTACTCGAGGAGGAAGATAGGTTGGGTGTTTGGGAAAACATAGAGTGATATGGAAGCGGATTGGACTGATTCCATATCCCTTGTTAGTTTTCCCTATTAGGCATTTGAAGTAATGAGATTTAGATATTGGTTTATAGGATGTAATACCCCTAAGAGACTGGAATTGTCCCGAGGATTTTGATTAAGTTTAAGGATTCCATGTGAGGTGTCTTGCTATGTGTTAACTTAGGGGACCCCAGTAGGTGACCCTATGAATTGTTTCCCTTGGTGAGAGGGTGTCCACTATAATGGGTAATTTTGACTGAAATTGTTCCTTTTATACTTTATTCAAGGGGTTGATCTAGTTAGGTATGTGAAAAGATGGGTTTTATTATTCTGAGTCTGACCATGGTGGAATGTAAACTTTATTAGATGGCCAATCATGTTCATGTTTTATTTAATATATAGATTCATATTAGGTGTTAATGTCTTGTGGTGTTTTCATGGATGAATGAAAAATCATAGGGAAATTTCATTCTTTGGGTTGGGATTCCATGATTTGGAGTTGATATTTTCAGAGCAAGTCATCATGTGTTGTCTTGATAGGGTTATTTTGGTGGGGGATCATAGCTTGTGATCTCTTAGGGGTATTTTATATATTGAGGTGTGGTTGTTATATTATATCAGTGTGAGTCTGAATCTTGGTATATAATACCACAAGAATCATTATTTTGATAAAATGATTATAGGTTTTTTGCTTAGGATGAGAATATTCCCATAGGGGAGGGATAAGGTACTAATAGGCCTTCTTCCCCTAGTGATAAAACTCCCATAGGGTAGGTTTGTGATACTTATTGTGCATATTCATTGGATGAAAAAAAATCCCATAGTGGAGGTATGGGAAACTTCTGGGATTGTGTAATGAGTGATAAAAATATAATAAGGGGAGGTCTATGATGACTTATAAAGAAAAATAATATAGTGGAGGTCTATGATAATAGATCTAGTATACACCCATGTTGTAATCTGTGATACTATGGTTGAGAAAATTACATGATATTCTCAGATACACCCTATAACTAGCCTAATAAGGTATTTTCGATCGAGCTCATGACCCCTGGGTTCGATAGTGAATATTTTATTTTTCTTTCTATTATTCTAATTTAGGATGGGAATATTTCTTGATAATGAACTTATCACACTAGGTATTAGGTTCACCATTGTGGGTGGCCAACTGAGATCATTTCTTAAGAATTTTATGTTTACCTCAGTGCATGCTCATAAATTATGTCTACTTTAAAGTTCAGCATAGACACATAGTGAATTTGGTAGAGGTCCAATGTTTCATGATTAAGAGGAGTTACACTTGTGGTGTCTTATGATTAGGATAGAGAATATCAATATAACTTGGAGACTGGGTATGTGTTATACCTTGTAATTGGTAGTAGAGGCTGATGTACTTATTTTTAGATGATTTTTATTCTACATGTGATTAATCTACTAGGTGATCAGTTGTTGTATTTTTAACACAGCCATTATAGTTGTATAAAACATTTGATTTATTAAATCATGAATCCTATAATTATTTTATTATGAATAATATAATTCTTATGGATATATTATATTTATATTTAATTAATTTTTGTTTTCACACTCTCATATGAGGTATTGTCTCCTCATAGTACCACCTTAGACCCTCGATGTTACTCATTAGCCTCTGACATACTAGGTGGTGTGCTTGAGGTCATGTGGTGAACTAATCAGGTTACTATTATCAAAGTGATTTGGGTCAGGAAAATATAGTTATAATGAATTTTATTATCTCTTGAGTAAATTATAATGGGGTAGAGGGTTGTTGGGTTAGAATACCCACCAGTCAGGACTATAATTCCATTTCTAAAAAGGTTAATGTGGTTAGCTATATATCACTCCATGATTACTCATTTGGATATTTTCAATTTTATATAACTCTATGAACTTACATTAAATTATCATTAACCTTATTCATATAATGTATATTAATATGTATAAATTTAGTTGACTTTTATTTTTTAGTGAGTAACACAAATTTCTGGGTTTTTTAAAGATTCAAAAATCATTATTGTTTAAACATATTTAATAGGTGGATGGAATTGGATTTTGAATTAAACTACAAGAAGCATTATAGTGACCCAATATTTTCATTCATAGATATTACATATTGTTATTAGAATGTTCATTATATAACAAAAAACACACTCCTGAGGATTGTAAAGGTATACTACCTTTGGAAACATAGAAACATAAACAAATAGTTTATAAGAGTTCTATATTATCTCCCACATAATTCCTCATAACTAGCATGATTTTTAGTCATATCACACGTAATACCTATCATTATAACCTAAAGAAAATAAACATAAGAAAGGGTTATCCCATTTTATTAGTAAGGGTAATAAAGGGAAATATATAAACATAATTTCATCATAAGTGTATGAGAACATGATAATAACATATGAAAAACATATCCTTTATATCAAATATAAAATTCTTGATTCATGGAATAAATATTGGCAATTTATAAGACATTAATCATTATTAAATGAAATAACATGTTCCATGGGAGCATAACACTGATATAAGAAATTTATTTGTGGAATAAACATAAGTGTAAAATAAAACTATATTATTAACAGCAAACTATCGTTTCTAAAACTATCATAGTTGAATAGGTTCACTACCCAAACTAATATAGTAGTCATGGTTCACTCCTAAGACTATCATAGTGGAAAAAGTGCCTTACTGAACTGGGTTTACTCCCCATTCTCGTCCTATTTATATCATGAGATATCAATCTTTACCCAATGCATTGGAGTGAGATATTGGTACCACCCATCACATAATGAAATTAATACATATGTGTGCTACAAGATCATAAAAAATTCATCATGTCATAAACCATGAAAATAAATAGGTTTTAAAACATTTCCACATAAAATAATCTATGGAAAATTAATAGGTTTCATAATCATTTCATTATTTTATCAAAGCATAACCTATGGAAAAAAAATAAGGTTTCATAATCATTTTATCAGGGTATAACCTAAGGAAGATAATATAGTTTCATAAAAATATATTCATCATGAAGATAAACAATCCAAATAGAGAATAATAATATAATACTTGGATACCATTCTTATTAAATCATAAGTAACATCAAATGATGTCATATTAGATACAAAATTATTCTGAAATATCACTTTGAATGTTTCTTAAAAAAATAACCTTTCTTTGAAAATAAATTATTAAAAATGAAAATCCAAAAAATAATTTTGAAATAATTTTCTTTGAAAATAAAATTTGAAACTTATTAAGGATTATTTTAAACATTGTGTGGTTATTATGGAAAAAATCAAATTCATATTGTACATGTTAAAAAAAATATTTATTTAACTTTTTTCATAAAATCAAAATGGAAATTATTGGAAAATGACATGAATACACCATTTTTTTAAAATTAAAACAAGATTGAAAATTTCTTTAAAAAATCATTATAGAGTAGTAAATTTTTTTATAGAAAACATGGATATAGAATAAAAAAGATTTTCGATCAAATAGAAAAACAAAGTTGATTTTTATTAAAAAAAATTCCTTTGTACTATATAGTACATAAAGAGAGGAAAATGAAGGTAAAACATGTATTATCAAGAATAAAATTTAGTATAATTAAATTCATGAGTTTCTTGAGATATGGATCATAATATTTCATCATTATAAGAATAAATATAAATAATCTTGATAAATGATGAGATTATATCATAAAACTCTTACCAGTTTGGTTACATTGAATCATAAGCCCCGAGAACATAATAACATTAAATGAACTTAAAATATAAATATAATAAATAAATTCATTATATTACATGTCAAAGGGGATTTATATACACCTTAAAAATAATATAGGTTCATAACATAACATATTTCCACAGAAGGAAAATTGAGAAAAAAATCTCAAACCCTAAGTCTTGAATTGCTTCATACACATTCCAACCTCATGTATAATAAATATAAGTTTATTAAAAATATATTATAGAAACATAATAATATGTATAATAACTTATATGGTTTAATTATGACCTTTTATTACTCTTTTGTCTATAATTCCTTGTTAAAATCACATTTCAGGTAATAACTACTTTATTTTTCAATTTTGTTTTGATTTGTTATTTTCAGTCCTCTTACTTTGATTGTAACATCATGATATTTTATGAATTTTACTTCAAATTATTTTAAAATTTTATATTTATTTCATTATATACACCACTAAGTTTAGCTTGTGTTACATGTAATAACATGTTTCTTCGATAACGTGCATGACTCATGACACCGAACATCAGTGAACCATGAAATATTATTATTTTTAATATGACCATTATAAAATAGATGTTAAATATGTAGGTATTAATATTATTAACTACATAATGAAATATTCACATAAATTACCCATACAATATACATTTGTTAATACACTCTGAGTAAATAGTCAAACAACTTTAAGAAAAGTAATTATATTTATAAAAAATATGTTTCAATCAAAAATGGGTTTTATTGATTTTTATGAGAAAATATTATAATTAATTTATAGATTATTTATAAAATTTATATTTTAAAATTAAATTCCTTTTTTAAATCCTAACATTTAAATTAACTTATGATGAAATTTTTGGGATTTTTCAAAAAATATTAATTTCTCAATGAATAGTGAAAAAATACAAATTTTTGTAAAACTATCATTTTTTTGATAAATTAAGTAATTTAAATAACCAATTATGATTTAAATTAACATAATTATTTTTTATTCATATTTAATCCAATTAATTACTTATGAATTAACTTATACTAGATTTTAGTATAAGTTTAGTTTTGGGATTAAAAAGGTGTTTTTTGGAAAACCGTTTTAAGGTGCATAATGTTTCTCTATTTTAACTAATTAAAATAAAACCTAATGAGTAATTTTTTAAATTAAATGTATATATTTTATGTTAATAAAATTTAATTTATATTCATATAATTATTTTTATTAGATATAGAGTTTATATAAAAAAATATTGTACTTGAAAAATATACATCTCAAAAACTCAGGTTTTCTCACGCCTGTGGGTTTTGTATTAAATCTATTTTTTTTGACTATTTTAGATTTTTTTAAATATAAAATCTATTTTTGAAATCATAATTTCAAAATTATATAAGGGTAATTTTTTTGAATTTTATGAAAATATTTTTTTATGAATAGTAAAAATAATGAATTTTATTTGAAAACTACATCTTCGTTTAAAATATTTAAAAAGTTTAATTATTTTTTAAATTTATTTTAAAATATTTTTTTAAAATGATATATTTATTAATCCAATTTAGGTTATTTGAATCAATTTTAAATTGAAATTTGACATAAAAATTTTGTAAACTTTCAAACATTTAACTTTTGAAAACCCACTTTCTCATCATGTCTATGGGACTAATATTAAATTAAATTTTGGCACTTATGTGAATTGAATTTAGAAAAATGGATTCCATATTTAAAAACTGAATAATTTATATTATATTATAATATTAACTTAATTTTTTACAAAAAATTAATAGTGAAAACAATAAAAATTAATTATTGTATTTAAGGTAAAAATGGGTTTACTGAGAGTTTACAATTAAACGATGAGGGTTAAAATGGATTAAAAACTTGTATAAAAAAATTATGGCCATATTTTGGACCTATAATATCAAATTCTATATAATAATACATTTTGGATCCTTTTAGCATGATAAAAAAGTGGGTATACTTTTCTTCTTTTCAAAAAGTTATAAGAGTGCCACTCAACTCACTTATAAAAGGTCACCCAATCTCCTCTCTTCCTTAAAAATTAAAACCCTTTTGGTTCAGAAAATCTAGGAAAAAATTACTTATGAACTTACCTTATCTCATAATAGAATAATTATTTATGAATAAAGAAAATTTGTGATGGATTTTGGTGCAAACCTAAGGAGGTTACCCAAAGAAGAGGTAATGTTATTCAACGAGTGTTTTTATTTTATTTCATTATCCACCTCATTTAATTGTAATTAAATTTTTTTGATACAATAAAATCATCATATTCCACATAAAAAGATGTTTTTATGTTAATTTAATGACTTAAAACCATATTAACTTCCCTGAAATGGATTATGAAATCATTATTCATGTGTACAGCGGACTACCGCCTCATGAAATGATGTGATTCATTTTTAGTAACACTTTATATGAAAGATAAAAAGATAAATTTAATGAATATTTGTGATATAAAAGACACATTAATGATATTAATTACATATTTATTCTTTTGAAAATATAATATGTCATTTTATCTCTATCCTTTTCTTTAACTGAAATATGATAACGTTGTTTGTGTATGTGTGGACTACTGCCTTCATTAAGTATTGTGACTCGCTTTCATCACCACACCACATGGATGTTATGTATATGTATATTTAAAGAAATAAAATTTTATTTATTATACTATGATAATTATGGAAATATAATATATTACTTACCTTTTTCAATAATGATCATTTTAAAATGGAAACGTTACTAATGCGTATGTATGGTCTACCATCTTCATGATCGTAACATACTTCATTTTTCAAAAACATCTTTCATGATTAAACATAAATGTATAATTTATGTATAAATATGAAAATTATTTCATTAGTATTATTATGAATAATATAGAACCATGATAAATGTAATATTAATGAGAGTTTTTTGTTATATACTGTTGACCTCACCTGTTTTGATAATCCCAATTATGTGTTCATATATTATTCTATTCTCAATTACTATTGATCTATATTTTAATTCCTTCAAATCAGTAATCAAGTTAATAATAATGTTTAAATAATCTCTGATTTATGTTAATCTCGAGATCTACCGATAGCCAGAGCTACCGATAGCCAGAGCTATCGATAGCCAGAGCTACCGATAGCCAGAGCTACCGATAGCCAGAGCTACCGATAGCCAGAGCTACCAATAGCCAGAGCTACCGATAGCCAGAGATACCGATAGCCAGAGCTACCGATAGCCAGAGCTACCGATAGCCAGAGCTACCGATAGCCAGAGCTACCGATAGCCAGAGCTACCGATAGCCAGAGCTACCGATAGCCAGAGCTACCGATAGCCAGAGCTACCGATGCACAGAGAGCTACCGATGCACAGAGAGCTACCGATAAGAGCTACCGATAAGAGCCACCGATAAGAGTTTGAAGAGCTACCGATGGAAGATCATACACCGAGTCAACCATACACGTCTACAAACAAACAGCTACCTATAATGAAATGCGGAGTCAAATCCTATATCCTCGACACTATTTGTTTATTATACTAACGGTTACATTTGTTACTTTTGATGCATTTAATGTTATTAAATGATTTATGTTGCCATTTCAGGAAACCGTACCAAGTACGATCAAAAAGTATAATCATTTATTCCTCTCAGAAAAACAAAAAAAAAGGTATAAAGAGTACATCGGGTATGTATCAAAAAAATGGATGTGAGACAAGAGACTTGAAGAGATCGAGCACATAGAACACACTTGCGATCAAGCTCAAAACGTGCCAAGAACAACTGGAGAACTTGCATTCACGATACTACTACTACCAGCCTCCAGAACATAGAGCATACATCGAGAAATCTATGCTAAAGAAGAACCACACAAAACTCTTCATTCCTTGAGCCGATAAGCAAGCTGAACCTGGAAGTCAAGGAAGCAAATGATACTCTGTTTTCCAGACAAAAACTAGAAGAAGACTCAGAACAAATTCTAATAAAAAAAACGGAGTCAAGAGCTGCACGAAGATCACTAGAGCCATTTCTAAACTCTAAATCTTTATCTCTGTGATTTACTTTTTACATTACGAGCAGTGTGTGTTATCTGTTGCATTTTTCACACACACTGTCTCCTGAACCTTAGCTGGAGGATTTGAAAATCCTCACTCACTATCTTTTCATTCTTTTTCCCACTGTGGATAGTGATAGAGGTTGTGTGTGACCTGGACAGTTGGTTGCTGTTGTTTTGGTTCCCACGAATAACAGTGGTAGAGGTCTTGGACCTGGACAGTTGTAAACTGTTGAACCCTGATCCAGGGTGTGGATCATCCTTTTATATACTTTTGAGAGGACTAAGTCTCGGCTTGAGACTGAACCTCTTGGTTAACTCCTCTGTGTTTTTAGTTAAAGTTTATATCCATACAGTACATATTTATCTCATATTCTGCTGCTATTACTTTGAAATATAATTTATTTTCAAGGCTACTTTAATAGTTAAACTCGCAAGTGTTTATATTTATTGTAAACCAGTAATTTAGTTTCAAAAGTTAAATTAATCATAAGATTAAGTTAACTGAGAACTAATCAATCTTTGAGAAAATAATTGAACCTTTATAATCTGTATAAATTCACTACAGTTTAATTTATTTTTGAAATTGGGGGATTTTAATAGAAATTGTTTTTAGCAGAAATTTTAATTGGAACTCAATTCACCCCCCTCTTGAGTGTCCACTCCGACCAACATTTGGTATCAGAGGTTGGAAAATATTACTCTGTTTTCAACTCTGATTTTAATTGTATTTTAAAGTTCTTAAAATTTCTGTTATTTCTAAATTTTTATCTCTTTAAAATTATTTTTTTGATATCATGGATAATATACTAGAGGGTGCTGCTACTAACCGGCCACCTTTCTTTAATGGAAATAACTATGCTCAGTGGAAGCTCAAAATGATAATCCATTTGGAAATCATGAGTTTTGATATTTGGACTGCCATAGAATCTGAATATAAAGTTCCCACTACTGATATATCTACTTGGGATGAACCTACAAAGACTGCTTACAATAATAATTGTAAAGATATAAATGCTCTGTACTGTGCTTTAGGAGATGAAGAATTTAATAGAATTTCTGCATGTAAAACTGCTTTTGAAATTTGGGATACCTTGGCTGTTTCTCACGAAGGAACAACCAATGTTAAAGAAATGAGATTAAACACTTATACTATTAAATATGATAATTTCAAAATGAAGCCTGATGAACCTATTTCTGACATGTATCTCAGGTTCAATGAGATAGTAAACACAATGAGCTCACTCGGAAAGATTGTTCCTGCAAAAGAAAAAATTATGAGAATACTGAGGTGTTTTCCAGATAGATGGAGAGGTACATCCGTTTCAATTAGAGAATCGTGTGACATTGGAACACTGCCTATTAAGGAGTTAATTGGTAATCTGATGATGTATGAAGAAGATCTTAAAGTAAATAAATAAGAAGATGAGGAACCCAAAAGAAAATCTGTAGCGTTTAAAACTACTTCCTTTAAGAGTAAAGACAGGGATAAACTACAAATGGAGACTGAGAGTTCAATGAGTGAAAATTCAGAATCTGACAGTGATGCCGAGATGGCTCAAATAGACAGGAGATTCAAGAAGTTTTATAGGAAAAAGAAATTCTTTAGGAAAACAAATTACAAAGGAAAGTATGATCAACAAGGCAAATGGAAAAAGGATTGGAAGAAGGCTGACAGGATTGATGAAGTTGTCTGCTACGAATGCAAGCGAAAAGGACATATCAAAGCAGACTATCCAAAGTTAAAATTCAGAAAGAAATATGATTACAAAGACAAGAAGTACAAGAAAGCCATGAAGGCTACCTGGAGTGCTTTAGAAGACAGCACTAGTGAAGCCGAATCTTCGGACTCTGAAAGGAATCGAGCCAACATGTGTTTCATGACAAATACTTCTGAGGTAACATCTGACACTCCTGTTTTAAATTCATATTATTCTGAAGATGATTCTGATTCAGAAAACATGTCAAAATCTGAACTATTTGAGTACTGTGATATGTTGGAAGAAACCTTTAATGAGCTTAAAGACAAATACAAAGGTTTAAAGAAACAGTATGTTTTAAGTGTTAAGCATAAATCTGATCTTGATATAGAAAAGGAAAAGAATGCTCAACTACTAAAGGAAAATACAGAACTGAAACTGTCAAACGAGAAGCTCAGAAATGACTTAGAAAAATTCACAAATGGAAAGGATTCTTTAACTCAAATTCTAGGAAAGCAAGTTGCACATAGATATACTACTGGTTTGGGATACCAACCTGGACAGAGACAGTTCACTAGAACCTGATTTATTCCTAAGTCTGAAAAAAATTCTGCTAGTTCCAGTTTTGGAAATCTGTATGCTTCAACTGGTTATTCACATGGTTATAGACCAAATAAAGTTTATCTTTCAAAATCTGTTGTTTCTGTTAATTGTATGGGACCCATAAAACAAATTTGGGTACCTAAAGCCCTGATTGCTAACCTATCTGGACCCAAGAAAATCTGGGTACCAAAGTCATTTCCTGTTTAAATCTGTTTTATAGGAGACCTTCTTGAAGATCTGTCACAAGAAGATATGGTATTTAGACAGTGGGTGCTCAAGACACATGTCTGGAGATTATTCTTGCTTCAAGAGCTTAATAAAGGTTAATGGAGGTCATGTCACCTTTGGTGACAACTCTAAGGGAAAAATCATCGGCCTAGGCCAGATTGGTAACACCGACTTAGTATTAATTTCTTAAGTTTTATTCGTTGATGGACTTAAATATAACTTGCTAAGTATATCTCAATTATGTGACGATGGTTTCAATGTCAAGTTTGAAAATGACTCGTGTGATGTTTTTAACTCCAAAAATTCTTTAGTATTTTCTGCTCTAAGGAATGAAAATGTTTATGCTGTTGATTTAAATTCTTTAGCCAAACAAAATATTTCTTGTTTGAATGCTTTTCATAAAGAATCTTGGCTATGGCACATAAGATTAGGACACTACAACATTCACTCACTCAGAAAACTGGCTAGGAAAAACTTAGTTAGAGACTTACCTAAGTCAGAATTCCCAAATGACAAAGTGTGTAATCCCTGTCAAAAGGGAAAACAACACAAAGTTTCTTTTAAATCAAAGAAAGAAGTGTCAACTTCTCAACCACTTGAGTTGGTTCACATGGATTTGTTTGGACCATCAAGAGTTTCTAGTTTAAATGGGAAGCATTATGTCTATGTCCTTATAGATGACTTTTCTAGATATACTTGGGTATACTTTCTAGCTCACAAAAGTGAAGATTGTCCTTACTTTATTAAATATTCCAAGTCTATAGAGAACCTTAGTGGACTTAAGATTAAAACCCTAAGAAGTGATCATGGTCGTGAGTTTGAAAATCATGAGTTTGAATCTTACTACTCACACAATGGCTATAGTCACAATTTCTCTACCCCTAGGGAACCCCAACAAAATGGTGTAGTAGAAAGGAGAAACCGAACCCTTCAAGAAATAGCTAGAACCATGCTCAATGAATATGAACTGCCTATTTACTTTTGGGCTGAAGATTTTAATACATCTTTTTATGTTATCAATAGAGTCTTGATCAGACCTGTTCTTAATAAAACCCCTTATGAGTTGTGGAACAATAAAAATCCTTAGGTTAATTACTTCAGAGTTTTTGGTTGCAAAGTCTTTATTCTCAATATCAAAGACAATCTTGACAAATTTGCATCCAAGAGTGATGAAGGAATTTTTCTGGGCTACTCTATTTCAATTAAAGCTTATAGAGTTTTCAATAAGAGAACCAAATGTGTGGAAGAATCTGTTCACATCAAATTTGATGAAACCGATCCACATGAGCCTAAAACCAATCTTGAAGAAGATTTGTTTATTCTGGACCTTAATGATAAATCTAAAGAACCTGTTATAAAAACATCCAGTTCTGGCCTTTTTCCAGAATCTGCTTCTGTTCAACCCGAACCTATAGATGAACTTGAAGTTTCTAGTCCAATCTTTACCAAATCGACTAATATTCTAAAGAATCATCCTTTAGATGCTGTTGTTGGTAATCTTGATAGAGGAACACAATCTAGAGCTTCTCTAAGGAAACAGGTTGAACATCATGCTTTTCTGTCACAACTAGAACCCAAAAATATCAATGATGCTATCAATGATGAATTCTGGGTAATAGCCATGCAAGAAGAGTTGAATCAATTTGAAAGAAACAAATCTGGGAATTAGTTGACAGACCCAAGGACACCTTGACAATAGGAACAAAATGGGTTTTTAGAAATAAAGTTGATGAATCAGGAAACATAGTTAGAAACAAAGCTAGACTAGTTGCACTAGGATATAGTCAAGAAGAGGGTATAGACTATGGAGAAACTTTTGCACCTGTAGCTTGACTGGAAGATATTAGGATCTTACTTGCATATGCATCACATCTGAATTTCAAGTTATATCAAATGGATGTCAAAAGTGCATTTCTAAATGGTTTTATAATTGAAGATGTTTTTGTGGAACAACCACCTGGATTTACAAACCCTCTTTTTCCAAATCAAGTTTTTAAACTTTCTAAAGCTTTATATGGTTTAAAACAAGCTCCAAGAGCTTGGTATGATAGACTCAGCAACTTTCTTATTTCAAAAGGTTTTACTAAAGGGATTGATGATCCAACTCTTTTTATTAAAATAATTTCTAAAGATGTTTTAGTTGTACAAATCTATGTTGATGATATTATATTTGGATCTTCTAAACACTCTTTATGTACTGATTTTTTAAAAAGTATGCAAAATGAATTTGAAATGAGCTTAATGGGAGAGCTTAAGTATTTTCTTGGTTTTCAAAATTTTCAAACTAGAGATGGAATTATTTTAAATCAAAGTAAATATACAAAAGATCTTTTAAAACGTTTTGGATTGGACAGTATTAAGAAAAATGATACACCTATGAGTACTACCTATAAGTTGGATACAGATGAAGCTGGGAAACCAGTGGATCAAACCAATTACAGAGGTACGATTGGGAGCTTAATTTATCTTACTACTAGTCGACCAGACATTATGTTCAATGTATGTATGTGCGCTAGATTTCAAGATAATACTAAAGAATCACACTTACTGGCTGTTAAAAGTATTTTTAAATATATTAAGCATACTGTAAATTTAGGTTTCTTTTATCCAAAAGGACAATCATTTGACCTAAATAGCTATTCAGATGCTGACTTTGCTGGATGTAAGTTAGAAAGGAAGAGCACATCTGGAACATGTCATTTACTTGGGAAATCCCTAGTGTCATGGTGTAGTAAGAAACAGAACTCAGTTGCATTGTCTACTGCCGAAGCAGAGTATATAGCTGCTGGTAGTTGCTGTGCATAAATTCTGTGGATGAAACACACTTTATTGGACTATGGATTTGAGTTTAAACATGTTTCAATTAACTGTGATAACACTAGTGCAATAAACATATCTAAGAACCCTGTATCTCACTCTAGAACCAAACACATAGATGTAAGACTTCATTTTCTGAGAGATCATTATCAAAAAGGTGATATTACTCTTGAATTTATTGGTAGTGAACATCAATTGGCCGATATTTTCACTAAACCTTTAAGTTCTGATAGGTTAAGTTACATTAGGCACGAGCTGGGGATGTTAAATTCTCACCGATGTTAAATTCTCACCGATGTTGAAATTCTCACCGATGTTGAAATTCTCAGCGATGTTGAAATTCTCACTGATGTTAAATTCTCACCGATGTTGAAATTCTCACCGATGTTGAAATTCTCACCGATGTTGAAATTATCACCGATGTTAAATTCTCACCGATGTTGAAATTCTCACCGATGTTAAATTCTCACCGATGTTGAAATTCTCACCGATGTTGAAATTCTCACCAATGTTAAAATTCTCACCGATGCAATGTTTTAAAACTTCTGTCTACCGCCAAGAATATGAATCGTTTTATTTTTATTTTTTTTATTTTACTTTATTCGTTTATTTATGATTCCTACAAGATAAAACTAAGCCTAAGCCGCTTCTCACTCCACCGAACCCAAAACCTTTCACCTTTGAATCTTAGCTCCCTAATCGACTGAGAACCCTAAATCCGCGATGGCAAAAACCAAGATTCCTGCCAGCAGAGATGACAGTGTAGAGCCTAAAACAAAGAAGCTGAAAGTTCAGCAAGAAGCTAGTGGAAGTAATGTAATAACTAGGTCGGGAAACCGACCAGTAAACCCTCATTTGCAGAATAGAGATATTGTGATTGAAAAGGAGCTATGCGTAGATTGGATTCTACCAAGCAAGTCATTGGTGCTTGCAATTCTGGAAGATCACAGATGGGTAGATTGTTTTTCAAATAACAATGGTCCCTACTACCCGAAGTTAGTGAAACAGTTCTACGAATTCGTAAGCTTCGAGAAGTCTGAGAATGAGAATCGGGTAAGTTCTTTTTTAAATGGAAAAGAAATGTCGTTTTCTTCAGTAGAGTGGGCTGAATGTTTAAAAGTCCCACATTAAGGTGTATTCGGGTATGTCTCAAGAGCAATTACACCTACCAGTAACATCTTTGACTATGAGACCGCTTTAAAAGAACTAACGGGTAATGGAAGTCAAAGGCAAGTGGTTGCTACTGAATTGGATGGAGAGAACAGATTGCTTTTCAAATTTATTCAACATGTTTTGATACTGAGGAGAGGAGATTTTTCTAATCTGAGATATCAAGATATTTATCTTCTACATCTGTTAAGACATGGTGTGAAAGTTAATCTGTGCAGACTGCTGTTGAGTCAAATGGAAGACATGATTAGGCCAAAATCAAAGACTAATGCTTTATTCTTTGCCAAAATGATCTCTGTGATGATAAAAGTGAAAGGGATAGCTGAGTATCAGGATGAGACAGTTGTAGTTAAGAATAACTTCTGTATCACTACTACAGTTTTTAAGTACATGAAAATCAATTGGAACTCGTGGAAAGGAAAATGGGTCAGTGATGACCAGAAGGTGTATCATAAATTTAATCCTGTGGATTATCCTTCAAGGACAAAGGATAAAAGAGATCCAGGTTTGGGACCTGATGAAGAGGAACCTGAGTACAGTGATGAGTCAGTAGAAGAAGAAGAAGAGGAAGACACTCCCATGGATATGAGAGGCGATCCAGACTTTCCCCCAAGTCCTGTTACTGAGTTTGTATACTCAAGAAAAAGAAGAGTAGAGGAAGTGTTATCTATTCATGAGGAAGAACAGCCAGTTCCTCAGCAAGAAGGAGAAAAAGAGAATGTATCTAAATCGTCTGATTCTGCTAGGTTGAGTCTGAGTCCATTGATTGTAAACTCAGTTGTGCCTACTGCTGAAGTAGAAAAAGAAAGAGAAGAAGTTGTACCTTTTCCAGAAAATCTACTTACTGATGCTGAGATGGAAGTTGTTGTGGAAGATTCTAATGAAGAAAGACCAGCAGAGAATGTAGTTGTTGTACATAAGAATTCACCCATTGAGGGGGAGCATCATTCCAATTTTGGAAATGTTACCGTGGCTGTTGAGATTGAAGACTGGGTAGAAGTCCCAGGTTTTATAGTCTGTGGTTTGGATTATCCTGATTCGGATAATGAATTATCCTTGAATAGACCAAAGATCAGCTATGACATCAATTCTAAGTTATTACCTGATGATGTGGTCTGAGTACATGATTTAGATGTGCTGAAAGAAAATCTCAATGTCAGTTTTGTAGAATAAGTAAAGACAATGGAATCTTTCTTAGTATCTTCGATTCAATCAGTCATGAATGATTCTGTAGTCAGTTTAGCTTCTGCAAGAGTATCTACTACAGTTGCTCCTACAAATTTTGTTACAATGTCTGATCTCGAATCCCTGAAGCATGAGCTGAAAGAATCCTTCAGTGCCTCAGTTGCTGAGATGACGCACTGTTTTCGTGAAGAAATTAAGTTTTTAGAACAATCTCTTGAGCTTTCTATTGGTTTCAATCTGTCAACTTTTATGGGTGAGCTAATGGAAGCAGTCAAAGAGTGCCAGACCCAATCTTCTATAATAGAAGCAGATCTTGAAGCCTTAAAGAAGTCTGTTACTGCTTTAGATTCTTATATGAGCTCAAAGCCTCAAGTTGATAAGGATTTAGCCTATGTGAAAAGTTTTGTAAGCCAAATGGTCTCAGTATTTGAAGATTTAAAATCTTCTATAAAGGATCATGTTAAAAATCAGGACTCTCAACTGCAAACTCTGATTAGTGGCTTGACCAAAAGTTTCAAAGAAACTGTATCTTTCTCAGTTGGTCCTCTAGCTTCAAAACCTGCATTTTATTTGAATCAATTACGAGCTATGATGAAGGAGGAGCTTGGTTCTATTTCAAACAGTGGCTCTGTGGACTCATCAGATCTAAGCTGAGTAGTGCTCTCTACAAGAGATTTAGTCAGGGAAATAGTGACAATCATCCACAACCATATGAAAGAGGCCTCTGCCTCTCAGGAGGAAATCAAGAACAAGGTGGATTATTATTTCCAAAGGATTTTTACCAAGCAACAACTCAACCATCATTTTAAGCTGATGTTAGAAAACATGAAGTTACCCCCTGTAACTCAAGCCTTCCGAGAACAAGTGAGAAAGCTCAGGCAGCTGACTCCTGCCTTAGAAAAATTCATGGAGAACAAATATGATTTTATATCTGCTATGGAAAGAGGAGGAGGAATAATTATGGATTTCAGAAATCTGTTGCTGCCCTTTTTGCATGTTGATTCCATACCAGTTATTGTCCCTCCGGCCTTGCCCGCCTCTACCTCTACTGAGTCTCCAGTCCAGATGACTCCTGCTCAGGCCATCCGAAGCCTCACACCTATGATCACTCAACAAACTTCCCAATACAGGCCAGGCACTGTATCAGTGGCTCAGCCTCCTGTGATCATTTCTGGGATTCCAAAGCCCTCACCCACTTCCTCACCACCTTCCTCCTCTTCTGATCCAAAAGGAAAATCTCATGTTGAAGATCAGTATTGCTAAAGTGTCTAGGCTATTTGATAGGATTTTTTTTCTTTTTCTTTTCTGTTCTGTTTCTGTAAGTTTTTTCTGGTCTCATACAAATGATTTTCTTTACACTATCTCTGTTTATCAGTTTTCTATGTCTGCTTTCCCACTTATTGATTATCACAAAGGGGGAGACAAATATAAAGAAAGGGGAAGAAAGGGGGAGAACACATAAAGAGAGAGTGAGAAATATCAAAGGGGAGAAATTTAAGCCTTTGATACTATTTCTTACATTTCCTTCTTTGGTACCAATTCTTTCAAAGCTTATCTCTGATACTATCGTATTTAATACTCACTATGATAATTTTTGATCTATCTCATTCTATTACTATTTTCTCTATTTCCTCTGATACTGCTTTCTTTGAGAAATTCCAATATAAATGTTATATTCTCTCTTACTATATTCTCACTATTCTTGGTCAAATCATAAGTTGTGATTATCAAAAAGGGGGAGATTGTTGACCTCACCTGTTTTGATAATCCCAATTATGTGTTCATATATTATGTTATTCTCAATTAATGTTGATCTACATTTTAATTCCTTCAAATCAGTAATCAAGTTAATAATAATGTTTAAATAATCTCTGATTTATGTTAATCTCGAGAGCTACCGATAGCCAGAGCTACCGATAGCCAGAGCTACCGATAGATAGAGCTACCGATAGCCAGAGCTACCGATAGCCAGAGCTACCGATAGCCAGAGCAACCGATAGCCAGAGCTACCGATAGCCAGAGCTACCGATAGCCAGAGCTACCGATAGCCAGAGCTACCGATAGCCAGAGCTACCGATAGCCAGAGCTACCGATGCACAGAGAGCTACCGATGCACAGAGAGCTACCGATAAGAGCTATCGATAAGAGCCACCGATAAGAGTTTGAAGAGCTACCGATGGAAGATCATACACCGAGTCAACCGTACACGTCTACAAACAAACGACTACCTATAATGAACTGCAGAGTCAAATCCTATATCCTCGACACTATTTGTTTATTATACTAATAGTTACATTTGTTACTTTTGATGCATTTAATGTTATTAAATGATTTATGTTGCCATTTCAGGAAACCGTACCATGTAAGATCAAAAAGTATAATCATTCCTTCCTCTCAGAAAAACAAAAAAAAAGTTATAAAGAGGACATCGGGTATGTATCAAAAATGGATGTGAGACAAGAGACTTGAAGAGATCGAGCACATAGAACACACTTGCGATCAAGCTCAAAACGTGCCAAGAACAACTGTAGAACTTGCACTCACGAGACTACTACTACCAGCCTCCAGAACATAGAGCATACATCGAGCAATCTATGCTAAAGAAGAACCACACAAAACTCTTCATTCCTTGAGCCGATAAGCAAGCTGAACCTGGAAGTCAAGGAAGCACATGATACTCTGTTTTCCAGACAAAAACCAGAAGAAGACTCAGAACGAATTCTAATAAAAAAAAAAGGAGTCAAGAGCTGCACGAAGATCACTAGAGCCATTTCTAAACTCTAAATCTTTATCTCTGTGATTTACTTTTTACATTACGAGCAGTGTGTGTTATCTGTTGTATTTTTCACACACACTGTCTCCTGAACCTTAACTGGAGGATTTGAAAATCCTCACTCACTATCTTTTCATTCTTTTTCCCACTGTGGATAGTGGTAGAGGTTGTGTGTGACCTGGACAACTGGTTGCTATTGTTTTGGTTCCCACGAATAAAAGTGGTATAGGTCTTGGACCTGGACAGTTGTAAACTGTTGAACCCCGATCTAGGGTGTGGATCATCCTTTTATAAACTTTTGAGAGGACTAAGTCTCGGCTTGAGACTGAACCTCTTGGTTAACTCCTCTGTGTTTTTAGTTAAAGTTTATATCCATACAGTACATATTTATCTCATATTTCGCTGCTATTACTTTGAAATATAATTTATTTTCAAGGCTACTTTGATAGTTAAACTCGCAAGTGTTTATATTTATTGTAAACCAGTAAGTTAGTTTCAAAAGTTAAATTAATCATAAGATTAAGTTAACTGAGAACTAATCAATCTTTGAGAAACTAATTGAACCTTTATAATCTGTATAAATTCACTACAGTTTAATTTATTTTTGAAATTGGGGGATTTTAATAGAAATTTTTTTTAGCAGAAATTTTAATTGGAACTCAATTCACCCCCCTCTTGAGTGTCCACTCCGACCAACAAATACATTTTTTCAAAAAAAAAATTTAAAATACATCTAGGTTAAAAAAAATTAATTTTTTCCCCCCCAAAGGCGGCACCTGGTGTCCCGCCTTTGGGGAATTTCCCGCCCAGGGAAAGGCGGCACATGGTGTGCCACCTTTGCCCAAAAAATAACCGCAAAGGCGGCACACCAGGTGACGCCTTTGCCTAAATATTTTTTTTAAAATTTTATTTTTATTTTTATTTTTTTGTTTTGTTTTGTTATATATATATATATATATATTACAAAACTTTTCAGTAGAATTTTTCTGCTATTTAATATCCAGCGGTTCTGCCATTACAGCAGTCTGGATTCTGACTGATACCCTCACCCAGGACTCCCTTTTATAAGGGTGTTTTCCCTGAAAACAATACTGCATTTTCGATGTGGGATTCTGGTTCTCCTTTTCCTGCACAGTACATTCTGCGTTTCCGATGTATGATTCTATTTCAAGTACGCAAGTTTGAAAGACTATAAAAGATAAACTATATTACCAATACAAATGAAACTTTAAACACTGATTAAACATATAAGAAATAGTTGAAAACAAAAATAATTTCATAAAAAATGTTGATACAGATTAATTTATAAGCTTTCAAAACCACCTACTTGAAACTTAAACATATTTCCATTACGTGATTTTGAAATCTTATAAAAGATAAACTATAATACCAATACAAATGAAACTTTAAACATTGATTAAACATATAAGAAATAGTTGAAAACAAAAATAATTTCATAAAAAATGTTCACCAAAAACAATTTATAAGCTTTCAAAACCATCAACATGAAACTTAAAAATGTTTCAAATTCCCGACATTGAAAGACTATAAAACATAAACTATAAGACCAATATAAATGAAACATTAAAAATTGATTAAACATATAAGAAATAGTTGAAAACAACAAAAACTTCCTAAAAATTTCCATAAAAATTAATTTATAATCTTTCAAAACAGTCTACTTGAATCTTAAAAATGTTTCAAGTACGCGAATTTGAAAGACTATAAAACATAAAATATAAGACCAATATAAATGAAACTTTAAACATTGAGTAAACATATAAGGAATAGTTAATAATTAATTAGTTAATTAGTAATATAATTATTAATTATATAATAGTTAATTAGTAATATAATTATTATAAAATATTTTTCATCAATTATAATTATTAATTATTACTTATTAATTATTAATTTTTACTTATTAATTATTACTTATACAATAATTATTTAGTTAATTATTAATATAACTATTAATTCTATAATAATTAATTAGTTAATAAGTAATATAATTATTAATTATATAAAAGTTAATTAGTTAATTAGTAATATAATAATTAAATATAATTATTAATAACTAAATATGTCATAATTAATTAGTTAATTAGTGAAATCATAAAAACAATAAACCGTGTTCAAGATTGATAATTTATCATTTGGTGGTATCTATTGGCATTATTAGCAACCACCAATTGGTGATCTCTCCCTCCCAGTTGTGCCGCCCCACCCACCCCCTGTCTTCGAACACCCATCCCCTTGGAACAATCTAAACATTTATAAATAAAATTCCATTTTGAATGAATAGATGCCTTATTTATTAATGTAGTTATAGAAAACTCGTGTACTGCTTTGGTTATTTTGAACCATTATAAAATACAGACTGTTGAATTTAAATGACTGTTAAGAATCATAACCGTTGATAATATAGTCATTGTATAATGAGCATTAAGATTAGTATATATAAGGGTTATGATAATGGTTAATTGACACAGACGAAAGAAGCGATAAGCTCAACTAGTAAAATCATAACTTATGAAGCTCTTTTATAAAATTTTCTGAGGGGAATGACATCACTAGTCTCTTGTCCAGACCCAAACTAAATTCAACAACTAAAACACGAGGTAAATCATTTACGGGAGAAATCCAAGCTTATCGAGATCACAATCGAAATCATGTTCGTTGAACCACCTCAAAAAAACATCACCATCACACACCTTACCTTTAGGGCGTACACTGGTGTAATAAGGGGTAATGTATTTTGATCCTATGTATATTATTTTTTATATTTTCTTTTTAATAAAGTAATGGTTATATTTATCCCTTTTTGTTATAACATTATAAATGAATATATAATGAGTTTAATGAAAATTAGATTTTGATTCAAAGAAATCAAAATTTCTTTTTTGGGAAATATATTCTCAATTTAGACACTTTTGATAAATTCAACATTTTTTGAAAGAAATGTTATTTTATAAAATATTCTTATTAAATAATATTTATTTAAATATAAATGATAATATAATTTCATGAAGTCCGATGTAATTTTTATAAGGGTCAGAAAGTTCTTAGTGTTGTAAAAACTAGTTTTTTTATTAAATAATGTTTTTTATTTAAAAGTGAAAATACGCATATTTATAAAATTATTTTAATAAAATAAATATAATTTTTGAAATTAGCACATTGAAATTTTCCAATGGTGATTTTTTTCATAATTTTCTCAAGTAGTCAATTTTTTGGTTAAAAATTTAACAATGTATAAATATAAGGTCCGTATTATGATATCATAATAGCTCAAAAGTGATACAATAAATACTATAAATGGAATCCACAAGCAAGAATAGTTTTCCCCCTTAAAATAATGTGTTTTTGATGTTATTTGATTAAATTTGTAATCCTTTAATGAATCATAAAAAAATTATATTATATTTTAAGGTTTTAAAATCAATTCTTTATGTACATGACTCATTACCACATCACCAATGGTATTATTTTAATATGTTTGGTTCTTAGCCTTATAAAATATTGAAAACCACTCCTATTTGGGCAGAAAACATGGACAATAACCATGGAAAGGTTTATAGTTTTCAATTATTTTATCATATAGAGTCCACAACCCAAGTTTAGAAATTAATATAGAATTCCCCACTCTTTTTCTATGAATACCCACCCAACCTCCCACTCATATTTACTTGGAACCCATTAAGCATGAAGTTACTATCTCTCACCCTTATTAATACCCTACCTAGGTGTTCCCAAGCTCTTAAGAAGCTATTACCAAGCTTTTAGATGCACCCTCTCAAGGTAAGAGATCACTCTCTCTCATCTTTTCTATTTATGCACCTCCTTTATATATAGCATTTTGAATCTTAATTGATTTTTTCATGTATTTATAACTATACAATTCATGTTCAAAGAATGAGATACCATTTATCACATCTTGTTATAACCTTCACCTAAGCTGTTACTATGCCGAAGTAAGGGATTCTCTCCTCCTATTTATTCAAGCACTTTCTTTGAGTTATGCCTTGTGATTTCTAATTATTCGTATTGGCATATGTTTTTACACATCCCTTTAATATCCTTATGATCCCGAAGTAATGATATACCAAATTTCACTCTCATGAAACCCTTTTACAATCCTTTATTTATACATGTTATACTACCAAAATTATCCCATGATTTTCCATGCCAAACATTTTTGTTTTGTATACCCATCCACATTTCCACTCGTGGGTATTCACTTAGATATGCCTATCCTTCATTGATTATGGAATTCCATGTATGTGTCCTAAAATCCTTAATCATGAGATTAAAAGTGATTAAAGATGTTCTTTTATTGTATGTTCTATATGCCGCAAAAATACATGTACATAATATGAATGTGATGGGTGGACCCCGAATTATATAGTCCTCCAATGCATTTCTGTAATGTTTTTATCTCATGAGATGTATGTTTGGTGAATGAGAGGTTATCCTAAGCACACTATGTTATGATGTATTAGTGTTTATCATTGACTTTTACTTATGATGTTATGTTATATGTTTCTCCATATTCTTATGTTACCTTGACATTATCATCCAATATCATTACTTGATGTTTATGTTTATGATTCTAATCCCCTTTTATTACACATTGATAGGCCTCTTGAATCACATGTATTACTTTTATCATGTTATGCATTAATTATTCCATTACTGGGATTTATAGCCCACCCCCTACATACACATCCCCAAGTTATCCTGTGTAGTTTTAGAAGATCAATGAAAATTAAAGACATACTATGGGATTTCTAAATAATGTTTCTATATCCTTATTTTAATGTTATGGTGTTATGTATCTAATTACCCAAATATAATAGGATTTTTGTTATTTTGGGATTATATTAAGTGTATCTTTATGTGATAAATCATGAAATAAGGTTTATAAAAGATATGGGTTGTCATAGTTGGTATTAGAGAAAATTATAGTTATTTTTGGGGATTTGGACTAGAAAACCTTAGTGACAACATTAGGGATAATAATAAACATAGTAAAACATCCCTAAACTTTGGTAAAGTATAGAGTGAGTAGTTTCTAAGAAACAAAATACCCCTATGGATACTACAAGTGAATGTGGCTCTGGAATAGTTATACCTAGGGGTAATAACCTAATAAATGTATCATTGAGTATTAACTCAATCATCACCTAGTGCATAAAAATGAGGCCTGTTACACATTTTGTTTGAAACTCCATGGGGATATGCTTTGCTAAATTCACAATCTCCTTACTAACCATCATGAAGGGAACAAAAAAGGCCCATTAAATTTTATGTTAGGAAATAGATCATGGATAACATATATTGAAACCTAGAAATTCACAGGTTAAGTAATGCATCTTATTTTCGAGTTATCCATTCAAAGTTAATATTTTCCTTTTTATGTGTTTAATAGTTTAAAAATAATCATCCATAATTTTCCCTTTATTTTTATCCAGTGGAAGGGAAAAGGAGGAACTAAGTCAACAACCAATGTGATAGGAAATTTGATGACTACCCAAATTAGATGCCCAACTTAATGGGAGTAATCCTCAAAAACTTTATAACAATAATTTCTCAATTTAAGAAAGCTTTGAATAGAAACTTAAATTAGGGTGAAAACTCACCCCTAAATAAATAGAAAGTTGTAATTAAGACCATTATGCGACAAAGGTATCTAAATTTCAATGGATCTTCTGAATACTCAATAACTGAATAATAGATATAGTCTATTGAAAATATCTTCTCTATACTTAAATTCTCTAAGAAATAGAAGGTTGTGATGACTATTTATCATATGAAGGTATAATTGGATCAATGGTGGGCGTTTATAAAAAACATGAAGCCTGATGAGGAGATCGAAGTAATGGAGTGGAAAGAATTACATAAAATGTTTTTTGATAAATATTTTTCCCACACACTCTAATTTAAAATGGAGAGATATTTCCTTGGACTTAAGAAAAAGGATGATGAAACTGAATTGGGGGGTTAATATGCATGTAGGAAGCTGTGGTGGTGTGACATTTCATTTTTTTGAAAAGATTCTTCTATAGGAGTTACCGAATTTGGTTGAATGGGTGGAAGGGGTGGGCGTGGGGGTTGATGTTTCCTTGTCATCCTCATTATCCTTAAATTCCAGGGTCTAACAGTTTTCCCCCTCACCAGAATTAACTAATTACTTTTATACTACTTATTATATGTTTAATCTATGTTCTAAGTTTCATTTATATGAGTCATTAAGTTTATATTTTATAGGCTTTCAAAGTCTCATATCTGAAATATTTTTGAGTTGCAAGAAGTGTTTTTGAAATCATATAATTGTATTTCATCAGCAATTTTTAAGAAATGGTTTTTATTTTCAATTACTTATTATATGTTTAATCCATGTTTTAAGTTTCATTTCAATAGATCTTATTCTTTATATTTTATAGGCTTTCAAAGTAACTTGAAACATTTTTGAGTTTCAGAAAGGTGGTTTTGAAACCTTTTAAATTATTAATCAGATGAAAACACCAATGATTCCGCATAGCCAAGTCAAATATGATTGGAATCTTGCTATTGGATACTTACACTATTTGTATTATTCTTACGTTAAGGGGTACTTCAGTGAACATGAGATTAGTAGTTTTTTCTTGCAAAATGATGATTTTATATGTTCATGGTAATGTGCATATTCAAAGGAATGAGGTTTTACTTCCCCATAAAGTAAACAAATTGGTTGAAGTGTTTTACATTAATCCATGGAAGACATAAGGCTGTGTGGAACTTAAGGTGGATTATCTCCAGCCTGAAAATTTTGAAGGAACATGCACATCTAGTGGGGAACTGACACATTTCATCTAAAGGTTTTTCATAGCATTGCACATTTCTAGAATCTCTATTCCTGATGGTATAATACCTCCCTTCTCATCTCACCTTACCAAGAAAAATTATCTAGAGCTTTTGAGGTTGATTTATACTCAGGGGCATGACAAAATTGCAAAGATATTTCTATTGTGTGTAAAGCACATAAGCTGGTTGAGGTTTTCATTGTTGGAATGCATCTGAATGCTACGAAAAAGTTAGAAGTACTAAGTTAAAATTAAAAAATTTATTAATTTCTTATATATTTATTCAATGTTTAAAGTTTCATTTATATTGGTCTTATAGTTTATGTTTTATAGTCTTTTAAATTTGCGTACTTGAAACATTTTTAAGTTTCAAGTAGACTATTTTGAATGATTATAAATTAATTTTTATGGAACTTTTTTAGGAAGTTTTTGTTGTTTTCAACTATTTCTTATATTTTTAATCAATGTTTAATGTTTCATTTCTATTGGTCTTATAGTTTATGTTTTATAATCTTTCAAAGTCGAGAACTTGAAACATTTTTAAGTTTCATGTTGATGGTTTTGAAAGCTTATAAATTGTTTTTGGTGAACATTTTTTATGAAATTATTTTTTTTCAACTATTTATTATATGATTAATCAATGTTTAAAGTTTCATTTGTATTGGTCTTATACTTTATCTTTTATAATATTTCAAAGTCACATACTTGAAATATGTTTAAGTTTCAAATAGGTGGTTTTGAAAGCTTATAAATTAATCTGTATCAACATTTTTTATGAAATTATTTTTGTTTTCAACTATTTCTTATATGTTTAATCAGTTTTTAAAGTTTAATTTGTATTGGTCTTATAGTTTATCATTTATAGTCTTTCGAAGTCGCGTACTTGAAATAGAATCACACATCGGAAACGCAGAATATACTATGCAGGAAAAGGAGAACCAGAATCCCACATCGGAAATGTAGTATTGTTTTCAGAGCAAACCCCCTTATAAAAGGGAGTCCTAGGTGAGGGTATCAGTCAGAATCCAGACTACTGTAATGGCAGAATAGCTGGATATTAAATAGCAGAAAAATTCTGCTGAAAAGTTTGGTTATATATATATATATATAACAAAATAAAACAAAAAAAATAAAAATAAAAATAAAAATTTTAAAAAAAATATTTAGGCAAAGGAGGCACCTGGTGTGCCGCCTTTGCGGTTATTTTTTGGGGAAAGGCGGCACACCATGTTCCACCTTACCCTGGGCGGAAAATTCCACAAAGGCGGCACACCAGGTGCCACCTTTGGGGGGTAAAAAAATAAAAAAAATTAACCTAGATGTATTTTCAAAAAAAAAATTTAAAAATGTATATAAAAAAACTCTATTAATGAAAATAAAAATTAAAACATATACAAAAAAAAGTGGTTATTCCTGAAACATTAATTCAACATAGAATTTTTAATAAATTGGTAAGAAAAGGAAATAAGTATATAATATATGGTATTTTATATGTAATTAAGGTTCTTTAATAGATGTATAATGAACTTATATTTATTATACAAAGGTTTGAATGAGTATTAACAATTTTGAGACTTACGGTAAGGGATTTATTGCCTCTCTTTTATTTCTAGGATGCATATGCAATATATACCGCACATTTTAATTATGTGGTGTATATACTAACCAATTTAAATTTTATATCATGAATAGAAATATTTTCATGATATTTAACTTTTATTTCTTATGTTATTCTTTAATGGGTCTTATGATTCAAAATATTACTAAAGCGATAAGGGATTTCAATCTAACTTTTTACTTTTATGAGACACACACAATATTCACCACATATTTCTTTAATGTTGTGTATATAATGACCATGAACATATTTCATGATACTTATCCTGAAAATTATGGGGATTAAATATCAATTTTATGGTCTCCATTTCTTGGGGATTATGAATCAAGTGTTACCAAAGTGGTAATGGTTTTATGTTACTATCTCATCGTTTATCAGGGTTTTTGTGATTCAATCTCAAATATTGGAATATTGTGATCTAAATATCAATAATTATCATGAAGTTTCTTCATATATAGTTATTCATGTTATTTTAAAATAATAGTACCATTTTCCACTGTTTTTTACTTAAATTAATTGGGAAAATATTTTTAAGAAAATATGACATTATTTCTCTATTTAGTCAGAAATATGTTTTCTTCCAAAACCTTGTTTTATAAAAAAAATCAAAAATGTTTTTAACATTTTTAAAATGGTTTATTAATGAAATTTTTATGATATTTTAATTTTTTACATTTTTTTGGAATGAATATTCCTGTCATGTTCCAATGAATACCCATTTGGATTTTACCAAAAAAAGTGAAAGGAATCATTGTTTTAACTTGTACGCTATGAATAAAATTTCCCACCATCTCGAACATTATTTTCTTTGAATCTTACTTTATAAAATTTCATGTTTATTTTCAAATAAAATTATTTTCATAATGTTTTTTTTCAAATTGGAATGGATATTTTTCTCAATAAATGTTTTAAATGTTTTTAAGGATTCCTTTATATGTTTTTAAGTTTATTTTCAAAGAAAAGGATTTCTAAAATTTTTTATAATTTTTTATTTTTAAAAAGTGATTTTCAAATAAAATTTATCTTCCTCAAGAAAATTTCCATGTCATTTATCTTTGAAAATAATTATATATATAAGATGACATCCTTTGATGTAACTTTTTCTTTTATGGGGGTATGAACTAGGGATACCATTATTATTCTTTCTAGGAATGTTTTATGTTAATTATGTCATGATTTTTATGAAACCTACTTCTCTTCTATGGGTTATCACATGAAAAAATTCTTACGAAACCCAATTCTTTTTTTACTAGTTGTGTTATGATGAAGTTATGAAATTATTATGAAATCAATCTATTTTATATGGTTTATGGTATGATGAAATGCATATGAAACAAATTTCATTTCATTTTTTATGATATGATGAATGTTTTATGATCTTATGACACAAATACATATGATTATCATTATGTGATGGGTGAGAACTATATCTCCCTCCAATTCATTGTGAATTATTAATGTTATATGAGCTATAAGGGTATACAAGAGATTATCCTAAGACCGAAATGGGGTACATGAGAGATTATCCCAACCCTAAAATAGGTTTCATGGGAGGTCATCCCAATCCTAAAGCAAGTACATAGGTGGTTAGAACAAGCATAAAATATTTTGAATGTATTTTTTGGTAGCATTGAAATAATAATTTCTATTCTTATTTGTATAAAAATATTCTATGTCGTATACCAATGTTAAGATATCATGGATTATTTAATTTTATTCCCTTATGATTCATGTTTTATGAAATACCAATCTCTATTAAATGACTCAATATTATGATCTCTGATGTGAAGGGTATGGTTTTCAAATTTTATACTCATGTTATCATACCATTATACCCATGTTATGCTTAAATATATCCCTTTCTAACCTTATTGGGAGTATGAGTAGACTCTTTCTTATGTTTCATTTTCCAGGGTTATGAATAAAGGTTTTTATATATGAGTGATAAAGGGTAAGTTCTTTATGGGATACATTGAATATATTTCATGAATTAAGAATATTGTGTTCTAAGTTTTGAAATGTACTAAACTATTACGATCCTTAGGTGTGTGATTATTTAATGAAATGAATATTCATCTAGAAAGATGTAATATCAATTTATTAAAAGACATTTATCTATAGTTGGTATCAAAGGAAAGTTTTAGTTAACATTTTGAAACTAGGATGAGAAAACTTTAGTGAGATCCCTAAGGATATTTCTATGGATATGTCTAGGTATGTCTCTAAAGATAAGCCCAAGGATGAGTCAGTGTGTAGGACAATGACCTAGAATTTTGGTATAGGATGGAGTGAGTTGTTTCTAAGAAATTATATCGCTATATAGATACTAAAAGTGGATGTTGATCTCTCAGAGAGGATGATTCATTCTCAAATTTACCCAATAGATGAAGGTAGAACGGTCCTTGTAGTTTATGTTGGTTTATCAAATCCTCAGAGACCTAAGAAGTAACCTATAGACATGTACATTCTATGGATTTTTTTTTCTATGAAGTAGCCAACATGGGTTGATTTTAGATGGGTTTAAGGTATCACTAACCGATTTATGTTAATTCAAATTAAGATAATGAGTTTATCCTAGGTTATCACTTGGGGTGGATTGGATGAATTCCTTTTTAATGATTTTAATTTCTTATATTTGAGATGGGTTCATTTAAGAAGATCAAAAAACATCATCAATTACTGGTTTAATACCTATACCATTTAATACTAATCACCTATACACTTTAAGTAACAAAGTTTTGAGCACTTCAAGGTAATGTTTTGTATTAGCACTTGAAGTGTGTGACCATAAATTCAACAAGGATGAAGGAGTTTAAAGACCTTCAAAAAAAATATCAATTAAAATAAGTGATTAGAAATTAATGGACTGATAAATAACATCCAAACCATACCCTTTCTACTCCCTTATATCAAACCATAAATGATTTATCCCTCCATTGATTATATGGTTTCAATGGAAGCAGAAAGTAGACTCATGAGGGAGGAATTGGAGAAGTAAAAATAATAATAAAAAGAAAGAAATCACTCCACCATTGTGTGAAGAATATCACAAGGTATGGTGTCAATAAATTAAATCCTTAAGGAAATTATATGAAAGTGATAATAAGAAAAATATAATAAGATTAAAGGAAGAAATTTTATTAAGAACTAAGGTGATTCGAACAACTTACATGAGAAAGAAGAATGTTACAAAGCCAAATCGATATAATAACATTACAATGAAAACAAAGCTCCAAAAATCCTAAACTCCTATACCAAAATTGCATTAAATAGGAAATTTTAAAGCCTTTGTTTGAGCCTACAATAGTGGAAGTCACCTTAATTAATGGTGGTGGGCCTAGGTGGGTGGAAAGTTAAGAGAGATTAGACTTTTCCACCCTTGACCCGAGGTGGCAGCCAACTTGCTTCCACCAAATAGAGACGCCTGGATGACCTTCTAGATGGAAGAATTGGAGTGGACCATAGAATAAAAAAATGAATCTCCCGATGTCCCCTAGATTTATGTAAAATTTCATCCTAATAGAATATGTGGTTCCTGAGATGATTAAATTGGTGGGATGATTTTATGGGTCTCAGAATCTGGCCAAGAATTTTATCTCCAAATTGGGCTGCCATAATAACCACCATTAAGGATGAATTAGCACTGGATACTAAAGAATTATTTATTCCTATATATGGATTCTATCATCCTATGAAATTTTGCCTTTATTGGGCCTGTATGTTGGGCCCCACATTCTCATCAGTGGGCTAGTGTCGAATCCACCTTCTCCAGAATTGTTTCCTTTCATCGCCAAATATCTCCATCATCCTTTATGAATCCTCTATTGATCCCTAAATGAAAAATGTTCATATTTAAGTGTATATATAGTTACCAAAATATTAAATAAAATATGTATAATTAAAATATTTAAAATAATATGAATCATTGGGCCTAAATTGGTGTACATTAGGTATGAAGTGCACATATGATAAGAATGGATGTTCAAAATTAAAATCCACTAACTCAGGCCCATAAGATCAAAAATGAACATTTAATAGCATTAAAATGTAATTAAAATATGTATTTTTATTGGCTAATCAAAGGAAACTTGGGGTAATAAGTACAAAAATGGAACATTGAACTAGACTTGATCATCATTAGGTTCATGAAAACATGAATTTTTGCACACCTTGTTTGACACTACCATGGGATATGCTTTATAAATTCACTAAATCTTTAAAAAACATCATTAATTATTTAAATATATTATGACTATGAATGAACTATGATAAACCTAATTTTTAATTGATTAAAAATAAAGTGTAATGATTTATACATCCTATAAGTGATTTTCACGATTATTTGGTTTCCCATTATGATTAGAGTTGTACATACTATACATTTTTGTTTTATTCAATGGAGGGAACAAGAAAGAACTGGGTTAACAATGAATATGATAGAAATTTTGATGATGATATGATAAATGGGATGAAAACTTTATAAAATGATGATACGATTATTCCTAATCATTTATCACAATATATGATTAATAATATTAACCTTAACCAACTCTTGGACTAAATAAAGAAGATAAGGATAATGTTAATTGAGTGTTTGGGTAATGGAAACCATGGATGAAATAAGATTTAGTTTCATATATATTGAGAATTTGGGAAGAAGCACTCAAGGGAATGTCTCAGAGGGATGAGAAGATGTTTTGGGTGTGGAAAATAAGGACACAAAGTAAGTAATTGGAAAGGAAAAATGATAAGTTCGATTAACACCATGGATTATAATAATGGTCTCACAAATGTATCATTGACTATTGAATGTTTTAAATGTGAAAAGTATGGGCATTATGAAAACAAATGTCCTAAGGGGAAACCTCATAAAGAGAATCAGCAAGGTTTTAGAAGTAATGGGTTTTATATAGATGATGAAGAGACTATGAATGACATATTAAAGGAATAAGGTATTAAAAAATAAAATGATGGAGACTAGTAGATTGTTTAAGAATGATGTAGAATGATTAAAGCATTAATGTATCGTAATTCAAGAATTATGAAATATATAAGGATTGTTTAGTATAAGTTTTTCATTAAGGATTTTAAAATAATATGTTGAATGATGTTGATGAACTAAAAAATTGATTTAATGGCATGGTTATATTCATGAAAAAACATGTTTAATGGAAATATAACCCTTAATGTGTTCATTATATTAAGATAATGATGCTGGGAAAAAATATGATTGATATGAATAAAGTAAATTTGATGGTCTTGATGACCTTGGAACTGATTAATGAATTATGAAAAATGTGTTTTATGATATCATTGATGGATTTTACATAATTTTTGGACTTAAATAATATATCCAATAATCTGTATTTTATTTTAGGAATAAGGAACCATGTATATTTTTATTAAGGTTTTAAGGTAATTCAGGTTATTTCCATGATCTAAGAAAATATATGACAATGGTATTAACATATTTGGATTGGGACAATCAAGAGATACATTATGATAATTAAAGGATTAATATTAATTTTATTTTTATAAATTTAGTGACATTTTTTATATTTTTTAATTTTGGAAGGGTTTTAAGGTTAACCATTTATTGAATGGTTTTAGTTGATCTTTGGATGAGCCTTTAGATATTAATTTATTACTTCACCATATAAAGTTTTATGCATATTGGATAACTTATGCTAAGAATGTTTATAAATAAATATATACATAATGACTTATCATTATATATATGGATCTTATGATCCTTTAGTTCTTTAATAGTAAAAAATACACCTTCATTTATTAGATTAAGAGATGATGTGGAAATTGATCAAGGCACAACCAAAGGGTAAGATTTTCCTTATGAAATTGAATGAAATCAAGTAAGTATATCTTCTCATTAAAATTATTCAAATTTAGGAAAAGGATAATAAAATAACATTTTGTCTTATTATAATTTTTTTATGATATTAATGACCACTTTTATGCATCTTTTTCTTATGGTTTGGTGGTTTTTAACCTTATCTTGATCACCCACTTTATTATGATCAATGATCCTTATCAATTTATATAATTATTTACACTTGTCTAACATATAAAAATATCCACTACCCACCTATGATATCCTATGTGGAGACCTTGTTATGAGTTACTTTAGGTAAACAATATATTTATAACTTTATCTAGTTAGGGGAAGTTTTATTATTCATTTATATGATGTGGGTATCTATGATTTAATTTTAAAATTTTAAACTTTTGATGAATGAGATGAATTTTGAGGGTGGAATTCATTTTAAGGGGGGTAAATGTTACATCTTGATATTTTATAATTTTTATGAAATTAATTTAATTTTTTGGATATCTCAAGTTATATGAAATGTTTACTTTTCATTACATACAATAATGATTCTTTACAATTTTATGCATGACACATGGCACCAAGCATCAACGAACCATGAAATAATATTATTTGAAATATGACCATTATAACTTATCTATTAAATAGGTGAGAATGAATAGTATTAAAAACATTATGAAATATTCATATAAATTTTATACTAAATATAATTTTATTTATAAATTCGTATTAAATAATCTTTCAACTTTTAGTGAACTAATTATATTCATCGAAAATATGTTTCCTTCAAAAATGATTTTTATTACATTTTATGAGAAAATGACACAATTAATTTATAGAGTTTTTATAAAATTTATTTTATAACCTTAACTTCATTTTTTAAATCATCATATCAAAATTAAATTATGCTAAAATTTTGGTATTCTTTGAAAAATATTATTTTTTCAGTGAATATTGAAAAACACGTATTTTTGTAAAATTACTATTTATTTTCAAAAGATTATGTAATTTAAATGAACAATAATGAATTAAATTAACACAAGTATTATTTATTTATATTTAGTCCACTTAATTAATTTTGAATCAACATTATGTTGGATTTTAGTTCAAGTTCATTTTTTGGATTAAAAAGGGTTTTTTTCTGAAATCTATTTTGTAGTGTATAATGTGTCTCCATTTCGATTAATTAAAATAAAAACTAATGATTAATGTTTTAAATTAAATTTATATATTATATATCAATAAATTTTAACCGAGATTCAAAAAATAATCATTATCATACATAGATTTAATATAAAATTATCTTGTACAAGAAAAATATACTTCTTGAAAACCTGCTTTTTTGCCGTGTATGTAGGTTTTAATTTAAATTTAAATTTTAATAATTTTATAAAATTTATTTGAAAAAAACATAATTTTTTATTTTATAATTTTAAAGATTATATTATTGTAAATTTTTGAGAATTTACTAAAGATTTTATTTTTTTGACAAATAGTTTAAAATATTGAATTTTAATTGAAAGCTATCTTTCCGTTTAAATTATTTATAAAGTTATATAATATTTTAAATTTATTTTAAAGTAATATTAGCTCAATTATATATATTTTAATTCAATTTATGTCATTTTTATCAATTTCATATTGAAATTTGATATAAAAACATAGTAAACTTTTGAACATTTTATCTTTGAAAACCCGTTTTCTCGTCACGTCTACAGGATTGATTTTAAATTAAAAATTTCCACTTCAGTGAGTTGAATTTGTAAAACTGGATTCCATATTTGGAATTATAATAATTTATGTTATATAATTAGGTAAAATTATTTTTTTTACCAAAATTAATTGTGAAAATATTAAAATCAATACCACAATTAAGGTAAAAATAAGTTTTTTTAGGGGTTAAACTAAAAAGATAATAGTTAAAATGGCCTAATAAATTGACTAGAAACTATTTTTTTTCTTCATTTATACCATATATTATCTATTTATGGATAAAAATCAATTTTTTATCCTTTTTTCCATGATAAAAAGTGGCTACACATTTTCTTTTCAAATAATTACACGTGGGCCACTCACCTCACTCATAAAAGGCCACCCCTCTCCTCTCTTCATTGTACCTTAAAACACTTTTCAGTTCAGAAAATACCTATCTAAATAAATTTTTAAATTACCTCATATAATCCTTTACGCTTTAGTTTTATGATACATCCAAATGGGGAAGTCTTTTAGTGTAAACTTATGGAGGTTACCCAAAGAAGAGGTAACATTCTTCAATGAGTTTTTTTCTCCACCTATTCCATTTATGATTAAAACATTATGATATAATAAAATAAATATATTAAATATATAGATATTTTTTATGTAAATTTAATAACCTATAACCATCTAAACTTCCATTAAATGGGTTACAAAATCATTGTATGTGTGTACAGCAGACTACCGCCTCACAAAGCGATGCGATTCTTTTTCACTAACTCTTTAGATGGAAGATAATAAGGATAAATATAGGAAATATATTTGATATAAATGAAAAAAAATGATATTAATGAAATATTTATAATTCTTAAAAGATAATATATATTTTTATTTCTCACCTTTTCTCTCACTGAATGATGATAACGTTATTCGTGTATGCGTGGACTATCATCTTCATAAAGTGACGTGAATCTATTTTCATCACCACACTACATTGATGATATGTATAAGTATATTTAAATAAATATTATATTATTTAATATATTATTATAATTATTTAAATATAATATATTACATACCTCATTTCCATAATGATCATTGGAAACTGGAAATGTCACTCATGCTTACGTACGACCTACTGTATCCATGATTATAACATACATCATTTCTCAAAACAATATTTAATTATTGGTATTAAAAGTATAATCTATGTATAAATATGATAATTATTTAATTATTATTATTATATACAGGAAGGAACCATGATCAACATGAGAGTTCTGAAAATAAAAAATCAAAATATATATAAAAAACAAAGCACTTATTACTCGAAAGGTGACATTAACATGGAATTTTTAATAACTTGGTAATAAAAGGACATACCTAAATCATATATGGTATTATATATATATATTTAGTTCTATAATAGATGTATAAAAAATTATATTTATTATATAGGAGGTTTTAATGAGTATGATGTAAGTCAAGACTTACGGTAAGGAATTTCTATTATCTCTCTTATTTAGGGGAGACATGTGTCATATTTTCCACTCATTTTACTTATGTGGTTCATATACATCCCTATTCAAATGTTATATCATGAATATAAATATTTTAATTATATTTAAGGTTTCTTTTTTATGTAATTATTTAGAGGTTATTAAAATTCCAAATAATACTAAAGAGGTAAGGGATTTATGTCTCACTTTTTATTTATGCGAGGTACAAGCCATTTTTACCACTTATTTCTATTATCTGGTGTGTATACTTCCCATGAATTTATTTTATGATTATTCTCATGAAAATTATAGGGATTAAATATCCATTTCAGATTTATCTTTTATGGGGATTCTGTTTCAAATGTTACCAAGGTGGTAATGATTTTATGTTACAATCTTATCATTTCAGGGGATTGTTTATGATTAAGCCTCCAATGTTGAAATATTATGATTTACCTATAAATAATTCTCTTGAATTTTCTTATAATCTTATTATTCTTGATATTATCATGTAATATTTCTATTTTTACACTCTATGTTACTTAAAATAATTGAGAAAATGTTTTTACAAAAATCCGACTTTATTCCCCTCTTCAGTTAGAAATCCCTTTTCTTCCAAAGATTTTTTTTTCTGAAAGTGATTTAAAAAATGTTTTTAATATTTAAAAATGGTTTCTTAAATATATTTTTAGCCGTGTTTTAATTTTTTTAAAAATTTATTTTGAAGTAATCTTTTTGTATTTTTATAAACAATTCTCCTTTAGATTTTATCGAAAATGTGAAAGGAATATTTGTTTTAACATGTATGTCATGACTGAAATTTTTTTCCATCATTACCATTATTTCCTTTGACTATTACCAAATATGTTTTCAATTTTATTTTTGAATAAAATTATTTTCAATTTTTTTTTAAAAATTGTTTTTAAAGTGGAAAGGATATTTTCCTTAAGAAATGTTTTAAATGATTTTGAAAGATTCATTTATATGTTTTTAGGTTTATTTTCAAAGAAAATAATTTAAAAAATAATTTATAATTTTTTAGTTTTAAAATTTAATTTTAAAATAAAATTTATATTCCTCAAGAATTTTTCCACATGATTTATCTTTGAAAATCATTTTCCATCTAAAATGACATCCATTTACGTAACTTATGATTTTATGGGTATATGAACCCAAGATACCATTCTTTTTATTTCTCTAAATGGTTTATGTTTTTTATGATATGATGTTTATGAAACTATTTTCTCTTCTATATATTTTACCATGAAAAAATTATTATGAAACCCACATCTTTTTCCATAAGCTATGATATGATGAAATGATTATGAAACCTGTCTCACTTCCATAGGTCATGATATGATTAAATGTTTATAAACCCCATTTTATTTCATGGGTTATGATATTATGAATTTTTATAATCTTATTGAACACATATATATTATTTTAATTATGTGATGGGTGAGTCCTATATATCCATCCAATTCATTGGGTAATGATTAATGTTATATGAGCTCAAAGGGTATACATGATGTTATCCCAAGCCTGAAAGGGGGTACATGAGAGGTTATACCAAGATGAAAAGAAGTTATATGGAATTTCATATAATGAAAGAAGTAGGTAAATAGGTTTTTATCTAAAGACTATCATTTTATGAATGTCTCTATGGGTATCCTTATCAGAATATTTTTTATGCTTATGTGTATGGCATAATTCTATGTCTTATACCAATGCTATTCTCACATGGATCATGATATTTGATTTCCTTGTGATTAATGTATTATTGAGTTCCAATAATAATTACATGAATCAATATTGTTATCTTTAATATGAAGGGTATGGGTTTTAAATGTTATTATTGGGGTTTCATACCATTATTCTCTTGTTATGCATATTTATCTCCCTTTTTTACCCTTTCAAATAATCTAAGACCACATTTCTTAGTTTTCATTTTCCCAGGTTATAAATAATGTTTTTTAAGTAGTTTTACTACAGGGGTAGATTTTTATGGGAGTATTTGGAGATATTTCATGAATTATTAATATTTTTTCTAAGTTTCCAAAGTTTATAAACTGTTGCGTCCCTCAGGAGTGTGATTTTGTAATGTAATGAATATTCATCTAAAAATATGTAATATACATGTATATGAATACAAGGTATCTATATTTATCATCAATACAATATATCTATAATTTTATATATGATATAAATACCATATATATTAAATATATATTTTTAGATTAATACATAAAATTTTAAGATAGAAAGTGAAATACATCATTCATGGAGATGGTAGATCATATGTACGCATGAATGTTGTTTCCATTTTCTCATTGGATTCAAAGAAAGTAATGAAAATAATATATTAACATTATTGAATCGTTTTAATTTCATATATATCACATATTTTTATTTAAACTTTTCCTTATTACCTTATATTTAAAGCGTACATGAAGAACGAATCACATCACTTCATGAGGATGTCGTCTACTGTAGACATGAATGTTGTTATCATATTCCCATGGAATTGAAATTAATAGGGTAAATGTGATATTATAATTATATAAATATAATAATATAATAAATATAATGTATAAATATTAAATCCACCATTATATATATCCTTGAAAGGTGGTGATGGAAGACAAATAACATGGGTCCTTAGGGAAGTAGTCTGTCGTACACACGATCGATAGTTACATTTTTCATTTGATGGAGGTGATGATGGATATAAGTTATAACATTAACATAATTAAATATTAGTATATGGGAGATAATGGTTTTATTTTTTAGAATTATTTAATAATATTTGAAGGAGGTGTAAGAAGAAATAAAACATAAACAAAACATTAAGAATTTTACCTCTTCTTTAGAGAACCTCTTTAGGTTTATACATAAATCCTTTATAAGAGGGTTTACTAATAAAAATTAACCCTATAAAAATTATATAGTTAAGTAGGGAAGATATTTTTCTAGGTATTTTATGAACAAAATGGTTTTTGAAGTGTTAATAGGATATGAGTGGGGTGACCTTTTAAAAGTGGGGGAGAGGGCACATATGAAATTTTTGAAAAGAATAAATTGTAGCAATGTTTTTTTACATTCCAAAAGGCTAAAAAATAGGAAATTATCAAATATTATAGGTTATAATCTTAAAATGTGTACATAAAATTGGAATTGAAATAATTTTTAATTCATGTTACCCCATTTCTTTTTAGTTTAACCCCCCAGTAAACTCGTTTCAACATTGACCATGATAATTATTTTTTACTACTTTTACTATTAATTTAGAAAAAAATAAGATGAAGTTGTTATATAATATAAATTATGGTAATTCAAAATGATAAGTCCATTTTTAAATATTACATTCACATATGTGTAAAATTTTAATTTAAAATTAAAGCCACATATTAGGCAAGAATGTGGTTTTCTAAAGAGAAAATGTTTGAAAGTTAGAAAAGTTTTTATTAAAACATTCAATATGGAATTGATTCCAATGAATAAATTGGATTAATAAATATATTATTTAATTAATTTTACTTTTATAACCATTTTAAAACAAAATTAATCCTATAAATTCTTCAAATTAAAAGGTATTTTTCAATAATAACCAATATTTTTCACTATTCATGGAAAATTAACCTTTTTAGAAAAATACTAAAAATTAAACCTAAGATAATTTTTACATGTAGATTAAAAAAATAAAGTTTTATTTTTTCAAATAAATTTCTAAAATTTTAATAATAAATTTTATTATTTGTTCACTAAAATAAAAAAGACATTTTTTTGAGAAAATGGTATTTTTGAAACATATAAAGACATTATTGAAAATAAAGTACTTTTTTTCAATATATGTTCCTTATATAAAACCATTATACGTAATATTTTAAATTTATTTTTCCTATTTATTCTAAAAAATTTAACAACTAGGTAATAATGATCATGTTTATATAATAATATGAGTAGTTTTTCACGGTTTGTTAAAACTCAGTATTGCATGTAATGCAAGCTATCAAAAAATTATTTTTATTTAAAAGAAAAATATTTCACAAAATATCAGGGTATAACATTATAAACCCCCAAATTTTAATTTCACCCTTAAAATTATTCACTTCTATATAATCATATTAGGATATTTTTTCCTCATTACATCCTTAGGTTCCAACATAGCTTCCTCAAACTAGTAGTTTCGCCATAAAACTTTCACGAGGTGAGTGGTTTTATTTCATAGAAATTTATCTATTTGATACATAATCTCCACTAGTTTTCCTCATAAGAAATATGATACTCAATTGGTATTACCTCTGAGTTCAGTATATATTAAGGATAAAGTATGTAATTTCTCAATAGAGACACATTGAACACATCGTGGACTTGAGAGAGGTTCGATGAAAGCGCCAAATGATAAGATACAGTCCTGATATGATCCATAATTTAAAAGGGATTGATATATGATGAAGCTCAAATTTTCATATATTTTATACTGTAAATAAATTTTTATAATCCCACCATAGTGTTATTTAATGGGTAATTATCACGTTTTTAGGTTTTAGTGTTATTTTGAGCCAAAATGTGAAAAATTCCCAATTCTGGATTTTAGACAAAATTTTACATCAAGGGTATTTTAGTCATTTCATAGAAGATATATGTCCAAATTTTGTGATTAAAATTTAGTTCGAATCCTGATTTTATTTCCTTCAACTTTTTCTTCTGGACAAGGAGCTGATTCAGTCATCTAAAGGGTCTAAAAATTCATTGTAGTTTGACATTTTTTCGGGAGGACAGCGTGGAACACACCACTGTAATGAAACCCAAACTCGGCCTACATATATCCAAATTATGTGTTTTCACTTCGGATAGAACTAGGACAGATAGGAAAGACTATAAAACAAATTTAGGGGAGTTTTTAAGTCATTGAGCAAGACATTTAATGACATACCTTTGGAGGAACCTTCCGGGAAGCTTCATCCAGAAAAAAAAGATGCCAATGAAAAATTCATAACTCGTGCAAACGGTGACCAAATGAGCTTAAATAGGGAGGAGGAACGGACGACGCAATAAGGAACAACTTTTATGAAGGGTTCAATGCATAAATCGGCCATTTATGGGAAAAAAAGGTGAAAACATTTGGGATCCAGAATTATGCCGATAAAAGGAGGCCCTCACCTCCTTCCCAAATCATCCCATGCTCCATTTCATTCCTTCAAGGCACCAAGGAGGAGATCTCCACCGAGGGAGTCTGGACTCAATTATTCCAAATTTCATTTTTATTTTCTTTATTTATTTTATTTTTCTATTGTAATTTAGATTTCAAATAAATTCATGCATTGTTTTTATTATTGTGTCCACCCATCCACCCTCTTTTCTTCCTCTCATCTTACCATCGTGAACTATAATACTCATGATCATGAGTAACTAATAAGAGGAATATCCTGAGGGAGTAATCAGGTTCTTGAACCCAAGACCATGTTTTTAATATTCTTTGAGTTAATTCTAAGGATAATTTATAGTGGGTGTAATCCTCACTATGGATGTCTAAAGATTAACTTCTTAATCTACAACCATTTTCCCTCGATTGAGGAGGTGGATGGAGGGTGTGCTTGGAGATTTATAAGTATAATTTTCATTCATAACCAGGGTAGAATAAGGTGTGCACACATACGATGGAGTGTGTACACTAAGAATATTTGAAGCTGGCCAATGAAGGTGCTCCCTGAAAGTTCTCTCGGGAGAACTTGATTTCTTCTCTAATTACATTCTGTTTAGCATTTAATGGTAATTTAGAATTAAATTTTAGTTTCTTCCAATTTATGAATTTAATTTATTTTATCAAATTCAATTTATTTCATAAAATATGAAACAATAATAATAAGTAATTTAGGTGAATTAGATTAAGTGAGTGAACAACTGAAAAGGCTCCCCAAGAGAGATAACTCTGGTCAGCCTCTATGCTGCATTAGGAAAATTCAATTTCTTTTGCCATGCCCTAAGACAGGTTGGCATCAATATACATAGGGATTAGTTTCCATTTATTCCTAAATCTCATGAACTTATTCCATGGATAGATTCAGAGAAACACCTTGTCACTAACTTCAAATTGTAGCTCACACTGGTGATTATCAGTATTATTTTTTTTCCAACTTTGCCCCACCCTTATGAGTTATTAAATGACTCTAACCTTATATTAAATTTATTTAGCTATCTTAGATCCCAATATATTTCATTATCCTACTTCATTATATTATATTGTATTTCTACTTTTCTTTCTACAAATTTCTTCATAAAGATCCATTTGAATACTTGATTGAAATCAATTATTGTATGAAAACTTAACTAGAGGAAGGCGCTGATCCCAACTACTTTTAAAATATAGAGAGCATGATATGAACATATCATATAGGGTTTTACCTTTTATCTCACTCTTACCATCTATATAATGCTGATAAACAGTTCTATAAATCAACTTTGTATAAATAGATTATTAAAGACTTCACTAGAACTTCAAGGTAAACCTCAGATACCAATAAAAAATAATAGAATATGGTACTTCGTGAAACTATAACACTTACTTAATGTATATACTTGAAATATGATCCAAATAGAAATATTACTTGATAGCAATGAATTGTGATAACTATGTAAGGAGATATACTATAACCCATGTAGCATTATGACCTTTATAAGTTCTATAGAGTCTGGTGACACAATCCATTGTGATGTTTTTAAATTTCAATTATGGTATATGTAATACATACAACATTTCCATACAATTTCATCTCTTTGTCTTAAATATATGATATACCAATCAACTGTATTCAAAATCTTTTATATCTTTCTTAAGGCCATCCCACCAGAAATAATCTTTCAAATCAATATACATCTTAATACATCTAGGATGAATAGAAAATGAATAACTATGAGCTTAATCTAGAAATATTTCTTAAAATATGGTATAGATAGAACAAATATAGGTTTATTGAACATTATTATTCCATCATGATCAAGGTTAAACTAATAAACATTTCTAACTTTTTTTATCTCTATATCTTTCATTTATACCAATTTAATTTAAACTTGGATATATGGTTGAACATTCAATTGGGAAAGATAATATTTCTCAAATTCCTCTAAGATTTATAGATCCATACATTAAAAATAAAAATAAAATATTGTATATTTTTTGATCCACATCATGGATAAGCTAGCATAACCCTTTCCACTCAAATCACTAGCCACATTTTTCACATTCTCAGGGTGGTAATGTATTGAGAATTCATAATCTTTAATCATTTGTAACTATATTCTCTAGTGCATATTAAACTCCTTCTATGTAAATATATACTTTAATATTATGTGATCTGTATATATATCATGATTTTATCCATAAAGATAATTCCTCCATATATTTAATGAAAACACTACTGCATCTAACTCCAAATAATGAGTAGGGTAATTTTTCTTATGAACCTTAAATTTTCATGTGGTATAATCTTCAAGCATGTCATTATACATAAGAACACATCCTAATCCCTTATTTTATGAATCACAATATATTAAAAACACTTATCCACTATAGGGTAATGTAATAATATGTAAACTGATTAATCTTCTTTTAATTTCCTTAAAAATTTTCTCACATTCATTTTTTCAGAGGAACTTGGATCCCTTATGAGTTAACTTAGTGAGTAGATTATATAGTCATGAGATATTCTATAAAAACCATTGATAATTTCCTAATAAACCAAAAAACCTATGGATCTCATTCACTAGAGTTGGTATGGGCCTCCATTAAATATCCTCTATCTTTATTGTATCTACTGATATACCCTCTCTTAAGATTATATTGCCCAAGAATGAAACCTTTTCTATAAAAAAAATCACACTTTTTAAACTTTTTAAATAGTTTCTACTTCCTAAGGGTCTTTAGTAAAATTTTTAAATTATCTTCATGATCTTCCCTTCTCTTTTAATGGATAATAATGTCATGTATAAAAAATATCATAAACTAATAAATGTAATCTCTACTGACTCTATTCATTTAAACCATAAATATAGTATAAGAATTAGTAAGACCGAATGTAATCACTATATACTTATAGTTTCCATACCTTGTATGTAATATGGTCTTGGGTATATCATCATTTATGACCCTCAATCAATCATAGAAAATTATAGAGATCTATACAATTAATCAAATAAGTCATCAATACATGTTAGAGGATAATTTTTCTTGATCTTAATCTTGTTCATCTCATTGTAATTAATATATAGTTACATTGATCCATATTTATATTTATCAAATAGAATAGGTTCACCCCAAGGTTACACACTTGGATGGATGGATGCCTTTTCAAGGTTCTCTTGTAGTAGATTCTTTCATTCTTATAACTCAATTGGGGTTGTTCTATATAGAGTATTTGAAATTTGCATGGAACAAGGTATGAGTTATATTAAAAAATAAACTTCATGACTCAGTGGAATACTAGGAAACTCTTCTAGAAAGACATAAAGAAACAATTTCACAATAGGTATATCATAAATATTTAGTTTCTCCCCAACCATCTGAGATAAATACCTATTTTAAATAAGAATACAAACTCATAAAATGTATGTAATTTCGATAAAATGTTTTTATTTATTGTAACATGGATAGATGATGATGGTTTGGTTTGTAAAATCAAATGTTATTTAAATTCATCAAAAAATTAATAATATATTTTTATAGAGGAAGACAATTAATTCCTAGGATAACAACAAATTAATCCAGAGGAGGAATGAAAATATTTTTCAAGAAAAATATTATCACAAACTTCAATTGGAGTGGAATCATATACTTGAGATAAGATCATCACACCATTAGGGGGATTAAATTATAATGAAAAATATAATAATTTGGATGGAATCTTGATACCCTTAACAAATTCTTTAGATATGATAAAATCATAGATCTAGATATAAATATGACATTAGTAGTTATAGAGTAGATAGTAAGTATATCTTTAACCTTGTCGTTATCATATACCTCATTCAAAATAGTGATCGCATGAGATTTACCTTTTTCCCTCATCTTAAGTGGTTACTGGAATTGATTATATTCATTAACCTTTATATTTTGGAACTATTTAGAATAATTCCAAAACTCCTTGTATTTGAAACACTGAAGTATAGGTGCTGAATTTTGTTCAGATTTCTCTCTATTATCATTATTAGATTACTTATTCCCACCACATTAGAAATCAATTAATCGACAAAATTCCTTCCCAAACTTAAAACATTTACCAATTCCATTATAAAAATTTCCTACATGTTTCATTCCACACTTTGAGAATAAAGGATATTTCATCTCAATTCACTATGGATTTCAGAGTTTCCATTGAATTCCATAATTATTTTCTTATCAAAGCTATGTGATTGATGAGTAACCCCAATCTTCATTTCTACCTTGATATCCCAGAAAATGATTTCCTCATAGCTACTGATGTCCCTTATGGCCAATGCCCTTAGGAGAATTGTTTTTAAGGAACTGAAGAATTGATCAACCTTAATTTTAGGTTGGATGATAATTCTAAAATCATACCTCATAAGTCTTGTTAAATTTTAATCATAGGTACAAATATATTCAAAATCCATTTAATTTAACTCAAGGAATTGCTTTTCCATTTTCATGTGAAGAATACATGGAATGTACTTATTAATATATAAGTTCTTAAACTCATCCCATTCAATGGAGTAGATTTCATATTTTTGAATCATATTTTTTAGTCATATTCTTGATCAGAGAACACCATTGATCTGAATCTCTTTCCAAAAAATAGATATATAAATTCACTTTTTCATAATTTGAAAACTAGATAATCATAAATATATTCTCAATGGTATTGATCCATAATTTAGAAACTATTGGATCAGACAAACAACTAAAATAAGGTCAAAATTTCCTCATGAAGGACTCAACAGAACATTATTCCCTCCTTTTATCATTTAGAAGTTCAGTATGATTCATATATTGGAAAAAATATGTGAGTATATAAAAAAGTTTTCTCCTTCTAGATCCCATAAAATTTGGCTGATCAAGAAGACAATAATTTCATTATCCATCAAACTCATCATTAACACAGTTCCTTCAAGTTATATTCATTAACTAAAATTAGAAATCATATTGTAACCAATAATAATCTTTTTGAGGAATGACATAATCATGAAAAATAACATATAAGATATATAAATAATGAAATATTCGTATTTTATTCTATGAAACCATATTATTAACCTAAAATATTCATGTTCATTATTAAAATCCATTATGATTATTCTTAAAGAGTATATGAATTTCCAAAGAATATCCCCTAAGAGTGTCAAACCAAGTGTCCATCTAGGCCCATTTTCATTCACCAGGTGATGGTAAAGTCTAGCTAAATGTTCCATTTTCAAAGTTATTACCCCTAGGTATAGTGACCAGAGATTAACATATATAGAAATAACATCATTTTTTATGAATATTCATTATATTACATAAACACACACCTGAGGACTGTAATTTTTTAGTGCCTTTGAAAACTTGGAGATATGAAAACTAGTCCATAAGTGATTTATGATATATCCCACAATTTTATTCACACCTAGAACCCTTCTTAGAAATATCATACATAATACATATTTCATAACCTAGGGAAAATAAACATAAGAAAGGGTGACCTAAAATGCTCATTAAGGGTATACAAGGGAGATACATATGCATAACATGAACATAATGGTATGAGAACATGAGCATAACATTTTAAAACAATACCATGCATATCAATGATCATACTCTTGAGTTATAGAATAAATATTGGAATTTAATAAGACATGAAGCATAAGGGAATCAAAGAAAATGGGCCATGAGATAATAAAATTGGAATAAGAAGTGGAATTTTTGGAATACACATAATCATATAAAACCATTTCCATATTACTCAAGGCTCACTACCAATATCATCATAGTGGATAATTTACTTTACTAAATTTGGTTCACTCCCCATTCTAGCCCTATTTTACAAATCTAGGCTCACTTCCCATTACAAACTTGTGTTACTGAACTAGTTTCACTTCATGTTCTATCCCTATATTACATAATTAGGTTCACTTACTATTCTAGTCCGGTCTATATCATGAGATATAAATCATTACCAATTCATTGGAGGGATATATAAGTCCCACCAGTCATATAATGGAATAATATATATGTGGACACAAGATAATAAAAATTCATCATATCATACACCATTAAAAAAATGGAATCATAAAAATTTAATCATATCATAACCCAAGGAAAGAATACATGTTCCAAAATTATTTCATAATAGAATAACCCATGAAAAAGAACGAGGTTTTATAAGTATTTCCTCATTATATAACCCATGGAAGAGAAACACGTTTCATAAACAACATGTCATTATAAACATAAATGATCAAAATAAAGGATAATAATTATACCCATGAAGCATATCCCCATTAATTCATATGTAACATAAATAGATGAAATATCATATGGAAAATAATTTTTAAAGATCATTTAAAACATTTCTTGAGGAAATATCATTTTCCCTTTGAAAAAAACTTTTTAAAACATTATTTTTTAAAAAATAAATTTCCTTGAATATGACATTGAAAAAATATAAATTAAGCATCAAATAAATTGTTGGTCATGGTAGTGGAAAAGTACATTCATGTTATACAGGTTAAAATGAATGCTCCTGTCACATCTAGGGTAAAATCCAAACAAACATTTTTTTAGAAAATAACAAGAAGATTCATTTGAAAACATTTTTAAAAAATGTAAAAACTGGATGAAAATATCATTTTAAAATCATAATATAGTAATAAAAAAAATTAAAACATTTTTATGAAAAAGGGTTTGGAAGAAAACAAATTTCCTGCAAAAGAGAGAAATAAAGTAGGATTTTTATAAAAACATTTAATTAAACATTTTAGGTACCAAAGAGTTTAAAAATGGTATAATTACTTAAAAATATCATTAATAAATATAGGATAATAAAATTCAAGAGAATTATTGATATTTTAAATAAGATATTTCAATAGTGGAGACTTAATCATAAATAATCCCGATAAATGTTGAGATTGTAACATAAAATCTTCACCACATTGGTAACATTGAATCATAATCTATATGAAGGAATAACATATCATGGAACATAAATTATAATTATTATTAATAAATTCATTGTATTAAATTTAAAATGGGTTTTATATGCACCTCTTGAAAGATATAGGTGCATAAAATAATGTACATCTCAAAAAAGAAAAATTGAGACAATAACCCCTTACTTTAAACCTTAAATTATTTCATACATGGAAAAACCTCCTATATTATAAATATAAATTTTTTATACATATATTATAGAATAATTTTCATATATATCATACCATATATTATTTTCTGATGACCTTTTATTACCTATTTATTAACAATTCTATGTTAAAGATAAGTTTCAGGAAATAACCTCTTTGTTTTTAATATATGTTTTGATTTGTTATATTTTTAATCCTATTAATTTGATAATGGTTCTATAAACTCTATAATTATAAACATGATTTAAATATAATATATATTATTTATATATGCATTTATAGTAATCCATAAAATTTAGTGATAGGAAATGAAATATACTGTTCATGGAGACGATAGGTCATACGTATGTATGAACAATATTTCCATTTTATTTTTATGTTGAAAGAAAATAAAATTATATGATATTTTATCATTAAATGGTATTTTTGTTTTAATATATATCACATATTTTTATTAAACTTATCCTTAATACATTCCATTAAAAGTGTGAACGAATCACATCGCTTCGTGAGGTGGTAGTCTGTTGTACAGACGAATGACATTATCGTATTCCCAAAAAATGGAAAGAATAAAGGTATATGTGATATGGAAATTAAAGAATCATAATAACATCATAAACATATTATATATCATATAAAAAATAAATCCATCATTATGACCATCTTTTATAGGTTTTAATGGAAAAATGAACGATATAGGTTCATGAGGAGGTAGTCCACCATACACACAAATGATGATTTCATAAACCATTCTATTAAAGTGGAGATGATTGTAGGTCTTTCAATTATCATAAAAAAATAAGTATATAAAATATACTGATTTTATTATATAGGAATAATATAAAAATAATTAAAGTGTTTTTAGGAAGAAATAAAATAATAACATTGGTTGAAGAATGTTACCTCTTCTTCGGGTATCCTCCTTAGGGTTTTCACAAAAAGACTTCTTAGGATGGTTTTATACAAAAAATAAGGCTTCTAGGATGAGGGGATGGGAGTATTAAAGTGATTTGGGTAGGTATTGTCAGAACCAAATAGATTTTAAGGTGTGAATAAGAGTGGATAAGGGGTGGCCCTTTATAAGTGGAGGAGAGGACACACTTGGTATTTTTGAGAAGAAATAAGTGCGCCCATGTTTTTACATGAAAAGGGTCCAAAATGGATAAAATTTGAACCATATACACAATAAGTTATACATATGGCCATATAATAATTTTTGACCAGTGTGTACATTATTTTTACCCTTATCATTTTAGTTTAACCCCCAAGTAAACCCATTTTTACCTTAATTATGACAAATAATTTTTCTTATTTTTACTATTTATTTTGGTCAAAAAAATAAGTTGGAATTATTAGAAATTGGAAATTATTTTTATTCAAAAAATTTAATCCATTTTTCCAAATTTCATTGACATAAGTGGAAAAAATTAACTAGAAACCAATCCTGTAGATGTGATGAGAAAGAAGAGTTTTAAAGAGAAAATTATCAAAAGTTTACAAAGTTTTTATATCCAATTTAATTATAAAATTAATTTTAATAGCTTAAATTTTATTAATTATTTTATAATTTTACTAATTATAATTAAAAAAAATTATAATTTAATTTAATTTTTTAAATAATTTTTTTGAAAATGTAGTTTTGAAATAAAATTCCGTATTTTTAACTATACATCAAAAATAAATCTTTTCAGAAAAATCCAAAAAATTCACAATAAGCTAATTTTGAAATTAGAAATTAAAAAATGAATTTTATTTTACCAAATTTATTTTCTAAAATTTTCTAAAATTAATTTTATTGTTGTTCACAAAAAAAGAGATAAAAACTTTTTTTAGAAAATAGTATTTTTGAAATATAAAAAGAATTTACTGAAAATTATATATGTTATTACTAATATTTTTTATTTATATAAAACTATTATACATAATATTTAAATTTTTTATTACTATTAATATTTCTATATTTAATAGTAAGGTTATAGTGATCACAGTTAAATAACTATATTAATAATATAACACGATATTGTTTAAACTCTGTGTTGTGTGAAACACAAGATAAACAATTGTTTCATGTATCTTAAGATTAAATTGGAGTTGCATATAACACATGATTAACTAATTTTTTTGTGTAACACAATCCATCAAAAAAATTAATTTATTCAAAAATAACAATTCATAAAACTTGAGGTGTTACATTACCCCCCCCCCCCCCCCAAATAAATTTCGTACTCAAAATTCATCATTATGATACAAAAAAATTAGTACACTACTACCTCATCATATCCTCAAGTTCCTAAGTAGATTCTTCAAAGTGGTGGTTTCAGCATGAATGTTTTATCAGGTGAGTGGTCTTGTTTCATATAAATTTCTCTATATAGTCTATAATCTTCACTGGTTGTTACTCATAAGAATGATCTTTCTCTAGTAGTATGACCTCTATGTTCAGTTCATGTGAAGGGTTAGGTATGTACTTCCTCAAGAGTGATTCATGGAACACATCATGGACTTGAGAGTGATTTGGTGGAGTTTCCAAGAGATAGGTTACCATCCTGATACAATCACGAATTTCAAAAGGACACATATACATAGGGATTAGTTTCCCTTTCTTATTGAATCTTATAACCTTCTTCCATAGATAAATTTTTAGAAACACCTTGTCACTAAATTCAAATTCTAGACCATTCCAGTAATTCTCAGCATTACTTTTCTGAAGACTCTGAGATTCCATGATGTGTTGCTGACTAGATTTTACCTTCTCTTCCATTTCATTATCTATCTCAGGCCCTGATAGATTTCTTTCTCAAACCTCATTCAAACACATTGTAGATCTACATTTATTTCTATAGAGGGCTATATAAGGGGTCTTATGAATTCTTGAGTGAAATCTATTATTGTAATAAAACTAAATTATAGAATGGTGTTGATCCAAAGAACTTTTAAATTACAAATAACAAGATCTAAATATATCCTCTATTGTTTAAATTTTTCTTTCTAACTGACCATATGTTGTAAGATAATAAGTTGTGTTGAAACTCAATTTTGTGTTAGGATCTTTCTAAATACTTCACAAGAAAATTGAGGTAATACTCATATCCTGATCAAATATAATGGAATGTGGTACTCCATGAATCCTTACCACTTACTTAATGTATATCATATAAATATGATTTAAAGAGAAGTCTTCTTAGATATCGATGAAGTGTGTGGAATTAGTAAGGTGATTGACTAAAACCCATATAGCATTATGTACTTTAGGTGTTTTAGGGAGTCTAATGAAAAAATCAATGGTTAAGTTCTACCATTTCCATTATAGAATGGGTAATGTATGCAACATCCCCTTAGAAGTTTTTCTTTCAGCCTTAACTTTTTAACATACCAAGCACTGAGATACAAAATCTGCAATATCTCTCTTCATTCCATCCCACTAGATGTATTCTTTAAAATATATTTACATCCTCATACTTCCAAGATGAATAGATGATGAAGAACTATGATATTACATTAATAACTCATTCTTCAGGTATGATATGGACAGAACACATACATAGTTTATGAACCTTATCATTCTATCATGATCAAGGTCAAACTCAGGAACATTTATAACCTTATTTTGCAACTCCACATATTCCTTTTTAACCTCATTAATCTTCACTTGGATTGATGATTGAACATTAAATTGAGAAAGTTAAGAATTTTCCCCTTCCTTGAGTATATCTAAATCTATCATTTGAAAATCAAGAAATATTTTCCCTTTTGTGATTTTCATCATGGATTAGATAGAATGATCCTTTCTAATCAAAGCATCCACCATATTATTTACTTTCCCATGGTGGTAATGTATTGAGTAGTCATAATCCTTAATTATCTCCAACCATCTTCCTTGGGACATTTTAAACACCTTATGTGTGAATATATACTTTAAACTCTTTTGATCAGTACATATATCACACTTTTATCTATAAAGATAATGACTCTATAAAATTAATTTGAAAATTACCACAGTTAACTCCAAATCATTAGTTGGGTAATTTTTCTCATAAACCTTTTATTTTCATTAGTAATAATCTATAATCAAGTCATTCTATACAATAACACAACCTAATCCCTTATTATATACATCAATATATATTAAAAACCCACTATTGGGTAAAGTAAAAACAGATGCATTGGTTAATATTATCTATAGTTCCTTGAAATTTTCCTCATATTCATTTATCTAGAGGAACTTGGCTCCCTCCAGAGTTAACTTTGTCATAGGATTAGATATTAATAATAAATTCTCCATAAATAGTTGATAATATATAGAAAAACCAAAAAACTACAGATCATTGTCACTATGGTTAGTCTTGGCCAACATTCGATGCCTTCTTTAGTGATGGATCTACTTATGTACCCTCTCTTGAGATTATATAACCCAAAAATGAATTCTTTTGTAGCCAAAATTTACACTTTGTAAATTTTTTATATAGTTTCTACTTCGTTAGGGTATTTATTAAAATTATCAACTAGTCATCATGCACTAACTTTCTATTTGAGTAGAAAAGAATATCATCTATAAAGACTACCAAAAAAATTTCATGGTAATCTCTAAAGACTCTATTCATTAAATCCCTAAAGATAATAGGGGAATTAGTAAGACTGAATGGAATCAATATATATTCATAGTTTCCATACCTTGTATGGAATTTCATCTTGTTTACATCCTCATTTTTAACCATTAATTGATGTTATCCTAAATGAAGGTCAATCGTGTAAAATTATTGAGTTATGCGTAGTTGGAGAAACAAGTCATCAATATAGAGAAGATCATACTTGTTATTAATTTTGATCTTTTTAAACTCCCAATAATCAACACAAAGTCACACTAATCCATCCTTCTTTTTAACAAAACTAACAGGTGCACCCTAAGTTGAAACACTTGGATGAATAAATCCATTAACAAGGTTTTCTTGGAGTTACTTCTCTAATTCAGGAAAATCAATTGGGGCCATTCTATAAGGAGCATTTGAAATTAGAATCTCACTAGGTACGAGTTATATTGAGAAATCAACTCCATGTTTTGGTGGAAGACTACACAAATCTTCTATAAAGACATCAGAAAATTCCAAAACTATAGGAGTATCATTGATTTTAAGTTTCTCCCCCACCATCTAAGATAAACACCATTTATAAATTGGAATTAAGACCAATACAATGGATGTGATCTCCATAAAAAGTTTATAATTATTGTCACATTTATATATTATCATATTATGGTTTGAAATATCAATTGTGACTTCCTTTCATTGAAAATTAATGTGGGATTTATATAGAGAAATAAAATCCATGACTAAGATGAAATAAAATTCCACCAAAGGAATAATAAAAAGATTTTAAGGAAGCACATTCCTGCCAATGTCAACCAAAGAGGAATCATATCATTGAGATGTGATCATATAACTCTCAGGGGTTTTAAAATATAATTACATTTCTAATCTATTGGGTGGAATCTTCATACCCTTAGCAAAATATTCAAAATATGAACGAACGGGTAGATACATATTTAAATAAAACATTAGCAGTTCTAGAGTGTATTGTATGTGTACCTTTCACCACATAATTATCAAACCCCTCACTATAAAAAGTTTTCACATTATATTTCCATTTGTCCCTTGGATTGAGAGGTTTCTAATGTCGATCATCATCATTAACCCTTGGGTTTGGGAACTGGTTAGCATAGTTATAATTCTCCTTAAACTTGAAGCATTGATGTCTGAGAGGGGATTCTATGCATATTTATCTATATACATATCATTATCTAAATTCTTCTTATAAATTTGGTAATCTAATGCCCAATAAACTTTCCTTCCACAATTAAATAATTTATTAGTCCCATAAAAACAGTTTCTTCCATGCTTCTTCTCACACTTTGAGCATAAAGAAAATCTTAAATTCTTCTCTATATGGTTTTTTGATTTTACTTTGAACTCCATCTTCATTTTCTTGTCAAAACCATGAGATTGATTTGTAAATAAATCCTATATTTTCACTTTGATAGAACATAAAACAATCTATTAATATATACTGAAGTCTCCTAGGGATAACTCCCTTCAAATACTTGTTTTTAAGCCACAGAAGAATAGATAAACCTTACATTTGGGTTGGATGATAATACCAGAAGTGTACCTCACAAGTCCTATACAATTTTCCTCATAGGTACTAATTGATTCATCATCATTTACCTTTAACTCAAGGAAATACTTCTCCATATTTGTATAAGGAATATGAGGAAAGAACTTACTGAAAATAAATTCTTGAACTCATCCCAATACATAGAGTCAATTTTATCCATTTGCCTCATATTATTGATAAGATTCCACCATTGATCTGGTTTAACTTCTAAATGATAGACAAAAAAAATTAAGTTTTCATTTTCTAAACATTAGAGCATAGAAAATATCTTTTCATCGATACCGATCCATTTTTCAGTAACTAGTGGAGAAGAAGACTAACTGAATATAGATGGATGCTACCTCATAAAGGAATTAATAGAATTTTGTTCCCTATTTTGTTCATTTCCATGTACATCATGATTCATTGTATAATAAAGTTGCATGATCATAACAATGAAAATTTTCATCCTAGCTCCCTTAACATTTATATTCTTAGGAGGAAAAATAATTACATTATCTATCGCACTCAACATTAACATGGTTCCTTAGGGTACCAACTATTGACTAAAACCAAACTTCACAGTGTAATAAATAATAATCATGAGGGGGAACTACATAATCATGAAAAATCACTTATAAGATGACTAAGTCATGTAAATTTATTCTATAATATTAATCCTATGTTATTCATAGTCATCATATATTTAAAATTTTCATGATATTTCATAAAGATTTTTTGAATTTCCAATGCATATCCCCTGAGAGTGTCAATCCAAGTGTGAAAAAATACCATTTTCATGCACTAGTTCCTGATTGAGTTTTGCTCAATATGGTGTTTTCAAGGTTTTTACCCCTAGGTACATCAGTGCCAGCTCCACATCAACTTGTAATATTCAGAAAGGGATGTATTTCTAGGAAATGAATCACTCTACCATTTACCAAAATTCTAGGAAATTTTAAAATACTTTGAATCATCCTTATACTTATCCTTAAAAATGTCTTTAGGGATCTCACTATGGTTTTATCATATTAGTTATCAAAGTTTAACTAAATATTTTCTATGATACCAACTATAGTGACCTGGTCTTAACATACACAGACATTACATTATTTTGTATAAATATTCCTCATATTACATAAACACATGAATAAGGAATATAATAGTTTAGTGACTTTGGAAACTTAGAGACATAAAAACGTTTCCATAAGTGAGCTATGTCATTTCCCACTACATTCTTCACACTTAGAACCCTTCTTAGGAAAATCATACACAATACATATCTTTAATAACTCATGAAAGGAAACATTAGAAATAATGAGATAAGAAATTAAATAAGGGTAAAAAAATAGAGATATACAAGCATAATATGAAAATAAGGGTATTATAATATGAGAATAGCATTTGAAAACCATACCCTGCATATCAATGATCATACTCTTGAGTTATAGAATAAATATTGGAAGTTAATAAGACATGAATCATAGGGGAATCAAAGAACATAACCTATGAGAGCATAACATTGGCATAAGGCATGGAGTTTGTGGAATATGCATAAGAATATAAAATAATTTACATATTAGTCAAGGCTCATTTTTAGGACTATAATAATGGATACATTCTTTAATTAGACTAGATTCACTTGTTGTTCCAGCCCTCTATTACTGAACTGGGTTCACTTCTCATTCCAGCCCAATATTACTAAACCTAGTTCACTTCTCATTCCAGACCAGTATTATTGAACCATGATCACTTCTCCTTCCAGTCCTATATATCTCATGATATATCAATCTTTACTAAATGAATTTGATGAAGATATAGGTCCCACCTATCACATAATGAAATCAAGTATATGTGTGCTACAAGATCATAAAAATTCATCATATCACAACCCATGAAATGAAATGTGTATCATAAACATTACATCATATCATAAACTATTGAAAAGTGATAGTTTTCATAATATTTTCATCATATATTAACCCTTTAAAATAAATGAGTTTCATAAGAATTCCCTCACAGTATAAACTATGGAAGAGAAAAGGGTTTCATAAAAAGATTGTCATCATAAATATAAACCATTAAGTGATAGAATAAGAGAGGTATCCTCAAATCATATCCCCAATATGGCATCAGTAACATTAATAGATGAAATATTATATTGAAAATAGATTTTAAAGATCATTCAAAACATTTATTGAGGAAAATATCATTTTTTCTTTGAAAAAAATACATATTAAAACATATTTTTTTTTAAAAATAATTTTATTTGAATATAAATTTGAAAAAAATACAATGTAATCATTGAATCAATGATTTTTCATGATGTTATAAAATTTTGTTCATACTATACACGTTAAAATTAAGGTTCTATTCACATTTGCAATAAAATCCAAACATGCATTTTTTTGGAAAATGACATTAATATTTCTTTGAAAATATTTTTAAAAAGTAAAAAATGGGTACCAATTTATTTTTAAAATTATAATGGAGAAATAAAAAAATTAAAATATTTTTAGGAAATAAGGTTTTAAAAGAAAACAAATTTTTGACCGAAGAGATAAATAAATTTGGATTTTCATAAAACCATTTTTTGAATAATTTTACATACGAAGAGCTAAAAAATGGTACCATTACTTGAAGATATAATGAAAAAATAGAGGATAGGAAAATTAATGATAATTATTCATAGGTATAACATGTGATTTCAACATTGGAGAGTTAGTCATAAACAATCCGAATAAATGATGAGATTGTAAGATAAAATCTTTACCACTTTAGTAATAGTATATCACAATCCTCCATGAAGGAATAACATATCATGAAACATAAAATATAATTAGGATTAATAAATTCATGATATTACATGTAAAATGGTATTTATATATACCTAATGAAATTATATAGGTGCATAAGATAACATAGGTCTCAAAGAAGCCAAATTGATACAAAAATCACTTACCTTAATCCCCGATATCTATCATACTCAGTCAAAAACTCCCGAATAAAAAATATAAGTTCATTATAAATATATTATAGAAAAATATTCATACATACACATGAACATTATTTCCTATTTCTTGTCAAATTGAAGGAAACAAAAATATATGATATATATTATAATTATAGAATAATTTTTATTTCATATATATTAAATAATTTTATTAAACCAATATTTAATATAGTCTATGTAAAGTGTGAATGAATCACATCGCTTTGCGAGGCGGGAGTCCTCCGTACACACGGACATTGTTATTGTATTCCCACAAAATGGAAAGCATGAAGTTATGTGCGATATAAAAATTAAGTAATAATAATGAAATAATATAAATAATATATATAATATAAAAAAATAAATCCACCATTATGACCACCCTTTATAGGTGGTCATGGAAAAACGAACGAGAGCGGTTTATAAGGCAGTAGTCTGCTGTACACACGAACAATGACTTCATAACCAATTTGATGGAAGTGAAGATTATTTTAGGTCACTAAATTATCTTCAAACATATCAGAATATTTAATATTATTAGAATATTATTTTATAATGATATAAAAATAATTAAATGTATTTGAGGAAGAAATAAAACAATAATGTTCATTGATGAACATTACCTCTTCTTTGGGTATCCTCCTTACGATTACACTAAAAGCCTTCCTAGGATAGATTTTTTCCCAAACTAAGGATTATAGGATGAGGGGAGTGATATTAAGAAGTTATTTGAGTAGGTATTTTCCTAACCAAATAGGTTTTAATGTGTGAAGAAGATATGATAAAGTATTACCATTTATAAGTGGCGGATAGGACACATTTGGTATTTTTTAAAATAAATAAGCGACCCCCCATTGTTTACGTGAAAAAAAGTTCCAAAATGGATAAAACTTGAACTGTAGACACGATTTAGTCTAAATATGTTCATAAAATGTTTTTTAAAGTTTATATATTATTTTTAACCTTGTATTTTCAGTTTAACCCCTCCTTGGTAACCTCGTTTTTACCTTAACTGTGGTAAACAATTTTTACTACTTTCACTATTTATTTTGGAAAAAAATTAATTTTGTTTAATTATAAATTATAAATTATTATTATTAAAAATATTTAATCCATTTTCTGAGATTCCATTAACATAATTATAAATATTTTAATTTAAAATTAATCCCACAGACATGATGAGAAAACAAGTTTTTAAAGAGAAAATGATTAAATATTTATAATGAATTTAAATCCAATTTCAATATTAAATTTATTATAATGACCTATATTAGATTAATTTTTGTATAATAAAACTAATTATAATTTAAAAATAGCTTAATATATAATTTAATTTTTTACAAAATTTAGCTGAAAAGATGATTTTTAATTAAAATTTAATATTTTTCATAATTCCTCGAAAATCGAAACATTTAAGAAAAATAAAAAAACTTAAACCAGATCTAATTTTAATTTTTAATTTTTTTCGTTTATCAATTTAATTTTTGAAAATTTTAAAAAATTAATTTATTATTATTCACAAAAAATACATATTTTTTTAGAAATTAGTATTTTTGAATTAATTAAAGAACATATCAAAAAGTATGTATTTTATTATCAATATTTTTTTATATAAAACTATTATAATTAATATATAAAAATTAGTTTTTAACATTCACATTTCTATTTTTAACAACTAGGTTATAAATTTCATGCTTAAATAACTATATTAATAATATATCATGGTTTTGTTAAAACTTATTATTGCATGAAATAAAAGTTGAATGAGTGTTGTGTATAGTGAAATCATAACTTGGTGTTTCATGTAAGTAATTACATCAAATAAATTTAATTTATTTGAAAAATAACAATTTATAAAACCTTGGGGTGTTTCTCTAGGTACCTCTATGCTAGAGGCACACCCCCTTGTAGTATCTAGACAGGGATGTATCTAGACAGAGATGTAATTTCCTGGAAACCACTCACTCTATCCTTTACCAAAATTCCATGACATTTTAAAATAATTTTACTCATAATTTTAATTATACTTATACATATCCCTTTACATATACTTGGACATATCCTTATACATATCCCTTGGTATGTTACTAAATTTTTCTCATCCATGTTTCTAATGGTTAACTAAACCTATCTTAAGATACCAACCATCGTGACGCATGATTTTCATACATAGATATTACATTTTTTAGATTAATATCTATTATATTACACAAACACACACATAAGGATTATAAAGATATAGTGCCTTTGGAAACTTGGAAATAGAAAAAACTAGTTCATATGTGTTCTATATAATCTCCCAATTATTTCTTTATAACTAGAACCATTCTTAGACAAATCACACATAATACCAATCATCATAACCTAGGTAAAAACATAAGAAAGGGTGAGGAGAATATCATAGTAAGGTTAAATAAGGGAAATACATAAAAATAACATGAGAATAAGGGTATGATAACATGAGTATAATATATAAAAACCATACCCTACATATCAAAGATAAAAGATTTAGTCATGGCATAATTATTAGAAATTCACAAGACATGAATCATAAGTAAATCAATAAACATGATCCATAATAGAATAAAATTTATATAAGACATATAGTTTTGTCTTAGGCATAATCATAAAGTAAAATCATTTCCTTAGTAGTCAAGGGACATTGAAAAAACTATCATAGTAGAATTAGTTCACTCCCCAAACAATCATATTAGTCAAGGTTAACTACCAATACTATCATAATGTACAAAGTTCCTTACTAAACTGGGTTCGCTACCCATTCTATCCCTATTTATCTCATGATATATCAATGTTTATCCAATTCATTGGAGGGATATATAGGTCCCACCAATCAAATAATAAAAATCATACATATTTGTGCCATAGGATCATAAATCATTCATTATATTAGAACCTAGGAAAAGAATAGGGTTTCATAAACATTTCCTTAAAAAATACTTGTGGAAAAGAAACAAGTTTTATAATATTTTCATTATTTCATTAAAAGAACAAACTATATAAAAAGAATAAGGTTTTATAATAGTTTTATCATGTTATAACCTATGGAATAGAAACAGGTATCATAAACATCTTTTTATAAATAAAAAACCATCCAGAAAAAGAATAAGAATTATTTTCTGAGATCATATCCCCATTAAATAATAATTGACATTAAATTTTTTCATATTATATGGAAAATTATTTTTATAGGCCAATTCGAAATTTTATTGATTAAAATAACCTTTCTTTGGAAATCACATTTTAAAAATAAAATTCAATAAAATATTTTGGAAGTACTTTTCATTGAAAATTTCATAGAACTTATTATGGAATCTTTGAAATATTGTGTGTTCATGACTATGGAAATTTTGTTCATGTTGTACATGTTAAAATAAAGATTCTATTTAATTTTTTTGTGAAATCAGAATCAGAATTGCTTATAAAATTACCTGAATATTTCTTTTAAAACATATTATAAAAAGTAAAACAAGGGTAAAAAATTCCTTAAAAATAATTTGAGAGTAGTAAAAACTTTTAATTAATTTTTTTAACATGGATATAGAAGAAAAAGGATTTTCAACCAAATTTTGAAATAAATTCAATTTTTATTAAAAACATTATTTTGAACTATTTAGAACATAAAGACAGTATAATGAAGGGAAAACATGTATTCTCAGGACATTACCATATGAGAATAAATTTCTTGAGTTTCTTGAGATATGTATAATAATATTTCATTATAAAAAAATATAAACATATACAATCCTGACAAACAATGATATTGTATCATAAAAACCTTACCTCATTGGTAACATTAAGTCATAAGCCCCATGAAATAATAAAATTGAAGGAAAAAATAAAATCATGATATTAAATTTCAAATGGGATGTATATACTCCTTATAAAGGAATATAGGTGCATAACATAATGTATGTCCCAAAGAAGACAGAGTGAGATAAAAATATCATACCTTAAGTCTTGACATCCTTCATACATGTTTAAAACTCTTGTATAATAAATACAGGTTTATTATACACATATTACAAAACCATACTCATATATATGATACCATATATGACTAAATTATGACATTTTGTTTTCTATTTATCAATAATTGCTTATAAGAATCATGTTTTGAGTAATAACTACTTATGTTATTTTTTTCCTATTACATTTATCAGGTTAACATCATCTAAATTATGTTAACAATGATATAAATATCATATATATTCATTATATATTAATTTATAGAAATCCATAAAATATAGATATAGAAAGTGAAATACACCATTCAGGGAGATGGTAGGTTGTACGTATGCATGAACGTTGTTTACATTTTCACAATAAATTGAAAGAAATAAAGGTAAATAATAAATTATCATTGCATAATAATTTTTATTTTATATTTATAAAATACTTTTATTTGAAACTTTCCTTACTACCTTCCATGTAAATTATATGATAATAATGAGTCACATTACTTCAAGAGGCCATAATCTTCCATACAAATTAATGGCATTATTGTATACCCAAAGAATGGAAAATAAGAGGTTATATATGATATTATAAATAAATAAGTATAATAATTCCTTGAATATAATATATAAACATTAAATACATGATTATATCCAGCCATGAGATGTGTTTATGGAAAATGAATAACATCAGTTGTTGAGGTGGTAGTCTACCGTACACATGATCGATGGTTTCATTTCCCATTTCATGTGGTGGAGGTGGATAGTGGTTATTAAATTAATATAATAACATATAATTAAGTGATAGATAATTTTTTTATTACATTATCATAGTTGAATATGATTTTATGGATGTTGAATAATAAATAAAACACAAACACAAGTTTATGAATTTTACCTTATCTTCATAGAACCTGTTTTGGTTTATACCTAAATCCTTATTGGTAGGTTTCAATAATAAAAATAAGTCCTTTATTAAGTTTATATGGAATTAATAAATATATTTTTGAATTTATTATCTAAAACAAATGGTTTCTAATGTTTTAAGAGGAGTGGAGAGGGGTGTCCTTTTATAAGTTGGGGAGAGGATACACATGGAATATTTGAAATGAATAAAGTGTAACCATGTTTTTCACATCCCAAAAGGATAAAAAATGGACCATTATCAAAAATTATATGTAATATAGTGTAAATATTTTCATCCAATGGGTTTTGGATGAGTTTAAAGGTTATTTTACCCCTTAACTTTTTTACTTAAACCCCTAGTAAAACATTTTTAATTTTAAATGTCGTAATTAATTTTTACTATTTTTATTATTTATTTTGACCAAAAATTATGTTTACCTAGTAAATAATTGTCATAAACCATCCCACAGGGGTCCATGTTGTGACTACCCTAATCCCAACTCTAATAGGCCAGGGGCTGGTGACTAGCACTGAGTAGGCATTTCCCACAAATGGGAGGCATTGACCTAAAGTACGTGTACACATGCACACATCTCCAAGAGACAAAATGTTGAAAGATGAAAAAACCGATAGAATGCATTTATATAACTAGGATTCCAAAACTAGAGTATGACAGGAAGTAGAGAAAATGTAAATTAGGCCAAATACAAGCCCACCACAAGAGTCTGTAACACAAGTCTAACTGAAACTATAGAAGTACAACCTGCTCCAAGGGAGATGAATAAGTAAAAGGTACGCTCCTAGTAAACACTTCAGTATAACAAGATCCAGCTATACTCCATCAACTCCTGGTCCTCCTAGGGAACCACCAAAAGGGATGTCATCTGCACATGACACAACACGTGCGGGAAAAACCCGTGCAGGGGTGTGTATAAAAATACTCAATCAGGCACCACAAAAAACAAAACACGAAGCCCCAAGTATAGTCATCTCAATACAAGATGTAACAATATATACTAGATATAAGAGAATAAGAATGAACCTATATATACTCAGAAGAGACTCCACACCATCGGGAAATCATAACCAACTTCCAGCCACATGATTCTACTCAAAGCATGCTCATTCTAGGTGAACTTACTCCTCAACCCATGATATAATTGGAGAAACTTGATGAAGATATCTGGATCATTTTTCCCATCCAAAGAGTACTCATTGGTCAAATAAGACTATGATACACAGAGAGGGGGTCACTCCCAAAACTGATGGGGTACACCAATAACCCAATTTGGATCATCCCACTATATAGGGGATCATATACCAAATATTCCTCAAATCCTACTGATGAAAACCACTATATAGAGGATCAAATACCTTCTCATGGAGGTTAAGTTGATTCCACAAACTCTACTAAGGATGACATAGGATCTCACTCCAGTATCATGGAGGGACACCACAACTCTATCTAAGACTCAGCCTCTAGAGGGGATTACAATCTAGTGATGTGGATGTAATGTTGCATTGTACCCTTGAGGAAAGGACTAAGGGAACACAATCAACCTATATAGGTCCAAAATAGGAAAATAATAGCCTTAAATCCAAAGAAGGTACCCAATATTTGTCTTGATTCCAACTTCTTAAAATCAGAGTCATGCTATTGCAGACATAACATCGTTTGGATGCTCCTTTTAGGAGTTATGGTCATTTGAAAGAAGCTGCCCACAAACCTACTAAGGCCTGCAGACCTACCACCATGATAGGTCCACCTACCACATGAACAAGCCACCTATGAACTGACCATCACGTTCAATCCACTTTCTATGCCTGACTATCCACTATGGTTGACCACCACGATCAACTTCCTTTGGACAGGATATGCGTTCATTGTTCTGTGAAATCTTGACCTAGTACATCACCATAGTCGCATCCCGCAGCCGATCACTATAGTAGACCATAATGGGGATGTGCCCCAGTTTCCCCAGATCCGACCCGGGTCTGACCTAAGTCTATCTCATCCAAACTAACCCACTGACCTGTCTTGGCTCATCATCCTGGCCTGAACCACTCTACATCCACTACCAATCATGTGTCTACCACTACTTCCACCTTTTTATCCCATATGGTCACCACCATGTCCACATCCACATCTTTTGTCCCCACCAGCTCCCCCTGTGTCTGCCACCATTGATCCACCGTGCGTTGCCGCCTGCACCGGCTGCCTCCACCTCTGCTTCCGCAAGTCACAAAACCTCTACCAGAACCCAAAAATTAAAACGACCACAGATACAAGATTCTTCAACCCCAATCTACACTGATCTATCCTTGATTGACGATTTTCCATAAATATGGGGGTCCGATCAAGTTTGGAACCGCCCAGTAACGTCGAGATGGGAACATGGGGATCCAATAATGAATAATGCAGAAAACGAAGGGTGGAATTAACAAGAACAAAGTTTTATCATCATTTTCCAAGAATTCTTGGCCAATGATCAAGAACATGGGATTTGGGTTAGAAACCCATATCAAATAAATCCCGTAGAATAAAACCCTTCCCGCAAAGCGGTCGATCTAAAAATCAATCCATTCTTTGATTTATTTGAATTCATTATAGAAATTAAGAATGGGGAATAAAAAAATAAAAATGCACACCCTACATCGATTTGGATTGATTGTTGATGAAGAATGAAGTTGTTTCGTGTTCATTGGTGATATCCCTCGATCATGTCTCACACCAATCATCGATATCTAATTTGAAAATATATCATCAATGTTATCCACCCATGGGGTCTCCTCAAACTCTCTAATGGAAATTATCAAATTCAATGTTTTATATGGATAAACCTATGACTTTTCTATAAGCGTGTTTTTAAGGTGAGAATTAGGCTACTGCGTCAAAATAAGTTTCATTAAATTATTTTATTCCTTTTACATCTATGAAAAACATTTTCACAAATGACATGCGCCGACCAATGTTAAGTCACACCTACGGTAAATCCACTATTCGGAACTCAATAGTTCCCTCATATTTGTTATTTGGGGACCAATTTAGGAGTTATTCCACTTTTTGAGGAAAATTGTGCACGCATGCTATTAAATATTTTAATATTTTCCAAACATTTTTTCCGAGCACATCGGACCTTAGAATTGAATGTTGTATTAGCACCTGGTCTTGAAAATAATCCATATAATATCTAAAAATAATACATAGAAAATTTGATATGTGATATTCTCCCCCCCCCCCTTGGGTCTTTACGTCCCCGAAAATCCAAAACAGGAGCTACTCAAATAGATGAGGGTACCGAGAACAAATCTAAGTCTCCCACTCCCATGTTCTTTCTTGGATATTTCTGTTCGTCCACTAGACATGAACTAAAGGAATCGATCACCCATGAAGGATCCTCTCCTGATGATCCTAGATCTACACTGGGTACTCAGTAAAAGTCGCTCCATCCTCGATGTCTAACTCTCCCTAGACAATGATGTGTGATGGGTCATGCACGTACCTCCATGGTTGCGACAGGTGGAAGATGTCATGTACTTGATCTAACTGTAGAGGTAGAGACAAGAATTATACCACCTCCCCAACTCTACGTAGTATCTATAAAAGGTTGATGAAACTAGGAGATAACTTTCCACCCCATCCAATTCTCCATAATCCACATCAAGGTGAAACTCATAGGAACACATGGTCTCCTTCCTTGAACTCTAAAGGACTATATAAATTGTCAACATAATAATTCTAATAGTTTTGTGTAGTATTCATCCACTCCTAGATGATCTGCAAATTCTCTATAGTAGCTTGCACCAACTCCAAGCCAATGATTACTGACTCTCCTCAGTCAGTCCAACAAAGTGGTGACCTAAAGTATCTCCCGTATGAAGCCTCGAATGGTGTCATACCAATGGTGGAATGGTATCTACTTTTTTATAAAAAATCCACCAGTGATAGGTGATCCTCCAAAGTATTTACAAAGTATAACATGATAGCCCGCAACATTTCTTATATAACATAAATAGTACACTCAGTTTGGTCATCCATCTATGGGTGAAACACTATACTCAAGTGAAACTGGGTCCCAAACACCTCCTGTAATCCATTCCACAACTAGGATGTAAAGAGAGAACCACGATATGAAACTATTGTTGATGGAACTCCATGGAGTTGAACAATTTCCTGAACATGGAGGTTCCTGAAGCTCTCTACTGAACTCTACACTCGGATAGCTAGGAAGTGGGTTGACTTGGTGAGTTAGTCAATGATCACCCATATTAGATCATGTCCCCTAGATTTATGTGATAAACCTATCATGAAGTCCATATATATCTCATGCCACTTCCATTCTATCACCTCAAGGGGTTGATCTAAACCCATTGGAACCTAGTGCTCAACCTTCACTTTCTGACAAGTAAGGCATCAAGAAACAAACTTTGAAACTCCTTTCTTCAACCCTGGCCACCAAAATTAATGTCAAAGGTCCTGGTACATACTCACCTCACCTAAATGTACCAAAAAATGGTATGTATGAAACTCACTTAGAACCTCCTCCTGCAACACCATTGGTACTACTACACATTCTCTGAAAAGAAATATGTTCTCCCTACCTTTTGAATATCCATCAAGATCATGCCCTATGGATATATAATCATGTAGGGTCTCACAATTGGTATCCCCATGTTGTTCTTCCTGAACTCGCTATAAGAGTAGAGGGGTGATAACCATCTATTATAGGTAAGCTACTTCATATCCATCCATAAAGGATAACTCCAACAAGGCTATCTACTCTAACGCCTCGTTCAGAAACTATGAAGTAGATCTCTTGCTGAGAGAATCTTCCACCATGTTCCCCTTCCCAGGATTATAGACAATATCAAATTCATAGTCCCAGAGGAACTATAGAAATTGCCTCTATCTCAAGTTTAGATCCTTCTGAGAGAATATATATTTGATACTCTTGTTGTCAAAGTAGATGACAAACCGCTTGCCCATCAGGTAGTGTTGCCACATCTTCAAATCAAAGACTACCGCTACTAACTCAAGATCATGGGTCAGGTAATTCTGCTCATGTGGTCTCAACTGGAATGAACCATAAGTAATCCCCACTTTTCACTGCATCAAGATACAACCAATCTTGGCCCTTGATGCATCTTAGAACACCACATACTTGACACCTTCATCTGGTAACCTCAAGATGGGGGTTCTCATCAACCCCTGCCTCAGCTCCTAAAAGAACCACTAGCACTTCTCTCTCCATAGGAAAGGTTTCCCATTTCATGTAAAAGCTATCAAGGGTGATAGCACTCTAGATAAGTTGGGTACAAACCTCCAATTTTACCCTACCAATCCAAGGAATCTGCACACCTCAGTAACACTTTTGGGTGGCTCCAAAGCAAGAACTGCCTCAACCTTCACTGGATCCACTACAAATATAACCTATGAGGTGGAATGCCCTAGAAATGGACCTCTCTAATATATAACTAACACTTTGAGATATTTCCATAAATATGTTACTCTTGAAGTGTGTCCAAGACCATCATCAAGTGTCATGCATGCTCCTCATCATATGTTGAATACATTAGGATGTCATCAATAAGGAACACCATGAACTAGTATAAGAAAGGTTGAAAGATCCGTTTCTCAAGTCCCATGAAAAATATCAGGGCATACATCATTCCAAATGGAGTCACTATGTACTCATAGTTACTATTGAGACATCTGAAGGCCGTATTTAGTAAATCCTCATCCCGTACTCGAAGCTGGTGACACCCTGGTCTGAGGTCAATCTTCGAGAACCATAGTTCCCATTTCAACTGATTAAAGAGGTCATCTATCCTAAGTAGTGGATACTTATTCTTCAAGGTCACCTAGTTTAAGTGCTGGTAATCCACATATAACCTCAATCTCCCATCCGCCTTTTTGGAAAATAAAAATATGGCTTCACAGGGAGAAACATTGGGTCTCATAAAGCCCTTCTTCTACAAGTCCTCCAACTATACCCTCAAGTCATGAAGCTCTACAGGAGACATCTGATATGAAGGTATAGATATTAGTGTTGTCCTGAGGTTTAGATAAATTCATAAGTCCACCTCCCAGCGGGGAGTTAAACCTAGAACATCTTCGTGAAAGGCGTCCTCATACTCCACCACCATTGTAGGAAACTGAGGACTCATATCATCCACTACACCAAGGGTACGACTGTCCAATTGATGAGTAATCGGTTGTACCCTCCTATTTGTGAGTATATCTTGCACTACCTTGATTTCCTTTTCACCAATAAAGGAAAACTTGGTTGCTTCACTGTGGAAAAACCACACTCTTTTCCTAAAATAGTCAATATGAGCATGAACAATGGATAACCAGTCCATAACAAGAATGATTTTGTAAGGCCTCAATGTCGCTACCAAGTGATCCCAACCAAAAATCATACATCCAAGAGTCACGTCACACTACTAGAACCAATGTGTGATCATCAAGTCTCCTCTAGTAGGATTCTCCAAGCCTAAGGGTCAAGTCAATGGTTTAGCTAGAATATTTGAGTCTCAAACAAGATTTTTGGAAAGAAAGGAATGACTAGAACCTATGTCTATTAAAAATACAGCTAAGTTTGAAAATACACAGATCATACCTCGAATCATCCTAGGAGCCTTGGGGTCATAGGCCTCCATAGCCTATAGTTGGCCTCATCCCTGTCCACTAGCTCCTTGAGCCTGTAGTGGAATATATGGGGGTAGTGGTGGTAATAAGTTTAACCTCTGAACACCTACTAATTCCCTATCAATCCTTTTTCCACATTTTCTACCCTACAGACCAACATGCTTCTATATCTATCTATTTCTAGGAGTTTCTTCAACCGTATCTCGATCAACTATATGAAGGGTTGGGAAATCTCATGCCATATTCCCTTGACCATCGCATGAGAAACACCACCTATCCCTTGGCTGGTTCGTGCCACCCTAGAAGCCCTACACCGCTGACTCGGAGTCCTGGGATCACCTCCTAAAGCATCTGAACTTCTTGGATCCCTATGACTATCATCGACTACCTGCTGCCGAGGTCTTAGCTATTGGGTTCCAACTACTAGATCAAACTGTTGGTGTATTCTTTTCCAAAAAAAATTTAACTAACAGGGCTCACTCAAGTACCCTCACATAAGAAGAAATTATAATGGAGACCACTAATGACCTAATGTCCTAGCATAATCTCTGCTTAAAGTTTTGAGCCCTGAATAAATGGTTATGTACCATATCCAAGGAGTAGAAGAAAATATCAATAGAATTTTATAAATACTTCACCATGGTAATACTTCCCTACTGAAGATGTAGAAGATCATGTATGCATACCAATCCCAATATGGCCAGATAGAACTCCTCTCTAAAGAGACACTCGAAGTCTATCTAGGAGATAATTTTCTCGTTATGTGACTAATTATCCAAGCTCCACCATCGCCCCACATAGTACTAAATAAGAATTGAGGCAAGGACTTCCATCTGATCAGAAGGTGTCCTCACAAGGCGAAAAACATGGGTTACTTCCTCTAGAAAATCCTCATCCATCTAGGGGTCTGTTTCATCCCTAAAGTTAGGAGGTTGCTACCTCTGAAACTTGTCCAACACAATCATCCTACATGCATGATCAGTTGGAAATCCTGGTAATAACTACTGCTCAATGGGTGGTGGTATAGTTGGTAAACCACCAGGAGGTTTTATCTTTGGTACATGAACTTTTACAGATTCCTCATAACTGGGTGGATCATCCTCATGTTCACATGGTGGAATCAGAGCTAGCTATCTCCGTGGAGGTTTCATAAAATAAAAGAAGATGTACCATGGTCAATAGAGTATATCTAGGGAGATGACTCAAGAAGGACATAGAAAACTCAACCATTCCTATATGATTCATGTACCATGATTTTTTCATACAACCAATGTTCTCATGTACCAAGTTGAAAAGCAGGTTTTTAGAGTTCTATTGATGGATACATAGGCCGTCAAACCAACACTAGAGTCCTTGGCCTAAAATACGAACTCAGAACACTTAACATTATTTCTATAAACCAATCTCACATAATCCTGATCCTAAAGTATAATCTAACCCTCTTATACCACTTGTCACAACCCATCCTAGAGGGGCCCATGTCATGACTACCCCAATCCCACCTCCAATAGGCTAGGGGCTGGTGAGTAGCACTAAGTAGTCATTTACAAAGAAATGGGAGGCATTAGACTAAAGTACCTGTACACACACACATCTCCAAGACACAAATGATGAAAAGAGAAACAACTAATATAATTCATGCATACAACTAGGATCCCATTACTAGAGTACAACAAAAAGTAATGGAAAAGTAAACATTTCCAAATAAAATTCCACCATAAGTGTCTATAACATAAGTCTAACTAAAACTATAGAAGTATAACCTGCTCCAAGGGAGAGGAATAAGTAAAAGGTATGCTCTAGGTAAACACCTCGGTCTGCCAAGCTCTAGTTATACTCCACCCACTCCAGGACCTCCTAGGGACCCATAAAAAGAGCTTCCATCTGCACAAGACACAACATGTGTGGGAAAAATCCATAAAGGTGGGAGTATAATAATACTTAGTAGGACACACCAAAAATACTAAACATGAAGCACAATGTATAGTTATCTCAATAGAAGATGTAACAATGTATAATAGATACAAGAGAACAAGAATGAACCCAGATATAATTATGGGAGACTCCACACCATCAGGGGGTTATAACCAACTACCAGGCACATGATTATACTCAAAGCACGCTAGTTCTAGGAGAACACACTCCTCAAGCCATGATTTCATTAAGAAACTCAATAAAGAGGTATAGCTCATTTTGGACCCTCCCAAAGAGAATAAATTAGTCAAATAAGACTATAATACATAGATAGGTGGTCAAATCCATAACCATTAGGGGACACCACGAATCCAATCTAGTTGAAATTGTTATATAGGGGATTGTATACCAATGATTCCACAAACCCTATTGATGCATCCAACAATATAGAAGATCAATGCCCAACATAGGGAGGTTATGCTGATTCCATAAACTCTACTAGGGATGATAGAGGATTGCACTTTAGTCACATGGAGGGACACCAAAACTATACTTGAGACTCATCCTCTAGAGGGGATTATAATCTAGTGATGTGGATGTAATGTCTCATTTTACCCTTGGGGAAAGGACCAAGGGAACACACTCAACCTATATTGGTAAAAACATGGAAAATAAGAGCCTAAAATCTGAAAAAAGGTACCCAAAATTGGTCGTGATTCGAAATTCTTAAAATCAAGGTCATGCTTCCACTGAAAAACATATTGTTTGGATACTCTGTTTAGGAGTTATGGTCTTTTGAATGAAGATACCCATAGACATGTTGGGGCCTACAAACCTATCGTCATGGTCGGTCCACCTACTACCATAATCAGTCAGCCTACCACACTGACCAACCACCCATGGACCGACCTTCACTATTAGTCCACCAGTTGCGCCTGACCAGCCACTGTGGTCGACCGCCGTGGTCGACCACCCATGGATTATCCATGTGGTCGTTGTTCCATGACAACATGAGATGGTGAAACACCACAGTTAACCGGAACGGGGCTCTGCCCCGATTGACCATGATCCGACTTGAGTCTGACCTAGGTCCGTCTTGTCCGACCCGACCCACCAGCCGGACCCTTCCCAACGAACCGGCCTGATCCACCGACCTGTCCTGACCCACTCCGCAACAACCACCGATCCTACATACACCCCCACATTTGTGTCCTCTGTCACATCTCACACGGTCACTGTCATGTCCCCCTTCATTGGCCTCATCGAATCCACCACATTCGCTGCCGCTGATACATCCTGCGCCACCGCCTCTTCTTTATCGAGCCAGCAAACCTCCAACAAAATTCAAAAATGAAAACAATCATAGATCTGTGATCATTGAACCCCGATCTACAGTGATCCATCCTTAGTTGTCAAATTTCCATAAATTCAGGTGTCTGATTGAGTTCTAAACCACTCGAAAATGTCGATCCAAGACCATGGGGATCCAATGTATAAGAATGCGAAGAATGGAGGGAGGAATGCACAAGAACACAGGTTTATCATCATTGGACAAGTGTTCTTGGACAATGATAAAAAACATGGGATTTGGGTTAGAAAAATAGATCAAATAAATCCCTTAAAATAAAACCCTTCTTACAAAGAAATGGATTCGTAAATCAATCTCTTCATCGACTGATTTGCATTATTCATAGAAATTAAGAACGAGGAATAACAAAACTAAAATGCATTCCCTAAATCTATTTGGATCGATCATTGATGAAGAAAAAAGTCATGTCACATTCATTAGTGAGATATCTTGATCCTATCTCGCACCGATCATCGATCTATGATTTGAAAATATGTCATCGACTTTGTCCGCCCATGGGGTCTCCTCCAACGCTCCAAAGGCACTCATCAAATTCACAGGGTTATGGAGATACCTTGTGAATTTTCAATAAGTAGATATTTAAGGATAGAATTATGTCACTACATCAAAATAATTTTCATTAAATTATTTTATTCCTTTTACATCCATGACAACTTTTTGATAAATGACCTACATCGACTAATATTAAGTCATGCCAAGGGTACAACTGCTATTATGAAATCAATGGATCCCTCACATTTCTGTTATGATAACCCATTTAAAAGTTATTCAAATTTTTCAGTAAAACTATGTGCACATGGTATTAAATATTTTAATATTTTCTAAACATTTTTGCTGAGCATACCGGGCCTCAGAATCACATGCTATCTCAGCACCTGATCTCGAAAATAATCCATATAATATCTAAAAATAATACACATAAAATACGAGACATTAAAATAATATAAAATATCATGATTAAAAATATTTATTCCATATTTTCAAATTATATTTACAAAATTGGAATATTTTATTTAAAATTAAATCTGTAGATGTGAGGCAAAAGTGGTTTTACAAAGAGAAAATTTTCAAATGTTTAAGAAGTTTTTATATCAAAATTCAACATGAAATTGATTAAATGACCTAAACTGGATTAATAAATATGTAATTGAACTATTTTATTTTTAAAAACATTTTAAAACAAAATTAACCTTATAAATTATTTAAATGAAAATAATTTTTTAAATAAAAACGAATATTTTTTAATATTTAATGAAAAATTAGACTTTTCAGAAAAAATAAAAAAAAATCACCATAAGCTAATTTTTTCAGGAATATTTAAAAAAATCTAGTTTTTCAGATAAATTTTCTAATTTTTTTAAAAAAATTAATTATTTTCCCAAAAATAAATAAAATTGAGAAAATTGTATTTTTGAAATATATAAATCTTTTACCTAAAATTAATCACTTTTTAAATATGATTTATTTATTTTAAACCATTATAATTAATATTTAAAATGTGTTTATTCTTAATAATTCTTTGAATTTTAACATCTCATTAATAAAAAAATATTTAAATAATAAATTTAATAGTTTTTTGTGGTTTGTTAAAACTCGGTGTTGCGTGTAATACAAGATATCAAAGAAATTAAATTTTAGGGAAAAAATATATTTCATAAAATATTTGGGAGTTACATAAATGTATTCATAAAAGTAAATAACCTGGGATAATATAGTGGTATTAAATCTACCTAAAATTCTATATATTATATTCCTTTAAATGAATAAGTGCTAAATACATCGATCATCAAACTGGGTATGTCATGCCACATATGGGTCCACTAGGAATAACCTGTGAAAGGAAAGAAAGGATTAGTCAAACTGGATCTTCATTAGAAAGGTCATTCTATAGTTTGGCTGAGGAGAACCAAACCATACATACATAAATATTACATCTTATTTTATGAATATTCATTTAAAATCATTAAGATATATTCTAAAATCATAAAATTTTAGTGTCATCAGATACTTGGATACATAAACAACTAGTGCATAAAATATTTCCATCATCTCCCACTATGTTCTTCACAACTATCACCCTTCTTAGACATATCATACTTAAAAACTTTCTTCATATCCCCTATTGAAAAAAGGGCCTTTAATAATGCTATAAAAAGGTATTTATGAGTGGTATAGAAGTGTTGATAATCTTAGTGATATTAAAGGGTTAGATTTTTCAACTTTAAAAAAAGAGATGACAAAGGGGTCCTTTATCAGTGATTTTTTAGCACTAATAAAGGGGGACTTTATCAGTGTTTTTAGCGATGATAAAGTCCCCACTAATGAAGGGTATATATTTTTTTCACACCCCACACCCCCCTTTATCTATGCTTTAGATAATACCACCCCCATCACGTGCCCCTACCTCTAGAGAGTTTTGAACCAAAGATCTCCAGTTTATACACCAGCGCCTTTTCCACTCCCCTCTACTATTTTTCTTTACATTTTATGAAATATATATATATATTGTTATATTTTTTATCCATATGTTTATATATATGTTTATATATGTGTGTGTGTGTGTGTGTGTATTTATATTTGTAAATACATATTTATTTATATAAGTTTTTTAAAATGGATATCAGTTTTTTTAGATAAGGTTTATATATTGATAAATATTTTTAATATATAAATATTCTTAATTATTTATTTATAAAATTAAAATTTTATGTGCGAATATATAAAAAATATGTATATATTGTTATATATTTGATTATAAATAATAGTAAATTATGAAAAATGATAAAATTTCAAATCCATAATATCAATATGAATGAAATCCCTAAGAATAAATTTATTCCCCACTAAAAAAGGGAAAAATACCCCCTTAAATGAGGCTTAAAATCCATTAAAAGTTAAAAAATTGGGATACAAAGGCTAAAAAATAAATTTTAGAGGCCTTATGGGATTTTTTTTGACTCAAAAGAGGTTATTGGGGGATTCCTTGGGTCACCAAGGTGTAGAGGTCATTGAAATATTCAATTTTATATGTGTTATAGCCCAAACAGACACCCATAATAGATGTTATGGATGTTTGAAAGGCCATCGAATGTGAAAAAAGTGAGGTACATTGACTATAAACATAGTTTGTCCTTGATAAAGGTGATCAGGGGTTCTCAAGGGTTACCATTGCATAGATATCATCGTAATATCCAATTTTATATTTTATATAGGAATAATGGACACCCAGACCAGAAGTTATAGCCGTTTGAATTTTTATAACTTGGGGAACCCTGACTAAAAACTCAGTTTTAGTGTCCTTTTGGGCCTTTTGGGGGTTAAAAAATAGGATAGATCTCTTAGAACTTATTCTTATCCATTCAGTGGAATATAGATCATCACAGGCTTTAATTTGATATGCAATAGAGCTAAAATGGACACCCAGATCAAAATTTATGTTCGTTTAAAGTTCAAGTTCAATTTCTGACTTTTATGAAATTGTAATATTTTTATTCCTTTGATTATCACATGATATAAATCTCATTTGGTTTTATCACATTTCATAATATTTTATTTGACTAGTTGTGGAGCTGAAATGGACTCCTGAAACAAAATTTATGTCTATTTTAGGGTTTCTTAACATTTTTAAATGTTTTAAGGGGTTATAGAGTTATTCTCTATTTTCATGAAATATAACCTTTATCAGAACTTTTTTAGACGTACTGAGAAATTCTTATTTTATGAGAACTTTTTTACTAATGCAAATAAAGGGGGGCCTTTATGAGCTCTTTTTTACAAGCAATGATAAAGGCCCCCCTTTTACAGTTCTTTTTCAAGTGCTATGAAAGAGGGTTTTAACAATTCTTTTAACTAGAACTATTAAAAACCTAGCACTGGATAAACCCAATTTTGTAGTATTGATCCTAGGGAAATTAAAGCATGAAAAGGTGATATTTTATGCTTAATAAGGAAAAATAAGTGATATATCAATGAAAATTAAAGTATAACATGATTATATGGTTATGAGAACAGGATATTAACATTTGAATAACATACCCACCCATTCATAAATCATAATCATGAGCTATAACATAAATCTTGTTAGTTTATAATACTCGAATAATAATAGAATCAATGAATATAAGCCATGTGATCATGACATTGGTAGATGATCATGTCATTAAATAGTGGCATATAGAGTGGAAGAATACTAATTATTAAAATATTATGTCAAAGATACCTATTGATACATTAATCACGTGTCAGGATTGGGATAACCACTAGTGTACCTATTTTAGGCCTGGGACAACCTCCTATATACCCTCTTTTGAGCTTGTGATAACCTCTTATGTAACATATAAGGCCCCTACCTTAAACATAATTTATTCTAGTTTTTTTTGAACTCGAATTCACATTTTAGGATATTTAAAGTTTATAGTTTTAGTGAATTAGGAAGTACTAAAAAAAGTATACCCATACATTACATGTGTACATTTACACTAAGTATTCACTTTTCCATAAAGGAAAACATTTAAAAACATGATTTCTTTTTTAGACACATCCTCAATTATTTAATCATGAAATATTATTTTTCCTTAGAAATCTTAAGACCTGTGAAAAAAAATTTAAAACTTGGGATAAGAATAAAAATCTCAGTAAGGGATACAAAAAGAAGGAAAACTGTTATCCTTGAAAAAACATGTAAACTGTGAAATCTTTTCATAAAGTAATAATTTTCACCATTAAGACATAGTAAATAATCTTCAATAAATATAATCTCATTGCTTACATTTTTTGTAATCAAAAGACCACCATAAAACCCATATTAATAACATATAGCATATAAAGGTAACTTATGACATAATATTACTTAAATGGAATAACCATACGGTTGAATTCCACACATATCACTCTTACAAATGGAATATCCAAACGATCGACTTCTATTCCCAATGTATTGGAGGTTATAAAGTAGCCACCCACACATGGTTTATCACAAAACCACCCATCTTTGGTTTATCAATAACCATCAATATTTATTTTATCATGTAACCACCCTTCAAATGTCCAAGTACTATTATATAATCATAACACATAAAAGATTTCAATTTTCAACATTTCACTCATAAAATTACATTCTCAATCACAAGAAATTATTTCAAGATATTAAAATTGTAAATACATTTTCAAAAAAAAATTCAATACCAAAATACCCAAAAAGGTAATAAGTTATTTCTTTTCCCTTTAAAAACATTAAGTCTTATAGAGGAATCAAAATATCAAATAACAGTTATGGCGGTGGAGAAGTCGTTGTCACCGCATATGTTAAAAAAATTCCTTTTTTAATTTTTTAAATAAATTAAAATATTTCATAAAAATATTTATTTTTAAAACCTTTTAATAAATTAAATGTCAGAGGTTTTTTATTATACACCTTATAAAATAAGATGGTTTATAACATCAAAATATGCCTCAATGAAAGGAGATTGAGAAAAAGTCCCTTACAAAGATCATTTTGTTAATCAAATAGATCAGTTATGTGTATTCACTATAAATCCACATAAATCAATCTTAAATAAAATATTATATTTCCAAAATTCAATTATCACATAATCATATCATGATATAATAAGTAAGTATAAGTTTAACCTAAATAATAGAAATTGGGTTAAGAAATTCCCTTACCTCGAGTCTGAATCATCTCATATGTTCCTTGTTCTTACTAAATAATAAAGATAGGTTAATTTATACTTTCTTCAGAAACTTTTCATATTTATCATTCCGTTTATATCATTAATTACCATGTTAAAACAATTACATAATTATTTAAGTTAATATCAGACATTTTGTCGATATTCGGTACCTGAGTTGAAAATGAACTTGATAAGATGCCAATAGTCCATGTGGTTATAAGTACACCATCTATAGAATATTAAACATGATATAAATATCTTATATACTTATTATATAATTATTTATAATAATATTTAATGAAAAACTGAAAACACCATTCATGGAGATGTTGGACCATACGTATGCTTGAACGATATTTTCATTTGTTGCTATCGTATTGAAAAAATGAAATTAAATGAAATGTATGTAAATATGTATATATATATATATAATATCATTAAATTATAATTAATATTTCATTTATATCATATATTTTTACTAAAAAATCCTTAATTCATTCCATGTGATTTGTGAACAAATCACATCATTTTGAGGAGTCGGTAGTCCACACGTCCCCAAACGAAGTTATCGTATAAGCACAATATGGAAAGCATGAATGAATATTTAATATAACATTTCAAGAATATTAAATATGTTATAATATACATATTAAAATAATGTTTGACTAGAAAAATGGTTTTAATACTAGCCATGAAGGTGGTAATAGGAAAATAACAGAAACATTATTCACGGAGCCGATTAACCGACATAAATTAGACAATAACTCAATTTATTTGAATAATAGGCGGTGAGAAATGAAATGGAAAAGATATATTAAATTTTAAACATAAAACACTATTATATTCATGATTTTTGAGTAATCATGAATTTATGGATGAATTATTTGAGGATAAAGTAGAAAAAGAAAAGAAATTAAGAGAGGTACTTTGAGAAAATTACCTGTTGAATATCACCTCCTTGAAAGACCCGTGAGGACCTTGGATTTGGTCTTTTGGTGATACCAGAATCACATTTACGTGGGTAGAGTGAGTAAGAGAGGTATGTTTAGAGATTTTAGGATATGAAATGTTTTTTGGGTCGAAATGGGGAGGTGAGGGTTGTTATTTATACTTGAGGAGAGGTGGGTTCAATTGATTAATTTATTGATTAATTTATATTAAAAGATAACCATATAGAGGTGGAATTAAATTAAAAGATTTTGGATTGTAATTAATGTTTTATATTAAGGTTAGGTCCGATCCACAACTCAATAAACCTTTTAATGTTTTAGTTTTTAGGTATGTTAAGATTTTACCTTTTAACTTTAACCCTTGTAAAAAGTTTACTTTTACTACGGTAAATAATTTTTTTACCATGATAAATTTTTATAATTAAAAATAAAATTGACCTTAAAACATAATTTGTAACATCTGATTACAAATATGGAATCCATTTTTTCTAATTCAATTCATATAATTGGTAAAATTATATTTGAAATTAATTCCGTAGAAAAAACTAAAAAGCAGGTTTTTAAAGTGAAACATTGAAAAGATTGGAATGTTTTTATATCTAACTTAAATTTTAAATTGATTAAAAAGACCAAAATTTGATTAAATGGTAAACACATAATATAAATATACTATAAAACCAATTAAAATGATCTTGTGACAATAAAAACGAATAAGATGAAAAATCTGTTTTGAATTAAAATACAGTATTTCTCACAATTCATTAAATTATAAATTTTATCATAAAAATACCAAAAATTAAACAAAAGTAAATTTTGATGTCCCAATTACAAATAATAAGTTTATTTTGTAAAAAATATATTATAAAAGTGTCAAAAACAATATTTATAATGATTTCACCATCAAAAGGTAGTAAAAATTCCTTTTTCTGAAAAATACTCCTTTTATTCATAAAATTGAATTTCTTCTTATATAATGTATAGAAAACATATAAGATTATTTTTAAACATCATATTTAACTTATATTTATTTAATATAATCCAAAAAAGTGATTTTATTATTTTTTAAATATAATTACTCACACTTAAATAGTTTTTTCTTAAAAACACATCCTTTATATTCAATGGGTTTTTATTTTCATTTATAAATATTTTTCTAACCAATGAATCACTATATAAACATGATTAAACCATATTTTCATAATTTAATTAATAATTTTCATTCCCACCATTCCAACAGATAGTTTATAATGGTAACATTTAAATAATATTTAGTTTTTCATTTGATCTTGATTGCATATCATGTATTCTACTGAACATAATGTTTCCTTCTTAAAACTGAGGATGTTACATCCTCCCCCTTTAATAAATTGCATCCTCACAATTTTAATTTGGGGTTGGTAACTAAGGTATGAATTTTCAAAATACCATTAATGGAATACCACATTGGAAAAAGGATTAATAAAACTAACACTTAAAAGAAGAGAAGTACGAAGATCACTTGAGTAACAAATACTAGGGTTTCATATAGGAAAACATGGGTTTGAAAGATAAAACTAACTCTCATAGACTAATAGAAAGTGATATATAACTAGATCATGGAAATGTAACCATCATAATACCATAAATATGTGATGGGATAAAGTATGTTGATAAAAGTAAGTGTATAACGTTTTTACTTTAAGATCCTTTTCATAGAGTTGAAGAATTGTATTACTACCTAGAATAAGATCATAAGGAAATATAGTTACTTGAAATTATTGTTTCATCCTTTAATAAATTTCCACTACAAAATAATATTTTTCTCTAAATAATGAGTATTCAAGATGACTTATTCACACCTAAAGTACTAGAATCAACTTCTTAAAAATCACATAATTCACAAAAGATAAACTATATATTTCTCATGTCTTTAGACATTAACCAAAATAGTTAGTACAAAATAGGTAAATTCCCAAAAATAACAAACCAAATTATGATGAAAAACTATCTTTAATCTCCAAAATTCAATAATAATACCCAAACATCAACATAGACCATTCAATAAGTAATTGTCCTTAAAATTCCTAAAAATAATACAAACTAATATTGAAACCCAAAATCTAGAAGGATTTGATAACATAGCCTTCCAAGATTAATTTTAACATTTATCTTAAAATATCAATTACTCTTGAAGAGTCACAAAAAAAGTGATTGTCCTAATAATCTTCACGATATGTTAAATGTTTCCATAAATAACTCGAATCACCATAAGTCCAAAATAAAATTATAGATTATTTAAAAATAAAATTAAACCATTACTCCTAAAATAAAATCCCATATTATTCAATTTACCTTAGGCATACAGGGTTCCAAAAATAGTGAACATATTCCAAACTAACATTTATCACTTAATCCCCAAATCATTCTCCAACACCAAGGATATCTATTTGATAAAACATAAGTTCCCAAAATCAACTGATTATTATTCCATCAACTTGTTTAACTAAAAATAATAATTTATACTAACCAGGGACTTCCCATAAGCTAGTGGTAGGTGATGTAGCCTTGTTTACCTTCAGTTGTGGGTTCAATTCCCACAACCTTGTTAAATAGGATGGGTTGTCACTCATCCCACTATTTGTCCTTTTTATAAAACTATATAATTCTTATAACATTCCTAAAATGAGATAAAATCCTCAAAAAATAACCATAACATTTTTATCCTCAAAGTTTATCTCATACATTTAATTTTCAAACCCAAAATATAATAACCCATAATTACAACAAAATAATATGAACCCTAAATGTTATCCATAACTTTATAATTATGTCCACAAAAGATAATTTTTCTTTAAAGGAAATTTTTTTATGAAAACATATGGATAAATAGAACTCAAATATAGTATACACAATGTAATCACACAACCGAAAGAGTATTATTACATTTAAACATTTCATCATCCTTTAGTCTACCATAACTCTTTAATCCTTTATAAATATACATCTTAATCATTAAATGTTATTCATAATCCACTAACTATGAATTTCCGCCTTATTTATTAATAAATCACTCCTACAGATCAAATATTCTCATCATTTATAAATATAAATCCAATAATGTTTCATTATTTATATATAAATAAATAAATCATACCTTGAATCCAGATATTAATATCTTCTTGATGTTCCCTTTCTCTTTTTACATGTTGTCCTACTTTCAAAAAGTAATAGTTCACTCCACTTATATAATTTCACTTTTCATTAGAGTTGTACAAGTTGAGATATTGAAATTGTATGAAAAAAATACCATGACCCATAAAATTGTTTTGGAAATGAGTAGGTGCTTGATAACTAAAACAATTTCTTAAAGGTGATTAGAATACTTAATAAGCTATCAAAATCACCCAAACAAGATTTTGTGATAATAGTGATGATCAAATCATAAGATAGTATACAAAGGTTGTGAAATATCACTTTCCTTCCATATTGAAAAATTATCATTAATATACTGAAAATAACATCACATAGTCTTGAAGAGAAGAATACTCTATAGGGTAAAGATGATAACATAAATTTTTTATAATAATCAAATATATAAACCTCTTTATATCTCAAAGGATTTATATTTTTTTCCAATCTAACTAAATTACCATAATCCTCCAAAATTTTTCCATATGACAATAATCCTCTTGGTTATAAAGGATCTTTAATCTACACCTAGATAACATCTTAACCTCAAAATTTATCTAAAACAACATTTGATACCAACTATAAGGCCCCTACCTTAAACATAACTTATTATAGTGTTTTTAAAATAGAAATAAAATTCTAGGATATTTTAAGTTTATAGTTTTAGATAATTATCGAAAACTCTTATGATGTAAACCCATACATTAAATTTGGACATTTACACTAAGTATCCACTTTTTCACAAAGGAAAGCCTTTAAAAAACACGATCTATTTTCAAGACATATATTAAATTATTTTATCATGAAATATTACTTGTCCTTAAAAATTTTAAGACCCATGAAAAACAATTTAAAACTAGGGATTAGTATAAAAATTTCCGTAAGGGATTCATAAAGAAGTAAAACATTTATCCTTGCAAAAACATAAAAACCATGATACTTATCATAAAGTAATAATTTTCACCTTTAAGAAGTAGTAAATACTATTCAATGATTATAAGATTATTTCTTACTATTTTTAGTAATAAAAATATCACCATAAAACCCATATAAATCCCATATAACATATAAAGGTAACTGGGGACATAATCTTACTTAAATGGAATAACCATACAGTCGACTTCCACACATATCACTCTTACAAATATAATAGTCATACGACCGACTTTGATACCCAATGCATTGGAGGTTATAACATAACCACCCATACTTGGTTTAACACAGAACGACCCATATTTATTTTATAACATAACCACCCGTATTTGTTTTATAACATAAACACATGTCAAATGTACAATTACCATTATATAATCATAACACATAAAAGATTGCAATTTTCTAAATTTCAATCATAAAATTCCATTTGTAATCACAAGAATTCATTTCAAGATATTGAAATTGTAAATATATTTTCAAAACCAATTTAAATAAAAAAAATACTAAAAATGGAATAAGGTAGTTATTTTCCCTTTAGAAACATTAAGGCTTATATAGGAATCCAAATATCAATTAACTGTTACGACGGCAGAGAAGTTGTTGTCGCCACATACGTTAAAAAACATTCATTTTTTTATTTTATAAAGAAAGTAAAATTCTTTGTAAAAATATTCATTTTGAAAACATTTTAATTAATTAAAATTAAAAATTTTTGATGATACACCTTATAAAATAAGGTGGTGTATAACATCAAAATTTTCCTCAATGAAAGAAGATTAATACGAAGTCCCTTACAAATATCATTTTTTTAATAAAATTGATTTATTATGTGTATTCACTATAAATAAAAATAAATCAATCATAAATACAATATAATATATCCAAAATTAATTTCCCAAAAAAATCATAGCACGATATAATCAAGAAGTATAAATTTAACCCAAATAATGGAAATTGGGTTAAGAAGTTCCCTTACCTCAAGTCTGACTCATCATGTATATTCCTTGTTCTTCCTAAATAACAAACTTAGGTTAATTTATAATTTATTAATAAAATATTCATGCTTATTATTCATTTTATATCATTAATTACCATGTTAAAACAATTACATAATTATTTAAGTTAAAATCATACGTTTTGTCGATATTCGGAACTTGAGTAGAAAATGAACTTGATAAGATGTCAATAGTCCTTGTGGTCATAAGTCCATCATATAAAAAATATAAAACATTATATAAATATATCATATATTCATTATATAATTATTTATAATAATATCTAAATAAAAACTAAAAACACTATTCATGGAGGTGCTAGACCATACATATGCATGAACACTATTTTCATTTTGTTCTATTTTATTAAAATAACAAAATTAAATGCAATATATGTAAATATGTATATATATATTTATAATATAATTATAGTATAATAAATATTTAATTTATATCATATATTTTTACTAAAACAATCCTCAATACATTCCATGTGATGTGTGAAGGAATCACATCATTTTGAGGAGGCGGTAGTCCACACATCCCCAAATGAAGTTATCGTATAACCATAATATGGAAAGCATGAAGTCATGTTTAATATAACATTTATATATTATTAAATAGGTTATAATATAAATATTAAAATATTATTTGACTATAAAAATGGTTTTAATACCATACATGAAGGCGGTAATAGAAAAGGAACAAAAACATTAATCACAGATGTGATTAATCGGCATAACTTGGACAACAATTTCTTTTTTTGAATAATGGGAGGTGATAAATGAAATTAACATGAGATACTAAATTATAAACATAACAATACAGTATATAAATTATTTTGTAGTAATCATGCATTGATTTATGAATGAGTTTAAGAGAAAGTAGAGAAAGAAAATAAATTAAGAGAGGTACTTTGAGAAAATTACCTCTTGAATATCCCCTCCTTGAAAGACCCTTGAGGACCTTGGATTTGATATTTTGGTGATACCATAAGAACTTGTACGTCAGTAGATTGAGAAGGAGAGGTTTTGGTATAGATTTTATGATCTAAAAGTCTTTTTGGGTTGAAATGTAGAGGTGGGGGTTGTTATTTATACTCAAGGAGAGGTGGGTTCAAGTGATTAATTTATTGATTATTTTATATTTGAATCTAACCATATATAGGTGGAGTTAAATTACATGAATTTATCTTGTGATTAATGTTTTATATGATTTTTAGGGTCAATCCACGCCTCAAACACCCTTTAAATTTTGTATTTTCTAAGTATTCTAATATTTTAACTTTTAACTTTAACCTTTCTCAAAATTTTACTCTTACTAGGATAAATAATTTTTTTACCATGGATAATTTTTATACATAAAAATAAAATTAAACTTAGAACCTAATTTTTACCTTATTATTAAAAACATGGAATCCATTTTAGCTAATTCAATTTAAATAATTGGGAAAATTACATTTAAAATTAATTCTGCAGCCAAAACTAAAAAGTGGGTTTTTAAAGTGTAACGTTCAAAAGTTTAAAATGTTTTTATATATAATTTCGATTTTCAATTGATTATAATGAAAAAAATTGGATTAAATGGTAAAAAATAATCAATATATACTTTAAAACCTATTAAAATGATCTTATAACAATAGAAATTAAATATACAAAAAATAGTTTTGAATTAAAATACAATATTTCTCACTACTTATTAAAATACGATTTTTTCAAAAAAAATACCAAAAAATAAACCAAAGTAAATTTTAATGTTCCAATTACAAAGAAGAAGTTTATTTTTTAAAAATATATTATAAATGTTTCAAAAACCATATTTAATATGGTTTCTCTATCGAAAGGAGGTAAAAATGCCTTTAAAAACTACTCCCTTTATTCATAAAATTGAATTTCTTATTATATAATGTCTAGAAAACATATAAGATGAATTTTAAAAATCTTATTTAATTTATATTTCATTAATATAATAAAAAGGGTGATTTTATTATTTTATAAATACAATTATTCAAACTTAAATAATTTTTCATAAAAACACATCCTTTATATTCAATTGGTTTTTAATTTCAATTATATTTAATTTTCTAACCAATAAATCACTATATAAACATGTGTAAACCATATATTATTAATTTAGTTAGTAATATTAATTAAAACTATTCTAATTTTTAGGTTATAATGGTAATATTTAAAAAATAATATTTAGTTTTTCATTTGATCTTGATGTAGCGTATCATTCATGATATCAAACATAATGTTTCTTTCTTAAAACATGGGATGTTACAGAACACCCTGAGTTTTTATAGTTTTTTGAAAATATATATAAAAATATATTTTGTTATATTAAATCATCTATTTAACATTTATTTTATGTATCATTGAGGTAATAGATAAAAATAAATCTAATTTTATATATAAATGGTCTATTTTTCTAAAAGGAAGTTTTGTTGCCTTTTAATAGCCCACTTATTTTAACTCTAATTTTTGAAACATTAATAAATTATATTGGAAAAAATAAAATTAATTTTTAGAATAATCATATTAAAATTATCTTAGTAAAATTAAAAATATATTAATCCAATTTATGTCATTGGAATCGGTTTAACATTGAAAATGGATATAAAAACATTTCTTACATTGGAACATTTTTCACTTTAAAACCTTGTTGTTTCATCTCATCTGAGGGATTAGTTTTAAATTAATTTATTTCAATTATGTGAATTGAAATTGGAAAAATGGATTTAAAATTATGAATCAAATTGATTTATAATTTCTAAAAAATCCAAATTAAATTTTGACAGAATTTTTTAGTGAAAACAATTAAAACTAATCACGATGATAAAATGAAAAATGAGTTTACTATAGGACTAAACATTAAAATTAAGGGGGGAAATGGCCTATAAACATTTTAAAAACCAATTTTATGGACATATATAGACCATATTTCCTATTTTATCTAAAATGTTTCATTATTTGTGGAAACTTTTGTAAGGGAGACCACTCAATAGTGTTTACCTTTTGGTATTTACAATAATGCCACTCCTCCTCCACTATAAAAGAGAAATCAAACTCCCTCACTTATTAGCAAATATAAATCCATTTTTATCCTCCTAAACCATACAAAATCAACTCCAAACTTCCCTCACTTCATCCTATAATCATAAATATTTTCATAAATTCAACCAATGAATTCCTTTGGTGCAAACCGAAAGAAGTTACCTGAAGAAGAGGTAATGTTCCCCAATTTGATTTTTTGTTTTGTTCCCTTCTCCACCCAATTAAATTATTCTTATACCATTATTATATAATAAAATTCAGTATCCTAAATATAATGAGATGTTTTTATGTTATTTTTATTACCTAAAACATCACACACTTACATCATTTGGGATACACAATCATTGTCTGTGTATATAGAGGACTACCGCCTTCCGAACCAATGTCGTTTGCTCTTCACTTAAGACCTTTAAAGGTTGTGAATAATTATGGGTTTATAAATTATATATGATATATATTATATAAATTATGTATTTATTCTTATTTAATTATAATATAACACACACCTTCATACTTTCCATTTTGTGAGAATATGATAACGTCGTTCAGGTATACGGCAGACTACCGCCTTATGAAGTGATATGGTTCACTCAATCATTATATAAAAACTCTTAAGGATGGGTTTAATTGAAATATGTGGTATATATTAAATAATTATTTTACTAGAATGATAATATCTAAAAATATATATATATAATTTTATTTTATTTCTTTCAATAAGATAAGAATATGGAAACAACGTTCGTACGTACATACGACTAACTATCTCTTTGAACGGTATATTTCCTTTACTATTTATATATTTTATATCTTATAATAAACACATATATAATGAATATATATTATATTTATATAATATTTTATATTATTTAAATGATGAAATCATGATCATACTAGAATGACCAAAAATAACATATCAAAACCTATATGAAAAATAAAGCAGTTATTACCCAAAACGTAACTTTAACATGAAATTGTTAATAAATGGCTAATATAAATTCATAATAAAATCACATATGGTATGATAAATATGAATATTTTTCTATGTTAGATGTATAATAAACTTATATTTATTTTATATGATATTTTAATGCGTATAAAGTAAGTCAAGACTCAAGGTATGCGGATTTGTAGTCTCACTTTTATTTCTTTGAGTCTTATGCCATATTCAAGACTCATTTGTTTTATGTGGTGTATATACTAACCTATGAAATGTTATATAATGAATTTAATTTATTTAATTATATTAAAATATTCCATCGATGTTATCCTTTGATGGATCTCATGATTAAAAATCTACTTAAGTAGAAAGGTATTTCTTTCTCACTTTTTACTATTATGAGACACATGATATATTCACCACATCTTTCTTCTATGTGGTGCATATACTACCCAAGAATGTACTTAGTGATAATTATATATTTTTTTTTAAATATAAATATCCATTTTAGTATCTATATTTCAAGTGATTACAATTTCAATGTTACCAAAGAGGTAAGAGAATTTTGTCTCAATTTTCCTTCTTTGAGTCACATGTTATGTTATGAACCTATATTATTTTATGAGGTATATATGATGAAACTTTGAAATGTTATATCATTAATATACTTATTTTTATGATATTTTAATCTTTATCTAATTTTATCCTTTCATAGGTATTTTTATTCAAAGTGGTAAATGTTTATTGCTATAATATCATCGTTTATAGGGATTGTTTATGATTATACTTTCATTGATGAAATATTATTATCAATATCTCAAAAATTATAATGAATTTTATTATACTATATTTATTAATGATATATTCATGTAATGGTAATATTTTCTACTCTTTTTTACTTGAGATATTTATTAATGTATTTCTAAGAAAAACTTACCATATTTCTCTCTTCAGTCGTAAATCTGTTTTATTCAAAAAACATGTCTTTTAATTTTTTTTCCAAAATGTTTTTTCTAAATAAAATGTTAATCCAATTTTCAAGGAAAAGTATTTTAAAAATGTTTTCTGTTTTAAAAAGTGTTTAAAATTGTTTTCAAAGATTAATTTATATGTTTTCATTATTATTTTCAAGGAAAAAGGTTTTCAACATGTTTAATGATTTCAAATGTGTTTTTCAAAGTGGAAAGTGTATTTTCCTCAAGAAATTTTTTAAATTATTTTTGATGATTAAATGTTCAAATCTGTTTTCAAAGAAATGTTTTTTTAGAAAGTTTTATGTTCTAAAAAAGTGTTTTTCAATGAACGTTTATTTTCCTTATGAAATGCACCAAGTGATATTTTAAAATTCTTCTCTATATAAGATGAAACCCTATGATATAGTTTATTCTTTACTAGAGATATTATCTAAGGATACCATTCTTATTATTTCTTTTAATGGTTTATATTTATGATGATATGCTGTTTATGAAACCTATATTTATTCCATGGGTTATACCATGATAAAATAATTATGAATCCTTATTCCTTTCATGGTTTTTTATGATGATATGATCATGAAACCTGTCTATTTTCCATAGGTTATGATATGATCTTTATAAAAATTATTTACTTTTATGGGTCATGATATGATGAATGTTTTTTTATATTATGGAACATGTAGATATGATTTCATTATTTGATGTGTGGGACCTATATCTTCCTCCAATTCATTGGGTAAATGTTTATATCTCATGAGATTAACATGGATAGAATAGAGATAGAACCCAGTTCAGTAAGGGAATTTGTCCACTAAGATAGTCTTGGGAGTGAACCTTGATAACTAATATGATCTTGGGAGTGATCCTTTACTACTAATATGGTCTTGGGAGTGATCCTTTACTACTAATATGGTTTGGGGAGTGAACCCATTCCATTAAGATGGCCTTGGAAGTAAGCCTTGACTACTATGGAAAACATTTCATATGTTTATGTGTTTACCATAATTGAAAGTATTATTCCTTTGTTATGATTTCATGTATTAGGATCTTGATTACCTTATGATTCATGTATTATTAATGGTTAATATTTATCCATGACTCACATGTATAATATTTGATATGTAGGGTATGGTCTTAAAATGTTATACTCAGGTTCTCATTTTCTTATTTTCATGTTACTCTAATGTATCTCTATTATATAACCTTACTGAGTATCTAATATCACACATTCTTATGTTTCCTTTCCCCATGTTATGAAGAAAGGTTTTATATAGGAGTATGAAATGGGAAGATCTTTGTGGGAAACATTGAATATATTTCACCAAGTTAGAAGATTGTGTTCCAAGTTTATGAAGACACTAAACTATTATGGTCCTCCATTATGTAATTTTGTAATGTGATGAATATTAATATAAAATCATATAATATCCATGTATGAGAAGAATTAGTTTATATAGTCGGTATCATAGGAAAGTGTTAGTCAACCTTTTGAAACTAGTTTGAGAAAACACTAGTGAGATCCCTATGGATATTTCTAAGGTTATGTATATGGATATCTCTAAGGATGAGTCTAAGGGTGAGTGAAAGTTTTGGAAAATTTCCTGAAATTTTGGTAATGTATAGGGAAATTGGTTTACTATAAATAAATCCATGTATAGATACTACTAGTTGATGTGTCTTTGGCACAAACATACAAAGGGGTAACAACCGGAAAACACTCTTTTGAGCTAGAATTGATTGGGAAATAGTGCACAATAATGGGCCTTGATGCACACCTAGTTTGAACCTCCTAGGGGATATTATTTGGAAATTAATAAAATATTAATGATATATCATGAAGTATTTAAATAGATTATTGCTATGAATAACCTAGTATGAACCTTAGGTGTCATAGATTAAAAAGAAACTTTCATGACTTTGACATTGTATAAGTGATGTTTTATGATTATGTGGGTATTCACTATAATTAGTGTTGCTCACACTTTGTTTTTAGTCTTAGTTGATGGATGGAACTAGATTAATATTATTAACATTGATTCTTATGGAAAATTTAGTGATTATGAGGGAAAAAATTGGATGATTACTGGAGATAATGATATTGTGATTATGCCTAATTAGCTATCGTGATATATGACTAATAGCGTAAACTTAAGTGATATTCATGACACATGAAATAATAGTAAGATGGACTTTCATGAGAGTTCATATAGTAATGAAAATAAAGAAAATAATACTAGGATTCCGACATGTTAAGGAGGTGGGAAAAAAAGTTGAAGGAATATCTCAAATAGAAGGGAATATGTTATCTGTGTGGGAAAAGGGGTCATAGAGTGATAAATTTTCAATGAGTTCAATGTCTTATATTTGGAGAACATTATAATTACGAAAATTAATTCCCTGAACCAAGAATTTACTTCTAGACCAAGTAAGGACTGATTCCATTCCAATAATAGAAGTGGAATGATTGACATATTTATATATTTGGATCCAAGAATTGTGAATTGTGAAATATATAAGGATTATTCTGTATATATTTTTAATTAGAGATATTAAAGAGTATATTGAATGGTACTGATGATCTAAAAAATTGACTTAATTGAAAGGTTATATTTTATGTAAAACACATAATTAAGGGAAGGTTACCCTTAATATGTTCCAAAAGATGAGAAAATGGTGTTTTAGTTGGATAAAATGATGTTGGATAATAATAAAGTCAATTGTATAGTACTGATTACCTTGTAAATAGATTACTGATTTGTTAAAAAATTGGTTTATGATATCTTGTATGAAGTTTACTGTATTTTTTAATTTAATTAATATATCTAATATTCTTTGTAATAATAAAGCATGCATGTTTTTAATAAGGATTTATGGTAATTTTGGTTATTACGATGCTTCAAGATAATACATGATAATTATATTCACATGTTTGGTATGTGACAACCAATATATTCTTTATGAAATATGGTGGTATTAATGATAAGTTTATTTTGAGGAATTTAGTGACCTTCTTTATGATATTTTTTATTTTCATCTTTTTGATGGTTTACAAGGTCAACCATTTATGGAATGGTTTAAGTTACACTTTTAATGAGGTTTTAGATATTAAAGTATTATCTAACCATATGAGGATTTATGTATATTGGATAACCTATGCAACCATTTTTCTATGATGATAACTAAAGATAGATGGAATGAAATATCATTATATTTATGGATCACATGATCTGTTAGTGCTTTAGGAATGAAAAATTCACCTTCATTTCCCTAAGTAAGAGATGAATTTGAAATTGACCAAGGCATAACCAAAGGGTGAGATTGTGCATATCGAATGGAATGAAATCAAGTAATTATATCTTCTTGGGTAAAATCCTTCAACTTTAGGAAACAAACCATGAAACAAAAATATTATCCTAGTACCTTAATTTCCTAGTAATCAAATTCTATCTTAAATCATTATATATTTATGTTTTTTGATCATTAACTTTCTCTCAATCACTCGCTTTTTTTATTAGTGATCTTGATCACTTTATATAATTATATATGATTTAATTCCACATCCAAATATTGACTTCCCACCTATGTTGTCCTATGTGGAAACCTAGTTATTAGTTAATCTGGGTAACACTAATGTTTCCAAATTTCCCTTTCTAATGGAATTTTTAGTATTCATTTTTTTGATGTGGCTTTCTATAAAGGTAACTTTAAATTATTAAAACTTTAATGACCCGGATGAATTTTGAGGGAGAAATTCATTTTACAGGGGGTAGAATATAACACCCTGAGTTTTTATGAATTTTTCTAGAAATACATATATATATATATATACTATATATTAAATCAACTATTTAATATTATTTTTATGTGTCTTTTAGGAATGAGAAAACAACAAATCTAATTTTACTCATAAAATATTTATTTTTCTAAATGGTGGTTTTATCACCTTTTAATGTCGAACTTATTTAAAATAAAAAATTCCACACTTTATTAAATTAAATTAAACAAAATAAACAGAATTTTTCAATGTGTAATTTCAAAATTATCTTAGGGTAAAGTCTCATCATTTGATGAATAGTTAAAAATACTAAATTTTAATTGAAAACTGCACTTTAGATTAATTTATCTATATAGATAAATTATATTTTAAATTGGTTTAAAAGTAAAATTAGTTAAATTTTGCATCTATTAATAAAATTTACGAAATTTTAATCAATTTCCAATTGATATTGGATATAAAAACATTTCATCCTTTTGAACATTTTTTACTTTAAAACCAGTTATTTCATCCCGTATGTGAGATTAATTTTAAATTAATTTATGAAAACTATGTGAATTGAATTTGGAAAATATATTAAATATTTTTAATATGAATAATTTATAATGTATAATAAGTCCAACATAATTTTTTGCAAAAAATATTTGTCAAAATAGTTAAAATTAATCACGGTGATAAAGAGAAAAATGGGTTCACTAAGGGACTAAACATTAAACTTAAGGGGAAAATGACCTAGAAACTTGTCCAAAACCATTTATCTAGACATTTTTAGTTCATATCCCATATTTTATATAAAAAATTTAATTACTGTAGGAAAATTAGATAATAGAGACCTCCCAATAGTGTTTATCATTTTGTATTTACAATAATGTCACTACTCCAATATAAAAGGGAACTCACCCCCTCACTTATTCACACCTTTAAATCTATTTGGATCATCCAAAACGTATAAAAATCAAGTCCCAAATTCACACCCTTCATCCAATAAGACTTAATTTTGGAAAAAATCCATCCAATGAAGTCCTCTGGTGAAAACCAAAAGGAGTTACCCAAAGAAGAGGCAATATTCATCAATGTGATTTTTTGTTTTGTTTCATAATTCAACCCCTTAAATTATTATTATAACTTGTTTATATAATAATATAAGTATAATAAATATTATAAGATTTTTTTAGTTAATTTTTAAGACCTAAAACTTCACAGACTTCCATAAAATGGGATACACAATCATCATTTGTGTGTATGGTACACTACCGCCACACAGACTACCGTCATTCGTTCTTCCATTACCACCTTTAAAGTTTGGGAATAATGATTTATTTATAGTTTATATATGATATATATAACATATATGATTTATTTATTCTTATTTAATTATTATATAACACATACATTCAAGATTTCCATTTTGCGAGAATAAGATAACATCGTTCATGTGTACGGCACACTACCGCCTCGCTAAGCAATGTGATTCATTCACAATTTACATGGAATGTATTAAAGAAGAATTTAATATAAATATGTGATATATTTGAAATAAAAATTATTATTTATTGATAATAAATATATATATATATATATTATTTTTCTTTCTTTCAATATGGAAAGTAAATGGAAACAGTGTTCATGCGTACGTACAGCCTACCATCTCCATAAAGTGTATATTTAATTTCCTTTTTATATATTTTATAAATTATTATGAACACATATATACTGAATATATATGATATTTATACCATGTTTTATATTTTTTAAATTATTAAATCAGGATCAATGAAAGAGTAACAAAAATAACAAGTCAAAACATATATGAAAAATAAAGAAGTTATTAACTGAAACGTAAATTTAACATGAAATTATTAATAAAATGGTAATATAAAGTCATAATAAAATCATATATAGAATGATATATATTATTATCATTCAATATTGGACATATAATAAACTTATATTTATTATTCTGGAGGTTTTAACATGTATGATGGAGATCAAGACTTAAGGTAAGGGGATTTCTAGTCTAACTTTTATTTCTGTGAGACTTATGTCATAGTGACCACTAATTAATTTTGTGTGGTGTACATACATACCTATGACATATTATATAATGAATTTAATTTAATTCGTGATATTAAAATTTTAAATTGATGTAATTCTTTCATGGATATCATGATTCAAAATCAACTCAAGTAGTAATGGATTTTCGTCTAACTTTTTACTTTTATGAGACACATGATACATTCACAACATATTTATTTTATGTGCTGTAAATAATACCCCTGAATGTACTTTATTATCCTTATATATAAAAATTTGTCTAATTACACATCCATTTTAGGATCTCTCATTTATGGGGTTACGATTTCAATGTCACCAAAGTGATATGACATTTTTGTATCAATTTTACTTCATTAAGAAACATGTTGTGTTATGAACTAATATTATTTTACGAGGTATATAGAATACCCATTTCAAAATTTATATCATGAATATAATTCATTCCATCATATTTTAATATTTATGTAGTGTTATACTTTCACGGGTATTTTGATTCAAAGTTACTAAAGTTGTAAAATTTTATTACTTCAATCTCATACTTCATCAGAATTTTTTATGATCATGATTAAATTGAATAAATATTATGATCCATATATCATTAATTCTTATGAATTTTATTATCACATAGTTATTAATGATATATTCAAGTAATGGTGAATTTTTTTCACTTTTGGTACTTGAGATGATTAATAAAGTATTTTTAAGAAAATCTTACCATATTTCTCTCTTCAGTCAAAAATATGTTTTATTCAAAAAAAAGTATTTTATAAAAATGTTTTCAAAATTTTTTTAATTAAATTTTAATATAATTTTAAAGGAAATGTATTTTTTAAATTTTTTATGTTTTATAAAGTGTTTTAAATGGTTTTCAAATCTTCATTTATATGTTTTAAAGGTTATTTTCAAAGATTTTTTTAAAAATTTGTTTTATGATTTAAAAATTATTTTTCAAAGATGAAAATATATTTTACTCAAGAAATGTTTTAAATGATTTTTAAATATTACATCACATGTTTTGAAATTGGTTTTCAAGGAAATAGATTTTGAAAATGTTTTATGTTTTAAAATTTTAGTTTTTAATGAAATGTTATTATCCTTATGAAATGCTCCAAGTGATCTTTCAAAATCCTTGTCCATATAACATTAAATATTTTAATATAGTTTATTATTTACTAGGGATATGATCCAAGGATTCCATTCTTATTCATTCTTTGAGTGGTTTATTTTAAGATGAGATTTTTTTTATGAAGCCCTTTTTTCTTCCATGGGTTACACCATGATAAAACTATTATAAAAATCACTTCCTTTCATGGGTTATTATATGATGAAATGATTATGAAACCTATATCTTTTCCATAGGTCATGAAATGATTAAATGTTTATGATACCAATTTTATTTCATGGGTTATGACATGAGGTTTATGAAACCCAACTCTTTTTATGGGTCAAGATATAATGAATGTTTTATTATCTTATGGAACATGTATATATGATTGTATTATGTGACTGGTGGGACTTATATCACCATCTAATGCATAGGGTAATGATTTATATCTAATAAGATAGACATGTATAGAATGGGGAGTGAACCTAGTTTTGTAAGGGACTTTATCTACTAAGATGGTCTTGGGAGTGAACCTTGACTTCTAAGATGGTCTTATTAGTGGACCTTGACTTCTAAGATGGTCTTCATGTAAAGACCCAGATTTTTTGCATATTTTTTTAATTATATGGGATTATTAAGAGACTAATAAATTCAATGTCATGTGATTCTGAGGCCTGTAGAGCCCAAAATAGAGTTTTGAACTTTTTTAAGGTACGTTCAGTAAACATGCAAGTGGGGATTTCTATATTTTGAACTGGTGCTAGGATTGAAAATATGAGGGAACCATTGTATTAAAAGATCCATGATTTGCTTAGAAGAATATTAAATTCAGCCAGCAAGGGTTGTATGGAAAAGTTAAATTTTGGAATTTTCAGAAAAATAATAAAATAAATATTTGATTTATTTTATTATTTTCTTCAACCATTGAGTGACGGTTGGTGAAAATGAAGTGTAACGACAAGCATTAAATGAAGGTCATTTAATGACTTGTTTTTTTTATTGTGAAATTAAACACTCGTTCAATTAATGGTTCATTAATTAAGTTTAATTAATAAACCATATTAATGAACACAACGTCAAGATTGATTATTTTTATTATTCATTCTCTTGGTAAAAGAATTAACAACCACAGGAGAAACCTCTGATGTGACACAGAAAACTTTCCTCTCTGATGAAGGATGGTGAAAGAATGATGATAGTTGGAGGAATCAAACTAGAGATCGACAAGTGGCAAAGAACGTTGAATGACAACATATGTGGAATCCCTTCCTTCGTCTGCAACGGATTCCACTGAATCTAGGTAGAATTTTATGTGTTTAAATGATTTTTTTTTCTCATTCTTGAAAAATACAATCAATGTGGATCCACCAACTAATAGGTTGATCCATGGATCATTCTTTATTTCAGGAGGTTGTTGTGGGGTCTTGATTTGGGGTTTTCTTTATTCTATATGATGATTGTTATCACCCACATGATAAAATACTAATGTGGAGGGCACAAGTCAATCCAAAAAAGGCCCAGACCCTCTTCTACTATTGAATATTGTGCATTATTCGTGGGTGACTGACCAACATGGCAGTAAGGCAATTATGTGGGCTTCACAGTAAAGGCGGTGACCTGAGAGGCCCGTAGGTGAAAACGGGAAGGAAAACGGACCACTAGAGAATCTACAGTGGCCCACAAAAGTTGTCACTGGTGGCCAGATTGTGCCAACCACATGAAGAAAGTATCTCTTGTAGGAACCGCAGTGGGTGGAGAATGCGGAACTGATGCGCTGTGTAGAGATGGAGCAACCCGCTAAGGTCACTCGACTAGCGCAAAATGGTCAGTTCATGTTGGCCATTTCGGGAGACAAGGTGGTGCCCCACAGGCACCGCTATCTATGAGAACCGGACACCCTGCATCTGGTCGAACTCAACTGGCATGCACCGCATGAGTTGGGTTCTCAAAGTGGGCAAGACCCACAAGTTGGGACGGACCCCCCAGCCAGGCCGGAATCTGCCAGTCGGGCTAGACCCGCCATCCGGGTCGAACCCACTCTAGCTGGGCCTAACCTGCCAGCCAGGCCAAACCCGCTCCATCTAGGATGGACCTGTACTAGCTAGGCCGAACCCACGGACCCAACGGGCTGGCCGTGTTGGACCCCTACTAGACCTGGACCCAACCGACCATGTTTCACTAAATTAAACGTAACTCGAAGACCGGGTGTCTGATTGACGTGTCGTCTATGGTATAATAACCCTTGCGATAAGGAGGCCCTTTTGAGATACTCCTCTTGAGTTTTGGAAAAAGTTGGAGTACGACTGGTTTGGATCAGACTCGAATCCAACCATGCTCTATGTACCGTTTTGCCTATATCTTACAGACCAGGTGTCTGATTGATGTACCATCTATTTTGTTGGAACCCTGAAAACAAGATAGTCCTTTGGGTTACTTCTAAGTGGGGCTTCATGATGGTTTAAATATGACTAGTGTCTTGAGGAGCGGATCCTCCGGAAATTAAGCATGTTAAGTGAGGGAATCCGGTGGCTAATTGTGATGTGATGTAGGAATAGTGATCCTCTGTGGGTCAGCACTTATCGATCCTCTATGGGACAAAAGTTAGTGATTCTCTATGGGTCAGCTCTTAGAGATCCTCTATGGGTCCACATGTAGTGATCCTCTGTGATTTAGCACTTAGCGATCCTTTGTGGTTCAACACGTAATGATCCTCCATGGGTCAACACAGAGTGATCCTCTGTGGGTCAGCACCTAGTGATTCTCTATGGGTTAGCACCAAGAGATTTTCTATGGGTTAGAACCTAGCGACCCTATGTGGTTCAGCAGCAAAAGACTCTCAGTAGAATAAGATGATCCATATTTATGATTAATTATCTTTATTCTTGTTCTTTAAGTTGTATACCTGGTGTGATTTGTCTTTTACTTTGTGTCATGTGTTTGAGATCACACTTTGTGGTTTTTCTTCTGGAATTCTAAGAGACCTTTAGGGGTCTCAGGTTCCCTACTGAGTATTGTTATATTCACCCCTACACGGGCTTCTCCCACACCTTGTTATGTCTTGTCCAGACGATGAACAACTTAACTAAGACTTTATAGATCCAGGGCTAGACAGTACATGGAGGTGACCAATTGATGTGGTGAGTTGTAGTGAGTAGTTTTACCTACCCTTTAGGTAGGATCCTTGGCGAGTGATCTTTGGAGCTTGTTTTTCCTTTTGTAGTACTACTCTTTCAGTTGGGCTTGTATACTGGCCCCTTTTTTACTTTCAGTACTTACTTTTACTCTCAGTGGTGGTTCTTAGTGGTGGCTGTACTACTTCTTTTATGTCATGTTTTACTTTTATGCAGTGTGACCTATCTGTGTGTGTGTAGGTTTAAAGGAAATGACTTCCCTTTTTGGGTTTTTCTTTTTCAGTGCTAGTCACCAGCCCATGTCCTATGGAAGGAGGGCTTGGGGTAGTCACGGAACGGGCCCCGGGGGACGGGTCCTGACACTTGGGAGTGAACCTTGACTACAAATATGGTTTTGAGAGTAAACCCATTCAACTAAGATAACATTGGATATGATAATTTCCTATTATGGAAATCATTTCACATGTTTATGTGTTTTCCAAAACTCCATATCTTATTCCTATGTTATGATTTCATAGCTTATGATCTTTTTTCCCTTATGATTCATGTCTTATGAACTGCCAATATTTATTCCATGACTCATGTGTATGATAATTTATATGAAAGGTATGATCTGAAAATATGATTCTCATTCTCTAATACCCTTATATTCATGTTATTATTATTCATCTCATTTATTTACCCCTACTGAGCATATAAGTTAACCCTTTATTATGTTTTATTTACCCAGATTTAAAGAAAGGTTTTAAGTAGGAGTACTAAAAGGGATTATATTTGTGGGAAACATTGAAGATATTTTTCCAAGTTATAATATTTTGTTCCATGTTTCTAAATACAATAAACTGTTACGGTCCTTGGGAATGTACTTTTGTAATATGCTGAATATTCAACTAAAATGATTTAATATCCATGTATGAGAAGCCTGAGTCACTATATTATGTATACCCTTTGAGAAAATGAAACATTAATCTTTAAAAAATAAGTCAAAGGGATATAATAAACCCACCTATTACATAATCATAATTTATTCATATGTATGCCTCAAGATCGTGAAAAAATTTATTATTTCATTTGAGCATAACCCATGGAAAATAAAATTGGTTTCAATAAGATTTAATCATTATAAACAATAACCTTAAAAATAAATAATAAGTATTTTATTATAGAATCATATCCCTAATGAAGCATAAGTAACATTAAAGGATGTTATCATAGATGAACAATAATTTTAAAGATCACATGAATATTTCTTAAGGAAAGTAACCATTACATTTTAAAATCAGTAATTAAAAATCTAGAAATTTCCTAAATATGTTGAAAATCATTTCATTTGAAAATAACCATGGAAGTCTTTAAGGGAATCTTCAAATGAAATATTAGTTATGACGATGGTAAAATTTATTCATGTGGTTTATGTTAAAAAAGATTTCATTCAAAACATTGGTAAAAAGGACCTCATTCTGAAAATGATAACAAGATAAACGAGATTAAAAATAAATATAATAATTAATTTGGGAAAATTAAAAAAAACTTGAAAATATTTTAATTAAAATATGTACATGGAAGAAATGATTCACAGTTAGATAAAAAAATTTGTTTTTGTTAAAAACATTATTTCAGTATTTTGAGTACTTTAAGAGAGCAAAATGGATGGAAAGAATTTAATTTGAAGATAAAACTAGTTTAGAATAAAATAAATAACACTTTTAGAGCTATATCAGATAATTTTATCATCATAAATTTAAGTATAAAAAATCCTAGTAAAAAGTGTGATAACAACATAAAAACATTATATCAATTACGAAATTCTTCATAACAACTCTAGAATTCTATATTATGAATTAAAATTTATAATAATTTTATCTGAAAACCATATTCCTACCAATAATACCATATATTTTCCACTTTTAACATTTTAAAACCCATTTATTCATAATTATTTATTAAAATTATTGTTTCTTGGTATTCTTTTTTTCATGGAAGTTTCAGCTCTCCAATTCTGGTCTTTATACATCAACCATCGTTTCATCATCTTCATAATAGTATTAATGATATAAATATCATATATATATATATATATATTATTTTTATATTTATAACCATTCATAAAAGTTATTTATAGAAAAATGAAAATCTACTTTCATGGAGATGGTAGTTCATACTTACACATGAACATTTTATTCATTTTTTTTATAAAAATAAAAGAAAGATAAATAATATGGATATCATTATAGAAACATAATAATATAATAAATTAATATATATTTATCAAATCCATCATTATATCCATCAATTTTATGTGGTGATGGAAAATGAATCATATCTCTACGTGTAGGCGGAAGTCTACACATACACATGAGTGACACTTTCATTTCCCATTTGATGAAAATGATGTGGAAAATGGGTTTTCCAACATTATAATGACATACAATTATATTTAATATACTATATTAATCACTTTATGATACATACATTTGATTTATCAAATGAAAAAATATAAATAAAATTGAAATAGCTCAGTTAATATTTATACCTCTTCTTTGAGAGACTTCCTTTGGCTTACATATCATGCCTAGAATAATTGGTCTTAGGAGAAGACGAGAGGCTCTAGGTAGAATAGACAGAATCTTGTAAGTTATTCAAGAAGGTATTGTTCAATATATAAGTCTTAAAAGTCATGAATAATTAAAGAGGGTAGGCACCCTTTTATAAGTGAGGTATAGGACACACATGGAATTACTTAAAAGATTTAAATAATATAATGTCGCCTTCTCATGAAAATAGATCTAGATGGGAAATAATTCAAATGTATGATAACAAATGGTAAAAATATCTCAATAAAAATAAGAATTAAATAAATTTATTTGGAATTCATACCGTTATCTCTTAGTTTAACCAAACCGCCCAGTAAACAGGTTTTAACCTAAAATGTGGTAACCAAATTTTAATGTTATTATTATTCATTATTATCAAAACTAAATGTGTACTCTTTTATAAATTTGTAAATGATGATTAAAAATAAGGAATATATTTTACCAATTCAATTTCTATAATTGGTCTAATTAAATTTAAAATGATGAACATAGAACGCAACCAAAACCTATTTTTAGAAAAATAAATTTTGAAGTATAAATTGGATTTAAATTAATTCATTACCTAGTAAAAATAAAAAAATGAATGTTAAAATATTTTATAAAATTCATAATCAAAAATTTTCATTAAAAAACTAATCAATAATTAATTAATTATTTTTTTGATAAAAACACATCATGCAGATAAAAATAGTTTTCTTAAAAAATAACTCCTTTTACCTTCAAATAATTTTATCTCCATTCCTAACCCTTAAATAATAAATTTATAGATTATTATTCATTATTTATTAAAATTTAAAATATAATTAATTATAATTACTTTTTAAAATTGATAAATATACTTTGTTTAAATAATAAAACATAACATGTAGAAAAATACATTTCTTTAAAAAATATATCTTTTAATTATTAAATGATTTCATGTTTATTTCTTAGAAATTAATCAATAAATTTGAATTTAGGAAAACACACACATATATATATCATATTATGGGTAACCCAATTCATACCATAAAAACCAAGGATAAGTTATAAAAATATACCACATCACATGTTCATTTAGACTTAGGGTTGCGTGTAAATAAAGCTATCTAATACCACAAGTTTATTTCAATGGAAATGCATATAAAATAATATAGAGATACATTATACCCTTCATAAAATTAAATTTCCTCTTGAAATCATTTCACTTTGATGTAAAAAAATTGAGGATACTTATTTTTCATCACATTGTTGGATTCCTATGTAGCTTACTCATATTTATGATTCCTCTAGAGAACATTAACCAAGTCAGTATTATTATTTTTGGTAACATTATATATAGGAAACAAGATTATTACTAGTTATTCTTGATATAAAATATCATTCTATATTGGTAAAACATTGATTTTTATACATGAAATGGATCGTGTATGTACTTCTTTAGGAGATATATGTGGAACACATCATAAAATTGTGATTATTTTGGTGAAAGTTCTAAGAAATAAGATGCCATCCCTACTCGATAAAGGATATTAGAGGGGACAATATACCTAGGGATTAACTTTCAATTACATCTAAATATCATAACCTTCTTCTCTGGAGAAACTTGTAGGAATAACTTATCACCAACTTCAAAAATCATATATCAATAATGATTGTTGGAAAAACACCTCTATAAACACTAAGATTCTTTGATATACTATCAAATAGATCAAAACTTCTATTCCATTTACTTAGAAAGCTCATTCCCCAATATCTTTATTTTCCAACTTCATCCCATCACATTGGTGTTCTATATTTCCTTTTATAGAGGTCTTCATTTGGAGCCACTAGAATAGAAGATGGTGTTGATCTCATTTAGATATATGTATACATGATAAATACTTCATAATGTGTTGATAATATCAATCCAATATAAGAAAACTATAGTTTAATATCATTTTGGTTATTCTGGACCAAATTTCAAAAAATTCTTTCTTTGATGCATCTGATGATATACCCTTTCTTGAGATTATATGAATCAAAAATGAAACTTTTTGTATCCAAAATTCCCACATGGTAAATTTCTCATATAGATTCTTCTACATTATAGTCTATAATATATTCCTCAAGTTATCTTTATATTGTTCCTTAATCTTGGAATATTTTTAAATATTTCTTACAAATACTACCAAAAAAATATTAAGGTAATCTTTAAAGACATTATTTATTAAATGCAGGATGATAGTAGATAAATTAGCAAAACCAAATGGCATCACTATAAATTTATAGTTTCCGTATCTAAAATAAAAGGTTATCTTGGGAATTTTTTCACTTTTTAGTCTCAATTGATAGTATCCAGATTGAAGTTCAATCATATAAAAATATTGATCTCCTTGTATTTGATCAAAAAAATAATTAATATGGGTAAAATGATACTAATTATAGATTGTGATCTAGTTATATTCCCAATAATAAATGAAAAGTCACATTGATACTTCCCTCTCTTAACAAAAAGAATAGGTTCACCTGTGGTAAAACACTTAGTAGAATAAATACCTTATAAATATTCTCTTGGAGTTTCTTCTTCAATCCTTATAACTTAATCAGGTCTATTCTATATGGAAGGTGTAGCACCAAGTATGAGTTTTATTGGAAAAAAATCATGATTCACTAGAAGACTGGGAAAATCATCTTGAAATACATTATCAAACTCCTATACAGTAGGGATATCCTTAATTTTTAGTTTCTCCCCAACCATATATGGTAAACAGCGACTTTTAATAGAAATCATTACCCATACAATGAATGTAATTTCCATTGTATATTCATAATTATCCTCACACCAATATATGAAAATATATTGCTTAATAAAATCAAATGTGAATTCTCATAATTGATAATTAATATGTTAATTATATAAATACATTCAAATTATCCTAAAAATAACATAAAATTCAACTAAGGTAGAATAAAAATATTTACTAGAAACATATTCCAAAAAACATTAAGAAGAGACGAATCAAACACTTGAGATATGATCATCATACCATTAGGATTTTTCAATAACAATTAAACATATGATTATTCAGGTGGAAATGTGACACACTTATAAAATTATTCATATATAATAGAGTGGGTAGATCATAAATCAAACAAGACATTAGTAGTTCTATAGTAGATAGTAAGTGTAAATTTCACCACTTTATTCTCATATGCCACATTAGTATTAGTGATCTCATTTAATTTACTTTTTACTCTAAAATTTTGAGTCCACTAATGTTATTAATCACTATTAAACCTTAGATTAGATCACTGGTAAGCATAATTATCATAATCAATTTGTTTAAAATATTATATTGTCAGTGGTTTATTCTATGTAGATTTATCTCAATTTAAATCATTATCTAACTTATTCCCATCACTTTTGAATTAGATTATAGATAATATTCATTTAAAAACTTAAAGAATTTACTAGTCCCCTTAAGATAATTTCTTCTATGTTTCTTCCCATTCTTATGAAATAAATTAATACTCATCTTCTTCCCTCTATGGTTTTTATTATTATAATTTCTTTTTAATTACCTCATTATTTTCATAAAAAAAATCATGGGATTGATGGGTGAATCTGGTCTCTATTTCTACCATGAGATCACTTTGAATGATTTTTTGATATCTAATAAAGTAGCTTAAGTCTAATTCTCATTGGAGACTTGGTTTTATGCCATTGCAGAATCGATCAATCTTATTTTATGGTTCAATGATAATACCTAAATAATACCTTGCATGTCTTGTAAAATTTTACTCATAGATTCCAATAGAACCATAATTATTATCCTTTAGCTTAATAAATTCATTCTATATTTTCATATATGGAATATGAAGAAGGTAATTATTAATAAATGAAATCCTAAACTCATCCTACACTATAGAGTTAATTTCTTCTTGATACCTCATATTCTTAATAAGGGTCCACAATTTATCTATTTCTCCTTCTAAAGGATAAATAGTTAGAATACATTTTTCATGTTCCAATCACTATGGAATGAATAATATTTTTTTAGTGGTACTCATATTTTGATCATCAATTATTGGATCATCAGATCTACTATAATAAGGTGTATATTTCATCAAGATAGACTCAAAATAATTTTTTTTCCTCATTTTCTTATTTTTAAGATCTTTATGATTCATGTCATGATAAAATTGTACAAGTAAAATAACAATATTTTTCATTCAAATTCCTTTAACATTAATTTATCATTAATAAAATAATTTCCATTTCCATTTTATTTAGTGTCAATATGATTCCTTTTGATTCCAACAATTGACTACAACGAAAAAACATAATTTTATAAATCATAATAATAGTTAGAAACTATATAATCAAGAAAATAATTTATAGGATATCTAAATAAAGACATGTTGTTTTCTATTAATGACACGTTTGGTTTAACCTTGGTAACCCATGGTCATAATATATTCAAATCCTTAATAATAGTTTATAATGAAAATGTGAATTAACCCACATATATTGACCGAAATGTTTCTTTCCAATTGCGTAGTCTTAAACCCATTCATTATGAATCAGTGATTATCGAGTTAATACCCAATCTTCCCCTTTCAGAGTCGTTACACCTTGGTGTATCTATTTCACAACCACTTCTACTTTCTATTATCTAGATAGGGGTATATTATTTCAAAAAACTACACTTCATTATTTACCATAATTTAGGTTATACTACTATAATTAGGCTTATCCTAGGGTCTCTCACTAATGTTTCCTCATCATAGTTTACAAAATAACTAAAACATTCTCTAATACCAACTAAGGTGAAACAAACATTACATATATATATATATTAAATCATATTACATGAATATTCATTACATTAACATTATGATTTATGGTATAACCATAATGGATTAGTGTATTTGGAAACGTGGATACAAAACCAACTGGTATATAAAATATCTATAGAATCTCCCACTAATATCTTCACAATTAGTATCATTCTAAGACATATAATACATAAATACTTTCTTCATATCCTGGGGAAAAGGAAAACTAAAAAAGGGTGAGCTTATATTCTCAATAAGGGTAAACATGAGAGATATCGACTAAAATGTATGCATAACATGACCATAATGGTATGATAATGTCATCTTAACATTCTAAAACCATACCCAACAATTCATGTATCATAATCAGGATTCATAGTATAAATCTTGGAATTTCATTAAAAATCAATCCTAAAGTAATCAAAGAACTTGTTACATTATAGAATGAAATTTGAATAAGATAATTTTATAAAATAGTTTCATTGAGTATGGTAAAACCATAGTGATAGAAATATTATGTCAAGTCTAGACACCAAGAAATTCATCACATGTTAGGTTTGGGATAACCACCAATATAATTGTTTCATGAATGGTATAACATACCATATAAATTCATTTCAAGCATGGGATAACATCTCATGTACCATTTGACTTCAAAAAATATTAATATTTACCCAATTAATTAGAGGGTTATAACAAATCCACTTATCAAATAATCATAATCCATTCATGGGTATTCTACAATATCATGAAAACATTTATCATTTCATCATAGCATATCCCATGGAAATAAAAATAGGTTATATAAAGATTTAATAATCATAATTAATGACCATAAATATAAATATTAAGGAAATTATCATAAAATCATATCTACAAAGAATCATAAGTAACATCAAAGGATGTTTCCATAGATGAATAATTCCCTTAAAACCCCACTAGAATATTTCTTTAATAAAATACACTTTCATTTCTGAAATATCTTATTTAAAATATAAGAACATCTAGAATATTAGTAAAAAAAATTTATATAAAAATATCTATTAATAAAATTAATGTAATATTTAATTCAAAGGGTAGTTCTGAAAGCGGGAAATTCATTAATGTAGTGTACGTTAAAACAATGATTATGTTTACACTTTTGGTAAGAAGTATATTATTCAAAAATTGACAAGAATATTCCTTTTTTATATTTTTATAAAAACTAAAACACAAGTAAAAATAACATTACTAAATCACTGTATAATAGTAAAAACATTCATATAATCATTTTAAATAAAATATGGACGTTGATGAAAATATTTCTGTGTGAACAGAAAAACAAAGTTGGTTTTTATAAAAAGAATTCTTTCAGTATTTTGAGTATATAGAGAGAATAAAATTAAATTAAAATTTTTAAATTCAATAAATAACTAGTTCATAATAAATTATATAAAATATTTGAGGGATATATTATATAGTTTCATCAATGAATATTTAAGCATAAACAACCCTGTAAAAAGTGAGTTATAAAGTAAAATCCTTAAAACATGTTCACCATGCATGAAAAGAACTATAAACTCATTTATAATAAATTAAAATTTATTATACATCTAAAAAATAACCATATTTATACCTATAATACAATATATGTTCCAATTAATACACATAAACACCCATTTAATAATAATTCTTTATTAAAATTTTTGTTTCCAAGTGTTAATTGTTTCATTTTTCATGAATGTTTCTGTTTTTCAATTATGGTCCTCATACATTGATAATTATTGAATCATATCTAGGAATTTAATCATAATATAAATATAATATATGTTTATTACATACATATTTTTAATTTTCCATAAAATTATAGATAGAAAAATGAATCGCACCGTTCATTGAGATGGTAGTCTGTAAAAATAAATTAATATTGTTTTCATTTTTTAATTAAATGAAATAAATAATGATAAATAATATTTTATCAATAAATAGTACTAATTATATCATATATATCATATATATTTATTAAATTTTTCATTATATCTATAAATGCAAGGTGGTGATTGAAAATTAATCATATTTCTATGCGGAGGTTGTAGTCCACACATATGCAAGAGCGATAATTTAATTTTCCATTTGATAGAAAGAATGTGGAAAATGGTTTTTAAATAATCATAATAATATCTCAGTATATTTATTTTATAGGATTATTCATGTTATGATAGATATAAAATATTTATATAATGTGGAAGAATAAATAAAATTGAAATAGATAGGTTAAGATTTAAACCTCTTCTTTGAGAGACATCATTTGGATTAGACCTTAAGCCTTGAAACATTATATTTGGAAGAATTAAAGAGGATATATGATGAAGGTAAGTAATCTAAGATGATATTTTGGTAGTTATTGGACATTATATAAGAAATAAAATTCTTGAATAATAGTGGATAATATGTTCCCTTTTATAAGTGTAGGAGCGAACACACATGGAATTACTTAAAAGAATTGAATAATATAATGCCATGTTCTTGGGAAAATATATCAAAATGTCAAATAATTAAAAGGTAGTTTAATATAGTGTTTAAAATTCTCCAAAAAATAAGAATTATACAACTTTTTTTTATAATTCATATCGTTATCTCTTAGTTTAACCATCCCCTCCCCTACTAAACATGTTTTAACCATAGTTGTGTTAATAAATTTTTATTGTTTTACTATTAATTATAACCAAAAATTAAAATGGACTCATTACCAAATTTAGATATATTGATTCAAATTATGGAATGTATTTTATCAAATTAATTTTCTTTAAGTGTCAGAATTCAATTTTAAAATATGCATGAAAAACCTAACAAAAATCCATTTGCTAGAAAAATGCATTTTAAGAATAAAACTAAATTTACCTTAATTATTTTCCTAGTAAATACAATTAAATTTATAAAAAAAAATTTATAGAATAAATAATATTATAATTTAATTAAAACCATTAATAAATAAAAATTTATTTAATTATTTATGATAAAAACATATTGAACATGTAAAAATAGTTTTCTAAAAAAGAAAACTCATTTTACCTTTAAATAATTTTATATTTATTCATAACCATTAGATAACTAATGAATATATGATTTTTAATTAATTAATATAATTTATCTAGATCTTTCATTGAAATAATTTTCTAAAAGTGATCAATATACTTTTAAAAAATAATTATACATTACACATAGAAAAGTATATTTCTTCAAAAAATAGGTCTTTTGATCATTAACCAATTTAATTATTATTTATTAGTAATTAATAATCACATTTTCATTTAGAGAAAAAATTATATATATATGTGTGTGTGTGTTAAATAATTTGGTTAATAATATTAAAATCCCTAAATGAAATGGCTAGGTTATAAAAGTATATTATATCATTAGTTCAATGAGACTTAGAGTTATATTTAGAGAAAGCTATAAAATATATGTTCAAATTTTTAAAGGAAATGCTAATAAATTCTTGGGTTGTTAAATGGGTTCCCCAGGATTGTCCCTTTTATCATATTCTTGTTGCTTTTTTTGGGTTACAATATATGGTAGAACCTAATTGGATTAGGTTACAAGAGTAATAGAGTGGGGTTTGTTTATATGGTGAATTGGACAAAGAGTTTTCGTCTTGATTATATAAGATTCATATATAATATGATTGAGAAAATACCATACCTACATTACTATGTTGTGAGATAAATTCAACAATGGACTCGTTAAAAAATATTTAAGGATCCATATTCAAATATTAAACAATCTAGTAGACTAGGATTATCTTTTTTACATATCAGAGGACCTTTCTGGTTTCAAGTTTTAGATAATTAGTACATAACTTATACATAAAAAACTATATTTTATAAAGTGAACATTTGTGATCAGTATCCATTTTTCCAATTGTATAAAACCTTTAAAATGAAACATATTTTCATTTCATAAAAAATCTTCATGACTTTAAACTTGAAATCTTCTTTATTATTAACCATCTATAAACTCTATTAAAAACTTTTTAAAAATATGGTATGAGCATAAAAATCTCAATAAGGTTCATAAAAAGAAGAAATCTATTGGTCCAGTAAAAAAATAAAATCCCATAAAATTTTTACCTCTATCTCCATATTAATTGAGAATGTGAAATAAACCATTTCCACATGAATAACACACACCATTTACTCAAAGAGAACCCTTAAAACCCATAACCAGAAAATGAAACCCCATTTTTGGAACCTTACAGAATTATATTAATAAACTAAGTATAAACCCCGACCGCAGTATCCTGAAGATGGTTACTACTTTATTACATTAAGATAAGATACAAGGAATAATATCCCAAATGACTGAATATCTTATTTTTCTTGGTAAACTAGATACATACATGATTAAAATATTACATTTTAATACAATAATTGTAACATATTTTTTTTATTTCTCCTGAATAACTTTATTTCATCCAACATATCCATACATATTAGTGATGGTAAACTTCATGGAATCTCAGGGAAAGGAAAAAAAATAAGGGTGAGCTCAAATGATCAGTAAGGGTTAATTATAATCAAATATATCATGAATCAATAGGAATAATAAATATTAAAAGGTAAATAATTGATCACACATGATATTTAAATAACTTGATTTCATGAATAGATAAGGCATAATCAATATGGAAAGTTAAATAACTAAAAAACAAGAAATTTAATCAATAAAAGAGAATAAAATGAATCTATAAATAATATCATTTCTAAAATATCATAGATAATGATAATACCCTAAATGATGATAATTATTAATTATTGGACGTCATGTTTCCTAAGCACATGATACCTTTACCACCAAGGTTAATTATAAAGATAGTTTAAAATTGGTGGGTAGAAGCCCATTTAATTAAGACTAGACAACTGATTTGTCCCATGAGACTATCTATATATCAAGGTGATATCATTAACTAGGCCCCACTTGTGTCTTTCAGTCCAAATAATTTCTAATATATCAATTAATTGATTTAATTCATCAATAATGTTCCTTATTAAATTTCTATTTTGAGTAAAGAATACAGATTTATTATTATATCCCTAGATAATTGAATGAATTATTAAGTGAACAATATATGAAAAAATGTTATAATGTTTACAAAATAATCATATCCATTATAAATAATGTTTATATTTAGGGAAAATTTAATGTCTAATAATCACAAGAAGGTGAATATTTCAATGGAAAGTTATTAACTACAAAAATGAATTAAATAAGTGAATGTCAACACTTTCCTTAGTCAGAATAATAATAAAACATATATAGAAATAATTAGGATGGTATCAATACAATGTATACCCATTTGAGTAATAAAATTAGTTTTTCCATTGATAAATATAATTAACATAAAATATATTTAAAAAAAATCACGAGGAAAGTATCCTTTTCATTTTGAAAAACATGTTGAAAATAAATTTTCTTTAAAAATAAATTTTAAAAACATTTTATTTAAAAATATTATTGTATAATTACAAAGGAATATTTAAATAAATGAAGGATGTGTTAGTGGGTAATTACATATATGCAATAGAGAATATTCTATTTTCACAATAAAAAGGTCATAAAACTTTCATTTTCAGAAAATGAAAAGAATATTCTTTGATTTTTTTTATAAAAAGAAATAATGGGTAAAACTTTATTTTAATAAATCATTTTGAAAATTTTAAAGGAATTTTTTTAATTTTTTTAGAAAAGAATCTTTTCTAATAAAACAGATTTCTGATTGAAGAGAGAAATGAAGTTGGATTTTATAAAAACATTCTATTGATAATTATAAGTACCAAAGAGTGGGAAAATGGTACTAGCAGTTGAAAAAATATCATTAATAAACATAGTAAAATATAATGAAATGTTTTATTAAAAAATTATCATATAATTTCCATTAATGTAAATTAATGAATAAACAATCTCGATTAGAATTAGATTGTGAAATAAACCCTTAAAATGATCATAATGTAGAAGTGAGAATTAATAAAAGAATTGATTATGTGTATAAACTTTAAATAGACATGAAACATGGGTAAGAACAATAATAGAGAGACAAAAATTCATTACACACATAATCTTATAATATTAATGACAACGTAGAAGTAATATAACCCCTTAAAAATAAATTGAGATATGAAATTTCCTTACCACTTGGTATCTTTAAGTTCAAATCCCCATATATGAAATAATTCAAATTAAAACTTAATATACTATGAATAATGAAGTATTAATGATATTACATGTTAAATGGGAAGTATATATATCATAAAAATAAACTAGGTGCATAACATTACAATATGCCTCAATGAAATGAAATTGAGTTGAAATCCCTTACCTTATACTTCCTTTTGGTTGAATGGGATTTAACCTCATGTATAGTGATTTTAGTCATTTCATTAACTTAAAACAGAACCATATTAATATTTATAATATCATATATTATCCTTTTACAAAATCTTATCACTCTTTTCTTAATAATCACTGATTATTTTCATTGCTTTGGGTAATAACTACTTTGTTTTTTGAGTAAGTTATGACTTGTTATTTTTTTCTTATTTCTAAGATCATGATTTTATAAAATAAATAATTTAAATTATGATATAAATATAATATATATTTATTATATATTTATTTATATTAATTCCTAAAATTTGGTGATAGGAAATGAAATACATCGTTCATGGAGACGGTACGTTGTACGTACACATGAAAATTGTTTCCATTTTCTTGTCATATTGAAAGAAATAAAAGTAAAAGATATATATATATATATATTATCATTATAATATAATTATTATGTAATATGTAACAAATATTTTTTTATAACTATTCTTAATACATTCCATTTAATGCGTGAAAGAATCACATCGCTTCGCGAACCAACAGCCTTTCATACACATGAGCGATGATATCATATTCCCAAAAAATTGAAAGCTTGAAGATATGTGTGATAAAATAATTATATAAGAATAATAACATAATATATATAATTTATATTATAAATTAACTATTATAAATCATTATTTTAGACCATTAAAGGTAGTAATGGAAAAACGAATGACATCAGTTCACGAGGCGGTAGTCCATCATACACAAAAATAATGAATTTATAACCTATTTGATGGAATTTTGTGTGGTTTTAGGTTATAAAATTATTATAAAAACATTAAAATTATATTTAATATACTTAGGTTATTATATAATCACTTTATAATAAAAATATTAGGAGGTGGAGAAAGAAGTAAAATAAAGAGACTTGTTGAAGAATGTTACCTTTTCCTCAGGTATCTTCCATTGGTTTTCACAAAAAGCTACCTAGGATGGATTTTGGAACATAATAAGGGTTATAATATTATTATAGGGATTTTGGAGTGTTATTTGGGTAGGTATTGTCTGAAATAATGTGGTTTTAAGGTGTGAAGTGGAGAGAAGAAGGGGTGACCTTTTATAAGTGGGGTGATTGGCACAATTATAATGTTATGAAAGTGTAAATTCCACCCACATTATTTTAGGTAAAAATTACCCAATAATGTTACATTATCCATAATAAAAGTGATAAATTCTAAATAATTCCATAAAATGGGTTTTAGACATGTTTTGTTTAATTTTTATACCTTATATTCTATGTTTAACCACTAAGTAAACTCATTTTCTCCTTAATCGATGTAATTAATTTTAACTATTTTAACTAATAATTTTGGTAAAAAATTAATTTGACATAATTAAAAATTAAAAATTATTATCATTCCAAATATAGAATCCATTTTTCTAAATTCAATTCCCAAAAGTGGAAATTTTAATTTAAAATTAATCCCCCAGACAGGATAAGAAATCGTGTTTTTAAAGAAAAAATGCTCAAATGTTTAAAATGTTTTTATATATAAATTCAATATGAAAATAATTAAAATGAACTAAATTTTTTTAATATATATATAATTTAACTAGTTTTACTATAAAACCAATTAAAAATATAATTTTTACATTAAAAAGTATTTTGTTCAAAATGCAGTTTTCAATTAAAATCCAGTACTTTCAGTATTCATCAAAAAATGAAACTTCTTAGAAAAATACCAAATATTCACCATATAATAATTTTGGTATTCCAATTTCAAAAATTAATTTTATTTTTTCAAATAAATTTTCTAAACATGTTAAAATTTTATTTTAAATTATTTTCACCAAGCATGATTAAACCGCCTTTGAGAAAAAAATTATTATTTCTCAAAAAACATTTCTTTTCACTAAATGGTCCTTATTTTATTTATAATATAAATATAATAAATAAAAATGTGTAAAATATATATTTTCATAATTTAGTTAATCCTTTTATTACCTACCATTCCAACAGCTAATTGATAATTTTCAAATTAAATATTAATAATAATAATAATATATTTTTGTTTAATAAAACTCAATTTTGTGTGTACCACAAGCTATTAGAGAAACTAGTTCTTATGTGTAACACAATATAAACTCAGTGTTATGTAAATTGAAATGTATTTAATTTATTTAATTTATTTAAAATAATAAATATATCATAAAGTCTCATGATTTTATATTCATTTTTATGCTTGGTGTTTTGTGTCATACACAATATCGAATATAATGTTCATATTTTAAAATTCAAGGGTGTTACATTCTCCCTGACTTAATTAAATTACTAAAACACACTTTAAAATTCATCTGAGTAATTATTGTTTAGATATTTGAATATAAATTTATTAAAATATCACATCATGAGAAGGGTTGGTAAAACATCCTCTTCATAATAGAGAATGTGAAGTAAAAAAGGTTATATGGAATAAGACATTACTAGTTTTCCAAGTAGGAGAATATTAGTTTTAAGTGAAGATATGTACATGGAGGAAAACCATAAATATTTATAGATAATTATTGAGGCCATTGATCAGAAGAAAGTGAATAATCAGTGGAAAGCTAAGGGACTCATAGCCTTAAATCCAATAGTTGTGAAAAGGTTAATGATATCATCATAAACGATGGTAGTAGGATATAATTTTATTTCAATATAATTTTCCTAATGTTGAGGAATTTTTATACTCTCTAAGAATATAAGGAATTATACTTACTTGATATATTTCTATTTTATAAACACAATTTCATCCTTTGGATGTCCTTCAATCCATTTCCAATTCACCACTTACTCCAAAAAATAAATATCCATAAATGATTTTTTATGCCTGAAGAACTAAAATTCACCTGTAACATATTATAAGATCCCTAAAGAGTGATAATTTTTTCCATCTATATATAACTATTTTATAAAACAAATATGTTTATAACATGTTTTCTAATATAATAAATTAATATCAAATCATAAAAATTATCACTATTGGTTCATCGGTAATATTTATAAATCAAATAGTTTAACTAAAAATAATGACATATTAATTAGGATATCACTTAGGCCATTGGTAGGTGTGAAACCCTTATCATTCTTCAGTCACGGGTTTAATCCCCATGACCTTTCTAGATAGCATGGGTTTTTATCCTTCATGTAATTTTTTACTTTTTATAAACTATGTTAATATAAGTCCTATAATGTTCCATAAAATGTGATAAACATCCTTGAAATAAAGTTAATCATTAAATAACATTTTTACTATGGTTTTCAATACATATTTTTTTTATGAATCTTAATTATATTATTTTACTATAATTTCATTAATAATCATATTAACCCTAAAGGATATTAATACCTTTAAATGTTGGTCTATAAAATATATAGAAATTATTTTTCAAATATATTTTCCACTAAAACAAATACCTTCTATAAATTTCTCCCAAATGTCCTTAATCTTGGTATAATATCATCAAATAAAAGCTAAAAATATTTTTTTATATCCTTGAACTTATTTCAAATATTGAACCCATTAACCCATAATGGTATCTATAACTCTTTAGTTAATAAAGGAATATATGATTATAAAATTTAACATGGTCTTTTGATGTTTCTGGATTATTATAATAGAAATACCATTTGTAAAATACTTCTAAAATTTAATTCTTGAATCCCAATTCATAAATAACTTTTCCTTATTATTTCCACATAGGTTCTTCTTTGGTCTATGGTTTATCGAAGGTCATTCATTTTCATTTTCTATTAAAATACTTAAAAATGGTTTGTATAGAAAATATGAATTATCGTAAGCATATCCCATGGGACTGTCAAACTAGGTGTGCAATAAGGCTCGTTATTTTATACCAGGTAATGCTCAAGTCAATCCAAACATTCCTTTTTTAGAGTTATTACCCCTAGGTACATCTATTCCAGAACAACATCTACTTATAGTATCTATATAGGTATGTATTGCATGGAAATATCACAAAATCACTACCTTACCAAAACATTGATATTTTTTATACTTATCCTCAAATTATATCTTAGGACTATGATCCTCAATCTATGTTCTACTAAATATAGTAACCATGGTTTCTGAAAATATTACTTTGATACCAACTGTAGAGACCCCAACCCTAGTAGCCCGGAGCTAGTTATTACATTATTATATGCACATAAGATACAAGGAATCACATCCCAAAGGTCTGAATAGTTTATTAGTATTGGTAAACTAGATACATAAATGATTCAAATATTATACTTGAATACACAAATTACAAAATAATTTTTTCTTCTTTCTAGGGAATAAAAATATTCTATTTAGAAAATCTCTATGTATCAATCATAGTAAACTTCATGGAATCCTAAGAAATGAAAAAAATAAGGGTGATATCAAATTATTAGTAAGGATTTAGTATAATATAATATATCATGAATCAATAATAATAATGAACATGTAAAGGTAAATAACTAATCACACATGCCTTTTAAATAACTTTAATACATGAATGGATAAGGAATAATCAATATGAAAAGATAAATAACTAAAAAAATTCCATTTAATCAATAATTGATAATGAAATTCATGGAGAGATAACATCATTGTGGAAATATCTAGGATAATGATAATAACTAAAATGGAGGTAATGCTTAATTATTTGACTTCATGTTTCCCAGGAACATGATTCCTTTACTGTAAATATTTATTCTCAATAGAGTTTAAAACTTATGGGTAAAAACCCATTTAATTAAGGCTATAAAATTAATTCATCCCATGAGACTATTGATACATCAATAGGATATCAATAATCAGGCCCCACCCGGTCTATAGGTCCAAATAATTCATCATATATTGAATAATTGATTTAATTAATAAACGTTGTGCCTTATCAAATTTATATATTAATTAAATAATACATATTTATCAATATTTCCCTAGATAAAAAAATAACTTTCAAATTGAAAACCATATGTAAAAAATGGTATAAGGTTTATGAAATAATCAAATCGATGATAAATAATGTGGTTATTTAGGATAAATTTAATTTCTAATGATCATAGGAATGTGAACATTTCAAGGGAGTGATATTGAATAAAAAAGAATTAAGGAACTGAATGTAAATACTTTACTTAGTCAAAATGATCATAAACCATCAATATAATGAATTAGGATGGTATTAATACAATGTATTCCCATTGTATTAATAATAAAGGGTTGTTTTAATATATTAATAGTGTTACCACAAAATGTTTTTTAAAAACATTATTGAAGAAAATATATTTTTCATTTAGAAAAATATTTTTAAAAAACATTTTTCATTTAAAATAACTTCTAAAAAAATTATTTAAAAATAACCATGAAAAATTGAAAAGTAATCTTCAACTAAATGATTGTCATGTTGTTAGACAATTTTGTACATGCTATAAATAAAATTCTATTTGTACAGTAAAATGGTTTGAGAAGTGGCTTGTTCAGAATGCAATAAGAAGATTCCTTTGAATTTTTTTTTTAAAATCAAAAAAATTATGTAAAATATATTTTAAAAAAGAATTTTTAAAAGTTTAAAGATAAGTTTTTTGAAAACGTTTTTAGAAAACCTGGTTTTGTAAGAAAACAAATTTATGACCAAAGAGAGTAATAAAGGAAGATTCTATTAAAAAAAATTCTCAATAATTTTAAGTACCAAAGAGCGGAAAATGGTAATATCAATTGAAATCGATCATGAAAATATACTAGATAAGAAAATAAAACGGTTTTTTAAATAATGATTATATAATTTTCTTTAATTTAAATTAAAGAATAAATAATATTGATGAGAATGAGATTGTGAAATAAACCCTTAAAATGATCATAATGTTGAAGTGAGAATTAATTAAATAATAAATTATGTGTATAAATTATAAATCCATATAAAATACATTTCAATATAAAAATATATAGTCAAAATCCATTATAAACATAATCAAATAATATCAACAACAACATAGAAATAATATAACCCAATGAAAAGAAATCGAGTCATGAAATTTATTTACCAGTTGTTAACTTTAAGATAAAATATATTTATATGAAATAATTTAAATTTAAACTTAATATAACATGAAGAATGATTTTTTCATGATATTACATGTTAATGGGGATGTATATACAACATAAAAAATAAACTAGGTGTATAAAATTATAATATGTCTCAGTGAAATGAAATTGAGATAAAATTCATTACCTTTTAGTTCCTTTTTGTTGATCATGATTCAACCTCCTATATAGTTGTTTTAAACATTTCATTAGCATAAAATAGACCCATATTAATATTTATAATATCATATAATAACCTTTAACAATATATTATCACCCGTTCATTAATAATATTGTATTATTTTCATTATTTCGAGCAATAATTTCATTGTTTTTCGAGTAAGTTTTAATTTTGTTATTTTTTTTGTTCCACTTACATAGATCATGATTTCATAATAACTATAATGTGAAGCATGATATAAATTTCATATATATTTATTATATATTTATTTATAGTTATTCCTAAAATTTAGTAATAGGGAATGAAATACATCGTTCATGGAGACGGTAGGTCATACATATCTATTAATGTTTTTTTTATTTTATTATCATATTGAATGAAATAATATATATATATATATATATACATTAAATTATAATTTTATTTCTTATACGTCACATATATTTTTACACCCATCCTCAATACATTTCATGTAAAGTGTGAACGAATCACATCACTTCACAAGGTGATAATCTGTTGCACACATGAATGATGATATCATATTCCCACAACATGTAAAGCCTGAGGTTATGTGTGATACACTGATTATATAAATATAATAATATAATATATATTATATATATTATATATTAACTATAAATCTACCATTACTCCGAACCTTGAAAGGTGTTAATAGAAAAACGAGCAACATTAGTTCACAAGGTGGTAGTCTATCGTAGACATGAATGATGATTTCGTAAAAAATTTAATGGATGTGCGAATGGTTTTAGGTAACACAATTTTTATAAAAAAATAACACTTTATTTAATATACAGAGTTTATTATGTCATCATTTTATAATAAAATTTTAAGGAGTTTGAGAAAGAAGTAAAATAAATATGCTTGTTGCAGAATGTTACATCTTCTTCAGGTATCTTCCTTTGGTGTGTGATAAACCCTTCCTAAGATAGAATTAGGCCAAAAATAATGATTCTATGATGAGTAGAGGGAATTTTGATAGTTATTTGGGTAGTTATTGGATAAACCAAACTAGTTTGAAGGTTTGATGTGGAGAGGAGAGGGGTGACCTTTTATAAGTGAGGTGAGTGGCATAATTGTAATTTTTTGAAAGAGTGAATCCCACCATTGTTTTTTTATGTCACAAGGGCCAAATAATTTTTCATTGTTGATAATATATGATATAAGGTATATATATTTCCATAAAATGGGTAATAGATATATTTTGGGTCATTTTTACACCTTATATTCTAAGTTAAACCACTTAGTAAACTCATTTTCTCCTCAACCGTTGTAAATAATATTAACTGTTTTCACTAATAATTTTATTAAAAATTTAATTTGAACTAATTAGAAATAATAAATTATTAAAAATCTAAATATTTAATTCATTTTTGTAAATTAAATTCACATAATTGGAAAAAATGAATTTATAATTAATCCCACATATGAGACGAGAATGTTGGTTTTTTAAAGTTAAAATGTTCCATGTTTACAAAGTTTTTATATCTATAGTAAATATGAAACTGATTCCAATGAACTAAATTATATTAATATATTTATAATTTAATAATTTTGACTTCAATACCAATTTAAAAAATAATTTAACATTATAAATTATTTACACGAACAGATAATTTTCAATTAAAATCCATTATTTTTTACTATTCATCAAAAAACAAAACTTCTCAAAAAATCCCAAAAATTTATCCTAAGATAATTTAGGTATTATAATTTAAAAAATTAAGTTTATTTTTTCAAATAATGTTTCTAAAATTGTTAAAATTTAATTTAAAATTATGTGTGCCAAGCATGATTAAACCTTCTTTTTTGAAAAAAATACAGTTTTTCAGAAAACATTTTTTTTATTTTCAAGGATTATTATTTTATTTATAATAAAGAAATAATAAATAAAAATTTGAAAAATATATATTTTCATAAGTTATTTAACCCTATTATTACCGTCTATTGAAATGTCTAGGTGATAATTTTCATATTAAATAATAATATTAAGAGTATATTGTTGTTCATTAAAACTCGGCCTTACGTGTAAAGAAACCCATCAGAGAAACTTGATATTGTTTGTAAGGCAAGATAAAATCATATTTGAGTGCATTAAAGGATATATAATTTATTTAATTTATTTAAAATAGTAAATATATCGTACAGTCTCATGATTTTATATTCCTTTCTATGCTTGGTGTTGTGTGTCTTACAAGCTATGAACTATGATATTCATATTTTAAGTTTTCACGGTGTTAAAAACTGTTTTAGAAATAAATGGAGACTAGTTAAATCCATAAAATAACCCCTCACTCTGGATAACTCCCTTTTGCTTTCCTATAAATACATGAGACATTACCCAATGCATTGGATCTCTATTTGGGTGCACCCATCATATAAGCTATATCAGGCTTACCCATCAAGTAAGATATACCAGGATAACCCATAATATAAGCTATATTGGGATCACCTATCATCATATATAATTATCATATACCATATCATGAAAGAAACATTTTTATTCTTATATCTTTTATCATAAAACATTTATAAAATCTTTTCAATTCATGTGCAATTTTTTTATAAATATTGAAATACCATTTATTTTAAAAAACCATTTCAAAAATAAAGTAATAATAAAAATGGGTTCTTATTAAAAGAAATCATGGTTTCATGTAAAGTAATACAAATTTGAAATATTGGTTGTAGTGGGAAGAAAAATCTATTGATGCTGTATTGGTTAAAATAAAATATTCCATTTTCATTTTTTAAAGAAAGTCAAAACATTCTATAAAAATATTAATTTTGAAATACATTGAATGAAAGTCAAGAGAGAAATAAAATTTCCTTTATAGTACTTTTATTTCTATATAAAAATATAAATAAGATGTTTTAAAAAACATGGGCATGGAATAAAAACAGTTTTTTGGGAAACTTTAAAAGATTATTTCTAAAAGAATGTTCCTTACCTTGAGTCCAACTCATCATTTATGTTATTTACCTTAATTAATAAAAAACTTACCTTAATTATTAAAATTATTAATATTTTTTTATTTCATTAATCATTTTATTTTATTTAATACCATGTTATATATAATTACATAATCAATTAAGTTTACATCAAACATTTGATGATATTCAGCTTATATGTCATAAATTACTTCAGTAGGTTGACTACGGTCAATGAGGTCATTGTTAAACTATATCTAGAATACTAATCATAACACAATTATCATTTTTATAAATCAATTATACTTTAAAACCCATATTGAAATATGTACATGAAAAATGAACTATGTTATAATCTTGGAGAAGGTAGGTTGTATGTACCTATAAGTAACATTTCCATTTTTCAATAATCATTATGGAGAGAAGGTAAGTGATATTTTATGTTTCAAAAATTATAATTATATCATAAATATAATATTATCTCTTTAAATACAATTATATACACGATCCATATGATGTGCTATTGAAAAATGAATCACATCACTTCATGGTGGTGGTAGTCCACACGTACACATAAACGACGTTATAATTTTTCAATGAAAGAAAAAATAAAAATTAGATAATATATTATCTTTAAAGAATTATAATTATTTCATTAATATCATATATATACATTAAATCCATTATTATATCCATAAATGATAGATAGTTATGGAAAACTAATTACATCAGTTCATGAGGCAGTTGTCTATCGTACGAACGAACATGTATTCATTTCCCATTTTAAGGATAAAGTATATGGATATAGGTTACTCCAATAACATAAAAAATTCTTTTTATATGGTAGATAATAATAATATTATATCAATATAGAAGAATATTTTTTATTTAGGTGGAATAAGAAATAAGACTAAAACATTTAGTTAAAAGATGGACCTCCTCTTCAGATAATGTCATTTTCTTTACACCTTAAGTACTCTAAAGTTGGGATTATTCCTTAAAAAATACCTTTATAATGAGTATAAGGATTCTATGAAGGTATTTTTGTTATTGTTAGCTAAACCAAAAGGATTTTTAAGTGTGAATAAAATAGGAGATGAGGTTCCCTTTAATAAGAGAGTGGAGGGTACTCTATGAATTTCTTAAAGAATTAAATTAATATAAATTAATTATCAAGCTAAAATAGAAAAAAATTGGTTTTAATAGAATATAATATGAGTATGAGTCTAAATAATATCAAAAAATAAAATTTAGAAATTTTTAGAAATTTTTTTTACACTTATTTTTTTTAACCCATATCAACCATTTTTTATAACTATAGCAATAACAATTTTTTTACCATTTAGGGTAAAAGATAGATACTACAAAAAAATGGCCATAAAATGGATCATGGTTTATATTTCAAACCATATAATAATAACTTTGATAAATTTAGGATTTTTAGAAATTGAGTAATTTTATAAAATATTATTTATCATAAAATATCATTAATTTTAATTTTAGAACTATTCATTTACTTACACTTTAGTAAATCAAGAAAATAAAGGAACACAAATATAATCTATTAAAATTCCCTAAAGTAATGTATTTATATTAAAAATCATGGAAAAATATAATTAATTCAAATTATATCAATTTTATTATTTTTAAAATCATTTATTTTATTTTTCTATTAATTGAATAAATAGTGTGCATGTGTTTCATAGGTATTTAAGATAATGATTTCATCAATAATATTTAGAAAAAAATTATCATGATAAAAATAACTATTTATCTTTTAAATAACATTTTTTAACAAAATATTCATTCTTTTTACCCCATTTTGAAAAATTTAATTATAATAAAACAAAGAGAATGAAATTTTTTACTTTTCTTTACTCAAAATAATATAAAGTTCAAAATCAAGGCCAAATGGAAAAAAGTCATATATTCTTATTTTGGATTATTATGGATGAAGTGTAATACTATGATAAAATTATTTCATGTTTTAGGATTACTTTTTACTCCCTATCATGTTACTTTTACCCTTGATTAATCCATTTTACCTTTACTGTGTTAACAAAATTTATTATGATCACTATTCGTAATAGAAAAAAGGGACCAATTTCAAAAATTTAGAACACATGATTATAAATACGGAATCTATTTTTATAGATTCAATTCATAGAAGTGTAAAAATTTAATTTAAAATTTAATCCACAAAACATATCTAAAATAGTTTTTCAAAAAAATGTATATTAAGTATAAAAAAAGTTTTTATACCAAATTATGGTATAAAATTAATTACAAACATGATAATTGGATTTTGATAAATCAAAATGATCTATTTAAATTTTAAAAATAAACCAAAAAATAATTTAAATTTCTAAATACTTGAAGAAATCACTTTCAAATAAAAATAAGTATTTTTCACTATTCATTGAAAAATCAATCTTTTAAAAAACCCCCCAAAAATTAATCCTAAGATAATATTGACATGATGAATTCAAAAAAGATTTTAATTTTTTTAAAATAAAATTATGAAATTTTTCAATCATTCTTTTAAATAAACCATATAGTATATAAAAAACCAATTTGGTTAGAAATAAATCCTTTTCACTTTTTGAAGAATAATTTCTTAATATTACTATAATGAATATTACCCTATAAATAGAATTAATGAAAATATATAAATGATTTATCTTAATATTAACTTGGTTGTTACATTCTTCCCCCTTTTCTAAATTACAACCTTGTAATTTTTTCCACTTATTAAATAATTGGGGATATCTTTCCCTTATAACATTTTTATATTCCCATGTTACTTCTTCAACAATATGGTTATTCCAAAAAACCTTAACTTGGTGAATTAGTATATTCCACAACACATAATATATGTGGTCATGAATCTGTATTATTTTTTCTTATAAGAAATTTTATCTTCTCACTATGATAGTTCACAATTCACAACATGTGATGAATTTGAAAAATATTTAATTAACATCAAAATATTAAATAAGTTATATAGCTTGGATAAACTCATAGGCCAAGAAAATTGGTATGAAATTGATCCAAATTTATATAGTATTTAATATGGTCGAATAAACCATATACTAATCTTCCCCTTTTAACCAAAACAAATGACACTTTTCTATGGAGATACTTTAATAAAAACATGATCACCTTCATCAAAAGAAAGATTCTTCCTTCGGTTATCTACATTACTTTTCTTCCCACTCTAATCTATCCTTATATGCTTCTAAATTATCTTAACCTTATAAATCATTTAATCTAATAAATATGGTCCCATTAGTAGCCTTTCTCATACTTAATCCAAAAGAGAATGGGTTCGACACTACTTTATATATAATTCCCAAAATGTGTAATCTTTATACTATAATAGAAATTGTTATTATAAGAAAAGTCGACCAAAGAAAGTTGGTGATCCCAAATTACCTTCTAATAAATTGAATATTCATGAATAATTTCATCCATGGTATGAATCTTTCACTAAAAATATTAATAAAATGGAGGAAGAAAATCCCTATTGAAATTTAATTCAGTACCCAATGACTTCTGGAGTCCTTTCCAAAAATCAAAAGTGAACCTAGTAACAGTGTCAGAAATATTAGAGGGGGAACTCCATGTGACATTACTATCACCATGAGATACATTTGAGAAATTATGTCTATAGACAAAGTATCTTTAATAGGAAGGAAATGTTCTAATTTAGTTAATCAATCAACGACAACTAAAATTTAATTATTACCTTCATATTTATTTGGTAGCCCTACCATGAAATTCAGGGATATATTTTCCCATTTCCACTTGAGCACTAAAAAATTATAAATAACCCTCGTTGAAAGTTTTCATTCTACTTTATCCTGTTTAAAACTCAAAAATTCCATGGTAATGTTAAAAATATTACTTTTGATTACATCCCACCAGTAGTACTCTCAAATATCTATGTACATATCAGTGCTACTAGGATTAATGGAAAATGGAGAACTATGAGATTCACTCAATAATTCTTTATTTATCTTGGAATCACCTAAAAAATATAATCTTTTTCCAAATCTAATAATACCTTATTTATCAATATAAAACTCTTGAAACTTACCCTTATTAATATATTATACCATTTTCTATAAAACATGATAGTCTTTCTAATCTTGTATAATTCTTTATAATAGAGTTTAATGTACTAAAACATGATATAATATTGAATAAGTTCATGAATACACAATTTCTAGGCCAAAATCCATTAAATCATTTATCAAGGTTTGTTTTCCAAACATCACAAAGTTAATGTAGCATTATTATTATTTTACTCAAAGCATTTATTTCTTTTCTTTTCCTTTTTTTGATAGTAAGGAATCATGTATTGGTAATCCTTATTTAGTTCCAGCCATCTTTTTTTCCTGATGTTCAACTCTTTTTAAGTGAATATAAATTTAAAACTTTTATGATCAGTATATATTTCACACTTTACTAATATAAATGATTCCATAATGTTTTTAAAGAAAAAACTATAACATCTAATTCCAGATCATTTTTAGGGAAATTTAACACATGAGGTTTAAGTTTCCATAAATTATAATCAATTAACATATAAATCTGCATCATAACATAGTCATGTCTCATCATTGAAGCATCACTGTAGATGAAAAAATCACCTTTTTTAAAGTGTATGGCCAAAATTAGTTCATTCAATTGTCTTCATTTTAGTTCTTAAAAATAATCATCACACTCTTTCATCTAGATAAGGATAACTCATTTTCATGTTAACTTAGTTATTGGCCTAGATAACTAAGAATAGTTTTCAACAAATCGACTTTAGTAATATGTTCATCCAAGAAAACAAGGAATATACAAGATATTTTTTAGTCTTGGCAATTTTTAAACAACATTAGTTTTTGGAGGGTTAATAGTTATTCCATAATTAGAAATAATATACTAAAGGAAATAAACTCTTGGAAACAAAAAATCACACTTACTAAATTATACATATTTTATCTTTTCTTTTATCATTTATAAAACAATCCTTAGGGGTATTTCTTGATCCTCGTGAATTTTAAAATATAAAAATATATCATTAATAAGAACCACTAAAAATTTATATAAATAGTCATGGAAAACTCTATTCATCATATCCATGAATAAAATTGATTCATTAGTCAACCCAAATGGCATAACTACAAACTCAAAATTCCCATAAATTGCTTGAAATGTTTTCATAAAAATATATTCTTCCTTCACCTTCAACTAATGGTACCCTAACCTGATTTCAATCTTCAAAAAATACTTCTCTCCCTAGATTTGGCCAAAAAAATCATTGATATGTGTTAAAGGATACTTATTCTTAACTATTATGTTGTCTAAGGCTATATAATCAATTAAATGTCTCATTTAACCATCTTTATTTTTAACAAATAAAATAGGGACACCCCATGGTGAAGTTATAAGGGTAATGAAATATTTATCTAGAACTTATTTCAATATATTTTTTAATTCCAAAGGTTCTACTTGAGTCATTCAATGAGGGTGTGTTGAATTAGGCTTAACATTAAGCGCCAATTCAATAGTAATCTCAACCTCTCTATTATGAATAACACTAGTAAAATCATATGGAAATACATCCAAATACTCATTTACTAATAGAAAATCACTAATTTGAGTGGTTTTTTTTAAATAACTTGAGTTGGGTATCTTTCACTACCATTTTTAATCAATTTCTTACCTTCTTAGTAGGTTATAAAGGGTAAAAAATCATTGAATATAAATTTATTAACTCTGAAATTTATCCTAGTATGATAAACTAAATTCCAATACATACCCAATATAATATATAACACTATTGTGTAGAGTTGAACATTATTTTCAATAAATACCATACCACTAATAATAAGAGGATGGTTCTTATAAATCTTGGTTACTATAATATTTCCACTTAGCGTTTTCACTAAATGTTCAATCTTCTTTTTATGAGGTTATATTTTCCATTTTACATTAAAATTGTTCACAAATGAAGGAATTTGAAGATCCAAGGTGAAACACAAAATTTATGTAATTTTAATAAACAAGTAACATACTTTTCACCACTTCAATAAATGGACCAACAAAAACCATTTTTCTAAAAATTATTTTTACACATCAATTTTCTTCCCATATTAATGATTTTCACTCTGAATAACTGAATTGAGACACATTTTCGAAAAATTACCCAACTAATTGAAATTAAAACATATAAATATTGGATGTCTATCTATTACCACATTATTGTATTGTGTTTGACCCTTTTCTTTGCAGTTACAAGACTTATGATCAAGCTGAACACATTGGTAACACTATCTAAATCCTATCAAACATTCCATGAAATGTATTTTACAACACTTGGAACATGTTGAGGGATTACCTCTAGAGTTATCAGTTGAATTCTTATCCATTGATTTCCATATTGAATACTTCATACTCATTTCATCACAAGGAATGTGAGTATCAGCAAACTCAATCTACACTTTCTCATCATAATGAAGAACTTTCTCAAAATAGTAAAAATCTTATGAGGCTAAATATTTTCCTAAAATTGGTTTCAATCTAGGGTATAATATATTAATTTTATTATCAATGTCCCAAATGATATTTTTTATGTACCTGGACAACATTATAAAATTTGCTTCATATTTTCCCTATTGAATCTTCATCTTTTTATTTTAGTCCCAATAATTCCTTCTCTATTCACAGTAGAACAACTAAAGGGAAATATTTTTCGAGGAAAATATTCTTAAATATATCTCATTACATTGAATCAATATATCATCTCTTTATTGTATTCTTTATCAAATTCCACCATCGATCAACTTCACCTTCAAAATGATAAATTAAAATAGTAACCTTTTAATGTTCAAAAATACCATAAATTCAAATATCTTTTCCAGATCATTAATCCATCCTTTGGATACCATAGTATCTAAGAATCTATCCAAATATAGAGGATTTTTTTCCTAAAATATTCATCTATCAACATGTGTGTCTAGGGTAAAAATAGTTTCTCTCTAATAAGGATTCCACCATAATTTATAGTCTATTTCAACTAATCCATCACTGCAAAAAATTGCCCAGTTCCAATTCCAACTACTCCAGGATACTGATTTGGAAGGATATTTTCCACTTATTACCTTCCTATGTCCATATCACTATTATTTATAAGGAAAACCATCATGAGGAGACATTTATTAGACAAATATACATGGTAATATTCATATCATATATCATTTTAACTTAACAATAATAGAGGGTATTCTATTAACATTATAATAATCTCTAATTTTAGCTAAATTGTTTCCTTGATACAAACTATATGGACTCACCTTAAATATTACAGAATTTAGTGACTTGAGACTATAATTCTGTTTTTTAAATTACCTAGAATTTTTAAAGTTTAGTTAGGTAAAAACTCATACATATCAAAACCATATTTTATGAAGTAAATACTTCCAGTCAGTATCCATTTTTCCCATAATATAAACCCATTAAAAAGAAACATATTTTCATTTTATAAAAAATCTTCATGATATTAAAATTTACTTCTTCTTTCTCTTTACCCATCCTAAAACCCTGTATAAAACATTTTAAAATGTGGGATTAGCACATAAATATTAGTAATGGACATAAAAAGAAGTAATATTTTAGTCTAGTGAAAATATGAAAATATCAAAAATGTTTACATTTATCACAACATTATTTTTTAATATGAAATAAATAATTTCCACAAAAAAACACACCTTTTACTCAAAGGTAACCTTTAAAACCCATAAATAGAAAATAAAACACCCTTTTTGGAAACATGGAGCATTATATTTATAGTAAAAATAAAAAATAACTAGATCCAATTAAATCTATAGAAAAACCCCTAGTTAACTACTTCCTTTTTTCCTACAAGGACAAGGAACATTACCCAATGCATTAATGCACTATCTGGGCACACCCATCGTATAAGCTACATCAGGATCACTCATCATCTATAATGTATTAGGATTACCCATAATAAAAGTTTTATCATGCTCAATTTCCATTATTTATAATGACCATTTACCTTATCATGAATAAAACATTTATGTTCTCACACCTTTTATCATAAAACCCTTGAAAATTCTTTTGAACTCATCTGGATTTTTTTTTAGATATTGAAATACACTTTCCTTAAAAAACCATTTCAAAACAAGTACCTAGACCAAATGGTATTTAGTTTATATAATAATGGAATATATCAATGGAATCCAGACATCAAATAATGGTTGTGGAAACTATAAAATCCATGGATTTTGTATATGTTAAAATATAACATTCTTTTTTCTATTTTTTAAAGAAAGTTAAAACATTCCATAAAAAATCCCTTTGAATTACTTTTAAATAAATTCAATAGAGACATAGAATTTTCTTTATAATTATTTTATGACCATAAATATAAATTAATATGATTTTTTTAAATTTGGAAATGGAATAAATAGGTTTTAAGGGATACAATAAAAGAGGATTTTTAATAGAAAGTATATTACCTCGAGTCCAACTCATCATGTATGTTCTATATCTTACTAAATAAAAAACATATGTTAATTATATACTTTATTAAGAACAACTTTTGAGTTCGACCGTGATTTCATTTTATTTTATACCTGTTTATATACAATTACATAATCAAGTAAGTTTACATCAAACATTTTGATGGTATTCAGATCATATGTAAAAAAACACTTCGCTAGGTTGACTATGGTCAAATTGGCCATTATTCCACCATATTTATAATAATAAAAATTAAATAATTATAATTTTTATAAATCAATTAAAGTTTTAAAACAAACCATGAAATATGGTTATGAAAAATGAACAAAGTTACAATCATGAAGATGGTAGGTCATTCATATTCATAAGTAACACTTTTATTTTTCAATGATAGTGATGAAATAAGGTAAGTGTTATTTTATCACTATAGAGAGATCCTTATATAATAAATATCATATTTTATTATTAAATAAAATTATATATCATCAATATGATTTGGTTATGAAAAAAATATCTCATCGCTTCAGGGTGGTGGTGGTCCACACATACGCATGAACGACGTTATCATTTTTCAATGAATGGAAAGGTAAGAAATTACATGATACATACTATTTTAAGAATGATTAATATAACATTAATATTATATATATATATTTTAAATACATCATTATATCCATTCATGACAGGTATTGATGGAAATTAATTACATTAGTTCGTAAGGTGGTAGTCTGTTGCACGCACAAATGATGGTTTCATTTTCATTTTGATAGAATAAGGAGATAAATAAAGGTTATTAAATTAACATAACAAAATAAAATTATATATTAGATACTTATAATATTAAATCATACTGGTTAAATAATATTTGAATTATTTGGAAGAATAAATAATACTAAATCATTTGGTTAAAAGTTATACCTCTTCTTTGGAAAATCTAATTTTATTTATAATTAATACCTCTAAGGATGGTACTTTGTATAAAAAAAACCACTAGAATGAGTTTATGGATTCTAGGAAGGTATTTGGGTGGGTCTTGTACAAATAAAAACCTTTTTTAGTTTAAAGAAAAGAGAAGATGAGGTTCCCTTTTATAAGATAGGGGAGGGGAGCTCTTGATATTTTTTAAGGTATTAAATTCATATAAATTACTTTTTATGTTAAAATGTAAAATAATTGATATGATTAAAAAATAATATTATTATGAGTATAAATAATATCATTAAAAAATATTTAGACATGTTTAGATTATGTTTTTACCCTTATCTTTTTGTTTTTCCCATGCCAACCCTTCCTGACGATTACTTCGATAATAAATTTTTTACTCTTTACAGGTTTGGATAGTTTATATAAAAGAAAAATTAGCCCATAAATGGAACAAATATTATATTTTAAATAATATCACAATAACATAAAAAATTATAGGACTTTCAAGAACTTTAAATAATTAAGTAAAATATTATTTATTATTAGATTCCATCATTGAAATTTTTAAAATGATTTATTTACCTTAACTTTAATAACATCAAGAAAATAAAGGAAAAGAATATATTATATTAAAACTCCACAAAAAAATTATATTTATCTAAAAATTCATTCGAAACAATAATTAATTAAAATTATATTAATTTTAATATTTTTAATATCATTAATTTTATATTTATATTAATTAAATAAATATTATATCAGTATTGAATAAGCATTTAAAGTAATTATTTCATCAATAAAATATGTAAATAAATTATAATTATGAAAAAAATATTTATATTTAAAATTACCATTTATAAATGACCATAACTTATTTTTATCCCAATGTAAAAAAATTATAGATAATAAAACAAAGAGAATGATATTTTTTACGTTTCATTACATAAAATATTATAAAGGTCAAAATCCTGGTAAAATTGTAATTAAAGGTCATATATATATTTTTTTATTTTGGATGAAATATACTCACCTAAAGAAATTAATTAAATTTTTAGTGTTATTTTTGTGTGTCTTTATTACATTATTTCTACTCTTAATTAACCCATTTTATCTTTGTCGTGGTAACAAAATTTACTGTTGTTACTATTAGTAATGACTAAAAATAAAAGGTACATATTAAAGAAAATTTCCCTCCTGATTCAAAATATGGAATAAAATTTTATAGATTCAATTAATAGAATTTTTATAATTTAATTTAAAATTAATATCAAATAATACAATGAAAAATGTTTTTCCAAAAAATGTATTTTATGTATTAAAATGTTTTTATACCAAATACATGTATAAAGTTAATTCTAAAGAACATAATTGGATTTTTATTAATAAAAATGATCTATATAAATTTTAAAATAAATAAAAAGTTCAATTTTTCTTTTTAAATACTTGAAGTGAATATAATGTTTCCAATAAAAATCGATATTTTTCTCTATTCATTGAAAAATCACACATTTCACAAAATTCTCAAAAATTCATCCTAACATAATTTTGAAATGATGAATTAAAAAATTAATTTAATTTTATCTAATAAAAATTCTATAATTTTGATATCAATATTTTAAATAAACCATATAGTACATGAAAATCTATTTTTTCCCTTTTTAAAGAAAAATTAACTAATATTTTTATAATGAATACAAATATATAAAATTGAATTAATGAAAATATGAAAATGATTTATCTTAATATTACCTAGGATTTTACATAGTAATATATAGATCACAGTCTACTGATGAGTGTGTTAGATTTATAAAAGGGGTTATCATTTTAGTGGGACCCATTTAATAAAGTTCCTTATTTAAAATTATAATTCATCATCCTCATATGATAAAAGATTTTGTTGTAGAAAAATGGGATCATAATCAATATTTACCATGATATAAATCCTTATAAATAAAAGATAAATTTTGGAAATTTTCTTGACCAGTTCTAAAATTTAAGAATAGTTCTCACACATAAAAGAAAGTTCTATGTTTTGGAACAACCTCTTTATAAGAAACCAAGAGGTTAATCTATTCCATAAAAGGATTTGAATGAATTTGATAAAAATATAAAATAATTATATAAATTATACACACTCGTGATTGTTATAATGGTGCCTATGTTATAAAAAACATGAGACCTTGAATTCTTATCAAATGACAGATAACCTTAAAAAAGCTCTATGAAACGAAGGATAATATTGAATGGTATTAAGTGTATAATTCTATTTTGTAATGAAAGATATCAGAATGAAGCTCATTATACACTAATTTTCTTAGAATGATTAGGAATTTCAAAGGCTTTGAGAGTCTGTGGTTAACTCTTAAGCTTGAATTGTTCAATTGTTTCATTATTTTATCACTGACAAAATGGTTTCAGTAGTTTTTTGTGAATAATAATATGAATGAAATCAATGAACCATTAATGTACCTCCATAATATGTTGAGTATTATTGAGAATCACTTGGGAAATCTCGCCCCTAATACAATCTTGATAGTACAAAGGGATAAATGTTTATAGTTTTTAAGAAAGAGGGATGAAAAGAGGTTATGGAGAGTCCAAACCACCTTTTAAGTAGAATAAAAAGAGACAAATGAATGATCAAGATCAATTTTGATGTCCAAGTAATAGAGAAAATTATTTTCTTCCTTGAGACTTCAATACTTTAGGCATAGTTGTTTATATTATAATACATGTATTTTACTCATTTTTTAAGGATTAGAGAGTACAAAAATGGTTGTTTAAATGAAATGAGATGTGATTTATGATACATATCTGATTTTTATAATTAAATAAAATACTCTAAGTGATAATAAAATTGATTACACTGATTAGGGAATTACTTCTATATTCATTTAAGGAAATGTTCTGAAAATATGATTTAATTCAAAAAAAAATTACCTAATGTTCTTAAATTATTAAGGACAAGTGAAATTGGAATATTATTTAATATTCATATGTTATTTAGATACTATAAGTTTGTATAAGTTAAAACCATAAGAAGAAATGTAAGATGAAAATTTCAACAATTATTTTACAAGAATCAAATTATGGTCATTAAAATATAGGGGGTTTAGGAAGTAAAAGTGATAATTTAATAAGATTAGATTATCCCAGAGATACCTAGTGGAGTTTTATGAAAATATATGTAATTTAAATGTTATCTGTAGGGGCTATAGATATAATTCCTTAATTTTTAATGGTATTTGGTATAAAATTTATATTTTACAAGTTTTGTAAATATAAAAGAGTTCAAAATCAAGGGAATAATTGATAAAACATAAATTTTGCAATCAAATGTTTAAGAAAATTATTTCTAAAAAAATATATTCTTATAAAAGAATTTATCAAGATAATATTAATCTATATAAAATATTTTTATCTGTATCTTAATTAACTTATATGGTAAGAGAAGTGGTTTTATAACAAAAAAAATAGTTGTGAAAAAAATTGAGATGAATGATTTTATAAACATGGTTTGAGATTATTCATATTATAAAATATATTTAAATGGAAGATAGGAGTAATAGTGTTTTTAACACCCAAATATTTTAATTTATTATAACCTTTAAATAATTCAATGTGTTCGATAGCTTTCTCCACACGTAACACCAAACCTAAATGAAACCCTGTTATATTTAGATAAAATATAAATACTTAACTATGACCATTAAAACCTTGTTGTTGAATTTGTAGGAATGAATATGAGTAAACACTTTATGAAACATATGTATAATAAAATAAGTTATACTTTTAATATAAATGAAGTTTAATTAGTATACATAAATGTACTAATAAGATTATTTATTGTCTAGAAAATTATTTTTCTAAAAATTTCATTTTATGCGACATGCATTTTTATTTCACGAAATGTACAATTGATTATGATAAATTATTTTTTATTTTTATAATTGGTTAACACCAATTTACTTATTAAATGATATTCATTAATAATAATAATAGATAATATTTGAAAATATCATTTTCCAAAAAAATAGTTTTCCATTCTATTTTATTATTTTGTTTCAAAATTTAATTTATAAATTTTATAATTTTATTTTGAAATTTTGAACATATTTTTTGGATATATAATAACAATAAACTCTTGAAATTAATTTTTGGGCTTTTTTCTAGGATAATTGTTTTAGAAAAATGGTGAAAAAATACTGATTTTTCCAAAAATGTTACATTTATAAAATTATCATGATACAATAATGAAATTAATTTTTTTGAATAATTTTATATAATATATATATATATAATAAGACATTTAAAAATATAATGTTGTTTCTTGTAAATACAAGTATATCATTTTGGAATCTTTAGTAATATTTTACTCTAAATATTTTTTATTCAATTTTATTGAAAAAACTATTCTTCTTACATGTAGAAATAAAATATAAAAAATAGATTTTATATTTTATATCCACATGATCATATCATATAATATGGTAAATTTATTTTTTTAATAAATTTTTCATTACTAAGATTAAATTTGATGATCATAATGATGGTAAAACTATTATTCTTAGGGAATTGTTTTATTAATTTTTTTAATTTTTATCTAATAAATTGAAATAACATATTTTAAATTATTAATAAAATATTAATTTTAAAAATATATATAATTACATTAACACAAATTTAATTGGTATCTAATGCTATATAATATTAAGAATACATAATGGCTAAACCCCAATTTTTCTACTAAAACTTATTTCTCTATATATAAAATGGTTCAATATAAAAGTTAATATAATATTATTTATAAATTTATATAAATTAAATGGATATTAAGTTTAGGTACATAACATAAAAAATTATTAATTTGGGTTATTTTATATTTTATTAAACATAAAATATTTAGATAAAAACTAGTTAACAAATTTAAAAACAACAAAAGTTAAAAATAGAAACCTAAGAACAAATGAATTCCAAAATGATTAAAACATGTGTGTAAATATATGTATGAGTATTTATTGAACCAATATCATCAAAAAATACATTATTTATAACTTTATGAGTATTTGATGCTTGAGCAGTGTAATGATGTAATTGAAAATTTAATGGTGTTTTCAAAAGTACCATTTTATTCACTTATAAAAGGGTACACTTTCACCCATTCATTCCATACTAATTCCTTAGATTTGATTCCTAAAATTCTTAAATTTTTATCTTCCTATAATCCTATATCAATTTCATAATAATTTTTTTATAATTAATTATCCTAATCTATTCATTTCCAATGATACTTTCAAGAGAAATTTCAAGGTACCAAAGTGTGTGTCACCTACTCCTTACATTTTATTCTCAATATATCTCTCCCAAACCAACCCTAAATATGGAAATGTGATAAAATAAATATAATTATTAAATTTATATTTTATTATATTAATTTATACCATTTATTTATTAATTTATATCCACATAGAAAAAAAAATGTTAATCGTGCATTGTATAGACTGCCTCCTTCGTGAAGTAATTCTTTTTCATTTTTCATATTAATTTAATTACACAATAAAAACCAATTAAAATATGATTAAAAAATATAATAAAACTAAAAAAAATATTTTTATTCTATTATAATTATATTATAAACTTCTTTAACCATAATCACCCATTGAGATATAGTGTGTTCATGTCTAGGTCGGCTCGACCACTTACTTCAAGAATGTTATAAAACTCTATCATGGATGAATATTGTAATATAAATACTAATATTATTATAATTTAATAATAAATTGATGATTTGTTTTATATAATGGTTATATTAAGTATTTAATTTATTTATAAAACATTATCTTTGAATGCTAAAATCACCAAAATAAGTCGACACTGATTCAATTTTTATGAAAACATAATTGAAAATTATATAATAGATAAATATATTCTGAAACTAAATGGTATATTTTAAATTATATATATAATAATAAGGTTATAATTAAGGTATATAATAAACTTAATTTGATTATTGAGGAATTTAATAACCTGTGAAAAATTAATTTCGAACAAGTTAAGAGGTTTTTATCTCAAATTCATCTCTTTATGACATGATTTTTATTACCCACTTAATTTCATATAAGTGGTGTATATACAGGTAAATTGAAAATTTATGTCATGAAATAACTTTTATTATTGGTAATTTATTTCCCATTTTAATCACTTATTCTCTTTGAATAGGTTTTCAATTAAATAATATGTAAATCATAACAGTTTCATTATCTCATTTTAAAATCTATGAGACATGTTTGATATTGTGCAACAAAATTTATTCTATATTCCATATTAAATAACCTATTAAAATTAGTTATAAATAATAACTATCATTTTAGTATAATTTAATATAAATTTTATGGAATCCTACTTCTTCTTTCATTACCATTATTATAAATATTTTTTTTGGAAACACAATTCTCATTAATTGAGTTATTATTCTTATTTTTCGACATATTCAATATATGTTGGGTAAATTCTAACATTTTTATTTTATTATGTGATAAATTATATTTTTTCATGTATTTAAATTTTTACCAGATAACACCTTTCTAAATGTTTCCATCTTCATGAATTATGACATCTGATTGGTATTTGGTTAACTCAAATATCATTTATTTGAGTAAAAATGTTATTGCATGAGTTTCATTATTCAATGTTTGATAAATAATTATATTTCCTATTTAATATGATATTTAATATTTTATATCTGATTAAAATATTTTTTAACACAAATATTCCTTGTTGATGAATTTATTTTCAATAAAAGTATAACATTTTTAATAAAATAACAACTCCTTTAAAGATGGATTTTCCTGCATTTCCATGTTCATTTTTAGAAAAAATGCATATCATTTATAATTTTGAAACAAAAATATGTTTTTAATCCTAAAAGATCCATATATTCCTTCTCCACTTTTAAAATTAATTTTTTATTACAATATTTAATGTTATGGGATTTAAACAAATGAATTTTAGAATATTCAAAAGGTTTTCCCTCCTTTTAAAATCAAATGTTTTATCTTACACTATATTTTTTTTTATAACCGTAATGTATTTTCAATTATCTCTTATTTTTAAATATTTATAGTAAAGTTTTAAATAGTCTTTTATTCCCCATCATAAATTTTTTTGAAAGTAATATTTACTATAATGTTTTAAAAAAATTTGTGAAATCTTTTGTATTTTCACCCCTATTTACCCTTCAAGGTTTATCCTTCATGAAGTGATGTTTTAATCACCCTATTTTTGTTATTATGATATGTTTCCTTTTATTAAATGATATTTTTCTAATATCACATGATTTATTAGGTTCATATTATGTGATGTTTTGGAAAGGTTTAATAAACCCATTCTTTTTTTGATAGGGTCTTTTTTATATAAAAAATGTCTGATGTCAAGTCATAGATATATGTATGAATGATTGAAAGTTTGGGTATAATATATCCCTCACACTAATTAATTATGTTTTCATATCACATGATATGATAAAATGTTGTGGGAATCAGATGAGGTAAGATTTGTTCAAAATATTTTTGTCTGAATGACATGAGGGAAGCTTTGTTCATAAGTCTGTTGTGAAAATAAGTTATTAGAGGATCTGTTAAATAGTTTTTTATGTGAATAAAATAGATGAAGTTTTTTTATTATGTTTTTTGTGTGAATGATATGCAATAATATTTTTTCACATGTTTTTTGTATTAAATTTTGGAATCCTTGTTCACAATTTATTATGTGAATGTGATGGAAGAATCTTTGTTTACAAGATTTTCTATTATTTTTTTTATGCCATAAATGTTTATACTAAAATTAAATGGCTTGTCATATTTATATATTTCTATTATTTTTATACTTGAATAATTTTTAATGTATTATGATTCCATACATATCTTTAATGGTATAATTATTTCCATTTGATATTATACGTCATTCTATAAAGATATACATACAACTCATTTTGTTCCATATTCTTTTCTAAGCATTTAGTCCCACCTATTTCTTATGTTTTCCTTTAAATTTGTTATAAATATAGTTATAAACTATGATATGTATAAAAGTGGATATTATGAGGATTTGAATATGGATAAATTTTCACAATTACCATAAAATAAGTTTCTTGTGTATCTGATCCTAAAATAGACTAAACCTTTTATTCTTGGTATTGTGAGATATTTATGGGTTCTAATTATTATCCTATAGTAATGTTTTAAATTAAAAATAGGTTTATATATATTTATAAAATATATTGTTTAAAGAAATATTTCTTAGCACTAGGTCTGTGTGTATGGTCCTAGAGTGTCTCGGTTGTTATTAGTGTAGGGTTTAGTTACTATTATGGATTATCTTAGTTATGTTTGGTGAGTAATATAAAAAAACATTAGTGAAACCTGTAGGGATAAGTACAAGGGATACATATAAGTTTAGGATGACATCAATTTTTTTTGGTAAAATAGATATTATATGGTTCTACTTAAAATTCCATACCTATTTTGATACTACAAGTGGATTAAGGCTTTAGAAAAAGGTAGAAATTGGGGTAATAACCACAAAAAGGGTGTTTTGGGTATTAAATCATTCATCATCTGGTGTATGAAAATGTTTTCTAACTAAAGACTAGATTTGATACTCCCAAGGGATATATGTTGGCTAATCAAATACTCTTAAATAAACTATTATGAAGTATATGAGTATCATGAAAATAAATTATAATAGTGAACCTCATATAAGATGATTGTGGATTACTAAAGATTAATAAAGGAGGTACATGATTCAAAACAAGATTATTATATGATAATCATGAATGTGTAATGGGAGAAGACATCTATATATTTGTGTTTTAATATTTATATTTTTGATATTATCATAACCTTTTTAGTTTTATAATTTTGTTTAAACTGTGTCGTGTAAATGAAATAGAGAATATAATATATCTAGAGAATCACTATATCTTATAATTGAATAAGGGGGAATAATTTAATGTTTTATAATCCCAATATATTCCAATTATGATATAAAAGGTTAGTATCCAAGTCTTACTTAATGAAGTGAGGTTTACATCATAATATAAATTAATTCTTTATACTCATAGTTATTTTCATTAGTGAGTGATATTTATTGATGATATTATAGTATATTGTAAATTTATGATGATTATATGATAAAATTAAGGATTGTTCCTCGATATTTTTTCATTAATGTTTTATAAACATATATTAAATTATATCAATAACTTGGAAAAGTTATTTTTAGATAATGTAATATTTTGGGGATAACTACTGGAGAATTCGTGATTGAGGTATGAACAACTCTCATGGTTATTATACGCTTGATGTCGGGGTAATAATGGGTTGATGGATTTGGAGAAAAGGGAGTTGGATGCTATTTATATCCATGTAATTTAGTTTTGATTTAATGAGAATTTAATCCATAATATTTTTGGTGAATTTCATCATATTTTTTGATTTTGGTATATGTTTACTGGTGTATGATATTATACCATATTCGGATTAAATATTTTGTCAATTTTTGGAAGGATATATGGTTTCTCTATGGTTTAATATCTTGGAGATTAAAATGGTTTTTAGAAAATTATGTTTTGGAGAATATATAACTTTGATATATTCATATTTGGGTATAAGATTTTATGAATGGATAATATTTATTAAATTAATTATAGGTAACTTGATATATCCTAAGAGAGTAAGGTAGATTTAATATTGAATGTTATACCCGAAATAATAAATATGTTAAGAATACCTTCACATACTTTAATCATTATATAATAATTAAAATTAAAAATATAAAACAATTTATGGGGTAGAATTTAACACCCTAATATTTTAATATATGATTACCTATAAATAAGTAAATGTGTTTGATAGATTTCCTCACACGTAACATCGAACTTAAATGAAACTGTGATATATTTAGATAAAATTTAAATATTTACCTATAAAAATTTAAACCTAGAAGTTGAATTAGAGGGAATGTATAAGATTTACCACTATATTAAATATACGCATGAAGAAAATATAGGTGACTTTTAATAAAAATGAAATTCAATTTGTTTACTTAAAATGTCTAACAAGGCTATTTATTATTTTGAAAAGGATAATTCTAAAAAAATTCGTTTTTGAACTATACATTTGTAGTTTAATAAATGTATGATTAAATATTATAATTTATTTATTATATTAATAATTGGTTAAAACCATTTTACTTGGTAAATGATATGAAATAAGAATAATAATAGTTAATAATTAAAAATGACATTTTCCTATAAAAATATTTTTTCATTACATCTTATGATTATATTAAAAAATTGAATTTTAGAATTTTAGAATTTCAATAAAAAAAATTAATATAATTTCTTTATTTACAATAAAAATATTATCTTATGATTATTTTTTTAAATAATTGGTTTTTTAGGTGAATAGTGAAAAATACCAATTTTTTTCAAATTGTCACTTTTTTGACATTGTCACTCTAATAGAATGAGATAGATGTTTTTGAAACCATTTCCAATGAAAATTATATATATTTATAATAAAAATAAATAAATTAATGTTTCTATTTTGTTTTTATAAAACCCATTTATATCATTTTGAATAATTAAGTAATATTTTACTCTAAAAATAGGTTTCATTCACTTATATTAAAAATTAAATATCCTAACTTATAGAAATTAAATATATAAAAATTTATTTAATATTTTAGATCAAAATGAATTTTTTATGTAATATGTTCAATTTCAATTTTGTGTATGGAGTTATTATTACTAATATTAATTTTAACGACTATGATAATGGTAAAACCAATATTTTCATTTTTTTTAATATTGTGCAATTTTTATTTAATAAGTCAAAATAACCTATAAAAATAATTAATATAATATAAATGTTCAAAAAATAGATAATTATATTAAAATGAATTTAAATGGTAAAAAATTCTAAATAATATTAAGAACACATAGTGGTTAAAACACATTTATTCTACCAAAAAATGTTTCTCTATATAATATTTTTTAATTTAATATTTGATTTAATATTTTTTAGAAATTGAATTATATTTAATGGATAATAAATTTAGTTTTATCACACCTAGATTTTCTTTGAATTTTAATTTTATATTTTTAATAAAACATAAACTAAATAGTAAAAAACTAGTTAACAAGTTAAATGAAAAAAAAAACATAATTGTAAAAACATAAGAACAAATAACTTCAGAGATGTTTAAAGCATGTGTGGAAGTAATTTTTTTAGGATTATATAACTAATATCACCCCAAATTCAATTATTTAAAAAATTTAGAGTCTTTTATCCTTGAATATTGTAATGCTATCATTGAAAATTAAAGTGTTCTCAAAATAACCATATCATTCAATTATAAAAGGGAATAATTAAAACCACTAATTCAATAAACATTACTTTAAATTATATCCTAAAACTATGAAATTTTATCCACCAATAAAACTATCTCAATTTCATAATCCTATGGACTCAATTAGCTATCATAATCCCTTAATTTCTATGAAGTCTTTCGAGATAAATTTCAAGGTACCAAACTGTGTATTACATACTTCTTACAATTTATTCCTAATATATATCATCCAAACCTAAACTAACCATGAAAATATGATAATATTGGTATAATTATTACATTTTTTTATTGTTTTATTAATGTAAAAAACATTTATTTATTCAATTCCATCCACATATAAAAACAAAATAACAATAATTCTGTGTTGTGAGGTCAACCACCTCCACAAAGTTATGTTTTTTAATTTTTCATAAAAAAATTAATTATCCAAGTCACATAAAATGTGATTCAACAATATAAAAAATATAAACTACATAATTATTCTCCTGTTATAATAATATTACACGCTTCCTTAATCATACACACCTATCGGGATATAGTGTGCTTATGTTTGGATCAGTTTGATCACCTACTTGAATAATTGTATAAAAATTTATCACAGATGACCATTGGAACATAAATACTAATGTCATTATAAGTTAATAAGTAATTAAGTAATGGATTTTGGTTTTTTAATGGTTATATTATTTATTTAACCTATTATTAAAACAACATCTTTTATCACTAAGACCCCCAAAATAAGTCGACAGTGGTTCAATTTTTGCACAAACATAAGAGAAAACTATATAATAAATAAATAGAATATGATAATAAATGTTCCATATTAAATTAAAAATAAAATAATAATGTTCCTTATAAGTTATATAATAATCTTAATGTTACTATTCTAGAATTTAAGTGTATGTGCATAATGAATTTAGAATAAGGAGTGAGTTTTTTGTCTTAAATTCCACTAATTGAGACATGTTTTGTATTTTGAATTAAATTTATTTTAGGTGGTTTATATGATTTATAATTTAGATTTTATACAATTAAATACCCATTATTAATGTTAATCTATGTATTATTTATTTCTTTCTCTCTTTTAAGAGTTTTTTAGTTAAATTCTCCTCAAATAACCTGGGTTTCATTATCTCATTTTCAAATGTATTATTCATAATTGATATTGTGCACCATAATTTCAATTATATTATGTATTAACTACCAAATTATATTCAAGTATAATTAATATATATTAACTCATGATACTGTAATTTCAATTTATGGTTTCTTCTTTATTCTTAAATTTCCACTACTGTATATTTTTTGTTGGAAGATCAATTCTCATTTATTAAGTTATGTTTGTTCCTCTTGAGAGTATTTTATATATGTTTGGTACATTCTTCCATTTTATTGTATAATATTATAATTTATATTTTTTTTACCAGGATATAAATTTCCACCACATGAACCATTTCTAAATTTCCACTACTTCATGAAATAAGATTTTTCTAAGGGATGTAGTAAACTCAAATTTGTGTTATTTTAGTAAAAATGTTACTCCTAGAGAATCATTCCATAATTTTTGATAAATAATTATATTTAGAATTTAATAATATATTTACTCTTTTCTATATATTGAAAATGTTTTCTATTACTCAAATATACATTTTTTATGAATCTGTTTTTCATAAATTGAGACATTTTTAAGGAAAATATATCATATACTTTAAATATATTTTTCCCTCAATTTCCATGTTCTTTATTCCCAAAAATGTTTTTCATTTATTATTTTGAAACACAAATATGTGTTACTCATGTGACTAAAATATATAACTTCTCCTATTTTAAAATTAAACTTTCATTACCTATTTTTAATGATGTGGCTTTTGAACGATGTAATTTTAAAACATTGAAAGGATTTTCTATCCTTATAATAGGGATTTAAAAATAAATTTCCTTTTTTAAAAAAATGTATTTTAATTTAATATATAATTAAATTTTTTAAATATTTTTTTTGAAAACTTTTATATTATAATCTTTATTTAACATATAAGGTTTATCTTTCATGAAGTGATTTTTTATCACACCCTATATGTTATTATGAATTGATTCCATTTGGAAAATTATATCTTTTATATGTTATGAATTATTATGTTCATGTCATGTGATGTATTTGAATGGTTTGAGAAACCCATTCTTTTCCCATGGGTTATTTACGATATAAAAATTGCTTATTTTCATGTTTCACTCGTATTTACGAATGGCTGATGGTTAGGAACAAATATTTCTCTCTAATGAATCTATTAAGGTTTCAAATTTAATGATATGAAGAAATGTTCCATAAATGAGATGCAATAATATTTTTTCACATGTTTGTTTTGTGAAAGAGATGTGGGGAGATTTGTAAACATTTTTTGTGTGTGAATGTTATACAATAATCCTTATTCATGTGTTTGTTTTGTGAATAATATGCAAATAGATTTTTTCACAAGTTATTTATGTTAATGATATGTATGATGATATGTTCAAAGGTTGGTTTTATGAGATATTAGAACCTTTTTTCACAAGTTTTTTTAACATGACGTGAGGATAATTATTCATGATATTTTATATACTTATTTTTATGCAATATTTTTTTATTATACTATGATTCAATGACATTACATATTTCTATATGCCTACGATTTTTCTAATTGAATAATATTTAATTTATCAATATTCTATACACTTACTGAATCATGTAAGTTTTCTCATTTAATATTACATGAATTTCTATCATTTCGTATATAAAAATCATATTGATCATTAATATTTATAATAATAAATCTCTCTCATGCCCATGTATTCTCATATTCTTATGATGTAACCCTTAATTTCATGTTGATATATTTTAACTTACTAAGAATTTAAACTCAACCCTTTATCATATTTTTCTTTCTTAAAGTTATTAATATGGGTATAAACTATAAAATTTATAGATTTGGATCTAGTGTGGGTTGAATGTGTAGAAATGTTCGCAGGTATCATATAATATGTTTCTTATATAAATGATCCTCAAATATAATAAATCTTCCATTCATGGGATTGTGAGATGTTTTATTAGTGGTAATGATTATCTTATGATAATGTTGTAAAATAAATATTGGTTCATATCACTTTATCAAATATAGTGTTTAAATAATTTTATTTTATCACCAAATCAGGGAGTGTGGATCAAGGTAATCTTAGTTATTATTCATCTATGTGTTAAAATATGATGTAATGTGGCTACAACACCCATAAGTGGAATATTTTAAGGGGTCATCTTCTTTTCACGAAAAATTCTTCAAACACATATAATTCCATATAATATATGGAGACAAAAAATTATTTGTTAAATATTCCTACTGAGAGGAAATAAGTTTTATTTCCTAATGAAAATATTTTTTCATAGATTATAAAGATATTCTAAGTGAATATAGTGTCTAAGAATCTAGTGGGTGTATGTTTGGATTTAGAAAATTTCAATGTTAAAAAAATATATATTATACCATTTTGGGATTAATGTGTTTCACTTGATATCCTAAATAGTTTAGGATACATTATAATAAGGAAAATTTTAAAATAGTTTCCAATAGTTATCATGAATAAGTGAACACTACATTTTCCGAAATTATTATACCAGTTGAAGAATAATGTGTTTTTCACATAAAATACTAGAAGATCTTTTGGATATGTGATAGTAATAAAATATATAAATAGTTACATCTAGAAACTATGAGAAGGTGAATATCAATATTTCATTAAGTTTTATGACAATTAAGATTTTAAAGTGAATTAAATTTTATCCTAAACTTTTTTAGGGTATGAAGATAAATAAAAATATAAAAAAGTTACATTCAATTATCAATAATAATTGAAAATTAGTTTTTCCTAAAATATTATAGTAGTCAGGGACTAAAGTTTTTTTCACATAATATCTAGAATTTGTTTTACGATATGTGATGGTGAATAAAAATGTAAAGAGTTCTATTTAGTAATAATTAGAAAACGAATATCACTATTTACATAAGGTTTATTACATTATAGATTATAAAGTGTATTAAATTTTATCCAAATATAATTTAGGGTATGGAGGTAAAGAAAAAGTGTAAAGAGTATCATTGGTTACCATATACATTAAGTGTTACTTTATACTAAAAGTGTTCAGGATATACTAGTAAAGTAATAATATAAAGAGTTTCATTATTAAAAAATTTCCATGAAAAATGTCTGATAAAATAGTTCCAGGGATGATTATGATTAAATTATAAATATTTATAATTATAAAACCTACGTTTACATTATAACATTTTTATTATGAAGCTAAGATCTTTGAATATGTTCAAATAGTTGAACGTTATGAATTTGATTCCAAAATAATTCTAATATTTTAAATATCTTACTTCATGCCTATTTATCACAAAAGTGTTAGTGGGATGGTTTTATTATATGGAAAAATCGAGGTGTGAGAGAAATTAAAGATGATGTAATGAGTAAAAAACCCCAGAAATTAAAGCATAAATAAGACTGATCTAGAAATTTATCAGATATGATATGATAGAGAGGTTTTTATGATGGGTTTTTTAAATATTATTTGAATATTTTTGGGAATATAAAATTTATAATAATATATAAAATTAAATCTATAATTTATCATTCATTCATTATGGATTCATATATATACATAATGATATACATTTCATGAAGTTTAATGATAACTGGCCTCTCCATGTACTACATTGAGTTATCAATAACTGATGTCTGTTATTTAAAATTATAGTTTATGATGAAATTTTAAGGTTATTATGACTAGGATTCCTATATATAGATACATAATTTTCTCATTAGGCACAAAATATTGAATAATATTCTTTTTTTACACTGGATGATCCCCTAAGTATACCATATGGAGAGTTATACATATGTATTTGGTATACTTCGGGTTCATTGATCATACTTGAGTCCCCACTACCTAAGGTTTTCGAGATACCTAGCATGATAACCTTAATACATTGTTACCCTAATTATGTAATTCCACATGTTGACCTAGTTATTACGGTGGTGGTTGGGTATGTTATTGATCTTATCATCACTTAAATCTTAAATAAGGTATAATTTTTCCTCTCATATGATGATTATAAAACATGGGACATATATTTAGATAGATTTTGGGTGTGTTTGGATAAAACTATATATTTTATATCTATTTTAATAAGGTATATGTGATGTGCTTATCCATATTGATTAATGACACATGATGTATTCATCAACCAGGTCAGTATATACTCTAATAATTGAGAACATATTAGTTGGCTATATGGGATTGACATACTCCATGTCCCATAGTCACTTTATGCTTTATATAAAGGGAAAATATGATAATTAATCATTTCATATGATTAAGAATAGTGGAAATGGGTAAAGAGACACATGTGTTTGATAGAGATAATAGTATATCCCTTTATAGTTTTTAGAGCATTTATGCTTTGAAAGAATCCTCTTTTTTACATACAATTATAGATCTATATATTCAAATTTATTGTCAATACTATAAAGTCCCATGGGTTTATACTATGTGTTTGACTAAATATGGATTGAGTACAAATCATAAAGGTTCTCTAAAATAATTATTTTAGATTTAATCAAAAAGGAGTTTAGATGGGCATTGACAAGATATTACATATGATATGATACAAGGTGAAGTTAATTATAACTTTCCAAAATAGGTTTAAAAGATATTAAAAATGTTTTTTTAATATGGTTTAATAATTTAGTTTATATTTTATAACATAAGGTGAAATGTCACAAAAAATATTAGGATTTATTGTAAGTGGGTGATTGAAGAACAAATACCCCAAAGCCTAATATCTTACATTTAACACTCATGTAATACTCCACTGAATTAATCATTTATTAAACCATTTAATGAGATGAAATTTATGGGATTAGTGTGAATTCATATGATTAATACATTGGTCATAGTGATAACTCATACATTATAAACACATGAGTAAATGCAATAGCAATTGAGGAGAATCTTCCATAGCCTATATAAGACTATCATATGATGAAAGTAAGATTTGTGTGATTACTTTTAGTTATATTAACCTCTATATAACCTGAATATCTTATGTACTTCACTCATTTCATGGTTATTTTCTATAAATCCATGAGTGAAGAGGGATCCCTCCCATATGATGAGAGATTCAATCTGTACATGGATAACTATAATGGTGGGGATTTTTTTCCCATTTTTTGATCTTTAGAAAACTCACAATATAATTATTAATACATTTTAATAACATTATAGTTGAATGGTACATGGTTTTATAGTGTTCTTCATTATAGTTTCTATATGCAATTGTCAATTTTCTTCAATAGAGATCCTTGGGAAAGGGATTTGATCACTTCCTCATGTTTTAATAATTAGTATAAGAATCATTTAAATCCTAATAGTTTTATCATGGGATTTTCATTTAGTTTTTATTTTATACTTTGGGACCTACATGATTACTTGTTTTAGTTTACATTGTCATTTTATGGTTTACATTGATGGTCGGGCCCTCCTTGAATGCTCATTATAATGATTCTTAGTTTTATATTTATTTTTCATTATGTTTATGTTTTTTCATTATTAAAGGTATTGATATAACAAATGGTTCATGTGATACTATGATGAGAGAGTATAATTGATTTAGTGTTTCTTTAGGTTGTTTATTTCAAATGAGATGGTTGTTGTGTGGTGTACCTTATTGGGTCATGGTGGTACACATGTTATTTATTATAGGAAAGTGATACCTAACCTCAATTAGGAGGTATCAATGTGATTATTTATAGTGTTTATGTCATCTAGATATATAATAATATGTATGAATTACATGTGGGTGTCTCTTGGATCCTTGATTGATTCTAAAAGACTTGGTTTTGTAATCTATATAGACAGTTTGTGATAAATCTTATATGGATTCAATCATGACACTTGTGATTTTCTTTAAAGGTTATAGTCTCCCCATGAATTTTCCAGGACCTCACTACTAATCAACAGAATCTTGATTATGGGGAGGCACACCTAAATTCTTCCAATTACATATTATCTAGTGTCATTTAGGAAATCCGGGTTGGTTTATTGAAGTAATCTATTAAACAATTATTTAATTTTATTAATGGTTTAGTTTATTTATATAAAAAATATCTATAATGATTATTTATTATTCATTGATTGTATTAACCATCACCGGGTTAGTATGTCATTTTAATTTTTTTACATGTAATTTCAAAATGATGTAATGTGGATATTTAAAGTATATAAAATTGAAATGATAGGGAGTTGTAGGAGGAATCTAAAGGGAGAGAGGTGATGGAATGGTATAATAAATGCAACAGGTATCAGGTGGATTAAAAATGGATTATTGAAGGCCTATATAAGTCTATTAGGCCCCAAACTAATTTCAATATCCTCCAAGTTACATTTTTTAAATAATGGGTAATTTTTTCACATCTACTCAAAACATATAACCAATTAATTTTTTCTCTCATTACATATTTAAAAAAACACATATAAATAACTCCTTATAGTTCTCTCAACCATATCCTCCACATCAAAGAGATTTCACTCATCATGGTTGAGTCAGTTCTTCCTTTAAGCTTCTTCAAGGCCTTTATTTGGAATATTTAAAGTAAGTGCAACACTCCTACTATAATTTTCAATAAACTTTTTTCTCAAGAAAAATTCTCTAATTCTTCTCTTATTTTGTTTCAAATTTTCATCTTCCATCATTAGTGTCTCTTTTGTTAAACTCTATTGGGATCTTGTATTTGATAGTCTTGATGGAATATAGCCATTTATTTCCCCTAATTAATATTTCTCTATTGTAAAAAAATAGAAATTTCAAAAAAATTATAAATAGTTTATATTGATAAAATTCATTGTGGTAATATTCATAAATTTTTCAAGGATTATTATTTGGAATATAAAAGTTCAATACCATATTGTTCTTTATAAATTTCTGATACATTTTTAGCAGCATACTGCATCCTTATATTCCAATGTTGTATATATCTAAATTATTTTAATTTTTCAAATAATTCCTTTCTATAGGATACAATATCATATTTTAACCAATATTTGGTATACGGACCCACCTCTATTATAAAATTTTGGAGAATAATAGTTTGTAGAAGCATGTGTAAGTGTGAAACGAAACCTAAACTAATAATTTTATTCAAATAATATTTTACTTAAAATATAATTTGACTTAAATTATATATTGGTTGAGTGTTTCCTTTTCATTCTTCTAGTTTATATTCGTTTTCAACATTACATGTGTTATTATTTATATAAATTACTATTAATATTTTGTATTATAGAATGTTGAAATATATCAATCAAGTATTTTAATTCTTATTTCATATAGACATACATACATACAAACATATATATATATATATATTAATCCATTTTATTCAATGTATATGAAATGAAAGGATATTGTAATAAAATTATTTTAGGTTCCTAGAGTTTGATATGGGAGAGTTTTATGGATGCACCAAGGGCACATAATATATAATTATTTTAGAAAAAAGAAATTACATTATTAATTAATAGTAGAACATGAAACATTTTTATCATAATTTATAGCATTATTTTTAAAATATATAATATCAATCAAGTTTATGTAAATATAAAATTAAATAGTATGGTGGCCCATCTTCTAAATATTGTCCATTTCCTAGTTGGATTTATTATAGAAATGTTGAATCTTTATGTCATATAAAGCCATTAAAAATTTATAATAGTTAATAAAGGGTATTTATTCCTTCTTAGTAATAATATATTCCACAACATACTTACAATAAATTTCATCCATGAAATTCATGAATCTTTTTTGGATCATAGATCCAATACTCTATTGAAGATCCTTGACTTCAATATTGATACCTAAAAATGTGGAAATAGAAAAATAATAGGCATAAATTAAATAACCCTTTTTCTTTCTAAGAAATACTTCACCAATTACCAGAAAAATATTAAATTTTATTTCTATATTGAGTTTTATCACAAACATTTTAAATATAATTAAATTTTGGGAAATCTATGTTGTTTGACATGGGTTGTAATAACCTATTTACCAACTTCAAATAACCTAGAAAATATGAAAAATTGAAGTGAAGATAATATTAATATATAAATCTATTGATAAAGATATTATATTTTCTGATGTTTGATATACTTATCATGATAGATTAAATATTCATATTTCAATTTACTATAATCCTTAAATATATTACATGTGATAAAAAAATAGATAAATACAAACCGTTTAGTATTTAAGTATTGAATCTCATGAACCAAGTGATAAAGATTTCACAACAAAGTTTATAGATGTTATTGAAATTAATAACTTCTTTAAGAAACAAATATAAATATCATTAATATAAATAAAAAATCAAATTCAAGGGTTAGTTTTAGCCTCTTGTATTTTATAGAAATAAAATCTAGAAGCCTATTAGAAATTAAATATTCACAGTACTTATAGATATAGAAACAATATATTCAGTATTTTTCAAAAAACATTAATATTGATATATTATTTATAATTCCATTATTTTAAAAGGATAAAAGTGATAAACCCATTTAGGAATATAATTTATATGTTTTTATAATAGAAAAAAAACCCAGTCTATATTATTTCCAGTTTCGAGTGTCATCATAGTTTGGATTGAAAGGATTTGAATTTAAATATTTCATTGAAGTAATTATTTTACAAGTTAAGGAATCCATATGTTTTATAGAGATAAATTCCTCTCTTGGGTATATGGATTGAATAAATTTTCTTAAAGAGAGTCTCACAATTTGCAGTCCCATAAAATTGTCAAAGTGTATGTCGATTTCATGTAGTAAAAATATTTAATCCCTCATCCAACTTGTTCTGTAAGATTTCAAATATTAATATAAGAAGACTAATAATATTTATCTTTTTTGAGCTCCAAAATAATCCAACCAACTATCATTGTATACTTTTGATAATATCTATAGTAATATGGAAACATCCTTGAGATGAACTAGTTGGTAAGACAATAAAATCTTGATTAGGATCAGTATCCCACTTTTGATTAAGTAATTTTACTTTCCAATAAAATAGTATTAGTGAGAAGGAATCCATGGTATTGGAAAAATGAGTAAACATGGACAAACCCTTATAAATAGTAACACTTTGATAATTAAAAAAAATTATAGAAACTAAAACTTTGATAATTTTACCATCCCTATTTTCTTAGATAGATTAGTTTTACTACATACCAAAATATATCTCATATTAGAAGCTTTTAATCAATATTTTATATTTAATAGAAATTTATTAAAGTAACTAATTGAATTTTGGTCACCATTGAGGATTATAACAAGTTCATCATCAAATAGATAGTGAGAGAGACTTTAAATTCATATTCTACTAATATAGGGATTGATGGATCCCTCTTTAAAAAGGGTGCTAATATTCCTAATAAAATATTATAAAGAAATGATAAAAAGATAGGGAGAGAAAGGGTACCATTTACTTACACATAATTCAGGTTTAAAAAATATATATTAATTGTCATTAAATATAACTAACACGAAAAAGGATTGAAATTTCTTTGAAAGGTTACAAAAATATCGGTTTGAAAATACAAAATTCTCAAGAATCAAATATATGAAATGCCAATAGAATCAATCAAAATATATATTTTTACCATATTTAATGGAAACAATTAAACCCATAATCTTATTTTAAAACTCATAAATCATTTCTATATCCAAGCATATGTGGAATCTTATGTCTCAACTTTTAATTAATTCTTCATAATAATTTGGAATAATTTTTTATAGAATAATGCTTATCCTCATTGAGAGGATATAACATGAAAAGTCATTGTCCTTAGTATCCTTGAGATTTTGGTTACTTTTTTACATTGGTACTAGATATAAGATATTTCATCCTAAGGGACTAAATATTTTAATAGTCTTGGTAAAATAGATACATTCCTTAAATGTCACATACAATTGAGAAAATAATATTGAACACAGTATTTTATTTGAGAACACGATTATTCCCTTTAGAATATCCAAAAATATCTATCATAATACACTTAATATACTCCTAGGTAAATGAAAAATAATAAATGAGTGAGATATGATTATTAGTAATAGGAAGCATATAGAAAAAGCTAATAAGCATGAATAAAATGGAAAGAAAAATTATTATCAAATAATTCCACACAAATAATAACATTAACTGGAAACTTGTCCAAGGATATTATAAATATTAAATTAATCACAAGTTCATCAAAAATTTATTTCATAATTATGTAATTTATAATGTAAGACAAATGAAACTTACCATTGAGGCCATATGCTTAGACATCTAAAACAGAACGTCAAGGCCTCATGCCAAGGCATATTACATAAATGGGTAAGGCCTTGGAAAAATACCTAATCTAGTTTTTATCATGAGACCTATCAATGAATTGATGGGATATATAATTTTAGGCCCTAAATATTACATAATAATTAAAATTCATTCATCATATGAATATACAATACAACTTAATCCTTCATGCCATAAAAAATCAATAACTGTCCATATTGGAAGAACTAGAATACATAAAATCAAGAACTTCCCCAGCTAAACTAATCATAAACCATAAAAATTAATATAGTGGATGGATCATTAGAATATATCCTTATTAAATAATAATATTTAACAAATTATGTTAACATATATTAAAAAACTTTCAAAATATTATTGGAAAATTTTTGAGGAAAATACTTTTCACTTTGAAATAAATTTTTAATAACTAAAAATTTACTAAAAAATGAGGAAAATATTTTCATTGAAAAGGTAATTGAAAAATTGTAAATAAAACTTAAAAATAATTATCATTCATGATAGTGGTAAATTCTATTCATTCTGTATAATTAAAAAAACAGTCCTTTCACACTTCTGTATGAAAAGTCAAAAAGTGCCTAATTCATAAAACGATAGGAAGATGTATTTTAATATATATATTAAATTAAATAATTAATAACAATTTATTTAATAAATAATAGGATAATATTATATAAAATCTATAAATATTATGAGAAAAATGAATATATCAAATAAAAAGATTCATGGTTGAGTAGAGAAAAAAGTCAGTTTTCCTTAAAAATACGATTTGTCTATCTTGAGTACTTAAAGATTGGAAAATGAAAGTAAAAAATGTAATATAAAATAATAAAAATAGTATAATAATTTATATTTGTTTTAAGATATAAATATTGAATAATTCCCCTAGTGGATACATTAACATAAGAATTCCTCAATAATGATGAGATTGTGAAATAAACTCTTACCACCTATCCATCTTCCTTTATATGTATTTGAAAATGAATTTTAATAAATATAGATTTATTATAAATCTATTAATGTAAAATAATTAAATATATCCTACCATATATTATTTATTTATAATCTTTTTTTCACCCATTTATTACAAATCGTTGATAAAATCGTAGTTCTTGGTGACAACTACTTCGATTTTCATGTGTCTTGGTTCAGTGGTTTAGATCCATATAATTTGATCATGGTTCCCTAATACCAAGAATTTTAATAATTATTTAAATATAATATATATATTCATTATATATTTATTTATATTCATCCATAAAATTTAGTTATGAAAAAATGAATTACAATGTTCATAGAGATGGTAAGTTGTTCATTCACATGAATCTTGTTTTCACTTTTCAAGAGATAGAATAAAATGAAGGTAAATAATAATCAACATTTAAATAATTATTTTTATTTCATATATATCATATATATTTATTAATTCTACCATTATAATCATTCATTTAAAGTGAAAATGAAAAACAAATCATAACGCTTCATGGAGGTGGTTTTCTACACATATGCACGAAGTGACATTATCATTTTTTTATTTTGAGAGAAAAGAGGGTTTTTAAGGGATATTTCATATTCATAATAATATTTTAGTATATTTTGGATAATTAATTTATTACTTTATGATAAATAACATATATTTATAATACTTAAAATAACAAGTAAAGAAATAAAGTGACTGATTAAGGAGATTACCTCTTCTTTGAAACAACACCACTAGATCTCCTCTTAAGGACCATCGAGTTCATATTTTGGAAATACCATAACTCATATAATTTGTATAATTATATTGAGAAAATTAGTGTTCATAGATTGATCTATATAGCTTACTATAAGTGGTAAAAAATATATAGGTATGGTGTATCCTTTTAAAAGGGAGGGAAAATTCACACTTGGAATTACAAAAGGATTAAAATATAACTAATTCAATCTCAAGAAAAATTATTCTAAATGGAAATATATTTAAATATAATTTTATATAAGGTTTATATATCATAAAAAAATAAAATCTGGATAGTTTTATGTGGTATTTTAAACCTTATCATTTGGTTTAACCCCTTAGTTAACTTATTTTAACCTTAACCGTGGTAACATATTTTTCACTCTTAAAGTGTTATAATTTTAATTATAAGGTATAAATTGGATCATTAATGTACATGTGATTTAATTTTAAATAATATCAGATATAAAATTTACTCTTTAAATACTATTATGATTTTAAAATAATTTTATAAAATATTATTTTCTTATAATATCATTAATGTCATTTTTGACACTATTCATTTAATTTGACTCTAAAGTCTCCATGGTAAGGATGGATCTAGAATATAATATTAAAAACATCACTATGTTTTATATTCATCTATAATTTTTTAAACACTATACTTCTCTCAAATTATATTACTTTTAATGTTTCCAAATTCATTAATTTCATTTTTCTATTAATTGATGAAATGTCGTGTCGTCGTTGCATAAGAATTTAAGGTGATTATATAATAAATAAAAATTATAAATAAATTAACATCATGAAAATAATTCCATTATTCTCAAAATAACCATTCAAATTAACTCATAACTTACTTTTTACCCTATTTGAACACATAATATATATTTTAAAGTAAGAGAGTGAAATTTTCTATTTTTTATTTATTTAAATATGATATATGAGTTTTTCAATGAAAATTTTGCCTTACACATTTAAATTTAGTGAATAAGTTGTTAAAGGTTGAATTAAATTCATCCAATAAGAATTAATATGAAAAAGTATGACCATAACACTTAGTTTTTACCCAGATTAATCTGATTTATCATTTATTATGGTGATAAATTTTACCATAGTTACTATTCATAATGACCAAAAATAAAAAGAGCTTATTTATCCAAGTTGAAAATCTTATTTCCAAATATTTTTTCCATTTTTAATTATTCAATATCTATAAGTGTTATAAATTAGTTTTAAAATAAGTGCACAAAACATGATGAAACCCACTTTTTAGAAAAATAGAATTTTTAAGCATAAAATGAGATTTACTATTATCACATGCCTAGTAAAAAATACTGAGAAATATTAAAAACAATTTATTTAATATATAATATATAGATTTAATTAAAATAATTGAAAAATATTTATCAATTTAATTTATTATAATAAAAACAAATTCCATGTACGAAAATAGTTTTTCAGAAAAACATCTATTTTCCCTTCATGTGATGAATATTTTCATTTTTAATAAATTTATAATCAATGAATTAATTTTATACATGTATATAACATAAATATTTCATAATTTAGTTAGTATTATTCATAAACCCCCCACATTTTAACATCTAGTTTATAAAGGTCACATTTAAATAATATTTTAATAGTCGGTCACATTTTGTTTAAACTCAGGGTTGTGTGTAATAAAAGCTATCAAAAGAATTAAATTATTTTAAAAATAAAAATATCATAAAATCTTAGGGTGTTGAATTGTACCCCCTTAAATGAGTTTATCCCTAAAAATTTTGTCACTCCAATACAAACAATTGAGGATACTTATTTCACATCATATCCTCTAGTTCCAACATAGATTAATCAATTTTATGATTTCACCCCAAAACCTTAATAGGGTGAGTGGTTTTGATTCATAAACATTTCTTTATACAATACCAAATATCCAATAATTTTTCCTCATAAGATAAATCCTTCTCTAGTGGTGAAACCTATATATTCAGTACATGAGAAGGATCAAGTATGTATTTCTTCAAAAGAGATACCTGGAACACATCATGAACTTGAGATATATTTAGTGGAATCATCAAGTGACATGTAACACCCCGAGATTTTATGAAAAATATTCTTTTTAATTAATTTCTTGTGTCGTACGCTACACCAAAAGGAGATTTCACAACACGTATCCCTAACTTGCCTTGCATTACACGTAATCACGACCTTCCTCGATAGCGTGTGTAGTACGCAATACCGAGTTTCACTAAACGATATATTATTATAATATTATTATGAACTAGCTGTTATGAATAGTAATACACACTTTTTGAAATTTTATAAATTTTATCTTTCAAAATGGACTTCATTTTTGGATTCCGAATATCGAAATTAGCTCAGGGTGAAATTTTGGTACTTTTTGGATAAATTTCATATTCTGATGAATAGTGAAAATAACTAAATTTTAATTAAAAACAAATTTTTTAATAGAAATAATTAATAGTGATAAATTATTAATTTGAGTAGTTTAAAAGTATATTTATAATATATTTTTACCATTTAATACAATGTTGGTCATTGGATGTAATTTCACATTTATACCAGACATAAACAAGTGTCAATCTTTTGATAGTTATTATCTCTTAAAAACATGCTATTTGTTTTGACGACGAGAATTAATTTTTAAATTAATTAATGTAACTGATATTTTTTGAATTTGGTAAAATAGAAATCATTTTTTAATTCATAATATCAAATATATCTTAGGCCTAATTTTTGGTATTTTTCTGGAAACTTTCATTTTTTTGATGAATAGTGAAACCACTAAGTAGTAGTTAAAAAACTGAATTTTTCATAAAACTTAATTTTACCACTTCTGTGAGTGGAATTTAGAAAATCCTAGAGACACGGTTAATATAAAGGACTAAAATTTGGTTCAATGAGATGAAAATAATTTTTTCGAATTGTAACTTTTTACTTTTTTTTACCACAGTTAAAAGTAAATAGGGTAATTAAGGGTAAAAATGATATTATTATTACCCTAACACATGTCTTAATTCTATTTGATAAGTTTAATTCGGCCAAAAACAACCCTAGTAATAAAATATGACCATTTAGGCCCACTTGGATTATATTAGGACATTTAATATTAATTTATTTAAAGAAGGGTTAAAATAGTTAAAATCAAAGTTTAATAAGTAAATAATTTTTAATATAGGGTTATACATAAGATAAATTCTACTATAAATATTAATTAGAAATATAAAATGATTTCCCAAATGATGGTATTTTATTTATAATTTTTAGAGATAAAATAATTTAATTTATTTTTGACACAAAGATGATACAGTAATTATCTTATTAATGAAATATTGACATAATTGATGTTATAAATACCCAAATAAATGTAATTTGAGACTTTTTATGAATTAAACAAATTTTATAGGTTAATATGACATGTTAGTATTTATTTAGTTAAATTTTTTCGAACTAATAATTCTGTTATGATTTTTAAAAAAATCAATTACCAAATAGTGTCAAAATTGACATCAAATAGTTTTTAAAACAAATATTATATTATTAATTGTTATTTTATTCCTAAATATCTAAGGTTCGGCCAAATGATTTAGATAAGGTTATATATATTATTAATAAACAACTTGTGGTTCGTTTGGCTTGTTATAGTAATTTTATTAACCTTATAGTGTAAGAAAACAAGAAGACACGGTAAAAGAAAAATTATTTAACTTAAAGTTAAATCTAAATGATAAGGTTAAAATAGAAACCTAAACTTGTCTAAATTATATTGGATGATAGGATTTCGACCCATCCCCACCTTATCTTAGAAATAACTCAATTTGGAGCTATTAAAAACCGAATATGACTTTATAAGAAAATAATATTTTTAGTTTTTCCTAAGGTGCCCCTCTCCTCCCTTATAAAAGGGCACCTCATCCCTCTCTTCCTCACACCACTTTGAGCCTTCAAGCTTGTACAACCCCTGAAAAATTCTCTTCTCTAATTACATAGAAACATCTTAGAGGTTCTGGTATTCTTCAAAGACCAATTTTAGTGCCCTAAGAGGATGTCTCAAAGAGGCGCTTCAAAGAAGAGGTAATGTCCGTTACCGATTCTTTCAACTTTATTTCTTCTTCCACTTCTTCTTATTAGGTTGTTTCATTATGAAGTAATAACATCAGTATAACTCATATACTGATATGTTATTATAAGTATGAAACAACCCTATTTCACCATCTATCCATCCTACGGAAAACGAAATCACCGCGCGTGCGTACGTATGGAATACCGTCTCCACGTCGTGGTGTAATCTATTTTCCACCACCACCTTACTTAGATGGGTATAATGGTGAAATTAATGAATATATATGATTAATGTAAAGTTATATTTATTCTTTAAATATTATACATACACTTTAATACAATTCCACGATCATGGGAATGACATCATCGCTTGTGCGTACGTACGGACTACCGTCTCCACGAAAGCGATGAGATTCATTTTCCATGAATAAACATTCAAGAATGATTATAAAGTATATATAATGAATAATAATGAAATATATGAAATAATAATTATACTGGATTTATGTATATATATATATATATGTCATCTATTTAATTTCATACAATTCAATAAGGAAACGAAAACAGTGTTCCTGCGTACGTATGGCCTACCGTCTCCATGAACGGTGTATTTCCTTTCTTTTTATAGATCTATAATATATATGTATATGATGAGTATGTATTATATATAAATCATGTTTTACATTCTGAAATTAAGTAAATCAGGATATAAGTAATAATATCAATAACAACAAGTCCAAACACGTGTGATAAATAAAACGATTTAACCCAAAATGATGCTTTAACATGGAACTTACAAAAGAACGGGTAATATAAAGTCATAAGTGAACCATATATGATATCATAACAATGAATATTATTCTGTAATAATTCAATGACATTATTTAAATCATTATATAGGAGTTTCGGAAATGTACGAAGCATATCAGACCTAAGGTAAGGGATAATTGTTCAAATCTCATTTTTATCCGAGATTGCTTATTCGTAAGTATTTACTGAGGTTATTTCTATCATCCATGTCCATGTTTTATAAAAGTTTATTCATGTATTTTTAAAGTGTAAGAACCCTGTTTTTGCTACAAAAGACTTTGGAATATTCTTGATGATATTCCAGAGCAGCGCCTTCAGACGGCGTGCGATTCCGAGCCCCAGAGTGGCTGAAATTAAATTTTCAGTGCGTTCACACTAGAAATGCTAAATAAATGGTATAACTCCTAAAAATAACTTCAGATCAGATATCCGAGTGTACGGATGGGTCTGGAATGGGGTGTTTACCCTAGGAACGACAAAAAACTTGTCGGCGCGGGACGTCTGGACCCCTCACCCGCTTCTGGAACGTTAAACGGATTAAATAAATTAATTAATTCGTTTAATGGTGAAACGCTAGTATCTATTAAACGGTGGATCGGATTGGAAAACTGAGAGCACTGTTGAGTTCAGAGCATTCCTTTTACCCTAGGAGGGGTATAAGTTTCGCGGGCGCGGGCTGTTTGTGAAAAATGGCCCCAGGGGCGTTTTCGTAATTTAGTGGCTTCGGGCGTTAAATTTTATAACTTTTGAACGGGGTCTCGGATTAAAATTCGGAGACTTTCGTTATGCTCAGGAGGTGGTGTTTACCCTAGGGGGAGCTTAATCTTGACCACGCCAGAGGGTTTGGACGCGGGTGTTTTGGGGGTCGGGTTTTTTTAATTAAAGAGTTTATTTATTTAAACTCTCCCCTCCTCCCCTTCCTCCCCATTGAACCCCCTGACGAGACCCCTCCCCTCTCGTCCACTCCAGAGAGGTGGTCTGGTGAGGTGACTCCGACGAGGTGTGGTGATGCCGGTGGATCGACGCGAAGCTCTGGGTGAAGCCCAGTGAGGTAGGAGTTACGTTTTGAGTTTCTTTTTGTTCCTAAACCCCCTTTGAATCCCAATTTTAGCATTGAATCGTTGTTTGATCCTCGAAAAAAGTCCATTTATGTGTATCCCGTTTTCTAAGCTCTCCGACACATCTTTTGGTTTCAGTTTTGGAGTTCTGAGGAACCCGCAATCATTCGTCGAAGATTGCGGGTTTTTGGAGGAGTTCGGGGGTGTTCTGGCGGGTAGGCGCGGCGGCGGCGACCTCCGGCACGGCGGCTCGCAAGCGGTGACTCCGGTTCTAGGCAGAGGCGCAGAGAGCAGGCGGCGGCATGGTGAGCAAGCGGCGGCGCAGCGTGCGAGCGGCGGCGTGGCGCTTCGCGCGGGCGGCGGGGCGTGGTCGTCCGGATAGGCAGGGGTCGCGACGCAACCCCTCGCGGGGAACCGAGACCCGCTTCTAGCGGGTCTCCTCGAGGACCGAAGACCGACCTCACGTTCGGTCGGCTAAAGTGGGAACCGTGAGGGGACCACGGGTCCGCGGCCGACCCACGCGGAAAAGATGCGGGCCGGCGCAGCAAGCCGGGCCGGCCCAGGCCGGGTGGACCGGCCAGCTAGGCCAGTCCAGCCCCAGGGTTGTCCCTTCCGGCTTCAGACACCCGTAAATATCGCTGCGGGTGTCCGTTTTACTTGCCGTCTGCGAAAGTGTCTTCCTGACGTTGAGGGGAATGTTTTGAGTTAGTTTTGGGAATTTTAAATTCCCTAAACGAGGGGCCTCAAAGGCGCGACGCATCTTTAAGTGGACGACCATTTTTTCCGAGATTCTTTTTTGAGACGGCGCGGATGCGTCCGACGTCCGATTTAAGCGTCGTCAGCGGTGTTGGGACCCTGGCGCCGGGGAAAAGATTTTTAGGGTGGTTTCGGGTGCTGAACCCGGAGTTGAGGCATGGGACCCATGGCCCGTCTTTTGAGCTGCGCGCAGCGTTTAGAAACTTTTACATCGGGCGTTCGAGCAGTCGATTCTAGATGTTTTTTCGATGGGATTGCGATGGTGCAATCCGACCACTCTATTTCCGCACGATGGTGCGGGCCCTGCGAGGTCCGTTTTGGGAGTTGACGGTGATTTCTAGATTTATCACCGGGCGACCGTTTGGACAATCAAATAGTCCATCTCGTGTACTTTTTCGAGAGGATAGTAACGGTGTGATCCATTCATTGAGTTCCGGGACTGGGATGCGGGTCCCACGTGGCACTGCTCGTGTGCAGTGGCTCGAATGCATCTTTTTCTCTGAATATCCATTGCACTCAAGTGAGTAGTGCTTTTGATGTGTTTTCCTGAGTGGATCGTAATTGTGCGATGTGCCCGACTGTTTTCGGGGTCGGGGCTCGGGATCAGGGGACGTCGTTCGGGCGTGAGGCGGTGTTGGTGACTTTTCCTTAGGATATCTGTTGGAGGTGAGTAAGTAGTCGATCTCATGTGTTTTTTCATGAAAATTACAACGGTGTGATCCATTTGGCTGTGCGGAGCCTCTTGCGCGATCTTGTTAAATGTGGAAGCATGAAAGGTGCTCCAGTGGTGGTTCACCCTACCTTGTTTGTAGCGGGCCCTTGGCGTGTGATCGCGCACTCTTGGGTTTGGTTGCTCTCCTTCTAGGAGAGGCGAAGACGCGCGGGGTATGCCACATGCTTTCTGCGTCTATCTTCTCGTGGTTGGATGAGTCTACTCTCCTGCTATAGGCAGCGAAAGCTCGATAAGAAGTGCATCTTCTCACCGTTCCTAGCTCCTTGTGTTAGGATGAGTCTTCAATCTTTCTCTTGTTGGGTTGAGCTGTTACTCATTACTGCACCCTTCGGTACCTCCTTTTTTGCTCCCTTGAGCCTTCGGGGCATCCTACTGTGTATTGTTATACTCACCCCTGCTTGGGCTTTGCCCGCACTTGGTGTGCCCTTGCAGACGACAGACAGGTGGAGCGTGACTTCAGTGGAGCATAGGAGCTTGGGAGCTTAGACCACGTGCAGTGGTCGTGGACGGGATCCAGGTGGGAGACCCGTCAGCTGTTTCCTTTTTGTTTACCTGTTGCCGGGTTGTGGCACCTTTTCTGTTTAGGCGCGTGTTTTTCCCCTTTTTTTCTTTTCAGCACTGTACTTTGTACTGTTAGAGGTCGATGCACATTGTGGTTTATTTATAGCAGTTTCCCTTTGCTTTTCCTTTTTACTCTACACTTTTACATTGAGTTTGCTGCGTGTGCGTGTGTACAGGTACTTATGCAAAGGCCTCCCCAAGTTGTTGTGCCTTCGGTGCTAGTCTCCAGCCCCTGGCCTATGGAGGCGGGCTTGGGGTAGTTTCGGCTCGAGCCCAGGTAGGGTCGGGTCGTGACAAAGTGGTATCAGAGGTGGTTCATTCCTTAGGACGTTGTGCGGACGTCCCTAAAAGAGTAATTGGTTGGGATTTAGGGAAATAGTGTTAACGTGTCTCGAGAGCAGCTCTCAGGCAAGGGAATCTTTCTTTTATTTACCCATTTGACTTTTACCCCATGGTATGGAAGGAATCATTATTTTATTTACCCTACAAGGTACTTTTTGACTTTTCTGAAAAAAGTACGAGAAGAATGTTTTTTTAACATATACGGCATGAAAGGAATTTTTACGGTTTTATAAAGCCTTATTCTCATGAAGCTTCCTCCAAAAGATTTCATAACAATTTCCAACAAAATCTCTTTCTTTTAAAAATGCATGACATTTTGTGAAAATAAAATGATTTTAAAGAAGAAAGGATATTTTCCTCAAGAATTAATTTCAAGTGTTTTATAAAAACCATTTTTCATCTAAGAAGACATTATTTCATATGTGTATGTCTCAAGTATAATGTCTCTATAATTTACATGGTTTCACTTTTCTTATTATGAAATGATATCCATTTATTTCATATGGATTATGTTATGATGGGATGATTTTTATGAAACCCATTTTATTTATTGGGTTATTATGAATGATATAGGTTTATTTTGTGGCACAAGTAAGAATGATTTCATTATGAGATGGGTGGGACCTATATCTCCCTCCAATACATTGGGTAAAGATTTATATCTCATGAGATAGACATGGATGGAATGGTAAGTTATTCCTGTTCAGTGTTACAGGACTGAAACGAGGAGTGAACTCGATTCAGAAAGGGTCTTTGTCCACTAAGATGGTCTTGGCAGCAATGTCTTGGATACTATGGAAATCATGACATGTTCTGAATGGTTTCCACAATTACATGTTTTATTCCCATTATATTTTTTCATTATTGATGTTCCATTATGATATATGCCTTATGTACTTCCACGATTTATGTCTTTGCTCAAGTTTTTAATGTTTAGATTTCATGTTCAAGTTTTTTCTTTCAAATGTTTATGGATTGATTTATGTTCTCTGTGTTTTCCCTTACTGAGCATTTGAGCTCACCCTTTTTATGTTTTATTTTCCCCAGGAAATAAAGAAAGGTTTTAGGTAAGGAAATAAAAAGGGGAAGAATGTTATGGGAGATGTTGAAGATCTTTCAACATGATTAGAAGATTATATTCCGATTTTCCAAAGAAACTACACTATTACGGTCCTTGTGTGTCTGTTTTTGTTATGTACTAAGTATTCCGCAAAATTAATGTATTGTCCATGTACGTCAAGCTTCGGGTCTCTACATGATAAGTTACCATCTTGATAAGATAAATAATCTCAAAGGTAATTATGTACCTAGGGATTATATTTCCCTTCTTTCGAAATCTCACTACCTTTTTATAAGGAGATATTCATAGGAATACCTTATCACCAACATGAAACTCTAAATCTCATTGATGATAGTTATCATAAATTTTTTTCATGAATCTAATCTACCTTTATGTTATGTTAAATTGATCTAAACATCTCTATCATTTCCTCAACTAGATTTAGTCCCATTATAATTCTTTCTCCAACTTCATTCTAGAACATTGGAGTTCTATACTTCTTTATATAGAGTCCTTTATAAAGATACATTTGAATACTCGGGTAAAAGTTGTTTTTTGTAAGAAAATTTCACCAATATTTTTTATCACAACTAACATTGAAATCCATAGTGAAAGATCTCAAAATTACTTATCTTTCAAAGGATGATAAGCCATACTAAAGATCTACTCTCTATAAAAATATTTTCTAATACTTTTCCAAAACATTGAGGTAATCCTAAAATCCAAATCAGATATAATAGAACATGGTTATCTATGAAACCTTACTAATTAATTAATGTATATTCATTAATACAGATACAAATAGAAATTTTATTTAATATAAATGAAGTGTAATAAATTTATAATGTGATTTACTACAACCCAAATGGCATAATGACCTTTAGAAATTTTGGGGAGTGTGATGAAAAAATCCATTTGGATTTTTCCCATTTACATTTGTTATGGGTAATGGTTGTAACATTCCTCTAAGATTCTATTTGTTAGCCTTAACATTCTTCCATACAAAGAATCCAGATATATAATCAAAAATATCTCTCTTCATATCGTCACACTAGAAATAATCTTTCATATCTCTATATATCATTGTACTTTTAGGATGGGTAGTGAATGATAAATTATGAGGTTCATCCAATATTTCATTATTAAAGTCCGATATTGATGGGATAAATTCAAATTTATGGAACCTTATCATTCCATTAGAATCAATGTTAAACTCAGGAATGTGTCACATTCTTCTACCACTCCACATATTCCTTCCGTACCTATTTATTATTCACTTTAATATATGGTTGAAACTAATTTTTAAAATATAAGATATATACAATTCATTTATGATTTCTATATATAACCTTTGAAAATCCAAAAATATTGGTTATTTTTTAATCCTCATCATATATAAGATAGTATGATCCTTTAGAGTCAGAGAATCTTCCACACCATTCACTTTCATAGGGTGGTAATGTATTGGGTGGTCATAATCCTTAATCAACTCTCACCATATTCACTAGTTCATATTCAACTATTTTTGAGTTAATATATACTTTAAACTTTTATGATCAGTATATATATAACATATTTATTAATTATGTTTATGCCTCCATATATTTACTTCAAAAATTACAACATCCAACTCTGAATCATTTGTTGTGTAATTTTTTAATGAACCTTGAACATTCATGAGGCATAATATATAATCATTAAATTCTACATGAGAACACATACTATTCAGTTATCTGATGCATCAGTTTTGATTATAAACCCTTCTCTACTATATGATAGTGTAAGACTGGGTGTGTTTAAAAATCCTCCCTTCATTTCTTTCAAAAACACTTCACATTCATCTATCCTTAAAGACTTAACCCCCTACTGAGTCAATTTAGTAGGTGTATCATATAGTCATGATAAATATCTCACAAAGCATCAATAGTTTATTTAAAACCCAATAAAACTACATATTTAGGTTACCATGGTTAGTCTAGGACATTCCTCTATAACTTACAACATAGAAGGATCCAATGATATACCCTAACTTGAGATTATATGACCAATGAATGAAAATATCTAAATCCAAAACTCACACATAATATATTTATCATAAAACTTATCCATCTATAGGTTATTTAGCATAATTCTAAAATGGTGTTCATTATCCTCCTTTCTATTGAATATATAACAGTGTATTCTATAAAGACTATAATAAATTGATCAATGTAATATCTAAAAAATATATTCATTAAATTCCTGAAGATCACATGAGAATTGGTAAATCCAAAAGGAAACACTATAAATTCATATTGACTATAAATTGTATAGAAGTATATCTTTGGTATGTACTCCTTCTCAATCCATAGCTATGATATCCATATTAAATATTAATCCTAAAAAATTACATAGATCATCATAATTGATCAAATAGATCATTGACACAAGGTAGAGGATACTTGTTCTTTATAGTGATCAGGTTATGTTCCTAATAATCAATGAAAAGAAACACTAACCCATCCTTCTTCTTAATAAAAATAATAGGTGAAACCAATGGAGATGTACTAGTCCTAATGAATACCTTATCTATATTCTACTATAATTTTTTCTTCAATTCCTATAAATAAATATGGGTCATTCTATATGGAGTCATTAAAATTGGTGTAGCACCATGTGTCAGTTATATTAAAATATTAGCTTCATGATTTAGGGAAAGAGTGGGAATTCACTTTGGAAATATATAATCATATTTCTAAACAATAGGAACATTTTCAATGTTAAGTTTCTCCCCCTAAAATTTGTGATAAATATTCTTCATGTATATTTAGAAAATCTCATTTTATGGAAGTATTTTCCATTGATGATTTAGGTTAATACTAACATTGTAAAATGATTAATGGTTGATTCAAAATATAAAATTTAACCTTACTTCCACAATAATTGATATATTATCTATACTTAGAGAGACAATGCTTACCCAAATTACATCAAATTTTACTAGATTATGAATAAGCAAGATTTATATGAAGAATGTTCCAACAAAATTATATCAATGTGGAGATATAGACTTGATATGTTTTCATCCTACCACTATGAATTTTCACCAAAAACTCATTATCTAATATTTGATGTGGGGATGTGATACCCTTAGAAAATTCTCCAAATACAAAAAGTGGGTAGAACCAGAATCAAATAAAAAATTCACAATAATTGTGTGTATTCTAAGTGTACATATCACCATGTCACTAGGAACTTCTACTTTGGATGTATTAATTTAATGAATATGGAATTATACCCTTGGATTATTTTGTGGTAAGTTCCCATTATGTTTGAGGAATTGTTTTTCAATGTTCCCCACATCCTTATTATTAAATAATTAAACTTTTATGGATTCTCCCTTACCCTTTCATTCATTATAATTATGGAATTTTTCTCCATACGTAAAGTAAACTCCTTCTTCTTTCAATCATGTACCAAGTAGTTTTCTTCCACAAGTTTAACATGATTAAAAATTCATCTTTCTCTTCTTCCTCTTATCCATTTTTTAACATCATCCACTTATTATCTTACATTCAATCAAATTCATAAGTCTTGTAGAATTTTTTCTTTGTATTGAATGCACATGATACTATGTCCTCATATGATGATATTTTTGTGAGACTTGTACCCTTTAAAGGATTGGATTAATCCCATAAATAAAATGGTCAATATTTCTATTTGTATTATTTATATAGTCTGAATAATTCCTTTCTAAACTTTTAATTCTACCATCATACTGAGAAACATTTTCCACTTTATTTTCTCTTATAATTAGTAATTGTCTCTCTATATACACTCATTGTTCAAAAGTAAAATATTTTTATCAAAAAGGTACCTTAAAATCTTTTTATTCTATGACCATTATCCCAACTTCAAACATTGTGTTTTGAATCAATGAACACCATTGATTTACAACCCCCGATTGATGATAAAATATGCTAACAACATTATCTAATTAATTACTTCCCAAAGTGAGAAATTTATTCTCTGAGGAGCTTATCAATTTCTTAGAAACATATGGATTTATAGTCTCATTGAATGATTTAGATTTTTCATGAATTAATTAGTTAAAAATTGTTGCACTGTGATTTGGATAAATATATTTATCCATACAAGAATGATTATTGGTCATAAACTAAGTCAAATGCCCCAATATAGTTATAATGTACTCAGGTTTAGCTGCAGATCTAGATCCAGATTCATTATCTTTCCCAAGAGGTAAATGACCACAAAGATTATGGGTATTGATATAGGTCCCAATTATTCTAATAAAGACCATTTATAAATAATGTAATACAAAATTTTAGATCATAACATTATGAATAATAATTAATAATTTTTAAAATAGTGAAACACTTAATATAAATTAAAAATTTATGCATAACTAATATCATAATCGTAAACATAGTTTCTTTTTTAATGTACTCAATTCATACATATAGTCTTAAATATTAAATAATAGTTTGTAATACAAATGTTAATTAACACAAGAATATCCATTAGAAGTGTCAAAATAGGTGTGTAGTAAGGAAATACTCACCATGCACCTGAATTATGGCTAAGATATTATTGACCAACTGTTTTCAAGGATATTACCCCTTTATGTATCTATTCCAAAACCAAGACCACATGTAATATACGAATAGGTATGTGTTTTTAATAAAATATTATAATCTATAACTTAATAAAACATTAGGATTTAATCCTATACATATAATTATCATCAAATTTAGTTATAGGTTTATATTACCAAATGTATGTTTTACTAAATCTAGTTCCAATGGTTTATACACCACTTTCTCAAATACCAACTATAAATACTCTAACCCTAGTAGCCTAGTTCTGATTGTTAATTTATTACGTTGGTGCTAGATAAAATATATCCCATCCCAAATGATAGAATAGTTTAGTAGTATTGGTAAACTAGACACATATATGAAATCTCGCATACATTTTAAAACCTAAAAAATAACAAATTATTCTATTTTAGATTACCATTATTACCTTTAGAATATTATTATATATCAATCATAATGAAATTTATGGTATCTAAGGGAAAGTAAACATAAGAAATGGGTGATCTCATATACTAAGTAAGGGTGTTCTTACAGTGGAAGCTAACAAGGAATGGATAATATGGAAAGAATAAATTTTGATCAAATAATTACATACAAAGAATCACATAAGCTAGATACATATTCATGGATATCATAACTATTCAAAAAATCACATGTCCATCAATAAATGATTTAATAAATATGGAATGAATAATGTCATTCATCTAAAAATACCATTGAGGCCTTATGCTAGGACATCTAAAACATAAAGTTAAGGACTCATACTAAGGCATCTTACATAAATGGGTAAGGCCATAAACAAATACCTAATATAATTTGTCTCGTTAGTTCGACTGATTCATTGAGTGGATATGTAATTTCATGACTCACCCATAACTTAATATTTTTAATGCATTAATTATATAAATAAAATACAAAACTTAATCAATATTCCTTAAAAAGATAATTATCTATATTGGAATAACTAGAATACAAAATATTAATACATTACCTAGTCAAACTGATTATACAAAATCTATATATATATAGTAGATGGTATCATTAAATTATATCATCAATAAATCATATGTTTCAAAAAATGATTTTGAAAAATATGAAAATATTTCAAAATATCACTATAAAATATTTTTGGAAAATAATTTTTCACCTTGAAATCAATTATTTAAAATCTAAAAAATTACCAAATATTGAGTAAAATAGTTTCTTTGAAAATAAACTTATAAACATGTAAGTTAATGTTCAAAAAAATTATCATTTATGAAATTGGGAAATATAATTCATACCATATAAGTTAAAAAACATTCCTTTCACACTTTTGTAAAAAAATTCAAAAGGTACCTCTTTAAAAAATCAAGAAGATTCATTTTAAACAATTTTTTAAAAGTAAAGCATTAGAAAAAAAATTCGTTAATAAATAATTGGAGAATAGTAAAAATATCCTTTAAAATATTTTAATAAAAATATGGATATAGAAGAAAAATATTCTTGACTGAGTAGGAAAACAAAGTCATTTTCCTTAAAAACATGATTTCAGTGTCATGAGTACCTAAAGAGTGGAAGAAATAAAAAAATTATCATTAAAAAATTTATAATAGGATAATAAAATATATTGGGTTCAATATATAAATATCAAATTATTCCCTTAATGGAGACATTAATATAAACAATCATAAATAATTATGAGATTTTTAAATAAACTCTTACCTCAGTTCAGACATCCTTTGTATGTGTCTAAACCAACTATATAATAAATATAGATATATTAAAAATATATTATAAAATTTTAATCAATATATAATACAATATAATACTTAGTTTTAATCTTTTATCACTCTTTTATTAATGATTAATTTTTAAAATCACAGTACTGGGTGATAAACGCTTCATTTTTCATATATATTTTGATACAGTGCTTTTGGTCTTTACACATTGATCATGGATATATCAAATAAATAATTTTAATCAAGATATAAATATCATATATATTCATTGAATGTTTATTTACAGTCATCCATAAATTATAGATATGGGATAATGAATTGCACTGTTCATAGAGATGGTAATTTGTGCATATGCATGAAAGTTGTTTTCACTTTTCGAAGGATGGAACAAAATAAAGGTAAATAGTAATTCATAATTAAAAAATCATTATTATATCATATATATTATATATATTTATTTAATATACCCTTATTACCATCCATTTAAAGAGGAAAAAAATGTATCACATCACTTCGTGGAGGTGGTTGTCAGCTTGTATGCATGAGAGTTGTTATAGTTTTTCATTTGATAGAAAAGAGGGTGGATAATGATGGTTACACAATAATAATAACATTTAATTATATTTAAGATAACAAATTTATTATTTTATGAAAAATAACAAATATTTATAGGAGGTAAATGAAGATGTAAAAAAAGAAAGTGATTGGTTAATGTGATTACCTCTTTTTTGAAAGAACTCCTTTAGATCTCCTCTTAAGGACCGTAAGGTTTGTATTTTAGAAATACCAACACCCCTATAATTTCTATCAATATTTTTATAATTGAATTTTTTTTGGGATTGGTTGAGAAATGATAATAAAAGTGGTGTAAAAAAGAGAGGGAAGGGGTGTCCTTTTCCAAGGGATGCAAATGATACATCTTCTGTTACAAAAAAGATGAAAATATAACTAAGTTATACTCAATATAAATGATTCCAAATGTAAATATATTAGAATATAATGTATGATATGTTTTAAATATAATATTATAATAAAATTTGGATAGGTTTAAGTGTATTTTGAGACCTTATCATTTGTTTTTATCCGTTATTTAACCTGTTTTAACCTTAAACATGATAATGAATTTTTAATTCTTAAATGGTTATAATTTTTCTTATAAGGTGGAAATTTGATAATAATTGGAAAAGGGAAGAAATTATAGATCATATATTATCCAACCTATCCTATTTCAATATTTTTATTATTTTTAAATAATTTAATAAAATATTATTTTCATAAAATATCATTAAAGTCATTTTAGACACTATTCATTTTATTCGACCCTAAAGACACCAAGAAAGTGATCAAAAATGATTATAATGTTTCAAAACATAATTAATATATTATTTTAATCTATAAAATTTATTTAACACTATAAATAAATAATATTATATTAGAAATAAAATTTTCAAAAATCATTTATTTTATTTTTCTATTAATTGATGAAATACGGTGTTGGCATTGCATGAGAATTTAAGGTAATTTTATAATCAATAAAAATTAAAAATAAATTAAAATAATGAAAGTAATTTCATTTTTCTCAAAATAACCATTTATATTCATGAAAAAATTTCTTTTTTCCCTATGTGAACACATAAGATATATTTAAAACTAAGATAATGACATTTTGTATTTTTCTTTGAATTTAATATTAAATATGTCATTTTATCGTAAAAGTGTCCCTTAAGAAAATAAATTTAGATCCTAAAGTGATAAATATCCAAATAAATTCATCCAATAATAATTTATCTGAAAAATGGTGACCATAACACATAATTTTAACCTAGGTTAACCTAATTTATCCTTTACCGAGGTAATAAATTTTAACATAGTTATTATTCATAATTAAAAAGGGATTATGTACCAGATTTGAACCTCCTAATTCTATGTATAGTGTCCATTTTTTAGGATTCAATATCTATAAATAGAATACATTAATTTTAAATAAAATTCAAAAAATTCAATGACAACTAATTTTTAGAAAAGTATAGTTTTAATAATAAAACATGATTTATGATTATCTCATTCCTAGTAAAAGCTCTAAATTTATTATTAAAACATTTTATAGAACATATAATATATAAATTTCATTAAAATTATTGACCAATAGTGATAAATTTAATTTATTAAGATAAAAAAACATTATGTTTATAAAAAAATATTTTCTAAAAAACATCTATTTTCCCACCAAGTGATTTTTATTTTCATTTTTAATCTATTGATAATTAATGAAATCATTTTATACATTTATAAACAATAAATATTTAGTAATTTAGTTAGTATTGTTTGTACACACCAATTTTAATGTTCATATTATAATGGTCAAAATTAAATAATATTTTAATAGTAGATCATGATTCATTTAAACTTGGTGTTGTGTGTAACATAAGTTATCAAAGGAATTAATTTTATTTTTAAATAAATATATCATAAAATCTCAAGGTGTTAAATTATACCCCACATAAAATATTTTTTACCCAAAAAATCGACCACTATGATATAAACAACTGAGGATACTTTAGGCCCATCACATCCTCATGTTTCATGTATCTTCCTCATTTTTTTGATTTCACCAAAAAACTTTGACTAGGTTAGTGGGATTGTTTCATAGAAAATTATCTTCATGATCCAGAATCTCTACTAGTTGTTACTCATAAGTGATATTTTTTCTAGTAGATGACCATTGATTTCATTACTTGTTAAAGACTATATTTTTTCATCAACAGGAGAGATAAATGGAACATGTCATGAACTTGAGAGAGATTAGGGGAATCACCAAATGATAAGTTGTTATCCTAATACGATCACGAATATTGAAAGGGCCAATACACATAGGGATTGGATTTACCTTATTTCAAAATCATATTACATTCATCTATGAAAATATTTTTAGTAATACCTTGTCACAAACATCAAACTCCAAATCTAGTCAATGATTATTAGCATAACTTCTTTTTTTTACTCTAAGATTCCCTTAGGTGTTGTTGAATAGTTCTAACCTCATATATCAATTTCATAGCTAGATATATTCTAGATATCTTTCATTCTAAAACTTCATCACATCACATTAGAGTTCTATACTTCTTTCTATATAGGTATTCAAAAAGAGCCATCATAATACTCAAGTGAAAGATATTGTTGTAATAAAATTACACTAAAGGAAGGTGTTCATCATAACCAACATTGAAATTCATATAGAAATATCTCAAAATTTATTCTAGAGTTTAATAGCTATCTCATAATGAAAATCTATCTAAGGATGATAGGTAGTTCTAAAACACAACTCTATATCTAGATATTAGTGATAACTTTTCCAGAACTTCAAGTTAAAACTCATATCATGATCAAATATAATAGAATTTGTCACTTTATAAAGACTTATTACTTTTTTATTGAATATTTTAGAAATAATATCAAGAGGTAAATCCTCTTTAATAATAATTAATTTTGATTAATTTTTAATATGATTGGATACAACCAAATTGGAATTATGTCCTTTAGAGGTTTTTGGGTAATAGTAAAAAAATACCATTAGAATTCTATCTCTTTTCCTTAAATTGTTGACATACTAAGAACCAATATACATACTCATCAATATCCCTCTTTAAATTTTCTCAATAAAAATAATCATTCATACCTCTATACATATTCATAAATTCATGATGGATAGAGAATTATGAAATATGAGGTTCATCTAATATCTCCTTCTTCATGTCTGGTATTCCCATGATTCATACACGGTTCTTGAACCTTATCATCACAACATAATCAAGGTTAAACTCAAGAAAACCTCTCCTTCTTCTCTAACTCTACATCTTTCTTCTTACCCTCTTTAATCTTTACTTGGAAAGATGGTTGAATACCCATTTGAGATAGATAAGATATATCACTTTATTTAAATGTTTCCAGATCTATACTTTGAAAATAAAAAAAAATATTTGATCTTTTATTATACATATTATAGATAATCTGGCAAGATTCTTTCAAATTATTGCATCTTATGCCTTGTTTGACTTCCTGTGGTGGTAATATATCGATTACTCATAATCATATATCATCTTAGACTATATTCTATGGAACATATTCTTATCTTTGTGAGTAAAAATATTATATAAACATTTTTCATAATTATATATATCACATGTTTCTCTATAAAGATAATGCCTCCATGTCTTTAATGTAAAAATCACTATAGCTAGCTCAAAATAAATATATTCATAATTTTACTAATGAATATTCAATTATCATGAGTAATAAGCTATAACCATATCATTATGTATGATAACTCATCCTAGTAACTTCTTTTATGAATCACTAAATATTAAAAACCCTTCTCCACTATAAGGTAGCGTAAGAACAGGCCCTGAACCAACATTCCCATCAGTTCTATGAAACTCTCATCACATTCATCTGTCCATAAGAACTTAACCCCTATTTAAGTAACCATGGATATTGGATTATATATTCATTATAACTCTCTCACAAAGTTTTAGTAGTATCCATTAAAAATAAGAAAACTACAGATTTTAGTTATTGTGGTTTTTTTAGTACATTACTTAATAACTTTATTCTTTAAAGGATCCACTCATATACCCTCTCTCTAGATTCTATGACCCATGAATGAAACTTTTTTATTCTATAATTCACACATTGTTAATTTAGTATAAAAATTATCCTTTATCTAGGTATTCGACACAATTTTCAAATGTTCTCCATTCTCTTAAAAGTTATTTGAATTTATAAGAATATAATTTATAAAGACTACAAAAAATGGTCATGGTAATCTATAAAAAACTATTAATTAAATCCATTAAGATTTTCGGAGAAATGGTATGTTCAAAATCAATTAATAAAAATACATAATAAACAATCCTCTTATAGTAGGATGTCATATGTATATCCTCAATCATTATCCTTAGATGATGATATCTAGATCAAAGATTATTCTTGGAAAAATATATAGCACCTCCTAATTTATCAAAAATATCTCTGATATAAGGAAGATGAGACATTTTCTTAATTGTGATCTAGATATGTTCCCAATATTAAATAAAAAGACACATTTTCTTATATCTATTATTAAAAAAATAATAGGTGCACCCCATTGGGAATCACTAGGCCAAATAAATAACTTATCTATATTCTCCTAGATTTTCTTCTTCAATTCCTAAATCTCAATTGGTTCCATTCTAGATGAATTATTTTAAATATTTGTTGAACCATGTATTAGTTCTCCGGAAAACTAAACCTCACAGTTCATGGGAATACTAGGAAATTACTTAGTAAACACATTCAAATATTTCCAAAAAAATAGACTCATTATAAATTATTAGTTTCTACCTATCCATTTGAGATAAATATACCTCATGAATAGGTATCAAAAAACATATTATAGAAGTAATTTCTAATGTGTTTTCAATTTAATCATAATAGTGATAAATGATTGAGGTTTAATTTGGAATATATAATGTAACTTCCCTTCATTGAAAATTTATATCATCTCTATAATGATAGATCTAATACACACCAATAATTAAGTCAAATTATAATAGATGAATAACAAAATGATTCATAGGAATAATATCCCTAAAAAACTTATTTCATAGATGAGATATATACTTGAGGTGTTGTCATCCTACCATTAAGAGTTTTCATGGCTAACTAAACATATAACCTTTGACACAGAGATGTGGTAACATTATAAAATTCCTTATATATAGAAGTTTTGGTATAAACATAATAAAATAAATCATTTTTAATCATAGAGTGGACAATAATTATTCCTTTAACCATGTCTCTAAGAACATCCACTTTGATTGTAGTAATTTTATAAAAACAGAATTCTCATATTAGATTATTTTATGGAAAGTTCTCTTGATGTTTGGGGAACTATATTGAATAGGTTCCCATCTTCTTATAGTTAAATCATGAAGAATTGATGGCTTTACCATTTTTTTCTCTTGTATTCCTTTGAATACATAATACTTATAGAATTATTTATCAATCATTATAGCACATGATATTATGTCCTCATATGATGAGAGTGATTGGGAGACTAGTGCCCCTCATAGGATTAGCATAATACAATCAATAAGATTGTCTATATTTCTCTTTGTATTCCATAATTATTATGAAACATGGCTTCATAACCTTGTAAAGTAATATTAATACTTAGAAACATTTTCCTCTTCCTTTTATCTTAGACTCATTAATTTTCTCTCTGTATCTGATCATTGTTCACTAGAAATATATTTTTACAAGAATGGTACCTTAAAACCATTATATTATATACTTGTTTCCTCTTCATCAACCTTAGTGATTTTAATCAATTTACACCATTGATCTTCATCAACTGAGAGATGGTAAAATACATAATAACCTTATCCCTTTCATTACTACCCAAAGTGAGAAATATATTCTCTATTGAGCTTATCCATTTCTATTCTATAAATGAATTTATTTTCCAATTGAATAATGGAGGTTATTAATGTATGAAGAAACATAAAATTATTTCAATTAATTATGTTTTAGTATGTTTCTCTATACATGAAATGTTATTGGTCATAATTTGAGTCATTTGGACTAATATAGTTACAATTTTCTTCACTCTAGCTGTAGTTTGTGATCTAGCTTAATTATCTTCCCTAGAAGGTCAATCCCAACATAGATTACATGAATTGATATGGTTCCAAATTATTTAACTATGTAACATTTATAAATAATTTCCTACATAATATTATATCATAAAATTATGAAACATAATGTATAATTTTGAAACTAGTGAAACACTTTACATAAATTAAAAATTTATGCATAACTAATCTTAGAATCATAAATATGGTTTCTTTGAGAATTTTCTCAATTCATAAAAATAAATTCAAATATTTCATAATTTTCTATAATGAAAATTTATATTAACCCAAGAATACCACCCAAGAGTTTCATACTAGGTACATAGTAAGGATAGACTTACCATACACCAGAATGACGGCCATGATATACTCAAAAAACTATTTTCGTGGTTATAACCATTAGATTCATGTTCTCTAAAACCATATCCACTTTTACAATACATACATGGATTTATTTCTAAGAAAACCACATAATATATACCTTAACAAAAATTTGGTATATTATCCTATACTTGGACTTATCCTCAAATTCAGTCATATGGTTATATTCCCTGATATTGTTTTCTTCATAAATCTCGTTCCTAAGGTTTCTAATAAAATTGCTCTAATACAAATTGTAAAGAACCCAACCCTCATTTCCCAAATATGGTGGTTACATTATTACATTGGTGCTAGATATAATTAGTCACATACCAAAGGAATGAATACATTAGTTATCTGGGTAAACTAGATTCATGCTTGAAATCTTACATACATTTGAAAACATAAAATAGAACAAAGTATTTTCTTTGATAACCCCATTATCCCCTTTAGAAAATACTGGTATATCAATCATAATACAATTCCCAGGATCTTAGGGAAATGAAACATAAGAAATTTGTGATCTTAGATGCTCAATAAGGGTATGTGTAAAGTAAAATCTAATAATCCATGAATAATATAGGAATAATAAATGATGATCACTTAATTCAATAAAAATAATCACATTAGATAGAAACATATAGTTGGACATCATTACTATTAAAATAATCACATTATTATCAATAAATAATGTCATAATGATGCAATTTATAATTTCATGCATATAAAACTCACCATCAAGGCCTCATTCCAAGACTTATAAAACATAATGTCAAGACCGCATGCCAAGAATTATAAAATAATTAGGTAAGGACTCTACCAAATATCCCACCCTTTTTTTCTCAGGGTCCCAACTAATGTATCAAGGTTCTATGTAACTACATGTCATAATTGTAAGTTAATAATTCCAATTCATTCATCATATGAATAAAGAATAAAACTTAATCAATATTTCATAAAAACAATAATATTCCATATTGAAAGAACTCAAACATGAATTATCAATACTTTACAAATAAAAAATGATCAAAAACCATATACCAAAATATGTTGGATAGTATAATTATAGTATATTTTGATTAAAAAATTATATTTAACAAAGGATATTTATATATATGAAAATATTTTTACAAAATTGCTGAAAATTTATTGGTGAAAATACAATTTTTCACTTTGAAATCACTTATTTAAAATCTAAAAATTTAAAAAATATTGAGTAAATTATTTTCATTGAAATTAAGTAGGTAAACATGAAAATAATTCTTTAAAATAATTTGAATTTATGATATCATACAATTTCATTCATTCCATATAATATAAAAAAACATTTCATTCATAGTTTTGTAAAAAAAGATGAAAATTACTTCATTTTGGAAAATGACATGAAGATTCCTTTTAAACCATTTTTTAAAACTAATAAATGTGTAAAATTTTCATTAATAAATCATTTTATAATTGTAAAAATATTATTTAAAATATTTTAAGGAATTTATGGATATAGAATAAAAATATTCCTAACTGAGTAGGAAAAAAAGTCATATTTCCTTAAAAACATGATTTCAGTTTCTTAAGAGCTTCAAGAGTGGAAAATAAAAGGAAAAATTATAATTTTAAAAAATAAAAATACGCAAATAAAATATTTTTGGTTTCATAAATAAAGATAAAATAATTACCCTAGTTGAGACTTTTAAATTAAGAACCCTAAATAATGATGAAATTGTGAAATAAACCCTTACCACATGTCTGACTTCCTTCATAAGAGTTAGAATCACAATATATATATATATATGTATATATATATATTTAATATAAATATATTCTATAAACATATTCATATATATCATATCATATATGATTTACTTATAATATTTTATAACCTGTTTATTGACAATTATTTGTTAAAATCACAGTTCTGGGTGATAACTACTTCGTTTTTCATGTATGTTTTGGAATAGTGGTTTCAGTTATTGTTCATCGATCATGGTTAAGTAATATAATTTTTTTTTATAAAGTTATAAATATCATAAATATTTATTATATATTTATTTAGATTCATCCTTTGAAAAGTACAAACCTTTTCATAAATAAATATTACATCTTTTAAGATGAATATTCAATACATTTCACAAACCCAAGCCCAAGGATGGTAATGTTTTGGTGTCTTTAGAGACTAGATACACAATATTCTTATATCAGGAAAAATCTTCAACATATCCCTCAAATATATTACCATTTAGTACTCTTCATAGATAAACCATACTTATAACCTTTCTCCATAACCCAGGAAAGGAAATATAAGAAAGGGTGAACTCATATGCTCAGTAAGGGTAAACATGGGAGATATGAATCGATGATCATATTAATGAATAAGATAATAATAAGTATATTAGACCATGACCATAAATTAAAATGTTCACAACTAATCCATCAAATATTATAAACATGATTCATTTAATAAATCTATATCATTCTAAAAGACATAAATAATAAGAGTGTGAAAAATACTAAATAAATCACAAACCATATGTTCATGTAAAAAATTTATGGAATAATAATAAGTATATAAAACATTTCAAATGTCAAGAATAACTATTGAGATAATAAAATACTAATAGTTTAGGTATCAATACCTATTTCCCATAGTGGATTAAACACACGACATTTTCCCTTATAAGAACAATCACATTGATTTTTTTCTCATAACGAATCAAGAACATCAACTTGTTTACCATACTAGATAAATCATATTATACTTGTTTCTTATAACATATCAATCACATATACTTGTTTCCCATAGTTTATCAAGCACATTGACTTGGTTCCCATAGTGGATCAAACACATCTACTTGCTTCCTATAATTATATAATGAGATATAATTCTTTACCTAATACAATGAAGGACTATGTAATTCCAATAAAACCCATAAAATAATGAAAATCTTATATATGAGTGACATAGGATCATAAAATCATTCATAATATTATCATTTCTGAACCCATGCAAAGAAAATAGGTTTCATAAACATTTCATAAATTCATCAAAATGTAACCCCTAAAAATTAATAGGTTTTATAATAATATTAGAATCATAAAAATAAACCATCTAGAAAAATAATGACGATAATATTGGATCATATAAATATTAAATCATAATTAAAATCAAAGTATGTTATCATAGATGAAAAATCCATTAAAATAATCATTGTAATATTTCTTGAGGAAAGTACACTTTCCATAAGAAATAACATATTTAAAATTCAAATATTTAAAAAATATTACGAAAAAAGTTTTCATTAAAAATAACCCATTACAATTTTAAAGTAATATTAAAATAATTAATTGGTCTTAAAGGTGGTAAATTTCATTCATGTTGTATATGATAAAAGAAAAAATTCCTTTCACATTTTTTTTGAATAGATCAAAAATTAATTTATTGGGAAAATAATAAGAGGGTTTATTATAATTTTTTTTATAAAAATTAAAACTATAGAAAAAATTAATTTTAATAATAAGAGAATAATAAGATCATTATTGAAAAAAAAAATTACAAAAAAGAGATATGGAAGAGAAATATTTCCGACCGAATTGAAAAAAATATTCATTTTTCCTTCAAAACATTCTGTTGGAATCTTGAGTACATAAATTGATAAAAATTAAAGTAAAAAATATATTTTAAATAAATAAATAGAGGTTATAATTCTGAAATGGGTTTATTAGAAAATGATAATATAATTTCCTTTATGTAAATTCAAGTATAAACAATCCTAATTAAAATAGGATTGAAACATAAATCACTTTACCGCATTGGTCACTTTTGAATCATAAGCCCCATAAAAGAATAAATTTATATAAAAAATTACATACCATGAATATAATTATATTCATGATATAAAATTTCAAAGGGGATGCATATACACTACATAAAATAATATATGTGTATAGCATATCCTATGTTCCAAAAAAAGACAATTTGAGAGGACAAACTCTTACTGCTTTGGTAATCTATGAATAAAAACCTCATGAAAGAGAGAAAATATTAGGGTTTTTTAGAACTTCGTGATTTTTATGATAATTATCATAAAATATATGTATTGGTAGTATTTATAGAACATAAATAAAATAAATGGTGAATATGGAATATGCCTCACAAAAATAAAAGTGAGATGAGAAATCCCTTACCTCAATTACTGACTTCCTTGGTACACATTGAAAAATACTGTATAATAAATATAGGTTTATTATAAATTTATTTAGGAACCAAAATAATATATATCATACCATATATTATTTAATTATAACATTTTATCACTTGATTATTTAAAATTCTTTATTAAAATCAATATTTCAAGTAATAAATGTTTTGTTTTTCACGTATGTTTCGATTTGGTAGTTTTTTCATTGTATAATGATCATGGTTATATCATATCCAGAATTTTAATAATTAATTAAATATAATTTATATTCATTATATACATATTTATTCTCATACATTAACATTATAGATATAAAAATTAATTACACCGTTCAGGGAGATGGTAGGTCGTGCGTACACATAAATGCAGTTTTCATTTTTCAATGGATGAAATGAAATAAAGGTAAATGATATTTCAACTTTATATAATAATTATAATATCATATAAATAATATTTATTCATAAAATTTATTATTTATCCAATTCATTTAAAATATAAATAAAAAATAAATCACATCACTTCATGGAGGATGTAGTCTTCACATGCGCATGAGCGACGTTATCATTTTCCAATGATTTGGATGGTAATAAGTGAGACAAGATACTATCATTAAATAATAATAAATATTTCATAAATATTATATTAAAATTTTAAACCCATCATAATAACTATCCATGAATATGGAGATGGAAGATGAATTGTATTGTTATGTGGAGATGGTAAGTCGTACATACACATAAGCAATACGTTTCCTTAGTATTTGATATAAAAGAGGATGAATAAATTTGGTTTCATAATCATAATTACATTTATGTATATTTATGACATATAATTTATTATTTAATGAATAATATAATGAATTTGGAGTAAGTAAAAGAAGAACATGAAAGGAAGTAATCAGTTAATATGATTTCCTCTTCTTTGAAAGAAATCCTCTAGGTATCCTCTTAAGGATCTTAGGGTTGGTATTTTGGGAAGCTAAGAACATATATAATTTGTATAATGATATTGGGGAGGAATTTTGGTCGGGTTTTGTTGAGATAAATGGCTAAAAATGTGTGAAAAGTGAGGGTAAGAGGTGCCCTTTTATAATTGAGGTGAGGGATGCTTTTGAAATTTTTTAAAATATAAAATTATAAAAAATTCATTATCAAAAATAATAATTTAAAATGGGAATAAATTTGAAGATAATGTATTATTTTTTTGTAATACCTTCAAAAAAATAATTTTTACAGGTTTATGTTGTGTTTTAAACTTTATCTTTTTGTTTAAACCCTTAATTAACCCATTTTAATCTCAACAATGGTAATGAGTTTTTCACTCTTAAAAATTTATAATTTCACTTATAAAGAAAATATTTACTTTTAAGTATAAAAAGGATTAAATTTAAAACCATATATTATCCTAATTTACCTATTTCAATAATTTTATTATTTTTAAATAATTTAATAAAAAATTATTTCCAAAAAATATCATTAATGTTAATTATGGAAATATTCATTTGATTTAAATACACCAATAAAAAGATGAAATTAAAATATAATCCCTCTAAATATCACTAATATGTTATATTTCTAAAAAAATTGTTTAACACTATTACTCACTCAAATTATATTACTTTTAATATTTTTAATATTATTTAATTTATTTTTATATTAATTCAATAAATATCTTAGTAGCATTGAATAATAATTTAAGGAAATTATTTACCAACATAAATTTAGAAATAAACTACCATCATGATGATATCTTCATTGTTTACAAAATTACCATTAATATTGTAACACCTTGAGATTTTATGAAAAATATTATTTTAATTTCATTAATGTCTTGTGTTGTATGCTACACCAAGATTACCTTGCACTATACTCAACACCGTATTAGCTTGCAGTATACACAACACTATTCTTGGATCGTGTTACACAAAATTTTGATAATACTTATTCTACGCAACATTGAGTGTATATATATATATATATTCAATGTATAAATGAAATATGGTTGGATTCTGTTATACAAAACAACGAAGGATTCTTTCACAACACTCAACCCTGACTTGGCTTTCATTGCACGCAATCACGACCTTCCTTGATAGCGTGTGTTGTACGCAATACCGGGATTTACTAAACAACGATATATTATTATAATATTATTATGAACTAGCCGTTATGAATAGTATTAAATAAATTTTGGATTTTATAACATTATTATTCATCTTACACATTTTCTAGAACATGGTATAAGAACAAAATAAATTTTTTGGGTAAAATAAGTATTTTTCAAAAAATGCAGTTTTGCCGCCTTTTGATGGCGCACCCACTTTAAATCTAGTTTTTGACATTTTTATAAGTTCAATTTGACAAAATAAAATTCTTATTTGGAATCAAGAAATAAAAATTTACTTTGGATAAATTTTTCGTATTAATCTGGTAACTTTCATATTTTGATGAATAATAAAAACACGCTATATTTTAATGAAAAACAACTTTTTTCATCGTAATAATTTATATTGTTAAATTATAATATATAATGGTTTTAAAGTATAAATAGAATATATTTTTACCATTTAATATAATATATTTCATTAGCATTGATTTTACATTGAATTCGTAGGTTAAATCAATTCAATCTTTTGCAATGTTTTAAACAAAAACCCGTTTTCATTCGACAACGGGATTAATTTTAATCTAATTTATAAAACTTCTGTGTATTGAATTTGAAAAAATTGATTCCATATTTGGAATCAGTGGGTCCAAATTATGTTAATAGGCTACTTTTTATTTTTGGTAATTATGAATAGTAACTACGGTAAATTTTATTTACCATAGTTAAAGGTAAATTGGGTAATTAAGGGTAAATATAATATTATAAAATTACCCTAACACATGCCAAAATTCTATTGGATGGCTAAAACTAAACCCATATCAACTAAGGGTCGGATTAGATTCATTTTATGGACTTTTGACCATGAAAATAATTTAATTATTATTAAAACCAAAGAAAGTGACAACATGTCACTCTCTTAAATATTATAAGTATAATAATTTTAATTTAGTGATAAACATCATAAAACTTCAAACATGAATAGTCTCCAGAAATCTAATAAAATTATCTACATCATGATATTTTATTTATAATTTTTAGGGATTAAATAATTATCATTAAAGGCGATACATTAATGATACAAAAATTATTTATTAAGTGGGAAATAAGTAATATAGTTTTTATTGAAATAATAATACCCATTAAAAGGCCCACAAACCTGACCAAAACTTATTTTTAGTGTATATCTACACCTTAATAATCCAATTACCTAATATATAACCGTTTGGATCCTTATAAATGTGATTATGACACTTATATTATTTTAGTTTAAATGATGCCAAAGTTGTCACCTTCATAATTTAATAAATATAACAATTTAAATATTATTATTTTAAGATGATAAATTCTAGTAAAAGTATTATTGTGAAATTTAATAGATTTATCTTCATCATATGATTTTATTTTTAATTTATATTCAACAAATCAGTATATTAAATAATTATACAAAAATGTTGTAGTAATTATTTTATTAAGAGATAAACCAAATAAATGGTTTTAAAAATAATAAAATAAATATTATATGAACTATTTAATGTGATCCATTAATTTTATAGATACATATGACCTTTTATGAATCTATTAAAGCTTTTATTTCGAACATATCTTCTGTATATATTTTATTTAAATTCAAATAAATGAATAGTGTCAAAATTGACACTATTGTTATTTTATAAAAATAACATATTATAAAATTGTTTAAAAATCACAAAAATATTTAAAAATTATAAATTTAAATTTATAAGGTCTATAATTTTATAAAGTAAACAATTATGGAAAATTCACAACAAATAAGTAATTATTTGTTATAATTTAAAATTTATAATTTTATTACCACAAATAAACTTAAATAGATTAAATAAGGATAAATCAAAATGATAAGGTTTAAAATAAGATCCAAACATGTCTAAATTTGATTGTTTGATGAGACTAAAACCATATCTAATCTAATCTTCTAATATGATTCATTTTTTGGTGGTTTTTAAGTGGGTTTAGATTTATTATAAATTAATATTTTTAAGAATTTCAAAGGTGCCCCTCTCCTCCCTTATAAAAGGGCACCTCCTCCCTCTCCTCGTCACACCAATTTGAGCCTTCAAGCTCGGACAACCCCTGAAAAATTATCTTCTCCACTTCCCTAGAAACATCCTAGAGGTTCTAGTCTAATTTAAATACCAATCTTAGTGCCCTAAGAGGAGGTTTCAAAGAGGTGTATCGAAGAAGAGGTAATTTCTTCTCCTGATTCTTTCAAGCTTCTTTCTTATTCAACTTATTCTTGTTTAGTTGTTTAATTATAAAGTAATAACATAAGTATCACTAATATAATGATTTTTTATTATAAATATGAAACAACCCCATTTCCCCTTCTATCCATCCTACGGAAAACAAAATCACCGCGCGTGCGTACGTACGGAATACCGTCTCCACGCCGTGGTGTAATCTGTTTTTCCACCAACACCTTACATGGATGGGTATAATAAGGTAAAGATTAACTATACATAGTTATTATAACATCATACTGATTATGATATATTATACCATCCACTCCAATTCTATTCAATAATTATGGGAACGATATCATCGCTCGTGCGTACGTACGGACTACCGTCTCCACGACGCAATGAGATTAATTCTCCATGTTAACCATTTAAGAATGATTATAAAGTATATATAAGAAATAATAATGAAATATATTACATTATAAATCTACTGTATTTATTTATATGCATTTCATCTACTTAATTCCATTCAATTCAATAAGGAAACAAAAACAATGTTCATGCGTACGTACGGCCTACCGTCTCCATGAACGGTGTATTTCATTACTTTTATCGATCTATTATATATATATATGTATATGATGAATATATATTATATATAAATCATGTTTTACATTCTTGAATTATGTAAATAAGGATATAATTAATAATATCAAGAACGACAAGTCGAAACACATACGATAAATGAAATGATTTTACCCAAAACGCTTCTTTAACATGGAATTTACAAAAGAACGGGTAATATAAAGTCATAAGTGAAACATATATGATATCATAATAATGAATATGATTCTATAATAAGTCAATGACATTATTTAAATCATTATACAGGAGTTTCGGATACATACGAAGCATATCGGACCTAAGGTAAGGGATAATTTTGCAAATCTCATTTTTATCCGAGATTGCTTATTCGTAAGTATTTACTGGGGTTATATTTGTCATCCATGTCCAAATTTTATAAAAAAAAATTCATGAATGTTTAAATTTATTTTTACCAATTTTTACTTTTACTACATGTTATGTAAGGAATATTTCTTTTGTTTACGTTACAAGGTGCTTTTTTGACTTTTCTGGAAAAAGTACGAGAAGAATGTTTTTTTTAACTTATACGGCACGAACGGATTTTTACGGTTTTATAAAGCCTTATTTTCATGAAGCTTCCTCCAAAAGATTTCATTACTATTTTCAAAAAAATATATTTCTTTTAAAATTGCATGTCATTTTGTGAGAAGAAAATTATTTTCAAGAAGAAATGATATTTTCCTCAAAAATTCATTTCAAGTGTTTTATCAAAACCATTTTCCATCTAAGATGAAATTATTTCATATGTGTATGTTTCAAGTATAATGTCTCTATGATTTACATGCTTTCAATTTTCTTATGATGAAATATCCATTTGTTTTATATAGATTATGTGATGATGATATGATATGAAACCCATTTTATTATTTGGGTTATGATGAATGTTTTAAGTTTATGTTGTGGCACAAGTAAGAATGATTTCATTATGAGATGGGTGGGACCTATATCTCCCTCCAATGCATTGGGTAAAGATTTATATCTCATGAGATAGACATTACTGGAACGATAGGATAAACTGGTTCAGTAAAACAGGACTGAAACGAGGAGTGAACTCGATTCAGAAAGGAACTTTGTCCACTAAGATAGTCTTGGAAGCAATGCCTTGGATACTATGGGAATCATTACATGTGCTTAATGGATGCCACAATTACATGTTTTATTCCCATGCTATTTTATCCTGGTTTATGTTCCATTATGATCTATGCCTTATGTACTTCCATGTTTTATGTCGTTGCTCAAGATTTTAATGTTTAAACATTATGTTCAAGTTTTTTTTAGTTCCAATGTATATGGTATGTTTTATTTTATCCATTCTTACCCTTACTGAGAATTTGAGCTCACCCTTTTTATGTTTTATTTTCCCCCAGGATCAAAAGAAAGGTTTTAGGTCAGGAAACAAAAAGTGGAAGATCTTTATGGGAGATGTTGAAGATCTTTCACCACGATAAGAAGATTACGTTCCAAGTTTCCAAAGACACTAAACTATTACGGTCCTTGTGTGTCTATTTTTGTTATGTATTAATTATTCCACAAAAGTAATGTAATGTCCATGTACGTCAAGCTTAGGGTCTCTACAGTTGGTATCAGAGGAAAGGTTTAGTCAACCTTTGGAAACTAGGATGCGAGAACGTTAGTGAGATCCCTAGAGATATTTCTAAGGTATGTCTAGGGATGTCCCTAAGGATAAGTATACGTATAATATATAGTCCTAGAACTACGGTAACGATCTTAGAATTTAACCTAAGATGTTAGATATTGACGATGCTCCCCCTTTACTATGTTGTTTTCCCTAGCATGATTTTTTCCTCTCACAGTACTCTTTTTGGGTTTTAGAAAATGGCTGGAAACAGGAAGATTCATGATAATGGAGGATATGATGGACAATGGAATGATATTATTCATGAGAAACCAAATGAAATGGGATTTTCAAGTCCAAACATCGTTATTATGCCTAATTAGCAATCTCATAATATGATCAATGATCTGAACTTTGGTAAGATTCCCGACTCAGATAATAAGAGAAAGATGGAGTTTCATGATGATCATATAGAAAATAAAGTTCAATTTCCCTCATGTAAATCATGTGGGAAGAGGCATCAGGGAGATTGTTTCAAAGGAACAGGAAGATGCTTTGGGTGTGGAAAAGAAGGACACAAAGCCAGTAAGTGCAAAGGAAAAGGATCAGTTATCACCATGGACAAGGATAATGGTATTTCTACGACATCAAAAATGATTAGATGTTTTAAATGTGGAATGTACGAGCATTATGAAAACCAATTCCCTAATGGAAAATCTCATGAAGAGAATCAGCATGGTCATATGGGTAGTATTTATGTGGATGATGATGAGGATACTACAAATGATATATGAGCTGAAAGAAGTGTTGAATCTTAGTCGGTTGTTTTTAAGGAAGTGGAATGATTGTATATTTATTGAGAGTTATGTTGTATAGTTAATGGTACTATGGAATAAATAATCATCTAAGGATTGTTACACTATTGTTTTTCCTAAAAGTATTCGAAAGTATATGTTGAATGGTACTAGTAACCATGGAATGTTATTCGGATATTTTTGTAAAGTAGATGATATGCGCATAATGAAGGAATAAGAAGATAATGAGATGTTTGATTGTATTCATGAGCTCATAATTGATATAAGGACTAAGTGATATCATGGTTTGAGTATATAGAATTTTGAGGATTTTGGTATGAGGAAAGAGTTAACTTTTGACAGCACTCATGTTTTCACTAAGATTCAATGGGTATTCATTTTTCAAGAGAATACATGATTAAGGTATTCACATGATTGGAATGTGACCAACAAGATATATGGGTGATAAATGATGGTATTCACATGCTTGGTTGATGACATTTCAAGTAATCATTTTCTTTATACTATGAGCTTGGACCGAGGTATTTTAGATAAGCATAAAGATTGGAATGGATTATGTTGGACATAAGTTAGTATTGTTTAAGGATAGAACTTTTTTTGATACTATTTATGTGATGTTATAGTAATGTAGTTTTAGAAAAAGGACAACCTGCAGGACGGGCGACAGCCCATCGTTTCGGACAAGGTTGTGGGAATCGAACCCACAACCGAAGTGTGACTGGCCTTTATCGCCTACCACTGGCCTACAGGAAGTCCCTGGTTAGTAGAAACTAGTTTTATTTCATTAATCGGTATGATATATGAAGTATAAGTCCATTTTAGGAACCATATACGATTAATCTCACCATAGATGGACTTATGTATATTTGATAACTTTTTTTAACCTTTTGTTTGAAATAGATGGAATGACCCATAATTCTATCACATGATCTGTTAACACTTCATGAATAACAAATTCAACGTCATTTCTTTAAGAGATGAAGTGGAAATTGTTCAAAGCATGAACAATAGTGAGATTTTACCAAAATCAAGAAAGTATTTCTTCTAATTCAAAAGTTTCAAATTTAGGGAAATGATCTTGAAAACCAAAAATGTTGTCCTAGTGACCTTATATCCGATGAATCAGATGGTACCATATATCATCACAAATTTATGGCTTTGTGATTGATGTATTTTTCATAGCCATGTTCTCTACCACTCTCCATCAGAACATGATGGTTATATTTTTCTTCCATATCCATATTTTCACCTATGTTCTCCTATATGGAAACCCAGTGATTAGTTTATCTGGGTAACCATTACATTTCATACTTTAGTTTTTAAAGATAAGTTTTGGTATTCCTTTTTACGATGTGGGTTTCAATTAAAGAAACTTTCAAGTAGAAAAACCATTTATAACCCCGACGAATTTCGAGGGTGAAATTCATTTTAAGGGGGGTAGAATGTAATACCCCGAGATTTTATGAAAAATATGCTTTTAATTTCATTAATGTATTGTGTTGTATACTACACCGATATTACCTTTCACTATACGCAACACCGTATTAGCTTGTAGTATACACAACACTATTCTTGGATCGTGTTACACACAATTTTGATAATAGTTATTCTACGCAACATTGAGTGTATATATATATATATATATTCAATGTATAAATGAAATATGGTTGGATTCTGTTATAGGAAAACAATGAAGGATTCTTTCACAACACGCAACCCTGACTTGGCTTGCATTACATGCAATCACGACCTTCCTTGATAGCGTGTGTTGTACACAATACCGGGTTTTACTAAACAACGATATATTATTATAATATTATTATGAACTAGCCGTTATGAATAGTATTAACTAAATTTTAGATTTTATAACATTATTATTCATCTTACACATTTTCTATAACATGGTATAAGAACAAAATAAATTTTTCGGGTAAAATAAGTATTTTTCAAAAAATGCAGTTTTGTCACCTTTTGATGGTGCACCCACTTTAAATCTAGTTTTTGACATGTTTATAAGTTCAATTTGAAAAAATAAAATTCTTCTTTTGAATCAAGAAATAAAAATTTACTTTGGATAAATTTTTCGTATTATTCTGGTAACTTTCATATTTTGATGAATAGTAAAAACACGCTATATTTTAATGAAAAACAACTTTTTTCATCGTAATAATTTATATGGATAAATTATAATATATAATGGTTTTAAAGTATAAATAGAATATATTTTTAACATTTAATATAATGTATGTCATTAGAATTGATTTTACATTGAATTCGTAGGTTAAATCAATTCAATCTTTTGCAATGTTTTAAACAAAAACCCGTTTTCATTCGAAAACGGGATTAATTTTAATTTAATTTCTGAAACTTCTGTGTATTTAATTTGAAAAAATGGATTACATATTTGGAATCAGTGGGTCAAAATTATGTTAATAGGCTACTTTTTATTTTTGGTAATTATGAATAGTAACTACGGTAAATTTTATTTACCATAGTTAAAGGTAAATCGGGTAATTAAGGGTAAATATAATATTATAAAATTACCCTAACACATGCCTAAATTCTATTTGATGGCTAAAAGTAAACTCATATAAACTAAGGGTTGTATTATATTCATTTTATGGACTTTTGACCATGAAAATAATTTAATTATTATTAAAACCAAAGAAAGTGACAACATGTCACTCTCTTAAATCTTTTAAGTATAATAATTTTAATTTAGTGATAAACATCATAAAACTTCGAACATGAATAGTCTCCAGAACTCTAATAAACTTATATACATCATGATAATTTATTTATAATTTTTAGGGATTAAATAATTATCATTAAAGGTGATACATTAATGATACAGAAATTATTTATTAAGTGGGAAATAAGTAATATAGTTTTATTGAAATAATAATGACCATTAAAAGGCCCACAAACCTGACCAAAACTTATTGGTAGTGTATATATACACCTTAATCATCCAATGACCTAATATATAACCGTTTGGATCCTTATAAAAGTTATTATGACACTTATATTATTTTAGTTTAAATGATGCCAAAGTTGTCACCTTCATAATTTAATAAATATAACAATTTAAATATTGTGATTTTAAGAATGATTATAAAGTATATATAAGAAATAATAATGAAATATATTACATTATAAATCTACTGTATTTATTTATATGCATTTCATCTACTTAATTCCATTCAATTCAATAAGGAAACAAAAACAGTGTTCATGCGTACGTATGGCCTACCGTCTCCATGAACGGTGTATTTCATTACTTTTATCGATCTATTATATATATATATGTATATGATGAATATATATTATATATAAATCATGTTTTACATTCTTAAATTATGTAAATAAGGATATAAGTAATAATATCAAGAATAACAAGTCGAAACACATACGATAAATGAAATGACTTTACCCAAAACGCTGCTTTAACATGGAATTTACAAAAGAACGGGTAATATAAAGTCATAAGTGAAACATATATGATATCATAACAATGAATATGATTCTGTAATAAGTCAATGAAATTATTTAAATCATTATACAGGAGGTTCCGATACGTACGAAGCATATCAGACCTAAGGTAAGGGATAATTTTGCAAATCTCATTTTTATCCGAGATTGCTTATTCGTAAGTATTTACTGGGGTTATATTTGTCATCCATGTCCAAATTTTATAAAAATGTTTTCATGAATGTTTAAAGTTCTTTTTACCCATTTTTACTTTTACTACATGGTATGTAAGGAATCTTTCTTTTGTTTACGTTACGAGGTACTTTTATGACTTTTCTGGAAAAAGTACGAGAAGAATGTTTTTTTAACATATATGGTATGAACGGATTTTTACGGTTTTATAAAGACTTATTTTCATGAAGCTTCCTCCAAAAGATTTCATTACTATTTTCAAAAAAATATCTTTCTTTTAAAATTGCATGTCATTTTGTGAAAAGAAAATTATTTTCAAGAAGAAAGGATATTTTCCTCAAGAATTCATTTCAAGTGTTTTATCAAAACCATTTTCCATCTAAGATGAAATTATTTCATATGTGTATGTTTCAAGTATAATGTCTCTATTATTTACATTCTTTCACTTTTCTTATAATGAAATATCCATTTGTTTTATATGGATTATGTGATGATGATATGATATGAAACCCATTTTATTCTTTGGGTTATGATGAATGTTTTAAGTTTATGTTGTGGCACAAGTAAGAATGATTTCATTATGAGATGGGTGGGACCTATATCTCCCTCCAATGCATTGGGTGAAGATTTATATCTCATGAGATAGACATGACTGGAATGGTAGGTTAAACTGGTTCAGTAAAACAGGACTGAAACGAGGAGTGAACTCGATTCAGAAAGGGACTTTGTCCACTAAGATGGTCTTGGAAGCAATGCCTTGACTACTATGGAAATAATTACATGTGCTTAATGGATGCCACAATTACATGTTTTATTCCCATGCTATTTTATCATGGTTTATGTTCCATTATGATCTATGCCTTATGTACTTCCATGTTTTATGTCGTTGCTCAAGATTTTAATGTTTAAACATTATGTTCACGTTTTTTTAGTTCCAATGTATATGGTATGTTTTATTTTATCCATGCTTACCCTTACTGAGCATTTGAGCTCACCCTTTTTATGTTTTATTTTCCCCCAGGATCAAAAGAAAGGTTTTAGTTCAGGAAAAAAAAAGTGGAAGATCTTTATGGGAGATGTTGAAGATCTTTCACCACGATTAGAAGATTACTTTCCAAGTTTCCAAAGACACTAAACTATTACGGTCCTTGTGTGTCTGTTTTTGTTATGTATTAATTATTCCGCAAAAGTAATGTAATGTCCATGTATGTCAAGCTTAGGGTCTCTACAAATATTCTCTCACCACTTGATTTTGTCCCTATATGAACATAGAAGAGATTTTTAAAACTAAGAGTGTGGCATTTTGTAACATTTTTTTATTTAAATAATATATTGGTCGTTTTTGTGGACTAGTTTCCCTTAAAAATTAAATTTAGAGCATAATTTGATAATGGTAAAATTACCATCATCTAATAATGACTAATATTAATAATGGTGATCTTAAAATTTAGTTTAAATAAAGATTAACCATATTTACCCTTTATAGAGGTGATAAATTTTACCATAGTTGATATGCATGTTAACCGAAAATAAAAGGGGCCAATTTATCAAAATTAAAACCTCCAAATTTGAAATATGGAATCCTTTTTTCAATATTATATTTCTATAAGTTATATAAATTTATTTTAAAATTAGTGTGCAAAACATGATGAAAAACATTTTTTAGAAAAATATAATTTTAATCATAAAACAATATTTAGTCTTTTTAAACAAACTAAAAATTATTAGATGGTTGTTAAAATATTTAATTAAATATATATCATATAAAATTTCATTAATATAATTCACAAATGGTGATAGATTTTATTTATTGTTATAAAAACACATTGTGATACTAATAATAGTTTTTCAAAAAAATGACATTTTATGTATAAACTTTATTACAAAATTCAATAATAAAATTGATTCTAATAAACATAATTGGATTATTATTAATATAATAGAACTAATTTTAAATTTAAATAATTTTTAAAAAATATAACTTTTTAAATGATGGAAAAAATGCAGTTTTTAATAAAAATCATTATTTATCATTATTCATCAAAAAATCAATATTTTCAAAGAGTTCCCAAAAATTAACCCGAAGAAGATTTTGATATTCTAAATTCAAAAATATAGTTTATTTTTTCAAAAATATATCTAATAAGAGTGTTAAATTTTAAATATAATATTTTCCTAAAGATAAATAAATTGTTTTGATGGAAATGTAATTTTGAAGTATAATATAACTATACCAAAAATTTAATGCTTATTTCTTAATAATTAATAAATATATTGGAATTAAGTAGAAACATTATATGTATTTTATAATTATTTTATTCCAATTGATACAAACCAATTCAGTAGCTATTTTTTACAAGTCATAATAATATTTCATTGTCATTTAAGCTTGGTGTTGTATATCATATATGCTATGGAACATAATATTCTTATTTTGAAATCTTATGGAGTTACATTCTCCAACCTTTTCATAAATTACATCCCTAGAAATTGAATTTTCTCTCAGTAATCTCGGTTTAATATATAAAAATCTCTTTTTTGAAAACCCACATCCAAAAAAGGGTGAATAAAACCTCATTTGGAAAAGAGGGGAAGAGAAATATGAAGGTCATCTGAAATAAAAAATATAATGTTTTATAGATATGATAACATCATAAGGAAGTGAAAATATAGAAATGTAGGGAAAATATGTTGTCCATTTAATGATGGAGAGTGAAAAAGAACATTGATCATAATAATGTGAATGACCATGAGAATTATGACAACCACAAAACAATAAATTGATACGGTGTAAACAAGACCATCAATTCATCAGAATTGAAGGTAATAAGATTTTTTTTGTTTTAAGATCATTTTCCTATTGTTGAGGTATTCCTTTAAAATATAGAATAATAACATAAAGATATATACTTAGTTTAAAATTATAATTTCATCATTCAATCAATTCCCCCCACAACATAATATGTTTCTCCCAAACTATGTGTATTTGAGGTGAATTTTTTAACCCTAAATCCCTAAAATCAACTTCTAATGCATTAAAAATTTATATAAATATATTTCTCCTATATTTGGGAATTATAAAAAACAAAAATTGTTTACACTTGGTAAGATAATTCCCAAAATGAATAAACTTTTAAATAATAAATTTAACTCTAAAATTTAAATAATAACAACAAAGTTACACTTAAATTATTTTAAAAAATAACCCTATATCCTAAATAACCTTAATAACCTCAACATTAAATAATTTTTCAACATCAATGATAATATCATTCCTTTTATCTTACATCTCCAAAAATTTAATTACATTCTTCCTAAATAATCACTTGTTAAATGTAAGGGTTACATATTCCATTACCCAATGAAACATATCCCAAAATATCATTAAACACTATGAGAAATCTATATATAATGTTATAATGAAGTTACCTTCACAAAATCATCATGAATAAAATTTATAGACTAACTTGAAAGTTAATCCTTAACTTGACTATAAATAACACTGAAAATATCACCTTGTCCTTGAATCACTTTTCAACCATCATGATTATCTCCATCCTAATATCCAATAGAAAAAATTAACTTATCATTAAATCATATAATAACCCAAAGGTTTATTTAAATATCAATAGAGTATTATTACAAAAACCTAGTAAAAGAATCAAATAACCTCAAAATCCTATAACTTAAAACTTTAAAAATGGTTGTTTAAGTCTTTGAAATTATTATAAACCTTAAACCTATAAACAAATTATGGTATCTATAGCTCTTAATTTATTCTCACATGAAAATATACAATACTCCAAAAATTAACACAATTTCATTCATCAAATAAATTCACATACTATTTAATATATTCCATAAATCCAAAACATTAATGAACTTCATCAAATATAACCTAAATAACATTATCAAGAAATCACTATCCAATTTAAATCTCACCAATATTATCCCTTAAATGTCAATAATCCCTTTACCCTAACTAAAAATTGTTAATTTTCTTGGATTTTGGTACTATTAAACAAATATTCTCAAATAAAAAAAATAAAAACCAATGTGGAATAATCCTTATCTGTTAAATGATTATTATATCCAAAATATCATTGATATAATTCTTTAATACCAATAAATAAACACTTGAATACTTTCATATAAAAGATTTTCATAGAAAATTTTCTTCCATGTTTTTTAATTATCCCTTGGATTAGGGCATTGGATCAGATAATACCCACATTCCCCTCACACGTGACATTAAACTATAAATGGTACCTTAAGATGAACTTAATTTTTATCCATAAAACTATACATTTTTTCTCAAAAATTAATTGATTCATGACCTTAATTTCTATATAGAAAACATATTCACATTCCATTGATATATTCCATTGAGTGCTTCCTCCCACATTCTCAACATGTAGGACGATGAATCTTTCTTCCTTTATGGTCTTCATGAAACTCAATATTCCTCTTATTAGGTTTGTAAGAAATCATTTATATGGATTTTGTTAATTATTTAATGGGATAGATGATTAGGCATAAAAAATGTTTCATATTCCATATCCCATTTCATTTGGATTCTCAGGAGTACAATCATTCCCTTTTCCATCACCATTAACATTAATTTAAAATAGCACCCTCCTTATTTACTTGAGAAGAGGAGATGGTGATACTAGGCCTTAGGTGAAATAACCAAGATAAAAAATACTAGATATAAATTCCAAGGGCCTTTAAAAAATTTGGGTGATGATTTTACCTTTTAAAAATAAAACACCCAAGTAATAAAAAAACTAAACATCCAATCCTCTATATGATGGATGAGTACATTATATAACTCAAATCATAACCAAAAAAATAAATAATACCAGAGTATAAGTGTAAACCAAAATACATACTTAAAAAGAAACAAATACCACAAAAATACAAAATAAACATGTGTAATCAAAACAGGAAACACCCAACTCGCTCCAAGATACAACTCCATATGACCTACCCATAGTGTCAAGAAGCATCACTAAAGAACTAAGAAACCATGACTTTACCTATGTCAAAATAGATGACATCTAAAAACTCAAAAAAATTCCTAAGAATGGGGGAGATTAAACTCAGTAGGATTTCCAAAAATAATTCCCAAATCATTCCACTAGGATAAGAACTAGTTAGCACAATTTATATTAAATAATTCTATAGTAGATAAAAAATTTATATCAAAACATAAAAAAGGTTCCAAAGAAAATATTTTTATAAGCGTAAAACCTTTATCAATTATTTTCCAAACCAATAACCATGTATCCATACAAACACCATGTACTTCTAGGTGATAGTTCCAGACTCATGAGTATCCTTTTGTCGATCCACCATGTCATCAAAAGGTCACCAATAATAAGTTCCTTAATAGAACATGCCCCTTCTATAGGGTAAAGTCTATGAATTGACACACACCAACCATGTATTCGAATTTCCATAAAAAACCATTCCACATAGAACCTTCCATTATTTAAATAATTAAAAAACATGTTCAATTTTTCAAACAAATTATAATTTTAAAATTTTCACGTTAAAATTATCAGCAAATATAATTTTCCAATAATTCATTCAATTTCCACAATTTCAATCTATATCCCATAATAGGTTTCCATAAAAACTACCACATAGATTTAATAAAAATTTAAAATAATTAATTTTGAGAAAAATATACCTTCATGTTAAAATTCATGTAAAGATGATATAGAATCCATCTACCTTTCAATGGTCGATGAAAATGATGAAGAATATAAAATAATATAGATCCAATCAGAATGCACATTCCCTTCAATAGATCCAACAAGCTCTTATCAATATTCACATCACACAACATAGATATATCCATAATTTACTAGATCAATGGTTTCAAGAGAGAGAGGAGAAGAATAAATCTTAGAGGAATGATGAATAATGATGAATTACTAACAAATCCAAATCTCCAACATGATTTGATTCACCTAAGAATTACTTTATAATTTAAGGGGGTTATCTATAAATACTAGGAAGAAAAATGAATTTTAGATATTAATGGATTAGGTGATTAAAGAGGGTTTTTGGATTTAATTTTTATTATATAAAAAAATATAGATTCCAACTATAGCCCACACAGTTTGGAAAATTGTGTGTCAACTGTGTTGTCCTACTCTCTCAAGGCCACACCTCATATAGTTAGATGCATGGTTATAAAAACTATGTTCCTACCATTATTTTACATTTGTTTTATGTTTAATGGATTTACCTGGTAAACCTCATGGGTTTCCCAAACCATTCACCAACCATGAACCTACAGAGTGATTCCTAAAACATGTTTCATTATTTTGGGAGTTGGTCCATGGTTTCTACTGACCATGCACAATTGTGAACTACCAGAAACACCTTCAAAACATGTAGAAACCACCCTAAACCTCATTAAATATAACCCAAGTATTTTACAAGATTAAATTAAATAAATAAAGGTTCATTTACCCAAAATTATGGGTTTTAAAATCTCCCCACTATTGGACATTCAATCCTTAGAAAGTTGAAATCCAAATATTCCGATGAAAAGTTCTAGACATTGGTATAACACTTCCTTTTCATGCTCTCATGTCTCTTCCTAAATATGAACATAGTACCAAAAAACCTATAATAGATCAATAATTTTTCCATGTATGATCTTCTCATTCATATCCATAATCTATAATGACATGTTAATGAATGTATCATTCAAATTTAGGTCAACGTGATCCCAATGAATCACATGGTCAACATCATGTTGATACTTTTTTAACAAACATACATGAAACACATTATGCACTAGACTGAACCTCTGTAGAAAATAAAACTAGTATGAAAACTCACCAACTCATTCAAGTATCTCAAAAGGGTTTATATACCATGGTTAAAACATTACCTACTTATTAGAATGATGATTCCAAACTCTCGGATAGATTCTTAGGAAGACATTATCAATCACCTTAAACATCAATGGTTCCCAACTATGATTCACATATGATTTATAATAACTCTGAGTTGTATCCATCCCATTTAAAATAATCTAAATCTTCTCTATTTTCTCTTACATGAGGTTGGGTCCAATAAATGAAGTCTCACATATTTCTACTTAAAAAAGTGTAGAAAAACATGGATTCATGTATAATACAAAAAAATAAGCCATATATATTAAGGCCTTATTAGTGTTATTTATTAAGAACTCCGATAAAGTTATACTCTCCCCCCATGAGCCACCAAAATCCATCACACAATCATTAATAACATCATATAACATTTATAACATCCTTTTATATTATCCTACCAATTGAGGATGATAATACATGCTCATAGTCAACTAGGTTGAAAGGGATTTATGTAAGGAAATCCAAAAATGAGAGGTGAACCTGGGGTCTTAGTCAGATTCAATTGACACTGGAATATAATGAATCATTATAATTTCATGAATATAGTTTTTGGATAAGCTATACATTGTATTGGTTTCATGAATACATGTTAAGTGGGCTAATGTTGTGAGTTGATCTATAATCACCCATATAGTATCATGTTTCATAACTATTCTTGGTAGATCAATTACAAAATCCATAGTTATCTAGTCCAATTTCCCCATGGGTATTGATAATGATTGAAACATACTAGGTGTACATTGATTTTATGCCATGACTGGCTAATAGGTGAGGCATATCAATCATAAATATTCCACAGTTATTTTCATGTCAACCCACAAAAACTGTGATTTCAAATATTTATACATTTTATGAATCCTAGGATGAACAACCCATCTTAAATTGTGGTATGAAATAATAATTTGTTTCTAATACACTAAAGGTAACATGATATGATATGTAAAATGTAATAGTGAACTCTTATATAGCTTCCAACACTCAATTGATCTACTTACCTTTAAGGTTATACCACATAGCAAGAAATTTTGGATTGAAAGTTTGAGAAAATCTAACCTAATCAACCAAATTAGGAACAAATGAAACCATAAAGAAAACTACAACATTACCTGGTCCTATAAAATCCAAATTCATATCATCTGTAACTAATATATGATTCCATTAATTTAAAGCCTCTTTATCTAACTGAATATATGAATTCCTACTCAAGGAATATACTATATAATTTCATTAATGTGGTGGATAAAATAGGTTAAAGTGAATAATTTGATGGTATTCCATCCATGTTATCTACATTAGGTTTAAATCCCATTGTGATAAAATGTTCTTTAATATTTTATGATCCATATACACAATAAATTTCTCACAAAAAAAGATAGGGATAAAACATATTTAAGGCATGAAAAATAGAAGTAAATTCCAAATCATGTGTTGCATTGTTCTTCTCTTGAATCCATATCTTTTGTGAACCATATGTAACCACATTATCTCCCTTTATGAGAACACATCCCAAACTAGATATAGATGCATCACAATAGACTATGTAACCCTATCAAGACTCTAGAAATGTGAGGATAGGTGTTGATGTAAGTCAAACCTTTAGTTCTTGATTTTTTTGGCATTAATCATTCCATTGGAATGGAATGCCTTTCCTCATAAAATTTTTCATTAGTGAGGCCAAACATGAAAAATAATTATCAAAGAATCTATAGTATCCTGCTAATATAAGGAAATTTTGTATCTCAAAGAAATTATTCAGTGGTTTCTAAGATAAAATAACTTTTATCTTTTCAGGATCTATAGAAACTTCATTTTTTATAATTAAAATAACCAAGGAAAAATACTTATTGAATCCATAAATCACATTGAAATACAACCATACAAGTGGTGCTCTTGTAATATATCCAACACTATATCCATGTGTTCCTCATGATGAAATTTTGTCCTAGAATACACTAAAATATCGTCAAAAAAGACCAACAAAAAATCCAGATACCATTGAAATTTTGATTAATCAATTCCATAAATATGTATGTTATAACCATATAACTAAAAGGAATTTCCATGCACTCATAATGGCCATATATACTCTTAAATGTTTTTTTTTTGGAATATCCTCCTTCCAAAATTGTAGTTTTTGATAACCCGAATATAATTTAATTTTAGAGAACCATTGGAATACTTTAAATTGATATAATATGTTATTGATTTAAGGAAGTGGATATAGATTGTTTATCATAAATTTTTTAATTTTATGATAATCCACTCAAATCCTAAGAGTTTCATCTTCCTTCTTCACAAAAGGAACTTGTGCCACCCAATGAGATATTATCAGTTCAATGAACACTTTAATTCCAAATCTTATAACTAAATCTTTAATTCCATTATTTTAGTTTGTTATATCCTATAAGATGGAGGTGAAATCGGACTGGTCCCCATTAGAAGGTAAATTTTAAAATCCACTTCTCTTTAGGGTGGAAACCTAAAATAATTGTTAGAAAAAACATCAATAAAATTTTTAATGATAGTTGGAAAATATATATTTCGAATCTCATCCATAATTCCAAGGTAACCATTGAAATTGAGAAGGTATTATTAGAAACCCCGGTGCCAAATATCCTCTTTTACCTACCTTTACATCCCAATATCCTATAAAGAGATGTTCGATGCTAACAATATATGTGAAACTAACCATTCACACATAATAGTCGATGTGGGCATTGAATGATATCAACTAACTTGTACCAAAAATAATTCCATATAAATACATCTCAATTATAGATAAATTCCATAGCAACTTAGCCCCATCAATAGCTGTAGAACAAGATTTACACACCAGGACTTGATACTCTCTTTGGAAAAGAGAAGTTTGATATTTCAATAGAGAAGGAATCATATGAACATGAAAATCCATATTATTAATAACATGAGAAGCAATAATCAAGAGGGATGTTCCCATATCAAACAAAGTTTTCATAATGGTTGAATTCAAAATAATCACACCTATCACCATTAAAGGACATAATTAGTCATCTTTGATCAGTTGATCAGATCCATATAGTTTCTTAGTCACTACATTGTTCTCTTTATTACCCTATTGAAATTTCATAGGTTTAGGAGTCATGGTGTTCCTAAAATCACCTTGGCTCTCTCAATTTTGATGATAAGAATTATTCTGATAAACTCATCTTGTCAAAGAATACAATGTTTGGGAACTATTACATGTGTTTCTATCACCCTACCCTAGATCACTATGACAATAACATTGAATATTACCTATTTGATTACAATTGTTCCATGTTCTAAGTGATATCATACAATATCACTTCATATGATCAAAAGAATAAAATTTGAGACATCTCATCTTACTTTTTAGTTTAGGAGGAATTTTTACTAATCCCATAGTATGATTATAAGATATCCCAACACTCTAGAGGTAGGTGTCCCTCTTCCACTTATTCCAATCATTGGACTTCCCACCTATTCCTATAGGAATAAACATGCTTCATGCAACTACATTCCAGAGATATCCCTTTCTTCCCCTGTCACTCTGTTGAAAATTTCTATATAGTATGTAATATAGAGAATGGTAATACTTGAGTGAATATCTATTAATAACCATAACTAAAAAATAATGACTTAAAATATTAACTTTAATCAAATTCTGAGGAAAAGAAGAATAAATTTATAAATTTAGACACATACTCTATTACCAAGAGATTCTCTTACTTCAAACTGAATAAATCCATTTTTCTGTCAATTCTGATCATGTGAGGATAGAATTATTTATTAAAAAGTTATTCAAAATCCACCCATAAAATTACTTTGTAATGTTTTTCTTGAAAAATTAATTTTCAGCATTGGTGTGCTAGATCCTCCATCATATACATTTCCAACTTAACTTTCAACTCATATGGTGTTCTCAATAATTCAAAATTTTGATCCATCATACTCTTCTTAACTTCTTTTCTCTCTATCTCAAAATCCCCCCAAAATATGGGTGGATTCTACTTTTTGAACTAAACCAAATGGTTATTTTTAGAGGTATTTTATTCCTATTACCCATAAACATGGCTTGAAAATCCTAGAAAATTCTTTGAACCAGTTGTTGGTTCACCTATGGCTCAAGTGCTACCATATTTTTAGCAGCCTCTTCTAGTTGATTCCAATGAGGTCTACCCAATTCCATTCAGTATAAATAGAATAAAAAACCATTTAATCATCAACCATTGGTAACTAAAGTATTTTAAATTCAAATTTACCACAACAACACATGTCATAATCATACATTTACAAAATAAAAGAATTATAATCATTTTAATCATTTTTAAAAATACTATAATCATTATTTTCAAAATAAAAACATTTAATTATTTTCAAAAATCAGAATTTTTCCACCATTTCAAAAACCATTAAACTTATAGTGAACCATATAATTTTATTCGGAAGTTTTAATATCAATTAATTCTATTCAATTATAATTAGAAAAAACACATTATGATGAGATGATAACTCACCTAGAAGTTTCTGAAAATACTTATAATCCCAAACACAATGGTAATTTTAATATTAACATACAAAGTTTTTTTTGTGTCTTTTTAAGTTATAAATTTCAAGTTACAATGATCCTATCTCCTTGATACCATCCCAAATAAAGACTAATACCATTTTAAACTCAAGGAGAAAATAATATGATACCATTTGTCCAAAAAGATATATGGAAGAACCTAGATTGATACCATTTATAACATCCCACCCATAAACATTTTATTGAGAATAGGTGGTGGTCGTACTAGGCCTTAGGTGACATCCCCAAGACATCAAAGATCGAAAATAAATGCAAAGGGCCTCAAGAAAATTTGGGAGATTATTTTCCTTTTAAATATAAAACACCTATAAAATGTAAAAAATAATCATACAATCCTCTATATGATGCATGAGTACATAATAAAACACAAAAAATAACCAAAAAATTAAATAATATAAAAGTATAAGAGGAAACCAAAAGGTGTACTAGTAAAGGACCAAAATACCAAAAAAACTAAAAAAAACACATGTGGAATAAAAACAAGAAACACCAAACCCACTCCAAACTCTAACTCTACAATCCATGACCACAATATCCAAAAGAATCACTAAATAACTTATATACCTTTCTTTTACCTTTGTCTTGATAGATGAAATTTGAAAACAAACAACTATTCTTAGGAAACGGGTGAGTCTAAACTCAGTTGGAATTCGCCCAAATATGTTCCAACTCACAACACTAGGACATGAACCAATAATAAAATTTTATATTAAATAATTCTAAAGTAAATAGAATAATTTATATAAAAATATTAAACAAGTTCCAAGGAAAAAAAATTATAAAGGATAAAACCTTTATCAATTATTTGAAATACCCATAACAATGTCTCCGAACATAAACACCATGCATTCTTAGGTGAAACTTCCATACTAATGAGTGGTCTCTCATCAACCCACCATGTCATCATAATTTTACCAATACATGGTTCCCCAATAGCACATTCCCCTTGCATAGGGTCATTTCTATGAATTCACTCTCACTAACCATTTATACCAAATTACATGAAAAACCATTCAACATAAAACCTCTTTTTCATTAGATTATTTAAACAAAAAAATTCCATTCTTTATAAAAACCATAATTTTAAAATTACCACCAAATATAATTTTCCAAGAAACCATTCATTTTAAAAAAATTCAATCCATAACCTAAAGGTGGTTTCCATTAATAATAACACATATATTTCATTAACATTTAAAAATAATAATTTAAGGAAAACTTATACTTAAAGTTCTAGGTCAGGTGGAGATGAGAGAGAAGCCACCAACCTCACAATGGTTAGTGAAAATGAATAACAACAAGGCATAACTCTAGATCAGATCACACTATACCTTCCCTTAAATATATCTACTAATATCTTATCAAGATTCACATCACACGACCTAGATCTATCCATAAATGAATAGATCTATATTTCTGAGATAAATAGAGAGAGAGAAGAATAATAATATATCTAAGAGGAATTTTGATGAATGATGGATGACCAATGAATCTAAATCTCCAATTCACATTGATTCACATAATAATCATTTATGAATCAAAGGGGATCATATATTAATCCTAGTAAGAAAAATGAAATAAATAACTTGATGTATTAGGGGATTAAAGAGGTTTTTGGGAGTTAATTTGGATTAGATCCACAAAATTCAGAGTGTTAAATATATGTCTAACATTTAGTCTACATGGTTTGGAAAACTATGCACCAATAATGTGGTGATAATTTCTCGAGGCCGCACCTTTCATGGTTGGCTCACATGGATAGATAAATATTTTTGATTCCATGATTTTCCCTTTATTTTATGTTATATGGTTTCCCCTAGGAACCCCCGTGGTTTTTCCAATCCATTCACCAATCATGTACATACCAAGTAACTCCCAAAACACGTTGTATAGTTCTCTTGGAGGTTTTTAATGGTTTCAACTTATCATGTACAACTATAAACCTCTAAAAAACCTCCAAAACATTATAAAAACTCTACAAACCTCCCAAAAAATTAACCCAAGTATTTAATAATCTCAAAGTACATAAATAAAGGGTCATGTATGTAAAATTGGGGGTGTTTCATGAATCCTTATAGTACCAACCATTATCTAAAACCAAAAAGAATAGTTTCAGAAACATTAATAATTATGAACAATCATGAAAAATCATTTATAGGATGTCTAAATCATGACATAATATTCTCAATCTATGACCCTTTAGGATTAACCTAGGTCATTTATGGAAAATATCTATTCAAATACTTCATAACGGTTTGTAAAGAAAATGTTAATTAACCCAATAATATCCCCTAGGAGTATCAAACTAGGTGGATATAAGGACATACTCACCATGCACCAGAATGATGGTTGAGATAAACTCAACCAAAATTTTTTGGTATTATTACCCATAAATAAATTTTATCCAAAAAAAATTCAACTTTTAGTATCTAGAAGGGGATACATATCTTGGAAACCCACATAATCTATTCCTTGAAATAAATTTAGTATGTTATCATACACATAGAAATATCCCTAGGATTTTCACTAAATATCTCTAATACAAATCTCTAAATATTAAGAAAAACATTTTCAAATACCTACATCAAATGCCCAAGCTTATCATATAGAAATATTACATCTTTTTGTATGAATATTCAATACATTTCATAAACACAAACCCAAGGACCGTAATGGTTTAGAGTCTTTGGAGACTAGATAAGTAATATTTTTATCTCGTGATAGATCCTAAACATGCCTCATGTAGATCATCCAATTAATTACTATTCATAGTCATACCCTACTTAAAACCTTTATTTATATCCTTGTGAAATGAACCATAAGAAAGGGTGAGCTTAGATACTCATTAAGGATAAAAAATGGAGATTTTAATCGATGAAAATATGAAATAATAATATAAGAATAAGGGTATGATATCATGAAAATCACTTAAAAATTTCATTCCAAATCATTAGAATATTATAAACACGATTCGTAGTATAAATCTTTACCATTTCAAATGACATGAATCATAAGAGTGAGAAAAAATAATCAATAAATCATGAACTATAAGTTCATTTTATAAATTTTTGGCACCATCATAAGTATGTAAACCATTTAATATGTCATGGTTAAATACCAAGACAATAAAATCAAAATGGATCGGGCATAAACACTTTTTCCAATAGTGTAACAAGAACATCGAATTGTTTTCCACAATAGATCAAGAACATTAATTTGTTTCCAATAGAGGATAAAGAACATCAACATGTTTCCATTAATTTATAAAGAATATTAACTTGTTTCCTATAGTGGATAAAGAACATTGACTTATTCCCATATAGTATTAATAACATCAACTTGTTTCCCATAGTGGATCAAGCATGCTGACTTGTTTCCCATAATTATATCATGAGATATAATACATTACCCCATACATTGGTGGGATATATAATAATATTCCCAACCATTATATAATAAAAAACATATACATGTGTTATACAAGATCATAACAAAATTTATCATATTATCATTTCATAACCCATGTAAAGAAAATGTGTTTCATAAATATTTCATCAATTCATAAAAAGGTAACCCATAAAAATGAATGGGTTTCAAAATAATCTAATCATCCATCCAATGGCATAAAGGCCTTAATTTTTTATTAATTATGATAATCCACCTTTCAAGGGGTGAGGTTAAACCCTTACAAGGCCAGTTGTCATAACCATTACATGGCCCATAGGTCTTATAGGAATTCATTTCCTGTAGGCTTAAAACATATCATAACACCCAGACTAACTACTTGGAACTGATCCTCCCTAGAATCTTCATCGTAAAATCATCTCTCCACCTTCGCATGGATATTCAGCTAGGCTATCCCATGCATGCACAGGCTTGTCCTGATGACAGGTGTCATACCCTCTCATTCTTGCAATCTGTGTAGCTTCTGTAGTGGTGAAAGCTCCTTGCTCATCCTCCTATAGAGCTTGCTTCTTGTAGGTTGTCTGGTTTTCATCTGCACTTAAGGTGGCCTGAAGGCCTTGAGGTGGCCCGAAGGCCTTACTATCCCGAAGGCTTCGGTGGCTTGAATTCCCTCAGGGACCAAATTAGTGGCCTGAATGCCCAAACAGGGGAAAATTCTCAACTGCTACAGTTCCAAACAGTGCCTGCTACAGTTCCCACTATAGTACCTGCTACATTACTACACAGTTCCCACTATAGTACCTACTACAGTACTACTACAATACTGCTACAGTACTGCTAGAGTTCCCCAAAAATTGTGTCTCCACCTGGATGCACTTAAGAGTCCTCACCAACCGGGTTGAGGCTCATGTGCAACCTCATCATCATAAACATAAACCGCATTGATAAATAATAAGGATTTTAATATTTAATAATAATATTTATATTAAAGAAAAATTAACATCAAAATATATTATCATATATGAAAAATAATTTAAAATAATCAATGAAATATTTCTTTAGGAAAATACACTTTTCACATTGAACTACTTATTAAAAATAAAAATATTTCTAAAAAATATTATGGAATAGATTTTATTTGAAAATAACCTTTTAAACATTTAAATGAATCTTTAAATAATTGATCGGTCATGAATATGGGAAATTCTATTCATGTTATATAAGTTAAAAGAAAACATTACTTTGACATTTTTGGTAATAAGGACAAAACACACTTTATTCAAAAAATGTTAATAAGATTACTTTTAAAACATTTTGAAAATAATAAGGTTAAAAATTAATTTTAATAATTAAATAATAGTAAAAAAATTCTTGAAAATGTTTTTATAAAACCTGTATACATAAGAAAAATATTTCATACCAAATAGTAAAACATGATCATTTTTTCTTAAAAAACATTCTTTCGATCTCTTTAAAAATGAAATGTAGGAAAATGAAAGAAAAAAATATATTATAAATATAAAAATAGAGAATATTAAATATATAATTTATTTATTTCAAAAGGTTTATATAATTTACTCTATGTAAATTCAATCATAAACAATCCCTTTTAAAATTGGATTAAAGCATAAATCTCTTACCAATTTGGTAACTTTTTTATTCATACAGGAAAGAATAATTTCAAATTAAAAATTAAATATAATGAAAATAATTATATTCTTGATATAAAATGTTAAAGGGTATTTTTATACACCTCATAAAAGATAATTGGTTCATAACATAACATATGTCCCAAAGAAGACAAATTGACTTGATAAACCCTTACCACTCTAGTAATATCTGAATTAAAACCTCATGAAAGATATAACCTTATAGGGGTTTCAAAATAACCATATTTTTTTAAAAAAAATTATAATACATATTTATGGGCATTATATATACCACACAAAGTAAATAAGTTGTGAATATTTCATATGTCCCATAGAAGTAAAAGTGAGATGATAAATCTATTACCTTAATTAATGAATTTCTTCATACATGTTTGAGCCTCCTATATAATAAATATATGTTCATTACACATATATTTTAGAAACATAATTATATTTATCATACCACTTACTATTTACTTACAACCTTTTATCAACTTTTTATTAACAATTCCTCATTAAAATCACTATTTTGGGTGACAAATGCTTTGTTTTCATGTATATTTCAGTTTGGTAGTTTTGGTTATTGTAAATTGATTAGGGTTAAATAATATCCTAAGTATTAATAATAATAAAAATATAATATATATTAATTATATACATATTTATATTCATACATAAATGTTATATATAGAAAAATGAATTACACCATTCATAAAGACGGTTGGTTATACGTATGCATAAATGATGTTTTCATTATTCAAAAGATGGAACTAAAGAAAGGAAAATAATAATTAAACTTTAAATAATCATTAATATATCATATAAATCATATTTATTTATCATTTCTATCCTTATTACCATCCATGTAAATTATAAATTTAAATCAAATCAAATACTTTGTGGAGGTTATAGTCAACATGTACACACGAGTGATGTTATCTTTTTCTAGTGGTTTGGAAGGTTAGAATTAAGGTATTATATTATCATTAAAAAATAAAATTTATTTCATAAATTTAATATATAAAATTTAAACCCATTATAATAACCATCCATGAAATATGTTGATGGAAAATTAATTGTATCACTATGTGGAGGTGGTACGCCATACGTACGCACAAGCGATACTTTCACTTCCTATTTTTTTAAAAAGAGGATGAATAAATATGTATTCATAATCATGATAAAATTATAATATATTCAGGATAATTAATATATTATTTAATTAATAATATAATAATTTTATAAGAGTTAAAATAATAATTAAAAAAGGGAGTGATGAGTTACAGTGATTGCATAATCTTTTAAAGAACACCTTTAGATATCCTCCTTAGGATCCTAGGTTTGGTATTTTTCTAATACAAGAGACTATATATTGTGTATAAGGATTTTTTTGAGGGATTTTGGTTGGGATATATAGATAAAAAGGTGTGAATAAGTTAGGTGAAGAGGTTTTAATTTATAATTGAGGTGAGGAGAACTTTTTGGAATTTTTTAAAATATTAAATTATGATAAATTCATTCTCAAGAAAAATATATAAAAATATCAATATATTAAATGATAATGAAGTGTTTGGTTTGAATCACATTAAGAAATATAATTTAGATAGGTTAATTGGTGTTTTAAACCATATCATTTGGTTTAACCCCATAATTAACTTAGTTTAACCTTAACCACACTAATGACTTTTTCACCATTAAAGGGTTATAATTTTAGTTAAAAGGTAAATATTGAATCATAAATGGAAAATAAATGACATTTTAGACTATATATTTCCATAATTTTCCTCCATTTAAAATTTTATGTTTTTTAAATAATTTAATAATATTTTATTTTTATAAAATATCATTATTGAAAATTTTGGCACAATTGATTTAATATGAATTTAATGAAACCAATAAAAATTTGAAATTATAATATATTTCTTTTACATATCATTAAAATTTTATATTTATCTAAAAATTCCATGTAACACTATAACTCACTAAAATTATATTACTATTAATATTTATAATATCATTTATTTTATTTTTATATTAATTTAATAAATACTATATTAGTGTTGCATAACCATTTAAGGTAATTTTTTAATAGGTAAAAATTATAAAAAAATAACCATAATGAAGGAAGTTTTATTATTCCCATAATTGTCATTAATTTTAATTCATGAATTGATTTTGTCCCTATGAAAACATATAGGAGATATTTAAAACTAAGAGTGTGACATTTTGTGGCTTTCCATAATAGACGTACTGATCATTTATGGATCAAGGGATTCCAAGGATAGAAAGACAGAGGCGTTGATTACCTTCTTAATCGAGGGCTTGTGGGGATAGAATGACAGAAGTTGATTATCATATCTAGGGATTACCCTGGTGTAGATAAGACAAACTTTCTTAAAAGTATAAATAAAGGAACCTCTATCCAAGGTTATTGGACACCCTTATATTTGAATTTAAATAATTGTATTCTTTTACATTTTCACTGCATTGTAATAGAAATATAATTGTATTAGCTATTCATCTTTCTAATCTATACTTTTTTTATCATAACAAATATAATTATGATACTTTAATAACACTCTGATTACTATCTTTTGTAATTAAAATCATTTCAATTATTATTTATGATTCTATAAGTATTATGATAGAATCACTATTTTGTTTTACTCTTCTTATTATAACAATTGTGATTACAGTCTTTTACATGCTTACTCTACATTAATCATGATTATGATTAACCTATGGAATACATCATTAGAATCAAACTGATTATGATTCTTGTATTACCAGACCTATGGCCGGTCTAATTAATTATTTTAATATTTTAAGATTATTTTTTAATTGAATTAGTTTAATATATTATAAGCTAAATCCTTTTAAATAAATAAAAACAAACGTTTTTAAACCTACAATTCACCCCCTATTGTATTGTGCGATCTAAATATACATTTTGATCCAAAAATTGGTATTAAAGAAGGTTTCCACTGCTCATATATTTTCAACTTTAGTTTTTCAAGTTAGTTATATTTATTTTATAAAATTTTTGTTTATAAATATATGTTACACTAATGTGTATTTTGAAAAAAAGTGTATTATTTTAAATATGGAAGGTTTATATGTCATATCAATAGATAATTTGAATCCTACAAGACCACCTATTTTTTATGGTAATGACTATGAATTCTAGAGATATAGAATGAAGACTTTTGTTATCAATACTGGTGTTGACTATTTTGTTATGCTTACTAGAGATTACAAAATTCTTGAAAGGGAAGTCATGGATTTTACCAATCAAGAGAAATAAGAGTATCAATTTAATTTCAAGGTACAAAATACTTTACTTTGTTCAATGAAAATAAATATATAAATCCTAATTTCTTCTTGTGAATCATATAATAGTATTTATAAGAAACCGGAGATTACTCATTTTGGTACATCTAAAGTGGTTGAGACTAGAATAGCTATACTAAGAGAAGATTATCAATATTTTTAGTTTCCTTATGGAGAACCTTTTTTTAAGGTACAAAAAAGATTTTTAACAATTGTGAATAGTTTAAAATCCATTGGAGAGAAAGGACTAGATGATTCAACCCTTATTGAAAAGATCATAGACATCATGCCTAATGAATGGGAATCAAAGAGAACCGATGTTGATGAATCAATAAAGGTTACAAGTATTACTATTGATGAATTTTTTAGAACTCTTTTGAAACATGAAAAAATATTGAAAAGAGATGAAAAAAGAAAAGAAAAAGAATGATGGGGTTTATTTTAATACTACTACAAATCAGAGCAAAGCCAAGACTCCTAAGAAGATTATTAAGTCTATAAAGGCAAAGATAGTTATGATTCAAACAGATTCAAGTGAATAAGAACATTCATAGAATGAGTTATTAAATCTTATTCAAAGGATGAACAATATATTTAGAAAGAAGGATTTTTAGTACAGATATAAGAAAATAAATAAAGATAATAAATATACTGAAGTGAAATTTCATGAATGCAAGAAAGATGGAAAAATCAGACCTGATTTTCCAAATCTAAAAGTAAAGGACAGAAAGAAAAGACATTTTAAGAGAAATATGAAAAAGTATTATATGTCAAAAAGTAAGAAAGTATTACAGTCTAATGACTCAGGGAGTTCAAGTGGTGGATATTCATCAGATGAATCCTTATACAATGAAACTCTAGACAAAATAATATTGGTCTTCTTTCCATAATACCTATTGAAAATCATGGTTTCATGGGAAAGGTACACACTGTTGAATCTTTGACTAATATGTCTTTAAATGAGACTTATCCTGATAAGAATGTTTATATTTCTTCCAATAAAGAAAATTCCCCAGTAGAAGATAATTCTTTACCTTCATATGAATAATTATCTAGATTCACTAAATTGTTTGAAAATGAAAACTGAAAATTAGTAAGAAACTTGATAAGGAAAATTCTAGAATAAATGTTTTAAAAAAATAAGTATCTGATCTTTCTAAAGATTTTGATAAGAAAAGTTTTGAAATTAACTCTATTTCAAAAAACCTTGAGGAAGATAATTTTGAGAAGGATAAGCTTTCAAAATATTTTAAAAAAGTTACTTCAAAGAAAAATGTTTTAGATTCAAAACTCACTTTTGAATATAATTGAAACATGGATAAGAATTTAGTTATAAGACTAAAGTATGAAATATTTTATTTAATGAAACTTTTGACAAAACTGACCATAGGTAAAGGAGGTTTTAAAAAAATATATAAACAACTTCATCCACAAGGTAATAGTTCAGAAATAAGATATACTCATTCAAAACCATTTTTTGTAACAATTATTCTGTTCCTGAAAATTTCCCTTTTTCACTAAGTGTCAATGTGGTGGTCATTGTAAAAAAAATTACTTAAATAAAATTCAATAATTTTGATTTAAAAAAACACATTTTTTAAAACAAATGTGGGTTCCCAAAATTTTTCTTGCAAACAATTTTTGTACCTAATAAAGTTTGGATTCCGAAAAACTAATTGTTTTATTTTATGGAAAACAAAGAAAGTAACGAAAAAAAATGGTACATGGATAGTGGATGTTCCCAACATATGAATGGTAACAAATACTTCTTTAAAAAGATTTTTGAAATTAAAGGTGGAAGAGTTACCTTTAGAGACAATTCTCAAGGAAATATTATTAATAAAAGTAATATTTTTATTCTTATAAAATATTTTATTTGAAATGTTTTATTTGTTATGGTTCTTAAGAACAACCTTATAAGAATAAGTCAATAATGTGATGAAGGTTACCTTGTGAAATTTAGAAATGATAAATGTATAGTACACAATTCAAAGGTTTAATTCATTCTTTCTACCCATTTACATGGGAATGTTTATACATTAAAATTAAAAGACCTTTGGAGCCAAGACATACCTTACCTTAGTGCAATGGAAGATCAATCTTAGTTATGACATAGAATATTAGGACACTGTAACCATAAAAACTTATATAAATTATCTAAGAAAAGACTTGTTAAGGATATATCGGATCTAATATTTGATTCTTTAAAAGTCTATAACCCTTTTCAATATAGAAAGAAACATAAGTCATGATTTAAATAAATTAGTAAAGTTTCAAATTAGGATTCTTTACAGTTGGTTCACATGGATATTTTTATCCCTACACAAATAATATATATTGGAGGAAAGTATTATGTATTTTTTTTAGCTGATGGCTACACTAGATATACATGAGTCTATTTTCTAGAAAATAAATATGAATCCTATTTTTATTTTAAATCTTTTGTATCCAAAGTTAAAAAAGAGAAAAACATTACATTTATAACTATTCATAGTGATCATGGTAGAGAATTTGAAAATTATTATTTTGAAAATTTTTGTAGTAATAATGGTTTTACACATAATTTTTAGCACCTAGAACTCCTCAACAAAATGGGGTTGTTGAAAGAAAATATTGTATTCTTCAAGAGATAGTAAGAAGCATGTTGTGTGAATATTCTATTGCAAAATATTTTTGGGATGAAGCTATGAGAACTATTTGTTATACTTTAAATTGAGGTTTAATTAGACCATTTCTTAATAAAACACTCTATGAATTACAGACTGGCCAGAAACCAAAAGTTTCATACTTCAAAGTGTTTGTATGAAAAGTATTCATTATAAATAAAAAAGATAATTTACAGGAATTTGCACCTAAATCCAATGAATCTATTTTCTTAGGCTATTCCACTACTTCTAAGGCATATAAAGTTGTCAATAAAAATTCTTGTACTATTGAGGAAACAGTACATGTTAAATTTGATGAAACTGATCCATTTTTTTAAACAACCTAAACCTACATCTTCTGATGTGTTTTCCAAAACTGATTATATACATTTTCTAAAAGATTCTTCTAATAAGAAAAATACTCAATAAATTGTTTCTAAAGTATTTACTCTAGAATAATTTCAATCTTATATTGATGAATAGGTTTTAAAAAACCCAAATCAGTTTTTTTCTTAAGAATTATCCAAGTGATAGTATTATTAGTGATGTAAATCAACCTGTAAGTACTAAAAGTTCTCTAAGAAATTAAGTAGAACACCTATCATTTCTTTCCTCATTTGAACCAAAAAATTCATGATGAGGCTTTAGGTGATGAATATTGGATAAAATCAATGAAATATTAATTAAATGGATTTAAAAGTAATAAAGTCTGGACCTTGGTTGAAATACCTAAAGAAAATTCTATAATTATGAGTAAAATGGGTTTTTAGAAACCAATGTGATGAAAATGGAATAATTATTAGAAATAAATAAAGAATATTTAATAAAGGCTATAATACACAAGAAGGAATATATTATGTGGAAACCTATGGTTCGGTAGATAGACTTGAATCTATTCATATTCTTTTAGCCTTTCTAGAATTCTTAAATTTCAAACTATTTAAAATGGATGTAAAGTGATCATTTCTTAATAGATATGTTCAAGAGGAAGTTGTTTTAAACAATCTCTTGGTTTTGAAGATACAAAACATCTTGAATATGTTTCCAAACTTAGGAAATCTTTATATGTCCTTGAACAAGCCCCTAGATCCTGGTATGATAGATTAACATGATTTTTTCTTCAAACAAAATTGTTAAGGGAACTGCTGATCCAAAAAAATTATAAAGAAAGAAAAAAAAGTTTTGATAATTAAAATTTATGTTGATGACATTATATTCAAATCCACTCAGCAATATTTAACAGATTATTTTTTGAATCATATGAAACCTGAGTTTGAGATTAGTATGATGGGTGAGTTAACATTCTTTCTTAGTTTTCAAATTTCTCAAAAACCAGAAGGGACTTATATACCCTAACATAAGTATGTTAAATATATTCTTAAAAAGTATGTATATGACAATAATAAAAGTATTAATACTCTAATAGGTACCTCAAATACTCTTGAAATTGATGAAGATGGACAACCAGTAAATCAAATAGGTTTTAGAGGGATGGTAGGAAGTCTATTATACTTAACAGAAATTTTTCCAGACTTGATGTTTTCAGTATGTTTATGTGAACGATATCAATAAAATCCTAAATAATCTGGTTTAAAAGTTGTGAAAAGAATTTTTTTCTATTTAAAGGGAACTATGGATTTTAGACCTTTTTATTCCTCTAGAAATGATTTTGAATTTAAAAGTTTTTCAGATGATGATTTTGGAAGCTATAGAATAGATAGAAAAATCACATCCAGAATTTCTCATTTCATAGGATATTCATTAGTTTCTTAGTCTTTTAAGAAACAACACTCAATATAATTTTCAACTGCTAAAGCCAAATATATGGCAGATAAAAGTTATTGTGCTCAAGTATTGTGGATACAACACACACTCATTGATTATGGCATGAGTTTTACAAAAACTCAAATACTATGTGAAAAAATAATATTGTAGCTCTAAGTAAAAACCTTGTACATCACTCACATGAAAAACACATAGATATTAGGCATCACTTTCTTAGGGATCACACTCTTAAAGAAGATATCATTTTATAATTCATATGTATTGAAGAACAACTTGCTGATATATTTACGAAACCATTACATTATAATAGATTAGAATACATTAAACAAAATCTAGGAATGATCTTTTTAAAGTAATAATTCATATATAATTTTTTGTTTAAACCATCTCCTTACATTAAGATACTTCTTTTCTAAGGGGGAGTACATATATTTTGATTTTTTTAATATTTTATTTCAAAAAAAATCAACACTAGAAACTGTATCGACACCAAAAACTATTTCAGCACCAATTTTTTTTGGCAGCATAAAATTTATCGGTATCAAAATTTTATCGTACTCAAAATTTTAGTACTCGATTTTATTTGTATTTTTAATGTTTTATTTTCATTTGAAAATATAATTTATGAAAACCAACACATTTATCTTGATATTTTGAAAGGTACAATTCCTTTTATCTTTTAATTTTTTTATGCATTTATATTTGTTGGTATTTTTTAAAAGTCCTTATTGGATTCATTCTAAATATGATAATATTGTATATTTTTTCAAAAAACCTCAAGAGTTAAAAAAAATTTTAACCATTAGATCTCCTTGATCTAATATAGACCATAGAATCCCAATAGTAACTTATCCTCACCTACATAAAGGGACCCCCTTATCCAACCACATCGATTATCCTCCAATATACAGGGAAGATCTATTCCTCTTCAAATATCTGAGTCTGAAGTTTTTTTGGCTACAAATTATTTTAATCAAACTCACGTATCAGTCATTAGAAACATCTCTAAAATAAATGGTGCCAAAATATTTTTCCAAGATGAAATTATTTTATGAAATATTTCTTACAAGGGAATTCTATGACCAGTATGATTCATCTCTGAAGAGAATCATTCAATTCCTAGGATGGGAATCAGTTTGTGTTGAAAAACCCAATAATAAAGATCCAATCATTATGGAATAATTCATTCAGTTCTATAAATCTATGAAGGTTGATGAATATAATTTGAAGATATTCTTTCATATCTTTGATAGTGAGATATGTATGTCAGCCAGGCAAGAAACAAATTTCTTAAATGTTCCATCAGAGGGAGATACACTTTGTCCATCGCATAAATTTCCAAAGGAAAAGGGATCATTTGTTAAAGAAAGGTATAAAAAATATTTGTTTGATATTTATGAGGAAAATAATAAGAATACCCATTTTTCAGCTGATAATAGACTTATTGCACTTTGGATGCAAGTATTTTTTAATTCCTTGAAGTGGTGATAGAGAAACTCTAAAAATTTTAGATGTTTTTACTCTTTCCCATCTTGTAAACATGAGTAAGATTAACATGATGAGTTATATTTTCAATACCATCAATAATCTCAAGTTCGGTGAAATCAAACACCATCTAATTATGTTTTCATCTATTCTCAGTAAGTTTATTTCTAAAAGTTTGAAGTTTTTAAAAATTACACTTTAGTCAGTTCCAAGAAATTTAAGAGTTATTTGGATTAGCGAAGATGTTGTAAGAAGAATGAAAATTCATTTTGAGCTAGAAAAAAAATCATTAAAGATATAAAAGATGAAACTCTAAAAGAGACAGTTGTAGGAAGCCAAGGAATACCAAAACAATCTGTATGAATTATTTAAAAAAATAAAAGAAATTAAAGTATGATTCTTTTATAAATTAAAAGAAAAAAGTGTTTATAGTGCAAAAATAGTGGCCAAATAGAGAAAGTAACAAGTAGAAAATAAAGAAAGAGACCCTCAAATCATTCTCAATCCTACTGAATCCCTTGCTGAAAAGATTTGAGATGATGAAATTATAAAAAAATTAAGAAGAAAAAGAAACTGATGAAGATAAAGGCTAACACCTTTGATATTGATAATTTGTTGAAAAAAGTAGAAAAAGAAAGTGCCAGAATCACTATCACTTCCTCGATCCAAGACAAGGGAAAGAAGAAACAGAATGATGGAGAAGAATTGGCACCACCTAAAGTCTCAAGATATGATACCGAGTTGCATCATATAGATGAATATATTGATGAAGAAGGGAAAAGTAAAGAGAAGAGTGAAAAAGTAGAAAAAGGAGAAAAGGATGAAGGTAAAAAACCGAATAGTCAGGATCAAAAGTCTGAGTCATATAAAAATTTTGTCAGATCCTCTCAAGAAATATCAAGAAAATTTCAATCCACAGGAATTAAAACTTCAAAGAAATATTTTCATGGATCTAAAGATTATAAATCTATTCAAATTTTTGATAAGGATTAAAAAAACTAGATATGATATCAATCGCAATCAGAATTCAGATGATGAAGATGCCATAATCCACAGTGCTCGACTTCCTGATTATGAAGAATAAATGGACTCAGATCAGACTATCTCTCTAAAAATATATCAATTTACTGTTTAAGATATTAGAAGAATTGAAAAATATCTTCTTTTATTACCATGAATAGAAGGAAAAATTGATTTTTTGGATGAGAATCAAAACAAGATATCAGACTCAATCAAGCTCCAAAGAAAAATAATGATAAATCTCGAGGATTATTTTAAGGTGTTTGATGAAAACTCTAAGGATCACAAGAAATCATATAATAAAGTGGTAAAGTTGTCACAAAAGACTAATGAAACTATTAAGCTTCTTGAAGACAAAATAGAAGATCTTATAAATCTTGTGAATGAACTCTTGGATGCTTTGAACAATTTATAAAGTAATACTAATCAAAAATTGAAAATGATTAGAGGCATAAATGAAAGTCTATCTTGTGTTTTTAAAGTAATTAAAAAGTGACTGAATGTCATACAATCAAAGATATTTCTTTATTAGGATAAGATCATTAACCTAAATAATCAAAATACTTTGTTCTAAAACAAATTTAAAATACTAGAAAAGTTAACCAGAGTTTGATCAGAAAAGTATATGGCTTAAGAAGAAAATATTAAGGCACAAGAAGAAAGAAAATGATCTCTAGAAGAGAAACTAATATCTCAGGAAGATTCAAATCATACCCAGGAATAGTTGTTTGATGATCAGGAGAAATAGATGTGGTATCATAAATAATAACTTGAAAATATCATGGAGGACAGAAAAGAGTTCAAGAATATGAAAACATTCACTTTGGATCATATGAATAAAGAAAAAGAAAAGGAAAATTAATGAATTATTTGAACTAATATTGTACCATTTTTTTGAAACTTTTAATTAAAGTGTTTGACATCCATACAATTTTTATTGAATGTTTTCCATTATTTTTAGATGATTTTTCTTTCACTTATTTCATATGATAAAATACATTATTACCTCATATTTTTTTGCCTCTCTATCAATTTTATAGGCCCTAAAATAACTCTCCCATTCCTTTTTGTAAATCACAAAGGGGGAGAATATTTTATAAAGGGGTGGAATATTTTATAAAGGGGGAGAATAAGGGGAGAATAATTCTTAAAAGGGGAGAATATATTTCATAAGGAGATAAATTCTTAAAAATAGAATACTTCTAGTAAGGAGGATAATTTTTTTAATATGGTCCTTAGGGATTTTGATATCCTAAGGGTGAGGTTAGTCATATTCAAATTCTATATAGAAGAGTTTTAAAACTCAAAGAGAGATAAGTATAAGTGTTTCAATTATGAATATGAAATCTATATACTTTTGTAACCCTCTAATTCATTTTAGATTTTGGTTTGTGGTTTCCAAAAGGGGGAGATTATTGAGTCAAAAGTCCTCTTTTGGCTTATCTATTCCCTTTTTTTTGGAAATAACAAACTTAATTTTAAAATTAATTCATATATTATTTTATTTTATTTACTTTAAGGATTTTATTTTATAATTATATCACAACATTTTTTATATTATGTACGTTAAATATCATACACACCAAGAAGTACAATTTTGAATATTTCCACATGTATCATAATGAGGATGAATATGATTTATATTGTACTCGCCGAATATAATTTATATCAGTCACAATGATTATGATTTTCATCGTACACACCGATCAGTATCATATTGAATAGATATATCATACTCACTCTATTAAAATAAATCATCGTACTCATTTACTATTCACTTTTTTATTTTATCGGAAGAGCTATATTATTTTCGTAAACACTTTATCATAACTAAAAAACAATTTTATATTGAAAATAAAAACCTTTTGATAAAAATTAAGTCTTGTAATCTGCTTTGATATGCTTGATAAAACAATGTCATTGTTTCTGTTACAAGATATCCATTGAAGTTCCAGGTATCCAAGTACCTCTGAGATTTCTGGAAGAAATCTGACTATTGGATCCAAAATATGACCGTTGGGATGAGGCCAATAAACACCAGGTCATTTAGTTGAGAATAGAACTTTTGATGAATTTGAGACTTCCTTAGAGAGCTCTGTCAAATCTCTACTTTATGTAAAAAATCCTAAAGTCAAGTTGTGAACTTCTTATTCTACATAATTTTTACTTTTAAGAGTTTTTATTTTTCTTAGTGCAATGTCGATTGTTGGTGATTATGATCGAGGAATTCTGGGGATCAAAAGACAGATGTGCCATTCATTTGTGGATCGAGGGATTCCAGGGCTAGGAATACAGTGGTATCGATTACCTTATTAATTGAGGGCTTGTGAGGATAGAAAGAAATAAGATGATCATCATATCGAGGGATTACCCAGGTGTGAGTAAGAAAGACTTTCTTGAAAGTATAAATCAAGGGACCTTTATCTGAGGTTATTGAATACTATAACAACCCGAAATTTTGAATAAATTTTGGTTCCTAAATTTTTGTGTTATTTTATTTTATACTCAACAAAACTATTTCATTTGATAAAATTAGTATAATTAGAATGATACCGTTGGGTTTCAACTGTTATATGACCATTGGTCAATATGACCGTTGGAATCTAAATGTTGTGATTGTTGTATCTGAATACAAGTGATCTTGGTTAATTAATATAGAAAGAAGATTCGATGGCCTCATCTAGTAGTCTTGGGCCGATCGAAGCCCATATAACAGAACTTGGGAAGGAGTTAGCACCACTGGGCTTTTCTCTAGACCAAACCCAAGCCAAAATTCATCGTGTGAAGCTATAATAGAATCGACATCGTGAGAAGTTCAAGCTAATAGAAATTACTACTCGTGCAATTTTGGCCGAGCCGCCCTTGGATTCTCTCACCTTATCACAACTTACACTTAGGTCCTATGTTGGGGTTATAAGGGGCGATGTAAGGAGACCGTAACTACTTTGTGTAATCCTTTGATAAATAAAAATTGTGATTTCTTCTTATGGAGAAGTTTTTGAATTTCCAAAATGTCTGAATAAATGTAGGATGTATATTATTGATGAATTTCAGAAAAAAGGGATATTTTAAAATATTTATGTAAGCCTTAAATAATTCATGATGTGTAATGATTTTCAAAAAATGGTCTTCTGCAAATGTGTTTAGTATGAAATTTAGAGTCTAATAAGATCAACTTATTTTTTAGTGAATAGTGATTTATGAATAGTGATTTTACGCTTAGGATTAGTAATGTGACCAAATGGATTAGTAATCACACTAAAATAAATTATTAATACGATTTAGGCACCTTGATTAAGTAATTTGATTCAATAAAATGGGTAAGTAATTGTTTCATAAATTATTAGTCTAGTATTAGTTTTTTTTGGGTGAATAGTGTTTTTTAATTAAAAATTAAATTAAAATTATTTATAAAATTATTTTTATAAAATGGAGTTTATTTTTGAATTCAGAGCAACGATATTATGTTAAAGTAATTTTTGGGGATTGTTCTGAAAAAAATGAATTTTCAGTGAATAGTGTTTTTATTTAAAAATTAAATTAAAAATATTTATAAAATTATTTTTATAAAATTATTTTTATAAAATTGAGTTTATTTTTGAATTCATAGCATTGATATTATGTTAAGGTAAATTTTTGGGAGTTTTCTAAAAAAGTTGAATTTTTAGTGAATAGTAAAAATATAGTTTTAGGGTTTCGGTATGTCTAATGACATCATAACTGCGTCATGATGATGTCATGAGATGTTTTAAGGGATGATCGACTTATGAATATTAAGATAAGGTATTATGTGTCTCAAGTGGCCAATAACATGAGGAAATACCACTTTTTTTTCCAATACCACCAATGAGGTGTCCCTTGGCCATTAATGCATTGTCCCCTCACTTCCCCTATAAATACCAAGCCATTATCTCATCCTTTCCATTCCAAAATCATCCTCAACAAAGTTCTGGTCTCCTTAACTCCCAAGGAGTCCTCCCAAGGTTCCCCCAAGACCTCAAGGTCCTAACCTTCGTGTTTTAAGAGTTACGTTTTAAGGTAAGGGATCCTACTACTCTCTTTCTTTTCAAGTACTCTCTTTTATGTCATTTATTTTATGCTCCATGTTCTTATGTTGGGGATGTTATTTTATATTCATCCTACTTTACTTTTTATTTTCATATGATGAGAGACCCCCTCTTTCTCTCATCAATTCATTTTAAGAATGTTTAAGTGGCATCGTTAGGCTGCTGAATTTTTTAGGGATTCTTTCACCCTTCTCATTTTCAAGTTCTATATTAATGTCAAGTATTTCAAGTTCCTTTTTATTATGTTTGGTTATTATATCTATATCTATCATACTGATATTTTATTTTCATATTATTATAGACCCTATTTGATCTCGTTAATTCATTTTTTGAATTTTTAAGTGATGTCGTTAGGCTGCTGAATTTTCATAAGAGAAATCTTATTTTTATCTTCCTTCCATGTTTTTCATTTCATATGGTATGTCTTTAAAATTTCATTAACATGTTCTTATATCCTTTATATTCTGTCCCTCTACTGTTTTATGGATCATTTATGAGTGGGTTACCCATGTCCCCTCTCTTTTTAATGTTTTCTAAAACCCTGTAACATAGTCGTTATGCAACAAAATTTTCACCTCAAAATGTCTCTCTCTTTTTCTCAAATTCTTTTATTTTATTAAGTGAATACTAAAATATCTTTCTTATATAGGGTTATTCACATATATATATAAATTTTCTATTTTAATTCTGGGATTTACATACACAAAACCCACTTTCCTTTTTCCGTGGGTTTAAAGTGACATAAAGATCACGTCTTTAAAGCAGTTTTTAAAATGTGATTACTATGAAATGAAACCCATTTATTTTATGATATATGGGTTGTTTATGAAATGATTAATGATTATATATGTGGCTCACATGATAATAAAGACAAATTAAGGTTGTGCCCTGATAGCGCTCCAATGCATTGGGTAAAGACTTAATCTCTAGAGATGACCATTTTTAACGATACCTTGGTGAATAACCTTGGTAATTTTTAATGACACCTTGGGGATGGAACTTGGTGAAACAGAAATGATTTTATATGTTAAATGTTTTAGACACATATTCAAGTTATGAAACATGTTATTTTTATTATGATATTCCCCATGATCTCTTTCTCATGCCTTAAAGTTATTTTTCATGACTTTTTGATGTATCTCAAGTTCACATGTAAAATGTTTCCCTTGTTTCCCTTACTGGGCCTTCTGCTCACCCTTTCCTTTGATGTATGATCCCAGGTTATGAGATGTTGTAATGAACTTATTATGAACAAATGAAGAATCCTTTCAAGTGTTTAAGAAGAATGTTTTATGTTGTCATGTATTAAGTTCCTGGTTTCCAAGACATTAAACCTTAAATATCCTCGGTTTTGTATAATGTAATGAAAGTTTATGTGATAAAAAGGCGGGATTCCATAGTTGGTATCAAAGGATGGTTTAGTTATTTTTGGAAATTAGGATATGAAAACTTTAGGAATAACCCTATAGAAAATTTTAAATATGGGAAAACATCTTGGTATTTTGGTGAATTATTGAGTAAGTGGTTTCCAAACAAATGAATCCCTGTCTGGATACGAACAAGTAGAGGTGGCTCTGGCATAGATGTACCTAGGAGTGAAAACTCTGACAAGGTGTTTCAGGCTTTACCCAGGGTAACCTGGTGCATGACAATGGTCATTTCTGCACTCTTGGTTTCACACTCCCGGGGGATATGATTTGGTAAATTCATAAGTTTTGTATGAACAATTATTAAAGGGACAAAGATAAAATAAAGTAAAGATTCACATAAGAATATATGATCATGCATAACCTAGATTAGAACCTAGGGGTTCACAAGTTAGGGTATACTTTCCTTCGATAATTTTATCCTTCTATGCTTTAAGTTTCCTTTTCATGATTATTGGTTAAGTATTTAAGCCCCCTAATTATAATTTATTTTCCTAGATAATGTCGGGAAATAGAAGAACATGTCCCAACAACCAATGTGATAGGAAATGTGACGATTTCCCTCTTAATATGACATAGATGATGAGAGATCAAGTTGAACATATTTTGATTATGCCAAACCAGATATCAAAAATCACAATTAATAATCGGTACCTAGTTGAATGCCCAAATTCATCAAGGAAGAAGAAGATGAAGTCTCAAGGATGTTCATCTGATAAAGTTGATAAGGGAAAGAAGACCCAATTTCCATTGTGAAAAAAGTGTGGAAAGAGGCACAAAGGGGAATGTCACAAAGGAACCGAGAGATGTTTTAAGTGTGGGGTGATAGTCCATAAAGTATCCAATTGCTTTAAAAAATGGATAATGTGATGAATAGAGATAAGGTTCAATCTAATGTACCTTATACTTTTCAATGTCATAAATGTGGAGAAGTTGGAAATTATCCAAGGAAATGCTCTCTTGGAAGGAATGAGAAGCATGATGAGCATTAACAATCTTAAAGGACAAGGGAACAATTAATGTCCTATGCTGAGATGGATCATGATGACTGAAGTACATGTAACTTCTTCGCAATAATTTTCTATGTCATGTTGTATTTTAGTTTGTACTCTATGAGAATATCTTTAATGTTTTCTAAGAACATCAAGTCACTACCTAAGATGGTTTTATATCATTAAGAAAAATATCTATTTTTATGTATCACATGTTTATCTTTTGAAGCTATTCTTCTTAAAAAATTATTAGGTGATGAAAAGATGAATATTATTTTGGAAGACGTTCACTATTTTGGGAACCTTATATGATCAAGGTAAATAGATTACTACGGTATTTTCGTTGAGGTGTAAAGGTTGACTTATATTTTGAAGAATCGATGAATTTAAGGAGAACTTATGGTAATTTAGGTTACTTATGGAAATGATTAACCTATCTTGGGGAAAATGTGATTAGGTTAGTTACTTTTGTTATAAGACGATAAGAGTGGTTGGTGTTGTTTAGAGATGAATGATAAAGTTTATCTTGGAGGACTATGTTATGAAATCATTCTTATATTTGTGTTTTAATCTTAGTTTGGTTTATTTTGAATAATTTTAAGGACAGTTATTTATGGAATGGTCTATGATGAACTTTGGGTAGTACCATGGAATTTTGAATATTTAAAGTAGTTTCCCTTCCTATGGGGTTCTTTCTTTTGAATAGTTGTTTTATCTTACCCTTTCTATTTTTGGGATAATCTTTAAAGATAGAAGAAATAGATAGTTAATATTTTTTGGATTATGTGATTCTCTAGAAGATGATTCTTGTGCTTTTGATGAGACTAAGTTTTTTTGAATGCTCATCGTTTAGAGAAAAGATTTTTTTTGGTAGAAACTTATTAAAGGATGAAACTATACTTGAAGGTAAGTATATTTCCTTATGTTCTTATTCTATGTAGTAAATGGATTCCTCAAAATTATTAAAAGGGATGTAAAAAAAACGTTGTTGGTTTGCGTTTCCTACTGGGTAATCAAAGATCGTTTACAGATATCATAATTTTGTGATTTTATGGTGGTTAAATTTCTCCTAATCATGTTTCTATCACTCTCCATCAGAACTTGATCGTTTATTTTTCTCTTCCATATCCATGTTTTCCTACATAGAACCCCGGTATGGGTTAACTCGGGTGACCTTTGTACTTCCTTTTCTCTATTTTAAAGTAATAGTTTTACTGACTCTTTTTCTAAGGTGGGAATTTAAATGAGATTTCCAAGACCAATTTTAAAAATTGTGAGGATGCAATTTCTTAAGGGGGGAAGAATGTAATGACCTGAAATTTTGAATAAATTTTGTTTCCTAAATTTGTGTGTTATTTTATTTTATACTCAACAAAACTATTTCATTTGATAAAATTAGTATAATTAGAATGAGACCATTGGTTTTCAACTCTTATATGACCATTGTTCAGTATGACCGTTGGAAACTAAATGTTGCGATTATTGTCTCTGAATACAAGTGATCTTGGTTAGTTAATATAGAAAGAATATTTGATGGTCTCATCCAGTGGTCTTAGGTCGATCGAAGCCCATATAACAGAACTTGGGAAGGAGGTACCACCACTGGGCTTTGCTCTAGACCAAACTCAAGCCAAACTTCATCGTGTGAAGCTAGAACAGAATCTCCTTCGTGAGAAGTTCAAGCTAATAGAAATTACTACTCGTGCAATGTTGGCTGAGCCGCCCTCGGATTCTCTCACCTTAGCACACCTTACACTTAGGTCCTATGATGGGGTTATAAGGGGCTGTGTAAGGAGAATGTAACTGCTTTGTGTAATCCTTTGATAAATAAAAATTGTGATTTCTTCTTATGGAGAAGTTTTTGAATTTTCAAAATGTCCGAATAAATGTAGGATGTATATTATTGATGAATTTCATAAAAAGGGGATATTTTAAAATATTCATGTAAACCTTAAATAATTCATGATGTGTAATGATTTTCAAAAAATGGTCTTCTATAAATGTGTTCAGTAATAAATTTAGAGTCTAATAAGATCAAATTAATTTTTGGTGAATAGTTATTTATGAATAATGCTTCAATATAATTTAGGCACCTTGATTAAGTAATGTGATTCAATAAAATGGGTAAGTAATTGTTTCATAAATTATTAGTCAAGTATTAGTTTTTTTGGTTGAATAGTGTTTTTTAATTAAAAATTAAATTAAAAATATTTAGAAAATTATTTTTATAAAATGTAGTTTATTTTTGAATTTAGAGCATCGATATAATGTTAAGGTAATTTTTGGGTATTTTTGTGAAAAAAATGAATTTTCGGTGAATAGTTTTTTATTTAAAAATTAAATTAAAAATATTTAGAAAATTATTTTTATAAAATGGAGTTTATTTTTGAATTCAAAGAATTGATATTATGTTAAGGTAAATTTTTGGGAGTTTTCTGAAAATGCTGAATTTTCAGTGAATAGTAAAAATATAGTTTTAGTGTTTCGGTATTTTTAATGACTTCATAACTACGTCATGATGATTTCATGAGATATTTTAAGGGATGGTAGACTTATGAATAGTAATATATGGTATGAGGTGTTCCAAGTGGCCAATACCATGAGAAAATACCACTTTTTTTTCCAATACCACCAATGAGGTGTCCCTTGGCCATTAATGCTTTGTCCCCCCACTTACCCTATAAATACCAAGTCATTCTCTCATCCTTTACATTAAAAAATCATCCTCAATGAATTTATGGTCTCCTTACCTCCCAATTAGTCCTCCAAAGGTGCCCCCAAGCCCTCAAGGTCCCAACCTTCGAGTTTTAAGAGTTACGTTTTAAGGTAAGGGATCCTACCACTCTCTTTCTTTTCAAGTACTCTCTTTTATGTCATTCTTTTATTCTCCATGTTCTTATGTTGGGGATGTTCTTTTATATTCATCCTACTGTCCTTTTTATTTTAATATGATGAGATACCCCCTCTTTCCCTCGTCAATTCATTTTAAGAATGTTTAAGTGGCGCCGTTAGGCAGCCGAATTTTTTAGGGATTCTTTCACCCTTCTCATTTTCAAGTTCTATTTTTATGTTAAGTATTTCAAGATACTTTTTATTATGTTGGGGTATGATCTCTATATCTATCATACTGATATTTTAAGTTCATATGATTAGATACCCTATTTGATCTCATCAATTCATTTTTTTAAGTTTTAAGTGACGTCGTTAGGCTGCTGAATTTTTATAAGAGAAATTTTATTTTTGTCTTCCTTCCATGTTTTTCATTTCATATAGTATGTATTTAAAATTTCATTACCATGTTATTATATCCTTTATATCCTATCCCTATACTGTTTTATGAATCATTTATGAGTGGGTGACCCATGTCCCCTCTCTTTTCAATGTTTTCTAAAACCCTGTAACATAGCCGTTATGCTGCAGAATTTTCACCTCAAAATGTCTCTCTCTTTTTCTCAAATTATTTTATTTTATTAAGTGAATACTAAAAGATCTTTATTCTATAGGGGTATTCACATATATATCAAAATGTTCTATTTTAATTCTGGGATTTACATACACGAAACCCACTTTCCTTTTTCTGTGGGTTTAAAATAACATAAAGATCATGTCATTAAAGCATTTTTTAAAATGTGATGACTATGAAATGAAACCCATTTATTTTATGATATATGGGTTTTTTATGAAATTATTGATTCTTATATATGTGGATCACATTATAATAAATACAAATTAAGGTTGTTCTCTGATATAGCTTCAATGCATTGGGTAAAGACTTAATCTCTAGAGATGACCATTTTTAATGATACCTTGGTGAATAACCTTGGTAATTTTTAATGACACCTTGGGGATAGACCTTGGTGAAACAGAAATGATTGTATAAGTTAAATGTTTTATCCAAATCTTCAAGTTATAATACACGTTATTTTTATTATGATATGCCCCATGATCTCTTTCTCATTCCTTAAAGTTATTTTTCATGACTTTTTGATGTATCTCAAGTTCACATGTAAAATGTTTCCCTTATTTCCGTTACTAGGCCTTCTACTCACCCTTTCCATTGATGTATGCTCCCAGGTTATGAGATGTTGTAATGAACTTAGGATGAACAAATGAAGAAGCATTTCAAGTGTTTAATAAGAATGTTTTATGTTGTCATGTATTATGTTCCTAGTTTCCAAGACATTGAACCTTAAAGATCCTCGGTTTTGTATAATGTAATGAAAGTTTATGTGATAAAAAGGCGGGATGTCATAGATACCCTTCTCTTTGGGTCACACGGTTAGGTGGTCATGATGTTTCCTTTTAGGGTTTCATACCTGATTCTGTTTCTTCATTTTTGGTCCTCTTTATTGTTGGCGGTGTTTGTTCTAGTCGATGATTTCATGTCTGGTTTGGTTGCTTGTAGAGTGAAGGTGAGTCAGTGGAGTCCGATGGTGTTGTTGATGGGTTTTAGTGTTCCGTTGGGTTGTTTGATCAGAGATGCTATGGCTGTTTGTATGGACCTGGTGGTGATTTTCGGTGAAGTCGATGATGACTGTGTTGAACAGATGAAGACGGCAACGACGGTGTCATATTGGTTTTTTTCGGTGACCGGTGTGACGTTGGAACGGTGATAGCAGCGGCGGTCTAGACGACGTCGACGGTGGTGCATTTCTTCTACGGCGGTGAGATCGTCAATGATGATAACCCTGACGGATGGAAGCGACATGAAGGGATCCCTTGTGACGGATGATGGTTTGTTGTTTGAAGAGGTTTAACTCGTGTTTCGAGGTGGATATGGCGGGTTTTTGAAATCCATCTTTTGAAATTTGAAGGTCTAGTTTTTGAATTTTGAATGTGTGGGTTGTGGGTTTTTGCTTTGTGGTTTTTAAAGAAAATAAAAAAAAAATGGATTGTGGAAAATACTTGAATTACGAGACCTAGGGACAATCTGATTAATTTTTTAATACATTAAGAGGCATTTTGAATTTAATTATTTTAATATCTTTTAAACTAAATCCTTTTAAAGGAATAAAAAAGAATGTTTTTAAACCTAAAATTCACCCCCTCTTGTATTGTTCCATCTACATATACATTTCAATCCAACAGTCCCTTGGTCCTTAATTCTTGAAACTCTTGCAACACACTCCTTAGTTTTATTTTATACCTTTCTTTTTCTTCCATTTTCTTACACTCTATAATTTTGATTCTATGCATAATTTAAGTTTTCTCATGGATTTCACATAGTACAGTTAATGTAAGAGCATCCCTATAATTCTTCTACCTAGTAACCTAAACATTAGCCTGAGCTGGAGTGCCATGTGGCCTTATGTGCACCTCTTTATATTTTAGAGTTTGTCACGTAGTGGTGAGATTCTATAACCAATATGGGGAGACTATACTATTGGTACCATCGTATAAAATAATGAACAATAATAGAGTTATCATAATAATTATCATATTAAGAAGAAGAAGTTATATCTAGGGGATAACCATCTATAATGGATAATATAAACATGTTATAATATAAATGATACCCATTTTTTGAATATATATATATATATATATAAAGTGTTTCCCACTTATCCAACAAAGGTTAAAACATTTGGAAAATAAATACATTTGGAAACTCAACTATAAAATCTTGGTCCCAACTCAGACCATCCACCCAAATCCATATAGATACTTCTTATAGATATCCCATATAACGCGTTAGCAAAAAGTTAAGTATAAATTCTTTATAAATATCGAGGTTATTGTGAAGAGTGTGAGAAATACATCATAATAGGGTCTCACTTAATTACCTTTATATATTACATCTTATATGATGAATTCATGTAAGGTAAAATAAATTGAGAAGTAAAATATAAAAAGAGAGTAATCATTTCATGTGATCATGTGTTAACCAGACCACCATGAAACCTAACTCCAACTACTTTAGCTCATTCTGGTAATGCATCTATCATAATTACATACCATCTAAATCCCATCAGGGAAAGATGTAATGTATAAATTAATATATATATATATATATATATTAGGGAAATTGGTAATATATCTAGTAAAGGTAATATCAATAACCCTTTAGAAAAAGGGTATAACATATTTTATTTTGGATATATCAAAAACCCATTATGTAAAAGGATAACATAACTAATACCATGCAAACAGAGTGACTAGAGAAGTCGCTAATGTGGTGGAAATACTCCAATCATTCGGGAATGAAATACACTCGGTTGGTATAATATCCACACCCATATTCTTAGGTCACCTAACAATCCTTGTCACTATTAACCTCATCATAATTATCCTAGTGCTTAAAAAGTGAATCATAGGGAAGAAAATAACATAACCAACCTCTTGAATAAGATAAAACTTCCCCTATATGCCGAGATAATTATTAATACAAAATAGGTCAAGCACAACATGGTTGGGAATAAAAAAAACTTGTATGAAAAAACATAGTTCATAGCCTATCCCTTATCTATCCTCATATCCCATCCTATCTCTATGCTAGAGTATAGAACATACTGATCAGAATAACCAACCTTACCATCCACATTATAAATAGTCCTCATATAGATGAAAAACTACACAACCTTGATAATTATATCATTCCCATTGGGTTTAAACATATAATAACTTACACCTAAGGTCACATCAACAATGTCACCCTATCAGGTTAGTCATTATCCTAATCACTAGTACATCTCTATAACTTATGCACCCCAAGTGGTGTCTAACATGATTCTTGTTCTTCATCCTAACACATTCCAAAAAACTAATCCCACATTTGGAAAAACCAAAACTCCACTTGAGTTTACCCCTGGACATCACATTGCTTTCTCTATCCATACCCCTCGTGATTTCTCTCTATAGTTCCATTCTTATCACAAATTACAATAGTTCTACCAAGTGATCCCTATTATCTAAGATAACCAATCCCACATTTATTTATCATGAATTTCCACTAGTCACACAAAAGAGAGTGGTTACTCTCACCCATAACCCAACTATATAAAAAAATTTAAGCTCAATGACATACCATGGCTCACTAAACTCATTATCACACCCTAATCCTCTCACTCAATGAGTCTCAATGTACCAAGGCTATTTCTATAGACTTCTATACATATTTTCCTTAATACCATGTAGACTAGAGTATCTACTAAAATTATTAACTCCGTGTTAGTTCTCTTAAAAAAATCAAGGTTCATCCCTATCAAATTTTGATCAATATCTTATGTCATGATCACTCTAGGGTCCATCAAATTCCTCAAGACATTACCCTTTGATGAAATTATTTTCAGGCATCTCAATATCCCCAAAACAAGTATGGCTTAACCATAACACTCGAAGAAGGCTCTACCCTAGCCCATTTCATAGTGAGGGACCCACCTATCCCCACTTACAAATTCCCTAACATGATCCCCATGGAATACACATGCAAGGAACATACATTCATTGCATATGATTATGAACTAAAGGGTAAAAATACCTCTTATTAGAGTTTCCATTAATAATAAAGTCTTATTTAAACATTCCATACATTTTGATAAATAATATCCATGATATTGAGCCCCTATATTGTACCACAAGGCATAAATAATTAATTATTAACAATTATAATTACTTATATTAATCTCTCCAATGATTAATAATTGATAAAATATCATCATGTAGTGGATTAGGTAGTGAATTATAAATTATTTTCACCCCCACATATGTGATTTACAGTTTTTATGTTTTAGTGTCCCAATATTTAATCATTCTTTATTAACACCACACTTTTCATGCATTATATAAAAATACATTAAAATAAATATTATATAATTTTGTATATTATCATGGATACATTTTTTATTGAAATTTTTTCCATAATATTCACTTCACTAATAGAAATTGAAAATTTCCATTTTTATGGATTTAATCAGTTTTGAGCATCATTTAATTCAACTAGAACAATTAAAAAATCCAACCAAAGTAGCCCAACTGGAGAATAAAATTGGGGCCAAGAAATATTTTTATTATTTTAATTACATATAGTGTTTGAAAAATATCTCCTAAATTTTAGTCAAAATGTGATAAAATTTTATATTTTTATAGAGAAGGGGTCATGGATATTTTTTTCTGCTTTGATTTCTTGGGATTTACCTGCTTTCAAGTACCTAAAAACATGACAAACCGAAGTATTGGAATGTAAATCACCTTTAAGGATATAAAATAACACTTTAGTAATGTTGTAATAACATTTTATATATGTTTCCAATGGTTATGAAATATTATGGTTGGATATCTAAGATGTAGAATATCAACTTTTAAGATAATCATATTATATGATTTAGAGATTGTGGGGGAAACCCATCAAGAACATTTAAAAGAAATAAATGAAGGGAAATTTATCCACCTCTCTTGCTTATAAATATGTACCTCCATTATAATTCCAAAAGTAATCCATTTTTATATCCAAAGTAGATAGTTTTATATATTTTTATTCATTAGTTTTTTTAATTTTATATTTTATGTTCTTTATTGTTTTCTTCCATCATGTTTTGTTGTAAATATATAATATTGATAGTATTGGAGAGTTAATTTGAGATTCACTTCCTGTAGATTACTATGAGTCTTCCATGTCTTCAAGCCTTTATTTCCCCATCATGATTGAACAATGAAAATTTAGATAGTTATTAATGTTATTCCAGTGATAGTTTCTTCATGTTCTTGTATTCTATTTGTTTTCTTATTCACTATTAATATTTTTCTCCCTTCCATTATTTGATTAACTAGTTGGCTAATTGAATGACTAATGGGTACAAATTCATTCTAAGAAGTTAATGGATAGGTTTTTCAATATCTAATTCTTGATTAAACCAAATATTCATAATTTATGTTCATTTAGGCCAATTACATGAATATTATTAGAGGATTTTATTGAGTAAATTTAAATAGAAATATTTAAAGTCAATTTAAAATCTCACATGTATTTACTAAGGAGAAAAGAAAGGTTAAATAAAGAGAAAAAAGTCAGATTCTACAAGTGTAGAAAAAAAGGTTATTTGAGACCCGACTGCCCTTTGCTTAAAGCTCAAAGGAAATATGAATATAAACAAAATGGAAATAAAGGAATGAAGGATATTAGTAATTCATATTAATATTTAAGCGATGAATCTACTACAAACTCTGAAGTTGATCATGAAAATCAAATGTTTAATATATATCTTATGGCTCATGTGGATAAGGTACAATATTTATACTTTGAAAGTTCTAATTCTAAAAGTTTTTCTTATGATGAACTTAATAATATTTATTTTGTACTTTAAGATAAATTTGATTCCTTAAATAAAGATAATAAAAATCTTAAAAAAATCTTATGATTCTATTTCAATTGATAATTAAATTTTTTCAAAACAGATTGCTAATTTAAGATCTAATTTTTCCAAATTTTCGTGTGATATGCATAAAAATAAAATTAAAGAATTGTTGGATGGTGTTTATAATTTAAATAAAGCTTCAAGTATACTTATTAAGGGAGAGAATTATTTGAATCAAATTCATGGTAAAAATGAAATTCAAAAAGGAAAACTTGGTATTGGTTGTAATGGAGAAAAACCAAAATTATATAAGAATTAATTTTTTCATTATTCAAAAAATAAAAACATGTCTACTGTTAAATGTTTTTATTGTGGTATTAATGGAAATTATTCTAATGACTATTTTTTTAGAAAATCTCAATTTTATGGTGTCAAGAATTTTCATTATTTGAAAGCATTATCAAAATTTAATTATAACATTGTTGATCAAAATAAACCTATTTGGTTACCTAAATCATTAATTGCTGACACTACCAGACCCAAAAGTATATGGTTACCAATAGACACTTATATTTGATACATTACAGGTATGCGCCACTGAACATCATTGTTATATCATTAAGTGGCTGCTTGAAAATTATGGAAATTTATTATATTCTTATTTCTTATTCTATTAAATATAAACTTCATTAGAGATAGAATGTTTAATCCAGGAAGTATTTTATTTTCAATTTTAATATTAAATTTAAATTCACTAAATGTTTTATATAGGGGGAATTTTTTTTAAATGTTTTATCTTTTATCCCTCTTCATTTAATTATTATTCTCATGCTTAAAAAAATATAATATTTTCACATTATTATTTTATCAAATGAATTAATTTGTTGATCAATGACCTTCAAACATTTTATTAAGATTTTATATAAATAGTTATCTTATGAGTAAGCATGTGTTTAATGTTGGACTATTTAAATTAATTGCATGTGCTAAATTAATATCTTGATTTTGTGATATGTTATTCTATTATTAGATTAAAATGTTTTGGTTATTTATGACATACATAATCTTTTAATTAAATTTTTTGTTTTTTTATTAAATTCATTGATTTTTTTAAATTATATTCTTTTAAATTATGTTAATTAAATTCTTTGAAAATTATTTATTACATATATATATATATTTATTTATTTAAAATATTTTATTTACATTCCTTGAAAATCATTTATTTGAATTATTTGAATATCATAAATATTTATTCTTGGTCTTAGGGGGAGTTATTTTAAATATTAAGCATATGTTTAAATGTTTCACTATTATGACATGAATTAAATAGTTTAATACACTTATTTCAAACCCTTGTTATTCATTTAATAATATTATATATGTTTTCATGGCTCCATTATTATCTCTTTTTATCTTTTTGAAGAAAGCATGAATTTAGGGGGAGTTTATATTGTTGTATGTATTTAGAACATATTTTCAAATAACTCATCTTTTTAATCTTTTTAAAAAAATAATTAAAAAACATATTTCAAATTTTAAATATTTTATAATTTTCAAATTTTAAATATATATATATATATATATTAAAAAAATATTTATTATTATTATTAAAATTTTAAATACTTAAAAATTATTATTTTTCAAATGTTAAATACTTAAAAAATTATTTTTTTAAAATTTTAAATACTTAGAAAAATTATTTTTCAAGTTTTAAATACTTAATAAATTATTTTTCAAATTTAAAATACATTAATATTTCTAATTTTCAAATTTTAAATACTTAAAAAATATTTTTCAAATTTAAAATATTTAAATAAAATATTTTTTAATTTTATATATGTTAAAAAAATTATTGGTATCAAGTTTTAAATATTTTTAAAAAGGGGATGAAAATTTAGTTATTCAAATTTTATTTTATTTTTTTATTTTTTTATTTTTTTTCTTAAATCTAAAATTAAAATTCTTTATTAAAAAGTGTAAATATATTGTGTTATTTAATTTACTTAAGATTGTATCTTTTTTATCCTTACAAAAAGGGGAGAAAATTTGGTAGTGAGTTAGGGTTTTGTAATTATTAAAAAGGGGGATATTGTTGAGTGGATCCTTGTCATTATCATTTTGATTTAGTTTTGATAATTACTTCAACCCGTCAATATTTGTTTTCTAATAAATTTGTTAAGTGTTTCAGATTTAATAAGTCAATGTATTTATTTTATATCTAAATTAATAGTGATTAGATTCTTACGGAGTTCAATCTATTGGAAAGATAAGAAGATTATCATCATTTAATCTATCTATATTGAAATCTAATTCAATTGTTTCGATGGTAAAAATATAACCGAAGCTATTAAAATCTGTTCAAGTGATATTTATGTTTTCTGATTAAAGTAAATTTAGAATAACGATGATATCTGAAGATACATTAAATGGATTTGCGGGCGAATTATACCATCAGATAGATAAGGAGTTATATAAACTTCATTTCTTTATGCGGAAGTCTAAAAAGTATGTTTTGATAATATAAAAAATCAATGAAGTTTTTGAAGCAATTTTTCAACTATACAGTGAAAATATTTGAAATCCAATGGTATTTATTTTTCTACAACTTCTATAGATGTCGAAATCACTTGAAATCTGGGGCGATGGAAATCCATTTTCCAGCTGCAGTTTTCCAGAATTTTATTGATTTTTTATGAAGATATCAGGATTAATAGAATTCAGATTGATTCACTTCTTGGACCATTGGAAAGATCATGAGATTTACTAAAAATAAGTCTTGCGGGACTAAGGGTGAATCTAATGATAAAGGGCTCAAACAATTCAGTGAAGTATGAAGTTAAGTTGTTTACATTTTCTGGAAACACTGTTCATACCCTACATTGATAAACGTAACGTAAAGAATCAACCCCATGCTACACTTAACAATTAACTCATGGATCAGAAACCCTATATTGGAATATTGATTTACTATTTAAAACCCTACATTCTAGAAAGATGAATGTATGGTTTATCAATGCTACATTCAGGATTTTATATTGACAAGGATGAAAATATGGATCATCATCCCTAAATTAATTTTTGATCCCTATGTTATGTACAAATGAAAGTATGGATAAAGAACCATACATTGGAAGGAACCCTACACTACTCAAAGGAACCATACATTATGTAGTTTAACCCTACATTTGGTATTTTGTCGTTACATGAAAGAACCTCACGTTTAACTTTTCAATGACACTATTTTAAATCTGTGATATTTTATGATATTTCTACAATGATCTTCTTAGTATTAAAGATCATTATAATTATATTTTATAGATGATTCAAAGTCTTGGAAGGAACAGATATAATCATTCCTATTTATAAGGGACGTTATGAATCTCATTGAATGATTTGATTTCAAATATTCATGATTTATTGTGAAACTATTTTTCAGGAACATTTCAACTACATTTAAAGTGGTTTGAATGGATTTAAATGGGAGTTTTAAGTTGTTTAATTATGATATTGTTATGGAGATATTATTGGAGGATTTATTAAAATGATTTTCAATGCATTTATTAGATATTTATTCTATAGGAATAAAGAGGCAACGATACTATACTATTCTTGGGGATATTTATAAAGGATATTAACTCTATTTATTTTGGATATCTTAAGGAAGAGGAATGTTGTTACAATGGCTGGATATTTATTCTATATATATATATATGACAGGAAAAGAAAACACAATAAAGAAAATCATAGATATGAATACTCTGTTAAAAAGAAGCCACTGAAAATATTAATTGAAAAGCTCGATGCTTTTTAAGAGAGAAGTACTTCTTTGTTCATTCTTATTCTATCACAGTGTAAAGACGAAGGAATCCTGTCCCAACATTATCTAATATTTTTTATATTGTTTGAAGAACAATAATACTGCTCGACATTATAGATTATTTTGATTTTTTTTCTACATTGAAGATCATCTACATCTGTCAGTTGTTGCTGCAACTATGCGCTAAACCTATTTCACAACAAACTTAATCTCATCTATTTTCATTCTGAGTATCGACTGCTTAGACTCAGTCGTGGAAGAGTGTCACCTTCTTGGACTAAGTTGTGGATATTTTGGTTCCCTATAAAATAACTAGAAGGCCCTGTAAAATCCTTGTAAGGTGTCAACTACATGTACTCAGTTGTGGATGGTCTTGTAATAAGAGGACCTACTAGTGAAAATCACCATGCTCGTGGAGTAGAGCATTGGTAGAGTAGACTAGGGGATTTCTATGACCCAAACCACTATACATCCTTATGTTCTTTTCCTTAATTTATTTTCACTACTCACTCAAATTTAAGAGATAAGGAAAGGATTACTTCATTTCAAGAGGGACGTTTTAATATTTCGATGTTTTTTAAAATGACACAATTCACTCCCCTCTTGTTTCTTCTTCATAGAAATCCCGACCTAATATAAATTTGAAGAGTATTATTATGAAGAAGATGATAAGAAATATCATGAAAAAATTTAATAAACATAAGCAAAGAGTTCCATATAACAAGAAGAAAAAATTTTATCTAAGTATAGGAAAGAAGAATTATTTCGCATCCAATGATGAATTTGATCATAAAATCAACATCATTACTCAAGTTATAAATAGAATTAATTCTATAGAAAGAGGTGATGATGGTGAAGAGATTGCAGAAATGGAATGGATTCTCAAATATAATTTATATAAATTACTTGAACAGAATACTCATCTCAATAAAGAAATAAAGAAGATGAAAATGGAAGTTGAAAATATAACTTTTGAGAATAGAGACCAGATGAAGAAAAATGAGAAGAATACTAATATTATTATATTATAGAAAATTAATATTGGAGATCTTGAAATAAAATTGAAATGTTATGAAAAATAATCTTCTAATTGTGAGAACCTCAACATGAAAGAATCTATACATGTTGCAAAAAGTAAGCAAAACAATTTGAAGATAGATGAGTCTGAAAATATGATAGGTGTTCTGAAAAACATTTTGGTTGATAAAGAAGAGTAATTTTTAGAAACACAATCAATGATTCTTACAACAAAAAGTGAGATAGGAATGATGAGAGATGGTTTCACCATGTTAGCTATGTCACAAACCAGCCCGAGTCGACCCTGAACAGGTCACCTAGGCCAGCCCGTGACAAGTCCTGAGAGGCGTTCCTGATCCTCCCGGGATGGTGACAAGCACGGAGGTCATCAATAGAGTACACAAGGGAATTATTTCTCCCAAATATAAACAATCAAACAAATAGCAGAAAGAAATGGACAGCCCAAAATACATTTACATAAAAATTGACCTGAACATTATATGTACAAGAAATTGAAAGTATAACTAAACCAACAACTTAACTGACCAAACCTAATAACCAACTAACTCCATGTGACCCCACTAGTCACTCTCCAACACAATGGTCACTAGTCTCCAAAGGTGATCGAACTCAAGATGAAACCTGTACAAGGGCTAAAACAGAAGAAGGATATAGGTGTGAGTATTAAAACTCAATAGGTTAGCCCGATATTCTATTCCCAATGAACATCCTTTAAAATAAAATAAACCTAAATTTCAAGTTTTAAATACAAGATATAAAGGTATTTTTTCAAAATGAGGTCCCATTCTATAAAAAAAATTACCAGCAAAAAACATGCATGTTTTATAAACAAGAATGGTAGTCACAATTTTCAAAGAGGTGCAACTTCAAAATGAAAATAGTTTTTAAGAGGGATGATTAAAAGAATTTACACTTTAAATTAAATCGAATACACTACTTAATTTACCAACCAAACACAATGTATGTGGATGATGAGTACAAAATATTCAATGATCACAAGTCACGGGAACACCCCTAGACACTAGTCAGTTGTGAGCCCCAGGTACCTCGTATCTTAGTCAAAGTAACCATAATAAATTTCTGTTCTCATGCACATGAGCCAATAATAGGGAGAATAAACATAACATAGTGGTCCCCCAACATCATAATCATCATAGTTTAGTTATTTTTTTCATCATCAAACTTTCTACGTGAAACAGGGGCCAAACCCCACGGGGTCACTAGCATACTAGTACACGTCTGCCCACCTAGATACCTGGGATTCCATTTAGTGCTCAATCAAGTTACACATATTATCAAACACACATTTCACATCAAAACTACATTCCCAAACCATAAACACAAAAATATCCCACAAACTTTCTTCACATTTCTTCCACGAATCAATAAACCACTAAACTTTTTTGTAAAACAATTTCAAGGAGTGTATTGAGGCTTTGCACATAAAACTCATTCAAAAACACTCTTTTAAGTATAAAAACACAAAAAAACCATACCCAACCATATTTTTCATCCATAAAAACATTTAATAAAATAATTTCATGGACCATAAAACAATCCCAATTGACACAACATTGTATATACATATAAAACACTCAATCTTTATTTTTAGGAAAGGCCAAATGGGCCTTTAAACATTTTCTCAAAACTAACATTTGAAAAATTTATGCATTTAAATTTTATTAAGGAGGTGTATAAACACCATTTATATTATCAAAACACATTCATAAATCCCTTAAAACACTCCGGTTACATATTCCAAACGCGACCATTTTCATAAGGATGTGAAACGGGCCATTTTCCGAAAACTCGGGCCAAAAAATGTTGTAAACCAAAACCCATTTGATTGTAAAACCAAATAAAAATTGGAAATCCATAAAATTATCCTAGAATAATTTTTTTCCATGCTGAAAATGTATTTATAAATCCAAACAAATCATTTAAATTGCACTAGACGCATAAATACCAACCAGAAAATTTACCGAACACATAGCATGAACTCGTTAACAAAACAACTTATTTTAAGCACTTAAAGAGGGATAAAATACCATTTTCATGCCAAAACTTTATTCAATCTACTAAAAAATATTCAAAATACCATAAACTATGTGCGAAAGCTTATGGAATAATTTATAAAACAATATGAGTGCACATTTATACCAAAACAACTATATTTTTAACAAAATAAGGCATAAAACTTCATTTACATACAAAACAATTAAAATCAAGGTTTCACAGAAGAACATATCACATAAATAAGGTTATAAAATCATGATAATGATGAAACTTAAATGATAAAGTCTTGTTCAGTGGATATCCTACCTCAAATCCTTGGCATAATAGAAAAGCACACCCAATATCACCATCTGAGGGTTTATAAACCCTAAACCTATGACGACCAGCCCCAAACGAACAAAAACCTCATAAAAATTATAGGATAACAGAACCCTAGGTCGATAATGACTAGTGGAGATTATAAAACCAAGAAATAATGAAAGGATGAAGAAGATGGAGGGGAAAGGAGAAGGAATCTCACTTTTTCAACTAGAAAACTCTTTGTATTCCATTAGATATGAACCCTTAGAGACAAGGTAATGGATTGAAACTTCTTGTAGAGTCTATTAAGGTCTTGAAGAACCATGGAAAGAATATTTTTATAAATAAGAGTATGAATGGAATGATTTATGGATGAAATAATTTACCCTCTCAATTAAGGAAAATTTGAGGAATCCTGAGAACTTTCGCCCAAATATTCTATTCAAATGAGCTCCAAAGAGGTCAAATAGATAATGGGGGTGAGGGTGATTATTTTGGTTTCGAGGGGAAGGTTTAATCACTGAAAACTATTAAAAAATGAAACAATATAAAATAAACAAATTATTTTCTTAAAACTGAAAATGATCCCATGGGTTGGCCCATTACCTAAATAAGTAACCCAAATTTGCCATAATTATGAATTATTAAGGGGTAAAAAGGATGTGGTGGTTTTAATATGTCAATGGAGGAAATTCATGAAGTTTAATGGGTGAAAAATATAGAACAACAAAGGATTTATAAAAGAAACAAATTTAGTTTTTAAAACTGGAAATGGGCTCACGGTTGGCCCATATCATGAAGTAACCACCCTTTATCCAAAAACTCCTAAACAAGCAATGGGGAACCCAAATTAGGGTAACTAGAAATATATGGTAGTTCGAAACTCAAAATTAATATCACCCAACACCCAAGAAAAGGATCGGTATTTTCAATGAACCAAATCAAAACTATGACCTGAAAAGAAAAAAAACTGGGTGTGACAAGCTAAGGTAAAGGGTGAAACTTATAAAGATGTTGAAAAGAATGGTTTACAAGATTATATTTTTTAGAAAAAAAAATTTACCAAGAACTAAATGATTTCATAATTAATTTATCTCCTTGATAAAAGTGGTGCATGAGTTATGAGGAAACAACAAAAAAGTTCTGAAAAATTTTACCATTAGTATGAAAAATTAGGATTCAAAAGTCACTGTTGGTGTTGGGTAATTTTTGAACATAGATATTATTCATGTTGGTACAAAATGTCTCTACCTAGAAACATGTATTAGTCAAGGGGGATCTATGGTAAGAAAAGAAGATGAAAATTTTCTAAGAAATTGTTTGAACCAAAAAAGTAAACTAAGAAAGTGAAAATGTTGAAGCCCCAAAAAGAAAGATGAAAAGCTCAAGAAATTTGAGTATGTTGTGAAATTTGAGAAAAATAAACATTTTTATTTTTAAAAGAAATATTTCATTTTTATTTTCCCAAAATAAGTTTCCATGGATATAATGTTAGAAAAGTAACAAATATTTTCTAAAAAAAGGGGGAATAAAAAGGTTTCAAAAAATTAGAATAAAGTTAATAAAAATATTTCAACATATTATGAATTGAAAACATAGAAAAGGTGTGAGATATATTATAAATATATGTATGTTACTAAAAATTTTATTATTATCCTTCAATAATAAGATTAAGAAATGAATATTTTTTTACAAACTCGTTACAACAAAAAAGGTTACTAAAGTTGATGAGAAGTTGAAAACTCCATCTAAAGATTCTATATAAAATAATAAACATTTAATTTTTTTTAGAAGTATGAAAAGAAGGAGGAAAAAACATATAATGTAAAATACAAGAAGATGAAAAAAAATTAAAGAATGAATGAGGACTCTCAGTTCGATTGTTGCTTCTAAGAAACAACTGAGTTTCCTCCATATTCCCAAAATATTTGTACAATTTTACTAACTTCTAGGGAATTTAAGGATTTTAAATGAATTATCATAGGACTGAGACTCTTAATTTTATTGAAAAATAAATTAATGAGGTTATGAAATAAGATATTTTGGGAATGTTTTTTTTTACACTAGAACATTTATGATTTTTTTTGTTGAGATGGGTGTATGATATTTTATCTTAAACAAATTTTCCTAGATTTCCCCATATATGAAAATACTGAAAGGTGTATAAAAATTCATCACATGATCATTGTGATATTGAAAACATTTATAACCTTTATTATACACTCTTCTTTTCTACACTGAATTCTACCATGTTGAATTATAGTTTTTTTAGTTAAAGAATCTCTATTAAGAAACTCATGTGATACTTATGTTCTCTTAAAGAAGAATTTCAATATTTTAAGATAATGAGTTCCAAACTTTGGAAATTTTTTATGATGGACCCTTTAAATTTTATTTTTAATAAATGGGAGAAGATATACCAAGGGGGAGAATATATGAAGTGGGAGAAGATATGATAAGGGAGAGATGTAGGGGTCATGAGACTAAGGGATAATACATGAAGAAGATAGGTGTATTGAAAAAAACAAAAAGTGGGATATTGTTAGGAACAAGTTTTTTTTAGTTTTATTTTTAATCTATAGATCATTATATGGAATACATTTTAAGAAGTGAGTAATTTGACTAGAAAAATTAGATATTGAGAATTTTCTGAAATTTCATATGTAGAAGAATTTTTGGAAAGTTTTCTACCAAAACCCCATCGAACATAGAAAATTTTTCCAATTAAATGAACCATTGAAATATGAATATCTATGTGAGACATTGGATATGATCCATTGTATTTTCATTTTGATAGAAAGTCATACGTTGTTGGAAATCGTATTGAGAGCAGTTTGAAAGAGAAGATGGGAAGTCATAGAACATCCAAATTAAATCTAATGATGATTTTTTGAACATGTAGTTCTCATAAATAATGATAGTACTCATGAAAAAATATTTTTTCATAATGGAGGATGTTGAAAAGGAATTTTTAGAGTTTAAAAATGTGAGGGGATGAAGATATTTGTTTTATGTCAGATCAATAATCCACAACAAAAAGATCACCAAAAACAGAATTTTTCATAAGTATAAATATTTTTTGTTGAAGCATTAATAGACTGACATCAGACTATCTAATCTGTTAGATGTGATGTGTCACTGATACACCATAAGAGGTCTTAAATCTATCATAATTTGGACTTGTTTTAACCAAAAGTGAATTTGACCCATTGCATGTAGTCAGAGACTAATCAACCGGATGATGATCCACAATGTTGTAAACCTTTTTCATAAGGTTGTATTGATATACAATAGGTTCAATAGAAAAAGAAGTTATGATTTCTCTTCTATGGGTAAAGTAAAAAAATAAGAACATTTTTTTTTTCATTAAACAAAATTTCTACTCTGTTTCAAATTAGTTCAAGAGTTATCAAATAAGAAGTGGAGATGATTCATCGAACAATGCTTGAAACTAATTCATTAGAGAGAAACAGATACTGATCCATCAAATTCATGCTAACATTGATCCATCAGAAACATGATGACATTGATGTTTCATCAGACACAAAAAAAAAATCCTAAGTATTTGATTGAGAAATTTAAGTGAATGAGATTTGGCTTGAAGATTTTTTCTAACAGGTTATCAAGAGTGTACTAGAATATTCAGAAGTGGAAACATTGTTTATAGAAAAAGAAAGAAAATTGAAATCTTTATAACTTTCAACAATGTTTACGGAAGAGTGGTTTCAATATAATATGTATTTTAGTTGGTACGGAGCTTTGGAATGAAAAATCATTCATATCTAAGTTATTACAGCCCATAAAAATGAGTAGTTTTATTTTTTTGGTTATGGGGCATTGTAATAAAAATCCTTAAGTTATTTTAAATTTTAAATTGGGTTAAGAAAATCAGAGTGACCATATGTTTTCATCATAACGAGTATATCATCACAATGTCAAATGAATCATACTAAAGAAGCATTAGTAAGTTTGAAGTAGTTTTTAGTTTTCAAAAGAGTTGAGTAAATTTTAGAAGGCTACATATGTATTGAGAATAGTTGAAGAAGTCACATATGAAGCTCAAATGAACATAAAATTCAGAGATATGAAAATATTGTTGAGCAGGAAGAAAAATTATTTTCCCAACCATTACCATTATGGGATTCCTATCAATAGAGAACAAAGTGTGTTCATACTTGAAACTATTCATGTGAGATCAAAGTTGAATATATAAAAATTGTGTGATAGGTATTGAGATTCCAACCAAACATTTCATTCATGTTGAAGATAATTAAGATCAATCAAATGAGTTCATCAGAGCAATTTTCATAAGATTCAAATCCATCAGAGTGAGCCCCATTAGACTGAGTTCCATTATATAGAGGACAAGTGAGTTTCCAATTGAGTTTTTACTCAATAAAATAAGGAAGGGAAGAAGTAGAATTGGACAAAATAGATTAGAAGTAGACCATCATATAGAGGATACCAGATGAAGGCTGATCAAACTATATTTTTATAATGAAGTATTCTGAATAGATATTTTGGTAGATGATTTGGGACCAACAAGTTTCTAAGAGAATTTATAATGTTCTTGAATATTGTCCACAAGTGAATTTTGATTCATCTTACTTGTGTAGTAAGTGATGAACTTTATGAAGTGGAATATAAAATAAGAAGGAAAGTAAAGCATGTTATTGTGGATCATTACCAGTTACTCAAAAGGTTTGTTTACTAGGTTGTATATCCAACTATGTGGGAAATTTGATATGAAAAGGTATAGTTTGAGGGTATGAACAAATATAGGAAAAAAGTATCTACTGGGTTGTTGAACTATTTTCTACTTATACCTTTGTATTCTATAAAAAAATATAATAAAGGAATCCATGTTGGTGAGACTATCCAACTTGTAAATGAGTAGTTCTTTGTACTGAACATTGTAAATATCATGTGATGTATTCTCATTACATTTTTTGAATACAAAAGGTAAGGTTGAGAAGTTATATTTGGGTGGATCATAACTTAACAAGTTTTATAGGTTAAGAAAGATTACTAAAGAAGTTAACAATACCACAAAACAGGAGTTTATCAGTGCCAAAAAGGCATTTATCAGTGCTAAAAAAGCACTTTTAATCAAGATCCTATTAAAGGGTGGGTCCCCTTTATCTTCTCTATGCAAAGTGCTGATAAAGGATTCCTTGTATAGATATGATGTTTATATAATAGCACAAACCAGCAAAAACCTGAAAAAGAACAACATAATGTTTGGAAAACCACTCATAGTATATAGTCACCGAACAAATCATCCCAACATAGTACATACAAAAGAACCACATACATGATGAAAATGATGAAAAAACAAGCAGTTCACAAAAAAAGTTTGGAAAAAAATTCTATATATATTTAATTGACATAATAAATAAAAAAAATATTCACGCATGGTATATACCAAAAAACACTTCTATATACATTTTGAATAATGTTTTATAAAATTACATTTATAAAAATCCAACAAATAGTTAAAAACGTTAATATTTTCACTTTTGACATTTGTGGTACCTTTAAAAAATTTCCTCCAGTGGTAATAGTCAACAAAAAAATCATCCCAACTTGATAAAAAGGTTCCACCTATATAAGAAAACAAATATTACGTTATTAATACTATAATGAAATAAACTAAACATTAATATGAATAATACATTAAAAAATGTCAATTTTTAATAAAAAAAGACACATTTGGAGTTATACTGGTTGCATCGTGTGTCGTATTCAGGTGGGGTTGATTCATACACATCACAAATGAATGATGGATAATTTTCCTAAAGTGTCAAAACAATTGGAATGCATTTCCTTGGTTTTCATTATGTATGTTTTTTTTGTACTAAAATGTCATTTCAAACTAAAAACATGCAATTTGAGTCATACCAATCGCATCATGTGTTGTTTTGATGTGAGACTGCTTCATACACGTCACAAAGGACTTACAAATTTTTTTCCTTAATTTGGAAGACAATCGGAGTGCATTTCCTTGGTTTTCAGTGAGTGACACGTTTTGAGTTAAAATGTCAATTATAAACCGATACTGGACACTTTTAGTCATACCGGTCACACCATTCATTGGATTGAGGTGGGGATGATTCCTACACATCATAATTGACACATGGATCATTTTCCTAAAATATCAAAACAATCCAAACGTGTTTTCTTAGTTTTCAGTATGTCATTTGTGTTTTTTTACTTGAATTAATATCAATTTTAAATAACAAGACACATTTGGAGTCATACCGGTGACACCGTGCATCGGATTGAGGTGAGGTTGATTCCTACACATCAAAAATGACTGATATATTGTTTTCCTAAAGTATCAAAACAATCAGAATTCATTTCCTCGGTTTTCAGTATGTCAGTTGTGTTCTTTTACTAAAATGTCATTTCAAACTGAAAACATGCAATTTGAGTCATACTAGTCGCATCGTGCGTCATTTGAACGTGAGACTACTTAATACACATCAAAAAGTAAATACGAATCATTCTCCTTAATTTGGAAGAAAATACAAGAACATTTTCTTTGTTTTTAGTGAGTGATATGTTTTGAACTAAAATGTCAATTTTAAACACGTAACATTCACTTTTTATCCATATCGGTCACATGGTGCATCATATGGATGTGGGGTTTATTCCTAAACATCATAACTGACTCATGGATCATTTTACTAAAGTATCAAAACAATAAAAATGTGTTTTCTCAATTATCAATATGTCAGTTGTGTTTTTTTACTTGAATTAATGTCAATTTTAAATAACAAGACACATTTGGAGTCATATCGGTGACACAGTGCATCGTATTGAGGTTTGTTTGATTCCTACATGTCACAAATGACTGATAGATAATTTTCATAAAGTATCCAAACAATCGTAATGAATTTCCTTAGTTTTCTATATGTTAGTTTTGTTTTTTTACTAAAATGTCATTCCAAACTAAAAACATGAAATTTGAGACATACCGGTCGCATCATATGTCGGTTTGACATGAGACTACTTCATACACATCATAAAGGACTTATGAATCACTATCCTTAATTTGGAATACAATCGGAGTGCATTTTCTTTGTTTCATTAAGTGACATGTTTTGAACTAAAATGTCAATTTTAAACTCATAACGGAAACTTTTTAGTCATACTGGTCACACGGTGTGTCATATTGAGGTGGTTTTGATTCCTACACATCAAAACTGACTCATAGATTTTTTTCTAAAGTATCAAAATAATACGAATGCGTTTTCTTGGTTTTCAGTATGTCGGTTCTGTTTTTTTACTTGAATTGATGTCAATTGTAAATAATAAGACACATTTGGAGTCATACCGGTGACAACATGCTTTTTATTGAGGTGAGGTTTATTCCTACACGTCAAAAATGACTAATAGATCATTTTCCTAAAGTATCAAAACAATTGGAATGAATTTCCTCAGTTTTCAGTATGTCAGTTGTTTTTTTTACTAAAATGTCATTTCAAACCAAAAACATGCAATTTGACTCATACACTACTACAAAATAAGGCTATAGCCACGGACCTATATCCATGGTTTTATAGGTCCATAGCTATAGCCAATTTATAGCCATGGTTTAAATAAAAAATAGTGCCTAAAATTTTCCTTGCCCTTTTTTCCCACAAAATCCATCGGGCTCCTCCTCCGTTCTCTTGATCAGCGGCCCTCCTGCCCTCGTGATTCCTCCTCCCCCGCGATCTCATCCTCGTCGCGCCCTCCTCCTCGCCACAACCTCTTCCTTGCCGCACCCTCCTCCTCCCCGAAGACTCCTCGTCGCGCCCTTCTCATCACCGCTACCCTCCTTCCCGATGCATCCTCGTCGTGCCCTCCTCATCGCCGCGACCCTCCTCCCCGACGCCTCCTCGCCGCAACCCTCCTCACCACGACCCTCCTCCCTGACGCCTCCTCCCCGACTCCTCTCTTCCGACGCCGAAGTCGACGCCACCATCACCCTCCTCGACACCTTTTCACCAGCAACCCTAAAAATCCTCGACCCCTGCTTGCCGTGACCCTCCCCTCCTCCAGCGAAGCTGCTCCGAGATGCCTCCCATCCTCCTCCATTCCTGACGGTTCTCCCCCACAACCCTCAAAACCAGATTTAATCCCCTATATTTTTTAACCTTAATTATTCATCACATGAATCAAATTGAATGTTTCAAAGATGGGTTATGTTTGTATCAGTTTTGTTTCATTTCAAAGTGTCTATGTTGAATGGGGTAATTGATTGGAAGTGGTTATGAAATTTATAATGAGTTCAGTTGCATGTGTTTTAAATTGGAATTCTATTAGGCAGGGGGTTTAAAAACTAGGCATCTTTGGGTTCAAATTAAGAAAGACAATTTTAAATTATTTCTAAAGTTGGTTTCAAGTAAGCAGTGAAGGTTGAATTAATATATTCTGAGACAATATTTTAGAATCCTATGATCACAAGAATTTTTTTTTGATATATGTTTGGATAGGAAATTAATAATTCAAACTCAAAAGAGTGAAAATATAGATCACAAAATCTATTAAAATATATCATTTTGTCTAATAAATAACTCCTTGAAAAAATTCTAAAGCATGTGTTACTTTCTGTTTGATTATCTATTTTTTCAATTCCAACCATTACCCATCCATGGCATATGAAAGAGGTCCAATTAGACTATGTGCGTTTTATACTGTATTCCTTTTGTATATGTGTTCGAATCTATTTTCATTGTTTACTTATGCTCCATTTTCCAGTCTTGCCAACTTGAAATCACAATTTTAGAAACATGATTTACATAATCTTCTCTTGACTATTATGTGTTTCTATTCACTTTCATTACATTGAACCAATTATTGGTGGCTATGCGAATTATATATCTTCCCAATTATGTGGGAAGACAATGTATATGTGTTTTAACTATATATATGTTTTAACTGTTACTGACTTAAAACTCTATTTTATCTCTTGAGAAGGTTGGCAAGGCCCATAGTGGAACATTTATGGATCTCTATGCCTTTGCAACCCCATATGGTGTAACATGGGATTCCTATTTCCCAATTCAAGTTCATACTCATGAGTTTTATTGGGAAAAAAGAGCAGAGCTTGAATATTTGGGTTTTCATTTTATTTGTTTTTTAAATACTTCAATCTTCTGATTTTTTAGAAGTCTATTTCTTAACATGGGTGCTGCATATGAACTGATTCTATATTTTCTCCCATTTTTCTGCTATGTTTTCATATTAAAGTCCTTTATCTTGATTGAAGAACTCTTCCCTTCATTCACATTCAAATTTTTTGGGGTCAGAAATCATTATTTCTAAAGGTGGGACATGAGGATTATTTCCCAGACAAGGGATGCTGATGGCCCTTTCTATATTTAGCTTTTGAGAATCCAAATTAGAAATTGAATCTATCTTTGTAATTATTTTCTATTTGTTGGCCAGTTTTTTGGTTGTGATCAATGTCGTTTGTGATATTGCATTTTCATTGTGCATCTGTTTGTCCCTTTTAATTTATTTTCTTTCCTTTAGTTGTTTTAGTATTTAATAACATTTTCTTTCTGTTTTCTGGGTAGGAAAAAAACAGTACAGCACTCCACCCACCTCTTGAAGATCGAATCATATTGTTGTTGGAAGCATAACCAAATATTCAGGTTTGTGTTTCTAAATTGTTTTCAATGTTTTTGATATTTTCGACCTTCCTCATTAAAGTGTATGAGAGACATTTCCCCTTTAATGTGTTGATTTATCTAAAAGACATTTAATGTGTAGGGGGGGCTGCTGTCCAGCAGGGGGGTTGTTGTCCAGCAGGGGGGCTGTCCAGGGGGGCTCCAGCAGGGGGGCTGCTGTCCAGCAGGTGGGGCTGTCCAGGGGGTCCAGCAGGGGGGGCTGTCTAGGGGCTCCAGCAGGGGGGCTGTTGTCCAGCAGGGGGGGGGGGGGGGGGCTGTCCAGGGGGCTCCAGTAGGGGGGGTCTATCTGGGGGGGCTTCTGTCCAGGGGGTTGTCCGGGGGGAGGGGGGGCTGCTGTCCAAGGGGCTATAGAAGGGGGGGTGGGGGCTGCTATCCAGGGGGGTCCAACAGGGGGGGGGGGGGCTGCTATCCAGCAAGGGGGGCTGTCCAGGGGGGTCCATCAGGGGGGAGGGGGGGATTCTATCCAGGGGACTCCCAAAAATATTTTATCGCAACATATGGTCCAAATTAAATGTTCCACCTTAGAATCCATAAGTCACTCATCCCATTAGATTCCCTAAATCAGTCACCATGCCACACACCTCAAATAAAACCCATATCTAATCGATGCCCAAATGCTAATGCGCTAAAAAAATTCATGCATCCATCAATACCAATAATAAATCCTTGTTCTATGCACCTTGTGTATATATATATATCATGAATATGATCCAATTCAAACCAACTAACCAGGACCTAGTTAGTTTGATAATAATTCATGTTTACCATGTTCACCAACAATATACATGCATATAAAAATGGCCACGCTAAAATAAAACAAAACTAGGCTAAGTACATGGAATACAAGCTGCTGCAAACGAAAAAATAAAGGTAATATTACTTCAAATGTCACCATCCATGATTGCTATTCTATGATGATGTTAATTTAAATTTTCAGATGGTTGATATTCCTGCTTCAAAAGCAATGAAACAATATGAAAAACAAAGGAGAACTGTGTGTGAGTTGCATGATCAGTTGGTGTATGCTGACCTTTGAATTTCTGTAGGAGAGAAGCTAAGAAAAAAGCTGCACAATACCATTTTGGTAGGACTCTCATATCATATTTTTAGTTTTGGTTTGATGGTTTTTAATTCTTGGTTATTGCACGAACTGAAAGGGAATATACGTTTATTCTGCAGAGTACGACCATTATTAGCTGATGATTGTGATGGAATGGAAACGCTTGTTGTTTCATATCCTACATCCACAGAAGCTGCTAACCAGAGCCTTGATTTGCAGCACAAAGGTAATTATTATATATTTTGTTTACCTTATATTTTGTTTCTACATTTTAAACAGTTAACATGTAGCTGTTTTCAAAAATCAGCAAGTGTGATGTTTGGGCATTCATCTATACGTAGGATATGCTTGAACTTGAACAACATCAGAATCAATGCATGATATCTTTATATTTCATTCATCGAGTTTCTGTTTTGTTTTCTATGTTACATTTGTGCATAAGATATTGAACATACATACCCAGTAAACAGTTATTTGAGACTAGGCAACAAAGGATATCACATCAACTACCAGCCACTAACCCTGCAACGGGTTCCCACTGTCTCTACTATGTCTCCCATGTGCTACTAAATCTTAGATACCATCTCCTCATTTTACATGATTTCCCTAAGCCTTCAACGTGGACTAGTAGAAAGTTTCAACCAACTCAATAGTAGAAAATGAAATTTCCTTCACTTTAGAGATGACTGTGTCCTCATTTTGAGAAAACATCAACCGAGAATTCTCATAAAAATCTAAAACTTAAAGAAAATATTTGTTTTCATTTCATCAAACACAAAAAACCGGCTTTGAAAACTTGATACTTTCTTCAGTAACATCATTGTGAAACACTTGACCCAGAAAAAGACAGAATTTAACCTATTAAAATAAATCCACCTAGGCAAGATTCACAGTGTGACTAGGGGTTTCACACCATGAATCCCTACACTTGGAAATTTCATGGCTTGAACTGAGGTTCATAGCCGGAAATATTATCTTTTCATTGTTAGTTATGGATTCATGTATCATTTATCATGTATAGTTGACACACTGATCACATATATATAAGAAGTCGTTATATCTCATTTTTTCCCACTATTTTCTTATAGGTGGTTTCTTATGATGAGGTCGGTTCTATCCACCACCATCGATGACAATGAGTTCAACATCGTATTTGGGTAAGGTTTATTCTGTTTTTATTCTTTGGCCCAATTTTAATTAGGTCATTTGTGATTTTTGGGTTCCTTATATTTTTGCGGTGCGTTTTGGATTTCGTTGAGGTGGATTCGAGTCGCCGTTGAAGAAGTCTTACATGTGTATGCATAGGTAGGAATATACATATATAAGTTCCCCCTTTATATATATCCACTCATGGTAGTATGAATATATATATTGGGTCTAGGTGTGCTTATATATGGATATGAAAAATGCATACATGTGTAAGTGTAAAGGGGTATATGCAAGTATAAATATATATCTAAGGACCCCCTTGTGCGTATTTGGCCATGAAAATATGTACATAGGGGCTAGGTTTCCTTATATATATGTGAAGTTGCATCGTGCAAGCGGAAAAAGGAAGATTCGAGTTGTCGTCGTAAAAAGCAAACATGCCTTGAGGTTGAGGTAGGGTCCCTCTCCTAGCCTATTTAATTCAAGAATGTTTTAAATTTCATTTATTTGCCTTCTTAATTGTGCATGTTTATATTAAATTACAATTCTTGAATAAGTGTTAGTTAAGATAATTGTTTCGTTTGATAAATAAGTCATGGTTTTGTAATAAAACCCCTCCAACGGAGGTGCGCTGTCTGCAAAAACTCACAGTGGTATACCTTGCTTAACATTATTGCATTGATGTTTTCCTTACACTTGATGTTGTTGCTAGTCATAAATCACACATCGTACTTGACCCTTTTTATATCCCTATAGGGGTTTCCCTCTTTTTATTAAAACGGTTGTTTGAACCAAGACACTCTTTAAGTGCCATTAGACTTTTAAGATGGGTCCCATGTTGTGTGACCATGTCACATGGCATGTGATATTTAAATCCAACCAAAAGCCCAGTTCCACAGCCCAGGGGTCCCATAGTACCAGTAATGTCATATTATATGTTATGTAACCTGTGATTTTCATGATCCCATGGGGTATTAATTCCTCTAGGTATTCCTACACATTTCTAGATCTCCAAACCTCACGGAATTAGGTATATCAGGGGTCATCCAATCCTCTATTCATCACAGATTAGCATTCATTTCCTTAAATCTTTTGAGAAAACATCCTATCATGCTATCCATATCATCCTATTTGAAACTAAGTGGAAGATGCTGCCCCGCGGATGTCATTAGACGGGGCCAACATGTTGCGGTCACGTCGTGGTCACGCCGCGGTCACGTCGCGGTCACGTCGCGGTCACGTCGCGGTCACGCTGCGGTAATGCCGTGATTTGGCCCTGCTCCAGCCACATCCATCCCACACTAGCCCCCTTCCACCTTCATTTTAGCCCACTTCCACCAACATTCCAGCCCGCAATAGCCCCCCTGCCACCTTCGAATCAACCTGCACCATCCCCTCAGCACCTGCAACCAGCCCCCTTCCACCAGCATTCGAGACCTCACCGAATTAGGTATATCAGAGGTCATCCAACCCTCTAGTCATCACAGATTAGCATTCATTTATTTAAATATTTTGAGAAAACATCCTCTCATGCCATCTATATCATCCTATTTGAAACTAAGTGAAAGATGCTTCCCCACGGATATCGTTGGACCGGGCCAACGCGCTGCGGTAACGCCGCGGTCACGTCGTGGTCACGTCGCGGTCACGCCGCAGTCACACCGTGGTCACGCCACGGTCACGCCACAGTAATGCCATGATTTGGCCCTGCTCCAGCCACATCTAGCCCACACCATCCCCCTTACACCTTCATTTCATCCCACTTCCACCAGCATTCCATCCCGCAACAGCCCCCCGGCCACCTTCGAATCAGCCCGCACCATCCCCCCAGCACCTGCAAGAATCCCCCTTCCACCAGCATTCAAGCCCTCACCGAATTAGGTATATCAGGGGTCATTCAATCCTCTAGTCATCACAGATTAGCATTCATTTCTTTAAATATTCTGAGAAAACATCCTCTCATGCCATCCATATCATCCTATTTAAAACTAAGTGGAAGGTGATGCCCCGCGGATGTCGCTAGACCGGGCCAACACGCTGCAGTCATACTGTGGTCATGCCGCGGTCACGCCGCAGTCACGCCGCGGTCACGCCGCGGTCACGCCGCGGTCACGCCGCGGTCACGCCGCGGTCACGCCGCGGTCACGCCACGGTCACGCCGCGGTAATGCCGTGATTTGGCCCTACTCCAGCCACATCCAGCCCACACAATCCCCCTTCCAACTTCATTTCAGCCAGCTGTCACCAGCATTCCAGCCCGCAACAGCCCCCTTTCCACCTTCAAATCATCCCGCACCATCCCCCCAGCACCTGAAACCATCCCCATTCCACCATCATTCGAGCCCTCACCGAATTAGGTATATCAGGGGTCATCCAATCCTCTAGTCATCACAGATTAGCATTCATTTCATTAAATATTCTGAGAAAACATCCTCTCATTCCATCCATATCATCCTATTTGAAACTAAGTGGAAGATGCTGCCCCACGGATGTCGCTGGACCGGGCCAACACGCTGCGGTCACGCCGCGGTCACTCCGCGGTCACGCCGCGGTCACGCCGCGGTCACGCCGCGGTCACGCCGCGGTCACGCCGCGGTCACGCCGCGGTCACGCCGCGGTCACGCCGCGGTCACGCCGCGGTCACGCCGCGGTCACGCCGCGGTCACGCCGCGGTCACGCCGCGGTCACGCCGCGGTCACGCCGCGGTCACGCCGCGGTCACGCCGCGGTCACGCCGCGGTCACGCCGCGGTCACGCCGCGGTCACGCCGCGGTCACGCCGCGGTCACGTCGTGGTAACGCTGCGGTAATGTCGTGATTTGCCCCTACTCCAGCCACATCCAGCCCACACAATCCCCCTTCCACCTTAATTTTTAAGGTGTTTTATGGTTTTTAGATTTTTTTAGGGTTTTTAGAAGTTTTAAGTTTTTTTAGTTTTTTTTTTCAAGGAAAAAATAGTACTATAAATATCAATGAAAAGATTAATTGCAACAGATCACTCAAAGGTGAAACGACAGTTGACCCAAGAACCCAAATTCATAGCTCAACCATATCAAGACATGGGAACCAAGAAAAGTTCCCATTAAACACCAAGAAACCAAGAAAATAAGTGATCATGGGACCCTACGATGTCCAACCAAACAGAAATCGGATGGTGAGGTTCGCTTCCAAACTAGCAAAGCAACATCCACGAATGAAGCAAAAAAACAGTAACGAAACCATGACATCATAAAGAAATAACCAAGAAGTCATAGACTGTAAGCACCAGTAACAGAAACTAGGGAATAAGGGAACATCTAAGAGCCGCCCCAAGTCCTTACATACTCCAAGAGAGGCAACTAGCATCACCATTAATTGCATACAGTAGGATATGGGCACACACAAAACTAACAGGAGACAGGGTGGATCCCCCTCCCATCCAGTGGCACTCGAGCACTGTAGAGACATAACCTATGAACTCATAGAAAGTAGAGATAGAAAAACCCAAGAACCCAGCAAGAAAGACCTACAAGTGAAAAGAAGATTCCCAAAAGGAACAAGCCAACCAAACTGCAAGCCAAACTCAGAATCTATATCAACCAAACCGATAAACGCACACTCTAACACACCACCAACCACTGACACTACCCAATCCACTCACTCACACACACACATACGCACACACTCACTCATGAAACACCACCCAAGAAAGCTCCACTCAAATACCAATAAAGTAGAAACAAGAAAAGAAACCAGAATCCCCCCCAATCAATGACCAGCCCCTAACAACCTATAAGAAACCACTCCCACACACCAGTCCATATGATCATGCACCACACCAAACAAAAAAATTACCGACAAAAACTTTCATCATGGGACAAAAAATAACAACTCTAGAACACCCATGACACCTGACCACCGAACCCAGCAAAGACCAGCCCCATGCAAAGCAACCTGAAAACCAGCTGACGCCCACCCAATAGACTTCTAACCAAACTACTCCAAAACTGTCCTAATCTACACCTCAAACCAGCCAACTCCACTCCTCCATCCATAAAAACCCAAGCACCACTAGAAACCTTATCCCACACCAGCCCTATCATGGCCACCAATCAATGACCAAGGAATCCCCAAGAACCTATAGAAAACCTAGGAGAGTAGGCACGCTATTCCCTTCACCCCACCAATCCACGAGCACACTAGAAGCAAGCCACAACCCAAATTCTCCTAGAAACCTACTCTAAAAAAGACAACATGAAACCTCACTAACCAAGAGACACACACCATCCACATGCCCCATGAAGAAACCACCTGCACCGAGAAACCCATCCAAACCATCAACTCAGAAACCATCAAAAAAATATCCAGACAAGAAACATTGCAAAATACTATAGCCTTCCCAATGAACAACCATGAAAAAAGACCAATCCTCACAACAAGCTGCCTAAACCAAATACCATTCAAGGGAATCCCACTCCAACCAAGCCTGCATCCAGCACAAGGGCAGCCCTGCAAGAAGAAAACAACAACCAAGGAGGAAGCATTCATCCGCAATATCCCCTAGCAAACTAGAAGAACACACCTCTATGGGTTGGCCACACTAAGATGCACCAGACACAGCCTATAATGAGAACCCAACCAAAGATATTCGAGACCAACACCAGAAAAAAAACACAAAAACCCACAAAAAAAACCATCAAATCCACTTCAAGATGCTCCAAAACTAGCATGCTCCACGCCTCGACGAGAAACCAGTGGAAGGAAAGACAACCAGTAATAACAGAAGCCAACAACCAGCCCAAGAATCACAACAGTTGCACCGCCAACACATCCCCTCTACCCTGCAGAAGACCCATTGCTAGCAGCACCAGTAGCTCCATATAGAGACCCCAACACCACAAAATCAAGGCTACCTATAACTGTCTGAATCCCTAATAAGAATAGAGTCCCACAACACATGAAACCACACCTGCAAGTACCAAAAATCCACCCGCAACCAACTCCAACCACATGAAACAATAGCCAACGACCTCAGGAGTCCAGAAACCAAAGACATAAAAATGTAAGGCACAACATCAGACTTCACCAGATCCAAGATACTCCATGTACACACATCCAAACCCTGCACTAACAAGAGTATCCCAACCCCATCCAACATAACCTCAACAAAACCCTCAAGTCCAACTACCAGAACCCTCACCCAAATCCCAACAACAAACATCTAGATCCCTCTCAACCCAACAGGGGGGGAGGGGTGTTGTCCAGGGGAGGCTTTGCAGGGGGGAGGGGCTGCAGGGGGGGTGGGGGATATTTTTTTGGGGGGAGGGGGGCTGTCCAGGAAGGGGGGGTTGTCCAGGAAGGGATTTACAGGGGGGATGGGGTTGTCCAGGGGGGGCTTTATAGGGGAAGGGGGGCTGCAGGGGGGTTTTCTAATGCAAGGGGAGTGGGGGGGGATTTCCAAGGGTTCTTTACAGGGGGTGGGGGCTGTAGGGGGGAGGGGGGCTGCAAGAAAGGGGATTGGGGGGTGGGGGTATTTTTTTATGGATTTTCAGACCCTATAGCCACGGTTTCAAACCATTGCTATTGGTTAATTTCCACAGTTAAAAACCATGGATATAGGTCTAATGCCACAGTTTTAAACTGTGGCAATAAAGATTATATGTCCTCTTGTATAGCCACGGTTCTAAACTGTGGCTATAGTGATATTACCACGGTTTGAACCGTGGCTGTATACCTATAGACAAGGTTCAAACCGTGGCTATAGATCTAGAGCCACGGTTTGGAACTGTGGATATAGGTATAGGCCTATAGCCACGCCAAACTTAGCCACGGTTCCTCAAACCATGTCTATTACCTATAGCCACGGTTTGAGGACCTATTGCCATGGTTTAAAACCATGGCTATAGCACGAATTTCCAATAGTGATACTAGCTATATCATGCATCTTCTTGACATGAGACTACTTTATACACATCACAAAGGACTTACAAATCACTGTCCTTAATTTTGAAGACAATCATAGCGTGTTTGATTTGTTTTCAGTGAGTGACATGTTTTGAACTAAAATGTCACTTTTAAACTGATAGCTGACACTTTTAGTCATACCGGTCACACCATTCGTCAGATTGTGGTGAGGTTGATTCATACACGTCACAACTGACTCATGGATCATTTTCCTAACATATAAAAACAATATGAATGCATTTTCTCAGTTTTCAGTATTCCAGTTGTGTTTTTTTACTTGAATTAATGTCAATTTTAAATAACAAGACATATTTGAAGTCATACCAGTGACATCGTGCATTGTATTGAGGTGTGTTTGATTCCTACATGTCAAAAATGACTGATAGATTATTTTTCTAATGTATCAAATCAATCGGAATGCATTTCCTTGGTTTTTAGTATATCGGTCATGTTTTTTTACTAAAATTTCATTTCAAACTAAAAACATGAAATTTGAGTCATACCGATCTCATCATGCATTGGTTTGATGTGAGAATCCTTGATACACTTCACAAAGGACTTACGAATCATTTTCCTTAATTTGGAAAAAAATCAGAGCATGTTTGATTTTTTTCAGTGAGTGACATGTTTTGAACTAAAATGTCAATTTTAAACTTGTAACAGACACTTTTTAGGCATACCGGTCTCAAGGTGCATCAGATTGAGGTGGGGTTGATTTCTACACATCACAACTGACTCATATATCATTTTCCTAGAATATAAAAACAATCTGAATGTGTTTTCTCCATTTTCAGTATGTTAGTTGTGTTTTTTACTTGAATTAATGTCAATTTTAAATAATAAGACACATTTGGATTCATACCGGTGAAAACATGTGTCGTATTGAGGTTCAGTTGATTCCTAAATGTCAAAAATGACTGATAGATCATTATCCTAAAGTATCAAAACAATCAGAATTCATTTCCTCGATTTTCAGTATGTCAGTTGTGTTTTTTTACTAAAATGTCATTTCAAACTGAAAACATGAAATATGAGTCATAACGGTCGCATCATGTGTCGGTTTGATGTGATACTACTTTATACACGTCACAAATGACTTAATAATCTCTATCCTTAATTTGGAAGTCAATCGGAGCACAGTTTATTTATTTTTAGTGAGTGAAATGTCTTGAACTAAAATGTCACTTTAAAACTCATAACGAACACTTTTTAGTCATACTAATCACACGGTGCATCAGATTGAGGGGGAATTGATTCCTACACATCACAACGAACTCATGGATTTTTTCCTGAAGTATCAAAACAATCCAAAAGCATTTTATCAGTTTTCAGTATGTCTGTTGTGTTTTTTAATTGAATTAATGTCAATTTTAAATAACAAGACACATTTGGAGTCATACAGGTGACACCGTGTGTCATATTGAGGTGCGGTTGATTCCTACAAGTTTAAAATGACTGATAGATCATTTTCCTAAAGTATCAAAACAATCGGAATGCATTTCCTTATTTTTTAGTATATCATTTGTGTTTTTTTACTAAAATTTCTTTTCAAACTGAAAACATGCAATTTGAGTCATACCGGTCGCATAGTGTGTCAGTTTGACGTGAGACTGCTTCATACACGTCACAGAGGACTTAGGAATCATTATACTTAATTTGGAAGACAATAAGAGTACATTTTCTTTGTTTTTATTGAGTGACATGTTTTGAACTAAAATGTCACTTTTAAAATGATAGCAGACACTTTTAGTCATACCGATCACAATGTTCATCAAATTGAGGTGGGGTTGATTACTACACATCACAATTAACTCATGGATCATTTTCCTGAAGTATCTAAACAATATGAATGCATTTTCTTAGTTTTCAGTATGTCAGTTGGGTTTTTTTACTTGAATTAATGTCAATTTTAAATAACAAGACACATTTGGTGTCATATCGGTGACACCGTGTGTCGAGTTGAGGTGCGGTTGATTCCTACACATCAAAAATGACTGATAAATCATTTTCCTAAAGTATCAAATCAATCGGAATGAATTTCCTTAGTTTTCAGTATTTTGATTGTGTTTTTTTACTTGAATTAATGCCAATTTTAAATAAAGACACATTTGGAGTCATACCGATGACATTGTGCATCAGATTAAGGTGTAGTTTATTCCTAAACATCACAAATGACTCATGGATCATTTTACTAAAGTTTTAGAACAAATTTTAAATACATTTTTCTACCTAAAAACCAAGGCACCTGTGCCTCTAAAACCAAAAAAAAAGAGACCTAACCTGCTCAATATGCTCAATCTACCCAATTTAGAAGGATTATAGAAAAAACTTTATTCCGTGTATGGTTTAAACATAATAACATCATCCTTCTACAAAATATATTTAGTCATCCCAATAAAGAAACAATTTTCATATATTTAGAAGCTCCGAATGAATATATGATAGTTGGTTCTTCACTAGGTCCACTAAAGAGGGGAACTACCAATTTTGTAGATTGAATCGATGTTTTTTGGGGAAAAACCCTTCTCGTTGTTGAAAACAAGAAGTGTGTAGTAATATCCTCTGCCCGTTATGTCTCAAGATGACACAACAAACTCAAGGGATGAGGAAACCCCTTCTGGATACTCATTATTTTTTGTGGTCTATCAACAACACACATACCCTATAAATGAGGAACACTAATTTCTTTTAAAAAACCAATCAACATGCAATTCAATTAGTGCACAAACAAGAAGCACCAACGACCATGATTTTCAGTGGGGTGTTTATCTCATAAAAATCACAACATTACCATCAAAAAAAGATAAATATAATTTAGAAAAGATTATTAAACTCAAAATTATTTGAGAAGTTTACCATCTTCATTGTATATTTTCACATTCTTCCATCAGGTATACTGCACATTTGTTTCTAAGCATATCTATATCGTCTTGTGAATATGAATATTTCCAGTAGTCATGGTAGTACTAAAAAATATAAATACACAAATTATTAATAATTATTTTAAATGAAATAGCAATTATCTTTGAAAATATCTCTTTAGGGATGTTAGTTGGTTCATGGAATATGATCTATTTCATAAATTTAAAAACATAATAACCACAGTCATTATCGTTTGTTTGTTTCGAACACTGTATAAACATTGAGAAAAATAAGTAATTTTTTTATATGTGTTTGGATAGTGAAATCTTATTATATATACCCTAATACTTATCCAGACGTAGTACTTTTCAGGTTTTTTGTCCTTTTCCCATGGCCTCATTCCATGATGTAGAAGATATTCATGCACCACCCTATCATAATATAATCCTCATTAAAAGATAATATAAATTATATAACTGTATGTTTAGTTCTAAAATATTGGATGTAGTGTATTGAAAATTGAAAAATACGGTCATTTATGGTCGGTTTGTTGGATATCCATGCATTGAATCTAGAAAATAAATATTTAAAGTATCCAAATTTACCACAATGAGCATCCAATACTGCCTAAGAACATAAAAAATAATAAGTAACAAAAGAAATTAAAATATATTTGATATAACTAAATTATAGAGTTTTACCCCTACATTATTGGTATTAAGAAGAGTCTATCATCCGTAATTTTTCTGTTAAATGATTTGAGCAGTCCTGCCACTATTTCACCATGTTTTTTGGAATTTATGTCTTCTTGTTCTATAGAGGTGACGTGAGGACTAAAGAGTCCAATTTTTTATTCATGGGGAAATCCCTAAAATTGTTTTTCATATATACACCTATAAAAAATAAGAAATGTATTTAGTTATAATTATCATATCATATCATCTTTTAGAAAATAAAATCATGAAAACATACCTCATGTAAACATTTACAACTGAGCCACCTAACCAATCATAGTCAAGGATTTCAGTTGCACTCTCAACACCAATGAAATATGGATCTTCCCCTCCATACATATTTTCTTCAAAATATATTATGTGATTACCACTATCTTTCAACTTCATATCTACATGATCCTTCAATGATAATAAATGTGGATACAGAACGGGAGGGGTTGAGGTGCTTTGGGTAGATCATTTTGATCATTTGGTTGATCCTTGAGATGGTTTTGAACCGGTCTTTCATTTCACCCACTTCCCTTTGTCCATCGGTAATAACATGTGTTGGACTCGCCTATTTTGATAATCCCAAATCATGTTTAATTCTATAATGGGTTAGTTGTTTGACAATCTATTTCAATATATTTTTATCTCATGACTTTTATAAAATTAGTTTATAGTATAAAAAGCCTATAAGTCAAAGGTCACTGTTGAAGGTCACTGGTAAGATGTCACTTTTTTTTAGGCCATTGTCACGGTCACCGTTGACAAACCAACAGCTGAACCTTACCACTTGAATTCATTGGTGAAAAGGTCACTGTTGAAGACCTTACTGATGAAGGTTGCCATTATAAGAGCTATAGTTATAAAGTTACTATTGGAAGTCACCAGTACAAGGTCACTGTTGTAAAGTCGACCATTGAAGTACTTACCGAAGCATACAGATGCTGAATCAATGTGATAGGTCACTGTTGTGAAAAGGTTGCTTCTAAAAAGAGTTTCTCTTAGAAGTCCATTATCAGACTTATTACTGGAAGTCTGCTGTTAAGTAGTCTACAGAGGAAGAGCTCTCTAGTGAAGTCTACCGTTGGTGAAGTCTACTGTTGGTGAAGTCTACCATTGGTGAAGTCTACCATTAGTAAAGCCTACTGTTGGTGAAGTATACCATTGGACAAGTCTACTGTTAGTAAAGACTACTGTTGGACAAGCCTATCGTTGGCAAAGCCTACCACTGGATACACCTACTGATAGAAGTCTACTGCTGATTAAGCTTGCTGCTGAAGATGCTACCGATTGATAGGATACTATTACCAGTCTACTGATAACATACTCTATACTTTATCCATTTTCTTAATATATTCATAACGGTCATATTTGATTGATTTCATGCATCTGATATTAATTAATATTGTTTGTAGACATATCAGGAGACCATATCTTGACAGTATGAGGGACGAGAAAGATTTCACGTGATGTACTTACTCCTTTTGTCGGACCTCAAATATAAAAAAGAAAAAGATTGAGGAAGAAAGATATATAGAGGCACAGAGAAAAACAAAGCTGAGTCTAGAAGTTAAATTCATTACTAAATAACAATAAGAAGAACACTCCAATGCATATACTGAAAATACAAAAGCATCACGAAGACCTTTTTGAAGAACATATTCAAGGATGTACTACTATGGTTAAAAGAACCCATGTACTAAGAAGTTGAACATCTCAGTACCTAGAAGCTAGTACCTGAAAGTTGCGACACTCTGTTTTTTTAGGAAACTTATAGAGAAGAACAAAACCTTCATTTCCTTAACTCCAAGAAGTCCAGAGTTGATTTTCAAACACACAGAGCATTCTAAACTCCATCCTAATTTCTATGGCTCTACTGTGTTCCTTATTTTACATTTCTGAGCAGTGTGTGTTTGTTACACACACATTGTCTCTTGTGTTTTAACTGGGGGATACTGAAAATCTTCACTCAAAACTCTCTCACCTTTGTTTCCCATGCATAACTATGGAAGAAGCCTTGTGTGGCTTGGTTGCTTGTTTTCCCATGTAGAACTGTGGTAGAGGTTGTAGAACCTAGACAATTTTTAAAAACTGTTGTAAACCCCGATACAAGTTGTGTATCAAGTTTATTTATACAAACTACTTGGTGGTAGGTGATCACCAAGTGGAGAGGATTAGGTCTTTGATTGAGACTGAACCTCTTGTTTATATTGTTTTATTAATCCTCATATACTCTTTTTTATTTTATCCGCTGATTATATTTTTCAAAGATAGAAAACTGTTTTTACATTCACTCTGATATTTAGTTTTGGTTAGTGTGTGTATATTCTTAATTCAGTAAACCTGTTTCAAAAGTTGAATTAGTGATTGAATTGATTAAACTGAGGACTAATCAACCTTATAGAAACTTGTTGATCAATTAAACATTTATATCTCTACTGCCTTAATTGAATGGGCTATTTTGAATTGGGGGATTTTTATCATAAAGTTTTTTAAAATAAATTTTAATTAGAACTCAATTACCCCCCTCTTGAGTATCCACTCTGACCAACATTTGGTATCAGAGGGCCTAATTTTCAAGTGTTCAAATTCTTTTCAACTGAGATTTTAGTTGTATCTTAAAGATCATAAATTTTCTATCATATCTAATTTTTCAGTTCTTTAAATTCTAAGTAACTATGGAAACTAGAGTTGAGGGTGTTTCTACTAACAGGCCACCTTTCTTTAACGGTAATAACTACATTCAGTGGAAATTAAAAATGAAAATGTATCTAGAGAGCATGGGACCTAAAATTTGGGATACAATTGAAGAACAACATGTATTGCCTGCTACTTCTAGGGACACATGGTCTCAGTTGACTAAAGCTAAATATAATAATAACTGTAAAGAAATGAATGCTTTGTACTGTTCTCTAGGTGATGAGGAATTCAATAGAATATATGCTTTCAAAACTGCATATGAAATTTGGGATACTTTAGCTATCTCTCATGAGGGAACAACTAATGTTAAAGAAATGAGATTAAATACATATAATATTAAATATGATAATTTTAAAATGAAGCCTGATGAAATTATTTCTAAAATGTATCTTAGGTTAAATGAAATAGTGAATACTATGAGTATGTTTGGAAAACTAGTGGACAGCAAGGACCAGATTATGAGACTGCTTCGATGCCTACCTGACAGATGGAGAGGAACTTCTATTTCTATCCAAGAATCTTGTGACATAGGAAAACTTCCAGTGAAGGAACTAATTGGAAATCTTATGATGTATGAATAATAACTTAAATTGAATCAAGAAGTATGAGAAGAACCAAGGAATATGTTAATATCATTCAATACTTCATCCTCAAAGAGAAAAGACAAAGAAAAAGTTCAAGTTCCTGTAGATAGTTCCACTAGTGAAGAGTTAGATTCAGACAGTGATGAGGAGATGGCTCATCTTGCTAGAAGGTTAAGAAAGATCTACTGAAAGAAGAAATTCTTTAGAATTCAAACTACAAGGGAAATTATGATAGTAAAGGACAATGGAAGAAAGATAGAAAATGGAATGACAACACAAATGAAATAATCTGCTATGAGTGCAAACAAAAAGGTCATGTGAAGGAAGATTGACCCATGCTGAAATTTAAGAATAAATATGAAGATAAGGGAAAGGGTTATAAAAAGGCTATAAGAGCTACTTGGAGTGCTTTAAAAGACATCTCTAGTGGATCTGATGCTTCTAATAGTGAACAGAACAATCATGCTTACTTATGTTTCATGACAGAAACATCTGAGGTAACACTTAATTCTCCTATACATAATGCCTATTATTCGGGGAATAAGAGTGAGTCATATAATGATGAAGATATGACTAAGTATGAACTATTTGAATACTATAAAATTCTTGAGGATACATTTAATGAGATCAAGGACAAATATAAATCATTAAAGAGACAACATGCTTTAAATGCAGATTATAAGTCAAAACTAGATATTGAAAAAGAGAAATTCTCCCAGATGTTAAAGGAAAACACTGAACTTAAATTATCCAATGAACAAATAAAAAGATATCTTGAGAAGTTTACTATAGGTAGAGATACCTTAACTTAGTTTCTAGGGAAACTGATTTCTCTAAAATATACAACTGGTCTAGGATATCAACTGGGATAGAGAAAAATTAGCAAAACCAAATTTGTTCCAAAATCTGGACAATTCAATTCTAGTTCCAGTTCTGGACCACATTTTGATAGAAAATTTTCTAAAGGAACTAAAAAAGTATTTATGCCTCTGAATATGTATGTTGATGTTAGGAAACCTATAAAGAAAATATGGGTTCCCAAATTTTTACTTGCTAACCTATCTGGACCCAAGAAAATCTGGGTACCAAAATTACCTCGTGCCTAATCTGTTTTGCAGGGATGTTGCCTAAAGATTTTATGTAAGACCTTGTGGTACTTGGACAGTGGATGTTCAAGACATGTGACAGGAGATTATTCTTGATTCAAGTTCCTAATCAAAGTTGATGGTGGACATGTAACTTTTGGTGACAATGCAAAGAGAAAAATCGTGGGCTTAGGCCAGATTGGTAACCCTAATAAAATATTAATTTCCAAAGTAATTTTTGTTGATGAATTAAAGTAAAATTTACTTATCATCTCTCATTTGTGTGATGATGGTTTTAATTTCAAGTTTTAAAATGATGCATGTAATGTGTTTAATTCCAAAAATGATTTAGTATTCACTGACTATAGAAATGAAAATGTGTATGCTGTTGATTTAAATTCCTTATCCAAGAAAAATGTTTCTTTCTTAAATGATTTTCATAAGGAATCCTGGTTGTGGCACATAAGATTGGGACACTAAAATGTGCACTAACTTAGGAAACTCACTAGGAAAGGTTTAGTTAGAGACTTACCTAAATTGGAATTTCCTCTTAACAAACTGTTCAATCCCTGTCAAAATGGAAAGCAACACAATGTTTATTTCAAACCAAAGAAAGAATTATCTACTTCTCAACTGCTTGAGTTGGTTCACATGGACTTGTTTGGACCATCAAGAGTTTCAAGTTTAAATGGGAATCACTATGTTTTTTGTTCTTGTAGATGATTTTTTTAGGTACACTTGGGTATAATTTTTGGCTCACAAAAGTGAAGCTTGTTCTTATTTTATCAAATACTACAAGTCTGTAGAAAATCTTAGTGGACTTAGAATTAAGACCTTGAGAAGTGATCATGGTCGTGAGTTTGAAAATCAGGAGTTTGAATCTTATTGCTCACACAATGGCTATAGTCATAATTTTTCTACTCCTAGAACACCTCAACAAAATGGATTCATAGAAAGAAGAAATAGTAAACTTCAATAGATTTCTCGAACTATGCTTAGTGAGTATAATATACCTATTTATTTTTGGGCTGAAGCTATAAATACAGCTTGTTATACCATCAATAGAGTCTTAATTAGACCTATTCTTAAGAAAACCCCTTATGAGCTTTGGAACAATAGGAAGCCTAAGGTTAAATAATTCAGAGTTTTTGGCTGCAAAGTCTTTATTCTTAACACTAAGGACAATCTTGATAAGTTTTCCTCCAAAAGTGATGAAGGAATTTTTCTAGGTTACTCAATCTTAAGTAAAGCTTATAGAGTATTTAATAAGAAAATCAAATGTGTGGAAGAGTCAGTTCATGTCAAATTTGATGAGACTGGTCCACATGAACTCAAAACCTCTCTTGAATATCTTGAGGAAGATATGTCAATTCTGGACCTTAATGATAATGATAGTGAACCCCCTGTAAAAGTAACCAGTTCTGGGAATCTTCCAGAATCTGCACCTGTTAAGTATGAACCTATAAACAACCATGAGTAGTTCAACTCTTTATAGAGGTATTAGAACTCTCAAGAATCATCCTTTAGATGTTGTAGTAGGTGATTTAAATAGAGGGACACAAACTAGAGCTTCTCTGAGAAACCAGGTTGAACATCAAGCTTTTCTTTCACAGCTTGAACCCAAAAATATTAATGATGCTATCAATGATGAATTTTGGGTGATGGCTACGTAGGAAGAATTAAATCAATTTGAAGGAAACAAAGTCTATGAACTAGTTGAAATATCTAAGGACACTTTGACTATAGGCACTAAATGGGTTTTTAGGAACAAAGTTGATGAGTCTGGAAATATAGTTAGAAAAAAATCTAGGTTAGTTGCACAAGGATATAGTCAAGAGGAAGGAATAGACTATGAGGAGACCTTTGCACATATAGCTAGGTTAGAGGCAATCAGGATACTACTTGCTTATGCAACTCATTGGAATTTTAAACTTTATCAAATGGATGTTAAAAGTGATTTTCTAAATGGGTACATAGTTGAGGATGTGTTTGTTGAACAAAACCTTAGTTTTACAAATCCCCATTTTCCAAATCATGTTTTTAAACTTTTAAACGCTTTATACAGTTTAAAGAAAACTCTAAGAGCTTGGTATGATGGGCTCAGCTCTTTTCTTATTTCAAAAAGTTTTACTAAAGGAATAGTTGATCCTACTCTATTAAAATAATTTCCAAAGATTTTTTGATAGTACAAATTTATGTAGATGATATAATTTTTGGATCTTCTAAAAAAAATTTATGTACTAATTTTTCAAAAATAATGTAAAATGAATTTGAAATGAGTTTAATGGGAGAACTTGAATTTTTCCTTGGATTTCAGATTTTTCAAAATAAAGATGGTAATGTTTTAAATCAAAGTAAATATGTTAAGGATATTTTAAAATGTTTTGGTTTGGATGGTAGTAAAGGTAGTGATACACCTAGGAGTACCACTTTTATGTTGGATGCTGATGAAGCTGGAGAACTAGTGGATCAAACCAACTATAGAGGTATGATAAGGAGTCTTCTCTACCTTACAGCTAGCAGACCTGACATTATGTTCAATGTATGCATGTGTGCTTGCTTTCAAGATAATACCAAATAATCTCATTTAAATTCCGATAAAAGGATTTTCAAATATCTCAAATATACTCCCAACTTAGGACTATTTTATCCAAGAAAACAATCATTTGATCTAATAAGTTATTCTGATGCTGACTTTGCGGGTTGCAAGTTAGATAGAAAAAGAACCTCTGGAACATGTCACCTTTTAGGAAATTCACTAGTATCATGGTGTAGTAAGAAACAGAATTCTATTGCATTATCTACTTTTGAAGCTGAATATATAGCTGCTGGTAGTTGTTGTGCTCAAATTCTATAGATGAAGCACACTTTACTAGACTATGGATATCAATTCAAACATGTCTCTATAAATTGTGACAACACAAGTGATATTGACATTTCTAAAAATCCAGTATCGCATGCTAGGACAAAGCATATTGATGTAAGACATCACTTCTTGAGAGATCATTATCAAAGAGGTGATATCACTCTTGAATTCATTAGCACTGAACATCAATTGGCTGATATATTCACAAAGCCTTTGAATTCTGAGAGTTTCAACTATATCAAACATGAATTAGGGACTATTAATTTCAGTATAGGGAACCTCACTGTTGCACCTCACCGTTGAACCTCACCGTTGCACCTCACTGTTAGAATCTCACCATTGCACCTCACTGTTAGAACCTCACTATTTCACCTCACTGTTAGAACCACACCGTTGCACCTCACTGTTAGAACCTCACTGTTTCACCTCACTATTAGAACCTCACTGTTGCACCTCACTGTTAGAACCTCACCGTTTCACCTCACTGTTAGAACCTCACTGTTACACCTCAATTTTAGAACCTCACTGTTTCACCTCACTATTAGAACCTCACGGTTGCACCTCATGATTAGAACCTCACTGTTGCACCTCACTATTAGAACCTCACCATTGCACCTCACTGTTAGAACCTCACCGTTGGGTACCTCACTGTTGGAATTTACTATTAATTTTTATTTTATGTGGGAATCTGAACTAATTTATTAGTATTATTTTTACCGATTTGTTTTTTTTTCAATCCCTAAATTATAAAATTAGATCACAAACACATTTCGATCCACTCTCTTCCTCACTCTCTAATCCCTGCTCTCAAAATCCTTAAACCCTAACTTTCTATTGAACCCTCAAACCACTTCGAACCTCAATGGAAAGAGTCAAGAGACCTTCTGCTGATGATAGAGATGTGCCAAGGCCTAAGATACCCCGAGCCAAGTCAAGTGGTGGCAGTAATATATCAAAAGAGTTTGTTAACCCGCATCTATCAAAGATGAAAATTGTAGCTGAAAAGGAGTTGAGCAAAGATTGGTTGATCTCGAGAAATCCTTAGTGATGGAGGTACTAGAGGATCAAGGTTGGGTGGAGTGCTTTGCGAACAATAATGGGTCATATTACCCAAGGATAGTCAAAGAATTCTACGATTATCTGAAATTTGAGAAGTCAGATAATGAGAACCGACTGGTGTCAAGAGTAAATAGAACTAAGGTAAGATTTTCATCTACTGAATGTGATGAATGTCTAAGGGTACCTCATGAGGGTATATGTGACTACTACTTTGGAGTGATTCCTTTAGACAGTGAGATTTTTGGGTATGAGAAATCTTTGGAAGAACTGACGGGAAATGGGGCCTCGAGGAAGATTATTTCTACTAAAATGAATGGAGAGGATAGACTCTTGTTCAAGTTTATCCAACATGTGATAAGTCCCAGGAGAGGGGACTTCATTGTGTTGAAGTATTATGACATATTCTTATTGTATTTACTGAAACATGGCCATAAGATCAACCTGTGTAGGTTGCTGATGGATCAGTTGGAAGACATGACTAAGCCAAGTTCTAAATCAAATTCTCTATTTCATACCAAACTGATTTTTGTGATGATGAAGGTTAAGGGCATTGCTGGAGATAAAGAGGAAATAATTATAGCCAAGAATAATTTTTGTATCTCCAATCTTCAAGTTCGTGAAGATAAGCTGGAATCCCTGGAGAAGAGAATGGGTAAATGATGAAGAGAAGCTTTATGAGAAGTTTGACCCTATAAATAATCCTTCTAGGCCAAAGGATAAGAGGGATCCATGTCTAAATCCTAATGAGGCAGAACCTGCATATTCTGATGAAGAAGTAGAGGAGGCTGTGGAACTTGAGAAAGAAGGTACTCCTATAGATGATAGGAGTGATCCAGATCTACCAACCAGTCCTCTAGTTGGAATGATAGCTTTTGGAGAGCCCAGTCCTCCAAGAGAGTTACCGAGGAGAGAATTTGTCCTAAGGGACAATGAGGTTGAAGAAACCAGTGAAGAAGAGTATGATAAGGCTCATATCACTATTAGAGATACCTCATAAGAGGAAGAAGCTGCTGAATCTGGTCATTCTGACCATGAGGAACATGAGGTTGCTGCTGATAAGGATAGTGAAGGAGAGGAACTCAGTTTGAGTTCTCTTATAGGAGTCACTGAAAGGGAAGTGAGTAAACAAGAAGAAGAAGTTATATATACTGCCCTTGCTATGGAAATTGTGGATGACTTAGTGGATTTAGTAGCTCACTCTACTGGTGAGTTAGTTGATCAAGCAGCAATAGCTGCCGAGGTTTCAAGGCTAGAAGAAGCCGAAATAGTTGTCCAAGAGGTAGCTCCAGTTGAGGGGGAGCATCCTATTTCCAAAGGATCAGTATCTGTTGTGCATGACATTGAGGGCTGGACTGAGGAACCTGGGTTTCTGGTGTTGGGACTAGATTATGATGACTCGGAAGATGAAAGGCCCAACAGAAGTCCTTCAATGATAAACCTCATTTTTGTACCTCCAGAAAACGTTTTCCCTCAAGAATACGTCAGAAAGTCATACCTTGAATCCTTGAAATACGACCTGAAAAGAATGTATAAGGATAGGTCCTCTAAGATGGAAAAGGTCGTTTCTCTAGTTCAGGAGCATTCAGTATCTGAGTTAGCCAAAATACACTCCATTATTCACTCTAATCTGCTTCAGGAAGTAAGGAAGTGTCAGAGTCAAATGAGTGAGTTTTCAGAATCTATGGAGCTTCTGAAACAATCAGTGGTGAGATTGAATTCTCTTTTGACCTCTAGAGTTCAGGTGGACAAGGATATTCAATATTTCAAAAGTGTAGTGTAGAAGTTGGTAACTGTGTTTGAGGATTTTAAGAAGTCCATGGAAACACATGTGAAAGGTCAAGATGATGATGTGAAGAGGTTGATCAGTGGTCTGACTAAATCCTTTAAGGAGACAGTATCTTTCTCTCTGGAACCTCTAGGTGCATCTGCTTCAACTTCAGCCTCTCCTCCAGTTGACATTGAAGCTTTCAGATCCATTGTTAGAGAATAAGTGGAAAATATATCTGGTGCTAGTACTTCAAACTCTCAGGTCATTTCTATTACCAGAGAAATTCATACCCTTGTGGGAAATTATTTAAGGGAAGCTACTCAATATCAGAAGGCCATCAAGGAACAAGTTGACTTTTATTACAAAAGGGTATACACTAAGCATCATATGGATGGCCACTTCAAGTTTCTGTTGGAGAACGTGAGTATTCCACCTATCACTCAGGCATTTAAGGATCAAGTGAGCAAGCTTTGAGAGCTGACTCCTGCCCTGGAGAAATTTATGGAAAATAAGGATGACTTTATCTCATCCATGGAGAGTGGTGGTAGCATCATCATGGACTTCAGGAATCTTCTGTTACCCTTCCTCCATGTAGATTGTACACCCATTGTTGTTCCTCCATCATTACCTTCTGCCTCCATTGCCTCAGCCTCGGCCAGTGCTACTCCTTTGATGTCTCCGGCTCAAGCCATCAGAAGCTTGACTCCAATGATTCCTCAGAGAGTCACTCCCTCCAGAGACAATGAAGCTTCTGTTTCAGCTTATCCTATCATCCCTGATGCTATCCCTCAGCCTCAGTTATAAAGACCCGTAAAATTCAAGGAAATTTTTTTTCTTAATTTTCTTTGGAATTTTACAAGAACTCAGTTTCTGACAGCACCTGATTCAGAGGCCCGGTGTGCCCGGAATCAATTTCCGAAGTTTAGCTCAGGTACGTTCAGTGAACAAACGAGCAGGTTTTCCTAACTTTTGAACCGGTGCTCGGAATCGAATTCTGAGGTCACTGATGGAATCGCAGTGCTGGTAATTGCTTAAGAACGCATTTTCCTAAGTTGTGTTTGCTCGGGTGAGGTTATTAATTAATTCGGTTAACTAAAGAATAAAATAAAATATTGTGCAACAGATTTTATTTTTATTCTAAGTAGTGTTAACCTAAGCATGGTGGTTGGAGTGGGACCCACTGATATCCTAACTCCTAGTTAGGATATTAGTGAGGTGGGTGCCACATGAGCTCCACCCCCTTTATTTCCTTTACCTCACATGTGCATTTAATTATGTAACTCACCCGCACCCCCTCTTAAATGCCAAGTCAACTCTCGCGTTTAATTAATTATTAAACGCCTCATTAATTGGTCAACACACGTTAATTAAATCGTGATCTGTTTTTGAATTTCAAAAACAGTTGGCACGAGAAATAAAATAAGTCAAAGCCTTATTTTATTTTGGTTGTTTTCGTTGTGCGAGAAGGATTTGAGGAGGAGAGCTCAAGTCTTGGAATCCTCATCTTCCTCCTTGAAGAACGCGAAGAACGCTCATCACCGAAGAAGAACGCCAGCCTCCGATGAAGGGTGACGAAGAATGCCAAACCCTCGGAGATCGACGACGCGACGCCGTGTACCACGACGCTGATGATTATCTTCTCTGCGAAGTCTTTTTCCGCGACGCCTTCTTCCCCGACGTTCTTTCCCATGACGAACCTTCGTTCGACAACACGCTTGAGGTAGGGGTTAATTACTTTTTGTTCATGAAATATCATTTGTCGTTCTTCGTCTTTATTTTTGGGCCACTTGATATCAACTTATCGGGAAGAGGTCGGACCGCACGAACACGGCCGACTCTCCTCCCCCTTTTGTTGTTGTGTTGTTGCGGTCTGAAAGAAGGCGGCGCGGTGCAACGGCACCGCGAGGAAACATGGAGAAATGCGGCAAAGATGCGTGGCGCCGTCGCGTCGTGCCGTTGAGGCCGAACGAACCGACAGTTGGAGTCGGGCCACATCAAAGGGGGCGCGGCACCGTCGCACCGCGCCGGAGAACCTCGAAGACACCGCGGCCAGAGCGGGGCCGCGGCGGAGGGGCGCGGTGCCGTCGCACCGCACTGGTCGGACAAGGTCGCGGCTCGAAGCCGCGGCGGTGCAAGGCAGGGCGGCCGGAACCGCCGGCCGCCGACACCTCGGAGGGGTGGGACCCGGGAGGTCCCGCGGTAGCAGAACCGGCTGGTCGGACCGGGCCGGCCGGCTTCCAAGAAGCCGAGGGTCGTAACCCCCGGCTGGCCGAAGGAGCGACCCCCCACATGGGGGCCGCGGTTACTCAAACAGGGGGGCATCGCCCCCCCCCCCCCCCCTTCCGCTCAACTCAGCGTGGCCGAGCTGGCCACGCGGGCCGCGCCCAGGCCGGGTCGGGCCGTGCCCTAATGGGCCGGACCCGGACCCGGTGCGGGTCGACCCGGTTCGGGCCGACCCAGGGGGTCTCGGGCCGGGTCGGTTCGGGCCCAAAACCCCCTAAAACCGAACATGTTTGTTCTTTTTCCCATATCATGGGCTACGAACCTCCGAACGATGCACCATCAGTTGCGATGAGATCCTTGGATCGAGACGGTCATTTCGGTATATTACACTCAAGGTTTCGGAGAACTTTGGGTATGGACGGGTTGGTTCAAACACGAAACCAACCGGGCCCTCGGAGCGGAAACGCTTATAACTTGAGCTCCGGACGTCTGATTGACGTACCGTCGACTTTTTTGGATTCATATTAGTGATAGGGACCTTTTTGCTTACTCCTCTCGAGGTTTGGACGCAGTTGATGTTCGGTCGGGTTGGTTTTGACTTAAAAATCAACCGGGCCCCTGAAACAAAAAAGCCAATAACTCTCAGACTGGGCGCCCGATTGACGCGCCGTCTGTCACGTTGAGTTCCTCTTGTCGAGACGGAACTTTGAAATACATCAAATCCGGACTACGTGTCAGTTGATGTATCGACCCCCATGTCTTGTGGAGAGGACCCTCCCGGAAACGAGCATGCAGTGTGCGGGAATCCTAGAGCTGGTTGCGATTGTGACAACCGTACTGAAATCCTATGTGGGTTCGACGGCGATGAAGACTGCACTGAAATCCTGTGTGGGTTCAGCAGTGATGAAAACCGTACTGAAATCCTATGTGTGTTCGATGAAGATGAAGACTGCACTGAAATCCTATGTGGGTTCGGTAGCGATGAAGATCGTACTGAAATCCTATGTGGGTTCGACGGAGATGAAGACTGCACTGAAATCCTATGTGGGTTCAGCAGCGATGAAGACCATACTGAAATCCTATGTGGGTTCAACGGAGATGAAGACTGCACTGAAATCCTATGTGTGTTCGGCAGCAATGAAGACCGTACTAAAATCCTATGTGGGTTTGACGGCGATGAAGACTGCACTGAAATCCTATATGGGTTCGGCAGCGATGAAGACCGTACTGAAATCCTATGTGGGTTTGACGGCGATGAATACTGCACTGAAATTTTATGTGGGTTCGGCAGCTTGGCTGGTTTAGTATCCTACGTGGGTCCCAGCTTGGATGAATCAGTGGCTATATCTGATCATCTCTATCACCTTACGAAGAAGTTGACATGTGTGAGCTGAGTCTTGACTTTCAATCATTATCTTTGATATGATTGACTTTCTTTCCTATGTGGATTGTGTTGTGTTTTCCTATGTGGATTAGGTTGTACCTTCCTGTGTGGATGTGATCGAACTTGGGCTCGGGTGTTGGAGCCGAATTGGAATGGATGACTTAGGTATATGTATGGGCATATACCTAAGTAGTGTTGGTTGTTACTTCGTGATTGTATATTTGTTTTGTGGATTATCCTTTGTGGATTCTGGGAGACCTTCGGGGGTCTCGGGGTCGCTACTGAGTAGCATATACTCACCCCTACATGGGCTATGCCCGCACTACGTTGTGTTGGATGCAGACGACGGACAGCGCTGATTGTGGTAGAGGCTAGTGGAGCAGTCGGTACCTGGAGGTGGACCACTGGGCGGGACGTACACGGAGCGGACGGCTGGACCCGAGGAGCTGAGGTGGCTATCTGTACCCACCCTTCAGGTGGGACTTCCAGTGGACGGCTCGACGTTGCTGCTTTACTTTCAGTTGTTGTACTTCCTTTCTTGTTGTAGTTTACTTTCAGTTTGGGTTTGTATTCTGGCCCACTTACTTTTCCACACTTGCTTGTACTCGGTTTACTTAGTGTTTACTTCTGTTGGCTTACTCTGTAGTGTTTGTTTACTTTATAAAGGCAATGCCTTCCCCTTTCTGTCGGGATTTACGCCTTGGTGCTAGTCGCCAGCCCCTGGCCTATGGGAGGTGGGCTTGGGGTAGTCACGGCACAGGCCCCAAGGATGGGTCGTGAAAAATTGGTATCAGAGAAGTTCAGTTCTACCGCAGAACTCAGGACTCTGATCTTTCTTCTATGTGAAGTAATAGTGTTAAGGGTATTGAGTATGGTTATCAGTCCAGGGAGACCAGTGTTGGTGCGGCGGCCGACGTATCCGTACTCCAGGACCCTGACTTCTGATTTCCGACTCAATGCACGAAAACATTGATTGCATGTGTGTTTCAAAAGTTTTCTTTGTGATTACTTTGTGTCATCTCACCAGGTATATTGTTTGACCATGGCGCACCTATTCCTTTTCAGGATGGCCCCACGATGGCAGCCAGCTAGGGTTCCGAGCGTTGTGCGAGACAACATCCCACCGAGCGACGAGGCCTCGGTGCAGGGCCCTTTGACAGCAGAGGCACCAGTGGTACCTCTACCCGCCGAGCCACTGATGCTACCAGCCCCAGCCGCTGATAGTGCACGTCGCCTTAGTGCACTGCACGAGTTTCAGCATCAGAGACCGCCCAGGTTCTACGAGGAGACGGACCCTTAGGAAACCGAGGATTGGTTGGAGGCGGTTCTATGAGTTTTCAGGTTAGTGGGGACACCAGCTGACCTCATGGTGATCCTCGCAGTGAGCCTCCTGCACACTGCAGTAGGCAGATGGTGGAGCTTGATGCTCTAGGTGCACGACGAGGCATCACTCCTCTGGACGGACTTTGAGATCCTCTTCCGCTCAGAGTTCGTCCCAGCCACCCTCCGTGCAGTGCGCATCCAGGAGCTTCTCCAGATGCGGCAGGGCAACATGACAGTCTCCCAGTACTCGGCGAGATTTACCGATATTTCGCGCTATTCGAAGGACATGGTACGGGACCCATTCTTCAGGGCCCGGACCTTCGAGCAGGGACTGAGGCATGAGATCAGGGCATCGATGATCTCCCTCAGCATTCTGACACAGGAAGGAGTACTGGAGCGATCTCTTCTCATAGAGAGCTTTCTTGCCGAGCCTACGCCAGCAGCGAGACCTACCGCCGGGCGGCACGTAGCAGAGTCGTCTGCAGCTGGCAGTCGACGGATGTCACAGGGGTCCAGGCGGACTGGACAATCAGGAAGACGACCTCAGGACACTGGATCAGAGGTGCGGGGCATAGGGCACAGAGCCAGCCTTCCGAGAAGCAGGCAGTGCTATGCATGCGGCGGGCAGGGCCACATGGCTCGTGACTGCCCGACCCGCCGTGCAGAGGAGCAGCAGACGGTTGAGGGGTCACCCAGGCAGAGGCAGAGGGTCGACCGTGGAGGTCCACCGAGAGCATGCGGATGAGGCAAGGGGAGTCGGTCGAGCAGCAGGCGGTGGGAGACACTTTGTGGCCTTACCACCACCACCACCAGGAGGCCCACCCCGACCACAGGGAGCTTGCAGGCAGAGACAGACTCAACTTTAGGCAGCAGAGGCCTATGACCACAGTGTGCCAGAGATGATTCGAGGTACTATCTATGTCTACTCCACCCTTGCTGCAGTTCTGATAGACACAGGATCGAGTCATTCCTTTTTTTCCGCTGCCCTTATTCGGAGCTCAGAGATTCCGACGGAGCCGTTGGCTCGATCCTTACGGCTAGAGACTCCTACGAGAGTAGACTCAATGATTATGCACTGGTTCCGGCAGTGTGAGCTTACTCTAGGAGGAGAGAGATTCGGTTGGGATCTTCTTGTAGCGGCGTCGAGGCCTTACAATGTCATCTTAGGCATGGATTGGTTATCTACAGTCCATGCTGTGATTGACTGTATTAGGCGCAAGGTGTGGTGTGTACGCACCGATGGGAGCAGGTTTACCTTCACCGGCGAGAAGGGAGCCTTTGCAGTGCAGGATGGACTCACACAGAGGAGAGGACATCCCATCACTCATCAGTTTTATAGCCTCGTCCTAAGAGCAGTTGATGTACAGAGTCCTAGTTTTCCTATAGTGGTGGATCAATATGCTGACTTTTTCCCTGAACACATTCCAGGACTACCTCCTCATAGAGAGGTAGACTTTTATATTGACCTGTACCCTAGGACAGCCTCGATATCCACTCCAGCATATCGGATGGCCCCCGCTGAGCTTCGAGAGCTACGGGTACAATTGGAGGACTTGCAGGGCAAGAGATTCATCTGACCCAGTGTTTCACCCTGGGCTTCCCTGATATTGTTCGCCAAGAAGGCGGACGGAAGCTTGCGACTTTTTGTTGACTATTGTCGCCTAAACCAGGTGACCGTGAGGAAAAAGTATCTGCTACCGAGGATTGAAGACCTCTTCGATCAGCTCAAGGGAGAACAGTGGTTCTCAAAGATAGACCTTAGATCAGGCTATCATCAGCTCAGAGTTCGAGATGAGGACGTGCAGAATACGACCTTCAGATGTTGGTATGGCCACTATGAGTTCTTGGCTATGCCTTTTGACATAACCAATGCTCCAGCAGTGTTCATGGGTCTCATGAAAAGGATCTTTCAGTAATACCTCGATCAATTTTTCGTGGTCTTCATAGACGACTTATTGATATACTCGACCAATGAGGAGGAGCACGCCTACCACTTGCGGGTTGTACTAGACACACTCCGAGAGCACCAGCTTTATGGAAAGCTCTCGAAATGTCAGTTCTGGTTACGTGAGGTCCACTTCTTGGGACACGTCATCTCTGAGATAGGAGTTTTGGTGGATCCTGCGAAGATCGATGCAGTGCTAGCTTGGGAGCCACCCAGGAGCATGACGGAGGTGTGGAGTTTCTTGGGGCTAGCTGGGTACTACCTGAGATTTGTGCCAGAATTTTCCAGAGTTGTGGCACCACTCTCAGCTTTGATGAAGAAGGGGAAACTCTTCGTGTGGTTAGACAAATGTCAGCAAAGCTTCCATAATCTGAGACAGAGATTGACCAGCGTGCCTATATTGAGGCTATCGGAGGAGGGAGTAGGGTACGTACTCTACTGCGATGCATCAGGGACCAGACTCGGATATGTCCTGATGCAGGAGTGGGTCGTGATCGCCTATGGATCACGTTAGTTGAGGCAGCATGAGCAGAACTACGCTACCCATGACCTGGATTTAGCATCAGTGGTCTTCGCTCTGAAGATGTGGCGACACTATCTAATGGGAGAGCGCTTTACAGTCTACTCTGACCACCAGAGTCTCAGGTACATCTTCTCGCAGAAGGACTTGAATCTGAGACAGTGGTAATGGCTCAAGTTCCTCCAGGACTATGACTTTGAGATAGTCTATACTCCTGGGAAGGGGAATGTAGTAGCCGATGCTCTCAGTAGGAGGAAGGGCATCCAGCTACTCGGGGAGGCGACGGAGCAGCTAGCCGCTTTACAGATATCCTTCGTGGATAGAGATGTAGCAGCCTTTCTTCAGTCACTCACAGTCACTCCTCCAATACTGCAGCGGGTTAGAGAGGCACAGCGTGGGGACGCTGACTATGAGACACGACATGTGCAGATATCCTCAGGACAAGCACCTGATGGATTCTCTGTAGGAGGAGAGCACATCGTCTTTTTCAGAGGACGTACCATGGTACTAGTTGCCTTATAGGAGGAGGTGCTAAGAGAGTTTCACACTTCCCCTTTAGTGGTACATCCTGGAGTGGCGAAGATGTACCAGGATCTCAGGCGACAGCACTGGTGGCTGGGTATGAAGAAGGTTGTGGCAGAGTTCGTTTCTCGATGCCTCATCTTCCAGCAGGTGAAGGCAGAGCACCAAGTACCAGCAGGCTTGTTACAGCCCTTGGAGGTCCCGTAGTGGAAGTGGTACGAGATATATATGGATTTCGTGACTAGACTTCCACGCACTTCCAGAGGTCACGACTCTATTTGGGTGATTATCGACCGACTCACCAAGTCGGCCCACTTCTTACCCATCAGAGAGAAGGGCTCAGTAGAGAGCTTGGGACGTCTCTACGTTCAGGATATTGTATAGCTTCATGGTGTGCCATCATCTATCATCTCCGATCGATATGCTCGCTTTACTTCCCGGCTTTGGAAGGGGTTGCAGGAGGCATTCAGGACGCAGCTACGTTTGAGCACCGCCTTTCACCCTCAGACGGATGGTCAGATGGAGAGGACCATTCAGACTCTCGAGGACATGCTCTGTGCATGTGTCCTCGACTTTGGTCACAGCTGGGAGGACCATCTACCCTTGGTGGAGTTCGCATACAACAACAGCTACCACTCCACCATCGGGATGGCACCATACGAGGCATTGTACGGCCGGCCTTGCAGATCACCTCTGTGCGGGACAGACCCTGGGGAGTCAGCACTTGTGGGACCAGAGATGGTCCAGGACACGACAGAGAAGGTCCAGGTCATCCAGGAGTGGATGAGGATAGCTCAGAGCTGGCTGAAGTCTTATGCTGACAGGAGGCGGAGGCCACTGGAGTTCGAGGATGGTGACCACATCTTCTTGTGGGTCTCACCTCGACGTGGATTACGGAGATTTGTCCGAGGCGGCAAGTTATCTCCGTGCTTCATCAGACAATTCCAGGTCCTCAGCAGGATAGGTGAGGTGGCTTATCGCCTGGCTCTACCACCTCAGTTGCACCAGGTGCACGACTTCTTTCACGTATCTCATCTGAGGAGATACGTGCATGACCCGACGCATATCATCGACCATGGGGAGCTAGACCTTGATGATGGGGTGACCTTTGCGGAGGTCCCGGTAGAGATCGAGGATCGACAGGAGCGGGTCCTACGTGGACGGTCGATACCTCTAGTGTGCATCAGATGGCAGCACGGGAACCTCCAGGAGAGCACTTGGGAGCGGGAGGCTCAGATGTGTGCTCAGTACCCACATTTGATCCCCTAGTTTACGATGTATCTTTACGGGGACGTAAATCCCTGAGGTGGTAGTAATGTAAAGACCCGTAAAATTCAAGGAATTTTTTTTCTTAATTTTCTTTGGAATTTTACAAGAACGCAGTTTCTAATGGCACCTAATTCTGAGGCCCAGTGTGCCAGGAATCAATTTCTGAAGTTTGGCTCAGGTACGTTTAGTGAACGAACAAGTGGGTTTTCCTAACTTTTGAACCGGTGCTCGGAATCGAATTCTGAGGGCACCGATGGAATCGCAGCACCGGTAATTGGTTAAGAACGCCTTTTTGGAGTTGTGTTTACTCGGGTGAGGTTATTAATTAATTGGGTTAACTAAAGACTAAAATAAAATTTTGTGCAACAGATTTTATTTTTATTCTAAGTAGTGTTAACCTAAGCATGGTGGTTGGAGTGGGACCCATTGATATCCTAACTCCTAGTTAGGATATTAGTGAGGTGGGGCCCACATGAGCCCCACCCCCTTTATTTCCTTTACCTCCCACGTGCATTTAATTATGTAACTCACCCGCACCCCCTCTTAAATGTCAAGTCAACTCTCGCGTCTAATTAATTATTAAACGCCTCATTAATTGATCAACGCATGTTAATTAAATCGTGATCTGTTTTTGAATTTCAAAAACAGTTGGCACGAGAAATAAAATAAGGAAAAGCCTTATTTTATTTTGGTTGTTTTCGTTGTGCGAGAAGGATTTGAGGAGGAGAGATCAAGTCTTGGAATCCTCATCTTCCTCCTTGAAGAACGCGAAGAACGCCCGTCGCCGACGAAGAACGCCAGCCTCCGACAAAGGGCGACGAAGAACGCCGAACCCTCGAAGATCGACGACGCGACACCGACAATTCTCTTCTCCGCGACGCCATTTTTTGCGACTCCTACATCTGCAACGTTCTTTCCTGCGACGAACCTTCGTTCGATGACACGCTTGAGGTAGGGGTTAATTACTTTTTGTTCGTGAAATATCCTTTTCTATTCTTCGACTTTATTTTTGGGCCGCTTGATATCAACTTATTAGGAGGAGGTCGGACCGCACGAACACAGCTGACTCTCCTCCCCCTTTTGTTGTCGTGTTGCTGTGGTCTGAAAGAAGGTGTCACGGTGCAACGGCACCACGCGGAATCATGGAGAAATGCGGCAAAGATGCACGGCGCTATCGCGCCGCGCCGTTGAGGCCGAATGAACCCACGGTCGGATTCGCGCCGCAGCGAAGGGGGTGCGGCGCCATCGCGCCGCGCCGGAGAACCTCGAAGACACTGCGGCCAGAGTGGGGCCGCGGCGGAGGGGTGCGGCGTCGTCGCGCCGCACCGGTCGGACAAGGCCGCAGCTCGAAGCCGCGGTGGTGCAAGGCGGGGCGGCCGGAACCGCCGGCCGCCAGCACCTCGGAGGGGCGGGACCCGGGCGGTCCCGCGGCAGCAGCACCGGCCGGCTAGACCGAGCAGGCCGGCTTCCAAGAAGCCAGTGGTCATAAACCCCGGCTGTCCTAAGGAGTATCCACCCACGTGGGGGCCGCGGTTACTCAAACAGGGGGGCAGCGCCCCCCCCCCCCCCCACTTCCGCTCAGCTCGATGTGGCCGAGCTGGCCACGCGGGCCGCGCGCGCGCGCCGGGTCGGGCTGCGCCCACCAGGCCAGGCCGCGCCCTAATGGGCCGGACCCGGACCCGATGCGGGTCGCCCCGGTTCGGGCCGACCCAGGGGGTCTCGGGCCGGGTCAGTCCGGGCCCAAAACCCCCTAAAACCGGACAAGTTTGTTATTTTGCCCATATCTTGGGCTACGGACCTCCAAACGATGTACCGTCAGTTGCGATGTGATCCTTGGATCAAGATGTCCATTTCAGTATATTACACTCAAGGTTTCGGAGAACTTTGTGTATGGCCAGGTTGGTTCGAACACGAAACCAACCGGGCCCTCGGAGCGGAAACGCTTATAACTTGAGCTCCGGACGTCCGATTGACATGCCGTCGACTTTGTTGGATTCCTCTTAGTGAGACAGACCTTTTGGATTACTCAATTCGAGGTTTGGACGCATTTTGAGTGCAGTCGGGTTGCTTTTAACTTAAAAACCAACCGGGCCCCTGGAATGAAAAAGCCAATAACTCCTAGACCGGGCGTCTGATTGACGCGCCGTCTGTCACGTTGAGTTCCTCTTGTCGAGAAGGAACTTTGAGATACATTAACTCCGTACTACGTGTCAGTTGATGTATCGACCCCCTTGGCTCGTGGAGCGGACCCTCCTGGAAATGAGCATGCTGTGTGCGGAAACCCTTGAGTTGGCTGCGATTGTGATGACCGTACTGAAATCCTATGTGGGTTCGACGGCGATGAATACTGCACTGAAATCCTATGTGGGTTCGGCAGCGATGAAGACCGTACTGAAATCCTATGTGGGTTCGACGGAGATGAAGACTTCACTGAAATCCTATGTGGGTTCGGCAGCGATGAAGACCGTACTGAAATCCTATGTGGGTTCGACGGAGATGAGGACTGCACTGAAATCCTATGTGGGTTCAGCAGCGATGAAGACCGTACTGAAATCCTAAGTGGGTTTGACAGAGATGAAGACTGCACTGAAATCCTATGTGGGTTCGGCAGCGATGAAGACCGTACTGAAATCCTATGTGGGTTTGACAGTGATGAAGACTGCACTGAAATCTTATGTGGGTTCGACAGCGATGAAGACCGTACTGAAATCCTATGTGGGTTCGACGGTGATGAAGACTGCACTGAAATCCTATGTGGGTTCGGCAGCTTGTCTGGTTTAGTATCCTACGTGGGTCCCAACTTGGATGAATGAGTGGCTATATCTGATCATCTCTATCACCTTACGAAGAAGTATACATGTGTGAGCTGAGTCTTGACTTTCAATCATTATCTTCGATATGATTGACTTGCTTTCCTATGTGGATTGTGTTATGTTTTCCTGTGTGGATTGGGTTGTACCTTCCTTTGTGGACGTGATCGAACTTGGGCTCAGGTGTTGGAGCCGAACTGGAATGGATGACTTAGGTATATGTATGGGCATATACCTAAGTAGTGTTAGTTGTTACTTCGTGATTGTATCTTTCTTTTGTGGATTATCCCTTGTGGATTCTGGGAGTCCTTCGGGGGTCTCGAGGTCCCTACTGAGTAGCATATACTCACCCCTGCATGGTCTATGCCCGCACTACGTTGTGTTGGATGCAGACGACGGACATCGCTGATCGTTGTAGAGGCTAGTTGAGCAGTCGGTACGTGGAGGTGGACCACTAGGCGGGACGTACACGGAGCAGACGACTAGACCCGAGGAGCTGAGGTGGCTATCTTTACCCACCCTTCAGGTGGGACTTCCAGTGGACGGCTTGACGTTGCTACTTTACTTTCAGTTGTTGTACTTCCTTTCATGTTGTACTTTACTTTTAGTTTGGGTTTGTATTCTGGCCCACTTATTTTTCCGCACTTACTTGTACTCAGTTTACTTAGTGTTTACTTCTGCTGGCTTACTCTGTGGTGTTTGTTTACTTTATAAAGGAAATGCCTTCACCTTTTTGTCGGGATTTACGCCTTGGTGCTAGTCGCCAGCCCTTGTCTTATGGGAGGCAGGTTTGGGGTAGTCACAGCACGGGCCCTGAGGACGGGTCGTGACATCAGTCTCTTCAACCACCTGTAAACCCTCCCTCTTCCTCTTCAAAAGGGAAGGAGTAATTACCTATTTATGATGTGGATTGAGTGTGGTTGTATATTTTGATAGGGCTTTTATAATTCTCTTTGAATCATGTAATAATCTTTCATTAATACAAATATTCTCTTTTGTCTCTTATTGTATTTATTTTTTCTAATCACAAAGGGGGAGAAAATACAACACAAGTAATTTAATATCCATATCACATTAATACCTACTACTGCATGTGTGATAGGATTATCTGTAACACCTATTTATTCTATTAACTTATCTCTCATTTTCATTATCTATAGTAATCTTATAATTATTCTAAAGTTTAATGGCATAATTTGTGATTATCAAAAATGGGGAGATTGTTGGACTCACCAGTTTTGATAATCCCAAATCATGTTTAACTCTATAATGGGTTAGTTGTTTGAAAATATAGTTCAATCTATTTTTACCTCATGAATTTGCTGAAATCAGTTTATAGTGCAAAAATTCTCTAAGTTAAAGGTCACTGCTGAAGGTTACTGGTAAGATGTCACTGTTTTTTAGGCCACTGTCACGGTCACTGTTGACAAACCAACAGCTGAACCTTACCGCTTGAAGTCATTGGTGAAAAGGTTGTCGTTGAAGACCTTACTGATAAAGGTTACCGTTATAAGAGCTACAGTTATAAAGTTACTGTTGGAAGTCACCAGTATAAGGTCACTGTTGTAAATCCTACCATTGAAGTACTTACTGAAGCATACAGATGCTGAGTCAATGTGATGGGTCACTGTTGTGAAAGGTTCCTTCTACAAAGAGTTTCTCTTAGAAGTCCATTATCAGACTTATTACTGGAAGTCTACTATTAAGTAGTCTACCGCGGAAGAGCTCTTTAGTGAAGTCTACTGTTGGTGAAGTCTACCATTGGTGAAGTCTACCATTGGTAAAGCCTACCGTTGGTGAAGTCTACCATTAATAAAGCCCATTGTTGGAAAAGTATACCATTGGCAAAGCCTACCGCTGGATACACCTACTGATAGAAGTCTACTGTTGATTAAGCTTTCTACTGAAGATGCTACCGATTGACAGGCTACTATTACCAGTCTAGTGATAACATATTATATACTTTATCCATTTTCTTAATATATTCATAACGGTCATATTTTATTGATTTCATGCATCTGATATTAATTAATATTGTTTGTAGACATATGAGGAGACCATATCTTGACAGTACAAGGTACGAGAAAGATTGCACATGATGTACTTACTCCTTTTTTCAGACCTCAAATATGAAAGAGAAAAAGACTGAGGAAGAAAGATATATAGAGGCATAGAGAAAAACAAAGAAGAGTCTAGAAGTTAAATGCATTACTGAAGAACAAGAAGAAGAACACTTCAGTGCATATACTGAAAATCAAAAATCTTCACGAAGATATTTTTGAAGAAAATATTCAAGGTTGAACTGTTGTGGTTAAAAGAACCCTTGTACCAAGAAGTTGAACATCTCAGTACCTAGAAGCCTATACCTGAAAGTTGCGACACTATGTTTTTTGGAGGCAACTTGCAAAGAAGAACAAAACCTTGATTTACTCAACTCCAAGAAGTCCAGAGTTGATCTTCAAACACACAGGGCATTCTAAACTCCATCCTAATTTCTTTGGCTCTACTGTGTTCCTTATTTTACATTTCTGAGCAGTGTGTGTTTGTTACACACACACAGTATCCTGTGCTTTAACTGGGGGATACTGAAAATATCTACTAAAAACTCTCCCACCTTTTTTTACCAAGCATAATTGTGGAAGAATCCTTGTGTGTCTTGGTTTCTTGTTTTCCCACATAGAACTGTGGTAAAGGTTGTAGAACTTGGATAGTTTGTAAAAACTATTGTAAACCCTGATACAGGTTATGTATCAAGTTTATTTATACAAACTTCTTGGTGTCAGGTGATCACCAAGTGGAGAGGATTAGGTCTCGGCTTGAGATTTAACCTCTTGTTTATATTTTTGTGCTAATCCTCATATACTCTATTTTATTTTATCCATTGCTTATAGTTTTCAAAGATAGAAAACGGTTTTTACATTCAATCTGATAGTTAGTTTTTGTTAGTGTGTATATATGCTTAATTCAGTAAACCTATTTCAAAAGTTGAATTAGTGATTATATTGATTCAACTAAGGACTAATCAACCTTAGAGAAACTTGTTGATCAATTTAACATTTATATCTCCACTGCCTTAATTTACTAGCCTGTTTTTAATTGGGGGATTTTTATCATAATGTTTTTTAACGGAAATTTTAATTGGAACTCAATTCACCCCATCTTGATTATCCACTCCGACCAACAACATGCATCAGTTCAAACCTTTTTTATCAAATGTTTAAGGGTTAGCTTGAAAATTAAATTGGAAATGAATACCTCATTGTCGATATGATTTTTTTACAAGATGTGACGGACATGGGATGAATGTTCCTAGAGATTGTTTGACCGTATGAATAGCTGCAACATCAATTAGAACAGGTATCTCAGCACTCAGATCTAAGTCTATATTAATTGACACTTTGACATGATCTGTCGGAAGTGTTCTATTGTGCAGCATGTCGTTTTGGATATTGAACATTGTATCCCTCGCTATAAGGAGATGGGTGGGTGTTGGTAGATATAAATCAAAATAATTTTCACCCTATAGAATATCAATACAGGAAAGGTATCAGTGTCATGTGTCTATCTGATTCACATTTCATAGAAAAAATTATTAGAAAATTGACAACCTCAGTTAAGAATTGTTTTTGAGGGGAATGGCTCACCTAAAAACTAGTGGGGGTGGTGCGAGATCTTCACGTGCGGGTTGTTCATGTGTTTTTTCTTCTCTTTGCCTCCCCACATCAAACTTTATATCAGCTCTATATAGTATTTAAATTCTTCTTGAAAAATTTCTAATGTTTCTCTCATCTTTTTCATTTCCTCAGTTTGATCCTCCACTTCTTTTTTTCTCAAAACGTGTCCGAGGTGTCACCCCAAAACCCACACCTCTGATAAGGCCATACATTTCTGGCTACTTCAAGGCCACTGAAAGAATTTCAAAATTTGGTGTGGGTGTTGTTGATTCTTGTGACTATATCAGATAGAAAATATTGGAAAATAAGTAATCATTGTTATGTAATAGTGATTTAAAGCAAAACAAATTTATATTATGTTATACTATCACATGTTTCCCACAATTTTTGTGTGTTTTCATCTTTTAGTTTTCCATCTTTAGTTAAACGCGCTCCTTCCCTAGCACATGGTGTGGGATGGAAGTGGTTGTGTATTTAAACTCTTCAAGTTGTATATAAACAGAAGAACATATTTATTGTGTTGTTTTATGTCACATAAAAATATTATGGTAGATTTAAAATATGTTCCAAATTTTTTTCAAGTGATGCATACCCCATCCTTGCTTTGTGGTAGGGGTATGCTGGTTTTGATTCTAGTTGTTTATTTTTAGCACTCAGTTTTTGTTTCATAAATAAAATATTGTCAATCAAAGTGATGAATACACGTACTGTCAAGCAACATATTACCAGACACAATGTACCTGAAAAGACTACTTCGCACGATGACTAGTAAACACATCCCACGATGCTTGGGTTATTAGGTGTGCATAAATAAGAGTTGGGTGTGGTTTTATTTTCCCTTCAACATATTTATGATGATATTTCATTAAAAGTGTTCAAAAAACCCAGTGAATATTTCCAACAACCCTTAAGAAATAGTCTTTGTGCGATTCATCTATTATAAATGAACTCTGCAAGAGATGATGAAGTTTAAGTCAATGTTTCATTATTTTATTTTATTAAATTAAAGAAATGATATCATAATTTTACCGTAATATCTCCCCACATCAGTGTCTTAATCTCATCCACAACATGGTTACATGAAGTTACATAAATTGCCAAGCATTTCTGAGTGATGATTCCAATGTAACTACTGAACATGGCCTTTTTGGAGTTAACATGTTGGCCCTGCTTATTCCATCCAATCTCGTATTTTATGCCTTTCTCTTTAGCCTCAATGATTTTTTATAATACCATCAAACTACGACACTCCTATTTTTTTTGCATTGTTGGTGTTTCTTCACCTTTCATTTCCTCAGATCCACCATCATCAATATGTTCCTCTGGCTCCAGAGGTCTAGCATCGACATGTGCATATGGTGGTTGTACCTCTACACTGGGAGAAACAAAAAGTTGAGAAACCTATTGTTCATTTGAACTATGAGAAGCAGTAGGTTGAGAAAACTATTGTTCTTGGGAATTGGGAGCATCATCACATGCAGAAGTCATTATCTAGAAAATTGGTTTAACATTTAATTTAGATAACATAAAAGTAGTAGCGAACAGATATTAACATAAGGCAATAAGTTGAGAAACCTATTGTTCATTTTCATTGTGAGCAGCAGCAAGTTGAGAAACCTGTTCTACATGGGGATTGGGAGCATCATCATGTGAAAAAAGTCATTATCTTCAAAAGTGGTTTAACATTTAAATTAGATAACATAAATGTAGCAATAAACATATATTAACATAAGGCAACAAGTTGAGAAACCTGTTGTCCGTCTGCACTGCAAGCAGCAGCAGGTTGTGAAACCTATTGTGTATGGGGATTGGGAGCATCATCCCATGCAGTAGTCATTATCTGCAAAAGTGGTTTAACATTTAATTTATATAGCATAAAATTAGTAGTGAATAGATATTAACATAAGGTAACACGATGTATATTAGAAAAAATATATAACCTGATTATTGAACTCTCTTTTTTTAAAAGGTTGAAGGGATCTGACCCCTCTATAGATTATCCAAATCCCTTCATTGTGGTCTCTTATGACATAAAAAATGCTATCTACACTGGGACCACTGCTAAATTATTTCAACATCCTAATGAAAGGGTCATCCTCCATTGAATTTTCATCTAACTCTTCAGTGGTTTTGGTCGATAACAGAACAATTGACTCATTTTGGTTTGCAAGATCTAGAACCTAAAATACTTGTACTGCATATGATGCCATTATAAATGGTTCATCTTTGTACCCTTCCTTACTGAAATCAACTTTCACAAATCCCAACTCATTTATTTTAACAACACTTCTGTTATCAACCTACTTTCATTAAAAAATCGAAACTTAGAATGTCGTATAATCCAACTCCCATATTTTTTTGATGATGCCAAAATATGACATATTCGCATAAATTGGATTTCTGTCCTTAGCACCAGAAACACACATCACTTCATCCACAAGTGTAACTCCACTATTCTGTCTGGTATTTTCTTCATCATTTTCATTAGTATAGAATGTATAACCATTGATTACATAAGAATTGTAATATAATACGTACACACTTGGTCCTCCATCTAGCCATCAAAGTCATTCTAAAATTGAGTTTGGATTTTGATTTGACTCCTTAAAAATATGGTTCTTAAACCATCCTATAAACTGTTGATTATGTTTATTTGACATCCAGTTTTCATCCCTTGATAGATTCGAATGCCTAAGAATTTCTTTGTGAGTTTCAACTTATGGGTCAACGTCCAAAATATTATGCAAAATGTAAAGTTGGGCCTACTCCCGATCTATAATATTGATTTTGACAACCTCCTTTCCAGCAGTTCCTTCACCCGCAATTCTCCCAATGTGATGAGATTTCGTTAGACCAATGCTTTGCACACCAGACAGGTATTTGGTATAAAATTCAACGAATTCCTCAACAATATATCACTCTGCAATAAAAACCTCTGGCCGACTTTGATTTTTTACATACCCTTTCAAAATATTCATATACCATTCACTGGGGTACATTCATCTATAGTGCATAGGACCACATAGCCGAATCTCTCTCACTAAGTGAACCATCAAATGAACCATCATATCAAATAATGTTGGTGGGAAAAACATTTCCAATTCACATAATATGACGACAATTTCTCTTTCCATAGTCGGAAATTTCATCAGGTCTATAACTTTTCTACATATAGCTTTAAAGAAGAAATAGAGCTTTGTTAATGTATGATAGACATTATTGGAAAAAATGCAACGTAAAGCTTTAGGAATTAGATCTTGCATCAAAACATGGCAGTCGTGTGATTTCATACCTTTTAACTTTAAATTGTGCATTGACACGATGTTCTTGATATTCGAAGAATACCCCTCTAGAACCTTTACGTTATTCAAGAAGTTGTAAAACCGATATCTCTCCTTCCTAGAAAGAGTGTAAGTAATATGAGGAAAAAAATGTTTGTTTTTCACCCTTCATTGGTGTCAAATCTTCTCGTATTCCCATGTCAACCATGTCCAACCAAGCCTTAATTTCATCCTTTGTTTTGTCGGGTGCATTTAGCAATGTGTCGATGACACAATCACATAAATTTTTTTCAACATGCGAAACATCAAGAAAATATCTAACGTATAGACAATTCCAGTATGGTAATTCAAAAAAAACTAATTTCTTTTTCCAACCGGTTTTCATAATGCTTTTCAAAAATGGTTTTCCAAAAGTAGTGTCCACATCTTTAACTTTCTCACATAGTTGATCACCTGTTAGTGGAGATGGTGGTATATGTTATTTTGAACTTCCATCGAAATATGTCATCCATGATCAGTACTTATGTCATTGGGGTAGAAATCTACGATGTCCTAGAAACAGTTTTTGGTGAATGTTTCAACCTAATTAATTGTGTACCTTGTTTGCAAATGAGACACCCAAAAGTTCCTTTAATGCTATATCCTGACAAATTTCCATAAGCAGGAAAGTCATTTATCATACCGTACAACATGGCTCTCAACGTGAAATCTTCATTTCTGTATGCATCATGCATCATTACACCTGAATCCCACAATAATTTCAAATTCGTGATCAATGGAGACAAATAAACATCAATATCATTACCCAGTTGTTTTGGTCCTGATATAAACATAGATAACATAACGTTTTTTTGTTTCATGCATAACCACAGTGGAAAGTTATAATTTACCAACATAACTAGCCATGTACTATGAGTACTTCTTTGAAAACCAAAAGGATTCAATCCATCTGTAGATAACACAAGACGAAGCTTTCTCACCTTGTTTCCAAAGTCAGGATACTCCTGATCAATTCTCTTCTGCTGAGGAGATTTTTCCAGGTACCATTGTTTTCCATATTTATTTCTTCTATATGTGTGCCACGTCAATTGCCCTATAGTCTCCTCACTTCCATATAGGCGTCTAAACCTTGGAATGATTGGAAGGTACCATGAAAATTTCATAGGACTAGATTCATCTTTATTTTATTGAGAATCACTACACTTTGGGCATTCTCTAAGTGATTTGTGGTCCTTGAGAAATAGTATAAAGTCATTTAGGTAGGTGTGTATTCTTTTAGAGATCATACCCATCGAGCGTAGCATTCATTTGGCGTTGTATGTCCAGATCTGGAGCTCATTATCTTTTGGGAGCATGTCATTCAAGAGAGAAAGTAATTCCATAAAACTGGTTTCACTCCATCTGTTGCCTACTTTCAAATTATACAACTTCAGTACGGCTGATAATGTTGTATATTTAGTGAAACCATCATTCAATAACGTCTTTGCACAACTCTTTAACTGCTCAAAAAAATTTGGGCAATCACGAAGTTCATATTAAATTGTCCTTGTCATTTCCTTAATACAATCTTCATCATCATGCACATCTGTAATCACATCCTCAATACAGTATTCTTCATTTTCCATGCTTGTAATCATATCAAATGATCTATAAAACATATTGTTATCCCAGTCACTAGATACATTCTTTTTTCCCTGTGTTTATTCCAACATTTATAACTTATCGATCTATTACATGATAGATCAAGTGTTCATACAACTCCTATTTACTAACTTGTCTTGAATAACAATAGAGTAAACATAGACAAAGGATTTGAGAAGGATCATATGCATGATCTTTTTCAAACTTGATGAACTCTTTCACTCCATCTTCATACTATTTTGTCAAACAATTGGCATCTATCCATTCTTTATTCATATACATCCTATTTGATTCGGTGATATTAATATTTAATAAAATAAATACACAAAACATTGATATAAAAATTAACCAAGGCTAAAAAAGTTATAACCTTTAAATATCCTTTGAAAACTATTTATAAAATCATAGTTTAAATCCCATTAAAAACCAACTATTTACAAAAATTCCTCTTTAAAATAACAAACCCTTTTTAAAAAAACAAATTAGTTCCAAACATCCTTTATCAAAACCCCTTTTTCTTTTTTAAACCATTTTAAATCAATTTAAAACAAAAAAGGGTATGTTGAACACATATAAGTTTTTAAGAATCATTTCAGAACACTTGAATCATTTTAAAAGTGAACCCCTAACAAAATAACTAAATGCCATTTTCACTTCCCTCTGTATAGGCAATGAAAATCATTGATGGCCTCACGCTTTATATGTCTCCTGACACCCCTTATCTAGCTCTGATCACTAGTTTTCAATGTTCATCTCATCAACCTTATGGACTGGCCAACCCATCACAGGTGGGTGAACTCCTTCTCCAGTGTTCTGACCCCACCACTGGCTACTCAAAACCATATTCACATTTAAAATTATGATTAGAGATTAACACCATCACACTCACACGTGAACACAACAACTTGCTAACTTATTCACATGTATTATTATGAGTAGAGATTAACGCAGTCACACTCACCCTTTTTGAACCTATAGACTTACTAACCTATTCACATAACATTTATATATCCTGATATATAATATTTTACCCAATGCATTGGTGGGAAATATAGGTATTACCCATCTCATAATACATAAAAAATTTTTCCACTTGAAAATCAAACATTCATTATCTCATAAAAAACCCATATCAATAGGAGAAAATAAATTCACAATGAAGAAGGGAACCATGTGATTAAGGAAAAATATAATAGTAAAGAAACCCAATATTAATAGTTACACTAATAAAACAATCATAAGGGGTATGTAATCAATATAATAATTTAATCCTCTATATAGAACCACCGACCAAGGAACAAAATTTCATGGGATATACCCTAGGTACTAGTGTGTGATGATCCAAAACAGAACTATAACTACATGAACCAACATTTGATATATGTTTCATCCAACAATAAAATGATCCACCCAATTAAACCATACTTAACTCATCATAATGGAACCTTCCCACTAGCCTTGTCTTAAACAAAACTAGGGGGACCATAGAAGTGTGTGTACCAACTAGGGTAGCATGAATCAAGACCTCTCACCTAGACACCCAAGTTACCATAAAAAACAACCATATAGGTGAGAAATAAATCGCGATAATTACTAAAATAATTCCTCGCACCTCACCTCCAACACCATCACATATAACATCCCCTTTTCACATCATACATCTATCATATAAATAATCAATAACCCATAACTGGTGAAACAAATATAGGGGAAATCATTGAGGGTCACATGAGAAATAAACCATTTACTTTTTAATGTAAACAATGGGTCTTCACATGAAAACCAGCTTAGTATGTAGAGTCTCATTACCCTTCTTTAAAGTCTCATCATTTCAATGATTTTGGAAGCAATTGAAAAAATACCTTTTTCTCTCCAAAACATTCTCCAAGCACAAGATAACCCATACATTACTATACTTTAATTGATAATAAATTTATAAAGTATACACATTCCATGAATTATAAAATAAAGGAAGAGAAAAGAAACACCTACTTTAAAATGAATGATAACCAATACACAATATTTCACCCCCATGGAAAACACTCAAAAAATGTAAAGCCCTAAATCCTCATGAAAAATGAATTTCAGTTCCTGGGAGAAGGATAAATCTATGGGAAATATAGAAGAGACGAGGGATGGGGAGATAAATGAGAAAGAGTGGGAAGAATGCTTGAAATGGAAAAATAATTTTTTTTCTTAAATAATTCAAAAAAAAACACATAACATGAACTTAAGAAATCATAGAATATTATGATTCTCATTTTCCAAAATAAATCATTTCATAATAACATATAAATTGTGACTAAAATATCACTACATGGGAAACAATCCTAAGATGATAAATATAAGTGAAAATACAAGCCTTTTTAAAATAAGTTTTTAAAACATTAAAGTGAAAATTATATTTTAATTTTTTTTAAGGGAAATAAATTACTATTGAAAACATTATTATAAATAGTTCCTAATAAAAAATTATTAAATAAATACAACGATTTTAAAAATGAGAAGTAAAAATACCTTAAAAATGTTTACTTTTAATAGAATCCTTAATAATTCAAAATTGAAAAGGACCTAATGTATTCATGGGGAAAGGCCTCTGTAATATGGTAAATAAGAGACCCCTAAGTCATGGTGTTGTAGGTGTGTGAGAAAATAAGATTTTTTGGGGAACGATCTATGACCTAATAGGGGATGAATAGTGTGGTGATGAAATTCATGTTTGGAAATTCATTGTAGGTGTTAACTCATCATGATAGTTTGTAATTTGAGTAATGATTAGTTGTGGTTCATGAAAATCCTATAGATTTTTTGGTCACTAACAAGCTCGTGTAAGGATATGGAGAGTCAAACTATAAGAGTCATGTCTGGGTAAGAGGATGGATCCTTGAGTTATTCCATTGGGTTCGGTGATGTGAGCATTTATGGGAGTAGTTGCCAATGATTGTGAGTGTCAATATTCAGCTGACAATAAGATATGTTCATGCTTATGTTTTGGTAGTGATGTAATTTCTTGGTGCACATTGGGAGTGGTGTGTATGTGAACCTAACTCGTAGATAGGGAGGTTGGTTTTGTGTATGTTCATAAGTGGATGAGTTGCACTGGTAGATGATAGATACGCATGTAATGGCATCGATTAGAGGAGATCAAGAATGAATCAATGATTACAACCTATAGAGCGGGGCTTGGGTTGTTAGGGGAACTTGGTGATGGGTGCTAGTATGGTTTGTCATTTAGTTCATGGGTTGAATCATGTGACAAATCATAATGAAGTTTTATGTAGACATATACACTTGGGAAAGTAAGAAAACTTGGTATTATTTAGACATCATTTGAGAAACATATACTATGATATATTGATTGGACTGAAAAGGTATTGAGAAGGAAGAAAATGCCTAACATTTGAGTTTTTTGAATCGTGGGCGAATTCAAGAAGAATATTGGAATCAGGAGTATGATGTGTAGGCTCAATGTCCCAAGATAGTCGAACAAGACCTCTAGAGACACTTCTTAGGGATGATAAGTCATTATAGGGAGAGATTGTAATGGACTCATACTTTCTAGTTTTGTTATCCCTTATTTTCAGCCATTCTGTTATGTGATTTTAGTTATTATCTTTTAGGGTGAAATCATTCCCATTGTTATGTATGTTGATACCCATTTGGTCATCGCCAACCTATGGTGATCAAGAATGGGCTTCAGGCCTTGTACTGGGCCATCTGGGTGACATGTCATGGTGAACCGTGCTAGGTTGTTACATATATTCACATGAATACTTCTGGGAATGAACATTTTCATCACCATCTGAATCTTGTTCTCTTTTGAAACTAGAGGCTCAAGCTTAATCTACTACATGGTGTGATACTATTTATTATATATTGTAATTGTTAACCTCAAAATTTCATAGCTCACATAGAAAAAACATGTTATGTAGAATATCTCATAATAATCCTTTTATTAGAGCATGAAAACATGAATTTCTCCATCATAGTGTGTTCACATGGACTCCATGTATACTTAATCATTCATACCGAGATGTCCTATATGGCATGGAAATCACAAAGTTGGTAGAACCACCAAGGTCTTCCTAAGCCACTTCATGAAAAGTATAAAATCTCCATGACATGAATAACTCTTACACATTGTACATAGATAAACAGTGGGATAAATAAACAATACGGACAGGAAGATAAATCTCAAAATAGGTAGTAGATTATCTAGTGACCCATTGTCCCTCAGGTTCTAAGGAGACACCCAGTCCAACCAACACTACAAAATATTTAATTTTTTCCAACAGAGACATATCTTTTGGTAAAAATACATTTTCTGTTGGTAAAACATTTTAACAAACACATATGTCCCTGTCACTAAACTGTCATTAAAAACTCTATCGCTAAATGTTTTTGCGATAGATAAAATGGTTATGTTACAATTATAATAATATCAACAGATAATATATGTGTTGGTTAAAGTTTTTAGCAACATATTTTATGACAAATTTTTCTTTTGGTAATAATATATAATTAATATTTATAAATTACATTTGAATAAAATTTACAAATTTTTATTTCTAGTAAAATTCCATATTATCTTTATTAATTTATCATATATAATCCATCTATTTTAATTATTAAACCTAAGAATATTTAAAATAATGTTCAAAATTAGAAAAAAAATTATAATTATATTAATAATGAAATTTAATACCAAATGAATCGATACAAAAAACACAGAATCCAACCCCCAACAATATTCATCACACCTCCCCCCGACAAGTACCAATGACCAATCCATGCCTTGGACCCATCCCTACCCTAGTTCCAACGAGCCATATCCAGCACCAAAAACCCATCCACACCCCAAGACCTGCGAACCAACTCCAGCTATACCACAACCTTCAACGCACTAGCACCTGCGACCCATCCATGCCCCAGGACCAACGAGCCAGCTCCATCACCTGTAAGAAACCTCAAGTGTCTTTTATACCACAAATTCCAACTCCAAGATCTTCACCACACAAAAATAAAGAGCATACAAAAAATGATTCATCTCAAGTACCAATGATAAAAAAAAATCCATCCAGGTGAAATACTAGCAAGAGACCTCAAGTCGCTGATACATCACACACTTCAGGTCCAATATCTACATTGAAAACAACCAAAAAGAATACCTACAAATTAATGAAAAATATCTACATGAATTGAAAAAAAATAGAAATAAATGGAAATATAAAAAAAATGATTTCCATAGTGATAATCTTTCATCATCCATGTTGACATCTCAAGGATTTGAGAAAAGGATAAAACTTCACCAAAATGAAACTCAAATAGTGAATTAAATAGATCCACTGCATGTTTTTCAATGAAATGAGAAAACAAACAAGTGGAAGCTCATAACTAAGATTAAAACACAAAACTCACCTATTCCCATAATTGAATGCCTGAAAATGGAAGCCTTTAATAATGGCATTTAAGCTCGGCTCTAGAGGGATGAAGGTGATGCCCAAACTTCTGGCTTTCTCTTTAGGAACCTTCTAAGTAATAACTTAAAAAGAAATGAAATAAAATCCAAATAGTGGCATTACCCATACATTACACATGACATGTATAAAAATAAAACTAAAATTATATTTTTAAATTAGCCATACAATATACTTGTTAAATTTGACACCATATCCTTTATTGTGCCCTAAAATTTCAACAACCATAAAATGATAAATAGACATTCAGTCAATGAAAAAATACAACATGGTGTTAGTAGTCCATATAAATTAACACAAAAAAATACCTTGCATTGAGGCACTTATTCAAGTCTATTCAGAAATCATAATGCATGGAAAAACCTAACATGTCGAAGTTAATTAAAACAATTTATCATTACCTTGTAATCACATATCTTCAATCTTAAATTCTATTTCTCAACAAAAGTATGCCCACGTGATGGACCTACCTCTGCAAACAACATAAAAAAAGGGGTTTGAAAATTTAAGAAGTGTGACATACTTAACAGGTCGACATCGAAGCTGTCGACCAACCTCCCCTCTCGATAGCAGAGATGTCTCAACATCCCCACTCCACAAATAGCATCCCATCTCTTTGAGAACTATTGCCACACGACCACCCTTTCCCTGGATGACTGACACTACCGCAGCTCCTTCCCAACACTACCTTCTCCCCTTCTCCAGCTCCACCTTCTCCCCCGACCATCATCTCTGCCACCACCTCTCATGTCGCTTTTCACCACCTTCTGCTACTTTTCATGCAACCCGCAAGTATAAAATCATTTATAAAATTTGTTTTCATTCACTTATTGAAATGAATTTGATCTAATTATACAACCTTGATTTATTATATTTGGTTTACCAATCATATTTTCTAATTTTCAAATAGTTCTGATTCTATTCTCTAAATTATTAGTAACTTGGTTTAATTCCAGTCCTTCAAATACCTTTGTGTTTCTCTACATATCATTTTATTTTATTTAATATGAAGCAATTAATTTATACAAATTATAAGAAAATCCATTTCATTGTATTTTTTTATTCTTCCTGACATATAGAATTATTTACAAAATATATGAATGAAGAAGGTACATGTAATGGCCCAGACCTCTCTGGTCTATTCCTTTTTGAAAATAAGGTGTATGAGGTGATTTGGGAGGTCAAGGTGACTTATCCCCAACATTTTTGCCAATTTTCCAGTTCGGTGAACAGTTCCAACGGTAGACAGTTGTGAACAGTGAAATGGTAACCTTCTGTGAATAGTGCATCGGTGATGAAACGCACGACCGATTATCGCCTATCGACCGGTCAAAGTTCCAGTGCTCTGCTAATGTGTATAGCAGCACTCAGGTCGAATCCTCGGCGATGATACTTTGTAATAGTCATTTATTTTTTGTTGATTGTATTTTGATTATGGGGGTTTGTTTGCAGATATTAATTGAAATGATTGATTTACTATAATTGATTTAACAAATTGATAAAGATTGGGGTGAGTTCATTATTAGGGAGTTAAGCTTTTGATATCCTTGAGCTTTGCTTTATATTGCATTTAAATTAACACCCACTTCACAAGTTGAAGTCGATTAGAATTCATAAGTGTTAAAACTTTAATCCAAGCCTTAACTTAACTAGGATTCTAATCTCAATCAGTACTTGTTTATGGTAGTGTATTTATGGTTCTAATAATCCATGAAAACCACATGTTAAACAAAATATGTCATTAATCCATGACATATTAAGTCCAACATACACAATGTTAAATTAACGAATACTCATAGAGAAAATACTCTCAATCACTTAACATCCCTAAATTTTGACTCACCCCAATGGGTGTTTAATAGTCTGGTTATAATAATTATGATGATAAATTAAGAATAGAAGGAAAATAAATGGATTAGAAAATAGTGGTACGTCGAACACACACACACGAACAATGATGATAATTAAAAAAAGATTTTCGATTGAATGAGGAAGAAAAAGAAGGGGATGGGATTCAACTGAATTTAAACTATTTTAAGAACATTAATATTAAACTACAGAAGGTGGATGAGAATAAGAGATATTGAAGAAGAAATTTTTATTAAAACAGAATTACAAAAGAAATGACTTACAAAATTACATCAATGAAGAACATAAAAGTAAATGAAAACAAAGAGAGGGGGAATGGTATCTCAAGTGAAAACATGAGTATGGCAGGTCCTCCCAAGCCTTTTTCAAGGCTTTGGTCGTGCCAATATGATCTCATCTCTTCTGAAATGCCAACCCCTTTCAAGGAGTATAGGGTGATGTGTTTATAGCCCAAGGAAGTGGACTATTTGCATTCTCAATCTGTCCCTCCACTTGGATCGATTATTTGAACATCTAGAAAGCAGAATCTTGAGATATCACTTTCTTCAAAGTTGTAGATAATAATGTTGGTAGACTACTCTCAAAATTTGGTGGAATTTGGACCTATGTAGCCAAAGTTATGGTCGGCGGATTAAACAATTTTAATCCGTCCATTTCAATCCAGTCTTTTTGAAGTCCAAAATGTGAAAGGGTTTTTGAATAGTAAGATGCCTTCAAAACCGAATGGTTTCTTCAACAAAGTCGGCCGCCTATATCTCCTATTTCACACTGCAAAATATTAGCTCTATTGGATGTCCACATCAGGATAAATATCAATATTTGTGTGCTTTTATTTCTTGGCCAGAATGGTGGGCTAGATTTCAATGCATCATTTGGTCCCATTTTTGTTATTATTAGGCCTTGAAATTTTTATCCTGGACTCCTTAAATTGTCCCCCGAACTATGGTGGAGAATAATGGAATTTGGACTTCTGTATTTATCCTAGTAAATCAATCTTCATGAATAGTCCAGTTTCTTCACAGATTCCTTGGTCTTGTTTGTGAGGACCATATGACCCTTCAAATGGAAGAATTGGTTCATGGTACCTTCTAATGAAATGTTGAATATTTACAGGAAAATCCTAAAAAACAAGAACCACACAATTTGGATCAGTATAGTTATAGTTATTATTAATACAGTAAACTGACTCAATTGGACTACTTCTAAAAATGCTCAAAAATTATACTTAATATTAAAACATTAATATTTCACACAAATTATGCACATTTCATATAAAATTAGTAATGAGTATATAATAAGTCATGAAAATATTAATAACATCAACCCCCCACACTTAGTATTGTTCATGTCCTCATGTGCAACAAATATAAAAACATAACAAAATCATTTTCACTCACCAACAGATATTAAAATTTTGTTTTCTCCAATCAGGGGAGGTTTAGACTATTTCACTCATCCATTTTTAATTCCACCACAAGTTATTACAGAAAAAATGTTCCAAAACTAATTCATTTTTTCATGCTCAAATTTAGAAATGGAAAATGTGGACACTCAAAGCTCACACCTCTCAAGATGATAAAATTCATTTGTGGAGGTTCACTCTTTCACCAACCAAAACTAAAAATCTTAGAGTTTGAAAGAGCTCCCAGCTTACAATACCTATCCAAAGTACACAAGAATCAAGAGGTCTTTTTAAGGGGGGGTTTTGTGGCTATGGGACGGTAGGAATATAATGTCCAAGATAGAGAAAAAGATGGTTAAAACACCAGTATGGAAAAAGCAATACACATTTTTTTTGAAATAAAACATGGAAGAAAATAAAAACACATACTTACAAGGGAACGATTGTGTGAAGAAAGACACAATAGAGGACTAAAATTTGAAGGGGATGAGAAGATTAAATATTTACAAACCACAAAACTTCTCTCAATGACATAAGAATATAATGCAAGTGTTCTTTTTCTTCTTCTTTTTTTCTCTCTTTTTTCGAAAGTTGAACTTGGAAAAGATCACACACTCATATCTCAGCCCATGATTGATCTCCTCACGACACTAATTGTAATAGTTATAACAAGATAAAAGGCTGAGAAATAGTGATTTTTGACCTACCCAAGACACAACTCATTCTTATTTTCATTTTTTTATTTTTTTTTTATTTTTTTGATTTTTTTCATCATTTTTTATTTTTTTTAACACTTGTCAATAACATTTACAAAATTACATAAATGGAAGTACATTACATTCCCCAAAACACACTGAATGACAACCTCTCCCCTACACTGAAATAGATGTTTTCCCTCAAGAAGATGATAACTCGTTGAAAATCAATAATAGGGTAACCTAACAATGAAATCCATTCCCCCCACACTTAAATTTCAAAAAATTGTGCAATGAAAATTCATGTTGATATTGGGTGGGAAAAGGTATTGGGCTTGTAATGTGGATGTCAAAGAAAAGGTTTTCATAGGCTCGAATGAGCTTTCAAAATGAGGATTAATGTAAGGGAAATGGAAGGCTATTTGGTTATTGTGATTCTCATGTGATTCAGAAAATGCCTCTATCATATTAATGCACACTAAAGTAGGAAATTCGGCTTGAAGGTCCACAAACTCAAGATTCACAAATAGAGGTGAATAAACACATTTTGAAAAGATGGTCATAGGTGTCCTTGGCATGAAAGCTAATGTTGGTTCTCACGGTTGGAGAAAATCATTTTCCAAATCAAAAATTGAGCATTAAAAATTTGTTGGTTCTGACACACTATTCTTTATTCAAAGTCACGATGAAAATACAAACTTTTTGAGATGAAAACATGTCTGTTGACTCCCCAAAAAGGATGGAAAAAATTCCAAAACTCAATGGTGAGTAAACATGACTCGTAATTTTTTTGTATTTTTTTTGTTATGATTCTCTTTTTTTTTTTTTAGATTTTTTTTAGTTTTTAATAAAGACACACTCACACAAAAGAGAAAGTGAAAAAGAAAGGGTTTGATAAAGAAAGTTGTAAAAAATGAAAGAGAGAGGAAGAAGAAGAAAGAGGTAGAGAGAGGAAGATAGATAGAGAGAGTTAAAGGGAAAGAGGTTCCCCCTGGTTTGGATTTGGCAGGTCGTCATCTCCATCAAGTGGTGGGTCGACTACAGAAGTTGGGGATCCAATGGAAGTCGATGTTGATCCAGGATTGTGCGTCCTCTCATGGTGATGCTTTAACTGATGTCCATTAACCGTGAATGTCCATTAACCGTGAATGTCCTTTTGGAAGAGGGGTCTTGGACTTGCACTACACCAAACGGGTAAACATTAGTAATAACAAAAGGACCTTACATGGGTGAAGACGAAATCGAGAGTTGAAAAGCAATACCTTTTTTTCCTTCATGGAATACCTTTCTCAGGATGTGTTTGTCATGAAGTACCTTAGCCTTTTGTTTGTACAGAGTGGAATTCTCATAGGATTCAAGTCAAAGCTCCTCCAGTTCAGCCAATTGAAACAATCTTTCTTCACCAGCTTTTTCAAGATCAAAATTACAAGTTTTCACTGCCCAAAATGACTTATGTTGGATTTCAACTGGAAAATGACATGTTTTACCAAAAACTATCCTAAAAGGAGACATCCCAATGGGTGTTTTATAGGCAGTTCGATAATCCCAAAGTGTTTCACCAAGTCTTTCAGGCCAGTCTTTTCTAGTGGGTTTTACAATTCTATCAAGCACTTTTTTCACTTCTCTATTAGAAAGTTCAGTCATTCCATTTGTTAGGGGGTGATATGCAGTTGAAATTTTATGTACAACCCCATTCTTTTTCAAAAGAGATTCCATGGTTCTATTACAGAAATGGGTTCCTAATTCATTGATCAATGCACGAGGCGTGCCAAATCTGTAGAAGATGTGTGTCTTTAGGAACTCACTAATAGTATGTGAATCATACTTTCCAGTGGGTTTGGCCTCGACCCACCTAGAAACATAATCAACTGCAATAATGATGTATGAGAATCCATTGGATGGGGGAAATGGTCCCATGAAATCGATACCCCAAACATCGAAGATCTCACAGAAAATTAAAGGCTTTTGGGGCATTTCATTTCTCTTTGAAATTGTGTCAAACTTTTGGCAAGTGGGACATGATTGACAGAACTCATGTGAGTCCTTAAAGAGTGAAGGCCAGAAGAATCCAGAGTCTAGGACCTTTCAGGAGGTCCTTTGTAGTCCAAAGTGGCCACCACCAGGCATTGAGTGATAGAATTTTAAGATAAAGGAATGTTCATTTTCATCGACACGTCTCTTTATTACCATGTCAGCCCCAGTTTTCCAAAGTTTATTTTCTTCCCAAAAATAGTATTTTGAATCACTTTTCAACTTAATTTTCTGTTCTTTTGAAAAAATTTGAGGAAAAACACCAGAAACAAAGTAATTTACAATTGGGGCATACCATGGTATTTTTAGAGTGAGAGATGAAAGGTGCTCAGTGGGGAATTTAGGATCGATGATTTCAGAATGAGAAGAATTAGAAATTCTACACAATTGATCAGCCACAGGGTTTTCTTTTCCTGATCTATCTTTGATTTCAAGGAAAAACTCTTGGAGCATTAGGATCCATCTTATTAGCCTCGGTTTTGAATCACTTTTCTTGAGTAAGAACTTTATAGCAGAATGGTCTGTGAAGATGATGATTTTGGCACCTAAGAGATAGGGCCGGAATTTATCTAAGGCAAAAACCAGTGCTAAAAGTTCCTTTTCAGGGACAGTGTAGTGAAATTGAGTTTCATCCAATGTTTTTGAGGCATAATAGATGACATGAGGAATATTTTCTCTTCTTTGACCAAGAACAGCCCCAACAGCTCTATCAGAAGCATCACACATCAATTCAAAGGGTAAGGACCAATCTGGGGGTTGGATTATCGGGACAGATGTGAGAGCAGTTTTGAGTTCAATGAAGGATCTCTTGCAAAACTCATCGAAATGGAAAGTAACATCATTTTGTAGTAACCGAGTGAGTGGGAGGGAAATTCTACTGAAGTTATGGATGAATCGCTGATAGAAACCGGCATGACCGAGGAATGAACGGATGTATTGAACAGAATTGGGTTCAGGAAGTGATTGGATCACTTCAATTTTGGCAGGATCAACTTCAATACCATCTTTTGAAACTATGTTCCCTAGAACAATCCCATTTGTAACCATGAAGTGACATTTTTCAAAATTTAACACAAGGTTACACTTGACACACTTTTGGACTAGAGAGAGTGAATTCAAACAAGATTCAAATGACTCACCATAAATGGTAAAGTCATCCATGAATACTTCCATGCAGTGTTCAATGAATTCTGAAAAGATACTCATCATACATCTCTGGAATGTTACAGGAGCATTACAAAGGCCAAAAGGCATTCTTCTATATGCATATGTTCCAAAGGGGCATGTGAAAGTAGTCTTTTCTTGGTCCTGAGGTGCGATTGGAATTTGGAAGTAGTCGGTGTATCCATCAAGAAAGTAATAGTGTGAATTTCCAACTAAGTGTTCCAGCATTTGATCAAGGAATGGAAGAGGGTAGTGATCTTTTCTTGTTTCAACATTCAATTTCCTATAGTCGATGCACACACGCCATTTGTTTTTCACTCGAGTTGTGACTACCTCTCCATGTTCATTTGTGACAATAGTTATCCCACCCTTCTTAGGTACAACTTGAATTGGACTAACCCATTCACTATCAGAAATTGGGTAGATAATACCAGCTTGAAGAAGCTTGGTGATCTCTTCCCTAACTACCTCAAGGATGAGTGGATTGAGTCTTCTTTGTGGTTGTCTAATTGGTTTGGATGATTCCTCAAGATGGATGTGATGCATGCAAAGGGCAGGGTTGATTCCTGGTATGTCATCTAGGGTCCACCCTAAGGCCTTTTTGTTTTTCTCTAACACTTGAACAAGTTTGGACTCCTCGGTTTTGGTAAGTGAAGAAGAGATAATGACGGGATAAGATTGATCATGGAAAAGGAATGCATATTTCAGGTGTTCAGGAAGAGGTTTCAGATCCGTCTCATCTTTTATTTGTGGGTTAGAAAACTTAGGAATGGAGGAAGGGACTTCAGTTGCTTCAAATTCATTCTCCTTAATACTTTCCAAGGTGGAGCAGTAAAGATCAGAGTTGATGTGGGATTCAAGAGAGTTTTCAAGTTCCTCTAGATTGATGGACTCTATGAATGAGAGGTCCACATCAACTTCATCATTTATGACTTGGTTAATCATGGTGCAGATTTCACAAGATCCTTTTTCATTAGAACATGAAGAACATGGTGGATTGGGGTTCGATTGACTCTTAGAAGTGTCCTTAGAAGCATGGATTGAGAATGCAGAGTGATCCTCAGATGGGTATCACATGGCTTGGAAAATGTTGAACTTGACCAGTTGGTCAACGAATTCCATGGATAAGATGTCTGAATGGACATCAATCTTGGTTCTCGCAGTCATGAGGAATGGTATTCCTAGAATTAGGGGAGATCGAGAAGAGTTCGTCTCACATTCCATTTCAAGGACATAGATTTCAGCAGGGAAGATAAGATCATTGACTCATATAAGGACATCCTCAATTATTCCCTCGGGATTGGTTGTGCTTTGATTGGCTAATTGAATAAAAACACCTGTTGGATGTAAGGGACCTAGACCAAGGTTGGAGAATATGGATTTGGGCATGACATTAATTGAGGCTCCTAGGTTTATGAGTGCATCATCAAAGTTGGAACTTCCAATTTGTCATGGAACCGTAAAGGTCCCTGAATCTTTGCACTTTATGGGAATAGACTGCTGGGTGGAAACATTTTCGAAGGTCTTAAGTTGCCTCTTGTGGGTACACAACTACTTAAAAAACTTGGCATACTTAGCAATTTTTTTGATGGCATATAAGAGAGGAATGTTGACTTCAACGCATCTAAACATGTCGAGCATTTTAGGATCAGGTTTGAAGGACTTCCTTGGTTTAGAAACAGCTTGAGGAAAAGGAATTGGATTCCTAAGTGGAATTGAAGGAGATGAGGGAATTGTTTCAGGTTCCTTTTCAAGATTATGTTTCTTTTTATTTTCTAGGTCAACATTCAAAGGAGGGTTTGAGGACTTATCTTGAGGCATAGCAATTTTCTTTCATGATCTAAGTGCAATTGCACTTACATTACCCTTGGGGTTGGGTAATGGTAGAGCTGGAAGTTGGGAAATATTGGATGGTTGCTGCTGACTAAGGTGGGATGCAAGTTGACCAATTTGGGTTTCAATGTTCTTGAGGCTGGAACGGGTGAAGGATGCAAGATCTTTCACTGCACTTTCCCGTGGTTGCTTGGAAGAAGAGGTTTGTCCCGGATTGGGATTACCTAGATTTTGGTTCTTGGGAAATCGATTGTATTGGTTTTGGAATTGAGAAGGCTCACTAGGATAATGGAATCTAGGAGAAGGATTGTTCCTTTGAGGTTGAGGAATAAAAGGATAAGGTTGTTGGAAATTACAAACACCTTGACCATATTGAAACTGGTTTGGGTTTTGAGGAGGGAATTGAGGGGGAAGAGAGTTGGGATTACCATACCTCGGGCCTTGGTTATAGGAAGAAGAGAAGGGCTCCGGGTGAGGTTGGTTGAAGTTTCTAACAAACTGACCTGATAGTTGAGGGTTGGTGTTCCGCTGAGCATATGCTGCATTGAGCTTCATTGGTCCAGATGAATCAGATTGATCCTCTTGAAGTTGTGGGCATGTGTCTGTTGGATGCGATGAAGAATTGCAGATTCCACAGTTTTTGACAGGTCCATGAAACATTGATTGCAAGGAAGATGAGGTTGGAGATTTGGTAGTCACACCTAGTAGTTGTCGCACAAGACCTATAAGTTCACTCATCCACTCGGTCATCTTGTTTGGCTCAATTGATTGATTATCTTGGGCTTGTTTGACTTGAGCATGTGCTCGAGTATGGAATTTTTGTATGTTTGCAACCATGTTACTTATGAGATCTCTTGCTGCTGTAGGAGTTTTATCAACAAGAGCACTGCCACTTGCGGAATCAATGAGGGTTCTCTCCATTGCCAATAACCCCTCATAGAATTATTGGATCAAGAGTTGTTCAGGAATTTGGTGATGTGGGAAGGTTGCAACAGGCTTTTTGAACCTCTCTCAGTACTCATGGAGTGATTCACTTGGGAACTGACAAATACCACTTATTTCCTTTCGAATAGAAACAGTATGAGAAGCAGGAAAGAATTAGTCTATGAAAAGTCGTTTCATGTCATTCCACATGGTTATGGAACCAGGAGGTAGGTAGTAAAGTCATGACTTAGCAGTGTCAGCTAGGGAGAAAGGGAATGCTCAAAGTTTGATTTGTTCTTCAGAAGCCCCTTGAGGCTTCATGGTAGAGCACACCACTTGGAACTCTTTAAGGTGGAGATGTGGATCCTCACCGGCTAGCCGCTGGAAATGAGGAAAAAGATGAATCAAACCCGATTTGAGTTCAAAGCCAGCTTCTATATTTGGATATTGAATACCAAGAGGTTGGTAATTCATATCAGGGGCAGCAAGTTCTTTAAATGTTTGTTCCCTAGGATTGGTCATATCTAATTCAATTGGTTGGACAAAGACTGGTTCTTGAATTATTTGATTATCTCTTATGTTCCTCCTAAGTTGGTGAAGTGTTCGCTCAATTTCAGGGTCAAACAAATCCGAAAGATTGTTTAGGAGGCTACGGGGCATTCAGAGAGATTTTTAAAGAAAGAGGAAGATGGGTTTTTCTTTGTATTTTTTCCGTTTATGATTTTTATGAGAAGACGGGTTTTTCTTTGTGTTTTTTTTTCAATTTTTTTTTTAAATTTTGTTTTTTTTTGTTTTTTATTACAATAATCAAAAACTAATGACTACTTAAAGCATCATCCCCGGCAACGACGTCATTTGAAACGCAAGGCTGATTGTCGCCTATCGACCGGTCAAAGTTCCGGTGCTCTGCTAATATGTATAGCAGCACTCAGGTCGAATCCTCGGCGATGATACTGTTGGAACCACTTTATGTATAAGGTTGTATTTGTTGTCAATAGTTGTCAATGTAGATCAAAATGAAGGAGATCATGAAATACTCCGATGAAGTAGAAGATTGATGATACAGATGATTGTTGTATTGGTCGTAAGTTCAAAGGAACACGTATCAAATATGATACATTGTTTAAAACAATGAAGAATGTGAGGTGTGATCCATCTGAGGAAGATTAAAGGAAAATGGGTTTTGATGGAGACCATGCACTTACTCATGATTGCATGAGAACCATGCAAGAGGCTTCTTGAAGAATAAGATCACATGTTTTGCATGAAGTTGATCATGATAGTTGAAGAAGAAGACAATGTGCAATGATTGGAATTCTGCGATAGCCATGTGAGAACCATGCAAGAGACTTCTTGAAGAATAAGATCACATGTTTTGCATGAAGTTGATCATGACGGTTGAAGAAGAAGACAATGTGCAATGATTGGAATTCTGCGATAGTCATGCACATCACATTATCATAGAAGATGATGATGCTAAAGCTGTTCCTTCAAAGACTACATATCACAATAGTGGAGGTTGTGATAAAAGCAGAAGAGTTGTTGAAGTATATAGATCACCAAGAAGAAGCGCTGTTGAGGTGATCGTCCTTATCGACAAAGCAAACAGACGACATACAAATTTGTTGGCAAAAGAGATTATATGGAGGCAGGTTGAGTTCGAGGACTGTGGATATTGATCCATGTTTTATTCCTGGAACATCGGAATAGATGATCTGGAGGCGGACTAAAATAGCGTATACAAGGTGACGTCGTTTCCCAGTGTTTGCCAAATTTTGGGGGTCCAAAATCTGGATGTTGCTGAGCATCGCGAAAAGTGGATTTCCAGGAAGATCATCATTTAATATGGCAAAGGCATGAATTTCGCGAAGATAGGATGCATGGTTTGGAAATCGCGAAGACCAGAATAATGGAGGCGGTTGTGCTTCGCGATTACGTCAAGCTTCGCGAACGGCAGAGGCTGAAGTGCATCGCGGCGGTGAAGGGCTTTGCGAGGGAGCTTCGCGGCGAAGGCGTGAAGGAATGTTGGACTTTGCAAGGGAGCTTCGCGGCGAAGGCACGAAGGAATGTTGGGATTCGCGAGGGAGCTTCGTGGCGAAACCGCGAAGGTAAGTTGACGGTGATTCTTCGCGACTACGTCAAGCTCCGCGAACAGAAAATTACCGTGGAGCTTCGCGATTTGGACAGAATTCCGGTGGAAACTTTGGAGCTTCGCGATTTGAGATGACGTGGAGTTGACTTCGCGCGGAAGGGACGAGGGTCGGTGGAATCGCCTATAAATAGAGGCCGACCCCTTCGAGCGAAGTAGAGAGAATTTCAGAGAAAATCCTTGCTCTCGGTTCGCAAAGGTATCTCGCGAAGACAGTGTGCTTCGCGAAAGATGAGCTTCGCGGCGGCTTTCCTAGCTCCGCGAAAAGTCGTGCGCCCCACGTTGGCTCATTGAGCTTCGCGAAGAGGCAGGAGCTCCGTGATATCCAAGCATTGCGAAGGCTAGAGCATCGCGAGTTTGCTTCGCGAAAGTTGAGCTTCGCGGCGACTATCCTAGCTCCGTGAAAAGGTTGCGCCCCGCGTTGGCTCATTGAGCTTCGCGAAGAGGCAGGAGCTTCGCGATTGTCATTCATTGCAAAGGCTTGAGCATCGCGAGAGTGCTTCGCGATTGAGCTTCGCGAAAAGGCAGGGGCTCTGCTCAGAATTGCTTGAGCTTTCCAAAATTGGGAGTCGTGCGAAGTAGGGTACTTTGTGAAGACCCTTTCCTAAGGTTGTTCGCCCAGTGGACAGGGGCAAGAGGAGTATTCATCAGTAGATGAAATCTGGACCTTGACAGAGCATCAATTATTGAGCAATCACACAAGTGATTGTGATTCAGGCAAACAAGAACAGGGGATCTAGTGCATTCAGTCATTGCACTAAAAGAGGATTGAACAGAAAAGTGCATCAACTCTGAACTTTGATGCAAGAAAAGTCTCATGCTGAACAGGAGACACAGAACTTCATGTCTATCCATTGAAGAGACCTTCACGTCTATAAACTGAGTGGGACTTCACCAACGGCAGTGAGCCAGGGGGAGTCAACGGGAGTGACCCGAGGGAAGCAGTGAGCTATCCCTGAACCTTTGTAAAGGCAGTGAGTCTGGGCCAGAGTGACTGTGCCCGAACAATTGTATCCACAGCTAGTGAAGCATATTGGATTTAGGTACGTCCGGCAACCTGTCGGCGTATGCTCCTTGGAAGTAGCCCTTTGTGGTGAACCAAGTAAAAATAGCTGTGTCACCTCTCTGCATGTGAATGTTGCATCGCTGATCATATCCATCATACAGGTTTGAGTAGTTCCTACCAACGTGGAAACAAGATCCACAACTTTAAGAAGAAAAAGTTGACACCCTGATTCACCCCTCCCCTCTCAGGGTGTCCCGGGGTCCTACAAGTGGTATCAAAGGGAAAGGTTAACGTATGTTGGATATTCTCCAGTAATTCTATTGAGAAGAGGATTTGAGTTTCTTTCCTAAAGTCAACAATGAAGAGCAGTCTTGATGAAGTTTCTGAGCAGACGTCTACATCTAGCAAGACCATGACAAATAGGAAAAGGAAAGAGAAGAAGCAGCTAAAGAAGTCCCTCATATCCAAAGAAGATGCAGTGTCTTGTTCTCCATGTCATTCCAAAAATGAAGAAACATCAGGCCTGGAAAGTATCGAGCAGGTGACTCAGAATTCTTCCAGAGGAAAGGATGACACCCCCAATTCACGCTTTCAAGAAAAACTCAAAACATATCTGCATGATATTCCTGAAGAAAGGGCTGCTATTATTTGTAGCCTATTTCATTCTATGCAGGTTGAGATCACTCGACTTGAAAGGGAAGCTGACAATATGGAAGAGGGGTTGGAAAGAAAAGTTATGGAATGTATGAAGCTCACCAAACAGGTGAAAGTCTTTGAAGAAAACGAGACAGTCAATAAGACTCTAAAAGAAAGGATCCATGCACTTGAAGCTGAGCTGAAGAAGAGCAATGAAGTCAAGAATTTTTGTTTGGAAGAAACTTCCATTAAATTCAGGGAACTTGACTCTTTGTTACAAAACAAAGTTAAGATGCATGAAGATGAGGTTGAAAGGTTGAAGAAGACTTGTGAAGAGAAGATGATCACGATTGAAGATCAGAAGATCATCCTCAATATTGTGCGTCAAAAATTGGAAGCTCAGTTGACCAAGATTGAGAACACACATATTGAGACTTCACAAAAGAATGAAATGAGTGATGCTTGCACTCAATGTTCGTTGGAGTCTAAAGCTGAAATTCCTCCAACATGTGATAAGAAGATTATGACAACTCTTGATTATCCACATCAAGAATCAGTTGCTGCTGGTACTCAATGCTCACTGGAGGATTCTACTGTCAAAAGACCTCCAACATGTGATAAGAAGATCATGACTTCACTCTTTGATCTATCACAAGCAACTGAGAAAGTGAAGGTACCATCCAAACCATCTTGTACTCATATTTCTAAATACACTCCTACAATCAGTGCAGGTGGGAAGAAAAGTTCTAAACAAGTATAGATGAGGAAAGGTGAGAAGAAGAAACCTACCACCATGGCTAGGGTGGATGGGAAGAAAAAGGAGGAAGTGGGTTCCTCAAATAGATCACAAAAGATTAAGCAGATGGCCCAACAACTTAATACAGAAGACACAAAGAAGAAAATATTTGTGGGTCAATGTTGGTGCTGCAACAGATTTGGGCACTGTGCACTGGATTTTCTTTATAATCCCTTACATGGAAAAGCACAGAGAATGCCTATATCAAAGGGGAGGAAGCCAGAGAAGAAGAAGCAACATCCACAGGTCCAGAAGCATCTGTTTACAGCAAACAGATTTGGAATGCTTGATAACATCTGTGATGTATGCAACGACAGTGGTCACAAGAATGGTGCATGCCTAGGTCAACAGATATCCAGAGCTAATAAGAACAGAAGACCACACAAGCCATCTAAGTATGAAGAAAGTACCTTGGGAAGAAATCAGAAGAATATGGCGAACACACATCTCCCCAAGAAGATCTCAAGTAGGGAAGCTGAGAAGACCCAGGATTTTAGATCCATGAAATTGAAGGGTCATTCATCCAAAAGAAACACTAAGTGGGATGAATCTCGGATGAACCCATGTGGAAGACCTAAACCAGCTGCAAAAGTTCCAAATGACATATTGGTTATCTGGCCAGAAGATTTGAAAAGAATAAGGAAACTTGAAGATGAGAAGGCCAAGGCTGGTGACAAAGGAAAAGGAAAACTTTCACATGATGAAGACACAGTGCATGAGAGATTGCAAACAAAGAGAAACACACGTGTCAAAGAAGTTCTGTGTGAGAGATGCAAGAAGTCTGGTCACATTGCAAAAGGTTGCCTAACCTTAATACCAGAGCAAGAAGCAGTCCTTAAGAACAGTAAGAATATATCATTCATGATGGCTGCTAAGCAGAACAATTCTTCACACAAGGCAGAAGAGAATGTGAACAGAGCCATGCCACACCGACAGATGCCAGAACATATGTTCAAATGTGCAGGCATGAAGACTAGAGTGAACAGAGGAACTTGGTTGAGAAAAGGACCTCAACCAAGCAAGTCTTCTTGATGAAGCAAGAAGGAACCACCTTTTTCCCGTAATCATTTGTGTATTGTATTTGTGCTAATAATGCAGGGATTTCAAGGTGAAGCATGCTCTCAGGGGGAGAACCTGAGAAGTAGTGAATGTTGTCAACTCTTGACAGCCAAGCTGAAGAAGTTTCCATCCTTAGTAGATTCTTCAATTGATATTCAAAGATTATGATGATGAAGGATCACTTTTGATGAAGATGATGAGGAGTGTTTCCCTTGAGGGGGAGAAGAATGAAGAAGCTTCCATAATCACTGTTTCAATCAATATCAACTCCAGGTGGACTCAAAAGTAGTTATTCTGTGAATTTCTTGAAGAACACACCAATGGAGAAGGTATGTCATTTCTCAATCTCTATCCCTTGGTTACTCAGATCATAGATTATTCTACAAAGGGGGAGTAACTGAATTGATCAGTGACATAAATAGAATGGAAGTGCCCCAAGGTCACTTATCCTGCCGATTCCACTTGAATGCTTTTGATCTATTTGCTGATGTGAGTGCAGGAGTTTCAGGTTGATTATTCTCTATCATAGTTGATCTTCTTCTACCTGGAATTAAAGTGGTAAACCCTTGAAGACAAGATACATGAGTTATCATCTCATGTTGGTATCATGATCTGTGGATAATGGATAGCCTTGTTGACTTAATCAAATCCTCTTGTTTTCTACATCGAGCATTGCTCAAGTAGACTTAGAGTGAAATGATTAATGAAACAATGCTTAAGTATGGATTGATACCCGCCCTACCATGCGCTTTGTATTTCTTGTCAATAAGGGGGAGAGAAAGTGAAATGAAAAAGATTCTCATTTTGACATTGACGGATTCATTTCAAAAGATGTATAAGGTATTGACAACAAAATACAAAGGGGGAGATTGTTGGAACCACTTTATGTATAAGGTTGTATTTGTTGTCAATAGTTGTCAATGCAGATCAAAATGAAGGAGATCATGAAATACTCCGATGAAGTAGAAGATTGATGATACAGATGATTGTTGTACTGATCGTAAGTTCAAAGGAACACGTATCAAATATGATACATTGTTTAAAACAATAAAGAATGTGAGGTGTGATCCATCTGAGGCAGATTAAAGGACAATGGGTTTTGATGGAGACCATGCACTTACTCATGATTGCATGAGAACCATGCAAGAGGCTTCTTGAAGAATAAGATCACATGTTTTGCATGAAGTTGATCATGACGGTTGAAGAAGAAGACAATGTGCAATGATTGGAATTCTGCGATAGCCATGTGAGAACCATGCAAGAGACTTCTTGAAGAATAAGATCACATGTTTTGCATGAAGTTGATCATGACGGTTGAAGAAGAAGACAATGTGCAATGATTGGAATTCTGCGATAGCCATGCACATCACATTGTCATAGAAGATGATGATGCTAAAGTTGTTCCTTCAAAGACTACATATCACAATAGTGGAGGTTGTGATAAAAGCAGAAGATTTGCTGAAGTATACAGATCACCAAGAAGAAGCGCTGTTGAGGTGATCGTCCTTGTCGACAAAGCAAACAGACGACATACAAACTTGTTGTCAAAAGAGATTATATGGAGGCAGGTTGAGTTCGAGGACTATGGATATTGATCCATGTTTTATTCCTGGAACATTGGAATAGATGATCTGGAGGCTGACTAAAATAGCAGATACAAGGTGGCGCCGTTTCCCAGTGTTTGCCAAATTTTGGGGGTCCAAAATCTGGATGTTGCTGAGCATCGCGAAAAGTGGATTTCCAGGAAGATCATCATTTAATATGGAAAAGGCATGAATTTCGCGAAGATAGGATGCATGGTTTGGAAATCGCGAAGACCAGAAGAATGGAGGCGGTGGTGCTTCGTGATTACGTCAAACTTCGCGAACGGCAGAGGCTGAAGTGCATCGCGGCGGTGAAGGGCTTTGCGGGGGAGCTTCGCGGCGAAGGCGCGAAGGAATGTTGGGCTTTGCAAGGAAGTTTCGCAGCGAAGGCGCGAAGGAATGTTGGGCTTCGCGAGGGAGCTTCGTGGCGAAACCACGAAGGTAAGTTGACGGTGATTCTTCGCGACTACGTCAAGCTCCGCGAACGGAAAATTGCCGTGGAGCTTCGCGATTTGGACAGAATTCCGGTGGAAACATTGGAGCTTCGCGATTTGAGATGACGTGGCGTTGACTTCACGCGGAAGGGACGAGGGTCGGTGGAATCGCCTATAAATAGAGGTCGACCCCTTCGAGCGAAGCAGAGAGAATTTCAGAGAAAATCCTTGCTCTCGGTTCGCAAAGGTATCTCGCGAAGACAGTGTGCTTCGCGAAAGACGAGCTTTGTGGCGGCTTTCCTAGCTCCGCGAAAAGTCGTGCGCCCCGCGTTGGCTCATTGAGCTTCGCGAAGAGGCAGGAGCTCCGCGATATCCAAGCATTGCGAAGGCTGGAGCATCGCGAGTTTGCTTCGCGAAAGTTGAGCTTCGCGGCGACTATCCTAGCTCCGCGAAAAGGTTGCGCCCCGCAAGAAGCAGGAGATTCGCGATTGCCAAGCATTGCGAAGGCTTGAGCATCGCGAGAGTGCTTCGCGATTGAGCTTCGCGAAAAGGCAGGGGCTCTGCTCAGAATTGCTTGAGCTTTCCAAAATTGGGAGCTGTGCGAAGTAGGGTACTTTGTGAAGACCATTTCCTAAGGTTGTTCGCCCAGTGGACAGGGGAAAGAGGAGTATTCATCAGTGGATGAAATCTGGACCTTGACATAGCATCAATTATTGAGCAATCACACAAGTGATTGTGATTCAGGCAAACAAGAACAGGGGATCTAGTGCATTCAGTCATTGCACTAAAAGAGGATTGAACAGAAAAGTGCATCAACTCTGAACTCTGATGCAAGCAAAGTCTCATGCTGAACAGGAGACACAGAACTTCATGTCTATCCATTGAAGAGACCTTCACATCTATAAACTGAGTGGGACTTCACCAACGGCAGTGAGCCAAGGGGAGTCAACGGGAATGACCCGAGGGAAGCAGTGAGCTATCCCTGAACCTTTGTAAAGGCAGTGATTCTGGGCCAGAGTGACTGTGCCCGAACAATTGTATCTACAGCTAGTGAAGCATATTGGATTTAGGTACGTCCGGCAACCTGTTGGCGTATGCTCCTTGGACGTAGCCCTTTGTGGTGAACCAAGTAAAAATATTTGTGTCACCTCTCTGCATGTGAATGTTGCATCGCTGATCATATCCATCATACAGGTTTGAGTAGTTCCTACCAACGTGGGAACAAGATCCACAACTTTAAGAAGAAAAAGTTGACACCCTGATTCACCCCTCCCCTCTCAGGGTGTCCCAGGGTCCTACAGATACTTTGTAATAGTTGTTTGTTTTTAGTTGATTGTATTTTGATTAGGAGGTTTGTTTGCAGATCTTAATTGAAATGATTGATTGACTATAATTTATTTAACAAATTGATAAATATTGGGGTGAGTTCATTATTAGGGAGTTAAGTTTGTGATATCCTTGAGTTTTGCTTTATATTGCATTTAAATTAACACTGACTTCACAAGTTGAAGTCGATTAGAATTCCTAAGTGTTAAAGATTTAATCCAAGCCTTAACTTAACTAGGATTCTAATCTCAATCAGTACTTGTTTATGCTAGTGTATTTATGGTTCCAATAATCCATGGAAACCACATGCTAAACAAAATATTTCATTAATCCATGACATATTAAGTTCAACATACACAATGTTAAATTAACGAATACTCATAGAGAAAATACTTTCAATCACTTAACATCCCTAAATTTTGACTCACCAAAATGAGATATTTACTCAGCCATTTGGGTGTTTAATAGTCTGGTTATAATAATTATGATGATAAATTAAGAATATAAGAAAAAGAAAGGGATTAGAAAAGAGTGGTACGTCAAACACACACACACGAACAATGATGATAATTAAAAACGGATTTTCGATTGAACGAGGAAGAAAAATAAGGGAAGGGGATTCAACTAAATTTAAACTATTTTAAGAAAATTAATATTAAAATACAGAAGGTGGATGAGAATAAGAGATATTGAAGAAGAAATTTTCATTAAAACAGAATTACAAAAGAAAGGACTTACAAAATTACATCAATGAAGAACATAAAAGTAAATGAAAACAAAGAGAGGAGGAAGGGTATTTCAAGTGAAAACTTGAGTATGGAAGGTCCTCCCAAGACTTTTTCAAGGTTTTGGTTGTTCCAATATGATCTTCTATCTTCTGAAATGCCAACCCCTTTCATGGAGTGGAAGGGGATGTATTTATAGCCCAAGGAAGTGGACTGTTTGCATTTCCAATCTGTCCCTCCACTTGGCTCGATGATTTGGACATCGATACAGTAGAATCTCAAGATATCTCCTTCTTTAAAGTTGAAGATAATAATGTTGGCCGACTACTCTCAAAATTTGGAGGCATTTGGACCTATGTATCCAAAGTTATGGTTGGCAGATTAAACAATTTTAATCTGTCCAATTCAATCCAATCTTTTTGAAGTCCAAAATGTGAAAGGGTTTTTGAATAGGAAGATGCCTTCAAAACCGAATTATTTCTTCAACAAATTCGGCCGCCTATATCTCCTATTTCATACTGCAAAATCTCATCTCGATTGGATGTACACATCAGGAGAAATGTCAATATTTGTGTGCTTCTTTTATTTCTTGGACAGAATGGTGGGCTGAATTTCAATGCATCATTTGGGCCCATTTTTGTTATTATTAGGCCTTGAAATTTTTATCTTGGACTCCTTAAATTGTCCCCCGAACTATGGGGGAGAATAATGGAATTTGGACTTCGGTATTTATCCCAGTAAATCAATCTTCATGAATAGTCCAGTTTCTTCACAGATTCTTTGGTCTTGTTTGTGAGGACCATATGACCCTTCAAATGGTAGAATTGGATCATGATACCTTCTAATGAAATGTTAAATATTTAAAGTAGAATCCTAAAAAATAAGAACCACACAATTTGGATCAGTATAGTGACAGTTATTATTAATACAGTAAACTGACTCAATTGGACTACTTCTAAAAATGCTCAAAAATTATACTTAATATTAAAACATTAATATTTCACACAAATTATGCACATTTCATATAAAATCAGTAATGGGAGTATATAATAAGTCATGAAAATATTAATAACATCAGGTGAACTTAGGAGAACAGTGTCATCAGTCGGTGACCTTAGGAGAACAGTGTCATTGGTAACCTTCTATGAACAGTTCCATCGGTGAATAGTTCCATCGGTGAACACTTCCATCGGTGAAGAGTTCTATCGGTAACCTCTCTTTGCCAAATTTCCAATTATATGAAGAGTTTCATCGGTGAACAGTTCTATCGGTAACCTCTAACGGTAACCTCTTTTTCCTATGCCAAATTTTGAGTTCGTGAAGAGTGTTTCCAGAACGGTAAGGTTTATCAGTAACCTCTATTTCCTTTGCCAAATTTTGAGTTCGTGAACGGTGTTTCCAGAACGGTGAGGTCTATCGGTAACCTCTATTTCCTTTTCCAAATTTTGAGTTCATGAACAGTGTTTCCAGAACGGTGAGGCCTATCAGTAACCTCTATTTCCTTTGCCAAATTTTGAGTTCGTGAACAGTAGTTTCGCCCCTTTAACATTTCCTTTGACATAAAATGCATTTAAAACCTTATTTTAAGGACTCTAAGGCCGATTCAAAGGCCATAACTACTATATTAATTTATCCGAAGGCTCGGGATGTTTTTATTTGGTCAAACCGCGTGGTTTAATGCAATCCGCTTTTAATGGAAAACCTAGTGTATCTTAAACCACCGCTCCGTTAAATCTTCTAAAGGGACAAGGTATCTTTCTCCCTAGTTCTTCCTCCTTGTTCTCGGTTATGAGACGCTAGAACCTTTAATTCTATTCTGTAGGGGTTGTGCAATCGAACTTTCCCAATAGGATTGGTTCTGCTCTGTTTTGATGCAACCAAGTAGTATCAATCAATCTTCGGTATAAGGTATGATCTATCGCAATTCTTTTGGGTTCGTCTCCTTCTGTTTCTCCTTGCTCTGCTATGGTATGTGATCTCTATAATTATAATGGAGCTTTCTTGGGTTTCTGTTGGTGCGATCATACCGCAGCATCCTCGGGTGGATACAGTTGTCACGGGAGGAGGCAGTCGTGATTCTTTGTGTGGATCGTTCTTGTATAAAGAACGAAAAGAACCGTTTGAGGTAGGGGATTCGTTGCTTCTCTTTTATTTTATGTGCAACTGTATAGTTAGCATGTTTTATCCCACTGGATCACAATGGAATTGATATAATAAATATTTGAACCGGATAAATAAATTGATATCGATCGTATGTTATTGCCTCTTGTTTTGCTAGATAGTGTGATATATATGCTTGCTTAGTATAGTTGTTCGTTCTTGATGGAAATTGGTAAAGAACGTAAACCGGAATTAATTGATAACGGTTTGGATAAAGATAAAGAGGCATGTAAATGAATCTGGTTCTTCTTGTTGTAATTTGATGTTAATCAAAATGGTGCAGTAAACATGTTTAATTATTTGTGATAGCTTACTGTTTAGGTTACCCAATGTTGGAACCTATGATTAATAAATCAGTTAATCCAAGATGGATTAAAGAACTGGTGGTTTGATAAAAGATAATCTCTTGTAGGGTTCTAAGTCACCCTCTTGGTTGTTTAAGGGCCAAGAGCCCATTTGATTTGATGTTTGTTTTTCCTGCTGCTTGTGTTGTGGTGTGAGTCTGGATGGCTGTTGTGAGATGTGGGAGCAGGGAGGCCTATTGATTATGGCAGCAGTTGACACCTAAAGTGGCGAGATGTATCAGTTTATGCATGTGGGTGTCAGGGAGGACACAAGGGATGATGGAACAAGTTGAATGTGAATGTTTGGATGCTTGCTGATTCTTATTGGTTGTTTATGTGCTTTACTTCTTCCCGCTGCTCAAGGCAGCTGATCTTACTTACCCTTCTTCTGAAAGGGGCGAAGACGCGTGGGGTATGCCACGTGCTTTCTATGTTTAGCTTCTCAAGGGAGAATGGGTCTACGCTCTTACTATAGGCGGCAAAGACTCGACGGGTAGTTCATCTACTCACCGTGTTGAGCCCCCTTGTGTCTAGTAGCATAGAATGTTTTTCTAGAATGTCTAGGAATATGGGAAAGTAATTTTGTAAATAAATAATTGAATAAATGATGTTAACCCATGGGGTTTGGAGCTTGCTGGGGCGCAATGCTGAGTTTGTGTTTTGAAGGAACAGTGTACTTTGGGTGTGATGCTAATGAAATTTAATGTGGAATTGTTATTGGTTAATTAATGTTTAAAGAATTAATTAACGTAAAGTGAAACCGATAAAAAGGGAATGAAATAATGTATTAAAGCTCTTTAAATGGTTGTGTGCTTATAGGATACCTAGTCTTAGAAGCGGCAGTCCGAAGTCCGAGAGACGTTAGTTGTAGTTGAGTCTAAGACTAGGTCATGCCCATAGTGTGGTTGTGCGGTATAGTATATTCTGTACTTTTTGTGTTTCTATACGCTACTACACCCTGTCAGTAAGGGCAACTAGCACCCCAGGGATTCTGAGCACTGGGGGGTGTTTTTCCCAACATTCTGGTGGGAGGATGAATGAGTGACTACCCCCTTTGGTTTCGCTCTCTTCTCTTGGCAGATACTTGTGTTGGTAGGCGCAACGGTTAGTTTTCCCCATATATGTGTGTAGAGGGCTGTAATGGTTTGTGGTTATTCACACATATATTCTCGATATAGTTTCCTATGGACTACTATAGGTGTAACGTGTATAGGCTGTGATGGTTTGAGGATCCTTACTCGGTGTATGAGCTGTAATGGCTTGAGGTATAATACCCGACGTATGATACACGTTATGCGAGCTGTGGTGGCTCCCAGAAATTACCTGGTTACTTTGCTTACGTGGACATGGTGGTTTTGTTGCACGATGTGCATGTTGTGGTGCTTCGCCCAGGTGTTTGTGGGCAACTGTAGCGACTCGGGTTTTTGGCACTGTCAGACTTTGGAATTTTTTCTATGAATAATTCCAAAGCGAAGCGCGAAGACGGCGTGCGATTACGAAGCTCGGTGTGCCCGGAATTAATTTTATAAAAATATTAAATATTTTTATACTATGCACATGGCGGCGGTGTGATATCTCCTAAACGGTAGCGCAGAACATGAATCCTAGGGCACGGTTGCGTCCAGAACGTGCCTTTTACCCTAGGAGAGGTGTAAACTTCACGGGCGCGGGCCTGCTGTGGAAAGCGCCACCAGGGGCGTTTTCGTTAATAAGTGGAAAAGTTGGTTTACGAGCATCGGCTCAAATAACATCTGAACGGACTCTCAGATTTCAAATCCGAGTCCGCCGTTGCGTTCAGAACGGCGCGTTTACCCTAGGGGTGACCTTAACTTTGTCTGCATCGGGCGTGGAGTCGGGGGCGTGGTTTTAAATGAAGGTTTTTAAATATATATATATATATATATAAAAACATATCTCATTCCCCCTCCCCCATCTCCTCCTACGCACGGCGAACCACACCCCTCCCTCCTCCGGTTCTTCACCGATTTGAGCTCCGGGCGCCCGTTTTCAGCACCAATCGTCAGCAGATCGAACTCCAGCGCGTCACAGGCGTCGTTCTGCACCCGAAGCTTCGGTGATCCGCCAACAAGTAGGCGGTTTGAATTTTGAAATCCCGGACCCCGTTTATTTGTTGTTGTTTTTTTTTTCAAATCATTATAAGGGTTGTATAGTTCAGGTCCCGAGGTTTCCGAAACATGTTTCGGATCTGATTTTGGAGCACCGGGGTGCTCCCGGGGGTCCCCGGAAGTTTTCCGGCGGAAATCCCGAATTCCGACGGCGGCCATGGCGGAATCCGGTGAGGCAGGGCGGTGGCGCGGCAGTTTCCGGCGGCGGCGGCAGCGGCGCGGCGGAATCCGGCGGCGGCGCGGTGGTTTCCGGCGAGGCTGGCGGTGGTCCGGCCAGGATTTTCCGGGGGTTCTTTAAACCCCTGTAACTCGCAAACCGAAACTCCGATTTGCAAGCCATTTGCGGCGACGCGTTCCTTACGTCGAGACGGACCTTTTGAACTCATTTTGAGAATTTTATGGTTCGGGATCGTGGCCCGGGAGTTAGAAACGTCGTATAAAATAATAATATTTTATTATTTTACGACTTCGGGCTGTTGTAATTTCTACCCGGAGCGTCCAAATGATGTGCCGTCAGTGGCGTTGTGACCCTGATGGTACGGCGGACTTTTTGAGTTGGTTTCCGGGTGTTGGGACTGAGTTCGAGGTTCGGGCCCCACGAGGTCGGGTTTTGGCGTTTGCAGAGAAACACAGCTTTTGCACCAGGAGTCCAATTTTGGCGGATGAATAGTTGATCCTGTGTGTTTTTCCGAGAGGATCGCAATGGTGTGATCCGTTCGATGAGTTTCAGGATCAAGGTGTGGGTCCCACCCGAGCTGGCCTTCGGTGAATAGTGCCTTTTTCACTGGGTGTCCGTTTTGGACGAACGAGTAGTCGATTCCGCTTGTTTTTTCGAGGGGATCACCGTGGTATGATCCGCTCGATGGGTTTCAGGATCATTGTGTGGGCCCTGCACGAGTTAACTACGGCGAATAGTGTTGTTTTCACCAGTAGTCCATTTCGGGCGAGTAAGCAGCCTATCTTGCGTGTTTTTCCGCGTGGATCACGATGGTGGCCTCGGTATTGGCTTTGGAGGTGCGCAGTGTGGCGTTGTTGCGGGTAGCTCGGGTTAGCGACGTTTTGGACCAACAGTGGTTGAGGGTACTCCCTTGGTTCGTTCCCACGAGGGTTCGTGTGGCATCACAACCTTCGTATGGGTTTGTGATCCTCTCGATGGGATGTTTAAACTGTTAGAGTTGTGGCATCCCTCCGGTGGGCCCGGAGCGGGATCCTCTAGCATCTTCTCCCTAGATCGGGTTCTTGGTATCGCTGTGACCGCTTATTCACGGGCGGTGATCCCCTATCTAGCAGGTTAACCTCGTAGGGTTTGTGGCATCATCGGGAATATGATACCCTACGCAGTGGGTCGTGCTCAGTAGGGTTGTGGCATCGTTGGGTATATGATCCCCTACTCAGCATGAGGTTTATAGTAGGGTTGCGGTATCGTTGGTTATGTGATCCCCTACTCAGAGCGTGGTTTCGGTAGGGTTGCGGCATCATCGGTTCGATCCCCTACATCGCGAGTTATACCAGATAGGGTTCTGGTATCGTCGTGACCACCTTTATATGGGTGATGATCCTCTATCTGAGTGATGTTCTTCTGTCGAGCGTCAGATCGGGTTGTGGTATCCCCCAACGGATCCTGTGTGTGATCCCCTATCTGTGAGAACTATGTATGCCAGATCAGGTCATGGTATCCCCCAGCGAACCCTGGGAGTGATCCCCTATCTGTGAGCTTCGTACACTGGAGAGGGTTCTGGTTTCCCCTAGCGGACCCTAGGAGCGATCCCCTATCCGAGGAGTTTGGTGGTTATGTTGTTTCAGCGAGTTTTCAGTGATGCCAACTGACGAGCGTGATCTCTCGGGTGAGCGTCTGAGAGGTTTTTGAGAAACCCGATGGAGTGTATCTCTCGGATGAGTGTCATCTGGGATGACAGTGTTCGTGTGGTGTACTTTTCTGGTTGTGGACAGTTGCTGGTGACGAGGTCGGTACCTCTTGTGGCTTTGTGGCGTGAGCTGAGTTTATCTGGATTGTTCAAGGTGTATGTATGGGCATACACCTGAGCTGAGCTAGCTAGTTGTGTTTAGCTGAGGATGGTCACGAGATGAAGTTTCTCTCTCGTCCGGGTTCCCTCTAGCTGGGATGAGCGGACTGTTGCCTTTCAGTTGCTCTCTTTGGTTTTGGGTTTTCGGGGTGCCTACTGAGTATGTTTATACTCACCCCTGCATGGGCTTTGCCCGCACATATTTGTGTCTTGTGCAGACCACAGGCCTTTCGACGGAGTCCCAGGAGGACCCGGAGCAGGCGGAGCTTAGTGAGCGTGTTTGACCGAGGTGTTTACCGGAGCTGTGCCGAGGAGTTTTCCGACGAGTGTTTGTGGCAGCGTTCCCCTTCTTCAGAGCAGGTTGGACGCGCTTTGTGGTTTTCTTTTGGTGGGCCCTGTTTTGCCCTTTCGAACTCTTGTTGTTGCACTCTGGTTTGAGATAGTTTGTATGCATGCATTTCCTTTTCAGTTTTCTATATCTCTGCACTGTTGCATGGAGGTGTTTTTGGGTGCGTGTGTACAGGTACCTTAGGCTAATGCCTCCCATGTGTGTGATAGTCTACTCGGCGCTGGTCGCCAGCCCCTGGCCTATTGGAGGCGGGCTTGGGGAGTCGCGGCTCGAGCCCCGTTGGGTCGGGTCGTGACAGCAACCCTTTTTGGAGAGAGATGCTCAAGACGTGCGACATTGGGGCAAAACGGCAAACCAGTGGAGAAGTAGTAACGGGGTACCCTTGATATTCTTTATTATATGATATATTCTTGTATGTGTTACTTAGTAAGAGTAGTCATGGTGAGGTTGGGAACTTAGTATACCTGTTTAGGTGACATGTCAGATTCACTTGTTGTTCACTGTGCTTTAGCATGCTTTCTTTACTTTTGCATGAGAGGCTTCGAGAAGAATCCTATTAAGTATATTGTTATGTTCACCCTATGTATATATAAACTGTTTTTCAGGTCACTTGGAGCAGGTTGGAGATCAGAATGGTTACTACTAGCTTGCGGTTGCAAAAGCTGTTCGGGCCTGTGGTTGGTGCTGTTTTACTTCCTTTTTGGGTACTTGCAGTTTTTTCCCCTTTCAGTTGTAGTAGTTTTGCATTACATTTTATATGTGTACTTGGGATTTCTTTCATCTTACTGATTGAGTTGGAGTTGGTTGATGTCTATCTTGTCTCTCTTCTGCATGTGTTCTCTTAAAGGGTAATGTCTCTCATTTGTGTGTTTACTATACTTTCGGTGCTAGTCGCCAACACGGGGCCTACTGAAGGCAAGACTCGGGGGGGTTTTATCTTCCTTCTCACATTGCCGGCCCAGAAGGGGTACACTTTGTGGGGAAGAGGTTGTGACAGTACGTACATTGAATAGTATGCATGTCTTCCTATCATTGATGAGATCACTAGTGAACTCTATACAACACATCATTGCTATGTGAACCACACTATGAGCAATAAAAGTGCAATACATATTGCTGATTGCTTGGATCACATGTCAGGACAGTTGCACAATGATAGTTTCAAAATGTTATTGTAAAAAAACTAAAATTCATAATGAAGAGTATTTATTATTGTAGTGTAGGCAGTGAAATAGACTAATATAATTTCTATGTGGTAGTGAACGTGTTCTAGTATCTCCATCATAAATGAAATTGAGATTCAATCAAGGAAGAAACATAATGCCATGAAATTCTAAGAGATAAATCTACAAATATCATAATGACCAAAAATATAAATTCATAAGTTTCGGACAAGAAATGTTTGATACCATGTACAAATGAGATAAAATTGCAAAATTAGATACAAGAATTGGAAACATGGTATTCAAAATCAGAAAATTGATAGTATAATCTGGAACTTAATACTGGTAAATGGAATCTTGATACTTCTATTTGTAAATCTGGTAAATCATTATTCAGAATTGGTGGCTTAGTATTTATAATAAAAAACATTCTATAAAAATATAAAACACGATAAACAAGATCTGATGAACTCGAGATTCAAGATAATAAACATGATATTCAAAATCAAAATATAATAATAAAAAAATCATATTCAAATACAGGAACTCTAAATTTAATATTGGAAATTGAAAACCAATAAATATAATAGGAGAAGATTTCCCTGTGGGAGGAATCTATGATCGCTGAAGTGTACACCTTATGAGAGACCGAGGAAGGCAGCAGACGGACGCAGGGTGTGGCGTCGGGCCAGTGTTACTTTAGCACAACAGGTCTCGTTGGCGGAAAGGGAAACAGGTAGCTGGAGGCGGCCCTAGAAGGCGGCGATAACTCCCTATGGATGAGTGTTTAGAGGCAGAAGAGGTGGATCAGGAAGAATAGGAGGTGGGGATGCAGGTCGGTGGGGAAGAGGGTACACTGGGGGAGGCGACAGTGAGCGGATGTGGGGGAGGTTGTGAGAAAGATCGAGGAATCGGTGGACACAGTGAAAGCGGCAGAGGTAGATCAAGGAAGATTGGAGTCGGTGAGGCGGGGAGGTAGGAGCAGAGGTCGTGGAAACGAAGACGAAATGCAATTAGGGTTTCAAAAAAAGTGTTTTTCTATTATTTATTTATTTGTTTGTTTTGTTTTTTTAATTTTAATATTCGTTTCTTTAGTCGAGTGTTTGATGGTTTTTTGTGTTCTTTTTAATAAAGTAATTATAAATCTGTATCAATTATTTATAGTGGGTTTTAAATTCGTCTTAGATTCTTAGTTTTCTATTGTCAATTATTTATTCATCTCAAATAATATTTTTATAAATAATTTGTTTTTATTTTTTTTATTGATTTAAAATTCATTTTAAATATTTTTATGAGAACAAACTTATTAAATCTGTTTTTTTTTCATAAAAAGTTTTTTTTCGTTCCTTTCACTCACATAAATGATCTTCATTGTCTTTACCTTCACAAGAGAACTCTTGATTGGGTTCCAAATCTTCATAAATTTTGATTCTTGTCAATAATTATATATATATATATATATATATATTCATTTCATGAAATATTATAATGTTTTAAATATTTTTATCCCATCTATAAACATATGATTTTATTATAAAATTATCAGTAATAATGTTTAATAATTATAGATATTTTTTTTGTAAAATTTAGTTGGTATTAATATGATAAAGTAACAAATATAATTGTTGGTAAAGTGTGTTGGTATTAAACAATCAATACCAACAGATATATGTGTTGGTAAAAATAAACGTTGGTATTTATATTTAATAACAAAAAAACTTAATATCAGTTGGAATTGTTCATTTTTACCAACATATATGATATCTGTTATTCAATTTCTATTGGTAAAAGTCATTTTTTGTATGCATTGATTCAATTCAGTCATCCGAGTCATAAAACAGGGGTAAAACATGACTTAAATCATGGAAAGGATTCTCATCCATTATTTGACACATAAAGGAATAAGACATCAACCTGGTTCCCTACACCTTGGATGTAGGATGCAATTTCAAACAATGAGAACCATACAAGATAATTTTTTTTTCATGAATACTCAATCCATCACTTACTCGTAACTTAAAACAGTATTTCTCATAGCATCAATCCAAAACCAACTCATAAATTTAAACAATAGTGCATGGGGAATTAGTCTAGTACCTTAAACCATAGATATGAAGCATCAGTCCACAATCCATACCCATATGGTATACCATCATGCCTAAAGAATCAATCTGGAAATCAAACCATAGATAATACTATCATCACCCGGATAATTAGTCTAATGCCTAGTCCATAGTATACTACCCATGTCTGGAGCGTCAGTCCAACACCTAACCCATATAGTTTACTACCAGTTTCTAGAGCATCAGTCTAACTCTTAACACATTCTTAATTTCTCAAAATACTAAGGTTCAACATCATGACCTTATAATGAATTAAAAAAACAACAATCAATCTCTTTTGAAACCGTTTTCATTTACTAATGACCTTATTAACCTTTAACACCAAAATAAGGCCAAAGCCTTTCTCTCCATCAAAACCATTAAAAGAATCATCAAGGAATTTCACCAATGGGAGAACCACACACCCATTTCAAATCAACATTTTAAATCCATTTATAAACCACTTTTTATAAATCACTAGGAGCTCAACACCAAATTTTAAAACATGAACCTTTTAAAAAACACCTAATTGCTTCCCAAAACCATCCAAAACTCCACCAACCTTCTTTATGAAATCATATTCTCTTTTGGAAGTACCTTACTCATTGGTATATGTGACCATCATGTATCACTATAAGGTTATCCATACTTTTCCATTTCATTTAAAATGGGGCCCGTATAATTTTATATATACAGGGATTATTATTCATTTTTCATTTTTCTAGGAACTCTACTCATGGTGTAACACTTATACTCATTCCATGGAATTTTCTAAAACTAGTGAAATTTATCAAATGAACTCCATCCAAGTCATCTGCATTATCAAAATTCCAGAATTATTCTTTTGAACATCTCCATCCCCTTTTATAGAATAACTTCCAAAAAATATCAAATACTTCTTTAATAATAACTTCCAGAACAACCATATATCATTTTAGACATCTACTTCCAGAACAACATCCAATAACCAATCATGTATTGATAATAAATCAAACACCAATAATCAACATATGTTGAAAACAAATTTATCACTATCAAAGATTATAAAACACAGTTTTATTACATTTTTTTTTCAATAAATCCATCACCAACATATTACCAATAAATTCAGTACTAACCTATATCCAATAAATCCAACATTAACACACTTCCAATAAATTCAATACCAACACCAATTCTCAATTAAATCCTAAAAATCTCAACTATTAATTATTTGGCACCACTATCATGAATCCAAAAAATCATCACATCATGCTTCCTACTCCACATTTAAGGGACCAATAGATTCATGGATTCATCATGATTCCTACTACCCATTTAACAAAAAATACAAAGAAAACACTCATCATCAAAGAAAAATACAGAGTCTTTGATAAATCCTCTACCTTATGAGAGTCGTGGCAAAAAAGAGGTGCAGTGGAAGAGACCCACTAGTGGAGGGGAGGCGCAGCGGAGGAGAGCCGCGCGGCGAAGCACGGTTCGCAGTGGCGAACGAGTTAGTAGCCAAGGAGGAGGAGGAGGCGGGAGAGGAGGAATGAAAGGAGGGAGGAGAAGAGGGAGGAGAGGAGAGAGGAGAGGAGGTGGCAGCGGCAACGGCGGCGACGACAACAGCGGCAACGGTAAGGATCGGTTACCGCAAGAGCTTGAGGGGTGCGAGGAATGAGGAGAAATTTAAGGTTTATTTATAAAACCCGGTGACACTTTTATCATCTATAGATAAAAAGCATTGATAATAGTATGTTTTATCAGCTCTAAAATTGAAAGCGCTAATAAAACATGTCTTTATTAGCGCTAAAGAAGAACTGATAAAAGTATGTTTTATCAGTGCTATAATTGAAAGCACTGATAAAATGTGGTTTTATCATCGCTAAAAAAACATTGATAAATATATGTTTTATCAGTGATTTTTAATTAGCTCTGATAAAACATATCATTTATTCATAATTATAAAATTATAACCAATATATTTATTACATTAATAATTTTAAAAATATATATAATTAATATATTTATTATAATTTAATAATTTAAATTATAATTAAAAATATAAATAAATAAATATATATATATATATATGTTTGTCTTTGTGTATAAATTATAACTATATATATTTTTATAATTTTTTAATTTAAATTATAATTAAATATATATAAGTATAAATTGATATTTTTTATTTATTTTTAACTTCATAAGTTTTTAAATATATATATATATATATATATATATATGTCTCTGTCTGTGTATATATTCATTAAATACATATATATATATACATATAAATAAATATATTCAAAAGTTATTCATAAATATACATTTATCATTTAATTTTCTTTTTGTAATTTTATAATTATTTAAACATATTTATATTTAATTAGTTATATATAATTATAATTATATATAATATAGTAAATAATTATATATAACCAAATATTTATATTTTTAAATATAATAAATACAATTATTGTTTATTTAAATATATTTATCATGATTTTAAGTATTTATGAGAAGATAAAGACTCATATATATAGGAAATGAATGAATACACCAAGTATATATAATACTATAGTATATATGGCTAACATTAGGGTAAATAATGAATATATATTCATGAGAAGAATGTACACATCAATTGACACATTCATTTGGAAACATAAATTTATTTAAATATATATATTTAATAAGTATATATATATATATATTAAAAAGTATTTATATATAATATTAAACATATAGTATAATAAATATATAATAATGATATAACTAAAACTAATAAACAAAATAAACATAATAAACATGAATTTTTTATTCAATGTATACATAGAAACATTATTTTTGAATACAATTAAAAATATTTTTATATAAATTAATAGCATTTTCTATTAGAAACTTTTATCAGTCACTACCACAAAACGGGGAAAGGTCAGCACCAGCCTTTATCAGCGCTAACGAAAAAGCGCTGATAAAGGTACTCCCTTTAACATCACTTTTCTAGTGCTGTTAAAGGGAACTCATTTATCAGCGCTTTTTTTTAGTAGCGCTGATAAAGGGGAGTCTTTATCAGCGTTTTTTTTAAAAGTGCTGATAAAGGGTCTACTTCTAAAAAAAAATCATTAAGAAAAATATATTAAATATTTAAATATATAGATATAGTTATATTGATATAAATATAATATATATATTTTAAATATAATTTTAAATATATTTTAGATAAGTATAAATATACAGTTACCATTAATATATAAGATATTTAGTGAAAATGACTTATAAAAAAAAAATTAATTTTTTTTTAATTAATAATTTGCTAATTATTATGGAGTAATAGTCATTTGATAACAATTTGAAGACTAAAAAAATTTAAAAAAATTAAAAAAAGATCCAAAATATGTTGGAAACGCAACTCGAACTTTAAACAACCATAACTTTTGATCCGGGTGTCCGTTTGAGCTCTACCACATATCAAATCAAAACCTGTGACGAGATCTACACCCTTATAAATTGGGAGGACCCGATCAAGGTTTTTTCGAGGCCAAAAAAGGCCCATAAGGCCTCCAAAACTGATTTTTTAGTCGGGATACCCTGATTTTTTAACATTTTGTGGATTTTCAACCTCGTTTAAGGGGGTATTATTGGATTTTTTTGGTGAGGACTAAATTTATTCCAAGGTATTACATTCATATTGATATTATGTCTTTGAAATTTTATCGTTTTTTATAATGCATTGCTATTTATAATCAAATATATAACAATATATACATATTGTTTTTATATTCACACATAAAAATTTAATTATAAATATAAATAATAAAATATATTTACACATAAAATATATTAGCTTTATCTAAATAATAACTAATATCCATTTTATTTAAAATACAAATATATGAATATTTATATACCTATATATTAATCTAACAATATATATATATTAATATAACTATATATATATATATTCATATAACTATAAATATATATATTAATATCACTATAAATATATATATTAATATAACTATATATATATATATTAATATAACGATATATATATATATTAATATAAATATATATTACTATACAAATAAATAAAACTATATATATATATAAATAAATAGATATATCATTAATAGGAGAACAAATCAATTTAGGGGAGTGGCAAAGGCTTCAGGCGCGCATGGGGGAGGTCTCGAGATCAAATCTGGGTGGAAGCAGGGACGCGCGCGCATGGGTGAATATGGGGGCTAGCGCTGATAAAGGGTGAGGTATAGCGTTGATAAAGGGTGGAGGGGTGCGTGCGGGTGTTGGAGGGGGGCGGAAAAGCACTGTAAAAGCGGGGCTCAAGCGCTATAAAAGCCCCCCCGATTGGCATGTTTTTTTAATTTTTTTAATTTTTTAATTTTTTTAACCTTTATCAGCGCTTTTAAAAAAGCACTGATAAAAGGGGTCTTTATCATCACTTTTCAGAGCACTGATAAAGGGGACCCCCTTTATCTTTGCTGGTTTTAACAGTGCTTTTCTAGCGCTGTTAAAGACCATTTTTAGTGCTGATAAAATGGGTATTTGTAGCCGTGAGTGTCATTATTAGTGCTGATAAAGTTTCCTTTTTTATCATCGTTTTTTATTAGTGCTAATAAATGGGGAACTTTATCAGCGCTAACATTAGCGCTGATAAAGGGTATATTTATCAGCACTTTCTTCTAGCGTAGATAAAAATCCTCCTTTTATCAGTTCTTTCTGATTAGCACTAGTAAAACCTAAGCGCTTCCCTTGCTCGCATTTGTGGTAGTGTATGAAACATTCTTATAAATAGAAAAAGGAACCACTAATTCACCCCAACCCCCTCTCAGTGGTATTGATCCTATTTGGGAACTTCAAAATCAAAAATCATCTAAATGACATATCTAATTCCAAAACAACCTCCCCATACTCAATTACATGGAATAGAACCAATTAGATCCTCCATGTGTGGTTTTTTTAAAAAATATCACTAACGTTCCATGGTATCAACTCCTTGATCTAAAAAATGATGCCCCCAACTAAATGAAATCATAGGTTTATAATCTCTAAACTAATCGTTCACTCATACATTATCCCTATTTAGTGAAAAATTCCTTGATGGTGCCAACCACTATAAAAAAAACACCCAATATAGTATGTTCCTATAACCAAATATGGTTTATCATAATTCTATCCCTAGCATCACCAAATCTATCATCCTATATATTTCACCCAATATTGTATAAACCTAGCCATGTAAGGTGAGTGTCAATAAATAAATACCAAAGAGATTCTCCCCACCATAGTATTCTTCATACTTTCAGAACACCCATTTAGTTATACCAGAAAACTCACATCTCACTCGATTTTTTCTAACACAAATCTCACACATCAATAAAACGATCTAGAACCAAAAGCTACCTTATCAAGTCCTGTAATCTCAATCTACCCACAAATAGATCTCTCATAACCCATTTAACCCTTAGAAAAAATTTCCAACCATCGACACACACTGGGATCTAAGGACCAATTAGTACCCCTCAGTCATTGTTTCATAACTCCCTAAGAAAACACAATGTTACAAATATATCTCCCACAAATAAGCTAACATGTACAACTAAGGTCTCAAATTAATCCCTATAAGACCTCCTATTATTCATTCAAATCTCATTCCACTCTAACAGGGAAGGATTTATTTACATTTCCAAACCATCCTCATGACCATTACCTCACTACCAAATCAATTATCCTCATTATATATTTATCCATAGTTTCCCACAAATAGACTTAATTTTCCTCAAGGGAATAATTAGGGTATCATTATAATGTGGGAAATAAATCAATGTCCCAATTTTTATGTACCCATTATCAAGTTTTCCTATGATTCATGGATTTTTTTCCCAAGTTAGTTTCATTGGGAACTACTCATTGAAGATATTCCATAACTATATGTGATATTTTAAGAGAAATTACCTACCCAGAGTTACTCAGTAACATTAAGCTACCGATCAGATATTCATTTCTAATGACCCATCGATTCTTATATCAAAACATTAGACACCTAAAATCAAATTTCATCTTAAAACCTTATATCCAAACCACATTAGAATTTCATAACAATATTTTTGAATAATGTTTATTTTTATCACACCATAAGACACCATTTCTCACACGGGATTACATTATTTGAGAAGTAAAAAAAGTTCAAGGTCAACCCAAAACTCAAATCTAGATTACCAACTTAAACCATGATCCAACTAAAATATAACCATTTCTAAATGCCCAAAAAATTCCCTCATTAACCATTGACAATGCTTTAATCCATAATGTGCCAAAGGAAGTATCGACGAAAAACCAAGCACTCAACCCACCTGATTTGATCAATTCTCCAACATAAATCTATCTAACCATGATACTCTCAACCTATTTTTCATCCCCTATCCTACTAGCTTTTAGAAAACCCCTCTCATTCATACCTCATAAAAATAAAGTTCAACTAATCCATACCAACCAACCATAATAAACTTCCCTAATAGAAGTATCCAATAGACTAACTGGGTACTAAAATAGCTCACCATATCAAGAGGAAAATCTCAATAACTGGGGAAAAATAATTACCATATCAACCAAATCAACGATATCTCATTGAACAAAACATTAAATACTAGCATAAACCATAATCATGCATGCATCCCTTGTACCTGACACAAGTAGCTCAACCTAGACCTACCCACTATATTGTTGTCACCTACTATGATAAGAATTGAAAGGATCATAAAATTAAAGAAAAACTACTAAAAATTAGAAAATTGGTCTAAATTTATTGAGGCTCCACTAATATGTTATTTGGGAAAAGTGATTTAGTTGTTATTAATGATTTATTTAATTGGAAACTCTTTCCCATATATTTTTTTCAACAATTTATTTAATTTTAAATTTCATTGAAACACCTTTTAACCATTTTTAAAAATATTTAACTTCTACAAGAAGTCATACACATGTATATAATACATATATTCCTCTAAATGATGCATGAACACATGACCACTTACCACCCCATGCCAAAAGTAAAACAATAATATAAAAATATCACCCAAAAATTCATCCATGAATAAATTATTCAACTATAATAGTGAAAATAAATGAAAATAAATCTCATCACATGTAGCCAGAAATTTCTCTATACATAGGATAACTATGCCAAAAAATAATATTTATACCATGATTCAATAATATCTTACCTCTAACTACCATGAAAAAATATTAAATCAAGAAACTCATTGCTCTACTACCATTTTGTAATTCCCTAGCCTAGTAAATTGACTATTTTCATAAGATAGATCTTTACATGACCACTAGTGTGACTCTCTATATGCCAATGGTTACCGACCAATTGTTAGAGTATATAACCACCAAGGGTTTCCAATAAGGATAACCATGTATATATTAAGATTAAGGAAAATACCATGGTAGAATCAACTATAAAATTAAGGTCTCACATCAAATTTGTATTCTAAATATATTCATATAGCACTTCTATATTATAATAAACTTCAAGTTTTAACAATGAATTCAAAGTACATTTTTTATTATTTAATTAATTATTCACGGTTTACATAAAATTTTTTTGGGGAGTGTTGGGGTTTTATATTGTTTTAGAGTGGCGTGTGATGTCCGACCCTTTTCACTATGTAGTAAGATGGTATTGTGTATATGGTTCATGGACACTAGGTACTTGGTGGGTTGGGTAATAGAACTGTATGATATAGACTCCCAAATGAGTGGTTGGCCAAGGTTTAATGGGTACTTATAAGAGGCACTGGATACCCGAAGGGTTATTTCTATGAACCTAGTTTCCACTTATGTAATTTTTTTATCATAGTTATGAAGTTTAAACTGCGAAACCCTTCTATAACTTCCCCCTTCATTCCTCAACTCCTAATCAAAAAAAGATATGATTTGGGCTATTATTGGATTCTTGTGCTCCTCTAAGCTCAACTCTTCTCTATTTTATGTGTTTAATTTTGTGTTATCTTCCATTTTATATGTATAATATTATATTCTCTAGATCCCAATTAATCATATTTTTTTCTTTATTTCCCATGGTAAATACTTATTTATATGGGGATAGGGATAATTTTTGGTATTTTTTAGTCAGTGATTGAATTTAAGGGTGTTAATTGGTAAGTGTGGTCCATTAATCTCAATGTAGGAAATATTTATCATGTTATGATATTTTTATGAGGTTGTATGGACTATCATTCTTGTTGGTTCCTATGTTCCCTAAAAATGTTTTTATTTTGGTATCAAAGTGATTGAGTGAGTTTAGATTACTAGAATTTACCTCTCAAAGGGTAGATATGGGAGAAATGGCCTATATTTGGTTAATCCTCTCCCTATTACATAGCTTGAGGTAGAGATATTCTTTGGGATTTATTTGGGCCCAATGTGAGTGGTTCTAGTTTGATTGAGAATTTGGTAAACTTGTGGATTGGTGTATGGGTATGGGTGATATATCCCTTTAATTATGAATCAGTTAAGTTATGTAACCATAGTTATTTTATAGGATATAGTGGGTAAAATTTTGGAGTTTCTAATGAGACTAGTGCTTTGAGGTCCTAAGTGTACCAATGATTGAATATATGGGATTTCATGACAATTATATGTTTTTTTGGAATACAATATTTTGTTTGGATATCTATGCAGATGTGAAAACATACTGATTGAAAGGATCGTCAATGGTAACTATGTTTTGAAAACATTCTAAGTTAGTTGATGGTGGCCCATGATGTGACTGTGGATCCTCATACTAAATGAGAGTATGGTGACTAATGATGTATTGGAATGGGATTTTCAGTATTGATACCACCCTAAGTAAGAGGGTTGGGAAATTTGATGATGATGTGTTACCTCCCCTGAGTTAAAGGGTGTTCTCGAGGAGTTGATGTGTGACTTGATATATAATGACCCAAAATTATCATGCATAAATATTACTTCTTAATAGATGAATATTCATTACATAACATAAATATCCATGCCAAAATCATTTTTTTTCTTGTGCCTATGGAAACATGGATACATAAATAACTTATTCATGGGTGAAATACATCATATCCAACTAAGTTTTTGATAACTAGTCCCCTTCTTATACATGTCATATATAATACCATTCATTATAAACTAGGGAAAATAAACATAATAATGGGTGAGACCAGATGATAAGTAAGGGAAAACATGGGAGATATAAACATAATGTGAGCATAAGGGTATGAGAATAAGATAATTACATTTTCAAACCAACCCATTCATATCATAGAAACATAAACATGAGTAATGTACATAATTGTGGTATTTAATAATACTTGAATAATAATGGAATCAAAGAACATGATCCATGAGAGAATAACATTATCATAATACAAGGATCTATGGCACACACATGAGCATAGAAAATAATTTCTTTAGTAGTAAAGGTTTATTTCAAAAATGATCATATTGGAATGGGTTTACTCCCTAAACCATCTTATAAGTAAAGGATTACTCCCAAGACTCTCATAGTGGAAAAAGTACCTTACTAAAATCATTTGAATCACATTAAAATCCCATTTATCTCATATGATATAAATAATTACCCAATTAATTGGAGGGAGATATAGGTTTAACCCATCATATAATCTTATATTTGTGTGCCATAAGATCATTAAAAATTCACTATATCATAACCCATGAAAATAAATGGGTTTCATAATAATTTCATAATAGAATAGCCCAAGTAAAATAAATATGTTTCATAATCACTTAATCATTTCATCATACTATAACTTAATGAAAATAAACCAGTTTCGTAAACATTCCATCATTTCATCATATCATAACCCATGGAAATGTAATGAAATTCATAAACATCTAGTTATCATAAACATAAACCATCCAAATAAAGAATATGGTATCATAGGATAATATTCCTGGTAAATATTATGTAACATCAAATGAATTTATCTTAGATAGAAAATGATTTTGAAATATCACTAGGAATATTTCTTGAGAAAAATATCCTTTCTACCTTAAAAATAACCTTTTAAAAACTAGAATTTCACATAACACTATGGAAATACTTTTCATTGAAAATATAATTTGAAATGTATAAAATAAGCATTAAAATATAGATTGTTCATGATAGTGGAAATAATATTCATGCCATACATGTTAAAAAAATGGGTCCTTTCACATTTTTAGTAAAAGTCAAAAAGTACCTCATTTAGAAAATAATAAGAAGATTCCTTTAAAATAATTTTTTAAAAAAATTCAAATGTGGGTAAAAATTTATTTAAACAATAATTTGATTATTTTAAATTTTTTCTTTATAACATTTTTAGAAAACATAGACATAGAAGAAAAAGTAATTTTTTAAAAAAGAGGTAAATAAAATTGATTTTTTCTTAAAAATATTATTTTGAACTCTTGAGTAAATAATGGGAGGAAAATGAATGAATTTTTTAATGAAATAGTTATAGGAGAAGAATAATTCAGTAGTTTCTTGAGAGATGAATCATAATATTTTATCATAAGAAACTTAATCTTAAACAATCCCAATAAATAATTAGATTGTAACATAAAATCCCTTTAATTTTGGAATTATATTTTAAAAGAAAATAATGTGAAAAAAGTTAATCTTGGTTGATTAAAATTTGATAAGTTTAAATTAGAATCAAGGATCATGAGAAAAATAATAATGTTTTATTAGATTTGGCGAGTTAAGAACCATACTATAACCATCATTAGGATGTTAAGGGCATGTTTTAATAATTAATTTTGATGATGCAGGTACTATAGTTCAAGATTGGACATTAGAAGCAAAAACTATGGTGGGGAGTTCTATAGGTAAAGTGATGGATGATAAAATTATGTGTTCATGTATGAGGATAGAAATTCTTATGTATGTTTTTTCTTGGTGTTTGGAGGTTTATGTGAGCATTGGTTTGGGTGTTGGTAGTTTATGTGATGAAGGATAAAAGTGGCATTTAGGTCACATACTGGGCATTCAAAGTTGAAATGTGGCTATTTTAATAGGGTTAATGTATGAGGTAGGTTGACATGTACATTTGGATTCACACTAAGAATTTTCACAGATGATAATTATTTAATCAACAAGGTTGTAAGATCTCATATTTGGAATGGATTATGAAATTCAAGGAATTTTTTAAATTTTCAAACAAGTTACTATTTCAATTTTAGAAATTGGATTTAGGGTCAACTTTTGATTATTTTTATAAATTAATAGATGTATTTTATGCATTATTGGATACTTGGGAGTCATCCTGAGGGTTTGGAGGATCCCCAAAAAGATCTGGGTGACTACTAAATCCAATAAAGAAGTAGTACCATTGACTAAATAGTGGTGTTTGGAAGTTATCATAGCCACTAATTATTGAAATTTATTATACTTTGGGATTTTAGATTGGGAATTTACCATTTAAAAACTTGTTTTTTTAGTGGGGGAATCCCCATACTTCCTCATTCTCTTGTGTGCATGTTTGTGGTTATCTCCCCTCTCCCCCTTCCTCTCCCCCATTTAAAGGGTAAACTCCTTGGAAATTTTTGTCTATGATGGATGGTATGGGAATATACACCTCCCATCATCTCTTATATTTATACCTACCACTAATTCAGTAATATTAATATGTAGGTAGGAAATAGGGATTTCACCATAGGATGGTAAAATCATCCATTTTAGTTGGGGATTCCATGTAGCCTAGTAAGAGGACGTCCAGAGATAAAGTCTTCCTACCACAACTTTTTTATTAGATGAAGGTATTTAGATGTATCAAATTTTCATGAGTTTTTGTTTTAAATTTAAATTTATAAATAATGAAATTAGTGTTTTACATTGGGGATTTCTTTCAGTTTGGGTTCTAGGGTGTGTTGGGGGTAGCTAGAACCCCATTTATCAAAGAGATAATGATCACATGACATCTAGTGAGCTATCTAGAATTATGATGATTTTAAATTTAATTAATTTTGATCGTTATATTTAATTTATTATCGATTTTTACTTAGAGTTAGGGGATAATGATATTGAGATGAGCCCAGTTTATTGAGGAAGAGAGTGGTCAAGAATAAATGGGTCATTATAACCATTTTAGACCCCTGATGATGAAATTTGAAGAATCATATGAGGTTGGTGGGTTTTTATACTAGTCCATTAACTAAATTTTCATATAAATGTGTTGTTTGATGTGCTCAGGTACCGACACTAATGGATAAGGACCCATAATTAAATGTGTTTCATAATTAAATTAATTTAGATGCCTAAATAATTAAATTGATATGATTAAATAAATCCAGTGCCTGTATATATATATATATGTGTGTGTGTGTGTGTGTGGAGAAATGATTTAAGGGATACTTCAGTCTCTTGGGAATTGGTTCAATTATTCAATATCCATAGTCCTCAAACTTAACCTAAACATTCACCAAAGATTGAAAAGTACCCCAAACAAGATCCCAAGATTGGGAATGGGAGAGAAAAACCTATTGGACCTATATGTTGGTGGTCTCATGACATAATTTAATAAGGTTGTTATCTTGAACAAGTATGGTTGGCCTTGGTGATTATTCGTGACCTTAAGACCAATTAACCAATTTCATTAAGGATTTAAAGGTCTTGATATGTTAGAGGGTACGTTATTGGTGGAATATTCCTATTAAATATGACATTGTCTTTAAGTTAGGACTTATAGGGAACTTGAGAAGGGTTCAATGATCATGTTAAGAACCTAGTAAGAGAGAATTCAAAAAGGGTAGTGATTCCCAATGGTATCCCCATAATGTATAAATTAGATACCATGACCACTAAAGCCAGTGAAATTATAAGATCAGTTATTGAATTTATAAAACCCTCCAGATTCAATTTAAATATTAATTATTTTATTAGAGAAATTATATCTGACTAGAATTAGATAATCATAAATGAACTAGTAGTGCTTAAGGGACATGCCACCCTCAACTAATTGTATGGTTGGGTGTCAAGGTCACCTAGTATCCAAACATACCCATCTATTGCATCTGATGTTAGATTTTTTCAAATACTAAATATGACTAATAAATATGATTTGTATATTTATAACCATTTTTATATTATTAATTGTGAATTTGGATGCATGATATAAAGTAAGAAACAAGTTGGATGCACTGTATATTGGGATACATCTCTTAATTAATTATTTTAAAGTCTTGGATTCCTAGTTAGATCTGGATCCAATCTCCAATTCTATATTTATTGGAATTTCTAGTGTCTCTAGAATTCCAACTTACCCTAAAAAAGGTGATAATTGAGTGAATATTATAGACCACTCTTAGTTAGAATTTCACCTTGTATGCCTAGATTATTAGGATCAAGATGATTCCCAAGGATTCTAGGTGGACTCATTTCCCTCGAGTACTGGATGTTTGAGACATACCCAATGATGATGTTAATCTCCTTGATTGATTCCTTGTATACTCCCTATGATTTGGTGGATTCACAATGATTTCATTTCCCATAGATCTCTAGGAATTATCTATTGAGCTAATTATTGATGGATGATGATTTATCCACCATATTATAGAGAGTATTCATTTTATATCACCTAAAGTTCATCCCCTAAAAAATTCATTCCCATTTCCAATGTATTAACATCTTACAAAGTCAGAACTAGTAATCTGACATTAGACTATAATATATAATGATAATAAATTTTCTAAGTTCCACTAATTATGAACATATTGAGTGTTATTCCTAGAACACCTAGAATGAAACTCAGTATCTTAAATATATAATATCTAGTTTGTACTTATAATTCTATATTATATTTAGTAAAGACAAGTATGTGTGATCCCAGGTATAGGGCTTATATCCCCTTATGTTGATATATCTTGCTCAGAGACATTTCTAGCACTATTTGAAGTAGGTATGGTTAGACCAAGGTAATAATCAATCCATATGATTTACATTGTTTATTTAAATTATTTCTAGAAGATAATTTTTATTATTATTATTCAGTTGAGTAGTCCATATACACTTGAACTACTATTAATTTCTTGGTAAAGGAATATGTGGATTGTGCCCTACTATGATTTTTACCCACACTCTATTTGAGAAACCATTTCACTTAGGTAATTGAGAAGGAATTCACATGGTTTTAAGAATAGGTTGGGATAAGGATATTGATAGCACAATCAAGTTAAATAGCTCATACATGTACAAAGATCTTTGGATGATGTATGTATCACAGTTGTCGATGATCTAGTTTCTTTATTTTCTTTTACTTATGGTATGGATATGTGACTAGCCTAGTGGCCCATTAGGGTTTTTAGGGAATAGATATTTGGGACCTTACCAAATTTCATTCATTATTGTCTATTTATATTTATCTATTTTAAATTTCAATTTATTATGATGATTTACCATGTTTAGATACTTTACAAAATTTTATTACTATATTAAAAGGGTATAGTATCCCCACAAAAAAATCATGCCCCTTGATACTAGTTAATAACCTCTAGAATATGGAAAATTATCTTGATTCCATGTAGCAATCCACCTGGTTATTATTAATAGTAACCCAAGTGGGGTGTGACTCTAGAATTCAAAACCACCTCTATCTATACAAACCTTGGAAGATAATCGAATTCTTCATTTGGTTACAAAAGTAAATATTTATCCATATTCATTGGAAGAACTTTTTAAATAGAAAGGATTAAATAATTATATATTTAATTGTTTTTGAAAATTTTATAAAAGAAAAATCTAATGGAAACCATCTGTGTAGAAATAGAAAAACTGTAGTCTTTATAGAAATAAAATAGAGTAGAAGAAAAAAATTTATCACAGGATTGGAGCACTAAAACATAAAAGTTATGTAAGGGTACGTGAATAAAACCATACAAGTCATATCATCAATACATTAGAGTCATTCCCTTGATAAGAATCTAACATGTAAAGGTTATTGAAATATATAAGGGTCATACTAGAAAAATGGATTAAAAAAATCCAAAAATTCTTTTATATGTGACGGTATCCTTTCACAATATTTATGGTTCATTCAAAGCAGATCAGGTGTAGAAAATTGAAATAGTACATTCATATGTAAATTTTATTATATAAATTTGTATGGATCACCCTAAGAATATATATTGAGTAATGTAAAACCCCTTGATGACATTGTAATATGTAAATGTAAGTTTTAGATACACAAGAGTGATCATTTAGTAAAATATAAGATACTGGAAATCATAGGATACAATATCCACATATAGTAAGGGTTAATCAATGAAATAATAAGGGTCACCAAAGTGAAAAAATTATAAAATTCATGGAATGAATGTAATATGTATGAATAAATTATCATATATATAAGAGTGTTCTAGTACCTCTTTTTAAATATTTACGGGTTCCATACTTTTCCAAATTTCCCATATCCATCATAGGTAAGATTTATAGAATAAATAACAGATTATGACTTAGCTAGAATTTCCAAACATCTGACATTATATGATTTCATCTCTCTATGTATGGGTTAACTCCATTTCAAATATTTTAATGATAAGAAAAATAAAAAATAAAAAAATGATTTTTTAAATAAAAAACAATTTAATAGATTGAAAAGCATGTAATCGTTAAATATAAACCCTTTATGATATATATTATTTTTTGAATAAATAAATAATTATTAAACATAAACTAAATATATCTTACCATTTTATTTGTTGGGATCTCTTAAAAATTTCTCACAATGATTACATTATTCAATATATAATGAATACCTACATTAGTCCAATTTTTACCTATGACCACACCCTTTATTCTCACATTCCATCATGAAAATACCTTCCATATTTTGATTTTTTACTTTTATCTATAATTATATTTAGTTAAGTCATATTTATGAGAGATTATGATGATTCATAATTCAATCTCCCAGTTCATTTGAATATTTGATATTATAATCCCATTATACATGTAATCGTCTTATCTAATGATATATTTTCATAGTATTATTGATATATTTTATATTATATTAACATTATCATTTTCATTTTAAAAATTTAAAGATACAAAATTTAAATTTATGGGAAGTCAATACATATTAAAACCAGGGTATGAGGAATTACATTTATGTGTTATCGTCATGGGTGGCCATGGGATTTATATAGCACATATACCATTCAAACAAAGGATGTTCATGAATGTGGATGTATAGGTCTCCTTTAGTGTAATGACCCATTATTTCAATATATATTTTAATTAAATAGTATTATATTAAAAACTTTTCCCACACACAACAATAAACTAAAATAAAACTATAATATGTTTAGAATATTAAAACATGATCACTGAATTAGAATGTATGAGTAAGAAAAACCATGTTATAAAGTATATTTATAATGAATATGAATGTCACCTTTAATCTAAATTAAATTCAATTTATATAGCCACAAAAACTAATAATATCATTTTTTTCTTAAAAATGTATCTGTCTAAAAATTTCCATTTTATTTGATGCCCATTTATATTTCAAGAAATGTTTTATTAATTCATAATGAAAAATAATTTGATAATAATAATTTAATTTTTAAATAAGAATAAATATAAAGTATAGTAAATATTTTAAAGAGTCGCTTTCCCTATAATTTTTTTTTCATTATAATTTATGTTTTTATTAGAAAATTAAACCTATAAAATATAGAGTTTGAATTATATAAAATGAAAGTAATTTTTGGATTCATCATAAAAATATAAACTTAATATTTTTTCATGGAATAGTTCTAAAAATAGAGATTTTAAGTGAAAGGTGAAAAAATATATTTTTAAAAATAACATGACTTTTATGACATTATTAGTGCATAAGTATGAATTGAAAATTCATGAAACCTTTTTCTAATAATTTATTTTATTTTATAAGATAATTTATTATTTAAAAAAAGTTGGTTTTAATTTACTAACCCATATTTTATACTTTTAAACTAATGTTTTATTTTTCAAAAAACATTAATGCATTATACATTTATTATTTCAAAATTAATTTTTATCACTTATAGAAAATTGATATAGTAAAATGGATTTCAAATTTGGAATCATTATATAAAAATTATGTAATAAGGGCCATTTTATTTTCAAATATAAAGGATAAACTACTTTGGTAAAAAATAGTTACCTCAACAAAAATCAAAAGGGGGTAAAAACGGTTTAACCAAGAGAGAACGACCAAAAATGTGTTTAAAACATGTGTGGGAATGGGTGGTTGAGACCTTGATCAACCATATCCCTTCCCCTAAAAATTATTTAACAATTTTTTAGCTATTTTATAAGATTAACATACCATTATTAAAAAGTATTGAGTATTTATAAAAATACCATCCCTTTTCACTTATAAAAGGGGTACTCTTATAATCACTTATACTCAAAACATGGCCCACTTATTTTACCAAAAACTCTACCAAAACCTCTCCTAAAAATTTAAATACTATTTAAATATGTTATGTTATTCTCATAATACCATACCTCAAAGTCTTAACCCCCTTTTTAGTGGGGATAATCCAATAAGTAAGGTGTGAATTTCTAATAGCTTCTTCCCATTTTTTATTTTTTTATGTGAACATATGCTTATTCAAATTCCATTAAACCATCTTAAAATTATATCATTAGTATAATAAATATACCATTATTTCATTACAATTATGTTTCAATAATTATCCACCATTCATTTTTTCCTTTAATAAAATGAAAGAATGAATTGTGCTTATGTGTGAACTAGAATCTCCATGAAAAAATGTTTTTTATTCTCCTTCAATTCCTAGAAATGATAGTCCTAAGAGTGAATTTAATATATATGAGTATGATATTTATGAAATATTTTGTGATTTTCAAATAATAAATCATATTGAATTTTTTACCATTCAATGAAAAATGAATTAATCATTCATGTATATGTGTGGATTACCGCCTCCATGGAATAATCGATTTCAACTTTCCCCCCATCAAAACCTTTTGTGGATGGACATGATAATTGGGTTAATAGATAAATATTGTAATATCTCTTCACCTTATAGGTACTTCTACCTATGAGTTTTTTTGTTAAACTTATTTTATGTGAGTTTTTCCTCGTCTTTAAACTTTGGTGGTCATGTTTCATCATGGTTGTCTATCATTTGAATAAATGAAACCTTAGGTTTCTAGGAAACATGAGATAGCCAGAGAGTATCCACATTGAGAGAATTTTTTGGGGAAAACGACTTAACGTTTAGGGATGTATGTTTTTTTTGAATTAATGGATTCTAGGTATAAATGGGTCAAGTGTTTTCATAGGTTCATGGTAATTAGAGAATATTTAAAAGGTGTTTGGGTAGTTTAATAAGTAAATGGCCTAAAAAACATTCTATAGACCATTTACAAATCATTTAAATGGATTACACATAATTTAATTTTCAGGTTTTTTAATTAAATAATCTGAGGTGACGGGTTTTCAGCATATCCCATTAAAAATATTTACACAATGTGTAACTATATTACACTATGTTTAATTCCTTGACTTGTTATTTTAAAGTATACTATGTGGATGAATTTTATTTCACCTTAACTAAAACCTTATCATCTCAACCCTAGGCCATCTTCTAGGTGATTTTAGAGTGCCAACCTTCATTTTAGACGTCCTGTTTGTGTAAAAAAATATGGAGAGTCTTTTTTTGTTAGGTTCTTCCATTTTCTCCCTAATTTATACAGATTTTGTAGTTTAATCTATTGACCGTTTATATTTTTGTTTTTTATCTTGATTAGTTTTTATCTTGTAACCTCTTAACGATCATCCACACCTTCTTCCCCATGATATTTTTCCATTAGAAGTGTTGTGTTCATTGTCTCTTAAAGGTTTCCAGTTTAAATCATAACCCTATGGTTTTAAAATTTCCATGTATATGCAATAATTTCATTGAGACAATGTAACATGTGTATAAATTAATTAAATAATGAATGTAATTATTTTTTGGAGTGTGTTGGATTCAATTGGTTATTGAATAGGCTTATGGCTACCCATTGGGTGAGCAAACCCTAAATGTAATTAAATTGGATAATGGATTAAATTGTCTTTTGAATGACATGAGACCACATGTAATTTATAGATATAGAATCCCTAAGTCATGGATTACTACTTATTGATTTGACTGTTGATCATTTGTGATATAAATGAAAAGGAAATTGAAAAAAATGGCAATTTTCATAATTAACCGTTGTGTCTTATAATGTGATATTGTGATGTCCATGAAGTTATGACAAGTCTTGAGATCCATGGTGAAATGCTTATATATCGGGCATGGAACTGGAACATGCACAATTATATGATTTAATTATTATATTGTGTGGGATCGGCTAAGTCTCATGTTGTAATGCTTATATTGGGTGGGCTTGACCCAGTCCCATGCTATAATGCATATATTTAGTGGTCTCAACCTAGTCCCATGCTATAATGAATATATTGATTGGGCTAAACGCAGTCCCATGTTGTAATTCTTATAGGGATTTGACCAAAATTTTTGTAATTATGCCATGGTTATATGGGTATGGTTGGAATGGTTGTGAGACATGCTCAGAGATATTACAGAATGACACTGAGGAAGGTTATATTTACCATGGTTATATGGTTTTGGTTTTCATAGTTATGATACATGCACAAATATATTCTAGCATGTATTCTAAGCTAGTTGTTTTTGTATTTTATTAATTATTGAATTAATTAATACACATATTTATCATTTTATTGCATTCACTTCTTATCAGAAGGGTTTGTTTAGACAAAGTGGTGTCAACCTACTAATTTATACTCACACCCTATTCAAGCCTCCATTTAGTATCCAAGAATATTACATGAATATAGGTTTTGATAAGGTAAAAGGATTTTCCTATTGATTGTCTTGGCCTGATGGGATGGAGTTTGCATTTGGGAATGATGTGGGGCTTCAGGACCAGGGAATGTTGAGTCTTTATTTAAGAAATCTAGTATTTTACATGTATTGTTTCTAACATGAAATTTAATTCTATTAAAACATGTCATTACATTATTCTTATATTATTTATTGGATTGTTCAATTGTATTTTATTGTTTGTTTCCATTGTATTATATTTTTTCCATTATTTCCACACATAGATATTTATTTATTCCTATTGGATATTTTGCATTATGTTGTAAACTCTGAATCCAAGGGGTATAGTCTCCCCACTATACTTATCACACCCCCACTACTAGTCGATAGCCTCTGGCGTATGGGGAGGCACACTTAAGGTCTTGTAACCAACCCTTTCAAGCCATGTGAGAGAGTTCCTAATTGGGGGATGTTAAAAAGTGGTATCAGAGAACACCATGTTTCTTTTTTTATTTCTTACTAATTGGGGATTGGTATAAAAGAGACTAGGATGTGTTAGGACTTGGTAATTATCATGTCTATGATAATAGGTAACCCATGTATGGGGGGAAACCTGAGTGCCCAGGGATGAGATTATTGTTTATATTATTTTCTTGTTATAGTTGATATTATTTCACCCAAGGTGATTCACATGTTGTGTGAAGTTATTTATTTATGATTTTATTCATTCTTAATATTATACTTGTGTCCCGGTCTGGCATGATATGGTTATGCATTCATCAAAATAGGCACATAGTATATATTCACATGCATTGTTCATGATAGGGACACATTTATTTTCATGCGATGTAAACTTGACTATTGAACTAAGATATGATATATATGCTATATCTGAGAAATGAAATAAATTAATTGTTATGTCATGTAAAAATAAATTTAAGCTCTATATAGAGAGACCAAGAGATAATGTTTATCTATTTTTCCACCCATTGAGGTTTAATTTGGCAGCCATTATTTTAAGGTGTGCATTTGACTTGTAGATAAAATTACTCCTTGTCATATTTGACATGAGTGTTAGGAGAGTGGAAATCAACACACTCCTAATGTAGCTGAACCAAATCATCATATAGTTCCTGAGGATCAGGATGATGTTTAGATTAATGAAAACTTCCTAAGGGTCATGTGATCTATGGAAAGGGAGACATTTCATACCATGCCTTCAATTTCTAATATCAAAAGAGACTTTCAACTTCATCATCCACCTACATTTATAGGGGAAGGAGGGTCCCATGAAATTGATTTTAGGATGAATTCTTTCTAAAAATATCCAATCATCTTAAGACACCCATAGATAAGAGGGTGAAGCTGGCTGCATATATGCTTTGTGGGTCTGCCAAGTGTTTGTGGGATATTCTGGAGGAAGTTGGGTAGTGGAATGATCTATATTAGAAGGATATCCAGATGATTTTCCTGATACATTTCTATCCTGATCTGTTAAGGGGTGAAAACTCTCATGAGTTCATGCATCTGGAATAGGAAGGCATGTTAGTGCTGGACTATGTAGGATATTTCACATACTTATAGTTATTTACACCATCTTTGGAAACTGATGAGATCTCTAGGGTGAGTCATTTTCAGAATGGTCTTTGCTATGAGATCAGGTCGTAGGTGAATATTATTCATATGAGATGTTTTTGAGGATGTGATAAAACAGGCTGTTATCCTGGAAGGGAATCTAATAGAGCTCCCAAGCAGTGGCCAGGTTATTTCAGTAGGGAAAACTGGGATCTCTTATTTAGGTAGTAAGAACTACCTCTATGATAGTTTCCACTGAGGATGTATTGGGTAGAGAAGTCAGAGAAATGGATAGACATCTTAGGATTATGTTCCATTATATTTCTATCAATGTGGAGGGTTTTTTTATAATAAACCATAGTGTCCTTACCATATAGTTCAGTGTCATATATGTGGCAGTTTGGGTCATCTTTATAAGTTCTATGTGAACTTCCCATAGTAGACCGGTGGAAGGGGATCAATACAAGCACATGAGTCAGGAAGGGCCTTAGCTACCCCTCATAGGCTAGTAGCTAGAGTTCCACTAGACATTCTGGATGAGGTAGAGGACATGGTACCCCAGTGTAGGAGAAGAAGTAATAATAAAGGAAAAAAGATTAGGGTAGTCATAATAGAGCCCATGGTAGAGGGATAAGTCAGCTGTGCGTTATGTATACTAATCTGACTATCATGGATACAAGACCATCTATCATTAGAGGTATGATTCTTGTATCATCTGCCTTAGCATCCATTTTTTTGATACAGTAGAATCACATTATTTTCTATCTTCTCCTTTTGAAAATGTTTTGTACTTGGATGTGGAAACCATGGATGATGCATTGACCATCAACACACTGTTGGGAGTGTAATAAATTTTTTTTCAAACATTGCATGGCATGTTCTCTAGAGATTGGTGTTTTCCATTTCTTTTGGGAACTATTAATGATAGAAATGATAGGCTTAAACTAGATTATTCATATGGATTAGATAATTATATATTAGTCTCATATCATCTATTATAGGAGGATATTTTTCTTTTTATCTTAAGAAGGAGGTAACTATTCTCACCAAGGTGACTGGGATCTTCAGGCTGGTCATACACGACCAATTTAGTATAGATTGGATTTTCTCATGGATCATATCACCAGTCTTTCTCTAGATGATGGTGGAATGTAGCATGATTCTTTTCCTCTAGTAGTAGAATGTTTTTTGTATTTTTTTCCTAGATAGTTCTACTGCTTAACACTTGAGCGAGAGATCAGGTTCACAATCAAGTTAGGGTGAGGAGAAGAGATAGTTTCTATCCCTCCTTATAGAATGGATCAAGTAGATATTTGACAGTTGAAATTTAAGTTAGAATATTTGGAATCTAAAGGTTCATGTGGCCTAGTAAAACTCATGAGGGTTATCTAATTCTCTTTGCGAAGAAGGTTTATGGGTATTTGTGCATATCTGTGGATTATTGGAGGTTGAAAAAGATTATGGCCAAGAACTGATATTATCTTATAGGCATTGATATTTTTTATTATCTTAGATGTGCTAATATCTTCTCCAAGATCTATTTTATATTAGGTTACCACCAGTTAAGGGTGAGACTATAGGACATACCTCCAACTACTTTTGGAAGAAGGTATGACTTGTATGAGTTCTTAGTGATGTTGTTTGGGTTAACTAATGTACTGGTGTTATTCATTGACTTGATGAATACGATCTTTCAAATTTTGTTTGGATTAGTTTGTTGTGGTTTTTTTCAATGATATCTTAGTGTAATCCTAGTTAGAAAATGTTCATGTGCAACATCTTGACATCATCCTGAGCACATTGAGAGAGCATAGGATTTATACCAAGATAACCCAATACAGTTTTGGGATTAATAAAGTGAACTTCTTGGTCCATGTCATCTCAAAGTTAGGAGTTTCAATGGATGCATATAAATTTAATGTCATGGTATGTTTTGAATATCCCAAGAAATTCTTTGAGATTCGTATCTTTCTTATTTTAGTAGGTTATTATCGGTTCTTTCTGTAAGATTTATCATATTAGGTAGCACAAATGTATAGGCTATCCAAGAAAGGGGTGAATATTTTTTTGGTTATATGTTTATGAAAGAGATTTTTAGGAGATGAAAGGCAGGCTGACCTCAACACCAATCCTCACTTTACCTATGATGGGTAAATAATATATCATGTACTTTGATGCATCCAGATTTGTACTCAGAGAAATTCTAATGAAGGAGGATCATGTGGTTGCTTATGGATCTAGGAATCTAAGTCCACTTGAGAGGAATTGCCCTACTCACAATCTGGATTTTGCAGTAGTGGTACATTCCATGAGATGTTGTAGACACTATATCATGGATGAGAGGTTTTTGGTATACATAGACCACAAGATCCATAGGTATATCTTTTCTCACTGAGACCTAAACCTTCCTCAGAGGAGGTCGGTCTAATATCTAAAGTTTTTCGACTTTGACTTGTATTATAAAATAATTAAGGTAAATGTTATTTTCAATGACTTGATCCAAAATAAAAAGACAAAGGTAGTATGGGAGTCTTGCGATGAGTGGTGGATAATAAATCTATTTGCAGATATGAATCTAGATATTTAGGAGTCCCACGAATGAGTAGCTCTAAATTTGACATCTTCTATTTCCATGATTTTGGATCAGATTACGAGTGAGAAGCTATTAGATATAGAGGGCTCATTTATGAGATTCAAATTATGTGTTGGGGAGACACCATTAGGGTGGTCTCTTGGTTTTTTAAGTTCTATTCTTTTCCATGTCCTAGTAGGGGTTTCTATGGGATTACGTGAGGATACGATGAGGGAGTTTCATGCCTATAGATGGGTGGTTCATACTGGTTTGAAAAATATTTAGTGTGATCTTAAAAGATAGTACTAGTGGTCAGAAATACAGAATAAAGTGTCATGATTCATAGCTAGATACTACACTTATCAGCATGTGAAAGATGACCATTAGAGGCCAGTTGGGATTTTGTAACCTTTTCCCATTCTTGAGTGGAAATGGGATGATGTCACTATGGATTTTGTGATAGTATTACCTAGAAAAACACATAATAATTATTTTTTATGGGTGATTGTGGATTGACTAATGAAGGTAGAACACTTTATACATATTAGGTAGAACTTCATAGATTATGATCTAGGAAGTCTTTACATGCGTGAGGTAGTTTGTTTTCATAGTGTTATGAGGAGTATAATTTATAATATAGATCCTTATTTCACATCATGTTTTTAGAAGGGTCTTCAGAAGGATATGGGATAATAAGTTCTTTTGATCATATCCTATCATCCTCAAATTGATGGTTAATCTGAGTGGATTATTCAGGTTCTGGAGGATATGTTACGAGCCTATGTTTTGGATTTTGGTGGTTTATTGGAGCAACATATATCACTCGTGGAGTTTTCATATAATAATAGATTCTATTCATATATACAAATGGAACCCTTCGAGGATTTTTGAGATGGGTCATTCCATTTTCCTCTTTGTTGGATAGGGGGTGGTGAGTCAGCTTTTATTGGGCCTAGTCTTATGCTGGAGATGTCTGAGAAAGTTTGGCTGACCAGATGGTAGTTGGTGACCGTATAGAGAAGGTATAAATCATATGTTGTCCATTAGAGATGAGCTTAAAAATTCATGGCTGACCATCAATTTTTCCTTTTTTTTTCTCTAATATTGGGGGAATGTCATATTTGGAAATAGGGAAAGATAATACCCATGTTTTTCGGGCCATTTGATATAGTGGCAAGGGATATTCTAGTGTAGTACCATTTAAATGTTCCATAACACTATAATTACATGCATGATGTGTTTCATGTGTTTCAACTTTAGAGATATTATCCACACCCTTCCCATGTAATAGACGTAGTAAATGTAAATATTTGTGTTGATGCATCCTTTGTGGAGTATTTGATACGGGTTGTGGATCGTATTGAGAAATATCTTCATGGTAGGACTATACCATTAGTTTGAGTGTAGTGGAATCATGAAAGAGATTAGGAGGATACCAGAGATAGGGAGTCTGATATGTTAAAATAGTGGATAGACTTGTTAGTTGAGACCCCACAGTAACACTTGGAGCAGCTCAGGGATGAGCTGTTATATGTTGGGGTGGTTGTAAGATCTCTACTTTTTCCAGTTACGTCTCCCTCTAAGTTTTTTATTAAAAATGTTTTGTGTGAGTTTTATTTCATATTTAAAAATTGGTGGTATTTTTTTCATGGATGTTTATAATTTGAATAAACACAGTCTTGAGTTTTAAGAAAACTTGATAAAACCAGAGAGGATCCACATGGAGATCCTTTATTGGGGAAAATGACTTAAAGTTCATTTATGTAAGTTTGTTTGAATTAATGGGGTCTAGGTATAAATGGGTCCAGTTATATCATGGTTTCTTGGTATTTTGATAATATTTAAATGGGGTTTGGGTTTTTTAATAAGTAAATGGCATGAAAAACCATCTTTATAACATTTACATTTTGTGTAAATGGATTACACATCATGTTTTTTTGCGTTATTTTAATTAAATAATCCAAGGAAATGGGGTTTTCAGCATATCCCATTAAAAATATTTACACGACGTGTAACTAAATTACACTCCATTTAATTACCTGACCTACTATTTTAAAGTTTGATGTGCTAATTAATTTTTTTCACCTTTCCTATAACATTCTACACTCGACCTTAAGGCATATTCCAAGCGATTTTAGAGTACCAAACTCCCCTACGGATGCCCTGCTTGTGTGAGTAATCCCTATTATGTATTTTTGGTTAGGTTATGCACTTATTTCCCTTGTTTCTCTAGAAATTTTGGTGTAATCTCTTGATAGTGTGTGTTTTTGGTTTTGATCTTCATTAGTTTTGATCTAGGAACCTCTTCGAGATCATCAAAACCTCCTTCCTTGTGATTTTTTTCCTTGGAAGTGTTGCATTCGTCTTTGGTTAAAGGTAGGGGCCTAAATATTAACTCTATGGTTAGATAATTTCCAAGTATATGAAATATTGTGATTATGCCAATATGATGTGCATATGAATTAATTAAATAATCATTAGGGATATTATTTTGAGTCTGTTGGATTCAATTGGTTGTTGACCTAGCTTATGGATACCCGTTGAGTGAGAAATTCATGAATATAGTTAAATTGGCTAATGGATTAAAGTGTGTTTGGAAGGACATGATACCTTAGGTGATTGCTTGATATAAAATCCTCAATTTATGGATTACTACTTATTTATTTTACTATTGATCATTTTTATATAAATGAAGATAAAATTTAAAGACAACTAGTAATTATCATAATAAACCATTGTAACTTATGATGTGATATTTTTATATCCATGTTGTTGTTAGAGGTCTTTAGATCCATGATAAAATGATAATATATTGGGAATGACCCTGGAACCTATACAATTATATGCTATAACACTGATATTGAGCGGGCTCAACCTAGTCCCATGTTGTAATTCTTATATTGAGTGGGCTCAGACTAGTCTCATGCTGCAATTCTTATATTGAGTGGTCTTAGACCAATCCCTTATTATAATTATTATAGGTATTTGACCCAAATTGTTGTGATTATACCATGGTTATATGGTTGTGGTTGGAATGGTTGTGATACATACTCAAAGATATTTCAGAATGACACTTAAGTAGGTAATATTTACCATGGTTATATGGCTTTAGTTGGAATAGTTGTTAGGCATGCTCAGAGATATTCCAGCATAGAGCCGAAGTAGGTTGTTTTTGAATTTTATTAATTATTGAGTTAATTAATACACCTCCTTTTCACTTTGTTTCATACACTTATTATTAGAATAGTTTTTTTAGACATGGTGGTTTAGACCTACTGAGTAATACTCACACCCTATTCATGCCTCCATTTAGTACCTGAGAAAATTATGTGGATGAAGGTTTGGACAAGGGCAAAGGACATTACTATTCAATGCCTCTATCAGATTGGATGGAATTTGGATAAGATACAAACATGGGGTTTGGGAACAGGGAATGCTGATTCTTTATTTGAGTATACTAGTCTTTTACTTTATTTTTTCTACCATGAAATTTAGTTACATTCTAGAAGGGTATTACATTATTCTTTTATTACTTATCAGATTGTTCAATTGTATTTTATTGTTGGATTCCCTTATATTATATATTATTTACATTATTTACACACTCTGATATTTATTTATTCTTATTGGATACTTCCCAATGTGTTCTGAATATAGGGGGTATAGTCTCCTTACTACACTTATCACAACCTTACTGCTAGTCGAAAGCCTTTGGAACATGGGGAGGTGTGCTTGAGGAAATGTAACCAATCCTCTCTGGCTACGTGAGAGAGTTCTGAATTGGTGGGTGTTACAAATATGGTGATAATGAAATTATTAAGGCTCTGGAATAAACAATTGGACAACCTATAAAAAATATGATCAATAAGAAATTTTGGTAAATTCAACCATCCAAAAGTGTGTTCTAAGAGAAAATTATTTCTTCATATATTATAATAACTTTGTATAGGTTATCTTAATCTAGTAAATTTTTATGATTCTCATATATCACACTAATAAAGATTAAATAAGATCATTATGCTTCTCGTATAGTGATATTAACACTAAATCACATCGTAATCATCCATTAATTATGGTATATTCATGTTTGGGTTGGTTTAACCACATACTTGAACAATGCTATATATTTATACCATGGATGACTATGGGAAATTAATTTCTCACACTATAAAAAAACATGAATTTAGGTGTGTTTTCTTAGAAATGTATTCTAAAAATGTGTCTAAATCTAAATTTAGTAGTGTCTTTAGTCGGTTCTTAAAACATATCTAATGATCCACATTTTAAAACATCCTTAATTTAGTCACATTTTAAAAAATCACTATTTTAGTCATATTTCAAAACATCCCTAAATATCCATGTTTTAAAACATCACTAATTTAGTCACATTTTCAAACTTCACCAATTAAGTTGTGTTTTAAAATGTTGCTAATTAGTCACATTTTAAAATGTCGTTAATTTAGCAATTTTTAAAACATGGATAATACGAGTAATTTTTATTTTAATTATGTTTTAAATGTCAAAAGCATGAAATAAAAAAATAAAATATATTTTATGTATATATATTTATTATATTAATACAATTAAATAATAACTAAAATTTATTTAAAATATATATGTAATAATATTAAAAATAGATAATTTTATAATATATATATATATATATGTATAAACACATGAAAATAAATTAATACAAATATGTATGTATGTATGTATGTATGTATAGATGGATGGATGGATGTATGTAGGTATGTATGTATGTATGGATGTATGTAGGTATATATATATGTATGCATGGATGTATGTATGTATGTATGTATGTATGTCTCTGTGTTTGTGTGTGTGGTAATTTGTAATATATATATACATATATATATATAAACACACACACACACACATAAATTTACTCGTAATTATATAAATTTACCTTGTTATATATATATATATTACTTTATATATGTTTATGTGCTCCTATGTGTACCAATTTGAAATAATTTATATATATATATATGCATGTAAATTAATATTTTAGTATGTAAATAAATATATAAACGTGTTAGTATTTATATACACACACAAATATATTAACAAATAATATAAATTAAACATGAAAACACATATAAAGATACGCACACACACATACATATACATACATAAAAACAAATGAAAATATAAGTAAAACATAATTCAGATTAATTAATAATAACTACATAGATGATAATTATTAATATATAAATAAGTATATATATACAAGTATATTTACATTAATTTATATATATATATATATTAGTAATAAAAAATAAATTATTATTAATGTATAAATTAATATATACATAGTTACACACAAGAAGATATATATATATATATATATGTGTGTGTGTGTGTGTATTTATTTATTTATTTACAAGTATATTTATATGAATTCACACATAAACAAAAATAGTTAAATAAAAATTGTAATTAATTGATAATAACCGAATAAATGATCATTAATATATATAGGGGTATTTATTATATGTATGTAGATATTAATAATAACCAAATAAATGATCATAAATGTATAAATTAATATTAAATATAATAAATAATTATAAATAATTATAAGTATATTTATATATCAATTTCCACACACACACACATATTTATATATGTACATAAAAATAACTATAAATATACTTATATATTTATTAATTAATCTATATATTAGTATACATATATATAAATATAGGTGTATTAACATATTAATTAATATATAAATATTTTGATACTAATATAATAATTAATATATAAATTTATAAGTACACTTTTACTAACTCACATATGAATATAATAATATACATTTAATATATTACTATATATACACATACGTGTATGTATACATATATATACCCTAAAAATCTTGTTAGTGTTTAATATATGTCAAAGATTGACTAAAAAGGATATTAATTTACATATATTAGTTTGTGTTCACACACATCTGTGTGTGCATTGATATATATATATATATATATATATTTATTTATTTATATTTATATGTATGTATGTATGTATGTAAGTATTTATATGTGCATATATATGTATATGTATATAAATATCTATATGTATATATAAATGTATATGTATATGTATATATGTATATATATATATATATGTATATATGTATATATATGTATGTTTATATTATGTTTAATATATATGTATATATATTATGTTATCTATGTAACTAACCAACCTGGGTCAACCAGACACATCATCCAAGCTAGTTCAACATAAGGCCTGAAGCGCATTCATGATCACCATAGGCTAGTGACAAGCACCTCAGTAACAATGTATACAATAGTGTGAACTATTTCACCTAAAAAGATATCACAACATGTATTAAGTATAACAAAAATAAGATAAAAACCAGAGTGTAATGCAGAAGAAAGTGTACACAACTGAGATACATAACCAAGAAAGCAAAATGGAAAGTCCTAGAAGTAAAACAAACCAAGACAAATGAACATGTCTCCATGTAACAATCCTTCACCACCATCCCAAACCACTTTGAAGGAGATAACAACCAAGGGAAGATGATATTCCAATTGAATCACTTCCTTTTACCTTTATCCTATAAAAACAAGGCTATAATCACCAAGAGGTAAAAGTAGGGTTTTAGCACTAAATCTTAGAAGGATATCACCACATAATCTGTAAAAAGAATAACACAATGCAACTGTTATCTCTATCTATAAAGAACTAGTTTATAAACTATTTTCATATAAAAACCATTTTTTAACATACTTTGGTTTCTTTTTAAAACATTTAATATTCACACTAATTAGGAATATGAAAAGTAAATAATTGATAATATAAAGGATATTCATTAACAAAAACCATACCTCAAAGGAATTCCAAGGGATAATATAAATCATTGTACAAAAAGAAACCAAGATAATTTAATTTGGTCAATGAGTTCCATGTCCACAAGACCATTCCATAAGATAAAAAAGTGAAAAACAAACATGAAATAATACTATCAAGTGAAAAAACAAACAAAAACTGGCTCCAACCAATGAGAATATACACTTGGATATGTTAAGAACATTAATCCAGGAATAACCTGAATCCTATTGATACTGAGTCCTATAACAGTTTATCCATATCAACAAAATAACTATTGGTGGTGCCACGCTCACTAAGGTTGCATATGTATATAACTCGACGTATCAAAGGTTCCCAATCTACTATTTTTTCCAAAAACATTTTTAAATCCAAGATCACAATTTATAAAAAAAATTGAAGTGAAGAATCACCACTCCCATAATTGAAAATCCATTTTTTAGATTGAAAATATCCTTTAAAGAATTTCATTGAACACATAGCGTGTATAAATCTATTTTAAAGGAAAAACACATTAAAAAACATAAATTTTAGGTAATAATTCCTCTTTGTTATCTAATAAAATAATTTTATAAATCAAATTAAAAGAATTCATGAGTACATAAAGTAATCCAAAAGTTACAACCTTTTTATAGAGATGCCTACCTCAAGAATGAATAAAACCTCATCTCCTTGAAAACCGATTATTGAAAATGAAGAGATAGGGTCCTCACAAGCCTATATCTAAGTTAAACACCATAAATTATCCATATAAACTATATATCATCTCTTTTTACCCAATATTGGTTTGTAAAACATATATAAGATGAGAGATCATAGATAGATCTAGGAAGAGGAGAAGAAAACAACCGAAAAACATACATACCATGAAAGGATCCATGAAGATCGATGAAGATTCAGCATGGATCCATGTGGAGAACCTCCTAGAGAGTTATGGAGAGACCGGTTTTAGGATATTGAGAATATAGTATGTGATCATAGGTTAAAATGACCATGGGAATTGTAGTAATTTTATATTTTTAAAAGTTCACATTGGGTTATACTGTTAGGCCTCATGGTCTTTTAAACCCTTATTCAACCACGTGTTTTCTATTTTGCATAATCAACCATGTCACATGCTCTCCTAGTCTAGGAAAAATAATTTTAAAAGCCACGATCAATCCATGCAACAGGCTTTAGGAAAACATGCACTTAGAAACATGGTTTATTCAGTGAGTTTCATGGGTTGACTAACCAGGAAAAAACCTTGTAAAACTCTACTGGAGCTCATAGTGACACACCACATGGTTACCCCATAGTTAGAAATGACCATGTTCCTAAACATTGTTCCTAGTTTCTTTTCCAAAAAACATGAAATTTTCATTCTCTGACACCAAAAAACCTATTTATCCTCAAAATAGATAGATCATGCTCAAAATTAATCATATCAGTGACCCGGAGGGTGTCACAATTCTCCCCAACATAAAAAATTATGTCCCCAAAAAGCATTCAAAATTTTAGTCTTGAAAATCTATATGTTTTTTACACATAATAAACAATTACTGCTACCATGTCTCATATATATATTTTATTCACACTACTATAATGAACAAACTAAAGGATAAATTTTTAACATACAACACCTTATCCCTATGATACATAAAAAAATTGTAAATACCAACACTAAGGTTTCAGAATCAAGATAAAAAACCTTCCATTTAACCACATGGGAAGGGTTTAGTAGATACCTATTCAATTGGGAACATAAGACATGTTATGAATTTATGTATAGTGAGATGGAAAGTCTAATTAATAAGACACCTTTATATGTAGTTCAATGATCTCAAAAGGGTTGGAGAACCTCGATTCCACTTATCATGCCTACCCAAACTATTCTATCCCAAATGAAACAATATTCAATGATAGAGACATGACCCCTCACCTCAAACTCCAATAGATAACAAGGTAAATTTTAATAACATCTCATTTGGTTCACAATTATAGTTGGCCTTTACCGAGATAACCAGGCCATCCCTGTTTCCCCTAAACAGGATTTTGTCATACTAAATACTATTCATTTAACCTTTCCCAAAAACAATAATATTCACAAGGACCCCCATATGACAATTCATAGTTCATATCCATAATCATAGAGTATGGAATATATGAAACCCAAAAACCAATGAGGATAAGAATTCACATCTTATACATATCATCTAGGATTGGATGATTCATCTAGTCCAACAATCCATCTAAAGATAGAACGAAATGATCACCTTGATCAAGAACCCATTTAATTAAATTATACCTTTCAAAATTTAGATGAAAATCATCGGTATGCACTAGAAATGGTAGCCAAAATCACACCATGGAGCTTCAAAATCCCCCGAACACAATGTTCACGATTTTATACCATAACCTTCTCCTTAGTAGGAATAAAACAATACAATTTTAAAAATCAATCTATTATTTCATGAATCAAATAACCATCCCAACATGTATTATATTATTGTAAAATTACTAAGTTCATGTATTATTTTTCCAAATTCCATAACGGAATGGATAAGGGTATTCCAAACTAGTAGGTTTTTGGTGTTTTGATATACTTTTCTAAGAAGTTGGGAATCATGACATAAAGTAAAAAATTGACCAACTTACTCTAGGTAATTAAAATTGATGTACTAGATTATGAAGAATCCTAGTAACCCCGGAGTGAATGGAATAACTAGACTTATGTTCTTAGTCTATCAACACCTAAATTAGATAAACCATTACATCAAATTTATAAAAATGATAAAAAAACACTAACAGGAGAGAAAAAATTGAAACCCTTGGTTCCCCACAGTGAAAATATTCTTTAAAAACTATCACCTAGAATTCTATATTTTCATGAGTCTAAAACATTTTTGAAGGGGAACCAACTTGTGATCCAAATATATCATCAACTTCTCTTCAATGGATTGTTGTCACAATATTCAAAGAGTATGTACAACTAATATAAAATTAAGTTCATGGGAAGATATATTATTTCCATGAAGGTATAATTAGAAAAGGCCTTATTCCTTCCACCCATTTTATTTCAACAATACATATCCCAACTCTGTGCTAATAGAATCACAGTGATAAAGACAAAACCCATCTAGGATTAGTATGAACCAAAACTACATCTAAAGATAACCCCAATTATATCCATTAAAAGGATTACATGGTTAAATATTATCCAACACAATGATATAATGAAAAAGGAGACCTAACATAGGCCTCCCCACCATTTAGATTCAATCTAAAATTGTGAAACAATAAGAGACTACACTGACATAGGAGAGAATCATCAAGAAAACCGAGGTTTCATAGTTCAAGAAAAAGAAACCCCCCACGATTCCCAACCCTAACCAAGGATTAAAACATTCTATCACAAGGAAAAACCAATAATGTGGAAATTAGGTCAAGCATATGAAAAGTCTTCATCCCCAAGGAACATCCAAAATATCGATCTCAAATATCTTCACAAGCCAAAACACTGGATCCACCATGTGTCACATAACTAGGTTACGTTTCAGAAAAAACACGTATCATTGAGAGAAAACATGGATCTAGTCTTGGGTTATTAAATTTAATATATTATAACTCATGTTTTTAATTCTCAACCCAGTAATCCCCACTATCCAACTGATAATAACATATCACCAATGGATCTCTCATTCAAACCAGTCATGATACTAATTATTATTACCCATGGACATACCCAAGGTTCACCAAGTCTAGGGAACCAAACCTAAACCATGTAATAGAATTCACCACAAATATATCATTTGGAATAAATTTAACAGGGTGAAATGATCAATGAGGAATAATGAAACATGTTATAATAACTACTCTCAATAAATAAGCCCAATGAAGATATCAAATATTACACCTAAACATGGTTATCCTAAAACTGAAACCACTATAAAAAAAATAGAGTGTGAACTCGAATGGATCAAACCACAAAGGAAAGGATACACCTAATATTCCAATCATCCCATGGAATATAAGAAAATTAGTAAAACTGATCCTAAAGGAACTGTCTACCTAACTGAACATATAAGTTCCTTTAGTCAGAACACAAAATGAAATCATCTTGATTTACCTCAAGAGATTCAATCATTAGAATATGTAGAGGGAATGAGACTCTTTCCACTCCATTCTGAGTCTGGTAAAGACTAAAGAGATGAGGAAGAAATTACAATTGTCATGGAAAGAATAACAAGCTAACCCAGGACCTCCTCAGAAGACTTGCTCAAACCACAAAAGGTGTGACCTCAATCTATTCATTTCATTTGGAGTATATAAAATTAAATATACATAAAATAAAGGGTTAGACCAAAAATAAAAGTCATTAAATCAAGTAAACAAATTCAAATAAGTTTAAAAAAACCCCACTTGAGGTGCATAAACTTTTTCCAAAAACTATTTATTTTGAAAACCTCTAAAACACTATTTGAAAGGTTTTTTTACAAACAATTTGTTTCATATGTAAGCACTATTAATTAATTTATAAAATAATTAAAAAGATAAATATTTCACAATTATATAGTTAAAATATTAAACCTCACACACTTTTCATGGCTAAGAATTAATCAAGATTCATTTTCATCTTGAATTAAAATATCTATCTTTGAAGTTATTTCAAAAAATAACCACTATCCAAGGCATAAGAGTAGTTTTTCCATAAAATCCAAAATATTCTTTTAATTTTTAATTCCAATTTTAAGAAACATTTACACTTTTATATTATAATTAAAAAAACATATTTTTTTCATAAAACAAAAAATTCATCCTTTACAATTGTAATGTAAATTACTATTTATTTCAAAACATTTAAAGCTTATTGAAAAAATTCTTCAAGGGTGTGAAATTATTTCATGAAAAATATTTAACTTGTTTGTAAAAAAAAATATTTTCTATAATTTCATGAATAAACAACCATTTATAAAAACATAATCAAGAAACCAAGCATCACGTCATAGGAAAACTATGAATATTTAGTTCTCAATCAAATTTTTTTTCATGAAATCTATTTTCACATAATAAACTAGTTATTTCATCCCTGCAAAATTAAATAATTCCATAATTATTATTAAATTTTTTTCTTAATATCCACATATCATAATAACCACCTTGATTATTGCCCTTCAATGATATTCACTCACAGAATCCAAAAATTATGGGTTCTAAATAGCAAAAATAAAGGGATATGGAAATAATCTTGACCTAGTGATGTGGTTGAAATCCATGTGCTAAGTATCCCACAAATCCATTAACACATTCAAAATAAATTACATAGTCACCATGTACTTACCATGGTAACTCATGTGGAATCAAGAAATATGGTGATCAAGAACCTACTCAACATGTACTTCTGGAGCCCTAAAAGGTCCTAGATCGAGTATACCAAACCCTAAACCAAACCCAAGACGTATTATCAAAATTTTGGATGGGTATACTTTGGTAATATTTTTTTAAAGAACCAACCTGGGTCAACATGACATGTTACCTGAGATGGCTCGACACAAGGCCCGATGTGCATTCCTGATCTCCATGGGATGGAGATAAGCTCCTAGGTACCAATGCGTACAATAGTGGGAATGATTTCACCCTAAAATATATCACAACATATGTCAAGTATAATAAAAATAATATAATAACTAGAGTGAAATATGTAAGAAAGAGTATCCAACAAAGAGACATGACAAAAAAAGCTAAACGGATGGCCCCAAAAGTAAAAAAAAGACCAAGTATTCATGTTACAATCCTACACCACCATCCCAAACCACTCTGAAGGAGATAAAAACCAGTAGAATATGACATACCAAATGATTCCCTTCCCTTAACTTTTCCCCACAAAACCATGGTAATACATTCCCCAAGGAGAAATTATGGTGTTCCCACTAAATCTTAGTAGGATAAAACAACAAAATGCCTTAAAAGATTAAAAATATGCTATCATTTCAAAAATATTTAAAATATAACAAGTTTATAAATAGTTTTTCAAATGAAAATCAAGTTATAACATCTTTTGGATTCTTTTTAAAACATTTTATATTAAAAATAACTAGGGATATGAAAAATAGATGATTGATAATATAAATTCTTTTAGTCAAAAGTAACAATATCTCAATGGAAAATGAATTGAACATATAAAACATGTCACACAAAGAAACAAAGATAATATAATATGGTTTGGGAGTTCCATGTATGATAACCCATATCATTCATACACTTTATTTCATTATTTTTAAATAAATAAATACTTAATACAAACCCATAAGATAAATAGGACTAGTTTCATTGGGTAATTAGGTACATATAATAATAAAATTAAATATAAAAATATGCAAACTAAAACTCCGTAACATGCACTTAAATTTATTTGATCTTATAAAAATGTAGAGGGTAACTTAAGGACGTACATAAGAAATGGGTAAGCTATAAATCATATTAAAAGGATAATAAAATTATAAGATGAATAAATTAATACTAGTGAGTCAATAGGAATATAAAGGTAACATAATATTGGTTTGAATTATAAACATGAAAATCACAGTATGATATAATATGATAACATAAAGTCAACATGGGAAAGTGGAAACAATAATAAACATGACATTATAAACATATGTCAAGGATAAAATCTAAGATATAATAACATAGTGTTATTAGTATATCATCCCACAAAAAATATATGGTATCTCATGAGATAAATATATTACCTAAATCATTGGAGGGCTATATAATTCTTGTCCCACCCATCACATTCATATCATGTACATACATAAGTGTTCCATATATATCATACAACATAAATATGTATTTGATAAAATTTAATACCATGATTACAAAGAGTGGTTTAAATAAATTTATTTCCCAAATTAATGAATTATAGGTACATCTAATTTAATAACCTTGAGTGGAAATGGGTATGGGTTTCCACTACATAATTATTTGGCATGGAAAATCATAGTATAATTTCAACAACATAATGGGTGTACATAAGGATTCATGGAAGGGTTTAGTGAGATTAAAATGTGTATATTATCACTTTTATGTCATAAATACATTATGATGTATGTCTAAAAACAAATCCCAATACAAAAAATTGGAAATAAAAATTCATTTTATAAATAAGGTGCTTGAATAAAGATGAGAAGGAGAGGATTTCTTACCTTGAGAGGTTTCTTCTAAAATATTGGGAGGAGATTATTAAGGCATTAGGGGAACCTTTGGAGTGATTTAGAGAGGGAATGGTTTTTTTAAAATAATGATACAAGGGTTTTGAGTGAAGAGGTATGGGAGGTTTGGTGGGGTTTTATAGAAAAAGAGAATAAAATTCTTTATTAATTTCTAAACATAGGTTTTCGACTCTATATGATAAGTTAATCCAAAACACAAATAATACCATGAATTTTTACCATGGTTTCAACCAAAGAGGATTTTATTTAATTATTTTATAAGGGTAAGAATATAACACATTAAAATTAGACCCTTAGTTATGTGGATGTGAGTCAAGATTATAAATAATTTATTTTAAAACATTAAAATATAATATAGGTTTTGGAGGATTCATTATGGGTTTATTAAATTAATCAAATAAAAAACATTATTTTAAAGTGGTAAAATAATTTTTTTCATGAAAAAACTTTATTGTATTTATTACATCACCTTTGGTTTTTTTTGATGTTATAATACATACAATATAATTATTACATATTTCATTTTTACCTAAAAAATGAACTATAACAGAAAATTATGAAATATTTACCATTAGATAATTTCAACATAAATATTTATAAAATTATATTTATTTTATCAAAATAATTCTCTAAATATTATAATTTATTATTTTAAATAAAAAATACCCATTTATTAAAAAATGATAGGTTTTTTGAAAATAATAATTTTTGAACCCTTATAACAATTACATTTTTCTTCATAAAATTATATTATCATTTATATTTAATAAATATTATTTAATAATCACATTTTAATAAAATATCATTTATTCCTTCATCAAAAGAAAGTCTTGATTGAAAATGAATATTTCCAAAAAATACAATGTGTGTTTCATCGTATTGAAATCTAAATTTTATAAAAAATTATTATTTAATAATTATAATGTAATAAATGATAAATATAATAATAATTTTTTACAAATAAAAAATATAAAAATTCATATTTTTAGGGTTTAGATAAGTATTTTTTATTACACCAACGAATGATTTAAGGGTATGGTGTGTGATTGTGAGATTTTATTTGGGTGGTTTGGAAAACATGCTTTAGGTTGTGATCTTGATGAGTGGGAACTGGTCCCATAAATGGTTTCTATCCTACATTAGTTCTTTAATTTCATCTTGGGAATAGTTAAGGTATAATCCTAGTAATTCTATATCCCTCAGAAGCTCTAATAAATGAGATTCATAGGGTATAATCTTATTGTTCATAGATAGGGATTGCTTCTTCTATGTCAAAAGGATTTATCATAACCCAATATATATACTATTCATAAAATAATTGTATAATATCTATACCATCAATTTTTTTATACTTAGAGGTCCTTTGAATATGATAGAATATAAATTATAATGGTCCAAAAAACCTAATTAGTAGATGTGTTTTGGATAATTTCATTTCTTAGTAAGGCATTTATTCATTTTAAAAATGAATCTCATTTATAAATGTTGAATTAATTACTTATTCCACCATTTAGAAATTTCAACCTCAAATTTTCATTTATGTACAAAAACATATAAGGGTACTTCTTTTTCCTCACCTTTTCTGGTTCCCAAGTCACTTCCTCAAATTTTTGGTTCCACCACAGTACTTTGACCAAGTTAATTGTCTTGTTTCATAGAACCATTTCTTTACAAGATAAGATCATCATTAGCTGCTCCTTGAATCATAGATCATTATCAAATAGTACCATATATGGATTCAATATATGTTAGGTTTCTATTATGTACATACTCAACAGGGATACATGGAACATGTCATATACTCAAGATAGGTTAGGTGGGAGTGCAAGTTAATTGGTCACCTATCTAACGCGATCTAGGTTTTTGAAGGGGTCTATGTATCTTGGACTAATATATAACTTCTTCCCAAACCTTATGAATTTATTCCATGGAGATATACAAAAGAACACTTCATATCTAACCTTAAACTCTAGTTCTCATCAAATATTTCCTGCATAGTTTTTCTATCAAAACTGTGTGGATTTCATATGACACTGAATTATTTGAACCTTCTTTATAATATCTTAGATAAGATCTGGTCCCATCATATTTTGGTCTCCCACTTTGTCACATAATGTAGGAGTCTGACACCTCAACCCATATAGATCCTTATAAGGTTCCATTTGAATGCTAGAATGGTAACTGTTTTTAAATGGGAACTCCACTAGAGGAAGGTGATGATAATAACATCCTTGGAAATACATTGAATAAGATCTTTTCATATCCTCTATAGTTTGAATGATTCTTTCATACTGAACATACTTATGAGGGTGATATGTAGTGCTGATGATCAGTCCTAGATCCAACGCTTACTGAAGGCTTCTCCAAAACCACGAGATAAACCTTGGATATCAATTGGATACAATAAAGAGTGAAAAACCATTCAGTCTTACCACTTCCCTTATATATATCTTTGTGAGTTGGTTAAGAGTGAAATATTCATTGATAGAAATGAAATAACCTTAGTTTATAAGGATATCGATAACCACACATATGTAATTATAGAAATCAAGGGTTCTAGTGAGTCCTACGATCAAATACAAGGATATGTTTTCCCATTTCCAAACTGGTATGGTAAATGGTTGCATTATAACCATAGAAAATTTTTCATTCAACCTTGAATTGTCGGCATACCAATAATTATTATAATAATTCTTTAGTCTCCCTCTTCATGTTATCCCATCATAATTTTTTCTTTAAATATAAATACATCTTAGTGATCCTAGATGAATAGAGAAGTATGTACTATGCACAAAATCTATAAGTTCCCTCTATAGTTATGGTTTTTATGGGATAAATATCTGGGTTACAAACATTATAACTCCATCTTTAGAAAAGTTGAACTTTAAAATATTCACTACTTGTTTCTATATCACCCCATCATCATTCTGGGCCTACTTGATATTCTCATGAATAGATGTTTGAGTAGTCATTCATATGAGGTATGATGAATATCCTTTTATTATTACCATGTATATCCTCTAGTATTTCAAAGAATATTTGATCCCCTACAATTATCATTAAGGATGGGGTTTTAAGATCCTTTCTACTCATAGTATCTTCCACTTTATCCACCTTCCCAGTATGGTAATGGATTGAACAATCATAATCCTTTATCAACTCTAACCACCTTCATTGGTGCATATTTAGCTCATTTTGAGTGAATAAATACTTGAGGATTTTATGATTTGTATATATATATATATATCACACTTATCTCAATAGGGATAATGTCACTAAATCATTAGCATGAAGATCACTGCATCCAATCCATGATCATGTGTTGGGTAGTTCTTTTCATGGATCATTAATTTTCATAGGGCATAGGCTATCACTTTTTCATATTTCATGAGTACACATCCCAATCCTTTTTTGGATGCATCAATATAGATCACAAATCCTTCCCGAACGGTGAGTAATTTGGGAATATGTGTAGTGATTAACCCCTTATTTTACTCTCTAAATATTTCTTCACATTCATCATTTCATAAAAACTTCACCCCTTATGAGTTTTCTTGGTTATTGGGATTGAAAATTGTGAGAAGTTTCTAAAAAATCGATGGTAGTAACTAGATAATACAAGGAAACTAGGGATTTATATAAAAGAGGTTATTCTAGGACATCCTTCAATTGCCTCTATTTTTAAGGATCCACAAATATCCCTTTATGGGCGATAAGATTCCCTAGGAATGTTAATTTATCCATTCTAAACCTGAATTTACTAAAATGTGCATACATCTTTTCTTTCTTAAAGGTCTTCAGTAAAATATAAAAAAGCTCCTCCTGATCCCCATTTCTTTTAGAGTATATAAGAATACCATCTATAAATAATACCATATTTTTTTGAGGTAATCCCTAAAGATGGTATTCAATAAGTCCAAAAATATTGTTTGAGAATTAGTGATTCCAAATGGTATCACTATAAACTAATAGAGCCATTAACTTGTATGAAAAATATTCTTGGGGATATACTCCTTCCTCACCTTTAAATTATAATATCTCAACCAAAGATCCAATTTAGAGAATTTCTAGGATTCACATAGAAAAATTGAATAATTCATCAATCTGTGGTATATGATTCTTGTTCTTTATAATGATTTTGTTGAGTTTATGGTAATAAATGTAGAGGTGCATTGAAACAAACCTCTTCTTGACAATGAGGACCTATGCACCCTATGGGGAAGTACTTGTAACACCCCAAGCTTCCACGGTACGTTTCACTTCGAATAATGCAATAGCGTGTGTTGTACGCAACCTCGAGCTCTAACACACACCACAATGAATTAAACTAGCCATTGTGAATAGTAATACCTACTTTTTGAAATTTTATAAATTTTATTTATCAAAATGGACTTCATTTTTGGATTCGGAATATCGAAATTAGCCTATGTTGAATTTTTGGTATTTTTCTGAGAACTATTTTTTATGAATAGTGAAAAATACTTAAAAACAACTTTTTTTAATCAAAATAATTTATAGTGATAAATTATACTACTTAGTGGTTTTAAAGTATAATTAGAATATATTTTTACCATTTTATCCAATGGTGGTCATTATAATTAATTTAACATTGAAATTAGACATAAACAATTGCCAATCTTTTGATAGAAATTGTTTCTTAAAAACACGCTACTTGTTGTGACAGCAGGAATTAATTATAAAATTAATTAATGCAACTTATATGTTTGGAATTTTGTAAAATAGATATCATTTTTGAATTCGGAATATCAATTATATCTTAGGGTGAAATTTTGGCATTGTTCTGAAAAACTTCAATTTTTGATGAATAGTGAAACCACTAAGTGGTAGTTAAATAACTGATTTTTCGTTTAAATGAAATATTACCACTTCTGTGATTTTATTTTCAAAAATCCGACATACATGGTTGTCATTAAGAAGTAAAATGTGGTTCAATTAGATTAAAATAATTTTTGGTGAATAGTAACTTTTAAGTTCTTAATCACGATTAGAGGTAATTAGTGTAGTTTAAGGTAAAAACAATGTTTTAATAATATGATATGAGCTTGAAACTTGTCATACTCCTATTGGATGAGTCATGGACGACCAAGAAAACCCATGGGTCAACTTGGGGACCCCATGGAGCCACTTTGGTTGGAAAATGACATTAATATATATTTATTTAATGTTAAAATTAAATTGACACAAACATGAGTTGTTTTACTAAAACAGTTTTTAAGTGGGGTTAAACAAGTCCAAATTTTGATTATAAATATTAATTAGAAAGATAAAAAGATTTCCTACATCATAGTATTTTTTTTATAATTTTTAGACATTAAATAAATTAAATTATTTATAACATCATTATGATGCAGCGATGACCTCATTATTTAACGATTTTAATAAAATGGAAAGATAATGTAAAATACAAGGCTTAAACTTGTCCAAAGACTATTGGATGGGTATATTTAGAACCCTTATCACCTTATCCACGAATTATATAAGTTTGGGTCCTTTAGAATCCGAAAATCATTGTATAATAATGTAACATTTCAATCTTTCCAAAAGTGCCCCTCCTCTCCACTTATAAAAGGCCCCCACCTCTCCCAACTCATTTACACGTTCAAGCCATTTGGATCGGCCAAACTCTGCCCAAATACTCTCCCAACTTCCCCCTCTTACTCCTAGAAGCCTCACTTTTGGCATAACTCTTCCCAAGGAAGCCTTTGGCTCAAATAAAAAAGAGTTACCCGATTTTGAGGTAAAGTCTTCTCTAATGTTGTTTTGTTTTATTTTTCTTCTCCAACCCCATAAAATCTTTTTATTCATTTCTTTTGTAACAAAACCAGTATACTCAATATACTAGGATGTTTTTATAAGAAGGATTCTAGCTACACTTACACACACCTACATCTAATGGTTAAAGAACATACGGTTTCTGTGGATGGCGAATTTCTGCCTCACGAAACGATGATTGTTCAACACTCATATAACACCCTAAAAGGTGGACATTAAGATGTAACTATATTTATATATGATATAAAATATGTTTATGTTTTACTTATGCTTCTGTATTTCTCATTTATGGCATACTTTATGATTTCCATTATGGGTAAAACGCGATAATTTCATTTTAGGAAGTGCGGACTACCGCCCCCTCAAAGTGATTTGAATCGTTAATGCCATATGTGGGATGTATAAAGTATGGATTAAATGGTATTATAAACTATATTATACTTTAATTATATTATAAATTTATATCATTATGATTTCATTCCATTAAATACGAAATAGAAATGAAAGTAGCGTTCATGCGTACGTACGGCTTACCGTCTCCATGAACGGTGCATTTCATTTATTACCTCTAAATGTTAAGTGACATTATGAATGAATGTATATACTGTATATATATTATATATATGATATCTACATCATGAATATAATTCTGGATATAATGGATATTTCACCACATGAACAACTTGTAATTATAAGAAGTTTATTTTTGACTCAAGTACCAAAGATCGACAAAACGACCGTTATTAACATAAATAATTAAATAATGTTCATAACATGGTAATAAGTGATATAAATGGAATAATGAACATGAAAAAGGTTCTTAAGTAAATATAAATTAACTCTAGTTTATTATTCAGGAGGTTAAAGAACGGTCGAGTCAGGACAAGACGCAAGGTAAGGGAATTTCTTAACCCAATTTTCTTTCTTTGGGTTAATCTCCTACTTTCAAATTATGTCATGATATTATTATGTCCTATATCGTATTTTTACATTATTTATGTGTACTTATAGTGAATACACATTATAGATGTACTTTATTTAAAAAAATGATCTTTTTAAGGACTTCGTCTCAATCCCCTTTCATTGAGGCATATTTGGTTTTATACACAAATTTCTTTTATACGGTGTATAAACCCCTTTGACTTTTACGTTTATTCAAAAGGAATCTTTTTTATACGAAGCGTTTTACTATACGACAAAAAGGGAATGTTTTTCTTTCTGTACTTATGCGGCGACAACGACTTCTCCGCCGCCGTGACCATTATTTGAGTTTCGGCTTCCTCTACAAGCCATCATTTTTTTTAATGAAAAATAAATACAAAGTTTTAACTTTCTTTTATTTTGGTATTGAAAATGGTTTTGAAAGCGTTTTTATTATATCAATGTGTTGTATTTATATCTTGTGTTTGAAATGTGGAAATGTTATGTTTCCTTTATGCATTTTTTATGTGATACGATTATGTTATGGTTTATGATATGTTTAAACCTATTCATATGAGGAATTTATTGGACTTAATAAGTGACGGGTGGAGCCCGCTATAGCTCCTTGATGCATCGGCAGGTCTCATGAGACAAACTAGTGTCTTGGCACGAGACCTTGACAAAATCTTATTTGTGGTCTTGGCACGAGGCCTTGGCTACGTGGTTATGATAGTCTGTCATTATGCATTACATCACTATGAAAGTGGTTATTGATATTGCATGTGATTATTCGACCAGTATAATATCCATGTGAAGAAGTGAATGGCATTATCTCATTTTACTTTTTCCATATTATGTTGAAGTTCAAGTTTAAAAGGCTTTTGTTTTAGTTATACATTGCCTTAAATGTTAATGTTTATTTATGAAAGCTTGCGCTATATTGTTAACTTTACTGAGCATCCGAGCTCACCCCTTGCAATGTTTTAATATTTTCCAGGATGTGAAGAAGTATTTTATGAATGAACTGCAGGGATAGTCCGAAGAGGATAGAAGTGTGGACTATGGAGACTATGTTATTATAGTTTTTCACTTTGTGATGTAGTGTAACATTTATGAATGTATCTAGTGTTTCCAAGGCTACTAAACTAATCGGTCTTTCGAGACTTGATCTTTTGTGATCATGCCAATGTTATGAAGTAATGCACCGGCTCTGGGTAGCTAGGGTCGGGGCGTTACAGTTGGTATCAGAGGCAGTTTAGTACTAACCTTGGAAGCTAGATTTAGATAAACTCTGATTAGAGCACATAGCCCAAAGATAGACTTTGAGGATTAGTATAGAAGAACATCCTAAAATTTTGTTATTGTAGAGATTTTGTGAGTTTTCCGAGCAATACATCCCTGTCTGGATACGAGCAGGTAGAGGCGGCTCTGGCACAAATGTACCTAGGGGTAAAACCCGAAAATACCGCTTTGAGCTAGACTTGAACGGGAACTGGTGCACGACAACGGGCCTTGCTGCACTCTTGGTTACGACACTCCTGGGGGATATGATTAGGATAATTCTCATTTTCTTTACAAACCACTATGAAGGGTTATGAGTATATACTTCCTCAAAGGAAACATTTCTTTTTATGATTATGGATTATATCCATAAATAGTTCAATTTATGTAAAGTGTTTTACAAATATGGAATTATGTATTTTATTTCATAAACTAATCTAGTTTATGCCATTGTTTAGAAATGGCGCCTAGTGGAAGGAATGAAAACCGTATCAATGCACGCACTCCGTCTAGGTATTTCCCTCCTTCTCAAGATAATTATTGTGGATCTGGAGATACAACTGGTGCTGATCAACTTATTACCATACTAGGACAACTCACTCGGGTTATGAATAATAACCTTACTCGTATGAAGCACCCTGATCCGCAACGTGGAGGATCAATGCTAGACCATTTCATGAGGCAACAACCACCAACCTTCAATGGGAGTATAAATCCTATAGTAGCTGAGCAATGGATAAATTCCTTAGAGAAAATATTCCATGCCTTGGGGGGCAGTGAAAGGGAGAAAGTTGTCATGGAAGTTTACCGCCTCACTGGAGATGCCGATCAATGGTGGTCACTAATTCAAAACACAAAGGAAGATGATGAATTAACAAACATGGAATGGCAGGAGTTCAAAGAGTTGTTCTTAGAAAAATACTTTCCTCGAGACCATCGAGCGGATATGGAAAGGCAATTTCTGAGTCTGAGGCAGAAGGAGGATGAGAATGTCGCAAATTATGAGGCTAAATTTACAATGTTAGCGAGGTATGCTGAAGATTACATACATAACCCAAGAAGTAAGACTGATCGTTTCTTTGATGGGTTAAAACCATTTCTCCATAGAGCTTTAGTATCACAATCTTTCTCAACATACGAAGATATTGTCTCATGTGCTATCAAGACAGAAAAGGAATTCTCTAAGTCTTATGACAACAAAGTAAAGAAAGAGAAGAAGAGAATGGTGGAACAAGAGATAGATAAAGGGAAAAAGGGAAATAAGGATTTTCCATTATGTGATAATTGTGGGAAGAATCACCCTGGTACTTGCCTAAAAGGAATGGGAGTTTGTTATAAATGTGGAGAAAAAGGTCACCAGGTGCGTGATTGCAAGGGAAAGAAATAGGCTATCAATGTTGAATGCTACAATTGTAGGGAAATGGGGCATTATGCAAATGAATTTCCTAAGCGTCAGGGAAACTTACCTCAGAAAAGGCCAAGGGATCAAGGAAAATCTTATGCTGTTACTACAGTTGAAGCAGAATAATTAATGTATTGGTGCTTTTGGACTCATGGATTATATTATGGTTATTAGAATAATGTGATATATATATAAGGATTGTACTGCAGTACTTGTTGTTTCAGTAAGGTTTTAATATGATGAAGGTAATCATATTTTTAGTATGTGACAATAAGAGAAACTTTACTTTGTTTGGGGAATCTGATAAATTGATTTTGGAATTAAGAGACCTTTTAGAGAAAGTCTGGACAAAGGTATTTTGGATAACTATAAAGGTTGGAGTGGATTAAGTTGATATTTGGATAGTATTGTTTAAGGTTAAAAAAATTATGAAGATTATTTTTGGAATATTATAATACTATAGTTTTAGGAAAAGGACAACCTGCAGGGTGGGGCATAACCCGTCGCGTCGGACAAAGCTGCAGGAATCGAACCCACAATCATAGTGCGACAGGCCTTTATTTCCTACCACTAGCCTACAGGAAGTCCCTGGTTATTACAAAATAGTTTTACTAATCTAAATGGCATGTGTTAATATTTGGAACCTTATACAATTAGGATAAAAAGAATATTTTTGAGTTTCGTTACCATTTGGAGTAAAATATGGGTTTGTGGTAAAAATTTATTAACGAATGAAAGTATACATAACAAGTATGTATATTCCCTTACGTTCTTAGTAAATCTCCTAAATAAATTCCTCAACATTATAAAAGGTAACTTAAAACAAAAATGTTGTCGGTTAACTTTTTCAACTGGGGATTCAATGACCATTTAACCAGTCACAAGTTTGTGATTTTCTTGTAGTTAAACTTTCTCCTAATTCTGTTTTCTATAACTCTCCATCAGACCTTGATGGTTTGTTTCTCCTCCATATCCATATTTTCATATAATCCTAGAATGGGCTATATCGGGCGACCTTTGTACTTATCTTGCTTTCTTTTAATGTTATATATTTATTAACCTTATTTCTGATGTTGGCTTTCCTCAAAGGTATTTTCTCTTTTCAACCTTTTATTTTCAAAGAAAAATTTCAAATTGCAAGGACGCAATTTATTGAAGGAGGGGAGAATGTAACACCCCAAGCTTCCACGGTACGTTTCACTTCGAATAATGCAATAGCGTGTGTTGTACGCAACCTCGAGCTCTAACACACACCACAACGAATTAAACTAGCCGTTGTGAATAGTAATACCTAATTTTTGAAATTTTATAAATTTTATTTATCAAAATGGACTTCATTTTTGGATTCAGAATATCGAAATTAGCCTATGTTGAATTTTTGGTATTTTTCTGAGAACTTCTATTTTTTATGAATAGTGAAAAATACTTAAAAACAACTTTTTTTAATCAAAATAATTTATAGTGATAAATTATACTATTTAGTGGTTTTAAAGTATAATTAGAATATATTTTTACCATTTTATCCAATGGTGGTCATTAGAATTAATTTAACATTGAAATTAGACATAAACAATTGCCAATCTTTTGATATAAATTGTTTCTTAAAAACACACTATTTGTTGTGACAGCGGGAATTAATTATAAAATTAATTAATGCAACTTATATGTTTGGAATTTTGTAAAATAGACATCATTTTTGAATTTGGAATATAAATTATAGCTTAGGGTGAAATTTTGGCATTGTTCTGAAAAACTTCAATTTTTGATGAATAGTGAAACCACTAAGTGGTAGTTAAATAACAAATTTTTCGTTTAAATGAAATATTACCACTTCTGTGATTTGATTTTCAAAAATCCGACATACATGGTTGTCATTAAGAAGTAAAATGTGGTTCAATGAGATTAAAATAATTTTTTGGTGAATAGTAACTTTTAAGTTCTTAATCGCGATTAGAGGTAATTAGTGTAGTTTAAGGTAAAAACAATGTTTTAATAATATGATATGAGATTGAAACTTGTCCTACTCCTATTGGATGAGTCATGGACGACCAAGAAAACCCATGGGTCAACTTGGGGACCCCATGGAGCCACTTTGGTTGGAAAATGACATTAATATATATTTATTTAATGTTAAAATTAAATTGACACAAACATGAGTTGTTTTACTAAAACAGTTTTTAAGTGGGGTTACACAAGTCCAAATTTTGATTATAAATATTCATTAGAAATCTAAAAATATTTCCTACATCATACTATTTTTTTTATAATTTTTAGACATTAAATAAATTAAATTATTTATAACATCATTATGATGAAGCGATGACCTAATTATTTAACGATTTTAATAAAATGAAAAGATAATGTAAAATCCAAGGCTTACACTTGTCCAAAGACTATTGGATGGGTAGATTTCGAACCCTTATCACCTTAGACACGAATTATATAAGTGTGGGTCCTTTAGAATCCGAAAATCATTGTATAATAATGTAACATTTCAATCTTTCCAAAAGTGCCCCTCCTCTCCACTTATAAAAGGCCCCCACCTCTCCCAACTAATTTACACTTTCAAGCCATTTGGATCGGCCAACCTCTGCCCAAATACTCTCCCAACTTCCCCCTCTTACTCCTAGAAGCCTCACTTTGGGCAGAACTCTTCCCAAGGAATCCTTTGTCTCAAATAAAAAAGAGTTACCCGATTTTGAGGTAAAGTCTTCTCTAATGTTGTTTTGTTTTATTTTTCTTCTCCAACCCCCTAAACTATTTTTATTAATTTATTTTTTAACAACACCAGTATCCTCAATATACTAGGATGTTTTTATAAGAAGGATTCGAGCTACACTTACACACACCTACATTTAATGGTTAAAGAACATACGGTTTCTGTGGATGGTGAATTTCTGCCTCACGAAACGATGATTGTTCAACACTCATATAACACCTTCAAAGGTGGCCATTAAGATGTCACTATATTTATATATGATATAAAATATGTTTATGTTTTACTTATGCTTCTGTATTTCTCATTTATGGCACACTTTATGATTTCCATTATGGGTAAAACGCGATAATTTCATTTTAGGAAGTGCGGACTACCGCCCCCTCAAAGTGATTTGAATCGTTAATGCCATATGTGGGATGTATAAAGGATGGATTAAATGGTATTATAAAATATATTATACTTTAGTTATATTATAAATTTATATCATTATGATTTCATTCCATTAAATACGAAATAGAAATGAAAGTAGCGTTCATGCGTACGTACGACTTACCGTCTCCATGAACGGTGCATTTCATTTCTTACCTCTAAATGTTATGTGACATTATGAATGAATGTATATACTGTATATATATGATATATATGATATCTAAATCATGAATATAATTCTGGATATAATGGATATTTCACCACATGAACAACTTGTAATTATAAGAAGTTTATTTTTGACTCAAGTACCAAAGATCGACAAAACGACCGTTATTAACTTAAATAATTAAATAATGTTCATAACATGGTAATAAGTGATATAAATGGAATAATGAACATGAAAAAGGTTCTTAAGTAAATATAAATTAACTCTAGTTTATTATTCAGGAGGTTAAAGAACGGTCGAGTCAGGACAAGACGCAAGGTAAGGGAATTTCTTAACCCAATTTTCATTCTTTAGGTTAATATCCTACTTTCAAATTATGTCATGATATTATTATTTCCTATATTGTATTTGTACATTATTTATGTGTACTTGTAGTGAATAAACATTATAGATGTACTTTATTTAAAAAAATGATCTTTTTAAGGACTTCGTCTCAATCCCCTTTTATTGAGGCATATTTGGTTTTATACACAAATTTCTTTTATACGGTGTATAAACCCCTTTGACTTTTACGTTTATTCAAAAGGAATCTTTTTTATACGAAGAGTTTTACTATATGACAAAAAGGGAATGTTTTTCTTTCCATACTTATGCGACGACAACGACTTCTCCGCCGCCGTGACCATTATTTGAGTTTCGGCTTCCTCTACAAGCCATCATTTTTTTTAATGAAAAATAAATACAAAGTTTTAACTTTCTTTTATTTTGGTATTGAAAATGGTTTTGAAAGCGTTTTTATTATATCAATGTGTTTTATTTATATCTTGTGTTTGAAATGTGGAAATGTTATGTTTCCTTTATGCATGTTTTATGTGATACGATTATGTTATGGTTTATGATAAGTTTAATCCTATTCATATGAGGAATGCATTGGACTTAATAAGTGATGGGTGGAGCCCGCTATAGCTCCTCGATGCATCGGCAAGTCTCATGAGACAAACTAGTGTCTTGGCACGAGGCCTTGACAAAATCTTATTTGTGGTCTTGGCACGAGGCTTTGGCTACGTGGTTATGATAGTCTGACATTATGCATTCCATCACTATGAAAGTGGTTATTGATATTGCATGTGATTATTCGACCAGTAGAATATCCATGTGAAGAAGTGAATGGCATTATCTCATTTTACTTTTTCCATATTATGTTGAAGTTCAAGTTTAAAAGGCTTTTGTTTTAGTTATACATTTCCTAAAATGTTAATGTTTATTTATGAAAGCTTCCGCTATATTGTTAACCTTACTGAGCATCCAAGCTCACCCCTTTCAATGTTTTAATATTTTCCAGGATGTGAAGAAGTATTTTATGAATGACCTGCAGGGATAGTCCGAAGAGGATAGAAGTGTGGACTATGGAGACTATGTTATTATAGTTTTTCACTTTGTGATGTAATGTAACATTTATGAATGTATCTAGTGTTTCCAAGGCTACTAAACTAATCGGTCTTTCGAGACTTGATCTTTTGTGATCATGCCAATGTTACGAAGTAATGCACCGGCTCTGGGTAGCTGGGGTCGGGGCGTTACAGTACTTAGGCATATAAAACCTTTATCCAGATTCTTATATAGTTTCTTATTCAACTCCTCAAGTTCAAAAATGGTCATTTTATATGGATTCTTGGATATTTGAAAAGATCTGGGTATAAGTTCAATCAAGAATTTAACCTCGAAACTATGAGGAAGCCCTGATAATTATTTGGGTAACATAACAGAAAATTTATTCATAATGGGCATGTACTCAAGGATGATCTTTTCCTTTATCTCAATCATTTGAGCTATATATTATTTCTCACAAGGTAGAAATATTCATATTTGATATGATGATACCAAATGAGATTCATCCTCTTCCTTGCACTTGTATATAATTGGAGGGTGATTTGTGATACAGAGGGTGATTTTCTTCTCTTGGGAATTTATGTTGAATATATATAAGGAAATCCAATCCATGCATATAATAGTATCTAATTCTGATAAAGGGAGTATCACATGGTCTACTAAGAAATTCAACCCACACATTTGGATAGGGGATAGTTGAATACTTGGGATGCAATAATTTCCAATTTTCCATTTTCATCGATATATTTAATTCCATGTTTTGAGGTGGTATTTTAATAGTTCTAGTAAAATTGTGTGATATGAAGGAATTCATATAACCATGGATGATAATACTACTTTTTCACTATTTTATTATGGTTCTAATCATTTAAATTATCAAAAATATACATAGGGATGGAATTTTTTAGACTATTACACATAGAGAAAGAAATCTACAAACCTTTAAGGGATAACTCAAAAATGAAATATATTCCTTAAATAAAGAATTTCTATATTTCAATATATGTTATCCATGATCTATTTCTAAACATAAAATCTTATGCTCATTTTTTCACTCATAAAGCTTCATATGGAGCTTGTAAATTTACCAATTCATATATCCCCTAGGAGTGGAAAACTATGCATGCAACAAGTACTATTTTTCATATACAATGGGTTGATCGAGTCTATTTCAATATTCCTTTTGGGATTATTGTAGAATCTTGTGTTTTGGACTGGGTGATTTTTATAATGGTTTTTCAAGATTCAGATATTTATTGCAAGAGTTGGAATACTATGATGTATTTTTTTAAAGAAATTGAAATTAATTGAATTTAAAGTTAAAAAGAAAATTAGATAAATGAGATTAAGTAATAATGAAAATTTTAATGATAATAATAATAATATTAATGATGATTATTATTATTATTGTTATTTTTTTTTAAAAATAAAATATTTTAATTAAATATAAAATATTTTTTAAGAGGGAATTATGGGTGTTCCTTCCCCTTTGTTGGGTCGTGCGATGCACAACGCCCCCTCCCTCTAGGTAGTTCATGATGCCCCCTATAGATCCCATCTCCAGCTTGATTTTTCTAGATTTTCTTAGTGATTCTTGGTCTGATTCTCCTTCCACTCCTCTCTATTTTCAGTCGTTTGTCAGACTATCTGTCGCCCTTCGGTGTGAGAAAAAATCCTTGGCTTAGGGTTGATTCATTTCTCTTAGATTATTTAGTTATAGTGTTGTGAAAATGGCCTCTTGGGTTGTGTTGGTCCGTATTCTAGCAATCACTACTGAAGGAGAGGCAGTTGGGGTTCATTCAGTCTGCCGTTATCGATTTGAGGTATGGTTTTGTATTGCTAAATTGTTTTGCACCATCTCTTTAGGGTCTAGTGGTATTTATGAGACTTAAGGGAAATGTTATAGGGTGTTACAATCAGTTTCAATGGCATGCACACTTATTCCCAGGTATGGAAATATATATATATATATATATATCATCCTTGTGCGTGTTACCTCATGGCACAGGGAACACATACATCGATTTAAAGATATATATATATATATATGGAAGTGCATGCATGCGAGCGGGAAAGTGTCTAATTTGGAAAGCTTTGGCTTGGCCATTCTTTGAGGTAGGGTCCTCAACCTTGCCTTTAATTTTAAAATGCAATAGTTTTTTATTTACTGACTTTGATAAATTGAACTACAATTCTAGAATGAACAACCTATTTGTGCTAAATGATTTGTTAGAGTACAAAATCATGTTTTTGTAATAAAAACCCTCAATTGGAGGTCTGATGCCTTCATTATAAAAACATAGTGAGTAGACTAGTTATGTTTTATTAGCTTGATTATTTGTGGTTTTACTATTCTTTCCTAGTTAAAAGAAGCTTGATTAATTAAAGGAATATGGTTTGGTTAGCTAGGAGACATACCACCTCCTTTTCATGTTGACACACTTGAATTAAATTGTTCTAATGAACTAGAATTGGATTCATGGGTCGGTAAACCCATGTGAAATGAATAATAGTGAGTGGTAATAAATGGGTGGGAATGCCCATGTGATGGGAATGGATGTGAAATATAACAATGAGTGGGTATAATCTTTGGTTACATGGGTTGCGAGACAGGGACTGATACTCCAAATACTCACGGGGTGCTAGACATGATGTTATACACCCATGATATATATATATGTTTGATTAATAAATGGGTTTCGAGACATGGAAATATGATTGAAATACTCAAGGGGTGCTATAAATTATGTTATACACCCATGATATATATATGTATGATTGGTAAATGAGTTGTGAGATAGGGAATGATGCTCCAAATACTCACAGGATACTAGATATTACATTCTACACCCATGATATATATATATATATGTGTGTGTGTATATATATATGTATAATTGATAAATGGGTTGTGAGATAGGGACTGATGCTCTAAATATTCACAGGGTTCTACACATGATGTTCTACACCCACGATATATATATATATGTGTGTTTGTGTGTGTGTGTGTGTGTTTGTGTCTGACTGATAAACAGGGTGTGAGAGAACTACTTACTTTATTACCTTTTTTTATTCTTTATAAAACTACATACACTGTTAATATATATATATAAATAATTTAAATAATCAGAATCTTATTCTAGAAATGATTCGGTGCTGGAATCATAGCTAGGTGTCCCTTTGGAATCTGGTTGGTTTGTTGTTTATTTATTCAATTCTGTTATTACTTCGTTATACCTGCACACTGTTTAATTATTATTCACCACCTAGTTTGGGATAGACACCAGTGGGTGCCGAACTAATGATATTTTATCTCACACCCTGCTTGGGTACCCTTGGTACTCAAGTAGACCTTATATTTATAGGACCTTGGTTGATTATTTTGTTGCTTATACCTGGATTTAGGATCAAAGGACCGAGCTAGATCTCGGGATGCTCGAGATCTCCCATGGGGCTTTGCTTCCATTTTCATATTTTTGTACTTTATTGTGAATCATGTTGAATTCTTTACTACTTTCAATTATGCATCATCACCATGTCATGCATTCAACTATTGTATACACTAGAATTGGCCATTTTTATTAAATTGAACATACTATTCTTCCAATGCTCTATTATCTTTTTTACTTCTTCCACTATTGTCATCTATTTATATACCGTTATATTACTATGAAAACTATGATATGAGGGTATATTCTCCCCAATATCACCTCTTGATACCCTCAATACTATTCAACAACCTCTAGCGTATGGGGAGACACACTTAAGGCCATGTGGAGACCAGTTTGATGGTAATCCAGGTTTGGATGTTACAAAGTGGTATTAGAGGAAGGTTAATTTTTCCTTTGTCTTACTGTTTTTGGTTGGTAGACAGAAGACTAGGAATGTGTCAGTGCTTGGTTAATAACCGTTCTTGGGGCTAATAACCCCAAATATGGAAAATGACCAAGTGTACAGGGTTGGGAATTATTGTTTATACAATTCTATGTTACAGTTGATAAGATTTCACCTTGGGTGACTGGTGTATTTTCTTGATGCTTATTGATTATGATTTTTTTTGAAATTTTCCTTTGGCCTAGTATGGAGGGGATGGATAATTTCATGCATCATATTAGGCACTTAGAAATTCAAATTCCATTCACATGACATTCCATGTAGTTGCATTAGTTGGATGCCTGCTAATCTTGATTGTGTTCCTTGGGTGTAATGACATGGTTTTTATTTTCTTTAGCATGCCTACTTGTATAACATGTTTAGATGTTTATATTCATGTTGCCTATTCTTTTATCGTGCTTCTCTATTATTCCATGCTTTTGTGTCATGTTTCTCTGTTACTACTTAGGATAACATGCTAGAGAAGTTTTGATGTGTAAATGAATTCATGGGTAGAAATTGATTGTTGTCATTTACGATGGGGGATAGTTTTAGTTGTAAAGTGTATGCGTTCTTTATAACTAGGAAAAGTGTAACCCATGTATTCGAACCATTAAAAAAAGTTCTGGTAAAGTTAAAATGTTAAAATGATTTGGATGTGATGAATGGGAGCCAAATTCCAACTGTAAGGTGTATGGGCGCCTTATGGATTGGTAGATGGCCACCCATGTGACTAAGCCTTTGTATAACCATGGTATGTTTGAGAATGGTTATAAATGTGAAAGATTTTATGTTTTGAACTTTAATGGTTGGTTAACTTCCAAAATACTCAACTGGACCCAAGTAGGTCAGTTGGGGCATGTTTCTATGAAATGAACTGTTATGAGGTTTATTTTTTGAAGAACCATGGGTGAATAAATGGGACCCTCAGAGGATTCCTTTTAGTTAAAATAAATTTAGACGCTAAATTTCATATTATGATAGAATTTCTCTGAATGTTAAATGTTTAAAGATTAAGTTTGTTATAACTTGCCTATTTTTCCCGTGTGACGTTGTTTAAAACCAGGTGCCTTGTTTTTGAAATGGTAATTGGGGTTAGTTAAAATAATTTCAAATGTTTAAGGTAGAAATTAATTAATTAAATGGATTTAAATTGGAACCTGAAGCGGTGTCCTTTATTTTAACACTTGTGGAAGGGTGGTTATAAATATTCTTATGGTATTCCTTATAATGGAGATGAGAGCATTTATCCATAGGTAGTTTCTTTTTAGCATTTGATTGAATGAAAATGGTCTCTTGATACTAGTGAATCTATTTTCCATAACCTAGTGATGAGGTCAATGTGTATTCTTTATAAGGGGATATCTTGTAGTAGGTAACACCCTTAGAGATTGAGATGACTTGCTTAATCTATGAGATTTTAAAGTTGGTGACATTTGGGTGTTGTTGTCCTGAGTAGGACTTTTAGGTTTTAAAAAGACACCCTTGTTTGGATGGGTGGTCATTGTATATTGACCCTTGATATGGGAACAATAATCAAGGAATGATTGGTTTAGCAGGTTAGACATGTCTCAGGAATGGTCAACTATTTTGGAGGTTGTGTCAACCTCTCTTTTCATTAGTGATGGATAACTCGATATGTTGTCATCTGAGTTAATGTTTGTATGAGATGATGTGTTGTTGGATTTTGTGAACTTGGGGTAGTATGTGTTAACATACATGGTGTCGTTGAGTGTTTAGTGATGTAATGAATAGTTTGAGTTCGGTGTGATCATTGATCTTGTAATGTTGAGGATGTTCTCAGGTCAACTTTGGAATAGAGTAACTAAGGCATTAAGGTAAGTTCATCCCACATCTCAGGATGAATTTTTGGGACATGAGTGTTTTGACATGCCAGTCAGTTTAAATTTTTTATTTCATGCCATATGTTTTGATGTGGTGATTATGGTTCGTGTAATGTCACACATTCATTTAAAGTGTTTCTGAAATAGTGTGCTTGAGACTGGATGGTCTTTCCTTTTGACAACATGGACACTCCTAAGGTTGGGAACATCACATTGGTTCTGGTACATGTCGGTGCATGATTGGAAATACAAATATGATGAGGTTGGAAGTATGCACAAACCTTTAGAAACTCCTTTAGTTTTGGAAGATTTTCAGTAGTAAGCTTTGAAATAACATAGATTCCTAGGGTGTTATAGGCATCGGGGTTTGGTTGATGATGCACCAGTAGGTGAAGTCAGGCTGTTGTAAAGAGTTGACCAGTAGTGGTTCGACTAATCTTCTTGGTGACTTGGTCTTACTCTTAGTGTGATATTATTAATGAGATGAGCATGTCCCCTATCTTGACCTCATCTTGGAGGCACTAAGACAACATCGGTCTTACGCCATGCTAATGTTTTAAAAGTCGTTTGGTTTGATAAGTGGTTGTTATCTAGGTTGTACACGAGATGCGTGGTTCTTTGGGTTATACCTTTATTCATGCTGAAGAAAAATGGTTTTAAAATATCATAGTGATGGCTTATTCTAGGAATGTCACCGAATGTTACGTAAGGAATTCGGTGTACGTGCTTGTGATAGTTGATGAATGCCTTGGGGAGGAAGGCTTTTCAGTTCTATTCTGGATGCATCAGAAGTCTAAGTTGAGCATCTTCATTGATAGTTAGACTAACGTGTCTTGGCTGTTCCATTTTTTCTTCTGGTATACAACTGGTGATGGAACCATTTTAAAGGAACGTCGCTAGTTTAAGGGAGAGTATGGTTTATGGTTCGGTGATGTCTTTCGAGGAAATCATGAGCGTCCAGTTTTTTTAGTGGATTGAGACTCGACCTTCCTTTTGATGAGGTATCTATTATGACATTAGATGTAATTAGGTTCTCACAAATGAAGAAATCATGTGAGAAGCATCACTAGAATGCTTAGGAAGTATCCTTTTAGGTAATTCCTACAGCGGAAGAGCTATGGTTTTGGATTGACCGTTAAATTCTAAGACCATTAGTGGAAAGGTCCAATGGGAGAATGGTTAAAGAGAGAATGATGAGATCTTGTCTCTAGTTACATAGGCTCATTTATGTGCCATTTTGACATTTTAGTTGGATTTTTATCTTTGGTTCATGTTTTAAAGGCTTAATCACCTTGGGCTTGTGAAATGGTTAAATGTGTGTCTGGAATTTAGAAATGCAATGAAATCATTCAAATAAAACTTCACGACCTTTGGAGATTGGGTGTTTTTTCACTAGTTCCCAGAGGCTTCTGGGGGATGATAAGTTTTAAGATGGGAAGATTGTAGAATCCCATGTTTTGGACTGGGTGGTTTTTATAAGAGTTTTTGATTTTTTTGGAAATTACTAGGTGGGCTATTATTAATACAAAGACTCAGAACTTTATTGAAAAAGTTGGAACAATACAATATGGTTTTTAATGAAATTGAAATTAATTAAATTAAAAGTTAAAAATAAAATTAGATAAATGAGATTAAAGGGGAGATAAGAAATAATTAATAAATGTTTAAAGATAATAATAATAATATTAATGATGACAATGATTATTATTATTACTATTGTTATTATTTTTTAAATAAAATATTTTAATTAATGTTAAACTATTTTTGAAGAGGTAATTTGGGGTGTTCCTTTCCCTTTGCTGGGTCGCGTGACGCACAAGACCCCCTCTCTCCAGGCTGCACATGACGCCCCCTCTAGATCCCCTCTCTAGATCGATTTCACATGTTTTTCTTGGAGATTCTTGGTCCAATACTCCATGGTATGAGTTTATGATTCCTCTCCTCTCTATTTACGACCATTTTTGGTCCATCTATTGCCGTATGGTATGCGTCCAAAAACCCTAGCATAGGGTTGATGCATTTTATTTGATTCTTTGGTTCAAGGGTTGTAAAAATGGACTCTTGAGTTGCATCAGTCTATGTTTTGGAAACTGCCACCGAAGTCATGGCTGTTTAGGTTGATTCGGTCTGTCATCATTTATTTGAGGTAAGGTTTTATACCGTTAAATTGTTTTGAACCCTCTATTTAGGGTCTAGTGGTGTTTATGAGACCCGGGGAATTGATGTAGGGTGTTTCGATCAGTATCAAAGGTGGGAATTCTTATTCCAAGGTATGGATATATATATATATCTTCTTTGTGTAAGTTCCCTCATGGCGCATGGAAGACGTGTATTAGTTTAAGGATATATATATATATACATTTCACGGCTGTTTTAACCACCGCTAATGGTTTACCAGTAAAGAATTAGTGGGGGTTATAACCACCATGAAATGTTGTCCAGTAAAGCATTAGCGGCGGTTAAAACCACCGCGAAATGCTGACCAGAAAAAAAAATTGCAGTTTTGCTTCTACTGCCCCACTGCCCTGAAAAACAAATCAAACCAGAAAATGGAACAGGAGACATCATACAAACAAATAAAATGTTATTTCTAACTTGGTATCCACAACATGATGAGACAGGAGACATCATACAAACAATCGACTATAATTCTATAGTGATAATAATCAATAATGGATCTATAGGGAAGCATGAAATCCATTCCAATAATTACATCATACAGTTACATGATGGGAAAGAATGAATTCTATATAAAAAAAATTTTCCTATCTGATGGGGAAAATAATTCCATCAGTGAACAATCATTGATCGAATAACCAATGAGGTTTACAGATTCTTAATGACACATAAATACACTATATCAAGGACCATAATCTCTAGAAATGTATCAAATATAACATTGTATGATGCACTTGTGTCAAATAATGTAGAATCTATAGTAGAGGTTACTAGATTAGTACCTCAAACAATAGATGAATTTGAATTATGCTCCCTATCATATGTTAAACATCATTTAGTTTTCCCATACCATGACTCTATGCTACAACCTGACTATTCTGAGTGGGATCACATTTCATGCACATTAATTCCTGAGTCTAGTATCAACTATGTCGACTACCACCTTGGCCTCATCATTATGTGGTATTATAGCTACATCCCTACTAAAAATTAAGAGGACCCACATAATAATGTGGAATATGTAAAGATCTTATCCCCCTAGGAGGAACTGGTGGAAAAGTTTTGAAGATGTGCAAGATATGACCCAAACTCCTATAACCTCTGCATTCAACTAGATACACCGTATGTTGGGCCTTGTTGGCGTAATAAGGGCCTTGTTTATATCTCACTAATTGTAAGGGCCTTGTTGATATCTCATTAATTATAAATACTTTTTTTAGGTGATGAAGATTGGACCATATAATTAGGTAGATTTCATGAACAAAATATTCCAACAACACCTATGGAATGTTATATTGTGGAGTGGATAATGGATATAACATGACTAGTATATTGTCTTTAGAAAAATGGTTCTTTATATTTTTCAAGAGACTCCTCAACCTGGTCTGACCAAAGTGGTTGTTTCCCCACTTATTTATTGTAAACAATGGGATCAGAAGTGGTTTAACCTATTATATTGGAAGGAAAGTTGTCATGTGTGGTTTGGATAATTACCATTCTCTTGGGTTGTCCTCCTATTGATAAAGGATGTTAGTTGACAATATTGAGGCATCGGACATGACTAACGTCATTTTCCCAAGTGAATTGTGATAGGAGGTCTTTCTCATAGTCAATCCAACAAGGGGAGGACCTCCTTGATGAAGTAAACTGTCAATGTAGAGAGGACCTTCATAACGATTTTCATCATGGGGAGTACTATAATAACAACTTGAATTCAATCCATAAGGAGAATTCTTGCAATGTGTACCCTGGAGAAGACATTTTGGGTGGATGATATTAAGGGAAATAAATCCTTGTTTTTTGATCATCCAGACATTTATAGAATATTTTCGGTGCTGATCAGGATATTGAATCTCATAATCAATTATATTCTAAGAATTAAGTGATCCTTCATGGAAGGGTGTATGGGGAGGACCTTCATAGCTACTGGCAGCAAAGTAGATAAGAGGATCTTCGCAAATGAAACTACTATTTTTGTAATTTAGTAACAAAAGAGTAGGATCCTGATCATCTATAGATAAACATATAAGGGTTCAAGAACACCAATATGAAGTAGATCAAGATTATAGACCAGATATTCATTTTCCAATCACCTTTAGTGTTGCTTCTTTTTGGATGCTCTCTTGTGGGTGATAGAGGTTGCTTTCTATAGATATCATCTTACATATACTTAATCTTGTTTGATTATCTCTCATGTCACTATGATAATTTTATGATAGGTATATGGAATTTCAGTTGGGATATGTTCATACCCTGTAGTTCCCACCAGGGTAGACCAATGACCTTTAGTTGGAACGGGGGTATGGTCCCGATCTGGTTGTCCATATAATATGGGATTTGGCCCATGACCCTCTTGAATGGGAGAAAAGATGTGTGTCTTCTCTAAATCTCCTCATATTGTGTTAATGAGTCACCCAAATTATGGTAGAATAGTTGTGCATCTTCCCTTTAACCATTTTTAGAACATTCTAGGTGACTTCAATGACCATAACATGCATATTTTCTTATTCTATTGTTGGAGAATGTGTATGGGCCTGATCTTTTCCTCCATTTCATATAGGTATATACCGATGTTAATCAGGTCAATGGGAAAAGATATGGGTATTCCCTATATTTTTTACCAAAATATTCTTGGTGATTTCTTTGAATAATACCAGATTATACCGACAAGCTTAGTAAATGTGGGAATATGTGTCCTCCTGCTCATAGTTTGCCACCATATTTAGTTAGTGGGATTATTTGGAGGGAATAGATGTAGGTCCATGTTCTTGGTTGATTATTCACTACCCTCAGTGGGTTTTTCTGACTACCTAGGTTTGGGAGACTTAGGTCAGACTCCCGAGGTAAACAAACACATCATATAGAGGTTTTATTGCTTTGTAGCATTGGTGATGGTGAATGATAGAAGGAGCCCTTTGGAGGTTCCCTTATGCTATCTAGATGAGTCCATCCGTGACCTCTTGATCAACCTCCCTAGATAAGGGAGGAAAATGTTATTTCCTTCCATGGATATGACCATGAAATGGTTTGATATGGAAACTATTTACAACAAATTATGTTCCACTAGTCATTGTCGAGTAGACATCTAGTAGGGATTTTTGAGATAAATGGATTTTTTAGCTTCCTCTGAAGATAGAAAGGTACCATTTAGGTGTGACTCCCAAACCAGTGAATTTGAGACCCAATGTTGAGGGTGCAAGGTTGATAATAGAGAACTAGTTTTAAATAAGGATCCAACTTGTGTAGTAGTCGAAGCATAATTGTTCTTAAAGTAGTAAAATGTCATTTGGATCAAAGGCGGTTCTAGTTGAAAGTGCCAGAATACTTATGAGAAACATTTACAAGAAATCCTCATGAAATTATCATATCAATAAATAAACACATGTATAACCAATTGTATCGGATCCATGTTTGTCCACATTTCATATTTTGAGAGATAAAAAGGATCCTAACATGTGGGTGACTCATGAATTTTGTTTAAGGTTCCATGTTAGGTTTACCATTTTTGTTTCCAACTAATTTTATTGGTGAGTATATGATTTGTATCACATGATTAGGCTAACCCACATTCCCATCATCCTCTTATGTTTGGTCTCTATACTGCCTACTAGGTTCCAATTTATATAACCAGAACAAAATAACAAAAGGTCACTCTTTAGTCATCCAAAATCTCGACTACCAATTCAAACACAGGCCTAAATGGAATGATGTATACCACACTCGAGAAATCAAGACATAAAATGAAACATCATAAATCAAAAAATGCATAGAAGGAAACATGAGAAATCAAGAAAATGTTAGGACATGGGAATGTTTGGTGGCAACTATGTGCCATAAATGTTACATATACAAACCAACCATTCTCATATTTGTTCAACACATCAACAATACTACTACTCATGGTCCGATGATGCATCGTCACCCTCTCCACCTCCACCTCCACTACCTTCTGCCACCTGTAAGAACATTATATTGAAAATTAAATATTGTTGCATATTTATAATTAAACTTAAAACCAATAAAAGTTTTCAAACTAAATGATTTTGATTTTTTGTGATTCACCTGCTCACCACTACTCGATTCACCACCACCGGGGGCATATCTGCTCATCTGCTAATATATATCAGTCAACGCTTTCTGCATAGCGAATATCTGAGCCCCCTGGTCTTGAACTGTGGCTCGTAGAGAAGACATCTACCTATGAGCATCTTCAGGTATGAAATGACTATAACCAGGAGTAGATGCAGCTGGAATCTCTGGTGGACTGCCAAAGACCTCAGATGGTACGGGTCCCAAACCCATCCCACGCACTCTACCAGGATGCTCCTTCCGAAGGACTTTAGCAACGGGTCATCCTGGGAGACTGAGTAGGACTGACCAGGATTGGCATCCCATATTTCTTTAATTTTTACCTATAAATCAAATATCAATATATATTAACACAGTAAAAACTGATAATAAGTTATTATAATAAAAAATTGACTTCATACTCCAACGTCTTTGGTAGGCTCATTAACAAAACTTCCATCTGTTTTTTTGTGAACATCCAGCCACAGTTCAGTTCGGGATTCTTCATTCCCTAAACTCTGTGACTGCATTAAACAAAGATAAATAAATAATTCAATATGTTAAATAGATAATATTTTATTATAAATATTTAAACTAATTAAAATATTACCAATGACATTCGGCTTCTAGAAAAGATTTTTGAGCTCACAGTGTGCGGGATGACTTGCTTTGCCCGGTTTGATGCATTCTATCTTGAGAGATCCTGAAATAAATAAAATTCAATTTAAAAGTAATGTATTCAATGTCATCTACTCTTCATATACATGTATAAATGTAAAATGAGGATAATATAATAATATATATTTCAATACCATCCGCTTCTCATCACGATGTCTATCAACAAAAACTTTCCACTGTTCTTTTGGTACCCCACTGGGTAGCTTCTCATACATTTGTTGCACAGTCAACGAAGTATCATTGAAATCACACCACAACCTCCATTTGAAATCTTTCCATTTTTTACCAAGATTTTTCAATGTCCACTTATGTTCTATCACATCAGCAACGATAAAGTGGAAGAATATCTGTATAAAAAAATTCATTTTGAACATATTAGTAACATGACATTCAATTAAACCATAACGTAATAAAGTTATGAAGAATAAAAAAAATTTAAAAATGATACTAGATTCCCAGTACTAACAAACAAAATATATATAACAATGATAATGAATGACTGTAGAAATGAAACAAGTGGTTGCTGAATGAATAAATAATTGTACATACAATCATTTTCCCCTTCAATCATGTCGATTTACTGCTCCATTTCTTTGTCCAATTCATTCATCCTTACTAGAATAATATTTTAAATATCATGATGGAAAAATAATTCTACTTCCTGTTGTTGATGAAATTCAATTGCAGAGGCCAAATCTTCCACTTCATCACCCATATCATACAAATCTATTTGTATTACGTGAGTAACTACACTCCACCCTTCATCCACAACATCATTCACATAATATACCATTTTTTCTTGCGATGCTAAGATATATGGATCATGTAGTTCACGATCACCAACATCCATCAAGCAAGAGAAGTTTACAGAAGTAAATTGAAAGAAATCTCTTTTAACACCTTTGATAATATTGACCCATTTGCATTTGAATAAATCAACAGAAAAATGCCCGTTGTAGTTTAATTCAATAATATCATGCAGCTTTTCATAGTATCCCACTTCAGAAAATGTAAATATACCACTATTCTATGTTTTCAAACCCACTTCTCGATCTACTGTACGAAATCTAAATCCATTCACATTATAAGCGTCGAACTTTCTAACTTGTTTTATAGGACCTCTAGCAAGAAAATTAAAATCTTATGACAATTATGCTCAAGTATCAGTATTCATGATCTGAAAAAATAAATATAATTTAATAGATTTAAAAATTATATGTGTCAAAATAATATTCGTATTTATTGAAATATTTATAAACTTACACATCGTGCAAACCATTCTACCAGCTCTTTATTCACAACTTTTGTTATATCTTTCTTATTTCATGTTCGGCCTCTCATTCATCTCTTTGTTTGTATCATAATCTCTTCAATAAATGGATATGAAATTTCACTATTCAGAAGCACATATCTATGTGCCTGTAATAATTCCAATTCTGTCAGTGTCACATATGAGGTCCTCCCAACTGATCGGCCAATAACAGGAAATATTTTTGATTTCTGATGCATTTGAGATTGAGTTGATGTGTCTTCAACACGTCCAACTCGATTAAATATTGTCTCAATATCATCAAAATATCTAGAACAAAATGTGAGACACTCCTCGTCCAAATAGCCTTCAGCAATAGAGCCTTCTGGTTGAGCTTTATTTCTCACATATGCTTTCAAATGCCCAAGAATATGTGAAATAAAATAATAATATCATGCATTTATTTAAATGCCAAAAATTATTTACTTAACTGGAAACATATAAATAAAATACCTCTTAATTGGATACATCCATCGATAATGAACGGGGCCTCCTAATTTAGCTTCTTAAACCAAATGCACAGTTAAATGCATCATGACAGTAAAAAATGATGGAGGAAAGATCATCTCCATTGCACAAAGGGTCAATACAAACCTCTCCTGGAGGTTGTCAAGCTGAAATGGATATAGATATTTCTCACATAATTTCCTGAAAAATGTGTAGAATTGGAGTACAACAACAGTAACTTTTTCCGGTAATAATGTACGCAATGCCAATGGTAGTAACTGTTGTAACAAAATATGTGAATCGTGACTTTTCAATCCATATAACTTATGATTATTCAAGTCAACACACCTCTAGATGTTACTCGAATACCCATCAGATACCTTCACATTCTTTAAAATTCGAAGGAATGTATCTTTATCCCTATTTTTCATTGAAAAAATGGACGGAGCATACTTTTCATTCTCATCTGGCCAGAGATCACATTTTATATTCATTACTTATAATTATTTGCGAGCATTGAGATGATCCTTTGACTTTACATGCTCATTAAGTAATGTGAAAATCAAATTATCACATACATTCTTCTCAATATGCATCACATCAAGATTGTGGTGAATCAAATTAAATTCCCAATACAGAAGTTTGAAGAATATACTTTTTTTCTTCCATTATTGTGTCCTGATTTCACTTGATGATGCACTTCGGACTTGTTTTCCGCTATCATTCAAATGATGAACCTTCCCAAATTCTGTTTCAACATTTTCAAGCTGTGTCAATATTTCAGAACCAGTTAACAACTTTGGAGGTGGTCTACGATCAATGAAACTATTAAATTTTGATTCGTTCAGACGAAATATATGAGATGCATCATGAAATCTTTGATGGCACAAGAAGCACCATTTTCTACTATGAGGTAGCCGTTTGGGCTCAAAATCAAAGTTACAAACGGGACAAGCCAAACCCATATAAGTGTTCCAACCAGATAAATTCTCAAGACCATGGAAGTCACTAATGGTCCACATTAAAGCAACATTCATTTTGGACATTTTTTTAGAAGAAACATCAAATGTCTCAACACCGTTGCTCCATAACTCCCGTAATTCTTCAATCAAAGGCTGCAGGTATACATCAATATCATTTCTAGGCATTTTTTTCTAGGAATAATCATCAAAATGATAAAAGATGTTTGTTTCATACACATCCACGGAGGCAATTTATAAGGGATGAAAACAACTAGACAAATTCTATAACTGGTACTCAAAGTCCCAAATGGGTTGAATCCATCGGCAGCCAATCCCAATAAAAAATTCCTAAGATCAGCTAAGAAATCTGGATGTAATGAATCAAATGTATTCCATGATTGGGAATCTTGTGGATGTCTCATTAACACATCATTGTTATTATCTACAGAATTCCACTTCATGTGTTCAGTGGTTTTTGATGACATGAATAATCTTTGCAATCGAGGATTCAAAGGAAAGTAATGCAAAACATTTGCAGGTGTGTTCCTTTTCTTCTTCTCCATGAAATTATGTTCAGTCATACTTCCAACATTACCCTTTGACTGCCATCTAGAAGAAGAAAATTTCTTACAATTCTGTCTACTTGAATCCTCTCCCCAATAAATCATACAATCATTGGGACACACATGTATTTTTGTATAATTCAGACCAATCTTGTTAACAACTTTTTTCATATCATAAAAGGATTCTGGGATTTTTGCTTCAGGAAATGCATCATGAATCAATTCCAATAACATGGACATTGCCTTATTTGTAATTCCACATAGACATTTGATATGGTACAACTTCAGCAGAAATAAAAGCTTTGAATATTTCAAACACCCACTATACAACTCTTGATTTCCATCGTCAACTAAATCATGAAACTCATTTTCCTCACTGAAGTTTTCCCTTACATTTGGCTCCACAGAATCAAGAGGAGGATCCAATGATATGTTACAATCTTGATCTGCTTGTGTTACAATCCCAAAAACATCACTTGTCATGTTACAAATTGTAGCACCCTATTATGGTTGTTATGATATGTTTTGATGCTCATAGTGGTGTCTTGCAGTGCCGAATGCATCATTTATGAGGTTTTGCATTTCATTTTCCATTGTCGACGAACTTGGGACCTCATTCTGTGGATTAACATCAGTGCTCAATCTTTCTGTATTGTTTGATTCTCCATTCCAATTCCAACACAAATATTGAACAGGGAATTGCTTTAGTATTAAATGTTCATAAACTTCATCTCTCTTCAACCATGTTCTAAATTTACATTTAGGACATGTACATCTTATTCTCCCTTCAACGGATCGATTATAAATTGCAAAATCTAAAAACTCATTCAAACCCTTAACATATTGAGGTGTGTTCCTTGGTAATGTGATCCAGCTTTTATCCATGTATATCATAATGTTCCTACACAATAATAAAAAAAATTAAAACACATAGTTACTACTAAATAGAGAAAGAGATTCATATATACGATAATGTAAGATTACAGAAACATAATATAATAAAGATGACCCATTGATCATAAAGTATGCATAATATAATAAAGATGATACATTGATCACATTTACCACTTACTTAGAATGCCCAGACAAACTGAACAAGTCTGGTCCCTAGGAGACAGCGTCAACACCTCATTGAGGAGCAGTAAGAATATCGGGTTACACACTTATCGTAACACTGTCGATCACACATTTATGTTTCCTCAAACAACACCCCATTGAAAGTGATGTCATTGAACACACCAAAGATGCACGATTTTCATACCATTAGTACAACGACATTACTAGAAATATTTAGCCCTTATATGACACCCTTTGAGATTTATCGCAGGCTAGCTTGGGTACTCGGATTATGGGTAGCCTAGGTCAGTTCATGAAAATTGGCCATGTTTCATCACTCTTTATATTTTTCAATCTTTTCACTATCTATTTGAATTTACCTCTATCTTTGAATTTGATAGTGTTTCTTATTTACTTGAATTTGGAGAGACCTTTGTTATTCATTATATCATTAGGTTGTGAAATTTTAATTCATCCACTTGGATTTCCATAGTGGGGTTCTCATTAAAATCTCTTTTAAAAACTAATGAATGATATATATTATTTTCACTTAAATATGTTTTGTGTTTAGTACTATAAAAATTTATCTTCAATATTTCAAACAACTCATATTAAAAAAAATCATGAAAACCATAAAATTTGGATTTGATATAATACAAAGGACATGTCCAATTTTTACTTCAAACATTTATGTATATTTTAAGTTATAAGCTCAGTTAATTTGAAGTAATTATTTAGAAATGAATTTACAACTTTAACACAAACTATAATACTTAATTCAATCATAATAAATTTAAAATATTTAGTAAGTTACACTAGTTCAGAACTTATGAAGATCTTTGATAACATATTTGAGAATCCCATGGTGATAAATAAAATGTTCTTACTAAAGATATCGTTCAGCATGAGTATGTAAGAATAGAAGTTTATTGTAAATCATATTAACAACTTCAACATGATAAGAATTCAATTGGAGTTAGTTAAGGTGGATTTCAAGGATCTGGAATGGGTGTTGTTGTTACTATCATCACCCCTTGAATCTTGGAATGCAATGATCACCACTATGAGTAACTTGAGTAGAAATAATGACCTGTGTTTATGGACAGTTTGTTTTTTTTATTATTCCATATACCATAGGAAGTTTTCATCATGATATTCCTTCTTAAGACTCTGTTTATGACATATCTAGATTTATTAATAGCCTCAACTAAAAAAAAATTAGGGATGTTATATTCACATAACATTTTTCTAGTAATTAATTTTAAGTTATTATTCCTCCCTTCAACAACTCTATTTTATTGAGGTTTCTTAGGAGTAGATAAGGTATTCTCAATAACAAAATTGATAAAAATGAATTGAATTCATGATTATCAACCCCCCATGGTCACATCTCAAAGATATAATCACACCATATTTTTCATTTTATTACAGCTTGAATAAAATATAAAAATAGATCAAGTTTCACTCTTATGATTCAAAAAATAAACCTAAATAATTACTAAAAAAATAATCAACTAATACATAAAGAAAATACTTTCCACCTAGGCATGTAGTTTTAAAGGGGTAAAAAAAATCCATGCGAATATGTTTAAATGGTATAGAATTAACAATATATTTAATTAGTTTAAAAGATGTTTTGTTTTTCTTTCCCATTTTTCATGCATCACATAGTTTATTTTTTTCCAATTTATGCTGATGTAAATATTAAGTGAACTCTTCATAGATAATTTATTAAATGACTAAATGTTAAAATTTCTAATTCACTTATGAAAAAATCCAAGATTCATCTATTTCTTTATTCATATAGTTCATATTTTGTTTACAGAATGAATTCAAGGTGTTAACATTTTTGGTTATAGATTATATCAACTTACACCTTTTATCTTTAAAAATGGAACATGCATTGTTAGAAAAATCAACTAACTAAGAGACATGATGGATGAGATTGATTCCCTTCACATTCTCAAAACAGCACAACAGAGCTAACTAAGAGACATGATGGAAAGAAATTCCTTCAAAATAAATTAGCGTATAGCCTAAAATAATAAGTGGATGGTAGGAATATATACAAGACTAGGTTAAGAACCTTGGGTCACCAGGAGAAGGGGGGTCGCGGGTCGCCGGGGTCTCCAGTCGCGGGGTCTGCCAGAGACGCTAGTCACGGGGTCGCGGGTCGCGGGGTCGCCGGAGACGGAGGTCACGGGGTCGCTGGACGGTTGGGGGTCGCGGGTCGCCGGGGGGGGGGGGGGGTTAGGGGAAGAAGGGAGGGTGCGGGGGTCACTAGGGTTTGGGGGAAACGTTCGGGGTGGGGGGTAGGGAAGGGTCGGGATTTTTAAAAAAAATTATGGGTTTCGTGACGGTTTATTAAAAACTGCTGCGAAACCTTTCGGTGAAAACGTTTAGCGGCGGTTTTGTGAAATTCCGCCACAAAACCGCCACTAAACCCAGTTTTTATTGTAGTGAGTGAGTGGAAATAAATGGGTGGGTATGCCCATGTGATAGTAATGAATGTTAACTATAATAATGAGTGGGTATACTTTTTAGTTTCATGGGTTGTGAGACAGGGACTGATGCTCCAAATACTCATGGGGTGCTAAACATGATGTTCTACACCCATGATATATATATATATATATATATATATATATGTATGACTGATAAATGGGTTGTGAGACAAAGACTGATTCTCCAAATACTCAAGGGGTGCCAGACACGATGTTCTACACCCATGATATGTATATATATATGATTGATAAATGGGTTGTGAGATAGGGACTGATGCTCCAAATACTCACAGAGTGTTAGACATGACCTTCTACACCCATGATATATATATATATGTATGATTGATTGATAAACAGGGTGTGAGACAACTATTTACTTTATTACCTATGTTTTATTGTTTATACAACTGCATTCACTATTACTATATATATACATATTTGAAATAACTAGACTCTTATTCTAACAATGAGCTGATATTGGTATCGCTATCAGGTTTCCCTTAGGAACCTGGATGGGTTGTTTTTTATTTATTCAATTCTATTATTACTTCACTATACCTGTACACTGTTTAATTATTATTCAACACCTAGTTTGGGATAGACACCGGTGGGTGCCAGCTTATTGAGATTTTATCTCACACCCTTCTCAGGTACCCTTGGTACCCAAGTAGACCTTTTATTTGTAGGACCTAGGTTGATCGTTGTGTTACTTGTACTTAGAGTTAAGTGAAAAGGATTGAGCTGGAGCTCAGGATGCTTGAGAAAATTGCCTGTGGTTTTTTTGTCTTTTTCCTAATTTTGTACTATATTGTGAATCATGTTGAATTGTTTACTTATTTAAATTATGTATCATCACCATGTCATGCATTCATCTATTATATAAACTGGAGTTGGCCATTTTTGTTAAATTGAACATACTATTCTTCTGCCACACTGTCATCTATTTACTGTTTTCTCTATTGGAATCTATTTATATATTGTTATACTACTATGAAAACTCTGATATGAGGGTACAATCTCCCCACTATGGCCTCTTGATACCCTCACTACTAGTCAGCAGCCTATGACGTATGGGGACATGTGCTTGAGGCCATGTAGTGACCAGTCTAGCTACCAGTTCGATGGTAAGCCTGGTCAAGATGTTAGATTTATTACCCTTAGGTACAATTTTTCTAGAGCCACATCTATTTGTAGTATCCAGGTGGGGATTTATTTTTTGGAAACCACTTACTCTATTTGTAGTATCCAGGTCGGGGTGTTTCATTATGTTTAGTATTATCCCTAAGTATTTAACTAGAGTTTTCTAATCCTAAAACACATAAATAACTAGACATCTCTATGATACCAACTTTGACAACCCACATCTTTTATACATTTTATTTCATAATTTATTAAATAAAGATGCACTTAATACAACCCCAAAAGATTGAGAGGACTAGTTTATTTTGTTAATTAGTTACATAGTATAACAACATGAAACTAGAATATAAATTTGTAAACTAAAACTCTATTACATTCCATTAAATTCCCTTGATCTTCAAAAGCTTTTGGGGATAACCAGGGGACTTACAAAAGAAATGGGTGAGATATAAATCCCATTAAGGGGATAATCAATGAACAACATCAATAAACTATTACATGTTAGTTAATAGGAATATAATGGTAATATAATAAGGTGATAATCATAAACATTAACATAAAATAATGATATAGTATGATTACATAAATGAAATATAGGAATGTGGAAACAACATGAAACATGACATTATAAACATAAATGAAGGTTAACTATCGAGACATCATTACTTATCATGTGAAGGATAACCTCCTATCCACTATACATGGTATACTAGGAGATAAAAACATTACCCAATGCATTTGGGGGCTATATAATTCTAGTCCAACCCATCACATTCATATCATGTGCATGCATAAGTGTTCCACAATGATCATATAACATAATAGTTCATTTCATCAGTTTTAATCCCACGATTAAGGATACTGGGTTAAATAAAACAAAGTAAAAAATTAATTAAGGACAGGTACATCAATTTGAACACTCTTTAGTATAAATGGGGCTGGGAATTCACTACATAAATGTTTGGTATGGAAAATTGTTGGATAATTTTAATAGCATAATGGGGGTACATAAATATTGAAGGAAGGGTTTAATGAGAGTGAAAGGGGTTTCTCATCACTTTTAAATCATAAAAATAGTAACAGGGGTGTGTAAAAACATATCCCAAAATGAGAAATTGGAAATAAAATGGCATAATATAAATAAGGTGTTTGCATAAATAGAAGAAGCAGTGGATCCCTTACCTTGAGAGGGAGCTTCTAAAATCTTGAGAGGTTCTTCTTAAGGGATTTGGGTCACATTTAGAGGGATCTAGATAGGGAATATAAGAGTAAAATTAAACTCCAAAAGTTTTTATTGAATATGAATGGGAGGTTGTGTGGGTTTTCATAGTAAAAGAGATCAAAATTCTTTATTAATTTCTATTCATCGGTTTTGGACTCTATATGATAAATTAATCAAAAAAAAAACCATCACATGGTTTCTTACAATGGTTTATACAAAAAAGCAGTGGATTTAATTATTTTTTAAGGCTAAGAACCTAAATCCTCAAAATAATTCCCCTTATAATGTGGAAGTGAGTCATGTATAAAAAAAATTGATTTTAAAACATTAAAATATAATATAGGTTTTGGAGGATTCATTAAGGGTTTATGAAATTATTAAAATACCATTAAAAAATATTATTTTAATGGGTAAACATAATTTTTTTCATGTATACTCTATAATGTATTTATTACATCAATTTTAGCCTTTTATGAAGTCATAATACATGTCATAAAATTATATCATATTTAATTTATACCAAAAAATTAGAATGACACTAAAAATTATGAAAAGTTCAGCATCAAATAATTTTTATTCTCTAATTTAAAAAATAATATTTATTTTATCAAATTAATTCTCTAAATATTGAAATTTATCTTTTTAAATAAAAAATCACTATTTATTGAAAGATGTTGGTTTTTTTATAATAACAGTCTTTTTTCCCTTATAACAATTACAATTAACATTGTAAAATTATATTATGAATTAAATTTAATAAATATTATTTAATAAAAATATTTTATTAAAATACAATTTCTTCCAAAAAATATAGAAATCATCAAAAATAGTATCTTGAATAAAACTGTATATTTCCCAAAAATAAATTTTGTGTTTCTTTATATCAAAATATATTTTTTATCAAAAAAAATTATTTAATCATTATAAAGTAATAAAATATAAATATAATATTTATTTTATTAAAATTAAAAAATTTACAGATTCATATTGTTAGGGCCTATTAAATAGACCTTTAATACATTAGTGAATTCCATAAGGGTAAGGTGTGTGATGGTGATATTTTCTTAGGGTGGTTCAGTGAACATAGTTTTAGTCATGATATTGATAACCTTAAACTTCTCCCATAAATGGGTTTTCTCATTCTTTAGTTGTTGAATCTCATATTGGTCTTGGTTAAGGTCAAATCCTAGTGATTTTATCTCCACCGAAACCTTTAATAAATGGAATTTATAGGGTATGATCCTACTCTTTGAAATAAACACCTCCGTTTTCTATGTGAAAATGATTTCTTATGACCCTATATACATACTAATCAAGTGATCACTATATAACACTTATACTATCAATTGTTATTATTCTTAGGGGTTATATAAATATGACATTATATAACATATAAAAGTAAAATAACTAATGCAGTGCATGAATTTTCTATAATTTCATATATTAATAAGGAATTTACTCATTTGAAAACATAATTTCATTTATAAATGTTCATGTTGTTACACCATTTTCATGGGCCAATCCATATAATAAACATCTGAGTGAATCAACAAGAAATAATACCATCAAATGAAAAACCTAGCACAAATGGTCACAAACCTATGGGAATATGTACATGGAAAAGAAATGGAACACTAATCCTAGAATAAAATGTATCATTATAATATTTAGTCCTACCACAGTCTATCGATATCAACAAAATAACAACAATTAATGCCACACTCACTAAGGTTACATATGTCAGTAACCCAACACACCCAAGGTTCCCAATATGCTATGTTAGCCAAAAACCATTCAAAAAAATTATAATTTTTTTTCAAAATGATTCATTACCAATCCTGTGCATTAAAATACATTTTGGAGTAAAAATAACATTTGAGGCATTTCATTGAACACACAATGTGCATAAATATATTTTTTTAACAGAACCTACTTTAAAAATTAGAATCTCAAAAAATAATTACACTTTGATATCAAATAAAATCATTTCATAAATAAAACCAAACAAATTTATAATAACATCAAGTAATTAATGAGTTAGAACCATTTTATAAAGACACCTACCATAAAAATGAATAAAAACCCATCACTTGGAAATATGGTGATTGGATACAAATATATTGGGTCCTCAAAAGCCCGGACTCTTGAGAAATGACATCAATTATTTATCAAAACTATAGAACAGGCTGTCATACCACAAAAAGTTTTTCATGAAATTGAAAATATGAGAGATCATAGGTAGATCTAGAATGATGAAAATAAAAAAAATGAAAAACATACATACCTCAAAGGGATCCATCAATATCAATAGATATTCACCAAGGAGACAAGTGTAGAACCTCCTAGAGATCCATGTAGAGGATAGAACTAATTGTGCACCTAAACCATACAACTAAAATATTTTTTCCAAAACTCCAAATTTTCATCCTCTAACTCCCAAAAACCAGTCGAACCTCAAAATAGAAAAACCATGCACAAAATTGATCATATCAGTGACTCGGAGGGCATCTCAATTAGTTTATACATATGTTTATGTATGTTAATAACTAAATTTATATATAAAATTTTAAATATGAATTCATATATAAATTGATAAATATGAATTCAAATAATATATATATATATATATACATATATATATATATAAGTTAGTATTTTTATTAGATGGAAATAGATCCCCGGGTGAGTGTTCTAGGTGGCCCAACTTGATCCCTGCTACCTGAGATTGAATCCTGGGTGGAACACATTTAAAATCCCCCATATTTCTCATAGATAGGGGGATCAATAGTGGATAAATAATGGTCCATAGGTCTTGAGTGTAGGTAGGTCATGGGGGGGAGGGTTATGGAATACGATGGTGAAAGGAATACTATGGTATCTTGAGTTGCAATCGGCCATGGGGGTATGATTTGTTTTTAAAAAAAGCACTAATTGAAAAATTATGATTTTTAATAAAAATATGTAATTAAAAATTATTTAAATATAGAAATTGAAATTAAATCTCTTTGTTAATTAATTTAACTAATATTATAAAAACATTAGGTAAATTAATTGTGGATAAAATTGATGTATTTAATGGTGTTTATAAAAGTTATTAATTAGCGATGTTTATAAATGCATCTAATTTTGTGATGTTTATAAAGGTGGATAATTTAGATATGTTTATAAAAAGAGTTAATTAAGTTAATTTTATAAAAATGGGTAATTGGTTATGTATATAATCATGTACAAATTACTAATGTTTATAAACATGACTAATTTAGTGAAACACCACTTCCCAATGTCTTTACAAAACATTGATTAATTGTTTAGCCATGTTTATAAACTTGGATAAACACCAAATTAAAGCATGGGTACAATTAAATTTTTCTAGTATTGTGGTATAATATTATATAATTAAGTAAATAATGATTTGATTTTGGTTTAGGAATGGTAATATAAAAATTTAACTCATCATTTATGAAAATAACCTTCATTCACTAGGAATCAACAAAACATGTGCATCACCAATTTTAACTTTGAGGTTCATAACTAAAAAACCTATATAATGAAATTATAACTTTATAAATAATTAAAAAACATAAATTATAGTAATTTTTATGATATGGGAATGATGAAATTTTGGATAAGAATGTGGAACAACACTGATATCATGAAACTAGTTCAAAACGATCAAGTTTACTCACCTGCAATATCAAAAATAGATAATAACTAGCTAATATACATGTATATAATAATTTTAAATGAAGTATATAAAGGGTTATAGTTATGAAAAATGTTCTAAAATGGGTTATTAAGACAGTTTATTTTGTTATATAGGATGGTAGAGCACATTTCAACTAACCTAGAATTGAGATAAGGGAATCATCGTCTCAAGTATAATTTCTTGACACATATTTCTTTTTGTGCACCATGATATATTTACTATGGTGTAATTAATTTATAATTAATTTATTTTACTATATTTATTTTACTTTAATATGTATATAAATTTTTCTTTTAAATATCCTTTATTCAAAAGATACTAAATTCTAATGGGATTTTGATCAAAATATTACACAAATGGTAATAGTTTTGATTGAAAATTTTATTTAAAAAAAATTATTTCAAAAAGATAATACATATAGTTAATTTTTATTATTTATAAAAATATCATAATTTTATTGGGATATTCCTAGGGATTTAAAGGTCCCCTACAAATTTCATTTCCCATTGACTCATATTTTATTTGAAGTGTTTCTTATAAGTGAATCCTACCTCATCTCTTCCCCTCAGTTAGGATCCTCCCTATTTTTATATCTGTATTAATTTGATGATTTTAAAATTTCCCTTATAAATGATTCGGTAAATGATTACAGTAATTTTGTAATATATTACCTTCAATTAAAAGTTTTAAATTATTTTTTATCTTTTTCGATATGGTCCATTTTCACCAAAATTTGAAAAGATTATCTTTTAATCTTTATTTGTGGAAAGATAATTCCACTACTTGGTTTATTTATATGAATAATTATCTCTATGTTTTCATGGATTCCAAAATATTTTTTATTCTATTTTTATATAATATTTATTTTAAAATTTTCTTAAAATATCAAGGATATTTCTTATTTACAATGTGATTTTCCTAGAACTCTTAAAATTTATTTTTCATCTAAGTAATTTTAATTTGAAATATATTATGCTCAATCAAGTATATTATTTGAATGTGACAATCAACCATAAATCTATCTATGGCTTATGTAATTTCCTTGTCTTGGTAAAAATGACCAGTCACTACCTTCATCTTGTGTAATCGTCATTATTGTATACCAATAATTTTTATTCCAGTTCCTTTCCCATTTCAATAACCAATTTTTTGATTCTTTTGATTTAAATGTGTTCAACTAGATATCCATACATAGATTTATTGGGGGAAATTATCATCTTAACTGTATACAATTTATCTATGTGGTGTAAATACCATGTGATTTATTATCACAATTAAATTTTATTTACTAGGAAAGTTACTTGATGTCATTGGATAGTCATTTATTTTACATGATGTTATCATGTTATGATTATTGATGTAAATATTAGTGAATTACTTATGTATATCCATTTGAAAATTATATGATACCTATTTTATTTCCATGGGTTTTTTATGCTATAAAAAGTGAATGATTTTCCTTTTAATTTTTTATTAAACATAATATATTCATATGGGTAGTCACTACTATAAAACATTCCTTTAACAATGCTAGAATTTATCAGTGCTATAAAAATTCACTGATAAAGTCCATCTTTATCAGTGCTAAAATAGGTGCTTATAAAGGATGCCCTTTATCAATTATTTTTTAGCTCTGATAAAAGGTAACTTTATCAGCATTTTATTTTAGCATTAATAAAGGAACCCTTTATCAACACTATTTTTAATGATAATAAAAGGTTCCCTTCATCAGCACATTTTTAGAACTGATAAAGGTCCAGAATAAAATTAAAAATTAAATAAATAAAAATAAAATGAGTAAATTAAGAAAAATATGAAACATTTTATTAATTAAATAATTATTGATAAAAATTAATAAATTTAATATACATATTTATAGATTATATATATTAATAAATAACATATATTAAATATATATATATAAAATGAATAAGTATAACACATAAAAAATGTTAATTAAAAACATATTAACATATTATTCATTTTTAATGTTGTTTGATTTTTCAATTTAACCTATATCAAACATTATGTGTTGAATTTATTTCACACACACACACACACACACACACACATATTTTTTTTCTCATTTTTATACACAAACTCACGCACAAATATATTTATGCAATATATAGAAACACATACACCTAATATTTATGTAATTTATTGAAATTTTATTATATTTTTGAATTTCATTATAACATGACACATTTAATATATATTATGTTTTTAGTTAGTCAATTTTATTTATTTGTTTTTAATACTATAGTTAGGGTATTCATTTTGAATATTTTTTATTTTTTATTTTATTTTTTAATTTGATGATTTTTATTATTTATATATATATATATTTACTATATATTAGTATTTTAAATATGTATTAATCCACTTAAATATACATATATATATATCCATATTTTTTTAAATAACTTATATTTAATTAATAAAACCCATCCATTATTTCAATATTTTTTAAGAGATTGAGCTACATGGCTGGTCCCCATAGTCTATCAAACCATGTGGAGCCCATGTGGATAATTATAAGGACTCCACTAAACCCACAAGAAATTTTCATTTAATTTTATACTTCTTTCAACAAATTTTAATTATTGTATTACTCTTAAATTAAATTATCAGTTGTTGTAGGTGAATTAAAGAGGGTTGGTGTTTTTTTATGTTATTGAAATGAATTTGATCTAGTGTTGTGTAGTGTTTTGAATAATTTAAATTTTTATTTAGGTTAAAATGGTTTTTTTAATTTTATAAAAAAATTTAGGTTCTTAAATCTCTCTAATGGTTTATTTTAAAATGGATTTATTATATCATAAGAGGTATTTAAAAATTTGGTTGATTTCATTATGGGTTTTGAGAAAAATTCTTTGTAAAAAATGTAGTTTTTTATGGAAATGATTTAAAATGAACCAGATTTATTTGAAAATGTATTTAACTATTAATAAACTCTAAAAATGGAACCTTATTTCTATTAAACCCCATATTAGGATATTTTTTTTTCTAGATGTAGAGTTTGTTGAGACTTGGGAATATTGTGGTTGGTTATTTTATTGATTTTCATAGGTTTTGTTTTTCTTGATGAGCCTAATTGTTTAGATATACCCTTATTCAATTGTGTGGCTGTGTTGAGGGACTTGATTCTATTTTATAATAGGACAAATAATTTTTGGTATTTTTTATTTTTTCTTGTGGACTGGTGGTTTATCATTATGAAGGTTGGGTATATTTTTTTGATTTGTTCTTGACCTATCTTCCAGATTCTTATGCCTCTTATTTAGGAGTTGATAGGTAGGAATAAATGAGAATATATGAAATGAAATGTTATTGTGTGTCTTTGTTTATTTATTTTCTAGAATCAATTATAAATTTATATTAATAGAAACATGAATAGTAAATAAATAGTGCATTTTTATTTACTTATTAGTGATTATTTGGTTTATATAACTTATTAATTGATTGAGTTTATTTAGTAACCCCATTTATCTATACTATTATTTAGTTGTTTCATATTTATATTTAAAATAATTCTTATAACATATTTTAAATTATATATAAAGTATGAAAAGACTCATTAAAAATGAAATTAATGAGAGAGATGGGCAGGGGGTTTACATTTAATATAGATATTTTTTTTCTAATTTATAAAAGATTATTGTATTTTGGAAGGGTAAAATTATGTGAATCTCTACATTAATATAGAATATGTCACCACTATGACCCCTATATCTATATAGGAAGGAACCAATAAACATCCTCTGTATGCTAGAACTTATATTTATCCTCATATCCTAGAGGTAATTATAGATATAATTCAATTTATGTGGTATAATTTTCAATAAATGGAAGTATCTATGGTTAATCTAAGATTTTATGGTAATATATCATAACAATAAATTTAGGATTGCTATGAATATAATCATTTCATTTACAAGAGTAAAATAATTTGAGATCAATACTGGGCATAAGTTGAAAAATTCACCCTTTAATGAGATGTTTGTTATTGGAGGGATCTTATGGTGGATTAAAAAAATATCCAATATTGGATGGTGAGGAATCCTTGAGTAGATAGAAGTGTTATCCAATATAGGTGGGTGAGATTCATTTCTTCAAGACCATTAGAGTGGAGGTATTACAATTCCTCTTCAATTGAGAATACTTTTTGAGTGATTCTGTTAGTATAGGTTCCTATGACCCCTTAATACTTAGATGCATGATTTTCTTCCATCTCTTGATGATGGATTTAAATCCTTCTTTTAAACTATACTACCTACCATCATTGTGGTTACAAAGTTCATTGATGACATACCTCCCGTACAATGATGGGAGGATGGCTAGTTTGAAAGAGGGAATGAGTAGGCTCAAATCCATCATCAAGAGATGGAAGGAAATCAAGTATCTGAGGATGGATTAAATAAAGTTAGTGAAGGTTAGTTGTACTATAGTATTGAAGTATTATATTTATGTTCAAGACAGTAACAATCTTCATGCAAGATGCATGAAATTGTTGAATTTTATGCATGGAGTGTATTGTATTATTGTTATTCAAGACAAATTAAATGTTTGAATGCTAATGCAGACAATGTCTTCTAAACATGATGATACTACCAATCCTGAGGATGAATGGAATGTTGATGATTAAACTGTGGAATTATTAGGGGATCAACAACATTTTGATGAAAAAAACAATGACGCAACATCATAGTTTTGAATAAAATTTTCAAGGAAAGAAGTCAGGGTATAAAATTTGAGGTTGGTTGGAATCAACATGGATGACCTGTTGACTGCGACAAGTCAACATTCATTAGTTATCTTAGGGTCACAATGAGGATGAATGTGCCGATTGATATTGACTCATGGTTCCACATCTAACCTATAATGAAGGAAATCCATTGGAAAGATATAATAGTAATGTTACGATATATTTTCTCTATTTTACTGAAAAATTATATAATAAAATATTGATTTAGTTTTTATTATTACTTGTATATGTTGTTTATTTTAGAATATTTCAGTACAAAATTTGTCTTAATGGATGCTAGAAAATCCCATATAGGATTCCGAAATCTTCTAATGAAGTTACATCTTTGGGATATTGAGGGGAAAATAAAGCCCCACCCACCACTTAGTTATGAACTCATTTTAAAGCAAGAAATATGGTATGATTTTAGTAATCATCACAATGATAAATCATTTTAGGTGCATTGAGGTCAATAATATATTATTTTACATTATTTATTTTATCTAACTAGATTTAAAATTTTTAATTTATGAAATAGAAAAATAGTGCTGAAAATAAAAAACATGCATTGAAACCAACATACCCCTATCAAAAAGGAAGGATGGGTTAGGATTAATTATAAAATAAATTGGTATGTATTTTAAATCAAAAATAAAAGTTTAATTATGTTATATGAAACTACATATGTTCCTTTTTTATATGAAAATTGATGAATCAATATCTGAAGCCACTTCCATCCAACGTCATGTGCTATGGAAGGAGGAATGTATAAATGATGAGGGTATATTTGTAGATGAAAAAAATAAGTATTAGAAGCATGTGTAATTATGACATAACTATAATTTTTTATGATTTATAAAAATATTAGATAAAAATAAATATGTTTATATTTTTTATATGGTTTAGACACAAGAATCGACAACGGTCATACCAGAAGAAAAGAAACCTTCAATAGCTTTGAAGTGACTTAAACAATATGGTCGCATTATAGGATTAGGTTTTGGAGTCTCTCCCCGAACATATTTCAAGAACATAAAACCAAATGAAGATACATATAATATGATTAGGTGATTTCAGACACAAATAGACTCACTGCAAGATATTATTTTGCGGTATGGTTTGGCATACCAATGTATAAGAATGGATCAAAGAAAACCGATGGTGGATCCAAGATCCATACTTGAACCAAATGATCCCACTATATTTGAGTCTATTCATTCCCCCCCAACCAAAAACCTTACCTGAGGTAATCAATTTTTTCATTACTCTTTCTCCTAAATGTGAATTAAACAACTTTTAATAACTTTTTATTACTAAAATTCTGGAGGGTACATTTGTCTGTGATTTTTATCTGTTAACACCCATGTATTTATGTATTATGATGGGTACACTGTATAATATTCCGAGAGACCATTTACATAATCAACCCCTCCCAAAAAATCACATGGGAGTGGGGATTGAGGTAGCTTATGAGATGATTGTTGAGTTGACTATTCCTCTTGATGGTTCAGATATTACAATGGTCGAAGCTACCATTAGAGCTTTCATAGCATGGAAGTATAATCTTAAAAAGATACATGAGGTATGGATTTAAAGAAATTTCATATGAAAAACATGTTAAAGTTGATGATAAAATGTCTAAAGTGAGGTATGATATTACAAGTGGATAAAGCAGTGGAGAAATGAAAGGTCGGATCAAGAAAATCTTGTGAATTGATCTAGAAAAAAAAGACCTTATGAGAGTAACATCTCCCCAATAGTTCTAGAGAAACATTTATTATCATTACAAATTCATGTAGAGACCACATTTAAACATAAAACCGTGCCTTAAATTTAATATGAAGAAAACATATATGGATATTCCTTCACAGACATAATTGGTCTAGAGACTCTAACTAATATTCTCATGCATGAATCATTGGACATCTCAGTTGTGAATTCATACATAAGGTACATTTTCAAAATACATATATCCAAATAGTGAGATAAATATATTTATTAAAGTTAATAACTATTAATATTTTGTAGGAATTTATATTACAACTATATAAATGGAAGATCGTGAGAATTACAATTTTTATTAATTTATCCCTAAATCATTTATACACCAAAATTTACTTTTAATGAGGAATAAATTAACACAAAAATTCAAGTTACTCAAATAATTTAATAAAAAATCATCAGAAAACAGAATTTTTTGATGCCTACAATATAAGGGTAAAACTCTACGATCTAATCACATAAAATATATTTTTAATTTTTTCATTACTTAATATTTTTTGATTTTTAGGAGGTACTGGATGTTGATAGAAGTCAATATAGACACCCTGAATATTTATTTATTGTATTTAATGCATGGATATACAACCAAATGACTACACATGATGTGTATTGTGAATATGTAATACACTACAATCAATATTTTGTTGATAAACTTAGAGTTATATTTTTAGTATGTGTTTTAACAAGAATTTTTTATGATAAGGCGATCGCTTAATATAGGCTAGATCATGGCATGAAGACTGTGTTTGAAAAGATAAAGCCTATGGATTACTAAAAATGGAATCAAATTAAGGTATATATTGAAATATTTAACTAAATTTTTTTTAAAACAATTTACTTATTTTGGTCAATGTTTCTGTAGTGTATGAAACAAGATAATGAAATCAATTATGGATATAATGTTCTCAAATTTATGTGAGAAATAATAATGAAAAGTATAGCATCCCCCAACAATTAATTTTTTAAGGAAATTACAATTTCGTTAAATATATTTCATAATGATTTATTTATCTATGTTTTCTTAGTACTATCAAGATTACAGACAACAGAATTACTCAAAATAAGAAATCAATTTGTTTAGAGATGAGTGGGCATCATACTTTTTTGTCATAATGTATGCTGAATTTTTTTTAGGCAATTACCTACTAAATTTGTGATCTAGTATGAGTTATGACCTTCAAAATATATTGGGTAAGTAAAGAATTAGTGTCAGAATGCTTATATATTATTTTTTATCTCTTTCTTAAGGAGAAGAATAATGGAGGAAATCAATTTTTTTTAGAAGTTCTAAACTTCAAACAATAAAATTATTGGGAAATCATTAAGGTAGAGGATGAGGTGGAGGTGAAGGTAGATTTTTAGGTGAAAGAAAAGGTGGAGGTTGAGTTGGATTTTGATACCAACATGAAGGAGGAGATAGAGGCGAAGACCTAGGTGGAGACCGAGGTGGAGGAGGATAATAAGAACCGGCTTGAAAGTAATAATTTTTTTGTGAAATGAAGTAGATTAAATATCAAATCATGATTGTTCTTGAGAAAATTTGTTTGAAAGTTCACACAACACTTTTCACTTAAGATAATATCCATTTTGTGGGTTTACTATTAAAAATGAAATTTTAGTAAAAAAAACATGGCATACTAAAAACCAAGGAAACACATAATTATTATTTTGATACATTAGTAAAATGATCCATGAGTCATTTGTGAAGTGTAGGGATCATCCGTGCCTCAATCCAATGCACAATGCGACTGGTATGACTCCAAGTACGTCTTTTTTATTCAAAATTGATATTAATTTTAGTGAAAAAACAACTGATATAATCAAAACTAAGAAAATTCATTCATAATTTTTTTACTTTAGAAAAATGAAACATGAGTCATTTGGGATGTGCAGGGTTCAACCACGCCATAATTTGACGCACGGTGTGACCGGTATGACTCCAAGTGCATCTTTTTATTCAAAATTGACGCTAATTTTAGTGAAAGAAACAAGTGACATACTCAAAAAAAACACATTCATATTGTTTTGGTAATTTAAAACAATGATCCATGGTATAGGGATCAAACTAACCTCAATCTAATGCATGGTGTGACCGATATGACTCAAAGTGTTCGTTATCATTTTAGAATTGTCATTTTAATATAAACAAATGTCACTAACTGAAAACCCATAAAACATGTTCATATTGTCTTGATAATTTGGGAAAATGATTAATAATTAATTTGTGATGTGTATGAATCATCCTCATTTCAAGCCCACATATGATTCCACATGCATGGATCAAACTTCATGTTTCCAGTTTAAAATGATATTTTAGTAAAAAACACACATGGCATACTCAAAAATAAGAAAATTCATTAATATTGTTTTGGTACTTTAGTAAAAAAATCCATAAGTCATTTGGAAATTTATAGACTATCCTCACCACAATATGACCCACGGCGTGACTGGTATGACTCTAAGTACATCTATTTATTCAAAATTGACATTAATTTTAATGAAAAAAACAACTGATATACTCAAAACTAAGAAAACACATTTGGATTGAATTTTTTAATTTATAAAAATGATACATACATAATTTGTGATATTTTGGGATTAACCGAACATTAATCCGAAGCACTGTGTGACTGATATGACTTCAAGTGTGTCTTTTTATTCAAAATTGACATTAATTTTAGTGAAAAAAACAACTGTCATACTCAAAATTGAGAAAAAAATTCATATTATTTTTGTAATTTAGTAAAATTATCCATATGTAATTTGTGACGTATAGGGATCAAATTCACCTCAATCTGATGCACGGTGTGACTGGTATGACTCCAAGTGTCCATTATCAGTTTAAAATCGACATTTTAATACAAAAAGTATCACTCACTGAAAAATGAGAAAACACACTAGGATTGTATTAATAATTTTGGGAAATGATTTATAATTCATTTTTGGTGTGTATTAATTTGTCTCAAGTAAAATCCACACACGATTCCACCAGTATGGCTCAAAGTGCGTGTTTCTAGTTTAAAATGAAATTTTAGTAAAAAACATGTGACGTACTCAAAACTAAGAAAACAAATTCAAAGTGTTTTTTTACATTAGGAAAATGATCCATATTTCATTTGTGACATGTATGGATTAATCATACCTCAATCCAATAGACAGTGTGATCGATATGACTCAAAGTGTCTGTTATCTTTTTAAAATTGAAATTTTAATACAAAAAGTGGAACTCACTGAAAACTGAGAAAACACACTCATATTATTTTTATAATTTTGGAAAATGATTCATAATTCATTTTTGATGTGTATGAATCAGTCTCATGTCAAACCCAAACATGATGGAACCTGTATGGATCAAAGTGCGTGTTTACAGTTTAAAATGAAGTTTTAGTAAAAAGCACATTTGGCATACTAACAAATGAGAAAAAAAATTCGGATTATTTTGGTACTTTAGGGAAAAAGTCCATGAGACATTTTAAAAGTTTATGGATACTTTTATCCTCAATATGACGCACGGTGTAACGAGTATGACTCCAAGTGCATATTTTTATTCAAAATTGGCATTAATTTTAGTGAAAAAACAACTAACATACTCAAAACCAAGAAAATTCATTTGAATTGTTTTTTTTACTTTAAGAAAGAGATCTATACATCATTTTTGACATGTTAGGATCATACATACCTCGATATGATGCACATCATGACCAGTATGACTCAAAGTTCATGTTTTTATTCAAAATTGACATTATTTTTTGTGAAAAAAACAACTGACACACTCAAAATAGAGAAAACATATTCAGATTATTTTGGAACTTTAGAAAAATGATAAATACATAATTTTTGATTTATAGGGATTAAATTAACCTCAATATGAATCTCAATGTGACTAGTATGACTCCAAGTGTCTGTTATGAGTTTAAAATTGACATTTTGATACAAAAAAGTGTCACTCACTAAAAAAATGAGAAAACTTATTTAGATTGTCTTGATAATTTTGGATAATGATTCCTAATTAATTTTTGGTGTGTATGAATCATCCACATTTCAAACCCACACACAATGCAACCTATATGGCTCAAAGTGTGTGTTTTTAGTTTAAAATGACATTTTAGTAAAAAAACACGGGGTGTAATCAAAACTGAGAAAACACATTCAGATTATTTTGGTAATTTAGTAAAATGATCCATATGTCATTTTTTTCATTTAGGTATTATCTTCAACCCAATAAGATTCACAATGTGACCATCATGACTCTAGGTGTCCATTATCAGTTTAAAATTGACATTTTAATACAAAAAAGTGTCACTCACTGAAAACCGAGAAAACATTATTAGATTGTATTAATAATTGTTTAAAATGATTAATAATTAATTTTTTATGTGTATGAATCATTATCATGTAAAACCCATACATAATTCCACCTGTATGGATCAAAGTGCGTGTTTCTAATTTAAAATGACATTTTAGTAAAAAACACACGTGACATACTCAAAATCGATAAAACAAATTTGGATTGTTTTGTTAATTTAGGATAATGATAAATGATTCATTTGGAACATGTAGGTATTATACTTTCCATAATAATATACACAGTGTGACTGGTATGACTCCAAGTTCGTCATTTTATTCAAAATTTACATTAATTTTAGTGGAAAAAAATTCACATACTCAAAATCGATAAAACACATTAAAATTGTTTTGTTACTTTAATAAAATGATATATACATCATTTTTGATGTGTAGGGATCATACAAACCTCAATTTGATTCATCGTGTTACTGGTATGACCCCAAGTGCATATTTTAATTCAAAATTGACATTAATTTTTGTGAAAAAAAAACAATTGACTTAATCAAAACTAAGAAAATAGATTCAGATTGTTTGTGTACTTTAGGAAAATGATCCATACATAATTTTTTATATTTAGGTATCAGCTTCATATCAATACAATGCACAATGTGATCAATATGACTCCATGTGTTTGTTATTAGTTTAAAATTGACATTTTAATAAAAAAAGTGTCACTTTCTGAAAACCAAGTACACATGCTCAAACTATCTTGATAATTTGGGAAAATTATTATTAATTTATTTTTTTCTTGTATGAATTAGTCTCATTTCAATCCCATAAAGGATTCCACTTATATGACTCAAAGTGCATGTTTCTAGTTTAAAAATACATTTTACTAAAAACACACACGGCATACAAAAAACCAAGAAAAAGTATTCAAATTGTTTTAGTACTTTAGTAAAATTATCCATGAGTCATTTGGGATGTGTATGGATCATCTACACCACAATAGTATGTATAGTGTGAATGTTATGACTCTAAGTGTGTCTTTTTATTCAAAATTGACATTAATTTTAGTGAAAAAACAACCGATATACTCAAAAATTGAGAAAAAATCATGACTAATAAATGTATGATTTATCAACACTTATATAGGTGTGACCGATATGAATCCAAGTGTCCGTTATTAGTTTAAAATTGAAATTTTAATACAAAAAAGCATGACTCACTAAAAACTAAGAAAACACACTCATATTGTCTTGATAATTTTAGACGATGATTAATAATTCATTTTTGAAATGTATGAATTATTATCATTTCAAACCCACACATGATGCCACCTGTATGACTCAAAGCGCATGATTCTAGTTTAAAATGATTTTTTTTTAAAAAACTCATGTGGCATAATCAAAACCTAGGAAACACATTCATATTGTTTTTTTACTCTAAGAAAATAATAAATGAGTCATTTAGGATGTTTTTGGATTAACCACACCTCAATCTGATGCACGATGTTACCGATATGACTCAAAGTACGTCTTTTTATTCAAAATTGACATTAATTTTAGTGAAAAAACAACTGAAATACTCAAAAACGATAAAACACATTCTTATTGTTTTGATACTTTAGGAAAAAGATGCATAAGTCATTTGTGACATGTAGTAATTAGTCATACATCAATTTGACTCACAATGTGACCAGTATGACTCCAAGTGCTCCATTTTATTCAAATTTTACATTAAATTTAGTAAAAATAAAATGAATCACATACTCTATAATAGTGTTTTATTTTTCTTGTATTTGTGTTATAAATTTTATTTCATTTAAATTCAGTATTTTTATCTTTTTTTTGAAATTTATGCTGATTTTTCTGGTGATGTAGTGTTTTGTTGCAGCATAGTACACCTGTTTCTGGTGAGTCAGTGTGCTATAACATCACATCGATGTTTTCACATTTATCAGCACTACTAAATGAACTAATAAATGTATGATTTATCAACACTTATATAGGTGCTGATAAAGTCTATCTTTATCAATTCTTTTAACTGTGCTAATAAATCATACTTTTGTCAGTGCAAATAAAAGCGTTGATAAATCAACTTTTATCGGTGAAAATAAAATCATTGATAAATTATACTATTATTAGAACTTTTAAAAGCACTCATAAAAGTATGATTTATCAGTGATTTTATTTTCACTGGTAAAACTACCCTTTATCATTAATTTTCTAGCGTTGATAAAATCTATGGACCTTTAACCATGTTGAGGTAGTCAGTGCTGATAAAGTCTGATTCTAGTGTTGTTAAAGGCATATTTTATAGTAGCGAGTTTATGATGTGATAAGTGAATGATTATCATGTGGAACTAATATTTATGGATGAATGATGGTTGGGATCTAATATTACCATAAAATTCATTGGATAAAATTTTATATCTCCCGAGATAAGAATTTGTGAGTATCTTTTAGTTTCTTATGAGTGTAGGTACTAATGGTGTGGCTCATTAAATTAATGTTTTCCTATACTAATTTATATACCATATTTGAAATATTTTCCATAGTTTTTTTCTCATTACTATATTTTTCACTCATTTATCATGTTTTTAAACTCATGATTCCATATTATTTTAATTCATGTCCTATATTAAGCCAAGCCTTATTCAATGATTTACGATCTATTCTTTTTTGGGTGTAAGTTTCTAATATATTGTAATTATACCCATATTCTAATCTTATATTCACTTATGATATTTTATTTTAAATTATTATTCTTAACCTTACTAATTTCATGAGCTTAGAACTTTATTATGTTTCCATTCCCCTACCTTATGAAGACAAAAAAACTATGATATGTATTAAAGAGATTCGTATAGGTAGAATTTGTCAGAGATGTTGAAGACTCATCATAGATTAATTTTTCTTGTAAATAATGGGAAAATATAAAATTTATACAAATAACAAGGGGTTTTAGTTAATGTTTTATCTTAATTATCTTAAAATATAAAACTAAAATGTATTGGGAATGTATCATAATGAAATATTATCTTTATTTTGTATGGAGGATACAGTCGCATCTGTAGGCTACTATAGATGGTATTAGAGTAGGGATTAGATAACATTTTAGATTTTAATGATATTAGATAAAGATAAATTTAGAGTTATAAATTTCATAAAAGGTTGATAAGTTAAGGTTGTTTATAATTTTAATGGTATAAAGAACATTTTTGGTCAATTGAGGTAATATTTTTGGGATTGGGATAAGATACATTTAGTGAAACCCCTAGGGTTATGTATAAGGGATAATTATATGTATATGATACCATACTGTTGTTTTGATAAAGTATATATTCATTGGTTTTCCTAGAGGTAACATCCTTTTCATGATACTACAAGTGTATGTAAGCTCTGGTATAGATTTACCATGGAGAAATAACCTTGAAGAAGGGCGCATTTGGTTTCAAATCAATCATCATCTAGTGAAAAAAAGAGAGGGATAACGACACACATGTATTGAAACTCCTATGGAATATTAGTTGGAAAATAATATGCTCTTTACAAGACATTATGAAATATATATTATGTTAAGGGATTAAGATAATAATTTTTAGAGAACATAGCCTGAATAAATCTAGATTGAACCATGAATGATTTAGGTTGAACTGAAGGATGATGCGATACTTTAAAAAAGTAAGACATTTTTATTTTGAATTTTTTATGTAATTATATTACAATAATTAAATTATAGTGTTAATTATACATCACTCATGATAAAATAATTTTTGTTTTATTAGTGGTTTGATCCTAGTAGAACCAAGTTAAAATTGGATGTCATGGACAATATTGAGATTTTACCAATGAGAAACCTAATGGGATAAGATATAGAGTGAAAACACATTTTATCATGCTAAGAAAGTTTTCAAGAATTATGATTAAAAATATAAACTGTATAGAGATTCCAAAAAACCATAGAAGACAAATATTGAGTCACATGAATGTTCTATTGATGAAGATGATGAAGGAAATAATATTCAAATTCCTGCATGTTAAAAATTTGTTAAGAATCACAATGGGAAATGTATTAATATAAATGAGAGATGTTTTATTTGTGTAAAAGTTTTCTAGAGAGAAAATAATTTTTTAATAAAAGTGAAGATCTTATTGGATATGGTTGGAATAAAAAGTGTTCATCATAATGTACAACTAACAATTAAATTTATTAAATTTGGGGTACTTAGGCATTATCCAAGTCAATTCCATAATCCAATGGATAAAAAGGATGATAATCACCAAAAAAATACAAGACATGGGAATTAATATGTAACCATAGTCATGGAAATGTTATAAGGAGGTAATTTAAAGTGAGGAACACTTACCATCCACTCAAAAAAATGTGAGTTTTATATTTTTATCTTATTCAATCTACTTATTTGTGCCTAGAATATTTTCAATAGACATAAAATCAACACCCCAATTGATATATGTTGAATTATTAATAAAAACATTTGGTTACCAAGCATATGACTCCTCTCGTAGATGTTTATAGGAATGTATTTCTAATAAAATCCTCTTATCCTTTTTACATAAAATTTGATGTGATATGAGGCAATGATTGGATCTATTGAAAATAATAAATGATATGATTTGAAAATCACATACAAAATTCCTCCCATTATCACTTATTAATACAATATTTATTATAAAATTCCTTTAGAAAAAATTTACTACCATTTTTTGCGTATTTAGTGTCAATGGTTAAAGAATAACTCTACATTAGTTATACTCTTATTATGAGGAAAAATATGAGTTAACTAGTCAAACCTAGGATAACGAGGTTGAAACTTCATTATAAATTAAATATTGATTCATGTAATATCTTAAAAGTTTTAAGAGAGTAAAAAATAGTATTGGAAGGATGCAATTTATTTAAGGGGATAATGTAATGATTCGATATTTCACTATGTATTTTCCTTGAATAAATATTATGTTAATAGCTTCCCACACACAACATCAAACTAAAATAAACCATGATACTTTTATACTATCAATTCTTGTATGTTAAATTATATGGTTTGAATAGGATTTACTATATTATAAAGTATATATATAAGGAATATAAAGGACACTTTTATTCCTAACAAAAATTCAATTTATATAGCTAAAATAACAAATAAAATCATTTTATTCTTGAAAATGGATTTTTATAAAATTTTACCTATATTTGATAAGAAAGTTTTTATTAATTAATGATAAATTTAATAATTTTCTCAAAAAATATAATTAGTAAATTATAAGAAATAAGAATAAGTGCATTTACTATTCTAAAATGCCTTTTCCTTATAAAATGGGGTTTCATTATATCTTATTATTTTTTTAAAAAAGTATAATTAAAATTTTTATAAATGTAATTTTATAAAATGAATATTCATTTTTTTATTCAATATTACAATATTAACTTATTATTTTTTTTATTTTTCTAAAAATATTTATTTTTAGATAAATAGTGAAAAATACTATTTTTATAAATAACATAACTTTTATGACATTATTAGTATAAAAATATAGATTTAAAATCTGTGAAACCTTTTTATAATACCAAATATATATTATATAAGTGTATTTATAATTTTAAAAAAGTTTTATTTAATTTAAAAACCCATATTTTACATTTTATAAATTAAGTTACATTTTTTAGAAAAAAATATTTTGAATAAATTATACATTTAGTATTTTAAAATTAATTTTTATCACTTAAAAAATGATGTGATATAATAGATTTAAAATTTGGAATCAGTAATTTAAAATTATTTAATAATTAAAATTTAATTTTCACGCATTAATGATAAATTACATTGGTAAAAACTATTTACCACAGTAAAAATCAAATTGGGTAAAAAGGGTTTAACCAAGAGGGAAAAGCCACAAACATGCTTAAAACATGTTTATGAATCTATTTTTGTGGACTTTATTGACCTTAAATATTCACCTCCACATTATTTCCCAATTTCTGAGCAATATTCTTTGAGATAGACTTCCCATTATTAAGAATTTTTAGGTATTTAAAAAAATCTCATCTCTTTTCGCTTATAAAAGTGGAACTCCTCTCCTCACATCCCCTCAAAACATAACAAATTTATTTCTTCCAAAACTCTTCCCAATACTATCCATTAAATTATAATATGAATTTAAGAATTTTTTTCTTCTCCAAATGCCATCCCACAATTCCTTAACCCCATTTTCATAGGAGATAATCAATCAAGTGAGGTATAATTTTATAACAACACCTTCATTTATTTTTCTTTTTATACAATTTATCTTCTGAAAAATACATTAACCCATCATAAAATTTCATAATAAACATAATTATTATACTGTTATTATTTTACAATTATTTTAAATTAATTAACTACCTTTCCCTATTTCCTTTATGAAAATTGAAAACATAAGTTCTGTGTACGTGTGAACTACACCTCATTGAAGAAACATATTTTGTTCTCCTTATATTTCTTATTAGTATGATCTTAAAATATAATTATATATATATATATATACACATATATTATTATTATATATATTACATATTATATATTCTGAAATGATAAAGCATATTACACATTTTCCTTGTTCTATGGAAAAAAGATTCATTTATGCATACATGTGAACTACCGCCTCAATGGAATGATCAATTTATATTTTTATTTCTGTAACCATAATAAATGGGTGGTCATGATAATGATTTTAATGAAAAATTGATGTTTTTTAATGGAAAATTTTAGAACCTTTTAACAAATGAGCAACAAACAACAATGGTAAATTTAACCATCCAGAAGATCATTTTAAGAGAAAAAAAGACTTATTAATATTATATAATAACTTTATATAAGTTATTTTATTCTTATAATTCTATAAAATTATGATGTGTCAACCAAATAAATAAAAAATAATAACATTATTCTTCTAGTGTAATGATATTATAACTAAATCACTTAATATTCATCCATTAATTATTGTATGTTCTTGTTTGGGTTGGTTTAACCACCTACCTGAACAATGATATATATTTGTATCATGAATTAAAATGGGATTTGATCTTCTATAAATAATTAATTTTTTTTTTAATTTTTTGAGTGGTAATATAATAATTTAACTCATTATTTAAGAAAAACCCTTTGTTCGATAAGGATCAATGAAACAAGAACATTGTCGATTTCATCATTAATAATATCAATAAAAACTTCCATAGAATGAATTATAACATCATAAATAATTATAAATAATTTATTAAATTATATATTATGATTTGGGAATGATGAAATTTTGGATAATAATGAATAACATCCATGCTATAATGAAACTAGTTCAAAATGATACCGATTACTCATACCTGATATCAAAAAAAATAATAACTACAAAATATAAATTAAGATAATAATTATAATTTTAGAAAATAAAGTGTTATAGAGATTAAAAGTTTTTTAAATGTGCTATTAAGATAGTTACATTTTTTATATAGGATGTTAGAGTGTATTTTGACTAAGATAGAAATGAGGAAAGGGGTTCTTCATCTCAAATTTAATTTCTTGAGGTATTTTTTTTATTATGCACCATGATTTACTTACTATGGTGTGATTACTACTTGATTAATGTAATTTAACTTCTTTATTTAAATTTAATATCCTAATATTTTTTTTAAATGGCCTTTGATTTGAAATATATCAATGTTGTAAGGGGTTTTGAACAAAATGTCACTCAAACTGTAAGTGTTTCGATTTCAAATATTTTTTTGAATAAGATTATTTTATAAAGATAAACAACCTATTGAATTTATTATTTATTAAATCTACATAATTTTCTTTCTATATTTATGAGATTTTAAATATTTTCTCAAAATTTCATTTCCCTTTGACTAATATTTTCCCAGAAGTGTTTCTAGTAAGTGAAACTAACTTAGTCTCTTCTCCTGGAGCAGGAACCTCCCTTTTTCTATATTTTTATTCATTTTATGCCTCTGAAAGTGCCCTTATATATGATTAATTAATTTATTAAGGTCATTTTATATAATAATACGTTTTTTAAAATTTTTTAAAGAAATTTTTATCATTTTTTGTGTGGGTTTTTTACATAAAAAATGGAAAATATTATTTTAAAAGTTTATGTGTGAACACATAATTCTGAAACATTTTCCATTTTATAAAAATCTTTCTATATGTTTTTTCATTATTTCTAAAATAAATTATTTTCCCCATAGTATTATAATGTATTTCATTTATTTTTTTAAAAATGATTAAGGATATTTCTTATTTCCAATGTAATTTTATAGAAACTCCTAAAAAGTGTTTTTCATATGAGTCATTATCCTTTGAAATATTTTATGCATGATCAAGGATATTATTAAAACATTACAAAGAATATTCATTCTCTATATGAATTATATAATGTCCTTATGTTTTCTAAAAATGATTTATCACCACCTTTTTCTTACATAGTCATCTTTGATGTATAATCATGATTTTTCATCCAATGTCTTTCCTACGTGAATACCCAATTTTTGATTCATCTTATTAAAGGGTGTTCACCTAGATAGCAATACATCAACTAATTGGATAAATTAACATCTTAATCGTATACCCCTTATATATATAGTGTAAATATATTATGATTTATTATCTTGATTGAATGGTATTTATGTGGAATGTTACTTAATGACATTGGATAGAAATTTATTTTATATATATTTTTCATGTTATGATTATTGATGTAATTAAGAATGATTTCCTTATATAAATCCATTATAAAATGATACGAATCATATTTTCATTCCATGGATTGTAAATTTAATAAAATTTTAATGATTTTAATTTGATACTAACAAGAAAACTAATTTATTTCCATGGGTTCTTTATGATGTTATAATAAAATAATTTTGAATTTGAATCATAATTATTAATGAATGATGGGTGGGGTCTTACATCTCACTCCAATGAATTGGACAAATGGTTATATCTCTTGAGATAATTATTCATGAGTATATTTTATTTTCTTATAAACATGGGCAATGATGGTGTGGCTCGTGAATATAATGATATCCTCTATTAATGTTTCTTCAATATCTAAGATATGTTCCATAGTTTTACTCTTCTACTCAAGACTATGTTATACTACCATGGATCATGTTTATCAACTCTTTTTTCCACACTCTTTTGATTCATTTCATATCGTAACCCAATAATTATTCCATTATTTATGACACTTTAGTTATTTGGAATAATTTTATTATATATTCTAATTATACCCATATTCACATCTAATACCGAGTTATGATATTTGATGGTTAATGCTTATGTTTAACCTTATTGAGAATCTAAGATCACCCCTATCTTATATTTAAAATTCCTCAAGTTATGAAGATATAAAAAGTATTAAATTTGTAGAATATTTTATTATATATATATATTATCTATGAGATATATTAAGACTCATTATATATTAATTAGTTTTTTATATAATGGAAAAATTTTCAATTTACACAAAGAACATGGTTTTTGTTAGTTAATGTTTTATAATAATTCTCTAAAACTCTAAATCTAAAAGGTATTAAGAATTTATTATAATGATATTTTTTATTTATGTTATGTGGATGAGACAGTCATTAATATGGTATTCTTTATGCAGTGCTTCTATTCAAGGATATCTTAGCTGGGTTCGGAAATTGTTTCAGGGTAGATATAGGAGTTACATGTGTCACCCTCAGATTTAAGAATGAATTTCCATTAAATAAATCTTATGTTATAAATAGATTATGATACAAAAAACACCAAACTGAAATGAATTTTTTTTTATTTCATTATGAAATAATTTTATAACCCAAAATGAAATACATTACAATATAACCAAATAAAACAAAATTAAAAAAATACTAAAAAATGAGACAATAAGTTAAAAAAGTACTACAGGTTTGAAATACTCATCATCACAATCATTCATGATTATCATGGCACTAAGGATATATATAAAAATAATAAAAAATATTAAAAATATATAAAAAATATTCTTATAGAAATTAGGGAAAATGATGAATAAATTTAGAAATCTATATAAGGCTATATATAGGAATGTAATATAACTATTATATATATAGTCGTTGGTTACATGGTTATTGGAAATATATCCATTGGATATATGGTGTTTTGATATACCCCTATAAAATAGGTATGTTAATGTTGTGTAATTTTTAGTATCAAATTATAAATAATAGAATTCATATATAATGAATAATTATGGAATTAAATACATAAATAAAAACTAAATAAAATGATTTTCTATATTTTTTTTATTAAACATCATTACTACTATTATTATTAAATAATAATTTATTGAATTTATAAATTGAAATTAAGGATTATAATATTAATAGATTTATAAAATTGAATGGTTTCTTTTAAGGGGACGTGATTAAAATCATTTAATGAAAAAGATTTTTTTTTCAAATAATCGTTCTTTGTTAAGTGTTGTGTATTTTTATATTTATAACTTAAATTGATTAATTTCAATGATAGTTATATTTTTTAAATGTATGAAAAATTATATTAACAATCATATATTTTCTAATTTATAAGTAATAAGTCTAAGAATGCTTAATGTTTAAAAATGATCATATTTCTATAAAAATAGTTTTTCTATTTATTTTATGTTTTCATTTAAAAGTTACATTTTTTATATTTATGAATTCATTTATATTAAATGGAGACTAAATTTTTAATCATCACATAAAAATTATGTGATAGGTTCACTTTAATTTTTTGGGAAAAAAAGTTTTCGAGGTAAAAATATAGTTTCAATGGTAAAGGTAAGATGAGGAAAATGAGTAAAATTAAGTTGTGAAGGAAAAAATATCTCTAATAATAACTATAATTTTTTTTTGATGAGGTGATTCATGTAATATTTCTATTATGTTTCCACTTTAGATATCTTTTCTATGTAAAATGACAGCCTTACACCTTAGGTAATGAGTATTTACTAAAATGATACTTAAAACTCATCTATGAAAGGCTCACTCCCATATCACTAAAAAAATATTTTCCTTAGGTTTTATATTTACTAATTAACAAAATTATATATCCTAAATCCTTTTTACCAGTTTTTTTTCTTTTATATCCAATTAGTATGCATAAATTATTTATTCTGAAGGAACCTGTTTCGAGGAGGAGATAATTTGTATATATATCTAGTTTGTCACCATATATTTCAAATAAATTATCATATACACAATTTATATATATTATACACCAATATAATTATGTTATATTAACATAAGTAGGCTTCTATAAAGAATATATTACTATTTTATAACTCAATACTCAATCACATTCTATAGTATAACATGTTTTTGTTTCGGTCTGTTCAACCACCAACATGAATGATGTTGTACAATCTTAACTATTTTTGACATAATCTAGTATCAAGATATCAATAATGGTAATATATGATATAAAATAATAATTTTTTTTAATTTTTTTCCCGAACCATGGCACAATAATGAATCATCTTTATAAAGTAACCCATTGTTATCGGTAAATTACATAAAACATGTTCATCATAGATTCCATTATCATAGACTATACTCATAAATTCCCTTAAAGTGACATGGGAAAACCTAAATCACTAAAAAACGATTCATTGACTTTGAATAATATATTAATTATGAAATTCATTTTCGATAATCAAGATCGACATCATCACTTTAGAACATGTATAAAACAATCAAAATTACTAACATCTAATGATGAAGATAAACAAAAACTACCTAGAATATTTTTAATGAATTATTTCAATTAAAGAGTGAAAAATTTAATATATATATATATGAATAAATTTCTTAATTATATAATTAATATTTTTACCTTTATTATATATGAGGTTATAGTGATTTCTTGATTGTTAGGAATAAAGGCAAGGCTTCTTCGTCTCAATTTATCTTCAATGAGGTATGCTCCATATTCATCATTTTTTTTTCTATTGTGTGGTGTATAAAACTCCCCATGTATTTATTTTATAAAAAAATTCATGAAATTTAATGGATTTAAAATTTCATCTTCGGTTATCTAATTCAATGTATTTTAATTCCAATGTTACAAAATTCCTAAAGGTTTGTTTTGTAATCTCACATTGAAATCAATTTCTTTTATGACTAAATTTCCTTTAGGAGAAATTTTATTTTATTTATATTTAAAACTATATATATTTTCTTCTCCTATGGTTATTTATATGTTTCTAATTCTTTCTTACAATTTAATCACCATTTGGATCAGAATTTAACTTAATTTATGCTTGTAAGTGTATCCAACCTGTTCTATTCATTTCGATTTTACATGCCATCATTAAAAAGGTGTGAATGAATTTTTTTAACATTTTACACATAACCTCATTCTATACTTATTTTATTTGTTTTTCTTGAATCTGTTTCTTTTCAATAATTTCAAGATTCTTCAAAGTGATTTTAAATTAATTCACATATTTCTTATAAAACCATTGAATTTTAAGTTATTTCATTTTAAAAAAATGTTATTTAAAATCTAATACATATTTATCTTTATTTACCAAATTGTTATATATTATTCTTCCAAAAAAATATTATAAATCTAAATACTTTAATGTTTCTTATACATCCTTTGGGATATGCTCTAATGATACTATCCAACTTATTTCTCAGTATATCTTATAATCATGTCTTATTGAAATTTATATCCTTTCTCATTATTGAATTATGATATGATAATATTATTAACATTTTAATGTTCATGTGGCACACATATATATGTTTTTTCATTATATAATAAGTGTTACTAGAGATATACAACCCTTTGATGAATTGGATAAACCTTTATATATCATGAGATGACTTATAAGGAACTGTGGAGTGAACCCATTATACTTTGATTATGGGAATGATGAGTGAAACTAATCCACTATGTGACTCTATAAAATATGTGATGATAGAATTTTCAAGGATCATTGGAAAAATAAATGAATTATTACACTCATGATTACATCAAATTTCAAAGTCATCCACATTCGTATGTTAGGCTTAATAGTTCATGATTATTTTTTCATGTTTTAATGTTCATAAGACTCATTTATTATGCTATGAAAAAAGCCTTATATCATGATTCATAATTTAATATCCTTAATTTATTAATTTTAATTTCTTTATTTTATATCCATATACATTGATTATGATATTATAGCCACAAGTTCATCTTATGCCCAATTATAATCATCGATTGATTTCTTTTATTTTCACACCTTATTGAGTATCATTGCTCACCCTTTCATCTTCTTACATTCATAAAGTTTTAAAGAATAGTATAACATATGACATGTTTAGAAAGGTTTGTGGTGTTAATATGTAGAAATGTTTATAGTGTTATCAAATAAGTCTTTTATGAATCTAATATCTAATAAAACTAAACCAATAGATCATGGGATGTGATTTATTATTATATATAATGAATATTAATGTAAACTGATGTATTTTGTATATATGTTATGGTTTTTTCATCTTATATGGTACCATAGTGGGGGTTAGTTAATTTTTGGGGTTATGTAATGATATATAATGGGATAAATCATATATAAACCTATGTTGAACTAAAGTGTGTCATAGGATGAAGCAAGAGTGTCACAAGTTAGACCTATTATATTATAGGATTAAATAAAGGTGTCATAATTTAGGTACATGTTATATTTATTTTCATTATCATATGATTTTTTACTATGGATATTATTATTTAATACTATGTCAAATCATTTTGGGTTTCATAAGGGATGGAAAATAGAATCAAGATATTGGGGGTGGTGATAGGTATGAACAATATTGAAATCATCTTTTTTAGACTAGTTCTATAGATTATTTAATATCATAAAAATATCTAAGACTATTAATTCATATCATCATTGATTAGATATTGATTTATCAGTGAGAAATACTAGTGGTTTGATGGTTAAATCATAATTCTATAATATCACTCCTATATTTTTTTAGGAATGCTGTTTTTGAAAAACTTATTATTATCACTTTATTCGAATTTGATGTGATTTTGGACATGGATTGACACTCTTTACATAAATACCATTTTAATTGAGGATATATGAAAATAAAGTTTCACATCATAAATAAACCCTTAATCATGTATTGATGCATGCAAAATCAATGAACTTCCTATGAAAGTTACTTCTCACGTAGGGGTCTTTTTAAAATGATAATTAGTAATATTTAGCTCGAATAGTTAGATAAAAATTAAATTTTGAAGATATTTATATTTCATAAGAATATTTAAAATTATTTTTAAAAGTGTTTCATGGACTTCCACTAGATCTTGAGGTTGATATTTCAACAAAACTTCTGCCTACTATTATTCCAATATCAACAAAACCTTATAGAATGATTCAAACCAACCATTATGACAATTATATATGGGTTTCATGGATTAGATGGGAAAAATATAGGATTTTGAATAAATTTAATATGAATATAAATTCCATTAACTACGTTATCTCAAACTGGAGTTAAGTTCCACATGATAGATGAATGAAAAGAAAGTTTCAAGGATCATATGAGATGATTGGTCATTGAAAATGTAGTCACACTTACCCTCAATGAATCTGGGTGTTTTATATATAGAGATATATCAAATAATGGATTAGTATGTATCTGTATTCTAAATAACATGGTGGTATATTTTGTCCCTTGACAATTAAATGTTCATGAGGAAATTTACCTGACATGTGATTAGGAGTTAATAGTGTTAATATTTTCACTAAAGATATGAAGGCATTATATCCATGGTTAAAAGTTTTAAATTTAAACTTATAACAAGATATTAAATCATATATTAACACAAAAGGATTTGATCATGAACCAAGGAGATTATTGGAATTTATTAAGGACTATGACTAGTAAATGCCTTGCTACCTTATGAAGGATACTGAGGTGGCTGATACTCTGAGAAAGAATGATCATACTACCTTATCCATGTTTGGGATTAAAAGAGACCCGATTATCATGGATTTTGAAAGGATAGAGATAGGAATCAAATGAGAAGAGGATAAATCTTATATTTCCCAAAATATTTCTCAATTATCCATCTATATAAGGATCAAGGGGTATACAATTATGATATAAATATAAAAAATATGGTAAGGAATATTAAAAATTATATCCTTAAAAGCAATTGAATTTTAATAAATCTGAAATGAATATGCGACCCTTCAATACTTTAATTGAAGTTGGAGTTGTTGGATGATGTGTATGGATCCTAATTATTTATTATTCCTTTAATAACAATGATGTATAAATATCTCAAGGAGAAATTCTTATAGAAAAAAATGATGAGGGATATTAGAGATTATATATCTTAATTCTTGTTAATAAAGTAATATAAGGTATAGAGATAAAAGTCAAATAGGTTGATTTAACCAGTAAACATTCATGTATGAAAATGTGAGAAGAATGCCACATTTTATATTATAGGTATTCATATGGTCTATAAAGTACACACATTCATTTGGGTTAGAGGTGACCACCCTATGAATTCAAAACATCTCATTTTTATTCAAGAATATTTCTCACTTAGTCAACTTATTATGATATATAAAAATTAATTGATAAGGATATATATAGTGTTACTCTCAATTTTATCTAATAGAGATCTCTAGTTTACCACAATGTTTAGGAGAATTAATTAATAATAATTCGGTATTTATTTTAGTTTTTATACCACTTATCATCTATATAGTGATGGTTAATATGAAATGACCATTCGAACCACATAATATATATTGAGATCTTGATCGTTGGATTTAAAAAGAGTTTGGGATCATCACTTTCCATTGGTAAAGTTACCATACTATATTTTTTTCCATTCTAGCATCCAAATGAAACCATATGTGTCCCTTTATGAGGATAGGTGAAAAAATCCAACATGTTGGGATAATTTCAGATAGTGGAAGCTCTTAGGAAAAGATATTGGCTAAGAAATGTTATATAACTTTCAAACCATACAGTGAAATACAAAATAAAAAAATTCAATATAAGAGAAAACCTCATAGATTTTTGTGATATTTGGAGTTTGAAGTTGGATACAAAGTATTCCTTCATATATCACTATGGAATATGATTATGAAATTTTGGAAGAATAGAAAGTTGATCCCTAGATATATTATCCCCTTAGAAATTGGTAATAGATTGGGAATAGTTTCCTATCACCCTGGACTTCCACCAAACCTATCCAAATAGAATATTTTGTCCCATATATTACATTTTAGAACTAAATACCAAAACCTTCACATGTATTGAAATCAGATGTAGTTCAACTAGAACATGATCTCCCTTATTAGGAAAAATCGGTGTAAATATTTGATCATAGAGATAAATTACTTTTAAATAAGACTACTCACCTCGTTAAAGTCCTAAAGATTAATTATAGGATTATGTAAGCTACATGGAAACAAGAAGATATAATGAGGAATATTAAAATTATTTTTTCTCATCTAAGTAATGATAATTCAAGGGAGAGATTATTATAATGGGGTAGAATGTAACACCCAAGGATTTTATTATGTATTTATTAAAATAAATATCATGTGTTATGTAATTTGTGATACATATAGAACTAAAATGAAATAAATAATTACTTATTTCATTAACGGAGAATATTATAATAAAAAATGAAAATTAGTTCAGGATAACTAAATGAAACATAATTAGAAAAATTACCAAAGGAATGAAACCACAAGTAAATAAAAATACTATAAGGTTGAAATTTACATCATCATAATATACCATGAAGATCATAATGAAAATTATAACTATTAAAATAATTAAACATAGTAAAAATATGAAAAAAAATATTGAAATGAAATTAGGCAATATAATGAATGATTTTAGAGGTGTATGTGAGGCTGTATATGGGAATGTAATGTGACTATTATATATATAATCATCAGTCATATGGTTATTAGATATATGGTCAATGGATATGTGGTCATTGGATATACTTATATCCAATATGAACACTTATGTTTTGTAATTTTTAGTAAAAAATTAAAACTAATATAATTCATATTTTAAAAATATTGGAATGAAAAAAATAACGACTAATTAAAATGATTTATTTTTATTCATTAAATTTAATTATTATTATTTTATAATAATTATTTTATTTGTTTATAAAATTCAATGAATGATTTTAATATAAATATATTAATGAAATTTAAAATTCATTTTTAATGGGATGTGATTAAAATCATTTAATGTTAAAAGTTATATTTTCCAAAGAATTATTTTTTATAAGTGTTGAATATTTTCATCTTAATAAAATAAATTAATAATTATTAAAGGATTATTATAATTTTTCAATGTATTAAAAAATATATTAACACAAATTTAATTATTTATTGATATGTAATAATATTTATACCACCTTTTGTTTAAAAAGGTAAATTTTTTAAAAATAATTTATGAATATATATTTTAAGATTTAATTTAAAAGATAAATTTTTTTGTTTAGAAATTGAATTAGATTAAATTGAATTAAAATTTTTAATTATCATACAGAAATTATTTTTGAGTATTAATTTAATTTTTACAAAAAATAAGACACTGAGGTAAAAATTAGGTTACCACATTAAAGGTAACATGAAGTAAAAGGGTCAAATTAAAGGGTAAATACTTGATATATCTCCAACCTTTTCACAAAATTGTGTTTATAATGGGAATAATTACATTCCTCTAATATTTTTCACTTTTAATCCACTTTTCATGTAAAAGTATAACCTTTCACCTTAAGAAATGAGTATTTGTTGAAATGTAACTAAAAAATCACTTATAAAAGGACCCCCACCACCCCTCCCAAACCATATTATTTCGTTACATATTTTTTAATCCCTAAAAAATTCTTTCTCCTTAAAAATTAGTACACATTTTGTATCCTCTAGTTCAATGAAGGATGAGTAAATCATTTATTCGTAAGTAAACCATTTTGATAAAGAGATAATTCATCTAAGTATTTACTTTTTCACTATTTTTTTCAATTACTTTCTCATTAACACTATTTATAAATCTCACACACCATTATAATGATTATATATTTACATAATTATTCTTTTATAAAAATTATATTACTATAATATAACTCTATACACATACCCATTCTTTAGCATATCATGTTTTTTTGGGTCAGTTCAACCACTAACTATGACGATGTTACACTATCTTCATAATTTACAACATGAATGGGAACAAGAACATTAAAAATGGTAATATATGATATTAAATAGTAATTTATGTAATTGATATGGTCCTATATGGGTAACACAAAAATTAATGGTTATTATAATGTAACTTTTTGTTATAGGTAAATTACTCGAAACATGCTTGTCATGGATTCCATTATCATAAACCATACCCATAACATCTATAAAATAAACATGGTAGTATATAAAACATTGAACAAAAGTGATTCCAATAACATGAGTAATTTATTAATGTATAAATTATTATCATAAAATTTTGATCGATATCTCCATTAAGAAGCATGTATAAGGAATCAAAATTACAATCATCTGATGATGAATATAAACAATAACATAATAATATATGTGTAATAAATTATTATAATTGAAGAGTATAAAATTTAATAAATATGAAAATTTCTAGAATATGTGATTAAGATAGTTTTATTTATTATACAAGAGTTGGAGGTGATATTGATGTATACTATGATTTTGATTCTACCAAATTTTCGCAATGGATATACTATGTACTAAAATGCCTCTAGGATTTTTACAGGAGTTGTCTTTATATATAAAGATAGATTGGCCACTCATGGGAATTTTTAGATCAATCTCATGAGTGGAACTATCCTAACCATAATTTGATATCTTTGGTGAGATATTTTTAATATACACGGACAATAAGAGCCTACATTAAATACACTCATAATGAGGAATGAATTTGTGGAAAAATAATTAGGTTGAGTACAGATAGATGTTTGATTTCATGATTTTTTATTCCCAGGGGAAGAGGAATTTCATAATATATTATATAAGTAAAAATACTTTGGATTTGGGTGTTTAGATGTTTGTCAAGGAGTGGAAGCTGATAATCATTATTACTATTTGAATGATTGATGTGTTAGAGGAACAGAAGAATTTTAATTTTACCATTTGATAATTACCACTTCATTGGTGGATCATGAAATGGATATCTAGGATCTTGATTTAGATTTTTTATGTGGGAATAGATCATGGTTTATGATCCAATCCTGATATGGTCTTAGGATAAGTATTATGTGTTTTGGGACAATGATAGTGTAGTGGTAACTACTTCCATAAGGTATGAGTTGATGATAGAATACCATGCATAACATTGGGTGGTTCACTTAGGGAACATCAACATATAACATGACATTGGGTGTTGTTTCTGGTATCCTTACATTAGAAATAAATTATGGGTTTTTTCTTGTTTCCAAACCTATAAGACCCCAGTCTTAAACATTACATAATCTTGAGTTAAGTCAGGAATTCTCATTGAGGATCTTCTCAAGTTTTAAGTTTTAAGGATTTAGGCCATAACAATTACATTACCTCTCAAATACTACAAAGTAGACACTTCCACCCTATCCAATTTTTTTCACAACAATAAAACTTCTTAAAAAACAAGAATTATTTTCCTGATAAAAATATTCTTAAATTATTCCTTTCTCTTACCCTTCCTTATACCCTGTGAAAAACATTTCAAAAATATGGGATGAGAATAAAGCACTCAGTAAGGTACATACAAATAAATAAAAATATTATTCTAGTTAAAAAATGGTAACCCATTTAATGCTTTTTGAACAAATGAATCAAAACATTTTCACATGAATAACTCTAAAACTTTTTTATCAAAGAAAAACATTAAAACCAATAGTAAGAAATTAAAATTCATTTAGGTAACTTAGATCATAATATCATTAAAACCATTTTAAATCCCATTCAATTAGAATAAACATATGGTCTACTTCCAAATTAAAGATCTTTAATGGGGATCACCCTTTGTATAAGATATATTGGGCTCACCCTTGAGCTATAATGGGGATTATCCCTTTATATAAGATATAACGGGCTCACCCGTGAGTTATAATGGGGATCAAAACTTCTTATAAGTTGTTTTGGGCTTACCCATGAGTTATAATGGGGCTCAACCCTTCATATAAGCTATATCTGGTTCACCCATTTTATATAATTCTCAAGTACCATTTCAAAAACACATTCATCACAAAACCCTTATAAAAAACTCTTATAATCCGATATGAAAAACATTTTCATATAAAAATAAAATTTTCATTTAAGAAGAAAATTTTAATACCGAGATACCCCAATAAATTAATAAGGGATTTATTTTCCTTTTAAAATACATTAAGGCTTATAGAGGAATCCAAATATCAAATAACGATTATGGTGGCGAAGAAGTTGTTGTCGCTATATATGTTAAAAAAAATTCATTTTTATTTTTTGTAAAGAAAGTAAAAAAACTTTAAATAAAAATATTCCTTTTGAAAAATTTGAATTAAATTCAAGATAGACATAAACTTTCCTTTATATTATTTTTATACCCATATAAATAAATAAATAATTTAATATCATGAAGAAAAATATTTGATAATTAAATATTTAAACGTTCATGGTGTCTCATAAAACTTTGAGAATTTATATATTAATCTACATGATTTAATAAATAGAATTATTATAGATAAAATATGGATATTTAATTTCATAGTGGTTGTATATACACCTTATAAAAGAAAAAAAGAGGATATTATCAAGAAACTCTTCAATGAAAGGAGATTGAGACGGAGTCCTTACCTTGAGTCCGAATTGTCTCATTTGCTATTTAATTTCCTAAATAATAAAATTAGGTTAATTTATACTTGTTTTAGAACCTTTTTATAGTTTATTATTCATTTAATATCACTTATTACATGTTATAGAAATTATTTAATTATTTGAGTTCATATCAGAAATTTTTTCGATGTTTTCTATTTCAGTAAATAATAAACATACTTTGATGTAAATTATCCATGTGGTCATAATTACATTATCTCCAAAATATTATTCATTATCTATATATAATATATATCTATTATATATGTATTTAAAATATTCTATAACATTTGGAGATAATAAATGAAATGCACCGTTCATGGAGATGATAGGCTGTACGTACGCATGAACACTACTTTCATTTCTTTGTCATATTAAAGGAATAAAAAATAAATAAAAGATACATAGTTATATTATAATTACAATATAATATCCATGTTATATATGTTACATATTTTCATTAACTACATCCTTTATACATTTCATTTATGTAATGGATGAGTCATATCACTTTGAGGGGGCGATAGTCCACACTTCCTCAAATGAAATTATCATATTTACACATTATGGAAATAATAAAGGTATGTTGTAAATAAAAATTACATAAGAATAGAGACAATATAAATATAATATATATCATATATAAATATAGTTCCATCATAATGTCCACCATGAGAGGTGGTAGGATAAAATTGAACAATTATTGTTTCGTGAGGCAGTAGTTCTCCATACACAGAAACAATATGTTTGTATCCATTAGATGGTGGTGCGTTTATGTGTAGTTAGAAACCTTATCATAAAAAAATCATAGTATATTGAGTATAATGTTGTTGTCATAAAACAATGGAATAAAAGGATCGTAGGATTTGGAGAAGGAAAATAAATGAAGGAAACTTGAGAGAGGATGTTACCTCTAAATTGGATAAATCCTTTTGATTTGAGAAAAAATGCTTTCTTTAATTACCTTATTCCCAAGGTAAGTATTATAGGAGGAAGGGAGGAATGTTAGGAGATTATTTTATCAGAATTTGGATGAACCAAGGTGTTTTAGATGTGTGAGTAAGTGGGTAGAGTTGGTGGCCTTTTATAAGAGGGAGGGGGTCACTTTAATAAAATCTTGAAATATTATTTTAATATAAATTGATTTTAGAATTATAATAATTAAAAATTTATATATTTAAAGGATAATATGAGGATAGGTCTAAATACTCTCAACCAATAGGTTTTATAAACGTTTAGGTCACAAAATTAACCTCATCTTTTAGCTTTAACCCTTAGTTAAAAACATTAACTCTTACCATGTATTCTTGTATATTCATAATATATGGTTACTAAAATTACTAAACAATGAAAAGTGAACCACAAGTGGATAATATATGAAATTTTTAAAATTATATAGGTCATTTGACCGAATCATAGATTTTTAGGACTATTATATCAGTTAATAAAATAGTATTTGTTTTAAAAACTCATTTATATCAAATTTGACACTACTTAAAAATTGATGTTTGTTAAAGTCATTAAAACTAGTTTCTTTTAATAAAAGGCATTAAATCATACCTTATATGTCAATTTTATCCAAAAAATTAATGTATGACATCGAAATATTCGAATTACATTTATTTTAATATTTATAAATTCATTTATTTGAATCTTTCATTAATAAGGTAATCACTGTATCATCATTGTGTCATAAATAAATTTCTTTAATTAGATTATAAAAATTATATATAAAATACCATGATGTAGGAAATATTTTTGGATTTCTAATAAATATTTATAGTCATAGATATCATTTATATAAACCAACATTAAAATTGATTTATTAAAAGATACATGTTTATGTTATATTTCCCTTTTCTCTAAATTAAATATTATAAAATGTCATTTTCACACCCAAGTTGATCCGAAATGACAAACGTTTAGCCTAATGATGCTAATGGTCAGAAATATATCATTAAATAGGATTAGGACATATTTTAGGGTAGTTTTATATTATTATAATATTATTTTTTACCCTTATTTACCTGATTTACCCTTTAACCATGGAAAATAAAAATAATTACTGAAGTTACTATTCATAAAGTCCAAAAATAAAAGGTAACTATTTATACAATTTGTAACTTATGATTAAAAATTTGGAATCCATTTTTATAAATTCATGTCACAAAAATTTTAGTAATTCATTTGAAATTAATTCCCATTGTCAAAACCAGAAAGTAGGTTTTTAAGAAGTAAAAACTATCAAAAGATTGATATGTGTTTATATCCTATTATAATATGAAATTACTTCCAATGACCATAATTAGATTAAATGATAAAAAAATAATCCAATTAAACTTTAAAACCAATTAAAATGGTAATCTAACTATATAAATAAATTATATGAGAAGGAAGTTTTGAATTAAAATGCAATATTTTTCACTATTCATTAAAATATGGATTTTATCAAAAAAATACCAAAATTTCAACCAAAGTAAATTTTGATGTCCAGATTCTAAATAAGTAGTTTATTTTTTTTTAAATAGAACATATTTGAGTGAAAAAAACTAGATTTATAAAGGGTTCTCTATCAAAAGGCTGTAACATGAGTTATTAAAAATATTAGAGTATTTTATAATTAAAATTAGATTCATTCCAATTTTAATCCTCTAAAAGTTATTGGATAAATGTAAAAAAATTTAGAAAACATGTGTAATGAATTTTTAGTTATTTATATTCACTCCCTCTAATAAAATGTCTCAGAATTAAATAATATTAATAATAATATATTATTTTTCGGTATAACTCAATGTTGTGTGCAACATAAGATTTCGTAGAAACCCGTTGTTGCAGGTCAAGTACGCTATCGGAAAATGTGTCCCCCTAACGTAAAATTAATATTTTATTCATAAATATTAATAGATAATAAAATATATTATTCTATAAATACTTGGGATGTTACATCATTCCCCCCTTTTGAAAGTTGCGTCCTCGTAATTTTAAAATTGGCTCGGTAACTTCATTGAAAATCCCACATCAAAAAAAGAGTCAATAAAACTATCAATTTAAAAGAAATAATGAGAAGTAAAAAGGTCACCAAAGATAACACATACTAGGATTCCATGTATTAAAACATGGATATGGAATAAAAACTAACCATCTTGTTATGATGGAGAGTGATGGAAAACATAATCAGGAGAAAGTTAACAATCAGAAAACCACAAACTTATGATGGGTTAAACAGTCTTTGATTTCACAGTAGAAAAAGTAAACAGACAATGTCTTTGTTTTAATATCTATTTCATAATGTTGATGAATTTTTTAATGAGATTAAATAAGAACATAAGGAATCATACTTAGTTGAAAAGTAATGTTTAATACTTTAATAAATATCTACCACAAACTCATCTTTTCTCCAAATGATGAGTATTCAAGATAAATTAGTCACACCTGAAGTGCTTGAATCAACTTCTAGAGAATCACATAATCCACAAAATATGAACTATATATTTACCCTCTCTTTAGACATTAACCAAAACCAAAATGGTTAGTACAAGATCAAATAATCTCCCAAAAAGAATAATCCTCTATAAGAAGAAAAACTACTTTTAATCTCCAAAATTAAATAGTAATACCCAAGATCTACATAGACCATAAACAAAAAAATTCCATTAAAAATACTCAAAATAATAAAAACTAAGATTGAACCCCAAAATTTAGAAGGATTTGATCAGATAGTCTTTCATAATAAATCTTAACATTTATCTCCAAATGAAATCAACTACTCTTAAAGTCTCATACATTAAAGTAATTAACCTAATCACATATTATCCATGAAAGGTTAATCATTTCCATAAATAACCCAAATATTCATATATACACAATAAAAACATAGATTCTTCCAAAATAAAATTCAACCATTACTACTCAAATGAAATCCCATAGTATTCTATTTTCCATAGGAATATAGTGTTCCCAAAATAGTGAATGTCTTCCAAAATAACATTTATGACTTAATCACCAAATCATTTTCCAATACTAAGGATATCCATTTGATAAAACATAAGTTCCTAAAATAAACTTATTATTGATCTATAAAATCATTTAACTAAAAATAATAATTCATACTAACCAGGGACTTCACATAGGATAGTGGAAGGCGATAAATCTCAGTCGCACTTCAGTTGTGGGTTTGACTCCTGCAACTTTGTCTGACATGATGGGTTATCACATGATCTGAGTGTTGTACTTTTTAAAAAACTATATAATTTTATAACATTCCAAAAAATGATATTAAATCATAAAAAATAATCATAACATATTTTAACCTTAAATTTTATCTCATACCTCACATTTTGCATCCCAAAAATTAATAACCCATAATTTCCTCAAAGGGGAATGTATTAAAAAATAACATTAGTCACCTTAATATTTCAGATCATAAATCCTAAAAAGGGGTTTCTATGACATTGAAATTATGATATATTTTAAAATTATAAACCCATGATGATATCCCTAACCCTTAAGAAAACATCCTAATCTCCAAAGTTGTCTAAATCATCCTTTAATACCAACTATAATACCCTAGCCTTAAACATTACATAATTTTTAGTGAAGTCAAGAATTCACATTAAGGATCTTTTCAGGATTATATTTTTAGAGATTTAGGCCATAAATATTACATTACCTCTCAAATATTACAAAGTAGACACTTTTACTCTATTGTATTTTTTAACAATAATAAAACTCCTTAAAAATATAGGAATTCTTTTCTTGACAAAAATTGTTTTGAATTATTCCTTTCTCTCACCCTTCCTTATAACCTTTAAAAAAAATTCAAAAAACTTGGGATAAGTATAAAAATATCAGTAATATATATAAAAATAAAGAAAAACATTAGTCTAGTTAAAACATGGTAACCCATTTAATGTTTTCTGAACAAATGAATCAAAACATTTTCACATGAATAACACTCATACTTTTTTCTCAAAGAATAACATTAAAACCAATAGTAAGAAATTAAAACTCATTTATGTGATTTAGATAATAATATACATAAAACCCTTTAAACTCCGATTAAATTGGAATAACCATATGTTCGACTTCCAAATTGAAGAACTTTAATGGGGATAACCCTTCGTATAAGCTATATCGGGCTCACACCTGAGCAATAATGGGGATCATGCCTTCATATAAGCTATAACGGGCTCACTCATGAGTTTTAATGGGGCTCAACACTTCATAAAAGCTGTGTCAGTATCACCCATGAGCTATAATGGGGCTCAAACCTTCGTATAAGCTATATCAGGCTCAACCGTTTCATATAATCCTAAAGTACCTTTAAAAAACACGTTCATCACAAAACCCTTTTGAAAAACTCTTCTAATACCATATGAAAAACAATTCCATATAAAAATAAAATTTTCATTTAAGAATCCATTTTCAATATCAAGATACTAAAATAAAGGAATAAGGGATTAATTTTACTTTTAAAATTCATTAAGGCTTATTGAGGAATCCAACAATCAAATAACAGTTATAGCGACAGAGAAGTCGTTGTCGCTGTATATGTTAAAAAAAGATTAATTTTTTCGTTTTGTAAAGAAAGTAAAACAATTAATATAAAAATATTCCCTTTGAATTTTTTTAATTAAATTCAATACAGACATAAACTTTCCTATATATTTATTTCATACCCATATAAATAAATATGTAATTTAATATCATGAAGAAAAATATTTGATAATTAAATCTTTAAACATTCAAGGTGTCCCATACCAATTTGAACATTTAAATATTAATATATATTATTTAATAAATAGAATTAGTATAGATAAAATATGAATAAGAATTGTCATAGTGTCTGTATATACACCTTATAAAAGAATAAAGGATCATATTATCAAGAAATTCCTCAATGAAAGGAGTTTGAGATGAAGTCACTTGCCTTAAGTCCAAATTGTCTCTTTCAATATTTAATTTAAAAAATAATAAAATAAGGTTAATTTATAATTTCTTTAGAACATTTTTAAAGTCTATTATTCATTTTATATCACTTATTACCAAGTTCTAGAAATTAGTTAATTATATGAGTTCATATTAGACGTTTTGTCGATGTTCGGTATTTGAGTCAAAAATGAACTTGTTTTGTTGCAAATTATTCATGTGGTCATATGTATATTATCTATAGACTATTATTCATGATTTAAATATCATATATATCCTGTATATATGTATTTATAATAGTCCATAACATTTTTAGTGAAGAAATTAAATGCACCGTTCATGGAGACGGTAGGCCCCACGTACACATGAATGCTAATTTCATTTCTTTGTCATATTAAAGGAATAAAAAAATATAACATACATAGGTATATTATAATTATAGTATAATATCTATTTTATATATGTTACATATGTTCATTAACTCCATCCTTTAAATGTTCCATTTATGGTATGAACTAGTTATATCACTTTGAGGGGGCGGTAGTCCACACTTTCTCAAATGAAATTATCGTATTTACACATTATGGAAAGAATAAAGGTATGTTTTAAATAAAAATTACATAATAATATAAATAATATAAATATAATATATATCATATATAAATATAGTTCCATAATAATGCCTACCATGAGAGGTGTTAGTAGAAAATTGAACAATCATCGGTTCGTGAGGCAACAGTTCATTGTACATAGAAACAATATGTTCGTATCCATTAGATGGAGGTGTGTGTGTATGTGTGGTTTAAAAACTCATCATAAAAAAACCTAGAATACTTATGATACTGTATTTGTTATAAAATAATGGAATAAAAAGAGCATAGGGGGTGGAGAAGGAAAATAAATGGAAGGATCTTGAGAGAAGACGTTACCTCTAAATCGGGCAACTCCTTTTGATTTGAGCCAAAAGGCTTTCTTGAATTTCCTTCTGTCCAAGGTAAGGATTCTAAGTGGAAGTTAGAGATGTTGGGAGATTATTTTAGTAGAATTTGGACAAGAAAAATGGCTTTAGAGGTTTGATTAAGTGGATATAGGTGGTGGTTTTTTATAAGAGGGAGGAAGGGAACTTTAGGAAAGTCTTGAAATACTATTTTATTATAAATTGATTTTAGAATTATAATAGTTAAAAAGTGATATATTTAGAGTATAAGATGAGTATGGTTCTAAATCCTCTCAACCAATAGGTTTTAGACGAGTTTAGGTCACAAAATTAACCTTATCTTTTAGCTTTATTCCTTAGTTAAGAACATTAACTCTTACCATATCTTCTAGTATCTTTATAATATATGGTTACTATAGTTACTAAAAAATGCCAAGAGAACCAAAATTGGATCATTAATTACATTTTTGACATTATATAAGTAATTTTTCTAAAACTTATATTTTTAGTACTATTATATTATTTAATAAAATAATATTCTTTTTAAAAACTCATTTATGTCAATTTTGACACAATTTAGAAATTGATTCTTATAAAAGTCATAACAAATTGATTACTTAGAACCAAAGAAATTAACTCATACCCCATATGTCAATTTTAATCCATAAAATTCGTGTATGGAATCAAAATGTTCAAATTATATTTATTTTAATATTTATAAATTCATTTATTTGAATATTTCATTAATAAGGTAATCATTGCATCATTATTGTGTCATTAATAAATTTACTTAATTAGTGTCTAAAAATTATAAATAAAATACCATCATGTAGGAAATATTTTTATATTTCTAATGAATATTCATATTCATAGAGATCGATTATATAACACTATATTAAAATTGATATTGTAAAAGATACATGTTTATGTTATATTTCCCTTTTCTTTAAATTAAATATTATAAAATGTCATTTTCACACCCAAGTGGCTCCCAAATGCCAAAATTTAGGCCTAAGGATGCTGATGGTAGAAAAAATATTATCAAATAGGATTAATACACATTTAAGGATAATTTTATATTATTATAATATTATTTTCTTACCATTATTTACCCGATTTACCCTTTAACCATGGTAAATAAATATAATTACAGAAGTTACTATTCATAATATAAAAATATAAAAGGTAACTATTTATAAAATTTGGATCTTCTGATTCCAAATATATAAATCGTTTTTCTAAATTCAAAAAAAATATATTTTTTTAAAATTAATTTAAAATTAATTCCTGTTGTCAAAACTAGAAAGCGGGTTCTTAATCAGTAAAAACTACCAAAAATTGACATGTGTTTATCTCCAATTTAAATATAAAATTAATTAAAATGACTATAATTGGATTAAATTATAAAAATATAATACGATTAAAATTTAAAACCAATTAGAAGGACAATCTAACAATATAAATAAATTATATGAAAAGACATTTTTGAATTAAAATGCAGTATTTTTCACTATTCATTAAAATATGGATTTTATCAGAAAAATAAAAAATTTCAACCAAAGTAAATTTTGATGCCCATATTCTAAATAAGAAGTTTATTTTGTCAAATATAACATATAAAAGTGACAAAAACTAGATTTAAAAAGGATTTTTCATTAAAAGGTGGTAAAATGAGCTTTTAAAAATATTAGAGTATTTTATGCTTAAAATTGGATTCATTCTCATTTTAAGCCTCTAAAATTTATTAGATTAATATAAAAACATTAAACAAACATTTGGATTAAAATTTTAGTTATTTATGTTCATTCCCTCCAATAAAATGGCTAGGAATTAAATAATAATATTATTGTTGTATTATTTTTCAGTATAACTCAATATTGTGTGCAGCATAAGATTTCAGAGAAACCCGTTGTTACGTGTCGAGTACGATATTGGAAAAAGTTTCCCTTTAATGTAAAATAAATATTTTATTAATAAATATTAATAGATATAAAAATATATTATTCTATAAATATCTGGGATGTTACAAAACCTTTTAGAGAATAATGGTAAGGAATATGTAACCCGATAGGTTACTTAAACACCTTCTAGAGTCAGAATGGAAGTTTATTAAGGAGACTATGGATTTTTTCATGGGACTACCTAGGATAATAAGGGTTTGTAACTCAATATGGATCATAGTGGACTAATAGAAAATGGTTATGAATTTCATTATTATTCAAGAGCCTCAGTCAGTGGGAAATTTTCTGAAGTTATATGTGTGTGAGATATTATGGTTATGAAGTGTGACTATAAGAATTTTATTAAATTAGTTTTCAATTTTTAATTTTATTTCATGTATGGGATTTATAAATATATGTGGGTTAAACTGAATTTGTGTATTATATACCACCAAAAAATAGAGGTGTATACATATAGGATGATCCAGATACATAAGAATGTTCCCAGGGTGTATGTGCTTGATTTTAATGAAGTGTGGGATGAACATATAGCTTTGTTATAGTATTTTTATAATAATATAATTCAATATTTGATCCAAATATCCCCATTCATAGATTTATATGGTATACCAAACCATTTACCCATGTCTGTTTTAGAAGTGGGTGAGTCAATGGTCATCAGGATGAGGTTGGTACATGAGACCAATGAGTTGGTGCTTTTGATCAAGAAGTTGTTGGATACCAATTATAGTGAATAATTCCCATATATTGACCAAATATTATGAACAATTAAATTCACCATGGGGGATTATGTATTCATATTGGAATCACTTTGGTTGATGAATCAGTGTTAGAGGAGGTAGGTGAATATTATATCACATTTTGTGAATCTATTTGTAATTATGGGATAGAAAATATATGTGGATTACCATTTTTATTTTCCTACATGAAACTGAGGTATGCATGATGTGTTTCACATGTAATAGAACCAAAAGTATGATAAATAACCGATTCATTATATAGATAGTGATGATGTCGAGTTGGATATAGATTAAACATTTGAGGAGAAATCAATGTGTATTATGGGATGGAGGGAGAATGTGTTATAAAGGAAGATAATTACTTTTTACTAGGTGTTATAATAGGTTGATTATATATAGGATGATACCTTAGATAATTAGTCATATGTATGGAACTAGTAGCCTAACGTACTCAAGAAGAACCCCTAGAGAATCTTCTCAAGGATGAGAAGACCTTAGAAGGGAAACCACATATTTCAATTTTGAATTTGAGGCACATTTTATCTATTTAATTGGTGATCCTTTACCAATTTAGAGTGTTTTTGGATAGTATTGTGGATAGATATTGTTTTATAGAGTAGTACCAAGGTCCCCTATTGAAAAATAAAGTAGAGGGATACATTTTATCTAGTGCAGTTCCATCGGGTAATGAATTGGTTGGGAAGTATCCTAATAGGGTCAAGACCCCAAATTGGTCATTATTTGGGCTGAAACGAGTGCCTAGTAGGGGTGTTAAGTACCTAGTGTGGTTTGTTCAGGTACCTAATGGCCTCTTGGGTTCATTATTTTTTGGGGTAGTTTGGGAATTTCCCCTTATACCATTTCAATACTCCCTCACTTCCTACCTCAAACTCCACGAAACCAGAACTCAAATTTTGGGCTCTATTTCACTTCCTAGGATCCTCCAAGAACATCTATTCTCCATTTGAGTTGTCTCTTGTTGCATTATATTCTATTAGGTAAGTTTAATATTTATATGACCAAGATTAATCTTTCACCAATTATTTCTTTTTTTTATGGTCAATCTCCAATTTTAAGGGTTTGGGGGTGATTTTAGTGATTTAGTGGTTTGGGATTGAATTGGAGGTCATGTGTTGGAAATTGTTCTCCCTTAAGAATGAGGCAATAAGTACATACCATGTTATAGATTTTATATGTGTTTATGTATAATTACATATATATAGGCGCATGAATTAACTAATAATGTTCTAAATTTGGTATAAGTGTGGTCAATTGAGTTTAGATTACATGAATTAGCCACATGGATAGTAGGAATGGGTGAAAGGGATTTGTTTTGATCAAAAAATTTCCTATTACATAGCTTATTCTAGGGTGGTACTTTATGGTTGGATAGACTAAGTGTGAACTGTTCATGCTTAGTTGAGGCTTGGTTAATATTGTGGATTTGAATATGGATATGGTTGATGAATCACCTTAATTATTAAGTGGTCATTGTATAAAAGTATGTCTATTATGTGTGACCTAGATGGATCAATTTGAGAGTGGCCAATAGGCTATCCTTGTGAATTTCTTGTTTATGTGATGACCTTTTAGGAGTAGTGGATCACTGTAAAGGATTTCATGACTTCTTGATTTCTTTTAAAATATATATTAATCTAGATGATTTTGTGACCAAATTATAAGTGAGAGGATGGTGTCCACTAATGAGGTTATTACAATGTCTTGTGTAAGATGATAGTGGCCTCTAATGAGATTATGAAACCATATAATGGGTGATAGGATGCTGAAATGTGATGTTTTTTGTGGGATTGTTGGTATTAAGGATACTGAGTAATGTCCCAGGCATGATTCTCCCTCATGTGACCTAGTTTGGTAGCTATGTGACCTCAAGAATGCCTCCTTCTATACTATAGGTTGTTGACTTCCAGTGAGGGTTTAGAAAATATTTTGGGGAGACTATACCCTTTTGATCAGAGTACCCTTAAAAATAGAACAAGGATAAACCGATCAAAACCCATATCTCAAGTAAATGAAATATGAATAGAAATCAATCAAATTAATAAACCATTACTTTCCATATAGTATTCGAAAATAAATTTCTTTTTGAAAGTTATATAAGAAACCAACTAAAATACATACTCCAAAAAACCCTAGATCCAAACCCCAAGTTTGGTCCCATATCCATTCTTCAATATTATTCAGTATCGTATGCAATAAATTAGAAGGACCCTTTCCCTTATCAATAATTACATCCAGGTAGTATTCCAGGGTACCAATTGATGCCCGAATAGAGTGTGAGTAAAACTCAGTAGGCCGATAGTCACCAAATCTAAAAAAATATATTCTTAAATAATTTTACATGAAATTGTACAATAATCAGGGGAATTATTTAATAAAATAATGTATAAAATCAAATAAATCACTGGCCCTCATGATCTGATTTGACACTCATGGTCAAACACTACATTTTTTGACCAGATTCTAGGTATCTCTATTTATACAATCTCCAAATCCTAGTGGATTCTAATAATAGGGACTAAATACTGATTTTAGCTATCAAGTAACAATGTATCTATCCTTCAGTCATCAGTTAACCATTAATCCCACCCCCCAAAATCAAATAACCATGTAATTATTGAATCTGTGTGAATTCCTACTCTATACCTACTTACATATTCCCCAGAAAAAATATCATACCAAGGGAAAACATATCAACATACCCAGGGTGAATTTTCATGCTAAGGATACTTACATGATCATAATACATCATACTTTTTATAAATTCCCATGATAGATCTAATTTTACTTCTCAAAAATCAAATGCAATAGGATACAATACATTCTAATTTACCAAATATGTCATCATATTCTATATTGGTTATTCCATCCAAATTTACAATTATAATACCATTAGATATGTTATGCCAATTTAAAAATTTATAGGTATATCAATCATAATATCCAAACTACTAGTTTCATGAAAATTCACATAACATTGTGAAAATTCCAATTCACATATCCATTACTCCCAATTACCATTTCACATTTCATTAAGTCATTATACCATTATTTCATTATTCTAATTACAATTTCATTTCAAATAACCATATACAAGTCATTTGATTCCTTGTCAAGAAAATTATAGAAAATTATACATTAAGAAAATTTACAAATTATGTCATTCTATAAGAAATTCCAAATTATACATTGGAATCTATGTTTTTATATTACATGTTTCAAATCGTGATCAATGGTAGACATACCTCTTGGGTGGCCGCAAGTCTCAGTATTAACACCAATGTACCCAATAAGATATATGGGAGGACTAGGTAGAAGGTTTAAATACATATAAGTGAATTCCATTTATAAAGGGTCATGATCATAACATATTGGAACAATCTCACTTTTTTCACATATAATAAAAACCAAGGCGGGCCTTAGGGAGATTTTTTCAGACAACCTACATCAAGAGTGGTGCAGAAGTAACCAACGATCAAGTTTCGAAATCAACACACAACACTATGGTCCCCTATGTATTGTAGTACATTAACCACATCAAGCCCTAAAAAAGTAAATACAATGAGGAAAATGGGGGAAATCACCAAAATTGAGAAAAAAGTTACTGATTTAACTCATCTGGATTGAAGACCAAATCAATAGATCAATGAAAGTTGTTATAGAATCCTAAGAAACCTCAGAGAACCCTTCAAATTTGTAAAACAAAAAGTATGGTTTAAGGGAAATTAATTAAAACATAAAATGGGTTGGGGTGGTAGAAAACATGATTCTTCCCCACCATTATCTATCCCATTCCAATGTCATCGGTTGGTCTATAAGAATACAGGAGGTGTCCCATTCTACCAAGAATATATTGACTAGATGGTGGGCCACGACACCTGGTTAGTGGGACTTTTATAGCCTCACCTAGATACTAACCATTCCACCAGCTAGTTATTGGTACTATAGCTTCTCTCAAGATACATTCCACTTGTATTATTCACAAGTATAGCTTTTATAAGCCAAAAAACACCTATGAAATCTCATTTTACACTAGGATAGAGGTTTATCTATAGAAAAAATGGCTAAAAAACATAAAAATAGAGAGAGAGAGTGGGTACCTAGGTAAAAAGGAAAGATCTTACAACATTCCCAACTTATAATAGCTTATCACAAAGTTATACTCCCATGCATCACTGATAGGTATCGGTGAACAAGTTGGGACTTGGTGATAGTATATAAGACTCCCTCTCCCAAATCTCCTCCTGAATTCTCCTAGTATTCCAATTCACTCTCACTATATGATTTTTCTTACCTTGGATATTCTTCTCACTATGGTCTATGATATAGATTAGATCATCCTAAAATGATACATCGATATCAAGCTAAAAATCATCAACAATTTTCACAAGAAAAGGATCAAGGTTAAATCTCCAAAGCCATGTCATAATAAATATGTTATGCATGGAACTATAAAATTATGGAACAACCAATCAGTACACTATTGGACCACCCCTCTCCACTCCATCAAACATCTTTCTAAATTGGGAACTGGATTTCTCTACTTTTGGATACAACATGGCCCCAACCAAGGTGAAACTAGAGAAAAAACCCCATCATAGACCTATAAATCCAATGGTAATATTTTATGCTCATCTTAAGATTTCTTCCATCTCTATGTGGTTACCAAAAATTTTCTCATCAACCAAAACTTCTTAGATGTCACCTACATGAGAATAGGTCCAATGGGGGGTTACTCTCTCACATATAACTAGTGCAATGGTGAACAACCCTATTTTCCATATAAATCCTCAAAAGAATCCATTGGATCTATGCCTTGAAACTATTATTATATGTGAACTCCACATGTTATAGATTCTTCTCCAAATAAAAAATAGAACATATCCATATAAAATTTCCTCTAGAATCTAAATCATCATCATAGATTGGTTAATAGTCTGGGGACAGGAGTCTGTGGTCAAAAGAACCTGGGATCCCAACATCTCTAAAGGCTCTGTCAGAATGATGACATGAAATGAAGATCTTGATAAAAAATTATACTTCTCAAAACACCATATAATTATACTATCTATCACACATATAGATTACTTAGATCATTAATGGTGATGATATCCCTGATAGGTAAGTAGTGGTCCACCTTTGTCAGTGGATTCATGATAACCCATATTGAATTATTTTTTTGTGGTGTGATAGAAAATATTTTGATGATGTTTATATTGATATCATCCCACTTACATTAAGGAATGAGGAAAGGATGTAGTAACCAAGTAGTTATATGTTGCTCCACCTTCACCTACTAATAAGTATAGAGTTACAACATAAATATCATTATCTCTTTCATCATCCCCAGATGCCAATATTCTATGTAGAGATCATGATCCTCTTCATTCCAGGATGTAACTCACATTTAGTAGCATGGGATTCCCTCAGCAACAACTTAAAAAAACCCAATAAAACTCATATTAATACATGGACATGAATAACCTCAATGATACCAAGAGAACAAACTGATGATTTCTCTACACCATATATCTTGTCCATAAGGGATAAAGCCTTAAAATTAGATAAATTATATCACCGGATCTGATCTAGCCGCATAGGAACAATAGAGGTCAATTCCATATTCACTCTCCCATAGGGATTGTGAACACCCAGATGTATATCTGTATGAGAACCATCTTCCACCACTCATCACAAGATTCTCACACTGCTTGAGTTTGGGTTTTCTTACTCAAGGAATCATCAATGATGTTTTCCATACCTGGAGTGTATTCCAACTCGAAGTAGAAATACTATTGATAATGTACCCACATCCTCAACTAAAGGTTCAGGTTCCACTATGAAAATTTTTACATTAGAATATTATGATCCATTTTTACCACAAACCCCTCACCCAATAGATAATTCAACCAGTATCTATGGGTGTTAACTAGAATCTAAATCTATGTTGTTTAAAGAATAATTATATATATTCGGCCATAACTATCTTGATCGATATGAAACTACTCAATCATCCTACATTCTATATCCTCTGAGATGGAATTTTTATGCATAAAAAATCACAATATACTCCTTACCAAGGTCATGTAAGGTGAGGATTTGTGATGAGGCCTACCTACAATTTAATTCATGGAAAACCTCCTCATATGTATCAAACTAAAAAAAATCCATCCCTTTCTTGGTTAACATGTGAATTAGTGTTACCAAACATAATAATTCATTGAATAAATGTCATCAATATTCTACTAGACCTAGAAAGTGCCAAATATTAAATACTTGTTTGGGTGATTTCCAAGATAAAACAATATCTACCTCTAAATCCAATAACACTCTAGACACTAAGATAAAATAATGCAACAAGTGTAATTTTTCAATCCATAAATTTCATTTAGATATATTGGAATATATTATATTCTCTATGGGAATACTCAGGATGATTTCCATATGTTGGGTATCATTTCATCTAGACTGGGAGTACAAAAAATTTTCATCGACCAAAACCACCAGAAACTAATCTAGAAATGATTGAAAGATCCTATCCATCAATGTTATGAATACCAAAGGTTTATTTTTTCGACCAAAAGGAATTATCACAAACTTATAAAATCAATAATTAATCAAAAAAGTAGTTTGAGGTATGTTTGATGGTGTCACACTGATGTAATGTTACCCTAATCTTAAGTCAATCTTAGAGAAAATTCGAGCACCTATTAGTTGATTGAAGATATATTCGATGTGTGAAAGTGTAAAATAGTTCTTGAACATTATTTGGTCCATACAAAAATAATATAAACCTAATAACAAATAACTATAAGACTTATTGGTGAAAAGAATTGGTTAAAACCATGGTTAAAAACTAATCCATATAAATCCCTTTACTTCTAGATCTTCCAACATCACTTTCTGCTCTTGAAGATCAATTGGTTCCATCATGTAAGGCAAGAAAAAAAAGGTTCTACTCATAGAACCAATTATATTTTCAACTTTATCTCTCACTCAAGTGTCAATATAAATAAATATTTAGAAAAATGACTTAATAGTGGCCCACTATAGAAGTAAAAATACTTTTCTAAAACTCACCATGATCTAGGACCAGACTTGCTGCCTAAGATATGAGACAATAAAATATTCTTTGAATTTCCCTTCCATGATAATATGGAAATCCCATTCACCAATATGTATACATATTTCCCCTTTTGGGGATAGAAAAGTAACTCTCCAGTAATAACAATCAATGTGATCATGGTGTTGAACTAGTTAATTCATTCCTAGAATGAAATCAAATCCTACAATTTCTAGCATTAATATATCCCAAATGGAATGGTAACCATCAATTTCAAGAGAATACTTCCTATATCATTTGATACCCTCTTATCCCACCACAAATGGTGTATTTTTGGTCATAACCTCAAACAATCTTTCTACCTAAACCAAATAAATTAGAAAATTGATATGATATAAAGGAATTTGATTCCTCTATATTAAAAAAAATACAATTGAGGGTAGATGACAGAAGAATCTCACCTTTGATAGTGGAAGGTCCTACATCCAGATTGGTAGAAGAATAATGTATAGTGTGAATCAGATTTTCCCCTCCAACATCAAGGTACCACACCCCTATCCTTTCCCGAGTGCCTAATGGAACTCCAAAATACTATCTTTTGAGGTGTATTTGATTCCTTCCTATAATATGGTCCTTACAATGATCCTTTGTAATTTCTTGACTGCCGAGTGATCCTATGAAATCTTTATAGATGTATCGTCTTCCCACAATAGTAGCACTCCACATTAGGGAAAGGATAATGGAAGTTCTTGTGGTCATCCCTACCACACTGAATGTACTACCCCTATCCATGGTACTAAAATGGTTGTACACTCCCCTAACTACTCTACCCACTACTTACTTGGAGGAAAATTTCATAGAAGCACTTATTTATAACTGATAAATATTTTTAGGACTATCCTAATGACACTGTTATAATAAAACTTGAGGCCTCCTTCAGGTTCCCTTTAGTGATGGTATCCACATTCATCACTTTAGAAAAGTTTTCCATGTGAAATATGTTCACCTATGAATTTATCTTAAGCCAAATACCACATTGGAATCAATTTTCCTAGGTTATATCATTTTATTCCAAATATGAATCAAAATACTATTGGTTAGTAAAACATCCATCATATTCCATCCTCTGCTTTATCCCCTATTTTAGGTTTATGAACACCTGAGACATCTCATCCCACAGCTTCTCTAGATGAAAGTAACTTTGGAACATCAAATCAAATTTCATCTATGTTAACACCTCTTACTATTTGGATTGATCTAAAAAATTCGACTAGTTCTAGTCTGGTTCTTAGATTATATATGTATCAAGATTAAACCTCCTATATATGGGTGTATCCAGGAGTTTAAAGATTATATAGATAGACTCGAACCAGAACTTAGCTACTTGAGGGCCTCCTTATCCATTGAATGTGGGTGGGTGTAGCAGATGAAACTATCTAGAATGATTAGACATTAATTTAATTATGTGATTAGATTCCCTATACATGGATAACATGAATTTTAGAAAACTATTGTGAAAATGTTCACCCATCAGGTTCCTTAGAGTTGTAGGAAGTTTTGAATTAGATGTATGAGGTGTGTGCTGGTTACCACTCTCCTAATTCTAAACCGGAATATGATGTAGTGGAATTTTCTATAAAAGGTTCAATAAACTCTTGAGATCATAGGATATATAATAAGATTAATGTCATAAGGAAAATATAACAACAAAGAACCAAAAGCACAAGGTTACTCCAAAATAAGGCTTAACCAGTGAATTAATATGTTATAATTATTTAACTGACTCTTTTTATTTGATATATCAAGGGATTATATTTCACATTTTAGATAGGTAGATATATCATATACAGTAAATATGTACCTATCATGATCGATACATGTAAATATATTTCCCTATGTTTCTACCAGGATGTATGCATACACACCTAGTGCATTACTGGAACAATAGTAAAATACCATAAAACAGTAACATCACACATCAATTGTATCACCCATGGTGAAATAATATCATAACTATTTCATGTGAATATAAATAATTGTAATCCAATCCCTTGGATATTTGGTTTTACCCTACACATGGGTTAGATACTCCCATGAATGACCTCATTTAAAAACCCTGACACATCCTAGTATCTTGTATACCTTTCCCAAATAGTAAATAAATAAAAAATACCAGCAATATGATACCACTTTGTAATATCCATAGACTGGTTCTCCCTCACATAATCGAGATGAGTCACTACATGACCACAAGGGTGTTTCCTCGTATTCCAGAGGCTATTGACTAGTAGCGAAGGTTTATGGATTATAATGGGAAGACTATACCATCTAAAAATGAGTAAAAATCAAAACAGTAACAATATAAACCAATCAAAAAATACAACTCAAGAATGTAATATATGAATACTTAAAAATAAAAATTAAAAAAATATTCCATGGAAAATGGTATACCAAACTAAATTTATTGTGGAATGTCATTCAAGAAACTAACTAAAAGGAGGAATATAAAAAACACAATCATAAACCCCATTCCGAACCCCATATCAATGCTAGAATCACATCTAATATCATAAAAAATCAAAAATAGGGCCCCTTTCATTTTTCTAGACCAACATCCATGAAGTCTTATCGAGTACCAAATGACACCCAAATAGGATATGAGTAAAAATTAGGTAGTTCGACACCCACGGTGTCTAAAAAAATATAGTCTAAAATAATAATTCATGAAACAGTATGATAATAAAGAGTATTAATTCATAAAATAATGAAGTATATCAAATAACCTACTAACCGTTGAGCTCTGTGTTGACACTTGGGACCACCCAATACCTAATTTGACCTAATGTCAAATATTATTCTCCATTCCATCTCTAATTCCAGATGGATTCCAATTCTAGGAACCAAACACCCATTCCATTTTTATGTAAATATGTATCCCACACTCAAGAATCAAGTTACCATTCATCTCACACTAGGGTATCAAGTAAACATGTAAAAATGGACTTTATATGAATTACCATGATAGAGCCTCTTGCATGTTCACATAGTGCATGACCATGCCAAGGGAAAAGGTACCAATATACCCAGTAAAAATTCCCACACTAGGAAAAATTATATGATTAGAGTAAATCATAATATATGTAAATTATCATACTAGATCTAACATAACTTTTCATAAATCAAATGCTAAAAAATATAATTAATTCTAATATTCCAAAAATATTAAACATATAAACATATGACATATTGGTTATTCCATCCAAATTAACAAATATAATATCATGAAATTAGTTATTCTGAGTTATCGAATTAAATTTAAAATCAATCACAAATTTTGAATTACTAGTTTCATGAAAATTTAGATAATATTGGAAAATTTTTGATTCACATATCCATTAGGCCCAATTACCATTTTGTAAGTCATTTAGTAAGTATATTATTATGTCATCATGTGAATTCTAATTTCATTATAATTAAAAACTTACAAGTTAGTTAATTTATTATTAGGTAAATTATAAAAATTTCCATTTTAATATAATTAATTAATTAATCTATTTCATAAGAAACTAAAAATTAATTTTAGTTCTTGAGGTTCATATGTTTCATGTTCTAAGATATGGTAAATGGTTGTAACACCTCTCAGGTGGTTGCAAGTACTAGTCTCAATAGAAACAAACCCAATAGGATCTTTGGATGGTCTAGGTATAAGGATTAAATCCATATAAGGGATTTTTTATAAATGGTCCCACGCATGGTGTTTTGGCACAAAGAAACATGTTTCACATACTATAAAAACAAAGGAAGGACTTAACAAGATGTTTCAGACCACCTAAATCAAGAGAAGAGAAGAAGAAACCAAAAATCAAGAATCACTATCAATATGAAACACTATAATTCATTATGGAAAATGGTAGATCAACCATATCAATGATGGAAGAATAAGTTCCATAGATGAAATAATAAGAAATCACCCAAGCCAAGAAAAATCACTAATTCATGTCATACAGATTGAAGAACAGATCATGAAATCAAGGAAATGTGTTAGAGATGAATATGAATACTTAAAGAACCATTCACACTCATAAAACACAAATTAGGTTTTTTGGGGTTAATAATTACTTAAACGGTTTTTGATGTTAGAAAATATGATTTTAACCCTCCATAATTTGGCCCAAACTGAAGCTACCAGCTAGCTGATGGGTATCACTATCTAGATGATGGGAATCTAGGAGGAGTTCTATTCTTCCAAGACCTTTTCAGTTAGCTTTTGGGTCTCACTTACTAGTTGGTGGGACTTCTATAGCCCTACCATGCTATTTTATAGTAGAACTGCTACTAGGTGGCATTTCAACTTCTCATAATATGTCTTTCACTACAAACCTTAACTATTATAGATTATTCATGCCTCCAAATACCTATGAAACCACATTTTATAATAGGAACAAGTCTATTTATAGAAATAATGGCTCAAATAAACATAATAGAGAGGCTACCTATGTAAAATGGTGGGATGTTATGCACCATGGGTGTAAGGTTTGGGAACGAGGATGAAGATATGTGATATCCCTTGAGTGATAGAGTGTGGCCTTTGAATTTATGTGGCAGTTTTTTTGGAAATTAATTTCATAATTTACGTGAGACTATTCCTTGACCGAGAAGGTACTGGCCATGTTCTAATTTATATCATTGGAATGAGATGACATTAATCTATTATGTGGCTAACATAGATATGGTTGGGGTTCATGGATATTGGTTTAAAACATTATTTCCTGATGGAGATATGTAATTATATTTTACTTACTTATATCAGTGAACACACTCTTATATTTTTGTAATAGATATGTATAGTATGTTTTGGTGGTGTTCTATTAGGTTTTATTACTCATAAAATGCACCAAAATCCCAGTGCACATTCATAATTTTTTATTAGGGATCCAACTAAATGAAAGGGACCTATGTATAGCTATTGAGAAAGATGAGCTAGTTTGGGATTTTGTCAATTATAGGAAATACTATGAGATCATTTTGTCTATGTAACTCTATATTTTACTCTTTTTTATCACATTTATTGACCCTTGGAATGTGAGGATCCTTTTGATTGGATGTATGACTAATGTGACCTATTTTGTTATATCATTTGATGCTCATTATGTGGATGTATTCCACTAAAGTTCTGGAATATTGTTTTTCATATTATTATTCTCCCTCAATTTTTATTTTTGATGGATACTGATATTAATGGAATCATCTCCCTACTTTATGTCTTGGGATCTTTCTTCTATTCAAATGACTCTTGTATACAATGTGGCATTCATGAGGCCATGTTCCCTCATACAACCTATCATATGGAAGAGAAAATCAGGGTCTGTACACGCACTAGGGTTCCCATGTAAGGTATGATAAATACATCTCAATAGGGACTCATAAAGTACCCCTAAAATACACAATCATATATAGTGATTCCACGTATAAAAATATAAATTTAAAATAATTATATAGTATATAAGGAATCATGTTAGGTCATCATGTACTAACTTGGTCACCGTGAAAATTAACCTAACCAATAACGACCCAAGATTTTTTAAAATGGATATTACATATTTTTATATGAATATTCATTAAATTAAAAAAACAAATGCCCAAAGACCACAATATTTTATTTCTTTTAGAAACTTGTAACACATTCTTCTAATTTGGGAGAAGATCATCAAAATCTACCATAATGATCTTCCCCTTTAGTACCCCTACTTAAACCCTTTCTTTATAACATGAGAAAAGGAATCATAAAAAAGGGTGTTATCAGGTGCTTAGTAAGGGTAAACATGGAAGATACATAATGAAATAAAAATAAGGGAATGAAAGAATGAGAATAACATTTAAAGATTATACCCATCATATGAAAGATCATATACACAATTAATGGAATAAATATTGGTAGATCATAATAAATTAATCAAAATAAAATGAAAGCACATGATCCATGAGAGTATAACAATGGCATAAGACATGGAAATTGTGGCATACATATAATATTGGAATAAATTACATCATTAATTCCTACCAAAACATTAATAGTATGTTAGGCTTGGGTTAATCACCGGTGTACCTACTTCTAGCTTGTGATGGCCTCCTGTAAACCTTCTAGTTTCGGGCTTTGGATGAACTCTGCTACACCTTCTTTTTGCGGGCTTAGGATGACCTCATGTGTACCCTTTTGAGCTCATAAAAAATTTACCATTACCCAATGAATTGGAGGGATATATAAGTACCACACATCACATAATGAAAAACATACATATATGTTCCATAATAACATAAATCATTTATCATATCAGAACCCGTGGAATGAAATGAGTTTCATAAACATCTATCAATCATAATATAAACCCTGAAAAGGAAATGGGTTTCATAAATATCATTCCATAATAAATATAAACTATTTATAGAATGAATAAGAATAGTATAATCTGATAATATATCCATTAAAACATAAGTAACATCAAATAATGTTTTCTTGGAGGGAAAATAATTTTGAGAGATCACTTTAAAGCATTATTGAGGAAAATATCCTTTTTGTTTTGAAAACATTTTTTTAAAATGTATCAAAATTTTAAAAGAAAACATTTTATTTGAAAATAAACTTGAAATATTATAAGTAAACATAAATGGATTAAGGCATCGATAAAGTGTATAAATCCATTCATTTCATATAACTTTAATAATCATTCCATTCATATTTTTTTCCAAAAAAGTCACAAAGTACCTTGTTTGGAAAGTGAAAAAAAATTTCTTTATGAACCATTTAGTAAAAATTAAAACAAAGGTAAAAATAGATTTAAATATTCATAGGATAATATAAAAAAATTTAATTATTTTTAGAAAACAAGGACATGGAGGATAAATATTCCCCAAAGGATATTTAAAATGAAATAATCCTGAATATTGATGAGATTGTGAAATAAATACTCATCACATTATAATCAGTATAATCATATGGCCCACTAAAGAATGAAAATTATATAGATATTAAAATACCATAATATTTTAGATAATACTCATAAAAAAAATTCATGGGAAGTATATACACCACATAGAATAAACAAGTAGTGTATAAGGCACGTATCCCACAAAAATAAAAGTGAGACATAAATACCTTACTTCAAGTCTTGACTTCCTTCATATATGTTCAACCCTCATTCCTAATAAATATAATTTTATTATTAATATTAAAAAGTAGAATATTCATATATATAATGCTATATATTATTTACTTATAACTTTATATTACTCGGTTTTTAACAATTTCATGTTAAAGTTATGCTTCCGGTAATAACCGTTTTGTTTTTCGTTCATGTTTTTACTTTTTATCCTTGGTACTATTATATAGATCATGATTTACACATATATAGAATTATAAAAATTACATAAATATAATCTATATATTAATTTTATATCTATTCATGTTGATTCATAAAAGTTATAGAAAGAAAATAAAATACAACGTTCATGGAGAAGGTAGGCCGTATGCACACATGAAAGATGTTTTCATTTTATTTACATATAAAAAGAAAGAAAAGTATATGGTATATTATAATTAAACAATAATTTTAATTTTATATATATCATATATATTCATAAAACTCATCCTTATTACTAGCCATGTGTAATATAGATGATATGAAAGTCACATCACAACATGGAGATAGTATGCTATACGTACGCATGAGCGACGTTATCATTTCCAAAAATATTATGTGATAAAAAGTTATATATTATATTATAATTAGAGAATTATAATAATTTCATAAATATCATATATAAACATGAAACCAATCATAATTTACACTCATAAATTATGGTGATGGAAAATGAATTGTATCTCTATGTGTAGATGGTAAGTCGTACGTACGCACGAGCGATACCTTCACTTCTTATTCAATGGGAAAAGGATTTATAATAGCGTATTAATAATTCAAATAAAATTTAATAATTATTAGGATTATGAATTTATTATTTTATAATATATATCATATATTTTTAAGAGGTATAGAATAGTATAAGATGAGAGTGATTGGTTTGAGCGATTACCTCTTCTTCAAAACAACTCCTTTATATCTCCTCTAATGGACTCTAGAGTTGGGATTTTGGGAAGAAAATAAACTCTAGAATATGTATAGGGAATTGGAGAAGATAATTTAGAATATATTGGTGGAGATATAATTCTCAAAGTGGTGAAATGGGATTAGGGAGGAAGTTTCCATTTACAATGAATGTGAGGGGAACTTTGGGAATTTCCCAAATGATTAAATTATAATAAACTAAATATCAATAAAAATACCTAAAAATGTAGGGAAATTATATTATAATGAGTTATATGGTGTAATAACATAAACAAATATATTTTGGACATGTTTTATTGTAATTTTGAACCTTATATGTTTATTAACTCTTTATTAACCTATTTTAATTTTAACTATGGTAACAACATTTTAAATATAAAAAGGTGGTTATTTTTTCATATAAGGTTTAAATTAAACCTTAAATTATCAATTTATTATATTTTATAACATAATTTATCTCCTTTATCCTTATTTAGTATTTTTAATATTTTTTACTAATTTAATAATATATTTTTTCACAAAATATCATTAGTGCCAATTTTGACACTATTCATTACATTGACTTCAATAAAATCAATCCATCCATATAAATTCAAACCAATTCATTTAATAAACCATTAATATATAATATTAACCTATAAAATTAGTTTATCACATTAAGTGATTCAAATTATATTTATTTTAATATTTTTAATACCACCTAATTGGGTTTTTCATTTATTGAATAACTACCACATCATCATTGAGTAATTATTTATGATAATTACTTCTTAAAAAAATTCCCTGATGTAAATAAAATTTATTTATTTAATAATAATACATATAGTCCAAAAAAACTTCTATTTAACCCCATATTAAAAATATTATACTTAGTAAAATTAAGAGTGTGACATTTTGTCACTCTCTTTGATTTTAATAATATCCAAGTCTTCTTTAAATAAAATTTTCAATTAAATTATTAAATTTATATTCTTATGTGTTAAGTGTCAAATTAAAATCATTAAATAATACTTGGGAAAGTTTTAGGGTAGTTTTCTAATATTTAAAATATTATTTTTACCCTTAACTACTTAATTAATCCTTAACTGTGGTAATAAAGATTACTAAAGTTACTATTCATATTGTCCAAAAATAAAAGGGAACTAAATAATAAATTTGTACGTTCTGATAAAAAATAAATATTCAATATTTTAAAATTAAATTCACAGAATTTGTAGAAATTAGTTACAAATTAATCCCACACACTTACCAAACCAACGACTTTTAAAAGTGAAAACGTTGAAAAGATTGAAATGTTTTTATATACAAGTTCAATATAAAATTGATTCAAATGAACTAAATTGGATCACCTGATAGAAAATTTATCAAAATATACTTTAAAACCAATCAAACAAATAATTTAAAAATATGAATTATTTTGATGAAACTTCCTTTTTAAATTCAAATTTATTATTTTTTATTATTCATTAAACCATGAATCTTATTAGAAAAAAATCCAAAAAATCAACTAAAATACATTTTTATATCTTTATATCCAATAATAAGTTTATTTGTTTCAAATATAATTTATAAAAGTGTCAAAAACTATATTTAAAATAAGTGAGCCATCAAAAGGAAGCAAAACTTACTTTTTAGAAAAATACTTTTTTCATTCATAAAATTTGATTTGTTCTTATATCATGTCTAGAAAACACATAAGATGAGTGTTAAAAATTAGTTTGAATATATTTAATTAATATAATCTTACATTAGTTATTTTTTTTGTATAAAACACACTTGTGAACATTTAAATAGATTTTTAGAAAAGCATAACCTTTTATTTTTAAAAGGGTTTTATATTAATTTATAATTAATTTGTAAAAGAATTATACATACATTTCTAAACCATATTTAATAATTTAGTTAATCATGTTCATTCCCAAAATTCTAATGTCTAGGTTATTATTTTATTATTTAAATAATTATTATAATAAAATGTTGTTTCTTAGAAACTTGGTGTTTCATGTACTGAAAGATTAACTTGGTGTAACATATAATACCAGAATAATAAAATCTAGATTCAGTGTTGCATGAAATAAAAAATATATAAAGGATTAAATTGATTAAAAAAATCATTTCACAAAATATTGAGGTGTTACTATCACGACCCATCCCCCAAGGCCCGTGCTGTGACTACCCCAAGCCTGCCTTCTATTGGGAAGGGGCTGGCGACTAGCACTGGAAAGGCATATCCCTAAAACCAGGAAGACATTTCCTTTTATCCTAAAATCTCACACAATCCAAGCCCACAAAAATATACAAGAAAAAAGTAAAATATATAGTAAAAAGGGTGATTACAATAAGTAATGGGGATGGAATACAAGCCTAACTGGAAAGTATAAGTAAAACTGAAAATAGCTCATGTGAACACCTGCCAAGAATCCTACCTGAAGGGTTGGTACAGCTCTCGAATGGTCATCTCTGTGGTACATCTCATCTAATGGACCACCTCCGAGTAGCCTCTAGTCCTGGAACCCATAGCCTTGATCAATGTTGTCCATCGTCTGCACAAGACACAGCAAGGTGCGAGTGTAGCCCGTGCAGGGGTGAGTATAACAATACTCAGTGGGGACCCCGAGACCCCTAAAGATCTCTTAGAATCCACAAAGGATAAACCACAAATCAAGACCCCAATCTCAAAGAACAAAGAAATTGTAATCAACACTACTTATTTATATGACCATACATATACCTAAGTTATCAATATATATACTTATCTCACATGTGAGGGAAAAATACCACAAAGGTAACACCATGAAGGTAAAAGTACCACATAGGTAACACCAGGAAGATAGAATTACCAAACAGGTAACACCATGAGGGTACGTACCACAAAGGTATCGCCAAATAGAAGAATACCATGAAGGTATCACTACACAGAAGTCTACCACAAAGGTAAAGACTCATCTCACACTAGGTATAACTTAAGTATGAAAGTATAAATGATTAGCTGTATTGCTAGATCATCTTACTTTATCGAGAAGCACTGCTGTTGACCCACATAGGATCGTAGATGACCCACATAATATATCAAGATGACCCACACAGTATCCAAAGATGACCCACATAGGATCCGAAGATGACCCACACAGGATCTGAAGATGACCCACACAGGATCTGTAGATTCTTCAAGTATAGCTAGCCACAGGATTCCTCGCACCCGGTGCGCTCGAGTTCTGTAGAATCTTCCCCTCGAGATATTAGTCATACCTAGACCAACACTAATCTACACAATGGAGTAACCCAAAGGTTTATCATGTCGTAAGGGTTCCAACGCTACAGACGGTGCATTAATCGGACGCCTGGTTTGTGAGTTATAAGCATTTTAGTTCCGGGGGCCCAGTTGGATTCGGGTTCGATCCAACCCGACTATACTACAACTTTATCCAAAACTCAAGTGAAGTATACCAAAAGGACCATATCAATCCAAGGAATCTAGTTCCGCAGACGGTTTGTCAAACGGAAGCCCGGTTCTCAAGATATGGCCAAAAAGATGTATTTGGGTCCCGATGGGCCCGGGCCCGGTCCGACCCGGCCTGAGCCAACCCAACACGGTTCAGGTCGACCCGACCCAGCCCGGGTCTATCCTGGATGGTCTAGGACACGGCGGGCATGGCCTACTGGGCCGCGGTCCGACCCGTCCCACTAGGCTCGGCCCACTCATCTGGGTGCGGTCCGCCGTGGCGGGGCCCACCCTAGCCACTACTCGGGGGGGGGGGGGGGGGGAGGTGCCCCTAGAATTCCGGACGGTCCAATGGACCATTCAGATTTGGCCAACCTGATGACACCATGTGGAGCTACCTGCTTGCATGCAGGGCCCTCTCGAGCAGTCCCGCTTAGCGTGACACGACCGGACGGAAATCCGGATGGCTCCCCTTCCAGCAGCGCAACGACACCGCTGTTCCTCCCATGGCTGGCCGGGTGCTAGCCACCCTCTGGGTGTGCCGCCATGGCACAACAGCAGTAGCCTCCTACTTTACTAGCGGTGTGGATGCACACCGCCCTGATGCTCATCCTGGGGCCAGCCAGGTGCCGGCCGCGCTGGTGCGCTGCCGCTGCTCGACAGCCGCAACCTCCTCCTCTACTGGTGGCGTGGATGCGCGCCACCTTCTTCCACATGGCCAATGGGCGTACTAGCCACCACCTTCTTCTACAGGCCATATTAGCTTCATTCTAAGCCCAAAAAATGCGCCGTCCGCATATTCGTGATCCTCGGGTCAAAATCTCCACATCCATATGTTGTGCTCAATGAAACATTGTATTTTTAGCATGCTTAATTATTTGGCGATGAATAATGCGTGAAGAACGGATAGAAAAATTCATGGTATTTGTGTGGATCTATGGCTGTGTTTGTTTGGCCATCGTCGTTGAGAATCATGATTATGAAGAATCAAAAAATATATGTTTATTAAACTTCAAAATAATCTCCCTACCACGATCATCCATTGGTGGTGGCGTGAGGAGGATGATGATGTGTCAGCGCTTCTCAAACGTTGGTTTCCCATTCCTCATTCGGGGGATGATCTTCATTGGATGATCTTCTTCATTGGAGGATGTTCTTCCTTCAAGATTTACCCAACAAATATTTTCTCCATGTTTTCCAACCCCCTAGATGAAGAAGAAAGGGGAAGACAACTTGATTAAGTTGAATAATTAATTACTTGACCAATTAATGTTTGCACATCAATTGGGGGATTCCAAGAGTTACAATGGTTTCAAGGTTAGGTGGTCCCCACCACCAAAATTCAAATGAGAGGTTTCAAATAAATAAAATAAAATTTATTGTTTTATTTTATTATTTTTTTAACTCTCCCACGAAGAACTGAAAAACTAACTTACACCCATGACCTACTGCAGTAGAGGTGAAGGCTCCCTTAAGAGAATATCAGCGTTGTGAGTCCAACAGTGTCCTCAGATTTCAATTTCAAGCACCGGTTCAAAATTTACAAAATGCCGCTCCTACGTTTATTGAACGTACCTAAAAAAAGTCCAGAAATTCATTCAGGGCACACCGGGCCTCGGAATCACGCACTGTCAATTTTAACAGACTCGTAATATTTCCATATAATAAAATAAAAAAAATTACAAGAAAAAATAAAAGTCTTTATAGTTATATTTTACCCCCTTAAAATAAATTACACCCTCAAAATTCATCTAGGTTATCAAGGGTTTAATAATTAAAAGTTCATTTCATAGAAAACTACGATGTAAAAATGAATACTAAAATTACCTTTAAAAAGGGAAATTTAGAAAGATAACAGTTATCCAAAATTACTCATAACTAGGTTTCCACAAAGGAGAACATATGTGGAAAGTGGAAACATGGACATGGAAAAGAAATATAACTATCAAGTTCTGATGGAGAGTGATAGAGAACTTGATAGGGATAAATTAATGATCACAAATCTATAACCAAATGAGGCTTTAAAAATTTCATTAATATAATAAAAATTTTTGTAATAGGATAACATTTTATTTCAAGAACACTTTTCTTAAATTTAAATAATTTTTAAGAGAAGATATACATACATGATTTCAGGAAAAACTCACCCTTTGTTGTGCCTTGATCAATTTACACTTTATCTCTTATTCCACGAAATAAATTTGAAATTTTCATTCCTGAAGTATTAATAGATCACGATATCCATAAATAGAATGAGCGATCATTCTATCTATCATTATAATAACAAAAAGGTTAGTACTATTTTCCAATATGCATAAATCCTCACATGGAGAGAAAATAATTTAATCTCTAAAATATCATCTAAAGTTTATCATAAACCATTACATAAATGGTTAAACTTATAACTATAACATACCTCATTATCCTCATTGGATTGAGAAGGTAGAAGGATACTACTTGGCCTTAAATGAAATCCCCAAGATGCCAAAGGATGGAAATAAATGTTTAAGGGTTTAAATAAATTTGGGGGAAAATTAACCCTTTAAGATTAAAACAACTAATTCATTAAAAAAATACCAAACAAACCACTCTATGATGCATGATAAGAATAACAACAACTCAACCAATTATTTTATAACAAAACCCACCAAAGTGTACTACAATGGAAGCCAAACTAACATCCAAGTAAACAGTGGAAGATAAGAAAGAAAACTACAATATGACCAAAATATTCCATGATCCACAATCTTTATGATCCAACATCACCAAACATCCCAAGTATCATGAATTAGTGTTAAATACATGTGGTACTTTAACTTTTCCCATGTCCTGGTAGATGAAATCTACAAAATCACCAAAGTTCCAAAGAATGGGTGAGTACTAAAACATATTAGATTTTCACCAATGACTTCCCTAATCATGCCACTAGGATAGAATGGCTATAAAAATTTATATAAAACAATTTATATGAAAAAATTCCCATAACAGTTTAGAAAAAAATATAAAAAAAATCCTAAAATAGTTTATAACCAAATATAAAAAAGTTCCATGTTACACAGTTTTCTAGAAAAAGAAATTTATGATTAAAAAAATCAATTAATGATTTGAATCCATTTCTCAATATCCATTTTGGAATAACCATCCATTCCACATATCCACACATCCAACCATGCATGTAACCTGGACCTTCCTATACCTGTGAGTGGCGAGTCATCCTTTTACTAAGTCATCACCTAGTGAACTATTTTGAGGATGGAGAGCTCTAAACTTTATAGATCCCACTAATGATGGGGGAGACTCCTTTACCTTGTCTATTCCTTATACACATTAACCCACACAAAAATTATTCCAAAAACCAATGTTCAAAACAATCATTCCATCATTTTCAAGAAAACCATTCTTTTATTAAAAGACTTTAAACAAACTAATTAAAATAAACCATCCTCATTTAATTTCAATAAAATCATCCATTTTATTTAATATTTTTTGATTAATCCATTAACCTAAATTCCATAAAATCCAAATTTTAAAATCCACATTTTAAAACTAATAACCAATGCACATTCTAAAAAAACACCCAATTTCCATGTTTCCATAAACCGTCACTCAAGAGGGTTTTAAACAATCATTACACAGACAATTCAAAATAAATTTAACAAAAAATAATCAATTTAAAATCAATACAATCAGTTCGATATAGAGGAGTTGAGAGTGAAGCCACCTACCTCGAGAGTTTTTGCGAAAATGATAAACAGATGAAGAATGCCAACAAATCCAAGTTACATATTCACAGACGCGCCTTAGATCTCTTACCCTATCATAACCAGTGCCTAAAATAAACTTATTAGGCATCCAAAACATCATGTCTAACCATAAAGGGCATTGATATATGAAACCAAGAAGAGGGGAAAAGTAGATCTATGAAAAATGTCAATAACGATGAAGAACGAACACTTACCATGAGGAACTGGCATGTAATCACCAAATGAAAACTTTAGATCACCTCTAGATAGATAGGATAACCTTCCTTGACCTTTGGGGAAGAAAAATCCTGAGTTAGGGAAACATAGGAGGTTAAATGAGACACTTAAAGTAAAAAATATGTAAGATCTACTTTTTAGGATCTTTCTTTGACCCAACGTATGGTTTAGTCACACAGTTACTCAAACCATGCAATAACCATGAGTTAACAACTTCTTTAAGTATTACCCTCACATGATCACCTCGTACGGTCTCCATAACCATGCTCTAACCATGCTGATGCCACTATCTTAGAAAGACCCAAACCATTTTCAAAGAACACAGTTTCTTCTAGGTTGTTGCACGGTTTGGAAAAACAGCATGCAGCCCGTGCGCCTTTCCTTTAGCCCCCAAAACACATTTAATGTTCTATAAACTCTTCCAAATTTCACCTATATATTTTATATACTTAAAATCAAAAATAAAGGGTTACTTAAAAGAAACCTAGTGTGCTAAATTCTCCCCAACATTGGTCTTTTCGTCCCTAGAAAGTAGAAAACCATTGTTTCCCTGAAAGAGTTCTAGCCATTACTCTTTCATTTCCTTCTCATGTTCCCATGTCTCTTCCCGAATCTAACCATGTTTCTAAAAAACCCATACTAGACTAATAATTTTTCGACACAATATGTTTTCCTGCCTATCCACAATCTTCACCAAGATATTTACCAATAAAGAATCCAGCTCTAGGTCAATGTGATCTTATCTGATCACATGGTCAGGATTAGGTTGATATGTTTTCAACTATGATACATGGAACACATTATGAACTACACTGAACCGTGGTGGTGATTTCAACCGATATTCCACCTCTCTAAGCCATTACAATATCTCAAAAGGGCCTATGTATCAAGGATATAACATGAAATACTTCCCAAAATGTTGATGACCAAGCCTTGTAGAAATCCTTAAGAAGACATGATCACTCACCGTGAACGATAACGGTCTTCAAAGATTGCCCGCATAAGACATCTGATGACTCTAAGCCGTATCCATTCATTTCCTGATCAAATAAATTTTTTCTATTTTTTCTTGGATAGGGCTTAGTCCATCCAGTGAATCGTCACATGTTTCCACCAAAAATAGTGGGGAACGACATGTACATCCCTACAATGCTTAAAAAGGAGCCATATGTATCGAGACCTGATAGCTGTTCTTATGTGATAACTCCACTAAGGGTATGTGCTCTTATTATGAGCCACCAAAATCCATTACACAAGCTCGCAACATGTCTTCCAATGTTTTTATATTCCTTTCATATTTACCATCTGTCTGAGGATGATACCCCATACTCATAGTCAAATGAGTTCCAAGGGATTTCAATAAGTATTTCCAGAAATGAGATGTGAAACTCAGGTCCCTGTCCGATACGATCGAAACTGGAATGAAATGCCTCTTTACCACTTCTTGTATATAGATTTTGGAAAGATACTACACCATGTGAGTTTCACGAATAGGGATAAAATGAGCTAACTTAGTAAGACAATCCACTATCACCCATAAGGGATTGTGTTTGAAAACCATTATTGTGAGTCCTATGAAAAAATATATCACTATTTTCTCCCATTTCTACACTGGGATAGGTAAAGACTGTAATATACCCACTGGTCGTTGATGTTTTGCCTTAACTTGCTGACATTTTAAGCACTTTGAAACAACCTCAACCACCTTCCATTTCATTCCATTCGACCAGAAATGTGCTTTCAAATCCTTATACATCTTCTATATTTATAGATGAATATACCACCTAGAATGATGATAAGGAATGAAAAGTTTCTCCTAATAAGACATAAGTACAACCATCTGATTTCTGAACTACAACACTGAACTCTCATCCAGCCTCCAACTCTCAATGGTCTCCCCACCATTGTGTTTTGAACTCATAACCAGGAATTCTGCATCAGATTTTTGTACCTATTTGACCATCTTTACCAAACTAGGAAGCACAAAAACTGAATTGAAAACCACAACATTACCACAGTCTTCACATTCCACATGCTTGTCAGCTAGGACTGATATCAACTTCCACTCGTCTGAAGATTCTTTTTCCAACTAAGCATATGACTTTATAAATAATGCAACTGACACAATATTTCTTTTTCCTAGTGTATACATCAATTCAAAGTCAAAAATCATGATATACTCTTTCCATCTCCTTTACCTTGGATTCAAATCACATTTTGAGAAAATATGTTTCAATATATTATGATTTGTGAACACAATAAATTTCTTACCAAAGAGGTAATGACACCAAGTCTTCAAGGCATGGACAACTGAAACTAACTCCAAATAATGTGTTGGGTGATTCATCTCTTGAACCCTCAATTTAATTGATCCATAAGACACAACATGGTCTCCTTTCATGAGAACACACCCCAAACCAGATCTTGAAGCATCTTAATACACCACATACCCCTGTCCTAATTCTGGAAAAATCAAGACCGGTGTTGTTGTAAGACAAAATTTCAGATCTTGAAAAGATTTATAGAATTATTTAGTCCATTGAAATAGAATGTTCTTATTTTTAAAATCTATCATAGGTGTTTCTAATCTTTTTAATTCACGAAAAAAGCATATATAATAACCAGAAATACCAAAAAATATTCATATCTCAAAGACGCTCTTCAGTGATTTCCAGGAGATAAAAAATCTATCTTATCCTGATATACTTAAACGCCTCTTTCAAAAATTACATGGAAAATAAAGCATAACTCTTGTATCAAAAATTCAAACTTATATAGTTCATCATACAAGAGATGATCTATAAAGATTCCCAAAACTGTATCTAAGTTTTTCTCATGATCATCCCCTGCCCTTGAATACACCAATATGTCATCCACAAACATGACAACAAAAGAATCCAGATATCTGTGAAATTTATGATTCATCAATTCTATAAAGACTTTTAGTTCATTTGTAAGCCCTAAATGAATTACCACATATTCATAATGTCTATATGTTCTTGTAAAATCTATTTTTAGAATATACTCCTTTCTAACTCGCAATTGGTGATATCCTGATCACAGGTCAATTTTAGAGAATCACTGAGCTCCCCTTAATTGATTGAAAAGATTATCAATGCATGGAAGTGGATGCATGTTATTTATCATAACTTTGTTAAGATTATGATAATCAACACAAAGTCTTTGAGTTCTGTATTCTTTCTTTACGAACAGGACTGGTGCTTCCCATAGAGATATGCTTGGTTGAATGGAACCTTTGATTTCTATCTCTTACAACTACACTTTCAACTCCATTACTTCTGTTCGTTCCATTAGATAAGAGGGAAGTGAGATAAGAATGGTCTTTGGAAGGATATTAATCATAAACTACACTTCTCTTATGGGTGGAAAACTAGATATATTTTTAGGAAATATGTTAGAAAACGGATCCACCACTACTGGGAGAATTATATTCTTGATCTCTTCCATTGATTCCAAATCCAACTCCACCAATTGGTAAGAGGTTGTTCCCACTACTGGTTCCAATAATCCTATTGCACTTGTCTTCACAACTCTATCTCTTTTAAAGAGAACCTCAACAACATACTCAATTGTGAATCTAATTATTCTTCTATAATAGTCAATGTGAGCCTTGAATGTTGTAAACCAATCAACAAATATGATTACATCATATAGATCCATGTCCAACACTGAGAAGTTCCATTTTAGTTCATATCCATTAATAGTTATAGAATATGTTCTATACATAAAGTCTCAACATTCTCTTTGACCTAGAGGAGTTTGAATTTTAATCACAGAAGGCATAATCTGAAGTTTTAAACTTATGAAATCAACAACATGAGAATAAATGAAGGAATTTGATGAACTAGTATCAAACCAAAATTTCATAAGGGTATAATTTAAAATAATCATACCTCTCATTGTAGATTTTCCAACCTGATCATCTACAATCATCTACTCAGCTCTATATAATTACTTTGTCACTGTACATTGTTATTTAGTGCTTATAACACCCCGGGATTTTATAAGATAGATTCTTTTTAATTTTTTTTATGTATGGTGTTGTACACTGCACTAAGATTAGATTTCACTATACACAACACCATATTAGCTTTCAGTATACGCAACACTATTCTTGGCTTGTGTTACCCACAATTTCAAGTTCTTTTGATAGAATTTATTTCACAGAACACTGAGTATATATTTTGTTCAATGTATAAATGAAATAAATTTTTAATTTTATACATAAAACCAAAGGAATATTTACCTACATGAAATACTGACTTGCCTTGCGTTACACACAAGAACGACCTTCCTCGATAGCTTGCGTTGTACGCGATACCGAGTTTTAGTAGACTATGATATATTATTAAATTATTATTATTTGATGGGATATAAAATTTCTATTATAAATGGTATTAACCACATTTTAAATTTTATATAACATTAGTATTCATATTAAACATTTTCGAGAACATGGTATGAGAAAAAAAAATCAATTTTTCAAATAAAAGAAGTATTTTTAAAAAAAATACAGTTTTACCGCCTTTTGATGGCGCACCCTTTTTAAATATAGTTTTTTGGAACTTTTATAAGTTAAATTTGACAAAAATAAACTTATTATTTTGAAGCGAGACATAAAAATTTACTTATGTTTAATTTTTGGTAATTTTCTAATAAAGTTCATGAAAAGTGGAAAATACCTTATTTTAAGTCAAAATTGCCTTTTCATCAAATTTATTTATATTTCTAGACTATAATATTAATTGGTTTTAAATCTTAATTGGATTATATTTTTATCATTTAATCCAATTTTTTTCATTGTAAGTAATTTCACATTTAAATTTGATATAAACACATGTCAATCTTTTCATAGTCATTACTTCTTAAAACCCGCCTTTTGGTTTTGAAAACGGGAATTAATTTTAAATTAATTATTGATTTTTTTTTGAATTTGAAAAAATGGATTACATATTTTGAATTAGAAGGTTCAAATTGTGTAAATATGTGCCTTTTATTTTTTGACATTATGAATAGTAATTTCTGTAATTATTTTATTTATCATACTTAAAGGGTAAATCTGGTAAATAAGGGTTAAAAATAATATTATAATAATATTAAACTACCCTAAAACATGTACTAATACTATTTTAAGAGATATTTACGACCATGGGAATCATTGGGTGAATTTTTGGACCCCATGTAACAACTTGGATGTGAAAATGACATTTTATAAGAATTAATTTAAAGTAAAGAGAAATATGACATAAACTTGTATCTTCTTAAAGAAACAATTTTAATATGGGGTTATATATAAGATAAATTATACTATAAATATTTATTGGAAAGATAAAACTATTTCTTGCATCATGGTATTTTATTTATAAATTTTAGACACCGAATAAATAAATTTATTTATGTAATAATGATGATGTAATGATTACCTTATTAATTAACAATTTAAATAAATGAGATTATAAATATTAAAATAAATTTATTTTGGAACTTTTTATTCCATAAAATAATTTTATGGATTATTATGACTTTTATATTTGAATTAATTAATTTTTTTTTGAAATAATCAATTTGTTATGGATTTTTGAAAAGACATGATATAAATAGTATAAAAATTGACATAAATGAATTTTTAAAACAAATACAATTTTATTAAATGATATAATAGTCCTAAAAATATAATATTCAGCCAAATTACTTAGATAATGTTTAAAATTTAAGTAATGAACTATTTTAGGTTCTATTGGAATTTTATAGTAACTATATTAACCATATAGTATGAATATACAAGAAGACATGGTAAGAGTTAAATTAGTTAACTAAGGGTTAAAGCTAAAAGATATGGTTAAATTTGAGACCTAAAATTATCTAAAACCTATTGGTTGAGATGATTTCAAACAATACTCATATTATCTTCAAATTAAATTAGTTTTGGACCTTTTGAAACTGAAAATCATTTTATAATAAAACAATATTTCAATACCTTCCTAAAGTGCCCCTCCTCCTCTCTTATAAAAGGCATCTCCTCCCACATTTTCTCACACCACCTTGGGCCTTCTAGATCAATAGAACCCTGCCAAATTTTCCTATAAAAATTCTTAGTTAACTTATGGAGGTCCTCATTTTCCAAAAATTATTTCCCTAGTGTCCCTAAGAAGATATCCAAAGGAAGTCCAACGAAGAAGAGGAAATTGCTTTACCAATTAAATTAAATTTCTTTTCTTCTTCAACTTCCTCTTTCTTTGTTGATTCCATTATAAAGTAATAAGTCCTGTCACGAACCATCCCGGGTCGACCCTGAACCGGTCACCCGAACCGGTCCGCGGAAAGTCCCGAGGGGCGTTCTCAATCCCCCCGGGATGGCAACTAGTGACGAGCATCAAAAGTAAACAGGTGGGAATTATTTGGCCCAAAAGAAAACCAGAAACAGTAAAAGAATAGAAACTAAAAAAAACATACAAGAGAAACTACACAACCAACGTACCTCCACGTGACCCCACGGGTCACCACCCAACTGAAAACCAACCTCGCTCCAACACTGAGCGACTAAACCAGGGAAACCCTGTACACAAAGGAACCTACAACTGAGAAGATAAAAGATAGGTGTGAGCACAAAAAGTACTCAGTAGGTGAGCCCAACAACTATTCCCAAAGCACTGCCAATAAATAAAGAATCTATAAATTCCATGTTTGAACTAAAATGTATAAAAGTATGTTTTTTTTCCAAATATTTTACTTGAAATAAAAACACGAATCATTTCACTTATTTATTTCCAAAAATTGGACTCCTTTTCATTAGTTCCAAACTCATTCTAAAATGGAAAGAAAATGTTACATCTTCAATTTTTATTTTCACAAAGAGAATAAATCATTTTCATTTGAAAACCATTTTTTCACAAAGTAGAATAGTATGAGCTGTAAAGGACAACTGAAAGTAAGCAAGCAAGGAAAAACAAGAAACCGTGGGTGATCCTAAACATCCCTAGAAAACCCCTGGACGTACTCGGGTTCAGACTACCTACCGACATGGTACTCCAAAGTCAATAACCAACTGGCCGCCCTAATAGCCAACCAGTGGCACGCCCCACAAGGCCTTACCTACTAAGTGGGGACTAACTCGTCTAATTGGGGTTAGACAGCAACCATCACTCGATTCTCTAAAAGACGCCCAGGAACCCATGGTAGTTTTAATAACACTGTGTAAGTGGGAGGCCCTCGCACGTGTGACTCATCGCACCGCACTTGCCAAACCCTTACACGGACACCACTACACGACAACCCTCGAAGGGAAGTCCCTCTGTAGAGATGCCCCATAAGTACGTACATTTACATATTCACTTCACATTCAATAAAGTGCCAACCGGGCCGCCACAACACTACATTTAAACCATTTAATATCAAAGCGTTTCCAAAAGATATAACACCCGCCATCATATTGAAAACTAGAAACACATACTTAGAAACCCATTTAAGGAAAACCAAACCACCACTGACAGATTCCAAAATCCAGCTCAAGGGACAAACGATCCTTTAATCATTTTTTGAAGGAATTTTATTTCTCAAATGAAATCCAAACTTTTATTCACGCGTCAAAAGAAAACATTTTTTCAACATCCAAGAACCACAAAATTAAATCCAAGTAAGATGTTTTCAGAGCAATGCAAGAAGTTAACAGTTTTAAATTTCCGCAATTCACCAATCTAGTAATAAATATCTAGTACTACTTTAAATTTTACTGAAAAACAATGAAATGTCAAGGAATAAATAAATTTCTAAATTTAAAGGTGAAATGTTTTAAAAATGCAATGCACCTATTTATTTCAACATTAAACTTTTTCTAAATTAAAAAGGGCAATGGACTGTTACTTGTTTTAGAAATGAATGTGTGTGGAAACCATATTTTATATAATTTAGTTCAAACCTGGAATTGATAAATTCTTTATTTATTGGTATGTGCATTGGGAATAGAATTAGTCGGGCCTACCTACTGAGTTTTAATACTCACACCTATAGTGTTTTTCTTGTTTTTAGTTCTGTTGTAGGATCCAGATTCTGTTGTTCGCCTTGAGTGATGTTGGTCGGGGTATTGGAAGGTGACCCAAGGGGTCACGTGGAGTTTTAGTCGTGGTCAGGTTAGTGGCGTTGTTGGCTGCTCTTCCTTTATTTGCATTTGTACCATTTGTTTCTGCTGCTTAATTTATTTTTATTTTGGGATAAATCGTTCCCACCTATTTACTTTTGATGCCCAGCACTAGTTTCCAGCCCGTGGGGATCGGGAACGCCCTTCGGGTCATGTCGCGGGCCGGCTCGGGTGACATGTTCAGGGTCGACCCGGGCTGGTTTGTGACAAAATGGTATCAGAGGGATGTTTTGGGTACTGGTTATTTGGGTTGTCCGGTAGGTGGAGATTTGGACTGTCGGGACTCGAGAGGTACATACGGGAAGGACGTCATGAACCCTTGCCCATTCCACACCTCGAGTCTCTAGGGGTAGTCCGGGAATTATGTCTTTGTCTTTTTCTAGTTTATTTTGGATCGGGGGATGACAACGGAGACAAGCCGATGTTATATCATGATTTCACATGGAGTAGTGACCCATGTGGAGTCCGGGTACATGGTTTGAATTGCTCCTAGTGGTCGATGCAAACTTTGGACATGGCCCACTACCATGTCGCCAGGTTAGGCGTGACTACTAGTCCCTCTCTCCGGTGTTTGATGCAATTTGAGTGTTGTTTTCGTTCTGGTTGGTGTAAGTGCGTCGTTGGAAATGAAAATGGGTTTTTGAAAATGGGACAGATTTCTTTTAAATGACTTTTAATGTATGAAATGGGTTTTAAAAACTGGAAGCTTTTGATTTGGAAATCCGTTGTTTGCTTCGAATTGGTTGAAAATGGTTTGGGGTGAAACCTCAGGTACTCCTTAGGAACGTTTGCGCATGTGAGAGGATGCGTGGAAAGTGAATGTTGGTGCATATGAATGAATGTGTTTTAAAACATATGAAATGGTTCATGGGATTACTTTGGGGTATTTGAAATTATAGGCTTGGCCTTGTACTCTAAATTGGTTTTTAAATGGGTTACTAATATGAATTTGTTTTATAAAATTTAAAATGGTTTTTTTAAATGGTATAGATGATGCGAGTTGTGTTTTGAAAATGTGTCGAGGTGGTTCTTTTGCATTGTTTGTTCATTTGAATTGTTTTCGGTCCGTGTTTGTGTAATTTTAGTTACTGTGTGTTTGCTGTAGTGCGTTTTCAAGGTTACCCCGCGATATTGTGGTCACCAGTTTGCGCTTGCTTGTGCATCTGTGCGAGGCGTGACGTGCCTTTGTGTTTGGACATCGAACCGAGGTAGGTCCCCCATTGCACTCACCTTTAAATTTAGAATTTATTAATTTCTTGATGTTTTTTTTTCAAATTTTAATGAATGATAAATAATATTAGATAATAAAATTTTAAATTATTATTTAGTGTGAAAGGTGCCGTTTATTTTATACCGAAATTTTGGAACATTTTCTTGACGGGCGGACACCCAATTTTTAAAGAATGCCTGTTTGGCCTTTAAATATAATTCACAGAATTTCAAACGTACTTCTAGTTTTAAATATAAATGATTTCTTCTGAACAAGTGTTTTGAACTTTTTGAGAAATGAGGTTTTACTTTAAAATTTGGTGAAGGCCCGTTTGGCACTTTAATAAAATAGATTATTTTGGAAAACCCACTCAGGGGTGATCTTTGGTGTGCGTTGATTGTGTGAGTTGTATGTGATGTTTGTGCATCGTGACTGATTAATTTACATTGTAGACACACCCCCTTTTTATTGTATGTGTTGACATGGGAACCTGGCATAGTGAGTGAATCTTCTGAGAACAATTGCTGCACTAGTTTAGATTACACACTGGGTAGTGGCCCCATAGTAGAGGAATACTGAGTTATTGCTGCTATGGGGATTGGGCCCCTCGGTTAGGCCATTCAGGGCTATGCCGGGCGTTAGGGCGTTATGATGTCATCGAGTTAGAGCATGCCTTCAGGATGAGTCAGATGTATAGTATGTTCTGGATTGTTCACGATCTCCTAGGTTCGACCCATGTTTCTTTTAGTGTTTATTTGTGTGTGGCGGACGATTGAGAGGTCGAGTTCAGTTGCTGACCCATGTGTGCCACTTTTACCATTGCCCTTAGTGTGTGTTGTGTGTGATTCTCCTTTTGACTAAAAACTAAAGTTTTGATTTCTAAATTGTTTGAAAAATGTTTTAAAAATGCAATGCACCTGTTTCTTTCAACATTAAACTTGTTCTAAATTAAAAAGGGCAATGGACTGTTATTTGTTTTAGAAATTAATGTGTGTGGAAACCATATTTTATATAATTTAGTTCAAACCTGGAATTGATAAATTCATTATTTATTGGTATGTTCATTGGGAATAGAATTAGTCGGGCCTACCTACTGAGTTTTAATACTCACGCCTATAGTGTTTTTCTTGTTTTTAGTTTTGTTGCAGGATCCAGATTCTGTTGTTCGCCTTGAGCATTGTTGGTCGTGGTATTGGAAGGTGACCCAAGGGGTCCCATGGAGTTTTAGGCGTGGTCAGGTTAGTGGAGTTGTTGGCTGCTCTTCCTTTATTTTCATTTGTACCATTTGTTTCTACTGCTTAATTTATTTTTATTTTGGGCTAAATCGTTCCCACCTATTTACTTTTGATGCCCGACTCTAGTTGCCAGCCCGTGGGGATCGGGAACGCCCTTCAGGTAATGTCGCGGGCCAGCTCGGGTGACAGGTTCAGGGTCGACCCGGGATGGTTCATGACAAGTCCAGTATATTATACATTCTAGGATATTATTATATTTATGTTAAAACCTTATACCTCCTCTTATCTATCTTACGAATAATAATATCACCATGCATGTGTACATACAACATACCATCTCCACATTGTGGTGTAATTTATTATTCAAAAATACTTTATTAGAATGGGTATAATGATGAGTATAATGGATTTAAATAATTAACATAACATGATAATTTTTATTTATAATTAAAATACCATCCATTTATATACCATTTAACCATCAAGAGAATGATACCGTCACTCGTGTGTACGTACGACCTACTATCTCCGCGACGCAGTGAGATTCGTTCTCCATGTTAACAATGAAAGAATGACTATAAAATTTACATGATGAGTGAAAATAATAATTATGAACATAATTTAATCAATAAAATACATACTATGAATAAAAAACATGACTTACATGGAAAAATATGAATGGGAAAACGAAGCACTTAACACCCGAAATAATGGTAATATTGAAATACAATTAATAAAATGATATAAAAAGATTAGATATGATTTAATAAATATGGATATGGCCCTAGAATAATTTAATAACATGATTTAACCATTATAATTGAGGTGACCAAACCCTCAACTAACAAAAAGTACAAGATAAGGGACAATTTTGAAATCTCATTTTTATCCTTGATTGTTTATACGTAAGTATTTACTGGGGGTATATTTATAATCCATGTCCATATTTTATAAAAATATTCTCATAAAATGTTTAATATTCTTCTATGTATTCTTAAAGTCATTTTTACCCATTTTGAATTTGACTACATGGTACGAAAGGAATCTTTCTTTTACCATACAAGGTACTTTTTGGATTTTGAATGTTTTTTTAACATATACAACATGAACAGATTTTTACATCTTCATAATTCCTTATTTACCTGAAGATTCCTCTACACTATCTCAAGTTTATTTTCAACTAAATTATTTTCATTTAAAATTTCACTACATTTTGAGAAAATAAAAAAAAATTAAGAAGAAAGAATATTTTCCTCAAGAACTAAGTTCAAGTGGTTTATCAAAATTATTTTTCCATATAAGATGATTCCCTTTAAATAGGGTTATGTTTCTACTCATATTATTAATATGGTTTGATTGTGTTAATGATGAAATGGTATTTTAAATGGATTATTTTATGATGGAATGATATTTAAGAAACCCATTTTATTTCATGGGTTATGCTATGGTGAATGTTTTTTTATGTTTTGTGGAACTTGTAAGAATGATTTCATTATAAGACGGGTGAGACCTATATCTCCTTAAAATGCATTGGGTAAAGATTTATATCTCACAAGATAGACATGATTGGAATGTAGAGTAAATCTAGTTCAGTAATACATGGCTAGAATGACAAGTAAACCCGGTTCAGTAATAGACTTTGTCCACTACGATGTTCTTGGTAGCAACGCCTTGGATACTATGAAAATCATATTATGTGCTTATTAGTTTTCGACAATTACATGTTTTATTCCAATGATATTATATCATTGTTAATTCTCCTTTAGGATCAATTCCTTACATACTGCCAAGATTTATTTCATGACTCAAGATTTTGATGTTTAAAATTTATATTCATGTTTTTATATTTAAATGTTTATGATTTATTTTATGTTCTCCATGTTTACCCTTACTGATCATTTGAGCTCACCCTTTTTATGTTTTATTTTCCCTAGGATCTAAATAAAGGTTTTAGGTAGGAAAACTAAAGGGGAAGATCTTTGTGGGATATGTTGAAGATCTTTCACAAAGTTAGAATATTATATTCCATGTTTTCAAATACACTAAACTAATACAGTCTTTGGGAATCTTTTTGTGTATTGTATTAAGTATTCTCCAAAATTAATGTAATTTCCATGTATGTCAAGCTTGGGTAGCTATACTTGGTATCAGAGCGAAGGTTTAGCCAACCTTTGGAAACTAGGATGTGAAAACATTAATGAGATCTCTAGAGATATTTCTAAGGATTGTTCTAGGGATGTCCTCAAAATAAGTCTACGTATAGGTTACAATCCCCAGGTTCTTGTGATAATCATGACTAACCTAGGGTTAAACCAAATATATCATAGATGAAAATATTATAATTAATTTACCTTACTTATGTGTTTCTAATCTGTGATATGTATTTCTCACACTTTTCTTTATAGTATTAGTCAATAGCCAGAACTACATAGAACTAGTTAACCATTGAATGTTTCATATATATAAATTATAGGAATTATGAAGACCGATTTCCTAAGTGGAAATATCATGAAGAGAATCATGAAAATGGTATGAGTATTGGTTATACTACTGAGGATAAAGATATTTTAAACGACATGTGAAAGGTATGTGTTGTTCTTCTTGTATTGTTAACATTAAAACTAAGAAGATTTAAGTTGAGAAACCTTAAGAAGTGATTTATATTTTAGGAAAGATGAAGATGATCAATCCTGAGAAATGGTTTAATAATAAAGTGGGATGATTGAGGTGTATATATTTCAGAATTCAAAGATTTTTTATATGAATCATGAAATATATAAGTGTTTTTAGTATATGTTTTTCATTAATTATTAGAAATGATATTTTTAATAATTATAAGGAGCCAAAAGAGTGATTTAAGGGCAAGGTGATATACTTGGAGAACAGATTATTAAGGGAAAGATAACCCTTAATATGCCCCTTATGTTTAGATAATGATGTTTGTATAAATATATGTTGTATTTGAATAAATAAATTGGATGATGATTGTTTCTTGGGAACTAATTATGGAGTTATTTACAAGTGGGTTATGCTATCATAGATGAAGTATAAAACTTTTTGGGTCTTAAGGAATATATGCAATAAATTTTGGAATAAGGAAACATGCATGTTTTTAATAAGGATATATGGTAATTTAGGTTATTACCATGACTCAAGAGAATTCATGATGAATTTATTCAAATGTTTTGAATGTGACTAATAAGATATATATTATGATATATGGGACATAAATTATTGTATTCACATGCTTTTTATATGAAATTTCTTGTAATTGTTTTTTTACCATGATTTGGGATAGAAGTATTTTGGATAAGCCTAAAGGTTGGAATGGATTATGTTTAATATCAGATAGTATTTTTAAGGATATTTTTTTAATATTATTTCAGAAATGTTATAAAACTATAGTTTTATAAAAAAGGCAACCCATAGGACGGTCAACAACCCATTATGTTAGACAAGGCTGTGGGAATCGAACCCACAACCGAAGTGAGAAAATCCTTTATCGCCTACCACTAGCCTACGGGAAGTCCCTAGTTTGTATAAATTAGTTTCCTTTTATATAAGCATATTATAGATGAATTATGAGTCCATTTTTTGAACCATATATGATTAATCTCACCATAGATGGACTTATGTATATTTGATAACCTGTTCTAATCTTTTTGTTCTGAAAGATGGAATGACCTATCATTCTATTGCATGATCTGCTAACACTTCAAGAATGAAAAATTCAACTTCATTTCTTTAAATAATAAATGAAGTGGAAATTGTTCAGGGAACGACCAATGGTGAGATTGAACTAAAATCAAGTAAGTATTTCTTCTCATGAAAAAATTCATCAACTTTAGGAAAATGATCTTGAAACCAAAAATGTTATCCTAGTACCTTCTTATCCGATGAATCATATGGTCCTGTAAATCGTCACAGATTTAGGGATTTCTAGTAGTTAACTTTCTCCAGACCTTATTCTCTATCACTATCCATTAGAACTTGATGGTTAGATTTCTATTCCATATCCATGTTTTCACTTACCACCTATGATCTCTTATGTGGAAACCCATGGATAAGTTAGTTTGGGTAAACATTATGTTTCTAACTTTCCTTTTTAAAATGATGTTTTAGTATACCTTTTAACAATATGGGTTTCCATGAAAGAAACTTTCATGTAGTAAAACATTTATAACCCTGACGAATTTCAAGGGAGAAATTTATTTTAAGGGAGTAGAGTGTAACACCCCAATATTTTATGAGATATATTATTTTTAATTTCATTTATGACTTTTTTTACACTAAAACAAGATTAACTTACTCTATATGCAACACTGAATTAGCTTTCAATATACGCAACACTATTATCGGCTTGGGTTACCCACAATTTCAAGTTCTTTTGATAAAATTTATTTTAGGAAACACTGAGTATAGATTTTTTTCAATGTATAAATGAAATAAGTTTGGAATGTTATACACAACACCAAAGGAATCTTTCACTACACGCAACACTGATTTGGCTTGCGTTACACGCAAGGGCGACCTTCCTCGATAGCTTGTGATGTATGCGATACCAAGTTTCACTAAACAACGATATATTATTAAAATATTATTAGTTAATGGGATATAAACAAGCCATTATGAATATTATTAACCAAATTTTTAATTTTATATAAATTTATAATTCATTTTACACATTTTCTTGAACATGGTTTGAGAAAAAAAAACAATTTTTCGGATAAAAGAAATATTTTTAGAAAAATGCAGTTTTACCACCTTTTGATGGAACACCTATTTTAAATATATTATTTGACACTTTTATAATTTAAATTTGACAAAATAAACTTATTCTATGGAAGTAGGACATAAAAATTTACTTATTTTTATTTTTTGGTAATTTTCTAATAAAGTTTATGAATAGTGAAAAATACAGCATTTTAAGTCAAAAATGCCTTTTCATATAATTTATTTATATTGTTAGATTGTAATTTTAATTGGTTTTAAAGTGTAATTATATTATATTTTTATAATTTAATCCAATGTTTTTCATTTTAATTAATTTCACTTTTAAATTGGACATAAACACATGTCAATCTTTTGATAGTTATTACTTTTTTAAAACCCGCTTTTTGGTTTCGACAATGAGAATTAATTTTAAATTTATTACTGAAAATTCTATGTTTTGAATTTGGAAAAATGGATTTAGTATTTTTAATCATAAGGTTTAAATTATTTAAATATTTACCTTTTATTTTTGGACATTATTAATAATATCTTCAATAATTATTTTATTTACCGTAGTTAAAGGGTAAATCTGGTAAATAAGGGTTAAAAATAATATTATTATAATATTAAACTATCCTAACACATGTAATAATACTATGGTATGATATATTTCCGACCATGGGCATCCTTGTGTCGATTTTGGGACCACATGGAACCAATTGGTTGTGAACATGACATTTTATAAGAATTAATTTAAAGTAAAGAGAAATATGACATAAACTTGTATCTTCTTAATAAAACAATTTTAATATGGGGTTATACATATGATAAATTATAATATAAATAGTCATTGGAAATATGAAAATATTTAATATATAATGGTATTTTATTTATAATTTTTAGACACCAAATAAATAAATTTATTTATGACACAATGATGATATAATGATTACCTTATTAATTAATGATTTAAATAAATGAGATTATAAATATTAAAATAAATTTATTTTGAAACTTTTTATTCAATCCAATAATTTTATGTATGCTTATGACTTGTTATATTTTAATTAATTAATGTTTTTGAAATAATCTAGTTGTTATGGATTTTTAAAAAGCCATGATTTGAATAGTATAAAATTGACAAAAATGATTTTTTAAAACAAATACTATTTTATTAAATGAAATAATATTCCTAAAAATATAATATTCAAAAAAATGAATTAGATAATGTTTAAAATGTAATTAATTAACCACTTGGGGTTCTATTTTTATTTTATAGTAACTATATTAACTATATAGTATGAATATCGAATAAGACATGGTAAGAGTTAAATTAGTTAACTAAGGGTTAAAGCTAAAATATAAGGTTACATTTGAGAGATAAACTTGTCTAAAACCTATTTTGAGAGTTTTTAGAACAAAACTCATCTTATATTATAATTAAATTAGTTTTGGACCTTTTAAAACCGAAAAAATTTTTATAATAAAATGATATTTCAATACCTTCCTAAAGTGCCCCTCCTCCCCTCTTATAAAAAGGCATCTATTCCCACATTTCCTCATGCTACCTTGAGCCTTATAGCTTGACCAAAACCCAAAAATTTATTCTATAAACATTATTATTTAACTTCTAGAGGTCCTGGTTTCCCAAAAACTCCATCCCTAGTGTCCCTAAGAAGAGATCAAAAGGAAGTCCAATGAAGAAGAGGTAATTACTTTACCAATTCAATTTAATTTATTTTCTTCTTATACTTCCTATTTATATGTTGATTCCATACTAAAGTAATAAATATAGTATATTATACATTGGAGGAAGATTCACGGATCCAACTATTTGATTCTGATTTCTTCTCCCACCCTAGAAGTAGGTGTCCCTTTTCCTCTTGCTATCAGCATTAGAGTTCCCAACATTTGCTCTAGGTATCATGATACTTACTTCTCCCAACTCAAAAGATATCCCATTCAGCCTTTGTCACTCTATTCACCATCTCTGAATTTTTCGTAATATAGAGCATAAATATCTTCAAGAAAATATCCTATCAGATCCCCAATAAGAAGATGTGTTCCTTCAAGGAATCACTAGTAGAAAACTCGGGTGAAAAGTGCACTAAATTCTTTAATTTTTCCAAATACTCAGTAAAAAGGATATTTTAATTCTTCAGGCTGAAGTAGTTTGTTATTCTTTGAATCATAAACATGTTAGGATATAATTTTTTTTGTTGAAAAATTCTTTAAAATACTCCCAACCAATGCCTTGATCAACTTCAGCCTATACCACTAGATCCCACCACTGGCGTACAAGTTCCTCTAGCATAAATGTAGCTTGCTTGACAATTATTTATACTAGTGTGTCAATGAAATAAAAAATAGGATTCATTATACTCATCCATACCTCTTCTCTTTCTAGTTCATAATCCCCCTATAAGATGGGTCAATTATGTTTTTTGGAACTGGATGTGATGATCCACATGTTTTGGATCACCCCTCTGACTCCCTCTGTCTACAACTTTAAATTATTGGATGATACTATGAAGAAAATGTTGGTTCACCTGTGGTTAAGGTGAAACCACATTCTCCACAACTTCTTCCAATTGGTTTCGATGATTCCTACCAGGTTCCATTTTCTAAACAAACCAAAAACCCCATAAGTCTCACTCTCTAGCAACTGATGGCATAGAATTTCAAATTCTACTACATCAACTATCACAACATTGATTTCCAAAAGTAAACCCTTTTCACGTTCAACCATTTTTTAAAACATTCAACATGATTTTAAAAATAAAAATATTATCAAAATACCTTAATCATGATTTTTCAAAATATTTCATTTGATAATAATTTCAACATTTTGAAAAAAGTAACATGTTGCACAAATTCATATATCATTTCCCAAAATTAAATATTCAATCCTAGTGGGAAGTCATTACTCTAATGCATGTCATGATCTTATCATTGGCTAAAATCATTAAAATGAGATTTAAAATCATATAAGTGTCTCCAAAACACTTATATAACCCACTACCTAGTAACTTGAAGTTAAACATAAAAGGTTAACTACATCTTTTTATGGTCTACATTTCAAGTCCCGAAAATAATACTCCTTTATATGATCTGAACTCATTTAATAGACAAGAATGAATTAAAATCCATTACTAAGAAAATAAATGACAACTTTTTCCAAAAGTAAGGACCAAGCTGATACCATTTTTCTCAAATTTAATTTGGATCGAACAAATCTAATACAATTTGTAACATCTTTCCTTCTCCTCATCGTCTTGAGAATTTTGAAGGATTATACTTGGCCTTAAGTGAAATACCTAAGAAACCAAAGGATTTAAATAAATTCCAAAGATTTTCAATACATTTGGGGGATGATATACCCTTTAAGAATAAAATAACTAATATATTAAAACCAAACCAAAAAAACCACTATATCATTCATGATAAAAAGAACAACAACTCAACCAATTATTTTATATCAAAACCCATAAAAGTGTACTATAACAGAAGCTGAACTAACATCAAAGTAAATAGTAAAAGATAAATAATAAAACTCCAATAAAAATACAATACTCCATGCTCCACAATCTTTATGCTCCAACATCACCAAACAACCCAAGTATCACAGATTGGTGTTAAAGAGGTGAGATACTTTACATTTTCTCATGTCCTGGTAAATGACATCTACAAATGCACCAAATTTCCAAAGAAGGGGTGAGTACTAAAACTCAATAGGTTTTCTCCAATGACTTCCCTACTCATGAAACTAGGATAGAAATTTTAGAAACATTTATATAAAAGAAATTTATATAAAACATTTCCTAAAATATTTTAAAACAAAATATAAACAAATTCGAAAAATAGTTTATAACCAAATATAAACAAGTTCCATGTTACCCAATTTTCCATAAGAAGTTATTTTTCATGAAGACAATCAATTAATTATTTGAATCCATTTCTCATTATCCATTTTGGAATAACCCTTCCATTCCACCTATCATTACATCCAACTAGGCATGTAACCTGGACCTCCCTATACTTGTGAGTGGTGAGTCATCCATTCACTAAGGTTTCACCTAATGAACCATTTTTATGAGGGAGATACCTAACCCTTATCCATCCCACGAATGACGGGGGAGAATCCTTACCTTTTTTTCCCAATATACACATGAACACACACAACCATTATTCCAAAACCCAAGGCCAAAAACAACCTTTCCATCATTTTAAATAAAACCATTCTGTTATTCAAAACCTTTCAACAAACTAATTCAAATCAACCATCCTCACTTAATTTTAATAAAATAATCACTTTTATTGAATTTTTTTTGACTAATCCATTTGCCACAATTCCAAAAAATCCACATTTTATAATCAAAATTTTAAAACTAAGAACCAAAGAACTTTCTACAAAAACACCCAATTTCCATGTTTCCAAAAATCATCACTCAAGTGGATTTTCAACAATCATTATACAGAAAACTAAAAATAAATTTCACACAAAATTATAAACTTGAAATTAATCCAATCAGTTCTGGAAAAATGATTCAAGAGTGAAACCACCAATGTCGAGAGTTTTTGGTAAAAATTATAAACGAATGATGAATGCCAATGAAACTGGGTTAAATCTTCACAAACCCACCTTAGATATCTTCCCATATCATAAAAAAACTAAAAATAAACTTATTATGCATAAAAAACCTTTGACCTACCCAATACAGGCATAGAAATGAGAAACTGAGAAGAGGGGTGACGTAGATCTAAGAAAATCATCAAGAACAATGAAGAAAAAACACTTAATATATGGAATTAGCTTCTAATCACTATGTGAAGCCTTCAAATCATCTCCGAGTTGATGGTAAAATCTTTGTGACCTTTGGTGAAGAAAAATACTGAGTTAGGGATGCATAAGATGCAAAAATGAGACACTTAAAGGCAAAAACACATTAGATCCACCTTTTTTAGGATCTAACTTTGACCCATCACACATTTTAGTTACACTGTTAGTGAAACCATGCACTAACCGTGCGTTAGACACTACCTTAAGGATTACCCTTTAATGGTAACACTACTGGAAAACTAACCTTTACCAACGGTTTGGAACCGTTGGTATAGGCCTCCAAACCGTTGGTATAGCCTATACCAACAGTTTGGAGAACCGTAGCCAAGTAAGCCGTTGGGATAGGTCTATACCAACGGTTTTCCAAAAACTGTTGGTATAGGTAATATGAAATCTATATCAACGGTAATGGAACCGTTGGTATATAAATTCCAAAAATAAAACACCCGGTAGGATTTGATCCCAAGACCTCTAGTTTATAACTCAAAGACTTAACCACTAACCTAACATGAATTTTGTTTACATAATTCCATAAAAATATATATGTATTGTTCTAGTTATTTTAAATTTTGATATATATAATGTTCTTCGTAGGATGATTCCAAAAAAAACACTAGACTTTTCCCAATGGTTCTCAAAACCGTTGGGAAAGGGCTAGACTTTTCCCAATGGTTCTCAAAACCGTTGGGAAAAGTCTAGTGTTTTTTTTGCAATGTTTGGCCGAAGGTTTAAATGTGGAGGCCCTTTGCCAACGGTTTTGGAAAACCGTTGGGAAAGGGTAGCCTATCCCAATGGTTTGCCAAAACCGTTGGCGAAGGGCCTCCACAATTCAACCTTTCCCAACGGTTTTGGAAAACCATTGGGAAAGGGTAGCCTATCCCAACGGTTTTCCAAAACCATTGGGAAAGGTGGCCAAAATATGGGCTTTCCCAACGGTTTGGCCAAACCGTTGGGAAAGGGTACCTATAGCAACGGTTTGAAAAACCGTTGGTATAGAAGCGTTGGGAAAAATCATTTTTCCAGTAGTGTAACCTCAGAAGGTCACCATAACCTTATTTCAACCATGATGAATCTACTACCTCAAAAATACCCAAACTATTTTCAAATAGCATAGTTTCTTCTAGGATGTCACACGGTTTGGATAAACCATGTGCATCCCATACACCTTCCCTTTATCCCCAAAAACAAATTTAATGTTCTCAAAAATATTCTAAACTTCACACATATACATTATATACTTAAAATAATAATGAAAAGGTTACTTATCAGAAACTGAGGGAGCTATTATAACCCTTACTAAAGATGAAAGTCCAAAACATTAGAAATAAGGTCACTAAATTTCTCAAAAATAGTTTATCATTGTTACCCCAAATAACATAAATTAGATCTTATTTTCACATACCAAAAATGTAAATACCTTAATAATGTATTCTATTGAAACATGATAATATCCTGAATTACCATAAATACTTTTTAAAACATGTATGCTTCATTATTACAAAGAGTATTGGACATATTCCATAATTACAAAAATGTATTAAACTCTATTCTTGATAGCATAAACCACTTTTTCATCAAATCCTTAATCAGTTCCAAGGTAATAAGTACTATCTAATTTAATTATTCATATCCAACATATATTTATCCAAACATCATTATCTCAATATTAGGGACATATTAAGTGTTATCTTTCCATTAATATTGTGTTTTCCATGAATATTACATTATCATTAAATTACTTTTCTAAGTCTTTAGCACCATTCAACATATCCTTTTCAATACTTAATGAAAAAATTAATCTTTTAATTCCAAAACTTATACACTTTAATCATATAACATTAATAATCAAAATACACTTTAATCATCAATTTATTTCCTATAATATGAAATATGAATCATGTTTTAAGGTTTTCCAATCCACAATATAACAATTTTTCTTACATTTAATGTAAACGATACTATTAGAATATCTCATACCATTCACCTGTTGGTTTTTGTCTCTTTAACCCTAGTAGTATAACCATGACTCGTACCACCTTCCTAATTTTCTTCATGATATTTCCACTTATGACATCAATTAATATAATACCCATACTTTCCACATCTTAAACATTCAATGTTAACCTAGTTACTTCTTTTTCCTGCTATTGACTAAGACCAGAAATCAAAGTGTGTGAAACACTTATAATGGAATAAAACAAAAAAATCATTAAATATTACTTATATGATGGCTAAATCATTGCAGATACTTTTAAATATAAGTCACCTTAGGATTATCCATAGATACATCCCTAGAAATATCCTTAGAAGCATCTATAGGGATATCATTATTTTTATTATCCTAGTTTTTAATGGATGACTAAAAATTTTCTATGATACGAACAATAATGACCTAAGATTTTCTAACATGGATTTACATCTTTTTAGTTCAATATTCATTACATTACAAAACCAAATGTCCGAGGACCATAATAGTTTAGTTCCTTTGGAATTTTGGAACATATTCTTCTAATTTTTTGAAATATTTTTAAAATATTCAATAAATATCTTACCCTTTAGTATCCCTACTTAAAACATTTATTTATAACCCAAGGAAAGGAAAAATAAGAAATGGTGAGGTTATATTCTCAGAAAGGGTAATCTTGGAAGATACATAATCATAGCATGATGATAAGGGTATTAAAAAATGATCATAACATTTTAATATCATACCCTTCATATCAAATATTATATACATGAGTCATGTCAAAAATATTGGTAGATCATAAGACAAGAATTATAATAAAATCAGAGGACATGATCTATGAGAGTATAATAATGGAATAAGACATGGAAATTGTGGCATACACATAATCTTAGAATACCTTATGTCAATGATTACTACTAAGAAATTCATAGTATTTTAGGATTGGGTTAATCACCTATGTACCTACTTTGGTATTAGGATGGCCTCCTATGTAACTTCTAGTTTTAGGCTTAGGATTACCTCCCATGTACCCTCTTGTTGTAGGCTTAGGATGACCTCCCATATACCCTCTTATTCCGGGCCTAGGATGACCTTCTGTGTACCATTTTGAGATCATAGAACATTTATCATTACCTAATGAAATAGAGTGAGATATTGTTCTCCCTAATCAAATAATGAAAATAATACATATTTTTTCCAGAAGAACATAAATCATTTATCATATCTTATTCCATGGAATGAAATGAGTTTCATAAACATCATTCAATCATAACATAACCAATAGAAAGGAAATGGGTTTCATAAATATAATTCCATCATAAACGTAAACTATTAATATAAATAATAAAAATAGTATCATTGGATAATATCTCATATAAAACATATGTAACATAAAATAAAATTATCTTATAAGGAATGTTTTTTGAGAGATCCTTTAAAATAATTCTTGAGTAAAATATCCATTCTGTTTTGAAAAAAAATTATATTTAAAATACCACACAATTTTAAAAGAAATTTTTTTTGAGAATAACCATGTAATATTTTAAGGTAAACTTGATGGAAATAAGGCATCAGGAAAATTTTAATTTTTTTTTCTAATTTATAAGTTAAAAATCATTCCTTTCTTACTTTGTTGAAAAATTCTCTAAGTACATAATTTGGAAAATAACAAAACGTTTTATTTCAAACAATTTAGTAAAAATTGAAACATGGGTAAAAATAACCTTAAATATTCATATGATAAAAGTAAAAACCTTTTTTTAAAACATTTCTAGAAAAAATAGACCTAGAGGATACATATTTCCCAATTAATATTTAAAAAGAAATAATCTCGAATATTGATGAGATTGTGAAATAAATACTCATCACTTTATAATCAGTAGAATAGTACGAACCATGAAAGAAAGAAAATTAAATAGATATTAAAATACCTTAATATTCTGGATAATACTCATAAAATACATTCATGGGATTATATATAACATTTAGAAGAAACAATTAGTGTATAAGTTATGTATCCCACTGAAATAAAATCCTGACATAAATCCCTTAGTTTAAGTCCAGAATTCTTTCGTATACTTTCAAACCTCATGTATAATAAATATAGTTTTATTATAAATACAATATATAACCATATTAATATATATAATAATCTATAGTATTTAATTAAAATTTTATATTACTCTCTTATTAACAATTCCATGTTAAAGTTATGATTCAGGTAATAACTATTTTGTTTTTCGTTCATATTTTGATTTTTTATCCTTGTTCCTGTTATATAGATAATGATTTACACATATCTAGAATGATAAGAATTATATAAATATACTAAATATATATTAAGTATATATGTATTCATATTGATTCATAAAAATCAGATATAAAAAATAAAATACATCATTCAGGGAGACGGTAGGCCGTACGTACGCATAAACACTGTTTTCATTTTCTTGGAATATTAAAAGAAATAAAATTTTAAGATATATTATGTTTTAAGAATAAATTTCATGTTATATATATCATATATATCCATAAAATTCATCCTTATTACCACCCATGTGAAATATAGATGAAAAATGAATCGCATCGCATCGTGGAGATGGTAATCCATGTGTACGTACGAGCGATGATATCATTTCCCAAAAGATTAGGTGGTAAAAAGGTAGATCTGATATTATCATTATAAAAGTATAATAATTTCATAAATATCATATATAAATATTAAACTCATCATAATTCCCACTCATAAAATATAGTTATGGAAAATAAATTGGATCACTATGTGGAGATGTTAAGCCATACATATATACAAGCGATACTTTCACTTCTTGTTCGATGAGAAAGGGGTTGTATAATGGTGTTTTCATAAACATAATAAAATTTCATAATATTTGGGATGATTAATTTATTATTTTAATATATATCATTTATTTATAGGAGTTATATAATATTATAAAAAGAGAGTGACTGGTTAGAGCAATTACATCTTCTTCAAAATGTCTCCTTTAAATCTACTCTAAAGGACTCTAGAGTTGGTATTTTGGGATGAAAAGAACCTCTAGAATGTGGATATGGAAGTTTATAAGAGACGTTTTGTAGATATTGGTCAATATAGAAGGCTCGTAGTGGTGAAATGGGATTAGGGAAGAGGTGTCCTTTTATAATGGAAGCAAGGGGAACCTTGGGAATTTCTCTAAATATTAAATTATAATAAATTAAATATCAGTCCAAATACCTCTAAATGGAAATTAATTCTAGGATAATGTGTTATGGTGTGTAATACCATCAACCAAAATATTTTAGACAAGTTTTATTATAATTTGGAACCTTATCTTTTTTATTAACCATTTGTTAACCAATTTTAATTTTAATAATGGTAACAATAATATCAATATTAACAAGGTGGATATTTTTACTTATAATGTATCAATTAAAACTTAAATGGTAAATTTATGATGTTTTAGACCATAATTTATCTCCTTTTTTCTTATTTAGTATTTTTGTGATTTTTAAATAATTTAATTATATATTATTTTCATAAAATATTATTAGTTTCAATTATGACACTATTTATTACATTGACTTTAAGAAAATCTATATAGAAAGATAAATTAGAAACCATTAATTTAATACACCCATAATATGTAATATTAACCTATATAATTTTTATAGAACCTTAATAAACTCAAATTATATTTTTTAAATATTTTTAATACCACTTAATTGGGTTTTTCATTAATTGAATAATTACTACATCATCAATGTGAAATTATTTATGATAATTATTTATTTAATAAAAAATAAAAAATAAATTTCCATGATTTATATAACCCTTTTTTCTTTAATAATAATATATATATTCTATCCTAACTACTATTTAATCCCATATTAAAAATATTATACTTATTAAAGGTAAGAGTGTGACATTTTGTCACTCTTTTTTATTTTAATAATATCCAAGCCTTTTTCATAGAAAATTATCCATTAAAATTTTCAAATTATATACCTATATGTTAAGGGTTGAATTAAATTCATCTAATAATATTTGGGAAAGTGTTAGGTAAGTTTTATAATATTTATAATATTATTTTTTACCTTAATTACTTGATTTACCCTTAACCATAGTAATAAAAATTACTAAAGATACTATACATATTGTCCAAAAATAAAAGGGAAATAATTAATAAATTTTTAACTTCTGATTAAAAATATGGAATCTATTTTTTTAAATTCAATTCATAGAATTAGTAGAAATTAGTTATAAATTAATCCCACACATGGGATGAAACAACGAGTTTTTAAAGTGAAAACGTTGAAAACATTGAAATGTTTTTATATCCAAATTCAATGTTAAATTTATTATAATGACCTAAATTAGATTAAATAATAAAAAATTTAAAAAATTATACTTTAAAACTAATTAAAAAAATAATTAAAACTATATATTATTTCGATGAAAAATCTGTTTTAAATTAAAATTCAGTATTTTTCACTATTCATCAAAATGTGAAATTTATTAAAAAAAATAAAAAAAACTCAACCAATGTAAATTTTCATATAATTATTTATAATAATAAGTTAATTTTGTCAAATATAATTTATAAAAGTGTCAAAAACTAGATTTAAAATAAGTGTGCCATCAAAAGGTGAAAAAATAACATTTTTAGAAAAATAATTCTTTTATGCATAAAATTGGATTTGTTATTATACCATGTCTAGAAAATACATAATATTAATGTTAAAAATTATATTTAATATATTATGAATATATTTCTTTAATATAATCCAATAATATTAATTAGTTTATTTATTGGTATAAAACACATGCGTTCACATTTAAATAGTTTTTTTAGAAAAAATATCCTTCTATTTTAAAAAAGGTTTTACATTCATTTATAATTAATTGGTAAAAGAATTATATATACATTTGTAAAGAATATTTCATAATTTAGTTAATCATGTTCATACCCTCCATTATAATGACAAGTTTATAATTTTTTTATTTAAATTAATTTAATAATAAAATGTTGTTTTGTAGAAACTTATTGTTATGTGTAATGAAAGCTACGCTAGTGTTGTGTGTAGCATAAGATTTACTTGTTGTAGAGTTTAATGAAAGAATAAAAAAGCTATATTCTGTGTTTTATGGAATAAAAAATATAAAAAATATATAATTAATTCAAAAATATATATTTCACAAAATCTCAGGGTGTTACACAACCAAAATCAGCTAATAACAACAATTAATCTATCACAATCACATATCATTCTAATACCATTGAGGAAATCCATAACACATATAGTCTTAGGTATATCAAAAACCCATTAAAAAAGTTATAACATATACAATCTTGATAATAATACAAACCCATCAATGAAAAAGAATAACATCACTTGTCACATATATATTGATAACATATTAAGGAAAATGGGTAACATAGCATGTCTTCAGCATTTTGAGAAACTAGGGATCCCATTCATGTAGTGACAATAATACCATAACTAAGGAATGAAAATTAGCCAGACAGTGTAATCTCTACCCCTTAATTCATAGGTTCCATTCCAATCCCCAACCCGAGCCTCTATAGTAATTCTTATATTTTATGGATTCCTCCCTCTACCTCCTTGAACCTCACTAGTTTCCTCTATCTAGTTTCTAGTAACATCATGCACCATATTTTTCTCATTGATTTCACCTAATAATATTTTTTCTTTATTGGTTTAGATAGAATGAAATTCCATCCTAGAGAGAAGCTTCGGGTTCAGATAAGCTTGGATCCATGCATCATAAACGTTCCTTTAGTGTGATTGTTTTGTCTTCTAACCCTTGGAGGTGTTAACTTTTATTATCATGAGGTATAGTTTCTTCCAAATTGGGAGTACACATTTCTATGATGAGTCTTGGGATAAGGTTTCAAAAGTATCCTCATCAAATCTTATTGGATTGATTGGTCATGGTGGATCTGGAGTGTCCCCATCTTATTTTCCTTCATCCATTCTCTATCAGCCTGTCCCAATGCGCTAAAACTTATTTTAGTTAGGTGACTTTGGTTTACATGGTGTTTTGGGATTGTGGTGGTTGGTATAGTGGTTGTACATGAATCTTTGATGGGTTTATATTCTCTCAAGGTCTCAGTTTAATATTTATCTACCCCTTGTTGTAATTTGATGATGGAATTTAATGTAATGGAACTGATCATGATATAGTGGCTCGGATTTTGATTGTTTTTCCTCCACAACAATAAATAAAAAACACCATTCAAACTTTTTTCGAATTATTTTTTTACTGAACATGTATTTTATTTTTCTTATCCTTTATTTCTTCAGTATTGGTTCGGTCGGTGTTTGGAATATCTTATATTTTCAAGTAATTGATCTTTATGTAATGGTTTTTGAAATAGTTATTATATCTTATTGATGACATTGATGATGTAGTTGGTCTTTGTATTTTTACTTCTGAATTAATCTATTATGCTTCAACGATATTGTCAGTAGATGGAACTAGAGTTTCAGAGGTCTAATTATATATTTAATGTTGATGGGATACATGATAGATGTGTTGATTGAGGTGTGTCTATGGTTCCAAGCTACAACTTCATGATCCATTTTTTTTATATTTTAAATGTGAGGTGTTTGAATTTTAATTTGGGGTCTCTCTGGATGGGTCTTTCTACTGGACTCCACTAAATTAGGAAAAGTGTTTTTTGGAATATATCAAAAAATTATTAGATGGGTATGTCACATAGATAATCTAGAATAAGTATACAACATGGTTAGAAATAATTTTTTTTGGAATTCAGACCTTATATCATACCCATCAGTTAGCCTCATATCTCAACTAAGAAATTAGCTCGAGGATAGCTCATATAGCTCAGAAAAACTAACCTAACCAAAATTATCATATGAAATCATCATAAAGATTAAAACTACAAAACCTCTATAATTATCATGTTCCCTCATCCCATACTAATATCGAAACCTAACACTAATGCTATATTCGCATTGGGTCTCTCTATGGTTAATCATTATTATGATTTCTAACAAACCTCTAAAACAAATCCATACCTATAGGTGTTTCACTGGTTTCTCGATCCCCTTCTCATTACATTACAATAACTAATACCAAATTGATACAAAACAAAAATCTCACTCAATTATGTCCCACATAATCACATTCATTTCTTTAGAAAACCCCTTAAGGATTCTCGTTAGGGGTCCATACATATCTCAAATTCCAAGATTTCTCTAAAGGGAGACTTTATCACTAGGAATCCATGTACCCTACTTAACTATTACTAATTTTTACTAAGAACCATTAAATTAATAGTTACTCTATCCCGCAACTCAACCACATGAATACCTTAAGCACAAAATCCCACCATGGATCACAAACACCATTATCACACCCTAATCCTCTCAGTAAAGTATTCTCAATGTCTCGAGGCTATTTACTTATCTATTAAAACATAGTTACCAATCTTCAATATCAACCAAAATATATACCCAAGGTCATGACCACATTATAGACTTATAAACTACTCATCATGGATTATCCCAAGACAACCCCTATCTGTCTAACATGCCTAGATCACCCATCCCCTCAAAATCATATCCATTGAGCCTCTAAATATCAATAAACCAAGTGTGGATAAACCATAAAACAAAAAGAAACTATACCCAAGCTTATTTCACAATCCAAGCTCATTTAGACCAGATCAAAAATTCCGGAATCTAAACCCCCTAGAACACACATTCAAGGTACATAAATTCATTATATATAACTATATATTAAATAGATCACTAAATTTTTATCAAAGTCATAATTCAAAATCAAATAATATCATTGAATTATCTAATATCATACCAATCATTTCCACTCTCCCAATCCCCTATCTAATAGCACATGAAAGAAATAATTATTTATAATAATATATAATTAATTGTACTATTTAATTAAATAGGGAATTATTTCTAAAATATCATTTTGTGTCCTTTCATATCTAGATCCTCAAGAAATAATTTTTCAATAGACCATGGAATTCCTCAAGCACTCCTATGAATAAAATCAAAATAAATTGATACTTAATCAATACCTAATTACAACCAAATTTGGAAAAAACCCCTAGGATATATCGAAAGAGTGTAATAACTCCACTAAAGTAATTAAAAATGGGTGTCAATGTTACTCTTTAGGAATAATCATTCCACTTAACCACAATTCCCCAACATGTTGGTATGATTATACCACTCTTTAATTGAATATTCATCGAAAACCTAGATAAATACACCGCTAATATATGATAGAAGACGTGAGGAAAGATAAGAAAATGAGATAGAATGAAATCATAAGAAATTATTTATAAAACATTATATATTCACTATATATATAAGGAGAAAATAATATAAGAGGATAGGTGGAGAGGGTACCCCACCCCCATTAGGTTTCCTAGAGGGAGAATACTTTTAAGGGGTAAAAATGAAAGGTGTTTTACTACAATTTAGATAACTAAAAAATAGACCCAACTTTTCTAAGTACCTGATTGGATAGTGTTGTGTATTTAATTCTTACTGGACACTTGGTTTATGCCAACCAGCTTCCTAGTTTCCAATCTAGGGTCATGTAGCCCCACATTACACATCAGGTGTCTAGGGAAGGACCACTTGATAACTGATGGATCCCTTCAATAAAAAAGAGCTATGAAGCCACCCCAAACCCCCTCTAATATCACCTCCAACACCATAATCCCTTGTATTATAGTAAAAAAACTCTCCTAGATGTCCTTTTAGTCTATTATATGATGATGATGTATTTTTTTTCTAAATAAGAAAAATGTCAATATGAATTGAGATGAGAATATTGGACCAATACTGAAGTTTTCTAAGAAAAGGTTTTAATATATATCGAGTAAATAGTGAATAACAGACTAATTAATATATATTTTAGTTCCATAATGTTTTATAATTGATTAATATATATTAATAATAAGGGGTAATGTGGTAAAAAAATAAATTATGTGACATCCAACTGTGAGTTAATGATGAAACTTACATGTTTGTTGTCCTCTAGTGATCATGATTTTAGATATACATTCATAAGTTGGAAAGGGTGAATGATTAAAGATACCAAGAGTAAGGTTATTTCATGGATGAAAAGAAAATAATATAAATGAGTTTCTTCTACTTAAGTTTCTAAATGTATATTTATTAAAGTTTCATAATTCTGATTTTCGTACTACTAAAAAAGAATATCCACTACTATTATTAATGATTCACAGAGGCTCTAACTTCTATAGGTTATTTTTGAAGATAAAATATATTGATTCTTAGTGTTTAAAGTATTATATAGTATTTTTTTGAATAAATAGTTCTAAAGGTTGTTGAATCTATTTTATTTTGATAAGATGGTTAAAAATATTGAGGAAGAAATTTATATGCATATTTTAGTGAAGATCCATATTGTGTTGTCCCAATTGAAGGTAGTTACATTATATGGATAATCCACATGGATTATGTTTATTGGATATTTTTTTATTTAATTAGAGTTGATATTTTTTATTTATTTATTGATAAATAGTGTAAGAATCATTGATGAAAACTTGGTTTTATTAGACAAAGAGATGAAGAAATGGAGGAAGTGGAAGATCACTAAAATGCTCAAGGGAGTTTATTTTTACAACAAGAGCCTTATAATAATTCTAATTTAGTTTAATATAATTTATAGGTTCCATGATGTTATTTTAGATTAATTAAATTGATCAAATATTTTTAATGAAGTTTCAGTATATGATAGTTCATACGTATGAATAATTATGATATTTTACTTAACATGTAATATCTTAGTGTCAGATAAAAATAGCTAAGGAATTGTTTAATATATCTCAAAGAATAATTTTATAACTCTTCAAATTATGCCTAATATAATAAAGATATAATGATATATCGAAAATTCATGTGTAATATCACTTAAGAGAAGAATTTGAAACAGTTAGGGAGTTTTCATTATGATACCTAATAATGTATATTTAATTTGATATATGTTTCCCACAACTATTTTCATGAAATCGTTAGGTTTTTTAGAATTAAATTCACCATTATTAGAAATTTATCCTAGCACCATTATTTTTAATAGAAATTGTGATTCACTTATTTTTTGAGAGAAAATGAGTTTGTTTTTGTTTCATGGTTTAATGTTATGTTTTTTGTTTTAAATATCTCTATGAACAATTATTTTATATTTTGAAGTTATTATTTAAAAATTCATTGACTCAATCATTAATATTAAATACTGGAATTAATTTTATATTCTCACTTTGAAAAATATATTTTCATTGATTAATCTATCTAATTTTTAATTTTATAACTTAAATAAAAATTTCTTACATTTTGTTAATTTATTAATATAGGATGATTCATGTGATGTGTGGAATAATAGATTTAGAAAGGTTCAAAGAACATAAGAGTCAATTTAAGAATATCTTTATAAGGTTCAGCTCTCATAAATATGATTATGTGAGGTAGAACCTAAGTAATGGTCATTTTCACCTTCATACACTTACATAAAGGTTGGATATTTTTTTAATAAGGATAACCTTAGTGGGAAACTTATTTAATAAATGGAACACCCCCATTAGAGGAACTATGTAAGGGTCATTTGAGTTTCAACATACCCATATAAGGTTTATTCGTCACTTATGTGAAAGTGCTTTTAGTGGCCTTAAGGTTTTTTATTTCATGGTTATATTTATAGAAATGAAACTATATAAACGATAGAATGTATTAAAATTGAGCAACATGTGGAGCCCTAATTTATCAACTCAATGTAAAAGAATAAAATAGTTTGATTCAAAGAAGATAAACAAAGGGGATTATGCAGTGAAATCCTAAGTAGATTAAGATCACCAAAATGTTGTGATATTCATGGGGGAACTTTTTATTGAGTCACCAAAAAAGAGATGATAAATAGTGAAAGACTACTAACTAGAGAGGTGGGATTATAGATTTTCAGTCTGTGACTATGAGAAATGATCAAGAGATACATATTTCTTTCAAGGAATGATCAAATCAAAGTGTGGCTCATTCTCAAATAAGGGGAGAATGATAGGAAGGGAGCAATGATTAATTTGGTGTTTCAGAGGTGATTACATCTAGATATAGGGTATCAATCTCAGTAGAGAAGATATTTCAATCCCTATTATTATTCCCTTTATTCTATATGTTTTGATATATATTATTTGTGTATTTCTATTGAACTGAACATTTATAAAAAACATTCTCTCCGGGGTGTATATTTAAATGTATTAAATAAATTTATTATTCATTCTAAATATCATTTAATTACTTATATTGAAATATTTAGGCACTCACTTAGTACTTTTTCTTTCAATAATCTCTGATACAAATTGATAAAAATTAAATAGAGGGAAATAGATTACTACCAATGAGTAATACATTTTTCTTCACTAATAATCAAATGTATGAACAAGGTTTAACAAGGAGAATAATAGTGTTATCTTCATATTAATTTTTCTAGTAAAATTATTCTTCTTGAGTATCAATTTTAAATTACACAATGCACCGAGGAGTGACATGTAATATTTTATATTCTTTATAATAATCAACCAAAGTATTTAAATGTAAAATCTTGATGTTATTATGTAAAAGGAAATAATCACTTTTCTCTTTAGGAAAAGTTGAGAAATAATTATTAATGTGAGATAGTTCAGCTTAGTTGATATATTATATATAATAATATGACTCAAACACTTTCTAAAATAGTTGAGAACAATTTTCATTAACATAAAATTAAGAAAAAAATACTTCTTCAATCTAGATAAATATTATTTCCCTAAATCCATCAAGTATTTTTTATTGTATTCTTCTTACTTTTTCACACACTCTACATTTTATCACTAAATTTTCACTAGTTATTTTCCTTTATTCTTATTATATTATCAATTTTCATATATTTTTCTACTTATTAATATTGTTTTTTACTATTTTAAGGATTCATTATATTCTATATTTGGGGTCTGACCCTACTCACCACTTTCAAGTAGTAAGTAGGTTTATAAATTATATTTTTGATATCAAAAATAGAATTTATATTTCATAACATCTCACAGATGATACATAATATTAATTTCATGATTTTTAATATCTCCCAAATCATAAATAAGATCCATCAAGAGTGGGTTTGAAAATTTACTCTAACATGTAAAAGTAATATTGTGTTCTCATTGTGGTATGTAAGATTAATACAAAGCATATATATGATTAAACATGAATATTTAAAAATAAATAAAACCTTGTGTATGAGTAATATTAGATTCTATAGAATTTATATAAATCACAATTTTCTCATACAAGATCAACTATGATGATATATAAGTGTAACATGGACACTTAAAAGGATACATAATATCATTCTATTGGATATGTAAGATTTAATATGTTTTACCTAGAAATACATAATATAAAACTAGATGTTTTTCTATTATTATTTAGTGAATAAAAATCATGATGCTTTATTGATTGATTAATAATCCATTCCATACCAACTTATAAGATTTGAATATGAAATAACTACCTTGAGATGAATATTTACATTGTTATGTTATTATTTCATATGAGAATACATATGTGGAAAATAATAATCAATTTATGTGGAATATTTAATAACAAATTATTCTGAGATTTTATAAAAGTAAAAGATAATATCATGAATTATATTTAAAAATATCTTTTAATGGATTGAATAACACTAAATAGTTATATCTTAAGGAATATAATACTTATAATTTGAATAAAAATATCCTGATATAGAACATAAAAGGAGTTTACATATTTTACTCATAGAATATTATTTGTATTGATGCACCTCTGAAGATAATGATGAGTGAAAGAAGAGAGGATGAGTAATATACCTGGCTACTCTAAGTATCTCAAGGGTCTATGAGAGAGAAAGATATTAAGGAGATACTGATAAAGTTCTTCTAATGTAAATTTATTATCATTAAAGAATTAAAGTATTTATAATAGAATATAAAAGCCTGTTACTTTAAGATATATAAAGGGTATAAGTAAAAAAAATATTAGTATTGAGAGTCCAACATTACTGATTTTGAATAACATAAGTGTTCAATTTCTTGAAAAAATAAGTTAAGAAGTCTTTAGGTTATTTTTTAAAAAATTGAATAATACTAAATAAATATAGTCCAATGGAGAATTATGTAAATCCTGTTGATCATATATTAATAGGAACTATTTTAATTTTATTATGAATAAAGTATCTAGATAGTTCTAGCGGTTGTGATGAAAAACTATTGGGTGATTTTTAAACCAGTTGGTTCTAGGAATTTTAATCTAATTAGTGGTAAGTATAAGGGTTCAAGGATATACCCTTTCTCTTGAAAGCTCTTGATAATGAAATTTAAACCATTATTGTGTGTGATAACAACCATTATACACTAAGAACATGCTCAAACATTATGAGTGGAACTCATAAATATATTTTTATTATGTTCTTTAGTGATTTCTATCTCTATTATATTCATGCAGGTAATGTTTGATATAAGAGTTTGTGTTCAATTCACATAATAGGTGAAAATTTAGAATCAAAATTGTTTTAATTAATAACTTTTTCTCTCACTGATTCACCCCCTCCCCTCACCTCTCAGCGTGGCTACACCTACCCCATGGACTAATAATTCATATCAGAGAACTCAGTTCTATCTCTAATTAGATTATATATAATAGAATATTTTAGTTTTGAGTTTATTTTCCCTATGGAATTAGGAAATGTATATTTTAATAATTTTTTAGTTACTTTTACTAGAAAATAAAGAAAAAATTTCTTCCGAGGAAATAAATAAAATGACTAAAATATAATAAAATTAATTTATAAAGATATAATCAAAGAGAAATGAATATGAGAATTTACCATTATTCTATGGTTATCAAAGTGGATAATTATTTATTATATTTTTTATAACTTTATTATTTGATATTCCAATTTAGTAAATGATTTGATGGAATTCATCTTATAAAAATAGGAATAAAATATAAATTCCATATATTTTAATTATAGTGAATTTAGATCTGGAAGATTTGTTAAGATCTAGTGGTTAAATCCACTATTTATAAGAGGGAAAACAACTATAAAAACAGTGTTTTAAAATCATTACATTAAAGAGATAACTAAAATCTATTGGCTTGATTTTCCTATGGAAGAATTAAGAACCATTGTATAAGATCACATTCCTAAGAAATTATAAGATAATACATATTTTTTTTGGAAGATAACCCCGTAGTATTTTTATTTTAATTTTTCACTTTTATTTGTTAATCTTTTAGATACATAAAATATTTTATTTCCCAAATTAAAGATGAATATGTAAATATGGAGGAATAACTAATACAAAATGTGTTTATTTTTACAATTATAACTAAATATGTTGAGTCCAAAATAACAAAAAATATGACACATAATGATGTTATCTCAAAAATTAAGAATGAATAGCTTAGATAACTCTGATAAAATGATGAATCCATGGAAACTCTAGATAAAAAGATCCATGAATCAGAAGAATTCATTTTTATTATTGATTCTAAATTGAGGATTAAATAAAATAAAATAATAAATATCTAAAATTATTTTTTGATAGAAAATTAAGATGTAAGAAGATCATATTGAGAGGATATGAAGAGATTATGAACAAATATTTAGGTCAATTGAAAATTAGAAGAAAACTCTAAATTTAATGATTTTGGAGATAAAAGTAAAAATTTGAAAATCTATAAGTGACACAAGCTGATTCTACACTAAATATTGATAAAATACTTGTTTCCATAAAAAATTATGAAGATTATATTTTTCTAATAGAAAATAATATATTAATAACAAGTCCTTGAAATTATATGATTATAAATCTATTATAGCATAATAAAAAAGGTAACCTTTTCCCAAATTTGTTTTTGTGATAAAGTTTTTTACATGCACAATAAAGATTATAAATGAAAATTAGGATGAATATGTGTTAAGAAAAATTATGAGAAACCCACCATTACATAAAACATGGATGTTATAAATTTTAGGATAGTTGGTTCACAAGGATAAGATCAACTAAAAGATAAAATTACACATAAATAATAATATTCAAAGTTTCCTAGAGTGTCCATCAATGGAGAATACAATGAATCACTAGATAATGATGCTATAGTGGAAGATTTAGGCACATTAATATTTTTTGTTGGAATAATATATTAATTCATGGATGGTAAATAATACCTAAATCAAGTGGGATTAGTGTTGAGTTGAATCAAAGTATAAAGCAAATTAAAAATAATTTTTTTTCTTATATATTTGGTACCTTAAAATATACCTATATAAATTATAACAAAAGTTGTCATGTGATGAATAATGTTGGTTTATATAATGATAAAATTTTATATATTTTTTTATTAGGGAAATATAAAAATTCTGATGTACAAAAATATAATAAGTGAAGATAATTTTATATTTGAGTGTTTACAAAAATAATGTTCCAAATAACACATTATTATGATTATTTAAAAGGATGTAACATGAAAGAGAAGAATTTTATTCTATTATAGAATAAAATTAAACACCACTGACTATTTCAAGAAATCCTTGAGTTTTGGTATTAATAGTGGTATGATATATAAAAAAGAATATAATTTAACCAAGAATGAAATTAGTGGATTTTTTTATACTATGATTTCTCTGAGAATAAACAAGAATTTAAAATTCATGATAGGTTATTAAAACATGATTATTTAATAATTCTTAAGAAGTTGTGTGGAAGTTTCAAGCAAGCTAGACATGTTTCAAAATATCTCATGTCTATACTAATAGCATAAGAGGATATGATGAATAGAATAAAGAGAAAATAATGAAATTAATAATTTATGCTAGGTGATATAAAAAAATGATATAAAATACAAGAATATAGATAAACAAACCAATAAAACCATGATATCTATAGATTCTACTATATTGGAAAATAAGGGATGAATCATTAAGAATTTTATCAATATTAGAGTTGCAAGGAAAAATATTTCTTGGTTAATAACAAAATATCAAACGTTTTTCTCTTAGAACAAATTTGTGGAATTAAAACCTTATTATTATATATGTTTGGGTATAATTAATTTTAAGTGAAACATATATTTATGGGGAGAACTAAAAATATGAGTATTTTGATTATTTTTTAGCTGTTTGGAGTCATATATCTTGGAAGTAATCTATCTATGTTTCATGAATTCTTGAATATAGATTATAATTTTTTTTCTAATGTTTTTTAGAATTGAATGAAAAATTTTATAAAGAAAAGATAGTGTGAACCCATTAATGTAGGATAATATTTGATAAATTTTCCAAAAATTATCATTTTATATGAATCTAGAAATTCAAGAAAAATTATTTGGGTTTCTATTATTAAGTCATGCTATCTCAATAATTTATTTGACCGAATCAATCTAATTTAATTAGGGATGGAAAATAAATTTCATTTTTTGAAAATTTCTTTTCACCATGGGAATGAATTCTCTAAAAAATAATTCATTACCAATAAATATTATATCAGGGTGTTTCTCTTTGAGAAATAACATTGAATAGATGTTTGAAATTTGTATCACGGAAGAAATGTTAGAAATTGTTATGAAATACATGCCTATGAAGAGTTTTTTGGGAAGATAATTAGTCACTCTTATTTTTAAAACATATAATTTCTCAATTAGACTTACAATTAGTTAATTGATAATACACACTTAGCATTAAAATTGTATTTTTTTATAAATAATAAGGATAGATTATAGAATTTTTTTGAATACATATTTACATACATTCTCATTATGACTATTGATAACAAATCCAAAGGGGAGGTTGTTAGTTCATTATATAGTGAAGTGTTTCTTTTGTGGTTCATAAGAAAAGATGTAATTATGTGTTGATATAAGAATATTGGATGAATAATGAAATATATAAAGGGATGATATAAATATGTGTTGATTAATAATTGAAGAATAAATTGAATCTTAGTGATTATAGTTTCCTCGAGTTTGATATAGGACAAAGATAAATTTTTAATGTGGTCATGGAATAAAGTGTGTGAGATTCATTTTGATGTTAATAGTGATAATTGTATAATTTTTGTCATTAAATTATCATGATTATATAGATCCATTCATATGATAGAAAATATTATTGAATCTAGTGACTATGTTTAATGTTCCACCATATAAGACTAAAAAGGAAGATGAATGAGTTTTTTATTGATGTTTGGAGATAAAAATTTATGAAAGTATATTAAATATAATGGTTGTGAAACAAATATTATTTTGAATAAAAGATAGGTGATAATCATATTATAAGTTTTTAAAGGCATTATTTTCTATAGTTTATTATTTATGATAAAAGATGTTTATTCTTAGAGTTTGAAAGTATTCTACTAACTTGTTGTGCAACAATAAATTCACATTATTGTGTCTATTTGTGGTTGAAATGATGGATATAAATGTATAATAATAGAGATATCTATGTATTGTTTTTAATGATACATCCTTATATTATTATTCTTTAAGGATTATGTGTTATAAAATATATAAACATGGATGATGACATTTGGAGAAGTTATATTTGAAAATTTCTAAGATAGGTGTTTCATTAATTGATAAATAATTTAGAAATCATTGTTGAAGCTTTGGTTTATTTTGAAGTAGATAAGAAGAAATTGATGAAATAGAAGATTATTTAAATAATCAGAGTTTATTTTTTTGAAACTCTTATAGAATCATTATAGTTTAGTTAATTATATTCTAGATGCATCTTGATGTTATTTCATTTGAACTAAATAGATTGGATTTGTTTTTAATAAGTTTGAGTTTGATGGAGATCATATATATGAATAATTTTTATATTTTCCTTTATATATAATATCATATTATTTGAAGAAAAATTTATAATTAAATGAGTAATATATCTTACAGAATAAATTTTAAATGTACTAATTCCATATGTAATATCATAAATCTATTAGGGAATATAGAAGAGGAATGAGTAAAATATCTCACGAGAAGAATAGAAAAAGATCTACAAGTTTACACTATAATATATAACATGTCAATAAAGGGGTGTAAGATTAATCTAATGATATCTAATATTTCCAAGAGAATACATAAGTTCCTATAGGTGTAGGATTTAAAATGTTTTGGGTTTCATAATAGTAACTCAAATTCACAATCAGGTATATAAGATTAATGCGGAGAATACAAAATATTCAACTGAAAATACATAAGAGTAAATTGGAACATGTGTAAGAGTATTGTAGTATTTCATAGAACATGTAATAATTATTTTTAATCATGTTATAATATCTCTAATTATGTGTAAGAATAATATAAGTATTAAAAAGGACCCATAATATCTTTCTACTAGATACTTAAGACTAAATGTGTCTTTTCATGAGATACATAATAAAAAATCGGTGATGTTCTGATATTATTTAGTGGATAAACATCACGATTCATGATGGATTAAGTAATTTTTCAAGAAGAGATTATTTTAATATTTAAAGAAGGTATTTTTTCAATGAGATGAATCTTGACACCATGATATTTTTATTTCATATGATTACTTATATATGGAAAACAAGCAAAAGTTTTTATGGAATCTTTAATAAATAATGAAATCAGGATTTGAGGGGAGTCAAAGATAATATCTTGATGGATATTTAAAGATATATTTGATAGATTTAAATATGAAAAAAATAAATGGATATTAAGAAAAAGCTCATGGAGAATTTAAATAAAAAGACCAGGAATCTAAACATAAAGAGAGTTTTCATATTTAAATTATATAATCTTATCATTATGGAATTGATGATTCTATAAATAGAAATATAATTCAAGTGAGAGAGAAAGAAATACAAACCAACCTATTATAGGTATTTTAATGGTCAATAATGGAGAGAGAGTAATGATATATTGAGGATGTAAAATTTGTATACTTCCATTATTGATGAAGAAGAAAGAAAATGATTGGGAAAAAATTAGACTAAAATATTACTTTTTAATATCTAAAGGGTGGAATGAAAAATATATATATGTATTTAGAGGTTAAAACTACTGATATTAATGATCGAGAGTGAACATATTATTAAAGAATAATAATGTAACGACCCAAATATTCATTAATTAAAATTCATATTGATCTAATTAAATAACTTATTATGTGAAATGGTTATATAAAATATACACTTATTTGGTTTTATGTTTTTTTATTGTAAAATACAGTTAATAATTGTGACCGTTGCTAATATAGTCGTTGAACAGTGATCACATGATTAGTATAAAAATAGGGATTTAACAAATTCAATTTACTTAGACAAAGGAAGAGATAGCCTCACCCCGTAGACTTGCCCCACATGAAGCCCATTTATCAGAGCTCAGAAAGGAGGTGGAGTCATTAGGCTTCACTCTTGACCAATCCCAAGCTGATCTTCAATATGTTAAGCTTGAATGGAACAGCTTATGGGAGAAGTGGCAGTTGATAGGGATTACCACCCGAGCGATGTTCTCCGAGCCACCCCAAGAGTCTGTCACCATCACACACCTTACCCTTCAGTCTTATTCAGGTGTTATAAGGGGTTATGTAACAATACCCTAGTAATATAATTATGTACATTATTTTTGTATAGAGAATATATATTCATTTTATTATTGTTTCTTTGTAAATATTTTTTAAAGCAAAAATATCATTTTTTGTTAATTAAGAAATCTATTTTAGTGAATTAATGGATTTTTGAATTATATAATATTTTAATTAAATATTATTACTAAATTAATTTTTATATAACATAAATTACCATATAATTATTATGAATACGATTGTGATTTTTATTAAGGTTTGAAATCTATTTTTGTCAAAACTCATGAATTTTCGATAAATGTCAGTTTTTGTTTTAAAATTAAAAAACCACATATTTATAATATTATTTAGATAAAATGAATAATATTTTGGGAATCATTACATCCAAATTATATAATGGTGAATTTTTTTATAATTTTCTGAGACAATTGAATTTTTGGGTAAAAATTAAATACCATTTAAATACATAATGTGTTTTTATGACATCATATTGACCCAATAGTGATGTAATAAAATAATATAAATGATATGTTCGGCCAATATATGTTTTATCCTTAAAATAATGTTATTTTGGATTTATTTGATTTCTTTTACAAAGCCTCAGTGGACCCTCCAATACATATAAAACATTTTATATTTTTAAATTGTTTTCCTTGAGAGTGTGACTCACCTCCACAAAAGCAAGCCTAATATTTTAAAAAGTTCGTCCATTTTACATATAAAATATTTTTTCCACCCCTTTGTAAAAAACCATGGGTTGGTTTGTAGTTTTGATTAGTTTAATGTGTGGTGTCCCAAACCTAAATAATAAAGAATTCTCTCTCCTTTCCTATATAAACCCACCCAAGACCCCACTTCCTCTTCACTAAAATCCTTTTATGTTCTTCCAAACTATACCATCCTCTCTATAGAATCCTCCCAAGGCACCACAAGATCCCAAGAATCCTCTCTCAAACCCCTCCCAAGCCTTTGGGATCACACTTCCAAGTAAGTGATTCCTTCCTTTTTCATTTTAGCCAAGTTTCTTAACATTGTTATGTCCTTTTATTTTCAATTATAAATGTTGGGGTATAATTTCTCACCTCCCCCATACTTTCCTATTTATGTTTTAATGATGAGAGACCCCTTTGTCTCTCATTAATGCCTCCCATGTACACCCATTACCATGCTGAAATTCCGTAAGGAATTTCTCTCTCCTCATTTACATTCAAGCAACTCTTTTGTATTATGAATCTAAAATTCCATAAATCATGTTGGTAAATGTATCTATATGACCTCTTAATTTCCATTTCATTTATATATGATGAGACACCCCATTATCTCTCATCAACCATTTTTATGAATTCTTATGTCACGCCGTTATGCTGCTGAAATTGCACCACGATTTTCCTAGCCAAAGTCATTGTGTAGTGAATACCATGACCATTTCTATATCAATGGTATTCAACTTTATGCACATTTACTTATTTTTTAAAGAGTTTCATGTATGTATTCATCATTCCTTTATCGTGGAATAAACGATGACGTTGAATGATTCTATGTTGTATGATCCATGTGGCACACTTATGCATGAAATGAAATGATTAAGAAGGGTGAACCCTGATAGAACTCCAATGCATTGGGTAAATATTAGTATCATGATACGTCATGTTAAATGAGGGTTTACTCATGTTAATTCAAGTGAAATTATGGTTTACTCATGCTCCATGTGCAATGATCCTTGGCTCATGCTAATACCATGTTAAGTGTTGTTTCCACATTTCCATGTTATGATAATCATGCTATATCATGCATTTATGTTCATGTTTCTCTTGAACTCCATTGATATGCCTATTGCTTAACATGTATGGTAATATTAATTTTATACCTTTTTTACTCCCTTATTGGGTTTTATAGCTCACCCTTTTCTTATGCATGTCATCAGGTTATCCCATGCAATGCTAAGTACGAGGGAATGTAGTGGTCATGTAAATGAAGTTTTCAATAAAGATGTCGTGTTTTATGTTTTAAGTTGTTATGTAATGTTCTTAAGACCCAAAGAAACTATAACTCTCAATCTTCTATATTGTATCAAGTGAATATTTTATGTAACAAATCATGTTTATGTGTGTAATAAAAAGAAGGGTTGTTATAAAGAAGAATAAGAAGAGTGAATGCAGTGAGAATATATTTTCAACTGAGGAAAAAGTTAAAATCAACAATTTTCAAAATACACTTATATTTATATTTTCAATCTATTATTTTTTAGTTATAAGGGTTAAAGGTGATCCACTTGTACTTGGTTTTTCATGATAAAAAATTATCTGTCATGTGTGTTTGGTATAACAACCATTATACACCAAGGAATGGCTCACATATTTTCAATGAACCTCATAAAAATCTATGTTTTGTTATTATTAGTGGTGTAATTTATATTTTTTACATGAATATATAAATTTTAAGATGACAGATTTAGATTCAATCACTATAATAAGTGAAAATAAGAATAAAATATTTATAATCAGTAAATTTATACCCACATTAATTCACCTCTCCCACCCTCTTAGTGTGGATAAATTGATCTCAAAGTAAACATATACCTACCCATATAATTTTATCCAAGTACAAATTTTGAAAAATATACTGAACTAGATAAAAAAAACTCTAAATTTATTAGCCATTAATGATGCAAGACTTTACTATTAAAGACCCACCTGGGTCTCCCCTCATCTGGGCAGCTGATCTGGCCTATGGCAAGGATCTAAGGGTGTTCCCAATCCATATAGTATGAAAAATACTTCCATTATATCAAAATATTATCAATGGGAACTATTTAATCTAAATAAATAATATTTAATATGAAATGGAATTCTACCAAAATTCTAGCACAGTGTGTCCACACACTAGACTTCCATAAAAAAATATTTTCAAAATTAAGATAAAACTAAATAAGGAATAACCATAAATTATTGTCCAAAACATTAAAAATAAAAATTATTAACAAAAATATAATGAAATTATGGATGAACTGAATGATAAATGAATGGTACATAATAACAGCGTAGTCCTAAAATACTAAATAAAAATATACAACTGAACTCATAGTCCCCATCAAACAACCAAAATAAATAACTCTATGATTTATCTTTGAAGATATATTCCATAAGGAACCTCTCTCAATTATAGAACCTAAATATAATAAAAAAATTTAGTCTATAGACACAAATTAGTATAAGTAGGGTGTGAGTATAAATATCCTAGCAGGATTTAAAAAAAAATTGGATGTTTATTTTATGTAAACAGACCTCAGACATGAGTTTTAAATAAAATATTTAAATTACGGTATTTATCATTTAAGGGGAAGAAATTGAAATTTAGTTTTTATTATTTTCTCTCAAAATAAAAATAAACCTTTAAAAGTACTAAAACAACCATGAAAAATTAAATTTTTAAAACTATTTTTATAATCCCATTTCTAGGTCCATTTTGTAAAAAAAATACATAGGTAAGAACTCAGAAATAATTTAAAGAAGCATAAACTATGTAAATAAATAAAAACTTCAAGGTATGGAATTTAAATAGAGGGAAAAAAGAACTATAATCAAATTAAAAAACCAATGATAAATGGAACAATAATTAAAATAAAACAAAATAATAACATAAGGATGAGAAAGAAGACTATAACATTCATAATAAATAATAATCAAGATTAAATAGGGTAGTTATAAATATGAAATTTAAAAATGAAACTTAGTTATGTTTTTATAATCAATTTAAGATCCTAAAAATATATGGAAACGATCTTAGATATAATCAGGGTAACAATATATTGGCATATTGATGGATTCTTAGACAATAACCACCCAATTTAATCTAACTAGACTCACTGGTGTTACACCCCTAGTATATACTAGTTTGGTGATATGGGATAATAGTCAATATCACCATGATTAATTTAGTAACCGTATCTCAATCTCTCAATATGAAACTGAGGTTCCCCATAAAGATGGTGACAACAGGTGAGTAAAAAATTATCATATATAAGCCAGGAATCAAGTAAAACACAATTGAATCCCACATACCACCTCCTTACAACCTCTAACATAAATATCCTATTTAAAAGGAATAAGTGAGTTGATAAATCATATGAAAACTCAGGATCACATGACTTCATATAATAAGGGGCATATCATAATGGTGATGCTCATTTTATAAAATTAATTTTCTATGTAATGTACTAAACATGCCTTAAGATTTAGAACTAATAATCTTATACATATATGTAAGTCTCCCTTAAAAATAATTTTAATTTAAATTACCTTTTTATTACATATTCTTATTCAAGATAAACCACTTTTAGTTTAAAACAACTTCCATATTTTATATGAACACACACCAATATAATGGATCAATGTCCAGAAAATTATCCATGTTAAGAACATGTAAATAAAATAAGAACTAAGGGAGTAAACTCATAAAATTCCCATTAAAATTAAATTTCAAATAAACCTAAACCTTAATACTTAAATTTAATCAGTTTGAAATAAATTAATATACTAAAACTTCTTTAAATCATTAATTTTTTTTGAGAAATTTCCATTGACCAATTTATCAATCACATAACATTAATATTCAATAGATGCAAATATTTAGATGGTGAAATATTTGGAAAACCCCCATTGAAATCAATTATGGATTCATTAAACTTTAGCTTTTATATAATTTTCCACTATAATTCACAAGGAATGTACAATTTTTATGAAATGGTTTTATAATACCCATGAATTTAATAACGTGTCATATAAATGAAAAGACATAGATTACCTATATAGGTCAAATGATAATGGTAAGAAATATTAAATTATCGGGAGAGAAAGGTCAAAGAAAAAAATTTGAGAACCCTAAACATAAAAATTAACAAATGCTAGAAAAAAAATCAACCCTAGGGTTTGAAAAACATGGACTCTAGATGGAAAAAGGAAGGGAGGAACTAGAATAGAAAGAGAAGAGAAGAGAAAAAATAGATAATCTAAGGCTAACCTCATAAAACCAAGGTTAAAGAATATTTTTAAATTGGAGGAGAAGTGAGGGAGGTTCCAAGATATACCCTATATCTAGGTAAAATGAGGGAGGGAAAATGAGTCATAGTGGATTTTAATTTAATAGAGTAAAATATAAAATTTCATATTTTTTAAGATCCTGGGTGAGATTTAGGGTTTTACTGCATGGTTAAATTAAATATGGGAAATTATGTGGATGACAATGAAAACACCTGGGAGATGCCAAAAAGTTTGGATTTATGGTTTCTCCTAACCGTGAACCAACTGTATATGGAGACTCACACCTAAAGCACCTCAAAAATATTTCCTTGAGAGATACATGCTTTTCTAAACTATTCGATAACCATGTGAGAGGAAATAATTCACCATGAAAGAGATAACATTCCTGGCTACACATTTTAAAAAACTGTGGGACATGATTTAACCTCATAAAAATCATGAAAACTCAAAAATAATCATCTAAAAACTCACTAAATATGTGATTTAAATAATTATATATAAAAAATCACAAATGTTATATAGGGGTGGTGACCAAACTCCTAACCATATCACTTTATTCCCATATAATGTTACCATAGTTTCAAGGAAATATTTGGTCATCATAGATACAATACAAGAATGATCCAACAAAATATTTAAGTGATATTGGGAGTTATAACTCATGAACCATCCATAAAAATAGGAACAAACATAATGAAACACATCTATATAACTCCAAAGATACCAAAAAATCCAAACCCACAATCAAAAATCAAACACAATTAATAAATTAATGGAGTAAAAAAAATATAGATACTTTTGATGGGTCTTCCAACCATTTAAGGCTTACCCTAACAAAGTAAACCAAATGAAACTAATTTTTTTTATGGAAATATCCCGAAATTACTATCTATTACCAATAACTAAGAAGTTCAAAATGGATCAAAAATCCCAAAAACACCTCCATATTTATATTAGATTTTTTTTTATTTTCTCCAAATTTTAAGAATATCTCAAACCTAAAAAATAAAATATGAAAAGATCAAGAAACTAAAAAAGTCAAACAATTAAGAGGGTAAAATAAGGGAGATACATTAAAAGTAATGTTAAATAACCTAAATCTACAGATAAGGTCTTGATGAATTCCCTTCAAAAAAGATAAAATTTCAATAATTCCTCAAAAACCAACTCTATATAAAAGGGAACCAACTCATCAAATTGGGTGACTATCATAACCCGACCCCCTGGGGTCCAACTCATGACTACCCTAAGCCGACCTATAATAAGTCAGGGGCTGGTGACCAATGCCGAGTAGCCATATCCGATAAATGGGATACACTATAGTAATGTTCCTACACACACACACACATCTCCAAGCCAAAAAGATATGAATTGTAAAAAACCTAAAACCAATACATTCATACATCTATAATCCCACAATAGAGTATTATAGTAAATTATTTAAAGTGAAAAATGGGCCCAAATACAAGATGAACCAAAACTGTAAGGATCCAAACCTACTCCAAGGGTTGACTGAGATCAATTGAAAACTCCTAGTAAACACCTAAATCTTTCAAGCTCAAGCTATACTCCGCCTGCTCTACTCCCTGACAAGACACCGTCAAAGGGGTCGTCGTCTGCATAAGACACAACATGTTCGGGCAGAGCCCATGATGGAGTGAGTATAACCATACCCAGTAGGATTCCTAAAAAACAATAAACATGAACCATCAATTATAGTCATATAAATAAAAAAATTATATAAAAATCAATTCATATCAAGATAAAAACCAAGATATACCCAGGAAGGGAATCGAGCCACTAGGTGTTTAAAACCAACTCCCAAACACAAGATTCTACTCGAAGAAATTATCATTCCAGTAGAACCCACCCCATGATCCATGCTATCACCAGAGACACTCATCCAAGATGTCAAGATCATTGGCCCCAACCTAATAAAGCTCAATGGTCTCAGAAAACCCTAATAAACAGATAGGGGATCATGCCCAGAACTATCGGGGGTCACCAAAAACCCAATTAGGATCAACCCATTATATAGGGGATTGTATACCAATGATACCCACAAACCCTACCGACACATCTTGCTATATGGATGATCAATTACCTACTCAAGGAGGTCATACTGATACCACAACCCCCACCCGAGGTATAATGGTGATATTGGATCACACTCTAGTCTCACGGATGTACACCACAAACTCTATCTGAAACTCATCCTCTAGTGGGGATCAAAATTCTGATATGTGGATGTAATAATTCATTTTACCATCAAAGTAATTGACCAATAGAAACAAACTAATCAAATAAATGTTCAGACAAAATAAACAAAGGGTACAAGTACCCTCAATAGGGGTACATAGTGTGTCTAGCTATCCCTAGGTATGCGCATGTAGTAACGTCTCACATAGATTATAAACCCCAACATAAATTTTATGTGAGTGAAACACATAGTGTGTGGTGGTCTCGCAACAACTTGTCCATGTATCTTGATTGTGCCCATGTATCAACCCGTGTCTATGTATGAGTACACGGTGTGTTCATTCCCATGTACTTCTAGCCCTGTCTATATACCCTCTGAGGTACACATTGAGCCATAATAGAAGGGTCACACAATGTTTTACCATGTCACCTAGGGTGTGATATTTAACTAACCTAAAAACCCTTAGCATCTTAGCTAGGGGGTTCCACATGGTGTGTAATCCAAAAATACAACATGTGTTTCATATGAGTATTCTAAATGCATCAGGATCTATTCTACATCATCCTTTTCATCTTTAGAGCTACCACCCTCACCAAATACTATATATTAGAGGTCGACTAATCCTTTTAATCATTTCTATATATAATCTGGGATGATATCTACTCGAAAAATGATTTTTATAGCTAATATGTCACGACATTTAAAAATAGTGAAGAACAGAAACCAAAAATCATTTCCGATCCACCTTGAATCACCCACCATCATCATCGAACATTGATCATAGACTTGATAATCAAAAACACAAATGGTATTGATTCGTTTCACCGTATAATTGTTACACATTGATTTAATACATTATATTCATAAAACCACAGGATAAAATTAATGCTCTTGATGAACATGCGAAGAAACGGGGGAGAAAACCACAAGACCTAAAATTTTAGGAATGAACCTCAAACTCTGATCCTTCATCCTCAGTATGTTTTCAAATAGAAAGACAGACAAAGAGGATAATAAAAAAATGAAAAAAAACACAATTCATCAATTTAATCTACCGTTAATGATTGAATCAATTATGTTCATGGAATTTATCCACATTCGGATAGGATAAAATAATGGGATAGAAATAAAAAATAAAAAATCCTACCTAGAGTTTGGATTGATCATTGATTAAGAATAGTTTTTCACTACCATCTTTTATTAAACCCATGAACTCTATTGGTGCATTAATACTCAATACGGTATTGATTTGTTGTCATTTTCCAAGATCACACTCCAATGATCTCTAAAGGTTTCTAGGGTTTAGAATCCAATCCTGAGACAAACTCCATAATAGGGTATTTATTAACAAATTTATTCATTGTGTCTACTAAAATAATTTAAATCATTTCATTAATTTATTTTATTCATTATTCTCCCATGATAACCTTTTCACAAACACATTTCATTGAAAAAGGTTATATCATGCCTAGGGTAAAAATCACATTCTAAAATCAATGGTGCCCTTGGATTTCTAAACCAGGCCTCCATTCAGAGTTATTCCACTTAATTAGGAAAACTACATCAACCTGATATATAATATATTTAATATATTTCAAATATTTATTCTGGGAATACAAGGCCTTGAAATCACACACAGTATTAGCGAGTAGTCTTGAAAAATACTCCATATAATATTCAAAAATATAATGTGGAAAATATGATTCATTAAATTCTCCCCACCATAGAATTTTTTTTCCTAAAAATAAAAAAACCAACTCAAAAATATTAGGATACTAGGCCTACATCTGGGACTCCTGATCCTAGGTGATCTCCTAAAGATTTCTATTCTTCCATTAGACATGAACTAGTGGAATTGATCACTCACAAATAATCCTATCATGTCGATCCTCAACCTTCCCTGGGTAATCTGAAAAGTTATCTCCATTCTCGATGTCCATCTCTACCTAGTCAATAACATGTGATGGATTATACACATACCTCTTCAACTATGCCACATGGATGATGTCTTGCGCCCAGTCAAACTATGGTGGTAGAGCTAAAATGTAAACCACTTCACCAAATCTATGTAGTATATAGAAAGGACCAATGAATCTTGGAGAAAAATTACCATCCTGGCCAAATTTCTGCAATTCACATCAAGGAGAGGCCCTCAAGAACAAATTTTATCCTTCATCAAACTCTAAAAGTCTTTTTCATCAGTCTACATAAGACTTATAATGGGTATGTATAGTCCTATTCACTTCTGGATAGTCTGTAACTTCTCTGTAGTAGCTGAAACCTACTCTGAGTCTGTGAGTGCTAACTCACCTAGATCAGTCCAACAAAGTGGTGACCTACAAGGTCACCTATACAAGGCCTCAAATGATGAGTCAAAAATATTTAAATGGTATTTTTTTGTGAGAAAACTCCATAAAGGGTATATGATACTACCAATTATGGCCAAAGTCCATCATACAAGCCTATAGCATGTCCTCCAGGACCTTAATGGTTCACTCGGTCATGTCGTGAATCTGGGGGTGGATCGTTTTGCTTAAGAATAACTAATTCTAAAAGGCCTCATGAAATCCTATCCACAATTTCAATTTGAGGTGAGTGTCATTATATGAAATGATCATCGGGGGGACTCCATGGAGTTGAACTATATCCTGCACTTTGAGGTATCTCAAGATCTCTACTGAACTTTGTTCTCGAATGGCTAGGAAGTGGCCCAACTTGGTGAGTTGGTCTAGAATCACCTAGATGGAATCATGTACCCTATAATTACATGGTAACATAATCACAAATCCCATGGATATCTCATCCCACATACACTCTAGAACCTCAAGGGGTAGATTTAAACTTTCTGTAACTTAGTGCTCTACCTTCACCTCCTCACAAGTGAGGCATCAAGAGAAAAACTCTGTAACACAATACTTCATACCTGGCCACCAAAACTGATGCTGGAGGTCCTAGTATATATTTTCCCCTTCTATATGTACCACCAAAATAGATGTCTGAAACTCCTACATCACCTCCTCTGGAAACATCAAAGGTACCATCATTCATCCCTTGAAAAGGATAGCATGCTCGCCACCATAAGAATATCCATATAAAGAATGTCCTATAGATATCTGAATATATAATTTCTTATAGTAGGTATCTCCATGATGATCATCCTTGACATTATATAAAATTGGTGTGGTAACAACCATCATATGTAGATACAAACCACCATTATTTTCCAATAAGGAAAACTACAATGTGGCTAACTACTCTGAAATTTCTGCCAATAAATGAGAACAATATCTTCTACTAAGAGTGTATGCCACCATGTTTTGCTTCTTAGGATAATAGAAAATATCAATGTCATAGTCCTAGAGGAACTCTATCCACCTCTAATTTCTCAAGATAAGATCCTTATAAGAGAATAAATACTTGAGGCTCTTGTGTTCATAGTAAAAGATAAACTACTCTCCCATCAGGTAGTATTGTCTCATCTTCAATGCAAGGACTACCACTACTAACTCAAGATCATGGGTCATATAGTTATTCTCATTTGGTCTCATCATAGATGAACCATAGATAATAAATTACATCCTCTACATGAAAACACAATCTATCCTGGTCCCTGATGCATCGCAAAACACTACATACTTGACACCCCCTCTGGAAATCTTGAGATGGGAGCACTAATCAACCTCTATCTTAACTTATAAAATCACCAATGGCACAATTCTTTCCACATAAAATTCCACCCATTCTATTTAAAAACTATCAAGGGTACTGCAACTCTATAGAAATCAGGTTCAAACCTATGATAATACCCTTTGAACCCAAGGAATCTTTGCACCTTGGTGACACTCTTGGGTGGCTCCCATGTAAGAACTACCTTAACCTTCACTAAGTCCATTATTACTCTAACCTATTAGATGACATGTACAAGTAAGGGGACCTTATGAATCCAGAAATAACACTTTGAGAGATTACCATAGAGTTGATGGTATCTGATTGTGTCCAGGACCATCCTCAAGTGTCTCGTGTGATCCTCATCAGACTTAGAGTACACCAGGATATCATCGATGAAGACCACCATGAGCTGTTCTAAGAAATTTTAAAAGATCTGGTTCATAAGTCCCATGCACGCATATAGGGAATTCATCATGTTGAACACATCCCCAAGTACTCATAGTGAACATAGTGACATCTGATTATTGTCTTAGTTATATCCTTGTCTCACACTCGCATCTAGTGATATCTTGATATGAGGCCAATATTTGAGAACCATCATACCCCTCTCAATTGGTCAAAGAGTTCATAAATAACTGGTAGTTGATACTTATTCTTCTTGGACACCCAGTTCAAGAATTAGCAGTCCACACATAACCTCAAGATCTTGTCCTCCTTATCAGTGAACAACATTGGGGCTGCCCAGGGGGGAACATTGTGTCTCAGAAATCCCTTCTCTTATAAGTCATCCAACTGCACCCTCTAATCATAAAGATCTTTGAGAGCCATATGATATTCTAGTGAAAATATTAGAGTCATTTTAGGATGAAATTCAATACAGAAGTATATCTCTCGATGGAGAGGCAAGACTGACACATCATTTGGAAAGATTTCATCATACTCCTCCACCACCATAAGAAACTAAAATCTCATAGCATCCACTTCTACAAGAGTTGTGCTATCCAACTTATGAGTAATCGATAAAACTATCCTAAAAATATTCCCATAATTCTCTTCCATGGTTTCCTTTTCACCCATAATGGAAAACCACATCCCATCAATGTAGAAACACAACATCATCCTCCAAAAATAGTCAATTTTGGAATGAAATGTGGATAACTTGAACATACCTAAGATGACACCATAAGGTCTCATCACTACTATAAAGATATCCCATACAAATATATTGCCTCCAAGAATCATATAACACTATCAATGGAAGTGTACAATACCTGAGTCACCGCCTATTAGAGTCTCCAAATATAAGGGTCAAGTCAATGGATCAACTAGAATATCTAAGTGTCAAACCAGAGAAGTGGAAAGAAAGGAATTACTAAAACTTGTGTCTATCAATACTCAAGATAAGGTAGAAAAGAAACATATAGTAACTCATATAATCCATAGATCCTTGGGGTTATAGGCCTCTATAAATTGAAGTTGGCATCATATTTTACCACCATATCTCTTAACCTAGCATAGACCACATGGGGGTGGTGGTGGAAATAGGTGAAACCTATGACAACATCCTGCTACTCTCTGACCTCTTTGTCACATCCAGATTCTTGTGGAATACCCTGATCCTACCTTGTCTCTACATTGGATGTTCCTTGACCATCTCTTGATCGGTTTTATGAAGGTTTGGACAATCTGATGCTAGATGTCCCCGACCATCATAGGAGAAACACCGCCTCTACCTCTGTTAATTCAGTCCATCCTGATATCCCTGCATTTCTAATACTAAGTTCTATGATCACCTCCTAAAGTGTCTGATGCACTTGGATCTGTGCTACTATCATCAGCTACCTGCTTTTGAGGTCTCAACTTCTGGATTCCCACTACCACCACCCATTGTTAGTACCTGATCTGACAAGAGTCTTTTGACCACCAAGGCCCACTTAAGAACCCCATCGTAGGTGGGAAATGAGATAGATATCACTAAATACCTAATATCCAAACATAATCTCTAATTGAAGGTATGTTTTATGAATAATGGATCATGAACCATATCTAAGGAGTAACACGAGAGATCAATAAACCTCTTCGAGTACTCCACCATGGTCAAATTGCACTACTTCAAATTCATAAGATCCTGTATGTGCACTGATCGTAACATGGATGGATAAAAATTATCCTTAAAGAGATGCTCGAATTATGACTAGGAAAGAGTTGTCTCATCTTGTGACATAGTCACTAAGATCCACCATCTCCCAAAAGATCCCCAAAGAAAGCTATATGCAAGGACCATCATCTGATCTGCATGCATCCTCACAAGGAAAAAAACTCAAGTTACTACCTCTAGCCTATCCTTATCCACTTAGAGGTCTATATTTCCATGAAACCTATGAGGTATCTACCTTTGAAACTCATGTATCACACTTATTTTCATTAACCCTTCCCTCCAAAGATACCACAATGAGGGGAGAGAGATAATGACCCCTGAGTCATACCTCCAGTAGGCCTTAGGTTGGAGACTAGCGCCAAGGCTATACAAATCTCATAATATGGGAGGCATTACCCTTTATAACATGAATAAGATTATGAGATAGAATGAATCATCCATAAAATACACCATGATATAAAATAAAAGAGAATCCCAAACTGTCCAACATGCATGTATAAATAGGACTAATAAAAATTAAAGTCTCCAATGTAAATACCCAAAATTAAAGCTAAAGTAAAAACATAAAAACTATCAAGGATCTGAGCTAGTAAGGTCCATCACAGTCTATGAAATCCTCATGTAAACATTTAAATAGTTTTATATATGTAGGGTGAGCATACAAGTAAACTCCATAGAAAAAAACTCAAGTATATCATGCATATGTGAAAGAAGCATACTTATACACCTGTGAGGAAATAGTAGAACCAAACAGAACCTATACAAGTATACTAACCACCCCAACCTCACCAAGGCACACTAACTAAATAAATCATACCAAAAAATATAATATAAAGTAAAAAACATAGATGATAGGGTACCTACACCACTTTCCCACTGATTATCCACTCTCACACCCAAACAACAAAAGTCCTGGTTCTCCCCCCCTCTAAACATAGTATAGAAAATCTCTCCCTCACACACCTAGGTCTCAAAAAACATCCCTCTAGCACACACCTGGGCCTCACAACACATCCCATATCATCTCAAAGACACTGGGGATACTGTGTCATGACTCATCCTGGAGACACTTGGGAAATCACATCACAACTCATCCCAAATACAATTGTGACACCACATCAAAATTCATTGTAAAGACACCTGGGATACCACATATCAACTCATCTAATGAACTAACTAACTTCTGACCATTACAGACTATGAAATACCTACCTATCTTGGAAGAGGGAGTAGAGAAGAGTAGGTTTCCAATCATCCATCCTCCCATTAGGATGTTTATAAGGGCAACCCCATGTGACTATCTGAGCATTTGACACATATTTCTCAACATGGGTGGGGTGTATATAGAAATCACTAGAATATACAAGTATATATATAATATCAAACACTCAATCCCAACCTAAGGGTTCTAAAACAAACAACCAAATCACAACACCATAATTTTTCTACCACCTCTAAATTCATTTATTAGTATCTGCAACAGTCATTTCAAAAGGTGAATAATCCTGATAATATAATACAACTTCAAATTTCCTCTTCATTTAATAGTCATTCATTTAATTATATAGAATCGATCATTTTTAATAACACAACATATTAACCAAACCAACCCATTCCATTTAAATCATTATTAAACAATTATTTATTCATTCCATCACTACTTAGGCATCTAGAATAACACAACCACATTTCACAAATAGCTCATTATTTTGCCACCTCATATCCCCAAAATAAAGGCCCACAAACTCTCCCCTCACTTACCCAAAATCACTTCCAAAAAACCACATTCTCGCTACCCCAAAAGAATATCCAAAAAAACCACATATCACCCCACACCCCATTGAAAGCACATGCCACCACCCCAAAAACATGACCACACATCACATCACTCCAAGATCATTTTATATATTTATAAGGGATACTTTTATCAAATTCCACTTTAATTTAGGGGTGTTATCACACAAATAAAAGATCATGGGGAAACCATTTTTATTATACAAATTGACATGGTTATCCAATTTCCATTTTAAGGTGATACCAAATAATCATTGCCCAAATATCCAGCACAAAAAAAATCCACAAACAGAAAAAAATTTCAGTAGGTCATCATGCCCAAACAATTGGAAATATCACAATCAAAATAAATCTATAAAATCATGAGAACAAACCCCATTTACCCCTTTAAATTTCAATTATCCAATTATTTATCATTGATTATGCTGGTGAAACCATATCCCATAGAGAAAAAAAGTAACCCCTCCTAGATATTCACAAACAAAGGAAAAACTACCCCAAGGAAGCTTTCCAACCTTCTATGCACTACAGGGTGAGGAAGAACACCCGAAAACAAAAACCCCACCATGAGAACTATGGATAAACCTATATAACACTAAGGATACATAAAAAAGAACCCTAAACACACCCATAAACCAAAAAAATACCACTTTAGTGAAACCCTACGAGATGAATGGGAGAAAATGGATGAGAATGAGAAGAGAACCCACCACAGATCGACCAAAAATAACCAACAAATAAACACTGAAGTCAACGGATCAAGGAGTTACGAAAATGGATTGAAGAAAAACATGGGGCACCTAAGGATTTTCCAAAATTAGAGAAAGAAGAAAATATGTCCTAATGAATTAAAGTTTGGATGAAAATAATTTTAAAAACTACACTAGATAAGGGTATTACATGATGTGTAATACCCTTTCACATCATGTAATACCCAAGGATCAATTTTATCCAAATAAGGAGTCACCTATTCATTTTATTATTTATTTTTAAAACATAAAATATTGCTTTTCATGAAACCCTCTTTCACAGAGTGTAAAATGTGTACACATTGTTAAACCCTCTGGACAAGTCATGAAACTAACTTTCACGTTGTGTATTCCACTTAGACAATGTGTAATAGCTTTGTTTCCAGCCTTTCAAAATCAAACTTCTCAAGACTCCCTCTGAATCTCATCTGACACCTATAATAACCAAAAACGTAAATGTAATGGATCAGGATGGAATTGACTATTACACTCAGCCTATATAGATCCTCATCTAGAACTGCGAGTGGTTGATACTACTAAATGGGTGGAGGTATGGCTGGTAAATCACCTAGAGGTGATATCACTGGTACATGCCCCTATACTAAAGCCTTGTTAGGAGGAAGATCATCCTCATGATCATATAGTAAAATCCTACCATGCTATCTTCATGGAGGCATCCTAAAATAATAAATCATGTACCATAGTCAAAGAGTATATTTGGGGAGATGACTCAAGAAGGACATGGAAAGCACAATCCATTCCTATATGTTGCATGTACCAATGGTTTCCCTGAAACCAATGCCTATATGTACTAAGTTGAATGGTAGGTGATTAGATTCCAAGTGTATAGTATGTTGGTTTCCACACCAACACTAGAGTCTCTGTCCTGAAAGTCAAACATAAAAACTAAACACTATTTCACCAAACTAATCTCACCGACTCTGGTCCTAAGATAGAACTGAATTCTCTAATAGAAATATATCACTACCCTAACCATAGGGTTCTGACCTCAAACTACACCAAGACCACCTCTAATAGGACAAGGGATGGAGACCAACACCAAGTAGGCATATCCCAAAAATGGGTGTCATTAGCCTAATATAATTGTACACACTCACACACACACACACACCTCCCAACCCACACAATGCTGAAATGTAAAACATCTAAAGCCAATGCATGAATACTTATATAATATCACAATAGAGTATGACAATAAAGTAATTAAAGTGAAAATATGGGAAAAATGCAAGCCCAAATAAAACTATAAAGAGTTCAAATTACTCCAAGAGAGAGGACTGATTTCAAATTCAAACTCCTGGAATACACCTCGGTTTATCAAGCTCAATGTAAGATCCACCAACTCCATATCCAACCAAGACAACATGAAGAGGTTCATAATCTGCATAATACATGACACGTGTGCGCAGAGCCAATATTGGGGTAATTACAACAATACCCAGTAAGACACCCTAGAAACACTAAACATGGAGCATCAAATATATTCATCTCAATACAAGGATATTAAAATCAATCCATAATAAAAGAAAAACCAAGATATACCCAAGAAGGGAACCACACCACCAGGCAGTCACAACTAACTGCCATCCACATGATTCTTTTGGAAGTAATTCTTGTTCTAGGCGAACCCACTCCACAAGCCATGATATCACCAGAGATAGTAATCCAAGAGGTCGAGATCATTGAGACCCACCGAAGAAAGCTCATTGGTATTATAAGACCATGATACTAAGATAGGGGGTCATTCTATGAACCACTAGGGCACACATAAACAAGGTCAGGATCAAACCTCCACATAGGGGATCATATTCCAATAATACCTAAAAACCCTATAGATACAATCCTCTTGATGAAGGATCAAATCCTTGCTCAAGGAGGTCATGTTGATTACAAGAATCCCACCTTGGGTATTAAGATAATAGAGGATCACACTCCAATCTCATGGAGGGACACCACGAACTATATCTAAAACTATTCCTCTATAAGGGACCATAATCATGTGATTTGGATGTAATACTACACTGTACCCTCAAGGTAATGGACTAAGGGAAACACACTAAACCAAGACTAGTCCAGACAAAAGAAACGAAGGGCTAAAAACACCCTCAAAGGGGGTACACAACATGTAATGAGTGTACAAAGTGTGTCTAGAAATACCTAGGTCTACCCATATGGTAATTCCTTACAAGGAATGTAAACCTCAACATACATGAAATGTGAGTAAAACAGATATCTTATAGAGGTCACTTGGAACTCTGCCCTTGTCTCTTGGTCATTCCCATGTATAAAAACATATTTGGGCCTGAGTACATAATGTGTATATGCCTATGTAATCCCAAACCTCTCTGTGTACCCTCCAACATACATGTCAAGCCATCACGAATGGGTCACATGGTGTGTGACTGGATAATATGATGTGTGATATTGAACTCACTATGGAAACCCTAATATCATATCAAGGGTGTACCACACTGAGTGTAATCTTGAAATACACATCATGTATCATGATATTTTCCAGATCCATCAAGTTCTCTTCTACATATCTTTAACATCATTGAAGCCATATCCTATACCAAAACTTGTAGATCTGAGGTTGGCTGAGCCTTGTCATCATTTCTGGCCGGAATCTATGTTCATATTTTCTTGTAAAATGATATTTCGATCCAATCCTTCACCATGAATCAAAACTGGGAAGAATTAAAACCAAAAATATGTTCTTATCCACCTATGATCACCCACCATCGTCATAACTCCTCTGTAAAATCCTTTACCATGAACCACACCCACTATATCAATCTGTTTTACTAAAGAAAAATCATACAAAGATCAAATGCTCGGTATTTTTCATACCACTGTCCAAAAGAAATGCCCATGATTAATGTGAGAAGAAATGAGGGAGAAAAACACTAGCCAAAAAAACATAAGGAATGAACTTTTTATATTTTTTCATTTGGCCTCGATCTATTGTTGTAGAAAAATATTGATAAAGAGGATAATCAAAATAATGAACAAAAATAACTCCATCAATTTAATCTACCATTGATGTACGAATATTTTTTTTCATGGAATTGATCCACATTCTACTGAGATAAAATAATGGGATGGAAATTTACAAATCAAACATCCTACGTATTGTCTGGGTCGATTGTTGAGGAAAAACAATTATGTGCTGGTGTCATTTAGGAGATCCATGAACTCTATTAGTGTAATGTTCCTAGATCTTTCCCTGATCCATTTTCATTCTCCATGTTCTCCCTCCAACAATATCTCAAGGTTTCCAGGGGTTAGCAACCAACCCTGAGAAAAACTCCAAAACTGGGTATTTATGAACAAAGATAGTAGCTGCATCAAATAAAATAAATTAAATCATTTAATTAATTTATTTTATTCATTTTTCACATGGAATCACTTTTTCATAAACACCATACGTTGAAAAATATTATGTCGCACCTATGGTAAAACCCACATAATGAACTCAATAGTTCCCTCAAATTTCTGATCCAGGCCACCATTCAACAGTTATTCCAATTTTTTAGGAAAAATTCATGCACATGATATTTAATATAATTAATATATTTGAAAAATTTATTCTGGGAACACCAAGCCTCATAATAAAATACTATCTCAACACTTGTTATAAAAAATAATCCATAAAATATCCAAGAATAATAAATGTAAAATTCATGCCATTATAGTGACATAATCCTTCATTGACCATTCACCCTTTTGGGGACTCAAGATATCCCTCACCATCCCCACTTTCACCTTTTCTGGATAATTCCACTCTATCAAATGCATCTTAAATAATTCCCATGAAATTTTACCCTATATATGTAGTAAAACAATGCTATCCCACTATACTTGACTCATTTCTTCATATAGTTTTGAATTAGTTTTCACGAATTATTATTCTATAGTTTTAAATTTATTGAAGAATAATTTAATTTTATATTTCCACTCTATAGGATCTTGAGATAATTGGATACCACATAAGTTGAATAAAAACCGAGAAAGGTTTTTATCTACCACTCTACATAGAATCTAGGTAAATTTTACGGCTTTAAGAACTATATTTTATCCCTTATAGATACTATGGTAAATTTCATTCCATAATATAGAAATTATATGATCCATAGAACTTTTCTATGTAGAATAGTTTAAATAACATAAAAAAAGAAAAGCATAATTTAGAAATACTCATTGTTCAATTCATGAAAGAAAATATCCCAAATAAAAAATAACAACACATTGGATTTAGACATAAAAATCACTTAGAAAATGGTATCATTTAAATAAAATTTGAAATTTCCTCTATGAGGCTTTCAAAATAATGAAACCTCATTGTAATTATGATTTAGAATCTACACATTCATCATTAATATAATTTTCAAGTTCAAAAAAGAGAAATCTATTTGAATCCTTTGAAAGGATTCCCTTATTAATATCAAAAATAACATTCACCATTTATAAACTAGTCCTTCACCACTTAAAATTGAGTTTTCACAAAAAATAATCAACAAAATCCCACAAAGTAACTTAAACATAATATGAAAACTATATTTAATCCATCCAAAATAATAAATAACCTTGATTTAAAATGAATATAAATAAAAAGTGGTGCATCAAAAAAATCTAAAGGGGTTAGTGGATGTCCACTATTTGGACATACATTTTGATAGACCATGCGCTAGCCATGCTGACCGCGCTGTCGTGATGTGGAAAATTGATTAGGATTTTAAGATTGATTTATAGTATAGGGAAGACCCTAGATCGTCTCTCGAGGAGCATTGATAGGTTTTGAGTATGTATTTTTAATAAGAATTACTAAATAGGGGGGAGGTTTTGAAAATAGTTTTAATAAAATAACTTAACTTAAAGAGTTTAATAGTTGATAGAATAAGGTGGAGGTTTAAAAATTATGAGATAAGAAGATCACTTCAAGTTCACTACACATCTTGGATAGTTCATTGTTCTGAAAATTTCACATGGTTTTGTTTAATTCTTTGGTTGAGGGTTGTCAAGATCTTGATTCCCCTCTTTCCTCTCTAAACGTTGAACAAAGTACCAACCCTAGACACTACAACTGTGTTGTCAAGGTTTGGAATTCAAGAATAGATTAAAGGATACCAAAGCATACTAATATCTTTTTTATGTGTGATATAAAGAGGATACTTGTGTTTCCCAATTGGAACAACTCAAGTTTCCCACTTGAAATTTCAACCCAATTGGTGTTGAAATGAAAAGCGGTTCACTTAATTAAACCCAAGAAATGAACTCAGAGGAGAAACATGTTTAGATAAAACATAAGTGAAATAATACACACACAAATTAAAAAAAAAATAGTAGAATATAAAGTGCCGGAACTCCCTCCCAAGTATGTGTAGCTCCCTCGAAATGATCGTCCACCGTTTAGCTCACCATCGAGAGGAGGGGAAGGATCAGGTGGAACTCATTCTTCATTATTGATCCCCCTATGATGATAGGGGCCTCAAGAACTCCTTATATGATGAGAGGAATTATTTGGGTCTCCAAAATACCAGAGCTTTGCCATCTGGCCAAACATGAAAATGTGGATCCCAAGGTGCCATTTTATAGGAAAATGGGAAGGTGGTTTTGAGCACACAGAATTCCTAAAACCACTTTTCACAGGTGTTTTGACCTCCAAAAAGTATTATCTCGATTTTGAAAAAAATAAAAAAGTTTTATCCCCACCTCTTGGATGTATCCACTAAAATTTTGGCATAAATTGGACACCTATAGCCCGATATATGGATAGATCACAACACAAAACTTTTGACATTGTGAAAATTTGGTGTGCTGGGCAGATCAGGTCTGTTGGGCCACTATATTTCCGAATGATTCTTGTGTTCCTTAATAATAAATGTATCCCAATAAATCTGGACCAACCCACAAAATATCGGCCCAATTGGAAGCACAGTCTAGTAGCAGTGTGCGAATTAATCCACTGGTGTGCTTGGATCCTACGCAGTTTAGCCCATTTTTCTTGGACATCATCATGGTCCATCCAAATCACCTCCTCCTGCAATGGAATCATCAAAACAAGTATCATTGAACTTTTTAACAGTGATAAAAACAAAATAAATGATCCAAAAATGGAATGAAACTTTTCTTTATTTTTATAATTTTCAATATAAAACAAGTTCAACACATTGGTGTAAAGGTGAAAATTACACAGTGAATTGTGGTACGATCACACCCTCACACCTAAATATTTGAACTCCTGGGAAAAGTCACATATCCAAATAAAATGAGGCATATAAATATTCCCAACATCATGAAGATTTAACATTCGAGGAAATTTTAATTCATTAAAGTAATGAGATCAATGCACGAAGCACACCAAGGAGTTTTTCCTATGAAAAAAGATGTCTCATAAATCATATCCCAATGAAATTCAAAGTGATTCAGGACACCAACATGAGCAAGGAATTCAAAAGTCAACCATTCCACTAACTCTCCATGTGTGTGTGTAAAAACCATTCCATGCTATTCTTTCCACTTCTTATCCAATTAATATATGTTATTTTAAAATTATTCAGCTTTAAATGAATTTTCATCGAACCTTCCCTACATCCTTTGCAATCATATTTCAAGACCCACTCACTTAAGAATTACCAGAAGTCAAACTGTAATCTCCCAACCTATATATCACCATATGTTGTACATTTCATAACTCCCCTCATTTATTATTTTTTTAGAAGTTGCTTTTGGAACAAATATCACACTCATCTCTCAACCCTTGTTTGATCTCCTCACGACACTAAATGCAATAGTTATAACAAGATCAAAGGTTGAGGAGGAGTGGTTTTTGACCTGCCCAAGACTCAAACTTCTTTTTTTGATGGCGTACAATAGTCGGACATTCGGTACACATGTATAGGTCAATCTGGTATAGTAATGAAACAGATCGGATAAGGAACGAACGTATGAAAATATCATTTAAAGCTGAAAAATATTAACCTAACATATATTTACCTTATATTAAGTAATAAATATTCACACTTTTTGGTTTGGTGCAAAAATGTATGGAGATATTAGTGACACAGTTTTCCCAAAAACTACTTACACAAGGGGCATCAATCATCTCAAATGTTTCACAGTGACAGAACCATTTATATCATTGACAGAAAACTAATTCACTAAAAATCACTCCCTGATTTTAACTTCATACAAATATTTTTTTTTCGCCATTCTTTATGGTATTTTTACTTTACCCCCTTTATGGTCACTAAATCATGGAACTTTGAAAGTTTTAATGGAAGGGAAAATGAAAATACCATAAAGAAGGTGAAAAAGATAAAAAAGAAGAAAGACAATGGAAAGCCTAATGAACTCAAAAAGATATGGAAAAGTGAAAATACCACCAGGAAGGTGAAAAAGAGAAGAAAGAAGAAAAGAAAAAAATGATTAAAATTCCTATCTAACCTAGGAATGCACCCATCCCCCCACACATAGAATGTGCAGGGTCATCACTGTAATAATTGAAAAGGTGAGAAGGAAGGATAAAACCTGGAGTGTTTCATTGGTATGTTTATTCTTGAACATAGAGTTCCTCCATTGGGAACTCCGAAAGGGCTTCATGGAAGTGCTTCAGCTGCAGCCCATTGACAGTGAAGGTTTTCTTGGTTTCTTCATTTTGAACCTGGACAACACCAAATTGGGATACATTAATAATAGTATATGTGACAAACCAGTGGGAACGAAGATTACCTAGATGAAAATTCAGCCTTGTATTATAAAGGAGAACCTTCTGCCCAATGTGGAACTAATGATGAAGGATAAGACGATTGTGGGAAGCTTTGGTTCGCTACTTATAAATCATGGAGTTTTCATATGCATCTCTTCTCATTTACTCCAAATCCTAAATCTGCAGCTTCCTTTGGTCACCCACACTAGAAATATTAGAATTTCATTATTTGATGGCCCGGTAGGCCCAGTGCTCAATCTCAACAGGTAGGTGACAACTCTTTCCAAACACAAGATGATAAGGTGAAATTCCAATGGGAGTTTTGAAAGCAGTACGGTAGGCCCATAATGAATCATCAAGTTGAAGACTCCAATCTTTTCTATTGGGTTGAACCGTTTTTTCAAGAATCTGTTTTACCTCTATATTTGACACCTTGGCTTGACCATTGGTCTATGAATGATATACAGTAGACACTCTATTACCAACCCCATACCGACACAAAAGTGATTGCATTTTTCAGTTTTAGAAATGAGAACCCTGGTCACTGATGATGAACCTAAGTAAGCCAAACCTACAGAATATTTGGGTTCTCAAAAATTTTACAACTACCTTAAAATCATCAGTTCTTATAGCTCGTGCCTCTACCCATTTTGACACATAATCAACTGCTAGAGGAATGTACAATTTGCCAAAGAAATTAGGAAATGAACCCATAAAGTCAATGCCCCAAACATAAAAAATGTCATGAAAGAGCAACGGTTGTTGTGGAATTTCATTTCTTTTAGAGACATTCCCCATTCTTTGACACTGAAGACAAGATTTGAAAAAATCATGGGTATCCTGAAAAAGTGTTGGCCAAAAGAGACCAGAATCAAGGACCTTGCGAGCATTCCGTTGGGGATCAAAGTTCCCCCAACAAGCGAGAGTGTAGCAGAATCTAAGGACAGACTGAAACTCACTATCAGGAACACAACTCCTAAGGACATGATCTCTACATGTGCGCCAGAGGTAGGGGTCATCCAAAATGTACCAACGAGACTCATGTTTTAGAATACTGGCTTGGTTTTTGTTGAAATTAGTGGAAATTCAGGATGCTAACAAATGATTTTCAATTTCGGCATACCAAGGAATAACATCTTGCACTCGATACAATTTCTCATCAGGAAACATTTCATTAATGGGAATACAGGAGGATGGGTCAATTTATGAGGATGGGGGAATCCTACTAATATAGTCATCCACCACATTCTATGATCCCTTTTTATCTATAATTTCTAGATTAAATTTATGAAGGAGGATCATCCAGCGAATGAGATGTGGCTTGGCTTCCGGTTTCTTAAGGAGATACTGGAGGGTTTCATGGTCTGAGAACACAATGAATTTGGACCCTAAAAGGTATGATCGGAATTTGTCCAAGGAAAACACAATGGAAAGGAATTATTTTTCAGTTGTCATGTATTTTTCTTGGGCAGGGTCCAAAGTACGTGAGGCATAGGCAATGACATGTGGATCTCAATTGACCCTTTGTGACAAGACTGCCCCCACTGCATTGTTAGAGGCATCACACATGAGCTCAAATGGTAAATCCCACCGAGGTAGTTGGATTACCGGGGGTGACGTGAGACTCCATCTTAACTTATTAAAATCTTCATCACATTCTTTATCAAAAACATAGCAATGAGCTTTTACAAGCTTAGTAGTATCATCGATGGTCAGTGGATTCTTCGTGTTCAAGAAATCATCAATCAATGAACAAGCCTGACAATTTTCTAGACTACTATAACAATAAATGCATGAATCATTTCCTAGCATTTCTATCAGTGAATAAAACTCAAAAAGGGGATTAGGGGAAAGAAATTTTGTTTTTTCAGGGGAAGGGAGTACATCTATAGAATTAACAGAGAGAGAGGAATGTTTTTCTGAGGGGTTCTTCATGGCATGAAGGATATTGAAGTGGAAAATGTCACCATCAAGTTACATAGATAATGTACCATTTTGGACATTAATTATGGTTTTGTTAGTTTTCAAGAAGGGTCTCACCAATATAATTGGGGCATGTCCATTTATCCTATCATCCTCCATTTTAAGAATATAAAAGTCAGCAGGAAAAATTAAATTTTGAACCCTCAAAAGAACATCCTCTAACACACCAGAGGGGTGTGCGGTACTCTGGTTAGCCAGTTGAACAATAATTCTAGTGGGGTTCAGTTCCCCGACCTGCAATGTAGTGTAGATGGAGTGAGGAATCACATTTATAGAAGCACCTAAATCAAGAATAACATTAAAAAAAGAATACTCCCATATGGGGGAACAGAATTGAAAATGTTCCAAGATCATTGCACTTGGTGGGAAGTGATGGATCTATCAATGCTGAAACATTCCTCCCCAAGCTCACATTCTCATATCCATGAAGTCTCCTTCATTGTGTAAACATCTCCTTTATAAACTTGGCGTACCATGGAATTTTCTTCACAACATCAATCAATGGGATGTTAAAAATCACTTTCCTAAAAATTTCCAATATTTACTTATCAAGTTCAGTTTCCTTTTGTTTTGTTGGATGGTTTTCCCTTTGAGGAAATGGAAGAGGAATAGTTAGGCTAGGCGACTCATCAATATACACACTCTTTCCTTTGGAAAATATTTTCTCAGGACAAGGTTCATCAACATTTGGAACATTTTTAATGGTTGGGATGGAGGTTTCCTCATGAGGGGATGACTCTAATGGAGGATTCATCTTACTTTCTAATAGTTTTCTACTCCTAAGGGTGATGACACTAACATTTCCTTTATCCCTAGGGTTAACTATTGGTTGAGAGGGAAGTTTACCTGATCCGTGACTTTGAATTTCACCCACTGAGTTAGCTAGTTGGCCTAATTGGGTTTTGAGGTCTTGTATAACTACCTGAGTGGTTTGTTGGAATTGAATATTGTTGGCAGCCATTTTTTTCATTATATCTTCTAGGCTAGGCTCAAGTTTTAGAGGGATTTGTTTGAAAGGCCTTTGGGGTGGTTGAGGATTTATGGGTGGCGGCGGTGGATGACTAATCTTCCCCGGTTGGTTACATTATTGATTAGGTTGGTTTGAATACCCCCTAGCCTATAGGCTTGGTTCTCCTTCTACCCAGGGTTGGATTGATAGTAAGGTTCTTTCCTAAAGGGTTGGTTATAGGGGCAGCCTGGAAATATTTCCTCACAACTCTCAGATGTTTCCCTCAATTGAGGACATTGGTCAGAGTAGTGGGTGTTAAAAGAACATATACCACAATGGATGAGAGGAGGATATTGGGATTTCCCTTGGGAAAGAGCAAGTTTTCGAAGAAGGGTACTTACCTCTTCAACCTTTGTGTCCACCTTCTTCTCGAATTCAGTACTTTTCACCTCATGGACACATCGAATGGGTATGCTAGACCTTGTACCTAATTGTTGAGTGTTTTTTACCATGTTCTCAATTAAGGTCCTTAAAACAATTGGGGTTTTATCTACTAGTGCACCACCTGCAACAACATCAATCATATTTCCATCAATAGGGATTAAACCTTCATAAAAATATTGTATTAAAAGTTGGTCACTTATTTGGTGGTGCGGACAACTTGAACATAATCTTTTAAATATTTCCCAATATTCATGAAGTGTTTCCCCTTGATATTGTCTTATACCACATATTTCATTCCTTATTATTGTAGTTCAAGAGGATGGAAAATATTTTTCAAGAAAAAGGCGTTTCATGTCTGCCCAACCTCTTATTGGTGAATTAACATATTATAACCAATATTTCGCAGTGTCTTATAAAGAAAATGGGAATGCTCTAAGCTTTACTTGTTCCTCATCCACATTAGCAGGTTTAAATGTTTAAAAAATAGTATCAAATTATTTTAAGTGATTGTGTGGATCTTCTCCAGGAAGTCCATGGAATCTTGGTAATAGATGAATTAAACCAGATTTTAGTTCACAATTGGGTGCCTCGCCTTGTAATTGAATGTATGTGGGCTGACTATCCACATCAGGTGAGGTTAGTTTTTTTAGTGTTGGATTGTTTTCATCCATGTTATTCATGATAATTTTAGTTTTGATTTTAGTTCCAGAAGAAGATGAAGGGTGAATAAGAGTTTCAATATGTGGTGTGCCCTCCTTCAAAGTGTTGTCTTGTGTGTCTCAGTGTCGTTGACATAGGGTCCTCTCTGGTTTGGGTTTTAAAGGTTATAAATCTCCCGAAGTAGAACGAGTCTTACACCAAACCTAGACAAAAAATATATCATAACAAAAAGGGGTTGAAAATTTATAATAGAAAACAAATAAATATTCACAAAAATTACAAAAACTGTATAAAAAACATGCACTAAAAACCAAAGTGTTCCTCGACAATGCTACAAAAACTTTGACCGCACTGTCATGACGTGGGAAATTGATTATGATTTTAAAATTTATTTATAGTCTAGGTAAGACCCTAGGTCATCTCTTGAGGAGAATTGATAGGTTTTGAGTGTATATTTTTAATAATAATTACTATAGATGGGGGAGGTTTTGAAAACTGTTTTAAGAAAATAACTTAACTTAAAGAGTTTAATAGTTGATAGAATAAGTTTTAAGTTTAAGAATTATGAGATAATGAGATCACTTCAAGTTCACTACACATCTTGGATAGTTCATTGTTCTGAAAATTTCACATGTTTTTTTTAATTCTTTGGTTGAGGGTTGTCAAGATCTTGATTCCCCTCTCGCCTCTCTAAACGTTGCACAAAGTACCAACCCTTTAGACAATAATCATGTTTTCAAGGTTTGGAATTCAAGAATAGATTAAATTCTACCAAAGCATACTAATATCTTTTGTATGTGTGAGAGAAAGAGAATCCTTGTGTTGCCCAATTGGAACAACTCAAGTTTCTAACTTGAAATTTCAACCCAATCGGTGTTGAAATAAAAAATGGTTCATTTAATTAAACCCAGGAAATGAACTCAAAGGAGAAACATGTTTAGATAAAACATAAGTGAAATAATCCACAGATAAATTACACAAAACCCGTAGAGTATCAAGTGTTGGAACTCCCTCCCAAGTAATTGTAGCTCCCTCGAAATGATCGTCCACTATTTAGCTCGCCATCGGGAGGAGGAGAAGGCTCGAGTGGAACTACTTCTTCATTGTTGACCACCCTATGATGATAGGGGCCTCCATAACTCCTTGTATGATGAGAGGAATTATTTGGGTCTCCAAAATACCATAGCTTTGCCTCCTGGCCGAATTTGGAAATAAGGATC